>JAPCYP010000068.1:0-2902366 GCA_035048595.1 Echinosophora koreensis
TGAATCACCACACCGAGCCAGATCATGAATCTGGTGCACCATACCAAGCCAGATCATGAATCTGGTGCACCACACGAGCCAAGTCATGAATCTGGTGCACCACACCGAGCCAAGTCATGAATCTGGTGCACCAGACCGAGCCAAGTCAGGAATCTGGTGCACCACACCGAGCCAGATCAGGAATCTGGTGCACCAGACCGAGCCAGATCATGAATCTGGTGCACCACCGAGCCAAATCAGGAATCTGGTGCACCACACCGAGCCAAGTCAGGAATCTGGTGCACCACACCGAGCCAAGTCATGAATCTGGTGCACCACACCGAGCCAGATCAGGAATCTGGTGCACCACACCGAGCCAAGTCATGAATCTGGTGCACCACACCGAGCCAAGTCAGGAATCTGGTGCACCACACCGAGCCAGATCATGAATCTGGTGCACCACACCGAGCCAAGTCATGAATCTGGTGCACCACCGAGCCAAGTCAGGAATCTGGTGCACCACACCGCCAGATCATGAATCTGGTGCACCACACCGAGCCAAGTCAGGAATCCGGTGCACCAGACCGAGCCAAGTCAGGAATCTGGTGCACCACACCGAGCCAGATCAGGAATCTGGTGCACCAGACCGAGCCAAGTCAGGAATCTGGTGCACCACACCGAGCCAAGTCAGGAATCTGGTGCACCACACCGAGCCAAGTCAGGAATCTGGTGCACCACACCGAGCCAAGTCAGGAATCTAGTGCACCACACCGAGCCAAGTCATGAATCTGGTGCACCACACCGAGCCAAGATCATGAATCTGGTGCACCACACCGAGCCAAGTCATGAATCTGGTGCACCAGACCGAGCCAAGTCAGGAATCTGGTGCACCACACCGAGCCAGGTCATGAATCTGGTGCACCACACCGAGCCAAGTCAGGAATCTGGTGCACCACACCGAGCCAAGTCATGAATCTGGTGCACCACACCGAGCCAAATCATGAATCTGGTGCACCACACCGAGCCAGATCATGAATCTGGTGCACCACAACCGAGCCAAGTCATGAATCTGGTGCACACACCGAGCCAGATCATGAATCTGGTGCACCATACCACCGAGCCAAGTCAGGAATCTGGTGCACCACACCGAGCCAAGTCATGAATCTGGTGCACCACACCGAGCCAAAGTCAGGAATCTGGTGCACCAGACCGAGCCAAGTCAGGAATCTGGTGCACCAAACCGAGCCAGATCAGGAATCTGGTGCACCACACCGAGCCAAGTCAGGAATCTGGTGCACCACACCGAGCCAGATCATGAATCTGGTGCACCACACCGAGCCAGATCATGAATCTGGTGCACCACACCGAGCCAGATCATGAATCTGGTGCACCACACCGAGCCAGATCATGAATCTGGTGCACCACACCGAGCCAGATCATGAATCTGGTGCACCACACCGAGCCAGATCATGAATCTGGTGCACCACACCGAGCCAGATCATGAATCTGGTGCACCCACCGAGCCAGATCATGAATCTGGTGCACCACACCGAGCCAAGTCATGAATCTGGTGCACCAGACCGAGCCAAGTCAGGAATCTGGTGCACCACACCGAGCCAGATCAGGAATCTGGTGCACCACACCGAGCCAAGTCAGGAATCTGGTGCACCACACCGAGCCAAATCAGGAATCTGGTGCACCAGACCGAGCCAAGTCAGGAATCTGGTGCACCACACCGAGCCAAGTCAGGAATCTGGTGCACCACACCGAGCCAGATCAGGAATCTGGTGCACCACACCGAGCCAAGTCAGGAATCTGGTGCACCACACCGAGCCAGATCATGAATCTGGTGCACCACACCGAGCCAGATCATGAATCTGGTGCACCACACCGAGCCAGATCATGAATCTGGTGCACCACACCGAGCCAAGTCATGAATCTGGTGCACCCACCGAGCCAAGTCAGGAATCTGGTGCACCACACCGAGCCAGATCATGAATCTGGTGCACCACACCGAGCCAAGTCATGAATCTGGTGCACCACACCGAGCCAGATCATGAATCTGGTGCACCACACCGAGCCAGATCATGAATCTGGTGCACCACACCGAGCCAAGTCATGAATCTGGTGCACCACCGAGCCAAGTCAGGAATCTGGTGCACCACACCGAGCCAGATCATGAATCACCACACCGAGCCAGATCATGAATCTGGTGCACCACACCGAGCCAGATCATGAATCTGGTGCACCCACGAGCCAAGTCATGAATCTGGTGCACCACACCGAGCCAAGTCATGAATCTGGTGCACCAGACCGAGCCAAGTCAGGAATCTGGTGCACCACACCGAGCCAGGTCAGGAATCTGGTGCACCAGACCGAGCCAAGTCAGGAATCTGGTGCACCACACCGAGCCAAGTCAGGAATCTGGTGCACCAGACCGAGCCAAGTCAGGAATCTGGTGCACCACACCGAGCCAAGTCAGGAATCTGGTGCACCACACCGAGCCAGATCATGAATCTGGTGCACCACACCGAGCCAAGTCAGGAATCTGGTGCACCAGACCGAGCCAAGTCAGGAATCTGGTGCACCACACCGAGCCAGATCATGAATCTGGTGCACCACACCGAGCCAGATCATGAATCTGGTGCACCACACCGAGCCAGATCATGAATCACCACACCGAGCCAGATCATGAATCTGGTGCACCCACCGAGCCAGATCATGAATCTGGTGCACCACACCGAGCCAGATCATGAATCTGGTGCACCACACCGAGCCAAGTCATGAATCTGGTGCACCACACCGAGCCAAGTCATGAATCTGGTGCACCACACCGAGCCAGAGTCATGAATCTGGTGCACCACACCGAGCCAGATCAGGAATCTGGTGCACCAGACCGAGCCAAGTCAGGAATCTGGTGCACCACACCGAGCCAAGTCAGGAATCTGGTGCACCAGACCGAGCCAGATCATGAATCTGGTGCACCACACCGAGCCAGATCATGAATCTGGTGCACCCACCGAGCCAGATCATGAATCTGGTGCACCACAACGAGCCAGATCATGAATCACCACACCGAGCCAGATCATGAATCTGGTGCACCACCGAGCCAGATCATGAATCTGGTGCACCACACCGAGCCAAGTCATGAATCTGGTGCACCACACCGAGCCAGATCATGAATCTGGTGCACCACACCGAGCCAAGTCATGAATCTGGTGCACCCCACCGAGCCAGATCATGAATCTGGTGCACCACACCGAGCCAAGTCATGAATCTGGTGCACCACCGAGCCAAGTCAGGAATCTGGTGCACCACAGAGCCAGATCATGAATCTGGTGCACCACACCGAGCCAAGTCAGGAATCCGGTGCACCAGACCGAGCCAAGTCATGAATCTGGTGCACCAGACCGAGCCAAGTCAGGAATCTGGTGCACCACACCGAGCCAGGTCAGGAATCTGGTGCACCAGACCGAGCCAAGTCAGGAATCTGGTGCACCAGACCGAGCCAAGTCAGGAATCTGGTGCACCACACCGAGCCAAGTCAGGAATCTGGTGCACCACACCGAGCCAGGTCAGGAATCTGGTGCACCACACCGAGCCAAGTCATGAATCTGGTGCACCACACCGAGCCAAGTCATGAATCTGGTGCACCACACCGAGCCAAGTCATGAATCTGGTGCACCACACCGAGCCAAATCAGGAATCTGGTGCACCACACCGAGCCAAGTCATGAATCTGGTGCACCACACCGAGCCAGATCAGGAATCTGGTGCACCACACCGAGCCAGATCAGGAATCTGGTGCACCACACCGAGCCAGATCATGAATCTGGTGCACCACACCGAGCCAGATCATGAATCTGGTGCACCACACCGAGCCAGATCATGAATCTGGTGCACCACACCGAGCCAGATCATGAATCACCACACCGAGCCAGATCATGAATCACCACACCGAGCCAGATCATGAATCTGGTGCACCACACCGAGCCAGATCATGAATCTGGTGCACCCACCGAGCCAGATCATGAATCTGGTGCACCACACCGAGCCAAGTCATGAATCTGGTGCACCACAACGAGCCAGATCATGAATCACCACACCGAGCCAGATCATGAATCTGGTGCACCACACCGAGCCAGATCATGAATCTGGTGCACCCACGAGCCAAGTCATGAATCTGGTGCACCACACCGAGCCAAGTCATGAATCTGGTGCACCAGACCGAGCCAAGTCAGGAATCTGGTGCACCACACCGAGCCAGATCAGGAATCTGGTGCACCAGACCGAGCCAAGTCAGGAATCTGGTGCACCACACCGAGCCAAATCAGGAATCTGGTGCACCAGACCGAGCCAAGTCAGGAATCTGGTGCACCACACCGAGCCAGGTCAGGAATCTGGTGCACCACACCGAGCCAGATCAGGAATCTGGTGCACCACACCGAGCCAAGTCAGGAATCTGGTGCACCAGACCGAGCCAAGTCAGGAATCTGGTGCACCACACCGAGCCAGATCATGAATCTGGTGCACCACACCGAGCCAGATCATGAATCTGGTGCACCACACCGAGCCAGATCATGAATCACCACACCGAGCCAGATCATGAATCTGGTGCACCACCGAGCCAGATCATGAATCTGGTGCACCACACCGAGCCAGATCATGAATCTGGTGCACCACACCGAGCCAGATCATGAATCTGGTGCACCACACCGAGCCAGATCATGAATCTGGTGCACCACACCGAGCCAGATCATGAATCTGGTGCACCACACCGAGCCAGATCAGGAATCTGGTGCACCACACCGAGCCAAGTCATGAATCTGGTGCACCACACCGAGCCAAGTCAGGAATCTGGTGCACCACACCGAGCCAGATCATGAATCTGGTGCACCACACCGAGCCAGATCATGAATCTGGTGCACCACACCGAGCCAGATCATGAATCTGGTGCACCACAACGAGCCAGATCATGAATCACCACACCGAGCCAGATCATGAATCTGGTGCATCCACGAGCCAGATCATGAATCTGGTGCACCACACCGAGCCAAGTCATGAATCTGGTGCACCACACCGAGCCAGATCATGAATCTGGTGCACCACACCGAGCCAAGTCATGAATCTGGTGCACCACACCGAGCCAGATCATGAATCTGGTGCACCACACCGAGCCAAGTCATGAATCTGGTGCACCACCGAGCCAAGTCAGGAATCTGGTGCACCACACCGAGCCAGATCATGAATCTGGTGCACCACACCGAGCCAAGTCAGGAATCTGGTGCACCACACCGAGCCAAGTCAGGAATCTGGTGCACCACACCGAGCCAGATCAGGAATCTGGTGCACCACACCGAGCCAAGTCAGGAATCTGGTGCACCACACCGAGCCAAATCAGGAATCTGGTGCACCACACCGAGCCAAGTCAGGAATCTGGTGCACCACACCGAGCCAAGTCAGGAATCTGGTGCACCACACCGAGCCAGATCAGGAATCTGGTGCACCACACCGAGCCAGATCATGAATCTGGTGCACCACACCGAGCCAGATCATGAATCACCACACCGAGCCAGATCATGAATCTGGTGCACACACCGAGCCAGATCATGAATCTGGTGCACCACACCGAGCCAGATCATGAATCTGGTGCACCACACCGAGCCAAGTCATGAATCTGGTGCACCACCACGAGCCAGATCATGAATCACCACACCGAGCCAGATCATGAATCTGGTGCACCACACCGAGCCAGATCATGAATCTGGTGCACCACACCGAGCCAAGTCATGAATCTGGTGCACCACACCGAGCCAAGTCATGAATCTGGTGCACCAGACCGAGCCAAGTCAGGAATCTGGTGCACCACACCGAGCCAGGTCAGGAATCTGGTGCACCAGACCGAGCCAAGTCAGGAATCTGGTGCACCACACCGAGCCAAATCAGGAATCTGGTGCACCAGACCGAGCCAAGTCAGGAATCTGGTGCACCACACCGAGCCAGATCAGGAATCTGGTGCACCACACCGAGCCAGATCAGGAATCTGGTGCACCACACCGAGCCAAGTCATGAATCTGGTGCACCAGCCGAGCCAAGTCAGGAATCTGGTGCACCACACCGAGCCAGATCATGAATCTGGTGCACCACACCGAGCCAGATCATGAATCTGGTGCACCACACCGAGCCAGATCATGAATCACCACACCGAGCCAGATCATGAATCTGGTGCACCACCGAGCCAGATCATGAATCTGGTGCACCACACCGAGCCAGATCATGAATCTGGTGCACCACACCGAGCCAGATCATGAATCTGGTGCACCACACCGAGCCAAGTCATGAATCTGGTGCACCACACCGAGCCAGATCATGAATCACCACACCGAGCCAGATCATGAATCTGGTGCACCACACCGAGCCAGATCATGAATCTGGTGCACCACACCGAGCCAAGTCATGAATCTGGTGCACCACACCGAGCCAAGTCAGGAATCTGGTGCACCAGACCGAGCCAAGTCATGAATCTGGTGCACCAGACCGAGCCAAGTCAGGAATCTGGTGCACCACACCGAGCCAGGTCAGGAATCTGGTGCACCAGACCGAGCCAAGTCAGGAATCTGGTGCACCACACCGAGCCAAATCAGGAATCTGGTGCACCAGACCGAGCCAAGTCAGGAATCTGGTGCACCACACCGAGCCAAGTCAGGAATCTGGTGCACCACACCGAGCCAGGTCAGGAATCTGGTGCACACACCGAGCCAAGTCATGAATCTGGTGCACCAGACCGAGCCAGATCATGAATCTGGTGCACCACAGCGAGCCAGATCATGAATCTGGTGCACCACACCGAGCCAGATCAGGAATCTGGTGCACCACACCGAGCCAGATCAGGAATCTGGTGCACCACACCGAGCCAGATCAGGAATCTGGTGCACCCACCGAGCCAGATCATGAATCTGGTGCACCACACCGAGCCAAGTCAGGAATCTGGTGCACCACACCGAGCCAGATCATGAATCTGGTGCACCACACCGAGCCAAGTCATGAATCTGGTGCACCACACCGAGCCAAGTCAGGAATCTGGTGCACCAGACCGAGCCAAGTCAGGAATCTGGTGCACCACACCGAGCCAGATCAGGAATCTGGTGCACCACACCGAGCCAGATCATGAATCTGGTGCACCACACCGAGCCAAGTCATGAATCTGGTGCACCAGACCGAGCCAGATCATGAATCTGGTGCACCACACCGAGCCAAGTCAGGAATCTGGTGCACAGACCGAGCCAAATCATGAATCTGGTGCACCACACCGAGCCAGATCATGAATCTGGTGCACCACACCGAGCCAGGTCAGGAATCTGGTGCACCACACCGAGCCAGATCATGAATCTGGTGCACCACACCGAGCCAGATCATGAATCTGGTGCACCACACCGAGCCAGATCATGAATCTGGTGCACCACACCGAGCCAAGTCATGAATCTGGTGCACCACACCGAGCCAGATCATGAATCTGGTGCACCACACCGAGCCAGATCATGAATCTGGTGCACCACACCGAGCCAAGTCATGAATCTGGTGCACCACAACGAGCCAGATCATGAATCTGGTGCACCACACCGAGCCAAGTCATGAATCTGGTGCACCACACCGAGCCAAGTCAGGAATCTGGTGCACCACACCGAGCCAGATCATGAATCTGGTGCACCACACCGAGCCAAGTCATGAATCTGGTGCACCACACCGAGCCAGATCATGAATCTGGTGCACCACACCGAGCCAGATCATGAATCTGGTGCACCACCGAGCCAAGTCAGGAATCTGGTGCACCACACCGAGCCAGATCATGAATCTGGTGCACCACACCGAGCCAAGTCAGGAATCTGGTGCACCACACCGAGCCAAGTCAGGAATCTGGTGCACCACACCGAGCCAAGTCAGGAATCTGGTGCACCACACCGAGCCAGATCAGGAATCTGGTGCACCAGACCGAGCCAAGTCAGGAATCTGGTGCACCACACCGAGCCAAGTCAGGAATCTGGTGCACCACACCGAGCCAGATCAGGAATCTGGTGCACCACACCGAGCCAAGTCAGGAATCTGGTGCACCACACCGAGCCAAGTCATGAATCTGGTGCACCACACCGAGCCAAGATCATGAATCTGGTGCACCACACCGAGCCAAGTCAGGAATCTGGTGCACCACACCGAGCCAAGTCAGGAATCTGGTGCACCACCGAGCCAGATCAGGAATCTGGTGCACCACACCGAGCCAGATCAGGAATCTGGTGCACCACACCGAGCCAAGTCAGGAATCTGGTGCACCACACCGAGCCAGATCATGAATCTGGTGCACCACACCGAGCCAGATCATGAATCTGGTGCACCACACCGAGCCAAGTCATGAATCTGGTGCACCACACACCGAGCCAGATCATGAATCTGGTGCACCACACCGAGCCAGATCATGAATCTGGTGCACCACACCGAGCCAAGTCATGAATCTGGTGCACCACACCGAGCCAAGTCATGAATCTGGTGCACCACACCGAGCCAAGTCAGGAATCTGGTGCACCACACCGAGCCAGATCAGGAATCTGGTGCACCAGACCGAGCCAAGTCAGGAATCTGGTGCACCACACCGAGCCAAATCAGGAATCTGGTGCACCAGACCGAGCCAAGTCAGGAATCTGGTGCACCACACCGAGCCAAGTCAGGAATCTGGTGCACCACACCGAGCCAGATCAGGAATCTGGTGCACCACACCGAGCCAAGTCAGGAATCTGGTGCACCACACCGAGCCAAGTCATGAATCTGGTGCACCACACCGAGCCAAGTCATGAATCTGGTGCACCACACCGAGCCAAGTCAGGAATCTGGTGCACCAGACCGAGCCAAGTCAGGAATCTGGTGCACCACACCGAGCCAGATCAGGAATCTGGTGCACCACACCGAGCCAAGTCAGGAATCTGGTGCACCACACCGAGCCAGATCATGAATCTGGTGCACCACACCGAGCCAGATCATGAATCTGGTGCACCACACCGAGCCAGATCATGAATCTGGTGCACCACACCGAGCCAGATCATGAATCACCACACCAAGCCAGATCATGAATCTGGTGCACCCACCGAGCCAGATCATGAATCTGGTGCACCACACCGAGCCAAGTCATGAATCTGGTGCACCACACCGAGCCAGATCATGAATCTGGTGCACCACACCGAGCCAAGTCATGAATCTGGTGCACCACACCGAGCCAGATCATGAATCTGGTGCACCACACCGAGCCAAGTCATGAATCTGGTGCACCACCGAGCCAAGTCAGGAATCTGGTGCACCACACCGAGCCAGATCATGAATCTGGTGCACCACACCGAGCCAAGTCAGGAATCTGGTGCACCAGACCGAGCCAAGTCAGGAATCTGGTGCACCACACCGAGCCAGGTCAGGAATCTGGTGCACCAGACCGAGCCAAGTCAGGAATCTGGTGCACCACACCGAGCCAAATCAGGAATCTGGTGCACCAGACCGAGCCAAGTCAGGAATCTGGTGCACCACACCGAGCCAGATCAGGAATCTGGTGCACCACACCGAGCCAGATCATGAATCTGGTGCACCACACCGAGCCAGATCATGAATCTGGTGCACCACACCGAGCCAGATCATGAATCTGGTGCACCACACCGAGCCAGTCATGAATCTGGTGCACCACACCGAGCCAGATCATGAATCTGGTGCACCACACCGAGCCAGATCATGAATCTGGTGCACCACACCGAGCCAAGTCATGAATCTGGTGCACCACACCGAGCCAGATCATGAATCACCACACCGAGCCAGATCATGAATCTGGTGCACCACACCGAGCCAGATCATGAATCTGGTGCACCACACCGAGCCAAGTCATGAATCTGGTGCACCACACCGAGCCAAGTCATGAATCTGGTGCACCAGACCGAGCCAAGTCAGGAATCTGGTGCACCACACCGAGCCAGGTCAGGAATCTGGTGCACCAGACCGAGCCAAGTCAGGAATCTGGTGCACCACACCGAGCCAAATCAGGAATCTGGTGCACCAGACCGAGCCAAGTCAGGAATCTGGTGCACCACACCGAGCCAGGTCAGGAATCTGGTGCACCACACCGAGCCAGATCAGGAATCTGGTGCACCACACCGAGCCAAGTCATGAATCTGGTGCACCAGCGAGCCAAGTCAGGAATCTGGTGCACCACACCGAGCCAGATCATGAATCTGGTGCACCACACCGAGCCAGATCATGAATCTGGTGCACCACAACGAGCCAGATCATGAATCACCACACCGAGCCAGATCATGAATCTGGTGCACCCACCGAGCCAGATCATGAATCTGGTGCACCACACCGAGCCAGATCATGAATCTGGTGCACCCACCGAGCCAGATCATGAATCTGGTGCACCACACCGAGCCAAGTCATGAATCTGGTGCACCACACCGAGCCAGATCATGAATCACCACACCGAGCCAGATCATGAATCTGGTGCACCACACCGAGCCAGATCATGAATCTGGTGCACCACACCGAGCCAAGTCATGAATCTGGTGCACCACACCGAGCCAAGTCAGGAATCTGGTGCACCAGACCGAGCCAAGTCATGAATCTGGTGCACCAGACCGAGCCAAGTCAGGAATCTGGTGCACCACACCGAGCCAGGTCAGGAATCTGGTGCACCACACCGAGCCAAGTCAGGAATCTGGTGCACCACACCGAGCCAAATCAGGAATCTGGTGCACCAGACCGAGCCAAGTCAGGAATCTGGTGCACCACACCGAGCCAAGTCAGGAATCTGGTGCACCACACCGAGCCAGGTCAGGAATCTGGTGCACACACCGAGCCAAGTCATGAATCTGGTGCACCAGACCGAGCCAGATCATGAATCTGGTGCACCACACCGAGCCAGATCATGAATCTGGTGCACCCACCGAGCCAGATCAGGAATCTGGTGCACCACACCGAGCCAGATCAGGAATCTGGTGCACCACACCGAGCCAGATCAGGAATCTGGTGCACCCACCGAGCCAGATCATGAATCTGGTGCACCACACCGAGCCAAGTCAGGAATCTGGTGCACCACACCGAGCCAGATCATGAATCTGGTGCACCACACCGAGCCAAGTCATGAATCTGGTGCACCACACCGAGCCAAGTCAGGAATCTGGTGCACCAGACCGAGCCAAGTCAGGAATCTGGTGCACCACACCGAGCCAGATCAGGAATCTGGTGCACCACACCGAGCCAGATCATGAATCTGGTGCACCACACCGAGCCAAGTCATGAATCTGGTGCACCACACCGAGCCAGATCATGAATCTGGTGCACCACACCGAGCCAAGTCAGGAATCTGGTGCACAGACCGAGCCAAATCATGAATCTGGTGCACCACACCGAGCCAGATCAGGAATCTGGTGCACCACACCGAGCCAGGTCAGGAATCTGGTGCACCACACCGAGCCAGATCATGAATCTGGTGCACCACACCGAGCCAGATCATGAATCTGGTGCACCACACCGAGCCAGATCATGAATCTGGTGCACCACACCGAGCCAAGTCATGAATCTGGTGCACCACACCGAGCCAGATCATGAATCTGGTGCACCCACCGAGCCAGATCATGAATCTGGTGCACCACACCGAGCCAAGTCAGGAATCTGGTGCACCACAACCAGCCAGATCATGAATCTGGTGCACCACACCGAGCCAAGTCATGAATCTGGTGCACCACACCGAGCCAAGTCAGGAATCTGGTGCACCACACCGAGCCAGATCATGAATCTGGTGCACCACACCGAGCCAAGTCATGAATCTGGTGCACCACACCGAGCCAGATCATGAATCTGGTGCACCACACCGAGCCAGATCATGAATCTGGTGCACCACCGAGCCAAGTCAGGAATCTGGTGCACCACACCGAGCCAGATCATGAATCTGGTGCACCACACCGAGCCAAGTCAGGAATCTGGTGCACCACACCGAGCCAGATCAGGAATCTGGTGCACCACACCGAGCCAAGTCAGGAATCTGGTGCACCACACCGAGCCAGATCAGGAATCTGGTGCACCAGACCGAGCCAAGTCAGGAATCTGGTGCACCACACCGAGCCAAGTCAGGAATCTGGTGCACCACACCGAGCCAGATCAGGAATCTGGTGCACCACACCGAGCCAAGTCAGGAATCTGGTGCACCACACCGAGCCAAGTCATGAATCTGGTGCACCACACCGAGCCAAGATCATGAATCTGGTGCACCACACCGAGCCAAATCAGGAATCTGGTGCACCACACCGAGCCAAGTCAGGAATCTGGTGCACCACACCGAGCCAGATCAGGAATCTGGTGCACCACACCGAGCCAGATCAGGAATCTGGTGCACCACACCGAGCCAAGTCATGAATCTGGTGCACCACACCGAGCCAGATCATGAATCTGGTGCACCACACCGAGCCAGATCATGAATCTGGTGCACCACACCGAGCCAGATCATGAATCACCACACCGAGCCAGATCATGAATTGGTGCACCACACCGAGCCAGATCATGAATCTGGTGCACCACACGAGCCAAGTCATGAATCTGGTGCACCACACCGAGCCAAGTCATGAATCTGGTGCACCAGACCGAGCCAAGTCAGGAATCTGGTGCACCACACCGAGCCAGATCAGGAATCTGGTGCACCAGACCGAGCCAAGTCAGGAATCTGGTGCACCACACCGAGCCAAATCAGGAATCTGGTGCACCAGACCGAGCCAAGTCAGGAATCTGGTGCACCACACCGAGCCAAGTCAGGAATCTGGTGCACCACACCGAGCCAGATCAGGAATCTGGTGCACACACCGAGCCAAGTCAGGAATCTGGTGCACCACACCGAGCCAAGTCATGAATCTGGTGCACCACACCGAGCCAAGTCATGAATCTGGTGCACCACACCGAGCCAAATCAGGAATCTGGTGCACCACACCGAGCCAAGTCAGGAATCTGGTGCACCACACCGAGCCAAGTCATGAATCTGGTGCACCACACCGAGCCAGATCAGGAATCTGGTGCACCACACCGAGCCAAGTCAGGAATCTGGTGCACCACACCGAGCCAGATCATGAATCTGGTGCACCACACCGAGCCAGATCATGAATCTGGTGCACCACACCGAGCCAGATCATGAATCACCACACCGAGCCAAACATGAATCACCACACCGAGCCAGATCATGAATCTGGTGCACCACACCGAGCCAGATCATGAATCTGGTGCACCCACGAGCCAAGTCATGAATCTGGTGCACCACACCGAGCCAAGTCATGAATCTGGTGCACCAGACCGAGCCAAGTCAGGAATCTGGTGCACCACACCGAGCCAGGTCAGGAATCTGGTGCACCAGACCGAGCCAAGTCAGGAATCTGGTGCACCAGACCGAGCCAAGTCAGGAATCTGGTGCACCACACCGAGCCAAGTCAGGAATCTGGTGCACCACACCGAGCCAGATCAGGAATCTGGTGCACCACACCGAGCCAAGTCAGGAATCTGGTGCACCACACCGAGCCAGATCATGAATCTGGTGCACCACACCGAGCCAAGTCATGAATCTGGTGCACCACACCGAGCCAGATCATGAATCTGGTGCACCACACCGAGCCAGATCATGAATCTGGTGCACCACACCGAGCCAGATCATGAATCTGGTGCACCACACCGAGCCAAGTCATGAATCTGGTGCACCCACCGAGCCAAGTCAGGAATCTGGTGCACCACACCGAGCCAGATCATGAATCTGGTGCACCACACCGAGCCAAGTCATGAATCTGGTGCACCACACCGAGCCAGATCAGGAATCTGGTGCACCACACCGAGCCAGATCATGAATCTGGTGCACCACACCGAGCCAAGTCATGAATCTGGTGCACCAACCGAGCCAAGTCAGGAATCTGGTGCACCACACCGAGCCAGATCATGAATCTGGTGCACCACACCGAGCCAAGTCAGGAATCTGGTGCACCAGACCGAGCCAAGTCAGGAATCTGGTGCACCACACCGAGCCAGATCAGGAATCTGGTGCACCACACCGAGCCAAGTCAGGAATCTGGTGCACCACACCGAGCCAAATCAGGAATCTGGTGCACCAGACCGAGCCAAGTCATGATCTGGTGCACCACACCGAGCCAAGTCAGGAATCTGGTGCACCACACCGAGCCAGATCAGGAATCTGGTGCACACACCGAGCCAAGTCAGGAATCTGGTGCACCACACCGAGCCAAGTCATGAATCTGGTGCACCACACCGAGCCAAGTCATGAATCTGGTGCACCACACCGAGCCAAGTCAGGAATCTGGTGCACCAGACCGAGCCAAGTCAGGAATCTGGTGCACCACACCGAGCCAAGTCAGGAATCTGGTGCACCACACCGAGCCAGATCAGGAATCTGGTGCACCACACCGAGCCAAGTCATGAATCTGGTGCACCACACCGAGCCAGATCATGAATCTGGTGCACCACACCGAGCCAGATCATGAATCTGGTGCACCACACCGAGCCAGATCATGAATCACCACACCGAGCCAGTCATGGTGCACCACACCGAGCCAGATCATGAATCTGGTGCACCACACCGAGCCAGATCATGAATCTGGTGCACCACACCGAGCCAAGTCATGAATCTGGTGCACCACACCGAGCCAAGTCATGAATCTGGTGCACCACACCGAGCCAAGTCAGGAATCTGGTGCACCACACCGAGCCAAGATCATGAATCTGGTGCACCACCGAGCCAAGTCAGGAATCTGGTGCACCACACCGAGCCAAGTCAGGAATCTGGTGCACCACACCGAGCCAAGTCATGAATCTGGTGCACCACACCGAGCCAAGTCAGGAATCTGGTGCACCACACCGAGCCAAGTCAGGAATCTGGTGCACCACACCGAGCCAGATCATGAATCTGGTGCACCACACCGAGCCAGATCATGAATCTGGTGCACCACACCGAGCCAGATCATGAATCTGGTGCACCACACCGAGCCAGATCATGAATCTGGTGCACCACACCGAGCCAGATCATGAATCTGGTGCACCACACGAGCCAAGTCATGAATCTGGTGCACCACACCGAGCCAAGTCATGAATCTGGTGCACCACACCGAGCCAAGTCAGGAATCTGGTGCACCACACCGAGCCAGATCAGGAATCTGGTGCACCACACCGAGCCAAGTCATGAATCTGGTGCACCACACCGAGCCAAGTCAGGAATCTGGTGCACCACACCGAGCCAAGTCAGGAATCTGGTGCACCACACCGAGCCAAGTCAGGAATCTGGTGCACCACACCGAGCCAGATCAGGAATCTGGTGCACACACCGAGCCAAGTCAGGAATCTGGTGCACCACACCGAGCCAGATCATGAATCTGGTGCACCACACCGAGCCAAGTCATGAATCTGGTGCACCACACCGAGCCAAGTCAGGAATCTGGTGCACCACACCGAGCCAAGTCAGGAATCTGGTGCACCACACCGAGCCAGATCATGAATCTGGTGCACCACACCGAGCCAAGTCAGGAATCTGGTGCACCACACCGAGCCAAGTCAGGAATCTGGTGCACCACACCGAGCCAGATCATGAATCTGGTGCACCACACCGAGCCAGATCATGAATCTGGTGCACCACAACCGAGCCAGATCATGAATCACCACACCGAGCCATGAATCTGGTGCACCACACCGAGCCAGATCATGAATCTGGTGCACCACACCGAGCCAGATCATGAATCTGGTGCACCACACCGAGCCAAGTCATGAATCTGGTGCACCACACCGAGCCAAGTCATGAATCTGGTGCACCAGACCGAGCCAAGTCAGGAATCTGGTGCACCACACCGAGCCAGATCAGGAATCTGGTGCACCACACCGAGCCAAGTCAGGAATCTGGTGCACCACACCGAGCCAAATCAGGAATCTGGTGCACCAGACCGAGCCAAGTCAGGAATCTGGTGCACCACACCGAGCCAAGTCAGGAATCTGGTGCACCACACCGAGCCAGTCAGGAATCTGGTGCACCACACCGAGCCAAGTCAGGAATCTGGTGCACCACACCGAGCCAGATCATGAATCTGGTGCACCACACACCGAGCCAAGTCATGAATCTGGTGCACCACACCGAGCCAGATCATGAATCTGGTGCACCACACCGAGCCAGATCATGAATCTGGTGCACCACACCGAGCCAAGATCATGAATCTGGTGCACCACACCGAGCCAAGTCATGAATCTGGTGCACCACACCGAGCCAAGTCAGGAATCTGGTGCACCACACCGAGCCAGATCATGAATCTGGTGCACCACACCGAGCCAAGTCATGAATCTGGTGCACCACACCGAGCCAGATCAGGAATCTGGTGCACCACACCGAGCCAAGTCATGAATCTGGTGCACCACACCGAGCCAAGTCATGAATCTGGTGCACCACACCGAGCCAAGTCAGGAATCTGGTGCACCACACCGAGCCAGATCATGAATCTGGTGCACCACACCGAGCCAAGTCAGGAATCTGGTGCACCAGACCGAGCCAAGTCAGGAATCTGGTGCACCACACCGAGCCAGGTCAGGAATCTGGTGCACCAGACCGAGCCAAGTCAGGAATCTGGTGCACCACACCCGAGCCAAATCAGGAATCTGGTGCACCAGACCGAGCCAAGTCAGGAATCTGGTGCACCACACCGAGCCAAGTCAGGAATCTGGTGCACCACACACCGAGCCAGATCAGGAATCTGGTGCACCACACCGAGCCAGTCATGAATCTGGTGCACCACACCGAGCCAAGTCATGAATCTGGTGCACCACACCGAGCCAAGTCATGAATCTGGTGCACCACACCGAGCCAAGTCATGAATCTGGTGCACCACACCGAGCCAAGTCAGGAATCTGGTGCACCACACCGAGCCAAGTCAGGAATCTGGTGCACCACACCGAGCCAAGTCAGGAATCTGGTGCACCACACCGAGCCAGATCATGAATCTGGTGCACCACACCGAGCCAGATCATGAATCTGGTGCACCACACCGAGCCAGATCATGAATCACCACCGAGCCACATGAATCACCACACCGAGCCAGATCATGAATCTGGTGCACCACACCGAGCCAGATCATGAATCTGGTGCACCACACCGAGCCAAGTCATGAATCTGGTGCACCACACCGAGCCAAGTCATGAATCTGGTGCACCAGACCGAGCCAAGTCAGGAATCTGGTGCACCACACCGAGCCAGATCAGGAATCTGGTGCACCACACCGAGCCAAGTCAGGAATCTGGTGCACCACACCGAGCCAAATCAGGAATCTGGTGCACCAGACCGAGCCAAGTCAGGAATCTGGTGCACCACACCGAGCCAAGTCAGGAATCTGGTGCACCACACCGAGCCAGATCAGGAATCTGGTGCACACACCGAGCCAAGTCAGGAATCTGGTGCACCACACCGAGCCAGATCATGAATCTGGTGCACCACACCGAGCCAAGTCATGAATCTGGTGCACCACACCGAGCCAGATCATGAATCTGGTGCACCACACCGAGCCAGATCATGAATCTGGTGCACCACACCGAGCCAGATCATGAATCTGGTGCACCACACCGAGCCAAGTCATGAATCTGGTGCACCACACCGAGCCAAGTCAGGAATCTGGTGCACCACACCGAGCCAGATCATGAATCTGGTGCACCACACCGAGCCAGATCATGAATCTGGTGCACCACACCGAGCCAAGTCATGAATCTGGTGCACCACCGAGCCAAGTCAGGAATCTGGTGCACCACACCGAGCCAGATCATGAATCTGGTGCACCACACCGAGCCAAGTCAGGAATCTGGTGCACCACACCGAGCCAAGTCAGGAATCTGGTGCACCACACCGAGCCAGATCAGGAATCTGGTGCACCAGACCGAGCCAAGTCAGGAATCTGGTGCACCACACCGAGCCAAGTCAGGAATCTGGTGCACCAGACCGAGCCAAGTCAGGAATCTGGTGCACCACAACCGAGCCAAGTCAGGAATCTGGTGCACCACACCGAGCCAAGTCAGGAATCTGGTGCACCACACCGAGCCAGATCATGAATCTGGTGCACCACACCGAGCCAAGTCATGAATCTGGTGCACCACACCGAGCCAAGATCATGAATCTGGTGCACCACACCGAGCCAAGTCATGAATCTGGTGCACCACACCGAGCCAAGTCAGGAATCTGGTGCACCACACCGAGCCAAGTCAGGAATCTGGTGCACCACACCGAGCCAGATCATGAATCTGGTGCACCACACCGAGCCAGATCATGAATCTGGTGCACCACACCGAGCCAGATCATGAATCACCACACCGAGCCAGATCATGAATCACCACACCGAGCCAGATCATGAATCTGGTGCACCACACCGAGCCAGATCATGAATCTGGTGCACCACACGAGCCAAGTCATGAATCTGGTGCACCACACCGAGCCAAGTCATGAATCTGGTGCACCAGACCGAGCCAAGTCAGGAATCTGGTGCACCACACCGAGCCAGGTCAGGAATCTGGTGCACCAGACCGAGCCAAGTCAGGAATCTGGTGCACCACACCGAGCCAAATCAGGAATCTGGTGCACCAGACCGAGCCAAGTCAGGAATCTGGTGCACCACACCGAGCCAAGTCATGAATCTGGTGCACCACACCGAGCCAGATCAGGAATCTGGTGCACCACACCGAGCCAAGTCAGGAATCTGGTGCACCACACCGAGCCAGATCATGAATCTGGTGCACCACACCGAGCCAAGTCATGAATCTGGTGCACCACACCGAGCCAGATCATGAATCTGGTGCACCACACCGAGCCAGATCATGAATCTGGTGCACCACACCGAGCCAGATCATGAATCTGGTGCACCACACCGAGCCAAGTCATGAATCTGGTGCACCCACCGAGCCAAGTCAGGAATCTGGTGCACCACACCGAGCCAGATCATGAATCTGGTGCACCACACCGAGCCAAGTCATGAATCTGGTGCACCACACCGAGCCAGATCAGGAATCTGGTGCACCACACCGAGCCAGATCATGAATCTGGTGCACCACACCGAGCCAAGTCATGAATCTGGTGCACCACCGAGCCAAGTCAGGAATCTGGTGCACCACACGAGCCAGATCATGAATCTGGTGCACCACACCGAGCCAAGTCAGGAATCTGGTGCACCAGACCGAGCCAAGTCAGGAATCTGGTGCACCACACCGAGCCAGGTCAGGAATCTGGTGCACCAGACCGAGCCAAGTCAGGAATCTGGTGCACCACACCGAGCCAAATCAGGAATCTGGTGCACCAGACCGAGCCAAGTCAGGAATCTGGTGCACCACACCGAGCCAAGTCAGGAATCTGGTGCACCACACCGAGCCAGATCATGAATCTGGTGCACACACCGAGCCAAGTCAGGAATCTGGTGCACCACACCGAGCCAAGTCATGAATCTGGTGCACCACACCGAGCCAAGATCATGAATCTGGTGCACCACACCGAGCCAAGTCAGGAATCTGGGTGCACCACACCGAGCCAAGTCAGGAATCTGGTGCACCACACCGAGCCAGATCAGGAATCTGGTGCACCACACCGAGCCAGATCATGAATCTGGTGCACCACACCGAGCCAGATCATGAATCTGGTGCACCACACCGAGCCAGATCATGAATCACCACACCGAGCCAGATCATGAATCACCACACCGAGCCAAGTCATGAATCTGGTGCACCACACCGAGCCAGATCATGAATCTGGTGCACCACACGAGCCAAGTCATGAATCTGGTGCACCACACCGAGCCAAGTCATGAATCTGGTGCACCAGACCGAGCCAAGTCAGGAATCTGGTGCACCACACCGAGCCAGGTCAGGAATCTGGTGCACCAGACCGAGCCAAGTCAGGAATCTGGGCACCACACCGAGCCAAATCAGGAATCTGGTGCACCAGACCGAGCCAAGTCAGGAATCTGGTGCACCACACCGAGCCAAGTCAGGAATCTGGTGCACCACACCGAGCCAGATCAGGAATCTGGTGCACCAGACCGAGCCAAGTCAGGAATCTGGTGCACCACACCGAGCCAGATCATGAATCTGGTGCACCACACCGAGCCAAGTCATGAATCTGGTGCACCACACCGAGCCAGATCATGAATCTGGTGCACCACACCGAGCCAGATCATGAATCTGGTGCACCACACCGAGCCAGATCATGAATCTGGTGCACCACACCGAGCCAAGTCATGAATCTGGTGCACCCACCGAGCCAAGTCAGGAATCTGGTGCACCACACCGAGCCAGATCATGAATCTGGTGCACCACACCGAGCCAAGTCATGAATCTGGTGCACCACACCGAGCCAGATCAGGAATCTGGTGCACCACACCGAGCCAGATCATGAATCTGGTGCACCACACCGAGCCAAGTCATGAATCTGGTGCACCACACCGAGCCAAGTCAGGAATCTGGTGCACCACACCGAGCCAGATCATGAATCTGGTGCACCACACCGAGCCAAGTCAGGAATCTGGTGCACCAGACCGAGCCAAGTCAGGAATCTGGTGCACCACACCGAGCCAGGTCAGGAATCTGGTGCACCAGACCGAGCCAAGTCAGGAATCTGGTGCACCACTCCGAGCCAAATCAGGAATCTGGTGCACCAGACCGAGCCAAGTCAGGAATCTGGTGCACCACACCGAGCCAAGTCAGGAATCTGGTGCACCACCGAGCCAGATCAGGAATCTGGTGCACACACCGAGCCAAGTCATGAATCTGGTGCACCACACCGAGCCAAGTCATGAATCTGGTGCACCACACCGAGCCAAGATCATGAATCTGGTGCACCACACCGAGCCAAATCAGGAATCTGGTGCACCACACCGAGCCAAGTCAGGAATCTGGTGCACCACACCGAGCCAGGTCATGAATCTGGTGCACCACACCGAGCCAGATCATGAATCTGGTGCACCACACCGAGCCAGATCATGAATCTGGTGCACCACACCGAGCCAGATCATGAATCACCACACCGAGCCAGATCATGAATCACCACACCGAGCCAGATCATGAATCTGGTGCACCATACCGAGCCAGATCATGAATCTGGTGCACCCACGAGCCAAGTCATGAATCTGGTGCACCACACCGAGCCAAGTCATGAATCTGGTGCACCAGACCGAGCCAAGTCAGGAATCTGGTGCACCACACCGAGCCAGGTCAGGAATCTGGTGCACCAGACCGAGCCAAGTCAGGAATCTGGTGCACCACACCGAGCCAAATCATGAATTCTGGTGCACCAGACCGAGCCAAGTCAGGAATCTGGTGCACCACACCGAGCCAGGTCAGGAATCTGGTGCACCACACCGAGCCAGATCAGGAATCTGGTGCACCACACCGAGCCAAGTCAGGAATCTGGTGCACCACACCGAGCCAGATCATGAATCTGGTGCACCACACCGAGCCAAGTCATGAATCTGGTGCACCACACCGAGCCAGATCATGAATCTGGTGCACCACACCGAGCCAGATCATGAATCTGGTGCACCACACCGAGCCAGATCATGAATCTGGTGCACCACACCGAGCCAAGTCATGAATCTGGTGCACCCACCGAGCCAAGTCAGGAATCTGGTGCACCACACCGAGCCAGATCATGAATCTGGTGCACCACACCGAGCCAAGTCATGAATCTGGTGCACCACACCGAGCCAGATCAGGAATCTGGTGCACCACACCGAGCCAGATCATGAATCTGGTGCACCACACCGAGCCAAGTCATGAATCTGGTGCACTCACCGAGCCAAGTCAGGAATCTGGTGCACCACACCGAGCCAGATCATGAATCTGGTGCACCACACCGAGCCAAGTCAGGAATCTGGTGCACCAGACCGAGCCAAGTCAGGAATCTGGTGCACCACACCGAGCCAGGTCAGGAATCTGGTGCACCACACCGAGCCAAGTCAGGAATCTGGTGCACCACACCGAGCCAAATCAGGAATCTGGTGCACCAGACCGAGCCAAGTCAGGAATCTGGTGCACCACACCGAGCCAAGTCAGGAATCTGGTGCACCACACCGAGCCAGATCAGGAATCTGGTGCACCACACCGAGCCAAGTCATGAATCTGGTGCACCACACCGAGCCAAGTCATGAATCTGGTGCACCACACCGAGCCAAGATCATGAATCTGGTGCACCACACCGAGCCAAGTCAGGAATCTGGTGCACCACACCGAGCCAAGTCAGGAATCTGGTGCACCACACCGAGCCAAGTCAGGAATCTGGTGCACCACACCGAGCCAGATCATGAATCTGGTGCACCACACCGAGCCAGATCATGAATCTGGTGCACCACACCGAGCCAGATCATGAATCACCACACCTGAATACCACACCGAGCCAGATCATGAATCTGGTGCACCACACCGAGCCAGATCATGAATCTGGTGCACCACACGAGCCAAGTCATGAATCTGGTGCACCACACCGAGCCAAGTCATGAATCTGGTGCACCAGACCGAGCCAAGTCAGGAATCTGGTGCACCACACCGAGCCAAGTCAGGAATCTGGTGCACCAGACCGAGCCAAGTCAGGAATCTGGTGCACCACACCGAGCCAAGTCAGGAATCTGGTGCACCACACCGAGCCAAGTCAGGAATCTGGTGCACCACACCGAGCCAAGTCAGGAATCTGGTGCACCACACCGAGCCAGATCATGAATCTGGTGCACCACACCGAGCCAGATCATGAATCTGGTGCACCACACCGAGCCAGATCATGAATCACCACACCGAGCCAGATCATGAATCTGGTGCACCACACCGAGCCAGATCATGAATCTGGTGCACCACACCGAGCCAGATCATGAATCTGGTGCACCACACCGAGCCAAGTCATGAATCTGGTGCACCACACCGAGCCAGATCATGAATCTGGTGCACCACACCGAGCCAAGTCATGAATCTGGTGCACCACACCGAGCCAGATCATGAATCACCACACCGAGCCAGATCATGAATCTGGTGCACCACACCGAGCCAGATCATGAATCTGGTGCACCACACGAGCCAAGTCATGAATCTGGTGCACCACACCGAGCCAAGTCATGAATCTGGTGCACCAGACCGAGCCAAGTCAGGAATCTGGGTGCACCACCGAGCCAAGTCAGGAATCTGGTGCACCAGACGAGCCAGATCAGGAATCTGGTGCACCACACCGAGCCAAGTCAGGAATCTGGTGCACCACACCGAGCCAAGTCAGGAATCTGGTGCACCACACCGAGCCAAGTCAGGAATCTGGTGCACCACACCGAGCCAAGTCAGGAATCTGGTGCACCACACCGAGCCAAGTCATGAATCTGGTGCACCACACCGAGCCAAGTCATGAATCTGGTGCACCACACCGAGCCAAGTCATGAATCTGGTGCACCACACCGAGCCAAGTCAGGAATCTGGTGCACCACACCGAGCCAGATCATGAATCTGGTGCACCACACCGAGCCAGATCATGAATCTGGTGCACCACACCGAGCCAAGTCATGAATCTGGTGCACCACACCGAGCCAGATCATGAATCTGGTGCACCACACCGAGCCAGATCATGAATCTGGTGCACCACACCGAGCCAGATCATGAATCTGGTGCACCACACCGAGCCAAGATCATGAATCTGGTGCACCACACCGAGCCAGATCATGAATCTGGTGCACCACACCGAGCCAGATCATGAATCTGGTGCACCCACGAGCCAAGTCATGAATCTGGTGCACCACACCGAGCCAAGTCATGAATCTGGTGCACCAGACCGAGCCAAGTCAGGAATCTGGTGCACCACACCGAGCCAGATCAGGAATCTGGTGCACCAGACCGAGCCAAGTCAGGAATCTGGTGCACCACCGAGCCAAATCAGGAATCTGGTGCACCAGACCGAGCCAAGTCAGGAATCTGGTGCACCACACCGAGCCAAGTCAGGAATCTGGTGCACCACACCGAGCCAGATCAGGAATCTGGTGCACACACCGAGCCAAGTCAGGAATCTGGTGCACCACACCGAGCCAAGTCATGAATCTGGTGCACCACACCGAGCCAAGATCATGAATCTGGTGCACCACACCGAGCCAAATCAGGAATCTGGTGCACCAGACCGAGCCAAGTCAGGAATCTGGTGCACCACACCGAGCCAAGTCAGGAATCTGGTGCACCACACCGAGCCAGATCAGGAATCTGGTGCACCACACCGAGCCAAGTCATGAATCTGGTGCACCACACCGAGCCAGATCATGAATCTGGTGCACCACACCGAGCCAGATCATGAATCTGGTGCACCACACCGAGCCAGATCATGAATCACCACACCGAGCCAGATCATGAATCTGGTGCACCACACCGAGCCAGATCATGAATCTGGTGCACCACACCGAGCCAGATCATGAATCTGGTGCACCACACCGAGCCAAGTCATGAATCTGGTGCACCACACCGAGCCAGATCATGAATCACCACACCGAGCCAGATCATGAATCTGGTGCACCACACCGAGCCAGATCATGAATCTGGTGCACCCACGAGCCAAGTCATGAATCTGGTGCACCACACCGAGCCAAGTCATGAATCTGGTGCACCAGACCGAGCCAAGTCAGGAATCTGGTGCACCACACCGAGCCAGGTCAGGAATCTGGTGCACCAGACCGAGCCAAGTCAGGAATCTGGTGCACCACACCGAGCCAAATCAGGAATCTGGTGCACCAGACCGAGCCAAGTCAGGAATCTGGTGCACCACACCGAGCCAGGTCAGGAATCTGGTGCACCACACCGAGCCAGATCAGGAATCTGGTGCACCACACCGAGCCAAGTCAGGAATCTGGTGCACCACACCGAGCCAGATCATGAATCTGGTGCACCACACCGAGCCAAGTCATGAATCTGGTGCACCACACGAGCCAGATCATGAATCTGGTGCACCACACCGAGCCAGATCATGAATCTGGTGCACCACACCGAGCCAGATCATGAATCTGGTGCACCACACCGAGCCAAGTCATGAATCTGGTGCACCCACCGAGCCAAGTCAGGAATCTGGTGCACCACACCGAGCCAGATCATGAATCTGGTGCACCACACCGAGCCAAGTCATGAATCTGGTGCACCACACCGAGCCAGATCAGGAATCTGGTGCACCACACCGAGCCAGATCATGAATCTGGTGCACCACACCGAGCCAAGTCATGAATCTGGTGCACCACCGAGCCAAGTCAGGAATCTGGTGCACCACACCGAGCCAGATCATGAATCTGGTGCACCACACCGAGCCAAGTCAGGAATCTGGTGCACCAGACCGAGCCAAGTCATGAATCTGGTGCACCACACCGAGCCAAGTCAGGAATCTGGTGCACCACACCGAGCCAAGTCAGGAATCTGGTGCACCACACCGAGCCAAGTCATGAATCTGGTGCACCACACCGAGCCAAGTCATGAATCTGGTGCACCACACCGAGCCAAGTCAGGAATCTGGTGCACCAGACCGAGCCAAGTCAGGAATCTGGTGCACCACACCGAGCCAAGTCAGGAATCTGGTGCACCACACCGAGCCAGATCAGGAATCTGGTGCACCACACCGAGCCAAGTCAGGAATCTGGTGCACCAAACCGAGCCAGATCATGAATCTGGTGCACCACACCGAGCCAGATCATGAATCTGGTGCACCACAACGAGCCAGATCATGAATAGCCAGATCATGAATCACCACACCGAGCCAGATCATGAATCTGGTGCACCACACCGAGCCAGATCATGAATCTGGTGCACCACCGAGCCAGATCATGAATCTGGTGCACCACACCGAGCCAAGTCATGAATCTGGTGCACCACACCGAGCCAGATCATGAATCACCACACCGAGCCAGATCATG
Organism: Echinosophora koreensis; assembly: GCA_035048595.1. Lineage (NCBI taxonomy): Eukaryota > Viridiplantae > Streptophyta > Magnoliopsida > Fabales > Fabaceae > Echinosophora > Echinosophora koreensis. The sequence continues at coordinate 25,937 of JAPCYP010000068.1, forward strand.
AATCTGGTGCACCACACCGAGCCAGATCATGAATCTGGTGCACCCACCGAGCCAAGTCATGAATCTGGTGCACCACACCGAGCCAAGTCATGAATCTGGTGCACCAGACCGAGCCAAGTCAGGAATCTGGTGCACCACACCGAGCCAGGTCAGGAATCTGGTGCACCAGACCGAGCCAAGTCAGGAATCTGGGCACCACACCGAGCCAAATCAGGAATCTGGTGCACCAGACCGAGCCAAGTCAGGAATCTGGTGCACCACACCGAGCCAAGTCAGGAATCTGGTGCACCACACCGAGCCAGATCAGGAATCTGGTGCACCACACCGAGCCAAGTCAGGAATCTGGTGCACCACACCGAGCCAGATCATGAATCTGGTGCACCACACCGAGCCAAGTCATGAATCTGGTGCACCACACCGAGCCAGATCATGAATCTGGTGCACCACACCGAGCCAGATCATGAATCTGGTGCACCACACCGAGCCAGATCATGAATCTGGTGCACCACACCGAGCCAAGTCATGAATCTGGTGCACCCACCGAGCCAAGTCAGGAATCTGGTGCACCACACCGAGCCAGATCATGAATCTGGTGCACCACACCGAGCCAAGTCATGAATCTGGTGCACCACACCGAGCCAGATCAGGAATCTGGTGCACCACACCGAGCCAGATCATGAATCTGGTGCACCACACCGAGCCAAGTCATGAATCTCTGGTGCACCACCGAGCCAAGTCAGGAATCTGGTGCACCACACCAGCCAGATCATGAATCTGGTGCACCACACCGAGCCAAGTCAGGAATCTGGTGCACCAGACCGAGCCAAGTCAGGAATCTGGTGCACCACACCGAGCCAGGTCAGGAATCTGGTGCACCAGACCGAGCCAAGTCAGGAATCTGGTGCACCACTCCGAGCCAAATCAGGAATCTGGTGCACCAGACCGAGCCAAGTCAGGAATCTGGTGCACCACACCGAGCCAAGTCAGGAATCTGGTGCACCACACCGAGCCAGATCAGGAATCTGGTGCACACACCGAGCCAAGTCATGAATCTGGTGCACCACACCGAGCCAAGTCATGAATCTGGTGCACCACACCGAGCCAAGATCATGAATCTGGTGCACCACACCGAGCCAAGTCAGGAATCTGGTGCACCACACCGAGCCAAGTCAGGAATCTGGTGCACCACACCGAGCCAGATCATGAATCTGGTGCACCACACCGAGCCAGATCATGAATCTGGTGCACCACACCGAGCCAGATCATGAATCTGGTGCACCACACCGAGCCAGATCATGAATCACCACACCGAGCCAGATCATGAATCACCACACCGAGCCAGATCATGAATCTGGTGCACCACACCGAGCCAGATCATGAATCTGGTGCACCACCGAGCCAAGTCATGAATCTGGTGCACCACACCGAGCCAAGTCATGAATCTGGTGCACCAGACCGAGCCAAGTCAGGAATCTGGTGCACCACACCGAGCCAGATCAGGAATCTGGTGCACCAGACCGAGCCAAGTCAGGAATCTGGGCACCACTCCGAGCCAAATCAGGAATCTGGTGCACCAGACCGAGCCAAGTCAGGAATCTGGTGCACCACACCGAGCCAAGTCAGGAATCTGGTGCACCACACCGAGCCAGATCAGGAATCTGGTGCACCACACCGAGCCAAGTCAGGAATCTGGTGCACCACACCGAGCCAGATCATGAATCTGGTGCACCACACCGAGCCAAGTCATGAATCTGGTGCACCACAACGAGCCAGATCATGAATCTGGTGCACCACACCGAGCCAGATCATGAATCTGGTGCACCACACCGAGCCAGATCATGAATCTGGTGCACCACACCGAGCCAAGTCATGAATCTGGTGCACCCACCGAGCCAAGTCAGGAATCTGGTGCACCACACCGAGCCAGATCATGAATCTGGTGCACCACACCGAGCCAAGTCATGAATCTGGTGCACCACACCGAGCCAGATCAGGAATCTGGTGCACCACACCGAGCCAGATCATGAATCTGGTGCACCACACCGAGCCAAGTCATGAATCTGGTGCACCACCGAGCCAAGTCAGGAATCTGGTGCACCACAGCGAGCCAGATCATGAATCTGGTGCACCACACCGAGCCAAGTCAGGAATCTGGTGCACCAGACCGAGCCAAGTCAGGAATCTGGTGCACCACACCGAGCCAGGTCAGGAATCTGGTGCACCAGACCGAGCCAAGTCAGGAATCTGGGCACCACTCCGAGCCAAATCAGGAATCTGGTGCACCAGACCGAGCCAAGTCAGGAATCTGGTGCACCACACCGAGCCAAGTCAGGAATCTGGTGCACCACACCGAGCCAGATCAGGAATCTGGTGCACCACCGAGCCAAGTCAGGAATCTGGTGCACCACACCGAGCCAAGTCATGAATCTGGTGCACCACACCGAGCCAAGATCATGAATCTGGTGCACCACACCGAGCCAAGTCAGGAATCTGGTGCACCACACCGAGCCAAGTCAGGAATCTGGTGCACCACACCGAGCCAGATCATGAATCTGGTGCACCACACCGAGCCAGATCATGAATCTGGTGCACCACACCGAGCCAGATCATGAATCTGGTGCACCACACCGAGCCAGATCATGAATCACCACACCGAGCCAGATCATGAATCACCACACCGAGCCAGATCATGAATCTGGTGCACCACACCGAGCCAGATCATGAATCTGGTGCACCCACGAGCCAAGTCATGAATCTGGTGCACCACACCGAGCCAAGTCATGAATCTGGTGCACCAGACCGAGCCAAGTCAGGAATCTGGTGCACCACACCGAGCCAGGTCAGGAATCTGGTGCACCAGACCGAGCCAAGTCAGGAATCTGGGCACCACACCGAGCCAAATCAGGAATCTGGTGCACCAGACCGAGCCAAGTCAGGAATCTGGTGCACCACACCGAGCCAGGTCATGAATCTGGTGCACCACACCGAGCCAGATCAGGAATCTGGTGCACCAGACCGAGCCAAGTCAGGAATCTGGTGCACCACACCGAGCCAGATCATGAATCTGGTGCACCACACCGAGCCAAGTCATGAATCTGGTGCACCACACCGAGCCAGATCATGAATCTGGTGCACCACACCGAGCCAGATCATGAATCTGGTGCACCACACCGAGCCAGATCATGAATCTGGTGCACACACCGAGCCAAGTCATGAATCTGGTGCACCCACCGAGCCAAGTCAGGAATCTGGTGCACCACACCGAGCCAGATCATGAATCTGGTGCACCACACCGAGCCAAGTCATGAATCTGGTGCACCACACCGAGCCAGATCAGGAATCTGGTGCACCACACCGAGCCAGATCATGAATCTGGTGCACCACACCGAGCCAAGTCATGAATCTGGTGCACCACCGAGCCAAGTCAGGAATCTGGTGCACCACACCGAGCCAGATCATGAATCTGGTGCACCACACCGAGCCAAGTCAGGAATCTGGTGCACCAGACCGAGCCAAGTCAGGAATCTGGTGCACCACACCGAGCCAGGTCAGGAATCTGGTGCACCAGACCGAGCCAAGTCAGGAATCTGGTGCACCACACCGAGCCAAATCAGGAATCTGGTGCACCAGACCGAGCCAAGTCAGGAATCTGGTGCACCACACCGAGCCAAGTCAGGAATCTGGTGCACCACACCGAGCCAGATCAGGAATCTGGTGCACCACACCGAGCCAAGTCAGGAATCTGGTGCACCACACCGAGCCAAGTCATGAATCTGGTGCACCACACCGAGCCAAGATCATGAATCTGGTGCACCACACCGAGCCAAGTCAGGAATCTGGTGCACCACACCGAGCCAAGTCAGGAATCTGGTGCACCACACCGAGCCAGATCAGGAATCTGGTGCACCACACCGAGCCAGATCATGAATCTGGTGCACCACACCGAGCCAGATCATGAATCTGGTGCACCACACCGAGCCAGATCATGAATCACCACACCGAGCCAGATCATGAATCACCACACCGAGCCAGATCATGAATCTGGTGCACCACACCGAGCCAGATCATGAATCTGGTGCACCCACGAGCCAAGTCATGAATCTGGTGCACCACACCGAGCCAAGTCATGAATCTGGTGCACCAGACCGAGCCAAGTCAGGAATCTGGTGCACCACACCGAGCCAGGTCAGGAATCTGGTGCACCAGACCGAGCCAAGTCAGGAATCTGGGCACCACACCGAGCCAAATCAGGAATCTGGTGCACCAGACCGAGCCAAGTCAGGAATCTGGTGCACCACACCGAGCCAAGTCAGGAATCTGGTGCACCACACCGAGCCAGATCAGGAATCTGGTGCACCACACCGAGCCAAGTCAGGAATCTGGTGCACCACACCGAGCCAGATCATGAATCTGGTGCACCACACCGAGCCAAGTCATGAATCTGGTGCACCACACCGAGCCAGATCATGAATCTGGTGCACCACACCGAGCCAGATCATGAATCTGGTGCACCACACCGAGCCAGATCATGAATCTGGTGCACCACACCGAGCCAAGTCATGAATCTGGTGCACCCACCGAGCCAAGTCAGGAATCTGGTGCACCACACCGAGCCAGATCATGAATCTGGTGCACCACACCGAGCCAAGTCATGAATCTGGTGCACCACACCGAGCCAGATCAGGAATCTGGTGCACCACACCGAGCCAGATCATGAATCTGGTGCACCACACCGAGCCAAGTCATGAATCTGGTGCACCACCGAGCCAAGTCAGGAATCTGGTGCACCACACCGAGCCAGATCATGAATCTGGTGCACCACACCGAGCCAAGTCAGGAATCTGGTGCACCAGACCGAGCCAAGTCAGGAATCTGGTGCACCACACCGAGCCAGGTCAGGAATCTGGTGCACCAGACCGAGCCAAGTCAGGAATCTGGTGCACCACTCCGAGCCAAATCAGGAATCTGGTGCACCAGACCGAGCCAAGTCAGGAATCTGGTGCACCACACCGAGCCAAGTCAGGAATCTGGTGCACCACACCGAGCCAGATCAGGAATCTGGTGCACACACCGAGCCAAGTCATGAATCTGGTGCACCACACCGAGCCAAGTCATGAATCTGGTGCACCACACCGAGCCAAGATCATGAATCTGGTGCACCACACCGAGCCAGATCAGGAATCTGGTGCACCACACCGAGCCAAGTCAGGAATCTGGTGCACCACACCGAGCCAGATCATGAATCTGGTGCACCACACCGAGCCAGATCATGAATCTGGTGCACCACACCGAGCCAGATCATGAATCTGGTGCACCACACCGAGCCAGATCATGAATCACCACACCGAGCCAGATCATGAATCACCACACCGAGCCAGATCATGAATCTGGTGCACCATACCGAGCCAGATCATGAATCTGGTGCACCCACGAGCCAAGTCATGAATCTGGTGCACCACACCGAGCCAAGTCATGAATCTGGTGCACCAGACCGAGCCAAGTCAGGAATCTGGTGCACCACACCGAGCCAGGTCAGGAATCTGGTGCACCAGACCGAGCCAAGTCAGGAATCTGGGCACCACACCGAGCCAAATCAGGAATCTGGTGCACCAGACCGAGCCAAGTCAGGAATCTGGTGCACCACACCGAGCCAGGTCAGGAATCTGGTGCACCACACCGAGCCAGATCAGGAATCTGGTGCACCACACCGAGCCAAGTCAGGAATCTGGTGCACCACACCGAGCCAGATCATGAATCTGGTGCACCACACCGAGCCAAGTCATGAATCTGGTGCACCACAACAGCCAGATCATGAATCTGGTGCACCACACCGAGCCAGATCATGAATCTGGTGCACCACACCGAGCCAGATCATGAATCTGGTGCACCACACCGAGCCAGATCATGAATCTGGTGCACCCCACCGAGCCAAGTCAGGAATCTGGTGCACCACACCGAGCCAGATCATGAATCTGGTGCACCACACCGAGCCAAGTCATGAATCTGGTGCACCACACCGAGCCAGATCAGGAATCTGGTGCACCACACCGAGCCAGATCATGAATCTGGTGCACCACACCGAGCCAAGTCATGAATCTGGTGCACCACCGAGCCAAGTCAGGAATCTGGTGCACCACACCGAGCCAGATCATGAATCTGGTGCACCACACCGAGCCAAGTCAGGAATCTGGTGCACCAGACCGAGCCAAGTCAGGAATCTGGTGCACCACACCGAGCCAGGTCAGGAATCTGGTGCACCAGACCGAGCCAAGTCAGGAATCTGGTGCACCACACCGAGCCAAATCAGGAATCTGGTGCACCAGACCGAGCCAAGTCAGGAATCTGGTGCACCACACCGAGCCAAGTCAGGAATCTGGTGCACCACACCGAGCCAGATCAGGAATCTGGTGCACCACACCGAGCCAAGTCATGAATCTGGTGCACCACACCGAGCCAAGTCATGAATCTGGTGCACCACACCGAGCCAAGATCATGAATCTGGTGCACCACACCGAGCCAAGTCAGGAATCTGGTGCACCACACCGAGCCAAGTCAGGAATCTGGTGCACCACACCGAGCCAAGTCAGGAATCTGGTGCACCACACCGAGCCAGATCATGAATCTGGTGCACCACACCGAGCCAGATCATGAATCTGGTGCACCACACCGAGCCAGATCATGAATCCCCCACACCGAGCCAGATCATGAATCTGGTGCACCACACCGAGCCAGATCATGAATCTGGTGCACCACACGAGCCAAGTCATGAATCTGGTGCACCACACCGAGCCAAGTCATGAATCTGGTGCACCAGACCGAGCCAAGTCAGGAATCTGGTGCACCACACCGAGCCAAGTCAGGAATCTGGTGCACCAGACCGAGCCAAGTCAGGAATCTGGTGCACCACACCGAGCCAAGTCAGGAATCTGGTGCACCACACCGAGCCAAGTCAGGAATCTGGTGCACCACACCGAGCCAAGTCAGGAATCTGGTGCACCACACCGAGCCAGATCATGAATCTGGTGCACCACACCGAGCCAGATCATGAATCTGGTGCACCACACCGAGCCAGATCATGAATCACCACACCGAGCCAGATCATGAATCTGGTGCACCACACCGAGCCAGATCATGAATCTGGTGCACCACACCGAGCCAGATCATGAATCTGGTGCACCACACCGAGCCAAGTCATGAATCTGGTGCACCACACCGAGCCAGATCATGAATCTGGTGCACCACACCGAGCCAAGTCATGAATCCGTGCACCACAACGAGCCAGATCATGAATCACCACACCGAGCCAGATCATGAATCTGGTGCACCATACCGAGCCAGATCATGAATCTGGTGCACCCACGAGCCAAGTCATGAATCTGGTGCACCACACCGAGCCAAGTCATGAATCTGGTGCACCAGACCGAGCCAAGTCAGGAATCTGGTGCACCACACCGAGCCAGGTCAGGAATCTGGTGCACCAGACCGAGCCAAGTCAGGAATCTGGGCACCACTCCGAGCCAAATCAGGAATCTGGTGCACCAGACCGAGCCAAGTCAGGAATCTGGTGCACCACACCGAGCCAGGTCAGGAATCTGGTGCACCACACCGAGCCAGATCAGGAATCTGGTGCACCACACCGAGCCAAGTCAGGAATCTGGTGCACCACACCGAGCCAGATCATGAATCTGGTGCACCACACACCGAGCCAAGTCATGAATCTGGTGCACCACAACGAGCCAGATCATGAATCTGGTGCACCAAACCGAGCCAGATCATGAATCTGGTGCACCACACCGAGCCAGATCATGAATCTGGTGCACCACACCGAGCCAAGTCATGAATCTGGTGCACCCACCGAGCCAAGTCAGGAATCTGGTGCACCACACCGAGCCAGATCATGAATCTGGTGCACCACACCGAGCCAAGTCATGAATCTGGTGCACCACACCGAGCCAGATCAGGAATCTGGTGCACCACACCGAGCCAGATCATGAATCTGGTGCACCACACCGAGCCAAGTCATGAATCTGGTGCACTCACCGAGCCAAGTCAGGAATCTGGTGCACCACACCGAGCCAGATCATGAATCCGGTGCACCACACCGAGCCAAGTCAGGAATCTGGTGCACCAGACCGAGCCAAGTCAGGAATCTGGTGCAACACACCGAGCCAGGTCAGGAATCTGGTGCACCAGACCGAGCCAAGTCAGGAATCTGGGGCACCACTCCGAGACAAATCAGGAATCTGGTGCACCAGACCGAGCCAAGTCAGGAATCTGGTGCACCACACCGAGCCAAGTCAGGAATCTGGTGCACCACACCGAGCCAGATCAGGAATCTGGTGCACACACCGAGCCAGATCAGGAATCTGGTGCACACACCGAGCCAAGTCAGGAATCTGGTGCACCACACCGAGCCAAGTCATGAATCTGGTGCACCACACCGAGCCAAGTCATGAATCTGGTGCACCACACCGAGCCAAATCAGGAATCTGGTGCACCACACCGAGCCAAGTCAGGAATCTGGTGCACCACACCGAGCCAAGTCAGGAATCTGGTGCACCACACCGAGCCAGATCAGGAATCTGGTGCACCACACCGAGCCAAGTCAGGAATCTGGTGCACCAAACCGAGTCAGATCATGAATCTGGTGCACCACACCGAGCCAGATCATGAATCTGGTGCACCACAACGAGCCAGATCATGAATCACCACACCGAGCCAGATCATGAATCACCACACCGAGCCAGATCATGAATCTGGTGCACCACACCGAGCCAGATCATGAATCTGGTGCACCACACGAGCCAAGTCATGAATCTGGTGCACCACACCGAGCCAAGTCATGAATCTGGTGCACCACACCGAGCCAAGTCAGGAATCTGGTGCACCACACCGAGCCAGGTCAGGAATCTGGTGCACCAGACCGAGCCAAGTCAGGAATCTGGTGCACCACTCCGAGCCAAATCAGGAATCTGGTGCACCAGACCGAGCCAAGTCAGGAATCTGGTGCACCACACCGAGCCAAGTCAGGAATCTGGTGCACCACACCGAGCCAGATCAGGAATCTGGTGCACACACCGAGCCAAGTCATGAATCTGGTGCACCACACCGAGCCAAGTCATGAATCTGGTGCACCACACCGAGCCAAGATCATGAATCTGGTGCACCACACCGAGCCAAGTCATGAATCTGGTGCACCAGACCGAGCCAAGTCATGAATCTGGTGCACCACACCGAGCCAAGTCATGAATCTGGTGCACCAACCGAGCCAATCATGAATCTGGTGCACCACACCGAGCCAGATCATGAATCTGGTGCACCACACCGAGCCAGATCATGAATCTGGTGCACCACACGAGCCAAGTCATGAATCTGGTGCACCACACCGAGCCAAGTCATGAATCTGGTGCACCAGACCGAGCCAAGTCAGGAATCTGGTGCACCACACCGAGCCAGGTCAGGAATCTGGTGCACCAGACCGAGCCAAGTCAGGAATCTGGTGCACCACACCGAGCCAAATCAGGAATCTGGTGCACCAGACCGAGCCAAGTCAGGAATCTGGTGCACCACACCGAGCCAGGTCATGAATCTGGTGCACCACACCGAGCCAGATCAGGAATCTGGTGCACCACACCGAGCCAAGTCAGGAATCTGGTGCACCACACCGAGCCAGATCATGAATCTGGTGCACCACACCGAGCCAAGTCATGAATCTGGTGCACCACACCGAGCCAGATCATGAATCTGGTGCACCACACCGAGCCAGATCATGAATCTGGTGCACCACACCGAGCCAGATCATGAATCTGGTGCACCACACCGAGCCAAGTCATGAATCTGGTGCACCCACCGAGCCAAGTCAGGAATCTGGTGCACCACACCGAGCCAGATCATGAATCTGGTGCACCACACCGAGCCAAGTCATGAATCTGGTGCACCACACCGAGCCAGATCAGGAATCTGGTGCACCACACCGAGCCAGATCATGAATCTGGTGCACCACACCGAGCCAAGTCATGAATCTGGTGCACCACCGAGCCAAGTCAGGAATCTGGTGCACCACACCGAGCCAGATCATGAATCTGGTGCACCACACCGAGCCAAGTCAGGAATCTGGTGCACCAGACCGAGCCAAGTCATGAATCTGGTGCACCACACCGAGCCAAGTCAGGAATCTGGTGCACCACACCGAGCAAGTCAGGAATCTGGTGCACCACACCGAGCCAAGTCATGAATCTGGTGCACCACACCGAGCCAAGTCATGAATCTGGTGCACCACACCGAGCCAAATCAGGAATCTGGTGCACCAGACCGAGCCAAGTCAGGAATCTGGTGCACCAACCGAGCCAGGTCAGGAATCTGGTGCACCACACCGAGCCAGATCAGGAATCTGGTGCACCACACCGAGCCAAGTCAGGAATCTGGTGCACCACACCGAGCCAGATCATAAATCTGGTGCACCACACCGAGCCAGATCATGAATCTGGTGCACCACAACGAGCCAGATCATGAATCACACCGAGCCAGATCATGATCACACCGAGCCAGATCATGAATCTGGTGCACCATACCGAGCCAGATCATGAATCTGGTGCACCCACCGAGCCAGATCATGAATCTGGTGCACCACACCGAGCCAAGTCATGAATCCGGTGCACCACAACGAGCCAGATCATGAATCACCACACCGAGCCAGATCATGAATCTGGTGCACCACACCGAGCCAGATCATGAATCTGGTGCACCCACGAGCCAAGTCATGAATCCGGTGCACCACACCGAGCCAAGTCATGAATCTGGTGCACCAGACCGAGCCAAGTCAGGAATCTGGTGCACCACACCGAGCCAGGTCAGGAATCTGGTGCACCAGACCGAGCCAAGTCAGGAATCTGGGCACCACACCGAGCCAAATCAGGAATCTGGTGCACCAGACCGAGCCAAGTCAGGAATCTGGTGCACCACACCGAGCCAGGTCAGGAATCTGGTGCACCACACCGAGCCAGATCATGAATCTGGTGCACCACACCGAGCCAGATCATGAATCTGGTGCACCACACCGAGCCAAGTCATGAATCTGGTGCACCACACCGAGCCAGATCATGAATCACCACACCGAGCCAGATCATGAATCTGGTGCACCACCGAGCCAGATCATGAATCTGGTGCACCACACCGAGCCAGATCATGAATCTGGTGCACCACACCGAGCCAGATCATGAATCTGGTGCACCACACCGAGCCAAGTCATGAATCTGGTGCACCACACCGAGCCAGATCATGAATCACCACACCGAGCCAGATCATGAATCTGGTGCACCACACCGAGCCAGATCATGAATCTGGTGCACCCACCGAGCCAAGTCATGAATCTGGTGCACCACACCGAGCCAAGTCAGGAATCTGGTGCACCAGACCGAGCCAAGTCATGAATCTGGTGCACCAGACCGAGCCAAGTCAGGAATCTGGTGCACCACACCGAGCCAGGTCAGGAATCTGGTGCACCAGACCGAGCCAAGTCAGGAATCTGGTGCACCACACCGAGCCAAATCAGGAATCTGGTGCACCAGACCGAGCCAAGTCAGGAATCTGGTGCACCACACCGAGCCAAGTCAGGAATCTGGTGCACCACACCGAGCCAGATCAGGAATCTGGTGCACCACACCGAGCCAAGTCAGGAATCTGGTGCACCAGACCGAGCCAGATCATGAATCTGGTGCACCACAGCGAGCCAGATCATGAATCTGGTGCACCCACCGAGCCAGATCAGGAATCTGGTGCACCACACCGAGCCAGATCAGGAATCTGGTGCACCACACCGAGCCAGATCAGGAATCTGGTGCACCCGCCGAGCCAGATCATGAATCTGGTGCACCACACGAGCCAAGTCAGGAATCTGGTGCACCACACCGAGCCAGATCATGAATCTGGTGCACCACACCGAGCCAAGTCATGAATCTGGTGCACCACACCGAGCCAAGTCAGGAATCTGGTGCACCAGACCGAGCCAAGTCAGGAATCTGGTGCACCACACCGAGCCAGATCAGGAATCTGCGTGCCACACCGAGCCAGATCATGAATCTGGTGCACCACACCGAGCCAAGTCATGAATCTGGTGCACCACACCGAGCCAGATCATGAATCTGGTGCACCACACCGAGCCAAGTCAGGAATCTGGTGCACAGACCAAGCCAAATCATGAATCTGGTGCACCACACCGAGCCAGGTCAGGAATCTGGTGCACCACACCGAGCCAGGTCAGGAATCTGGTGCACCACACCGAGCCAGATCATGAATCTGGTGCACCACACCGAGCCAGATCATGAATCTGGTGCACCCACCGAGCCAGATCATGAATCTGGTGCACCACACCGAGCCAAGTCATGAATCTGGTGCACCACACCGAGCCAGATCATGAATCTGGTGCACCACACCGAGCCAGATCATGAATCTGGTGCACCACACCGAGCCAGATCATGAATCTGGTGCACCACACCGAGCCAGATCATGAATCTGGTGCACCACACCGAGCCAGATCATGAATCTGGTGCACCACCGAGCCAAGTCAGGAATCTGGTGCACCACACCGAGCCAGATCATGAATCTGGTGCACCACACCGAGCCAAGTCATGAATCTGGTGCACCAGACCGAGCCAAGTCAGGAATCTGGTGCACCACACCGAGCCAGGTCAGGAATCTGGTGCACCCGACCGAGCCAAGTCAGGAATCTGGTGCACCACTCCGAGCCAAATCATGAATCTGGTGCACCAGACCGAGCCAAGTCAGGAATCTGGTGCACCACACCGAGCCAAGTCAGGAATCTGGTGCACCACACCGAGCCAGGTCAGGAATCTGGTGCACACACCGAGCCAAGTCAGGAATCTGGTGCACCACACCGAGCCAAGTCATGAATCTGGTGCACCACACCGAGCCAAGTCATGAATCTGGTGCACCACTCCGAGCCAAATCAGGAATCTGGTGCACCAGACCGAGCCAAGTCAGGAATCTGGTGCACCACACCGAGCCAAGTCAGGAATCTGGTGCACCACACCGAGCCAGGTCAGGAATCTGGTGCACCACACCGAGCCAAGTCAGGAATCTGGTGCACCAAACCGAGCCAGATCATGTATCTGGTGCACCACACCGAGCCAGATCATGAATCCGGTGCACCACAACGAGCCAGATCATGAATCACCACACCGAGCCAGATCATGAATCACCACACCGAGCCAGATCATGAATCTGGTGCACCATACCGAGCCAGATCATGAATCTGGTGCACCACACCGAGCCAAGTCATGAATCTGGTGCACCACACCGAGCCAAGTCATGAATCTGGTGCACCAGACCGAGCCAAGTCAGGAATCTGGTGCACCACACCGAGCCAGGTCAGGAATCTGGTGCACCAGACCGAGCCAAGTCAGGAATCTGGGCACCACTCCGAGCCAAATCAGGAATCTGGTGCACCAGACCGAGCCAAGTCAGGAATCTGGTGCACCACACCGAGCCAGATCATGAATCTGGTGCACCACACCGAGCCAGATCAGGAATCTGGTGCACCACACCGAGCCAGATCATGAATCTGGTGCACCACACCGAGCCAGATCATGAATCTGGTGCACCACACCGAGCCAAGTCATGAATCTGGTGCACCACACCGAGCCAAGTCAGGAATCTGGTGCACCACACCGAGCCAGATCATGAATCTGGTGCACCACACCGAGCCAAGTCATGAATCTGGTGCACCACACCGAGCCAGATCAGGAATCTGGTGCACCACACCGAGCCAGATCATGAATCTGGTGCACCACACCGAGCCAAGTCATGAATCTGGTGCACTCACCGAGCCAAGTCAGGAATCTGGTGCACCACAGCAAGCCAGATCATGAATCTGGTGCACCACACCGAGCCAAGTCAGGAATCCGGTGCACCAGACCGAGCCAAGTCAGGAATCTGGTGCACCACACCGAGCCAGGTCAGGAATCTGGTGCACCAGACCGAGCCAAGTCAGGAATCTGGTGCACCACTCCGAGCCAAATCAGGAATCTGGTGCACCAGACCGAGCCAAGTCAGGAATCTGGTGCACCAAACCGAGCCAAGTCAGGAATCTGGTGCACCACACCGAGCCAGGTCAGGAATCTGGTGCACCACACCGAGCCAGGTTAGGAATCTGGTGCACCACACCGAGCCAGATCATAAATCTGGTGCACCACACCGAGCCAGATCATGAATCTGGTGCACCACAACGAGCCAGATCATGAATCTGGTGCACCACACCGAGCCAAGTCATGAATCTGGTGCACCACACCGAGCCAGATCATGAATCACCACACCGAGCCAGATCATGAATCTGGTGCACCATACCAAGCCAGATCATGAATCTGGTGCACCCACGAGCCAAGTCATGAATCTGGTGCACCACACCGAGCCAAGTCATGAATCTGGTGCACCAGACCGAGCCAAGTCAGGAATCTGGTGAAACACACCGAGCCAGGTCAGGAATCTGGTGCACCAGACCGAGCCAAGTCAGGAATCTGGGCACCACTCCGAGCCAAATCAGGAATCTGGTGCACCAGACCGAGCCAAGTCAGGAATCTGGTGCACCACACCGAGCCAAGTCAGGAATCTGGTGCACCACACCGAGCCAGATCAGGAATCTGGTGCACCAGACCGAGCCAAGTCAGGAATCTGGTGCACCACACCGAGCCAGATCATGAATCTGGTGCACCACACCGAGCCAAGTCATGAATCTGGTGCACCACAACGAGCCAGATCAAGAATCTGGTGCACCAAACCGAGCCAGATCATGAATCTGGTGCACCACACCGAGCAGATCATGAATCTGGTGCACCACACCGAGCCAGATCATGAATCTGGTGCACCACACCGAGCCAAGTCATGAATCTGGTGCACCACACCGAGCCAGATCAGGAATCTGGTGCACCACACCGAGCCAGATCATGAATCTGGTGCACCACACCGAGCCAAGTCATGAATCTGGTGCACTCACCGAGCCAAGTCAGGAATCTGGTGCACCACAGCGAGCCAGATCATGAATCTGGTGCACCACACCGAGCCAAGTCAGGAATCTGGTGCACCAGACCGAGCCAAGTCAGGAATCTGGTGCACCACACCGAGCCAGGTCAGGAATCTGGTGCACCAGACCGAGCCAAGTCAGGAATCTGGGGCACCACTCTGAGCCAAATCAGGAATCTGGTGCACCAGACCGAGCCAAGTCAGGAATCTGGTGCACCACACACCGAGCCAAGTCAGGAATCTGGTGCACCACACCGAGCCAAGTCAGGAATCTGGTGCACACACCGAGCCAGATCAGGAATCTGGTGCACACACCGAGCCAAGTCAGGAATCTGGTGCACCACACCGAGCCAAGTCATGAATCTGGTGCACCACACCGAGCCAAGTCATGAATCTGGTGCACCACACCGAGCCAAATCAGGAATCTGGTGCACCACACCGAGCCAAGTCAGGAATCTGGTGCACCAAACCGAGCCAAGTCAGGAATCTGGTGCACCACACCGAGCCAGATCAGGAATCTGGTGCACCACACCGAGCCAGGTCAGGAATCTGGTGCACCAAACCGAGCCAATCATGAATCTGGTGCACCACACCGAGCCAGATCATGAATCTGGTGCACCACAACGAGCCAGATCATGAATCACCACACCGAGCCAGATCATGAATCACCACACCGAGCCAGATCATGAATCTGGTGCACCATACCGAGCCAGATCATGAATCTGGTGCACCACACGAGCCAAGTCATGAATCTGGTGCACCACACCGAGCCAAGTCATGAATCTGGTGCACCAGACCGAGCCAAGTCAGGAATCTGGTGCACCACACCGAGCCAGATCAGGAATCTGGTGCACCAGACCGAGCCAAGTCATGAATCTGGTGCACCACTACGAGCCAAATCAGGAATCTGGTGCACCAGACCGAGCCAAGTCAGGAATCTGGTGCACCACACCGAGCCAAGTCAGGAATCTGGTGCACCACACCGAGCCAAGTCAGGAATCTGGTGCACACACCGAGCCAAGTCAGGAATCTGGTGCACCACACCGAGCCAAGTCATGAATCTGGTGCACCACACCGAGCCAAGATATGAATCTGGTGCACCACACCGAGCCAAATCAGGAATCTGGTGCACCAGACCGAGCCAAGTCAGGAATCTGGTGCACCACACCGAGCCAAGTCAGGAATCTGGTGCACCACACCGAGCCAAGTCAGGAATCTGGTGCACCACACCGAGCCAAGTCAGGAATCTGGTGCACCAAACCGAGCCAGATCATGAATCTGGTGCACCACACCGAGCCAGATCATGAATCTGGTGCACCACAACGAGCCAGATCATGAATCACCACACCGAGCCAGATCATGAATCTGGTGCACCATACCGAGCCAGATCATGAATCTGGTGCACCCACGAGCCAAGTCATGAATCTGGTGCACCACACCGAGCCAAGTCATGAATCTGGTGCACCAGACCGAGCCAAGTCAGGAATCTGGTGCACCACACCGAGCCAGGTCAGGAATCTGGTGCACCAGACCGAGCCAAGTCAGGAATCTGGGCACCACTCCGAGCCAAATCAGGAATCTGGTGCACCAGACCGAGCCAAGTCAGGAATCTGGTGCACCACACCGAGCCAGGTCAGGAATCTGGTGCACCACACCGAGCCAGATCAGGAATCTGGTGCACCACACCGAGCCAGATCATGAATCTGGTGCACCACACCGAGCCAAGTCATGAATCTGGTGCACCACACCGAGCCAAATCAGGAATCTGGTGCACCACACCGAGCCAGATCATGAATCTGGTGCACCACACCGAGCCAGATCATGAATCTGGTGCACCACACCGAGCCAAGTCATGAATCTGGTGCACCCACCGAGCCAAGTCAGGAATCTGGTGCACCACACCGAGCCAGATCATGAATCTGGTGCACCACACCGAGCCAAGTCATGAATCTGGTGCACCACACCGAGCCAGATCATGAATCTGGTGCACCACACCGAGCCAGATCATGAATCTGGTGCACCACACCGAGCCAAGTCATGAATCTGGTGCACTCACCGAGCCAAGTCAGGAATCTGGTGCACCACAGCGAGCCAGATCATGAATCTGGTGCACCACACCGAGCCAAGTCAGGAATCTGGTGCACCAGACCGAGCCAAGTCATGAATCTGGTGCACCAGACCGAGCCAAGTCAGGAATCTGGTGCACACACCGAGCCAGGTCAGGAATCTGGTGCACCACACCGAGCCAAGTCAGGAATCTGGTGCACCACACCGAGCCAAGTCAGGAATCTGGTGCACCAGACCGAGCCAAGTCAGGAATCTGGTGCACCACACCGAGCCAGATCATGAATCTGGTGCACCACACCGAGCCAGATCATGAATCTGGTGCACCACACCGAGCCAAGTCAGGAATCTGGTGCACCAGACCGAGCCAAGTCAGGAATCTGGTGCACCACACCGAGCCAGATCATGAATCTGGTGCACCACACCGAGCCAGATCATGAATCTGGTGCACCGACCGAGCCAAATCATGAATCTGGTGCACCACAACGAGCCAGATCATGAATCACCACACCGAGCCAGATCATGAATCTGGTGCACCCACCGAGCCAGATCATGAATCTGGTGCACCACACCGAGCCAGATCATGAATCTGGTGCACCACACCGAGCCAGATCATGAATCTGGTGCACCACACCGAGCCAAGTCATGAATCTGGTGCACCACACCGAGCCAAGTCAGGAATCTGGTGCACCAGACCGAGCCAAGTCATGAATCTGGTGCACCAGACCGAGCCAAGTCAGGAATCTGGTGCACCACACCGAGCCAGGTCAGGAATCTGGTGCACCCGACCGAGCCAAGTCAGGAATCTGGTGCACCACACCGAGCCAAGTCAGGAATCTGGTGCACCAGACCGAGCCAAGTCATGAATCTGGTGCACCACACCGAGCCAAGTCAGGAATCTGGTGCACCACACCGAGCCAGATCAGGAATCTGGTGCACACACCGAGCCAAGTCAGGAATCTGGTGCACCACACCGAGCCAAGTCATGAATCTGGTGCACCACACCGAGCCAAGTCATGAATCTGGTGCACCACTCCGAGCCAAATCAGGAATCTGGTGCACCAGACCGAGCCAAGTCAGGAATCTGGTGCACCACACCGAGCCAGGTCAGGAATCTGGTGCACCACACCGAGCCAAGTCAGGAATCTGGTGCACCACACCGAGCCAAGTCAGGAATCTGGTGCACCAAACCGAGCCAGATCATATATCTGGTGCACCACATCGAGCCAGATCATGAATCTGGTGCACCACACCGAGCCAGATCATGAATCTGGTGCACCCACGAGCCAAGTCATGAATCTGGTGCACCACCGAGCCAAGTCAGGAATCTGGTGCACCACACCGAGCCAGATCATGAATCTGGTGCACCACACCGAGCCAAGTCAGGAATCTGGTGCACCAGACCGAGCCAAGTCAGGAATCTGGTGCACCACACCGAGCCAGGTCATGAATCTGGTGCACCCGACCGAGCCAAGTCAGGAATCTGGTGCACCACTCTAAGCCAAATCAGGAATCTGGTGCACCAGACAAAGCCAAGTCAGGAATCTGGTGCACCACACCGAGCCAAGTCAGGAATCTGGTGCACCACACCGAGCCAGGTCAGGAATCTGGTGCAAACACCGAGCCAAGTCATGAATCTAGTCCACCACACCAGGCCAAGTCATGAATCTGTGGATATATGCCTTGATAGGTACATTTGTTTTGATGATGAACAAAAGGGGAATTTCAAGTCCAAGGACCAACACGCAAATTCAACTAAAGGATTAAATTGCAAAAAGCGTGAAAAGGACCTAACTGCAAAAAGCGGCAAAAGGACATGCAAGCAATCAAGATGGGTTTAAAGGGAATTTTACTATTTGTATTGATTGTTTTAGAAAAATCTGTAAATGGTAAGTAGGGTTTTCAATTTAATATGATCACTCACACACACACATATTTAACATGTGCTTTAAAAGATAAATCATGGTATTAAATAAAATAATAACATGTGATTAAAACTGACAATTAAAATTGAGCTTAATTGGGCAACCTTTCCTTAATTGTCAAGTTTTTGAAAAACCACCTGATACGCACCATAATCGATTATGAATCGTGGTTAAATGGCTTTAATGAGTGTTAATGAGTAATTATGATATTAAAGCCGTTGTTTTCAAATTTGAAATATAATAATCGATTATTGAAATTGGATAATCGATTATGACCTTACTGACTTCCAATATGCTTCAACCGAAACCCTGTAATCGATTATGTAATCGATTATAGCCTTTTATGAAAGAGTCAGTAACATCATAATCGATTAAGGCAATCGATTATCTTCTTTGGGGAAAAAGCAGTGAAGACATAATCGATTATGGTAATCGATTATGACCTTTCTGTCCAGACGCGCGCTTCATGGAAACACATTAAATAATCGATTATGGACTTTAGATAATCGATTATGCTGCGGCTGAAATGCATTTTAAGAGGCTTGACCTAATTTCACTGAACCCTAACCTATTCTCTATAAATAGGTAGCCTGGCAGCCTTTGTCAAATGCCCCATCTACTACTCTCTTCTACTCTCTATTGTGCTTAAACTCTGATTACTATTTTCTTTTACTCTTGCACTTACACGTGATCATATTATTTTGAGAGTTCTACACACCATATAGGTGTTGTTATCTTGTGCTTCAATTTGTTTTTATCTGCACTAATTAGAGTGCTTTATATTGGTAAGAGTCGGATTGACTCAAACCTTATTTTGATTACTACTCTTACAAGAGAGGGTATATCTCTTGGGATATATTTGAGGCTCTTACACAAGGGATTGTATGTCCTGTGATTTGTGTTAAGGGTACTCTTCATTATAAAGGTTCTAGCTACGCCTGTTTAAAAGCTAGTGTTTGAGGCTCTTACACAAGGGATCGTATGTCCTGAGATTTGTGTTAAGGGTTCTCTGAATTGTAAAGGTTCTAGTTGATCCTGTTTAAAAACTAGAGTTGATTGAAATCCCTTGGTCGTATTGCCTTGGGGACTGGACGTAGGCCACGTGGGTAGTCTGTGGCCGAACCAGGATATATCGCTGTGTCAATCTTCTTATCCCTATCTCTTTTATTTTTGTCTTTTGCAAAAACGCTTTTACTTGTACGCGACAACGATTTAATTTGAAAATAATATTCATCCGCTGCAAATTCTGTTTATACTTTAAAAAGGGTTTCGAGTTATCGAAAAGTTTTCATTTTTTAATTAAAACCCAATTCACCCCCCTCTTGGGTATGGTTGCCACGGCCAACAAGTGGTATCAGAGTTTCGGCTCTGGTTAGTAGCTTAACAGCTTAGAGTTAAGATCCTGTTGGCAACCCTTTAAAAAGTTTTCCAAAAATGTTTGGTTTTGAAATTGACAAACCACCATTCTTTGATGGTGAGAATTACATGTATTGGAAAATGAGAATTGAAATTTTTATGCAGTCAATTGATGTCGACTTATGGGATATTGGAGTCAATGGACTCATTCTCAAACCCAAAGAGCATCAGACTGAGTTTGATAAAAATTGTTTTTGTCTGAATCTCAAAGCTATGCAAATTCTCTGAAATTGTCTATGCGATGATGCTTATGAGAAAATTAAGAATTGTGATTGTGCCAAGGATATTTTAAATATGCTTGATTATAGTTACCTTGTCACTAACAATTTTGACAGTGAAAGAAGTTTCAGGAAAGGGCAAAACTCATTGGAGGAAAGAAATCCTCAAGAACATGCCAATAAGAAGGACCACAAAAGCAAAGAGCTCATGGTCAAGAAAATAGAAACAACTCTCCAAGCATCTCAAAGAAACTTGGAGGTAATAGATTCTAAACTCAATCCTTTGAAAGATGAATGGTCACATACATACAATAATTTGTGTGATGAATTGATGAGTTTAGAAAATAAGAGCTTGAATTACTTGAAAAATATTTCATCTATTGAAAGTGATTTGAAAAATATGGAAAATGAATATACTTGTTATAGTGATGAAAGTATTGTGAAATTTGAATCCTCATTATGCTATGAAAATTGTATGATTCTTAATAATCAAATTGAGGACTTATTTCATGAAATTAATAAAACAAAAAGGTCCACATGTGTACACCCTTCGTATGAAATAGAAAAAGAAATTCATGCCAACTATAATATGTTAATTGTTAAACATAACACTTATCAAGGTCACAATCATTCTATAGTTGAGCATGAAAATCATTATATGAAAAATAGAAGGCATGTAACATGTAACTATTGTGGAAAGTTAGGACATATTTCTCATATGTGCATCTATAGGAAAAATCATTATATGAGAAATAAAATTGCTTGGATTCCTAAAGATAAAGATAAATTGTCCACTAACCCACAAGGACCCAATATGAAATGGGTACCAAAAGATTTCTCTAGTACTTCTAAAGTGCAGGAAAAATCCAAAAGAGAGAAACAATCTAGCTTGGAAGAGAAAGTGACATCAAGAACGATGCTTCACAAATCCAAAAATGCAATTGCTACCAAAGAAGCAAAGTTATCTTGGTAAGCAACTCAAACAAGGTAGACAATGTAAGAGCTGGATCCAAGATTAAGCAAGAATGGATAATAAAGAATAATCTTGTGAATTCTAGCAAAGAGGTAACTTTATTCCCTACCTTCAATACATGTTCAAAAGTGAAATTTGTTAATTGGAGGTATGCTGATAAAAATGTCTACATGAAATCAAGATATGCTCCATGCAATAATTCCAACTTGAATATGATTACTTATTTGTGAAATTTCTTTTCAAGTTGGTGTATGAACCTTTGATAAATGTCATGCATATACTTGTATGATTGCTTGATTATGAAAGTTGTGCTGGATGTCATGTTTATGCTTGTATGTTGATTGATTATTATTTGAAGCATGGCATAAATAATTTGAATAAGTTATAAATTTCCCTTGTTATAAAATTTGAAAATCGAATGGGATAATCGATTATATAATCGATTATGCTTCCTCGATAAACCAGGGAAGAAAGTCAGAAACACTGTAATCGATTAAGATAATCGATTATCATATGAGCCTAAAAAAAAAAATCCCGTAGAAAACAGTAGATACATAATCGATTAGAGTAATCGATTATGCTACGAAATTTGGCATTTTGAAAATGTTTTGTTTTAAATCAAATCCTAATTTTTTTTCTAATAAATGTTTCATTTTGATATGATATCTTATTTAATTTGATAATCATTTTCAAGATATCAAATTCAAATTTGATTTGACATTAATTTCTCTTATTGAAAAATCACTATTCTTCATTATTTTTAAAAATCTGATTCAAAAATTAATTTATTATTTAATTCATGATCTTACTTCATTGAAAATCTATTTTTAGTCATGAATTAATTCATCACATATTTTCAATTTGAAAACCATAAGAGTGTGGTAGTAATACATCCTTGATATTGATTGATTGAAAAATTAATTGAGGATCATTTTTTGAAATCTAAATGATAAATAAATTATGATATCATAATAAATAAAATTCATTTTTTTAAATTCAAAATTCAAAATATTTTTTTATTATTTTCGAAATTTTAAATTTGGAAAATATATTTTGAATTTCAAAAATCATCATTTCATCATAAAATCAAAAATCTGATTTAATAAGTAATAATTAATTCATGATTGCACTTTATGGGAAAATTTACTTCTTATCATGAGTTAATAAACCACATTTTTCAAATTAGAAAATTTATTAAGATTGTGGTAATAAATTATTAATGATGATTGATTCGAAAAATTGATGGAGGATTGATTTTGAAAAATGTAAATGATCAATAAGTGATTATATCACTTTAATATCTTTTAATCATCACAATAAAGAGAACTCAATTTTTAAGATTTTAAATTCAAAATTCAAAATACTTATATTAATTTCGAAATTTTTAATGATGGGAATATATTTTGAAATCCAGAAATCACCATTTCCTCATTTCTCTTTAAAATCAAAATCTGATTGAAAAATTATTTATTGATTTTTTATTGAACTTTATTAGATGTTAATTGTGGTAATAAATCATTGATGTTGATTGATTTGAAAATCTTTTGAGAATTGTTTTTAAAACTTAGATGATCAACATAAATTATGATGATATTGCTCGTTAATGGTTCAAGATTTCAAATTTCAAATTTCAAATTCAAAATTCAAATTTTTGGCTATTTTCAAAAATTTATGATGACATAATTTGAAATTCAAAATTGTCCATTTTATGGAAACCTTTTAGTATACCATAAATACATAAATGGAGATCTATTAAGACTGTGGTTAATAAAGAAAGTTCTTAAAAGAGTTTGGCATATTCTATTTGAATATTTTCTTTTTGCCAAATGAAGATTTCAAATCCAATCTTTTATGATTAATTTCGAAAATCTTATTAATTTTGAAATCTAGATGATTGAATGAAATTTAAAGTTTCTATAATTTTATGGAAATCTTTAACAACCACGAGCAATTAAAATTTATTATGATTGTGATTATGATAAATAAAGAAAAATTTAAACCAATCATGCATTGAATAAGTGCTTGTGTATGTATCCGTATTTTCACCTTGTTACTTCTAATTTGTGTGTTGAAGTGTGAAAATAGGCTACAAGTTGTCTCCCAAAGAATCTGGCTAAGTTCAGGAATTTTCGAAGCTATAATCGATTATAGACAGGATATAATCGATTACTCAAAAGTCAGTAAGCCACAAATCGATTATGATAATCGATTACACGTGAAAAGGGGAGAATCCACAAAAGTCAGAGGAGTCCTAATCGATTACAATAATCGATTATATCATGACTCATGGAGATTCAAACACCAATGTTCAAAATGTGTTATCCTGACAAAACCGGTGATCTCTATCCTTGTCCCTCATGATGATTTAGTTGCAATATACATGAAATTTTATGAAATCATCATAAACATGTCTTAGATTTTTTAAATGCAATACTTATATGGTAACCATCTTAAGACATGCGTCATGTATGGATATTTTAAATGTTATGATGCCCTTCTAGCTATACTCATGTTCTCAAATTTGCTACATATAACAGTCATATAGCTTGGTAATCTTGACACATAGACATGCTTAAACCAAGTTTTTGAACTTAAGTGTATCTGTGAAAATTTCATTCCTAATTAAATGACTAGTTGATAATGTAATACATGCTCTACATATTATCTATCAACATATGTCTTGCTCATAGATGTGCTTAAACCATATTTGATGCTAACCTTTGTTTTAAGAGCTCTATAAGTGTGAAAATACAGCAATCAAAATCTGGAATCACAAGCACATCGGAACAAAAGAAGAATTGAAATAAGCATTGGAAGATCTTCTTCAGGCAACGTGAAGTGGAAGAAACATGAAGTGGCAGAATTCGAAGGAAGATATTGCAAATGCAAAAATTGGTTGAAAGCGAAGAGCACCACACTACATTTAACTCAATAAGTCTATCAATCCCTAGTTTCTTATGATATTCTATTATGTGGATTGTTTCATGCTTGTTGAGATTATATGCTCTTCTATTCTTTCTCAAATGCCCTCCGAAAAAGTGAAGTGTTAATTTTTGAAAAATCGTTTTCAAAAGGGGGAGAAATACTTTCATGTTTAAGAGAAATATAAATAAACAACATTATATACTTGTCAAGGGGGAGAATTTTCTTTTTAAACCGTGTTATATCTCTAAAATTCTCTTCTTGATAATATGAATGTTTTTCATCTCCTTGATTCTCCTGGCATTATTGCTTCCGCACATATCTGATATATGCATGCCCATGGCTTATATCTCAAACTTAAAATTTGACCATAACTTTAGTGGATATATGCCATATTAGGGTTAGAAAATACTTTTCCCGCTTTTTGATAATGACAAAAGGGGGAGAGTTACATGAGTGCATGCTTAAGGGGGAGATAAGCTAAATTGAGAAATGAACTTTATAAATGCATTACTAAGGGGGAGAGAAATTTAAATTGGCAAATCTTCTATTGATTGCATGCTTAAGGAGGAGTTGAGCAAAATTATAAAATAAGATACATTTATTGCTTGCTCTAACTGCACAAGGTGAGGGGGAGTAGAGCGAAACTAAAATGTGTGATATATTTTATTGCTCTAACTCTATCTTTTAGAAATTCCCTCATGAGATGTTTGTCATCATCAAAAAGGGGGAGTTTGTGGATATATGCCTTGATAGGTACATTTGTTTTGATGATGAACAAAAGGGGAATTTCAAGTCCAAGGACCAACACGCAAATTCAACTAAAGGATTAAATTGCAAAAAGCGTGAAAAGGACCTAACTGCAAAAAGCGGCAAAAGGACATGCAAGCAATCAAGATGGGTTTAAAGGGAATTTTACTATTTGTATTGATTGTTTTAGAAAAATCTGTAAATGGTAAGTAGGGTTTTCAATTTAATATGATCACTCACACACACACATATTTAACATGTGCTTTAAAAGATAAATCATGGTATTAAATAAATTAATAACATGTGATTAAAACTGACAATTAAAATTGAGCTTAATTGGCCAACCTTTCCTTAATTGTCAAGTTTTTGAAAAACCACCTGATACGCACCATAATCGATTATGGAAATGCTATAATCGATTATGAGTCGTGGTTAAATGGCTTTAATGAGTGTTAATGAGTAATTATGATATTAAAGCCGTTGTTTTCAAATTTGAAATATAATAATCGATTATTGAAATTGGATAATCGATTATGACCTTACTGACTTCCAATATGCTTCAACCGAAACCCTGTAATCGATTATGTAATCGATTATAGCCTTTTATGAAAGAGTCAGTAACATCATAATCGATTAAGGCAATCGATTATCTTCTTTGGTGAAAAAGCAGTGAAGACATAATCGATTATGGTAATCGATTATGACCTTTCTGTCCAGACGCGCGCTTCATGGAAACACATTAAATAATCGATTATGGACTTTAGATAATCGATTATGCTGCGGCTGAAATGCATTTTAAGAGGCTTGACCTAATTTCACACTGAACCCTAACCTATTCTCTATAAATAGGTAGCCTGGCAGCCTTGGAAAAATGCCCCATCTACTACTCTCTTCTACTCTCTATTGTGCTTAAACTCTGATTACTATTTTCTTTTACTCTTGCACTTACACGTGATCATATTATTTTGAGAGTTCTACACACCATATAGGTGTTGTTATCTTGTGCTTCAATTTGTTTTTATCTGCACTAATTAGAGTGCTTTATATTGGTAAGAGTCGGATTGACTCAAACCTTATTTTGATTACTACTCTTACAAGAGAGGGTATATCTCTTGGGATATATTTGAGGCTCTTACACAAGGGATTGTATGTCCTGTGATTTGTGTTAAGGGTACTCTTCATTATAAAGGTTCTAGCTACGCCTGTTTAAAAGCTAGTGTTTGAGGCTCTTACACAAGGGATTGTATGTCCTGTGATTTGTGTTAAGGGTTCTCTTAATTGTAAAGGTTCTAGCTACGCCTGTTTAAAAGCTAGTGTTTGAGGCTCTTACACAAGGGATCGTATGTCCTGAGATTTGTGTTAAGGGTTCTCTGAATTGTAAAGGTTCTAGTTGATCCTGTTTAAAAACTAGAGTTGATTGAAAACCCTTGGTCGTATTGCCTTGGGGACTGGACGTAGGCCACGTGGGTAGTCTGTGGCCGAACCAGGATATATTGTTGTGTTCATATTCTTTCCTTATTCTCTCTACTTTATCGCACTTTATTTTACAGCGCTTTAGTTTCAAACTGTTTATTTTTATCAAGCGCTTCAATTCGACAATATTCTTTTATCCGCTGCGAATTCTGTTTTAACTTCAAAAAGGGTTTTTAATTTATTGAAAAATATTTCATTTTTTATCTAAAACCCAATTCACCCCCCTCTTGGGTATGGTTGCCACGGCCAACAGTATCCACAATGGCCAATAAGCACCAATGATGGGACAATCCACCAAACCTTGAATGGACCCCTAGGAGAGTCAATGCACCTTACTCTTGGATGCGCCACCACGGTTGTACATGATTCACTTGAATCGCCGCGGACGCAAGACTATCATAACTTGCACGACCTCCCCTGTGTTGAACATCCCCCACTAACATCTCTGATGCGTGAATGCATGCTCAACACAACACACAAGCACAACCGCCACCTCCGCTTGGGCCCATAGGCTACCCTTGTTTTAACACCATCAGCACCTCGACCACTCAGCTATCGAGGATTAACGTTTATCTTTTCGTATTTATTTATTAAACACTCTAGTCGTTCTACACTAGAGATTACCACCTTGACCATCAAGCATCAAGGTCCCCTTGGCCACTAGGCTACCAAGGTACCATATCAACTTTAGCACTCTAGCCATTAAGCACTAAAGATTACCACCTTGACCATCATGCATCAAGGCCTTCTTGGCCACTAGGCTACCAAGGTACAACAATCTTATCACTTGTCTTTGGTCTTCACGTATCATTGGTATTTTATCAAGTCTTTTAAAGCATTTGGGATGAAAACACCCCTGCTTCATTACTATTCTGGTTTTTGTCGTGCTGAGCTTCCCAGGCAAGCACGGTCGTGCTCACCCTTCAGCACGGTCGTGCTGAGCTTCCCAGGCAAGCACGATCGTGCTGCCTGTTAAGCACGGGGGTGCTCAAAAGCGTGCCCAGGTTCTGGGTTTGGACGGGAGCACGGACGTGCTCAAACGCGCGCCCTGCTATTCTGGGCAGAAGGGTCACAGACCCTTAGCCAATTGATTCAGGACATTCTCAGATTCAATCCTAAAGGCTCTTACTAAACCATAAATCATCAGTTTCATTAACATTGAATTAACGTTCATGTCTTACAAATTAAAGGGGATTAGTCCTTTAATCTCAGTCATTTAATTGTCCCTAATCACTAATAATTCAGTCCCTAAGGTTGTTGACTACACCGTGGGCATCACCTCACTCATTACTAACATTCAGTCTTATGAACAAAGGGGAATCACCTCCCATAACATTATTTAACAGATTTAGTCATTTACATTAATGCGTCACAACATCAATCAACAGCCAAAATACATCATAATATCATAATCATGATACAACACTCAATCATGGCATCAACGTTTAACATATTCATAATAGGCATGTTCAATAACGATATCAGACATCAATGAACAATTAACAACAGTCATGCCAAAATCATAACCACAAACAATTTAATATCAGATAACAAACATGCATATAGACATACAACATGTTATCAAACATAAAGGGTTATGGGAACCCTTCATCTTATGCTACCCCCAAGCCTACATACTCATATTATTTCTTCTCCCCGTACCTAGTATGAAGATTTCCCGTTAAACTGAAGACGCTCCTAAACAGGTACCCTCGAACGGCTCGACGAACGATCTCAAGCCTTGGTCAACACAAACAGGGTTAACCCATTAGTTCCCAATTCAACAGAATGAAAAGAAACACATAAGGGAAGAACATTTACCTTAGCTAATTGGCACCAACGCGTGATTGACTCTCCCAAAAGAGCAAGAACACCAAGAATAATTTGGGGTTCAAAGCGGAAGAGAGGGAGAGGCTGCCATCACACTTAGGGTTTTCTAGAGTGCCAATTTGAGGGTTTATCCCTCGGTTATTGTTCTACTTATAAAGGCAGAGGCCTGAGCATGGTCGTGCTCCTCCTTGAGCACGACCTTGCTCAACTTAGCTCCTACAAGGCGCGGTTGACTGCCGAGCACGGTCGTGCTTCCTGATGAGCACGGGCATGCTCACATTAGCGTCAACGAGACGCATGCAGCCTTAAGCACGGACGTGCTGACACATGAGCATGGGCGTGCTCATGCATCAGGAAGGGATTTTTAACTCAAAAACCCCACTTAGCCCACTCTAAACCTTCCTAACAAACAAAGCATACATACAAGCGCTTAAAGGAAAAACGGGGTGTTACAAGTAGCTTAATGGGGGTTAATATGGATGGGCACTTTTTAGGGGCGGCAGCTGAATTTCCTAACTGTAAGGTTGGAGTGATTCCTTTCAAGTATTTAGGTTTGCCAGTTGGTGCAAACCCAAGGAAAGCGACGACTTGGCAACCGATAATTGATGCTTTGAATAAGAGGTTAGGATTGGAAAAATAGGTATTTGTCGATGGGCGGTAGGGTGGTGCTCCTAAATTCGGTCCTTAGTGCCATCCCGATTTATATTTTGTCCTTCATGAAGATGTCCGTAATGGTTCGTTAAAGCGGTACCATGGGTGAAATGGGTGGATGTGTGTAAACCGAAGGAAAAGGGGGGTTTAGGTGTGAAGGATATTGAGATGTTCGATCTAAGCCTTCTAGGTAAATGGAGGTGGAGGCTTTTGGTAGAAAAGGATACTCTATGGTGTAAGGTTTTGAGAGCCAAATATGGGGCGGAGTGGTGCTCAAATCCTAGGTTGAGCTCGATGGGTAGCAATAGGCGATTGTCGATTTGGTGGAGGGACTTGTGTTCTATTGGTTCTAGTAGAGTGGCCAGGGATTGGATGGCGGGTGGGATATGTAAAATATTGGGGAATGGTAAAACCGTTTTGTTTTGGAAGGATATTTGGTTCGGGGACTCTACTTTGAAAGAATTGTTTCCTAGGTTATTCTCAATCTCTTCTTTTCAAAATGAAATGGTCTTCAATATAGGGAGGTGGGTTGATGGCGTTTGGTCTTGGAATCTTAGTTGGAGGAGAATGCTCTTTGTTTGGGGGGAAGAACTTGTGAGGGAGCTTCTTAAAGCTCTCAACCCGGTTTTGCCGCTCCATAAGGAGGATTATTGGGTGTGGAAACTGCATCCTTCCAATAGTTATAATGTAAAATCTACTTATGTTTACCTTTTATCAAAAGTGTTCTAGGATGTGAGCCTCTCATTGGAGGAGGTCAAGGTCTTTGATAGTGTGTGGAACAGCATTGCACCATTGAAGGTGGTTATTTTTTCTTGGCAGATGTTACTAAACAGGTTATACAAGGGTGAATTTGCTTCACATGAGGGCTCTAGGTGACAATGTTGATTCGCCGTGTGTTTTTTGTACAAAAGCAAATGAGACAGCTTCTCACCTATTTGTATTGTGCCTTTTGATTTCACATCTTTGGGTTCTGATTTCGCAATGGATAGGTGTTAATGTCCAAGGGTCTGATGCTATTATTCCTTTCTTGGTTACTTTTGGTGAAAAATTAAAGGGAGCCAGAGGGGTGGTTGGATTATGATTTGGCAGGTGGTAGTTTGGTGCAATTGGGAACTATGAAACGGGGTAATTTTTAAAAACCCAAAATTTAGATATGATTTTCTTGTTGGATAGGATTAAAGTATGTTCTTGGAGGTGGTTTATGGCTAGATCAAAGGGCTCTTGCTATTCATTTTTTGATTGGTGTATTAGTCCTGTAAATTGTCTTGTATAGTTGTTGGGCAGTTTCGGTTGATCTGGTTGTAATCTATTTTTGTTTCTAGGATTTTGTAAATGGGTTATAGGGTACCCCTTGTACTCTTATTAATGATACTTCTTTGCTTTGTTCAAAAAAATAATACGGTTCCAATATTTTTCGCATTTTGAAGTGGTTACTCTACTTGCTAGAACTGTTTTCCTGCTGCTCAACAAAACTATTGTTGTATGATAGAAGATACAATAGAACTTATAATCCCCTGGCTATATTATTGTTAGATCACTGAACGTAAATATGATTAATGAATAGTAAATGAAATATTTAAGAATTACTACTTGGAGTTCTACTGAAGCTTCTCCAAAGTATGAACTCCAAGTATTAGCTTGGAACCATGATCCCAGCTCCATAAATGGTGATGAGTATGAGCCCTTTGTATCCTCCAACCTTCATAATGTATAAAGTAAGATTACCTAGTTGTGGCTTGTAATAAGTTTCTGAATATATAATAACAGTGCTTCATTACCTTGTTGCCAAAGTACCATGGATGCCTTGTTGTTCCCACTAAAAGTTTCTAGGCGTTTATTGAGGACCTAGTTGATAGGAAAATTGCAAAATTCTTTACGAATTCTAAAATTTTTAGAACTATTGAAACAAAGTTTCTTTTCTCATAAATTGCAAAATCATTCAAAGTATCATCCCCAGTTCTTTAAATGAACTTTTCCTCAAAACTACGCGACCTCCAGTATTATCCATGACAAATTCTATGAAGACTTTGCTACGAATAGATGCCAAGTGCGCAGGTCAAAAATGGAACCACTCAAATGTAATTCACTTAAAAACACACACATTCTTTTGATTGATGAGAAATCTACTAAATAAAGACCAATAAAAATTGAAATCGATCATCAAGCTAGAGAAAAAAAAAGCAAGTTTCATAGAAAACAATTTATAGACTAAAATATGCTTCTCTGTTCCATAAGGAGTGAACAACTAAACAACATTTGATTTGAAAACCACATGTTTTCATAACAATATATATATATATATATGGGACGTATCTAGTGAGATCACCTTTTTTATATGAGAGTGGGAGGAGTAAATCAAAGCCTTTCAATTCAAGTTAATATCCAGCACAAAGGTAGATGACCAAATAATATTGAAAGATAGAATGAAAAATTTGCTTTCCGAAGCATATGTTATCCAATCTCTATGGACCATATCAAACGTCTCATAATGGTTGATATGAAGTGTCTACGAAATATACCACACAAAAATAACAACACTAACATGATTAATCAAACTGAGAAACACAGCTTTGAATTAAAGTTAAAAAAAAAATCCAGCTTTTATCAAACGAAAAAATAGCTCATCAAATTTGATTTCAATAAGATAAATATGATAAAGCTTATTGCCAATTTTTTTTTCTCCACCCATTGAAAAAATTTGAATAACAAAAAAGAGCCCATAAACCAAAAATATATAAATTTATATAAAATAGCAGTGTTTGAAGTTTATCATCAAATTTAGCTACAATTACACTTTATCCCTCAAATTTAGCTGCTAATATAATATAATTTGAAAGTGGGTTAAAAGTGGTTATGCAACTTTTACCAAGTGACAACGAGTTGAAAATCAAGATGTGATAAGAAACCCAAATGTGATGAGAATTATAAGGCACTTCTTATGCTTCAGTTCTGCCCTTTTTTTTTATTTATTTATTTTATAAAAGACTAAGATGTGCAAAGGCATCACTATAGGATAACTCATCCCAACTAAGTTGGCACCAGATACCCTAACATTCATCTGCAGGCTTTCAATAAAAGTTTGCTTATCAAAGGCAAAAATAGGCCTGAATCCACAACCAAGTTAATAGAAGATCTGTGTGAAATTTTGATTTATTATAAAGAAAAATAGAGTGGAAGGAAATCTTTAACCATTCAATACTAATGCTATTCTTTCATATATATAGTATGAGTGCAAATCAAGTGTGGATAAAAGCATACTCAGCCTCCATGTTTAGTTTGTCTATGGCACTACCAACTCTTAAATCACATTTCAAGTATGACCTTCATAGCAACAACAGCAAGGAAAGACAACCATCAAAGTAAGGCTAATATATCAAGTATGAGTAAGGAATAAATCAAGTATTAAAGAAAATAACTTAATGTACTAAGTGGCCAAGCAGAAGAATGGTTGAGGGAATATTATCAAGCATCTTAAAAATCTTAACATATTATCAAGCATTTATTTCAGAAATCACAAAAATATTTTGATATACTGATCCCTACCAAGCATTTATTTAAAAAATCTCAAAAATCTTTTCACTAAAACTCAATATATTGTTATTATTGAAATAAGAGCAAATACATCACTTACACATTCATTCAAATAGCTTGTAAGCATATAACATAACTGTCACCACAATGAAATTGGTGGAACCCTTCTTACTGAAAGCAGCCACACTACAAAATACAGGGTTAAAGAAGAAAAAGGAAATAAATCCATCGAGCTAACCTCCAAACCACTGTCGTGAACAGCCCCAGGAAGTGGAACTTAGTGCATCAAAAACTCTTGTATGCTCCACATGGATTTTCTCCATAAACTGCATCAAAAACATGTTCAGAACAATCAAATCTTACTGAACAAAGAAATAAACAAACAATCATAAATGTTCTTCGATATTACCATGAAGATTGTTACAAACCAAATCAAATAATGGATGTATTGCAGAGAAAATCAAATAGGGTTACTAACCAAAATCCCCAAAATTTGGAAACACTAACCCCAATAGTAGAACCAAAACCACATAAATTAAAACAAAACGAAAAAACAAAGAATAAATAACAGGTGAAAACGAGAGCTTGTGTCTATCTCGCGGTTTCTTTGTCGCTGTCACGGTGTTTGGGAGTGAGATCATCTCAAGGGAGTAAAAATCGGAGAGATGAAATGAAATGAGAGAAAGAAAGGAGCGATGATTTCAGTGTTGTGTGAGGAGGAGGAGGAGGAGGACGAAGAAGAAGAAGAAGAAAACGTACGTAGAAGAAGCAAAGGTAGGAGATGTTTGCTGTAGATAGAAGATAAATTGAAATGGCAAAATTGCCCTCATTAGTGGACATGTGTCACAATTTTAAGAGGGGTGTTTTAGTATTTTTCATAGGCTTTAAAATGTATATATAGATAGTAGACAACTCCAAATCAGATAGGTGGAAGCTTTAGCTAGAGTGTTTAAGACTTGTCTTGTCTATTAACTCATCTTGGCCGGAAGCTATTTGTGACAGACTTGAGTTCAAGAAATCAGATCCAGTGTATTTCTAGATTGGGTTTTGGGTCATCAACTCGGCCCGATGTCCCCTTTTTGTTTTTGGGTTTCAAATGCAGAAATGTGGTGAAGTATAATTCACCATTTTAACCAAAATTAGAAACAACAATGAAGTACAATTTACCATTAATTTTCTATGATCTTTGACCAATTTGTGATAGTTAAAATTATGGTTTTTTAATCTTTTTTTGGGAATGACATTAATAGTTAACAGAACCTGACAGTGACATCTTCATTTTAAACCAAAAGATTAAGAAAGGTTTAATGACAAAAAAAAATTGAGGTAGGTGACAAGTGATGAAAGCTAAAGGGTAAACTTTAATTTCCTGTGGAAAAAAGTCTATGCAAGGTTGTGTTAAAGGGATTTTTACTAGCGAATATGCTTATTTTGTTTCATTTAACTTATCTTTAAGGGCAGACAATTGTGTGATGGCCTCTTCAGGTTTTCAAGCTGATATAAAAGCCTTTTCACAAAAGGTATCAGCTTCAAGGTATTTGGTAAGTGAAGATGAATTTGGTTTATTTATATAAAACTAAGTCCATATTGTCGAGTCTCTAAGGTATCTGTAACATCCGTAATTCTTTAGTTTTGATGAACCCAAACATCGAAAGGAATAGCTTAAGTGAACCATTTGAAATATACTAATGAGTTTGCTAAGTGTACAAAAAATGAATCAAAGTTTATCTTCAGCCTTTAGCTAATAAAATTAAGTCCAAACTGTCTTCTTGGAAGGGCTCATCTCTGACTTTCATGGGAAGAGTTCAGTTGATCAAGTCCATCATTCAAAGCATGTTGGTTTACAGCTTCCATGTATATATGTGGTCTGTCTCACTGCTAAAAGACCTGGACAGAAGTATCAGAAACTTCATTTGGACTGGTTGTATCAATAAGAGGAAACTGGTTTCAGTTGCTTGCCAGAAGCTGTGTCAACCTGTCACATCTGGTGGCCTTGGCCTGAGATCTTTGAGATCAATTAATGAAGCCGCCCTCTTGAAATTATGTTGGGATATAATCTCCTCGAACTCTCATTGGTCTATTCTGCTATGATCCAGATTTATGAGATTGAAGAAGCCTCTCAGTCATTATACTAAGTCCTCCATTTGGCCTGGTGCAAGACAGTTTATAAACACTGCAATTGATGGTATTGGTTGGCAAATTGGTGATGGAAAGCATATTAATTTTTGGTGTGACAGCTAGTTGGAAGAACCTATATCTAATATGTTGCAATTACATGATGTTGTTCTGCCTCTGTTGTCTGCTATTGTCAGTGATTTTACCATTAACAAAACATGGCAAATTCCTCCTGCTGTAGTTTAGGCTTTCCCTTTTTTAGTGAATATGATTCAAGATGTTGTAATAACTCATGATCCTGGTCCTGATAAAATGGTGGAGACATTCTATGGATGGTAATTTATCTCTCAAGGAAGTACATTCCTTTCTCCAGTCGAGCTTTAATCATGTTAGATGGGGGAAGATTATTTGGAACAACTCCATTCCCCCTTCAAGATCATTTTTGCTATGGAGATTGATTCTGAACAGATTGCCTACTGATGAAAATTTAAAGCTAAGAGGTTGTGTTGTAGTCTCAGTTTGTTGTCACTGCAGTAAATCAATGGAGTCATCTGAGCACTTGTTCTTTAGTTGTGAGTTTGCTGTCTCACTTTGGAATTGGTTAGGTAACTTGATCCATGTTCCTATTGATCACTCTAATGTTCATTCTATTATCTCTATCCTGGATAGAAATTGGAGTGGCCATTTAAAAGATATTGTGTTGTCTGCCATAATTCATATATTCTGGGTGATTTGGTTCTCTAGAAATCAAATGAGGTTTGAGAATAAAAGCATTCCTACACTTAGAGCTATTCAGCTTGTGATAGCTAATGCTTCAGTCTCAGGTAACTTGTCCTCAAACAAGGCTTTCGATGCAAATTATGAACTGGATATCATCAAATCCTTTGCTGTTACTGCTCATTCTCCTAAAGCTCCATCAATTATCCAAGTTAATTGGTTGAAGCCCCCTTGTGGTTGGGTTAAGGGTAACACGGATGGGGCCTTAGGAGAAATCCTGATCTTTCTACTTGTGGAAGCATTTTTAGAGATTCAAATGGAGCTATAATAGGCTGTTTTTCTAATTTTATTTGAGTATATACCTCTCTCCATGCTAAATTAATAGCAGCTATGAAGGCTATTGAAATAGCTTCTCAAAAAGGTTAGTCAAATTTATGGTTGGAGTGTGACTCAATCTTGGTTATCAATGCTTTCAAGAATTTTGACATAAGTTCCTTGGAAGTTAAGGAATAGATGGTCTAATTGCAAAGGGATAGTACAAAGAATGCAATTCCATGTCTCTCACATCTTCAGAGAAGGAAACTCTTGTGCGGATAAG
The DNA here is from genome assembly GCA_035048595.1 of Echinosophora koreensis. Lineage (NCBI taxonomy): Eukaryota > Viridiplantae > Streptophyta > Magnoliopsida > Fabales > Fabaceae > Echinosophora > Echinosophora koreensis. Next base: position 62,153 of record JAPCYP010000068.1, read on the forward strand.
TTGGCTTGCCATGCTTTTATGAGTCATTGCTATTCTTGGTGGAATTTGCCACCTAGGTTTATTCTTAATGATTTTAATTGTAATAGATATAGCATTCCTTACTATAGATTTAAATAATTCTTGTCATTTTCATGGGCTAGATTTGGTCCCCCCATGTGGTTTGTAATCGTTCATTATTTTCCTTTTATTAATAAATTTCATGGGTGTGCTGCAAATGATTGGTAGGACTTGAGGTGCTAACCTAGTTGGGATGTCTTGTTTTTTACAGTGATGCTTTTGCACTCCATCTTTGCTTAAAAAAAAAAAAAAAGACAGAATACAAATCATAAAAATATATCATGTGTTCTATTTGGATTTTAGCGTCTATTGAAGTTATGGCAAGTGTCTATTTAGAATTCCTAGAGCAAAGAAGACAACAATTAGTTCAAGCGTCTAATGACCAGATATCAAGCATCTACTCAATCATAAATTCAAATACTATTGTGAAAATGAGTTGTCCAAAAAAGAAATATTCATTAGTGATTCCAGTTTTTAAGGGTTGAACTAAGTCTATGAGGAATACACTCTCACCAAAGTCAAAAGCTAAATCCCTTTTGTACATAACAAAAAAGCACTTTATCTCTAGAATGCCTAATTATTATACAAAAGAAGAAACATGCACTGCCTAAGAAGTAAAAGCGAGTCTGCTACAACTCTGAACTCCCTGCTATATAAAAAGTCGTACTTCTCTCAGCAAATGTACTACCAACTAGGGCTGGACATCGGTCGGGTTCGAGCCCAAAAGCATCAAACCGACCCAAACAGAGGCATGTGAAATCAGGCCCATTTTCGTCTGCATTTCAGGTCGGGTTTGGCGGGTTCGGGTTTGGGCGGGTTGGCGGGTGATTCAATTGCGTATTAGTGGGTTGGGCCATAACTGGGCCAGTACACGTTTTTCAGCCCAATTTTTCTGACCTTTTGTAGATATATATATATATTTAATACAACATTCTTGAATGGGCCTACATTTACAAATTGGACCTTTTCAATTTTAATTACAATGACCTTAGGGCCTGTCAGAATTAATCTACTAAATGGGCCTAAGATCTTGTCCACTTAAATTACAAATATTATTGTTATCCATATAATTAACAACTTTAGTGTCAAGGTTTAAGAATCTTCCTTGCCAAGTTTAAATGAAATTAGTCACAGAAGACAGTAACTTAAAGAAATGGGGCATTGTCATGTTTGTGGCTTTGTGGGTGTGTGTTGTTGTGGCTGTTAGTGCTGCTACTATAAATATACAATCAATTGATTCTAATTTGCAGTTAACAGAATTAACCATGATCCCTTTCCTTTGGTAGCCTTGAAGCCACGAGCAAGACCATTTGTGTGTGAGCAAAATACCTCAACCAGCTGTCTGCTGCTACATTGTACTCTAATTTCTTTCACTCAACACTATTACAAACCTTCAGATTAGTGTTAAACCACAATCTCTGCAAACACATAAAAAATAAACACAAGATTGCATTATGGGAAATGCCATGAGATAGGTCACAATGAAGATAATTTCCAATAGATCAACCTTATTCTTTGCTTCTTCAAGGGCTCTCAGAGTTTCTGGTAGAATTCCAGCAGGAGGCCTTCATTTCTGGCTAGCTGAACCCAAGAGATAGACAATAATGTTGTTTATGTATTTTTCACTATAGTTGAGTCACTACTGAACCTATGGTATGCTAAGACAAATATTGCTCTGCAGTATAAGAAAAGAAACACAAAGTATCAGACTGTGAAACAAATATCACTATGTTTACCATTAAGTTCTCCAACTCCAACTCCAACATCCATATCTTTTTTTTATTATACAGCACTCAGAGAGTAGAGTTCTTACCATTCTGCATTTTCTTAGTCCATAAGCACTACCACAGCGAAACCAGCAGGTGACAACCTTCTTTTTTATGGAGCAAGGTTAGGACCCTTTTTCACCAACCAAACCATGTTGTCAATAAGCTTTCATGCTTTCAGTTCTTTGATCATCCTCCAAAAAAGTGTGCAGTGCCACAAACAACACTACAAAGAGAGTATTTCAGGAACAAAACATGTCACAAAGAAATCAAGAAGAGAAGCAACTAAAACAAGACAAATTGAAACCAAAAGACAAGTTTTAAAAACATATACCTTAAACAAAGGTTATTGAGAGCAACCAAGTACATTTTGATCTTTAATCAAAATAAGCACAAAACCACAACACTGTACAGGAGAGTAAAGTAAAATACAGTCAAGTATACAAGTCTTTAATGATGAAACTGAGCTGAAATAAAACAAAATTGAAAACTTACCCAAGAAGTTGGTATGCCAAACAGTTGAGTCATGTCACACATATGACTCCAAAAAGCAAAAAGTGAAAGAACTGTGAAGATTTCACAACTGTATTCAGTTAGTACAATCTCATAAACACTAAAAACAATATGAAATTGAGCAAGCCAATAAAAAAGGGGCAAACCATGAGGATTTTCTCAATCACAGCCAGTTGTTTGTGATTGAGTTGATGGACCACATCCACCTGAAATTCCCGTAGCTATTCCTATTCCTACAGTGCCCCTCCAAAATTTGTTGAGCCTCCTTGAAAGTCTAATGAACATTATAAAAAAAAAAAGGACTTCACTTGTACATAAAGACACTAATACTAAAGAAGTTAAGTGGCAAACAAGAGTTAAATATTACCTGTTACTATATTTTCAGATATCTCAAACTCCTCATTGAGATTAAGATCCTTGAATTTGCTAAGGGAAGGTCTCAACCAATTTTGAGTACATATCAATGCCTCTGCCATAGAGGGGTTTAAGGAGCTTCTGAATGTGTCTAAAACCCTTCCCCCAGTGCGGAATGCACTTTCCGAAGCGACCGTGGAGGCCGGTGTGGCTAAGAGATCTCTAACTATGATAGACAATATAGGGTACCTGGCTGAGTTTTCTTTCCACCACTCAAGAATTTCAAACTTGTCACCTTCATCTATACAAGCCTCACTTAGGTACATTTCTAGTTCATTCTTTTTATCAATTGAATCCTTTTCTCTCAGGTGTTGTTTAAATGCTTCAGCTCTTGCCAAATGTGATGGAGCTTTCACAAGAGAAGGTGAATATTGCCCATATCTGTTTTGTTCATCATAGGTTGACTTATATCAATTGTACATTTTAAATAAATTGTCTTTTAGAGTGGTGGACAACTGGTTTGCTAAGATTGGTTTATCACTATACATGTCACTAAATGACCACTCCACAAATCTTAACTTATATTGGGGATCAAAGATGACACCAAAATAAAGGAATTGATTAATGTTTACAACATTGCCCCAATACTTGTCATATTTCCGCTTCATTTCAGAACCCATGGTTGCCAAAACCGTATGCAGATTCATCGATGACTACTTAAGCTCACAAAGAATGCTAGTCAATTGATGGAAAGCATGGTGTAAACTCACCTGTTGAGATGAATAGAAAACGTTGGTTGCTTCATAAAAAATCTTGAGAGATTTCACAAAAGCACGAACATTCTCCGAATCAATGGTGTAGGGGGGACCAATAGTAAACCACTCAACATAGCTGGAATCTTCATCTTCAGGCTTCTCAAAAGTAGCTTGAAACTTTTCTGCATCATGTACATCGAGTTCCATCTAGATGGAACATCAAGACATACTAGCTTTTTACATGTGATTCTAGAAAATTCTATGCATTCCTTGAATTTGGCGAATATTTGGGGTGATGACCGAACAAATCTAACAGCATTCGTATGCTGGATATGGAGTTGTGCATGTCTTTTAAACCATCATTAACTACCAAATTCAATATATGAGCACAACACCTCATATGAAAGAATTCGCCATCCACCATTAACTCATTCATGATTTTTATTCTTTTCTTCAAGTATGAGACAGCCACATCATTAGATGATGCGTTGTCAACTGTGATAGTGGACACGTTCCTTAGTCCCCAATCCCTTGGAACCTCTTCCACTTTCCTACCTATTGTCTCACCTTTGTGGTTAAGAACCAAAGAGAAGCTAATTATCCTCTTTTGGTATTTCCACTCATTGCCAATAAAGTGTGCAGTGAGAGTCGTGTAGTTAAGATTCTGGACATATGTCCAACAATCCGTAGTGAGGGCCACTGTAACACCCCGTTTTCTGTTTAAGTACTTTTGTGTGTGCCTTGTTATTTAGGGAGGTTTAGAGTGGGCTAAGTGGGGTTTTTTTGTGTGTTGAAAATCCTTTCTTGATGACGAGCACGCCCGTGCTCATGAGTTAGCACGCCCGTGCTTAAGGCTGCATGCGTCTCGTTAATGCTAATGTGAGCACGCCCGTGCTCACTAGGGAGCACGACCGTGCTTAGCAGTTAGGCACGTCTCGTTGGCGCTAAGTTGAGCACGCCCGTGCTCAACAGTAAGCACGACCGTGCTCGGGTCTGAGTCTTTATATAGACATAAGATTTCGAGGGTTACTAGTTACAACCCTCAAATTGGCACTTTAGGCAACCCTAAGTGTGACGACAGCCTATCCCTCTTTTCCCCTTTGAACCCAAATTATTCTTGGTGTTCTCGATCTTTTGGGAGAGTCAATCACGTGATAGTGCCGATTAGCTAAGGTAAACGTTCTTCCCTTTTGATTTCCTTTTCATGATGTTGAATTGGGAACTAATTGGTTAACCCGTTGTTGTTGACCAAGGCTTGGGATCGTTCGTCAAGCCGTTCGAGGGAACCGGTTTAGGAGCGTCTTCAGTTAAAGTGTAAATCTGTTAAACAATGTTAAGGGAGGTGTTTCCCCTTTGTTCATAATGAGTGAGGAATACCAACGGTGTAGTTAAGAACCTTAGGGACTAAATTATGAGCGATTAGGGACAATTTAATGAACTGAGATTAAAGGACTAATTCCATTTAAATTGTAAGACATAAACATTAATTCAATGTTAACGAAACTGATGATTTATGGATTAGAAGAACCTTAGGATTGAATATGTGATGTTCCCGAATCAATTGGCTAAGGGTCTGTGACTTGGGTAGCTTATGGGCCCAAGCGGAGGTGGTGGTTGTGCTTGTATGTTGTGTTGGATGCATTCACGCAACGGAGATGTTAGTGGGGGATGTTCAACATACGGGAGGTCGCCCGAGTTATGTTGATCTTGCCGTCCGCAGCGATTCAAGTGAATCATGTACAACCATGGTGGCGCAACCGAGAGTAAGGTGCGTCGGCTCTCCTAGGGGTCCATCCGAGGTTTGGTGGATTGCCCTGGCGTTGGTGCTTATTGGCCAATGTGGAGATGTAACTCCGAAGTTGACTTCCTGAGATAGATGGATCCAAGTGCATAATGGAGTAGTGGAGCAGAGTTGCATTGCATAGCATACATGTTTGTATGATGATGTTATATGTTCTGTTGCTATTATTGTTATAACATGCTTGTTTGTTGTATGCTCGTCTTGCTAACTGCTTCCTTGCCATTATATTCATATTCATGTTTCTTACTCCCTATTTCTATGTTTCTTGTATTGTATGTATCCTTTTATGCAGAGGACGGCGAGCAGTCAGTTGAGGAGTGACTCGGAGGAGCCGCGACTCTTTAGTTAGGATTTCCAGCTTTCAGTAGTTAGTTAGTTGTTTCAGTTTATATCCGAGGTTTTTTTTTCGGGATTGGTTATACCAACTCCGTAATGTGACATCGGGGTTAGGTTTATCTTATATTTATGTTATGTTTCTCCGTGTTTTGAGATTTGATACAATGTGTTACCTTTTGCCTTGGTTATGATGTTTAATAAATGATGCATGTTTTTATTTGAATTGCCTTATATATTAGTGTTTTATATGTAAGCGAGGTAGAGGGTGTCACAGCCACTCTACTGCAATCAAAGTTAAAATAGGCCTTTAACCTTGCTTTTTCCTCAATATACATTTAAAAACAATCTCTAACAACCGTACGCCTTGATGGGATAGTAAACTGGGGCTGCAACTGTCTACAAAGGTGTTTAAATTCCTCACCCTCTACCGCCCTGAACGGTTGTTCATCTACAATAACAAAAAGGGCCAACGCCTTTCTACAAGCTTCAATATTGAATCTCTGGCTTGCGGAGACTAAGCTTCTACCCTCTCCACTCTTAAAAGTGAGGGTGGTTTGATTAGGGTCGCTGATTATTTCATGAGGATACTTGGGATGGGCTTTCAAGTGAGATAAGAGGTTAGATGTGCCATGTTGCTTGGTGTCACACAAGTTTTTTTTTTGTAGTATTTACATGAAGCAGTCGGTTCCTTTGCTTCACTTTCAGGTAGTTTTGTGAAGTAGTCCCAGGCAGCATAAGTTTTCTGAGGACCACTTGCATTTGGTTTCCTCTTCTTTGTATTTTTTGGAAGAGGATTATTAGTGTCAAGTTCAGCAGCTTCAGTTGCAGCTGCTGCGTGTACAGTGGGCTGAACTCCACCACCACATTCTGTTGTTGGTGTAGAATCGGTGAGATTCAAAGCCCCTTGAGTTCCAGTTAGTGTTAATGTAGGAGGCGAGTTTTGACTAAACTATCCTATCACTGAAATAATGAAGAAGCAATAGTCAACAACTGCTGCCCACATTAAGTGTTTAATTTCTTTGTAAACCATGTTTGTTCTCAAATGAAATTTGTTAACTGTTAGAAGCAGTTAACACAATCTTTTAGAGCACTCATCATTGAATGAAGAGATTCAGTTGGCACTTACATTGGCCGGACAACACCCAAATATTTTAAAAATAGTTTCCAGTAAGTTAAAAATCAGTTTTCTTTAAGTTTTTAAGTTTATTAGTAAACCTAAGTTTTAAGTTTCTAATAGTTTTCTTTATTATAAGGTGTCTATAGAAACACCACTAAAAAACCCATGGGCAGAGCACCAAAAAGCAAAATTATCATAAAGACACAGAAGAAAGACACAGACTAACATCAGAAAGACATAACAAAGAACAAATATCAGAAAGGAGAAACAAACTAACATAATCTTTCAATCCACAAAATAAATAGGACACAATCTAAAAGTTCCATCAAAAACAATATAATTGAAAAAAAAAAAAAAAAAGATTGCAGTTCTTTCAAACTAACATAATCTTTGATGCCATGACTTCATTTTCACAAAAATGTGTTTACTTTGACTACAAAGGAAAAGCAGGGAATCGTGTGTGAGTGTGTGTTACTGAGCATGAGTTAATTTATATGATATCAAACCATAAAGCTCCAGCCTTTACTCAAAAAATTTCTATTAATAATGATATACCAAAAGTTCATCTTTTACACAAATACAAGAACACAAAAAGCTAAACACACACATGGAAAAAGGAAGGATCTTGAAGCTAAGCACACAAAAAGGAAGGATCTTGAAAATAATCATACAAAAACTGAAGGATCTTGAATCTACACAAACAATAAGGAAGGGTCTTGAAGCTAAGCACACAAAAATGGCGAGGGGGTCAGATAGAGGTATTTGTATACTTACTGAACAAAGATCTTGGAAGCAGAACACCAAACAGAGATGTAAACCACCTAAGATAAGAAAAAACAAGATATTATATGCTAAACATATAACAAGACAGATTTATAATAAGGAAAAATGAAGAATGAAAACAAAACAAAAGAGAAAACTTCAAACGAAAACACACCCGCGAGTTGCGATCGTTGACACTGGACACGGCGACGAAGGAAAACGGAGGTGAAGAGAAGATGAAGAACGAGAGATCCAGAAAGATGAGAGGTGAGAGAAGAGAGAAATGTGAAATGAATGTATAATCTGAGTGAGACTGAGAGAGTGAGTGTCGAGTAAGTAGGTTTTACCCCTCCCTATTGAGTGATACGACATCGCTTAGTTAGTAAGTGAGGGACTGAGGGTATTAAAATGTAAAAAAACACATGCCTAAGTAGTGTAGGTCGGTCGGGTGGATACCAACAATTTTCAATTTTTCAAACCACACCCGATCTATTACACCCATCTGAACCCAATTTTTGAACCCGCCCACCCGAAGCAACCCACTCGGGAACAGCTTTTCAGTGTTGGGTTTGTCAGTTCCGGGTCGGGTCTCGGGTGGTTGTCCACCCCTACTACCAACGCCCGTAAACATTAAATGGCTAAACAGAATGACTCTATTGCATTAATAAGAGAAAAACAAAAGCAATCATTCGAGAAAGAATGTCTCTCAATGGATTTATTACTTGAAGAATTAAAAGAAGATTTTAAGAATTCGAAGAAGAGATAGAACGCACATTGAAAGCCTGCAATTAATCTTTGTATTTTTTTCATTCTTTCATTCATTATTTTTCTCCCAATCATTTTGTATTAAATAGAGAAGTTATTATGCATTCATACCATTTTCTTCATATTTATTCACTCGTTGAGTATCAGTTGGTTGACTATTGTTGTAAATCTGAAGCTTTTACTTCTCAACATTTTAAAACTTGTACCAAAATTGGAAAAATTTTATTCTCATACTCACATTCTCAGAAAGTATTAAAATTAAACTTGTATCAAACATTACCTAAGGCTCATACTGTGGATGGGAATAATGAGAACTCTAAGGTGGCATTTGGTTCCTGGAATGTTTTATTCCCAGACAAACTACATTCCTGAGAATCACATTCTTATGAATGTTTCTTTCTCACCTTCACACATGGGAATAAAGTTTTCCCAAGTTTATGACTATCATTCACTAATTTTATTCTCGGGAATCTTTTATGCCTGTGAATAAGTTTTTAAAACTTGTACCAAACATGGGAAACTTTTACTTCCTTGCCAACATTCCCATGAATACTTTTTAAACCTTGTACCAAACGATACCTAAGAGTGCATTTGGATGGGGGATTTGAAAATTCTAGGATAATTAAAATCCTAAGAAATTGAATTGCTTGATTTAAGTTCCATCCATCTTAAAAAATAATAATAATAAATAAAATAAAATTTGGATACAATAATTTCATTTTTTTCATTTTAAAAATTCTTTGTTTAGATATAGATATAGAGTAATTAAATAAAGGTAAGGCTTAGGTGGAGGCTGCCGGTGGCGGTGGTCGGAGGCAGCGGTGGTGACGGGTGGCATAGTAATTATCATCTTAAAATTCTTCACATTTTGACACCTTTTGATCCCTACAAATGCCCTAACCTAACCATATAAAGAGATTATTTAGTCTTCATCAAAGCACGCAATATATGGGACAACTATAGTTTCACAAAGATAGCTTATTTCATGCTAATTGACGTCGGGGTTTGAATTCGGAAAGAAAAAAAAAAAAAAAAAAACGTTTTTGTTGCAAGATTGAACTACTTCCATGGTGTGTTACTCAAGCTAACACCAACTTATTCCTAAATATGTTCCGATAGTATATTACCTTAAAAAATATATAAACATAAGATTAGGATTTAACTGATATATATAGTAAGTGTAAAGATTTTTTATATTGTCAACCAATCATAAATTCTTATATTATTAAAAAAATATTTAACTCTTATCATATATACCTTAAAAGTCACATATATAATAGGTTAGTATTCAAAATTAAAGCATAAGTTTATAGGTTTAATTATATAATTAAATATAAATAATATATTTATTTACCACTTGTGTCCTGGCTTCTTGTCTTAATCGGTTCCTATTTAGAAACGATTAATTATGGGAATCTCTCAAAGTCCAAACAGAAGTGGAATTTCTTAGTTGAATTGATTTTTATTATTTTGAAAGGGAAATCAGTACTATTTTTTCGTAGCGGCGGCTTCAACTTTGGTTGGCTTATTTTTTTTATTTTTATTTTCTCCGTTACGTTGTCCTATAATTGAATAATGCAATTAAGGGATGAATGATTATACCGCCCCTTTTAGCCTTATGTTATTTTAACATCAAATTTTGGATACTGTATTTGTTTGTCTCTATCTCTTACTTATTTTTTATCTTCTTTATATACATACTTTCCAAAAATTCATCACAAAACAAAAGGACACCGTATTGTTGTCCCTACTTGGATGTTCAAAAATCATTTTCCAAGTCATTCTTAACTTATCTTTTTTTAATATTTAATTAAAACCTAGAATTAATCATGTAATTTTTTAATATTTAAATATTTTTATTTTCATTTATGTCTTTTAGTTTCTACTTGAATTAATTATGTATATATCATTTATAATTTTAATTTTTTTTAAAAAACATTTTTTCTTTTATATGATATATTTTTATAAATTTAAAAATACCCTTCAATATCCGGAATGATGGCTAGGTTATAAATTTATGAATATTGAGCAACAAGTGCAATAAGAATCTCTCTAAATAAAGGAACCCATGTGCATTTCAGTATGACCTTCACATATGGAGTCGGGTTGGTATGGATTGGGTTTGGTGAGTGTTTATGCGTCTTTTTAGAGAGGGGGAGGGAGGGTTTTTGTTGTTTCTTCTAATAGTTTCAAAGGACAGGTCAAAATAGGAGAGCGTGAGTTAGGTGAAGCAACTGTATATTAGGGGCTAAGTTTAGGACTCTTGTGACATAAAATTGATATTCAATAATTTATATGTTATCTTTTAGAGATTTTTATAAAAAAAAGTAGAAGTTATTTTATGTTTATTTACTAGCATAAAAAATATATTTTTAAAAAAATAATTAGTAATTTTAAATATTTTTTTCAAAAGTTAATAAAAATATTTTTTTTATCATTTTAACCATAAAAATGATTTTTTTTTAAAAATCTTTTCTATGAAAAAGTTAAACAAATACAATTAAACTTATTAAAAATATTTTTTTACTTAAAAAATAATAAATTTTTTATCATATAATCTAATCTTTAATAAACACTCTCTTAATTGAACTTATAGATTTAACATATATAAGAAAAATCATTTGCGAAAAAAAAGGGTAAAGCAATATGAAAATTTTACTTTAATTTAATATCTCTAAATAAAATATTTATTTATTTGGGTCTTCTCAGTCCGGTAGTGAAACTTTGAACAAAGAAACCAAGGATAAAATAAGGAACACCCGTTCCTTAATGTTTGATTTATAGAATAGTCCAATAGCAATACTAAAATGTGACGTCAGGTGATAGAGAATATAACGTATATATAACACATTCAACACACATATAAAAAAACCACCAATTTATTGGAAGTAGAGGAACGCACAAAGAAAAAAGGAAAACCAGCACAGAATGGAACACGGGAAAGGGAGAGTCTGTGTAACTGGAGGTACTGGTTATCTTGGTTCATGGTTCATCAAGAAACTCCTTGAGGATGGATATAGTGTTAATACCACTATTAGATCTGATCCAAGTAAGTAACCTTTTTTATTATTATAAAAAAATTATAAATATGGAACATATTTTTTGTACCACTAGATATGACTATAGATGAATATTGACTTATATTTATATCCAGATGAGGATCTTGCTATATAAGTTGAAATTTCTTGTAATTTTAAAAACTTAGACGTTGTGGCAAGATATGATTAGTCAGAACAAGTGTGTACACCAAAATAGGACATCGTATCTTCATCCATCGGATTTTGAAATGAAATGGATGTATGAGATGTTGATGTGAAAAAAAGTAATAACTGGATATTGTGTTTTAAGTACTTTGTGTTAGTCCAAATGGAAGGAGATGAAGTCCCTTAAGCATGTGGTCTTGAATTGTATCTTTGGATTTGTGTGAGGGGCTTTCGTTGTCCGAGCACCTATCAAGTGTGAGAATACTCTGGAAATAAAAAAAAATGTAACTGTTACAAAAATTCATATCTCTGTGACTATACCAATCTTAAAGTACCTTAATATAGTTTTGCTCTATTTTGACAGGTCGCAAGAGAGATATTAGCTTCCTCACAAATCTACCTGGTGCATCCCAAAAGCTACAAATCTTCAATGCTGATCTGAGCAACCCAGAAAGTTTCAGTGCAGCAATTGAAGGGTGTGTTGGGATATTCCACACTGCTTCTCCAATTGATTTTGCAGTAAGTGAACCAGAGGAAATAGTGACACAAAGAACCATTGATGGGGCATTAGGCATTTTAAAAGCATGCCTAAAATCAAAGACTGTGAAGAGAGTTATTTACACTTCTAGTGGCTCTGCTTTATGCTGGAATGGAAAAAATTCAGAAGTAATTGATGAGAGTAGTTGGAGTGATGTAGATATGCTTAGAAGTTTGAAACCTTATGGTTGGTCATATGCAGTTTCTAAGACCTTGGCAGAGAAGGCAGTGCTTGAATTTGGAGAACAACATGGGTTGGATGTTGTGACTTTGATACCTCCATTTGTTGTTGGACCCTTTATTTGTCCTAAGCTTCCTGACTCAGTTGAGAAAGCACTGGTTTTGGTATTGGGTAAGTGCTGCACCTTATTCTACCCTTCTTTTTTACAGTTTTCTGTTCAGAAATTAAGTCTGATTTGAATCATTTGATGGCCAATCAGCTCCTATATTTTCATACTGCTATTTTATGTCATTAATATATATATATATATATATATATATATATATGGTTTATCAGGGTATTGGTGGTTAACAGATTGTTTGATGGGTACTTTTGTGGTTAATGGTTAACCTGTTAAGCATCCAATTCACGTAATTAATCATGAATTTATATATAATTAATTAGGTGTTAAAAATGATGTAAAAACTTAATGAGATAGATCAGTTTTGATCGTCAATTACACCATCAGTTTTTATATTTTATAATTCCGAGATCATGACATTTTGCTAGTGTTTGTAAATTACTTTTGTCATTCCCAAACTGTGGTGTTAGTTTTATTAGAAGACAAGTAAATGATGTAGCTCATTCCTTAGATTAATAATGAAATGCATTGAGCTTTCTCTTTAAAAAAGAAAAATTAAATAACTTCACACACATTGATTTTCAACGTTTCACCTTATTTTGAATATAGAAACCTCCTAAAAGATGCATCTGTTGAACTGAAATTTTCTACTCACTAGTTGGTCATTAAAGTCAGTTTAAATGATGGAAATAAAATATTTTACATATCTTGTCGTTATGTGGACTCTACCTAATCTGGTGGACTTCATACAAGTACCAACAAATTATGATTTATCAATACTACAAGTTGCATGTAAGGTTAGTAAAATGAAATTGGTGCTGCAGGCAACAAGGATCAAATTGGTGTCACTCGTTTCCATATGGTGCATGTGGATGATGTGGCTAGAGCACATATATTCTTGCTTGAGCATCCTAATCCTAAAGGGAGGTATAATTGCTCCCCATTCATTGTACCCATCGAAGAGATTTCTGAACTTCTTTCAGCCAAATATCCAGAACTTCAAATACCTACAGTAGAGTGAGTGACAGTGTCTTTTTCCAAGAAAATTACTTTACTAAATATATATTCATATGACCTCACTTTATCTCATTGTAACTTATATTTAATTTAATTTCTCTTCTTCTTCTTCTAGTGAGCTGAAGAAAATTAAAGGAGCTCAGTTAGCAGATTTGAAATCGAAGAAACTTGTAGATGCTGGATTCGAATTTAAGTATAGTCTCGAGGAAATTTTTCAGGATGCAATTGAAAGCTGCAAGGAAAAGGGTTATCTTAAATCAACTTGAGTCATGAAGTTAATAAAATAATAAGTTGCTTGAGAAGATTATTGTTAGTTTGAATTATTTCGTATAGCCAGCAATGTTGATGGCTCTTGACATGTACACCAATGTACGCATGAAGTGATTTGCAATATGTAAACGCTTATCTATGCTTGCAAAATAAATTAACCAAAGTAATGGTCTTTTTTCATTTATATGAATATTATTCCGTTTAACATTCATGGTACTTATGTGGTGATTGTTACAGTTGCATTGTAATTGTGGTTAAGTTGCCATTGTTGTGGATTGATGTCGTCAACCAATTGTGACCAAAGTTATCGCTGTGTTTGTTTTGGCATCGTGCCAAGGAAAAATCACGTCGACAGTGGCAATTATGACCACGTCGCATCAGGGGAACCAAACCAAACATACTAGTAGTTTGCAATGTAGCTAGCAATCACAAGTTGTAGCAAAAAAAGTCTTCTATCCCGGGAAAAAAGGAAAAGAAAAAGAGTAGCATAACAGTTCTTATCTGCAGATCATAACCATAACCATTTGATCATAAACAGAGGCGCATTGCTTTAAGGTGAGAGTTTTAACTACATATTTTGGTGGAGTCAAATTCCAATTCTTTGAAATTTGTGAGCCAATGGAGATAAGCATCTGCAACAGAATATTCAGCAGAAACAACCCATTAGTGTCTCAGGCCACCAAGCCAATGTAAAAAGTGATAACTTCGTCTACAGTCTAAGTTCTAAGCCAGGAAAAGGAAATGATGCTCCACAAGACAAGCCATGGTGCTTAAGCTAGACAGCGCCATGTAGAGTACAAACCATTTACCCAAACACAACCATTAGACATTAGACATCAGCAACAAACAAGCAGATCAAAAGAATACCATGGGATTTCATAATTATCATCACCAAAAGAATAAAAAACCGATTCAAACAATTGGAACAGTGATAGAACGTACTATCATTAAGTTCTGGATACTGATAAAGCTGCAAGGTCCTAAACAAGTTCTTTATCATCAAGATCCAGTGCAACTACAAGAGAAAACAAAAGCAGGAAGCAATCAGACAGACAATGATAAAAATAAAAAATAAAAACATAAATTAAATGAAGAGATTAAAAGTAGCAAGCTATTAGACACTGACTTGGAGTTCCACAAAGCCAATCATTTTTACATAGTAATGCTTCAGAATATTCAGACAAGAGAGAACTTCGGTACTTATTCATTATACGTCTACCAATGTTGAATGTTGATTCTCCAATGCTGAATGTTGATTCTGATGCAACTGATGTAATTGGTATGCTCATAACATCCAGTGCCATCAAAGAAAGCTGTGGATATTTAAATTCATTTGTTTTCCAACAAAAAAGAAAACCAAGCCACAGATGTTTTAGCTCTTTTTGTACTACAGGCTGAACTTTCTTCAACATTATTCTCAATGTGATCTTCTTTGCAAAACAAGTTACCTATAATGTCATCATTGTAGAAAAACCAAGTATGATGGATAGAGCTAAATAAGATAAAGGTGTTAAAAAGGCATAACACTATCTAACTATGATGGATTATGAAGAAAATTGAAAGCTAACATCATGTGGTGGAAGTCAAATATCTCGATTAAAATTTTTTCAACTAACAACCATTCCATTTTTCTTGAAAATTCAAGAGCTACATTTTGATAGTTCATGTAGACACAAGGTAACGACTAAAATTCCGATGTAGTTCAACACTCAAAATGCACTTAGTTGAAAGAACAAAGGATATCAGGCCTATATTCGTTTTTACATTTTAACAATAAAAACTCAGGCCACAGATGTTGATAAAATATAAGGAAAAGTAGTTTGCACTTTGCAGTACTTCACCCAACCCTATGCATTGAGTAGATCTCAATATATATAGAATTTGGTAATCTGTAGCAGGAGGACAGAAAGATTGAAAATAATACCAACCACAAGCAGGTAATAATAGAAACATATGACTTGTCCCATATGGCAGGATAGAAAGATTCAAAAATTAGTAGTAAGATCATAAGAATTGGAAAAATATCAAAAGCATTAATCTATTAGTGTCATCAAGCCAAGTAACAGAAGTTGTAAAATCATCATCTAGTAGATAAGTGTAATGCAATAGTATGGTTCTTTACCGGCCAGATTAAGATCGAATTCAACGAGAAAATGTTCAACTGCACTAATCCTACCCCAACTAAGCAAATATTATTTAGGACCATTCACTGCATAAGCTTCTAATAACCACAGTTTGGTCAAGAACACACCATCGACCATACCGTTTAAAATATGCTCTGGTATAAAAAAAAAAAATCTATGCAACCAGCTCAATTTCATTGATTCATAACATTACATAACATAAGTAACCAGCTCAACTTCACAAGCTAATGTGATGGTTTCCCAACAAATTAGAAAAAGAAAAAGGCATGAACCATTCCTATTCAAGTCACGGACATGAACACAGGAACACATACCCAAACATTAACACAGACCAAAGCATTGTACAACAGGCTCATCTAATAAAGGTTGTGTTTAAGTAAACCACTTAATTAAGTGTTTATTCAATAAGATTTTTTAAAATAAGCTAAAAATATCTTATTTTCATTAAACTTATCTGATAAGCTTATTGAAATAAACCTAACAGAAAGATAATAAATTATTTTCATTTTCAAAAGCTTATTTCTATAAACTAGTCTCATAAGCCCAAATAAGTTCTCTATAAGCTCTTCCAAATGCCCCCCTAATTATATATGCAGATCATACCATATCCATAAATTGCATAGAAAAAATCATTGCCATCTACGAATACAACAACCCAATTCCATGAAACAGAAAAACAAACCCAAGAAACAGAGCATTACCAACGAGGGTTCCTTTAAACCCTAAATCCAAAATGGGAATGCATGCCATGTTGGAAAATTAGAATTAGAGAAAGAAAATAAAATCCATAAATAAATAAACAAAATTAAAGGAAGCCCATAATAAAAAATAAAAAAGGGAAAAAGGAAATTGCTTGGTTGAAAGAATTATAGGAATGATTGAAGGAAGCTGAGAAAGAGCGCATCCGACTTACACTTATTTTCGAAGTTACGATTTGCTGAGAGATATTGAATGAATCTGAAATGATTCAATATTGAAGGAATGACTCAGTTTTTTGAAGGAATCCGCAAATTTTGCTGAAGCGAAACAACCAGCGTTAGTTTGATGAGAAAGTGTTGTCAAGTTGAATATAGGGTTTTTGAATTGGATTAAAATAATAAGAATAAAGGTCCCGAAAAAATATCTTGGAAAATATCAAGGTTTGTTTTAGTATCCGACAAAAATAAAGTATCGAACGAGTCTCTCACAATTTTAAACTAGTGCCATGCTAGTGCCTCCGTCAACCCACGTTAGTTTGGCTTCGTTAAGTCAATGATGTATTCTTTTTTCTTGCTTAGAAGTATTGTTATATGACATTTACAGTTTCCATTATGTAAATTGGTCATTAAACATTTATATAAATGTCCAAAATGCCCTAAACAATACCATTTTTAACACATGTCGTAAAAAGAAACTGGTCCCTTAAGCAACCAAAAACGCCACTTAAATGTTCAAAATGAGACTTAATCGATGTCACTCCAATTTGTGACACCCTTCTACCCATACATGTTATACAACATAAAAAGATATAAATAATAAAATAAAACATACATTTACTGGATAAATTAAAATATTTGTCCATGAGTAGAAAAGTCCCACATGAATGAGTTCACAAACGCGGAAAATATAAAACCAAGTTAAAACAACGATAAACATAAAACACAACAACCCAACCCCGATGTCACAATTCAGAGCTGGTATAACCATTCTGTACAATTCGGATTACAACTGAAAAACTAACTATCAAAAGAAAGGCCCTAACTATTAGTGGTGGCTCCTCAGAGTCACTCCTCTCCGGGCTGCTCGTCATCCTCTGTAAATTGCCAATCAGGCCAAACAAACAACAAACAAACGGGGAGTAAGAATCATGTAAAGATATACGGCATGGAGATAGGAAATAAGGTAAACATACAAACATGGCATCATCATAAGCATACATCAGCAACATACCTAAGCATACATCAACATCCAACAATATCATATCAACCAAGTATGTTGTGCGGTGCAATGCATCAATTACTCTGCTACTCCATCTATGCATGTGGATCCAAACTAACTCAGGATGAACGGCTTTGGAGTTAAATATCTGTATTGGCCATACAAGCACCAACACCGATAGTTCACCAAACCTTGGGTGAACCCCATGGATAGCCAACGCATCAAACCGCGGATGTCTCATTATAGGGGGCCGCGGTCACCAAACCATCGGGTGACCTACTGTGGATGGCCAGATCACCGTACTCTCAGGTGATCTCCCCTATGTCGAACCTCCCCCATCAACAACTCCAACGCTCTATGCAAATGGCACAACAACAAACAATCTCAACCACCTCCTTGCTCGGGCCATGAAGCTCCCAAGACTTTTAACATCAACGTTAATGTAACCTTAGACCCAAACCTCGAGGTCAAGGCTCCCTTGGACAATAAGCACCAAGGTTCAACTTAACATACTTGGGTCAATAAGCACCCAAGACTTCAACATAAACAACACCTTAGACCCAAACCGTGGGGTCAAGGCCCCCTTAACCAATAAGCACCAAGGTACAACTTATCAACGTGCGGTAACCCAACGGATACCGACTTAACATCTTATTATCTTAAGCATCTTAGATAATTATTAACCAGGTTGTCTAATCTTCATCTTTGATTAGCTATGTCAACTTATCATCATTAGGGAATTGGGGTTGGAAACCCCTTAAAAACCTTTAATTCAATCTCTGTCTACTAGGGGAGCACGGGCGTGCTTGTCCCCTATACGGTCGTGCTGGTCACATAAGTGAAGCACGGTTGTGTTTTCTATTAGGCACGGTCGTGCTCCTCTGCTGCACGGCAGTGCTTAATGCGCGACCAATTTCCAGAATTCAAACTGGGAGCACGGTCGTGCTCCCTATTCAGCACGGCCGTGCTCAATGCACAACAGTACTGTTATGGGTAGAGTTCTAACTTAGATTTTAACCAATTAATTCAACAATTAAGTCTATTAATCCTAATCCGTTTTAGCAACATAATTTCCCAGATTTAACACCATCAACTCAGTCATAACATCATCATCCATCCAACAGTTATGGCAACAATCATTCAACCAACATATCATCATCATATTCATATCAACAATAACCATCATAACACGTAGGAATATATGACCATGAATACGAAGCATACAACATAAACAGAACATTTCATCATACAAACAACATACATCACATAGGCATGTAAAACAAACAACAACCTGAGTTATGGGTATCCCTTACCTTACACTACCCTCATAGCCTATGTAAACACTACCCTTCTCCCCATACCTGGATTGAAGGTCGCTCCAATGTAAACTCCTAAGCAAATTGGTCGCGGTTCCCCAAGCGGCTTAGTTAAACCTCTAAGCCTTGACCAACAGAAACACAACAGATTAGATTCCCAAAACGAAAAGAGAAACCAAAAGGGAAGAGGAACTATTACCTATAGACTGCCACAGACCAACTAGCTTCCCAAACTGCTTCCAAAGCTCCACTATAGCAAGGGATGAAGAGGAAATAGGGAAGAAGGCACTCTAGGCCGCAACAGTGGCTGCTGCAACTAGCAAAAATAGGGTTTCACGTTAACCCTCGGGTTTTGTGCCAGATTATATAGGCTGCACCTGAGCACGGTCATGCTCACCCTTGAGCACGGTCGTGCTCAACTTAGTGTCACCGAGACGCGGTCAGCACATTGAGCACGTGTGTGCTCACTGCTGAGCACGGGCGTGCTCAACTTAAAAACTGAAATACGCGTCAGTCTTTAAGCACGGACGTGCTCATGTACCAGAAAGGGACTTTTAAGCCAAAAATCTCACTTAGCCCTCAACCAACAATTCTAATTTAACAAAACCAGCTTAAGCAACCAAACAAGCTTTATAAAAGCACTTACGAAAAAGCAGGGTATTACATAATTTATGTCACAAATTAGCAACTGTGAAACACTAATCCACAGATATAACGCATGGTGTCTAACAGGAGTAAATGGAGGGACTAATGTGTCCCTAGTTTGAAATTGTGAGGGACTAATTTGTTGCTTTAGTTTTGTCAGGAACTAAAACGGACCAGATGTTTTTTTCAAAGAACAAAATGGGTTTTTTTTTTTCCTCAAATAATAATATGGATTTATTCGGTATCTACAATCACTTTAAAGTTTTTTTTTAAAGCAGTTATCGTTTAAAAAAAAAAAAGGTTAACTTTCATTACAATAATCTTATACATTGTTAATGTAGAATTTTTTTTAAAAAAAATTATCCTATACGTAGTTTTTAAAAAAATTAAGATAAGAATTAAATATTACTTTTAATGATGTGATAATTTATAATTAATTGAAATGATGAAAATAACATTTTTATTTTTTTTTCATTGGTAGACATACATATCATTGAAAATAATAATTAAACCAAATAAGATTCCTTTTTCATAATTATTAATGAAAATAAAAAATAATATCATAAAGTAAAGTACTAAATAGGCTCCAAATTTTCTAGCTTCTCAAAAAAAAAAAAAATTTTTGAGCTAAAGAGGAAACATAAAATAAAAAAACTTTTATGATTGTAACTAAAATACAAAATAATTTATCATTTATATTAAAATTATACAACAAAAATCATCTTTTAAAATATTTTAAAAATCACTTTTTAAACTTAAATAAAAAATAGGGAACTGCTACCTAGACTCCACCTATTTGGCATTCACCCTCATACTTTTAATTTTAATGTATGAAATGACAACCACAACCCTTCTTCCTTTATGTCATTCTTTTTTTCGTGCCTTCCGACATTTAAATGTCGGATTCAGAAACTATGTTTCTGGCATTTAATTGCCGGGAGAATTTTAAAATTTGAAAATATGTGTTTTCGACAATTAGTTGCCGGAAGACAAAAAATTGTATCTCCGGTAATTAGATACCGGAACATATTTTTTCAGGAATTTTTGACCTACCGGCAATTAGTTGTCGGAAGACTTTATTATGTTGTCCTGCAACTAGTTGTCGGAAGAACAAAAAACTTGAAAACCGCAATCCGGCAAATAGTTGTCAGTGGTTACTTGTTTGTTCATCCGACATCTAATTGTCGGAGGTATAGTTTTTTGTCTTCCGGCAACTAATTGCCAGAAACACAGTTTTTCAAATTTTAAGAATTTCCCGACAATTAAATGCCGGAAACGTAGTTTCTGAATCCGGCAATTAAATGCCGGAAGGCATGGAAAAAAAAGTGACACTGAGAAAGAACAAAAGAAGAAAAGAGTGGGCATGCGCAGAGAAAGAAGAAAATAGGGGGTGGAAGGAGATGAGAGAGAGGAAGCGGTGGAGGGAGATGAGAGAGAAGTGGGGGTGAGTGGTGATTTTTACCAAGTAATCAGAGTAGATAAGTTTATTAAGGGTAATTTAGTAATAAAAAAATATTTTAAAAGTTTTGTGGGGGTGGATGTCCATGTGTAGGGGTGTAGTAGCAGCCCCCTAAAAAATAAATGGATGCTTGGTGTATTTTGGAAAACTCAACCCTTCTATTGGTGGCCTAACACAAGAGCGAACAAAGTGAATCAAGCTGGCTTATTAAAGTGAGCCAATTCAACTCGGCTCACTTTTTGGTGAATCAAGAAACAACAATGTTTTAAAATCGGATCGGTCATTGAAAGACACTATTTCAAAGTTCAATGGTCCAGCCATGGTTAAATCGGTAATAATTAAATAATATTTTTTTAAATTTTTAATATAATATATTGTGTAATCTTAACATAAATTTTAAATTATTATATTTTTTTAACAATATTTTATTTTTATTTTTACATTTTATGTTATTAATTTTTTTAAAAAAAATCTTGTATTTGCTCCCATAAGTATATAAATAAAAAAAAAAACCAATGGGTCTATTAGCTCAAAGCTTCCTTATATGCTTTTTGATCCAAATATCAAGGAAAAAAAATACAAAACTAAAGTTGGGCTGGTTTAGGCATATTCTGCATTAGAAAGCAACAAAAAAGACTATGGGTTGGAAAAGGATGGGCCCAAGTCCATTTCGTTCAAAACAAAAGAAAGTGCAACCCTAGCTCTCATTTTCTTTCAACCCCCTCTCACTCCCCTTCTTTATGTAAAACACTATCTAGATCCTTACGATTCTTCACGGTTCGACCTCACTCCTCTTCATTCTCTAACGCATTCTGGTTAAGGTTGTCTTTGCTTCGTTCACGGTTCTTCACGATCTGGTTCTTCGACCTTACTCCTCCTTTCTCTGCTTTTTCTCGCCCCATCATCATCACTGGTACCCGGCAAGCATCCGGTTTCCCGATTTCGTACCAGCTTGGTAGTTTTCCATCTAATGTTTTTGCATAACGGTTATAAGGATTGTTCGAACCAGATAACAGGCTGGTTCCTAGTCCGACTGATCGAACTGACCATTCTGGTTCGAACATAGTAATCCCGACTTAACCCAACACGTGTTGGTAAGTTCAACGAATTGGTTGATTTGACTCAATTATAATTTTAAGAAATTAAAAAAATTGCAAAGAAATAAAATAAAAATAAAAAAAGTTCAAAAAAAAAATATCGAAAAACAAAATTGTGGATGTGGTAAATTCACAATATCATGTATATAAGTATAATAACTACAATACTAAGGTGGTTGTTTCCAGCAATACTTTGGACTAAATATAGACTTTTTTTTTTTAAATTAATTGAATTACATTTTCTTGAATTGGCAAGAACAAATTACTGAATTTGTCATGGAAGAAAGGATGAATGCAATAGTCCACAGGCAACTGAAGTTTAGGCCACTTGGTCCATCCTGTGCAATATTTGGTGTCATTGTAAATATTGTATTGAAATATCCGCATATGCGATGGACGCCGAAAGCTGATGGAGGGCAAGAGGGAGAGGAGGTAGATGCTCGATGGATATTGGAGGTAGGGGTGGAAATAAGCTAGGTTAGGCTAGACCCTGACATAAATAGATTTGGTCTGTCTCAAGGCTGAGTTTAGCCTATTAATCTGATATATGTCAATTTTTAAGGCCTGATCTAACCTACTTCAAAGTCTGGCCAAATCCGAAAGCTTATTTAAAGGCTTACTTTTCAACAAGACCTTTAAATATGCTTCCATCTATAAAAGGGTCACAGGTCTTCACTTGTAAATATGTTTGTAACTATCTAATGATAAAGATGCTGGTAGGCTTATAACAATAAATAGGTCACAAGGCTCACAAATAAATAAACAAGTAACCCTCTACGTTTAAATAGGTCGATAGGCCTTTGCTTTTAAATGTAATAAATATATATTATAGTATTATAATATATTAAAGGCTTAATTGCAGTTTTGGTCCCCTACTATTGGTCATGTGCGATTTTGGTCCCTAAAGTGTTTTTCGTGCACATTTGGTCCCCCTATTTTTTCAATGTTACAAATTTGGTTATTCTGTCATTGTCTATCAATTTTTCAATGATCAACATAGATAAACCACTCCTCTAAACACACAAAACCACTGCTCTAAGTGTATAGAACATCTTTTTGAGCTTTTTGTGGTAAAAGATCATGTCGTGGAACCAAAAAAAATCATGTAAAGGAGGACAAAACTAATAAATAACTTAGGGAACCACTGAATCACGTTGAATCGGATATGCAGAGGAGGGAGAACCTCAACCAGAGGTTGTGTGTGGTTAGATGAGTGATTCCTTTATGTTGATAATTGAAAAATTTGACAAACATTATATAAGGACTAAATTTGCAACATTGAAAAAAAAGGGACCAAATATGCACGAAAAAAACTTTAGGGGATCCAAAATCGCACATGACCAATAGTAGAGGACCAAAACTTTAATTAAGCCTATATTAAACTATATTATGTGCGTGCGTGTGTGTAAAATAGGTCTGCCTGAAAGTTCTACCAGGCATTTTTTTTTAAAGCCTTAATATGTGTGGCCTCTTTTGCATTTATCAAAGGAATTATGTTTTTTAATTTTGCTTGTGTTTATGTACCTAGTCATATATGAAAAATCCATATGGAGTGACTCATTTAAAGAATCCAAAAGCAACTCTTCTCCTATTATCTCTATTACTCACATAACTTGATAGTGTACCTAGTGATCACGCGAGGGTATTTTTAGTCTAAGTTTTTTTATTTATTAACTTTTTCATTATTAATAAAAATGTGGATAATTGGTGCGAGTATGGGTACTTAGGTACCCAGCGGGTAAGGGTACAGGTATTAAAGTTACTACACACGCGGATATAGGTCCGGGTACGTGTAATTTTTTAAAACGTGGGAATGAGGATGGATACTATAATACCCTACCCATTGTCATCCCTAATAAAAAAGAAAAATGGATAAAAAGGGGCAAAGAAAAGATAATTGAGGATTGAAATAATAATAGCAAGAATATACAAATTTTAATAAAAAATTGATCTTCCGGTAAGTCATATGCACACCATAAGTATAAAAAGGAAGACAAGAAAAAAATGTAGGTGACAAGAAATCAAACCTAACAATGTGTTCACGAAGGCTAACACCATGTTGAAAACCAACTATCCCAAAAGATTAAGCTATTAGGTGGAGGGCTCAATATTGGTTTTATATTTCGACGTATAGTTTTGGCATAACTAGCTAAAACATATCTAGAGCTTAGTTTCGATTAACTTTCTTTTCTTTTCTGCAAGCAGGTAAGACACGTTGTTGAAGCAAATAATTTTTCAAACATTATCACGATATTGCATGGACGAGTTAAGGTATAAGGTAGGCTACTATAATTTTCAATTTTAGATTATTGTGGTCTAAATATTGACTTGGTGTTTGGCAAAATCAATGACCAAGCCATATGACTCTTAGTCAGAATTGGATTCCTAGATTTTTTGTTTCCATCAATTAGATTGTGAGGTTTTGATATTGAAATGGTAGTGTAATAAATCCCCATCCAACATTAATTTCCATGACTCTAGAAAAGAACAATAGCCACCGGGTGAACGTTGATTAAAAGAACTAAGACGAATGCTTTGGTTGTTAGTATAAAAGGAGTGTCAGCAAAGAAAATGTTCTCGTGGGCACTTTCTTTGTGAGTTTGGATTGGTAGCTTAAAGAGGAAAGCATGGGCTAAGCATATGGAAATTCAAGACACTATAATAAATAGGAAAAAATTTCAATCCCTTAAGTATAAAAAAATATGATTAATTTTCCTTGTTTCATTTCATTATTTAAAAAGATAGTTCCACAGTTGTCATTGTATGTTATCTCTTTCCTTTCTAATCAATTTTTTCTACAATATTTGGGGCCTGAAATTTTCTCAGACCAAACAGGACTTATATTGGTTTAAATAAGTTTTTGGTCCCTACAAAATTCATCAAATTTAGTTTTGGTCCCTGTGAAATTTTTTTTTTAGGTTTTCGTCCATGTAATCTCAAAATTTTTGCAAATAGTCCCTATCCTCATATTTTTCCGTTATCTAGTACTCATGAGTATCGAGGTAATTTTATTTTACTGTCCGACTTGCTGTAAAATTTGGCCATAAAATAGAAACAAAATCATACATTAGGGAATAAGGTTAAAATTGTTAAATTCCTTCATTTTGTATGATATCTAGTACTCAGAGGGTATCGAGATAATTTCTCGTTCTTGTCCGACTTGCTCCAAAATTTGGCTAGAAAGTAGAAATAAAATCATACATTAGGGCCATAGGGTTATAATTGACAAATTTTTTCATCTAGTATGATTTTTAGTACTCAGGGGTAACAATAGGGACTATTTACAAAACTTTCGAAAATACAGGGACGAAATCCTAAGAAATTTTTTTACAAGGACTAAAACTAAAATTGGTGAACTTTTCAGGGACTAAAAGCTTATTTAAACCACTTATATTTTTTGTTCACCAAGGATGATCATCTACTACTAATTTTAAACATATCCTAGATAAAGTTTATAATAGTCTTTGTGGTTAATTAGAAGGAGCAGTGTCTATCAATGGCAGGTAGAATCACCCTTGCCAGTCTTGTCCTCGGAGCCACTGGCGGACCTTTATAGTGGCGGGGGGAGCAACGGCTCCCCCCAGAATTTGACTTTTTATTTTTTAAAAGTTAATTTTTTTGTTATGGCACCCCTCACTCTCCCTCTCACTTGCTCTGTGTTGTTGCCCTTCCTTCATCACTCTTCCTCTCACTACTTAACCTTAGAAAAGGGACCGAACTTGATTGCCACTCCCACTAAAAGCACCCAAGCTATGGTGGGTCTGGCATCGTGTTGAAGGAGCTTCCAAGCAAAGCTGCAGCAGCAAGTTTATATTTGTTTTTAGAAATGCCAAAGGTTGCAAAATGAAAAATCGATATGTTGCAAATGGGATGAATTGGAGATGGAGAAAGATTTGATAAAGTCTCGATACTTAAAAAGTTATTAATTTGGTCCCTATATGTTACATTAATTTTCAATTTGGTCCTCACCGCTAATTGATCCCTATATAAGAGGACCAAATTGCAAATTATTGTCACATGTAGGGATCAATTCAACAAAAAAAAATTTGAAATTGATCCCTACATGTAACAATTATTTTCAATTGGGTCCCTACATGTGATAATAATTTACAATTTGATCCCTCTTATATAGGGACCAATTAGTGATGAGAACCAAATTGAAAACCAGTGTCACGTATAGGGACGAAATTAATAACTTTTGACGTATAGGGACCAAATTGAAAATCAGTGTCACGTATAGGGACCAAAAGATTACTTTAACCAAAAATAATTTTATTGATAGATTTAAAAGTAGCTTTAAAGATAAAAATAATTGAACACTGCCAAACATCTTTTAACTTTATTTTTACAGCTCTTATTTTTTATTTTAGCTTTAAAGTAGCTTTAAAGTCTAAAAAAAAGCTGGACCAAATGCTACCTTAAAAAGGGGCTTAAATTAAAGAGAAGTCTCCGGGATTTCTTGCTAAAATTTAATTGAGATTTTACTCCTAATTGAGACGTTTTGAAAAGTGTCCTCATATAAATTTTAATTATATTATTTTAATTAATAATTTATGGCTCCCCCAAAGAATTTGATCAAGGTCCGCCACTGCTCGGAGCCCTAACAACCTTCCAAATGCAGCATGAGGGATCCCTAAGTCTATTTGCCACGCCATTGAAAAATCCTCAAAGACAATTTGTTTTGGGTGATTATGTTCAACAGGGGAAAATTCACCTAATAAATTGGAAAAACTCTTTGTAAACCTAGAAATGCAGGGGGTCTAAGCTTTAAAAGCTTGCTCGGCATGAATGATGTCTTTCTACTTAAAATTGGATGGGGGTGATCTCTAAACCCAAAGAGCTTTGGGTGCAGGTTCTTAGAGCATCTCCAATGCATCACTTTTAAGCAACTCACTTTGGGTTACTTATCTCATCATTAAGAGGGCTCCACTATGCTACATCACATTTAAGCAACCCACTTACTTTTTACTCCAATGCTACATTCCTTAAGCAACTTTTAAGCAACCCACATTTTTTATATTTTATTTACACTAAATTTTGTTTTAACTTAAAATATTAATTTAGTTAATTTAGTTATTACATAAAAATAAGAAATATTTAAAAATGTAACAAATTTATTTCAATAATTTTATGACAACAAGGTAAAATTATTTTATATAATTAAAATAAAATTTAAAGAAAATACAACATTATCTTAATTAAATCCATGCTTTTTTTCTAAGCATGTCACAAAAAAATTCGTGATCTCGGCGTTGTGTCTCGCCCATCTCAGATGTGTCTTTCATAAGGACCTCTCAGTCTCATCTCCCTCTCCGATCTCCGATATCCTTTTCTCCGACCAGCAACAACCCAGATCGGGGAGCTTTCTCTCTTTCCCTCGATGCGAGTCGACGAAGGCGCACCCAGGCGAGCAGTGCTAGCCGGCGGAGGTTCAACAACCCAGATCTCCTCCATCTCAGTCTCATCTCTGATCTCCGATCTCTCGTTCTCCGGCCAGCAACAACCCAGATCGGGGAGCTTTCTCTCTTTCCCTCTCCGATCTCCCTTTCTCTGGCCAGCAACAACCCGTTCCGGTGACTTGCATGTAAATGGATTTGCGATTTTGGTCATTTCTTACATTTGGAATTCTGATTTTTGTGATCTATTGGATCTGTTGTTTTTTTTTTATTTTTGAAAAATATGGGATCTATAATTTATACTTGTCTCCCTTTCTTCATCTTTGCTTCTGGTATATACTATTTCCCCCTCTTTTTCCTTGGTTAATGTGTGTTTTCTGGCTGAGATGCAAAGAAAAATTAATTTTGAGTGTTAAGCAACCGTTCCTTATATAAGGAACGATGCTTAATTTTAAGCAACTCTAAATTTAAGCAACTGCCACGTAGGATTACTCCAATGCAGAAACTTGATAAGCAACGATTCCTTATTCTTAAGGACTGAATAGTTGACAAGCGCTGGAGATGCTCTTAGAGGCAAATATATCTGAGGGATCATCCAAAAACTTCATTGTAGGGCATGCCCATATGACTCCAGGCTTTGGAAATCAGTTGCTAATCCATGGCCTTATTTGCAAGATAATAACAAGCATTGCTTAGGAAATGGAGAAAGCATAGACTTCTGGAATCATACCTGGTTGGATGATGGGATTCTGATATTGTCTTCTGCCCTAATCAGTGTGGATCTGTTGTCCTCAAGCGCGCCAATTGCCTCCTTTGTGCAAAGTAATGGGGACTGGGATTTTCCTAAATTGCTCCAGCTCCTCCAAGTGGATACAGTGAATAAAATCAGAGCTTGTCCGGCCCCCTTGAGCTATGATGGATTGGATGGTATTGCTTGGAAGTTGGAAGAGGAACCCTCATGGGTCTTTCTCAACTAATAGTGCTTACCACGCCCTGTTGCACCCCTCTGAAGAGCAATCGTATTGTCCGGACACCGCAAAAAAAAGAAGAAGATAAAAACAGAGGAGTTGCCACCAAAATTTTTAATTGGGAAAACCTTGGAAAATCTATTTATTTAAGGAAAATTGCTCGTAAAAAAAAGATATTTGAGTTCGGGAGACAGTTATGAGTAGTGAAGGCATTAGCACCCTACATCACTCGTTTAAAAAATGGTACCTCAAGTTAATTGTGCAAATTTTTAATAACTTTAAAAATATTAATTTTCCCCCAAAAATTTATTTACACTAAAAGGATTGTGAACTAATAAAAAAAAGGTAGGATAATTGTGCCTTCATATTTACAAAAATAATGATAAAGAGAGAAAAAAAAACTAATTGATTTTCATCAAGGAGTCTTTTTATTTTATTTATTTTTCAGCACTAAAAAATATTTACAAAAATAAAGATTACTTCATGATATTTATAAAAGATGACAAAGATTTTTGCTTTATTATTTTTTGGTTTTGTCTATTAATTTTTATTTTTGATTTTTTATATTGTAAATGGTAATGGTGTGATGTTATGGCAAGAAGTGCAGCAATTTAACTTCACAGAAAAGTAATTATCAAAATGAAATAGTTAATTAATTATCAAAATGAAAGACTCTACTGGATATTTTATCACTTGGACTCAAAAAATAGAAAATCATGTCAGGGAGTTTCTATCATCAGAACAAAAAATTTTAAACTAACAACTCTTGTATCTTTAATTAACCTAATCATACTTCAAACTTGAACACATCAATTACAACAAACAAAAATGGTAGCCAATGGAACTTGGAACATTTTTAGAGAAAATAAAGACAAATCACCAAGCAGGCTAAACTACACAGTGATTCATACATTTTAACAAACAGTTGGCAGGAACAACAAAGAAACATAAGTTAAAGAAGAAATTCATGAACCTAAAACCAGATTCAAGGTTCAAACCATCAGGATATAAAAAAAAAAACAACATAAATTGATTCTTTCATACATTGCTTATCAACACAATTAGATAGAAGACAAAATGAGAAGAAGAAACAACATTACCAAGAGGGAGTTTTCTCAAGGATTGAATACAACAATTGTAACTCTCTTACATAGTATTTAGTTGGAGGGGAATGGAAGGGAGGGGAGGGGAGGGAGTAATTCAAATCTTTTGTGTTTGGTTCAAATTTTAGGAGGGGAGGGGAGGGGAGCAAAATCCCTCCTGGGTCAATTTTGGCTCCCCTCCAATATTGGGGGATTTGGAGGGTAGTGGAGGGATTTTAAAACATTTGTATGCAATGACTAAAATATCCCCACATTTCTATTTTTAAATAAATAATTATAAGGGTTTAAAAGTAAAGTTGTTTTAAAATCCCTCCCCTCCCATTCTAAATCAAACATGAAATTGTCATTTCCCCTTCCCTCCCCTCCTCTCAACCAAACACAATATCTAATTAAAATCCCTCCCTCCCCTCCCCTCCCCTCCCCTCCCCTCCATTAAAATCCCTCCCCTCCCCTCCTTTGAACCAAACACACCCTTAAACTCTCAATTTTTTTTTTTTTAGAATTTCTAAAAAATACAGAACACTCCCCACAAAGAAAACACAAGAAGAGATTTAAAATTCTCCTCCAGAAATTCAGAATCTTTCCCACTGTCTTCTCCCTTCTATTCTCTTGGTTCCGGAATTTATAGAGTCATCCAAGAGCTTGGACGCGTCTTCGCATTAAATAAAGACCATACTCTATGCGAAACAGGGTGGCGATGCAGGGACTTGAGGTTGGCGGCATAGGGCAGCGGCGTGGATGAGGGTGTATCAAACTCTGTCTCCTTGATTTATGCAAAAATCTTCATCTGCTGCAATTGCTATGCATCCAAGTCAACAAGAGCCACAAACATTGACTTCTTCTTCTACCTTATATCAGAAACGAGATGGTGAGTGCAAGTAAGGAAGGGGGTTCGCGAGTGAGATGACGAGTACATGGGTTATTTCGTGTGGAAGAGTTATAATGGAATGGAGAATGAAAGGAAGCAAGAATGGCAGCCCACAGTGAGAGTAGTGGCTAGGGTTTTCAGAAGCAAAAGAGATGATATTAAAGTGAACTGGGTTTGGGTCATGAATCCGGGTCATTTTATTTTTAATGGGTTAGATTGAAAGAGTTGCGAAAAGGAGATGTTTAAAGATAGAGAGAGAAACTTCGAAAGGAAGAGGCATCTGTCTGGAAGACATGCTCGCCCACCCCCAAAACCTTCTTTTCCTAATTAGAATTCACGTGAAGGAAATAGGGGTAGGTGGTCTAGAGAGGATGATAGACGAGCCTGGTTTAATTTGTTGAAAGAAACTACCTTCTTTTTTTTCACTAGCTTCCCTGAGAATCCGAAAGAAGAGGACTTATGGAGGGAGTTTCGGCAATGGGATATAGTGTTGGGGGTATTTATCCCCCCGAAGAGAGATAAATATGGGAAAAGGTTTGGGTTTGTGAGGTTTAAAAGTGTGGAAAATCAGGCGAGGCTGGAAGGGAATCTAAGTACTATTTAGTTTGGAAGTATGCATCTTAGAGTCAATGTTCCATTATTTCCCAGAGGTACCAAAGAAGCAAAGGGCAAAAGTTCTCAAGTTGGGGTACAAGGTGGCAGGGGGAATATGGATGTCTCATTATTAAGAAATGGGGCTAGTTTTGCAAAGGTGGTAGGTGGGGTGTTCTTAAATTCGTAAAAAGCTGCTGGTGTTGACCTCCATCGTGGGACCACAGAGGGGACTGAGAGTGAGGACAATGATTGGAGAGGGCCATCTTTCATTGTTCCTCAGGAGGACTTAAAGTGGTTAGAGGGAAGTTATGAGGGAACTTTACACATTTTTGAGCACCTTAGCCTTCTACAGAAAAATATTGTGGAGGAGGGTCAGTTCTCGATCAGAGCTACATCTCTGGGTGGTAACCTGGTGCTTATTTGTCAAACAACAATGAAGACATTCCTTCTCTTCTGTCTGGTATTTGCTCGTGTCTGGATAAGTGGTTTGTAGATATGAAACCTTGGGACCCAAGTATGATTCCAAGAGAGAGGACTGTTTGGAAGAGGGTGTTGGGGGTTCCGATCCAAGCATGGACAGAGTCTTTCTTTAAGTTCTCGTCACACAGGGTGGGGAGATTTGAGAAACTTGATGAAGCCACAAAGTCAAGGTCCAGGTTGGATTTTGGAAGGGTGATGGTTACACTTTCTTCTCCTGATCCAATAAACAAAATCCTCAGAATTAAGATTAATAGATTGGTGGTTTATATTACTATGGTGGAAGAGGTTTTTGCCATCAACCCTATAGATCCTGGTCAAGGGACTCCATGCTATTAGTATGAGGATTATTCATATTGGTGTGAGCCCCAGGTGGGTGGTCGGGTTGCAGGGCAGGTTGCAGAGCTGAGGGGTTTTTCCAATGATGAGGGGGGGTCAACAGCTGGCGGGACTGGTTTCAAATTCAAATTGTGCTGATCCAGACGGTGTCAGATGTGGAGGTGACATTGGGGCTCTAATGAATTCGGCTGTTTTTGCCCCTCCCGAAGCACAGCACAAGGGTCAAACTCTAGTGACTACTAAAAGTATCTCAAAGTCTGGCGGTGTGGGTGTTGTTGGGGATACGGCCGAGCTGGTATCTTCAAATTTTGGTATTGGGCCTTTAGCTGGGTCGCCCAGTCGAGGGTGTGGCCCGTGTGGGGCTAGTGAAACAGAATCAGAAACACAAAATGGGCTTGCTGAAAGTGGGCCAAAGGTGGGAGCGTCCTCTTTGGGCCTGAGGTCGCTTGAGCTAGTTCTGGAGACTGCGGAGACTGAGTTGGTTCCGTAGGAGGGTTCACTTTTATCGGACAGCAAAGAAGACTCCTTGGGTCGAGCATTCACTAAGGCCCAAAGGAAAAGAAGATTGGAAATAAAGAGGGGGGGGTCCGCTATAGAAAAGTCTCTTTATTCTGAGCAAGCAAAAAATCGTATGCAGAAATCTGATGTTTCCAGACCCTTGCGAAGCTGGCTAACCCCGCTAGAATGGTGGATTTTTTTTTTTTTTCATTAGACCAGGATGATTGGTTTGCAGTCTGCATATATCTGGACATGGGGGCTGACAAAGACATGGTTTGGGTAGATGTGTTTCGAGACTCCTATTGGATTTTCTGGAAATGGCAAAGTCTAGCTTTGTTTGAGAATGGTTTCGCCCCTCCTCCCAATTGGTTGGTAGTGGTTCAATAGTTCACCAAAGAAATTGCAATCGCAAATGAGCCTCTCAATGTGAAGGAACCCAAAAGTCATTCACTAATTGTGAGATGGTGCTTTCCCCCATCAGGATGGGTGAAACTCAACACAAATGACGCATTGAATGGCAACCCGGGAGATGGTGGTTGCGGTGGGCTGATTCGTGATGAAGCAGGGTCGTAACTTGCAGGATTCATATATCACATAGGTTTGTGCTCGGCGTTTTCTGAAGAAATATGAGGCATCTACAGAGGTTTATTGTTGGCCTGGAACCATGGCTATAGAAGGTTCATTGTAGAAAGCGATTCAAGTTCCATTGTTAGTTTATTATCCTCAAAGGAAGACGAATCAGATAATAATCAGCTTCTTAGAAGAATCAAGCAGCTAAGGAACTTCTTATGGGAAATTTTATTTTACCACACACTGAGAGAAAGAAATTCGTCCGCTGATTGTCTTGCAAATCTAATCCTTGAGAAAGACTGTTGTTTCTAGGAAATTAATGCTCCTCCCTCTGGTTTAATGCTTCTCTTGCTTGGTGATGTTTCAGGGGCTTCCTTACCCGATCAAGTTAATATGTAGTTTTGGTTTCTTATTTGGGCTTTAAGCCCCTTCTTGTACCAAAAAGAAATACAAATATGTTTTATGAAAATGAATATATATATATATTGTGTTCCCAACCTTGGAAAAAGAATAGGGTTGTGTTAAGTAGACAATCAACATTATACTTGGTCAAATTCCATCACATGGATTAACAATGTGATATTTTATTTAAAAAAATATAATATAATTTAAAATAAATAATCAACTGATCATCCCCTTCATTTGGAGTGTGAGTAGGATAATTATTTATTTGGCATGATTTCAAAATAAACTATATAGAGAAAGGATCAAATAAAGTTTGCCTCTGAACCAGGTTGGCATTTTCTTTGTACCAGCTAGGTTGACATTTATTATAGTTATTTGTTTGCTGGACTACCGGTATTATTCATTTTGAATATCTATAATATGATGCTCAAAGTTGCATTTTCATTTTTAATACTATTTTGGTCCCTTAATCTGATGATTGTATTTTGCAGACGTTGCTATACATTTATGATCTGATAGAGCTGAAAATGATCAAACTATTGAAGGATCTTTGACATTGTTACAAAAGATGTATATTATCCCTTCCCACTCTCCCACGTTCTGATCCATATTTGTTGAACTCTGTGATGGGTGGAACTCTATAAATTAAATGTGTTGCTCTCTTCTTTGGATCACTAAGTCCGCTCCTCTCTTCTGAAACAAAACACCATCGAGTGAATCAAAGTAGCAATGGCGGGAGGTAGGTGTTCTTGATCTGTTTTAGTTTCCACTATATTGATCTGAATATGTTGCTTGAGTTGTTTAACATGTTTAGATCGATATTCTAGTCTAACATTTGGTATCAGAGCCTCATATATGCCTCTATCTTGCTTACTCTTCTTGATATGCTTTGAAGTTTCAATCTTCAGAATATGGATACTGTGTTTTAGACCATTTTAGTCGAAACTAAGACCTCATACTTTTCGAGATTACATTTGTAATATTTGCACATAAGAAATACACTAAACTTAATCTCCATATGCACTTGTATGTGTATCACCTTATTAGTATCTAATAGCAATGAATTGGATGAATGATTTACTATATACTACCTTATTAATGTATACACGGGTCGTTTACTAACATGCGTAAAAACCACGACAACTCGTGCGAATGCATAAGTATCATACCAGTATAATAAGTTTTTTGAGTAGGCTCCTATTCTTCATCTCCTCTTTTTTCTTGTCTTCTTTTACATCCTCCAGCTCCTTCTCATAGCTCATATCACTGTCACTCATTTTCATGGGAAAGAAAAGAAAAATAAAATGTAAAATTCTAAATGTCTTC
Source organism: Echinosophora koreensis (assembly GCA_035048595.1). Classification (NCBI taxonomy): domain Eukaryota; kingdom Viridiplantae; phylum Streptophyta; class Magnoliopsida; order Fabales; family Fabaceae; genus Echinosophora; species Echinosophora koreensis. The sequence goes on from JAPCYP010000068.1 coordinate 96,830, forward strand.
CTATCAATAGGTTAAAGTAGAGTGCAATATCATATATTCACTTTCATATATATATAGAGTCATGCAACAAAATAAATGTGATAATATATGTTAATTTGCATGAACCTCATTGGAACTAACTATCATACTTTTATTATGTACAATTTAAAAGCAAAATAGAAATGTTGTTTACTCTATCATTTGCTAGCATTCATGTTTTATGCATGGATATACTATGTTTGTGAGCATTGTGTTGTTAAGACAAAATTCTCATGACGATATATCATTTTGTTCTTACCTGTTTCCTACGTGTTAGGGATAAATTTCATTCACATTAATTATGTAAATATTTACATGTACATTGTATGTGAATATATATTATCACAAAGTTGGGATTCTTCCCAAAGTTAGTGTGTTTGGACCCACGTCCAAAAGTCATTAGACGTGGGCTTCAGAAGCAGCAAATAGTTGCTTTTGAAGGGCCAAAAGCGCTTCTGTGTGAGAGAGAATGGTTTTCCAAACATGCTATTAAATTATGAGCTAAAGCAAAATATTTGATAGAATTTGATAAATAAAAAATTACCAATTGTTAATGTCTTTACATTTGCCTAGACAGTGGCAAAGCGTTGCATCTGCTCCAAACCATTTTTTGTTACACGCAAGTCTATAGACATCATGTTGGTCAAATTTTGGTTGAACCTTTTTCAAAACAATATTTAAAATAAATATATATTTTTATTCCGATAAATTTGATAAATTTGATTTTATTCACTATAAAGAATTTATTTGTTTTTAGTCCCTATAAAATACAACATTGTATATTTTTAATCCCTAACGAGAGACTAAAAATACACTAATTTTATTAAATGTAGAGACTAAAAACGAATATAAGAACTAAAATTAAACTTTACTGATTTTATAGAGATAAAAACATATTTAACCTATATTGTTTAAAATATGAAAGACCAATTTAAGTAAAGATTAACAAGGACTAGAACTACCCAATAGGCTATACATATTAGAAGTGAGATGAATTTTATTGGTAATGTTAGGGGTCTAAATTGTAGGATGATCGCTTTAGAGCTAATCATCACTTCTATTTAGAATTATGTGAATGGTTTGTTGTTAAAAAATTAATAAGAAGGACATAAAGCTATTATAATGGTATTAAAGGAATAAAATTGAAAATGTCAAATTATTTTTTATCTTGAAAATAAAAAAAATAAAACTCTTAATTTTACTGAAATTGAAACACTTCTATCATGAAATAAAAATAAAAAGAATCAGATGTCGATTATTTTCAAATTATATATATATATATATATATATATTTAGAAACATATAAATTGTGAATAATCGAATCCAAAAACCCAGTTCACATTATTCTCAACATCGCACATGCCAAGCGAAGGAGTCACGGTGGAAGGAGCCAGTGGAATGACTGCACAACATTGGGATAACGAGATCCACGTCTGAGAAGGACAATGAATGTGAAGACTGGAGAGGATAGAGATTCTGTTGCGCACTGTTGGAGAATCAGGAAAATATCCCTGATTTATCCTCTTTGATTCTATTTGATTTTATCTTTATTATTCTGATTTTATTTTGTTTTATTTCCTTCCTTAATTATAGGAAGAGATTTGATTTGATTTGTTTTGCCCTTATTGTAATCTCTCTATAAAAGAGACTCCTACTATGAATGAAATAACAACAATTATTCCACTGCCTTCTATACGCACTATTTCGAATCTTCCAACCAGCAACAATGTACCTTCTTAGCTTGACAGTTTACTACTCATCTTCACAGTAGGGTCAATCAATATACACAGAGGCCTAAAGCAAAAAATTTATAGATGTTCCCAATAAGGGGTCTTGTTTACTAAATAGGCCTTATAAAAAATAGGGACCTTGTTGTTTGTTCAATAGACCTTATAAAACATTAAGGACTTTGCTGAAAGGCCTAAAACTAGAGCTTTAGTAGCCTCCCCATTGGGCTGACTGATGGGCTCCGACAAGTGTACCGGATGGAAGCAAGTAATAAAACACAGCAAGTAAATTACCGAGGTCGAACACAAGGATTGAGTGGCCAATTTGTCTAGATTTGAAGATAATAACTAATGTTTTTGACCAAGTCAATGGGATTAAAGTAGTTGGGATAAAGAGTGTTATCTAATTCAATCATCTAAATCTAAAACTAAGCATCAATTATCAAGATGTTAACTATGATAGTGAGATCTAAGTTTACAAAATCACCTACCCAATTAAGCAATAGATCCAAGTTCACGAATCCTCCTTGCACTTCGCTTCATGATCCTCTCTTCTTGAATCATCTTCCTCCACCACGTCATCTTCATTCATGTCCATACTAGCAAAAACATTCTCTTCAGTTTGAGTCTCGTGCGGCTTTTCTGCTAGTAATTTAGAAAATTCACTAGCTTGCTCTTCTAACTTCTGAAAGTTGCCACTTAGCGTCGCTGCTATCAATTGAGAATGTTCCCTACTCATTTTAAGCCTCTGAATCAAGTCACTTATTTCTCCATTGCTGCGCTCTATGCTTTGGATCACAAGTTGAGCATCTATCTCCCAAATAAATTCTAACACAATGGGATCCAGCTTAAAGTGTGGTGGTGGTTCTAAAGATGACAAATATGATTTTCATTCCTCCTTGGAGTATACCTTCACATACTTATCAATGATATCATTAAGCACGATCCAATCAATTTGAGATTCTCGGTTTGGATAGAATAGATGGTCCATGTGTTGCATTAACCTTTTCTTGGTCCTACAAATTTATGGGTCGTATAGCAAATCTCCCAGTATAACGGTACCTTGCATACAACAAAAAACTCACAAGACCAAGTGAAATCAAGGAAGTTAAAGAGAACAATTAAAAGAAAAATTAGCTTGTTCAAAAATAATAATTATTTTCTTCAAATAAAGAAAATTGGTTATGTCAATCCCCGGCAACAACACCAAAAACTTGATGGGCTCCGGCAAGTGTACCGGATCGAAGCAAGTAATAAAACACGGCAAGTAAATTACCAAGGTCGAACACAAGGATTGGGTGGCCAATTTGTCTAGATTTGAAGATGATAGCTAATGTTTTTGACCAAGTCAATGGGATAAAAATTGTTGGGATAAAGAGTGTTATCTAATTCAATCATCTAAATCTAAAACTAAGCATCAATTATCAAGATGTTAACTATGATAGTGAGATCTAAGTTCACGAATCCACCTACCCAATTAAGCAATAGATCTAAGTGATTATTTCTACCCCTAGGTTTCAATTTCATGCCAACCAGGAACCGTAAATTATCCTAATGTCTCTCTCGAGCACAAGAGGATATACCTACGCATGCAAATTGCCTATATCTCTATCTGACAACCCACAAGTTAGATTCATTAAGCCCTTGGTTCTCTATATCGATTGTACCAATCTCCTACTCTATCTCTAGCAATGCTCAATCAGTATTCCTAATTCAAGTCATAAAGCACGAATCTCCTCTCGGACTCATCGCGCTTGGCTAGTTAACCACGCGCGCATATGATTAACACAATCAAATCAGAATTAGAAAGCAAGAATTCAGAGAAGGGAATAAGAAAACATCACATTGAACTATGCCGCCATGAGCGGTTTCATCGATCCCTCAAAAAAGAGATTAGCTCATTATCACGTTCATAATCAACAACGAAGTAATTGAAAACAAAACAGAAAATAATCCTAAAACACTAAGGGAGACGCAGCTCCAAGAAAACTAGGATTAGAAAAAAAGATCTAAAAACTAACTCCCCTAATTTGCACTGAAACAAGCTATATATAGGAAACTGGATTTGCGCCCGCTCGCGGGGCGAGCACTTACTTTTGGCTCCATTCTGAGTTTGAATCCTCGCGGGGCGAGACAGAGTGCTCTTAGAATTCTTGTGTCTGGCTCGCGGGGTGAATCCTTGCTCGCGGGGCGAGCCTGAAAGTCTTCCTTTTCTGCTCAGTAGCTCGGGGGTGAGACCTTGAAATTCTTCTTTTTGCTTGTTTTCCTCAATTTTCCAAGTTTCTTTGAGCTTCACTTTTAACCTAAAAATAAAGAGTAGCATTAAATACTTTATTTGACTCAAAATTAACTAAAATATCCTAAAAACTATTTAAGAGACTCAAAATGTTGCTCGAGGACAATTAAAGCCAAATTTGGGCTAAAACGAGATTAAACTCGAACATTTAGCACAAAAAATGTGGCCTCACTAACTATAAAACTGGATAAGCCAAAGGTTTATCACTGACCCTGCTTCAAAGGTACTAAAATGTTCAATAAAAGAATAACAATATATTATAATAAAAATTAAAAATTATAACAATGAAAAATTATAACTAATAATATTGATAATCATTCTTATAAAATATATAAAAATTATTTTTTAATGACACACCTGGATTTAAATAACTTTATTTCAACCTACATGGCAGTATTGACATGACACACCGTTAGCCATATCAATACTTAATGGATGAGGATTAACAACATGGACTAAAACCTAATTTCTTCAACTTACGGACACCAAAACAAACGAAAAAATTATAGAGACTAAAACTAAAACTCACCCACTTTGCAAGGAACAAAAAGCTAATTAAATCAATAGTTAATTACACATATGGTACAGATGATGTGATGCACCGTCAGGCACGTCATCACTTAACAATGATCAACTAACGACATAGATTATTTCGAAAGTTTTAAAACAAATACAAGGACCAAACCATAAGAAGAAAAAATAAAATTGCAACGACGATAAAAGTCTAAAACCAAAACAACGACAAAAAATTTCTTGGATTGTAAACTTTCTCCCCGCCCCGTTCTGTGTTTCTTAAATGTTTTAGAAGTTGGGATTACACTTGTCGCGTAATACTAATATCTAAATTGTAAATTTGATTTCTTAAATGTTTTAGAAGTGGGATTTCCTTAAAAATTATAATGTATTTGACACATGAAAAGATTAAAGTGTAATTCTGATTTTAAGGGCGGTTCATCAATTTGTACTGAAATAGAGAGGAACTATTCTTCGAGGAATACTTCTTTAAGATCATATGGTTTGTACTCACTCTGGCATGTTAGATATTTGTTCATTCACTTTTGGAACTTGGGTCCAACTAATTAAGTAATTTTTCTTCTATTCATATTATTTCGAGAAAACCCAAAAAAAAAAAAGGAGAGAGAGAGAGAGAAAGAGACATGGTGTGTTTTTTATAAGTAAAAATGTATTAATGAAAATATCTGAGGTACTCTGACTCAATACATCAGTAATATTTACAGTCTCTATATGTATACAAAAGACAGTACCTAACACCTATACATTTTGCTGACGACACGTCTTAGCAAAGTATGATGACACTCAATATTGTGTGATCTAGGCATAACTTAATATTGTCTTTGCAAACTTTGCTATTTGAACTTTCAGGAAGAGATACCAGCAAACATGAAGTCTAACCCATGGATTGACATATACATGAAGGCAAACAAGGACTTTTAAAGTGTCTTTTATCCAACACTTTCATTTGAAATTCTGTTTAGAAATGTTTAAACAGTGATTATTTTATATATGAATGAAGACTAGCCCGTTTAGTAGCGTGTCAAACTAGTTATTATATTTATATTTTACATAGTAAGTGTAACTTAGTATTTGCTTTTAATAGCAAATTCAGTCTGACTTTCCCTCCCCATCCATTTTCATTATTAATTTTTTGACCAAGCATATCTAAGATCATAAAGAAGTCTAGGACTAACCCGGACACCAAACCAATGCTCCCAGCAAACTATAATTTCTAAACCATGTTTTGCCCTAATTAAATGTACTTTTTTTTTTTTTTTTACATTTCTACTCAAATAATGATTTAAAACTCAAATTCATATTTAAAAAAGCTCACATATGATTTTGTCAAATATCCCTAATGCTCTCATCAATATATTTTTGCTTATAAAAAAAGATTTTGTCAAATATATTATATTATGAAATTCAGTTTAATTTGCACATTTCAAAATGGGGTTCAGGTTTACAAACTATATTCCAAACATGGGGATAGTAGTTTAATAGGAAAAAGAAGTAGTCGTGGTTTTGGTATGAATTTCCAATTCTTATATTATGAGCTCTTTGTTTGGAGCGTTAGTTTTGAGTCCTGGATGGTACTTAAAACTTTCTTGGTTGAGATACTATCGAAGAAACTGGTGGAAAGGGGTCAAATTGGATTTGTTAATTTTTTTTAGAGTAAATATTATGAAAGTGGTGGTTATTTACTTGAATTGATCAATTTTGGTCCAAGTTGAAGGGTTCTTAAACATGCAGTCTTGATTCGATCTGTATCCAAGAGATTAGTCTCTTATCTATTGGGTGGAAGGATAATCTAAGAAATAAAATAAAAAACTAAAAGTAATTTAATGAAAAATAAACTGTTTTTTACTCTTTTTTTTCTCCCAAAAGGAATGATACATGTCAACCTCCGCCAACAGAAAAATGTGGAAGGAGTAAGGAAGCCAGCTTTATCTAAAAGCGGCATAAACGCCTTCCATTTCTGAATCTTTGTTTCTTGCATCCACTGTTTCTTTCAATGAAGTTTAATAACTATTTAATGTTGATACTTGATAGTAGTTGATGTTAAGTCTCTAAAATATCTGTGTGCATTTTCCTAAGTTTTGATGAAAATTAAATATTGGTTAATGATTTAATTAACCTACTTTGTGGTTGCTAACCTATCTACTTAGTGTACAGATCATAAGATTACAAAACTCACCTGTCTGTCTACCTAAGTACCAACCTGACCGTATAAGCCAAAAAGTCAACCTGTTGACTATGTGCAAACTGGTTTACAACCTGTCTCTGCTCTAACACTTCAACTTGTCTCAGGTTCTTTGTTAAAGAACTCGAAGTACAGGAAGCTTTTGCAAGCTGTCCCCTCATGAAGAATACTCTGAGAACTCTCTCTCACGCTTATCAAGAAACTCAGAAGTGCTCTCTCTCAAGCAACCTAGGAAGTCAGAGACAAACTTCCAGTTAAAGAATGTTTCCAACATGCTTTATTCCCTAGTACTTTCAGTTATTACACGGAAAGGGAAATGTACTCTGCAAAAGTACAAAAGCACTCGGCACAACTCTGAGTTGGTGTCTACACGATACATAAAGCTATTATCCCTCATGTTAGAGTACAACCAACGTCTCCATTGCATTAATGGCTGCCCAGAACGACTATATTGCATTTAATGAAGCTCTGCTTGAAGCCATCGTTGCAAGGAATGTCTCTAACGGATATTAAATGTTTGAAGGCTATAAATACAGAAGTCATTGAAGATGAACATCATCAGAGTTTACGAAGCATTAAAGAGCCATTACTCTGTTCATTTATTTACTCTGTATTCTTCAATCATTTGAAGTTATTACGCAGACTTTCCTAAGCTTTACATTTAAACCACTCTCTGAGTGTTAGTGAAAGATCTGTCTGTCTGTAAGTGTATTTATTACAAACCAAACTCTCAAACAAATCTGAGTGAGCCTGAAGAGGTTAGGTGTGCAAAGAATACTTGTGTTGGAGCCTGAAGAGGCTAGGTGTGCAAACAATACTTGGATTCTGTAACCTGATCAGTTATAGTGGATAAATCTTGGTGCTGCCAAGGACTGGACGTAGCTCTTTGTGTTAAAGAGTGAATCAGGATAAATCTGTGTTAATCTCTCTTCCCTTAATCTCTTTAGCTATTTTGATTATATATCATCTGCTTTCTAACTAAGGGGTTAAAACTGTTTTTATCAAGTCTGTTTTTCATCTATACGTGTGTTGTTTTCTGAGAAATATACAACAGACAGGTGACCTGTCTGTATAACCTTTTTACACCTGTCTGTGCTTAGCTTCTGCATGCAAAAAGTTTTTAACTTTATTTTAATTTTTGATAAACACAATTCAACCCCCCTTCTCGTGTTTATAGTTGTCTATTTCAGTTGATGTAAAACTGTTTGATCTTTGAATGAAGAAACAAAGATTCAGAAATGGAAGGCGTGGTCAACAAACTGAAAGCAGTGTTTGAAGAAATAGGCCCATAGAAAAGTAACAACCAACCATATTAATAAATTTATAAACAATTTTATTTTGATATATTGTTAGCATGAAATTTTTTACATTATCAACCAATCATAAATTACTTATAAAAAAAATCAATAATAAATTATTATATATGTGTGACTTTTAAAATAATTATAATAAGAGTCAAATATTATTTCATGTTATGATAATTTAAGATTGGTTGATAGTATAAAAAATATTTAGAGTGACAGTGCATGCATGCTAATTAATTAAATCCTTATTAATGGATATCCATCTAGCAGAACCAATTTCCCTGTGATATTATGAAAGTGATGGTTATTTAATTGAATTTATCAATTTTGGTCCAAGTGGAAGGGTTCTTAAACATGCGGTCCTGATTCGATCTGTATCTGAAAGATTAGTGTCTTATCTATTGGGTGGAACGATAATCTAAGGAAAAAAAAATATAACTAAAAGTAATTTAATGAATATGACTTTTCTTTCTCCAAAAGGAATGATAAACGTCAACCTCCGCCAACAGAAAAATGTGGAATTAGGATTAAGGAAGCCAGCCTTATCTAAAAGCGGCATAAACACTTGATTTCAAGGCTTTTCTTGCATCCACTGTTTCTTTCAATGAAGTTTAATAACTATATAATGTTTGAGGCTTTTTCTACGGCAAGCATCCTTGTTATGTTGCTCATCGTGAGCGACTAAAAATAGCCACTGATTAGATATTGCCACATGATACTACCATACACCTGCCCACACACTAGTTTTTTGTTTCATTTCCTTCTATCCCCATCTCTCGGTTCGATCCTTCCCCCAGATTCCATCTCTGCCCCGACGGCACCAGTCTCTGTCCCCCACCCATCAATCGCCGAGAGCTAAAAACTCATATCTGGGCTATGGCGGAGACGAACGGAAGATGAAGAAACATTCCCTCCTTAGTCCTTTCATTCAATTTTTTTTTTATTTTTGAAATGGGAGGCGCTAGTGAGAGTGGCGCCTCCCCTCTGTCAGAAAAAAAATGCCACCGTGGCAAAAAGAACCCTCCACTGATAATTTGTTTCAAAAGGACCCCAAACTAGTAAATAGTTTTTGAAATAACATCAGTTTGGTCAAAAAGCCGAGGGGCCACGGTTGACATGAGAGTGAAGAAACTGGAAAAAAAAATCTGGTGTGAGCGGTAATAGGTACAATCTGATGGGATTATTTAATCCAATAGTAATTAAAGTTGTTGCACCGTGAGTGACTAGTCACTCGCGCACGCTAGAATCCGCCGATGTTTGATACTTGATAGGAGTTGAAGTCAACTGTTTGATCTTTGACTGAAGAAACAAAGATTCAGATACGGAAGGCGTAGTCAACAAGGAGAGAAGTGATGTTTGAAACTTTGAATAAATAGGCCCATAGAAAAGTAACAACCAACCATATTAATAAATTTATAAATAATTTTATTTTGATATATTATTAACATGAAGTTTTTATATTATCAATCAATCATAAATTATTATTAAAAAATAATCAATCATAATCATTATATATGTGAGCTTTTTAAAATATTTATAATAAGGGTCAAATATTATTTCACGTTATGTCAATTTTTGATTGGTTAATAGTGTAAAAAAATATTTAGAGTGACAGTATTAAATCCTTATAAATCGATATCCATCTAGCAGGACGAACTATATAAGGTATAGTGAAAAGAAGAAAACTACAGAGACACAATAAGAGCGTCCAAATGGAAGAGGGGAAAGGAAGAGTTTGCGTAACTGGAGGTACAGGGTTCATTGGTTCATGGATCATCAAAAGGCTACTTGAGGATGGTTACACTGTTAATACCACTGTAAGATATGATCCAGGTAAGCTTTTTATTTTAATTATTTTTACAAAAATAAAAAATAAAAATTTCTCCATCCAAATGTTAAACACGAAGTTACAGATTCATAAAAAGAAATTAAACAAATCAAATAAGTTGATGATTTTAAATAATCATACTCTCATTATCTTCAGCTAAACTTGTCATTTTCTATAATGTTATCTCAATCAAACTGATTTCTCTTGATGTTGTTGGCTTAAATTAATTCTTCCTTTCCCTCTTCTATTCCCTTCCTTCCAAACATCCAATGATATTTTGACCGGTAAGTATTAATGTTGTTTCTTTTACTTGGTTATTAAAATAAAATCACAACTATCAAAATATTAATGGATGTCAGTATAAAACTTTTTACACTGATAGTGCATACCACTTTAATCCTTTAAATATTATGTTAACACTGATGATTTCATCGAGTAATGATCATACATGTAACCAAAATCATTCAAATAATAAATTTTAAAGTTTAATTTTAATATTGTTAGTGTAAGTTTTTTACACCATAAATCAAATATTATACATCATCTCATGACTCTTTTTTTTTTTAATGCAATCTCACCACTGTTTTTGGCTAGTTATTATAACGGTTTAAACATTTTTTATAATGTGTCAATATATGATTGATTAACAATGCAAAAAATGGTTATACCAGGAGTGCATTGCAATTAAATTCTAATTTTTAACTAGCTTTTGAATATGAGGGTTCAAGTAACCTAATTGTTACAAGAATTCACATCACTGTGACTATACCAAATTACCAATCTTAAAGGATCGTTTGATATACTTTTGCTCTATTTTGACACTAGCTGGTCATAAGAAAGATGTTAGCTTCCTTACAAATCTACCTGGTGCATCCCAAAAGCTACAAATCTTCAATGCTGATCTGAGCAACCCAGAAAGTTTCAGTGCAGCAATTGAAGGGTGTGTTGGGATATTCCACACTGCTTCTCCAATTGATTTTGCAGTAAGTGAACCAGAGGAAATAGTGACCAAAAGAACCATTGATGGAGCACTAGGCATTCTAAAAGCATGCATAAACTCAAAGACAGTGAAGAGAGTTATTTATACTTCTAGTGCCTCTGCTGTTACCTGGCAGGGCATAGAAGAAGAAGAAATGGATGAGAGTTATTGGAGTGATGTGAATATTCTTAAAACTTTGAAACCATTTGGTTGGTCATATGCTGTATCCAAAACATTGGCAGAAAAGGCAGTGCTTGAATTTGGAGAGCAACATGGGTTGGATGTTGTGACTCTAATACCTACTTTTGTTCTTGGACCCTTCATTTGTCCTAAGCTTCCTGGCTCTGTTTATACCTCACTGGCTTTGTTATTTGGTAAGTCTTGCATCTTTTTTATACTCTGGTTCTGGCATTCTTTGTTGAGAAATTGAGTTTGATTTGAATCATTTGATGGTTGATAATTATGACAATTATTTTTTTAGTTTAATTTTGATATCATGTAAAAAAAAAAAAATTACACTCTAGTCATTTAAAAGTTACACATAGAATGATTTAGTTGACAGTATTTTATACTAATAGTATATATCAATTAAATCATTATTTTCTAGTTAGATCATGAAATTTTTGCTAATCCTTGTATATAAATATCTGCATAATCATTAACCTGTTTTCAACATTTTGACCATTATTTTTTAAGATAAAAAAACCTCATGAAAAATGCAACTGATTACTGAAAAGTCTGAAATATTTTCTTTGTAACACAATAACTCAACTTATTTTTAATTAGATTAGTGATTGATCAGCATAGCGGTTTTGATGTTAAAAATCAAACTTAAACGATGAAAGATAACTATTTTATAAAGTATTGTCATTATCTTGACTTTATCTAATGTGAAATTAATGCCAAATAACAACAAATTCAAAGTTACCTATACTACAAGTCCTTGTAAAGATTAATTCTTAGGATAAACAAATTGATGTTGTAGGTGACAAGAATCCATTTGTTGCCTCTCGTATCCATATGGTGCATGTTGATGATGTGGCTAGAGCACATATATTCCTTCTTGAGCATCCCAATCCAAAAGGGAGATATAATTGCTCTCCATTCATTGTAACTATTGAAGAAATGGCTGAACTTCTTTCTGCCAAATACCCAGAATTTCAAATACCAACACTAGTGTAAGTTCTATATATTGTCCTTTTCCATGTAAAAATCTTTATTACATATATATGTTCTCTCTTTAATTTGGTTGTATCTATAATTCAATTTGTGTGATCTTCTTCTAGTGAGCTGAAGAAAATTAAAGGCCCCAGGCTTCCACATTTAACCTCAAAGAAACTCATGGATGCTGGATTTGAGTTTAAGTATAGCCTTGAAAAGATGTTTGAGGATGCAATTCAATGCTGCAAGGAGAAGGGTTATTTGAAATCTCTGTGAATCATTAAGTTAATAAGATCATTAATTTTTAAGCTTTTAGCAATGTCATATCCATGAAGTTATTTGTAATAAACAAAATCTTATCTGTAGACCCTCAAATGTTGGCAAAATAAATATATGGAATTAGCAAAACCACGTGGAGAAAATAGCTATGCACTACATGGTATATTTGGTTTTGCAACGAGTGAATGACATGGAAAAAACAAAAAAAATAGCATCTAGCTATATGTTTAATGATGAGATAATGGCTTGTTCCCTGATTTGACTCAAACCCTTTTTGTTTAAACTCAATCATATCTTTTCACTAATGACATGTAAATTTTTCTAATTTATTAATAAAGAGATTAAGTGTTATGCACGAATGGTGTAAAACACTTTTACACCGACACTCAACTGACACTCAATCAAATTTTGCCACATCATCATTTATGTTAGTTTAATTTTACTTTATTAAAAATTAACACAAAATTAATTTGCTTGTTCTTATCCGTTGTTCTTTATCCACCCACTCTCCATGTTCTTCCATCTCCCCAACCTTTTTGGCAAAACCAGAAACCCTTTCTCCACCACCCCCCATGTTCTCTCTCTTAACATAAATTATCCTTTGCTTCTCCTTGCTCTCATCTCCACCTTGAATCCAACAGTGAGCAATGGAAAGGAAGCACAAAAGGAAACTACACCCACGACAACAGGAAGAGATCGGTGTACGGCGGTGGGAGTTGATATGATAATGAGATCTTGGTTTTGCAGAAAAAGTTGGGAGAAATGAAGAACATGGGGATGAGTGGAGAAAGAAGATCAGGCAGGGTGGGTGGGTGGAGAAGAAGGATTTTTGGTTTTGAAAAAAGAAAACGTTGGGAGAGATAGAGAAGAACGTGGAGGGTGGGTGAAGAAAGAAGAAAACGTAACTAATTTCTAGAGAGATAAGATCTTATATTTTGTTAATTTTTAATTAACTAAAATTAAACTAATTGAAATGATGATATCGTGAAATTTGATTGGATGTTAGCGTAAAAGTGTTTTATAGTATCTGTGCATAATACTTAATCTCTAATTAAAATATCTGTAAAATGTAAATGTAACAATATTTGTATATTTAATTTATCTTTTCTTATTCGACATCTTTTTCTTTTAAGTTCCCCCATTGCTCACTGCAATACCTAAGAACAGACGATTATGGAATAGCTTCAAAGGCAAGCACAATATGCAGACCAGTCTTCCATATCCCTAGAATATCACAACTACCATAAAGGAGTAGCCGCATTAGTATGACAGTATCTTATATTATGGCACTATAATGTCATGTAAGTTAATAGTCATGTTCATTGCATATTCAATGCCAATTTAATTCGCTAAAAAAAGTAAACAATTCAACTACAATAAAGAGACATAATTCATTAATTCCAAATCTCCACACTTATTTGTAGGATTCCACAACAGACATGTTTACACTCTCAATTTAGACTTGATGGATGTCATAACTTATCCTAAAGCTGCAGTAAAAGACTCAAAAGAAGTGGAGTAATGATAGGTGAACACCCAAATGAGACACCCATTTAAGACACATGGTTAATCATGTATAAATATTTGACTAACCAAATATTTACATGATTATGGTAAATAAGCTCATTAACGTGATTAACCATATAATGAACTGAATTAACCAAATATTTATATATGATTAACCAAGTGTCCCAAATGGGTGTTTCATTTGGGTATTCACTTATCATTACTCAAAGAAGTGAAAAATCATCATCGGATGGTGCCTCAAAAAATCTCATTTTGCCACCTATGTTGAAAGAAGAGAACATGACTGCATAAAGTGGACCTAAAAGGAAAAAAACCATTTTCTGAACCATGCTATTTAATCTGTAACCATAAATGGATCCACATCCCCAAGATCAGCGACCAAAGGTTTCAAATTTTCTGTATCTTCATCTTCTGGGGCAAAGTAAGTTGGGAAGGGAAGTAGAGATATGTCAGGTTTTTCGTACACAGCATCTTTTATAAAAACAAAGTTCCCTGTAGCTCCTGGGACCTGTTGTGCACATCATACAAAGAGAAATAAGCAGTCAATGATAAAGCCCAAATTCCAAATTTTTGAGTTCATGAATAATTGTTTTTTATAAAAGTTCATGAATAGTTGTCACCCAAGAAGTTGCAAATCTGTTGGGACAGAAAACGAGAAAAAGGAAGCGAAAGTAGTTAGGGACACTTACAGAGCAGTTAGTTAGAGGGAATCGGTTAGGACTTGTTTGTGAGTTTTGGAGGGGAAGGCTTTGAGAAGGTAAGGATACTCCCCACATTGCATGGGGTTATTATTTAACAAAGAGAACCAAAATCCTCCAATTTGGGGGAACTAAAAAAATGAACTAGAGGAGAATTTTGGAGGGTTTTGGAGGGCGATCTTCCCTTCCCTCATCCCTTTCCCCCTTCTTTTTCCCAAAGCCTTCCCCTCCCTTCCCTTCCCAAACTCACAAACAAAGATAAATAGGAGGGAGTAAAGGTGCAAGGGCACTCATAAGGTGGAAGGGCATTCATCCAGAGAATTGTCATTTGAGAGAAAGGGGAAACCCTTGGAGGGAACCACTCTTTTTCTTGTTTAGTTCAGTCAATCATTCAATAAAGTTCATTTTTTTTCTTTCTCAATCTCTATCAAATTCTCAGTCCTGTTTTATTGGTTCGTAAGAAAATCAAACACAATAAAATACAAATACAGACCTAATTTTGATCCATCCACAATTACATACTAATAATATTAGTAAAAGGCAACTCTCAGCAAGAAATTTTGGCCCATACGTAGATAGAAATATCTATAGCAGAACTATGAATGTAAATTAGGTGGCATTCAATTCTTTTCTAAAATTTAGACCCATTCATGATCCAGTACCTGACGTGCATTCAGATAGTTCCTGCCCTTTTGGTCCATTTTCATAGCTTAATTGAAGAATAAAAAAAGAAAAATAATTTACCTGGCCTCTCACCCACATCAAATTCCTTGCTGGATCAATTTTGAAGACCCATACATTTTTAACTGTTCTTTGCTGCCCACCCATGCGTCCAGGCATCTTTTTACCTTTAAATACCTGACAAAAATCAAAGAGCAACATCATTGCAAACAAGATAAACTTATTAAAAAAACATTACTATGGTATCTCAACATGCAAAATACAGAAAGTTGTGTATTAAGAAAGAATACCAATCCAAATTCCGAAGGAGTCAGATTTACCTTTCCAGGAGCATCCCTTTGACCTGTAGAACCACCGCCTCGATGTGATAATGATGCACCATGGGATGCGGGCATTCCCTTAAATCCATGACGCTTCATCCAACCCTGGAAACAAAAAGGATAATGGAAATTGACATTCATATAGCTGAAAAAACTTGGATCGATAAATTTGGCAACACAAGTTTAACAAAATTCTTTGACAAAATAATTACAAAGTATCTCAACAAACATGCAAAGACCATGCATCCACCAACCATCCTATGGTGATAACATATGCAGTGACACATACATGCATAGACATACACATATTCACAATCAAAGTATATGGAGCAATATTGAAAATTGAATATGAAGGGATGAGAAAAACACCTGAAAACCTTTTCCTTTAGTGATTCCGGCGATATCAACATATTGGCCTGGAACAAAATGGCGAACATCAAGTGATGTACCAACAGGGAGAAGTGCATCCTCTGTCACTGGAAACTCCTTAAGCTTCCTCTTCAAGGGAACTCCCTGAGCCCTAAAATGACCCACTTCAGGCTTGGTCAAATGTTTATCCTTCTTCTGTCCACAACCAATCTAACTAGAAACAAAGTATCAAAGGAGTCTATAATTAGATACACACACAAGGCATTATTCCATGACAAACTAATGGTATTTATGTGGCGAAAGAAATTGATAGTGAAAAAGAGAAATGAAAATAATGCATTAAAAGTATAATGTGGGTCAAAGAACAAGTGAAATTGATGCATTTTGCAGGTAAGGAAGAGAGTGAAGGCAAGAGAACGCACCTGGAGAGCACATATGCCTTCCTTGTCAGGGGTCTTGACCTGAGAGACAATATTATCGTCTACCCAAAGGACACTAATTGGGATTCTAGCACCCCATTTATCCCACAGTGCACTCATTCCACACTTGACAGCTATAACCCCAGTTCGTTTAGAGTTAGGGGTCATGACCCCAGGCTTTGCTTCAACAACATCAGAGTTCAATCCCCTCAAAAACTGGAGCTGAGAGGCTGAATCTATTCTCAAAACTTGGAGACGAGAAACGAGGCCTCTCGAAAGGGCCAGCATGGCACACCTATACAGATCCAATACCAAAACCAAGTAAACAAATGGAGTTGCAATCATAGTCTTACCTACATCAAAAATCCTAACCTTTCACAGACATGGCGTTAAGGAACATCAAGAAGAAGAAATGAGCTATGGTTATAGGTTGGGGGTTTAGGGTTTTCACAAATAGTTTATCAAATGAGATGCACCCATGGAGTTATTTTAAACCTATTTCTAATATTTTAATTTCAATTTCCATTAATAAATGGATCATCTATTCTCATCTACATATGAACAAGTTGTCTCCCTTTTCATTTTTGTTAAGGGTCTTCTGGTTCTTCTCGCTCACATTCATTCCAAGAAGTATAACTGATGTTAATCAAAATACACATTTCCAGATTCGCTCCATGTTAATCCAAATTAAGGAACCGATAAAGCAACATAACTAAATCAGCACAGAATTTAAAGAACAAGTCAACCACAATGTCCAGTTCAGAAAAATCAACACATGAAACTAAATCAGACAAGGAACCAAAGAAGCCCGAAAATTGAAGAAAAAGAGGTGAAAATGAACCTATGAGCTGAGACCAGGTCTGGGCTTCGCACGGGAGGAGCCAGGGGCGGAGGGAGGGGGGGACCAAGGGATGCCATGGCCCCCCCTCCCCATGTTGTCATCTTTTATATATATATATATATATATATATATATATATATATATATATATATATATAACAATTAACTCTTCTAAAAAATGATTGGCTCAAATTTAATTAAAATAAGTATAATTTCAAACACTTAAATTACACTTTTTTAGAATTCTAAGATAGATACAATTGTTTATATTAAAAAAATAAATTGATAAAAAATAGACCACATATGATAATAGATGATTTTTTACTCTATGAAATGTCGTGTGTATAATTGAAGAAGTGAATGTTTTAGATATAAATCTATTTGAGTAATTTATATTATATTAAGTTATTATGAAATTTGTATCATATAATTTGTTTTTATATATTAGTTAATTTTTTATGAATCAAAATAGTATATACTGTCAGTGTAAAAAGATTTACACTGACATCCGCTAACATTTTGACATGTGTGCTTTTATTTTAATAACTATGAGAGAGAAATAACAATTACGCTGATTTGTCAAGATATCATTGGATATTTGCGTAAAAAAAATTACATTGACACTGTATAAAAATTAATTAAACTTATTTTTTATTACTATTTCATGTTATGTAAATTAGATTTTGGCCCCCCTCATCGAAATTTTCTGGCTCCGCCCCTGGGAGGAGCAAAATGCAATCTGATCTTCAAGTGGTGGCTTTCAAAGGAAAAAAATACAGGGTTGAAAACGTAAAGATGCCAGAAGCAAATCATTAACAAAGCTTGAGAAAAAAAATCAGAGGTAAAACAATGCGAGAGTAGAGACTTACAGGGTTGGATAAGAAAGCAAAACCGTGAAGGTAGAAGAATACGGAATTAGGGATTAGGAAATAGGGAAGAAAAGAATGGGGAAGATTTCAAGTTGGGTTGGTTCGCATCAATGTTTTAAGAATCAAACTGAAGATTGAAACCAGCAAGACCTCCAGGCTATGGTTCGATTGATTCAACCAATTCAACCAACAAATGAACCGAATGACTAATAAATAAATAAATAAAGTACTAAACTTCATAGGTAATACATGTAGATCATAATTCATTAAGTGAAATCCATAAAAATAAAAATACATAACAAATACAGGTCTTCATAATATAAATTCAAACATAAAATCTCAAACAACCAAACAACAAATCATAGGACATGAAGTTTAAACTCGAATAGCTCCAACAACGACCCCAAGTTTAGAGCACATAGAAACAGATAAGTGTTCATGCACAAAACAATAGAAAAAGATTCTGGGAAATTCAACTAAAAAGGGTATATAAACATCATTTTAACAGTCAGGTCATTGCTATCCCACTAAAATCCTAGAGGGATAAAGTTCCTCTAAAATAAATAAAAGTGCAAAGTGATAAAGTAAGTGTGTATCCACCATTGTTTAGTTAAAAAAGTGTATTTTTCAACCCACTTTAGCTAACCAATGGTGAATATGTCAATACTTTCCACACCCCCCCCCTTTTTTTTTATAAACGAAAGAATATATTGATTAAGAGTACTAGGATACTCTAACCCGTATATAAGAAGGAAAAAGAAAGAAATGGGGATGCCAATGTAAAAAGGCATAATGACCCGCTTATTTGGATCAATATGAGTTTTACAAAAGCTACACACCCTAGAGACTAAAAGGAAATAACCATATATTACAGACACCATACAGTACTCTCACCAGCTACTTCAAATACACTATTTCCTGGAAATATACTTATAAATGTTTACAAGAAATTCAGGTGCCTCAACAGTGACCACAATATTTCCTCTGATTACCAGTAATTTTCTTTAATTCAATTGCAATCTACAGAGAGTGAACAAAAAGTAAAAAAAAAAAAAAAACTGAATCAGAGTTTCAGAGCAAACCAGTGAAATCAGCGCGGAGGTGGGAAGCTGATGACCAGAGCACGGACCGTCGACGGCGTGGGAGGCGTCGGAGCGTCTGTGTTCTATTGCTCTGCTGAGGGTTTCCTTTTACTGAAACTGAAACTGAAAACAACGGAGTAAGGGGAAAAATTGGAAAATCTTGGAGAGAAGAAGGAAAAAAAAAAACTAAATTATAGTTTTGTTCATTTATTTTTATTTTAGGTTTTAATTTGATCCCTATTTTATTTTTTGATCCCTTATTTTTATTTTAAGTTTTAATGTGGCCCTTTTCATTTAAAATGTGGTAAGAAGATGACCAAATTGATATAACTTTTAAAAAATAATGGACTATTTTGGAAAAAAAATAAAAAAGATCATTTCGGAACTAAAAAAAGGATCACATTTGTTTAACTTTTACAAAATGAATAAACCATTTCGAAATAAAAAATAAAAGAGGGACCATGTTGGTATAACTTTGCAAAATAAGGGATCAATTTGAAACAAAAAATAAAAGAGACAAAATTGAAACCTGAAATAAAAAGAAGAGACCAAAAGTATAATTTAGAAACTGATGGCATTTTTCATTTGTTGTTCAGTTTCTTGTTTTCATTTCCTATTTTCAGAAATAATTACAAGATTGTCGCATTATTTTAATTCTATTTATTGCTTTCAAAAATTTGTAAAGGAAATATTGAAAATAATTTACCTTGTTTACACTGTTTCTTGTACAAGTCTTTGGAAACTGGTAACGAAATGAAAATAATGTGATAATTTTATAATTATTTCTGAAATAAGGAAATGGAAACAGGAAACTGAAAAGACAACAAACAGACCTTAATTTTTTAGATCGGTAGGTTTTTAAAAATCACTCTCGATTATGGTTCTGCCTAATAGCCTGATTTAGTGGTTCCATCCAATTCTAATGATTTTTTTGTCGGTTCAACGAGACTTCTTATTTTGGGACATAACTAAATTATAGACATAGCTAGTTTTCGGTTCAACCAATTGAATTAGCCGATTTGGTTCGATTCTTACGACCTTGGTTCATATAGCCACGTAAGACTGAGTTAACATCGTTAGTGACTAAGTTAACAGAGAGGACCAAATTAGGGTAGTGTTTGTAAGATATGGGGTCAAAATGGAACAAAAAATAAATGAGGAACCAAAATGAAAGCTGAAATAAAGACAAGGGACCAAAAGACTAACTTAGTCTATATTGTTATATTGTTATATGAATAAGATATGATGTTATATTTGAAATATCATTTAAAATTTGTTATTACAAATAAAAAGTATAATTTAATTGGTATGTATTATCAATGTAAAATTTTTACACGACTCTCACTTAATCATAAATTATATCATTATTACAAATATTTGATTCTTATCATAATCATCCTAAAAATCATATATAAAATTATTTGTGATTGATTGACGATTTTTACATTGACCGTTTATTAAAATTAAACTCTAAAAATTGTTAATTTACATAGTGATAGAACACTTTTCAATTTTCTTAGCAACTATCAAAGACTTTTTGTGTAGGCACTGGCTAGGGTGAGAGACTTGTTTAAGTCTCTCACCATGAGAAACCTCATAAAGTGAAGTTTCATAGATGCACCATCAACACTGGATCACTCCCCTTACACCATTCTAGATACACCTCTCACTCTCCCCCCTTCTCTCTCCTCCAACCACCCCCACCTCCACCGCCTCAGCCGCCCCACCCCCACCTCCACCACCGGCCCTGAAATTGTCTCTTCCACGGCTGGAGAACAAGGGGAGGCTGAAATCGTCGCCGCCGTAGTGAAAGCCAAAAAGGAAGAGACGAACCGAGATGGAGCCGAAGCTGGACCGAAATAAGTTGGCGTCAAACCAAAGCCGATCACAAACGACAGTGCTAAAGAAACGGGGAGGAAGAAGATCTGAAGCCAAAGGAAGAGAGATCTGAAGCCAAAGGTTGTGGTGGTGGTGGTGGCGGCGGGAACAGATAAGAGAGGTGGAAGAAGAAGGAGAGGAAGGAAAAGTGAAGGAGAAAGAGAAAGGGCTAGGGGAAGGAGAAGAGGCAGAGCTAGGGCGGTGGTGGCGGTGGCGGAGGCGGAGGCGAAGGAAGAGGAGAAGAGGAAGGAAGATCCGAATGAAAAACCAGTGGAGGGAGAGGAAAACCCGAATGAGGAAGGGGAAGAGGATGTCGGGGTAGATCTCAGAGACGGAGACACCATCGAGGACGGCGGAGAAGGAGGCGCCGCCGTGAGGGAGCTGAGCGAGAACAAGGAGGCACCGCCGTGAAGGTGACGCCGTCGAGGACGGCGGAGACGAAGGAGATGCCACCGTGAAGGAACCGAGGGAGAAAGTGGGAGGTGATAAGGTGTTGATGGTGCATAATAAGATCCGTGCAACTTCCCTTCATCAACGGTTGTAATTAGTGGAACTTCACTTTATGAGGTTGCTCATGGTGAGCGACTTAAACAAGTCTCTCACTTAAGTCTCTCACCCGACTTAAACAAGTCTCTCACCCTAGCCAGCGCCGTTTGTGTAAGTGTATAAGTTTAGAGATTTAAATCTTTTTTTGTTGTAAAATTTATAGTAGGAGTGCATTGCAACCAAAAGTTTCTAATTACATAGACATTAATGCTTTGTTTGTTAGAGTAGAAAATGAGAAGAGAGAAAACATGAAGAAACAAAATGAGGAGAAAATGAATTTTTCTCTTGTTTGGTGGAGGAGAGAAATAGGAAAGAGAGAACAAAATTGGTGGGACCCACCTCAAATTTTTCTCTCTCCCCAAGTGAGTAGAAAATGGAAGAGAGAGTGTTTCAGGTAAAATGACTTTTGTACCCTTCTTTTTGGGTTCTCATTCAATTATTTAATACATTTAAATAAATTGAATTAAATTAATCATTTAATTAATTAAATTAAATTGAAATTAATAAAATACTTGGCTTAATTGCACTTTTAGTCCCCCAGGTATCGTCATTGTGTGATTTTGGTCCCTCAAGTTTCAATTGCGCTAATTGGGTCCCTAAACTTTCTCTATTGTGACAATTAAGTCCCTCCATCCTTATTCCGTCCAATTACTAACGTCTGACCATTTGACTCCCATGTGTCATCCTTGCACGTTATTTGTAGAACCATCTCTCCAGAAATCAAATATTGGGTCATATTCCCAGAACCACCTTCCATCTTGTTCTTCATTATCAAATTCCAGGTTCCTCCTCTGTTCCCTTTCCTCTTATATACTGTTCTTCTTCGACCATCAAGCTACCCAACTCAGCCACCACCAGCAAGCTAAACAACATACCCACCACACAAACATTTAAATCAAAGCCCAAACAAAAATAAAAAAAGAGAGGAGAAGAAAGAGGGAGGAGGGGAAATGACCCACACAGAACCACCATTGGCTCCGCCACATCCACATCCTCCGACACCAGACGGCGGCGCCGCCGTCGTGCTAGCTCTTCCTCGCGAACCAGCCACCATCCTGAGCCAGAATCGCCGCATCGTCGTCCCAACCTCCAGCGGCATCAGGTTCCGTTCAGACTACAAACAACAGCTCCGCCTCTAGTCTGACCAGCCACAGCGTCACAGCACCACGACCTCTGTCCAACCGCCTAAGCCACCACGAATCAGCCACAGCGTAGCCATCTCCTATTAGTTGCCGCCGTACAAGCACGTCGTCACTACCGCTGCAAACCAAAGGCCCTTCGCCTCTCCCTGCCTTGCCACAACCCTTCCAACCCCCTCACCCCCATTTGATTTGTGTACTGGTGACCTAATCTTGTTCATTTTAATTTTTGTTTAACACCATTTTCTACAAATCACGTGCAGCCCATGTGGGGATGAATATAGGAGCCACAACCACGTACTGGAAATTGGAATTGGAAGTCAAATGGGTCAAAGTTAATAATTGGACGGAAACGTTAGTAATTGGACGGAATAGGGATGGAGGGACTTAATTGTCACAATAGAGAAAGTTTAGGGACCCAATTAGCGCAATTGAAACTTGGGGGACCAAAATCGCACAATGACAATACCTGGGGGACTAAAAGTGCAATTAAGCCAAAATACTTATATTAAAACTAATAAATTTTATAAGTTAAAATAAGTTAAACCAATAAATTAATTTGAATTATTTGATTATTTAAATTTACTTAATTAATAAAATTAAAATATTTGTATATTATTTTTTAGTTAAGGGTATTTTTGTTTTTTTAAAACAATTTTTTTATAAGAAAAAAATACTTTGTAGTAAAAAGTCTTTTTAAAAATAATTCCATTTCTCTCTTCTCACTTCTTATTCAATCAAACAAAGGAGAGAGGGAATACACTTCTTTCTCCTCTATTTCTCTCATATTTCTCTTGTACCAAATAACACATCAAATCTACTTTATTCCTCACCCTTTCCTCTCTTCTCATATTCTTTCTCACTTCTTTCTCTCTTCCCATTTTCTTGTTACAACCAAACAAAACATAAATGGCAGCCTCCTCTAGATGGGTGGGTGAGACTTAATACCAACGGGGCGGTAAAAGAGAAGGTGGGATGCCGGGTTGTGGAGGTTTGCTAAAGGTCTGTTCGTTAGTTAGGAGGGGAAGAGTTTGAGGAGTAGCGGAGGGGGAAAGGGACTGTGAAGGAAAAGTAGTCCTCAAAAATTATCCTTTAATTTATTTTTTAACTTCTCCAAATTGGGGGATTTTGGTTTTTTTTGTTAAAAATGAATTAGGGGAGGCCTTTGGAGGATTTTGGAGGGTCATCCTCCTTTCCCCTACCTACATCCTCAAACCCTCCCCTCCCTTCCCCTCCCAACTCGCAAACATGCCCTAAGGGACACGAGAACAGGGTGGGTTTGTTGCTTTTCTAAGCAACTTAGGCAGACTTTTGCTTATGTAGCAGAGCTATGAGGCACGTATGAAGGGATCATGCTGGCCAGAAGGAAGGGATTTTGTGCAGTAGAATTACATATGGATGCAGCCGTTGTTGTTCAGTGCTTATAGGGGGAGAATAAAGGCAGTGCTACAGGGTGGAGTCTTTTATTCAGGATCTGGAAAAATCTTAAATGATATTTGGGTAGTGAGAATTTCACATGTGTATCGTGAGGCCAACCAATGCCCTGATGTCTTAGCCAATATGGGTTGTGGTTACGGTCATTAACATATTTATAGGATTTTGATAAGACAATTAGGTTAGATACCTTCAACGTTTTCAAGGTGTGTAAAAGAGCATAAATTTCTTCATGGTCTACAAAATTAGTCATTCTTAATATTTTTAAGGTGTGGAAAGGAGCACAAATTTCTCCATGTTTCTAAATTGGCCATTCTTAGTTTAAATTAAACTATTTAACTATGCACTTTAGAGACAAATCAAAGGAGTTGGAGCCAAAAAAACACATAGAGATTTTTTTATGGACAAAAGAAAAGTTAAGCAATTTCATTGATAATGGAGAACGCAATACTTCCGGTCTATAAAACTCTACCGAAGAGTTGTTAACATAAGATGATAAAAGACTTCTACAATTTGAAATAACAGCCCTATAACTAGTTTGGTCCTCTTGAAGAAGACCTAGGACTTCCTCTTTTTGCACCTGAAGTCTGGGAGAGTAACTATAACATTTAGCTTGGAAGAAATATCCTCCCTCATCACCTAAATTGTGACCGAAGTCGATACTTCGAACTACCTGCAAAAAAGGCTTAATGCAGAGCCAATTATCCCCAACTTTATTTGCATAAACTAAAAATTCCAAAAGTAAAAAGAAAAAAACCATAAAACGAGTCTGGCCAATAACACCGCAGGTTACCCAGGCCTCGACAGTTCCAACTAGCGATATTCATGACCCCTGGCAGGCCTGGGAACCAGAGCCTGCCAATAAAAAATGGTACTGAGAATTTGAGGGGAAAAGATAATAGACATGAGAGTCTACATTACTGGTCACGTGCCCCGAAATTTAATGCATGGCTTGGTTACCATCATTGGCACGATGCTGCTTTTCCTCATGACTTAGGTCCAAGTCACCTACACTTGTTGCAGTCATATGGGGAGAGGTTGCTGTTAAAATTGTCATTAAGAGCCAATATTCTCTCTTTTATTATTCCTGATATCTCGTACGTAGGATTTGTAACTTGCATGATATCTCTCCCATTTATTTGGTCCACCAAATTCGCTCCTCCCTTAACTCCAAAATTCAAATCATTAGCAGGATTTGAAACTGCCATATAAGGAATATTTGCATGGGATCCTCCTATTAATCCTCCAGCCCCATTATTACTATCCAAAACTGCTTGCCGGCCCATCGCCTTGCCACCTCTGCTCCACCCGAAGCTCAACACTGACCTTATGGAAAAATTGAAATAAAAGGAGACCTGGAGAGGCTTCTTTGGTCACCACCCTTTTCACCGCCACACCACCTTCCTCCCTCACCCCAAAGCTAAACCCTTCCTCCTCATCAACATCAATGGGTAAGCCTCCCATGTTCACCTTCCTGTCTGCCATAGCTAAAATCGTAGAAAATAAGACCCAAAAATCCCATCTCATCAAGGAGAGAAAAAAAACAAGACATCTCACAGAGGAGAGAATGATCCAAGACATCTCACAGAGGAGCGAAGACTACTTACACTAATATTATACGAGTATCGATTAAGAAATAAAAAATAAATCTAGACATATACAGATGAAGAATAAAAAAAAAAACATGTATATATTGCTTATAAAAAAAAATATTTGTATATATTGCATATATAAATCTTAATTAACAGTGTCGAAATAGATAATTGACGTGTTGGTTAATAATGTGATTAATAGTGTATAAAGTATTAACTTTAATTAATTAATTAATTAACATGTAGATGGCAACACAACGAAGAATCCACGTGTGCAATCCCAAACCCTCCTCTTTCATCACGACGACACATATAAACCCCGCCATTTCCATTTTTCCACAGCAACCTGAATCAGTTTCGATACGATATACGACACTCAAGCCCTTCTTCTCTTTCTTTCCATTTGAACAAAATGGATCCAGCTCTACCCATTGTGGCGTTTTCGGTTCTCCTGGGTGCCATCATCGCCTTCCTCTTCTTCAACTCCTACTTCCGCAAGCGACAGTCCGAGGTCCGATCCATCGCCAATCCGGATCCGGTTCTTCTATCGGATCCCAAGAAGCTCTCCTCTAAGAAACCTCATCATCACTACAAGCCCCATTCCCATTCCTCTGACAAGGTGATTTATTTAATTTTCTTTAATGGGTGTGTGTGTGGAATGAGGTACTCCCGTCCACGATGTAAGTAAAAGTTTCCAATTTTTTTATTCAAAATATAAGCAAATTTCAATTACTTTCTTCTCATTTAATGAAGTTATTCTCAAAATATCCTTCATTTAATACAAATTTTGTTTTCCAATAATTCCTTTTATTCTCAATAACACAAGTTTAATAAATAAGAGGAAGGGTAATTTAGGTAACAAACTTAATTTTTTATTCTCAATGACTCTTTTAAATGAGATCAATATACTATCTTCATATGTGTTCCATTTAATTTTTGCTTATAATAGAGAGACCGGAGGGAGTATTCCTTATTGGGTACTACTGGCTTAGAAATCTTTGGAAACACGGTACAGAATCAAAATAAAAACAAGTGGCCTTTTGTAATTATTAATAAAGATTGGAAATGAAAACAGAAAATAGGCAAACAGGCCTTAGTTTCTATGTATCTGTTTGTGTGGGTGTGTGTATTGTTTTGCTATGGTGTTTGAGAAAATTGATTGATTTTCTAGTTGACAAGTGTTGGAGGATTTGAATTTTTAAGGAAAGAATTTAAATGTTGGGTGTCTCTTGAAAGTGGTATTGGTTAATGGGTTATTTGTTAATTTTTTTTTTTCTCTCTCTGTTGTTGTTTTGATGTAGTGTCTGAGAGAAAATTTGAGAAAAATACTAGTTCACAAGTGTTGGGTTATTAGATTGAGTGGAACAAGCTTACTTTTCCTTTTAAGGGGGTGTTTCTGGAAAAAAGGTGTTATTGTTTATATTTTTTATTTTTGTGTTGTGTTTATGAAAATCAAGTAATTTACTGAATCGGAAATTTTGGCCTTGGGGCTAGGATTACATTAGTGGATTATCGAATTTAAGGGGAAAAATCTTACTAGTTGAAAATTGAAGTCTCAACTTTGCATTAGTGTTGATCATGTACATCTTCAAGTGTTTTTAAGTATGGTTTTCTGAAATTTTGAAGTTAATTTCTGAATTTAATAAATAAGAAATTATCAATTTTTTCGTTAAAAACTTAAAATGGGTCTTGGACAGTGTTATCAATGTCGGATGGCGGATTATGGCGTCCAGCTAAAAATCCATCATATAAATATGGCGCTACGGCCTATGGCGGAAACATGGTGGATATAATTGGCTTTGTGGCCTATGGCGGCTGGCACAGAATCTGCCATGGCGGCAATTTGACAACACTGGTCTTGGAAACTTGTTGTGGGTCTTCGGCTACTGTTGTGGTGTTTTGTTGCTAGAATATTAAAAGTTATTGAGTTTGTAAGCTGATATGAATTACTAATGAAACACAACATATTTGGAGAACTAGCATATTTGCTGTGATTTCATTTATGCTTTGATTTTTGCTTGCCTTAATTTTTTTGTTCATGGAACCATAGGAACAAAACAAGCGACATCATCCATTGGATTTGAATACCTTGAAAGGCCATGGTGATGCAGTTACAGGGATATGCTTCTCCCCTGATGGACGAAATTTGGCTACAGGTATTCAAAAATATTTGTTCACAGCAAATATATGTAGTTTTGTTATTAGTTTACTGCCTTTTAAAGATGATTTCATCAACCTACATGGAAATCCTCATATGTGACCCTTGCTATGTTTACAAGTGTGTGTGTGTTTCCATTTCCGTGAGATTGGTCTTCATGGCTCTATATATCGCTGTACATTATCCAAGTAAATAGTGGCTATGAAGTTGTTGATATGCATCTCTTTTTTAAACAATGCTATTTCTACTCATTTCTACGACTAAGAGAAGACCATCCTGACCTTATCATTGACTTGTTTATTGTTGTTATTTTTTATAAAACAAGAAAGTTCATTGGAGAGATGAGACAAAACAATAACTAGCAGAATACTATAGCACTAGTCAAACTAAAGAAACTAGGACAAATAAAAAAGCTAAAATGGCTCTGAAACACAACAGAGTTAAACAATCTCCCTGCATATAAGAAATTATACTTTCTTAAAAACACCATGAGCTGAGAAGCCATGAACCCAATTTTTTTGTTTTGTTTTTATTAATAAAAGAAGCCGTAAACACAATTTTAACTGAAAAGACCATAACATGTTTAAGACACAAAGATATACTGTTAAAGTTGTGGACTAACGGCTTGAGCCATGACATCAAGGAACTGCAAAAACTGCATATTACCAGAGTTGTTGGTCTCATTTACATGCCTTGATGTCACTAAGCAATTACATTTGTTGATATGTATGTATCTCCATAATATATGAAACTTTTTTGTTGTGTTCTTACGATGTATTTGTCTCTGCAAACAGCTTGTGCTGATGGAATAGTGAGAGTATTTAAGTTGGATGATGCTTCAAGTAAAAGTTTCAAGTACGTGAATTTTCATGAGCCTCTTGATACATATGCATATCAAACTCAATGCCATTGTCAATCATGTTCAATGTGTGTAAATTTTGTTCTCTGAACTCTTCTGCAGGTTTCTGAGAATTAATTTGCCTGCTGGAGGTCATCCAACAGCAGTTGCATTTTCTGATGATGCATCCTCCATTGTTGTGGCATCTCATACTCTCTCCGGTTCTTCGTTATACATGTATGGAGAAGATAAACCTAAAACTTCTGAAAATAAGCCACAAACAAAGCTTCCTCTCCCGGAAATTAAGTGGGAACATCACAAAGTTCATGATAAAAAAGCAATACTGACTATGTTTGGAACTAAAGCAAGTTATGGCAGTGCTGATGGAAGTACAATTATTGCCTCATGTTCTGAAGGTATTTTCATGGCATCATCCCACAGTGGAAATCATAAAGAAAATGTTCTGTCGTATTCTATATATGTTGGGCCTTCTCACCTAACAGTATTGATCAATCATGGATTGGATTTTCAATTTTATTTAGATGTAGCTTGTGGAAAAATAAGTGCTTGTATGGGTCAAGAAGGTTGACTAAGTGATTTGAATAGAGTAGACATTTCTGTTTATGTTGCCTTTGCTTCTCTAAACCTATGTATCTGACCACTAAAATACTGTAAAGGTTTCAACTTCCGATACAATACTATCTTACATTACCTAACGAGAGATTTCCTTCTGAATAAATTAATTTATTAACTAAATTTTGGTTCTATTTTGAGATTTCTGCTGCTCAATCAAATGCATTATGTTTTATACTTTTAATTCAGATTCAGATAGCTAATGAAATTATTGCCACCAACTCTATGGCGATATATAATGCTTGATGGTAGCTTTGACAACCTCTACTAAAATTTGTTTTCTAACCCAGGGACTGACATCATTGTTTGGCATGGAAAAACTGGGAAGAGTGTGGGGCATGTGGATACAAATCAATTGAAAAATAACATGGCTACCATATCACCCAATGGGCGTTTTATTGCAGCCGCAGCTTTTACAGCAGATGTGAAGGTGAGTTTTAATGAATAATTCTATTTAATGTATTAAATTTAAGAGTTCTTAATCTATTTTATGTATAACACAAACACCGACACATGCGTGACTAGTCTATGCAATAGTATGTAGCCTTTAAGCTTCCTCTTCCTTTCTTTTGCTGACTGGGGATGAATTCCAGATTATCGTTATCCTCACTTCATTAATGAGGTTTCGTCCAGTAAGTTTTAGTCCATTTGGTGCTTGCCTCAAAATTTCCTCTTGCATTTATTACAATTCAGTCTAAAAAAAAGGCTATAAGCAACATGGCTAAGATGTTACTGACTCGTAGAGTTATTCTTCATTTCTATTGTATGTTGGCGGCTTCTAGGGTGAGCGAGCTTATCAAGCCGCTCAATGTGCAACACAACGTTCCAGCCATTAGATGCTTGAAAAAAGATTTGGATGGTTCACATTAAAGAATTGACACTGGTTCTTTGAGTCGCCTCCCTCTCCCTCAGCATGCTACAATGTCAACTACGGTACTGTCGCCAACAACCTCCCTCCACCCTCCACAAGGGCCACCTTACTCAAATCCCACACCACTATCGACCGCATCAAAATCTTCAACGCCAACCCCGTCATTGCCCCGACATTCTCCACACCATCGCCAACACCACACCGCCGTCACTGTCACTGTCGGCAACAGAGGCATCCCTTCACTCTTGGAACTCTCCACCGCCTAGTCCTGGGTCTTCGACAACATCGTCCCCTTCCATCCAACCACCATCATCAATCGCATCTCCGTTGCAATGAAATCCTTCACCTCCGACAAAACCCTCCCCGCTATGAAAGCTCTCCACCAAGCTCACACCCTTGCCAACCTCACCACCGTTCAAGTCTTAGGTATCGTTTCAGCTTTGGAGCCACCCAATTCGGGTCGGATCCAAACCGGTTACGACAAATATTGTTTCCAGTTTATCAGTTCAACTCCCAATAGTGCCTCTTCAATATGGAAATCAGTTGCTCCCTCTAAGGTCAAATCCTTTTTTTGGGTTGCTGTGCTAAACAGGATTAATACGAACTATTTGCTTCAAATTCAAGACCTCTAACTGCTTTGTCTCCTGATTATTGTTTTATGTGCAGATCTAGTTCTGAAACTGGTTCTCATTTGTTTTTGCATTGCTCAGTGGCTTCCTTTCTCTGGAATAACATGTTTGGTGTCTTCAGGGAACAGTGGGTATGCCCCATGAATTTACAGCAGTTCCTGAGCGTTAATTTTAGGGGATTAGGCTCTAGCAAAATGCTAAAATGCTTTGGCAATGCACTTACTTTGCGGTTCTTTGGTGCATTTGGTTAGAATGGAATGCTAGAATCTTTACTGGGCTCTAGTTGTTTCTCAAGTTCATTTGGGATAGAGTAATTTTTCTGCCTTCTTTATGGTGTTCTGCTCACGGCATTTTAGAGGGGTGTCTCTGACAGATCTGCACAGAGATTGGCATGCTATGTTGCATGTTTCTTGTTCTTAGTTTTTCTTTCTCCTTGTATTTTTGGTTGTTTTTATACACAAAAAAAAAAAGACACTTTGTTAGATAATGTCACGCAGCCTCTTAATACAGCACTAGCATAATAAATGCATACCCTTTTATTGTGTTTTCTGATTAAAAAATTGTATCAGGATTTTATTGCTTCTGTTTGTTACAATGCTTAATATATTTTTCTTGTTGCTTGTTTATGATGTGTGGCAGGTCTGGGAGATTGTATATGCGAAGGATGGATCTGTCAAGGAAGTTTTAAATGTTATGCAGCTTAAGGGGCATAAGGTTTAATACTAGTATTATTATTTTTGGGTGATTTCAAATTTAAAATCAAGCTCCTGTTTTGATGTATATAGATTTTGTTGCATTAGAGAGAAAGTAGGTAGCACCTATAGTTGAAAAGGCGGTAGAATCTTTCCTAAGGTGGTTTGGCTTTGTAAGAAGAAGACCAGTGAAAGCTTCAAAAAGAAGAGTGAACTAGTTGAAAGATAGCCCAATAGTTAGAGGTAGAGGGAGACCAAGAAAAGCGAGTGGAAACCATTAAAAAGGATGAAGATTTGGTTTATGACATAATACGATTGTGTTGTTTGATTCATGTAGCCAACCCCATGTTGTGAGAAAAAGCTTTTGTTGTTTTTTAACATATATAGATTTTGCAAACCAAATTTTAAAAAATTTAAAGCCTGTCTTTCATCAAATGCTTCATATTTTCGTTTATATGACAAGTACATTGTTCGGTAATTTTTCATATATTTTGTTTAAGTACAATTATATATTTTCCTGTATTATATATGATCTTGGATTATTGTGAAAACTTCTTTGAGCACAATGTGCATGAAGCAATCTTTCAATTTGTGAAACATTATTTGATTTACAAGATTGTTGATGGACTAATTAAAACAGAAGAATAAAAGATGGTATTCCATCTTTACACACACACATATTAGCTTTTCTGTTTTTGCTTGTCTCCCATGAATCTTATATGATCTATCCATAAATTTGGATTGCGTTTATCTTGTTATAAATTTCTCAAGGTTTTCAAGTACTAAAGTGTTGTTTAACTTGTTAAAATGTATTTAAAATGAAATGAAATTTTAGTTTACTAACATCCTCCTTTCCTCCTGGATGTTTCATCATCATCATTTTGACAATGATTTGATGTGCTCAAAGATTTTATTACTTCCTTTTGTGTCAGAGTGCAGTGACTTGGTTATGCTTTACCCCAAACTCCGAGCAAATAATCACAGCATCCAAGGATGGTTCATTAAGAATATGGAATATCAATGGTAAGCAAAATTAGAAAGATTATTTTTCATTTGTCAAAATGGTTTTATCTTTCTAGTAAAATCTCATCCCAAGGCAGTAACCTGCTGTTACAAATAGTTTTAAGGTTCAAGACTAAAGATATGTGGTGATGTTATTGAAGAAGGATTACTTTGATGACATTCTGTAGCTGAAAATGGGCATGTTTTCTTTTTCCTATGTCACTTATTTTCTTTGACCATTGTTAGAGAAGAGTGTGCTTGTTATTATTTGATCAATTGAAGGTGTCCTTTCCTCTAGGTAGTTTAGAAAATAGTAGGTTTCTTATGGAAACTTTCTCATCAGCTGTCTCTGAAGAACTAGGTTGTTAATTAATTCAACTCTTCTCACCTATATTTTCCTTGTATATTAAAGTACGCTATCATCTTGATGAGGATCCAAAGACATTAAAGGTGTTCCCAATTCCTCTTCACGATTCTGCGGGTACTACTTTGCACTATGATCGCCTTAGTATTTCTCCTGATGGAAGAATTTTGGCTGCAACCCATGGTTCCACTTTACAGTGGTTATGTGCTGAGACTGGAAAGGTGTTAGATACAGCTGAAAAGGCCCATGATGGTATGCCCAAGCAAGCATAAACTCTTTGATATTTTCCATACTTCAAGTAATTTTCTTTCCATGATCTTCGAGTCATCGATTCTTTTCTTCACTTGCAGATGACATTGCATGCATTTCATGGGCACCTAAAGCTATTCCAACGGGTAATACTGCTAAACTGACTCTATTTTCTTTCAGTTCTTTACGTAATTTATAGTTCCTAACATATTTCCATCATTGACACAGATTTTCTGTCAAATCTGTTTCATGCTGTTTTTGTTTTCTAAATAGTGTTGGATGATAATTCAAAATTTTATAGATAACTTTAAAATTTAAAATGTGAGGAATACAAAGATATGTTTGGATGTTGTGAATTTGTATTGGATTTAATTAGAACACACTTAGGTATAGAAGTTCTTTACACTGATAACCAATCATGTCTTGCCATGTCACTAAAAATGTTTGACTGTTATAATAATTACCTTGAAATGAGGTAATGTTTGATTGGTTGTTACTGTAAAAAACTTTAAACTAATAGTATATCAAAATTGAACTCATTTGTATTTCCTCTAATAATGCCTAGAATGTATTTTTATACTAGAGTTTGATTTTGATATACTGTCAGTAGAAAGTTTTCTACACGGTCAATCAAACACAAACTATCGTTTCTGTGATTTTTAAAGTAATTATTATAAAAAGTCAAACATTTTTGTGACATGGCACTACATGATTGGTTGTCAGTGTACATTTACAATCATTTCAATTAGATCCTTTATACTAACCAGCATCTGATTTTTTTGTGATCTTAAATATTGTGGTGCCTTCTGCAGGAAATGAGCAAGTACTGGTTTTAGCCACAGCCAGTGCAGACAAGAAAGTCAAGTTGTGGGCTTCTCCATCACTCCCTTCATCCTGAACTATTCTAGTGCACCAATCACCATTCCACCATATATGCATGAGAGCACCTACTGACAACTAATCTTTTTTAAAGAGAGATGCTTCATCATAAGTTCCCAGCTTTGGTCCCTTCCTCTTTGGTTCAGTCATTTTGCAACTTGATTGAAGCTGAATGGTATAATGGAAAGTTTGATGAGAAACTAGGATGAGGTGAAATCGATGCAAGTTCGTTCTGTTGCTGCTTAGACTTGGATCTTACAGAATTTTTGTGACTAATAATTTATAATTTATATAGTACATAGACAATGTTGTTGGTTTTGGTTGCTAATGAGCCAAATGTGAATGATGAGGTCATGCAAGAACAGTGTATCAGTAACTCGGGAGAAAACATATTTGGACATGTTGCTGGAGATTTCATTTTCTGCGCCATATCGAGGGCATTAATAGTTTCAATTTTCAATTCATGGAAATGATTACATTGGGAAATAACTGGAAATTTGTAATTGAATAATGTTAAAAATTGCAAGGAAATTAACTGCACTCCTCAATGTTTGAGGCATTAAGCCAACCGTAACTTCTAATTAACAAAGTTGATGTTCCTGTGTTACTACAGCACTTAAACTGAAGTGACGAAGCTACACTAACTTGAGGTGGCTGTTCGGTACTATGTAATGATATTAAGGCTTAATCAAGAGCTTCCATTGGCATGTGGCAACGCTTTGAAAAAGAACAAAACAAATGACAAAGATTCAAAAAAAGATGATGCGCCCACCGTGGGGCTCGAACCCACGACCACAAGGTTAAGAGCCTTGCGCTCTACCAACTGAGCTAGACGGGCTGGTTGACAGTTTCGCTAGCTGATAAAATATAACATATAAAATAGTTAACAAATTAAATGTTTTGGGTGCCAAAATGTCATTAATATCTTTTTCACCTGGAGTTTTTCTCGCTAATATAAAAAATGATACATAATAGTTTACAAATAAATTTTTAGAGCAAAGTCAAAGTGTATATCTTATTTGTTATTATCCATATTTTAATATGATAGCGAGCAACGTTATTACAGATGCCCGTCTAGCTCAGTTGGTAGAGCGCAAGGCTCTTAACCTTGTGGTCGTGGGTTCGAGCCCCACGGTGGGCGTTATCATCTGTGATCGTTTTTCTTTTCTTTTTCTATTGTTGACTTGTGGGTGGATTATTTATCTACTTCTTGGGAGAGATATAAAATGTCCCACATTTGATCTTATTTCTCACACTACCACTTTTGCTGACTTGTTGAAACAGTCTTTCAAGTGAGGATGTAAGAAAAAAATTGTTGACTATAGTGATAAAGGTGAAGATAATAGTTTATAAAAGGACTTGACATGTGTATCAGTAGTATTCAGTAGTAAGACAAATAAGAGAGAACCGGGGACATACGTTGTCTTTGTTTTATTGCATTGATTTTAAGTTGAGTCAAATTATGAGTTTTGCTTGGAACATATAATGAAAATTTGTTCCCATTGCATCCATTTGTTGTCCTCTGCAAGCACCCAATTTTTGTAAACTGAGCAGCTACAAGTGTTGAATCATGGTCACGGAGCCCATCTGGTCTGGGTATCAAAAACTAGTTGTACTATGCACAAACAACGCTTGAAACACAAAAATGAAATTTGGAGTGGTGAATACAAATGCGATCACGTTGTGGTCATGGTTGCCTTGCGGTCTTCATTTTGAAACCTTGATTATCACAAACCTTTTTCAGTATACATGGACAGACACGACTGCACTCTAAAAATTGTACTCCTTATTTTCAAAGCAAAGAAACTGGTTATTGGAAATAATTTTGGATGAGTATGAATATGCAGTAGACCACACTGTTAGTCAAAATAACGGTTCATTCTACGCTACATAATCCAAAATTTACATCACCCATTGCATCACTCATGTGGCAAGTGTTGAACCAATCATTTTGACATTTAGACATTTGACTTTTCAACTAGTCAATGTTTGAAAATTTGACCCACCCACGTGGCTATTGGATTGGCCCACAATTTCCCACATGGGTTGTGTAATGAGTAGTGTAAATTTTGGGTAGTGCAACTTAGCCTAAACCCCTAAAATAACAGCTCAATTTTGTCTATAGCTATTACATAAGGCAATGAATGAAACCCTGTGGATCTTCCTCTAACCCCAGCCAATGCCACCATCCCTTTAACTAAGCAGTCGGCCACAGACCAATGATCAATTGTCAATGCAAAAATTCAAGTAAAACATATATGTGGGTCCCAGTTGAAAAATATCTTTGTTTACTCCTAGGTGCCCTATCGTTTTATGGCAAATTAATCTTTCATAATTTATTTAAGTAGGAATTCTCCTGAAAAAAAAAAACATTTATATTTTTGGAAACAACAAATTTTGAAAAGGTACAATATTAATATCCACATTAAACTAAGCAAAACTTAATTTACAGTCATGTTATAATAATATCCACTATGTCTCTACCACCTCACATCTTTACATGGATCCTACAACCTCAAAATGCCATATTGGTTTAAAAAAAGTTCACAAGTAATATTTTAAAGCAATTTGGCAACTTGATTTTTCTCTCCCCTCAAACATCAAATACTAAACCATAGTTTAAGTTAAGCTTCACAATCGCTAGTCGATTCAGCTGAACTCATCAAAACATGAAAATTTATTTGACTTTATCTATATGCATCAATAGGTAATCTTCTTTTTTTTTTCATTTAAACTTATAACTAATCATAACTCGAAAAATATGTTCTTCTCCTGATTGTTGACCTATGTGTCTGATCCAACGGCTAGGACCCTTTATTGTACTTGCTGCACCACTTCTGCTCCCTATGTATGCAATATCCAAACCCTTCCCAACAGGCAAGAACACTGATCTGACCACCCTTGTGCCCTTCTCAAGCACCACGTTCCATCTGAACCCTGAAAAGTTTCTTTGCCATGCATTCTTGCATGCCAAAACTGCACCTTTGTTGCTCACTTTTGCCACCCTCAAAACCCTAGCAAATTCCCTGCGCCTGCAATCCACCACAAGAAAATCCAACCCTTCAAGCCTAGCAATCGCCGTCTCTGCCTCTCCGACCACCACCTCCGGTGGCGGTGACACCCCATCTCGGCCATGGTGGCCGTGTATTCCATTCTTGATACATCGTCCGGGACTATGCACACGTGTCTTGCACCGGTGTTGCGAGCAGCAACTGCTAGGCCAACACTTGCCGCCACAGGACCACCATGGAACCATGATTCCACGATGAACTTGGTATTCCAACCTGCGGCTGTGGCGGCTAGAAGCTCAGCTACACCAGATTCCTTCAATTTCTCACACTACAGCACAGGATACCATATTAAAATTTCATATTATCAATATTAATATCAAGGTTTTAAATAGCGGTCCGCGATCACAATTGAGACCACAATATTAAGGTTTTTTAACCTCCGCGACCGCACTTGTGAACTAATTAGTTTCATCTTTTCAGAATCGTCCATAGTTGTAATAAACGCGGTATAATATCAACCACGACTGGAACCGCTATTTAAAACCTTGTTTTGTGGGAAACAAAAATCATACCAAGAAAGCAAGAAAATAAGAAAGAAGATGAGATTGAAAGGGTAATTAAGAAAGAAAGATTTGAATAATGGATTCCATTTATTTATCTTGATACTAATAATGGTTAATTCTATCTTGATCTTGAAAGGATAAAGGTGCTTACCGATTTAACAGCGTCTATGTAAGCTTTTAAGGCCGTTTCTGGAGACCAAACGAGCTTCATGGTGGGTGTGTCTCTTCGTTCCCTTTCTTTCTCCGTTTTTCTCTCTCTCTCTCAGAGGAGATCTAAAGCTATATATAACCAATGCATCATCTCAGGTTTTTTTAATAAGGTGAAGGGAAAGACAGAAAATTATAAAAGAATTCTTTTAAATATTGAATTGAGTTATTAATTAAAAAAATTCGTATTTATTTATTTATTTATTTATTTATTTATTTATTTTTTGGTTAAGATCTTTCTACTTCATACATAAATTCAATAATAAATGCTGTTGAAGACGTACACCAAAAACAAAATTAAAAAAAAGTTATCGAAGAGAGAGGGGAGGGATGTAATGGTGGTGTTGGAGATGGGTAAGCGTTGACATTTGCTTACACAATTTTAACGTGTTTTTTGGTAGGTGATGGATTTCCGGTAGGATTACGGATCGCCTGTCCCAGCCCACAGCACAAGTCTGCTTTGGATAGACTATAATACGAGGGGAAGCGGAAATCGAACCCACGACCTGGCTAGCAGGACAGTGGGATCTTACCAGCTGGTTCATCCCAAGGGGACACATAATTTTAACGTGTTCTACCCAAAAAAAAAAAATTAAGATTAATGCCGAAACATGACGAAATTAGCTAGAAATGATTAAACAATGAGCTGACTAGATTTCATTCTCAATTTGGTAAAGGGTGAAAATTAGGTGAAATTTTCATTAAATTCTAATATAATTTTATAAATAAAAGTGATCTATAAAATTATTTTACCTCATTTTTCATCTTATACTAAACAATAACCCCTGTATATTAAATTTCAATCATCAGTTTTGAACATGAGAGTCTCTCTAGAAATACTATTCTTCTCTCCCAGTGAGAAGTCAGTGAATTTACCTATATCAAATATATTTATTTTACATTCATTTTTAAATTTACTAATTAATTACTATATAACTACCTTTTTTCTGTTGAATTACTATATAACTACCTGATTTTATTGATCATTTAGTTATTTCCATGTAATACTTATCCTTTTTAGGACAAATATTTTAAAACAAATATAGTAGAATATTTATACCCCTTTTAACGATTCCTAATAGAGATTATCTTAATTTTTTACTAAAAGTATTTACTCAATCAAATATTGCGAGGTGGAAAAGAAATTTTATCTTAATTACAAGAAGGCCGGTTTATGGAATAATAAATTTGATACCAAAAAGAAATATGGAAAAAGGGGTGTACATAATAGTGATATTATTTTGGTTATTTTTTTTTTGAATTTTTCATTTTATTTTTTTCAATCAATGTGTTTAATCTTTTTTCATAATAGTGATATTTAATTTAATCTTTGTCAATGTATTTAATCTTTTGATTAGTGTCGCATGGTATTTTAATTTGAATAAATTCAATCATTATAAGAATGTAGTTGTCTTTATATGAAAAATGCGTAAATATGTTTTATTAAATTTTAGTATATCTATCATTGTATTGGGTTTGGGTATTCCTTGTACCCGATTTATTACATCTCTTACTTAGCCAAAAAAAAAAAAAAAAATTGATTCATCAATTAGTTTTATATTTTATATCCTTTGGTTTATTTCATTAATTATCATAATTATAATTAATAAATTATTAATTATATTAAAGGTATTTATCAATAAATCATCTACTTAAAATACTGATTTAAAATTAATGTTAAAAGATTAAAATATTTTTTATTTTAAATTTTTTTAGTTATTTATAGAAAAATTTCTTTTTTTAACATTATCTATTTTTTTTGGTGAAATTTTTATTTAACATTTTATCTCGCATATATGTACATCAATATAAAACTTTCATTTTACAGTTTTATCTTTTTTTTTTGTGTGTGTGTTTGTTTGTTTGTTTGTTTGTTTGTTTGTTTTTTTTGTTGTTGACATGTGTGTGTGTTTGTACTGATTACTAAATTACTAAATATGAATATTAAAGCTGAATGGTGTTTATATAGGACTTTTTATCATTTCCCATGTTTTATATGAACGCAGCGACTTTTCTTAAAGGTTCTCTTGTCCTATATGAAGATTCCTCTACATGCTTGACTTTTTATTAATTGTCTGGTTCACCTGTCTTATTTACTTTTTATTTATCGATCGTTGGGTAATTTTATTTTGTTTTTTTGACAAAATTGGGTATTTTACTAAGCAATATATGGACACAATAACGAATTCTTAATCAAAATGCTTTTCCTTCCCAACAAGTATTAATTTATGTCAACATGCATGCACACATCACTAAGTAAAAAAATCTAACAATTTTTTTTTTCAATCTGCCATTTCTTTTTGTAGCTTAGGTATATATGGTCACTCTTAGAATGATTCATCATTATCAATTTTCTGATGAATTATTTTCCGTTTTTCATAAAATTTTTTTTGCATAAGCTTTTATATAATTTTTAATATATTGTAAATATAAAATTTATTACACTGTCAATTGATTATAAATTATTTTATATATGGCTTTTAAAATAATTATTATAATGATATGACAATCCAAATTTTTTTTTTTTTTGATATAAGACAAACCAAAATTGATTAATAATATGAAATATCTTTGTATGAATAATATATAACAATTAAATTTGCACAAACACAAATATATTTGACCATATCAAATGAAAATAAATTAAATTTTAAGAAGATAAAAATAATGAATATTACGTTATTAAATAACTTTGAATACTTTTTGCACAAAATCAATCGTTCGATTAAAATACAAGATGAATTACGCATATGAATTACAACAACTGAACCATAAATCATGTCGAGGATTAAATTCATTTGACCTCCTGTCATTGTTTATTAATCTACTTATCCAACCTTTTCCATCAAACTCCTAAAGATCGATCCCATGACCATCATTTTGCTTCGTAGTTTATTTTCTGATGTACATATACTTCTGTATTGCTTCAGCATCTCTTAAATTTATAGCAAATCCTTTCAATACCATTATCCGATTTTATATTTTATTTCTTCTTATAAATTCATGTTTTTAATTTTTTTATCATTATCTTTGATTGATTACTTTTTCAATTAATAAATTTGTTGTGTTGAAATATGTCAATTATCCTACTTTATTTTATATTTCTTCTTATTGAACTCAAGTTTTTTAGTTATTATCCAAATCAACTTTGTACAATGAAAATTAGTTTTTCACCCGCAGAGTAATTAAGATGATACTTTGAAAAATAAAATAAAAAATCAACTTTATAACTTTCTTAGCATTTCCTCTGATTGGTTATTTTTATTTATTAAATTTTTCATTCTAACATACATCACTTTCATCATTAATTCTGACATTGCTGCTTCGTTTATTGATATAGAATTTTTATAATTGATTTATCGTTTGTTTACAACATTAATATATCCTCCTACATAACTTTTTTTTTTTGGCAAGACCTACATAACTCAAGTCTATGGGTATCCTAATTCCAATTGAATATTATGATAAAATTCTATAAGCTCCAATATAACCATAATCAAATAAATATGAGATTATAGCATGTTTTACAATCATATACATATAGATAACTGAGTTTGAGTTAGATGTGTGTACCTGGCCTGAAAGACCGAAGAGAGAACAAGAGTTGGTAGAGAACAAAGACGAGAGAAAACTCCCCTCTACCCTGTTGGTTTTCAGACTGTGTTAATCGTCTAATGGTGCAAAGATTAAATAACCTAACAGATGAAGGCTGAGACCTCTCATTGGGCATCGAATGAATGGTCAGACCCATCACTGTCCATTCAAAACAAAAGGCTAATAATATTCATCATATTGATAAAGTGATTAACCATAATTAATATATTAACTATAATTCCTAATAATTAATTAATGCTAATCTATGATATTGATTAATTAAAATAATTAATCCAACATATTATTTTATTTAATTAAAGTTCTTAATTTTATTATCATTTTTCATATTTTTTGGTTTCTCAAAGTATCCTTCATGGTTTTTGAGCTGGACTGCAAAAGTGTTGTTGATGGTGTTTTGTATCCTAGGCCGGACTCAACTGAGTTTGGTAATATTGTTAGTGAATGCTCTAGGATCCTTTTTTTTTTTTTCCCAAACTTTAGGGTAAAGTTTATTCGAAGGCAAATGTATATGGATGATTAAGAATAGAATATATGTATTTTTTTTAAGCCATTAAATGATTTTTATTAGGTAAATTAATCTTGATCATCTATATATAGTTATATGTTTAAAATTCACTTCTCTCACCTTCTCACGGTAAACACTACTCTTACACTAGACGTATGACTGTATGGTCTAGTGAGAGGAATGTGTATTTTAAGAAGGTTAGAGGAGCAAATATTGATCTCGCAATTATATGAAAGTTCTTGCCAAGTTTTTGGGAGGAGGGGGTGAGGAAGATCGACAGAATGACTCTCTTTCAGGAGAGCAGGATAATGATATTGTTGTTGATGATGATTCTAATTTCACAATGGTTTTGTCTAGATCTCAGAAATATAATCTAAAAAATATATATATAGTAGGCTTAATGTTAAATTTACTTGATTCATGTCTGATTTTTTTTTCTTTTTTCAATAAATTTATGGTGACATAGGATCACCTTACTTAAAAAATCATTTCTAATTAATAGTCACCGAATTATTAAAAGAAGTCTTTTAAATAATAACATAATAATGAAATGCTCTCGTGTGATTGATGAGGCTCAAACTATCAATTTTATCTACACAATATCTAGTGATTTGATCATGACTATGCTTTAGAAGAGGAAAAAACACAAGTGGCTGCGGATTAAATTTTTTTATTCCAATGTTATTATCCATTTGAATTCCGGGCTTAATCTCTTCCACTGCGTAGTTATCAACCAACGTAGTCAGTCATCTTATTCTAAACGATGGTACGTAACTATGTCCTTGCAAACACACAAGCGCCGTACATAGATAAGCAACTTTGAATTTGAACGAATGAGTAAATGAACAAAAGTTGAAGATCCTTTTCTAGTTAGAAATAAATCACTAAAGACAAAATGTTATATGGAATATAAAAATCTAGATCCGCAATTGGGTTCCATTTAGATTATTAGTTAATTAAAATTGTTTAACGAATTATTCTCGACATATATAACTTAATATGTATCACAAGTGCACGTGAGATAATTAGACCATTATTAATTTATAACAAGAAAAATATAATTAACTTAATATAATCAATTTGGCTATTTTAAGATAAAAAAAAAAAATTTAAGCTAAAATTTTCCCTATATAAAATGCTCAACCGCACAAATGAATAAACTTAAAGTCAAAATCTATTGACTATTTGGCAACCGATAATAGGCCAAGGGGAAAATTTTAATTATTTTACGATCGAAATACATTTCGGTCGCTAAAGAACGTATACAAAAATTTAAAATGTAGCCTTTTAGCGACTGAATTCTAATCAGTCGCTAAACTAAACCAATATAGAATTCAAAATAAACCTAATAGCGACCGATTTGGCGACGGATATCAAAATTTAGTTATGGCAACCGAATTAGCGACCGATTATTTCGGTCGATAAAAATTAAATCCTTAAATCGCGCGGAACCCCCTTTCTTCCTCACTTTCACCTGAACTCTGTCACTCACTGTATCTCTCTTTCCTGCTCTCCTCTCCTCCAGCCACCACAGGACGCGGTTGCTACCCTCACCTTCGGCCACCACCGTCGTCTCCTCTCCTCAGGTAAGCTCTCCTCTTCTCTCTCTCTCTTTCTGTTTCTCTTGTATCTCTCTCTGTCTCTCTCTCTATTTGTGTCTCAGGTTCTCTCTCTTCCTCCTCCGGCCACCACCACCTCTCACGGACCCTGTACTCGCGCGGCCACCATCCCCAACAAGCTCCTCTCTCAGTTTTGTCTCATCTCCACGCGGCCACCACCATCTCAGGTATGTATTTTTTCCTGAAACTTTGGTGTCCAC
Source organism: Echinosophora koreensis (assembly GCA_035048595.1). Taxonomy (NCBI): domain Eukaryota; kingdom Viridiplantae; phylum Streptophyta; class Magnoliopsida; order Fabales; family Fabaceae; genus Echinosophora; species Echinosophora koreensis. Next base: position 140,567 of record JAPCYP010000068.1, read on the forward strand.
TTTCTTTGCAATGATATGATCTAGCAATTTCCTCCAGAATTTTTTTTGATTGTTGACAATCAGTAAGAAGAGTTACAATGCTAGATATCTAGAAAAGGTGGTCGAAATAAGTTGGCAACCTGCAGAAAGAGAATCATATCTTTTTTGACTATATATATATGCTATATGTTTAACTGATTTAGGGTTTGGGTTCACTTGTTAATTTCCTGTATTTGTGACATTATGATAAGAAACTTGTAAGCATTCCTTAGTCGTCTTGTTGATTATTTTTCCTCCACTCTGACTGGAAATGAAAAGCCTCTCCAAAAATTTTTTTGAGTGTTGACAATCATGTCTCTGAGATTCAGTTGAAGCCACTGTGTAATAGGTGTGAGATTCAAGTGTTGAAAAAATAGTAGTTGTTAGGAGTCACTGAATGATTATCTAATTAAGAGTGTTATTGAATATTGAGCTAAGGTTGTATGCTCTAGTACTTGACTTGGTGTAAATTGTAGTACTTGATTTGGTTAGTGTTTTTGCATCATCACAATAATATCACATTTATATTCATAGTTTTACTTATATATACTTTTGGTGTCCACTTTCTTATGAACCAAATGCTTGTTTTGTTTAAGAAGAAATGTGAGTTGGCACCTTATACATATAATAATAAGACATTGTCGAGACTATAGTATTTAAAACTTAAACAATCATAAATCATGTGAAAGAGATTGGGTTTCACAATCCTCTTGATTTGGGTTTCACTCTAACTGTGTTATTTGTTATTTTTTAGTTTGTGCTCTTTGTTTTCTTTGGCTCCTTCTTGGAGTAAGTTGCTTGGTTTTGTGCTTTCTCTCTCAGGTAAGTTGTCTCAATACTATCTATTCAACTTGTGAATTGTAAATAGCTTCTGATTGTCTGGTGTATGCAAACAATTATGTGAATTACTGTGTTGTCTGTTAGTAGAGAGCGGAGCTCAATAGGATGTGATCCAGTCTGAAAGGCGAGATGCTGGTTGTGTGCTGATAACTTAGAAATTGATTCATGTGTTTGTCAATTACTATGTTGTTTGTTAGTGGAGAGCGGAGCTCAATAAGATAGTTCATTGTAAATAGCTTTTGATTGTATAGTGTTTGCAATGTTTATGTGTTGATGCAATGTGTTGTTTGTTAGTGGATGAGAGGAGCTCAATAGGATGTGATCCTGTCCGAAAGGTGGGATACTGGTAATTTAGAAATGATGCATGTGTTTTCCAATAATGTATTGTTTGTTAGTGGAGAGCGGAGCTTAATATATAGGATGTGATCCTGTCCAAAAGGCGGGATGCTAGTTATGTGCTGATAATTTAGAATTTACGCATGTTTTTGACAATTATGTGTTACTTGTTAGTGGAGAGCGGAGCTCAATAGGAATGTTTGCTACAATATTTTATCTTAGTTCGTATTGAATTACGCTGCAATATATATAAGCTAAACTATTTTGCAATATATATAGGTTAATGGTTTTATTTTCTGTTAGAGTTAATTATTAATTTACGAAAGCCATAGTTTCCTGTTTGAGATTCAATATTAATGAGCATGCGTACCTTCTCAAGGTATGCATGCTCATTGTATTGAATCTTGAATTGTCCAAGTGATTTAGGAAAAAACCTTTTTCACACTCGTACAATAGTCATTTCCATGTTTAAATGCCATATATACTTGGCGAAATCTCGGTCTGATGCATTTCTTTTTATTCTCCGGGTGCATAGGTGGATCCCACAGTGCTCGAGTCGTGTACTTGGAGACCGATGGGAAATGCTGCCGAAATTTCGTTAAGTATAAGGCATTTGAATAAGGGAATAACTATTATTAACTAAGTGTGGTAAATGTTTCTTCTCGAATAGGATAGGTTCATACCTTGTCATAAGAAGGAGATTGATGGAGTTATAGGAATGCACCGTAATATATAAGTGTTGTTGTAGGGCTGCTCAGGCTATTTAATTGGCAGCAATGGAGATTCTGGAGAATCGGAAATGGATGTATCATAGGTTGGATTAGAATAAACGTCTTAGGAAAGCGTTTAGAGTTGGAGTGGGTGAGTTTATAGAGTTTGTTGTTAGCTAAGAGAGATTTATAAGGCGAGGCGATGATCATTTAAGGTGTCCTTGCAAAAGATGCAAGTGTAAATCTTTCAGAAGCGTCGATGGAGTTGTGGCCGATCTTTATAAGAAGGGCTTCATGCTTGATTACTATTATTGGAGTAACCATGGTGAGACGTTGCCCGATTTTAACCCGGCTGTGTTTTTAGGTTCGTACTATGGAAGTGGTGAGTGGAGGGAAAAATTGAATCCATACGAGCATATGATAATGGATCATGCTGGACCCTCGGTTGGTGTTGCACTAGAAGAAGATGGGGGAGAAGATGGTGGAATGGGTTTCCAATACATAGAGGAGAATTAGAATCCCGAAGCTCAAAGATTCTATGACATGCTGAGTGCTGCAAGATCTCCGTTGTGGGAATGATGTCGGGAGTAAACGGAGTTGTCGATGTGTATGGAATGGTTGCGTATCAAATCTGATTACAATATGCAAGAAGGATGTTTTAATCGCCTCCCCATGTCAATGTCCAAGGTGTTGCCGGAAGACAATCGGATGCCTACTAGTTTTTATCATGCTAAGAAGTCTGTTGAGAATTTGGGTCTGGGGTGTTTTGAAAATTGATTGTTGCCCGAATGGATGTATGTTGTACTACAAGGATGATTCAGCGGATATCATAACATGTTGTCGATTTTGTGGTGCGGATCGGTACAAGGGAACCACTAGGAGGGGCATTGAGAAGAAGACCGCTTTAAAAAAGATGTGGTACTTTCCGCTCGTGCCAAGACTTACAAGATTGTACTCTTCAATGGCCACTGCATCTCACATGAGGTGGCATAGTGAGCATCAGAGGGAGCAAGATGTCTTATATTATCCGTCGGATGGGAAGCATTTTGATAGGGTTCATATGGCGTTTTCGCAGGACCCTCGGAACGTCCGATTAGGGTATGGATGGATTTAATCCTTTCGGGCAATCTGGAAAAGCCTACTCTTGTTGGCCGGTTATCCTGACTCCGTACAATCTTCCCCCAGGGACGTGCATGAAGGGGGAGTTTATATTCCTGACAGTCATAATTCCAGGTCCGTCTAATCCAAAAGGGAAGATTGATGTGTACTTGCAACCGCTGATAGATGAGTTGACAATGTTGTGGAATGATGGTGTGTTGACTTATGATGTATCTTTGAGGCAGAATTTCATGATGAAAGCAGCTTTGATATGGACGACCAATGACTTTCCTGCCTATGGGATGATGTCGGGTTGAATGACCGTGGGGAAGCTTGGTTGCCCAGTATGTATAGAGCGATTGAAGGCATTCACACTTAAAAACAGTCGAAAGATCTCATATTTTGATTGTCATCGTCAATTCCTTCCACAAGATCATCCTTATAGGAGAACAAGACTGCATTCAAGAAGCGTTGTGCGGAGACCACACCCCATCCCCCGCATTTGCCTGGTCCTAATGTATGGCGGAGAGTAGAGAATTTACCGCTCGTCCATGAATCCCAAGGAGAACATATTCTTGATTATGGCGTCAAGCATAATTGGACGAAACAAAGTATATTTTGGAGGTTGTCGTATTGGAGAACGCATTTACTCCGTCACAACATTGATGTCATGCATACTGAGAGGAATGTGTTTATGAATATGTTTGACACTGTGATGGACATCAAGGGAAGGACAAAGGATACAAATAAAGCCCGATTGGATTTGGCGGAAATTTGTAATCGGAAGGAGCTTTAGTTGCAAGATGGTAGCTATGGCAGACTTATCAAATCGAAGGCAAGTTATACACTAAGCAAACCACAGAAATTAGCTGTCTGTAAGTGGGTTAAAGAACTGAAGTTGCCTGATGGGTATGCTTCCAATCTGGGTAGATGTGTTGACATTAAGGTAACAAAGTTACATGGAATGAAGAGTCATGATTGTCACGTGTTCATGCAACAGTGGCTTCCAATTGCGTTCGACGTATTACCTAAATCAATTTGGAACCCACTTGTTGAGCTTAGCCACTTTTTCAGGGAGCTTACTTCGACAACACTAAATGTGAAACAATTAAAGGATATGGAAGATAAGATACCCGTGTTGTTATGTAAGTTGGAACAAATCTTCCTTCCAAGTTTCTTTGATTCAATGGAATACCTTCCAGTTCATCTACCTTACGAAGTAAGAGTTGGTGGTCCAGTCCAATCCACTAGATGTATCCATTTGAGAAGTATACAATATCAATTATTATAATTAATTATTTGTATTTATCCATTTGAGGGGTATCCATTTTAGCTTTCCTTAAAACTAGTAATTATTTGTATGTATCCCTCTTTAATAGGTTTTTGCACTCCCTTAAACACAAAGTCAAGAACAAGGCACGAGTAGAGGGTTCCATTTGTGATGCATACTTAGTAGAGGAGACTTCCACTTTTGCCTCCTATTACTATCCGGATGAAGTTGACACGAGAAGGACTAGGATGCCTCGAAATGTTGATCCTGGTGAAGGATGTTCAATTAGTCCTCCTATATCAATATTCAACTATCCGGGCAGATTTAGTAGCAAATCTCAAGGATATTTCTTGGAGCAGTGTGACATTAATGCTGCTCATCTGTACATCCTTCAAAATTGTGATGAGGTGGCGTCATATTTAGAGTAAGTGTCTATAATGTCTTTTATAAGTTCAATTGTTATTTATGGTTATTAATCGTCCTGCAGTTAACCTCCCATGTGTAAGATGTATGGCAATTTTCTAAGGGAAATCCAACCTGACATTTCGAACGTTCAGGTTGATCGAGAAATTACTTCTCACTTTGCTGCATGGTTCAATAAATATATAGGTTAAGCATATTCATTTGTTGCAATACTTTTTCTCTCCTTAAATATATATGGTGTATAAGTTGGATATATTATTAAAATTTGTAGGTACTAGATCCAGTAAACAATGTTCAAAATCCATTGTTGACTAATTTTGCATAGGGACCTAAAAGATTGGTTACATCATGGAACACTTACATTGTAAATGGATAAAAATTTAACACAAAACAATGGAGTGAAGGAATGAAGTCGTGTAACTATGGTGTTTTTGTGCGAGCCACTGATGGCAATGTAGAGGATGATTTCTATGGGGTTCTAACTGATATCCTTGAACTTGAGTATACCGGTTTCCCCGTGACGAAGTTAGTTCTCTTCAAGTGTGATTGGTTTGATCTACTCTTGACGTAGGGACAAAAATTGATAAAAAGTATGGCATTGTTGAAGTTAGGCTATCTCGTAGGTATAATAAGACGTACGATCCATTCGTTTTTTCACAACAGGCCAATCAGGTTTATTACACGCCATATCGCGAATGACATCAAGGCTGGTTGGCTGTCATTAAGATAATGGCTCGCAGTACTGTTACTGATAACGTAATCAACCAGCCTGAAAAAGATGCTCCGTACCAAGATGATGAGTTTTCAGGGCCCCACGTATCGTTGGATATTATGCCAGACATCATTGTTAATTCTCCGGAGGACATTTCCGGCGATGGGGAAGAAGTTGAAAGAGAGTGAATGGATCAATCTGAGTTGAACGAATCTAGCGAAGGCACATTCCAATCAAGTGAGACTGATGAGAGTGAGGGTGAATTTAGTGACGGAGATTCTACTTAGATAATTTATATATGCATTGTTCATGTTTATTCATGTCTAAACTTGTTGATTAATTAGTTATTATTTATACTGTGATGTAATAGCTTTATCATTTTTTACACAGATGGCAGATTCCACTAGAGGTAGGGGCAGCACGGTGGTCGTCGAGGAGGCCGTGGCAGAGGTCGTGCTGCGAGAGATCCTCCTCCGACCGACACACCGACTTCTGATCCAGGTCACCTTGCCAGTACCTCTGTGGACGAGCCTCATGCGACACCCCTCCTTGGGAGCCGTCACATAGTTACCCAAATGTGGAAAATAAAATTATAATTGCTGGTTACTTTCGGAAAATACTCTTTTATGATACTTTGCTTACTACAAAATTGGTGGTAAAACTTTTTCTTTTCTTCGACATACAGAAGCCTATCACAAATATATAACCGTATATATTTATATACAGAAAGCATTATACAACTATACTGCATCATATTGTTTTCACATCTAGACCTATATCCGTATAGGTTCTAAAAAAAAAGACCACATAAAATATCATTATACATTATTCAAAACATAAGACTCCTTACTTCAAAAGTATGGCTCTCCAAAGCCAGACATACATATTATACACCCATCTAATGCCCTAGTTGAGCTGGTCACTCTATACGACACCCACTAAGAAGACTCCAGAGGTCATTCTTAAGAATCCACGGTTGCTTTAAAGGTCAGGCCTAAGGATCCTCGAATGCGCCAGGGGTATCTCCAGGTCCACCTATACTCAAATAGAATATAATCCACAAGTAGAGAGACCAATAAGAAAATATGCAAGAGTGAGATTCCAATATCTGGATTTAACACGATAACTACATGCCCGACACAAAAGAAAATAGATAAATATATACATGGTTATAACAACATGAACATTCATATCAACGCAATTAATTCATCCATGGGTTTCACACCCCAAACGTCATCATTTAAAAACTATGCATGAATACTTCATATACCTCATCTAAAGTCAAACTTAAGCTTCGGAGCTTCAAACACCAAATAAATGAGCTGATCAGGCTCGATTGCCAAATAAGGAACGCCTTCTTGAATACCTTTCCATTAAGATGTACAGGTTCGCCTTCTGGAATACCTTATCTATTAAGATACCCAGATTCGCCTTCGCCTTCGCCTTCTTGAATACCTTATCCTTTTAAGCTATCCAGATTCGCCTTCTGGAATATCTTTTCTCTTAAGATATCCAGATTCACGCCCTAGACATGTCTACCAATTAAATGCATATAAAACCTTTTGTTCCTAACACCTTGATTAGGATACAAAATCCAAAGAACACGATGTTCATAACGTCTTAAGAATACTAGTACACCATTTTTCGTTTGATACAAAAACTGCACAACTTGTCCAAGTCATTGAGTAAAACTTGTTTTACAAAACTCGCTTACAGAAAATCCTTTCTATTGTAACTCTATTATAAAACGTCAAACCATATTGAAATTCATTTTCTTTCAAAAACCCTTTTTTCCCCGAAATAATGTCTAATTCTTCGTAAAATCATTTCTACCATAATTTCCTTTATCAAATCACTAAGAAACTCATTTTCTTTCTTTTGAAAATCTTTCCCCAAGAAACTCTAGTTTTTTTTTATTAATAAAAATGATCTTAAAACTAAATCTATGTGTGAATGATTACTGCTATTTTTAAGAATGCGTTCCGTAAATATTTTCGGAATTCACCGTCTTTTCGCATTTAAAAAAAAAAGTTTTAAGTCAAAACTTGCTCTTTTCCACGTAAATAATTTTCTAAAATCATCAATAAGTTATTTTTGAAAATTAATTTCATGAAATAAATTTTTATAATATATTGGATTTATCCACATAAAAATTAACAGTACAAAAATAATTTCACGGTTACGTCCTCACTGTAACTCATAGTTCACTTTTACGCCCTAAAATCCTAAAATTAATCTTATTTTCAACTTTGTCTCATTTTTCACCAACTAAAACCTAAGTAATATTATATTACCCTTTCTCATTAATTAAAACTCACTATCCCGTAAAAACTCCTTAACACTTTTAACTGTATTATTAACTAAGCACTGACTACTGTCAGGCTTTTCAATCCACAAACAACATCAACAATCATTAACAACATTGTATCAATTAACCCAAGCAGATCATGCATCAAAACACTATAATACATAGCTGCAAATAAATAAACACAGATAAAATAACACGACATAACATAAATTACACAAAACCCCATAACCACAGACAAATAATGTAAACCCACAACTTGATAGCACGTAGTCATCGGAAAAATCCCTCAGGCAACCCCCTCTTACCTGAAAGCAAAGTGTCTCTGAGAAACGGTTCGTCGGAAATCCAAGTAACACCGATAACGCGCGTACACGATAACTTAGCTTATCCTTCATTAAACACAACAATCAATTAACAAACACACAACTTAGTCAAACCTAAAATCCTACATGTTGGTTTCGGCCTAGGGCTGTTTTTAGGGTTAGAAATTTCTAAAATTCCTAAACTTTTGGATTAGTGATTCTTAATCACTTAAAACCCTAAATCAACACTTATAAGACGAAGGTTGAAATCAAATATTCCAATCCTCCAATAAATGAATTTCGGCCATGACCCATAAAATGGCTTAGAGACCTTGATTTAATTCAAACAACATAGATCCAATACATATATCATTTATAAGATTGAATCATGCAAAGAAAATGAACAAAATCTTCCCTCCCACCAAAACCTAGGTTCGGCCTCATGGGGTTCAAAGGGCTAGAAAGTTATGTTTGTTGCAAGCTTCTAGATCTAGAACATAGAGGTGATAATAGGATTATAGAAATTGGTTTCATATTTTTAGGATTTTTCTATGATTTTCTAGAGAATTTCAAACTTTCTAGATCTAGGAATTGAAAATGATGAACAAGGCATGGAATCATGGAAATAATTGAAGAACATGATCATGATTGAGTAAGGAGAACAAGGTTTACCTCTTGAAGATCAAAAACAAGTGAAGAATCAAAGACTTGCTTCACAAAATGATGATAGGAAAGCTTATGAACTTATGAGTTTTTGAGTCAAGAGTGAAATAGGATAAAAATGAAGTGTTCCCATGTGTTTTAAAGGGTGTGGGCTGCGCAAGTCCAAGGGAGTAAAGGGAAAGGAGGTGGCTCATTAAGGACTTAGGTGCAAATATTCTTAAGGACCATTTTGCAAAATTCTAAGAGTCTAAGGACCAATTTGCAATTTCCTCATAGTTGGTAATGATGAGGCCATGTGCGTCATAAATGCATTCACATGGTGAGTCATCTTGGATGACTCATTGATATTATCCCTTAGCGGGTCCCGAAAATCCTGTATTCAGGTTCGTCGCTTACCCGATTAAGATATCACCCGGATAAAATATAATATTTCACTTTTTTAGTGAAATATTTCAAAATAACCAAAAACGTTGGAAATTAAATAAAAACCTTAAGTGTTTCGTTCACGAGTCAAAACTAGGTCTTCTGATCAGTATAAATATACTGTCAATGAAATTCACAGACCGGGTTTCACCTGACTTTTCAACCTAAATTTTAATCGTAACTCTCTACCGTTAAGTAGAGTGTAAATAAGGTTTCGATTTATTTAAATGAATTTTCTAAGTCTCAGATAAAAATATAAACGTAATTATATAAATTTCTGATATTAGAAAATGGAAAAACTCGGGGTGTTACACCTCAAGGTGATGGAGTTGTACCCATTACGCAGCCCTCAGATGTCGGGACACAGGCTGCACCATCATCATCCACACCCGTGTCAGGACCATCATCATCAGCGGTGCAGAAGAGCCGTGGTTCATCCGACCGGAGGACTCTTCTTATCCCCAGGGGTGATAACGAGTAAGCTAATTTAATTTTTTTTTTATATCTAAGCATCGTTAATTTCCATATAATTGTTTAATTATTCATAACATTTATTAATGCTCTAATTTTCGTGCAGCTTTCTGCCCACGAAGGGCCCTTCTGATTCGATCTCGAAGATCATAAAGCAGAAGTTTGATGGTCCATGGCCTACATGGAAGGAGATCCCTGAGGACCATAGGGATCAGTTGTTTAAAGAGTTTAAGGTAACAATTTATTATATTATTTAAAATAAATTTACATTACCTATTAATTTAAATTTAATTATAATATATATAAGAATTGCCTAACAAGTGTATGTTGTCAGAAAGAGTATAGGTGGAACCAAGCATTGGAGAAGCTCATCAGGTCCATATTTGAGCATAAAGGTTCATTGGCCATGAAGAATGCTATGAACAAGCTGAGGAAGGGTAAAGATAAGGGGAAATGGTTGGACCCTGAGATCAGGAGGGGGCTGGAACAGTACTGGGCTACTGAGAAGTTACAGGAGAAGCAGGCCAAAGCTTGGCGTAATCGAGCTTCTGATGGTGGTGCATGTGCCTACACCGGCGGCTCTAAATCAGCCGCCGCTCACTTCGACAAGCTGGTACTACTTTAAATTTGATTATTTTAGCGTACTATTTAATTAGTTTTCATTTTTTAAATATCCTTATGAATTTAACTATTTTTTTATATGCAGAAAGCACAGAAACAACGACTCCCCACTGCTATGGAGTTGGTGGAGAGGACGAAGAAGCTGAAGTCCCGGGAATGGGTCAACGACAAGGCCCGTAACTATGCTGTAAGTAAAAAAAATTAGTATATACTAGTAATTTATTATTATTAATTTGTTAATATTGTTTATAACTATAACTAATTATCTCTTCAACTATACTTTGCAGGTTGGATTTAACTAGAAGAAGGACGATGCCATATCCCGTGCCTCACAGTCACAGGATGAGGCCTTGACTGGTGAGGGACCCCGCTCTCCTGTATCCATCGACGACAATGCCATATATTTGGAGGTCGTCGGGGGCAGGAACAAGAAGGGGCTTGTGTATGGCCTCAGACACTTGGGCGGCGAGTTTATCGCTTCATCGTTCGGCACGCCCGCTCCTTCCTACACGGATACCGTCCCTCCGGAGCAATTCAACCAGATCCAGGACACCATCACGCAACTGAACGCGGAGCTTCGGGAGAAGAGGGAGAGAGAGCAGATTATGGAGGAGCAGATTGCAGGCTTGACTCAGGCACACCAGTAGCTGATGCAGACGGGCATCGAGCAGGGCCAGACACTGCGGTTGGTGTTGGAGCAGATGAGGATCCAGGCTCCATTTGCTAATGGTGATGCTCCGACAGTTGTGCCGCCTGCTGTCGCTCCTCCAGTTCCGCCGCCTCTTCCTACTGATGATGTTGCTCCGAAGGACGATGAGATGGCAGACGTCGGCGGCACGGATGGTGAGGATGGTTGGTCGCCTCCGCGTCCGCCTCCGCATGACTGATGATTTTCATTTTTTTTTTTTTTTTTCATTTTATGGATTTACAGTTACTTTATTGTATGACATTATTTATTTATTTATATGATACTTTGATTTTTTTTTATATTGGTGAGTTGCAGTAATAAATTGAAGAATATTAAAGTAAAAAAAGCATTAATTTTTAATTTTTTAAATAAATTCTAATAAAATAAAAACCAAAAAAATAATAATAATATTAGCGACCGAAATGGCAACCCCATATCGATCGCTAGGCTTAAATTACAGGAATAAATAATTTCATGTTTAACGATCGAATTAGCGACCGAATATCAGTCACCAAATTCGGTTACCCTAATCATGCAACCAACTTAGCTGCGACCGAATTATGTAATTTAGTGACCGAATATTCGGTCTCTATTTGGGGACCGAAATATAAATTCGGTCGCTATAGCGACCAGGGTTTCTGCTACCCCCTGATTCTGTCATTAAACAAGATAGCGACCGAATTAGCATGTTTACGCTAAGCAGTTTTTTTTTATAGTGACTGTCACATGGACTGAAATATTATTATTTTAAGCCACATGTCAATCCTATCAATCTTGCATGCACTAAAATGTACAAAAGAAAAAAGTCTTAATTGCAGTTTTGGTCCCTCTGCTATTGGTCATATGCGATCTTGGTCCCTGAAGTTTTTTTTCGTGCACATTTGGTCCCCCTGTTTTTTCAATGTTGCAAATTTGGCCCTTCTGTCTAATGTCTGTCAATTTTTTAAATGATCAACATAGAGGAACCACTTCTCTAAGCACACACAACCTCTAGTTGAGGTTCTCCCTCCTCTGTGTCTTCGATTCAACATGATTCAGTGGTTCCTCTCTGCTATTTATTGGTTTCGTCACTCCTTTTCGAGACATTTTTTGGTTCCTCCACATGATCATTTACCACAAAAGCTCAAAAAGAGGTTTCATGCGCTTAGAGCAGTGATTCCGTGTGCTTACAAGAGTGATTCTTCTGTGTTGATCATTAAAAAATTGACAAACAATGACAAAAGGACTATATTTGCAACATCGAAAAAACAGAGCGACCAAATGTGCATGAAAAAAAACTTCAGGGACCAAAATCGCACATGGCCAATAGCAGAGGGACCAAAACTGCAATTAAGACTTTTTTCTTTTGTACATTTTAGTGTATGCAAGATTGATAGGATTGACATATGGCTTAAAATAACAATATTTCAGTCCATGTGGCTTAAAACAGAGGGACCAAATTAGAGCTGTCAAAATGGGCCCGGCCCGATGGGCCAGCCCGTTTAGTCCGATATAAATGGTGGGCTGGGTTACTAAAAATAGAGCCCGGTTAAATTTTTGCCTGGCCCGGCCAGGCCCTAAAAACTGTTGGCCCATCATTAGCTAGCCCGAAACGGGTCGGGCCAACCCAATGGCCCGAATTGCTTCAGCTTCTTAAACAAAAAAAATTTAAATACTAAAAACAAATAAAAATTTTGAAAATTAAAAAGTAATAAAAAGCTAACCCTAAATTACATTACATTCTCAGTCTGACCTTGTATGCTTGTAGCTTGTAGGCAGCCGTCGCGGGTCGCCCCACCCCAGTGCCCACTCGGACTCGCTAGTCGCCCCTCCATCGCAGAACACCACCGCCTCGCCCCTATTCGACCGTCGCGCATGCCGCAGCTTCCCACGGTGGCCGCTCCCATCCTGTCCCTCGTGCACAACCAGAACGTCGCTCCTCCATCGCAGTCGCAGAACATCGCCCCTCCACCGCAGAACGTCGCACCGTCTCCGGAACGTCGCGCCGTCTCCCTTGTTCGTCGCGCCGTCAAAACGTCGTCAGAACGCAGCAACCAGAACGTCACGCTATCTCCCTTGTTCGTTACATCTCATCCTTTAGTTTCTTTTTATGGTGTTACTTGTGTAGTGTATCTCATTTTGTATTTCATTTCCTTTTCCCCTTTGATTTTGAGTTTATTATGCTGTGATGCTCTCATTTTGTATTTCATTTCCTTTTCCCCTTTGATTTTGAGTTTATTATGCTGTGATGCAACATTTAACCCTTACTACTCAGATTAACAAAATCTTACTGATACTTAAATCAATGCATTCTAGAGCTTCAAGAATATTTGCTAGTATATTTGAGTTTATGATGTGTTTTGAATTTTTTTTCTTCTGAATAATGCAGCTTTTTAATATGAGTAATCCTATGCCTAATGCTGGAGAGGATTGCAAAATTATTGAGATAGATGATTCAAAAGAAGATGAAAAAGTTGAACCACAGAAGAAAAAGGCTAAAACAAATACCTCAAATGGTTGGAATCACTTTGAGAAACTTCCTTTGACTGAAGATGGAAAAGAAACGTGTAGATGCAAAGCTTGTGGGAAGGTATACAGTTGTTCAACTAAGGGAGGTACTTCTCACTTAAATCGTCATGTTACTAATTGTGTAAAGATACCTAAATTTGATAATGTGGGGACTATAATGCTTGACTATACTGCCAAAATGAGGTCTAGAAAACTTGATGACAAGGTTTTTCGTGATTTGTTGGCGCAAATATTATATTGCATGATCTTCCATTTCAGTGTGTTGAGTGGCATGGATTTAGAGCGTTATTTCAATATATTTCTTTTGGTGAGGCTACTAATATTTCTAGAACTTCTATTACTGGGGATGTGATGAAGATTTACATGCATGAAAAAGAAAGATTAAAAAATCAATTGGCTAGACATAATGGGAGAGTTTGTTTGACCTCTGACTGTTGGACTTCTTGCACTACCCGTGGTTATATCACTCTAACTGCTCACTTTATTGATGAGAATTGGAAGTTAAACAGTAAGTTGTTAAACTTTTGTCATTTGGAACCCCCACATGCTGGTCATGAGCTATCAAGGATGGTGCTTGAGTTTTTGAAAGAATTGGGAGTTGAGAAAAAAAAATATCAATTACTTTAGACAATGCTTCCTCTAATGGTCTAATGCAAAAGTTCTTGAAAAGTCAACTTTGTTTGTCAAATAATTTGTTGTGCAATGGAGACTTTTTTCATATTAGATGTTGTGCACATATCCTAAATATCATTGGTCAAGAAGGATTGAAGGTAGCAAGTGCCGCATTGCACAATATTAGAGAAAGTATAAAGTATGTGAGGGGTTCAGAATCAAGAATGAAACTATTTGCTCAATGTGTTGAAGGGATTGGTGGCATTGATGTTAAGTCTCTAAAATGTCTGTGTGCATTTCCCTAAGTTTTGATGAAAACTAAACAATGGTTAATGATTTAATTAACCTACTTTGTGGTTGCTAACCTATCTACTTAGTGTACAGATCAGAAGATTACAAAACTCACCTGTCTGTCTACCTAAGTACCAACCTGTCCGTATAAGCCAAAAAGTCAACCTGTCTGCTGACTAGGATTATTGACTATGTGCAAACTGGTTTAGAACCTGTCTCTACTCTACACTTCAACTTGTCTAAGGTTCTTTGTTAAAAAAACTCGAAGTACAGGAAGCTTTTGCAAGCTGTCCCCTCATGAAGAATACTCTGAGAACTCTCTCTCACGCTTATCAAGAAACTCAGAAGTGCTCTCTCTCAAGCAACCTAGGAAGTCAGAGACAAACTTCCAGTTAAAGAATGTTTCCAACATGCTTTATTCCCTAGTACTTTCAGTTATTACACAGAAAGGGAAATGTACTCTGCAAAAGTACAAAAGCACTCTGCACAACTCTGAGTTGGCGTCTACACGTTGCATAAAGCTATTATCCCTCATGTTAGAGTACAACCAACGTCTCCATTGCATTAATGGCTGCCCAGAACGACTATATTGCATTTAATGAAGCTCTGCTTGAAGCCATCGTTGCAAGGAATGTCTCTAACGGATATTAAATGTTTGAAGGCTATAAATACAGAAGTCATTGAAGATGAACATCATCAGAGTTTACAAAGCATTAAAGAGCCATTACTCTGTTCATTTATTCACTCTGTATTCTTCAATCATTTGAAGTTATTACGCGGACTTTCCTAAGCTTTACATTTAAACCACTCTCTGAGTGTTAGTGAAAGATCTGTCTGTCTGTAAGTGTATTTATTACAAACCAAACTCTCAAACAAATCTGAGTGAGCCTGAAGAGGCTAGGTGTGCAAAGAATACTTGTGTTGGAGCTTGAAGAGGCTAGGTGTGCAAACAATACTTGGAGTCTGTAACCTGATCAGTTATAGTGGATAAATCTTGGTGCTGCCAAGGACTGGACGTAACTCTTTGTGTTAAAGAGTGAACCAGGATAAATCTCCGTGTTAATCTCTCTTCCCTTAATCTCTTTAGTTGTTTTGATTATATATCATCTGCTTTCTAACTAAGGGGTTAAAACTTTTTTTATCAAGTCTGTTTTTCATCTATACGTGTGTTGTTTTCTGAGAAAACTACAACAGACAGGTCAGGTGACCTGTCTGTGTAACCTTTTTACACCTGTCTGTGCTTAGCTTCTGCATGCAAAAAGTTTTTAACTTTATTTTAATTTCTGATAAACACAATTCAACCCCCTTCTCGTGTTTATAGTTGTCTATTTCAATTGATACTAATGTTGGCTTGCAGTTAGATGTGTCCACTAGATGGAACTCTACTTATTTAATGCTTGGGAGTGCAATTAAGTATAGCTGTGCTTTTGAAAGCTTGGGTAATCAAGATGAGCATTATAAGCATTGTTCAACAAATGAAGATTGGGAAAGAGGAAAGGAGATTGATGAATTTTTAGAGCCTTTTTATGAAATCACCAAAATGTTTTCCGGTTCTAAATATCCCACATCCAATTTGTAGTTCATGCAAATATGGAAGATTGAGGTTCTATTGAAAAATAGTAGATCAAGTCAAGATTATGATGGCTTTAAGAATGATGGAAAAGTTTGATAAGTATTGGAATGAGTGTAGCACAATTCTTGCTTTAGGATGTGTTCTTGATCTAGGTTGAAATTGCAAACTTACTCTAAACTTTATTCCAACAAGCTCTTAGTTGATGAGAAGTTGAGTGTTATGAAGAATGCTTTGTATGAACTTTTCAATCATTATGCCAACAATATGGAAGTTCATACTTCTATGATGGATGCAAGCACTTCAACTCAAACTTATCAAGAAGGGACAAGCATGTCAACATTGCCAGCAGACTATGATGTAAGCTATTGTACTTCAACAAACTTATTCATCTTTCATCTATTGTATGTACTTATTCATAGGTTCTGTTACTAGCCATCTTAAATATTTCAATGTTGATTACATGTTTTAATTTTGATAGGAGTTTGAAGCAGAAGAGAGTAAAGAAACTTTGTTGAATGGAAAAATCGGAACTTGACCTCTACTTGGAAGAATCAAAACTTGTGGGTCATATGGATTTAGATGTTTTGGATTATTGGAGGGATAATAGCCGTAGATTCCCTGATTTAGGAAGGATGGCTAGTGATATATTGAGTATTCCAATTACCACGGTGGCATCTGAGTCCACTTTTAGCATTGGAGGTCGTATTTTGAGTAAGTATAGAAGCTCTTTACTTTCAAAAAATTTGGAAGCTCTCATTTGTGCTCACAATTGGTTACTTGGGTTCTCACAAGATGGTAAGAATATTTTTTTGAAGCTGTTGTATTGCTTTGTTTTGTACTTTAAGTTACTACTATTATATGTTATTGTTATGGCTAAATGTATATTTTAATGTGTAGGAGGATTGAGTTCTATTGATGGTGCGAATGAAAGGACAACCAAAGTCAATGATAAAAAGAATCCTTTGAATGTCATCATTGAGGAAGAGGAGGAGGAGGAGGAGGAAGAAGAATGTTGAATGAAGATGATAAGCTCCAATGTTTTTTGAGATGGGATGCTACTTAACTACTTATGTTATGACTTTATGTCTTTTATTTTTGTGACGAGATCTTCATCCTATATTTTTTTGTGTTATTTTGTTTGGTACATATGACATATCCTATACTTTTCGTGTTATGGTTACATTTAAATGTATGTTTTTTTTATAACGATGGATATTTATTATAACCATAATACATATCCTCATTTCCTCATCCTCATAGAGGTTTATTATAATCAATGAGATTTTTGGTGAATGACATGTTAAATGTTAATTCTTAATTCATAATTATATGAATGGAATGGTAATGGAATTTTCTAGTTAATAAAATGAATTTTTAAAAACAATAGCAATTATTTTTTAAAAAATGTTATCAGCCCATGGGCCAGCCCATTTGGCCCACAGCCCTCATAGGGCTGGGCTGGGTTAGAAAATCAGCATCCTGATTTGATTTTGGCCCAGTCCGGTCCAACCCGAAAATATCTTGGCCCTAATGGGCCAGCCCGTTTAGATAGTTCTAGACCAAATGTGCATTAACCAAAATCAAAACTCACCCATTTTGTAAGAACTAAAATTCATTAAACTTAAAAAATTTTAGACTTGATATATGAAAGTCACTATTCTTTAACTGGGACTGGGATATATGTTCAAATCAAGTAAGCGACTAGTGTTTATTGCCATAGACACGAGACAATGATCAATTTAACTATCAATGATAGCAAATGCAACTGCTCTTTTCTTCTGCAATTGTGGGCGCAGTCTGAGTTTTTGATAGGTTTATCAAACACCTTTTTCGTTTGGGCAATTATGATTCCACAAGCAGATTTTGACCGCTAGCAATATTTAATAAATCTCATCCATATTGTAGAAATCTCAAATTACTATAGCACTTCGCCTACATGAATCTTGTTGACTTTCATAACAGTAGTTGGAAAGTATATGATAAAAAAGGAGAGGCTTGCGTGGGTCACATGATACATTTGGACTATCAGTTATATTATTTGTACAATTTTTTTGATACGTAAGTGATATCTTACTCACAATTACATATTATTCATGTATAATATTTTAAGATAGAGTATAGTATAATATGAAATTATGAGTGAGGTGTCACTTAAGTATCCAAAAAAGTTATACAAATAACATAACCAACTGACTAATTAACACGGACATAATCCTGAAAGTACGATTAAACCCAAAGGTCAAGCGCCTACCTAAATATATATATAGATATGTACACTTCATTCCTCCTTTTTTTCAAAAAAATAAAATAAAATTATATGATAATAAAGGAGTTTAATTTCGATATATAATAAAAGAGGTTAAAATTTTTTTTTTTTGATAAGAAATAAAAGAGTTTAATTTTGATCCATTGTCAATATAATTTTTTATACTATTAATCAATCACAATCATCAATCATCATATATGTGACTTTTAATGTAATTATTATAAGAGTAAAATATTTTAATAATATAATTAATTTTTATTAAAAAATATTGAAATTGATCGTGCATAGACATTAATTAAATCCATAATAAAAATTGAATAAATATAAAATGATGCATATATAAATATATGTGAAAAGTATTTAATTTAATTTAATTGATATATACTGACAGTGTAAAGATTTTTAGTATTATCAACCAATCAGAAATTAACACATCATTAAAATGTTTGATTCTTATCCTAACTACCTTAAAAGTTAACTACATCATGATTTCTTATTGATTGACAGTATAAAAAACGTTACACTAACAGTGCATACAAATTAAACTCAAAAGTATTACTCAATTACCATATATATTAAAACAATATAAAACCAATGGTGTTGGTCCAAGTGGAAGGGGCTTGGTTAAAGGTGACAAAACGAGTCGGACTGACTGGGTCCGCCCGAATAAGCTTGATGAATTGTAGGGTTTAGGCACCAAATTTTGAGTCCGTTTTAATTTTGCGTCTTTTGGTCAGGCCATATGAAACCTGAACCCGCATCGGGCTAGCCCATACCGGACTCGGTGTGACATCCGGGGCTGACGAGGAGCGGCTCTTGGAAGTCTTCTAGGAGGAAGGTCACATGAATGAACTGGTAACACACCAGAATAAGTGGGATCTTGTGACTATGTAGATATGAGACCATACAGTTGAGAATGACTAATATGAATTGATTGATACTACCTATACTAATAAGATGCATCTTCTTTTCGGGAGCCCATCACTTAAGAACTCCACAGTTAAGCTTACTTGACTTGGAGCAATTCCGGGATGGTTGACCTCCTGGGAAGTTTTCCTAAGAAGCATGTGAGTGAGGACAAAGCACGCTGAAAAGACCTGTGTTAGTTTGTGGGGGCAGTCGTAAATCCGTAGAGCAGCCATTGATGTTACAAATAGTATCAGAGCGGCACCTCTCCCAGTACGGTATGGTTCGGGGACGAACCAAGCGGAAGCTGGTGGGCATGTGACATCTGGGGCTGACGAGGGCGGGGAGTGGTCGCCAGTGCAACAAGGCACGGACAAGGAGCGGCTCCTGGCAGGCTTCTAGGCGGAGGGACACATGAATGAACTGATAACACACCGTAATGAGAGGGATCCTGTGACTGTGTAGGTATGGGACCATACAGTTGAGGATGGCTAATGTGAGTTGATTGGTACTACCTATACTTATAAGATACATCTTCTTTTCGGGAGCCCATCACTTAAGAACTCCACGATTAAGCGTACTTGACTTAGAGCAATTATGGGATGTGTGACCTCCTGGGAAGTTTTCCTATGAAGCGTGTGAGTGAGGACAAAGCACGCTGAAAAGACCTGTGTTAGTTTGTGGGACAGTCGTAAATCCGTAGAGCAGCCATTGATGTTACAAATGGGCAGCCCGGTTACTTATATATAATTTACTTTTTATTTATTTTTATTTCCCTAAAATATAAAAATATGAAAAAATTTATATTGTTTTTCCCTAAAAATTTTCATTGTTTCTATTATTGGAGTTCCTTATTTTTTGATGTTCTTGTGTGGCTGTAACTATTTGTTTAAGAGGCACAAACCATATTGGTGTGAATTCGTTTGGCTGAATTATCATTTTTTTGGAAGATGTAATTATCATTTTTGCAGTTACATAGATACTAAAAAAAAAAAAAAAAACTTGCCACTGTGTACCAACGTGCTGGGCCAAAAACAATGATTTAAATGTTAATGTCAAGATACATAACATAGCTGGAGAGTGTAGTGATAACAATATTTTTCTTAAAATACCTCAGCATCTTTATAATTAGCATATCTGTTTAAGACACTTAAGCAATTTTTTCTAAAAAATATTAGTCAGAATCGTTTAGGAAAAAACTCACAAAAAATGGAAATGACTGAAAATAAACAATTTTTTTAGGGAAAAAAAAATATGTTGGACCAGCCCGAACAAACCCGTAGTTTGCATAGAGTTAAGCTTGGGTACCTATTTTAAAGCTCACATTGATTCCAGACCTTTTTCGCCCTATCCTATAAAGCCCGAGCCCTCATTGGGCAAGCCTGCTACCGGTCGGGTAGACCGTTTTGCCACCTCTAGGCTTAGGTCCCTTAAGCATGAGATCCTACATTCTATCATGGATTCATATATATGGGGGAAAAAAAGAACTATTGGGAGGGATCCCCACTTAAGTGCTTGATCATACCTCGAGATATTAATCTGTCACCTATAGGATGGAATGATATTTTGGGAAATCAAAAAATCAAAAAGAAAATAATATATATATTAAAAAATAGTTTTATTTGGTATGACATTCATGCACGTGGTTCTTGTATAGTTGTAGATGAAGTCAATGGTGGGTAGCTCCGTACCACAAACTTTCAATTGTGGAACTCCTCTTCTCAACCTGGAACGGTGGAACCCTTTAGTCAGCAGCTAGCTGCGAAATGTACAACTCTAACTTTTCTATTGACCAGAATTTTAATTTTCTTTTGCCAACAACTAAGGTTGATCCAGTTGATAAGGATATAACTCATAATTTATAAGATTATGAGTTCAAATCTCATTACCGATGTGAGGAACTCATTGATGCGTAAGCTGTAAGTACATCTCCAAGTACTATTTGAGCTGTGAAGCCTGCCTTGACCCTAGTGAGCCCCCAACACCTAACTTACCTAAACTTTTTTTTTAAGAGAAAAAAAAGAATTTTAATTTTCTTTTTTATTTTATGATCATCAGAATTTTAATTAAACTATGCCAAATGGCAATGACGTTTCTAAATAACTTTTTTTTAATGTTCGTCCAATATTAGTTATGAAAAATTTATTATTTAATAATCATAATTAATTATTGTTATAATCGATGATAATAAAATTAGTTATATTTTGGATGTGTTTGTTTTAAAAGTGATTTTAAAATAATCTATTTCATTGGAATTGTGTAAAAAAAAAAAATCACTTTTATATAGTAAATTTCAAAAAAGGTGTATGAAGTTATTTGAATTTTTATAATTTAATAATAATTATTTGGTAATTAGTTTTTCAATGGTGAAATGAGAAGGATGTTTTTTGTTTCAAAATAATTAAACAACTTTTTATATAAGCTTTAAACTTCTAGTTTCTCTAAAAAAAAAATAACTTTTTTCTAAAAAAAAAAAAAGTTATTTATAATTTGACCAGTTTACCCAAGCATGTTAGTTTCTATTGAAACACAACTTTTTTAGTCTTACCCAAACACTTTCTGAGTTTGAGGCTATATCATTCACTTAAGCTTGACAATACAAGAGAAAGGAATTTCAAATAAAATAAGTACCATATATTATGTTTAAGTTGTAATATAAATATGTTTAACATTCTTGTTTACTCGATATTTGTTTTATTGAGCCTACAATTTAGTTGATTCTTAACAAAGTTCTTACTTCAAATTATTTGCATAACATAAAATATTGTAATATGTACATATATATTACATGGTTTTTTGTTTTGACTCTAAAGTTTTTTTATAAGTTTATGTATTAAGTTTTTAGTGGAACGTGAATTTTAATCCCAAACTCCATTATCATTTAGAATTCGGAGACATATTTATCTTCGTTTCTTATACCTAAATATACCTATTTAAATGATATTTTAATTATCATTATTTTAATAAACAATATATTTAATAGACTTTTTAGTTCTTGCAAAGTAGATGAGTTTTGATTTTAGTCTTTATATTTTATTTCTTCGGTTTTGGTCCCCACGTTAAAAAATATTGGGATTGATCTGAGTCCTTAGTTCTCATATATTAAGTGCGTATGTGGCTAATGGCACATCATATTAGCACTCTAACATGGAATAAATTAATAATTTGTATGTCACATTTGATTTAAAAAAATTATATTTTTAATAATTTATAATTATTAATAGGATTAAATATGTTTCTACTCCCCCAAATTTGAGTGATGTACCACTTTAGTCCCCCATTTGGACGACGTAATTTTGTAGTCCCAAAATTCTAAAATGTGTCAATTTTGATCCCTACACATATGTTTTTGGCACCCAAATGTCCGTTTTAGAATTATCCAAACGTGCGTTTTAATCCTAATTGAGGACAAAAACTGACATGTTTTAGAATTTGAAGACTAAAAAAGTACGTTTTCCAAATGAGGGACTAAAACCGAACATAACTCAAATTTGAGAGACTAAAAACATATTTAACCCTTATTAATATTATTATTTATAAATTACAAAACCTTTGCATTTCCTTTTATCTACCAGTCCTTTGAAATATATTTTGATTACCGTTTAATATCTATAATCTGTACTATAATCTATAAATATATTAATATTAATATTAACATATACGTTTCAAAACCCATTTTCAGGTTCGGTTTCACACATTCCTCCTTTTACAACACATTCTAGATTCATACGTGTCTCTCTAATTGAATTCTACGATGCTTTGCGGGAAAACTTAGGAATCGAAGTCTTCCCTTTCATACGTGTATAAGGTGCTTTCAAATATTTCGCCTTATAGCATTAAGTATTGATTGAATTGTATTGTTAATCTGTGTCAAAATTTGGGTTGGGACCAGGTGTCAAAATTTGGGTTTGACATAGAGCTGTCAAAATAGCCCGACCCGATGGGTTGGCCCGAATAACCCGACATTAAATATGGGCTGGGTTGATATAATGCATGATCGAAATAATTTTGGCCCAACTCCGAAAATTCATTGGCCCAATATGAGCCGACCTTTGATGGGCTGGCCTGGCCTGGCCCGAATTTTGAAAATAAAAAATGTATAAATTTAACTGAAGCATTACATTTTTATACTCCACATTCTCAGTCTCACTATTTAGAAAAACAATACATTATTGTTTATAAGATAGTAATTCCACCTCCAAGTGTTTTGGATAATATATTTTCACTAGTTAAATTTGTCAAAAAACTTAAGTAAATAACATTATAAAAAATATGTTGTCTTACTCTCTAAAAAAATAAAAGATGTTGTATCGTTCAACATATATTTCTCGGGGAGTTTTCTCTTGATACTAAACAAATAATAAAACTTCCTCCCAGGGCTCTTGGATGAAAACGTATAACTTAACACTCAATATACACTTTTCTATCTGTGTAACTTAAATGTATACCTTTCGTGTTATGGTTAAACTTAAATGTATGCTTTTTTTTTATGACGATGAGGTTTTATTATAACCAATTAACCATGGTACATATCCTCAATTCCTCATCCTCATGGAGGTTTATTAGAACCAAGGAGATTTTTGGTGAATAACATGTTAAATGCTAATTCATAACCATATGAACGGTAATGGAATTTTCTAGTTAAAGAAATGTTTTTTTAAAAACAAAAGCAATAATAATTAAAAAAAAAACGTTATCGGCCCATGGGCGAGTACGTTTGACCCACAGCCCGTATAAGGCTGGGCTGGGCTAGGAAATTAGCATCCCGACTTGATTTTGATCTAACCCGATCCAGCTTGAAAGTGTCTTGGCCCGAATGGGCCGGCTCAAATGGGCCGACCCAGCCCATTTTGACAGCTCTATTTGACACCAAATCTCATCTGTTAATCTGTGTTTAATCTGAAGATGAATATTTAGTCACTTAAACCCTCACGTGACAATCGTTCGAGACTCCCCTATCTTGGAAAGTGGAACTGCACAAAGGAAGATAGAGCAAGGTAACACCAAAAAAATAAAAAAGAAAAGAAAAAGGAGCAGGGGAAGAAGAAAACCCAGTTTGGTCTCCCTACCCCATCCTTCTCTCCCTTCCCCAATTTGAGCCTTCGAGAAAGTGACATACGCAGTACTCGGCCTTGCCCATCTTCGTCGTCAACCAAGCTGCTGCCGCCGCCGAATTGTCCCTCGATGACGCCGTCTACCTTCTCTCCCGCCTCCAGCGCAACACAGATCCGCGCCACACACCCTGTGACGCGGTTACTCTGTGACACAGCGGCTTAGTTGCACCTCCGCTCCGTGCCTTCGCCTCCTTTTCCCCACTCTCCTCGATCCATCCTTTGGGTAGCAGTTGATATTCAAAATTTTGTTTGGAAATTATTGCCTGATTTGGTTCCTGTAGTTGGTAAGGCTTATTCTTAAGCAAAATTGTTGGCCTCTCCGCCGCAATGGTTTTTTTTAGGGGTGGCAAAATGATCCATTTGTCCATCATCCATCCAGTCCATCCAAAGGTAAATCCATCCAATCCACATCCATTACAAAAGAAAATAATTTAATAGACTGGATCAAGCTGGACTATTTATTTTAAGGATGATTAATGATCCATCCATTATTTTTCTAAATCCGTTGGATCACATGATGAAACAAAAAATAAAACCATTGGATTAAATCATAACTTTCAGAAAGTTGAGGATGTTGTGTGAGTTTTAAGTAGAGAAATTCTATGAGCACATCGTTCTGGACTATTTTCTCATTGAGCTGGAATTTAAAACAATGATAATGAAAAGAGTTAAGTTTCTTACGTGCTGTTGTTACTTACCTAGACCTGATGCCTCAAAGTTAATAATTAAAAGGTAGATTGAATCGTGAAATCACAGTAAAATATAACATTACCAACATCGTAAAGAGAGAGAGAGAGAGGAAAAAAGGGAGAGAGGGAGGGAGGGAGGGAGGGAGGATATTTTAAAGGTTAGATTATTTAATTTTAAAAGATATTTTTATGAATGGATGAGAGAGTTATTAATTTGAAATAGTTATAACAATCATTTAATTTTTTATAATAATTTTTATGGATGGATTGGATATCCATCCGTGAAAAAAGTGTTAATGGATGAATTGAATGGTTTTTATTAAGTGGATCATGGATGGATTGGATTTTTTTTAATGAACTTTTAATGGATTTAAATGGATTAATGGATTGTTTTCAATCCATCCATTATAATCCGAATAAAAATTTATCTAATCCATCCATTTGCCACCCCTAGTTTTTTTGTGGGTTTTGCTTTGCTATAATTGGTGCTGAGGTGGTTATAATTATACTATTCAGGGAATTGGAACTTTTGCTTGTAACTTATATAATTGGTGTTCATTTTGTAATTCTGTTTGTGGCTATATGCGCTCCTTAGATTCTAATTGCATTGATATGGCAAAGGACAACAATGGAAAGGATCGAGAGCTGAAAAAAAAAACAAATTGAGGCTGACAGCTACATGTGTTGTGCTATATGTGATTGTAGGCCTCTTGAAAAAATGCTATAGGAAACAACTAGCTATATCACTTACTGAATATTGATAAAGAATGTGACACAATTTTCAATTTGTTGTTTGTGTATTTTTTACTTACTTTCCCAACCTGTATATCGTTGATAAATATTGTTGGACCTATAGCTTATACAATTTATATTCTAAGGTGAACATATATTCTAGAAATGCAACATTCAGTATAAAAGTATACTAACTTAG
Organism: Echinosophora koreensis; assembly: GCA_035048595.1. Taxonomy (NCBI): domain Eukaryota; kingdom Viridiplantae; phylum Streptophyta; class Magnoliopsida; order Fabales; family Fabaceae; genus Echinosophora; species Echinosophora koreensis. Next base: position 166,340 of record JAPCYP010000068.1, read on the forward strand.
ATTTTGGAGGGTCATGGCTGATATATGACAATTGAAGATTTTGGGTGGTTGTGTTTTACCAACATTTCTGATTTCACCATAACAGTCAAATTTCATTACTTAACCATCAAATCTCTGATACATGCCATGCAGAAATCACTTCATTTTTGCATGAGATATGTTACAAATGCTTTATAAAATGGACATTATTTGGGATTTTTTGTGTGGTTCCAAAGCGATGCTCTCATCACAACTAATCAGAGTAAGCTCAGATTAGCAGGTGGACAGAACAAAGAACTTATATCCTCTGAAATTAATATAATTGTTATAGTTGCCATATCATGAGATTGTACACAACTTGCCTTGTTCTATTGGGTATATGACACTCTCTTCTTTATATTTTGCTAGAGGGTACTGACAGTTTATAAGATACTAATTTACATATTAGTTTGAAGTACAAGTAAGAGTCCTTTTTGAATGATTTCTTGAAACTCTATTACATTGCAGCAATGACTTGCATGTTTCAAGTCCTTCCTCAACTTGAATCCCAGTGGTCCCTTGCAGTTATGAAGATGTTTATCCTCTGTTAAAGATCATGTTGAACCTGAACTTTGTCCTGAAGGTGTTGTGAAATATCACTTGCATGTATTAGAGAACCACTTGGTTGATAAAGGAAAAGGGAGATTGAAAGCTACGAAGCATCTGTTAGCAGAAGGATGGATCCTTGACTACCTGTAACATCCCGATTTTTCTGCTTTCTAATATCGGTATAAATATAAATAAATGTTTATATTTTTATCTGAAATTTAGAAAATGATTTTGGGAAAACCAAAGTCATATTCATATTATACTTATTTTTATAAGTATACGGTTAAATTTTTGGTTGAAAATTCAGACGGATCCCGGTCTGCGTTTTCACTGACAGTAAGATTTTACTGATCAGAAAACCTAATTTTGACCCGAGAACGAAATGAATAGATTTTATATCTCATTTCCAACAATTTTGGTTATTTTGAAATATTTCACTAAAAAGTGAAATATTATATTTTATCTGGGCGTTATATTGAATCGGGGAAACAATGAAGCTGAATACAGGATTTCCGGGAATCGCTAAAGGATATTACCAATGAGTCACACAAAGTGACTCACCCATGTGAATGCATTTATGATGCACATGGGCTCATTATTACTAACTATGAGGAAATTGCAAATTAGTCCTTAAACTTTTTAAGTTTTGCAAATTGGTCCTTAATCAAAATTGCACCTTGATCCTTAGGAAACACAAATTCCTTGCTCCTTGGTCCCCTTTGGGCGCAGCCCACATCCCTATAAAAGGCCATCTTCATCTTCTTCATCAACTTTGCCATTTTTCCATTAAAACTCCCAAGTCACATAGCTTGATTTTGTGAAGAAAGTGTTGGATTCTTTGCTCATTTTTCAATTCCAAGAGGTATACCATGCTTCTCTCACTCAATCATCATCATGTTCTTCAATTATTTTCATGATTCCATGCCTTGTTCATCATTTTCAATTCCTAGATCTAGAAACTTTGAAATTCTCTAGAAAATCATAGAAAAATCCTAAAAATGTGAAACCAATTTCTATGTTCCTACTATCATCTCTACTATCATAATCCAAGAGTTTGTTGCAAACAAAGTTTTCCTCCCCATTTAATTAGTCAAAACCGAATTCAAGAAAAAATGGGTGGAGGAACTTTTGTTTAATTTTTAGAAAGTGATCATATATCTCATCTTTCTAATATGTATTGATGTTGAATCCAAGTTCTTGTATCAAACCAAAATTTCTTACCATATTTTTATGCTTTGGCCGAAACTATGCATGGAGGAACTTGGAAGATTTTCAATCGTTATTGATTAATCACTAATCCTATGTCTTAAGTACTTAAGGATCACTAATCCAAAGACTTAAGAATTTTATAAATCTTTAGCCACAAAACCCTCTCATGGCCGAAACCCTAACTAATTGAGTTAGAGGAGTTTTTGATCCAATCTTTATCAAGTGACAATTTATTATGTATCTCTTATACTTAAGGATCATTGATCCAAGAGTTTAGTAAACTTTGAGATCTCTAGCTAATTTAGCTAGTCATGGCCGAACTCATCATGTAGGAACATAGGTATATTTAGTTGTTTGATTGTTAATTTGTTGTTGTGATTTACTATGAAGGATAATTGTTGTGGATTGTACTAAGTTGTGAGGAGGAATCGGAAACGAATCGGAAGGAAAACTTCGAGAGGAAAACTGTAACTTCAAGAGGTAAGGGGAGCTTACCTGAGGGATTTTTCCCGATAATTACGTGTGTGATTTAATGTGTGGGTTGTAATATTTACCTGTGTTGGATGTGGTTGTTATCAATTTATTTGATGCTGTTATGTTATCAGTGTTATTGAATTGCAGTTATGTATTACAATGTTTTGATGCATGATCTGCCTGGGTGAATTGTTGTCATATTGTTGATAAAACGTTGATGCTGTTTGTGGATTGAAAAGCCTGACAGTGGTCAGTGCTCAATAAGAAATGAGGTTCAGAGTGTTAAAATGTTTTTATGGGATAATGAATTTTAATTGATGAGAAAGAGTAATGTAATATTACTTAGGTTTTTGGTTATTTGAAAATGAGAAAAAGTTGAAAATATCATTATTTTAATGATTTATCGGTGTCAGAGCGAACTATGGGTTACAGTAAGGACGTAACCGTGAAATTATTTTTGTACCGTTAATTTTTAGGTGGATAAATCCAATATATTATAAAAAGTTATTTCATGAAAGTAATCTTCGAAAATAACTTAATTATGATTTTAGAAAATCATTTAAGTGGAACAGAGCAAGTTTTGACCTAAAACGTTTTTAAAATGCGAACAGATGGCGAATTCCGAAAATAATTACGGAACGCATTCGTAAAAACAGCAGTAATCATTCACACATGGAATTAGTTTTAAGATCTTGTTTTTAAAGAAGTAAAAGAAGTAGAGTTTCTCGGAGAAATGATTTTACAAAGATTAGACGTTATTTCAAAAAGAAGGGTCTCCAAAAGAAAATGAATTTCAATATGGTTTGTCTTTTTATAACAGAGTGACAACAGAAAGGATTTTCTGTAAACGGGTTTTACTTAACGAATTATTTGTTAGTCATGATATCTTGATGATATTCATGTTACAGAGTATTTGTTAATCATGATATCTGAATGATCTTCATGTCTTGATGTATCTGTTAGTCATGGTATCTTGATGATATTCATGTTATACGGTAGTGGTTAGTCATGATATCTGGATGATATTCATGTTATAGTTTATTTGTTAGTCATGATATCTTGAGGATATTCATGTTATAATGTGTTTAGTAGTCATGGTATCATGGTGATATTCATGTTTAGTTGACCATTGTGCCTTCATGGTCAATGTGCCATTTCGAGTTGACCATTGTGCCTTAATGGACGATGTGCCATTTGATTCGTTGACCATCGTGCCGGGATGTTTGGACGATGTGCCATTTGTTTTGTTGACCATCGTGCCGGGATGTTTGGGCGATGTGCCATTATGTTGTTGACCATTATGCCGGGTGTTCGGATAATGTGCCATTATGTTGTTGACCATTGTACCAAGAGTTTGGACAATGTGCCATTCAAGAGCCTGATCAGCTCATTTATTTGGTGAGTGAATCTCCGGGAGATTAGATATAAGGTTAAATGTTGAACTGTGTAGTGTCATTAATTTCTTTTAAGGACAATGACTGCTTGGGGATGAAACCCATTAGTAACTTACTTGTTATTCCGAGAAGTTTATGCTGTATGAATTTTTATGACTACATGTTGTTTTGTGTGTCACGCATGTAGTTATCGTGCTTATATCCATATATTGGTATCTCACCCTTACAATATATCAGGTTTTACTCGTTTTTGCCGCTGTACTTCGGTATTGGTAGTGGATGGTGCAGAGGAAGTCTTAACTTCAATTGGGGATACTAATCCCGGTCTTTGCAGAGATTGGTTATAGTGGTGAGATCCAGTCGATATTTTATAGAGTGACCAGCTTAGGATTTTTCTTTGTGTTATGTAATTTTGAGAAAATTGGTTTAAGGGATTCTGAAATCCTTGGTATGGTTTGTATTTCTCAGTATGGAAATAATTTCAAGAAAAATTATATGTTGTGGTGGCTTGATTTATGAACAAACCCAGTTTATGCGTATGATTAAGTTTAATGTGATTGTTCCTTTTCAGAAAGAAATTTTTACAACCGAGTTTTCTGACCTAAAGTAAATAAATTTTCCGAAAGCAACCAGCAAATAACTGTTTTATTTAGTTTCGCACGTGTTACAAAGTAATGCCCAAGGGGGGTGTTACACTACCCAACTGAAACTTACTCAAATACAGAACCAGATCTATTATATGATAATGGTTGCCATTCTGATTTGTAAAAAACTATGCACAATTGGCAAATGTAGTATGGCAAAATTGTAGTTTTTGAAATTATGGATTGATACCAAGATCTTGTACCAACCTGGATTTAGCAATGTCAATGTACCTTCGGAATTACACATTATTTTTAGATATATTTGTTTAGATGCATTTTTTGGTTCATCTTAGATTCTAAGTATATGACCACATAAAATGGGCCATAGCCAGGATCTTGTACAAGCAATATTACAGTGGAAATAAAATACCATAATTTAATGAGCCAGTATAATATGATCCTCATAAACATCAATTTATTCAAATGATGAGTATCAACATATGTAAAAAAAAAACCTGGATCACAGATAATCAACTAGTAAATGCAGCGACTCCAAACAAAAGGATTAAGACACACAGGGAATCAGTTGGTGTACTCGTTTTGGTGTACTTATTTTGAACTCAGTTGGTGTAATTATTTCGAACTCTAACTCTGTTGGTGTACTCATTTTGAACTCGATTAGTGTACTTATTCCAGCTTAAATAGAGTTAAACCGGGCTGCACATTCTCAGTTTACTGCAAAATGTTTTTTTCAGTTTATTGCACACTGGTTTTTTCAGCCTGTACATTTGAGTACTGTGTGAAATGCATCTTTGTTTATTATGCACACTTGTACTCAACTTGGTTCAAATATATAGAGAGCAATTATATGCAATAAAAGTGGGATCCTTTTGTAGTATTCCAATTATAAGCAATGAAAGCCAATTATAAGCTTTAATAATGATTCCATTTGTAGCCTATTAATCCAATTCGGTTGTCCACTGAGAAAGGTACTGCAGTTGTTGCAGACTTTAAGCTTTATTATTCTCACTTATATTGTGAGTGCTCCAATCAGAATTTATTCAAAAGATGAGTCCAATCAACAAACTAAAAAACTCATGTATACATATATAAAATCTAGATAAGTATATCAACACAATTTAAAAAAAAAAAAATCCCCAAAGATTATGAATCAATGACTTCAGCAGCTCCAAAAATCTTGACTAGCCATGCAAATTATTGTAGTTCCAAATGAGCAACCTATTACATGTGATTCAAGATTTTCAAACTAGATAAGTACATACATAAAATAATCTGAAACATATACCAAAAATCACTTTAAGCTCTTACCTCCAATTTAATCAGGCGATTTAGTTCCTTCGTCACTTATTTTTAGCTTGCAACTTCTTCGATTATGACCATGTTCTCCACATATTTGACATGATCGTCTTTTCGCTGAGAGTCGATTCATTGACAACTCTAGACTACTTTTGATTCTTCTTGGCTAAGACACTCTATCAACATCCTTTTGTCTTCCTTTAGTTTGTGATATCTTCGGATCTCTAATATTTAATTCAGGCTCTTCATTTACTTTCTCACACATGATCGTATCTTGACAACTTGTCTCTAAAAGAAGTATGTCCTTGCTAGTTTGCATTTCACAATCCATCATTGTGGCCTTTTTGTAGATTTGTTCCAACTCTGATGATATAAACTTGTATATTTTCTCAGATTTTCCAGCAAGATCGGATAATAAGCTTACTTGACTAAGCACATGCATATAGTGGCGGACCTTCTCAGTGCCGTTGCTCCCCCCAATTTTTTTTATATTATTTTTTTAGTATAATTTTTTTTTTCATGGCACCCCTCAAAATGACATCTTTGGGGGTGTTTGCTGGGACGCTTCAATCGTCGAAATTGAAATGGAAGAACATGAAGGTCGGGCTATGGTGGGGGTATTAGTTGAAGAAGACGGAGGTAGATGATGAAGCAATAAAGATGAAATAAAATGCCCATTGTATTTTTCGAGTAAATAAAAGGCCCGTGCCTGCTATTCTTGGGAACTGAATAGCATTAAAGTTCTCTTTTTAAACTTAATTTTAATATGGCGAAGAAGAAAATGCAACAATGATAAAAAGGAAGAAGTATCGAAGAGCCGCGGCGAAGAGAAATAAATGTTGGCAGTGCTATGCGACAAGGGAAGGGGATGTTAGATTTTAGGGTTAAACACATATGGAACAATGGGCTTTGTTTTTCGGGCTTGTATATGGCCCAACAATCAAATAACAAAGTTAAATGTCTTAAAATAAAATTATAAAAAACACTACATATAAGAGTTGAATACTGACCAACAACTTAAGTAAGTGCTCGAAACCACTATGCCACAAGAATTTATGGATTTTCCTTTTATATTTTTTTTTTAAAATTTCCATTAAAAAGTTATTTTGAAACTTAATAAAACTGTATATAATTTTTTTATCAAAAAAAAATAAATTATATATATATTTTTTATTATATTATTTAGTTAGTATTTTGTGGCTCCCCCCAAAATTCTAGTCAAGGTCCGCCACTGCATGCATACTTTGCAAAGTTGCTGAATTACCATTCTCACATACATAATTTGATTCGTTCACATCAAATCCAAAGCCCTTATTAGCATCCTTTGTCCAACGCTGTAAAATATACTTATTTGGAATTTCAACAATATTTTTTGCTTGATAAATCACCAAGATGTGCCTACATGATATCCCCATAAATTCATAAAGTTGACAACCACATTTAGCATCCCTTGTATCAAGATCCACATTAACAATAAACGATTCTCGAGAATTAAAAGAATTAGATACCTTATATCTATACTGAGACCCACTTTTCTCAATTTTCTCCTTTATAAACAGTTGCAGCATTCTCTTCAATTTTTGATCCAACACTTGAGATACGTGATCGATGCCTCGATTCAAAATCCTCTTTTCTTTCTTTCTCATAGTGACTATCCACAGCTTTATCAAACTTTACTACAAAATCTAGCAGTGTGGTTGAAGAATCAACAAAAGAATAAAAAAAAAGCATTGATACTCTCACTCCTTTGTGTAGTATTCATCCTAGCAAAAAAAATGTCTCGATTGTAAACAGGAATCCATGACTCTTTATATTATATAAACCTTGAAGCCATTCATTTTTCTCCAAATCATACTCAACCTTTATACGGTGCCAATCTTCCTCAAAGTCTTTTATGCAAGCTGAATCACGGATACACCTTTTTAGATCACGCTTGAAAACTGAATTTTTATGGTATATGTGTGAAAGCTTCTCGGGAATTTTTTTTTTCTAATGTGCCATAAACATAAACGATGTTGAGTATGTTGAAATACCTTGGATATTGCAGCTCCAATTGCCAAATCTTGATCTGTAATTATTGACACAGGACTCTTTCCACCCATTGCCTGGAGCCAAGTTTCAAACAACCATGTAAATGACTTCTCGGTTTCATCTGTAACAAAGCACAACCAAATAAAATGGATTGATGATGATGATTCAACCCAGTAAAAGGCACAAATGGCATACTATACTTGTTGGTCTTATATGTTGTATCAAATGTAACAACATCTCCAAATATTTGATAGGCTAACCTTGATCTTACGTCAACCCAAAAAAAATTAATCATCCTATCATCATTATCACACTATATTGCATAAAAGAAATTTGGATTCCCTGCCTGCTTTTGCTTACAAAAATTAAACACAGCTTGAGCATCTCCAACATCTAAATTTATAGATCAAAGATCTCTAAGATGATTCCAACAATCTCTCTTGGAGAAAGCTGAACCTCCATTGTTAAACATCGCAGCAACTTTTCCCGTAGGTAAGCCTTCTTGATCAAACTTTCGACAAGGTTCTTTGCTGTCAAACTCATTTTTATGACACCTAAGATAGTTCACACTCTTCGGGCTAACCATAACATGATTATGGACATTGTTAAAACTAACGATAGCCCAATTATGTCTCTTTTGTGCTTTAGAAACAATAAGTGATGCCTTACAATCAGTTCTTGAAGTTGAGCACCTTTTCTTACCTTTTCCTGTGATTGTATTACTTTCTTCATTACTTTTGCTCTTAAGTACATGTTGACCAGCATTAGAGCACACAAGTATGCATAAATTTGGCTTGGTTGAACGAGTACGAATTCCAAAGCCTTCTTCCTTAGCAAATGCTTTGTAGAAGTTTTTAACATCTTCAATAGAGTCAAATTCCAATCCAATACGAGGAGAAAGATTATGATACTCATGGACATTAGCATCATGTTCCGGAGCATTCTCTAATCTTCTTTCTTCATTGTTCTGAGAACTCTCAATGCACTGTATGTAGAAAATAAGACATGAGACATAAGACAATTACTTGCAGAATTTTATTAGAACTATATCAAAGACAGAAGACAAAAAAAATAAAAGAATTAATGAACAATACCTCTGTGTCATAATTCTCTTCTTCAACAATTGGTGTTGTATTCTCCATCACACATCACTAGAGCTGTCAAAGTGAGCCAACCCGGCTCACCCGGGTTGGCTCACCACGGGTTGAGCGAAAAGTGGGCCGAGCCGGGTTGGCTCACTTTTTCAGTGAGCCAAGAAATAGCCAACCCGGCTCGACCCATCACGGGTTGGTGGGTTACACGGGTTGGCTCACTTAGAATTGAGAAAAAATAAAAATAAAATAAAAAATAAAAATAGAATTCAACCGGAGCAATTTAATAGGAGCAATAAGGGGCCCAAGGAGAATAGTGGAAGCAGCGGCGGTGCGGAGGAGGCGAGCAGCACAGACAGCGACGAGGTAGAGGATGCAAACGACAACTTATTTTGCTATCAGTGACTAAGTTAGGGACTTAGGGTTGGGTGAGCTGAGAAAGGGTTGTGGAAAGAAAGGTTGAGAAAGTGGGTTGGGCTGCAACTTACTTGGGCTTCAGCTTCTGCACTATTTTGGACTTTGGTTGTATGGTAAAAATAAATTTTTTTTTTTTTAAAAAAAAAGTGCGGCTCGCGGGTCAGCCCGGCTCACCGCGGGTTCAACCCGGCTAACCCACGGGTTAAGTGAGCCGGGCCAAAATGACCCGGAATCTAAACGAGCCTGTTTTTTTACAACCCAACCCACCAGTGAGCCGGGTTGAGCCGGGCTGGCTCACGGGTTACAACCCATATTGACAGCTCTACCATCACACATCACACTGTAAGGCTTGGGCCCAACGCAGAGAATTGTGTCTGCTATGATTGAAGATGGCGTCGTCGGTGGATGCAGGATGGCAGCAATGGCGTTTCTACTGTGATGGAAGATGGCGAGGATTTGCGGCGTTGATGTATGGAGGATGGGGGAATTGGCATTTATACTATGACTATGATGGAAGATGGCGGCGATTCGCGGTGGTGATGTATGGAGGATGGTGGCGTTGGTGTGTTTATGCTATGAGTCTAACTATGATGGAAGATGAGGTGTGTGGCTATCTACGACAATGATGTCTGGCGGATGTTGGCGTCGGAGTTTGGCGGTCTGAGTAGGAGAGGTGCAGGAGAGCACGCACATGAGAAAAATAAGGATTCGTAATAGTGGTCGATGTGGGGAAAGAGCAGCTAAGGGAGAGAGCAAAAAGGAGGAACAGTTACGTAAGTGGGAGAGTGAAAACTACTCACGTGAGGGTTTAAGTGACTAAATATCCACCTTCTGATTAAACACAGATTAATGGATGGGATTTGGCGTCAAACTAAAATTTTGACACCTGGTGTAAAAGGATCCCAACCCGAACCTCAATAATTTTGACACTGTTCATGCCAGGTGTCACACCGTGAGTTTCTTTGCATTATTTTAATCTTTATTTTTTAAAATTTATATATTTTTATTGCTTTTAGATGTTTTCGGCCGAGCAAAACTGCGAAGCCGAACACGGCAACCTTGGCAAGCAATGTTGAACAAGCAAGCAGAATTCAGATCCAGAAACGAAAAATGAACAAGCAAGGAAAAATGAAAATCATCCACCATACCAGAAATATTGAACAAACAAGCAAAATACAGATCCAAAAACAAAGAAAGCATATCCAGATCTGCAAAACACAAAAAAAAAAAAAGAGTCGTGGGTGGCCATTATCTCAGCGAGGAAGAGGGGAGAGGATTAGAAAGGATCATCTTGATTGGTGGTAAAGGGTAGCTATCGGCGGCAATGGGTGGCAATCGGCGGCCATCGGAAACCAGATTAGCTTCTCCAAATGAAAAACCCACATGCAGCGAATACGGAGATGTCGGAAACCAGAGCCGTCGTCCAGATATATGGCCGCCTGATAAAGCGGCGCCCGAGACACCGAAGACGGAGGCGTCGGAGAAGGATAGTTGCCGAATGAGAGATGAAGCAGAGAGGGGAAGAGGCCAGTGCCAAGATGAGGGAAACAGATGAAGAGGCCGAATGAGGGGAGGAGGAGCTGTAGTGACATCCATGGCTGAAGCGGAAAGGGGAAGAAGGCTAAACGAGAAATGAAAGGGTCGAGTATTTTGGGGGATGGGGCTTTACTTTCAACTCTTCAAGAAGGTTTTGGTGTGTGTGTGTATGAAAATGACCAAAAAAATTAATAGGCTAAATTACACTTTTGGTCCCCAAATTGTTATTAAATGTTCAACTTGGTCCCCAAGTTTTTAAAATATTCATTTTGGTCCCCTAATTCCTTAAACTTGTTCAAATAGGTCCTTCTGTCAAGTTGACTAACGGCGACGTCAAGTTGACTAAGGGACGACAATAAAATTTTTAAAAACTTGAGGACCAAATTGAACATTTTAAAATAATTTGGGGACCAAAATGAACATCTTAAAACAATTTGGGGGACCAAAATGAACATTTTAAAACAATTTGGGGACCAAAATAAACATTAAAATATTAAACTTAATGCCACGTGTCATTAGGTTTGACGTCGCCGTTTGTCAACTTGACGGAAGGACCTATTTGAACAAGTTTAAGGAATTAGGGGACTAAAATGAATATTTTAAAAACTTAGGGACCAAATTGAACATTTAATAACAATTTAGGGACCAAAAATGTAATTTAGCCAAACTAATAACTAAAGAATAATTATTAGAAATAATTGTTACATGTTATCGTTTGAGTTTTGACACAATAATAACACTTGGATAAATATTTTAAGTATTTATTTTTTAAATTAAAATATATATGAATTAATGTTTTATTATGAAATAAAAATATAAAGACGTGGGGTTATTATGGGACTTAAGTTAAGAACCTAAATTGGGTTCTTGCATTTAAAGTAAAAATTGGTGCAAGTTCTTAAATCTGATATAGCACCCAACCTACAAAGGTGGTAAGGGAGTTGAGGAGTGAAGGAGCAAAGTTCTGGAATCTAATTTCTAAACAAAAAGGTCATCAGGGTTTCAAAGTCATACACGTTCTTTTCAACTTCATCTAGCTATCAGTCCTCCTACCCCCACTTCAAAGGCCCAAATCAAACAACTAATAATTAAAAACCCTAAATTTTTTTTTACAAAATTGCAAAAAATAATTTTTTGCCATTTAAAATTAAAATCACATTTGCTGAGAAAAGCCAAATCATATTTTGATATCATAATAATAATTGACTAATTTTTAATATTACTCTTATAATATTTAAAATATGCGTAGTATTTTAAAAATAAGACACTAAGAATTTAATTGAATTTATGTGTGGCATTTTTGTAATTAATGTATGTATTGTATAATATCTATAATCTACAATCATTAATCAATAATATATCAATATCAATTATATATACAATTCAAACCCGAACATACAGTATGATATATGAAATTAGCATATATTGAACTCAATTTTATGCAATTAGTCACAATCAATATCAAATATTGACACCATTAAGTGATAAACCAATTATATCAAATCAGAAATTTGATACCTCGTTTAATGACTACATTAAAGGCCTCGTTTAATGTTATCGAATTAATACAAAATGATATGAAAATAAGCATCAAATTCGAATGATGCTATTCAAGTTTGAATTCAAAAAATATGGAATCAACATATATTGAACTCTTGATATGAAATTAGTCACAATTAATATCGAATATTGATATCATTAAGTGATAAATCAATCATATCAAACTAGCATTAATTTAAAATGATATGAAATTAATTAAGATAGAACTTCGAATGATACCAAACACGATTTAAATTCAAAATGTAATACACGGAATCACAATTCTAAGGTTTGAATTAATTCCATATGATTAATTCAGATATATTTCGTATTGAGTATACACCAAAATTTGGTCCCTGAAATTGTGAAGTAGTATCAACTTGATTATTGAAATTATCGAAATTCCAAAAACGTCCTTGAATGATAAGTTAGTATCAATTTGATCCCTCATTGAGTCATTTTACTCACTTAATATCAATTAAGTCTCTGACACTACTAACTTAAAATCAACTTAGTACATACGGTTTTCAACGGAGGGACTAAGTGTTGATTACCGTTTTATAATTTCAGGGACTAATTTAAAATTTCGATAATTTCATAGACCAGATTGATACTACTTCACAATTTCTTCCGCTCATTTCATGCGAGATTCTATGTCCATATACGTTCAATGGTCTTAATGCCCAATAATCATTTTAATCATTCAAGCGTCTGTGCTTCCATTGCTCTCCCTCCGATTGTGTGCTCCAACTGCTCTCCGCTGCAGCCGTCAACCTCATCTGTAAGTGTTTGTGGCGGATTTATTCTGTCATTCTGTGTGTTACCTTCCGTTTCTATGTATTCTCTTGGAGATGTTGATTGTTAATTGAAAATGGTGGTGAAGGGATTATAGTCCATTATCATTAACAAAGGTTATGTTACCTGCGAGATGCATTTTTTTTATTATTATATTTGTTAGTGGAATTAAGTACATAGAAACATGGATATCTTTGTACTTCGTACTTCAACTTTACCATATATATATATATATATATATATATATATATATATATATATATATATATATATATATATATATATATATATTCTTGATAGGGATATAAACACGCGGCTGGTATCATATATAGGAAAGACACATGCTACATCATTAGATTATTTGGATTCCATATCCTTGCTTTCTTATAGCAAGTCTGTTTTGATTATAAAATGGTTGAATTTGTAGTCATTAAAAATTAAAATAAATTGTTCATAGTGAAAATAATCATTAGAAAGTGAATTTGTAATCATTCCATCCCGAACTTTCGTTTTATTTAATTTAAAGAAAATAAAATAAATATTGAATGGTGTATGTTTTTATGTTAGATAATCCAATATAACAAGGTGAAGCTAGGTGTGTTATGCATTGAGGAATTTTTGAATAGCGTTTATGTGCTGATTGACTTGTTTCCTAGCAAATGAATATTGTTATGCAATATCAATATGAGTTTGCAGTGGTGGTTAGTGTTGGGTGCTTTTGTTGAGGCTGTTCTGATACTGCAATTGTATTGGACTCTGTTTTGCTGCTGGCATTGCTTGTACCTTTAGCATCTTTGTTCCTAATAAATTGTTTGGCTTTTCAAAAAAATAAAATATAAATTGTTCTTAATAAAAAGGCATTGCAACTAGTTTTGTGTACTCTTCTTCCTTCCTTCCATGGAATGGGAATTAAGCTTGTATATAAGTATCCAGTCTTGGCATAACCGGCTTGTAGACTATGTCAGTCAAGATCTTAGGTTGTAACTTGTACATTCTTATATCAAGAATTCATGTTCACGATGTTCTTTCCAGCAAAACTTACAAAATATTATTACATCCAATGTGCTTGAAAATACAAATATTTGCTGATATGTTTGGTTCTTGAACTATACAATTAACATTGAACTGCTAAGTAAGAAAGTCTGGGAATATTTGTAGAAAAACTTGAAACAACCAGGGAGGTCACAGTGGTGTGGATGCAGCAGTCGAATGGATGACGGCAGCGGTGGTTGGAGTCAGTGATGTTGGTCTAGTGACAGATCGGTACGGCAAGTTCTAACATCCTCCACTAAAAAAGTGGAGGACCAAAACTTGATAGATTTTAGCCATAGATATACTATTATAAAAATAGCTACGGTCCAGATTGAAGCAATTTGAAAAGGGTAAAATGGGTAAAATGAAATTTGACTTTGCAGCTGTGTACTGTTCATATTTATCGAAATGTTTTATTTCTATTATTATTTATACTTACTTCTTAATAAAAATAAGGTACCATTAACTATTCATCCACACTGTTCATCCACTCTTCTTTCACTGTTCATGTTTACATCACACTATTCACCAAAACCTCGCTTTTCACCATTTAAAATATGTCTATATGTATCAAAGTACAAATAATTAAAAAAAATAAAAAATAAAGAAAAGACCGATCAAGACGATTTATTGTTTAACATGTATAATTAAAATAAAAATAAAAAATAAAAATATAATGAGAAATCATTATTTAAAATAATAATAAAATAAAATAACATAAAACTTAATACTATTTAGTATTTAATCATATTAAACTAATCGTAAACATTTTTATGTAATTATCGTCTGGATTTGAGTGAATTTTGGAAAACCAAAAATTCTAATTATTTTGAAATTATTTAATAATTAATAATTTATTAATGAGAATATATTAATAAATATAGTTATTAAATAAATAATGATAAATAAATCTGAGTGACAAATTTTGTTTATGAAACCAAATTTTTATACACATGCCATGCACAAGCTTAATAATTTAATGGCTAAAATATTATTTTGGTCACTTAACTTATTTTTTAGAATAATTTTGGTTTCTTAAATTTTAAAATGTTTAATTTGGTCTCTTAATTTTTCTCTATTGACCCAAGATAATCATCTCCGTCAAATAGTCAGTAACGGTATTAACTTTTTGAGGATCAGGTTGAAACTCATTAAAAAGTTAATAATAAAATAATGATAGATAAGTTTGAGTGACAAACTTTAATAGTTTGATTATGAAATAATAATAATAATAATAATAATAATAATAATAATAATAATAAAAAATATATAAAGCGTGCTAGAAAATTCATGGTTTGTAATAAAAAAAATCAAGGGATCAAATAGAGTAACAAAATGGGGAGTGTGGTAGCATAACTGATTTGAGCTAGTAGTATAAGGAGTTGGAGGTCCAATGTTCAAACCCTGACAAAGGATAAAAAATAGCATAATATCTAACATACTAATATTTGTCTATAAAAAAATGTAACAAAATATATTAAATATTTGAAAATAGGCATTAAATTTTTATTGGGAAATTTTTTCCAAAAGATAAATTATAAATTAATACTAACCATTTCTAGAAAATATATTTATCTATCACATTATTAATTTTATTTTCTCTTGAAAAACTAATTGATTTATTTCTCATCTTTTTCCTGTGTAAGTTAAACATTTTTAAAAAATATACATATATATCATATGAAAAAATTTATCCTCTCTTAAAAATCTATTTGAACTATTTCTCCTATTTTTCCGTGCGATTTAAACATTTTTAGAAAATATATTTATCTAACATATAAAAAAAGTTTTTCTTTATTGATTATATTTTGATTTATTTCTCCTCTTTTCTCGTGCAAGTTAACCATTTTAGATAATATATTTATCCATCATATTATTTTAAAATTTGGTATTTCTTTCAATACCTTGGTATTCTACTTTTCTAAAAATTCAATTTTGAAGTGAATTTTTTTTAACACAATTATAAATCAACACTAACAATTTATTCCCTCACTGTCTTAGTATTGTACTTCTTCTCTAAACATTTAATACTATATATATTTTCAAAGCAGCAACTGCATATCAAACTGATAAAATAGGTCTTTTATCAACTATACATTGGCATGATGAGTGATGTGATATTATAAATATTGTATATACTTGATAATATAATTTATGGAATTTTTATTAACTCTCTTTATACTTGTTAAGGATTGAAATCTTATTTTAATAAAAATAGATTATTAAAGGGTTGACCTCCCCCATCCAGATTTTCTCCATATGCAAGAGTTAGGGATCAAACCCCTGACCACTTGCTCAATTTCACGTTCAATTTCATCTCCTACCATTTCATTATTAATTCAAATAATCATTTTTCTATCAATTTCATTTTTTTCTATTTTGTTATTATTTAAAAAAAAGTGAATTTAATTATTATTTTAAATAATGTCCTTGCTCACTATGTTCACATTTTTAATATCTTACTATTATTTCAAATAATATATTTTTTTACCCTATTTAATCGCTTAATATTTTTTCTTATAAATAATGAACTTTCTAGACAATTTTATGTTATATTATCATCATCATCATCTAATAAACTAAATTCGAACCTCAAATTTATCTATCTTTAGTTTATAATATATTATTTTGTCACTATTTTCAATAGTGATGATTTTAAATAGTAATTTTGATTACTATGTTTTATCTTCTGTTATTATATTATTTTTTTGGTTACGAAACAGAAAAGAAAGAAAAAATAAAAAGACTAACAACTAATGCCTCATATAGGCAATACCCATGGCATCTACCAACAATAAACTCCCCATCCACAAGCTTAGATCCTTTGGACACGCTATGAGACTAATCTCCGCTCAGGTGATTGGTCACCGTTAAGGGTCTTCGCCTTTCTCCAAAGATGTGTTATATGGGATTCGAACTCGGGCCCTCCCCCTATAAGCTCAACCTATGTAACCAACTGAGTCATACTCATTGGGTATTGTAGAGATTTTATTTTGATTGTGTTTAAATATTTAATAATAAATACTTTTCACATGTGTATAAAATTCCTACTTTATAAATATTAAATACTTTTTTGATCAATTGATAAATCACTATTTCACTATTAGTGGTACTTAAGTTCATTTTAAAGGGGCTAAATCATTTTAAAGGTTGCTATTTTCATTGGCCTTTATTTAAATTGAAGAATTTAGAGCATTCATTAGACTTTTAAATGATTTTTTTCAGTTATAGAAACTTTAAAAAAAAATTATAAAGTTAACCCTAAGGGGTTGGTCTAGTGGAGCATGATAGGGTCTCATATCTAATAGGTTGTAGGTTTGAGCCCCCACTAGTCTCCTTGGAGGGAGGTTATTGTAAATCTCTTTATAAGTGCTCATAGATTTCGAAGGTTTACTCTACCTTGAACTGGGGCACCATCCCCTCACCCTAATTTTTCTATATAAAATAAAATAAAATTTTAAAGCTTCCATTTTGATTGGTTCTTTTTTTTTTTTTTTTGTTTCTCAAGGTATCCTCTGCATGCAACTGCGAAGACTAATCTCTCGAAGTATTCGATGACATTTAAGAGTTGACCTCTCTCAATCAGGTTTCACCATACGCAAGAGTTAAACATCGAACACTGACCACTTGCTTAAAGGATTTGAACCTGTTACCATCTGGACTAACAGTACAATTTCAAATAGTGAACAAGCTTTGCTACAGAAATAAAACTTTGTATGATGGTCGAGAAATTAATAATAAAATTTGTGCGCAAAGTAGTATAGTCATATATAATAGAGTGAACTTTCATCTTAAAATCTTATATTTTAAAAAAATAATAGTATAGTCATATACTAAGAGGAAAAAATGGTGGTTTTAGAAAATTGAGCTTCACCTTTGCATAGAAATGAAGATTGCCATTCATTTGCCTTTTGAAAAATCATCTGCATTTAGGCTTTTAAGTTCATTAAAAATAAAAACTCAATCATCATATATTTGACATTAATGTGGCTTTAAGATTCCCAAAAAAAAAGTAAAAAAAGAGAGAAAAACTGATGCAACCTTTGGGATCATATCAATTACGTATGGATGTTATGATAGAAAAGTAACATTAATTCCATTGAGGACTAGGTACTTATTTCCAACTCGAGAGTGAGAGAGATGCTAGTAAGCTTTTTTACCAAGTTTAGTGTTTCATTAATCTTACATTTTACAGTCATCTTAATAGATTGCAAATGGGAAACATTCCTCTAACTCAAGTAGTTAGTCTAATGTCTACCAAGACAACGCTATCATTAGTTGATTACCTGATTCAAACACGAAGACATATATATATATATATATATATTATTTATTTTAAAATAATCATCACTTTAATACTTTAATTTATTTTAAATTACGTATCGTCTAAAAAAATTAAAATTAAAATTAAAATTTTAATTATATTTAAAATAATTATAATAAATAAAGTGAGATAATAATAAGATGACATATTGATATTATTATTATTATTATTATTATTATTATTATTATTATTATTATTATTATTATATATATATATCTATGTATATATATTTTTATAGACAAAATAAATTCTCAGAACTAAATGAAGCTGCAGATGTGCATAACATAATCATTAATTTTTATTTTTATTTTTGTATTTTATGTTTCTATAACAACGAATGCTTTGTATCTTTACTATTTTTTATTATATTTCAGAAATCAGTTTGTTCTAATGATCGTCAAGGTCATCGAGATTGACATACATAAGGGATAGACATATAATGCATGCAAAAAGTGTAAGAAAAATGTTGAGGAAATTAAAGGCACATACAACCGTGGAAAATGTGAGATGCAGGTCACCCCAACCCTTAGTTATCCATTAATTAATTGTACTTTCTCAAGGAAAAACAATTATTTTGAAAAAAAAAAATCAGCTATTTTTTTTTTTTTTTGTGTCTAGCTGCAAGCTACACGTTAAGGTAGCCTATGCCACTGGGTTCACCATGTTTGTACTATTTGATCACGTTCTTCAACAATACCAAGGAAAACCTGCACCCAAACTGATGAAAACTATGAAGGTTATTAGGCTAGGTTCTTAGATCTAAGAACGGTTCCTATATAGAACTACCATTGGAGATGGAGGAGTTGGGTTCTTCTATAAGAACTCAGTTCTTATTATTAAAAAATATTTCCTTCCTTTAGAAACAATCAAAAAAGGAGAGAAAAAATAAGTTAAGAACTCAAGTTGAGTTCTATCATTGGAGTAAAAATTAGTGGAGGTTCTTAAATTATATGTAACATTGTAAGGCCCATTAAAAGGGACTTAAGAACCCAAATTGGGTTCTAGCATTGGGGATGCTCTAAGGTTCTACTCTAATTTTTAATGCAACAAAATCATAGATCTAATTCTAAATCCATGCTTTACATTATTCGTGGAACTCCCTTTTTTTTTTTTTTTTGGAGACCAATGTCACAAACAATAGTTCGGATGACTTAGAGGAAAGGTTATTATTCTTGGTGGTGATTTTAGACAAATTCTACTAGTTATATCGAGAGGACAATACAATATATTGTCCACGCCACCATTAATGCATCATACTTATTTCAAAGTGGGATTTCATATTCTAATGTTGATGACATCAATAATTTCTCGAAGTGGTTAATAACCATTGGGGATGAAAAGATTACTCAAAAGGACGACAAAGATGGAGGAATCGAAATACCAGATGATCTACTAATAAAAAAAAAATACAGGTGAACCACTTGCTTCTATTGCAAACATCACTTATCCATCGATATTAGAAAACATGAGCGACACAACATTTTTTCAAAATAGGGCAATTTTAGCACCAAGAAATGAAATTGTTGACATGTTATATCATTACATGATGTCCTTGGTTCTAGGTGATGAAAAAACTTATCTTAGTTATGATAGTCCTTGCAAGATGAATGAAGATATTGATACAACGGATGATATTCATACACCTGAGTTCCTGAACATGATTAACTCATCGGGACTTCCAAAACATATGTTAAAACTCAAAATTGAAGTTCCAATAATTTATTGTTTAAAAATATAGAACAATCCTCTCGACTGTGCAATGGTACTCGACTTATAATTACTCAAACAGGAAGCTATTTTCTAGAAGGAAAAGTCATCTCAGGAAGCAATAATAGCCAAAGGGTATTTATTCCCAGTTTGACACTGATGCCTTATGATAACAGGATTCCATTCAAATTTAAACGGAGGCAATTCCCAATGGTTGTTTCTTTCGCAATGACTATAAATAAGAGCCAAGAACAACCATTCAAACACATGGGACTTTATCTTCCTCTACCATTTTTATTGCATGGATGCTAATATGTGACCATGGCCAAAATTCAAAAACTATTATAAATGTGGTTTAAAAAAAAAGGTGTATCAAAATCTAATCTTGGTGGGTTACTCTAAAATCATTAAATTTCTTGGTTATTTAAGTATAAATGATACTTTTATTAGTTCACTTTTACTCTTATATGGATCTCACCAACTATATTACATGTCAAATTGTAACTGTCTAGGAGGTTTTACTTTTTTAAACAATATGGTTTATTTAATTCATGTCACGATAATAATTTCAATTATTCCACTTCAAGAACTACTCATTCTCAATTTCTCTGATACTTATTTCTTTAACAGTTCTTTTTCTTCAAAATCATTACAAATAAATAATACATAAGTCCTCATTCATTTTATTAAACAAATATATTCACAGAAAACCAAAAAAACAAATATATTCAAAACATTAGAATACCACGTGCATCGCACGGGTCTCAGTTCTAGTAGTAATATATAATGGATAACAATGTGTGAGAAAGACTAATTTTATGTGCAAGGGGAATTCAAATTCTAAGTTTTAATTATCACTTTACCTTTTCTCTCTGTTAATTTTATTGGTTCACAAACTATTTAAAATTAGGGTGTCCCCTATAATATCAAATTTTGGTGTCAAAATATCATAACAAAAAGAGAAACTAACATATAGTATATAATATATAAATAAGAGTGATTCTTTGGTAAAGATAAAATATGATATGTTATTAGCAAATTATTAAAAATGTGTAAATAAATAACAAATATATAAATAAGATACAAATTCATTATAAATTTAAAAACATAAATTAATATTAGAAAATAAAACAGAAGCAAAAGCAAGACTATCGGTTATGTCAATTATAAAATCTTGAAAGAAGAAAACGTAAATTTATTATTTCAAAAAAAAAAAAACGTAAAGTTATTATCAATGAAAGAAAGAAATAATTTCAAAAATTAAAAACAAAAAAAAGCAATGTGGATGATGAACAATGACATGAACAGTAGATGGGACTTTGCAGAAAAAGATAGATTTTGCCGTCAATAAAGAAAAAGAAAAAGATATACAGTTTTAGTGAAATGTCAATTTTATCCCCTGGTGTAATAGTCCTCTTGGAGGATGTTAGAACTAGCCGATGGGTACACTGTATTTGGGACCTGTATAGACGACCTGAACTCATTTAGATCGTTTGGAGAGGTTGATAATGTTGTGGTGGCCATTTTGTTTGGCAAAATTAAGACTTTCCAAGGTAATTGTACAACTATATATTTTGATTTGCAGGGGTGACTCTTCCAAACCTTTTTTCCAATTTGTGGAACCTCTTTAGGCAAACCGTGTCTGCAAAATGCAATGAACTGCACAAAGTTAATATTTAATGACGAAGGTCCGGAAGCAACGGATTTAAGAAGATGGTACGTGATTACTCAACCAAATGTTTTCCCATCTCCTTGGATAATTTCTAGCATGTATTTAATCCCGTTTTTTGGCATTGAACACTGGCTCAACAAACATAGTCACCTACTCTAGGTCTAAGTCAGTTGCAAGATTCTGGTAGGATTAGTATCAAAGAAGAATTTCTAACTTTGACAACAAAGAGTACAATTGATTGCTTGAGGGACACTAAGGAGGTAATAATTTTTGAATTTAATGCAAGCATAGTATTCGTAGGAGTCTCATTGGTATGTTGTTTTGGGCAGGAATCTATCTAAGTGGTATTGGGAACTATAAAGTTTATTTTTGAGGAGGACAACTAGTACCTTGCTTGCACATGCAACAAAGGGGTATACCTGTAGGTTCAATGTATTTCTATGAGAAGTGTAACCGCCACGTTGTCAACATCACTCCAAGGTAAAATATTAGTGCTACACTGTATTCATTTAAATAGTTATTTTATCACCATCGAACCTCTTTTAACCATGGCTAATCAACGATTGAAACATCTAATGACAATTTTTGGTTTAGGCCTCATTTCTTTGTAAGTTTAATGAATTACATTGTTGGTTTATTGTATTTCATGTGTAATTTTCTAGATATCGAATAAAGGTAAGGGTCATAGATGAAACCGATTTAGCTACCTTTGTCATTTTCGATCGTGATGAAACAACTTTGTTCAACAAAAGTTGTGCAGATATGATCGAGAATATGCACAAGGTAAAATGCCAAACATGCTTGTGCATTTTCTTTTGAGGTGTAGTAAAGTCCATGCTTCATAATGCCTAACAAAGCTGATTTGTTACTTTCCTATAGTTGTCTAGAGCACCGATCCACATGCACTCCGCGACTCCTTTATAGGGTGGAAGTAAGTAACATTATTGGTCGGGCATTTGAACTATCTTACAGTGTCAAAAGACTTACAAATGATTCTAACATCTTGAGTAAGTTCATCAAGGGCAAAGATATGCAGGTTCTCTACTAAGTCATCTTTGCTTAAAAATGACTTTGGTTATAGATCACGTTTCAGACAATTATGACATGCTGAAAAATATTGTTTTACATTAGGAAGCATTGGTGGTGTTGGATTCCTGATAGGGTCATCAAGTTACCCACCAGATGAAATATCCAATGCTATTGTTGCTCAGGTTTTATCCATACATTTATGCTTACGAATTTGGAATCACCATTAAAAGTACATGGTGTGCATTATACTTTGAACAACTATATCTCTCTCCCTATTTCCATGCTGAAAAAATGGAAATAGTGATTATATATATATATGTCGTTACCATATACATGACATAGATATATGACATTTATGGCTATGAATTTAGAAACATCACCAAGTGTGCATTATACACCCCATTCATGACATCGTACTTAAGACCACAAGCTTTCTCTTTTCAGGATCTCATGCCTAAGTTCTCCGTCACCATTGTTGCTGCTGGAAGCCACCAGCAAGAACAAACATTGTAGATTTGTGCAAAGATTCTAATGAGATCACACCACTTAAAAGGCCCTTCACCGTTAAAAATGGATTGGAAAGTAACACGACAGCTCTGAAGATTGCCAAGGTGAGCATCAAGGTTGAGAAATAGTAGAAAGCTTGAACACTTGACGGATTATTGGATAATGTTGAACCATATTTCACCATTTCTTTTCTTTTCTTAACTCCGCATGGTTGTTTTTTGTGATGTTTTTTCTCAGTCAACAGTTAAATTCACATTTTAATTCAAATATAATATTGATACAAATTTGAATGTCTAGGTTTTATTATCTTTCTTCCATTAAAAATATTGACATCTATGAATTTTTAATGGAAGAAAGATAACAGAACCTAGACATTCAAATTTGTAGCAATATCATATTTGAATTAAAATGTGAATTTAACTATTGACCGGGAAAAACACATCACAAAAAAAGATCATGTGAAGTTCAGAAAAGAAATGATGAAATATGGTTCAACATTATCTAATAATCCATCAAATGTTAAAACTTTCTACTCTTTCTCAACCTTGATACTCGCCTTACCAATCTTTAGAGATAACGTGTTACTTTCCAATCCATCGTTGCCTTTTAAGTGGCGTGGTATAATTAGAGTCTTTGAAAAAATCTAAAATGTTTGTTCCCTGCTGGTGGCTTCCAACAGTAGCAATGGTGTCGAAGAACATGGGCATGAGATACTGAAAAGAGAAAGCTCATTGTCTTAAGTACGACATCATGAATGGTGTATCTAATGTACATCATGTTCTCTTAATGATGATTCCAAATTCATAATCTTAAATGTAATGTATCTCTGCCGTATATCTGGTAAGCATGTCATATATCTCTCTTTATTTCCAATTTTCAACATGGAAATTGGGAGAGATATAGTTGTTAAAGTATAATGTGCAACATGTACTTTTAATGATGATTACAAATTCATAACCATGAATGTTTGGATAAAACCTAAGTAACAATAGCATTGGATACTTCATCAGGTGGGCAGCTTGATGACCATGTATGGAATCCATCACTGCCAATATTGTCCTAATGTAAAACAAAATTATTTCAGCATGCCATAATTGTCTGAAATGTGATCTATAATCAATGTCCTTTTAAAACAAAGGTGTCATAGTAGAAAACCTGCAGATCCTTTCCCTTGATTAACTTACTCAAGATGTCATTTGTAGGTCTTTTGACATGGTAAGACAGTTTATGTGACACCCCGTTCTCAAGGGATCACATTTACGTAACGTGTTATAAAACTCAACTTTCATAAAATCATAAAATAAGTTTACTATTTACTTATTTTTCATCCAAAAGGTGATAAAATTTTTTCTTCTTTTTCTTTACTGTACATACAACCAACACCCAGTAACATAATATACAACAACTATATATCATACATATGCCTCAAAGTTTTATACAAGACCTTTGTCCTACCAGGTCACCATCTACTATCACACCTATATCACAACAACTGAAAACAAACATAACTATGTCATAGTGGGAGTATGAAAAACACTACTAAAAAATGTTGGCTCTCAGTAGCCAAACAGTCAGACTATCTAAAAGTCGCACTCTACCCAAACAGACTACATCCTACAGCTGGTCATCACCTACAGAAACCCATTGGAGAGTCCAGTGTAAACTCCCCCACCTCCAAGAGGTGTATCAGGAGGGGATGCATCATCTCCCACTCCGACATCTGGGACTACTCCATCATCCTCGGGGACATAGTCCGGATCAGCTATCGGATCCTCCTCAGGATCCTCCTCCATCTCCTGCTGTGCATCCTCTAGAATCAATACTATAGGCCCTGGAGGAGACTCTGGGGCAACCTACTGTAACGGCTGAACATGCGGAGGTGGCTGATGCTCCAAATCCCCGTGACGTACCAAGTGCTGTAAAATCATCCATATGGGAGGCAGTGAAACCTCTACCGTCTCCCTAGTATGTATCAACTGCTGGAGTCCATCAACTACGGTCCCTCGAAGTGTCCGCATCGGACCCGTGTACGTGGCACTCCAAGCTCCTGGCTTGATCACCCAAGCATTCCCCTAATCAGCATTATCTAACATGAGGGCTCGGACCCCCGAGTAATTCAGATCCACCACATTCGGGTCCATCTGAGTATATACATAGATTCCACATACATAGAAGAGAAACAACAAAACAGATATGCAAGGATGAGTTACCAATATATGAGTTTTAATAAGACAACCCCATGCACGACACACAAAACAGCACATACCATGTAATTACAGTATATAGAATTATCTAAACAGTAGAATAATTCAAAGGATTTCATATCTGACAGTCATCGTCATTTTATAAAAATGCATGACACTTCAATATCTTGGCTCTATTTTGATACCTAATCTCCGGAGATCCCACAACTTTCTGTTTCGTTTTGAGCAGATCAAGCTCGCACATGGCACATTGTAAAAACGAAATAAAACAATGCCCAAGAAAAGAACACATAACACAATGGCAACTCTCCAACGTACCAAGGTTATTGTTCAAAAATGTAACTCATTGGTCTATACAGAGAGAACCCAATGGTTACTGCGAATAATGGAATTTATTGTCCATAACCTATTGCATCCCTCAGAACCTCAATAGTTATTGCATAAAATTGGACACTCAGTCCAGTAAAAATACATTAGTTCACACAGAAACCCAATGATTGATATGGAACCACAGTCCATAATAGATATATTGATCCACTCAGGACTCAATGATCACACGGCACGTCTGCCAACAATGCATGAGAAAAACTTTTATTCTCGTTTGTTTTCTTTGTAGTAATAATCTTTCCTTGTCGAAGCCCTCAGCTTACGACCATGCTTAATTTTTATATTAAGACTTTTCACCTTAAACAAACACAGGACACACAGTCCAAATGTTTCAAACTCAACACAGGACACACAGTCCGAGTGCTCAATCGCAAAGCCTTAAACTGATGCACCAGTCTTAGGCTCGCGGATATGGAACTTACATTTTCCACATCAAATTTAGGACACACAATCCACAAAAATTATTGCAGGACCCTCAGTCCAATGACACAGATCCTTGATCTACGTGTCCACAGAACACTAGAACCCCGACGTCTCGGTTCCTAGGTTCGTTTATCCTTTGTAAAACAGTTCGCTCAGTGAAAAACAAATACAAAACCAAATCTCCGAAAACTTATCCAAGTTTAATGGAATACTTTCACTGAATAAAACTCTTTACAGAAATTCTTTTTTGTTAAAATGTTGATAAAACGTGAAATCGTAGATAAATTCTTTTCTGTTTAAATTATTTATTTCCAAACTTTGTTCTCAAGAAACATCAACTTTTAAAAATCTCATTTAAATAAAATTAATAATTCCAAAATATAAACTCTTTTTCTCAAAATTTTCCATAAAAATATTTTAATAGCCTAAATAGCTGTTCTGCTTCGCGGAACTATTCTAACAGCTAAAATACGTTATTTTCGGAACTTAATCACTTTAAATAACATTTTATAATAAAATTGAATTTGTTTTGGAAAAACTAGAGCCTGTGAAAATTTTCACAGTTTCGCCCTTACTGTTACTTTATTGACACATTTTCCCCAAAAATATTATTAATATTTTTTCACTTTTTCTCAAAATTACTGAAATTAATCACTCTGATTAATTATTCAAGCTTATTAAGCTTTTATCCTCAAATTAAATTGTACACTAACCAATGTCAGGTTTCACTGTCCAACAGTCAACAGCAGATAATTTTCATCACAGAATAGCATGACAGATATCAATTCATGACATGCACCACAATTATAATATAACAAAATAATTATAATCAGATAAATTCACATATCCTATAGCTCATATATCTCAATTACTCAAGTAAACAGATTATCAGCAGACAATCAATCAAAACATTAACAGTAGATAATTTAAAAACACAGTAAATTACTACAGTCAATACAGACGACTCTAACAAATAAGCATATGGTTATCTTAAACTCCTCAGGCATACCCCTTTTATCTCTTGAAGAGTTGAATCAACAGTTTCAAGTAATCTCCCGATCTCGATCCGATTCTTCTCCGACGACTTAGATTAAACAAACTCGATCGATTCCTTCAAACGAATTGCAATCAAAATAAATCAAATCAAACAACAACATACTTAGATCATGAAGGTTAGGTTTCGGCCTCTTTAAAATTTCTAGGTTAGGAAAGTTGAAAATTTTTTAACTTAGGGATTTATGATCCTTAAGTATCTTAAACATGATTAAGTACTTAAACCAAGATCATGAACTAAGAACATGGAATAAAACTCATCTAGTTCCAAGAACTAGGGTTTCGGTTTTTCTCAAGATCATAGGCTAAGGATTTTAAAATTTTCTCAACTCTTGGATTTAATCAACATACAAAACCTAGAGTTGGATTCAAGTGTTACAAGACAACATTTGAATAAAAAAATCCATCCAATATTCATAGCTAGGGTTTCGGCCTTTATGAAACAAATAGGTTAGGGTTTGATTTTTGATTATCTAATTTCTTACATACAAGAGCTATCAAGGTACTAAGAGATTGAATCATGAATCAAGACTTGAAAATGAAACAAAATCCATGAACTCCACTTTTTCATGGATTCGGTCCAGCTCAGAAAATTAGGAAGGAAATTTCTCATGGTCATATGCTTCTAGATGATGAATATAGAGATGATTATGAGATCATAGCAATTGGTTTCATGTCAAAAGGATTTTTCTAGAATTAGTTATGGATTTTTGAAGTTAGCTTCATGAACTTTGAATGAAATAAAGAACATGATGAACACAAGCATGAATCCATAAAAGTTGTGAAGAGAAAGGCTTAAGATGACAAGATGAAGAGTTGTTACCTCTTGATGATAAGAAAAAGTGATGATTTTGATGATGTTCTTCACAAAATTCCTATGGTGTTGTTATGAGTTCTAAGGCAAAAAGCTTGAAGTTCTTAAGGCAAAAGACATGAAATGGAGATGAGAAAGTGCCTAAGTGTATTATGATGAAGGGGCCGTGGCTTTTGGGGGCATTTTGGTCAAAAATTACACTGGCATGACTTGCAAAATTCATGGAAAGCTAGGGGCAAAAATTGTCCTTTCCACGCAAAATATCCTATTGTCATAAATGCGACATTATGGCCATTATGACTCGGATAGGATCATCATAAATGCTTGTCATATCAGTCACATCAGTCATCTGAGCTCCGTTGCTGACCCTTTTAGTTCATCTGACGCGGATTTCCAAGAGACATTTCAACGTATACGCCCGCAGCAAATATAATATTTTAATTTTTTGCTAAAATTTTCAAAACTTCCAATATCAAAGAAAATATAATAAAAATATTTTTCATCTCGTTCACGACTTAAAATTAGGTCTCTTGAGCAGTAAACTTTTACTATCAGTGAAAACGTAGACCGGGCTCCGTCTGAATTTTCAACCCAAAATTTTATCGTAAGCTCATAAGATTAAGCATAACATGGAAATGACGTTGGTTTATCCAAAATCATTTTCTAAGTCTCGGATAAAAACATAATCATTCATATATTTATTACCGATATTAGAAAGCAGTAAAAAAATCGGGGTGTTACAGTTTAATTCTCCAACCAATAATGTTACTTACTTCCACCCAAAAAAGGAAAGTCTTGTTAACGAATTAAGAAATATCCTCAGGGAGTGCACGTGGATCGGTGCTCTAGACAAATATAGGAAAGAATAAAAATCAACTTTGTTAGTCATAATGAAGCATGAATCTTTACTAAACCTCAAAAGAAAATACGCAATCACGATTGGCATTTTACCTTGTGCATATATGCACAGCTTTTGTTGAACAAAGTTGTTTCATCGCTATGAAAATGACAAATGTAGCTGAATCCGTTTCTTCTATGACCCTTACCTTATCTGATATCTGGAAAATTACACATGAAATACAATAAACCAGCAATGTAATCCATTAAACTTACAAAGAAATGAGGTTTGAACCAAAAATTGGCACTGGATGTTTCATTCGTTGATAGGCATGATTAAAAGAGGTTTGATTGTGTTAAAATAGCTATTTAAATGAATGCAATGCAACACTAATATTTTACCTTGGAGCGATGTTGATAACATGGCGGTTACACTTCTCACAGAAATACATTGAATCTACAGGGTATACCCCTTTGTTACATGTGCAAGCAAGTTACCACTAGTTTTCCTCAAGAATGAGCTTTATAGTTCCCAATACCACGTAGACAGATTCCTGCCCAAAACAGAATACAAATGAGACTCCTATGAATACTATGCTTACATTAAATTAAAAAATTATTACCTCCTTAGGGTCCCTCAAGCAATCAATTGTATTCCTTGTTGTGAAAGTTAGAAAATCTTCTTTGATACTAATCCTACCCAAATCTTGCAACTGACTTAGACCTAGAGTAGGTGACTCAGTTTGTTGAGCCACACTGTCCAACACCAAAAAATGGTTTAAATATACGCTAGAAATTATCCAAGAAGACGGGAAAACATTTGAGTAATCATGTACTACCTTCTTAAATCTATTGCTTCTGGGCCTTCATCATTAAATATTAACTTTGTGCAGTTCATTGCATTTTGCAGACATGGTTTGCTTAAAAAGGCTCCACGAATTAGAAAAAAAAGGTTTGGATTAGTCACCCCTAAAAATAAAAAGCTATAGTTGTACAATTACCTTGGAAAGTCTTAATTTTTCCAAACAAAATGCCACCATAGCATTATCAACCACCAAAGGGAAAAAGGCGCAATTATCTCTTTGACAAATATAGTCTCACATGGTTAAACTATTCACTTGACAAGTCGCACATCAGAGATTGCAAGCTCCTTCCCCCTCGTCACCTCCTATATACAGAGTGAATCCTCAAATGGTTAGAACACAAAGAGAAACCTTCACACTTGAGGTTAATACTATGTATAAGGCTTGTACTTTTAAATAAAAAGTTTAGTTTCAATAATAAGGATTAAAATGTAATTAAGCCTATATTGTAATAGACAAAGTCATATTGGTATCAATAACCTTGTCTTGGGTAATCTGATGCATTTACAGATGGCTAGCCGTCAATTAGCATCATAATTTTCTGAAATAGTAAGCCTTAGTTTTGTTGGATGACTATGCCAAGATCACGAGTAAATGTCCAAATTGGTACCTAAAAAATTTTTATAAATACATTTTTTGGTGATGAAAAAATAAATTATCATTTAGTCTCTCAAATTTACAAACGCGGGACATGTTAGTCCATCAGACTAGTTTCAACATCCGTTTACTTGCCTATGTGTCCCGTTAACCTTCCTACTTGGTCCTTCAGTCGTCCTGCATTATCTATGATGAATTTTCATTGTCGAAAACACGAATAAAAAGTCAAAAACATGCTCGATTTTTTTGGTATGTTGGTTTTAAAATTATGCATGTTTGTTCACTTTTCTTCGTTTTTTATGCTGAAAATTTGTCATGGGTCACATAGGACTGCCGACAAGCCAAGTAGGATGGTTTTTTGCCCCCCCTTTTTTCCCCCTTTTTAAAGGGGATCAATAGTGGTTCCCCACTTCCCCCTGTAACATGACTCAAGCCCACAACCTATGGGAGCAGGTGAGGCAGCTTTTACCAACTGAGCTGCCTTGCTCGTCCAAGTAGGATGGTTAATGAGATACTTAGGTAAGTAAACAGTCATTGAAATTAGAATGAGTGACTAACATGTCTCGCATATGTGATTCTAAGATACCCAATGGTTAATTTTTTTTTTCAACAACAAAAAATGTACCCATAAATTTTTTTTTGGGACCAATTCGAGCCTTTACTCATATGATCATTAAGAAAACTCGCTAATACCAATACCTTGGCCATCAATAAATCCATTTGGATTGCAAAAATAAACCTAAACATCTAAGTGTTCACAAATCCTTTTGTTTCTGGTTTCTTCACTCCACTCCCCCCTTTCCTTCTTTCTTTTTCTTCACTCTCTTCACCATATCAGACACCACCATTGTTCGTTAACCGTCACCAGAAGGAAGCTATTTGGATACAAAAGCTATTGGAAGAGTTGGGGCCCAAACAAGAGAAGATTCCTCTATTTCGTGACAGCCAGAGTGCCTTGCACATTGCAAGGAATCCAGCTTTTCATTCCAGAACAAAACATATAGGAGTTCAATTTCACTGTGTCCTTAAGTAGTAGAAAACGGAAACGTAGATATACAAAAGATTCATACAAAGGAGAACTTAGCAGATATCTTGACCAATGGTGTAGAACATCGTGTGGCCTATCAGAATCATAAATAATGCAGGGATGGCAAGTATAGGATAAACAACAAACACGTGTGAAGACATGATTAAAAATCAAGTCTTCAAGTGGGAGAAATGTTGGGCAAATGGATGGATGATAACTAAGGAATGACCATATGGATGGATAATAACAAATAATTAATGGCCAAGAAGTAAAAGAATGGTTCTTCTTCTTGGACAAATTTTAGCTACCAATAATTCATGCTCACTGGTCAATTTTTCTATGATTAACTGAGATGAACCACTGCTTTAAACACATAGATCCTCTGGTTGAACTTCTATGGTAAAGGACCCCGTGATGGAATAAAAAAAAGGTCCCCGAAAGGAGGGGCAAAACCAGTAAATAGCAGAGAGGAACCACTGAATTTTGTTGAATCAGAGAGGTAGAAGAGGTAGAACCTCAACTAGAGGTTCTGTGCGCTTAGAGGAGTGGGTTATCTATATTGATCATTGAAAAACTGACAAACATTGGACTGAAGGACCGAATTTGCAACATTGAAAAAATAAGGAAACCAAGGGTCTGTTTGCTTTGTTTCCATTCTCATGTTTTCAGAAATAATTACAAAACTGTAACCTTGTTTTCACCGTGTTCCCTGTTTCCAAAGATTTATACATGAAACAGTGAAAACGGAAAAAACTTGTTTTAAGTGTTTCCTGCACAAATTTATGAAAACATAAAATAGAATGAAAACAAGGAATTGAAATCAGAAACTGAAAACATAGCAAACAGATCCCAAATGTGCATAGATCATTTAATTGATATGTACTGACAGTGTAAAGATTTTTTACACGGTCAACCAATCATAAATTTATATTTCATTTAATTTAAAGTCTTTGACTCTTTTCCCAACTACCTTAAAAGCCATATATACCTTGATTTCTGATTGGTTGACGGTGTAAAAAACTTTACACTGACAGTGTATACCAGTTAAACTCATAAAATAAACTATAGAAACTAAAATTGTACATCTTCGATAATCGATAATAAAGTGGATAAAAAATACAATGAAGCCTATTAAACCAAAATTGTAAAACCTCGCTCTGGGTAGAATCACAATTTGGTTCTTATCTATTATATGGTGGGTCCAAAGATGTCACTTGGGATATAAGAACATAACTTCCTTTATACTCCAATGGAAGAACTCATTTTGGGTTCTTAAATGGGTCCCACATGTGACCCCACTTATTATTTATGCTTCTATTTATTTTTATTTTATTTTTATTTCAAATTAAAATATTAATTCATATATATTTTAATCTAAAAAAGTAAAATCAATTTTTATATTAAAAATAATGCACAAAAAAAATTTAAAATAATGCAATTTTTTTTATATTATTTATCACAAAAAAAGTTAAAACAAAGACCAATACATAAATAAAGAATCAATTTTTTCGTTGCATTTTCTTTTTGATTTTACTTGCAATTTTTTTAATTGGAAAATGTGATAAATTTATGGCTAAATTACACTTTTGGTCCCTAAGTTTTTAAAATGTTCATTTTGGTCCCCTAATTCGTTAAACTTGTTCAAGTAGGTCCTTCCGTCAAGTTGACTAACGGCGACGTCAAACCTAATGACACGTGGCATTAAGTTTAATATTTTAATATTCATTTTGGTTCCCAAATTGTTTTAAAATGTACATTTTGGTCCCCCAAATTGTTCTAAGATGTTCATTTTGGTCTCCAAATTGTTTTAAAATGTTTAATTTGGTCCTCAATTTTTTAAAATGTTCATTGTCGTCCCTTAGTCAACTTGACGTCGTCGTTAGTCAACTTGACAGAAGGACCTATTTGAACAAGTTTAAGGAATTAGGGGACCAAAATGAACATTTTAAAAACATGGGAACCAAATTGAACATTTAATAACAATTTGGGGACCAAAAGTATAATTTAGCTTAAAAAAAATTTGTTTGGGAAGTACGGTTTCTTACGGAAGAACCATTTTATATCCTGAGAGTCACGTCATTCATCCCAAAAGAAGATTCTTACAAAAAAAACCAGTTCTCATGTGTAAGAACTATTTCAAAAACTACCATTCAAATTGGTGCCTTAAAATCCACGTGGATTGCAAAAATAAACCTAAACATGTGAGTGTTCACAAATCCTTTTGTTTCTGGTTTCTTCACTCCACTCTCTCCTCTCCTCTCTTTTTCTTCTCTTCTTCGCTTCACCAAATCAGACACCACCATTGTTCCTTCATCGTCACCGGAGCGCCACCATCCTTCCATGTATGACTCCCATCGTTTCTCTCCGTTACAAGCGCACAAACAAATAAGGTATTCCCCCTTTTCTCATTCCTTAATGAACTGAATTTGTTTGTTTCTCTAATTTGCAGTTGGGAAGTTTTATTTTGTTTTAGGTAATATTTTGATTTTAATGAAAAATTTGTTCTTTTCAGTGTCATGGCTGCGAGTTTAGTGTTGAGAATTGCCCTTAATGTTCTGATCTTTGGATGAATATTATGAGTTGTTGGACACCAAATTAATTGATGTGAAGGAGATGTTGGATGTTGAATTTTGTTGATTATGGTTTGGACACAGTTATGGCCAAGGAGGCCAATCTGCATGATATTCTTCTTATTTTGTGTTGATGATATTGTTAATTTAATGAGATGGTTAAGCATTATGCATGTGTGTTATTGAAACTTTGTCAATGATTGGAATTCGGCCAAGAGATTGAGGAAATATCTTGATGTTGTTGTAATTGTGCTGGAAAATTGAAGACACAATCAAGTGACTTGGTCAATTGGTTTTAAATTGTCTCACATATTTGTTTGTGTTAATTAATTAAATTTGAAAGAAAATGACTTTTAAGGTTTTCATCATAATTTTAGTACCATAAACTTACCTATGATGTTTAAAAAAATTATAAGTAGATAAAAAACAAGAGAAGGGGGTCACAACCTCCGACATTAGGGATCAAACCAAATTGGTTTAACTGATTATGGCCTAAGAAGCCAAATGCCTTCTTCATTAAGGGGTAGGTAGTGTGAGTTCTATCACTCGCCAAAGCGTGACTCTATACTTTCTTCTGCGTGCATTGCCACCTTAGTCGGATCTCCGTCACATCATTGTTGCTAGAGGTAGGTCTCTATTTTTTGTAACTCGTTTCTTCTAGTTTTAATTTGAATATTTTTATAATCAATTTCTCTGTTCAATTGATTGTTTATGAAATGTTTAAGGCAAGATCAAAATATCAATTATGTAGAAATATTATATAGATAATTTACAGTTTATCTAGGACTCGAGAGCAATGGAGTACAGTTTGGGGAAGTGGGTAAATAACATTCCTTACCTGTGAATTTTGAGCCTGTTGATTTGGATTCTTTCTTGAGTACTCACTTTTGGATTTTATGAGCTGGAAATTGGCAACCTTGAGGTTTTGACCCTTGAATACCCCCTTTAAGCCTATGATACCACATTCTTGTTTATAGCCATCTAAAGCCAAGACCCAAAAATAATGGAATTACCTTAGCCTAGAAATAGGGGAGAGACATTGACAGGCGTGATAGCTTGAAACAAGTTTGGTGGGTGTGAAATTCTAAAAGTTCAATTGTTAAAAAGAAAAAAGAGGGAAAAAAAGAGAATGGGTTCAAAAAGAAGAAAATTGTTTTTGGAATTCTCAAGAGTTCAGCATGGTAGTCTTGATAAATATAGGGAGGTGGGCATAAGAGTACAAGAATTTTGAGGAAGAAGGAACCGGAATGTGAACTGGCATTTGCCTTATGTTTCTCTAATTCTTTGGCGATTCGCCTTTCATATCCAAATTTTACCCACATTTACCTTGGCCCCGCTTCAACTTTGGAAGGACCTTATGATTTGTGTATGCATGTCCATTTTTGTGTTATTGGTTAGAGATGAAGAACAATTTCATAATTGCATGAATCAAATTGGTGAATTTGAGGGAAACACAAACCTGTTTACATAGTGCTTGAGTGAAAATATTTGATCCCTTGGTGAGATTCTTCAATTCCATTTGTATCTTTTCTGGATTGTCATTTCCTTTAGCCTTCGAGAGTGCATTAAGCTTCCATGGTTGCCATAGTTCTCAGTGTGGATGTGTTTCGATTTGAATTGATCACAAGCTTTGTTTTCATCTTAGGAAATTCATTCTCGAGGGATAGGATCTTGATATGATGTTTGTATGAAATCTTGCTAATCTTGTTCAATTTTCTATGCTTTGGTTGGCTTTGTGTGGTTGCTTTTCTTAGTTCTTCTTAGTTTTGCTTACTTTTGTTTGGGGGCAAGCAAAATCTTAAGTTTGGGGGAGTGAGAGTCTACCATTTTACTAGTTTATTTGGTGCTTTAATTGGGTGGTTTTGTTACTCTTGTGAACCTTTTAGAATTGTTTATATTTTACCTTGTTTTTATTTAGTTGGCATGTTGTTGTTTTCTTGTTAATTTTGGGTAATTTAGTTGTTTTTAGTCTAATTAATTTTCATTTGATTGTTGCAAGAGGATGCATGGTGGAAAGAGTTAGATCAGAGACTAATTGAGGCCAAATTTGCATGTTGGAAGGTTTGGCTGAGTGCAGCTTTATCTTGGATCAGCGCAAGAGGAGTAAAACAGGATTTCAATTCTCGAAGACCTTGGTTGAGTGCTAAGCAAAATCAGAGTTTGGCTGAGGCAATTGAGAATCCACTTAAGTGACCCAGAGCTTGCTCTCACCTGAAAGTATAAAAACACATTTTTGGCAAAAATTCAGGAACCGGTTCGTCTACGAATCCATTGACCTAAAAGTGAAATAGAAGGCTCTCTTTTCAGCTTGAAGACCATATTCATGGAGTGTAATACCTGGTAATCGTAATATTTAATTATAAGATTTAAGTGATGTTATTTCAAGTAAGTTTAAAATTTATTCTAGTATAGAGGTTATGTGGCAACCTTTTTTTTTATAAATATGTTTTTTATTAATGAAGTATGCTATAATCTAAAAATGCTCTTAGATTCTTTTTTTATTTAAAGAATTAATTTATTATTTTAAGACCTTGATAGGGTAGTGCATAGTTAACACACTTTCACTAATAGGATTAATAATATTAGTGAATTAATTGGCAAATGGGCTTTTACCTACCCTGGGGCCCAGTGTTAGTTTAAGAAGGGATGACACCCCTTCCTCTCCCAATTTCAAAATCAGAAAATAGAGGAGAGGTTAGGGTTAGAGAGTGAGAGGGAGAGCTTAAAGGAGAAATCAACAAAGGAGGAGTTCTTGTTGTGCAATCATCAACAACTTTCTTCTTCTTTTTATCCATAACCTAGTGTTCTTCAACCAAGGTGAGGGAATTTTGGTGTTCTAAATGATGTCTCTATGGGTTTTGATTTAGGAAATAATAAGGATGTTAATACGAGAATAATACTTATCAATAATTGCATATATATATATATATATAATATTTTTGGTGGGATCAAGTTACTCCAAGAGTAACTTTAAAAGAGTTACTCCAAATCCTCACCCGTTATGTTATTGTAATTTAATGGAAGTTAGATGACTTTTTTAATAAATTAATATAGGTCATTAGATTACAATAAAAATAAGGGTGAGGATTTAGAGTAACTCTTTTAAAGTTACTCTCGAAGTAACTTGTTCCTCACTCTTATAGTATATTATATATTATAAATTATAATATTTGTAATAAGGAAAAATAAAAGTGTGATGATGAAGAGTTGATATATAATAATATTTTTTATTTATAAAATTCAATTGAATGTACATGGATTAGGTGACGAGTTAGAGATATGTCTAAGTATAAGTTAATTGAATGTAAATGGTACGAATAATGAGCTTGCAAGTATAAATTTTAGAATGGATTATTCTTAATTATTAATTCTTAAGTATAAATTTGAAATTTATTTTTTCGTCCTTCACAGCGTCACGCTCTCATGAAAACCCATCAAGCTCAGTTGCCACCATCGTCACCGCCACCTCCAATCATCCCCGATGATCTCATTGTGGAAATTCTGTCATGGCTACCCGTGAAGTCTCTTCTGAGGTTCAGGTGCGTGAGTAAGTCGTGGAAATCCGTAATCTCATATCCTAATTTCGTGAAATTACACCTTCATAGATCTGCTAGAAATGCCAACCTCTTGTTAGTGTTGGAAAGAAAACCCCACGATGTTCTCGTTTCCTGCTCTCTGCGTTCTTTATTGGGGAACTCATCATCCATCATTGATGAAGAATATAGCTTTCCTTTAAACGGCGATGATAGTGGCTACGAAGTTATTGGCTCCTGCAATGGCTTGGTCCGTTTGGTTGGTGATAGTAAGCAAAATTGGTTTAGAGAATACCGCTTTTATTTATGGAACCCAGCTACAAAGATAAATTCCAAAGATTTTGCATGTTTATGTCTCAGTGACAGTTATTATTATCGTAAGTTTGCATTTGGTTATGATAATTTAAGTGACACTTATAAGGTGTTAGCATTCATTTTTAACCTTAATGCTAAGGAGGAGTCACAGAGAAACCAGGTTAAAATTTGCAGCTTGGGCGACAATTGTTGGAGAAACGTTAATAGTTTTCCTGTAATTTCCTTTCACGATTTTGATTATCCACATAATAGTGGAGTATACTTTAACGACACCCTTAATTGGTTAGCATTGAGCAACATCAATTTAGATGATTATGAATGGGATGATGAATGGGATGATACTATTACTATTGCTCAATTAGTAATTGTTTCGCTTGATCTGGGGATGGAAACATTCAAACAATTGTTGCTGCCTCGTCTTGATGAAGTCGCTCCGGTTGAGCCAATGATCGGGGTTTTGATGAATTGCTTGTGTTTTTCTCATGATTCCAATAGAACCTATTTTGTGGTATGGCAAATGAAGGAGTTTGGAGTGGAGAAGTCGTGGACTCAATTCATGAAAGTTAGTTATCAAGATCTTCAATTTGATTGCTTGGACTATCCTTTGATCCTACTGTGCACGTCTGAGAAGGGTGATGTCTTGATAATGACAACCGTTCCTGAATGGCATGCAATTTTGTATCATCAGAGAGATAATAGAGTAGAAAGTACAAAATTTCCTAAATACATACATTGGTACCGTGACTTGGATTATGTTGAAAGCTTGGTTTCGCCATGTCGCAGTTAAGTTCTTCTATTGCAGGTTGATTATCTGAATTTATTTTAAATCATGTATATTGTATTAAACTCTTAGCCATTTGAAGTTTGGGAGATATAAGTTGATCGTGTTAAAATTTTTGGCGGTGCCATAGTTTCACTATTTTTTTGGAGGACTATCTATGGGCTGTTGGTAATGGTTCGATTGAAATGTATGGATTGAATTAAGTTGTTTTGATTTTATATTAATTGTAGGCTAAAAGATGATTTTCCAAAATGATAATTGATACTCTCCTGAATATTCTATTTTTGGGTTGGTCTTCAAAAAGTTTTAAACAAAATGCAGAGAAAAAAACTACCAGAATTATTTTATTTCTTCAAACTTGATATCAATTTCATTTAATGTAAAAGTTCATTACGGATAAGGAATACTGGAAATGAGTGTTTGTTTTATATTGTTTAATATGTAAACTCATTTTAATTGCATTTGACCAGCTGAAGATCTTAGAAAGGCTTGTTTGTTGTCTGTATATGGGAAACTTTTCTCTTGACATTCTTCTGACTGAAATTCTCATTTCTCATGTCTTTTATTGAGTCTTGGCTGTTTTACTTTTACCTTCCCATGATAAAAGCTTCTAACTTGCAATTAGTTAGCGATTAGAACAAGATAGGTGGCAAACCAGAGAGTCTTGTCTTAAATTTTGAAGTTGAAGCAAGGAGATAAGATCTCTCTTTATTTGCAGTTTTGTTTTGTACGACATATAACGTTTAGCTAATCACTAAAAGCATTCAAATTGTGGGAATGTTTTCTATTTGACTATTTCTATACATGATAATGTCATTGCTATAGAATCTTACCTTTAATAACACAGCCATTGCATCACCCATGGTACAGGACTACACACTTGTATTCATAGCATCAGGGTTGAAGCTAATTTCTTTCTTTGTTTGCACAGGGATTTGCTGCACTTTTTGAGCATGTTGCATTCTTTTTCCTTTGTGTTTTTGCTGTTATTGAATTGTTTTCTTATTCTGCCGGTGTTTGTTCCATCAAGAATTTTTTTTTCATACAATTTTATTTTCAAGTCTCACATGGCTCCTTTTGAATTATAGATCTGCAACCCTAGCTTCAAGGACAAAATGCATCATTGATGGTATGTGGAGGGATGGTATCAAGGAAGAAAGGATGAAAGGGGCCTTATTGTACCTTAAGTTTCTACTGTCGGTTCTGTAGAAGACTTCTATGTCGCTATTGATGACTTTCTTTTAAGTTGTTTTGGGAACAATAGTAGTAACTTACTGCTTAACACCTATGGTGTTTTGCAGCTCTACTCTTATTTGTGCTTTTCTCAGGGTCTTCTATATAAGTAATGTATTATCACTTTTTGCGACACCATCTGGGGATATCAGAACATTGTTATAGTTGCAATTTATCTTGCTTAATGATAGCTATCTTTTGTAATGTATGGTTGAATGAATTCATTTACAGAGGGGACTGTTTTCAGTATGCAACAATGCCAGATTTCATTTATAATAGTTTTAGGTGGATGAAGAAGTTAAGCTTAAGTTCAATTTCAAATTTAAAACTTGAGGATCTGTCTTATCCTGCTCTTGTTAACTTTATTTTCAAACTTGTCTGTTTTGGTCTCTTTCCTTTGGTTTCTCTGTTTTCTCTGTTTTTTTAATGGTTATGGTTTGGGTGCTTTGGGTTTTATCATTGTTTTGTCCTGGTCGGTGGTCAGCATAGCATTGTTGGAATTTGACACTGTTACTTCTTTGGGCAGAATAGCAAATTCGGTTCCGCAATCTATTAATTAGAGCAAATCTCTACTCACAATGCAAGGCAGCGGTACTGAGTTTGGTTTCTTACTTTTCTCTGGTGTTGGTGGGATCTTTTTTTTTAGTGTAGGCTTGGATCTATTTGTCTAATTTGGCTGTGTTGCGTATGCAGTGTAAAAGTGGATGCAGCTCAGGGACTACCTCATTTATATAAGTAACATGTATCTCCCCTTTCAATTAACATTTTCAATATTATAACCGAGTTGATACACATTAAATGGTACAAACAACGAACTAGAAACTCCTAAAAATTTCAGAGACACATTTGAATTACCAAAAGCACAAAAACTGAACTATATGCGTTACTGACGACCAACTGAGGTTGCGTGAGTGGTTAAAGGCCTCTCGTCCCTTAATCAAGGTCTTAAGTTCGAGCTTTGAGTATCGAAAAAACCTCAGCTGGGAGGGATGCCACCCTTAGAGGTGCCGAACAAACTCCAGCGGGAGATTAGTCCCCGTCTCAGGTTGACGGTACGATACTCCTTGAAGTAGATAAAAAAAATATGCATTACTGACGGAATTTTTGTCGATGATTACCAGTCAGTAATCGTGTCCAAGAGAAACCCGTGAGATGAGATGAGAGAGAAGAAATTATTACTATTTTTATTTTTAAAATAAATATATTAATTTTTAATGTGCTATTATTCTATGATTGAGTGTGCCTAAGGATGAGGTGTTGAGTTTGTGCCTACCCAAGACTTTCTCCAAGAGTATATGAGGCTGAATCCAAATTCTAATGTGTATTTACGCTGGGCCCTAGTGTGCCTTTGATTTTTAAAAACATGTACGCAATGTTTTTAAAACTAGTTGAACCGGAGAATCGGAAAGAAGAGCGGTTGAAGGTCCAATCGGTTCAAACGGTTTAACCGTTAGTTGAACCGGGGTATTATTATTATTATTATTATTATTATTATTATTATTATTATTATTATTATTAAAAGGCATCAAGACAAGTTCACGTTGTCAATTAAGTCACAGTGTCCAACTTTTGAGGGATGAGCAATTGTATGGCAAGCCAGAAAAATTTGAATTTTGGCTTGATGAGGTGAAGTTTTTAGGGCATACCGTATCAAGGAGTTGTGTGGCGGTTGACTCTAGTAAGGTTGATGCAGTGCTAGGATGGAAGCAACCTAAGTCGGTGACAGAAGTGAGGAGTTTCCTAGGATTGGCGGGTTATTATAGGAAATTCATAGAGGGGTTCTCTAGACTAGCTTTACCTCTTACCAAGTTGACTAGGAAAGGAAAATCATTTGAGTGGGATAAGGAGTGTGAAGAGAATTTTGAGGAGCTTAAGAGAAGATTGGTGTCATCACTGGTCTTAACCATTCCAGATCCTTTAGTGAATTTTGTGGTATATTGTGACGCTTCTAAAAATGGTTTAGGTTGTGTGTTGATGCAGGAAGGTAAGGTAGTTGCTTATGCATCTAGGCAGCTTCAGACACATGCGGTGAATTATCCTACTCACGACCTTGAGTTGGCAGCCATAGTTTTTGCTCTTAAGATTTGGAGGCACTATTTGTATGGTGTCAAGTTTAAGGTTTTTAGTAACCATAAGAGCCTTAAGTATTCGATCCTATTTAAGAAAACTTTACCCTTATGGCCACTTGTCAAAAAATTGGCCTTCAAATTCCCGCCCAAACTTTCACCAGCATTTCTCTCTTTTTTTTTTTTTAAATTCATCTTCTCTTTTTTTCTTTTTATATTTTAAGCTATCAACAAAAACAAAAATGTTATTCTCACCCATATAGACAACTATACGATGACAACCGTATATATGAATAGTGACTCGTCTTTTTAAAAATATATAAATATTTATCTTTTTTTAGTATTAACATTTTTTGTCACAAACATGTAAATATATGGTTAATCACGTGCAAGTATTTAGTTAATTTAGTTCATTATATGGTTAATAGGTTACCCTAAAGTTTATAATAGTTTTCCACAACCATGTAAAGTGAAAATATTGACACGTGATTAACCATATATTGAACTACATTAACCAAATATTTGCACGTGATTAATCAAATATTTACATATCTAGCAAAAATTATTGTAATCTTCAGGATGACCCATTAACCATATAATGAACTGAATTAGCCAAATATTTGCACGTGATTAATCAAATATTTACATGGTCATGGAAAATAATTGTAAGCTTCAGGATGACTCAATAACCATATAATGAACTGAATTAACCTAATATTTGTATGTAATTAACCAAAATGTTATTTGATTACAAAATCACTTTTTTAAGTAAAAAAAAAAAATCACTTTTAAGAGTTTGATTGTGTTTTTTTAGCTTTTCTTAAAAATTATTTTTTAAGAAAATCATTTTTAAGGTTAAAATGAAAAGCTACTTTCATTAACTTTTGAAATTTTTTTTTTTTAATCACTACACACCTTTAAAAAGGTGACTCTTATGATTGTAAACAAACACAAAACACTTTCTGAAATTTTTTTTTTAAGTCTCTAAAAATAATCTCTAAGTTATTATTATCGGAATCACTTCTTTTTTAATATATAACAAACGAGCCCTATATCAATTCTAGCACAAACTTTTTCAAACAAAACGGGTTTTTGGTTCACGAAGGGAAAGAAAGAGCAAAGGAATGGATGCTTCACTCTGCTTTGGATTGTTTCTTCAAAGCTTTGGTATGATTTATTTATAAAGCGTGTAGTTTTTTGCCATGTTATCATGATAATAATTTTCAGTCATATGTATAATATAACTTATCATTCGATGTCCTATATGATCTAACTATTGAGATATTTCATTGATTCTAATCTAAACAAAATGTTACATATTGATCAAAGAAAGGTTCAAGTATTTTGATTTTTACAGATAGATGCATGTGAGCTCATACACTTGAGGAGTGTATATACTTTTATGTTTTTAAAATAAAAACATCAAACATTGCTGATGAGGAGTGTATATAATTTCTGCTAAGTGCTCTATGGGTAGGTTAGAGGAACATAAGTGGAACCAATTATTAAGCAACCTGAACCAATTATACTACTTAGTAAGATTAAGGTGCAGAAAATGACAGACTGGACAACTTTAAAACTTGCAGCTATAAAACATTTTAAGTCTGCTATCAATAAATTATAAGTAAGGTGATTTGGTATGTGAGTTTACTAAATGGGAAGCGTAAAGCTTGGTTCCCTCAACACAAATACTTTTCAAAATTGAGCACATCGATGTCCCAAATTTCTATTATTCAGCTAATTGTTGTAAATTGAATTCATGTTGACTTCTCTTCATAATGCTCATGCCCTTATCTAACCGTAGCATCTATATTTACTTTGTGATGGTGATTCTTAACCATTTCAATGATTCTTTACCAACTCACTTATTTGTTTGATCAATAGCTAACATGTGATATGCAGTGAAAGTGTTCATGTTTCTATAGTTTGACAGCAAAATGTTGTTTTCCCAGTTCTTGAAAACACATGAATATGTAGATAAACTGTAAGGCCATTTTTATATATATATATATATATATATATATATATATATATATATATATATATTTTCTGCCTTTTGCTAATCTATATTGGATGTTAGGCTTCAGACAATTTATATTGTGGGCCACTCTTTCGGTGGAGGCAC
The DNA here is from genome assembly GCA_035048595.1 of Echinosophora koreensis. Taxonomy (NCBI): domain Eukaryota; kingdom Viridiplantae; phylum Streptophyta; class Magnoliopsida; order Fabales; family Fabaceae; genus Echinosophora; species Echinosophora koreensis. The sequence continues at coordinate 210,393 of JAPCYP010000068.1, forward strand.
ACCGACATACTGACATATATATATATATATATATATGGGGACATATCAAGTGAGAGGGCCTTATTTATATGAGAGTGAGAGGATTATATCATAGCCATTGGATCAAACTCTAAACGGTCAAGATTAAACCACAATGTCATGTGACTTTTTTAAGTGGTCATGTGACATTTTTAAATCATGAAATAACTTTTAATCCTAACCATCCATGTATGGTTGTATGGCACAGATTTATCTCTCTCACTCTCATATAAGAAAAGCCCTCTCACTAGATATGCCCCCTATATATATATATATATATATATATATATATATATATATATATATATTAAGAGAATGAAATGAACTTTTTGTGACTACATGTGTAAAATTTGCTCCAGGTTTGTCTTCATTTATACAATTTGGTCAAGAAGTTATATTATTGGCCTAAATATCATTCTTCAATGCATCTGCTTATATGACATGGGAGTTGGCAGAATCAGGGAATGCTTTTATTACTTTATTTATGTTATAAATGAGGCTGATTTGGTGCCTACATTCTCTGTTGCTTCTGTGGTTGACATGCGTGCTGAGGTTGCGATTTTTTTTTTTATGAAAAAAGATTACATTCTTAAATGAGATTGGGATATGTTTATGCAATCTTGATTTATTGGATAATATGGGATGATATTTTGAGGTCTGGCAATGTTATTTTCTATCAGCAGGAAGCCATAATCCATGGGTAAGGTTTTTTTTGTTAGTGTTAAATTATAGCACTTAATTGACTTAAGACAATTATTTGGCTAAAATTCAAGAAAGCCCCTCCAACGATGGGGCCATGCGGTATCACATTTTGGTTAGTTAAGTATATCATGTTGATGGGTTTGAAAGCATCATAATATCTTCTCTCTTAATGATTTACTTTACCATTTGTGTTATGGTGGGATTTGCTAAGATTCTTAGCATCATTGGTCTTAGTGGAATGTTATGGGTGCCAAGAGGTCTATTGATGAGGGAAGTGGAATTAACGGTGACTGAAATTTCCTCTTTGAAACTCAACGAATTCAAGATTGAGAAAATTTGATTAGAAGTTTCAATTTATTTAATGTTTTAGGTTAAAGTAATCTTTTGGTCCTTATACGTGACACTGATTTTCAATTTGGTCCCTATACATAAAAACATTATTAATTTGGTCCCTATACGTGACACTGGTTTTCAATTTGGTCCTCACCGCTAATTGGTCCCTATATAAGAGGACCAAATTGCAAATTATTGTCACATGTAGGGACCAATTCAACAAAAAAAAATTGAAATCGGTCCCTACATGTGACAATTATTTTCAATTTGGCCCCTACATGTGATAATAATTTGCAATTTGGTCCCTCTTATATAGGGACCAATTAGCGGTGAGGACCAAATTGAAAACCAGTGTCACGTATAGGGACCAAATTGATAACTTTTTACGTATAGGGACCAAATTGAAAATCAGTATCACGTATAGAGACCAAAAGATTACTTTAACCAATGTTTTATTAATTTTTTTGGATAATTCGTTTGAATTGGAATGACTTTATCAAATACTTAACTAAATATATGTTTTGGTATTCTATTTGTTTTAAAACATACGTAAAAACGAATGTCACCCGTGCGAATGCACGGGTACCATACTAGTTGTTTGACCAAAAGGAGTTGAACATGAGGCAAAGAAGGTGGATGGAGTTCCTTAAGATTATGATTTTGAGTTGAAATACCATCCGGGTAAAGCCAATGTGGTGGCTGATGCGCTCAATAGGAAGACCTTGCATGTGTCTAGTTTGATGGTCCAAGAGATGAATATGTTAGAGGAGTTCAGGGATATGAATCTGAATGTATCTCTTAGTGCTCTAAGCTTGAAATTGAATAGGTTGGAAATTTGCAGTGACCTTAGGGAGGTGATTAGGTGAGAGCAACTTTTAGACCAGGAATTACAATATCTTTTGGATCAAGAGAATTATATGTTGTCTGCTGATGGTCTAGTGTTGTTTAAAAATAAAATCATTGTTCCTAAGGAGAGGAGCCTTAGAGAGAAGGTTTTAGAGGAAGCGCATAAAGGAAAGTTCACCATACATCAAGGGATAACCAAGATGTATCAAGATCTAAAGAAGATGTATTGGTGACCAGGGATGAAAAAGGACGTGGCTAGCTTTGTAGCCAAGTGTTTAGTATGTCAAAAGGTTAAGATAGAACATCAGAGACCTTCAGGTTTGTTGCAGCCTTTAGAAATTCCTCAGTAGAAATGGGAAAGGATCTTTATGGATTTTGTGATGGGGTTACCTAGGACTCGTTTGGGTTTAAATGCCATATGGGTAATTGCGGATAGGTTGACCAAGTCTGCTCACTTCTTGCCAATTAAGACAACTTATAGCTTGAATAAGTTAGCAGACTTGTACATTAATGAGATAGTAAAGCTTCATGGCATACCCACCTCTATAGTGTTAGATAGAGACCCAAGGTTTACCTCTAGATTTTGGAGAGCTTTCCAACAGGCTTTTGGTTCTAAGTTGAGTTTTAGCACAGCCTATCATCCCCAAACGGATGGCCAGTCGGAGAGGACCATTTAGACCCTTGAGGACATGCTTAGAGCGTGTGTTTTAGATGAAGGTGGGGGTTGGGATAAATTTTTACCTCTTATAGAGTTTGCGTATAACAACAGTTATCACGCTAACATAGGCACGACACCCTATTAAGCTCTTTATGGAAGGAAGTGTAGGTCCCCCTTATGTTGGTATGAAGTGGGTGAGAAGACCCTGCTAGGCCCAGAGTTAGTCCAGGAGACCACAAAGAGGATTAAAGTCATTAGGGAAAGGATGTGCACTGCACAGAGTAGGCAAAAGAATTATGCTGACAAGAGAAGGAAGCCTTTAGAGACTGGGGTTGGGAGGTCAATGAAAGTCAAAAAGCTCAATCCTCGTTTTCATGGGTCCGTTTTAAATCCTAAAAAGAGTTGGGCTTGTTGCTTAACAAATTGGCTCTTCCATCACAGCTGTCGAATCTCCATGACGTCTTCCATGTTTCTCAACTCCGGAAGTACGTTACAATTGAAGGATAATTTGATCTTTAAGCCCAGGCCTATTCAGATCATTGACAAGAGCACAAAAACTCTGAGGAACAAGATGATCCCATTGGTGAAAAATTTGGGAAGGGCTGACTCCAGAGGAAGCTACTTGGGAACTTGAGAAAGATGTTAGACAGCATCATCCAGATCTTTTCAGCACAGGTACATAACTTAGTGTTGCACTACCTTTAATATCGTGTTGTTTGAGTAGAACGTGTTAATTTTGGGGACGAAATTCTTTAAGGATGAGAGAAAATGTAACATCCTAAAATTTCAATAAATTTTTCAAAAAAATAAATTGTTATAAAATTGAGTGTAAAAAGAAAAAAAAATTAATATAAGAGTTAATTATAATTATTTTTTTTATAATAAAGATCTAGTGGGTCCCACAATAAAAAATAAAAAATAAGAAACCTACCTTAAAGGCAGGTAGGTCGACGTTGCCATCAATATATGGAATTTCGCTTTAGCCAAATTACATGCTTCCTTTTTTAAAAACAAATAATAAAAAAGATAAATTGAATTGCTTTTAAATAGAGCCTTTGTAACCTATTTCATTTTCACCAAAGTTTAGAGTAGGGATGTGCGTGGGACCGGTTAGGACGGGTTAGGCTTGTCCCTCACCCGGCCCTAAATAGTGACCGGGCCACTTTTGTGAACCCGAACCCGTCCCTAGACCTGAAGGAACCCGATGGTGTGTGGGTTTCATTAAGACCGAGCCAATGTAGGACGGGACCGGGTTGGCCCGAAGTGATTTCATCACAGTAAAATTGTAACACAATTAATGCCATACTGATTATTTTATTTCATGTCAATGTATATAATTCCAAGTATAAAGGAGAAAAACTTTATCTGCTGATGTTAAAAAATGCATGTTGATATTGTACTCTATTCACCACTTCTATGTTGATTAGTTCATCCTTGTAAACTCATGCACAAACACTAAGGTTCGTGACCTGCTCCAGTAGTAGTACATAAAATTGGTAACAAGCCAACAAGCACTACAATGGAAGATTTTAAATAATAATAATAATAATACAGTAACACTAGAGTGACAATGAAAAGAAAAGAAATGCCTGCCCAGACTTGGTACAATAATGCTTCAATTCCTATAAATATTGTATATAAAATACCAAACAGACTTGTGTGTTATAAGCAAATAGACTTCCCAAGCAAATATACTTCCATGAACTGAAATTGAAAATATAATCTCAAAATGAACACTGTTATATAATCTCTAACTGAACACTGTTATATAAGCAAACTAAACACTATGTTATATCCAAAGCACTACACAATTTCTACTAACAAAAGATGTGCCTATCAGTCAGTATTCTATGCACTGCACAGTTTCTACTAACAAAAAATGTGCCTATTAGTCAATATTCAAGCTGTAACATCTCTGGCTGCTCTATGGATTGACGACTGTCCCCACAGACCAACACGGGTCTTTTCAGCATGTTTTGTCCGCATTCACACACTTCCTGAGAAAACTTCCCAGGAGGTCACCCATCCCATAATTGCTCCAAGTCAAGCACGCTTAACTGTGGAGTTCTTAAGTGATGGGCTACCGAAAAGAAGATGCATCTTGTTAGTATAGGTAGTACCAATCAATTCATATAAGTCTTCCTCAACTGTATAGTCCCATACCTACACAGTCTCAGGATCCCTCTCATTCGGGTGTGTAATCGGTTCATTCATGTGTCCCTCCGCCTAGAAGCCTGCCAGGAGCCGCTCCTTGTCCGTGCCTTCTTGCACCGGCGACCACTCCCCGCCCTCATCGGCACCCGGGTGTTACATGCCCACCAGCTTCCGCTTGGTTCATCCCCGAACCACACCGTACTGGGAGAGGTGCCGCTCTGATACCATAAATGTAACGCCCAAGTTTTGTTTTAGAAAAAGTCCCACTACCACAGTCCGATTTAGAATCAAACTGCTTTGATACCATTTGTAACATCCCTGGCTACTCTATGGATTGACGACTGTCCCCACAGACCAACACGGGTCTTTTCAGCGTGCTTTGTCCTCACTCACACACTTCCTGAGAAAACTTCCCAGGAGCTCACCCATCCCATAATTGCTCCAAGTCAAGCACGCTTAACTGTGGAGTTCTTAAGTGATGGGCTACCGAAAAGAAGATGCATCTTGTTAGTATAGGTAGTACCAATCAAATCATATAAGCCTTCCTCAACTGTATAGTCCCATACCTACACAGTCTCAGGATCCCTCTCATTCGGGTGTGTAATCGGTTCATTCATGTGTCCCTCCGCCTAGAAGCCTGCCAGGAGCCGCTCCTTGTTAGTGCCTTCTTGCACCGGCGACCACTCCCCACCCTCGTCGGCACCCGAGTGTTACACAAGCACTACAAAGCTGCCTTGAGAAATAGTATGTTCTGAAACTGAAACTGAAACAGGACTCAAAAACTAAAACTGAAACAGGACTCAATTTGAAAAATGTGAAATAAAACTGTTCTGAAACTGAAACTGAAACAGGACTCAAACTAGAATATCAAAGCTGCACTTGATGCTGTTCATTTGCTCCTTAGGACTCAAGAATCTTAGTTGAAACATCTGCAAAAAACACATAAATTCAGTTTATATCAAATGCAGATTTTTAAAAAAATTAATCAATAAATAAACAAAGTACTAAACTCACCATCAACAATCTTATCGGTGCTATCAAATAGATCAAAATCTTTATCATCAAACTTGAGGCCAGCAGGGTTTAGCCAATTTTGAGTGCAAATGAGAGCTTCAGCCATTCGAGGTGAGAGAGAACTGCGAAAGACATCAAGCACACGTCCGCTGGTGCTAAAGCACGACTCTGAAGCCACAGTAGAAACAGGGACAGCAAGTACATCACGAGCAATTACAGAAAGGATTCTGTATTTTGGAGAATTTGCCTTCCACCATTCCAAAATATTAAAATCAACATTATCAATGCCATCCACAGTGTCCTCTCCTAAATATCTCTTAAGATCAGATTTTTCAGAATTGGTTTTAGCAATCTTTTGTTTTTTCCATGCTTGCAACCTATTCGCAGAAACCCTTTTGACAGTAGTTGACCCTTTAAGACTCTCATCCAAGGCTGCACTCTTGGAAGAATCTCCACCATCTTCACTTTCCTTATTTTCAGAAATCCCCTTTGCATAAAATTCATACAAACCATCCAAGGTGTCTTTAACCAAAGTAGACATATTGGCTGCCAATTCTCCGTCATACGTATCCTCTAAACTCCAAGTGATATAATCAAGTTTTTAGCGAGGATCCAAGGCAACCGCAACAAACAACAATGGGTTAAACTTTTCCACATTTCCCCAATATTTGTCATATTTTGCTCTCATAGAACAAGCCATAGACCCCAAAAGTTCAGATTGATTATTACTCCATGATATCAAAGTAGATTGTATTGATGCAATTTCATGATAGCATTTGCTTGATATCACATGCAGAGAAACACAAGGTCATTTCATAGAAAAATTGTAAAAACTGAATAAATATCCTAGCATTTTGCCAATCCAAAATTGTCGGTGGACCAACTTTCTTTTTCCCTTTTTCATCTTCACGAAACCATTTACGATAATCTAATTCTTGATCATAAAGCCTATCAAACGCCTTTTCAAACTTCTTGGCATGTTCCAACATAATGTAAGAAGAATTCCACCTTGTTGGAACATCCAAGTACACAAGGCTTTGAGACTTAATCATTTCGGTCTCGATGCATTCTTTAAATCTTTTAAGTCTTTGGGGGAGAAGACCTAACATATCGCACAACATTCCTAATGCCATCAATGGAGGGTTGTTGTTCCTTTATGCCTTCATTTACAATCAAATTCAGAATATGAGCACAACACCTCATGTGCAAATATTTTCCTCCACACACTAGCCCACCCTAGCATCTAATTACTTTTGAAGGTATGAAAGGGTTGTATCATTTGAGCTTGCATTATCAACTGTGATTGCAAGCACTCTTTCGATGCCCCATTCTCTCAAACACCTCTCAACCTCTCTTCCAATGGTTTCGCCCTTGTGATTTTCAACTAGGTAAAAGTTCAAAATACTTTTTTGTAGCCTCCATTTTTCATCAATGAAATGTCCAGTCAAACACATGTAGGATAAATTCTGGTTTAAGGTCCAACAATCTGTTGTCAAACAAACACGATTGCAAGACTTCATAAACAAAGTCTTTAGTTTTTTCTTTTCATCCAAAAAGAGCTGGCAGCAATCCCTTGAAATTGAGTACCTAGATGGTACAGTAAATCTTGGCTCTAACCGGTTCATCATCTTACGGAACCCACGCCCTTCTACCACCTTAAATGGCATCTCATCACAAATAACAAATTCAGCCACAGCCCTCCTACAATCCTCTAAGTTATAACCAACACAGTTTTTCCCATCTAAAACATCTCCCTCTTCAATCTTTGGCATATAACCATGAAGCGTTGCCTTCTTCCCCACAATAGTAAATATCCATTTATGAGACCTATGCAAATGTTTGTTCAAAGAATTTGTGCCATGTTTGGTTGGGTGACAAAGATATACAGCACGATGGTGGTTACATTTGGTCTTACATTCACCCTTAGTCTTTGTCAAAGGAAGCTTGGTAAAATGATCCCAAACAATGGACTTCTTAGCCTCACTACCCTCTCCCTCAACATCAGTCTTACCACCCTCAGTTTTCTCAGATATTGCTGGTGTATGAACAGCTACTGCAGAAGGCAAAGTTGCAGGAGGATTTGTGTTTATAGGAGGGGTTAGGTTACAATCATCAGTCACAATTCTAATAGATGGACTAGGGTTTCCCTCTGCCATTTCTTTTTAGCTGAGCAATAATGAACAACAAAAGATTGCATCAAAATAAATACTATTACTGCAACCTAATTAAAACACAATCAAAACACTAGTTTCACTTTCACCCAAATACAAATGAAACATTACAAAAAAAACAAGACATTGCATTGCAAATCAGAACGGCAGTTTGCTAACATAAAATAGAAACACGATATTACCATTGCAGAGAAACAAGATGTCAAAATAAGGAGAAGAGCATAAGAGAAACCAATAAGCAGAGAGGGGTTTGCTTACAAAGGAGATTAGGAAGTCAAAAGTAGAAACCAACAGGCAAAAAAACAAAGGGAAATTAGGAAACCCTAAAACCAAAAAGAAAATGGAAAAGGAAAAGTATGAGATGAGTTCATATAAAGAGATAAGCAAACTACTGAAACTAGAATAGGGTAGAAGAAAATGACCTTAAGGAGAGAGTGACAGCTCACGGCTCCTTGCAGATTAGAAAAGGGCCTCCGTGAAGATCAGAACGGCGGCCTCCTTGCAGAGTAGAACGACGATCTGTACAAGGATGAGAGGGAGACAACGCTGTGCAGATGGAGGACGGCGGCGACCTCCTAGACCAGTGGAGCGTGATGACGGCGGCCTTGGAGCGTTGAGAGAAGAAGGGTAAAAACCCTAAGTGGGAGATTGCAAATGAGTGGGTGCTTGGCTGAGTAAATCGAGAATGAGAATAGAAGAGTAAAGTTTGAAGTCAGTAAACGAAAGTAGCGTAAAAATGAAGTAATGCACAGTACACGGGTTGGGCCGGGTAACCCGAACCCGAACCCTTACCCGTCCCTAACCCGTGTTCGGGCCATTAAGTGGGACACGGGTTTGTCCCTCATTTTTTTGGGGTCCCGGTCAGACCCGGCCTGACCACTTCGGGTTGGGACGGGTTATCGGGCCGGGCCGGGTTCTACACACCCTTAGTTTAGAGCCACCGACCAGGAACCAAAAAGGGACGTAGCAGTGCTGGTTGAATATTGATGATAGCAGCATCAGTTAAGAGTGAAGAAGATTCTTGGTGAAACTTTATTTGTTCTTTAGAGTTTTTTTTGTGGTGACCTTCAAGAGGTGAGTAAAAAATATTTTTTACTCACTTTTCCATTGTACAATTATTTTGGGGTTTCTACATGTATATTTGTCTATTCTGAAATGTTAAAATATTTTAGCGTTCTTGATTCTTGATTTGAGGTTCTTAAAAATATTATGGGGTTTATATGAGTTCTTAAAATATTTTGATGTTGTTTGATGAACTGATTTAACAGATATAATTTTTTAATTTATAATGAAATAGTTTCTATATTAAATTTTACTGTGAGGCGCACAATTGCTAAGGCCAATCTCATTGGATTAAACTAAGTGTTTCATTTTCCCCCTATGACGTGAAGTACTCTCTCACTGGTCAAGGTTAGTTTTTTTCGAAATGGAATTAAAAGTTCTTCGCGTGTCCTGGCCATATTCCCTATATATATGGTTTCACGTATGCATGGTTTATTGAATTGGGTTATAAATCAATTTTTTATTTAATTGTTATAGTATGGGTCGGTTTCCAACTTTAAGCTTTGTTAAAAAACATGGTTTATTGGCATGTTGGATGATGTTATAGTGTTGTCTTAGCAAGGCATAATATTATTGTTATTGGTGCATGAAGTTTGAAAACCTTGATAATCATCTGGGATGATATGTGGCATAATGCATGAGTTGGTCATTACCTTCTGGAAAGGGATGATGGTATACATTCTATTCCAGAAATAGGATGAGAGATATCACTATCTACTAATAAACTCAACAATAAATTAATAAATATATTTAGCCACAAACGGCTCCTTGTTCAAGAAAATACTAACTAAGCTAGAAAAATAACTAAGAAAATTCACCAAGTCTTCAAGCCTCTACGGGCTAAAGGCGTCATCCCCGTTCTCTGAATGCCTTCCCCATCCTAGATGGAGGTATCTCATATCCCATCCCAGATGTTGATATTTTTAATAACATGATATCCCATCCCAATTAGTGATATCTCTCATCCTATTCCCGGAATAGAATATATTCCGTCATCCCTTAACCCAGAAGGTGATGACCAACTCATGCATTATGTCACATGTCATCCCAGATGACTATTGTACTGGCCGAGGTGGTAAGCTCGGCCGCCGAGCTCGGAAGCTTAACTACTTTAACGATACACTTATCTAAAACTCAGCTAACAACCTTACTTTAGATAAGAGTCAGTGAAAGAGATGGGAGTTGAGCTAAAAGAAATAAGTGATAAGTGATAATAGATAAACTAGATCCTAGAAAATAGGATCGGTCTACTCCTCTCCTCCTCTATAAAAGGAGCAAGAGTCTAAGAGAGAAGACACTTTAACTTTTACTAGAGCCTGGTGTTCTCTCTTAAGCGTATTAGAGGTCCCGGTTGTGATCAAGAGACTTTCAATAGGTCCTTGCCCACCGGAGTACATCAGATACAAGATTAAGAGATTGATGCACCACGTGATCAAGGGTTGGACACAGAACAATGTTTGGCTTTGATTCCCGTTGGGATACGTAGGATCGGAACATAAACATTCTGTCAAGCCACAGTCTAAAACAACCAACGTTCACCCTTGGTCTGCGTTTACGGCGAGATTCCGGCAACTCGGATCTCGGCAGGAACATTTGGCGCCCACCGTGGGGCCGAGGAAAAACTTTCCCCGGTTCCATAAGAAGATCTAATGGTGACTACACGGAACGGACCGAAGGGAGGGGCCCACAGTGCAAATCATGTTGAGGAATCAAACTCTAATCATAACAACCCCCCACCTCCTCCCTTCGATGAAGGTAATCCGCAACTGGGAGAGATCATGGCACAATTGAGACAGTTGCGTCAGGAGAACGAGGAGATTCGTACGGAGTACCAAAGGCTGTTGAGAACTCGGAAAAGGGGAAGATCAGCAACACTTGCCGAGGAAGAACAGTCCTCACCCGAGGACAGCCAGAGAGACCCCACTTATGTACCTTCTCATGATGACACAAGCCGACCTTCCAGAACCAGGCTCGGGCCCGAGGCCTCAGGGGTCAGATCTCGTACTGAGGAGATCACTCAGAGAGAGAGGGCAAAAGACAGACGACCGAGATTACCTTTCACGGATGCCATTGACGAGGTGATCATACCTCGGCATTTTAAATCTCTTAATATTGATAAGTATAATGGCACCATTGATCCAACAGAACATGTAGAATCTTTCGTTTCATCTGTTTACTTGGTGACCGATTCGGAAGCCATCATGTGCAAGATCTTTCCAACCACCTTGCAGGGACCTGCCTTGACTTGGCTCACGAATCTTCCACCTCGGTCAGTGGATTCTTTTGCTATGTTGGTTACAAAGTTCACTGCACAATTCGCAGCAAGCCGAAGGCATAAAAAGCACTCGGTCTCACTTGTGAACTTCAGGCAAGAGAAAAATGAATCACTCAGGGATTACATGGCTCGCTTTAGCGCTCAACAGGTTTTAATCCCCAATATGAGCTTGGAACTCTTCATACCGTTATGAATGGTTTGAGGCCAGGGCTGTTCTTTGAATATTTATCTCGGAAGCCACTAAGAGATTTTGAAGAACTTCAGGAAAAGGCCACAGGGTTCATGAACTTGGAAGAGATGAAAAAAGAAGTTTGAAGAAAAAAGCATAATCTTAAACAAAGAAAGAGATAAAGGAGCTAATCCACCGAAGGCTTTCAAAAGTAACGACAGAGGATTCTCGGAAAGGCAATCCCAACCCCGACACCAGTCTTACACTCCACTGAACCGATATAGAGCCGCTATTCTCCAAGAAGTGTGCAATACCGAGTTGCTCACATTGCCGAGGTCATCCAAAACTCCTGCTCAGGCTGACAGAAGTAAGGAGTGCAAGTGGCATCAAAACTATGGCCACTCCACTGAAGACTGCAAAACAGCCCAGGATAAAATTGAAGAATTGGTACAGGCAGGCCGACTTGACCGGTTCGTTCGCCGAGAGGGTGATGGTGGCGGACGAGCTGGCCGACGGCGAAGAAGACGGGGTTATGACAATCGTAACCGAGATGAGAATCAGCAAGGTAATAATCAGAACGGAGATCGGGATAACAGCCAGAGACCACCTAATGATGAGGCAGAGGTTGGCGTCAGAGGAGTCATTAATACCATCTCGGGAGGTTTCGCAGGAGGAGGCACAACGAGTTCAGCTCGGAGACGTCACATAAAGGCTATCCGATCTGTCAAGTCGGTTTATAGAAAATCCGCAAGGCCGAGACCCCCAATTACTTTCTCAGATGATGACTTCCAAGGATTAGATCCTAATCAAGATGACCCAATGGTAATAACAGTTGAAGTAGCCAATTACTCGGTCAAACGTACACTTGTTGATCAGGGTAGCTTGGCTGACATTTTGTACTTGGCAACCTTTAAAAAGCTTGGAATTCCAGAAAAGTTGATAAAAGAACAGGAGGACAAGCTAGTGGGGTTCGCCGGAGAACAGGTCAAGACTCGAGGTTATATAGACCTCTTGACAACATTTGGTGAGGGCAAGCTTGCCTGGACCATATCTGTCAGATATGTCATCGTGGATGCCAACACTTCATACAACATCCTCATCGGAAGACCGACTCTGAATGAGCTCGGAGCAATTGTCTCCACACCTCACCTCACCATGAAATTTCCAGCTGATTCGGGTGAGATAGTTGCAGTCCGAGCTGACCAGAGGATGGCCAGACAGTGTTACGCAGATAGTTTGAAGGTAACTCGGGAGCCGGATATCACAGAAAATGCTAAGGATCATAAAGCAAAAGTGGTAAGCTCGGTCAGTTCAGTTAGCTCGGCAAGGTCAGATGACATGTTTGAATTGGATCCAAGGATAGAAATGTATGAATCCAAAGCAGAACCTACAGAATCTTTGGAAAAATTTCAATTGGGAGCCCAGGCTGGTCAGTGCACAAACATCGGCAGTCAACTCGATCCCTCACTGAAACAACAGATACAAACAGTGTTGAAAAAGAATGCCGACCTGTTTGCTTGGAAGACATCGGATATGCCTGGAATAGACCCCAATTTTCTGTACCACAGGCTATCTATATGTCCCGAGGCCAAGCCCGTCGCCCAGAGGAAAAGGAAGCTCGGCGAAGAAAGAAGAAAGGCAGTAGCCGAGGAGACTGCAAAACTGATGAAAGCCAATTTTATCAGAGAAGTGAAGTATACTACTTGGCTAACCAATATTGTGTTGGTAAAAAAGGTCAATGGCAAGTGGAGAATGTGTACTGACTATACCGATCTCAATAAGGCATGTCCAAAAGATTCTTATCCCCTTCCAAACATTGACAGATTGGTAGATGGAGCATCGGGTTACAGAGTCTTAACCTTCTTGGATGCGTACTTGGGTTACAACCAGATAAGAATGCATCCACCAGATGAAGATAAAACGGCGTTTATGACCGAGGGGGCAAACTACTGCTATCGGGTAATGCCCTTTGGTTTAAAAAATGCTGGTGCAACATACCAGAGGCTCATGGATAAAGTATTTCTCAATCAGATCGGAAAAAACCTAGAGGTTTATGTTGATGATATGATAGTAAAGTCTGATGACCCAAAGCAACACCCTGCCGACTTGGAGGAAATCTTTGGTCAACTTAGAAAGTATAACATGAGGTTAAACTCGGAAAAATGTTCTTTCGGAGTGCAAGGAGGAAAGTTCCTAGGGTACATGCTAACACACAAAGGGATTGAGGCCAATCCAGATAAATGTAAGGCTGTCATTGAAATGCAGAGTCCGCAAACTGTGAAAGAAATACAGAGGCTGTCAGGCCGTTTAGCTTCCTTATCTCGGTTCCTCCCCAAATCAGCCGAAAAGGCCAGACCCTTTTTCCAACTCTTGAAGAAACCCAAGGAGTTTGTTTGGACCGAGGAGTGTGAAAAGGATTTTGAAGAGTTGAAATTGTTTCTCGCCTCGTCTCCAATTTTAACTCGGCGAGAGCTCGGTAAGGATCTATATTTGTACTTATCTGTCAATGATTACGCAATCAGCGCAGTAATCATCCAAGAGGAGAAGAAGCAGCAAATGCCAGTGTATTACATCAGTAGAATCTTGAAAGATGCAGAGACACGGTATCAAGTAATTGAAAAGCTTGCCCTCGCTTTGGTAATGGCAACTCGGAGGCTAAGACCTTATTTCCAGTCGCACCAAGTCATAGTCAAAACAGATCATCCAATTAAGCAAGTGCTTCAAAAGCCCGATCTGGCAGGACGAATGATAGCTTGGTCGGTAGAACTATCAGAGTTTGGTCTACAGTATGAACCGAGGGGACCAATGAAAGCCCAATGCCTCTCCGACTTCATTGCCGAGCTCTCTTCAAAGCCGAGTCCTAAACCCATTAATTGGCTTCTGTATGTCGATGGCTCATCAAATTTAAAAGGAAGCAGGGTCGGGATAATTCTCGAGGGCCCAAATAACCTTATCCTGGAGCAATCCTTGAAGTTTGGGTTCAATGCATCAAACAACCAAGCAGAATATGAAGCTCTTATTGCCGGGTTGATCTTAGCTAGAGAAGTTGGAGTCAAAGGATTGAAGTGCCGAAGTGATTCACAGCTTGTAACAGGACAAGTCTCGGGGGATTACCAAACAAAGGATCCTCAATTAACCAGGTATTTGTGCAAAGTCAATAGTTTAATTTCAGAGTTTGACAACTTCACTATTGAGCATATACCTCGGGAGGAAAATGTAAGGGCCAACCTGTTGTCCAAGTTGGCTAGCACCAAGAGAACTGGCCAGCTAAGAACTTTCATTCAGGAAAATCTCCCTGAACCGAGCATAAAAAGTGTCGAGGTATTGATAACCGAGCACTATGATCGGGGCTGGATGATGCCATTCTGGGAATTCCTGACCTCGGACAAGTTACCTGATGATCCCAAAGAAGCAAAGAAAATTCGTCTGAAATCTTGTCATTACACTATCAGAGATGGAGAGCTGTACAGAAGAGGATTTTCCATGCCTTTATTGAAATGCATAACAAAAGAACAATCCGAGTATGTAATGGACGAGATGCATAGAGGAATATGTGGAATGCATTCCGGTGGCCGATCCCTAGTAGCTCGGGTTCTGCGAGCAGGCTTCTATTGGCCAACCATGAGATCAGATTGTGCTGCCTGGACTAATAAATGTGACCCTTGTCAGAAATTTGCTAATGTGGGACGAGTCCCAGGCAAAGAGCTCCATTCCTTGCTGTCACCTTGGCCCCTCACTATGTGGGGGATGGACATTGTGGGTCCTTTCCCTATTGCTAAAGGCCAAGTGAAGTTCTTGTTGGTAGGAGTGGATTACTTTACTAAATGGATTGAAGCCGAGCCATTAGCTATCATAACAGCTAAAAAGGTTTAGAGTTTTGTGTGGAAAAACATCATATGCAGACATGGCCTACCTTATGCAATTGTCACTGACAATGGAAAGCAATTCACTGATAAAGGACTTAAAGAATTCTACTCCAACCTCGGAATCAAACATAAGGTGATCTCGGTTGAGCATCCACAAACAAATGGTCAAGCAGAGGCAGCAAACAAAGTCATTTTGAACGAGTTCAAGAAAAGGTTAGGCCAATCAAAAAGAGCATGGGCTGAAGAATTACCGAGCATCCTCTGGTCTTATCATTGCTCACCACAGTCATCAACTGGAGAAACGCCATTCAAGCTAACCTATGGAACTGATGCAATGATTCCGGTTGAGCTCGGCGAACTTTTGTTCAGAAGACAGCATCATGACCAGAGAAAAAATGAGGAAGAAATCCGAGTTGAGCTTGATATGGTTGAAGAAGTCCGAGATGAAGCAATGATCAGGGAAGAACTATGCAAGCAGAAGGCAACTCGGAAGTACAACTCAAAGTTGCGACCGAGAGAGTTTGTTCAAGGAGACCTAGTACTAAGATTGCAAAATGATGCAAGAAAGGACTCCAAAGAGGGCAAGCTCGCAGCAAACTGGTCTGGCCCATTCAGAATAGTTGAAAGTCTTGGAAATGGTGCTTATAGGCTAGAAGAGTTGTCAGGGAAGGCTGTTCCAAGAACTTGGAACACTTCTCATCTTAAATTTTATTTTAGTTGAGTAATGTAAAGCTAGGTAATGTACTTTTTTTCCTACCCTGGTCTTTTTCCCATGTGGTTTTGGCCAGGAAGGTTTTAATGAGGCATGCCTGAGAGAATAAATGAATGAAGTCCATTTCACTTACATGTATTTGTTATAGGACTAAAAATTCACTTGTTTTTAGATTTAAAAATTCAAAGCCTAAAAGGGTTGACCGAGCTAAAATCGACCGAGTTGAGGTCGAAATGCCGGACCCGAAGAGGTACAAAACAAAACCTAAAAGGGTTGGCCGAGCTAAAATAGACCGAGTTGAGGTCGAAATGCCGAACCCAAAGGTAAAGTCAAAACCTAAAAGGGTTGACCGAGCTGAAATCGACCGAGTTGAGGTCGAAATGCCGGACCCAAAGGTAAAGTCAAAACCTAAAAGGGTTGACCGAGCTGAAATCGACCGAGTTGAGGTCGACATGCCGGACCCAAAAAGGTACAGGCATAAGCTTAAAAAAGGTTAACTGAGCTAAAATCGACCGAATTATAGTCGAAATGCCGAGCCTAAAAAAGCAATGCTAAGTTGGAAAAACCGAGCTTCACCCGGTAAAAAACTTTGAAAAGCAGTAAAAAGCTAAGGGTAAATATCCGAGCTGAGAAAAAAACTCCGAAAAATATTCTAAGTTATCAAAAGA
This sequence comes from Echinosophora koreensis, assembly GCA_035048595.1. Lineage (NCBI taxonomy): Eukaryota > Viridiplantae > Streptophyta > Magnoliopsida > Fabales > Fabaceae > Echinosophora > Echinosophora koreensis. The sequence continues at coordinate 227,041 of JAPCYP010000068.1, forward strand.
AAAACTTAGAAATTTTCCGAGTAAATAAAAAGGAAAACAAGTTGCAATATGAAGGCAAGAGTTGCAAAATTTCATTACTAAAGGGAGAAGTGGAAGCAACTGTTTCAGTAGAAGCAGAAGTGGAGACATCGTCATTAGGTGAAGGAGCACCCAAGGTTGGATCAGGTGTAACCTGGCCACCCCCGTTAAATCCTCCCTCCTCAGCGACTTGCTCCTCGGCTTCCCCCTCTTGCTCTTCCTCTTCTTCATCCTCGAGCTCGGACAACGGAACCAAGACCCTGTCTTTGTTGAAGTCCTTGTCCACATCAGCTTGGGAGAAGTCAGCATCAGGGTTGAAGCGCTCAAGCTGCTTCACAACACGAGAAAACCCTTTGACATGCTCCCGCATGATGCTGTCCAGAGCTTCATCTAAATCGGCTTGAAGCTTGCAGTTGACCTCCTTTTCAGCCTCCAAAGACTCTTGAGCCTGTGTCAAGGCGACACGGGAGTCTTTCGCGGTTTTTTGAAGGTTGGTTTTTTCTGTCTTCTCCTTGTCAAGCTCGGACTGAAGAGCAGCCTGAACTTTTTCGATCTCGGCTTGCCGGGCCTTCAGGTGGCCGATAACTCATCCTTGTTCTTCACACCTGGAAATGGCATTCATCGCGAACCCGCAGAGCACGAGCAGCTTCGGCCCTCATCACTTCCATCTTTTTTGTATTCTCGGAGAGTTGCCAACTCCAAAAGCGAGTAATGGAAGTAATACGTAGAGCATAAGCAGCAGCGGCCTCCATACTCTCATCAGGCCCTTGCTCCAGCAAAAGCCGAGCATCGGCGGGCTTGAGCACTTGGCCATCAACGAGGGGACCAAGGTTACAATCATTACTCCAAAGCGAGCCGTAACCCGGGTTACAATTGCCGTTGTACCACTTTGTATCCAAGGTAGAATCGGCCACTGGTCGAGCCCTTTTGAGAAGGCGAGGGCTGGGATCCGAAACCTCAACAACTTTCTTCTTCTTCCCCTTTACATCGGCAGCAGGATCCGAACCACCGTCTAGGTGAGCCGACTTCTTAATCAGTGCCTTGTAATTGAACTTGCCCATTATCACTACAAGAAAGAAATCAGTCAGATTATAACAAGTATGTGGTAAACTCTTGCAAATACAGAAGGGCTACTTACAATCGAAGTCGGCCCGCTGAGTGGAAGAGGTCGGCAGTTTTAAAAGCTTACCACAAGGCAGTGGCCGAGGGTAAAGTTTAAGAGCCTCAACATCGGCTTGCTCTTGAACAGTCATACAACCGATGTCAAACCCGCGAAATTTCGACGGGTGTGGTTGCCAATAAAAGGGAAATTTAGGTTTCCCATCAGAGTCAAAGAAGGCAGATTCGTTCCCGTCAGTAGGTCGGATTTTGAAAAAATCCGACTTGAAGAACTTGTAAGAGCTCTTGTAAAGGCCAATAATGCCTTTCTTCTCAAGTCCGCTAAGGGAGATCCACCCGATTCGGTCTCCAAACCGAACTTTATAAAAGTATAAGAACTTGGGTGCAGTGGCCTCCATTCCGACTTGCCTACACAAAATCTGGAAAGCTTTCATGAAGGCCCAGCTGTTGGGATGAAGCTGAGTAAGGGCAACATTCATAACCCTTAGCACATCACATTCGAACTGGGTGAAGGGAACAGTGATGCCAATTTGTTCGAATAAGGTTTTATATACATAGGTAAAGTGTGTTTCAATGGGAAAGGGTTTCAAGAAGACGTGTTCATTATCTGAACATGGGAGACAACGGACAATTTGGGGAGTAAGGGACACTTTGTTCTTGACAGAATGAAGGGAACCGTAATTCTTAAAATTTGAAAAAAAAAAGCTCCAACTTCATGCCTGACCCAAAAATACCCAGGGATGGTAATGTCTGGGATGGGTTCCTTGGGAACCCTTGAAGCACGCCTACGGCACGGTGGCACTACGGTGGCCTGAGGAGTAGTAGAGCTACTTTCTCCAGTAGAGGAAGATGATGCATCATCTGGGTTACCCTCATTACCCTTCGAAGAAGGAGGGGAAGGAAGGGGAGAACCCCCAACAGGATTAATCTCAGATTCTACAATTTGAACCTCCGATGAAACACTGTGGGATACCTCAAACGAAGGTTCCATGGTACACAGACAGCTTATAATTGAAAGAAACAAAAGGGGGAGTGATTGAAACAGGGGCGTACCTGGAAAGGAAAAGGAAGTGCAGAAGGATTTGGAGAAGAAAGGCTCAGAGATGGAGAAACTTCAAGAGAAAAATGTATGAGTATGAGGGCAAGCAAACACCTGCCTCCGAAAACTCTACAATTTATAAGAAGAGGACAACGTTTCAAAAACTAGAACGTTACTGTTGAAGGTAATGATGACACACACCGTGTGAGATAAGGGAAACGTCTCTTCAAACCTGCATAAGTTCGGCACACCTATCGTGGAGTAGCACGTGGCGAAGTCATCGGAATACACGATGCCACTAAGAGGGGTTTTAAATGCGCAATCGCAGAGTAGACCTCGGAAATAGGACCATAAAGGCCACGTGTCACAAGCAAGACTGGTCTTTAAAGTGACGCAACGTCTCTTTTCATCTCGGATACTGAGAAACTGACGTCACAAGACAAGATTGACATGACCGTTCCTGTCTCAATTCGGCTCGGCTCCTTCGATAAAGCTTTCATGCTCTATAAAGCTTAAAGCTTGGGGGGACTTGTGTATGAGCCGAGGTGCTGCATGAGCCGAGGTATAAAACTCAGCCAACAAACCCACCGACCTGAGATAGTTACGAACCTAGATGTGATTGACAAAAAGTAGCAAAGTGTTAAGCTCGGCCAACTAAGGCCACCGAGCTCATGAGTTGGCCGAGGTGCAGTATTGGTCACTGAAAGCATGGTAAAAAGGAAAACAAAAACCTAAGCCATGAACTCAGATATTTTTCAAAAGGCAAGCTCGGCTTCTGTCATGAAAACTTCTTCGCTCTTTTGAGCTCGAAGCTTAGGGGGCTTGTGTACTGGCCGAGGTGGTAAGCTCAGCCGCCGAGCTCGGAAGCTTAACTACTTTAACGATACACTTATCTAAAACTCAGCTAACAACCTTACTTTAGATAAGAGATAACTCTTATCAGTGAAAGATATGGGAGTTGAGCTAAAAGAGATAAGTGATAAGCGATAATAGATAAACTAGATCCTAGAAAATAGGATCGGTCTACTCCTCTCCTCCTCTATAAAAGGAGGAAGTGTCTAAGAGAGAAGACACTTTAACTTTTACTAGAGCCTGGTGTTCTCTCTTAAGCGTATTAGAGGTCACGGTTGTGATCAAGAGACTTTCAATAGGTCCTTGCCCACCGGAGTACATCAGATACAAGATTAAGAGATTGATGCACCACGTGATCAAGGGTTGGACACAAAACTACGTTTGGCTTTGATTCCCATTGGGATACGTAGGACCGGAACATAAACATTCTGTCAAGCCACAGTCTAAAACAACCAACGTTCACCCTTGGTCTGACGTTTACAGCGAGATTCCGGCAACTCGGATCTCGGCAGGAACAACTATCAAGGTTTTCAAACTTCATGCACCAATAACAATAATATTATGCCTTGCTAAGACAACTCTATAACATCATCCAACATGCCAATCAACCACATTTTTTAACAAAGCTTAAAGTTGGAAACTGACCCATACTACAACAATTAAATAAAAAAAATGATTTATAGCTCAATTCAATAAACCATGCGTACGTGAAACCATATATATAGGGAATATGGTCAGGATACACGAAGAACTTTTAATTCCATTTCAAAAAAACTAACCTTGACCAGTGAGAGAGTACTTCACGTCATAGGGGAAAAATGAAGCACTTGGTTTAATCCAATGAGATTGGCCTTAGCGATTGTTTTGTCATTACTCACAGTAAAATTTAATATAGAAACTATTTCTGTATAAATTTAAAAATTATATCTATTAAACCAGTTCATCAAACAACATCAAAATATTTTAAGAACTCATATAAACCCCAAAATATTTTTAAGAACCTCAAATCAAGAATCAAGAACGCTAAACTATTTTAGTATTTCAGAATGGCTACGTTTAACATGAGGGAGCCATGAAGTCCCTCATAGATGAGGGACCTTGAATGACCGGGTATTGCTGGTACAAAATATAGTATTTTTGTAAATTTAATTTTAATCTTTAGCAAGTCTATTATGATCGCCTACCTTCTCCGGCAATCGCCTCCGCCGCCGCCGCCACCATCACCTCCACTGCACCACCCCCATCCCGTTGCCCCTCCTCCACCTCATCCCTCCAATAAATGATGTGGTAATGGCAAGGATATGAAGCTTTCTTCTTTCTCTGAAAGCTCCACCGCACATCCATAGGAAACCACTACCAATGGCACATGGCTTGAAACTTAGCACAGAGAGATGTTCTTGAGATTCTTTCACGAGTACATATATATGATGATATATCCATTAAGCATGATCACATCTGTTTTAAGCAATAGAATAAATAAATTAACAAAATGAAATAATCAATTGTAGAATATGAAAGCTTTGGTTTTCTTTTTTGGATCTAAGACTTGCAGAATGAAACCGAAGGAGAGAGAACAGGGACAGGGATGGTATGACGGGTGATGACTGGACGTGACTGCGGGATGCGGTGTACGGCAAGTGTCGGCGACAGTTCGTGGTGGAGTGAGGTGGACTGCAGATCTGGATCGCATGACCACGGAGATGTTATTGGTTCTTGCAATGGCTTGGTCTGTTTGCTTGGTGATAGTAATCAATATCCGGCTGGAGAATACCGCTTTTGTTTATGTAACCCAGCTACAAAGTTAACACCCAAAGAATTTGCATTTCCATGTGTCGATGACAGTTCTTATTGTGATAGGTTTGCATTTGGTTATGATAATGTAATTGACACTTACAAGTTGTTAACATTCTTTTGTGACCGTAAAGCTAAGGAGGAGTCACAAAAACACCAGGTGAAAATTTGCAGCTTGGGCGACACTTGTTGGAGAAACCTTCACTTTCCTATTATGCCCTTTTATAATGTTTATAATAAAGGAGAATACTTGAATGGCACCCTTAATTGGTTAGCATTGTGCAAGATCAATTATGATGTTATTGCTCAATATGTAATTGTTTCGCTTGATCTGGGGATGGAGACATGCACCCAATTGTTGCTGCCTCGTCTTGATAAAGCCCCATGGGTTGGTCCAACTCCAATGATTGGGGTTTTGATGGATTGCCTGTGTTTTTCTCATGATTCCAATAGAACCCATTTCGTGGTATGGCAAATGAAGGAGTTTGGAGTGGAAAAGTCTTGGGCTCAATTCCTGAAAGTTAGTTATCAAGATCTTCAATATTGGGTGGTGGAACATCCTTTGATCCCACTGTGCACGTCTGAGAAGGGTGATGTCCTTATAATTGCAACCCATGCTGAATCGCAAGCAATTTTGTATCATCGGAGTGATAATAAAGTTGAACGAACAAAACTTCCCAAACACATATATTGGTATTACACCGTGGGTTATGTTGAAAGCTTGGTTTCACCTTCTTCTGTAGCAGGTTGATCATTTGAATTTATTTTAAATCATGTATATTGTTTTAAACTCTTGACATATGAAGTTTGGGAGATATAAGTAGATTGTGTTAAAAAAAATTGTGGTGCCATAGTTTCACTATTTTTTTGGAAGATTATTTATAGGTAATGGTTGGATTGAAATTTATGGATTGGATTAAGTTGTTTTGTTTTTATATTAATTGTAGGCTAAAAGATTATTTTCCAAAATGGTAATTGATTCTCTCCTAAATATTTTATTATTGGGTTGGTCTTCAAAACGTTTTAAGCAAAATGTAGAGAAAAAACTAGAATTATTTTATTTCTTCAAACTTGATATTAATTTCATTTACTGCCAAATTTCATTATGGAAATGGAATACTAGAAATGAGTGTTTATTTTATTCTGTTTACTATGTAATCTCATTTTGTTTGCATTTCACCACCTGAAGATCTTAGAAAGGGTTGTTTGCTGTTTGTATATAGGAACCTTTTCTCATGAACATCTCTTGACTGAAACTCTCATTTCTCAGGTCTTTTATTGAGTCTTGGCTTTTTTACTATTACCTTTCCATGATAAAAGCTTCTAGCTTACTATTAGTTAGCAATGAGAACAAATAGGTGGCAAACTAGAGAGTCTTATCTTAAATTTTGAAGTTGAAGCAAGGAGATAAGATCTCTCTTTATTTGCACTTTTTTTTGTACAACATAACATTTAGCTAAGCAAAATATTAAGCATTCAAATTGTGGGATTGTTTTCTATGTCCATCCTATGTCCAGTCGTTATCAATTGTGGAATGATGTTTTGGGAGTTAGTGTAGTTTCTGTTACCGATAAAGTGGAAAATGGGGGCTTTTTTGTGAAGGTGCCGCCTGGAAGGAAGCTTAGGTGAAGGGGCATGAACATGATCAGTTTGGTTTTTCAAATCCCATCCTTTGCTAGTTTCTCTGTGGCTAGTAGTTGGATGCCTTCTGTTTTTGTATGGGTGCTATGACCGTTGCATGTGGGCACTATAACAGCAGGATTACTTTTTCTAGGTCTGTGTTGCATATGGCTTGGATTTTGAATTGTAATGGTTTTCTTGGTTGGTTTGCTTCTATATCGTTTTGTATAGCAATTTCCTTTGTTTCTTTTTCTGCCAGCTTTCCAATTGGTACAGCTTGTGCTTGTTGGTCTACTGTGTTGTTTATTAATATAATTTTTGGCTTATTAAAAAAAAGATAATGTCATTGCTATTGAATCTCATCTTTAAAAACACAGCATTCTATCAATGGTACAAGACTACATGGTTGTATACTTAGCAACAAGGTTGAAGATAATTTCTTTGTTTGTTTACACAGGGATTGGATGCCCTTTTGAGCATGTTGCATTCTTTTCCTTTGTGTTTTTGCTGTGTTTGTTGTTCTTGAATTGTGTTTCTTAATCTTGCTATTGTTTGTTCTCTCAAGAAATTTTTCTCTCTACAATTTCACTTTCTAGTCTCACATGGCTCTTTCTGAATTATAGATCTGCAACCCCTAGCTTCAAGGACATTGTGCATCATTGATGGTATGTGAAGGAAGAGCCAGGAAGAAAGGACGAAGGGGCATTATTGAAGCTTAAGTTTCTACTTCAGTTCTAGGTGCCGGTCATGTAGAAGCCTTTTATCTCCCTATTGACGGCTTTCTTTTAAGTTGTTTTGGAAATAATAGTAGTAAGTAACAACTATCGAGGGTTAACCATCGTGGAACTTAATATTGATGTCCGCTGGATGAGGAATTGTTCGTGAATCAGTTACCTCTACCTGTGTTAGTGAATCGGTTACCTTATACCTTTGAATCAATTATAAATATTAAATCTACAACGGTGAAACTATCTGACCTTATGTATGAATGTGACAACGGTGAAACAAAAGTGTGCCCACACGCATTTAAATTGTGTGGCACGAATGTGATTAGTTAATGAATTTCTTGAATTGATTATTATGTTGACATGAATCGATTAGTTAATGGATTTCCTGAATCGAGATACCTTAGTGAATTAGTTAGTGAATTGATTACCTATGTAGATTAGTGAATCGGTTAACTATACATGTTAGTGAATCGGTTACCTATAACAACTAAAGTCTGGGAAGTTACCCATCATAATCTACATTCAAATAAAATTCAAAGTGACTAACAAATTATTAAAATCCATCCAACGCTCAGCGTGGCGGTGCTCGAAACGACGAAAGAAGGAGCGACTGTTAAGGGGTGGTTGATTTGTCGAGACCCACCCTCCGCCGCGAGCCACCGCCACAAGGTTCTCTCCCCTCTTTTCCTCTCTGTCTCGATCCCTCGATCTCTCTCGGCATCTCGTTCTCTCCACCGCGAGCCACAAATCATATTTGGGTGAATGGGGCGTCGTAGACTCCTTTCCTTTCTCAATCGAATACCATCTAAGACATCAACAATACGACAATGAAGACCATACATGAGTGAACTAGTGTAGCTATTGCAAATTTTACAATCAAAAAAATTAATTCAGGGTTATTTTTTAAAATGATTGAAAGCCAATCAAACCCATATAAACAGTGAAAGGTCATCATTTTTTTCGGGAAACAAATCGCGGCCGTTCATTGGAATAATAATATATCCAATGGTAAAAATAGGTGTCTCATCAATGAGGCTCTTAGTTCACTACTTCACCGTAGGATTCACCTATTGCGACACCCTAACCTGGGGTCATCACATAGTTACCTAAAAAGCGGAAAATAAATTATTAATTGCTGGTTGCTTTCGGAACATTTATTAATTTCAAGGCAGAACATTCGGGTGTAAAAAAAAATTTTCGTTTACAGTAAACTCATATTGTACATCACCACACAAAGAGATAATCATATTCAGAATAAAGCCGCCAAGGCAAACAACTTTTAATAATTAAGTTTCAATTTCCAAAACAGAAAATTAAACCTAAGACTAAAGTTTAACACCAAAGTTACTGACCATTTTGACGCACCACCCAACTAAGATTCCTAAGCTGGTCACTCTACAAGACATTTATCGGAAAAACTCCGCTGCCGTTCCCACAATCAAAATACCTCTTCAAGTATCTAAAACTAAGTCCCGAAAGACTTAGGGAAACTTCTCAGCTCCATCTGCACTAGTGTACCAATGTACAACAACAATACCAGAAGAAACCTGATGTATTTGTAAGGGTGAGATGCCAATATATGAGTTTATAACGATAATCACATGCACCACATATTCAAGTAGCACATAGTCATGCATAACCATAATAACATAAGATTCTCATAACTAAACAAGTAGTTTATCACTGGGTCTCATACCCGATCATCGTCATTTTTAAAAATATGCATGACACTTCAACATTCAACATCTAAAGTTTTATACTAAATCTCTAAAGACTCCAACAACGTATAAATGAGCTGATCAAGCTCCCACATGGCACATTGTCTACGAAAGAAGCAATGGTCAACTCAACATGGCACATTGCCCAATCATTTGGCACAACGGTCAACACGAAACATGGCACATTGCCCGAACTCCCGGCACAACGGTCAACGCAAATCATGGCACATCGCCTAAAACTCCCAGCATGATGGTCAACACAGATCATGGCACATCATCCAAAACTCTTGGCATGATGGTCAACGTAAGACATGGCACATTGTCCAAACATTCTGGCACAATGGTCAACAACAACAATTCATGGCACATTGTCCATCAAGGTACAATGGTCAACACGATAAATGAAAATATTATCCATACAACACATAATTCTCAACAACACATGACACATTGTCCACTAAGGTACAATGGTCCACTTTACATGACACATTACCCATCAAGGCGCAATGGTCAACGCAACGCGAAACACCTCACACCTCAAGGCATTCACACAAAACAACGTGGCATGTAATACCTTACTCATTAAGGCACCACACTTAACAACGTCGGGCACGTCTGCCGTAAATGCAAATGTAAAACATTTTATCCTCGTCATTTTATTTTCGTTCATTATATTATTGTCGAAGCTCAAAATGGCTTACGACTATTCATCGTCTTCAACGTCTTAAAATTCTCATCGTCTCATCATTTCCAACGTCTTAAAATTCTCACTGTCTCATCATTTCCAACGTCTTAAAATTCTCATCGTTACACGGATCAAAGATCTTCGTGTTTTATTATAGGACACTGGTATCACGACGTCTCGGATACTAGGTTTATTTTTCAATGTGAACACCGTCTTTTGTTTGTGAAACACAATTCAAAACAAAATCTCCGCAACTTATCTAAGTTGACGGAATAACATCGTTAAGTAAAATTCGTTTATAGAAAATCATTTCTAATTGAAAATTCCTTTATAACATCATCGGTTACTAAAAATTTAGTTTTCAGAAAGGAGAGTCACTTGAGGCTCAAACTTGTTTAAAATACGTACTGCCGCTTTAGAAATACTTGTCGTCGATATTTTTCCAAATTGCCGTCGTTTAGCCTTTTTCAAGGCATTTAAGCCAAATATTAGCTTTTTCCACTTAAATCATTTTCTAAAATCATAATTAAGTTATTTTCGAAAATTAATTTCATAAAATAACTTTTTATAATATTCCGGAATTTCTTATGTAAAAATTAGCGGTTCAAAAATAATTTAACGGTTACGTCCTCACTATGACTCATAAATCACTCTTACAGCGATAAATCATTAAAATAATGATATTTTCCAAAACTCTTTATTTTTCTCAAATAAATATTTTCCATTAATATTATATTCCAATATTTTACCGTTAAAACATTGAATATAATTTACGAAGCTTTTCAAAGCTTTTATCTGATTAGTTAATTGGGCACTGACCACTGTCAGGCTTCTCAAACAACATCCACCACAATATCACAATAATATTTTCAGGTAGATCATGCATCACAGCATTAAAATAAATATTTGCAGATAAACAATTATAAACAGATAACCAACACAGATAAAAATAACACAACTTAAACAACTTAAACAAACATCAACAGATAAATAATACAGACAACAACAAACAGCACATGATTATAGAAAAAAACTCCTCAGGTATTCTCCCCTTACCTCTTGAAGTTACAGAACACTTTCCACGTATTGTCGATTTTGATTTCGGCACGCGTCAAAAAACTTCGGCTTGCGTCAAGAAACTTCGTCACAAAGAAACTAGTGTCACACACAACAAAACAACCCAAGATCAATCCACAAATTCTCTCCTAACAAAAGTTAGGTTCGGCCCTCATGACTTAAATTGACTAAACATGATAAAGTTTTGCAAGCTTTTGGATTAGTGATCCTTATGTACTTAAGACATAGGATTAGGGACTTAATACAAAAGATTGAAACAAAATCTTCTAACCCTTAAAGACATAGTTTCGGCCATGGTAAGTTCATAGGGCTAGGGATTTTTGTTTAATACAACAACTTGGATTCAATAAAGATCTATACTAACAAGATAGGAAACAAGATCACTTATCAAAAACATAAACAAAATCTCCTCCAACTATACCCACATAGGTTCGGCCATGACAAGGAAAATGAGGAGGAAATTTTAGTTTAAATCATACTCTTGGATTATGAATATAAGGATGATAACAAGAACATATAAATTAATTTCATACTCATAGGATTTTTCAATGATTCTCTATGGATTTTCAAACTTCTAGATCTAGAAATGGGAAAATATGATTCATGGCATAAACATGAGAAACAATTGAATATGAAAGCTTAGATGATCAAGGAGTTGAGCTTTTACCTCTTGAAGATTGAAGACATGAAGAAAATGATCAACCAACACTTATATAAAATCTGGACACTTTGAGGGTGTGTTGGTTTTGTGAGTATATCTCATTTTATACTCATCCAAAAATCACAAACTTTGGCTTGTTAGAAATATAAGAAGAAAAGGAACAACTTTGATGTTGAAGGTTTTATTTGATTCGGATCCTAACAGGGGTGAAAATAGGATTCTTTCTGCTGTCTCGCATGGATCTGAGGATTCTGGGCAGTTTCTTTATTTTGGTAATAACTCTCAACATACTCATCCGTTTTTTATGATATTTAGCTCGTTGGAAAGAAGAGAGACAGAGGAACAACTTTCATGTTGAGAGTTTTTCGAGTTTCAAAAAGGAAGAGGGTCATATTTTCGGTGGATATTCGGTGTTCTTATGAGTTTTGTAACTTAGAGAAAATGGAGAAAGCTTGATGAGGAAGATGATGAAGTCTATTTATAGAGGAGATGGCAAGGCTTTTTGAGCCTTGGGCTGCACCCTTCATGGCTTGGAGAGCAAGAATGGCCCAAATTCAAGAACAACCTAGAAGATTACTTAAGGACCAAAAGGAAATTAAAGAAAAGCTTAGGGACCAAAATGCAATTTCCATAAAAATTGTCATCATGATGCCATGTGCACCATTAATGCATTCACATGGTGACTCATCATGTGTGACTCATTGATATTATCCGTTAGCGGATCCCGGAAATCCCGTAATCTGCTCCGTTGCTTCCCCGATTAAAGACGACGCCCGGATAAAATAATAATATTTCACTTTTTAGTGAAATATTTCAAAATATCCAACATCGTAGGAAATTAAATAAAAACCTTAAGTTTTTCGTTCAGGAGTTAAAATTAGGTCTTCTGAGCAGTATAAATATACTGTCAGTGAAATTCGCAGACCGGGTTTCGCCTGACTTTTCAACCTAAATTTTTATCGTAACTCTCTACGGTCAAGTAGAGTGTAACTATGGTTTCGGATTAATTAGAATAATTTTCTAAGTCTCAGATAAATATATAAACGTATTTACATAAATTTCCGATATTAGAAAACAGCGAAAAGTCGGGGTGTTACACCTATAAACTATGGTATTAACTTTTAAAGTTTTTTAAGTTAATGATCAAACACTATATTTTCTCAAATCATTTTCCACATAGTAATTCCAAATTACTTCACCATGTGCTACTAAATTGTCAACTACAACCAATGGGGTGTTAGTCTAGTGGAAGCAACTAGCCCCTATAAGAAGGAGAACCTGGGGAACCTGGGATCGAATCCTTATGGAGCCATCCCCATTGGGAGGCTGAGAACCAAGGGGTAAAATCATGCTTAATTAGTCGAACCAGAGATTAGTCCCATAGCGGGCTCGAAGGGCCTAAGCTGTGGGGATACTTTGGTGGACCCACTCAGTCTAAAGGGCTAATTAGGGTGGGTTCCAAACCAAAAAAAATATATTTGTCAACTACAAAACCAAATTAGATTCATTAACAACTCCAAGAAGAAGTTTCTACAACCAATCTATCAAAATCATTTCACAATCGAAAACTTAAAGGCAACCACCACCTTCCATTTTACATGAGGAATTTCCCTTTAACACTTCATGTTCTTAACTATATTACAGATCAATTTCAACAAACTCAATTTTTAGGAAATCACAATATTTTACAATGACTCTATCTTTACCCCCTTTCAACTAGAAACACAAGACAATATGTCATTCTTCATTTCATGAACTGTTAATGTTTACCAATCCCTACATTCTCAAACTACTTTTTTACCTCATTTTTTACACTGGTTAATAATGTATAAATTCATGGTTAATCATGTTGTTGGATAGTTAATTGGTAATCTAATGTGTACATTCATGATTAGTGGATACTCTAGTGGACCATTCAAGAACCTTACCATCCCCTCTCTTAACATCAAGATACTGTTATAAACTCCCATTTGAGACATAATCATAAATCAGAAAATATTCCCCTGCATTTTGAACAGCAAAAGCCTCTCAAATAAACTAGATTTTCATGCTTTGATGAGGTCATTATCTTCAACCCTTTCAAGAACACAGTTTGATCAGACTTGCAGCTTGTCTTGGCAATGCACTTTATAATCACAACTGATCCATCTCTCAAGATTCCTCTGTAGATAGCTGAAAAACTAGTCTTCCCCAACAAATTTACCTCTGAGAAGCACTTAGTTGCATGCTCTGCTTCTTCAGGATTGAACATAAAGCGCTCAAGAACTTCTCAGAGGTGATGCACTTTGTGACACCCTTCTACCCCACATGTTATAAGACATTTAATAAAAAAACATTTAAATGAAAACATGCATTTATTGGATAAATTAACACAATTAATTATCCATGGGTAGAAAAGTCTCACATGAACCAGTTCACAACGCGAAAAATATAAAACAAGTTTTAAACAAATAAACATAACAAATAAACAACACAACCCCGATGTCACAACTCAGAGCTGGTATAACCATTCCGGAAAACATATCCTCGGAAAACAACTGAAATAACTAACTAAACATAAAAATAAGCCCTAGCTATGAGTGGCGGCTCCTCAGAGTCACTCCTCTCCGGACTGCTCGTCTTCCTCTGCAAGGTGCCGATCAGGTCAAACACAAACAAATAACGGGTAGTAAGATTCATGTAAACATATACAGCATGGAGATAGGAAATAAGGTAAACATACAACATGGCATCATCATAAGCTTGCATCCACAACATACATCAACATCCAACAATATTATATAAACCAAGTATGTTATGCGGTGCAATGCATCAACTACTCCACTACTCCATCTATGCATGTGGATCCAACTAACTCAGGATGAACGACTTTGGAGTTACATATCCGTATTAGCCATAGAAGCACCAACACTGGCAGTTCACCAAACCTTGGGTGAACCCTATGGATAGCCAACACATCAAACCATGGATGCCTCATCACGGGGGGCCTCGGTCACCAAACCATCAGGTGACCTATCGTGGATGACCAGATAATCGTACTCTCGGGCGAGACTCCAATGCTATATGCAAATGGCACAACAACAAACAATCTCAACCACCTCCTTGCTCGGGCCATGAAGCTCCCAAGACTTTCAACATCAACGTCAACGTAACCTTAGACCCAAACCATGGGGTCAAGGCTCCCTTGGCCAATAAGCATCAAGGTTCAACTCAACATGCTTGGGTCAATAAGCACCCAAGACTTCAACATTAACAACACCTTAGACCCAAACCGTGGGGTCAAGGCCCCCTTGGCAATTAAGGACCAAGGTACAACTTGTCAGCGCGCGGCAACCCAACAGATACTGACTTGCACCTTATTATCTTAATTATCTTAGATAATTATTAACCGGTTGTCTAATCCACATCTTTGATTAGCTATGTCAACTTATCATCATTGGGGAAATGGGGTCTGAAATCCCTTAAGTCCTTTAATTCTGTTTCTGTCCAGAAGGGATGAGCACGGTCATGCTTAAACCCCAGCACGGTCGTGCTCAACACGTGAAGGGCGTGCTACCGATTAAGTGGAGCACGATCGTGCTTCCTATCCAGCACTGTCGTGCTCAGCTGCACGGTCGTGTTCCTCTACTGTATGACCGTGCTTAAAACGCGGCCATTTCCAGAATTCAAATGGGAGCACGCTCTCCCTGTTCAGCACGGTCGTGCTCAGTGCGCGACAGTACTGCTCTGGGCAGAGTCTCAAGACAGTTCTAACCAATTAATTTAGGGTCTTTAATCCTTTAAACTTAACACGTTTTCTTAAACCTAATTAACCATTTAATATCTTATCAATATTAACATCATCATAACAACAACAATAACAACATATTCATCTCAAAACAACCATCATAAGCCTTATGAACACATCATGAACATAAGGCATAAACCATCATATGTCAAAAACAACCAAAACATGTTATCACATAACACAACTAAATCAGACAATCATGTTATTAACGGAGACATATTAACATTTAAACATACAACGACTCCGGGGTTATGGCGAACCCCTTTACCTTACACTACCCCCACTTCCTAGTAAATACAATTCCCTTCTCCCATAACCTCGATTGAAGGTCGCTCCAATGTAAACTCCCAAAGCGGCTCAACCCAACACAAACCTTAGTCAAACCGAAACACAAATCCATTAGTTTCATATTCAAAAAACCATGAAAGGAAAACACTAGGGAAGGGAACGTTCCCTCTAGACTTCCACAAACCAAACTAGCTTCCCAACCGGCTTCCAAAATTCCACTATAGCAATGGGAGAAGAGGAAATAGGGAAAGAGACATACTTGGCCGCAACAGTGGCTACCGTCACCAGAAAAATAGGGTTAATTCGTAACCCTCGGGTCTTGTGCCAAGCATATATAGCCTGGACCTGAGCACGGTCGTGCTCAACTTAGCGTCACCGAGACGCGGTCAGCACATTGAGCACGGTCGTACTCACTGTTGAGCACGGGCATGCTCAACTTAAAATCAAAGACACGCTTCTGACTTTAAGCACGGGCGTGCTGGATAATGAGCACGGGCATGCTCATGTACCAGAAAGGGACTTTTAAATAAAAATCCCACCAAGCCCTTAGCCAACAACTCTAGCTTAACAAAACAAGCTTAAAGAAAGCACTTACGAAAAACGGGGTGTTATAATTCCACCCCCCTTATAAAAATTTTGACCCCGAAATTTCTTCGTACCTCAAACGAAAAGGTGTGGGTACGCCTCCATCATCTTGCTTTCGAGCTCCCAGGTAGCACTTTCCTCAATAGCCCCACTCCAAACTACTTTGATCAAAGGAATCTCTTTACTTCTTAGCTGCTTCACCCTCCTATTCTCGATTCGAAGGGGTAACACCTCAAATGTCGGGTTCTCTTTCAACTGTATTGTGTCGGGGACTATCACGTGACTAGGGTCATGGATGTACTTTCTGAGTTGAGACACATGAAAAACATTATGGAGGTTTGACAAGAACGGTGGCAAGACTATTTGGTAGGCGACTTCGCCGACTCTTTTAAGGATTTGGTAAGGACCAATGAACCTCGGAATAAGTTTCCTCGCCTTCATCACTCTACCAACCCCAGTCATTGGAGTAACTCTCAAGAATACATCATCGCCTTCCTGGAATTCGAGCGCCTTCCTTCTTTTATCATGATAGCTTTTTTGCCTACTCTGTGCAACTCTCATCTTTTCCTGAACCAACCTGATCTTCTCTGTTGTTTCCTGGACTATCTCTGGCCCTAGCACCACACTGTCGCTAGGTTCACTCCAACATAAAGGTGTCCTACATCTCCTCCCATACATAGCCTCATAAGGTGCCATCCTAATGTTGGAATGGAAACTGTTGTTGTAGGTGAACTTTATCAGGGGCAAAAACTTGTCCCAACTACCTGACTGTTCTAACACACAAGCTCTCAACAAGTCCTCTAAGGACTGGATGGTCCTCTCAGACTGCCCATTAGTCTGTGCGTGGTAAGCTGAACTAAGCCTAAGCTTTGTCCCTAAAGCCTCTTGTAAACTATTCCAAAACCTAGAGGTAAACGTCGGGTCTCTATCTGATACTATGCTAAAGGGTACACCATGAAGCCTAACTATCTATTTGAAGTACAGCTTAGTCAACTTCTCTAAAGGATACTCCATGTTCATCGGAATGAAATGGGCAGACTTAGTCAGTCTATCCACAACAACCCATATAGCCTCAAAACCAGTTGGAGTCTTAGGGAGTCCATACACAAAATCCATGGAGATGCTATCCCATTTCCATTCTGAGATACTCAAAGGTTGCAACTTACCTGAAGGCCTCTGGTGTTCTATCTTGGCCTTCTGACAAACTAGGCATGCATACATAAACTCGGCCACATCCTTTTTCATCCTAGGCCACCAAAACATCCTCTTAAGGTCCTGATACATCTTAGTGGCACCTGGGTGCACACTTAATCCACTCTTATGTCCTTCTTCAAGGATCAGCTTCCTAAGTTCAGGAACAACAGGTATGCACACTCTATCCTTAAATCTTAAGATACCATCACTGCCATCCTTAAAGCTAAGATCTCTACCCTGAGCAAGCAACTCTCTCTTGTCTAAGAGAAACTTATCTAACTTCTGACCCTCTCTAATCTGGTTCATCAAGCTGTTGGTAAGCTTCAAGGTTCCAAGCCTAATACTCTTAGTGGTAAATTCACAAGCTAGACTAAGGTCTCTAAACTCTTCAATCAGCTCCATCTCCCTAACCATCAAGGCGGAGATGTGTAATGTTTTCCTACTCAAGGCATCGACCACCACATTGGCCTTTCCTGGGTGATAGATCTGCTCGAAGTCATAATCCTTTAAGAACTCCATCTACCTACGATGCCTCATATTCAGCTCATTTTGATTAAAAAGATATTTTAAACTCTTATGATCAATAAAGACCTCAAATCTCGCTCCATACAGGTAATGCCTCCATATCTTTAAGGCAAATACCACAGCTCCTAACTCTAGGTCATGGGTAGGGTAGTTCTTCTCATGGGTTTTCAACTGCCTAGAAGCATAAGCAACTACCTTACCATTCTGCATCAACACACCACCTAAACCTTGTTTAGAAGCATCGCAGTAAACTGCGAAGGGCTCACCAGAATCCGGTAAAACTAACACTGGTGCTGATGTCAACCTATCCTTAAGGGTTTGGAAACTCTCTTCGCACTTAGAGCCCCACACAAGCAATTGTCCCTTCTTGGTGAAACAGGTTAAGGGTAAAGCTATCTTAGAGAAACCTTCTATGAACCGCCTATAATACCCGGCTAACCCCAAGAAACTTCTAATCTCGGTTACAGACTTCGACGCTTCCCACTGGAGTACCGTCTCTACCTTAGCTGGGTCCACTGTTATGCCACCCTTAGAGATGACATGTCCTAAGAAGCTCACTTCCTCTAACCATAACTCACACTTAGACAACTTAGCATACAACTATTTTTCCTTAAGGGTCTGCAAGACAACCCTCAGATGTTCCTCATGTTCCTTCTTACTTTTGGAGTACACTAAGATGTCATCTATAAACATTACCACAAACTTATCCAAGTAAGGGTGAAGGGTCTTGTTCATGTAGTCCGTGAAGACCGCCGGAGCATTGGTCACACCAAAGGGCATAACCAAGTACTCGTAGTGACCGTATCGCGTCCTAAACGTTGTCTTCGGGATGTCCTCGGACTTAACCCGACTCTGATGGTACCCTAACCTCAAATCTATCTTTGAAAAGACGCAAGCGCCTATCAACTGATCCATAAAATCATCAATCCTAGGGAGGGGATACCAGTTCTTTATGGTCACTTTGTTGAGCTACCGATAGTCGACATACAACCTCATACTACCATCTTTCTTTTTCACCAATAACACTGGTGCTCCCCACGGAGACACACTCGGCTTAATGAACTGCTTCTTCATCAAGTCCTCCAACTGTTCCTTCAACTTAGCTAGCTCTAGAGGAGACATTCTATAGGGTGCTATGGAGATTGGCCCGGTGCCAGGCACTAAGTCTATGGTAAACTCAACATCTCTCTCTGGGGGTAAGTTATAAACATCCCCAGGAAACACTTCAGGAGATTCTCGCACAACAGGCATGCTGGCGACATCAGGAAGGCTGCTCTCTACTTCCAGGGAAACTATCATCTTGTACACTTGGGCTTCGTCTTTCATCGAAGCTTGAACTTGGCTGGCGGAGAGAAGGTCCGATTCTTAGACTCCATTGGAGTTCCAAAAATCAGGGTCTTATCGAAACAATTCAAAAGGATATGGTTGGAAGATAACCAGTCTATGCTAAGAATAATATCAAGGTCTTTTAGAGGTAAGCATACAAGATCAGCAACAAAGGTTTTATCATTTATGACTATATGACAGTTCTTGCATGCATAAGAAGTGGAAACAGGTTTATTTGTGGGTGTAGAAACAAGAAAATCAAACTCAAGAAAGCTAACAGGCAATTTAAGACTCTTGACCCCATCATGCGATATAAACGAGTGAGTAGCACTCGAATCATACAATACAGTTAATTGAGTTCAATCAATAAAACATGTACCTTGGATCAAGTCATCAGACTCGGAGGCTTTAGCTCCACTAAGAGTGAAGACTCTTCCAGTGGTCTTCAGTCTGTTGGCTTGTGGCTTCTGATTCTTGCTGGCACTGGGAGGCTCTGCCTTGGCTCCTTCGCGCTCGTGGCTGATGTGACCCTACTTGCCACAGCTGAAGCAAATCACAGCTGATTCCTTGCACTGAGAGGAATAGTGATCCGGTGCGCCGCACTTGCCACACCTCATTGGTCTAGAGGCACTAGAGAACCCGCCCCTAAACCTATCCTGCTGAAACTGTGGCCCCTTGCCACTTTGCTTAAAATCCTTGCCGGTTGGAGCATACCGCTGCTTACCCTTGTCTTTCTGATCAGTCCTCTTGCCACTCTGACTATCTGATCCTCTGGAACTGGTAACTCTGAACTGACTGGCATCCTCATAAATTTTGCACTTGTTGACCAGAATTGGAAAGATTCTGATCTCCTGATAGCTGATGCCCTGCTTGATCTCAGGTCGGAGTCCAGCTTCAAACTTGACACACTTGGAGCGGTCATATGTCTCATGCTGATACGGAGTGTAGTACCTCGCCAACTCCTCAAACTTGGCTGCATAGTCACCAACTGACAACGACCCCTGCCTCAAAGACAAGAACTCCATCTCTTTCTTGTCCCTGATATCCACTGGGAAATACTTCTCCAGAAATCTCTGCCTGAACACAGCCCATGTAACGGCTGTGCCCTCAGCCTGCATCCCCTGCCTGCAGTTGTCCCACCAATGATCAGCCTCCTCAGTCAACATGAACGTAGCAAAGATGAGCTTCTGCTGATCGTTGCAATCCATTGCATGGAAGATCTTCTCTATCTCCCTCAGCCACAGCAAAGCTCCTTCTGGATCATACGCTCCCTTGAACGATGGAGGATTGTTCCTCTGGAACTTATCCAGTCCCTGGAACTCAGCTGGTCCACCATTGTTGTTATGGTTGACCTGTCCGATAGCATTGGTCAGAAGTGCCAATGCATCCGCAATCGCCTGATCGTTGCATCCTCTACCGGCCATTAGTTCCTGTATATACCCAAAACAACTCTTAATACAGAAACTTAAACGGGTGAAAGCGATAGGCAACTTAACTTAAAGCATCATTATCTATAACCAGTATAGACAATCCAAATAAGAGCACACAACAGACTCACAACAGACTCATACCACGTCCGGACAGGGCCGAACTGCTCAGATACCACTAAATGTGACACCCTTCTACCCCGCATGTTATAAGACATTTCCACTACGTTTACGTCAACTAAAGATTCACCACACGCTCTTATTAATTACATTATACCTTCATACAAGAAAAGTGTTTGAAAAGTTTGCGAAAATCTTTTGAATCCTATTCACCCCCCCCATAGGATTCCAACACTTGTTAGAGGCCACTTGGGCTAACAAGTGGTACCAGAGCTTGAACTCTTTAGGATAAGCTTAATTGGCTTTAAAGAGGATCCATGGCCTCTAATGGTTTTTGTCAAACAGATGGGTCATACAATAAGGCCCCGATTTTTAATGGTGAAGGTTATTCGTATTGGAAAGAACGTATGAGAATCTTTATATGTTCCCATGATCTAGATGTATGGGACACCATAGAAAATGGTCCTTATGTTCCCACACATCTAGTTGATGGAAAGGAAAGAGCAAAACCTAGAGATAGTTGGACTAATGATGAGAAAAAGAGAGTACAACTAGATTGGAGAGGTAAAAATATCATATCTGCTGCTATAGGACAAGATGAATTCTTTAGAGTGTGTAATTATAGATCCGCACAAGAAATGTGGGATAACCTGCAAGTTACCCATGAGGGTACTAGTGAAGTGAAGCGAGCTCGGGTTAACACCTTGACCCATGAATATGAGCTTTTTCGTATGATTCCAGGAGAATCAATACAAGATATGCAAAAACGCTTCACGCACATAGTTAATCATCTAGCAACATTAGGAAAAACTTTTCCAAATGAAGACTTAGTTAACAAAGTTTTGAGATGTTTGAGCAGGAATTGGCAGCCAAAGGTTACCGCTATTGCAGAATCAAGGAATTTGGCTACAATGACTCTAGCCACATTATTTGGAAAGCTTCAAGAGCACGAATTGGAACTAAATCGTCTCACTGAGCATGAAGAAGGAGACAAAAAGAAGAAGAGCTTAGCCCTAATCTCCACATCTTCAAAAGCAAGGAAAGAAGAAAGCGATAAAAGTGATGAATCGGAAGACTCAGATTCAAGCGATGAGGACCTTAGCCTCTTTGTGAAAAAGTTTAGTAGATTCCTCAAGAAACGAGGTGGAGGTAGAAGGCCATTCAACCGGAATAAGAAGAACTTCAAAAGGGAGAATGACACTTCAACAATAAATTGCTATGAATGTGGAAAGAAAGGGCACATGAAAATGGAATGTCCTCAATTGCAAAAGAAAGGGGACAAATATGAGAAGAAGACTAAAAAGGACAAAAAGGGCAAAAAGGCATACATAGCTTGGGACGATAACGACCTCAACTCATCCGATAGCTCCGATGATGATGAAATTGCCAACCTATGTCTAATGGCAAACCACCATGAGGAGGATGAGGTAACCGATGATGAATTTGAATCTTTTTCTTCCGATGATGATTTACAAAATGCCTATGAGGAACTTCATGAGGAATCTAAAAGACTCATTAAACAAAACTCTTCTTTTAAGAAAATCATTTATGACTTAAAAGAACAACTCTCTTTGTGCAAAAAGGATTTTGAAAAAGTCACAAATGAATATGAGTTCTTAAAGATTGCTCGTGAGAAATCTTCATTAAATGTATGTTGCAAAAATAATGCATGTAAACCCTTTAGTTGTGGAGATTGTGCTAGATTGAGAAAACAAATTGATGATATGAAAAACATTCTAGCCAAATTCACAATGGGTAGAGAAAACTTGAATATGTTGCTTGGAAGTCAAAAGCGTATGCTTAGCAAAGCCGGTTTGGGGTATGATCCCTTTGCATAAAGAAAGATTTTAAAATATTGCTTTGCTAATCCAAGCAAGACAAGTACCCCTTTTACTACATGCTATTATTGTTGCAGAAAGGGACATATGGCAACTACTTGTAACATTAGAAATAGTAAGTTTCAAAGTGATAAAAAAATTTGGGTACCAAAAGGACTTGTGCCCAAAACTAACATTCAAAGACCCAATCAAATTTGGGTACCTAAATCTTATCCTTGATTGTGTTGTAGGTTTGCTTGAAGCCCACTAGAAAAGATTGTTATCTTGATAGTGGATGCTCCAAGCATATGACCGGTGACAAGACAAAGTTCATAAGTCTAACCCTTAGAAATGGAGGTCATGTCACCTATGGAGATAACAACAAAGGAAATATTCTCGGAATTGGCAATGTTGGTAACTCTTCCTCTACTATCATTGAAAATGTCTTGTATGTAGAAGGCTTGAAACATAATTTGCTTAGCATTAGTCAATTATGTGACAAAGGCTATAGAATTCTTTTGAACTCAAATTGTTGCATAATTGAAAATGAGAGTGATAAGCAAATTAAGTTTATTGGTCATAGAATAGGTAATATCTACATGATTAATCTAGAAAATATACCCTCAAATGATGATCAATGTTTATTGACAAAAGATGAGGATGCATGGTTATGGCATAGGAGAATAGCTCATAAACATATGGAGCACTTAAACAAGCTTATCTCTAAGGACCTAGTAATTGGCCTACCAAAAATAAAATTTCAAAAAGACAAGTTATGTGATGCTTGTCAAAAGGGAAAACAAGTCAAGCCCTCTTTTAAAGCAAATTCAACCAATAGGCCTTTGCAACTATTACACATGGACTTGTTTGGCCCTTCTAGAACTATGAGTCTTGGTGGCAATTACTATGCCCTAGTAATAGTAGATGACTTCTCTAGATATACATGGACCATGTTCATTCCTCATAAGAACAAAGCCTTTCATGTTTTCATCAAGCTTGCTAAACGTATTCAAAATGAAAAAGACTTAAAAATTGCTTCCATTAGAAGTGATCACGGAGGTGAGTTTGAGAACCATCTCTTTGAGAGCTTTTGTGAAGAAAATGGAATTAATCATAATTTTTCCGCTCCTAGAACTCCACAACAAAATTGGAGTAGTTGAAAGAAAGAATCGATCTCTAGAGGAGTTAGCAAGAACTATGATTAATGAAACCAACCTACCTAAGTACTTTTGGGCGGATGCGGTTAATACCGCTTGTTATGTTTTAAATAGGGTCTTGATAAGACCAATTTTGACAAAGACCCCCTATGAATTGTACAAGGGTAGAAAACCAAATATTTCACATCTTAGAGTTTTTGGTTGCAAATTCTTTATTTTAAATAATGGCAAAGATAATTTAGGGAAGTTTGATGCAAAGGCGGATGAAGGTATATTTGTAGGTTATTCATCTTTTAGTAAAGCTTTTCATGTTTATAATAAGAGAACTATGACTATTGAAGAGTCAATACATATTGCATTCGATGAATCTAACACCAAATTGGTGGGAAAGGATATTTTCTTTGATAATGTTGTAGATATGTCACAAAAGTCCAATGAGGAAGTCAACAAAGAAAAGATAGATGAAAGAAATGAAGATGAAACTCCTCCAAAAGAAGAAGAATTTGAGCATGTAGACCTACCCCATGAGTGGAGAACATTGAAGAATCATCCTATCGACCAAGTGATAGGAGACATATCAAAAGGGGTAACTACTAGGTCAAATCTTAGAAATATATGCAATTATTCAGCATTTGTCTCTCAAATTGAACCCAAAACCATTAGTGATGCAATTATTGATGAACATTGGTTAATGGCCATGCATGATGAATTAAACCAATTTGAAAGAAATAATGTTTGGGAGCTTGTGCCTAGACCAAGAAATCATCAAGTAATTGGCACTAAGTGGGTTTTTAGAAATAAACTTGATGAAACCTGAATTATAACTAGAAATAAAGCTAGACTTGTAGCAAAAGGCTATAATCAAGAAGAGGGTATTGATTATGATGAGACATATGCCCCGGTAGCTAGATTAGAAGCTATTAGATTACTTCTTGCATTTGCATGTATCATGGATTTTAAACTATACCAAATGAATGTAAAAAGTGCTTTCTTAAATGGTTTCATACAAGAAGAAGTATATGTAGATCAACCCTCCGGTTTTGAAAATTTCGAATTTCCCAACCATGTTTTTAAATTGAAAAAGGCTCTTTATGGGCTTAAGCAAGCTCCAAGAGCTTGGTATGAAAGGTTGAGTAAATTCCTTTTAGAAACAGGCTATAAAAAGGGAATGGTTGATACTACACTATTCATAAAAATTAAAGGAAATGATATATTGCTTGTTCAAATATATGTGGATGATATTATCTTTGGTTCAACTAATGAGTTTGTGTGTAGAGAGTTCTCAAAGTTGATGCAGAGTGAATTTGAGATGTCCTTGATGGGAGAGCTAAATTACTTCCTTGGACTTCAAATAAAGCAAACAAGGAATGGCATCTTCATAAATCAAGCTAAATATTGCAAGGAACTCATCAAGAAGTTTGGAATGGAGAATGCCAAAGAAATTGGCACACCAATGGGTACTGGCTGTTATTTAGACAAAGATGAAGGTGGTAAGCCTATTGACCCTTCAAAATATAGAGGTATTATAGGCTCTTTACTATACTTGACAGCTAGTAGGCCCGATATAATGTTTAGTGTGTGTATGTGTGCTAGATTTCAAAGTAATCCCAAGGAATCACATTTCATTGCTGTTAAACGCATATTAAGATATCTGATAGGAACACCTAATATGGGTCTATGGTATCCTAAGGGTGGAATTTCTGGTTTATTTGGATACTCAGATTCCGACTTTGCAGGATGCAAGTTGGATAGAAAGAGTACTAGCGGTACTTGCCACATCTTTGCAAATTCTTTAATCTCCTGGATTAGTAAAAAGCAATTTAGTGTAGCTTTGTCTACAGCTGAGGCTGAGTACATAGCTGCAGGGAGTTGCTGTGCACAAATTTTATGGATGAAACAACAACTCCTTGACTATGGCTTAAAACTTAATAAAATTCCTATAAGATGTGACAATACTAGTGCCATAAACTTAACCAAAAATCCCATCCAACATTCAAGAACAAAGCATATAGATATTCGACATCATTTTCTAAGAGACCATGTTAAGAAAGGAGACTGTGTTTTTGAGTTTGTTGAAACAACAAATCAATTAGCAGACATTTTTACAAAACCTTTGCCCAAAGAAAGCATTTTCCGCATAAGAAGTGAATTAGGCATACTTGATATATCATGTATAGATTGAATATGTGTATGATTGCTTAAATATGTATGCATATGCAAAAAGTACCAAAATTACTTAAGGAATGACCTATATTCTTTCAAAAATTGAAGTTTGGCAACTCAATAAGTGATTTTGATGATTTGATTGTATTTGATGCTTAGCTTGTTGTGAACATGTGTAAAATGTGTATTCAAACTTGTTCCATGCATTAGAATAGGCAATTCAAGCATTTATAAAAAATTCATATGTGAAAGTGATCATATAACGCATAAATGACAGCAATACATGTTCTGTTTCTGGTTTTTCTGCATTTTTGCTTTCTGTGAATCGATTCACATCCATTTTGAATCGATTCACAGCGTGTTGACTAACCAATATCACAAATTTAGCCTCTGTGAATCGATTCACACCCCTCTTGAATCGATTCACAGCCCCAAAATTTCATTAAACACACTGTCCTCACTTATTTACACGGTTCCCTTCCTTTTCTTCTTACTATTCATTTTCTTCCTCTCAAATCCCTAACCCCCATTCTCTCCATTTCTTCTCATCCTTCACTAAACCCACAAATTTCTTCCTCCTCTCATTATAACAACTTAAACCCCAACATTTCCTTCCATCTAATGTCTCAAGGAAAGCATCTCAGCAAGTGGGTCTCTCCAATATGATGCTACATGCGATTTGAATCTGAAAAACCGCGATTTGGGTGCGCGTTTTGTGATTTGTGCTGTGTTTTTGATACTTCTAGCTT
This sequence comes from Echinosophora koreensis, assembly GCA_035048595.1. NCBI lineage: Eukaryota > Viridiplantae > Streptophyta > Magnoliopsida > Fabales > Fabaceae > Echinosophora > Echinosophora koreensis. Next base: position 253,487 of record JAPCYP010000068.1, read on the forward strand.
TTGGTACTTCTCTCTTGACGGGATTCACTTGATTTTGGCTCTGCTCTTCGTGGATTTGGCTCTGTTCCATGGGTTTTGGATCTGTAACACGCGATTTTGGTGCTGCTATGCGCATTTTTTTTTTATCTACTTTGTGCTTACCACTGTGAGATAAGGTAACTCTTTGCTTCTGAGTTTTCCTATTTGATTTGATCTGAAAGTAGACACTTGATTTTACTGGTTGGAAGCTTTGAAATTCATAGAAAGAATTGGTTCAGACTGCTCTGTCTCAGATTTTACAGTAGTGTTGTTATGTATAATGGAGGGTACTTCTGAGAAGAAACGAGTTAAGTACACTGCTAGTGGGGAACCTTGGCAACCAAAGGACAAGGCTACCACTTCCGCTAGAACAGTTGATCCTGCACAAAGGATTGATCACTCGAGGCTCTTTGCCAATGTGGATGAAATAAAAAGGTTCTCCAAGAAGTTTATGAACAGATTGTTGATAACTCCTCACTATATGAAATGTGAAGATATGAAAAAATTAGGTTTTTCCTTTCCGGATGCCATAATACATCAAGGACTAGATAAGTTTGTCTCTTTGAATTGTCGTTATTTTGAAACTTTAGTCCAAGCTTTTTATAGTAATATGAAGGTTGAGGATGGCATTCTTACATGCACTTTAGCAAACAAAACCATGGTCATTACATCTGAGGTTTGGGAAAAAGTCATTGGTTTAAAGCATGAAGGTACTGCTTTGTGCCAAAATTCTAATGCATTTGCTGAGTTTGATAAGACCATCGCATTGAAGAACATGTTAGAAGACCCTTCTCACATTCCAAGTGTTTCAAAATCAACTGCTAAGAAGTTTAAGGTCCATTTTCTCATGCTTCATTTTGCAATTACCAAGTATATTGATGCTAGATCTGTTAATAATGCTCGGCTAGGTGATATGGACCTTCTTTTGTTATGGGATTTAGATAATAAGATTAAGATTAATTGGCCCCAGTTCTTTATTGAAAGGATGCAAAAGTATGCAAGCACGGAGAAAACTCCACTTCCTTATGCTTGCCTCATTTCCCAGTTCCTTCGGTACTTTCGGGTTCCTACTCCTGTTGAGTTGACTCTTCAGGTTTCTTCTTCACACTATTTGGGAACCCCATACCTTAAACAGGATATCCATTGATAAAGAAGGTGATACATGGGTTCATAGAAAGAAGGAGTTGGGTCACACTGATGATGATCCTATGGGCAGTGATAGTGTGGATAGTGATGATGCTACTGGTCCTTCGGCTTCTGCTGCTGCACCTGAATGGTTTACTATTGGAATGACCAATCTCAAGTTAGAATTGACACAACATATGGATAACAGATTTGATTAGCTGCGTTCTGAGATAGATTCGTACTTCCGTACTTTGGAGAGTCGCTTTGATCCACCATCCCGCGACACCCTTTGATTTTATCCTATCATGCATTTTCTAGTTTCCTTATGCTAGTTTATTTCTTATGGTTGTATGATGAATTCCTTTTTGGATATGTTGTGTACTAGCTTATGTCCCCTATATGTTTCTGATACGTGTATGAACTTCCTTGTTATTGTGTTTGTTGCGATGCTATGCTATTTTTGGATATTTTTATGCAATGAACGCATTCCTATCATATTTGATTTTTTTTTAATAATGCCAAAAGGGGGAGAAAGGTACCCATTTGTATTTTCAGGTTATACTCCCACCTTTTATCAAAACAAGGATCCTTATATTTAAGGGGAGCTTGCAAAAAGATAATACAAAGTCTTCATGGGTTTGTCATCATCAAAAAGGGGGGAGAATGTGAATGAACGCATTCCCCAAGTATGACTTGGATTTTTAAAGTACAAAGTTTTGAAGATGACAAAGGACAACATGTCAAACATATCAAGCTTTGAAGACTTAGATCTACAAAGGGTAGTTCTTAATGGTTTATGTCTTTATTAATACCTTTGTAAGATCATATAAGATGTTTGAATGAGATGCTAATAAAATGAAACTAAAATCAACATAGGTTAACATAATCAAGTTGCATTCGTGCATTCATCATGTTGAAATGTTTTAAATCTTTATTTAATGCATGAATATATAACACTTGATCACTAGATGAGTTTCATGTTGAAAATCTAAGTTTAAATGAATAGATTTACAAATAAGATGATTAAAACCTTAGTGTAAATATGCTGTGAATAGATTCACTAATTGGTGTGAATAGATTCAAAGCATTTTACTCTCTGTGAATAGATTCACAATAGGTCGTGAATAGATTCACAGCACTTCGCATTCAGTGAATAGATTCATGAATGGATTCAGTGTTTCAGTTTCTGTGAATAGATTCATGAAAACATTCAAGGTGGGTGTGAGACTGGACGTAGATCACAAGAAATTGTGATTGAACCAGTAAAAATATCGGTTTGCAATTCTTATTATCTTGCATTACATATTAGGGTTTAATTGATATAGAATTGAATTGCATTTGTTACAATCTTGTTCAATCATCATTTCCACTACGTTTACGTCATCTAAAGATTCACCATGCACTCTTGTTAATTACGTTATACCTTCATACAAGAAAAGTTTTTGAAAAGTTAAAATCTTTTGAATCTTATTCACCCCCCCCCCCCCCCCCCCCCCCTTCTTTAGGATTCCAACACTTGTTAGAGGCCACTTGGGCTAACAACACCCACCGATATGAGAGTTCCTTCACTAATCAGGATCTTGAGTACAACGTTCAAGAAATTTTACACCAGAGATACCCCACTCTGCAACCTACACACAACCAGGGATTCCACACCCTGAATCCAAACCAGAAGAAGATCCCTCACTTCTTCCAAACCAAGAACGTCAAAAACAAGAGAGTGGAAGAGGTTTGAATCACTCTAGAAAGTGAGAAATTACAACTTGAAGCACTAATGATCACAATGAAAGATTGAGAGATTGAGACGCACGGATCTTATGAGATTTCGTGTTTTTTTCAGTTTGTTAGATGATAGCTAACGATTATGAACAAAAGAGATGAATAGATCTATTTATTTGGTTTGTTCGTTTCTTTAAAACACTAGATCTGATAGCTGTGAATCGATTCACAGAACCCTTGAATCGATTCACAGTGATTGAAAACACCTTGAATGTATTCATGAATCTATTCACATAAACTGAAACACTGTGAATCCATTCTTGAATCTAGTCACTGAATGTGAAGTGCTGTGAATCTACTCACGACCTATTGTGAATCTATTCATAGAGAATAAAATGCTTTGAATCTATTCACACCAATTAGTGAATGATTTTCAACATGAAACTCATCTAGTGATCAAGTGTTATATATTCATGCATTAAATAAAGATTTAAAACATTTCAACATGATGAATGCATGAATGCAACTTGATTATGTTAACCTATGTTGATTTTAGTTTCATTTTATTAGCGTCTCATTCAAACATCTTATATGATCTTACAAAGGTACTAATAAAGACATAAACCATTAAGAACTACCCTTTGTAGATCTAAGTCTTCAAAGCTTGATATGTTTGACATGTCCTTTGTCATCTTCAAAACTTTGTACTTTAAATATCCAAGTCATACTTGGGGAATGCATTCATTCACATTCTCCCCCTTTTTGATATGACAAACCCATGAAGACTTTGTATTATCTTTTTGCAAGCTCCCCCTGAATATAAGCATCCTTGTTTTGATAAAAGGTGGGAGTATAACCTGAAAATACAAATGGGAACCTTTCTCCCCCTTTTGACATTATAAAAAAAATCAAATATGATAGGAATGCGTTCATTGCATAAAAATATCCAGAAATAGCATAGCATCGCAACAAACACAATAACAAGGAAGTTCATACACGTATCAGAACATATAGGGGACATAAGCTAGTACATAACATATCCAAAAAGGAATTCATCATACAACCATAAGAAATAAACTAGCATAAGGAAACTAGAAAATGCATGATAGGATAAAATCAAAGGGTGTCGCGGGATGGTGGATCAAAGCGACTCTCCAAAGTACGGAAGCGCGAATCTATCTCAGAGCGCAGCTCATCAAATCTGTTATCCATATGATGTGTCAATTCTAACTTGAGATTGGTCATTCCAGTAGTAAACCATTCAGGTGCAGCAGCAGAAGCCGAAGGACCAGTAGCATCATCACTATCCACACTATCACTGCCCATAGGATCATCATGACAAATATTTTTAGAATTCATGGCTGTGTGACCCAACTCCTTCTTTCTATGAACCCATGTATCACCTTCTTTATCAATGGACATCCTGTTTAAGGTATAGGGTCCCAAATAGTGTGAAGAAGGAACCTGAAGAGTCAAGTCAACAGGAGTAGGAACCCGAAAGTACCGAAGGAATTGGGAAATGAGGCAAGCATAAGGAAGTGGAGTTTTCTCCGTGCTTGCATACTTTTGCATCCTTTCAATAAAGAACTGGGGCCAATTAATCTTAATCTTATTATCTAAAGCCCATAACAAAAGAATGTCCATATCACCTAGCCGAGCATTATTAACAGATCAAGCATCAATATACTTGGTAATTGCAAAATGAAGCATGCAAAAATGGACCTTAAACTTCTTAGCAGTTGATTTTGAAACACTTGGAATGTGAGAGGGGTCTTCTAACATGTTCTTCAATGCGATGGTCTTATCAAAATACTCAGCAAATGCATTAGAATTTTGGGACAAAGCAGTACCTTCATGCTTTGAACCAATGACTTTTTCCCAAACCTCAGATGTAATGACCATGGTTTTGTTTGCTAAAGTGCATGTAAGAATGCCATCCTCAACCTTCATATTACTATAAAAAGCTTGGACTAAAGTTTCAAAATAACGACAATTCAAAGAAACAAACTTATCTAGTCCTTGATGTATTATGGCATCCGGAAAAGAAAACCCAATTTTTTCATATCTTCACATTTCATATAGTGAGGAGTTATCAACAATCTGTTCATAAACTTCTTGGAGAACCTTTTTATTTCATCTGCATTGGCAAAGAGCCTCGAGTGATCAATCCTGTGTGCAGGATCAACTGTTCTAGCGGAAATGGCAGCCTTATCCTTTGGTTGCCAAGGTTCCCCACTAGCAGTGTACTTAACTCGTTTCTTCTCAGAAGTACCCTCCATTATACATAACAACACTACTGTAAAATCTATGACAGAGCAGTCTGAACCAATTCTTTCTATGAATTTCAAAGCTTCCAACCAGTAAAATCAAGTATCTACTTTCAGATGAAATCAAATAGGAAAACTCAGAAGCAAAGAGTTACCTTATCTCACAGTGGTAAGCACAAAGTAGATAAAAAAAATGCGCAGAGCAGCACCAAAATCGCGTGTTACAGATCCAAAACCCATGGAACAGAGCCAAATCCACGAAGAGCAGAGCCAAAATCAAGTGAATCCCGTCAAGAGAGAAGTACCAAAAGCTAGAAGTATAAAAAACGCAGCACAAATCACAAAACGTGCACCCAAATCGCGGTTTTTCAGATTCAAATCGCGTGTAGCATCATATTGGAAAGACCCACTTGCTGAGATGCTTTCCTTGAGACATTAGATTGAAGGAAATGTTGGGGTTTTGAGTTGTTACAATGAGAGGAGGAAGAAATTTGTGGGTTTAGTGAAGGATGAGAAGAAATGGAGAGAATGGGGGTTAGGGATTTGAGAGGAAGAAAATGAATAGTGAGAAGAAAAGGAAGGGAACCGTGTAAATAAGTGTGGACAGCGTGTTTAATGAAATTTTGGGGCTGTGAATCGATTCAAGATGGGTGTGAATCGTTTCACAGAGGCTAAATTTGTGATATTGGTTAGTCAACACACTGTGAATCAATTCAAAATGGATGTGAATTGATTCACAGAGAGCAAAAATGAAGAAAAACCCAAAACAGAACATGTATTGCTGTTATTTATGCCTTATATGATCACTTTCACATATGAATTTTTGATAAATGCTTGAATTGCCTATTCTAATGCATGGAACAAGTTTGAATACACATTTTACACATGTGCACAACAAGCTAAGCATCAAATACAATCAAATCATCAAAATCACTTATTGAGTTGCCAAACTTCAATTTTTGAAAGATTATAGGTCATTCCTTAAGTAATTTTGGTACTTTTTGCATATGCATACATATTTAAGCAATCTCACACATATTCAATCTATACATGATATATCAAGTATGCCTAATTCACTTCTTATGCGGAAAACGCTTTCTTTGGGCAAAGGTTTTGTAAAAATGTCTGCTAATTGATTTGTTGTTTCAACAAACTAAAGAACACAGTCTCCTTTCTCAACATGGTCTCTTAGAAAATGATGTCGAATATCTATATGCTTTGTTCTTGAATGTTGGATGGGATTTTTGGTTAAGTTTATGGCACTAGTATTGTCACATCTTATAGGAATTTTATTAAGTTTTAAGCCATAGTTAAGGAGTTGTTATTTCATCCATAAAATTTGTGCACAGCAACTCCCTGCAGCTATGTACTCAGCCTCAGCTGTAGACAAAGCTACACTAAATTTCTTTTTACTAATCCAGGAGATTAAAGAATTCCCAAAGATGTGGCAAGTACCGCTAGTACTCTTTCTGTCCAACTTGCATCCTGTAAAGTCGGAATCTGAGTATCCAACAAAACCAGAAATTCCACCCTTAGGATACCATAGACCCATATTAGGTGTTCCTATCAGATATCTTAATATGCGTTTAACAGCAATGAAATGTGATTCCTTGGGATTACTTTGAAATCTAGCACACATACACACGCTAAACATTATATCGGGCCTACTTGCTTTCAAGTATAGTAAAGAGCCTATAATACCTCTATATTTTGAAGTTTCAATAAGCTTACCACCTTCATCTTTGTCTAAATAACAGCCGATACCCATTGGTGTGCCAATTTCTTTGGCATTCTCCATTCCAAACTTCTTGATGAGTTCCTTGCAATATTTAGCTTGATTTATGAAGATGCCATTCCTTGTTTGCTTTATTTGAAGTCCAAGGAAGTAATTTAGCTCTCCCATCAAGGACATCTCAAATTCACTCTGCATCAACTTTGAGAACTCTCTACACACAAACTCATTAGTTGAACCAAAGATAATATCATCCACATATATTTGAACAAGCAATATATCATTTCCTTTAATTTTTATGAAAAGTGTAGTATCAACCATTCCCCTTTTATAACCTTTTTCTAAAAGGAATTTACTCAACATTTCATACCAAGCTCTTGGAGCTTGCTTAAGCCCATAAAGAGCCTTTTTCAATTTAAAAACATGGTTGGGAAATTCGAAATTTTCAAAACCGGGGGGTTGATCTACATATACTTCTTCTTGTATGAAACCATTTAAGAAAGCACTTTTTACATCCATTTGGTATAGTTTAAAATCCATGATACATGCAAATGCAAGAAGTAATCTAATAGCTTCTAATCTAGCTATCGGGACATATGTCTCATCATAATCAATACCCTCTTCTTGATTATAGCCTTTTGCTACAAGTCCAGCTATATTTCTAGTTATAATTCCGGTTTCATCAAGTTTATTTCTAAAAACCCACTTAGTGCCAATTACTTGATGATTTCTTGGTCTAGGCACAAGCTCCCAAACATTATTTCTTTCAAATTGGTTTAATTCATCATGCATGGCCATTAACCAATGTTCATCAATAATTGCATTACTAATGGTTTTGGGCTCGATTTGAGAGACAAATGCTGAACAATTGCATATATTTCTAAGATTTGACCTAGTAGTTACCCCTTTTGATATGTCTCCTATCACTTGGTCGATAGGATGATTCTTCAATGTTCTCCACTCATGGGGTAGGTCTACATGCTCAAATTCTTCTTCTTTTGGAGGAGTTTCATCTTCATTTCTTTCATCCATCTTTTCTTTGTTGACTTCCTCATTGGACTTTTGTGACATATCTACAACATTATCAAAGAAAATATCCTTTCCCACCAATTTGGGGTTAGATTCATCAAATGCAATATGTATTGACTCTTCAATAGTCATAGTTCCCTTATTATAAACACGAAAAGCTTTACTAAAAGATGAATAACCTACAAATATACCTTCATCCGCCTTTACATCAAACTTCCCTAAATTATCTTTGCCATTATTTAAAATAAAGCATTTGCATCCAAAAACTCTAAGATGTGAAATATTTGGTTTTCTACCCTTGTACAATTCATAGGGGGTCTTTTTCAAATTTGGTCTTATCAAGACCCTATTTAAACATAACAAGCGGTATTAACCGCATCCGCCCAAAAGTACTTAGGTAGGTTTGTTTTATTAATCATAGTTCTTGCTAACTCCTATAGAGATCGATTCTTTCTTTCAACTACTCCAATTTGTTGTGGAGTTCTAGGAGCGGAAAAATTATGATTAATTCCATTTTCTTCACAAAAGCTCTCAAAGAGATGGTTCTCAAACTCACCTCCGTGATCGCTTCTAATGGAAGCAATTTTTAAGTCTTTTTCATTTTGAATACGTTTAGCAAGCTTGATGAAAACATGAAAGGCTTTGTTCTTATGAGGAATGAACATGGTCCATGTATATCTAGAGAAGTCATCTACTATTACTAGGGCATAGTAATTGCCACCAAGACTCATAGTTCTAGAAGGGCCAAACAAGTCCATGTGCAATAGTTGCAAAGGCCTATTGGTTGAATTTGCTTTAAAAGAGGGCTTGACTTGTTTTCCCTTTTGACAAGCATCACATAACTTGTCTTTTTGAAATTTTATTTTTGGTAGGCCAATTACTAGGTCCTTAGAGATAAGCTTGTTTAAGTGCTCCATATGTATATGAGCTATTCTCCTATGCCATAACCATGCATCCTCATCTTTTGTCAATAAACATTGATCATCATTTTGGGGGTATATTTTCTAGATTAATCATGTAGATATTACCTACTCTATGACCAATAAACTTAATTTGCTTATCACTTTCATTTTCAATTATGCAACAATTTGAGTTCAAAAGAATTCTATAGCCTTTGTCACATAATTGACTAATGCTAAGAAAATTATGTTTCAAGCCTTCTACATACAAGACATTTTCAATGATAGTAGAGGAAGAGTTACCAACATTGCCAATTCCGAGAATATTTCCTTTGTTGTTATCTCCATAGGTGACATGACCTCCATTTCTAGGGGTTAGACTTATGAACTTTGTCTTGTCACCGGTCATATGCTTGGAGCATCCACTATCAAGATACCAATCTTTTCTAGTGGGCTTCAAGCAAACCTACAACACAATCAAGGATAAGATTTAGGTACCCAAATTTGATTGGGTCCTTGAATGTTAGTTTTGGGCACAAGTCCTTTTGGTACCCAGATTTTTTTATCACTTTGAAACTTATTATTTCTAATGTTACAAGTAGTTGCCGTATGTCCCTATTTGCAACAATAATAGCATGTAGTAAAGAGGGTATGGAGATTGGCCCGGTGCCAGGCACTAAGTCTATGATAAACTCAACATCTCTCTCTGGGGGTAAGTTATAAACATCTCCCGGAAACACTTCAGGAAATTCTCGCACAACAGGCAAGGTGGCGATATTAGGAGGGCTGCTCTCTACTTCCAGGGAAGCTAACATCATGTATACTTGGGCTTCGTCTTTCACCGAAGCTCGAACTTGGCTGGTAGAGAGAAGGTCCGGATTCTTAGACTCCTTTGGAGTTCCAAAAATCAAGGTTTTGTCAAAATAGTTGAGGAGGACATGGTTGGAAGATAACCAGTCCATACCCAGAATAATATCCAGGTCTTTCAAAGGCAGGCATACAAGATCAGCAATGAATGTCCTATCATTTATAACTATATGACAGTTCTTGCATGCGTAAGAAGTAGAAACAGGTTTATTTGTAGGTGTAGAAACCAACAAATCATACTCAAGGAAAGCAACAGGCAAATCAAGACTCTTGACCCTATCATGCGATATAAATGAGTGAGTAGCACCCGAATCATACCACACAGTTAATTGAGTTCCATCTATAAAACATGTACCTTGAATCAAGTCATCAGACTCGGAGGCTTCAGCTCCACTAAGAGTAAAGACTCTTCCAGTGGTCTTCAATCGATTGGCCTGAGACTTCTGATTCTTGCTGGCGCTGGGAGGCTCGGCCTTGGCTCCTTCACACTCTCGGCTGATGTGTCCTGGCTTGCCGCATCTGAAGCAGATAACTTGCGTCTCCTTGCACTGAGACGAGTAGTGATCTGTAGCACCACACTTGCCACACCTCATGGGCCTAGAGGCGTTAGAGAACCCGCCTCTAAACCCATCCTGCTGAAACTGTGGCTTCTTACCACTCTGCTTGAAATCTCTGCCGGTCGGAGCATAACGCTGCTTACCCTTGTCCCCCTGATCAGTCCTCTTGCCACTCTGGCTATCTGACCCTCTGGAACTGGCAACTCTGAACTGGCTGGCATCCTCGTAGATCCTGCACTTGTTGACCAGAATAGGGAAAACTCTGATCTCCTGGTAGCTGATGGCCTGCTTGATCTCAGGTCGGAGTCCAGCCTCAAACTTCACACACTTCGAACGGTCATCCGTCTCATGCTGGTAAGGAGTGTAGTACCTGGCCAGCTCCTCAAACTTAGCCGCATAGTCACCGACTGACAACGACCCCTGTCTCAAAGACAAGAATTCCATCTCCTTCTTGTCCCTGATATCCGCTGGAAAGTACTTCTCCAGGAATCTCTGCCTGAACACAGCCCATGTAACCGCTGTGCCCTCAGCCTGCATTCTCTGCCTGCAGTTATCCCACCAGTGCTCAACCTCCTCGGTCAGCATGAAGGTAGCAAAGATGAGCTTCTGCTGATCGTTGCAATCCATGGCGCGGAAGATCTTCTCTGTCTCCCTCAGCCACAACAAAGCTCCTTCCAAACCGTACGCGCCCTTGAACGATGGAGGGTTGTTCCTCTGGAACTTATCCAGTCCCTGGAACTCAGCTGGCCCACCATTGTTAGGGTTAACCTAACCAATAGCATTGGCTAGGAATGTCAATGCATCAGCAATCGCCTGATCGTTGTGTCCTCTACCGGCCATTAGTTCCTGTACAAGTCCAACACAACTCTTAATACAGAAACTTAAGCGAGTAAAAGCTACAGGCAACTAACTTAAGACATCATTATCTATACAAGTATAGACAATTCACACAAGAGTCACACAACAGACTCATACCACGTCCGAACAAGGTCGACCTGCTCTGATACCACTAAATGTGACACCCTTCTACCCCGCATGTCCATGGGTAGAAAAGTCCCATATGAACTCGTTTACAACGCGGAAAATCAAAATAAGTTTAAACAAATAAAAACATAACCAAATGAATAATCCAAACCCCGATGTCACAATTCAGAGCTGGTATAACCGTTCAGAAATAAATCCTCAAAATACAACTGGAAACAAACTATCTAAACTTAAAACAACCCTACTATGAGTGGCGGCTCCTCAGAGTCACTCCTCTCCGAGCTGCTCATCATCCTCTACAAATGCCAATCAGGCCAAACACAAACAATACAGGGAGTAAGATTCATGTAATCATATAAACGGCAGGGAAATAGTACGCAAGGTAAACATACACATAAGCATACATCAACATCCAACAGTATCATGACAACCAAGTATGCTATGCTATGCTATGCAATGCATCAACTACTCCGCTACTCCAACTATGCATGTGGATCCGAACTAACTCAGGATGAACGACTTTGAAGTTACATATCCGTATTGGCCATAAAAGCACCAACACCGGCAGTTCACCAAACCTTGGGTGAACCCCATGGATAGCCAACGCATTAAACCGTGGATGCCTCATCACGGGGGGCCTCGGTCACCAAACCTCAGGTGACCTACCGTGGATGGCCAGATCACCGTACTCTCGGGCGATCTCCCCTTTATCGAACCTCCCCCATCAACTACTCCAATGCTTTATGCAAATGGCACAACAACAAACAATCTCAACCACCTCCTTGCTTGGGCCATGAAGCTCCCAAGACTTTCAACATCAAACTCAACGTAACCTTAGACCCAAACCGTGGGGTCAAGGCTCCCTTGGCCAATAAGCACCAAGGTTCAACTCAACGTGCTTGGGTCAATAAGCAACCAAGACTCAACTTAGCAACGTGCGGTAACCCAACGGATACCGACTTAACAGCTTGTTATCTTAATTATCTTATATAATTAATAACCAAGTTGTCTAATCTTTATCTTTAATTAATTATCTCAACTTATCATCATAGGGAAATGGGGTTTAAAACACCTTAAGTCCTTTAATTGTATCACTGTCCAGGAGGTCAGCACGGTCGTGCTTAGACCTTAGCACGGTCGTGCTTGGACAAGTGAGGGCGTGCTGTCCTTTTTAAGTGAAGCACGGTCGTGCTTCATACTCAGCACGATCGTGCTCAGCAGTGCGATCGTGCTATTTGACCTGCTCGGCCGTGCTGAGCAGCTCGGCCATTTTCCAGAATTTAAATGGGAGCACGGTCGTGCTCCCTGTTCAGCACGGTCAGGCTAAATGCACGACTGCACTGTTCTGGGCAGGAACAGAAACCAAGTTCTAACCAAATTATTTAGGGATTAAACCCTTAATCTTAGTGCGTTTATTATGCCTAAATATTCCATTAAACAGTGTTATCAACATTGCACTCATCATAACAGCAACCATAATAACAACCAACCATCCAACAATATTATGTCAATAACAACATGGCATCATATTTATAGGCAACCATCATGTGCAAGGCATATAACAATCAGAAACATATTGTCATAGACTAACACTACATTATCACAAACATACATATAATAACACCGGGGTCATAGGGGACCCCCGTTACCTTACACTACCTACTGCCTAATGAAAACAATCCCACTTCTCCCCATACCTGGATTGAAGGTAGCTCTAACACGTCCCAACGAACGAACCGGTTCCTCCCCTAACGGCAGCTCACACCAAAACGAACCTTGGATCAACAAAACAAACCAAGGATTAGTTCCCTATTCACAATAATGAAAGGAAACTAAGGAAGGGGAAAGAACCTTACCTGTGTAACTAACACTGATAAGCCAAAGGTCTCCCTATGCCTCCAATTCTCCCTAAACTGTTCAAGGAGGAGGAAGAAGGAATGGAACTCGTTCTAGCCGCACAAGGTGACTGCTGCACTCACAATTAGGGTTAAAACGTTAAACCCTCGAGTTCTGACATGTTTATAACGTCCGGACCTGAGCACGGTCGTGCTTAGCATTGAGCACGGTCGTGCTCCACTTAGCGTCAGCGAGACGCGGTCCACGCATTGAGCACGGGCGTGCTCACTATTGAGCACGGTCGTGCTCAACTTAAAATCAGAGACACGCTTCTGACTTTAAGCACGGCTTGCTGGCTGATGAGCACGAGCGTGCTCATGTACCAGAAAGGGACTTTTAAGCTAAAATCCCACTTAGCCCTTAACCAACATTTTTAAATTAATCAAACTAGCTTTATAAAATATTTTATGAAAAACGGGGTGTTACAATTCCACCCCCCTTATAAAAATTTCGTCCTCGAAATTCCTACGTACCTCAAACGAAAAGATGCCGATACGCCTCCATCATCTGACTCTCGAGCTCCCAGGTAGCGCTTTCCTCAGTTGCCTCGCTCCAAACTACTTTAACCAAGGGAATCTCCTTGCCTCTTAGCTGCTTCACCCTCCTATCCTCGACTCGAAGGGGTAACACCTCAAATGTCAAGTTCTCTTTTAACTGTATTGTATCGGGAACTATCACGTGACTAGGGTCATGAATGTACTTCCTGAGTTGAGACACATGAAAAACATTGTGGAGATTTGACAAGAACGGTGGCAAGGCTATTTGGTAGGCGACTTCGCCGACTCTTTTGAGGATTTGGTAAGGACCAATGAACCTCGGAGTAAGTTTCCTCGCCTTCATCACTCTACCAACCCCAGTCGTCGGGGTAACTCTCAAGAATACATGATCACCTTCCTTGAATTCGAGTGCCTTCCTCCTTTTATCATGGTAGCTCTTCTGCCTACTCTGTGCAACTCTCATCTTTTCCTGAACTAACCTGATCTTTTCTGTTGTTTCCTGGACTATCTCTGGTCCTAGCACCACACTATCACTAGGTTCACTCCAACACAAAGGTGTCCTACATCTCCTCCCATACAGAGCTTCATAAGGTGCTATCCCAATGCTGGAATGGAAACTGTTGTTGTAGGTGAACTCTATTAGGGGCAAAAACTTGTCCCAACTTCCAGCCTGTTCTAACACACAAGCCCTCAACAAGTCCTCTAAGGACTGGATGGTCCGCTGAGACTGCCCATCAGTCTGTGGGTGGTAAGCTGAACTAAGCCTAAGCTTTGTCCCTAAAGCCTCTTGCAAACTATTCCAAAACCTAGAGGTAAACCTCGGGTCTCTATCTGAAACTATGCTAGAGGGTACACCATGAAGCCTAACTATCTCCTTGATGTATAGCTTAGCTAACTTCTCCAATGGATACTCCATGTTCATCGGAATGAAATGGGCAGACTTAGTCAATCTATCCACAACAACCCATATAGCATCAAAACCAGCTGGAGTCCTAGGGAGTCCAAACACAAAATCCATGGAGATGCTATCCCATTTCCATTCTGGGATACTCAAAGGTTGCAACTTACCCGAAGGCCTTTGATGCTCTATCTTAGCCTTCTGACAAATCAGGCACGCATACACAAACTCTGCTACATCCTTTTTCATCCTAGGCCACCAAAACATCCTCTTAAGGTCCTGATACATCTTAGTGGCACCTGGGTGCACACTCAATCCACTCCTATGACTTCTTCCAAGATCAATTTCCTAAGCACGGGAACATCAGGCACACAAAACTCTATCCTTAAACCTCAAGATGCCATCACTGCCATCCTTAAAACTTAGGTCTCTACCCTGAGCGAGCAACTCTCGCTGGTCTAAGAGAAACTTGTCTAACTTCTGACCCTCTCGAATATGATCCATCAGACTGTTGGTAACCTTCAAGGCACCAAGCCTAATACTCTTAGGGGTAAACTCACAAGCTAGACTAAGGTCTCTAAACTCCTCAATCAAATCCATCTCCCTAACCATCAAAGCGGAGACATGCAGGGTTTTCCTACTCAAGGCATCGGCCACCATATTGGCCTTTCCTGGGTGGTAGGTCAGCTCGAAGTCAAAATATTATTGCAATTTAATATTTTCTTTCTTTTCTTTGTATTAGATATACTTATTTATTTTTTACATTTTTGTGACTAGATTATGTGATTTAACTAATTTTCTAAGTTTTGGGATAATTTATTTCTTTGTAAAAAAATTGTACAAATAGTATAGTAAATTGGCCCATGGGCCAGCCCTAACCTACAAGGCCCTATGGGGCTTTTGGCCCTATGGGCTTTTTGGTATTGTGGGCTTTTTGGCCCTGCGGCCCTTTTGGCCCTGGCCCACATAGGTTAGGGCTATATGAGGTAGGGCTGGCCCATTTGACAGCTCTAGGTTTGAGCTATTCTTGAGCACCCCTTATGCTCGTTATCAATTTACTTTTTCTTATAAAAAAAAAATAACATATTTATATAGTTAGTACTTGGTATATAGAACCTGATAGGTATCTCAGTACATGAAACAGGGAAAAAAGTCTAAAACTTGCAAGAAAGAGGGTAAGAATGAAAGAATCTGAAAAGGACTATACTTTTATTATTGAAAAGAAACGTAAATGGCTGTCCCAAAGGAGCATCCTCCTTTATTCACTGGTTAATACCCGGTCAAAACAATAAAATTTTCTAATCCTCTTTTTGACAGTCTGACTAGTTTTTCTATAGGTCTTTAGCCATAAGGAGCTAATTAGTATTTACAGTTATTATAGTTTAGTCTTCCTAGAGTAGCCCCTTAGAACCTTTGCCCACTTTGTAGGCTTTCGGGCCTAACAGAACCCCTCCAAAATTAGTGATAGTTGAATTTTATTAATAGATTGTATTTTGTTACAAAACTTATTACTATCAATTAGTTTGCAATAAAAAAAAAATTAGGTTTTTTCAAAATTAAAATAAATTAACCTACAATCATTCTTTGTAAAATTAGCGTGAATTTGAGTTTTCTATTAAACATGTGCAAATAAGAGTCTCATCAAATCAGAATTATTTCTTCATTAATTTTTTTAGCAAATGATCTAATTTTAAAAATTTATAGTGCTTCTTTATTTTTATTTTTAACAGCTAAATAAAGTTTAAATAATTATTAATATTTTTTTTAATTTATGTTGGACTTTCGGAAGTTTTTTATTTTTTTCATCTTCCATTAATAAAAATGTATTTTACATTCATTTAAAATTTATTATAAATCATTTTTACTAAAGGGTATTTTGGTCATTTTATACGTATATTTTTCTTTCTTCTCACTTTCTCTTCAACCAAACAAGAGGAAAGAAAATTTTTGATTTTCATTCCTCTCAGTTTCTCTTCAACCAAACAATCCTTACGTTTTTCACTCTTTTTCTTTCCCCATCTCAATTTCTTTGCTTCCTTTTTCTTTCCTACATCCAAACAAAATGTAAGAGTGAGTTGTACACTTGAAGTGAGTAACCCTACCTCTGTGCACCCTGTCCCTAGCCCTGCAGTCCCCTCTCGCCCTCTCTGCTCTCTCTCTCACTGCCACTCTGACCGCAGTTCCCACATTCTCTGTTCGTCGTCGGTCCACCTGCAGAGCCGCCGTCCGACACCGCGCGCGGCTGTCTCTCCCCCTCATCTCTGTTCACACTGAGCCGCTGACTTAATGGAAAAACCTTATTACTTGTTTTTCCATTTTCATGAAAACCCGTAAAGCTCGGCGGCCGCCTCCAGTCCTCCCTGACGATCTCATCCTGGAAATTCTGTCATGGCTGCCTGTGAAGTCTCTCCTGCAATTCAGGTGCGTGTGTAAGTCGTGGAAATCCCTAATCTCAGATCCTAAATTCGTGAAATTGCACCTTCATAGATCTGCTAGAAAGGATTGGCTCTTGTTAGTGTGCGAAAGAAAAACATTATGTGATGATCTCGTTCCCTGCACCTGTGTTTTATTTAATAAGGTACCCATCATCCGCCGTTGATGAAAAATATTGCTTTACAATAAACGGCGGCGATGATAGTCGCTACAAAGTTATTGGGTCCTGTAATGGTTTGGTCTGTTTGCTTGGTTATCAAAAGTGGTTGCCACAATACTACTTTTATGTATGTAACCCGGCTACAAAGTTAACATCCAAAAAATTTGCACCTTTAGGTGACGGTTTTTATTATTATATGCATAGGTTTGCATTTGGTTATGATAGCTTAAGTGATACTTACAAGGTGATAGCATTCATGTTTGATGGAAAAGTTAAGGAGGAGTCACAGAAAAACCAGGCGAAAATTTGCAGCTTGGGCGACATTTGTCGGAGGAATGTTCATAGTTTTCCTGTTATAACCTATTATAATGTCCATATTACAGAGTATAGTAAAGGAGTATACTTTAACAGCACCCTTAATTGGTTAGCATCGTGCAACATCAATTCTGCTGTTATTGCTCAATTTGTAATTGTTTCGCTTGATCTGGGGATGGAGACATGCACACAATTGCTGCTGCCTCGTCTTGATGAAGCCCTTACAGTTGAGCCAACGATTGGGGTTTTGATGGATTGCATGTGCTTTTCTCATGATTCCAACAGAACCCATTTTGTGGTATGGCAAATGAAGCACTTTGGAGTTGAAACGTCTTGGACTCAATGCATGAAAGTTAGTTATCATGATCTTCAATTTGATTGCTTGAAATTTCCTTTGATCCCACTGTGCATGTCTGAGAAGGGTGATGTCCTTATAATGGCAACCTTTTTTTTTTGCAAGCAATTTTGTATCATCAGAGAGATAATAGAGTCGAGCAAACAAATTTTCCCGCATACATACGTTGGGACCGTTCCTTGGATTATGTTGAAAGCTTGGTTTCACCATGTTGCAGTTAAGTTCTTTTGTGGCAGGTTGATTATCTGAATTTATTTTAAAACATGTATATTGTTTTAAACTCTTGCCATTTGAAGTTTGGGAGATATAAGTAAATTGAGTTAAAAATTTTGGTGGTGCCATAGTTTCACTTTTTTATTTTTGGTAGACTATCTTTGGCCTATTGGTAATGGTTGGATCGAAATGTATGGATTGGATTAAGTTGTTCTGATATTATATTAATTGTAAGCTAAACGATGATTTTCCAAAATGGTAATTGATTATCTCCTAAATATTTTATTATTGGGTTGGTCTTCAAAAGGTTTTAAACAAAATGCAGAGCAAAAATAACTAGAATTATTTTACTTCTTCAATCTTGATATTAATTTCATTTAATGCCAAATTTATGTATGGATATGGAATACTAGAAATGAGTGTTTGTTTTACTTTGTTTAATATGTAATCTCATTTTGATTGCATTTGACCAGCTGAAGATCTTAGAGAGGCTTGTTTGCTGTCTGTATATAGGAAACTTTTCTCATGAACATCTCTTGACTGCAATTCTCATTTCTCAGGTCTTTTATTGAGTCTTGACTGTTTTACTTTTACCTTCCCATGGTAGAAGCTTCTAGCTTACAATTAGTTAGCAATGAGAACAAAGAGGTGGCAAACTAGAGAGTCTTATCTTAAATTTGAAGTGGCAGCAAGGAGATAAGATCTCTCTTTATTTGCCATTTTGTTTTGCACGACATATAACATTTAGCTAATCAATAATAAGCATTCGAATTGTGGGATTGTTTTCTATGTCCATCCTGTGCCCAGTGGTTATCAATTATGGAGTGTTGTTTTGGGAGTTCGTGTAGTTTCTGTTTGTGAAGGTGCCGTCTGGAAGGAAGCTTAGGTGAAGGGGCGTGATAGTTTGGTTTTTCAAATCCCATCCTTTGCTAGTTTCTCTGTGGCTAGTAGTTGGATGCCTTCTGTTTCTGTATGGGTGTTATGAGCGTTGCATATGGGTACTATGTCAGCAGGATTACTTTTTGTGGGTCTATGTTGCATGTGACTTGGATTTTACTTTTTTATGGTTGTGATGTCTTGGGTGGTTTGCTGCTATATCATGTTTTATAGCAGTTTCCAATTGTTACAACTTGTGCTTGGTGGTCTGTTGTGCTGTTTATTAATTTAATTTTTGGCTTATTAAGAAAAAAAGTTTATGTGATTGCTATAGAATCTCATCTTTAATAACACAGCCAATGTATCACCCACGGTACAGGACTACATGCTTCTATTCATAGCATCAGGGTTGAAGCTAATTTCTTTCTTTGTTTACACATGGATTTGCTGCACTTTTGAGCATGTTGCATTCTTTTTCCTTTGTGTTTTTGCTGTGTTTGCTGTTATTGAATTGTTTTCTTAATCCTGCTAGTGTTTGTTCTATCAAGAAATTTCTTTACATACAATTTCATTTTCAAGTCTCATATTGCTTTTTTTGAATTATAGATCTGCAACCCTAGCTTCATGGACATTGTGCATCATTGATGGTATGTAGAGGGATGGTAGTAAGGAAGAAAGGATGAAGGGGCCTTACTGTAGCTTAAGTTTCTACTTCAATTCTAGGTGTCGGTTCTAGCTATTGATGACTTTCTTTTAAGTTGTTTTGGGAACAATAGTAGTAACTTACTACTTAACAACTATGGTGTTTTGCAGCTCTACTCTTATTTGTGCTTTTCTCAGGTCTTCTATATAAGTAATGTATTATCACTTTTTGCCACACCATCTGGGGATATCAGAACATTGTTAAAGTTGCAATTTATCTTGCTTAACAATAGCTATCTTTTGTAATGTATGGTTGTATGAATTTCTTTTTTTCTTTTTCTTTTTAGTTTAAAATTCTGAAAAACCAGTTCTGTAATGATCATAAAGCTACAAGAGTCAGTCAGATTTATACCATTCAATGGGTACTACCTCATTTATGAGGCATAAGTACCTCTCCTATCAATTAACATTTTTTATATTATAATCGAGGTGATACACATTAAATGGTACAAACCAAGAACTAGAAACTCCTAAAAATTTCTCAGACATATTTGAATTACCAAAAGTACAAAAAACACACTATTATTGTCAATGAGAAGAAGTCTCAGAGTTGATAACATAAGTCATATTCCTCTGTTGTTATTTGGTGGTGTAATCATACTCTGACAATCCTTGTCGTTATATGGAGCAAAAGATGTGCTTTTGCATAGGGGACTGTTTTCAATATGCAACAATGCCAGATTTCATTTATAATAGTTTTAGGTGGATGAAGAAGTTAAGCTTAAGTTCAATTTCAAATTTAAAATATATGGATGTCTTTTCCTGCTCTTGTTAACTTTATTTTCAATCTTGTCCGTTTTGGTCTCTTTCCTTTGGTTTCTTTGTTTTCTCTGCAATATTTGTGTTCAGATTATTACAGATATGTCAGTGAGTGATTCTGCTTTTTAGGGTGAGGAAGAGGCACCATTTTGCAGGAATGTTTGGGTGCTTTGGGTTTTATCACTGTTTTGTCCTGGTCAGTGGTCAGCATAGTATTGGTGGAATTTGACACTGTTACTTCTTTGGGCAGAATAGCAAATTCGGTTCTGCTACCTATTAATTAGAGCAAATCTCTACTCACAATGCAAGGCAGCGGTACTGAGGTGGGTTTCTTAGTTTTCTATGGTGTTGGTGGGATTTTTTTTTTTTTTTTCCTAGTGCAGGCTTGGGTTTAATTTGGGTGTGTTGCATATGCAGTGTAAAAGTGGATGCAACTCAGGGACTACCTCATTTATACAAGTCATATGTATATCTCCTTTCAATGGTACAAACAATGAACAAGAAACTCCTAAGGTAGTGTTTGGTTGGAGGGATTTGGAAGGGAGGGGAGGGATTTTTTTAAATCTATCATGTTTGGTTCAATTTTTGGAGGGGAGGGGAGCAAAATCCCTCCTTAAGTGAGTTTTAGCTCCCCTCCAATATTGGGGGGATTTAGAGGGGAGGGGAGGGAGGGATTTTAAAGTATTTTTATATGCATTGACTAAAATATCCCCATTTGTCTATTTTTAAATAAATAATATAAGGGTTAAAAAGTAAAGTTGTTTTAAAATCCCTTCCCTCCTGAGCCAAACATGAAAGTGTTATCCCCCCCCCCCCCTCCTCAACCAAACATAATGTCAAATTAAAATCCCTCCCCTCCCCTCCCTTCCCCTCTCCTCCCCTCCTTTGAACCAAACACACCCTAAGAATTTCTTAGACACATTTGAATTACCAAAAGCATAAAAAATGCATTATTATTGTCAATGAAACAAGTCTCAGAGTTGATAACATAAATCCTATTCCACTATTGTTATTTGGTGGTGTAATCATACTTTGACAATCCTTGTCATTCGATATGCAGCAAAAGGTGTGCTTTTATAGAGTGGACTGATTTCAGTATTTAACAATACCAGTTTTTGTTTTTGTTTTTTTTATATGAAACAATGCCAGATTTCTTTTATGTTAGTTTTAGGTGGATGAAGAAATGAAGCTTAAGCTATATAACTAGATCATGGACCTGTGCGATGCATAGGTGAGTTATGTATGGGGAGGCATTTTCACATTATTTTAAAAGAATATTCAAACTTAAAATCTAAAAAATAACAAATTGAAATTGCAACAAATAAGTATTTGCGTAGTAATTGGAGCACGAATACTTTGTATGTGCCTATGCATCGCATGATGATATAGTTTATTTTATTTGTACACTAAAATATAAATTGATAAATATAAATAATTAGTTGCAAAAATTGTTCCTATACCAATTGTCTTGCAAATTAAGTTCATTCACATCACTAAGTTATGTTTCACAGGATATATAACCAAAATATTGTTATAAAAATAATACATAAGTCTAAATGAGCATCATTATAACCCAATATATAGTCCTAAAAATTTTGTCAACCTTGCTAAGTAGTAAGATAATTTATATCCACCTTACTAGACACAATAACAATTTATATCCAACCTCACGAGTTGAAAAATAAGTTAAATGCATATGCATAGATATATGGATTAAGGTTTAGCAATTTACAACTATATATGCAAAGACATTGTTCGAAAGTACATAGACTTTGTTTAGCTTTTATTTCAATTAGAGGTCAAAGCATCCTTACGCCATCTACCTTTGGACCAAAAGAATCGACCAAAAATAACTTTATACCTCCAAAGTTGTTTAATTATTCCTCAACATATCAATCTTATTCTATCAAGACAACCTTTAGTAACCAGAAACCCCATCCTTCATTACTTCCATTGTCTCGTGCAAATTCATTTTTGTAGAAGTTGTCTTTAAACTCAGAAAAGCAACCATCACAAATATATGCAAGACTCAATGACTTGAGAAACAAAGTCCAGCGCTCTATTCCCGCAAGACTATCGTCGCCATCTCCATCATATCCCATAAATAGAGAGAAAAAGAGAAAAAGAGACTATTAGTTTTAACACATCATTAGGGGTAGCTCAATTGAGTTGAGTTAAGGGTATAAGGAGGTGGAGGTTTAAAGGTTCAAACTCTGGTAAAAGAGAAAAACTAACATATTAACATCAGCCTATAAATATGATACCAAATTATTAACATTTGGGGTCTTCCCAATTCTTATGCACGATGTTGACTAATGACTAATAAATGATGCAAACTACAGTGATATGTCCAAACCAGAATCACATGGTAAACACTGTAAAAAGTTCAAAGACTAAAGTTTGTGAATTGCATGAGTTCAATTTACTTAGCATGCTTTGATATATAACATAATTAGGAATAAATACAATTTTATATTTACAATGAGATTAATGCTAGCTATTTCCTACGTATTGAGATTAATGCTAGCTATTTCCTAACATGTGTGATACATGTGTTTAATTTTGCACCATCCACACCGTCCAACTGTCCATACCGTCCAAGCTTAATACCCCCCTCAAGTTGGTGCATGAAGATTCAGAATGCCCAACTTGCCGAGGAAATAGTCGAAATGTGATTTTGCCTAATGCCTTTGTGAATATATCTGCTAGTTGTGTATTAGTAGGAACATACACTGACCGGATGTTGCCTTTCAGTATCTCATCTCGGACAAAATGACAATCAATTTCAATGTGTTTTGTTCGTTCATGAAAAACGGGTTTTTGGCTATATGTAATGCTGCTTGACTATCACAATAAAGACGTATTGGTTTGAAGTGTGTCACTCCAAGGTTGGACAAAATGCCTTTTAACCACTTCAATTCACATGATGTTGTTGCCATGGACCTATATTTTGCTTCTGCTGATGACCGAGACATCGTATGCTGCTTCTTAGTCTTCCAAGAGATTGGAGAATTTCCTAAGAGGACAAACCACCCGGTCAGAGATCTCCTAGTCAAAGGACAACTTGCCCAATCCGAATCACACCATCTATACAGTTGTAAATCACACTCACGACATAGCAGGATGCCTTGACCAGGATTACCTTTCAAATATCGAACCACCCGTAGCACAGCTTCCCAATGTTCTTCCTTTGGTTGTTGCATAAATTGTGAAAGAGTATGAACACAATAGGATAATTCAGGCCGAGTGAAGCAAAGGTATATTAAACTGCCTACCAAGCGTCGATATTTTTTTGGATTATCAAGCAAATAACCATTTGCCAATGCTAGTCGATGGTTCTGCTCCAAAGGAATACCTGCTGGTTTAGCCCCTAGTAATCCAGCTTCAGATATAATATCCAAAGCATATTTAAGCTGGCAAATAAAAATACCAGAATGATTCCTAGCTACTTCAACACCCAAGAAATATTTCAAGGTTCCCAAATCTTTCAAGTGAAAACAGTTGCTCAAATAATTTTTGAACTTTTGAATGGCAGTATGATTATTGCCAGAGATAATCAAGTCATCAACATAGACAAGAACAACGATGTGCACATCCTTGTGTTGCAAGGTGAATAATGAATAGTCAAAATAGGACTGGCTAAAACCATACTCCTTTAATGCAGTGGAAAGTTTGGCAAACCAACATCTCGGGGCCTGTTTTAAACCCATAAAGTGATTTGCGAAGCTTACACACCATGCTCGGTTGCTGCACATTAAAACCTGGTGGTACTTTCATGAACAACTCCTCTTGAAGCTCGCCATCAAGGAAAGCATTGTGCACATCCATTTGATGCAGCTCCCACTCTCTCGCCGCTGCTATAGCCAAGACCGTCCGCACCGTAACCATCTTAGTGACTGGTGCAAATGTTTCTGTATAGTCAACACCTTCAATTTGGTGATTGCCAAAGATCACCAACCGAGCCTTGAATCTCTCCACAGTTCCGTCTGAGCGGTACTTTATTTTGTACACCCACTTACAGCCAAGTGCCTTCTTTCCGGGAGTTAAGCGCTCCACCATCCATGTGTCGTTATTTTCGAGGGCCTGAATCTCATTCTGCATCGCTTCTCTCCACCTAGCATCCTTTACAGCTTCATGGAAAGAAACCGGTTCCCGTTTTGCATTAATAGCTGCAAGAAAAATTCTATGTTGCAAAGAAAATTTATCACAATTCACATAATGTGTTGTAGGATAGGGTGCACCTGGATTATGCGTTGGAACGGATGAAGTAGTGGAAGGGCTCAATTTCCGAATTATTAGTCACATAATCTTGCAAATGAACTGGTGGGCGCTTTACTCTGTGTCCTCATCCTAGTTGGTCTTCATCACATTGTTCATCATAATTTCTCACAACTTGTACTGCCTCGTCATTATCTTCTGCCACCTCCTCTACCTCTCCTTGTTCACTTTCATTACATGTGCCCCCCTACATCAGTATTCATCTCTCTTTCACTTTCTGTTATATTTCTGCAATTGGTAACACCTTCACTTCCAACTCCTCCATGATTATCTTCATCAATTCCGCCATGAGAAATTTCTGTGGCAGAGCTCTCCCTGGATGTAGATATTCCTTAAGCGAATCGAAATTCCGTTTCAAAGAAATCAACGTTCCAATCCTTGTGTTCGACCTCGGTATTTCTTACCGTGTTTTTATTACTTGCAACGAACCAGTACACTTGCCGGATTCGCTTCACTGCCCGGTTGATGCCTTTTGCAGATCTAGAGTCAACGCGTGGTGGTTGATGGTGGTGGTGCTATGGACGCTACTGTTGGAGTGTTGGTCTCGCTTCTACCGCCGCCTCTAAACTCACCACTTTTGTCTTCGTTTATGCTTTCTATTTAGAGCCTCTAGCGTTTCTTTTGATGTTAAGACAGACATAGGCCATAACTTATGGGCCATAAATTTTATTCGACTGCAAGCCCCCTTAAACAGAAACAATATCTTAAAAGTTAAAAAATAATAGTAAAAAAAGTCTGTTTCATGGGTCGTAACTTATTGGACTGCAGGCCCCCTATTAAAAAATAATAATATTATTAAAAGTTAAAAAAGAAACTGCTTCCTCTCTCTCTTATCTATCTTCGTCTCCTTCGCCTGGGTTTATGACCAAACCAGAACCTTCGTAGCCAAACCTTTAGAACCTCCATAACTAGAACCTCCTCAATCAGATTCGGTCACCGATGGTGGTGGATTTCTGGAACTGAGCCTGACCGCCATCATCCGCCTCTAACTCTCATTTTCAAACCGCCAAACTGGAGATCCGTTGTCACCTGCCCACCGTGCCATATTTAGTCTTGGTTTATTCGGTTCCCGGTCGATCTTCGGGTGGATGTCCAACCCTATTTTAAGCACATTTATGCAAACAGGTGTTTACAAGAAAAGGGAGCACGTAAGTTCATAAATTTGAAGGAATGATTTTGGGTTCGCCTGCACGTTTTGAGGTGACATTAGTTATTGACTTATTGACCATGTATTTAGGTCCTTTTCTATTCAAATTTTAAATTATTAAGATATCACTTCTTTAGCATGAACATCTATAGTTATTGGGTTATTTGCTGGGGGAGGTTTTCTGAGGATTGGGTTACTCTATTGCTCAACAAGATTAGATACTGAAATGAAGGGGTTTCTGATGAGATGAAGGGGGAAGGGGTTTTGAGAAGAATGAGTGTGTGTAATTTGATTTTAGAAGAAATGAGATGAAGGGGAAGGGGTTTTGAGAAGAATGGGTATTTGTAATTTTATTTTAGAAGAAATGAGATAAATGAGATGGGGTTTTGAGAAGAAATGTCCAGATTCTAGTGAAATGGCCATATTCCGGCGGATCTCCGGCGGGTCATTAACTGAATCCAGTAACAGATATGACGGAAGGATCATTTTGAGTAATGTTTGAAAGATAAAGGACCAAAATGAATCTTTTAAAAGATAAAAAACCTAAAACGAATTTTCACCAATAGATAAATGACCAAAAATTATTTTAGCCTACTTTTTACATTATTACTTTTTTATTTGTTGATTTTTTTTTTCTAATAATACTTATTAGTTTGATGTGATATGATTTTTTTTATACTATTTTTAATATTCCAAACATAAAATTGATATTTGTTATTTCGTAACATTTCAATTTTTAATATATTATATATTATATCTATTAATATTATTTATACTTATTTTTAGTTATTATGTTGGTAAAAATCGAAATTTTAAATCCAATTCAAATTGCTTTTAATTTGATTGGATCGGGATATAAGAATAAATCCAATACATACCAAATCACAACTTTTTTTTGGCCCAAAATCGATCTGCAAACATCTCTCTCTCTTAAATATATAGGTTCAGATTGATCTTCAAGTTACTTGGCCTGGCCCGACCCATTGACTCCATTGTACACTATAATGATTGTTAGGTGACCTTTGATCATGAAATGTTTTATTGACATAAGCCACATTACATATAATCTCATTTTCAGGAATATCTCTTCCCCAATTTCACACATGGTGGGATGAAGTTTTAATTTTACTAGTGATTTTTACCCGTGCATTATGTGTGTAATGCATGGGTAGTTTTTAAAGAAAATAAATAATGCTATAATATTTTTATTTATAAATACTTTTCATCTTTTAATATATTTATATCATGATTACACATTATATTTTTTTTGTGATAAACACACATTTAAATTGTTAGTTTCATGTCAATAGCAAAATAAAATAGATCAATCTTGTTGACATTAACTTTATAAATATATATTATGGAAGAGAATAGTATTGAACTGATAAATTTATATAATAGATGATAAATGCCTAGGTCAATCGTTTTTTCTAAATAAATCATTATAACATCTGATTAAATGATTAATTATAATTGTTATTTATATTTTGGAATATATTAAACTATATTTTATTTTATGAATTTAATTTGTATGTACTGTCAATAGGGGAACCTTGGTTTAAGCAGGAGGAGCCGTTGCTCCCCCAGATTTTTTGAATCAAATTTTTTTAATATAAATTTTTGGTAAATGCTAACCAGTGCCCTTAAGGCATTAGTTAAAGAATCAGAAATAGAAAATTTGTATTGTAAAGTGGTGTATTCAGCACTTTGAAAATTCAAAATTTATACTTTCCAATACAAATTTTCTAAGTTTGGATTCCTTAACCAAAGCTCTTAGGGCCCTGATTAGTAAGATCCTAATTTTTTTTTTAGTGGCACCCCTTTTCTTCCATTTCTGCGTGACCATTTGTGAATCTGTTGCAAATTTTTGCCACTGCCACCACTTGAAAGCAACACATAGGTGTTGTGAAATGTAATTCAGAATAAATAAAGTTAGTTAAGAGTGTTAGTTAGAAGTTAGTTATAGCAAGCTAGAGGTTGTTACTAGCTGTTTACTGAAAGTTTGTTGTGATAAGCACTATATAATTGAGTGCATACTTGTAAGTGATTTTAATATGATGAATATACAGTGTGTAAAATTCAGTGAAGTTCATTCTCTCTAAATCCTTCTTATTCTTCTGTGAGTGTGTGAGTGTGGAGTCTTTAAACTCCAACATAGTGGTATTTCAGAGCAAGACGATCTTGGCCTGTAGAGTGGATAGGGGGTGCTGCGCATTAAAGAGTTGAGAAAGGTGAAAGAATTTGCTACATCAATGGCGAATTCAAGTGTCAGCATTCCTGGAAATCTTCCTGTTCTTAACAGCAAGAACTGGGATAATTGGTGTGTGCAGATAAAGGCCATTTTTGGTTTTCAAGAAGTTCTTAAGGTCGTGTCTGATGGGTTTCCATCACTTGGAAAAAATCCCACTGAGGAGCAGAGGATTGTGTATAAATAAAACCAGAAGAAGGATCACAGAGCAATGTACCTATTGCATCAATGTGTAGATGCAGCTCACTTCGAAAAAATCTCATCTGCTGCCAGTAGGGGTGGGAATAGGCCAGGCCGCCCGACAGGGGCCTATGGCCTGGCCTGTTTAAGGCCTGGCCTGGCCTGGCCTGTTTAATAAAAAGGTCAGGTCCAGGCCTTATAAAAAGCCTCTTTAGTTAAATAGGCTAAGCTCAGGCTTTTAGAAAAGCCTGTTAGGCCTGATAGGCCGGCCTGTTTAAAATTTTTAATTTTATTAATTATATATATATATATATATATATATATAGTATAATATTAATATATTATTCCTATTTTGATAAAAATGATAGCTTTGATTAAAAAGATACAATATTATCATTATTCCTAAATTCCTAATCCTAGAAACCTTATTCAGTTCCTTCAAAAAAAGAAACCCTATTCACGCTGCAAAGAAACCCTCTCCCACTCAATTGTGCCGTCATGACCCTCACACTTGTGCTTTGAAATTTTTCTCTCAATCTCCCTCTCCAGTCTCGTCTTCGTCTTTGTCTCTCCCAGTAGTGGCCACTCCTTCGTCTACGTCTGTGTCTGCGTCTCTGATCTGCGTTTCGCTCGTCTGCATTTTGTTCATCTGCGTCTGCGTTTCGCTCGTCGGCACGTCGTTCCTTGGCAGCGTCTCTCTCCTCTGCGGCACCACTCTCCTTTTGAAGGTATTTTATACTCCATGTCCATCATTGCGTTAATTTTCTAGTGTGTGGGTCGGCTGCTGGGTTACTTTCATATACTTCAGGGTATTGGGCAGCAGGTTTTTGCTGCTACATAGAGGGGGGAGGGTTTTGCTACTCTCTGCAATTGGGTGTGGGTTAGGAGGAGTCAATTTTGTGTCTTTTTTATTGTAATCTTTGTCTTAGTTCTATTTTGCTCATTAGATTAGATTTCTATGATGCTGTGTATTGTGACTTTTTTGGCTAGTTCTGTGCACAACTTGTGCTGAATACCAACAAATTTCTGATCACAATCAGTGTGCATTAGGCTGTGAACTGAAAATCCTGAGTAGGTTCATTTTTCTTCTTGAAGCTTCAATTGGTATTCCTTACATTCTCATTTGTTTTGCTACATATTTCATACCATTTAATTTTTTTTATGAGTGAATGAATTTAATGAGACAAACTCTGAGGTGGAATTTGTGCAATATTTGCACACAAACTGGCATCTTTCATAGACTAAATACAGCAAAGAGGTTAACTATGTATAACATTTAACATAACACATTGAAGTTTTTTCAATCCTTCTACCTGTAAAAGGTTTTTGTTTTCTTTTGTTTTGTTAATAATTTGGCTGCAATAAGTGTGTTGTCTTGATTTGTTTATTGCTGCAGCCTGATAAAAATATACTACAATTTTTGCAGCTGCAACATATGAATGAATCTTCTCCAACAGTAATAGAAAGACTTCCTTTTAGTTATGGTGTTAATGTGCCCAGTATTCCTGCATTAAGGAAATATAACTTTTGCTATGTAGACACGATGATGATGATGGACACCCCCAAAGAAATAGAAATATTAAATTTTTCGAGCCTTTTGTTTTTGTATTTTAGCTTTGTAAAAGTCAGAATCCTTAATTGCGGCATGCATGACCTTTTTTTTTTTTCCTTTAATTGCAATTTATGATTATGGTTAGTTTAGTATGATAATAAAAATAAAGGTAAAAATAGAATTTACAAGTTACAATGCAGTTATTTATTCTATACTTGTTAGTGTATTAGCTCATTGGCCTATTTAGTGGTGGCCTTTTAGCCCGTTTAGTTACTGGCCTATTAAATGGTAGGCTTATTGGCCTATTAAATGGTAGGCTTAATGGCCTATTTAAAAGCATTAATGTAAAATAGGCTTTTAAGTAGGCTTTCAGGCTAGGCTAGGCTTTTAAAAAGGCCAGGCCAGGCCTTAAAAATAGCCTATGTCAGGTAACAGGCCAGGCTTAGGCTTTATATTTTTGAAACAGGCCAGGCCTATTTAGTTAAAGCCTGGCCTGGCCTGGCCTATTCCCACCCCTAGCTGCCAGTGCAAGAATTGCTTGGCAAATCTTGGAGAAGTGTCATGCTGGTGGGGATAAACTCAAGAAGATAAGGTTACAAACCTTAAGGAGGCAGTATGAGTTAATGCAGATGGAAGGTCTTGAAAAGGTGTCAGACTATTTTACAAGGGTGCTGAGCATTACAAACTAGATGAAAGATTGAAGAGCTACAAGGCTCTTTGGAGGCACACGAGTTGAGGATGAATGAAAGAAATCCAGAAAGATCCACTGATCAGGCACTCCAAGCCAAAGTGGCAAAACAGTGGAAAGGTGATAAGAGGAAAAACTGGAAAGGAAAAGGCAAATGGAAGGGTAACAAAGATGAAGATAATAGGAGCTCTTTGAACAAACAAGAGCAATCCTACTCTGACAATGATCAGGGTGAATCTACACAAAGAAGGAATTATGGTGATGATCAAAGTAGAGGTGGTAGGAGCAGGTTTGATAGAAGGAAGATTAAGTGCTACAACTGTCAGAAATATGGACACTTTGCAAATGAGTGCAAGGCAAAGAGGAGAGCACAGAAGAAAGACTATGTTGGAGAGGCTCACTTGGCACAAGATGACTCAGATGATGAACCTGTGATGCTGATGGCAATAACAAACAGTGGTTCTGGGGAAATGGAGTCTTGGTATGTTGATACAGGATGCTCAAACCACATGACTTGTCATAAAGAGTGGTTGACTGATTTTGATGATACAAAAACCAGCAAGATCAGATTTGCTGATAATAGAACAGTGGAAGCCAAAGGAGTTGGTAATGTGGCCATCAAAAGGTCAGATGGGAGGCTTGCAGTGGTGGAGAGTGTTCTGTATGTGCCAGAAATGAAGTGTAATCTGTTGAGTCTTGGACAACTAGTTGAGAAGGGTTTTATGGTAATGATGCATCAAGACTGTTTGGAATTGTTTGATTCTTGCAAAAGGAGAATTCTAAAAGCTCCTCTTTCAAAGAATAGAACATTTCAAGCAAACATCAAAGCAACTGAGGTTCAGTGTCTAGCTGCTGCAGCCACAGATAATGACAGTTGGATATGGCATGCAAGACTTGGACACTTGAATTTCAAGAGTATTCAAGATCTTGCAGTAAAACAGATGATGACAGGCCTTCCAAGAATCAACCTGCCAGAGAAGGTGTGTGATAAATGCTTGGTGAGCAAGCAAGCTAGGAACTCCTTCAAAACTCAGCTACCAATGAGAGCAAGTGATGTGCTGGGAGTTGTGCATTCAGATGTGTGTGGCCCTTTTGAAGTGTTGTCCTTTGGAGGTAACAAATACTTCATTATGTTTGTTGATGAGTTCAGTAGAATGCTTTGGTTATTTCTAATCAAAACAAAGAATGAGGTATATGATGTGTTTCAAAAGTTTAAAAAGATGGTTGAGACACAAAGTGGAAAATCTATAAAGGTGCTAAGGACAGATGGAGGAGGAGAGTACACCTCAAACTTATTTGAGGATTTCTGTGTTAAACAAGGAATCCAACATGAGGTTACTGCTCCTTATACACCACAGCACAATGGCTTGGCTGAAAGAAGGAACAGGACAGTGTTGAACATGGCCAGAAGCATGGTGAAAGAAAAGGGGTTGCCACACTCATTTTGGGGAGAAGCTGTATCCACTGCAGGCTACATTCTGAACAAGTGTCCAACCAAGAAGCTAATATCTCAGGTTCCTGAAGAAGTTTGGCTTGGCAAGAAACCTACAATGAAGCATCTCAGGATATTTGGCTCAATATGCTTCAAACATGTTCCTGATGAAAAGAGGAGGAAATTGCAAGACAAAAGTGAAGCTGTGATTTTAGTAGGATATCATCCTACAGGTGCATACAGGCTATTCAATCCTCTTACTCAGAAGATTGCAATCAGCAGAGATGTGGTGGTTGATGAACCAAGAGCATGGGACTGGAAGAATCAGTGCAGCATTGACAATCCAACTGTTTCAGTATTGCTTGACTATCAACAGGCCAGTGGATAAGAGTCTAGCATAACTGAAACACACCATTTGAGACCACAGAGAGCAAGGCAATTACCAGCTAGGTTTGCTGACTATGAGATATACACTCATAGTGCAGTAACTACTGATGAAGAAATGATGCATTATGCCTTGCTAGCTGATGCAGAGCCAATCTGCTTTGAAGAAGCAATAAAGGAGGAGGTTTGGCAAAGTGCTATGAAAGAGGAAATCAATGCAATTGAGAAGAACCAGACCTGGGAGCTAGTCAATTTACCTTTGAATAAGCAACCAATTGCTGTCAAGTGGATATACAAGGTAAAATTGAAGTCAGATGGATCAGTTGCCAAACATAAAGCCAGACTAGTGGCTAAAGGGTTTCTACAGAAAGCTGGTATTGACTACTCAGAGGTTTTTGCTCCAGTTGCTAGGCTTGAGACTATAAGATTGGTCACAGCTCTAGCAAGCAGTAGAGGATGGACACTGTTTCAGCTTGATGTAAAATCAGCCTTCCTAAATGGGCCTCTTGAGGAAGAAGTGTGTGTATCTCAGCCACCAGGATTTGTTATTGAAGAGTGCAGAAATAAGGTGTATAGACTTAAAAAGGCCCTGTATGGCTTAAAACAAGCACCAAGGGCATGGAATAAGAGGATAAACCTCTTTCTTGTGCAGCAAGGCTTCTTAAATTGTACTGTTGAGCATGGTGTTTACACAAGAATGAGGACTGACTCCACCATTTTGCTAATATGCTTGTATGTGGATGATCTCTTGGTAACAGGCAACAATCTCAAGGAAATAAAGGAGTTCAAAACAACTATGCAGTCTAAATTTGATATGACTGATCTAGGTGTATTAACCTATTTCTTGGGAATGGAATTTGTAGTCACCAAGAAAGGAATATTGCTCCATCAGAAGAAGTATACTCTAGATGTATTGAAGAGGTTCAATATGAGTAGTTGCAATTCAGCATCCACACCAGTGGAGTCAAATTTAAAATTGTAGAAATGTGATGTAGAAGCCACTGTTGATGGAACTCTGTTTAAACAGATTGTAGGGTCACTGAGGTACTTGTGTAACAGCAGGCCTGATATCAGTTTTGGTGTTGGATTAGTCAGTCGATTCATGGATGATCCGAGGCTTTCCCATTTGGTAGCTGCTAAAAGAATTCTGAGATATCTAAAAGGATCATTAGATTGTGGTGTGCTATTTCCTAAAGGGTCAAATCAGCAGCAGAATGATCTGCTTGTGATACGGACCAGAAGAACGCACAGACAAATAGCAATAGCAGCTTAAGGGAAATGTAGAGATATAGTGTA
Source organism: Echinosophora koreensis (assembly GCA_035048595.1). Taxonomy (NCBI): domain Eukaryota; kingdom Viridiplantae; phylum Streptophyta; class Magnoliopsida; order Fabales; family Fabaceae; genus Echinosophora; species Echinosophora koreensis. The sequence continues at coordinate 286,993 of JAPCYP010000068.1, forward strand.
TTATTTACTGATAAAAGAAAGATTTACAGAGGAATGAATCCTTCTGCCACAGAGCTAGGCTCCTATAGAGAGCTAGTGCTCTCTACCCATAACAAACACAATCATTTTCCCAAAAAGATACCTCTCTCACTCAGCACCCATCCTATTTGTAATTTTCCTTCTCTTCTTCTCTCTCTATAACTAACCCTTCTCTAAGTGGGCCCTAGATATTTGGGCTTGCATGTACACCATACTGGGTTGCCTAACCCCCATAGTGACCCAGGACCTATCAATACCGACTCCTTTAATTTCTGCCTTGTCCTCAAGGCAGTGAAAAACCAATGGTTCTTCAATTGTTGTTGCCATTTCCCAACCCTCGAGGTACAAAGGAGGGTGCAGCTGCTTGATGAATTCCACTTCCTCCCAAGCAGCTTCTTCCATTGCTTGAGTCTTCCAAGGAATGAGCCACTCAATCACTGTTATGCCAATACACTTACTCTCGATGAAAACACCATTGCTAACCCCAACAATATACCAGCACAATAGAGTCATTAATGACAATGCCACAACTGTCCCAACAAATATGCCTGCTACAAACTTAGCAAACTTGTGAATTGGAGCCTTGGACATCTGGGCTGACTCCTCCAAATTAATTACCTGCATAGAAATGTATTGGAGAAGTGCCTCTTGAGCCTCAAGGTTGATATTCCCTTCCTTAGTTTCCTGCAATTCTTGCTCAGCTACCACAACTTGCTTAGCTAACATAACTGACGACAAGGTACTGAGTGATTGCAATAATATGATAAGTGTTGTTTGGCCTTCCTTACTAGAATCTCGAGGTGCCCTGTATTTGTTCAGCCTGACTTTTTGTTTCAACACCTTATCTAAATATTGATTTTCGATCCATATGGAAATATGTAAATGATCCTTTGCCATGTCAAGCTCAGCTTTAACTCCAGAAACATCCCACTTTTTCTGTTGGTTGCAATCCAGCATTGCCATCCTTGCTAAATGAAGTAGGCTTGCACCATTCTGAATATGATCACCAGGAAGTAAGGCTTTCCATGCATTAAGACATTTTTCCAGAAGCTCTCTTGATTCTTTTACATTGCTAGATGCTTGTAGCATCAGAGCCAAAAGTTCAGATGCAATAACTGTGTCCAAGGAATTCCATCCCGGGCTCAAAATTGCATCAGACTCTACTTTGGTAGCTTGAATATGATAGGCACCTTGCCAATTGATTGTTCTTCCAATAACAGAGACATTGATCTCCTTTAATGTGTTACTGGGTTGAACCAACAGTGAGTCTATTTTCCTTTCTTCAGTAAGTCTGCCAACTTCATCTTTGGCAACCAACAAAACTGTTTCTACTAACCATTTTATGGCATTATATGTCTTTCCCTTGGCCATGCATTCCAAATTCTCGCCCAACAATACAAATGTTGTACGCATAGCAAAGTATGTTGGTGATAGAATTGGCTCACCAAAGTTTTCAAAAACAGACTCATAGTCTCCATTCCCTCCATACCCTCCTATCATTGCTTTCCAGAATGCAGGGTCATCTGGTTTTGCATTAAACTGATAAAAAATCACACATACCCAAGAAAAATGCCCATATTTCATATTCATGTCAACCAAAATAGTTGCCAAAAAATTACCCCAATCAACACAAGTTCTTGCAGCACCAATTTCAATTGTAGTAACTCTTTCTGCAAATTTTGCGGTACTAAGTGTTTCTCCAATAGCATCACACTCTGGACTTATGTGAACAAACATTAGTATCTTGGTCTGTCCTCCAAGTGAATCTTGGAGTAATTGTGTGAATTTACTGTTTCTGTAAGGAATATGTGAGTTTTTCTGAGCAAGGGACACAATGACATCACCCAAAGCTGAAAGAGAGTTGTTGATATGTTGTGCCTCTTTAAGCCTATCTCCTGTTGCCTCTGATTTGTCTCCCCTTTCACTTCCTGCCCTTCCTCTTTTCTGCCTCTTGTCTTCGTTTCTAATTCCAGCAGCCCCAACTCTCACCCACTGCTGCAGCTTTAAGATTGGAGGCTTAAAGCTTTTGCTTTTGTTTCTCACAGACCAGATCTTCAATGCTTCTTCACCCAAGGAAAAGAAATCTTGATCCACGATTACAGCTGCTGCTAAGGAATGCCCAAGAAGGAAAGCTATTCCTGATACATTTAGCTTTTTCTCATGAATCCAAGAGCCTTCATCAAATTGGGCCAATAAGTCTAAAATATAACATCCTTTGTCCCAGTTCCACTTTGCTCCCTATTGAACTGGGCTTGGTCCAATGCCTCAGATTTTAGCCTCAAGAGAGACCTTAGTTTGCCTTCATCATAATCCCCACTAAAATAACCAATTCGGGCCTGGCCCAATAGGTCAAAATCTGGACCTAATTTCTGTAATTCCCTTCCAGCCCCTGCTTCCTTAGGCATCCCATTAACGATCCTTTTGGTTGCAGCAGCCCCCTCCTCAAGCTCGTGAAATGCAAGTGACCCAAGGACCGCCGCGTGAAGACATGGGTCCGGCGGCTCCGGCGGTAGAAGCTTGACCCGGCCTCTAGGCGAACCACCCCCTGCGGCCGCGAGTGACCCACACTCCTGCACGGATGCTTCCATATCCGGTGGCTCCGGCTCTGGCGGTTCTGCCGGCGCCGGCGGCAGCCCCGTAGTCGACCCGAACTCAGCAATCATGGGTGGCAAAAGAAGCTTGAGCATGCCATGTAACGGGCTTGGATGCTCAGATTCTGATTGGTGTGGAGATCAAGTAGAGAGGAAGAGTACTACTGGATATTTGTTCAAGTTCCTTGGTGCACCAATCTCATGGTGTTCCAAGAAACAGCCAGTGGTGGCATTGTCCAGCTGTGAAGCCGAATACATTGCAGCATCCTATGCTGCCTGTCAAGCATTGTGGCTTGATTCCCTAGCTCATGAGATCAAGATTGATGTTCAAAGGCCTATACAGTTACTTATTGATAATAGATCAGCTATCAATCTTGCAAAGAATCCAGTCTCTCATGGCAAGAGTAAGCATATAGAGACTAGATTCCACTTCCTTCGTGATCAGGTGAACAAAGGAAAGCTTGGAGTGATGTTTTGCAAATCTGAAAATCAGATTGCTGATGTACTGACTAAACCACTGAAGGTGGATAGATTTCTACAACTAAGAAAGATGCTAGGTGTTGTATCATTGAGTGATTCTGAATTATAGGGGGTGTGTTGTGAAATGTAATTCAGAATAAATAAAGTTGGTTAAGAGTGTTAGTTAGAAGTTAGTTAGAGCAAGCTAGAGGTTGTTACTAGCTGTTTACTGAAAGTTTGTTGTGATAAGCACTATATAATTGAGTGCATACTTGTAAGTGATTTTAATATGATGAATATACAGTGTGTAAAATTCAGTAAAGTTCATTCTCTCTAAATCCTTCTTATTCTTCTGTGAGTGTGTGAGTGTGGAGTCTTTAAACTCCAACAATAGGCAGGAAGGTAGGTGATTTAATTTGCACAGGTTGCTGTCTATGCTTTATATATATTGCTTATTGATTTATAGAGTTGATTTAACATGCTTCGAAGCAGTTTATGTTTTTTTATTTTTTATTTTTTTGTTATTGATTTATGGAGTTTCTATAAATTCTTATGTAATTAATTTCTTATATATTGGGTACGATATAATTTTCTTGAGTAGAAATAATGGTCAAGCATAAGAAAATTGATGCATGTTTCAAGAGAAAAACTTCCCACGAGGATGAAAATTGTATAACTTCAAAAACATCATTCTAATAATTAAATAGTTCAACCGAATAAGCAACCTTTCACATGCAAGAATAAACTTCTTCTTCTTTTTTTTTTTTACTGACATGTAAGAATGAGCTTAGAAACAAAATTTTCGGAAATATAATTTATTACAAATAAAATATTTCATAAATCAAACAACATTTTAAATATATTTTATGGTGGCTGCTAATATGAGGGAGCAAATAAGTCCCTCATAAGTGAGGGAGCAAAATTCACCATTGGATTTAATAATTAAATAAGTTAGTGGCTAAGATCAATTCCAGGTGACCTGCTGTTTAGGTTGCATCCAAAATTTTCAAAAAGACCCCACATCTGCTGAGTCAACTCAGGCACAGTCAAGGCGAATGGGATAAGATTACTATGGGTGCAACCCAACCAACAACCATAAAGAAAAGGAGCAGTGGCAATAAAGAAATGGAGATCAAAGTTCAGTTGCCCAAGGAATGGTTAGAAATAGAAACTCGCAGAGCTGTAGTCCAACTCACTCATGAAGACTACCATGGCCTAGCAAGAAAAGCTAAAGAAAAAATCTCAAAAGTAAATTGGCGTGTTTATGTTTCCATGGAGCAAAAGCTTGCAGCTAAGGCATCACATGGGTTAGCATTATCGAGATTGAACATGATCAAGATTGAACATGTATCACTCTAGTAGATATGAACAGAAGAAACAAAATAGGGCAACAGTATAAAGAAAGGGATTCGAAAAACCAAGACGCAATTGTTGAATCGGAAGTAACGCGTAACAGAAAAACTGCTTTAACGACAACTCCCACTTCTCATCATTCGCCGGAATGACGATCTTCTGCACTATCATTGCCCCTTGAGGCAGCCAGTAACAGTCAACTCTATTCTAAGGTCTATTTTGCCAAAAACATATTTAGAAGTGTCTACTCTTAAAACTTTAAATTTATACATAGTGCACCATTTTTTTTTGGCTGTAACCTGCTGTATCCTGTCTTTTTGCTCCCTCATGGGGTGAGAGACTTATTTGCTCCCTCACCCTAGAAGCCACCATATTTTATATCAAACTTTTTTTATAATCAATTTCATATCAATTTTTTTTTTGTAATTTTATATCGAACTTTATATAGTAATAATCGATAAGTTCGGTAGTATATATATAGAGACAGAGTTTAATTGCTATACACTGTCGGTGTAAAAAACAATTGCACAGTCAATCAATCACAAATTACCATATACAATATACAGCAATTAAAACTTATGGTTTTTAGAGATAGAAGCTCTGAGTACTCCACAGTAAGAGTTCCTCAGATATTCTACCTTCCTCTTTCGGATCAATCTTTTTGTTTTCAATCTTGTAGTGTTCAATCTTTTTCATTCAATAAAACTTATGGTTTAAAGTATCTCTTCTCCCTCCACCGGTCCTGGTGAGGCTCTGCCTCCGCTCCGGTTTCTTTTATTTTCCAGATCTTGGTCGGTTCACCGCCTTTCTGGGTTTATGCTTTTATATTTTCTGTTTTAATCTCTACAGTACTTGTTTTTACTGTTTACATGTTTTAATTTCCATATTTTAATTATTTTGTTGTTCTATTATATGTAAATCATCTCTGTTAATCCTACTTCTCATCATCCTGCTCTCTTCCCCCTTTCCCTTCCTATAACCCCGTTATCTCTCTGGTATATATATATATATATTATGCAAAATTTATTCATAATGTTTAAATGTTTGAATTCTTAAATTATTATTTTAGGCATGACTACTTGTTATCTATCCCCATTAAGTAGCTCTTTTTCCAATTTTTTATCCTTTATCACGTAACAGTAGCATATTCCTAATATGTACCTATTACTTAGCAAAGTGCATACAAAGACTAACAACACTACCCATGATACAATAAGGAATGATAACATTGTTAACTTTCTCTCATTCTCAATTTTTCTCTGTAGCTTCAAAATGCTCACTATCCATGATTCGACCACCATGCCAGAACAATGGCAATAGGTGCATGTCCTCCTTTCATCCTTGTCCATCTCTTCAACAGCCCATTTAAAAAAATTACAATAGCTTTCTGCAAAAACAATTGTTATTAACTAAAATGTAGTCCTACCTTGAAAAACCTCATATCTTATATAACTTGAATGATTTTTGGCTGGTGACTTTCACCTACTGCTTTCTCTACCTCCATCCACCAAAAGTGTTCATGATTCCAGGCCCTGGAATTCATTCAATTAAAAATTCTATACTCTGATTGATTAATGACTAATTAGTTATCATGCATTTTTCTTATAAAAAAAGTGACTTTTATCGAACGTTATATTTTTCCTGCTCCTTCAACCCCCGTTAGAAGTCATGTTATACACAATGCAAGTTCTAGAAACAAAAAACATGAACACAACACTGAAAATAGCACTCCCTATTCATGAAAATTGATACATATATAATGTATTAAATGTTTGATTGAATAAGCTTAATTTGTGTGAATTGCAATCGAAATAGCTCTTGAAAAAAGGGGGGAAAGTTATTTTTCTCTCAAAATTTATCAAATCCAAATTGGTTGAAAAGTGGTAAAAAGTGTTGATGACACTAACATGCAGAAAAGTGCTGGAAGCAAAACTTCTCTCAAAAGTAATCAAACCCACATATCATATCCATCACAGATGACTAAACCTAAACTTACAACTACTGCTCCTAATTGTAATATAATTAATAGAACTAAGGTTATCCACCATGAGGGTGTTTATAACTAGTGTAATAACCCGTGCGGTACGCATGGGTGCCTATAAATTTTTTTTTCCAAAAGCGATATAAAGCAGATTCATTGAAATATAAGTTGACATATAAATCATATTATATCTATGAGAATCTTTCACTTTTTTATCTATCATATAATTTAAAAATCAATTCTAAACGATGATTATAGTTTACTTATCTACCGTTTAGCACAAGGATCAAGAGGTCATGGATCATGTCAATATATAATTAATATTTATATTTAAATATAAGATATAATAAATTAAGTATTAATATATATATATATACACTAAAATATAGTAATTAATTCGATTCCAAAATTCTTGAACCGGATAACCGAACCAATGACCATTGGGTTTGGTTCAGACCCGGACACAAAAATAATACAAACCAATTTAATTGGATCGGTTCATCGAATTAATTCTGGTTTACGCCTCTAAACTTCCCGAAGAACACAGTAGTTTGCTACCTTTCTTGGCTAAAAACATTTTAAAAACAAAAAAATTGTATACTTTAGAAAATTAATAAAAAAATAATATAAAAATCTGAACCAATCAAAATTGGTTCGGTTCGGTTGGGTTTGATTTAGACCTGAAAATATTAAAATATATATAAAATTAAAATATATATTAAAATATAAAACTATTAAATATAATAAATGTTAATATATATATATATATATATAATTACTAAAATATAATAATTAGTTTGGTTTCAAAATTCCTGAACCTGATAACCGAACCGATGACCATTGGGTTTGGTATCTTTCCTGGCTAAAAATATTTAAAAACAAAAAATTTGTAAACTTTAAAAAATTAACAATAAACTAATATAAAAAATCCGAATCAATTAAAATTGGTTCTGTTCGATTGGCAACACCTTCTACTGTTACAGGAACATTAGAAGAAAATTTGTCAATTGATAAAGTGATATAGATGTGGAATATTAAAATATGTATAAATATACAAACCAATTTAATTGGATCGGTTCATCGAATTATTCATTCGGGTTTACGCCGCTAAAATTTCCAAAAAACACAGTAGTTTGCTACCTTTCCTGGCTAAAAACATTTAAAAACAAAAAATTTGTACACTTTAAAAAATTAATAATAAAATAATATAAAGAATCCGAACCAATCAAAATTGGTTCGGTTCGGTTGGGTTTGGTTTGGACCCGAAAATATTAAAATATATATATATAATTAAAATATATATTAAAATATAAAATTATTAAATATAATAAATATTAAGTATTAATATATATATATATATATATATATATATATATATATATATATATATATATATAGTAATTAGTTCGGTTCCAAAATTCCTGAACCTGATAACTGAACCGATGACCATTGGGTTTGGTACATTTCTTGGCTAAAAACATTTAAAAACAAAAAAATTGTAAACTTTAAAAAATTAATAATAAAATAATATAAAAAATCTGAACCAATCAAAATTGGTTCTGTTCGATTGGCAACTCCTTCTACTGTTGTTGAAACAGTAGAAAAAAAGTTGTCAATTGATAAAGTGATATAGATATTGAATATTAAAATATATATATAAATATATTAATTGGTTCGATTCCAAAATAATCGAACTAATGACCATTGGGTTTGGTTCAATTCGGAGCCGAACAAAAAAAAAGAACCAATTTAATTGGTTGGTTCGGATTTTCAAATTCATCGAATTATTGGTTCGAGCCTTACGATCCTAAAATTTTTCGAAGAACACAGTAGCTAAAACCAACAAAATATATGTTTAAAAAATAAATAAATAAATTAATTAATTAATTAAAATAATCCACTGGTTGACAACTCCTTCTACTGTTACAGGAACAGTAGAAGAAAAGTTGTCAATAGATAAAGTGATATACATATTGAATATTAAAATATATATAAATATTAAAATATAGTAAATTGTAAAAATTTGTATAAAAAATAATTTTAAAAAAATTAATCTTTTTTTTAAAAATAAAAAAATTTAAAAAATTCTGGTGCTAACATGTGTCCGGTACTGTTACAGTAACAGTAACCGGAAACTTCAAAATTGTATATGTGTATTGATTGATAGTTGATGTAGATAGAAATACAATGGCTTACAATGCAAAAGAAATGCAAGTACTTATAGGCAAAATTTTAAAAAATGAAATAAAAATAAAATATTGTGTTTGGATTCATACCTTTAATTTTCCATCAAGAAGGCCATCAAGGGCCATGAAGTGAGAGACATGAGACCCAAAACCTCCTATCCATCCTTCTTCTACAGTGACCAAAACCTCATGTGAATTTGCAAGGCTGCGAATGAGGGAATGATCCAATGGCTTGCAGAAGCATGCATCAGCCACTGTTACAAGCAAACCATGATGTTCCAATAAAGAAGCTGCAGCCAAACAGTTCTGAACAGCTGCTCCAAAGCCCAAGAGGGCCATTATCTCCCCTTCAATCAATATCCTGCCTTCTCCAATCTGTTAAAATGCCAAAACCCAAAGTAATTTTGATTTGCAAAATTTTTCCTAATATCTAAGGTTATGTATGTAGGCACAACACTAACTTATCTCTATAAGGGTATGTATGTAGGCACAAACTTAAGGTTATACACTAATAATGTCTTGACCATTACAAACTCATCATGTTATCATTAACTGATAATAGGGCAACCGAAAAATTATACAATGATGAGGATGTAGAGAGAGTTGTTTTACTACCTGATCATAAGCTCTCTGCGCGAATGATGAGTAAATTGAACAAAAAGGCTTAACACCTTCACAAGCTAGTCCTGTAGCAAATGTAACAGCATGCTGTTCTGCAATCCCCACGTCAAAGCATCTTGTTGCGAAGCATCGGAGGAAGAGATTCATGCCAGTTCCACCTCCCATTGCAGCATGGATTCTATTGAGAAATCAAGTATTTGAGTAAACTGAATGAAAACTGAAATTTGCTATTGATCAAACTTGACTTGAATGTATAAAGTTTCTAGCTGCTATTTATGGAAGCAAGCAGAAACAGAAATAGATCAGCCACAACAGAAATAGATCAGCCACAACAGAAAGGCTCTAAGTCAGTTACAACAAACTGATAAAATCCTAACAGAACTCCTACATCTTAGCTGCCTATACTTTATACAATTTCTAATACAACTAAAAAGTAACAAAAATCTATTACAACTAGTAATAAGTATAGGCAGAGAGATAAGAATACAGAAGCTCCCAATGTCATATTTTCATTACTCCCCCTCAAGATGGAGTGTGGGTTGATAAACACCTATCTTGAACAAGAGCTCTTGAAACTGTTTTGCACCCAAGGCTTTGGTAAAGATGTCTGCTAGTTGCTGTTTAGTAGTAACATGTTCTGTCTTGATGATTCCTGCTTGCATATGCTGTCTAATGAAATGACAATCTACTTCTATGTGCTTTGTTCTCTCATGATAAACAGGATTGGCTGCCAAATGCAGGGCTACCTGATTATCACAGTAGAGAGTTGTAGGATTATCACAAGTAACTTGGAGACACTTGAGTAGTCCTCTCCGCCATATGACCTCACTTACAGCAAAGGCCATTGCCCTGTATTCTGCCTCACTGGATGATCTAGAAACAGTAGTCTGTTTCTTTGTTTTCCAAGATATTGGAGCTAATCCTAGCTTCATCAAATACCCTGTTGTTGACCTTCGGGTTAAAGGGCAAGAAGCCCAGTCTGAGTCGCAGAAGGCAGTGAGTTGCAGATTATTATCCTTGGGCAGCACTATCCCTTGTCCTGGAGAAGATTTCAGGTATCTGAGAACGCTTAAAGCAGCATCCCAATGCCCTTGCTTAGGAGCCTTCATAAACTGACTTAAAACATGCACTGAAAAAGTTAGATCAGGCCTGGTAATAGTTAGATAGATTAGCCTACCTATGAGCCTCCTATATTGTGAAGGATTTGAATAAGGCTCACTTTGATCTAAGGCTAACTTATGATTTTGTTCCAAAGGAAAAGATGCTGGCTTACATGCTAGCATACCACATTCACTAAGAATGTCTAGAACATATTTCCTTTGACACAAAAACATACCTGACTTTCCTCTAGCTAATTCAATACCAAGAAAATATTTAAGTGTTCCCAAGTCCTTCATGTGAAACCATTTGCTTAAGTGAATTTTAAAATCATTGCAAGCAGTGTTATCATTTCCAGCAATAACAAGATCATCAACATATATTAAAACAACTATGAAGATAGTGCCATGTGTGTAAGTGAACAAACTATGGTCTAACTGTGATTCAAGGAAACCATATGCAACTAAAGATTGAGATAGTTTAGAATACCAATTCCTTGATGCTTGCCTCAAGCCATAAAGAGACTTCCTTAGTCTACATACCATGTTTTTCTTTGGAATTTGGTACCCTTGTGGTGGTTCCATTTACACTTCTTCATTTAGATCTCCATGTAGGAAGGCATTGCTTACATCCATTTGATGTAGTTGCCATCCTCTTGCTATAGCAACTGTAAGCAAACACCTAACAGTGGTCATTTTTGCCACTGGTGCAAAGGTCTCATTAAAGTCCTCTCCCTCAACTTGTGTATAGCCTTTTGCTACGAGTCTAGCTTTATATTTTTCTATCTCCCCTGAAGACTTATATTTAAGTTTGTATACCCACTTACAACCCACAACCTTCTTGCCTCTAGGAAGCTCCATGAGTTCCCAAGTATTGTTTTCTTCCAATGCCTTAATTTCTTGGTCCATTGCATCTCTCCACTCTTTCTTTTGTGTAGCCTGTGTGTAGGATCTAGGTTCCTGATGTGCAGCAGCTGAAGCTAGGTATGCCAAATGTTTCTCTGAGAATTGTGTATAGTTCAAGTATTGTGATATGGGATAGATTATGCTGTCCTTAGGTGAGGAGTCAAGTGGATTGCAGGTTGGAATTTGTGTGGCAAGATGCAGATAGTAGTCTCTCAAATATGCAGGAGGTTGCCTTGACCTAGGTTGAATTGCAACAGTTTGTTGATCTTGGTCTTGAAGCTCCCCCTCACTATGAGCACCATTTTCAGTTTCTGCAGTTTCTGCAGTGATAATTTCTGCACCCTGTTCTTCTGCAGTAATGATCTCTGTTCTGTCAGTTTCAGTCTCATCTTGAGAATCATTTCCATCTTGGAAATGAGACACTTGTTGATCCAAGTTTATGGGAGTATTCTCTGCTGGATTTTCTGCACTTTTGACAAAGGGAAAAACATCCTCATAAAAAAATTACATCCCTAGACACTAGAAACTCCTTTGTTCTAAGATTGTACACCTTCCACCCCTTTTGGCCAATGGGATAACCAATAAAAACACATTGCTCAGCCCTAGGATCAAATTTATCTTTATGTTTAGAGGCATTTCTTACATAGCATAAACAACCAAAAATTCTCATGTTCGTAAGATGGAGGTTTATTGAACAGCATTTCATAAGGTGTAACACCCTTATTAGCCACAGTAGGGGTTCTATTTATGATATATGTGGCTGCAAGCACACACTCTCCCCAAAACCTTAAGGGAAGATTGCCTTGAAATCTTAGGGCTCTTGCCACATTAAAGATATGCCTATGCTTTCTTTCTACCCTTCCATTTTGTTGAGGGGTAGCCACACAAGAGGTTTCATGAGAAATTCCTTCTTCTTGAAAGAATTTCCTAATGGTAGAGTTAACAAACTCTGTACCATTGTCACTCCTAACTCTCTTAATCCTTTTATTATATTGTGTCTTTACCATTTTGTGAAAATTCATGATAATGTTACTAGTTTCTACCTTATCTTTCATTAGATAAACCCATGTCCCCTGTGTAAAATCATCAACAATAGTAAGGAAAAAGTGTGAGCCATTGTGAGATGCAGTGTGGTACTTACCCCAAAGATCACAATGGATGAGGCTAAAAGGTTCTTCAGCTTTATTATCACTTTGATTAAAACTGAGTCTACATTGCTTAGATTTATGACAAATATCACAACAAGAGACCTTATTGAAATTGAAACTATTGCTAAGTAAAGGGAAAATACACTGCAATGCCTTATTGGAGGGATGTCCCATTCTTTCATGCCATAAAATGGTAAGATCCTTCCCAACTGCCAAAGAAGACCCTTCTGCTGTTTTCTTGATCATGTAAACTCCATCTTGAAGCCTACCTAATCCAATCATCTTCTTCGAACCCTGGTCCTGTATTTCACAAGAATTTTCAGTGTAAGTGACTTTACAATTTAAGTCATGCGTTAGTCTATGTATGGAAATTAAATTGCAATTAAAGCTAGGCACGAATAAAACATTATGCAATTTAATGTCTTTGTTAAGAGGGAAATCTCCCATCTTATTCACTAAGACTGAGTCCCCAGTAGGCACGACAATGCGAAAAGGTTTTTCTATCTCTTTTAGTTCTTCTAAAAGAGCAAGCTTGTGGGTCATGTGGTGTGAAGCCCCACTATCAAGGACCCAATTTTGACCTTTAAGCACTCCTACATTACCAGCTATTTCATCATGATTCACATGAATTCCACGGAGGGCATGCCCAGAAGTGTGCTGATCTGAATCTTTTCTTTGCTCATCCTCTGCAAAGACATGATGAGCTGTGTTTTGGTTTGCTGCTCTGTTATTGCCTCGTTGAGTCTTGCGCATGTCCCAGTTTGCTGGGTATCCTACTATCTCAAAGCACTTGGCTTTGATATGCCCAATTTTCCCACAGTGGTCACATTTCAGTCTAGCTCCATCTCTCCCCCTTTGCTTGTTGTTGTTGGAGTAGAAGGCTGAAGCTACTTCGGTCTTGATGGTTCTTTCCTTTTCTGCCTGGAACCTTGCCTCTTCCCTTATCACATGGTTGAAGGTTGTGCGAAGAGAGGGCAAGGGCTCAGAGTTGAGAATGGTAGCCTTAATGTGTTCATATTTATCGCCGTCCAGGCTCCCAAGAAAGAGGTGAACGCGGTTCTCTTCCTCCCTCTTCATCAATGCCCTAGACGCACCACAAGTACATTCCGGCAGGGGTTGTAGCTCACTTAATTCATCAAGGTACCCTTTAAATTGAGTGTAAAAATCCTTCACACTCATCCCTGATTCTTGTTGAATCAAGCACAGAGTTCGCCACAATTGGTGCACCCTAGGCGCGCTTGTTTGGGCGAATCTTTCTTCTAGGTCTTCCCAAATTTCCCTTGCCGTTGTAGCGTGTGAAATGCTGGCATGAAGTTTCGGGTCTACAGAGTTCAAGATCCATGCCAATACCATGGAATCAGCTTTGTCCCAACTCAGATAATCTGCAGCTTGAGGATCGGGTTTCTGGATCGAACCATCGATGAATCCTAACTTTGTCTTTGCGCGCAAAGCAGTCTTGATCGATCTTGCCCAGGTCCTATAGTTGTCTCCATTGAGGGCAGAAGCAACCAATGGAATGCCTGGGTTATCAGAGGAATTCAAGAAATAGGCTGGGTTTGAAGGTGGATTGATGGAATTTTTGCTGCCACCAGAGGTATCACCCTTCTCTGTTGGCTTTTTCTCATCCCCAGAATCGCTATCATGCTTTGATGCCATATTGAGAAATCAAGTATTTGAGTAAACTGAATGAAAACTGAAATTTGCTATTGATCAAACTTGACTTGAATGTACAAAGTTTCTAGCTGCTATTTATGGAAGCAAGCCACAACAGAAATAGATCAGCCACAACAGAAAGGCTCTAAGTCAGTTACAACAAACTGATAAAATCCTAACAGAACTCCTACATCTTAGCTGCCTATACTTTATACAATTTCTAATACAACTAAAAAGTAACAAAAATCTATTACAACTAGTAATAAGTATAGGCAGAGAGATAAGAATATAGAAGCTCCCAATGTCATATTTTCATTAGATTCCACCATTGTCTTTGTCAGCTTCTGCTTCTGCAACCAAAGCCTCTGCAAAGTATGTTGTGTATGACTGCGTTGTAGCCTTGGCTTTGAATTGTTTTCCAGTGGCTTGATCAAACTTGGTAACTCCTGCAAAATCAAGCAAAATCACATACTTATGTTGAACATAGCAAGTCAAAGATTTTATGTCACTTATAAGTGTGTTTTCTATAGAAATAACTACATAGATATAGTCCTCCAATGTTCTTTAATTATAACTAAGTGTGCTGTTGAATGTGATCTGTTTTGTTGAACACCTCCTTTATAATTATATAACCCCAAATATATAAACATACCCCCACATAGGAATTTACTGCAATGGATTCAGAGTTGGAATTAGATTTATACACATGTGGTTTAGTCTATACTACTCTATATATATCGAGTGCATTTAGTTGCAGTTGGAGATGTATATTTAACTATACAGTTTAAGATGGTGGACAAATGATGAATGCATACTGCACTTCTTGCAGTGGAAAAAATTATCTTTCCCACCAACTCACATCACCAAAATTAGTTAGTTTAGTTTGCATGGCATGAATTTAGGTAACTGAGGACATGACAGAAGGAACTAATCAAACACAGTCAACATACCTGCAGATCACACAATCATCAAATGAAACTGTTGTATCTCTTTCTGCAAATTGATTAAAACAAAAGTCAGCAATAGCATCATTGAGGAAACAATAAAATTAACAATCACAAGCCAGGATCATACACCAAATTCAGTGTAGTCCATATCAAAGAAGTAAAGACCTAATTAGAAGCAGATCGATAATATTTAAGAAGTAAAATCAGATAGTTCAGATTTATTCAGTGAACCATTACATCATTATCGAAGAATGTGCAGATGTTGCAGAAATATTCTCCCATTTTGACACCACAATTTGTGCAAACTTGAGCAACCTTCCAAAGAAAGAAAGAATAAGTGGCAAGATTGGTTGAATTTTAACTTGAGCAACTCAACCGAGACAAAATAACATTTTAATTTTGAATTGAAAGTGGATACATGTCAGAGGAATCAAAGACCTAAAAATAACCACAAAAGTCAATATTATCGTTATCTATTCTAATGGATTGGGATTGCAAGGCTTTCTTGCTTTACTTGCTTCCAAGATATTTCCAGTGGAGGAGGTTTGATTTAAAACATGTTCAGTATGAATAGAGATACTAATTTTGTGCAACATGAACATATTTGAAATGGATGAAAAGTACACCATGAAATGTCAAACTGGAACTGTAGCAATTTGCATAAACTCAACGCAGACAAATTGCATTTTAATTTTGAATTGGAAGTGCACACTTGTCAGAGGAACCAAAAACTTAAAAATTAAAATTAACCACAAAAGCCAAGATTATCATTATCTATTCTAATGGATTGGGACTGCTTGGCTTTCTTGTTACACTTGCTTTCAAGATATTTTCTGCTGAGCAGATTTGATCCAAAACATGTTCATAGAGATACTAATTTTGTGTATATATATGTTGTTATTATTCCAAAATAAGTTTGATCCTAAATGTTTCACAATCATACTAAAAGCACCCAATTTCCAAGCTATGAAGCCCGGATGCTTACTAGGATACGGGTATGAAACGACATGAATACGAGGATACACGAATAGGATACGGTCAGGATACGTTAAGAAAAAAATTATAGAAAAATATTCTATATAGATGCAAGATATTTATAAAAATAGAGACATTGACTATTTCTCCTTAATATATAACTATGATGATTATAACTTATAAAAAGATACATGTGATCATAATAACAAAAAAAAAAAAAATACAATGCAACCTATACCATAATATATTGTTTCCTCTATATCAGAATATCAACAAAAGTATTCTTAGTAGAACTCAAAAGAAGTATCGGCTCTATACAATAGCCAACAATTGAAAAGCATCTTTACTAAAATTATTGTCTATTGTTAACTGATTTGGTCTCCTCTCCCCCTTTACCATCATCAATAAAAAGCATAAATTCTAAGTGTGGTTCATCAAAAGACACCTCTACCAAAGCGATACTTCTTGGAAATGTATCCAAAAGTATCCTACGAGTATCGGATAAAATAAAATTTAAAAAAATAAAATAAAAAAGGAGGATACTTCTTGGGTACTTATCCGGAAGTATCCTACAAGTATCGGTATTGGACACGGATACGACACGGATATGCTTGCATTTTTGGAGTATCCGCTCTTCATAGTTTCCAAGTGAAATCATGTGCATAAAACACCATTGTCATTCTCTTTTAAAGAGTGTCAAGATAAAGATGATACTGAATTATACAGATAATATGAGTACATAATTGAAAATGGGACCTGAAAATAGGTAGACTGATTAGGAGTAGCTTGAATTCTTCTGCCTGGTGACAAACTTAGGAGGTCTACATAATATGTGTTGCATAATTTCTGCAAATATAATCGTGTAAAAGAGTGAAAGACACTAAGAAGAATACTTTTTTATTTTTTTTATACAGAACATGACAAAAATGTGATGAGTATCAATCACCTGAAAAAGAGTCATTGCAAATGAATAGTGAATATCTCTTCCTTTGATCTCATCTGGCATTATGTTCTTACTCAAGGAAATATTCAAATAACTGTACATTAAACCCAAGAACATAACTACAACCTGTAGGTAGGTAATACACTGAGTAAGTTGTAATATATCAAATTAATAAATCAAAAAGTTATATATATTCCAAGTATGAAAACCTTATTCCAAGTATGAAAATCTTACCACAGCCTCATAACATTATTTATCAAGTCCAAGAACGTAAAAATGCTTCGCTTCCATTTTTATTTTTTTTATCAAACCAACATAGAAGCCCATGACATATAATGGGGCCATAAGGATGATGATTACTATGGCTGTTTGATCCTTTGGCCTTTTCCAGTTAAAAACATGTTCTGAGAGTATTAAAAACTGCACGGTTATCATGACACACAAAGTTAATCCCCACAACCAACATAGTATGGCACATTTGGTAGATAACTAGGCCTCTTAAGCATATGATCAAGGGTTCGATTCTTGGCTCATACATACGGAAAAGCATCCATTGGGAGAGGTCAACCCCTTCAAATAGATCTCAGTACCTCGAGAGCTGTGCCGTGGATGAACCACTGGCTTAAAAACAAGATTCCGGCAGACCCAAGATGCAATCTGACAAATCGGCTTGCTCCTCAAAGTTAACGCAGCATGCTCTTGGACTTGTGCACTCAAGACCAAGAATAATTGAGTTTACTCAATTCAATTGCCTAGATAGTCTCAATAATATTTATCACCTCTCTTATCCTCGTCCCTTTTTATATCTATATATATATATATATATTTTATACCGACTCTTGCTACTTCTATGACTATCCTCAAATAAGCTGTTTTGTATCACCTCTCTTTTCCCTCATTTCAGCTGTTTTGTCACCAATAAGCTGTTTTATCAAATAAGTGTTATGTTTGGGTAAAATGATTATTGTTTAAAAAAGTTTTTAAAAGCAATTACAGCTGGTTTATAAAAAGCTAGCTGTTTTATCAAATAAGTGTTATGTTTGGGTAAAATGATTATTGTTTAAAAAAGTTTTTAAAAGCAATTACAGCTGGTTTATAAAAAGCTAGCTGTTTTATCAAATAAGTGTTATGTTTGGGTAAAATGATTATTGTTTAAAAAAGTTTTTAAAAGCAATTACAGCTGGTTTATAAAAAGCTACCAGTATGGACTGTTTTGTGAAATAGTGTTTTATTACTAATGGCCATTCCATTCCTGCCCCCAGCCCAACGTCAATGTAGCGTCCATTACCCAAGGCCTTTTTTGTTTTGTAAAAAGCAACTTTACATTTCTCCTTTCGTTGTGTCTTTCATCCCGGTGTCAGCAACATTTTGGCAATGTTATTAAAATCGAACCGGTGATCGACTCGGTCAGGGTATCGGGTTAATGGGTCACTAGTTCAACCGGATTCAACCGGGGGTCATTGGTTGACTCGGTTTAAACCGATATACATTAAAAAATTCTAAAATATTCATATATATGACAACATAGTTCAACATGTCCATACTCCAAATTTAAAATCATTACCATAAAAAAGTATCTAATTAAACAAATATCAATCAAGGTCATTGGTTGAACCATTATATATTAAATATATAAATTCTTATAATTGACTTATGTATATATATAATATTTGGCAGGAGTTGACTCGATATACATTAATTTTTTTTAAAATATTCATACACTGGCCAAACATAATTTAACATGTTCAGTAGTTCAGATTGTGGTTCAGATTCAGTAGAAGACATCTCTAACTAAAAAACAATTCAATATTATGGAGAGTAATATTGAGTATAGTATAGTGTCAGTATTATGTCAATTCAAATAATTATCAAAATATTACTTGAATATTATCAGTATCAGAAATCGATATATCATTATATCATTATAATATAAATACAATTCATAAAATAAAAAAAATAAAAATAAAAAAAAACGGCCGGATCAACCGGTTTTTTTCGGCCGGGTCAATCGGGTCAATCCGGGTCGACGTGTTAAACGGTCCAACATCCTAACCGGACCGGCCTGGTGACCAGTTCCCGGGCTAACCGGTCGAACCTGCCGGTCCGGTCCGAGTTTTATAACACTGCATTTTGGTGCAACATGTCTAAAATAAACACCTATAATTATTTATTTAATTAAATTCATTATTTATTTACATATTTTTATTTTTATTTTTTGTTAAAAAATAAATATTTTAATAAGATTTAATGTTAAAAAGAAAACATAAATATTATTAATATAAACAAATAACTTTATACTCTTTTCGTAATTTACTATGTAAAAATAATTTTTTTCATATCATCCAAACGAAATAAATTATCTTAAAACCGCTTTTCAGTAAACATACCCAAATAAAAATCAATTCTGATTATAATCGATTATTTAAAAATAGATTATCAGCATAATCTTTTTTTTTCAACTTTCCCAAATACACTCTAAGTATGACTACCACTTTTTAAAAGGACCAAATGAACCTACGGAGTAAAGCCATCCATCTGGAAAGTAAACGTGGCCATTAAAAATTAATGTGCAATAACGTAAAAAACGTAAATCGTAAATGTCCAAATGATTTTTTTAGCCTACGAGCGTCGCAATCATAAAGTTAAAAAGGAAATTAAACAATATTAAAGTATATGCATTTAAACAATTTAAAAACCAAACGTATATATAATAATCAATCATAATCTCATATTCTTTTTTTGGTTTTCCAGAGTGTCATCCCACCCGATAGGTGATAAACTAATCTCCTGGGATACTGTGACAAGCCAAAGCGGGCGACCCCTCCCAAAAATATTTTTTCCATATATATGAATCCAGGGATCAAAACCAGGACCATATGCTCAAGGGACCCAAGCAGCCTTACCACTTGGACCGACACCATATTAGTAATCAATCATAATCTCATATTCTAATTTGAAACTTTAAAATTCAATCAGCCACAATTCTTTAATATTAAAATTATAAAATTCTGTTATCATTTCACAATTAAAATTTTGTATAAAGTACCAACTTCAAAAAGATTTTAAAGATCATTCCAAAAATTAAAGGAACTTAAATTTTTCCTTTTAATTGATGCCATTATTCCAACAATATCCCACTAATGACAAGCAAGTAAAAGAATATCTGGGCAAATGAAATGATTAATGTTTTAGTATTAATATCCTAATGATTTGAATTAATACATAGTGATGTGAGGTAACAACTTTATCCAAGAAGTGAATTACTTTTGAACTTATGTAAACTCCGCGATATTTTACAACAAATATATTACACATTATAAAAGCCTTCTCGAATACCTTGGGTTTCTCGTAAGTATTTTAGAAAGATTGCCTAAGTCTTTCATAGAAGGCGGCTTCTACCTTTTCACTTACATAGGTAGATACATCAAGTGCGTCTCTCTAGCACTATCCAAAAATTGGGTATGTATCTATTAAGAGTTTTATAACTCAACCTCACAATAAACATTATTAGATACATCAAGTGCGTCTCTATAGCACCACTCAAATCAAAGGCTATGTATCCAACTCAATCCTCACAATAAACATTTATAGATGCATCAAATGTGTCTCTATAGCACCACCCAAATCAGGGGCTATGTATCTAATATCAACCAGCATTACCACACGCCATAGGGGTGGAAATGTAATGCATATAAGTAATCATATGGCTTCGTTTGACCAACAAAAGGGTATCCACCATATTTTCCTCAACTCAAGACTTAAGACCCATCCCCCACGACGAATCCTTCCTGGTTAATACTACAGTGAAAGAATCAACCATATTTCTTTCATTGTAACACAAAATTTCTAATCAAGTGTCTAACAACACTATGTCTAACACAAATTTTTTTTCTTTCCATTGTAGACATTGTTGTTACCTCCTCCAATTGCAACTATAATAGAAATATTTGAGTTACTAAAATAAATTCTAATATTAGAATCACAATTCAATAAAATAATAATAATCATATCATGTAATTTGGAACTCAAATAAAATCATACAGAACCATAAGAAATTTCAGGAAGACCAAGAACTTCACTATGAGCAATCTCATGCATTTTTCATCCAAATTCATCATGCAGACAATTTTATTTCCACATTGTAAGATATCAACAATACTCAGAATTTTATTTTAATAATTCGTATTCTAAGAAATATTCATGTCGGCAATGCTCAAAACAAACAACTCATCATTCAAGTATCCCTTTCCCACAAAATCACCATTTCTAGTCATTACCATTTTATCTGCCTCAAGAATAATTTTTAATCCAACCTTGTTAAGCAGTGCACCAGAAACCAAATTTCTACGCATAGATGGCACATACAACACATTATTCAAAGCCAAAGTTTTTCCAAAAGTTAATTTAAGTAAGACTTTTCCTTTACCGCACACTCCAGCTGTAGCTGAATTTCCCACGTATACTATGTCACCATCAGTAGCTTCTTCAAACTCATGAAATAATTCCTTCTTGGCACATATATGTCTAGTTGCTCCTGTGTCAAGCACCCATTCAACAATGTTGCTCACCAGGTTGGCTTCTACTACTATAGCAGCTATGATTTCATCATCCTCTATCAAGTTTGCTTGTGCCTTTGGTTTATGAGAACTTTGCTTCTGGTTGTTTTCTTGCTCATTCTTGCGCTGATAACATTTATAAGCTTTATGTCCCAATTTGCCACAAACGTAGCAAGATACTTTATTTTTCTGGATTTTATTATTTTGATTTTGTTTTTTATGAAATTGTTGTTTGCCTCCTTGCTTGTTGTTCTGAAACCTGTTCTTAACAGAAGTACCAGCAGATTCAACTAAATTAGCATCAGATAAATTCAAATGGTCATATTGATACTTATCCTTGAGACGATTCGCTTCTTCAGTTCTCATGTGGCTGATGAGTTCTTATAGGGTGAAATCCTTCTTTTTGTGCTATAGGTTATTTCTGAAATCACTTCAAGAAGGAGGAAATTTTTCGAGAAGAACGTTGGCTTGTAAAATTTCACATATTTTCATACCTTCATTTAGAACATCCGCCACCAAATTTTCATATTCAAGAACTTGCTCCATAATAGGCTTTTCTTCTATCATATGAAAACGTAACCACTTGCCAGTGACATATTTGCGGTTTCATGCATCATCAGCTCCATATTTCTTCCCAATGTCTCCCAAATTGATTTGACATATTTGTTAGCTACAAACAAATCAAACAGATTGTTAGGCATATTGCTCAAAAGATGACAACGAACAAATTTATTGCACTTTTCATAATTTTCCAATGCTTTAGTGGCTTCGGCTATTGCTTCTGCATCGGCTTCAGGTGGAATAGGAGGAGGGGCATTGAACAAGACATAATCAGCCTCCACTTGCTCAAAAAAGATGACCAATTTTTGAGACCAATGTTTGTAATTGGTTCCATCAAGTGGCTCGATCTTAGAGATGTCAGGCAATACACTTTTGTTGAACAAGAAAGCCATCGATACAAATATCTTGCTTTTAAATTGTTAGGGAAATAGGGGGATCGATAGCTGTGCCGTGGATGAACCATTGCCTTAAAAGCAAGATTCCAGCAGACCCAAGATGCAATCTGACAAATCAGCTTGCTCCCCAAGGTTAACACAGCATGATCTTGGACTTGTGCACTCAAGACCAAGAACAATGGAGTTTACTCAATTCAATTGCTCAGATAGTCTCAATAATATTTATGTCCTCTCTTATCCTCGTCCCTTTATATATTGACTCTCGCTGCTTCTATCCATCCGCAACTAAGGCCGCATTTGGGTAAACAACTTAATTAAAAGCTTATCACATGAGACCTTATCGCATGAGAGCTTATGCCATAAGAGCTTATGAAGAAAGGGGCAGGAGAGGATTCGAAGGCGGAAAACACGGAGGGGTCATAAGCACTTTTTAAAATTCCATAAGCTTGTTCCAGTGACTTATGAAAATAACTCAAAAACTCCTTATGGGATAGCATAAGTTACTTTTATAAGCTCTGCCAAATACACTGTATAAGAGCTTATGTCATCAGATAAGTCAAAAGGAACTTAAATAAGCTCTTCCAAACGCCACCTAAGTATGAGTATCACTTTTTAAAATGACCACATGAACCTACGGAGTAAAGCCATCCATCTGGAAAGTAAATGTGGCCATTAAAAATTCAGAAAAGCTTCCTTGACACAAAAATCTACACTTACACCGTATAGTGCCGCACAGTGCGGCACTGTAGCTGCACTGTGCGGCACTGTAGCTGTTTTTTTTTTAAAAATTTTATTTATTTTTAAATGTTATTTTTTGTTCGTTAAATTTTTTGGTTAAGTACGTGTAAATATCTGGTGAATCAGGTATAAATATCTGGTGAATTCAACTTATTATCTGGTGAATGTGTTTTTTTGAGAAATAAAATTTTTTGTTAAGTATATGCAAATATTTGGTGAATCATGTACAAATATCTGGTGAATTCAGTTCATTATCTGGTGAATGCGTTTTTTTTGAGAAATAATTTTTTTTGTTAAGTATGTGCAAATATCTGTTGAATCATGTACAAATATCTGGTGAATTCAATTCATTATCTGATGAATGTGTTTTTTGAGAAATAAAATTTTTTCGTTAAGTATGTGCAAATATCTGGTGAATCATGTACAAATATCTGGTGAATTCAGTTCATTATCTGGTGAATACGTTTTTTGAGAAATAAATTTTTTTGTTAAGTATGTGCAAATATCTGGTGAATCATGTACAAATATCTGGTGAATTCAATTCATTATCTGGTGAATGCGTTTTTTGATAAATAAATTTTTTTCGTTAAGTATGTGCAAATATCTGGTGAATTATGTACAAATATCTGGTGAATTCAATTCATTATCTGGTGAATGGATTTTTTTGAGTATGTGCAAATATCTAGTGAATCAGGTACAAATATCTGGTGAATTTAGTTCATTATCTGGTTAATCGGTTTTTTTATAAATAAAATTTATTTTTTACAAAAACAACTAAATAAAAAAAAAAAAAAATAAAAAGACCCGCTACAGTGCCGTACAGTGCAGCTACAGTACCGTACAGTGCGGCGCTATACGGTGTAAGTGTAAATTTTTGTGTCATAGTATCACTTCTCTTAAAAATTAATGTGCAATAACGTAAAAAACGTAAACAGTAAATGTCCAAATGATTTTGCTTTATAACTTATGAACGTTGTTGAAAGACAATCAAAAGCCTACAAGCGTTGCAATCATAAAGGTGAAAAGGAAATTAAACAATATTGAAGGTTTAATGAACTTTTTGGTCCCTGAAAAGTAGGTGTGTTTTGATTTTAGTCCCTACATTTTTTTTTCTTTGGTTTTGGTCCCTGTAAATTTAAAACTTTTGGTTTTAGTCCCTGTCGTCAGTCACCCTCCGTAAAGTACTGACGTGGCTAACGGAGTGTCACGTCAGCACAGCCACGTCATAAAAAGTATTAATATTTTATGTCATGTTGGCTGCCACGTATGAAAATAAAATTTGGTTTCAGTCCCTGAAAAGTGAGTAAATTGTGATTTTAGTCCTTGTACTTTTATTCGTTGGTTTTGGTCCCTGTAAATTTAAAATTGTTGATTTAAGTCATCTTATCAGTAATTAAGTATTGATATGGCTAACAGAGCATCACATTAGCATTGTCACGACTGTTTAATTATCATTATTTTAAGTCACGTAGGCTGCCACGTCATAGTATTAATTTTTTAAATATATTAACATTAATTATTATTATATTTAACCATTATATTATTTTAATTTTTATTATTATAATATTATAACTATTTTTTCTTATAAAACATGACTGTGATTTCTTCTTCCTCTTTCTCCATCGTTCCTCCTTCATTTTGCAATAATCTTGCTTCCTCCTTTTAAAGCGTTTCTCCATACCGTCTAATACATTTTTTCTACGTCCATTTAGACCTGCGCTTTACTTATTCCTTTACTAATGTTTTCCACTTTCGCTCTCTACAATGAATTTTCAAAGTTGCGACCATGATGCCCTCAACGCAAAAGAGTATAAAAATTGTTGCGGAAGGAGGAAGCAAGATTGTTGTAGAATAAAGGAGGAAGCAAGATTACTGCATAAAGATTGTTGTTGTGGCAATGTTGACATGGTGCTCTCTTAGCCATATCAACACTTAGCAGAGTGTCACTGACGACAGGGACTAAAATAAAAAAATTTAAAGTTTACAGTGATCAAAACCTATGAAAAAAAAAGTACAGGGATTAAAACCAAAATTGCTTACTTTTCAGGGACTAAAACCAAAGTTCATTTTCATACGTGGCAGCTGACGTGGCATATTTGCTGACGTGCCGGTACTGATGTGACTCTCCGTTAGCCACGTCAGCACTTAACGGAGGGTGACGGACGGCAGGGACTAAAACCAAAAGTTTTAAATTTACAGGGACCAAAACCAAAGGAAAAAAAGTGCAGGGACTAAAATCAAAACACCTACTTTTCAGGGAGCAAAAAGATCATTAAACCAACAATATTAAAGTATATGCATTTAACCAATTTAAAACCCAAACGTATATACAATAATCAATCATAATCTCATATTCTAATTTGATACTTTAAAATTCAATCAGCCACAAATCTTTAATATTAAAATTATAAAATTCTGTTATCATTTCACAATTAAAATTTTGTATAAGTACCAACTACAAAAATTAAAGAAGGTTTAAATAAGTTTTTGGTCCCTACAAAGTTCATCAAATTTGGTTTTGGTCCTTATGAAATTTTTTCTTAGGTTTTCGTCCCTGTAATCTCACAAATTTTGCAAATAGTCCCTACCGTCATCTTTTTCCGTTATCTAGTACTCATGGGTATCGATATAATTTTATTTTACTGTCCGACTTACTGTAAAATTTGGCCATAAAATAGAAACAAAATCATATATTAGGGACATAAGGTTAAAATTGCTAAATTCCTTCATTTTGTATGATATCTAGTACTTAGGGGGTACCGAGGTAATTTCTCGTTCTTGTCCGACTTGCTCCAAAATTTGGCTAGAAAATAGAAATAAAATCATACATTAGAGCCAGAGGGTTAAAATTGACAAAATTATTCATCTAGTATGATTTCTAGTACTCATGGGTAAAAATAGGGACTATTTACAAATTTTTTGAAAATATAGGAACGAAATCCTAAGAATATTTTTTAAAAGGACTAAAACCAAAATTGGTAAACTTTCCAGGGACTAAAAGCTTATTTAAACCATTAAAGAAACTTAAATTTTTCCTTTTAATCGCTGCCATTATTCCAACACAAATAACTTAATTGCTAAAACCAAAAGGAGCACGTAAGGACTTGGATATTAGAAGCAAATGATGCTATTGGGGCATATGGGAATAGCCATTAAAGAGATCTAGAAAACATGGGACATATACGAATCCCAATCCCCTAACTTTTTGGTGCCAAAAGTCATATGTCTTTAGTGTATTTTGAGAAAGAAAAAGGTGAGAGAAAAATAAGAGATAAGATGATATAAAATAATATAAAAAAGAGATAGAGAGAAAGTCAGGTGATTTTTGACACCATAAAATTTGAGGATCTCATAGCCATCAAAGAGATCTATTAATGAGAATAGCCATCAATTGAAGGACACGTTTTTCAGGAGACGTATAGTCCAGTCCACACACTCATGTACCCATCAATTGTCTTTGCTACATCTCATAATAATCAAGCAAATTCCTGAATATTCTCACCTCCATAACAATGAAAGAGATAAGATTTACCTTCCTGTTCTTATTCCACTACTAATAAATTAATATAATAACAACAATTGAAGCCTGTGGGAGTAGTGGAATAATATCCGTTACTGTTGAGTGTTAAACTTAACATTTTTTAAATTCATTCGGTTTAAATAAGCTTTTAGTCCCTGAAAAGTTTACAAATTTTGGTTTTAGTCCTTGTAAAAAAAAATCTTGGGATTTCGTTCCTATATTTTCGAAAATTTTGTAAATGGTCCCTATTGTTACCCCTGAGTACTAGAAATCATACTAGATGAAAAAATTTGTCAATTTTAACCCTATGACCCTAATATATGATTTTATTTCTACTTTCTAGCCAAATTTTGGAGCAAGTCGGACAAGAATGAGAAATGACCTCGATACCCCCTGAGTACAAGATATCATACAAAATAAAGGAATTTAGCAATTCTAACCTTATATCCCAATATATGATTTTGTTTATATTTTATGGCTAAATTTTACAACAACTCGGACAGTAAAATAAAATTACCTCGATACCGATGAGTACTAGATAACGAAAAAAAATGACGATAGGGACTATTTGCAAAAATTTTGAGATTACAGAGACGAAAACCTAAGAAAAAATTTCATAGGGACCAAAACCAAACTTGATGAACTTCGTAGGGACCAAAAACTTATTTAAACCAATTCATTCCTCAAATCCAACATTTGCTCATATACTATCACTGCCTTGTGCCCAGGTGGTCACTGGCTCTAGTCGTGGTCTCATGGAAATAGCATTCACATTTTTTAATTCCTCTCTCACTCCTCAAATAACCCAATTTTTTTCATTCCTCAAATAGCCCAAATAATCTTAGGGATAAGCAGCAAATAAACTTTTTTATTTCAGTTATGTGAAATAAGTTTTACTTCAGTATAATAAGGTTGATAATAAGCCATGATCAATGCTTCAGAATAAGTGGTACCAAATTAGAGTTGGCACTCAACACATTAGAAAATGCAGATTCGTAGCAACTTATTTCATAGCATAGCGGACATATGAAAACCCCACACATAAAATATATATAATAATAACAGCAAAAGGCCAAAACAGAATTTGATTTAACATTTTTTTTGTGTAAAAGGAAATAAAACAAAAGCCACTGAGAAAAGAAAACAAAGCCTAACTTCAGCTAGCATCTTAGACCCCATGACAGATCCACATTTTCTTTTTAGTAAAAGAGGAATGCTTAATACAAATTGGTGTCCCTTTTGTTTTTGGATGTATTTTCGATATACGTATATATAAAGATGATAAAAAGTAAGTAAGAAATAGAAAGAAACACATACGGTGTCATATAAGGTGTCTAAAATTTGTGTCTAAATAACACAACTCTTAGTAATATACATCATACAGTTTGAAGGAGTCAAAGAAATTAATACCAAGAACTGAGGGCATGCACTTAAGGGACGGACCCAGACTGAAATGATAGGAGGGGCCAAGTATATACACGCCGAATTTCATATAAATATTCATAATTATTTGTTCCACAATGTTAATTACATTAGTAATCTATCAATAAATATGATAATCTAGCCACCCAAAGTAGACATTCATCCCTCGGCACTTGCATTCAACATCAGGGTTTAGCATGCATCTAACACGCATTGGGTATATGATGTTGATGACTTTTTGGACATAATGGGTAACCGAAATTTCAAATACTCGATAAATCTTTAAACGACCATAACTTTTGATCTGGATGAAATTTTTGGACATATTAGATATGCACGGAAAGCTCTTTTCGAGACCGCCGTCTTAACAACTAGGTTTTTGGCAGCAGTGGCCAAAGCCCCTCCTATAATACATCTAGATCCGTCCCTGTGCAGACTTACCGTGCAAAGAAGATTTCCATTAGTGCGACTGCACCCACGGTAAGACCAGCCTACATAAACATTGGGAAATCATAGAAAAAGTATATTGAGTGAAAGGAATTTGAAGATTGTGAGAATAGAAAATGTAACACCCCCTTGGACATTACTATACAAACACGTGCGAAAATAAATTAAAAGAATTTTGCTGGTTGCTTTCGAAAATTGATCTATTTTGATGTCGGAAAATCTGGGTATAATATAATTTCGTCCGAATACTTAGAACTGAACATGCACAACATAATATTGACAACCATATTATTCACGACAGAATTTCAAATCATATAAAGATTTTTAAAACACCTACACAACATTCCCAAAACATATCACCCAAAGAAAATCCTAAGCTGGTCGCTCTACAAGACACTCACTGGTAGGACCTCGTGATCATCTCTGTGATCGCACATCTCTTTCTGCAATCTAAACTTAAGTCTCCAAATGACTTAAGGAACTCTCTTGCAACATCTGCATTCTTGTACTAAGGTACAACAGCAAAGCAGGAGAACATGTATATGCAAGGGTGAGTTCCAACATATGGATTTTAAAACGATAACCATATGCACGACACACAAATAACATTTAACAAGTATAATCAATAATAAACAATCTATTTATCAAAGGGTTTCATACCCGACAATCTACGTTGCTTTAAAAACCATGACACTTCAATATTCATCAATTAACTTTTGTACCTAATCTCCGGAGCTCCAACCAACAAGTAAATGAGCTGATCAGGCTCCAATTGCCAAATAAGGCAGAATCAATGCCAGATATGGCAAAGTTTAAATAACCATTCCACAGTCCAAAACGAGGCAAAGTGGTGACTACGTATAGCACCTGGTTTTCTTGGTCATATATCCATCAAGGCACAGTGATGCAAACTGCATGAATACTTGCCATCAAGCATTCAAGTCCTATGCAAAGGCATGTCTGCCCAAAAATGCATGTAAAACGTTTTGTTCACGCCATTTTCTTTGTGTTCATTCTTTCTTTGTTGAGGCTCAAAGGCTCACCACTAAACCAAGGTTTAAACATTTAAGTTAAACAACTATTCCAATAAAAAAGGACTCCAAGTCCAAACTAATCAAACAGACTCCAAGTCGAAAATGTGCAAATCACGAAATCTAGACCCATGCACCAGATTTAGATTCGTAGATTTTGGCGCACAAAAATCAATATAGATTTTTATAGGACATCTAGTCCATAACTTCACCTTTCGGACCCCGGGCCCATATCATAAAACACTAGACACCGACATCTCGGTAGCTAGGTGCGTTTCAACTTTAAACAACATTTTCGCTCTGTGAAACACAAATCCAAAAACAAAGTTTCCTCAACTTATCCAAGTTGTCGGAAATAACCCGTTGTATAAATCCACTTTACCAAAATTCATTTTACGTTGGAAATTCGTTTTATAAAATCATCAAAATCACTTAAAATTCATTTTCTTTCAAAAATCAATATTTTGAACTTGAAAATATTGCTTTGAGACAAATTCTCTATTTTAACTAATATTACCATTTTAATAATCATACTGTAATTATTGTCGGAATTGTCCGACGTTTGACGTTTTAAAAACATTTTAAATCCAAATATGACTTTTCTAGTCAAATAATTTTTCCAACACCATAATAAAATTATTTTTGAAACTTATTTTCTTAAAATAACATTTTCTAATATTTTGAAATTTCTTACGTATAAACTAACAGTACAAAAATATTTTCACGGTTATGTCCTCACTATGACTCTTAAAACACTCTTACGCCGTTAAATCATTAAAATAATATTATTTTTCACTAGTATCCATTTTGTACCAATCAAATGATTAAGTAATAATATATTACTATTTTCCACTAATTAAAACTCATTATTTCATGAAAAGCTTATTAACGCTTGTAACCTC
This sequence comes from Echinosophora koreensis, assembly GCA_035048595.1. Classification (NCBI taxonomy): domain Eukaryota; kingdom Viridiplantae; phylum Streptophyta; class Magnoliopsida; order Fabales; family Fabaceae; genus Echinosophora; species Echinosophora koreensis. Next base: position 317,443 of record JAPCYP010000068.1, read on the forward strand.
GTAATTAATTGAGCACTGACTACTGTCAGGCTTTCCAATCCACAATCAACATCAAAAATCATTTTATACAAATAATAAAGCAAATAGCAATTAATGGCATACAACAACATATAATCACAATTAAATGCAGATAATTAAAAGCAGATAATTTTGAAACAAAAATATAATTACGTAAAACAATACATACACCAAATAATTTATGCAGACCACAAACAATTTACATACAGCTATCGTAAAAATCCCTCAGGTACTCCCCTTACCTCTTGAAGATTTTTTTCTTGCCAACCAAAGTTCCATCAAGTGTCCGGTTTCCACAAAACGCGTACACGATTCACACAACAATTTATCCTTCAACAAATCATAATCAACAAATTAACAAACAAACAACTAAATACACCCATGCTCCTATATGATAGGTTCGGCCCTAAGGTTGTTAAGTTGGCTAGACATGATAAAATTTTGCAAGTTTTTGGATTAGTGATTCTTAATCACTCAAAACCCTAAAACAATGATTAACTTACAAAGGTTGAAATAAAATACTCCAAACTTTGAAGAACCCTAATTCGGTCATGACACCAACTATAGGCTAGAGATCTCAAAATTTCACACACTCTTAGATCCATTACCTTAGAGTAGTGTAGAGTTAAGATAAAATATTATAAGTTGAAAATGAAACAAAATCTTTCCATTCCTTAAAAACATAATTTCGGCCATGAGTAAAAATATGGCTTAGAGGTTTTCATTTGATTAAACAAGCATGGATTCAATACCTATATGAGCTATAAGGATTGAATCAAGCAAGACATGTCAAAAAAATGAACAAAGCCCACCCCCCCCCCCCCCCCCCCCCCCCCCCCAACCACCACCACAAAATTAGGGTTCGGCCTCAACAAGATCATAGGGCACAAAATTTTAGTTTGATCCATCCTCTTGGATCTTAAATATAGAGAGGATATTAAGATCATAGAAATTAGTTTCATGCTTATTGGATTTTTCTATGATTTACTATGAATTTTCAAATTTTCTAGATCTAGGAATTGAAAAATATGATCAAGACTTCAAATCACAAAAATGAATGAAGAACATGATGATGATTGAGTGAGAGAAGCATGGTATACCTCTTGGAATTGAAAAATGATCTAAGAATCAAGCACTTCCTTCACAAAAATGACTTATGGAACTTAAGCTCTTTAATGGAAAAAATGGAGAAAAATAATGAAGATGATGAACATTGCCTTAAATAGAAGTGAAATGGGCTCTCAAATGGTGCTTGGGCCATGGCTTTTGGGGGCAATAGGCCCAAGGCATAAATTTTTAGGGACAAAAGAGTAATCTCACAAAATGACATTTTTGTGGTATTAAGACAACATAAGGACAAAATGGTAATTTTGCCTAAGGTAATCATGAAAATTATGTGGTTGAGGTTGAAGGAGAGGTGGCTGATTTGTGTCCACAAATTGTAGGGCAAACTTGTCATTTCAATGAAAGTTCAAGGGTAAAATGGTCTTTATACTAATTTGACGAAATATCTAGATATTTGTTTAAATGTAATCATGACATTGGTGGGTCACCCCCTATGAGTCATCATGACTCATTGTCTTCATCCATCCGGTGTCGAATTTTGTCTCTGCACATCCGTTCTCGACTCCGTCGATTACCCGATTTAGGATTTTATAGCCGCAATAACTTATTTATTTTGAAGATTTTTCAAAATAACCTATATTATTGGAAATGAGATATAAAATTTATTCATTTCGTTCTCGGGTCAAAATTAGGTTTTCTGATCAGTAAAATCTTACTGTCAGTGAAAACCCAGACCGGGTTCCGTCTGAATTTTCAACCGAAAATTTAAACCGTATACTTATAAAAATAAGTATGATATGAATATGACTTTGGTTTTCCCAAAATCATTTTCGAAGTTTCAGATAAAAATATAAACGTTTATTTATATTTATACAGATATTAGAAAACGGAAAATCGAGGTGTCCCGAGAAAACAAAAATAGAAATGATAAATTGATTTATGAAAGCTACCTTGTTGATAACATGCCTCAACAAACGCTCACCAAAAAACTATAACCAACACAACAAAACTTATCCAAAAAACTATCTTAATAACTACAAATTAGCCACAAATCCCTATACCTCTTCAAAAGCATGGGCAGTCAAAGCTAACATCCTTTTATAACTTCCATCATATTCCATTGCCTTTTTTCTACTCTATTCTTGATAGCCACATTGAGTTCCCCTTTTAAAATAGAAAGAAAAAAAAAAACAAAAGAACACACAAAAAAACTCAGGAAGTAGATCTAAGAAGGGAGCTCGTCCAAATCCAAACAGCACGCCGCTACCCCTCTGTTGTCAGCCTTCACCTAAACAGCTTACCACCACCACTTCGATTGAGACAATAGGAAGAGAACCATAAAAAGTGAAGCAGTTGAGTGAGGCAACGGTGGAAGGAAGTGTGTAATGAAGGGTGAGTGAGAGAAGAATAACTTCCGAGAGAAGGAAGTCAAAATGTTGGGGGAAAATGAGACGCAAAGATCATGAATGTGTCAGTGATGAGACATCAGCAAGTAATAAAAACGGTGAGAACCGGATATCGTTCACAGAAATTAGCTACCAAGTATCAATTCACAAGTTCAACAACTATCTAGATTAAAATAGAGCTCAAAATAAATAAAATAAAACAAAAAAACAATAAAATATTTTTTGAATTTTTGTTAAGATAAAATAGAAATAAAAGTGCTAGGGATTTGATTTCACCCAATTATGAATCCGGATTCCTCATAGACAAGGAATTTTATGAATTATCAAAACTCTAATTATCCTAATCTCAATTAGCATTTTGAAGGACAAATTCCCTTAATTAATTGAAACATAATTCCTTAGTGAATCAATTCTATCAAACCTTACTAACTACCCTAATTCCTTAGGTCTAATTAAGAAGGCATCATGATAAAAACTCTATGGAACATGTGAAAAACTCATATTAATCAAGTTACATATTCCTAGATAAACCCAATTAACAATGATGATTACAAGAGGCATAGTCCACATATCACTACTCATAGCATATACATGAACCCTCAAAACACAAGAACGGTAGCTAAGCATTCAAATGTCATTAAGCACGATAAACATCACATCAACAATACCAAATGTTTATAAGATAATCAGAGGGTCAATTAAAAGGATTACATCAAAATCCTAGTAAAAAAGAATTTAGCAAGACATGCTGAATACTAGAATAAAATAATAACAATAATAACAAGAGAACACCACACTACTGGATTCCTCCTGCAATGTTGCGCTCCTGCTCTCGCTATTCCGGCTGCTGCGCGGCTACTTCCCTTTCTCCCTGTGTGTTAATGTTTGCGCAACCTCCCTTTATTATTTTTTATTTTCGCTGCTACCTCTTTATTTTCCAAAGTGTCTGTTCCTTTTCTATTCTATCAGTTTTCTCACGAGGCCTGGTTCTTTCCTTTTAATTCACATTGCAATTTACTTTCTCCTCTCTTCAGCCTTGCTTTACGTGGATCATCCCTTTGGAATTTTCCAACACAGAATTGGTTTCAATTGTCATAAACCAACAATTCATTCTTGCTTCGCATGGCATGTGGTTTCTTTTTCTTCAATTCTAATGAAGGGTCTTATTTTTTTCAACTCACTAATAAATATTCCTACCTCCTTTCTCTCAAATTATTTAATTTATTCACCAAATTATCCTTCATCTTTCCCTTTTCCTCACCACATCCTTTCCCTTCCCACCCCTCTTCTTCTTCTTCTTCTTCTAGTCTACTACCTCCCAAGTCCCACCACACCCTTTCCCTCCCAAGTGATAGTCACTCTCCTCCTCTTCTTCAAAATCACTACCACCCTGCCATTTAAAACCAAAAATATTCTTCAACACCCGTCAACGACTCCGTCGCCATCAACAGTGGAATCGTAGCTCAGTGACTCAAACCATTTTCGATCAGAACCCCATCGCCATTTTCGGTGTTTACAAGGTTTTGTTGCCTAGGGAGATATTCAGGAGGAATTTGACTGCGTCTGCCAAGCCCCGTCGGTTCAGCCGCCGGATGACAATGACGCGATGCTTTCGTCGTAGAGTTCGCCTGGGGTTCGATGACCAACCTTCGCACCTTTCGCCACTGCCGGGTTTTCGCCAAGAAATGCCATCGGAAGCTGGTGCTTCTTCTGGTGTTGTTTACGGTTTCAAATCCTTTGTTATGGTGTCAATCATGTATTAAGCGTTAAATGAGCCTTTGTTCTTGTTCACATTATGGTAAGTCAATCATATATATGAAAAAAACAATCATGATGTGTCCTGCAACGTGTGGTGGAAATGGTGTAGTGGCCTGGTGGGACTTGGGAGATAGGAGAAGAAGAGGAGGAGTGGTGGGAAGGGGAAGAGTGTGGTGAGGAAGAGGGAAAAAGGAAGGATATTTTGATAAATAAATTGAAGGAGAGGAAATAGGAATATCCATAAGTAAGGTGGGAAAAATAAGACCCTCTAATGAACCACCAAGGTGTCTAGCAACATGGCCTTTTCCTTAGAGTTGTGATACAATGATACAACTTTTTGACACACATACGGTTTACGTGTGCAGGGGACACGCGCACAGGATATCATGCACTGTAGCGCTACAGTAGCATCTTTTTTTTTATTTACATTTTGACTTTTTTAAAAAATAAAAATTGTTTCTAAAAAAACTCGTTAACCAGATAATGAACTGAATTCACCAGATATTTGTACTTGATTCATCAGATATTTGTACATGCTTAACCAAAAAATTTGTTTCTCAAAAAAACCCATTCACCAGATAATGAACTGAATTCACCAGATATTTGTACATGATTCACCAGATATTTGTACATGTTTAACCAAAAAATTTATTTATCAAAAAAACCCATTCACCAGATAATGAACTGAATTCACCAGATATTTGTACATGATTCACCACTTAACAAAAAATTTATTTCTCAAAAAAACCCATTCACCAGATAATGAATTGAATTCACCAGATATTTGTACATGATTCACCAGATATTTGCACATACTTAACCAAAAAATTTATCTCAAAAAAATCCATTCACCAGATAATGAACTGAATTCACCAGATATTTGTACATGATTCACCAGATATTTGCACATACTTAACCAAAAAATTTATCTCAAAAAAATCCATTCACCAGATAATGAACTGAATTCACCAGATATTTGTACATGATTCACTACTTAACGAAAAATTTTATTTCTCAACAAAACCCATTCACCAGATAATGAATTGAATTCACCAGATATTTGTACATGATTCACCAGATAATTACACATACTTAACCAAAAAATTTATTTATCAAAAAATAACATTTAAAAAAAAACCAAAACTTAAATTTAAAAAAGAAAAAAAGAAAAAAAGAAAAAGAAAAGTGCGCTACAGTGCCGCACAGTGCAGCTACAGTGCCGCACAATGCGGCACTATACGGTGTAAGCATATGTGTGTCAAAAAAGTGTGTCAGGGAGGCATTTCTCTTTCCTTACATAGGCTTTAATGTCTTTTTTAATTTGAAATGGGCTCTCAACACTTATCCATCCAGGGAGTAATGATATTCTAACACCTGATTTGGACACCTCCAGCGACACCTTTGTTAATCACGTGTAAATTTTTGGTTAATTCAATTCATTATATGGTTAATGGGTCATCTAAAGCTTATTTTCCATAACCATGTAAATATTTGGTTAATCACATGCAAATATCTGGTTAATTCAGTTCTTTATATGATTAATGGGTCATCATGAATTAACCAAATATTTGCACCTGATTAACCATATAATGAAATGAATTAACCAAATACTTACACCGATTAACCAAGGTGTCAAAAGTTGGTGTCAACTTTTGGTGTTAGAATATCATTACTCCTATCCAGGTATCAATTTCATCTTTATTATTTTCCTATAAATGTAAACAAGTAAAAATATTATAAAAATAATCTCAAAATTTTTTTTAATTAAAATAACTCTAAAAACAATAAATTAAACTAAAATATGTAAATCACTGATAGCTAAACGGGAAAAAAATATATGAGTAAATAGATAATTTGGTCCTTGAAATTGTGAAATAGTATCAATCTGATCCCTGAAATTACCGAAATTTTAAATTAGTCCCTGAAATTGTAAAACGGTAATAAACTTAGTCCCTCCGTGGGAAATCGTATGGACTAGGTTGATTTTATCTTAACAGTGTCAGGGACTTAATTGATATTAAGTGAGTAAAATGAGGGACCAAGTTGAAACTAACTTATCAGTCAGAAATGTTTTTGGAATTTCGATAATTTTAAGGATCAAGTTAATATTATCTCACAATTTCATGGTATAAATTGTGTGTATATTAAAAGAAAAAATATTAAAAAGGGGACCACAAAGTAAATGCAAGACTTCCTGGTTAAGGAACCACAACACTAGCTATAACGTGTAACCCTACCCTTGTATTCTCTCACTCTCCTACTCCCACTCTGACCACATTCTCTCGTCTCTCCTTTGTCTCGATCGTCGTCGACCCACCAGCAGCGCCGCCGTCCGACACCGCGCGCGGCTGTCTCTCTCTCTCCCTCATCTCTCTGTTCACACCGAGCCGCTGACTCAATGAAAAACCGTATCGTTGCTTCCTTTTCCAATCTCATGAAAACCCGTGAAGCTAGGCCGCCACCGGCGGCGCCGCCTCAGCCCAACGCGCCGCTATCTCCAGTCATCCTTGACGAGATCATGGTGGAAATTCTGTCATGGCTGCCAGTGAAGTCTCTCCTGAAATTCAGGTGCGTGTGTAAGTCATGGAAATCCCTAATCTCAGATCCTAAATTCGTGAAATTGCAGCTTCGTAGATCTGCTACAAAGGGCAACCTCTTGTTAGTGTGGGAAAGTAAACCATCTCGCGATTTTCTCGTTCCCTGCTCCATGCGTTCTTTATCGAGGAACCCATCATCATCCGCCATTGATGAAGAGTACTGCTTTCCATTAAACGGCGGCGACGATAATTGCTGCGAGGTTGTTGGTTCCTGCAATGGCTTGGTCTGTATGCTTGGTATTAGTCATCAAAAGTGGTTTCCAGAATACTACTTTTATGTATGTAACCCAGCTACAAAGTTAGCATCCAATGATTTTGCACGTTTAGATGTTGGTGACAGTTTTAATTATTATAGGTTTGCATTTGGTTATGATAAGTTAAATGACACTTACAAGGTGATAGCTTTCATGTTTAACGGTAAAGTTAGGGAGGAGTCACAGAAAAACCAGGTGAAAATTTGCGGCTTGGGCGACAATCGTTGGAGAGATGTTCATAGGTTTCCTGTTATAACCTTTTATAATGTTGATAATCCAGGGCATAATAATGGAGTATACTTTGACGGAACCCTTAATTGGTTAGCATTGTGCAACATCAATTCTGCTGTTATTGCTCAATTTGTAATTGTTTCGCTTGATCTGGGAAAGGAGAAATGCAAACAATTTTTGCTGCCTCGTCTTGATGAAGCACTTCCGGTTGATCCAACGATTGGGGTTTTGATGGATTGCATGTGTTTTTCTCATGATTACAACAGAACCCATCTTGTGGTATGGCAAATGAAGGAGTTTGGAGTTGAAAAGTCTTGGACTCAATTCATTAAAGTTAGTTATGAGGATCTTCAATTTGATTGCTTGGAATATCCTTTGATCCCATTGTGCGCATCTGATAATGGTGATGTCCTGATAATGGTAACTGTTGCTGAACTGCAAGCAATTTTGTATCATCGGAGAGATAATAGAGTAGAAAGAACAAAACTTCCCAAATATATACATTGGTGCTGTACCTTGAGTTATGGTGAAAGCTTGGTTTCGCCGTGTTACAGTTAAGTTCTTCTGTGGCAGGTTGATTATATGAATTTATTTTAAATAATGTATATTGTTTTAAACTCTTGCCATTTGAAGTTTGGGATATATAAGTAGATTGTTTTAAATTTTTTGGTGGTGCCATAGTTTTGCTATATTTTTTGAAGATTATCTATGGCCTATTGGTAATATTTGAATTGAAAATGTATGGATTGGATTAAGTTGTTTTAATTTTATATTAATTGTTGGCTAAAAGGTCATTTTCCAAAATGGTAATTGATTCTCTCCTAAATATTTTATTATTAGGTTGGTCTTCAAAAGGTTTTAAACAAAATGTAGAAAAATAACAACTAGAATTATTTTACTTCTTCAATCTTGCTATTAATTTCATTTACTGCCAAATTTACAGATATGCAATACTTGAAATGAGTGTTTGTTTTATGCTGTTTGTATATAGGAAACTTTTCACTTGAACATCTCTTGACTGAAATTCTCATTTCTCATGTCTTTTATTGAGATGGTACATGGCCACACGCTTGTATTCTTAGCATTAGGTTTGAAGCTAATTTCTTTCTTTGTTTACACAGGGATTGGCTGTACTTTTGAGCATGTTGCATTCTTTTTCCTGTGTGTTTTTGTTGTGTTTGCTGTTATTGAATTGTTTTCTTAATCTTGCTAGTATTTGTTCTATCAAGAATTTTTTCTTCAATTTCACTTTCAAGTCTCACACGGCTCTTTTTGAATTATAGATCTACAACCCTAGCTTCAAGGACATTGTGCATCATTGATGGTATGCAGAGGGATGGTATCAAGGAAGAAAGGATGAGGGGCCTTATTACTGAAGGCTTTTATGTCCCTATTGAAGGCTTTCTTTTAAGTTGTTTTGGGATAAATAGTAGTAACTTCTTGCCTAACAACTATGGTGTTTTGCAGCTATACTCCTATTTATGTAATGGTAATTAGAAGACTTAATCTCTATATAAGTAATTTATTTTCACTTTTTGCCTCACCATTTGGGGATATCAGAAAAATGTTATAGTTGAAATTTATCTTGTTTAACAGTAGCTATCTTTTGTAATGTTTAGTTGAATGAGTGTCTTTTTCTTTCGTTTTTAAGTTCAAATTCAAAAAAACTGGTTCAACTATATTTTCAACTTACCCATTTGAGTTAAAAAAAGTTTAAAATGTCATCTGTTATTTACAAATTGTGCTGATAAATCAACAACATTATTAATCATCCATTTACTTTGTTAATGGAGGCAATATGTGTGTGATCACTCTTAAAAGACCCAGCCTCCATTCTCAGCCTCCTTCGACCAAACACATGGTTTTCTTTTTGAAGAATCTCCCTCGTCCTATGCACCATAATATGGATGAGATAGTCATTTCTAATTCTTACTACCAATAGATCTAAGATGTTGATTAGAGTTTGGCCAAACTCTTGCAGTTTCTGAAGGTTTTAGATTTCTTGCAATTAGGAACGATTTTGTTGTGTGGTGTCACTGGCGTGCTTTCACTTTTCCAGCAATCTGTGTTTGCTTGTTGCTTGGAGATAGAAATTGTTTATCAGTGCAGGGCATGTCTAGTTTTTTTTTTATCAAACAGTCCATGGCTGCTATTTTTCCCATAGTCCTTTCCTTTGAAGTTTCAAATTCATGCAAGAATTAGATTTTTCCAACATTCCATTCTTTTTAGATATTATTAGAGTATAGTTCAGTTGAATATCAGCTGCAGTTTCATTATACACATAACTGAAAGTGTTGAGTTAGCACTATTCAGTTTTGGTGATAGTTAGGGAGTATCTTAAATCAGTATGTTAGGAGATGCACCTGGCTTTAAAAGCCAAATGTATTTGGATGATGTTGAAGAAAAAAAACAAATATCATTGTCAGGATTATCATTTCTCTCTCTCGCTCTCTCCCAATGAGAACAAGTGTCATAGCTGATAACATAATTCCTATTCCACTGATGTTACAGAGGGGACTGATTTCAGTATGCAACAATGCCAGATTTCATTTATAATAGTTTTAGGTGGAAGAAGAAATGAAGCTTAAGTTCAATTTCAATTTAAGATTTGAAATCTGCTGTAGGTATCAGATATACTCTTTCTTCTTACATCTTTGCTTATTTTATTTCAGTTTCGATTTTGGTTGCTCTCTACTCTTGGATGTTTTTTTTTTTTTTTTTTGCTTGCTCTTGGTCTCTCATGATTTGAGTTTTCCTTTTTTATTTTTTTGGTCTTGGTTTTTTGTTCCTATTCTGGTTTTTTATCCCCTTCTGTAGATATTTTATGGAGAAGGCCTTTTGTATTAATTGTTGTTTCTCAATGGTGTTGAATCTTGTTTTTGCTTTGATTTGATTTTGTGCTACGTGAAGGTGTTTTTGGTTATTTTTGTTTGATATTTCAATTGGGTATTTGGGTTTTTCCTTTTCTTTTATGAGCCTAGTTATAGCTAATATTTTATTTGTTTTCTGATTTTTTGTTGTTTTTCTTCTTTGTTAAATCTTCTACTTGGAGCCTAGTTTTCAAATTAGTAGGCGAGGTTACAGTTAATCAGTCTCTTCTGGCTTTGTGATTGAAGCTAGCAACGTAGAGTGGGAGCACTGATCTGTGGTCATTTACATATATAAAAGTCCAGTATGTTGGTCATGACTTGATTGATATTATGATATATAATTGTTCCACTTACTTTTTATCTTTCTCTGTATTTCTCTGTCACTCGCTCCATCTTTCTGCAGCTAGTTACTTTATGTTTCCCCATTTTGATGAACTTGGACTCGAGAGTGTAAATCCACATCCAATGAAAATGTCACTTGGTAATTATAACCTGAATTTCTTTCTCTTCAATAATTACATACAGATGGATTGTGCTAACTTGTTTTCAGAAGATATGAAATGGATGTTCTGATACAAACTTGGTCTGTTATAGACTTGTCTCATACATGATACTGATACTTCATCAGTTCATTGTCATAACAAACAAGTCATAACTGTGCTTGTTTTCCATGAAGACTGTAATTAAGCCCTGATCTAGCATACAGTGGCCAGCCCCTAATGTTGGGAAATAGTATTTGCTAGTTCTTAATGTTGTAGTAAAATGTTTACCTTATGGTCCATGTCAAGTTGTATAGATTAGGTACTACTGAGATAGGCTACTGATATAACAGGATCAGCTTGAATTGCTTGTTGTCAAGTTTCCTGGCAGAGGGTAATAAATTCTCGACTACATTATTTATTTATACAACTAAAATTTCGATACCTAGGCAACAATCACACTACTACATCTCAAAATACGAGATATCTTGATGTCTACTTATGCTCACAGCATTCTATGATGTCTACACAGTTGTATCAATTTAGGTGTTGAAAAAAGTTTTCCTAAAATTCTAAATTGAAATTTTAACTGGTAGTGCAAATGAGTTACCATGGAGATGAATCTGGTTTTTGTGTTCCTGTAATTTTTTAACTGCAACTGACTCTCTGTTAAAAATGGAACAATGTCTTCTTTGTTGAATCACACTCTTTGGAAAATAGTTGTCTAATTTGAATTTGTTGGGTTGAGCCATGTGTTTTCACATCTTGAACTAGGGATTTTTTTTTTTTTTTTTATTTTTTTATTTTTTAGTTTTGGTATGTTTTAGATGAATTTGGCTGTTTTTGAGTTTTTAGCCTATGCATCCAAGTCAGAAGTTGAACCTCACAAGTTTTTGTGTTATATATGTTGTGGGGATAGTGAAGAAATTAGAGGAATCAAACCTAGCACAACCAATTTCTTGCATGAGTACATGAACCACAAGGACAGTAGAGAATACTTGGTGTGGTTGAAAAAGCTCAAGTTCATTGAAAGCATAAACCTTAACATCTGTTATGTGCTTAGGACCATCGTTTGAAGAAAGCAAGCATGGAAAATGCTGAATTTTTGTCTAAATTTGTGTTATATGTTTTAATGACTTACTTTTCATGGGAAAGGGGATCAGATATCCTATCATTGTGATTCAATAGTTCCAATTAAAACTAGATTATGCCTTAACAAGCTGAGACTTAGCTTAAAGCAACGAATTGACTGTTCATTGTTCCTTTCAAAACAGCTTCATAATATATTTCCTTTTTAGTTACATACTAATGGTTTGAAATTGCTTTATTTATTCAATATTATACTCAAATTTATATTTATTATTCATTGTTTAACAACTATTCATTGTTTGATCTGTCATTAATTATAATGCTATGAGGTTGATGGGGTTTGGTTTGAATTTTATTTCACTGATGTGAATACTTGGTTTTAATAGTTTCAGGTGCAATGCAATTGCTTTTTCTTTCTTTCTTTACTTTTACTTTGTGATATGAATGCAAATGCTTTCAAGATGTTGAGCTTTTGTATTGTAGTATGGCTCTCTGACTAATTTTAAACTTTCTTATATGATGCAAATGGGATCAAGATGTGGCTTGTTTCAGGTGTATGCATTCTAATTCTATCATGGGTATGACTTGATGTTGTAGCTTGCATTTTCACTGTAGTCTGTCCCTTTCTTTATTTGGCAAATTGGTTGAGTTCTTTAGGTGGCAGCCATCAACCCTGGCGAATAGCCTACAACCAACCAACTATAAAACCCATTTTGCCGCCTCTGAGACACATAGAAACTTTAGAACCTAGGTTGCAAATTAAGACTAGGCCTATCTAACTTCAGGGACTAAAACCATTGTTGTGAAATAGTCGGGGACCAAAACCATTGCAAAAAATGTTAGGAATCAAAAAAACTCACCTAAAATGTAGGGATTAAAAAGTTTATTAAACCTATGTTTATTTAAGTTTTAAAAGAGTGATTTTAAAATACTTTGAAAAAAAAAGGTGATTTTTGTTGTACAACTTTTATGTAAATCAAAAGCTATTTTATATTTGGGTACAATTATAAAAGTATTTTAAATAAAGGTTTTATTATGTAAATTTTGAGTTCTTTTTAAAATGCTAGAAAATATAATTTATTATAAAACCATTTTTATACATATTTTTTAGGCTTAATTGTATTTTTGGTCCCTCAATTTTTTCAATTGTGTAATTTTGGTCCCTCAAAAAATTTAATTGCACATTTCGTCCCTCAACTTTTTCAATTGTGCGATTTTGGTTCCTCAAAAATTTAATTGCACATTTAGTCCTATAATTTGTCGAATTGTGCAAAATCAATCCTTCCGTCCATGACTAGTTAATGTACAGTTAAATTTTTGAGGTACCAAAATCGCACAATTTTAAAAGTTGAGGGATGAAATGTGCAATTAAATTTTTTGAGGGATCAAAATCGCACAATTGAAAAAGTTGAGGGACCAAAAGTGCAATTAAAATTTTTGGGGGACCAAAATCACACAATTGAAAAAGTTGAGGGATCTAAAGTGTAATTAAGCCTTTTTTTTTTTATTTACCTTCAACTTTATAATAAATGCTCAACCAAAAACATGTAAGTTTAGAAGCGATTTTTTTTATATTATTAAACAAGCCTTCTTTTTATAAAAGAAAGCTTAAATAAACAGATTCTTAAATGTCTATCTTTAATAAAAATATTTTAATTTGACTTTCTTTTAACTACGGTAGGATATTTTGGTACCTTTTTCATTAACTAAAATTGTTCATACGTGGACTTGAGGGGTTTACAGGTTTCCAAAATGGACAGTGAGGTCTCCTGCTTGTTGGTGGTGGAAACAAAAAAAGTGGTCAGTTGTTGAGCGGCTTCGACAGTCGAACGTTCTTTCTGGTGCTAGAAGAAGCGTTCGAACCTCAGACCTTGTGCCTTTTGACACACGCTCTACCACTAAGCTATTCCGGTTGGGGGTACCTGTAAGGCACTCTGATGCTTAAATTAGCACCGGGGAGCAGGTTTGAGAGATGTATGAAATAGAAGGGAGGGGGGGAGAGAGAGAGAGAGAGAGTAGAGTAAAGTAAGAGAGTATGGTTGGCAACGAGGCAAGGCGGGGGCTAGTTTTACCTTTCTCGCCCCCGACTACCTAAAAAAAACCGACCCCGCCCCTACTCTCCGTCGGGGTTGGAAAAAAATCCTCATCCCCGCCTCCGACAATGAGTAACCAAATTTAAAAATTATTTTGTTTTAATTGAAATTAACAACTCAAAAATTACACTTTCAAAAAATAAATAAATAAAATCTTCCCACAATTAAAGAAATCGATCAGAAATTAGGACTTAGTTTTCTTCTAGCTGGAAATTAAAAAGAAATTAGTGCTTTAGAAGCACTTCGTTATGCTTCAAATAATATTAATAACATCAAAACACCAGAATATAAGCACAATCAAATTTTCCATGAGTTTTCAAAAAAAAAAAAAGTATCCCTTTATACATAATGGAACCTTTCAATTAAAACAAATTCAATCCCCTACATAGATATATGAGGGTATTATTGTAATTATATAAATAACGGAGCGGGGGCTGGGGTGAGTATCAATATCCCCATCCCCGTTCCTGATTTTGCAAAATGGGAAAAACCCGAACCCGAACCCGATCATAGTCAGGGCAGGTTCGAGTGGGTACCCATGAGTTTAGGTCTTGTTGTCATGCCTATAAGAGAGGGTGAGAAAAGTCTCCTTCATACTCCTTGTTGAGTCCTATTTATAAGGGACATAGTGGGGCACTCTTGTGAGTGGTCCAAAACAAAATCAAATCTCTTTTCAAAATTTTTAAAGTTAGAAGGTAAATTCAAAATTAGAAAAAAAATATATATATAGAAAGGAAGATTACTTTTTATCATAAATAAATAAAGAGAAATGCTATATAATAAATAAATAAAAATAAAAAATTTGATGAAATATGATTGTTAGATAAAATAATGGCTAAATTATTCTTTTGGTCCCTCATTTATTTTAATTTATTCAACTTGGTCCCTGTATTTTAAAAATGTTCAGGTTGGTCCCTTACTTGCCAAACGTTAACCAATTTGGTCATTTCCATTGAGATCCACCATTAAGTTTTCCTCTCGCCAGAAAACTTTGTTGGAATTTGGAAATACTACTGGAAAACTTCACTGGAATCTTCGTCTCTCACTCTTCCTCTCTCTCTCTCTCTCATGTTTTCTTCCCCTCTCTTCCTCTCTCTCTCTCCCCCTTCATCCCCCCTCTGTGCAGTGCTTAACCCTCAAAGCTTTCGAAGGGTATGCCTCCACTGAGTTGAAAGACCATTACCTTGATACCACACACCTGCAAACTGAAACCTTTTACTACATGCAAAGTAAGACAATACAGTAAAAACTAAAATAAAAATAAAAATACACGTTTAGAATGTAAAAATCGAAAGTATAGAACCTCCAGGAAGAACACTGGTTTGGGGTGACTGAAGTTGTGCAGAGACATGCAGGGGGTGGAGATCAGAGAACGCTTCTGGGCCAGTGCGCGTTCGCAGCCGGGACCGGTGGCTCACATGGTGGCATGGCGGTTGGACAACAGGAGGCATGCTGGTATCATGGACGGAGCTTCCACGAAGTGGGTGGCACGATCTGGGTGTTTTGAATGCAGAGGCACGGTGACGCAGTGGTCCGATGAAGGCTATGCAGGTGTTGATGCGGTGGTTAGAGTGCCTAGATGTGGCGGCTTGTTGTGGGGTGGGTGGAGAGAGGGGAAGAGAGAGAAGAAGATTCCAGTGAAGTTTTCTGAAAAACTTTAAAATGAAACTTAACGGAAAAAACCAAATTGCTTAACATTTGGCAAATAAGGAACCAACTTAAACATTTTTAAAATAAAAGGGATCAAGTTGAATAAATCAAAACAAATAAGAGGCCAAAAGAGTAATTTAGCCTAAAAGTTTAGATTAGAGGAATGCACGCTCCCTTGCAAGGTCGGGGAAGACCACCAACCTCAGTGGGGATTTTATAGTGGAATTTAAATATCATCTACAAATAGGGTACATTTGAGAATCGAACCCAAGTCACAGCGAGTGTGAGCGGAAAACTCGATCAGATGTATCAACCCCTGTTGGCTAACTCATGTATTATTTAAGATATTAATGGCTCGTTTTGGTGGTCATGATAAGAGAGACATGATAGGATAAGCTATCATATCATGTCTTAAACTATTGTTTGGTGCCAACAGGATAGGATAAATCAATACTGTCACATATCATATCCTGTCCATCTAGTTAAAATTTTATCCTGAGGGGTGAGCTGAGTTAGAACTTAACAGGATAGGATAGGATGATTTAAAATATAATAAAATATAAAAATATTTTATATATAAAATAATTAAAGTATAATAAAATATAACATGGTTACCAAAAAAAGTATAATAAAATATTTAAAAAATATTATTTTAAAATTATTTTTATTTTGCCACAAGGCTAATTTTGTTATTTTATATTATTTTTCAAAAGTGAAAAAAATATAAAAAAATTTATTCTAATAATTTAACTATAGGTAAATTAAAAACTAAAAATGAATATTCAAAATTATAAAAAAAAATTTAATCTAAGTTAAACAATATTTAAAAAATTTAAAAAATTATATGTAATTTTGTCACTAGGATAACTTTGTCTTTTTATATAATTTAAAAAAAATGAAAATTATTAAAAAAAAACTAAAATATAATGAAATATGAAAACACTTAGAATAAAAACGAACATTTTAAAATTCATACTAAAATTATAATGCTATCCAGTTGGTTATCTGGTGAACACCAAACGTCGGATAGGATAACAGTTTATCCTGCTCATATCATATCCCACTCCTATCAAATCATGCTCTCTTATCCTATCTGTCCATATCCTATCCTGACCACCAAACGAACTGACAAAATAGATCCTTAGTCCAAAGCCCAACTCTTTGTAGTTGTATCTAGCTTATGTAGGCTCTTAGTAGTTGTATATAGATGGTTGTATAGTTGTGGCTTTGGGCTAAGGGCATTGGGCTCTTTTATTAGATAAGATTAGGTTTATTAGAATCAGTTTTTTCTGTTACCTTCTTTTCTGTTTTTCTGTTTCTGCTTTAGCTGGTTATCACCATGCTATAAAACCTGGTAGACTCTTGAGAAGAATTTAATGAAATTACTCAGTGAAGTTTTATTCATTCATATCATATATTGTTGATTTTCTCAATATGGCATCAAAGAGCGACGATTCTGGGGATGAAAAGAAGAAGAAGCCAAAGAACCCGTGGGAGAAGAAACCTCATACCTCCGACGACGGCGACGGCAGCAATCCCACCAATCCAAACCCTGCGTATCTCTTAAGCTCCTCCGATAATCCAGGAATACCTCTCGTTGCAGCACCTCCCAATGGCAACAATTTTCGCACTTGGGCAAGATCTGTGAAAACAGCCCTACGAGCAAAAACAAAATTAGGGTTCATAAACGGCACAATCAAGAAACCTGATGAGGACTCAACAGAATATCTCAGCTAGGGCAAAGTCTTGCTTGGATCCTTAATTCCGTTGATCCTAAGCTTCACGCTAGCATATCACATGCTACCACCGCCAAAGAAATTTGGGATGATCTGGAAGAAAGGTTTGCTCAAACAAGTGCACCAAGGGTGCATCAACTATGGCGCACTCTCTGTTTACTGCAACAAGAATCGGGTACAGCGATTAAAGATTTTTACACGCAGTTCAAAGGATATTTGGATGAGCTCAGTGAGCTCCAACCGTTGCCAGAATGCACTTGTGGTGCATCCAGAGCACTCATGAAGAGAGAAGAAGAAAATAGAGTCCATTTGTTCTTGGGAAGCCTCGACAGTGATCAATTCGCACACATTAAGGCCACAATTCTCAACACTGAACCATTGCCATCTCTCAGGACTACTTTTAATCAGGTCTTGAGAGAAGAGTCTAGGTTCTTGGCTGAAAAAGAAAGGGTCTTGAAGAATGATGCAGGCTCAGCCTTCTATTCAAACAACACTAGGCAAAAAGGACGTGATGGTCCTAGGCCAAAATGCGAACACTGTGGGAAAATTGGGCATGTGAAGTCAAAATGTTTTGAGATTGTTGGGTACCCACCTAATTGGGACACACGCAGAACTCAGAGAGGTCTTGGCAGAGGAGCAGTCCAGAACAGTGCACACTTTGCTTGTGCAGATAAAGATCATAAAGAGCAATTGAGCCACAAGAAGGCATGCTTAAAAGGCATGCTTAAAAGGCATTTTTGGGTATTGGACAATGGTGCTTCTCACCACATGACCCATTTGCTTTCTCTCCTAGAGGAAGTAAAGAGCATTGAAAAGCCTTTTAATATAATAGTGCCTAATGGAGAATCAGTTTCAGTTGAAAGGATAGGAAACATACAATTAAATGACAATATAAAACTCATGAATATTCTTTATGTGCCAAGTTTTAATTGCAATCTTATTTCTGTTCATAAATTGATTAAAGATTTGAATTGCCAAGTTACTTATGATCTTAATGCTTGTTATATACAGGACTAGACCTCGAAGATGAGGATTGGATCAGGTGATTTGCTTGATGGAGTATATGTGATGCAAATTACAGCAAAGGGAACTTCCTTAGCAGCAACAAAGGATCAAACTACCTTGTGGCATGCAAGGATGGGTCATCCCTCAAACCAGTCATTACAGTATCTTTCTCCTTTCATAAAAAGTAGTTTCAATTTTAATAATATGTCTTGTTGTGATGTATGCCATAGGGCAAAACAATGTAGACTTAGTTTTAATTCTAGTTTGAATAAAGCTGAGGAACCCTTTGACTTAATACACTGTGACTTATGGGGCAAATACCAAACACCTTCACACAATGGTTCACATTTATTTCTTACTATTGTGGATGATTATAGTAGAGGGACTTGGGTATATTTGATGAAGGATAAGAGTGAAACTGCTTGCATTCTCATAAATTTTCACAAAATGATAAAAGTTCAGTTTGGTAGAAGTATCAAGAAGGTTAGGAGTGATAATGGGACTGAGTTCATTAACTCAACCATCAGAAGTTTCTTCCAAAAAGAAGCAATTACCCAAGAAACATCTTGTGTGGCCACACCACAACAGAATGGAAGGGTAGAAAGAAAGCATGGGCACATTTTGAATGTGGCTAGAGCTCTTAGGTTTCAGGGAAACCTACCTTTAAGATTTTGGGGTGAGTGTGTGCTTGCTGCCACACATATCATCAATAGAACCCCTACAGTGGCTAACAAAGGTGTCACACCATATGAAATGTTATATAGTAAAGCACCCTCTTATGAACATTTGAAGATCTTAGGCTGTTTATGCTATGTTAGGAATGCTTCTAAAAACAAAGATAAGTTTGATCCAAGGGCAGAAAGATGTGTTTTCATTGGCTATCCAACAGGACAAAAAGCTTGGAAAGTTTACAATTTAAAAACTAAAGAATTTTTTGTTTCAAGAGATGTGATTTTCTATGAAAATATTTTCCCTTTTGTTGAAAATACAAGCTCTACTGTTACCAATGAGAACACACCTACCCTAGAAAGCCTATCTCAACCCTTACTGCATTATCTTGATGAAACCAATCTCTCAGTGGAGAGAGCCAAGATGAGTTGAGAAACAACTCTCCTACCAGGATGGATGATGAACAGGGCACTGAGATCTTGAATACTGAAGATGGTGCTCATAGTGAGGGGGAGAACACCAGCACTCCCCAACAGGATCTTTCAAATAGGCCTGGATCTAGGCAACCACCTACCTATCTTAAAGATTATTACTATGAATCAGCCATAGCAAATGCCACTAGCAGGTCTCTTGATCCTAAACCCAAACCTGATATAGCTTACCCCATATCTAACTTTGTAGACTATAATCAGTTCTCTGGAAAACACCTAGCTTTTCTGGCTGCCATAGCAGAACATGAGGAGCCTAAGACTTATGACCAAGCAAATAAACAGACTAAGTGGAAGGAAGCCATGAGACAAGAGATATTAGCCCTAGAAGAAAACAAAACATGGGATATTGTCATGCTACCTAAAGGAAAGAAACCAATAGGATGCAAATGGGTATATAAACTTAAGTACAAGGCTAATGGTGAAATAGAAAAACATAAGGCTAGGCTTGTGGCTAAAGGCTACACACAAATTGAAGGGGAAGATTTCAATGAAACCTTTGCCCCTGTGGCAAAAATGACCACAGTTAGGTGTCTCTTAGCCATTGCTGTTGCAAGAAAGTGGGAGCTCCATCAAATGGATGTGAGCAATGCCTTCTTGCATGGGGATTTAGATGAAGAAGTTTATATGGATCCTCCATAAGGGTATCCCATTCCTAAAGAAGGCATGGTGTATAGGTTGAGGAAGTCTCTTTATGGCTTAAAACAAGCCTCTAGAAATTGGTTTTCTAAGCTATCTCAGTCTCTAAATGCTTATGGTTTTGTTGAAACACAAGCAGATCATAGTCTGTTCACCTACACTAATCACACTATTTTCATAGCTGTTTTGATATATGTGGATGATTTAGTCATAGCTGGAAATAACAGTCATGCTTGCACTGATGTCAAAATACATTTAAATAAGTGGTTTCATATGAAAGATCTTGGCACCCTTAAATACTTCCTTGGTCTGGAATTAGCTAGAGGAAAAACTGGTTTGTTCTTATGCCAAAGGAAATATGCCTTGGACATTTTAAATGAGTGTGGCATGCTTGCCTCTAAACCTGTTGCCTTCCCTCTTGAACAGAATCATCAGTTAGGATTAGATCAAAGTGAATTGTTTTCTAATCCCTCCCAATACAGAAGACTAATTGGGAGACTCATTTATTTAACTATTACTAGACCAGATTTGACCTATTCTGTCCATATCTTAAGTCAACATATGCAGGCACCTAGAGAAGGCCATTGGAATGCAACACTTAGGGTGCTCAAATACTTGAAGTCAAGTCCAGGGAAGGGAATTATCTTACCTAAAGATAATGATTTACAGCTGATAGCTTACAGTGACTCGGATTGGGCCTCCTGTCCTCTAACCCGAAAATCCACAACTGGCTATCTCATGAAGCTTGGCACAGCACCTGTGTCCTGGAAGACTAAAAAGCATAATACAGTCTCAAGGTCTTCTAGTGAAGCAGAGTACAGAGCAATGGCGCATGCTACTTGTGAGATTCTTTGGCTGCGCAACCTCCTTCAGTGTCTGCAAGTACAAGTAACAAGTTCCACAACTCTTCATTGTGATAACCAGGCAGCCCTGCACTTGGCTGCAAACCCAGTTTACCACAAAAGGACTAAACATATTGAAGTGGACTGCCACTTCATTCGGCAACATCTGCAAACAGGGGCCATTCAAACAGTTTTCATTCCTTCTAAACAACAACAAGCAGATATATTCACCAAGGCTTTGGGAGCTAAAGTTTTTCAAGAATTAGCAGCCAAGATAGGAGTTCATCAACCCTTCACCCTCCATCTTGAGGGGGAGTGACAAAATGGATCCTTAGTCCAAAGCCCAACTCTTTGTAGTTGTATCTAGCTTATGTAGGCTCTTAGTAGTTGTATATAGATGGTTGTATAGTTGTGGCTTTGGGCTAAGGGCATTGGGCTCTTTTATTAGATAAGATTAGGTTTGTTAGAATCAGTTTTTCTGTTACCTTCTTTTTCTGTTTCTGCTTTAGCTGGTTATCACCATGCTATAAAACATGGTAGACTCTTGAGAAGAATTTAATGAAATTACTCAGTGAAGTTTTATTCATTCAAATCATATATTGTTGATTTTCTCAATACGGACCCTAAAAGTTAATAGTTTTAAAATCAATTCAGGTAATTTTTCAAGTCAATACCAAGATTCTTATGAGCAAGATATTTAATCACCATAAGTTTAATTGCTATGAAATGTCATGTAAAAAAAAAATTCACTGTCAGTCAATCACAAATCATGTATAATAAAAATCATACATTTTTAATGATGATTTAGAGTGTAAACAATCTTTACATTGACAGTGCATATCAATTAAATTCATCACCATATTATAAGAGCGAAGAGCAAAACTATATTTGAATCAGCTAAATCAAGGATTTAATTGGTATACACCGTCAGTGGAAAGACTTTTTATATAGTCAATCAATCATGGATTGACAATCAGTATAGACAAAGTTGTGAGACTAACCCTCAGATCGGGATTAGTGGTTAGGTAAACCCCCCCCCCCCCGGTGGCGTTTCAAGATTTGAATCTATGACCTTGCAAACAATGCTTTATAATTGTATTAAAAATCACACATAAAATAATTTGTAATTGATTAACAGTGTAAAACACTTTACATTAATAATATATCCAAATTAAGCTCAATAAAAAATGATTATATTAATATTATTACTAAGAATATTGTCATTAAAAGAAAGATCTCTATGTGATAAATGTTAGTGTTAGTTTTTTCTGAAATATTTTAGTCAAAAGAACGTGGGATGTTTATTGACTTTTGAAAGGTGGATGAATGAGTGGTCCTACCATTATATTTTAAACTAAATTATACTTTTGTTCCTCCATCTCATTTTTTTTTGTTTCAGTGTGGTCCTTTATTTAATTTTTGTCCTTAAGTGGTCCCTTAATTATGTTGTCAACGGTACACCAAGATGGTCCTTTCCTTTAGATTTCTCCTAACAGTGTTAGATTTCCATAGTTAATCACTAAAACGCTTATTCTCTCGTTGGAATTTGGAAATAAAAAAAAAGCAAAAGGCCTCTCACTTTCTTCCTCTTTTCCCTTATTTTTATTCTTGTCCAGCTTCATCGCCAGCCTCTACTCCCCCTCCCCTCTTTTTATTACATTTTTTATTTTGCAGATGACCCATTTTCCATGACGAATATTCACATTTAAATTTTAAAATTCATATAAAAAGGGGCTGCAGACCCCAGCCTTGCTGAGCCGGGCCTTACGAGTGGAGAGATCGATTCGAGAAGAGAAATGCCAGGAAAAGCGGTTTTAGTTGAGGGCATATCTGATATGCACAAGAGCCAGAGGATGGCTTAGAGCCATCCGAAGGATGAGTGAAGCGATTGCCGTTCATCTATCCCCAATAATTAATTCTCGCTAACCACACCCTATAGGGATAATCAAATCTATAACAATAAGTTCTGTTTGAAGAGGTTCATACACATAATGTCTCGAAATAATACCGGGAACGGGTAACATCCCAGCTGTTTTACGGATTGACGATTGTCCCCACAAACCAACACGGGTCTTTTCAACATGCTTTGTCCCCACTCACACGTTTCCTAGGAAAACTTTCCAAGAGGTCACCCATCCCAGAATTTCTCCAAGTCAAGCACGCTTAACTATGGAGTTTTTAAGTGATGGGCTCCAGAAAAGAAGATGCATCTTGTTGATATAGGTAGTACCAATCAAATCTTATAAGCTTTCATCAACTGCATAATCTCATGCACAGCCTCAAGATCCCTTCAACTGTATAGTCCCAAACCTGCACAGTCTCAGGTTCCCTCTCATTCGGATATGGAACTGATTCATTCATGTGTCCATCTGCCTAAAAGCCTGCCAGGTTTAGCTCCTTGTCTATGCTTCCTCTCGCACCGGTGACCACTCCCCAGCCTCGTCAGCCCCGGGTGTCACATGCCCACCAGCTTTTGCTTGGTTTGTCCCCAAACCACATCATACTGGGAGAGGTCCCGCTCTGATACCATTTGTAACATCCCGACTGCTTTACGGATTGACGACTGTCCCCACAAACCAACACGGGTCTTTTCAGTGTCCTTTGTCCCCACTCACACGCTTCCTAGTAAAACTTCTCAGGAGGTTACCCATCCCATAATTTCTCCAAGTCAAACACGTTTAACTGTGGAGTTCTTAAGTGATGAGCTCCTGAAAAGAAGATGTATCTTGTTGATATAGGTAGTACCAATCAATTATTATAAGCTTCCATCAACTGCATAGTCTCATACTTGCACAGCCTAATGATCCCTTCAACTGTACAGTCCCATACCTGCACAGTCTCGGGTTCCCTCTCATTCGGATGTGGAACCGGTTCATTCATGTGTTCCTCCGCTTAAAAGCCTGCCAGGAGCAGCTCCTTGTCCGTGCTTCCTCTCCCCGCCCTCATCATCCCATGGTGTGTTTGGATGAGGGATTTGAAGGAAGGAATGTAATTTTTTAGATCATTTAAAATGTCATCAATTAAACGCTTTGTTTGGATACTTAACCAATAAAATTTTTACATTCTCAACATTTCTACCTGATATTTTTCTTTACTCAAAAACACGAATTTCAAATTTTAAAAGTTTAGAAATTGGTCACTACTTGTGTAAACTTTTGCAAATTAGTATAGTAATCTTGTCTCTGTCATCTACCAAGTTTCAATAGTGTGGGTGCTTATTGTGTAAAAACATTTATTTCACTCCAATCTTTAGGGTAAAAAAAAGCAAAGACGCCAAGCAGTCAAATTGTGAGTGGGAGAGGAAGCATATGTCACCCGCAAAAGCATATGTCAACACACTCTGAAATAGGATTTAAAAAAATAATTTTGAAAACTTCTTTCAGCAGTGGTAACAATTACAAGTATCGTAAATAATATTCTATTAGTAATACACGAATTTGGAAAAGAATATAACCTTTTCATATTTTTAATACTTTTAAAAGGGTATTAATTTCTTTTGTTAGAACTTCTTTCAAATACCTTCAATTATGAAAATAAATCAAGACGATTAATATCATAATGTTTACCAAAGTTTACAAAATTTTCAAGATTAATATATAATATTTTTTTTAACATTTCATTTATGTTTAAAGTTCAAACTTTTGAAACGCAAATAAAAAACAAAAAATGGCTTCATATTGTGAAAGTTGTTCAAATTGACTCTAAATAAAGATAATGTTCAAATGGGTTCGAGCTTTTTGACAAACGACAAAAACAAATTTTCTATCAATTGCATATGTAGGATTGCTTTAAAAAAATTTAAGGATAAGGACCAAATAAAAGATATATGTTACATATTGAGATCAAATTTGTAGTTTAACCTTATTATATAACTAGTATGTAGTATGTTACCCGTGCGACGCACGGGATATAGCAATGATTGATGACAATATAAAAAATACATAAATTTTATAAATTATTTGTGGTTTGAAAATTAAATAAGGAAGGCTCTATAGTTGGGGTTTGGACTTTGGATTCTCTCCCATTACATTATCTACTAGATAAATATATATGAGCCAATAATTATAAATATGAGAGAAACTTCAAAATTTATATAAAAAAGGGAGATAAATGTTTTAAGGGTGTGAATTTTAATATGAGAGAATCCAAGTGATTCTCCAACATGAGGGAATTAATTCCCCTATGGTCGACTTTTAAATATAAACATCACTCATATAAAACCAAATATAATTATAATCACCCTTTATATGACTTAACAATCTATATAGTTATTAAACCAAACTAGATTTTTTAACCGTGCGATGCACGGAAGAATTATATGTAAGGAGAAATATTTCAGATTATTCTGAAAGAATATTGATACTTAAATATAGAAAATAATAAATTAAAATAGCAACAAATAAGTATTCATGTAGTAGATGGAGAACGTATAGATAGATGAAAAAATGAATAAATTTATTGTTATTTCATTATAAAGAAGCATTGTATGAAATTTGACTATATTTACTGATAGACAAAAACGATGTGTGAGTGATAAGATTTCATAATATTTTCAAAAAATATTAATACTTAAATGTAGGGAAAAAAATAGATTAAATCCCTCGTCAAAGAGAAAGAGCGACTATCGGATAGCAAAGAAGATGAAGAAGATCGAATAGCAAATAAAAAAATTATGTGAAAAAGATGACACAGAGCAGCTGAAATGGTAGTCATTCTTCTGTGCGATGAACCAATATTTGCACCAGTTCATGTGCTTCGTGGATATAAATGTATTTAAAACACACTATCTCTTAACCACCACACCAATTAATCCAATGATAGTATCCAATAAGTTGTGCGCCGTAATAAAATATTGCAGCTATTGCTTTTCCCACGCACTACAGCAAGGAAGCATCTCCAATTACTTCTATCGCGCGATTCTATGTATTAGAAGAATATCTATTATTATTATTATTATTATTATTATTATTATTATTATTATTATTTTACTTGACAAAAAAAAGGTGAAATTTTGGCAGATGAGGCAAATGTTATAAGCAAGGTAGTTAAAACCGGACTGGACCGACTGGTTCGACCGGTTGGGCCGGGACCCAGACAGCCCTCTGGTCTGAAAGACCCCAGTAACCGCTCAGTAGAAAAACTGGATGAAAAACCGCCGAACCGGTATAAAACCGGGGGAACCGTGGAAAAATCGGCGGTCCATCGGGTTTCAGCAGTCGGGGAGAAAACGTGTTGTTCCTTTGTTCGAGCAACCACCGTAGTGCTCCGACTCGCGTTTTCCTTCTACCACCTATAGGTGCTCGTGTCTTGGCCTTCTCCAACTTAAGAGAGGATGAGCTATATAGATAAGAGGATAGAAAAAGCAGAGAGAAGGGAGTGAGATCGAAGAACAGAGAGCGTCACCGGAGTCTGCAGAACTCGTTTCAGTTCAGAAAAAACTAGAAGAACGTGTTTAAGAGAGGAATGTTCAGTGAAGAAGGGATGGTGGCATGGTGCGACGGCTGGATGTATTAAAGGTTAAAAGTTAAAACCTAGGGTAATTAGTATGTCTTTCTTTTGTTTGCAAATGGGTTTGGGTTCATTTTGACCGGCCCATAATCATATTTTTTTTTTGTTTTTAAAATGAAAAATGGCCTAAACCAACCCAATTTCACTATTTTATAAATTTTTTTCTGGAACTTCATCCAAAAAAACATATAATGAAGCTTTGGGATGAGGAGCCCTTAAAATTGTTTTTTTTTTTTTCCCTCACACTTTTGAGAGAAAATATAAGAATTATTCTTGTAAATTTATTAACATTACTTAATATATTATATAAAAATTTAAAAAATATTATTTAATTATTTCTGGTTCAACCACGGTTGAACCATTGAACCTTGAATCAGTGCCTTCACCGGTTCAATGAACAGTCTGGTTTTAAAAACCTTGGTTATAAGTAATTACTATTTTCTTTAATGATATTAAACATTTTCTCATAGTTGTTATTTTACTAAATTGCCCACAGTTTTGGAGGAAAAATACTGTAGTTTTATTTCTACTTTTAAATATAAAGATTTCTTTAATGATATTAAATATTTTCTCATAGTTGATATTTTTATTATTATTATTATTATTATTATTATTATTTTATTTGACAAAAAAAGAGGTGAAATTTTGGCAGTGTGGCAAAGGTTATAAGTAATTACTATTTTCTTTAATGATATTAAACATTTTCTCACAGTTGTTATTTTACAAATTGCCCACAATTTTTTGGGGGGAAAAAAATACTGCAGTTTCACTTCTACTTTTGTATATAAAGATATAAATTTCGTAAAGAAAGTCACACATAGATGGCAACTTATCAATTAAATACTTGAAAGAATAAATTCAATTGGGCATAACCAATGATTATATAAAAAATAAACCAATTGAATGAAGAATATATATAAAATGACCAAAAAAATATTTGACTGATTTTATCATTTTTCTAAATTTAGTTAATGTTCTCTCAACCAAAAGTTGTGTCCTTTAGCCTCTGCTGGCAACCTCAACATGTCATCAACGTCATGCCCGGTAGTCTTGGGAGTGTCTTTCCTAACTTCCATTTTTTTTTTGTTTCAACAATTTAGGTCCTTTCTATTCAATATATTTATCTTTTTGCTTTTTTCCGATGCATTAGAACAAATCTATTAATTTTCCAAATTCGATTAATGTTCACCCAACTAAGAGATATGTTCTTTCCATTTTCTATCTTTATTTTTCTGTTTTTTCAATTCAGTGGAAACCCAACCAAGTTTAAACATTTTAAGCATTATTCTCAAATTTGTGTAACTAAAATATAAATGTATTAACTCATTTTCAAAAGCATACAAATAATGCTTGATGATTAATATGTTTGTAAAAACCCCTGGTATTTTGATATCTTTTTCATAGCATTCAATCACTAAAACTCATGTTGAAACTTATTATTTAGTAAAGTTGTTATTTATTGATTGGATACTATAATAAAAAAACCATAAATTTTAAAATTTGTTTGCATTTGAAGAAGGAAAAAAAGGGCTAATATTTTGATTTTGAATAAAAACCTCATTCATATTTTTTTGTTTACATTAAATTTAAAAGTTTGGAAATTGGTCCCTACTTATGCAAACTTTTGCAAATTAGTATAGTAATCTTGTCTCTGTCATCTACAAGTTTCAATGGCGTGGGTGCTTATTGTGTAAAAACATTTGTTTCACTCCAATCTTTAGGAAAAAAAAAAGCAAACAACCCAAGAAGTCAAATTGTGAGTGGGAGAGGAAGCATATGTCACCCGCAAAAGCATATGTCAACACACTCTCAAATAGGATTTTAAAAAATAATTTTGAAAACTTCTTTCAGCGCGGTAGTAACAATTACAAGTATCGTAAATAATATTCTATTAGCAATACATGAATTTGGAAAAGAATATAACATTTTGATACTTTTTAATACTTTTAAAAGGGTATTAATTTCTTTTATTAGAATTTCTTTCAAATACCTTCAATTGTGAAAATAAATCAAGATGATTAATATTATAATGTTTACCAAAGTTTACAAAATTTTCAAGATTAATAATTTTTTTTTTTAACAATTCATTCACGTTTAGGGATGACAATTGATATTGCTATTCTTCAATTTTTATTATATTTAGAGAGAGATGAATTATAAAAAAGGAAATGATTTTTAGCTTAACTATCTCTTTTAGTTTCTAGGTATTACGGGATAAAAACCAAATTAAAAATTACATGGATAAGGACTAAAACATTACTTATACATTTTTTTCAATACATTAAACCAAATTAAAGTGGATTATTTGTGACCCAAATTCACAAATCCGTGATTCAAATTAACCGTTTCTTTTTGATCTCTTTATTTATTTTCTCACCGTTTTCACTCTTCTTTCTCATCGACCAAACAACATCGTCACTTTCTCAGAAGTTAGATTCTCGCACTCCTTCAAAGTAAGTCCTTAAGCGCGCCTAGGGCTTTTCTTTTCTTCAGTTTCTACTCTCTTGTGTTTCAATCAGTTGAAGCTGCAATAGTGTATTCATCTATATTGGCCTTTGCTTCCACTTAGTGGTACTAATTTCGCTTCCATCCCAAGTTATGGGCTTCCCCTAATTTTCTTATTTCATTATCTATTTTGATTTTCTTTCTCTAATTCCAATCTTTGCAGAAAGGCTCGCATTCAGACTTGGCTCTTCGAGCAAAAAGGGGTTTGAGGATTCAAGGTCGCATCATTCTTGGGGAAAAAGTTAAAGGAAGGTAGTAATTCTCTCTTTCATGGGTTTGTGGTTCCGTTTCATTGAATTGATTCAATGATTTGTTCTATCCAATTGCTGTGCAATGATTTTGTTTTTGTTACTGTATTCATGCCTGTGACTTGAAAATGAATGGTTTCCCTTTTGATTTTTGTTGGTACACTGACATTGGCTTGTGAAATTGAGCTGTTTACTTATGTTATGGACCTTAAATGTAACCTTAGACGTGCTTTGTAATTAATGTCTTATTGGGTTGTGAGGGAATCGTGCTTTTTGGATGATATTCTTTTCTTTTTGGTCCTTGTTCCAACAACTGTATTCGTGTTTGAAAATTAGGAAATTAGTGTATGTTGGGCTCATGTAAAAAATTTATACTTAAACATGATTGGAAGAGTCCGTGCTGGAAACCACAATTAGGTTGGTAGAGAATTTGACAGTTGGTTGATACTCTTGAATGGAGAGTTATTTGATTAGTTAATCACCTATTTATATATATTTTTTATTTCAAAAAAATCATCTTTCTGTTATGAAACTGGTCGAGGTTAGCATGGAAAAGTTGCAAAGTTCAGTTTGCTGTAATAAGATTTATCTTTGCTACTGGACTGTTTAGTTGGATTTTCATTTTTGTATGATATTAATTGAGCATCCACAATTTGCTTGTGGTTGCTTGTAGCTATTGTATTAGTGGCAAGGGTACTGCAGATGACAAAATTAAGACCCTCTGTGAAGCAGGGTTCACAATAGTGGAGTCCCATGCTAAAATTGGAGTTGCCATGCTAGCTGGATGTTTTCAAGCAGAAGGGCTTGCTGCAATAGTTTGGGGCTTTGGGTTGATTTAGTTTTATCAGAACCTTTTCGTTTTAATGCATTGAGAAGTTGAAGAAACTTAATTCATAATATTGGACTATTTTTCCTGTTTCTTTTTATATATATGGCAACAAGTAGTCTGACAATATTATGAATGAGATATAATCTTTCGAGAGATATGATGGTTCATGGCTGATTTACATTTCGTTTTATCAGGACTCATGATTCTTGCAAGTTAAGGGTAATCAAATTTCACTAAGTGATTGCTGACTCCTTGTAATATTCTAATTTGCCTTGATAAATGACTCATGGCTCATTATCTGTTTTAAAGTAAGATTTGATTTTTTTTTCCTTCACAATTGATGTTGTTTGGAGCAGTGTTGTCAAATAGCGGCCATGGCGGCGCCATGGCGGAAAGCGGTGGCGGGTTTTGAAGGAACCGCCATGCAAAGGCGGTGGCGTGGCGGATTCCACGTGGCGGTTCATGGCGGCCGCATGGCGGCTGGCGGGTATGGCGGAAATGGGAGCCATGGCGGAAAAGGCGGGTTTTTTTGGGGTTTTTTTTCAAAAAAACCCCTGACCCAGCCTTCTGGGTTTAATCGGGCTGTGCGACCCTAAGAACAACACGGAAATCGGATTCATGGGTCGGGTTTGTGACCCAGCTGCCTGTGAGAGTACTTTCTCTTACATGTGCGACCCCTTTCGACCATTTCTGAAATGTGCTTGCTGCGCCTACTTCTTCTTTCTTCTGTTCTGTGTCTCCTTCATCCTCCGCTGGCCTGCTGTGCCTTTTTCTATTCTACAACAATTTGCAGAAGACAAACCCTAGCTTGTTTATGTTATATCGGGTCAGGTCCAGTGCTCTAAAAATTTTAAGCTTTGTTTTTGGGCCCATCTTAAACATATCCCCTCTTATTCTTCTCGTCAACCAACTAACACATTCCCTTTGGATGATTTTTTCTTTTCTTTTCATAATAACAATTAAATATAAAATATATATTAAAACATTAATAATAAAATAAATATAAATAATTATCTATAAATAATTCATTAATTTTTTTCTTTTAAAAACAGTATTAAATTAAATATAAAATATATATTAAAACATTAATAATAAAATAATTATAATATAAATATGTATACTTTTATTTGAATTTTATTTATATTATCATATTTTTATATTAAAATATATTATAATATTTTTGGTAGGATCTTATGATCCATGTTACTATCTCACGGTTTACGATCTTGTGACCTCGTCCCGATCCTACGTAAGATCTCGAGTTTGACAACCTTGGTTAGTAGTCTATGATAATTGATAGATGATATTTTCCATCAATTTAGTTTATGGTTCTTGACATATGTTGTTAGTATTTTGGATTTAATATTTATTTCTGCAATTTTTTTATGTATATATATATATATATATATATATATATATATATTCTTTTTGTCCGCCATGGCATCCGCCATATGGCCGCATCGCCATCCGCTATAATGTATGGCGGATTTTTGGCCGGCCGCCATAGACCGCCATCCGCCATCGATAACACTGGTTTGGAGCATTTAGTCATTGATTTGAGGATGCACATCTTAATCTGGCTTATCTTGCTAATCTGATGTAGTAGTTGGTCTGATTCTCACTATTTTAATGCGAGTCTGTGTTGATGGTGGTTGGATATGAGCTTTGAAGTTACTTCTAAAATGCTAAATCTGCATGAAATGTCCTGTGCTTGGGGTGTGGGTTTATCATACTTGGCAAGAGTTCTATTTAACTAAAGAGATTGGGAGTTTGTTGAAAAGTGTCCTGTTTTCTTGATGTCTGATTCAGGCCGAGTGTATCCTTTTCTAGTATTCTTAATGTCAATTTACCTGGTTTTCGAAATACAAAGGCCCCCTGTTAATGGCAGGGTCTCTTGATGCATACACATGTCTTGGTTCACGACCTTAGTTCATTTGTCATGTAACTATGCATTGGCTGCCCTCTCTATTCCTTTTTGTACCCTATACACAGCACATTTGGTCATTTTTACTTGGATATGAAAGATACAAGTCCTGTTTTATGGTTTAAATGATAATCTGCTTTTTGAGCATATATATTAAATCTATATGTGTCCTGGATTATTATGGAAACTGAATTATAATTATGATTTATGATCCTTTTACGGTGATTGATATGTTTCATGAGTTTGAGTTTCTCTTTACTTTATTTTTATTTTTCATTGGAACTGCCATGCTGGTTTGGCATGAAAAATGCCTTGTTATCAACTGTTCATTTTAATTTTCAAAGTTTTTTATTCTATTTGTTTATTTATTTAAATTCAAATTTGTTCAATGTTTATGGAACATGCAGCAGTCATTGGTAGGTAAAGATGAACCATAACCAGCAATCAAGTGAAGGAAGGCATGACGATGATGCTGCACTCTCTGATTTCCTTTCTTCCTTAATGGATTATTCTCCGACTGTCAGTTTCTTATATTTACCGTCATGGACAATTTTATTTAACTTCTTTTCCATATCCAAGAAATAAAAAACCCTTTTTTATCCTTTTTTTTTTTAATTGTTTTAGATACCTGATGAGTTGGTGGAGCATTACTTAGCCAGGAGCGGGTTTCAATGTCCTGATGTTCGATTGTGGGTACTTCTTTATTCAGCAACAATTATTTTTTATGAAAAAACCATTGACATTAATGTTCTTGCTGTTTCTACTATATTATGTGGACCATGTTTCGATTAGCTGGTCCTCTGGTTTGAGAGAATAAGAATGAGTGGAATTTTGTGCAAGTTTCATATGAGAAAACAAGTTCTTCACCATGCTTTGTGGTTTTCCTTTGTGATT
Organism: Echinosophora koreensis; assembly: GCA_035048595.1. Classification (NCBI taxonomy): domain Eukaryota; kingdom Viridiplantae; phylum Streptophyta; class Magnoliopsida; order Fabales; family Fabaceae; genus Echinosophora; species Echinosophora koreensis. The sequence goes on from JAPCYP010000068.1 coordinate 350,240, forward strand.
TGACCCGAGAGAAATTCAATGTTGTTAAATATCGGCGATATGGCCGATATATCGAGATATCGTATCGGAAATTGAAGGACCCGATACGCAAATTGACATGATATGGCCTTTCCGATTTGGGATAGATATCGGCCGATATATCGTATATCGATATCTCACTCATATCAGAAATATCGGAACTTTGACATTTTTAGGATTTTTTTCTCTTTTTTAACCCTGAAACTGAAGGGTCAGCACCGAGTCCACCGACTGACCCCTTTGTTTTTTTAGAAGCACCGACCCACTCCTTTAATTACGTAACTAATTGATTTTAAAGAGATTCAAGTAATCCTTTCGACTTTCAAGTCATATCACTCTTCGACCTTCGGCCTCCTCACGTAATGGCTCTGCCTCGGCCTCCTCACATACTCCGCCTCCATCATCTCCATCATCTCCGGCCGGCGGTCTCAGCCTCTCAGGTAACTTCAATTCCTTTGTTTTCTCCATTCTCTTCTTTCCCCTTCTTTCTATTTTGTTTTCTATCGGCTTATTCCCTCAGTTTTTCTCTTCTAATCTCTTCCTCTGTTTTTTATATTGTTTCCTCTCCCATTCTCCCTTTCTCTTCCTCTGTTTTTTTCGTTTACTTTTCTCTCACATTCTCCCTTCTCTTTCTCTGTTTATTTTTTGTTTCTTACATATCCCTTCTCTTCCCCTGTTTGTAGTATGGCAAGCTATGATGCACAGATACGATACGAGTATCGGATACGATACGTATCCTATATGTCGATATGTCTTTTCTTAAAAATTATAGGATACAATACGTTTAGGATATATATATATATATATATATATATAATATAATAATAATGATGCATAGTAGCATACGAATACCCAGAGGTCCCGGTCATTGGATAAGTTTCAATTTGAAACTTTCAGATTTTAATACCTAGTTGGTGGTTTCAATTTGAAACTTCAATACCTAGCTGAATCTTTGAAGAAGAAAGACGAGCCGAATCTTTAAAGAAAATAATAGTAAAGTGAAAGTTTGAAGATGCAATAAAAGAGAGACATCAGATGATAGAGGTGAAGAAAATGCATGGGCATTGGGAGTTGAATATATTATGTATATGTGGACCATGTTTCTATTAGCTGGTCCTCTGGTTTGAGAGAATAAGAATGAGTGGAATTTTGTGCAAGTTTCATATGAGAAAACAAGTTCTTCACCATGCTTTGTGGTTTCCTTTGTGATTTGACTCGAGAGAATGCCGTTAGCTTCAATTGTTCAAATGGAATGTTGTATTGAATAAGAATGAGGACTAGAGCATTGTGACAAGTTCGTTTGCTATCTATGCATATGTGCTGTAAAGATTAAAGGCAGAATATATGCCGTTAGCTTCAATTGTTCAAATGGAATGTTGTATTGAATAAGAATGAGCACTAGAGCATTGTGACAAGTTCGCTTGCTATCTATGCATATGTGCTGTAAAGATTAAAGGCAGAATAGGAATCTGCAGGGAGAGTGAGAACAAATTCTTAGCCCTTTGAACCTAATATGTCGTGGACGCCATCATATCTTTGTGTACCTCTACCCATCAATTTGAGATTTTCTAAGTTGTATAAAGATATAAGATATATTTTATCTATAAAAACCGAAAATATAAGCAAGGATCTACCCAGTCGCCGGGACCGCATTATACTGCAATTGTGGTACAGATCGGTCCTCATCAGTCTGCATCAGCTCTTGACAGCTGCAAGGTGTCGGTGACCGCAATGCGACCACAACCACAATTTATAACCTTCATATGAGAGATTATCAGTTTATTTTATTATACTTTGGTCTCTTCAGTCTGCACAAGACCTTGACTCATTTCTGTATTTTTTACGTTTTTATGTCTTAGTCTTTCTCTGGATCCAATCATCCTATATCTAAATGGAGTCTTTATGATGTTGGTGCAGTCATTATGTGGGAAATGATGGCAGGCAGTTATTTTGAAGCAATTTAAGTCAAAGAATAATGAAATATTGCAAATTGTTTTGCTCTGACTTTCTAGCCATTTTCCCTTTTTCTTTTCACTCTTACTCAGGATTTGTTTTGGTTTTGTTGCTGTTTATTGTTGTTTTGAAACTCTAATAAAGTTGAACATGAGTGCTTGTGAATTTGTTAGGGGTTCAATATTTCTTCCATTTTGGTGGACTACTGTTGAATGATTTATTTCTGCTTAAGTTGGATTCTTAGCCCTTGCATTTGTTGTCCATGTATTGTCCGGTTGACTTGAAATACTCAATCACTATTCAGGACTAGACTGGTAGCTGTTGCTACTCAGAAGTTTGTTGCAGAAGTTGCAGGCAATGCACTTCAGTATGTTCATTTTTACCCTTTTTTTCAAATTGAATCTTTACTTTCTTTTGTTCTGTTTTATTTAATTTATTTTAACCTTGAATCACTGCATCACAGAAAATTATTTACATGCATAGTAAATTTGGAGGATATTCTTCTGTGGAAATCTTTTTTTAATTTCCCAAAAAGTATTTAGCTTTGGGCAACGTAGTTAGTTCATGCATGTGGCTGATAGTGATGAGTACCTGATGGATATTTCATATTTGTTTCATTAATTAATGTCTGTCTAAGGCACTTTATAGGATAATATCATTATAACACGTAAATAATTCAATGAGTTTTTTCACTCTTAATTTTTGTCCTTTTATACCCTTATTTTGAAAAGATCTAAAAATGTACACACTACTACAATGAGACACATTATGAGTAGAAGAATGTAAATAAGAAAAGTTAATATCCAGGATGTTGAAGGACTTTTACCCCTTAGGACATAGCTTGTCCTAACTTCTAGGCATAATGTTGGAATGCTTTTTTTTTTTTTTTTTGTCTTAGTTGATTGGTTTTTTGGTTTTACCATTATGAAATCTAGCAATGTGGTTTCTGCCTTTCGATAATTGAAGAATTATAGAAGGCTTTTGGAAATTTTCTTCATTATTCCTCAATGATCATAATGCACTTAAAAACGAGATGTTTCCATAAAAACTAGGAAACTCATATGCTAGTAAAAGCTAATAAAACAACTACTTAAGGATACACAATGAATCTAGCTAAGTAAACTAATATGAACACAACTAATATGGGCACAAAAAATTAAATAATCTGAACCTAATCAACATAGGTAGATGACAACCTTCATCCAACAATCATCATCCATAAGTGCATCACCATTTCTGTTGGCCAAGTAATAAGTGCATTGATATTAGTCATTCAGTTGCTCTGCCTTTCTTTTACATGTCTATGCTGGCATGATGATGTCACTTGATGTTAACTGTAGGCACTGCAAAGCAAGACAAGCAACAATTCCAAAAGACAAAAGGGACAAGCAGCAGAAGGTGCTGACAGCTTTTAATCTGGTTTTGTCTACACACGCCCATTGTATTTGTGTAATACTTGAACTTAAATTTTGTTATAACAGGATAAGCGCCTAGTTTTAACAATGGAAGACCTATCAAAGGCACTGCACGAGGTAAGAATTGTTCTCTAGAATTAAATGGAAGCCCAAGTTTCGTCTCTCCTCATTACATGTTTCATAAGACCTGCGACTTGCAATCTGTTATTTGTATTATTTATGTTTACACAAACCCTCAATCATTTTGGACATCAACTCAGAAATTGCATGTTGAATGTAGGAGGTTGACTCTGCAGATTAATAAAAGCATATTTATGTATTGGAGCTTATATATGTCGAATTTTGTAGAAATTAATAGATACTATGAAAGGAATAAAGCAATGTTTCCAAAATAGGGCTGGTCTCTGAACCATTAAGAGTAGTGAAGAAAGGTTTTAAGGTTAAATCGGGTTTTGCACATGTACATAAATAAATGATAATGTGTAAGAAAAAATGGATGACATTAAGTGGCAAATAATATTCTAAGTTTGTGTGTCTGTTTAGGTGGGAAATGGGAAAGGGCTTAGAACTCAGTTAAGTGTTAACCACTCTCCCTCCCCCCAACCACTCTTCAGGACCAGTTTGTAGCGTCCCATCCATCTTTTAAGCCTTTTTTTTGGTAGCTTTAGCTAGCTATTGCCTATTGCTTACGGCCAGCACCACTATTCTAGGTTCTTAGTGTCAACCATTCCACGCCCTTGAGAGCCTCCTGCTCAGCTTTTCTTAGCTTGTCTCTTGGTTGCATATTTAGAGAAGACAGTGATTATGGCTGATATTCACAAGGCACAGTGGGAAGAAAGCCATGCCTCAGTGATGGCAATTGGCACGTCTTCTGAGAGAGGAGAATTGGGAATGATTGAATGAACTAGAAGTTTTGTCTCTGCTGCTTTTAAGTGTTTTTTTTTTTTTTTTTTTTTTTGGGTAATTGCTGCTTTTAAGTTTTTGCCACCACCTGTGATGGCTGTCACTTCTTTCTTTCCCTGTTCTGTCTGAACTGAAAGTGATGATAAAGACTCTGAACTGGGAAGTTCGATGCTTTTTGGATCAACGTATGATAGGTTTGCAACTGGTTCGAATAGTTTAACTTGTTTTTAGTTTTCCCTGTTTGGTCAAACCAAAGGACCAGTTCCTGGTCTGACCAGCTGGTTTCATAACATTGTTTTTAAGCTTCTTCTGGGATTAATTTTATTTCTATTAAACTGATCTAGATTATTAGCAGATAAGATATCATTTATAATTAATACTGCAGATATGTTCATATTGCTTTACATTTAATCCACGTATTATCTTTTATGAACAGCATGGCGTGAATGTGAAGCACCAAGAGTATTTTGCTGATAGCCCTTCTGCTGGAATGGATCCTGCTACTCGAGATGAATGAGTCCTTTCTTGTTTGTGTCCAGCCTTCCACATTCACTTTAGTAAGTACTGATATATACCTTATGCCGAATTGAGTCTATTCTATTATATTGTTAGTTCTTTAGTTTTATGTTCTGTGTCTGAAGTCATAGCCCAGTAAGCCCATTTTATGTAGTGTATAATATTGGATACGTGCCATTTTACTGGCTTGTATTTTTGTTTCATCCCATGTTTTTAACTAGTTGCTAGCTTTGTTTTGTGGGAGTGAAATAGTTGTTGATGGAATGATTTTTATGATTTGCAAACTTCAGCAACGTCTCCTCTAAGCTGCCAAAGCACTGCAATTGCTGGCCACTAACATCAGTGTTTGTAATAATTTGTGAATTTGGTATGTGGGAGTACTCTATCAGCAATCAACTTGTCCAGTGGTTTTTCCTATATGCTCTGTTTGTATCTTGTTTTTCCTTTGTTTCTGAATTTTCACTTTGTATCAGCGACAAAGGTTGTTATGTTTATTCATTTTTCATCTAATATTTTTCAAGAAAACCTAGCGAGGTATATAATGATAGAGTAAACCCATCAGTCTAAACGATGTTGTCAAATGTCAATAATTACTGTTTCTTCGACCTCCTTCTCCCTTAAATTCAAATTATTTGATTGATAACCAATGCGGCAGTAGGGCTGAATCAGTACATCAGCGCCTTGGCAGTTTCTTCGTTGTTTAGTGTCTTCAATACAATGGCTATCGTGGGGCTGAGGGAAGACATTGCTCCCCAAATTTTACGGGGGTAGGTGAGTCAACTGCGAATCCGTACACAATACATGATTGTTTGGGATATATAATATAGGCTTAATTGCACTTTTGGTCCTCTTATTATTATCTATGTGTGATTTTGGTCCCTAAAGTTTTTTTAGAGCACATTTAGTCATCCTAGTTTTTCAATGTTGCAAATTTGATCCCTCTATCTAATTTTCATTAATTTATTAATAAAAATTACATATGTGGCAATCCAACTAGATTAAATATATTAAATAATTAATAAATTTAATTTATTAAATAAAAATGATTTATTAATTATTTAGAAATAATTTTTAAAAAATGTTGTACAGTCCCCCCTTCCTGGTCTGTACCTGGAACCTAATTTTTTAGCCGTCACTGTCACCGCTGGTTCTGAAACCCGATTGGTACATATAACACAAAACAACATGACTGGCTACCCTCCAATCGTCGCCACGTGCCCATCCTCTTCCGTTTGAGCTGTGCGAGCGGTAAACCGAAAATCAGCAAGTCACTCACCCTTGAAAACTGAAAATTCAAACTGAAGGAAGCTATGAGACCCAACGCCCGTCGGCAACCGAAAGACTTCTTCATCCCTCCGGTGACCCCCATTCCCCTTGACTTCCAGCACCGCAAGCTCCCGTGACTCCGACGCCAGCAGTCACCTCTTCTCCGTCGGCATAGGCAGCGTCTGCCCTACCACCTTCGACATCTACAATGATTGTTCCTTCCAACAATCTAGGGCTTCCAGCATCAACTCCTTCCTCGCCTCCCACGACTTCCCCATCACCTTCAAATCCACATTCCCTCCCTTCCCACACCGAACTCATCCGAGCCACCCCGGGTCCATATCGCATGACCCATAGCCATGAACTCCTGCACCTCTTCACTTGCATCGTGTGGATATAATTGCCTCGAGAGAGGTGCGCCACACATTGTTATCAACATGGAGGCCGAGTTGACTCATGGTACATGATGGTTCAGCCGTTTAGGATAATGCTTTTTTATTTTTATTTTTAAATTATTTCTAAATAATCAATAATTCGTTTTTTATTTAATAAATTAAATTTATTAATTTTTCAAATATATTTTAATCCAGTTGGATTGCCACATATGCAATTTTTATTAATAAATTAATGAAAATTGGATGGAGGGATCAAATTTGCAACATTGAGAAACTAGGAGGACTAAATGCGCTCAAAAAAAACTTTAGGGACCAAAATCGCACATAGACAATTGTAGGGGACCAAAAGTGTAATTAAGCCTATAATATATTAGTAATTAGTAATTAGTTCATTCCCTTAGTTCATAAAATTAATGAGGAAGGAAAGTAGTGTTGTCTCATCTTAATGAGGAAAGAGATATTCCATTTAATGAAGAAATATAATATAAAATTATTAATTTACTTTTATTTTCTAATACAAAAGTAACATGTATTAGTATTTTAATAAAATTAAGTGCTAATTAAGTTGATGCATACATATAAGGGTTTGTTTGTTTTAGATTTTAGGCAAACCAACTGTAATTCTAGGTTCATAAAAGTAATTTTGAGGATTTTGAAATATTTGTTTATAAAATTGCGTTCAAAAAAGTAGATTTTGAATTAAGTAGAATTAATTTTAAAATAAGTAAGATTTTCTAGCTTTTTCGTTAAATAGATTTTGATTATAGGTGTGGACATACACAATTCTTTATATTTATGCGTCAAAGTGATTGTACTTTATCATCCAAACAAAATCAATTATTCTAAATCTATTTTTAAAATATCATTATCAAACAAAAATCATCTTTTTTAACCTCGTTTTTCTTAAAATTAATTCTTTTAACATCAAAGTTTTCAATAGCAATTCTATTAAATTCTAAAATTGGCTTTACATAGTGGTCCTGTGTGACCTATGACAAATTTTCGTCGTGAAAAAAGTGCATAACTTTCAGGTAATTAAATTCTAAAATTGTACACGTTTTTCACTTTTTATTCGTTTTCCGCGGAGGAAATTCATCATAAGCCAAACATAATCACTAACGGGTTAAATATGATGGTTTATAGGACATGTAAGCAAACAAATGGATATTAGAATTAAATCTAGAGACTAATTTATCTCACATTTAAAAATTTGAGGGAGTAAACTGCGAGTGTTCGAAAATCAGCAAACATTCCCTGTTAAATATACACGGAATAACCACATAGGGTTTTGATAGAAATTCCTTCTTGTTTTCGTCCCACAAAGCACATAGCGTGTGACTCTCATGAAAACCCGTCAAGCTCATCAGTCGCCACCGGCGTCGCCGCCACCTCCAGTCCTCCCTGACGAGCTCATGGTGGAAATTCTGTCATGGCTACCAGTGAAGTCTCTTCTGCAATTCAGGTGCGTGTGTAAGTCGTGGAAATCCCTAATCTCAGATCCTAAATTTGTCAAATTTCACCTTCGTAGATCTGCTAGAAATGCCAACCTCTTGTTAGTGTGGTCAAAAGAACCCCACGGAAACCATGTTCTCGTTCCCTGCTCTGTGCGTTCTTTATTGGGGAACCCATCATCTATCATTTACGAAGAATATTGCTTTCCATTAAACGGCGATGTTAGTGGCAATCAGTATGACATTATTGGTTCCTGCAATGGCTTGTTGTGTTTGGGTGGTTATCAAAATCGGTATACAGAATACCGCTTTTATTTATGTAACCCAGCTACAAAGTTATCCAAAGATTTTGCATGCTTACCTATCAACGAGAGTATTTATAATTATAGGTTTGCATTTGGTTATGATAATTTAAGTGATACATACAAGGTGTTAGCATTCATGATTAGCTTTAATGCTAAGGAGGAATCACAGAAAAACCAAGTGAAATTTTGCAGCTTGGGCGACAATTGTTGGAGAAACATTCATAGTTTTCCTGTTATTCCCTTTTATAATCTCGAAGATATGCATAATATTGGAGTATACTATAACGGCACCCTTAATTGGTTAGCATTGTGCAACATCAACTCTGACACTGATGAATTAGTAATTGTCTCACTTGATCTGGGGATGGAGACATGCATACAAATGTTGCTGCCTCGTCTTGATGAAACCGATACAATTGAGCCAACAATTGGGGTTTTGATCGATTGCCTGTGTTTTTTTGATTCCACTGTAACCCATTTTGTGGTATGGCAAATGAAGGAGTTTGGAGTGGAAAAGTCTTGGACTCAATTCATGAAAGTTAGTTATCAGGATCTTCAATTATATTGCTTGGAATTACCTTTGATCCCACTAGGCACGTCTGAGAACGGTGATATCCTTATAATGGGAACCTATGATGAGCAGCAAGCTATTTTATATCATCGGAGATATAATACAGTTGAACGTACAAATCTTCCCAAATACCTACATTGGTATTGTTCCTTGGATTATGTTGAAAGCTTGGTTTCGCCTTGTTGCAGTTAAGTTCTTCTGTGGTTGGTTGATTATCTGAATTATTTTAAATCATGTATATTGTTTTAAACTCTTGCCATTTGAAGTTTGGGAGATATAAGTAGATTGTTTTAAATTTTTTGGTGGTGCCATAGTTTCATTAATTTTTTTTTTGGAAGATTATCTATGGCCTATTGGTAATGGTTGAATTGAAATGTATGGATTGGATCAAGTTGTTTTGATTTTATATTAATTGTAGGCTAAAAGATGATTTTCCAAAATGGTAATTGATTCTCTCCTAAATATTTTATTATTGGGTTGGTTTTCAAAAGGTTTTAAACAAAATGAAGAGAAAAAACAACTAGAAATATTTTACTTCTTCAATCTTGATATCCATTTCGTTTACTGCCAAATTTCATTACGGATATGCAATACTTGAAATGAGTGTTTGTTTTATTCTGCATAATATGTAATCTTATTTTGATTGCATTTGACCAGCTGAATATCTTAGAAAGGCTTGTTTGCTGTTTGTATATAGGAAACTTTTCTCTTGAACAACTCTTGAATGAAATTATCATTTCTCAGGCCTTTTATTGAGTCCTGGCTGTTTTACTTTTACCTTCCTATGATAAAAGCTTCTAGCTTACAATTCGTTAGCGATGAGAACAAGATAGGTGGCCAAACTAGAAAGTCTTATCTTAAATTTTAAAGTTGAAGCAAGGAGATAAGATCATCTCTCTTTATTTGCAATTTGTTTTGTACGACATATAATGTTTAGCTAATCAATAATACGCATGTGAATTGTGGGAGTGTTTTCTTTTCTATACCTGATAATGTCATTGCTAGGGAATCTCATCTTTAATAACACATCCGTTGTATCACTCATGGTACATGACTACATGCTTGTATTCTTAGCATCAAGGTTGAAGCTAATTTCTTTCTTTGTTAACACAGTGATTGGCTGCACTTTTGAGCATGTTACATTCTTTTTCCTTTGTGTTTATGTTGAGTTTACTATTCTTGAATTGTTCTCTTAATCCTGCTGGTGTTTGTTCTATCAAGAAATTATTTTCTTCATTCTCACTTTCAAGTCTCACACGGGTCTTTATGAATTATAGATCCGCAACCCTAGCTTCAACGACATTGTGCATCATTGAGTGTATGTAGAGGGTGGGTATCAAGGAAGAAAGGATGATGGGGCCTTACTGTAGCTTAAGTTTCTACTTCAATTCAAGGTGCTGGTTCTGTAGAAGACTTTTATGTCCCTATTGAAGGCTTTCTTTTATGTTGTTTTGGGAAAAATAGTGGTAACTTACTGCCTAACAACTATGGTGTTTTGCAGCCCTACTCCTATTTGTGTAATGGTAACTAGAAGACTTAATCTCTATATAAGTAATTTATTTTCACTTTTTGCTGCACCATTTGGGGATATCAGAACATTGTTATAGTTGCAATTTATCTTGCTAAACAATAGGTGTCTTTTGTGATGTATGATTGAATGAATTTCTTTTTCTTTCCTTTTCAAGTTAAAATTCAATAAAAACTGGTTCAACTATATTTGCAACTTACCCATTGAGTTTAAAAGGCCATCTGTTATTTGCAAATTGTGCTGATAAATTAACAAAATTATTAATCATCCATTTACTTTGTTAATGGAGGCAACATGTGTGTTATCACTCTTAAAAGACCTAGCCTCCATTCTCGGCCTCCTTTAACCAACACATGGTTTTCTTTTTGAAGAATCTATCTCGTCCTATGCACTAGAATATGGATGAGATATTCATTCCTAATTCTTACTACCAACAGATCTAAGATATTGATTAGAGTTTGGCCAAACTATTACAGTTTCTGGAGGTTTTAGATTTCTAGCAATTAGGAACGATTTTGTCAGCGTGCTTTCACTTTTCCAGCAATCTGTGTTTGCTTGTTGCTTGGAGATAGAAATTGGGCATGCTAGTTTTTTTTATCAGTGCAGTCCATGGCTGCTATTTTTCCTATAGTCCTTTCCTTTGATGTTTCATATTCATGCAAGAATTAAATTTTTCCAACATTCCATTATTTTTAGATATTATTAGAGTATAGTTCAGTTGAGTATCAGCTGCAGTTTCATTATACACATAACTGAAAGTGTTGAGTCAGCACTATTCAGTTATGATGATAGTTTGGGAGTGTCTGAGTCAGTTAGTTTGTTAGGAGATGCACCTGGTTTTAAAAGCCCGATGTATTTGGATGATGTTCAAGAAAAAAGTATCATTCTCAGAATTTTCATCTCTCTCTCTCTCTCTCTCTCTCATGGTATAAAGACTAAAGAGCACTATTCTGGGTCTTTTTCCTCTGGTCAGTGGCCGAAGCGGCGAAGCATCACTGCACAGTTCCGACAATTTTGGTAATCCATTTTTTGAGACTCTGGCCACCAGAGCTCCAGTTCCATCTCTGACACCGGAAAACTTCACCTACATATCACTGTCACTAAATAATCTTCTTCTTGTTCCTACTATAACCAAGAAACTAATGTGTTTTTAAAGTTTGCTTGTGATAATAATGTTTATTTTGAGTTTCATCCATACTCTCGTTTTGTCAAATCACAGGGCTTTAGGCAAATTCTCGTAGAAGGCTTTCTTGGGAGTAATGGACTATACTGTTTCAAGAACATCAACATTCCCAAGGAGCCTTCCTCACAATGTTTTTAGCATCTTTGAGTAATTCAGATGCAAATAAATCAGTAGCTAAGTTTTCTGCCAATATAAATACTGATGTTGTTCATCCTACTATTACTAGTTCATTTGGTACATGTCATTGTAGACTAGGCCATGTTCACCCCGATCATACACTTCCACCTAGCCAAAACAAACTTCCAAAATTAATCCTGCTTAATCAGTCCAAGCAATAAGAAATTACAAATTACAAATTGATGTACAACTCAGAAACTCAAATCTCCAGGCTCCACTATTTTTTGTAATGATGATAGAGCTACAAGAATCAGTTAGATTCATACCTTTCAATGTGTACTACCTCATTTATATAAGTCATAAGTATCTCTCCTTTCAATTAACGTTTTGAATATTATAACTGAGGTGATACGCATTAGATGGTATTGAGCAATCTTGAAACTCCTAAGAATTTCTCAGACACATTTGAATTAACAAATGCACAAAATCCGCACTATTATTGTCAATGAGAACAAGTCTCAGAGCTGATAACATAAATCCTATTCCACTGTTGTTATTTGGTGGTGTAAAGATACTCTGACAGTCCCTGTCGTTATCTGGAGCAAAAGGTGTGATTTTACATAGGGGACTGATTTTAGCATGCAACAATGGCAGATTTCATTTATTATACTTTTAGTTTAGGTGGACGAAGAAATGAAGCTTAAGTTCAATTTTAATTTGATATTTGAGAGCTGCTTTAGGTATCATATCTACTCTTTCTTTCTACATCTTTGGTTTAAATAAGCTTTTAGTCCCTGGAAAGTTCATCAATTTTGGTTTTAGTCCTTGTAAAAAAAATTCTTAGGATTTCGTTCCTGTATTTTCGAAAATTTTGTAAATAGTCCCTATTGTTACCTCCGAGTACTAGAAATCATACTAGATGAATAATTTTGTCAATTTTAACCCTATAGCCCTAATGTATGATTTTATTTCTACTTTCAAGCCAAATTTTGGAGCAAGTCGGACAAGAGCGAGAAATTACCTCGGTACCCCCTGAGTACTAGATATCATACAAAATGAAGAAATTTAGCAATTTTAACCTTATGTCCCTAATAAATGATTTTGTTTCTATTTTATGGTCAAATTTTACAGCAAGTCGGACAGTAAAATAAAATTATCTCGATACCCATGAGTACTAGATAATGGAAAAAGATGACGGTAGGGACTATTTGCAAAATTTGTGAGATTACAGGGACGAAAACCTAAGAAAAAATTTCACAGGGACCAAAACCAAATTTGATGAATTTTATAAGGACTAAAAACTTATTTAAACCTACATCTTTTCTTATTTTACTTCAGTTTCGATTTTTGTTGCTCGCTGCTCTTGGTTGTTTTGTTTTTTCTTTGTTTTCTCTTGCTCTCTCATGACTTGATTATTTTATTTTTAATTTTTTTGGTTTTGGGTTTTTGTTCTTATTCTGGGTTTTCGTTCTCTTCTATTGGATATTTTATGGAAAAGGCTTTTGTATTATTTGTTGTTTTTCAATGGTGTTGAATCTTGTTTTTGCTTTGACTTTGTGCTACCTAAAGGTGTTTTTGGCTATTTTTGTTTGATATTTCAATTGGGTATTTGGATTTTTGTTCTTTTATGAGCCAGTTAGGAGTTAATATTTTATTTGTTTTCTGGTTTATTAATTGTTGTTTTTCTTCTTTGTTAAATCTTCTACTTGGAGCCTAGTTTTCAGATTAGTAGTTGAGGTCAAAGCTAATCAGTTTCTTCTGGCTTTGTGATTGAAGCTAGCAACATAGAATGAGAGCACTGATCTGTGCTGATTTACATAAATAAAAGTCCAGTATATGTTGTTCATGACTTGATTGATATATAATTGTTCCACTTACTTTTTATCTTTCTCTGTATTTCTCTGTCACTTGCTCCATCTTTCTGCTGCTTGTTACTTTATGCTTCCCCATTTTGATGAATTTGGACTCGAGAGTATGTAAATCCACATCCAATGAAAATGTCACTTGGTAATTATAACCTGAATTTCTTTCTCTTCAATAATTACATACAGACGGATTCTGCTAACTTGTTTTCAGAAGATATGAAATAGATGTTTGATACAAAACTTGGTCTGTTATAGACTTGTCTCGTACATGATACTGATACTTCATCAGTTCATTGTCATAGCTCACAAGTCATAACTGTGCTCGATGAAGACTGTAATTAAGCCCTAATTTAGGATACAGTGGCCAGCCCCTAATGTTGGGAAATAGTATTTGCTAGTAATATTGTAGTAAAATGTTTGCCTTATGGTCCATGTCAAGTTGTATAGATTAGGTACTACTGAGATAGGCTACTGATTTAACAGGATCAGCTTGACTTGCTTGTTTAGTTTCCTGGCAGAGGGTAATAAATTCTCGACTACATTATTTATTTACACAACTAAAATTTCGATACCTAGGCAACCATCACACTACTACATCTCAAAATACGAGATATCTTGATGTCTACGTATGCTCACATCATTCTATAATGTCTCCACAGGTGTATCAATTTAGGTGTTGAAATTTTTTTTTCCCAAAATTCTAAATTGAAATTTTAACTGGTATTGCAAATGAGTTACCATGGAGATGAATCTGATTTTTGTGTTCCTCCATATAATTTTTAACTGCAGCTGACTCTCCTGTTAAAAATGGAACAATGTCGTCTTCATCGAATCACACTCTTTGGGAAATAGTTGTCTAATTTGAATTTATTGGGTTGAGCCTTGTGTTTTCACATCTTGAATTTGGGAATTCTTTTTTTTTCTTTTTTTTTTGAGTTTTTGGTATGTTTTTGATGAATTTGTCTGTTTTTGAGTTTTTAGCGTATGCATCCAAGTCAGAAGTTGAACCTCACAAGTTTTTGTGTTATATGTTGTGGGGATAGTGAAGAAATTAGAGGAATCAAACGTAGCACAACCAATTTCTTGCATGAGTACATGATCCACAAGGACAGTAGAGAATACTTGGTGTGGTTGAAAAAGCTCGAGTTCATTGAACTATTGAAGCATAAACCTTAACATCTGATGTGCTTAGGACCATCGTTTGAAGAAAGAAAGCATGGACAATGCTTAATTTTTATCTAAATTTGTGTATATGTTTTAATGACTTACTTTTCATGGGAAAGGGGATCAGATATCCTATCATTGTGATTCAGTAGTTCCAATTTAAACTAGATTATGTCTTAAGAAGCTGAGACTTAGTTTAACGCGATGAATTGACTGTTCATTGTTCCTGTCCAAACAGCTTCGTATTATATTTTCTTTTTAGTTACATACTAATGGTTAGAAACTGCTTTATTTATTCAATATTATGCTCAAATTTATATTTATTATTCATTTCTTAACAACTATTCATTGTTTGATCTGTCATTAAGTATAATGCTATGAGGTTGATGGGGTTTGGTTTAACTTTATTTCACTGATCTGAATACTTAGTTTTAATAGTTTCAGTTGCAATACAATTTCTTTTTCTTTCTTTTTTTAACTTTTACTTTCTGATATGAATGCAAATGCTTTCAAGAAGTTGAGCTTTTGTATTGTAATAGAGTAATGATGTTCTAACACCTAATTTGGACACCTCTAGCGACACCTTGGTTAATCACATGTAAATTTTTGGTTAATTCAGTTCATTATATGGTTAATGGGTCATCTGAAACTTATTTTCCATAACCATGTAAATATTTGGTTAATCACATGCAAATATATGGTTAATTCAGTTCTTTATATGATTAATGGGTCATCATGAATTAATTAAATATTTACACATAATTAACCATATAATGAACTGAATTAACCAAATATTTGCACCGATTAACCAAAGTGTCAAAAATTGGTGTCAACTTTTGGTGTTAGAATATCATTACTCTTGTAGTATGGCTCTCTGACTAATTTTAAACATTCTTATATGATGCAAATGGGATCAAGATGTGACTAGTTTTTGGTGTATGCATTCTAATTCTATCATGAGTATGACTTTGATGGCCTTCTGATGACTGCTTGACTAGGGTGATAAACAACCTACTCAAAACTAGGGTGTCTCCCATGATGTCAAATTTTGGTGTCAAAATATCATAACTTTTTTTTGTATTTGCTGCACATGCTTTGTTTTTTAAGTGTTTTCATTTTTATTTTAGATCATACATCTTTCTACATTTTTCAAAGCTCCGGCCACGCTTGCATATTAGTTTTTATTTCATTTTTATATCATTTCTATATTTCATGTTCGTTGCAGGAGCTTTGACAGTGGGCTTTCCTGTATTTTTAGATCCCACATCGTAGCCAGAGCTTTGGCAGTGGGGTTTCCAGTCTTCTTGGTCACTTGGGTTTCACCTACCTACTTTTTCTCTTCACTCACCATGTCGGCTCCTTTTCATTAACTTTTATCCTTGGTTTACTCTATTTTACAGGGCGCCGTCCATAATACTCCAACATAGACATTTGAGTTTTGATCCTCCTTTGTGCGTGACCATTTCTATAGGTTTATTTTAGATAAAGTATAGAATTACAAATCATTTCTTTCAATCAATGTACCCATTCACAAGATAGAGCAATAACTCTAGTGGGAATACTGGTGCTCTGTTTTTTTTTAACTGGTAGGAAACTTGGCAAAAAATAAAAAATAAAAAAATTGGATTTGTATGTTGGAAGAGGACTTTCCAGTGGTAGACATAGATCTTATACAATTGAATTTTTTGGGAGAGTCTTGTATGAAGACATGGGAGAAGATTTGGACAGCCTTGGCAGCACAAATGTAGGTGGTAGACTTTTATTGATTTTGTTCCTATATTTCTAATTTTTGTAATAATTGTCTACCTCTTATGTTTTAATGGAGTTATGTTTCTATGAATTACTTGGAAATAATATAGTGTTTTACTAATTACTTATTACTAATATACTAACAACCTGTACTCATTCCACATAATTATGTTTAAGGCTTATGATTGAAGAGTTTCTGTATTTACCACAGAATTTTCTTTTTCCTTGCATTGCCTACACATAACATTACATGATTTCAGTTGTTGTTTTACTCTTTTTTCTATATGCTCTCAACATTTGACTTATAAAATTGTTGATGTTGCCAATAAAATTTGTTAATCTTCAAGAGCATTCAATTGGAAAAATACTTTGACTATCCTAATAAAAAATGCATATTTAGGATCCACACACATCATACACGGGCTAAACTAATAGGACCATATTAGGTACAACACAATAGACCCATTGATAGCCCCTAATTAATTTTTACAGACCCATGACTATAGTGTGTCTTATTAATACATACATTTCTTCTGCCACAATTATTATATATGCTATAGGTTCTTAGGTTGTTACAGTGTATTTTTTTTTTTTTAATGCTTTCAGATTAGATGAGATTTCTTCTGTTATCATATTATTACTATAAGTACTCATCAAAAAAATTATTACTATAAGTACAGCCTAATTATGAAAATGCATAAAAACCAACGAGTGATCTGTGAGAATGCAAAGGTACCATATTAGTTTGATAACTAAAAAGTCCTCCTCCATTAATTCTCACAGATAAGATAACAAGCAAGAAAGAAGTTAAAAGGTTTAAATAAGTTTTCGATCCCTGCAAAATACACCAACTTTGGTTTTAGTCCCTGCAAAAAATTTTCTTAGGATTTCGTCCTATACTTTTAAATTTTTTGGAAATAGTCCCTACCATCATCTCTCCCCGTTAACTGCTGACGTGGCAAATGGAATGCCACGTCAGCAGGGACCATTTCCAAAAAAATTTAAAATACAGGGACGAAATCATAAGACAAAATTTACAGGGACTAAAACCAAAATTTGTGAATTTTGCAGGGACCAAAAACTTATTTAAACAATTTTTTTTCTAGCCAAACTTCAGAGCAAGTCGTATAGGGACAGGAAACTTCCAGATGAAGGGATTTGTCAATCCAAAAAGTGGTTTAGATTGGTTTTCACTAGGAGATCCAAAATTCGATCCAATCCAATGTAAAAAAAGCTTTTTTTTGGCTCGGTTTTTGTGGTTTGAATCGGTTTGGATCGGTTGATGAACACCCCTATTTTCTCTATATTTTCTAGCCAAATTTTACCAAGGTTAAAATTGTCAAAGTCTTTAATCTGGTATGATTTTTAGTACTCAAGGGTATTGAGGTAATTTCCTTTTCCTATCCGACTTGCTATGAAATTTGGCAAGAAAATATAAACAAAATCATACATTATTGATCACATGGTTAAAATTGCTAAATTCCTTCATTTTGTTAGATATCTAGTACTCAGGGTACCGATATAATTTCTTGTGCATGTCCGACCTGCGCCAAAATTTGGCTACAAAATAGAAAGAAATCATACATTAGGGCCACAAGTTTCAAATTGACAAATCCTTTCATCTGGAAGTTTCCTATCCCTGTACGACTTGCTTTGAAGTTTGGCTAGAATATAGAATTTTTTTTGTTTAAATAAGTTTTTGGTCCCTGCAAAGTTCACAAAATTTGGTTTTAGTCCCTGTAAATTTTGTCTTAGGATTTCGTCCTTATATTTTCAAACTGTCATAAAATCTGTCCAGACTGATTGGGGGTGAGAATTTCGTCCTTTCACTAAGTTTCTAGCTGAATTAGGAATTGTTCATAGGATGATATGTCCTCACACTCATCACCAAAATGAGAGTGTTGAGAGGAAGCACAGACACATTGTTGAGACAGGGCTTGCTCTACTTGCCCAAGCTTCCTTACCCATGAAATTTTGGGACCATGCTTTCACAACTGCTGTCTACTTGATAAATAGACTTCCAACTTCTGTTTTATCTCAAAAGACTCCTTTCACCTTACTGTATAACAAGGACCTTGATTACTCATTCCTAAGGGTCTTTGGGTGTGCCTGCTACCCTTGTTTAAGGCCCTATAACAAGAATAAACTTCAGTTTAGGTCATGTGAGTGCACTTTCCTAGGCTATTCAACTTCACATAAAGGGTACAAACGTCTCTCAGGTGATGGTAGACTTTACATTTCAAAAGATGTTCAGTTTGATGAGTCTAAATTCCCTTTTGCTTCCAAGTCTCACCTCACTCCCTCCAGTCTTACTGACTCACAACCTACTTCATTTTCACCCATCCCACTCACTATTATCCCTCCACATTTTCAGCCCTCAAGTCCACCTCCTGAGTTTATTCCTCCTCCCTCTCCTCATCTGTCACCAAACCAACATTTTCCTCATCAGTCCCCAAATCCCTCTAATGTCATCAGTCCTCCAATTTATTCAAATTCACTGTCTCACACCTCAAGTCCTTCTGCTCTTCCCTCTTTGCATTCAGGTCTGACACCTCAATACCCTGCATCACCTAATTCTGCCTATCAGTCTTCAGATTCAGGTTCACCTACTCCACCACAATTATGTAATGGTCATCCCATGGTTACTAGGTCAAAGTCTAGGATGTCACATGTTCTAGTTGCATATGAAGAACCTAACTCACCAAAAGAGGCACTAAATTTGCCACAATGGAAAGAGGTTATGCAACTTGAGTTTGATGCTTTGGTCAAGAACAACACTTGGACCTTGGTGGATCTGCCTCCTCATAGGCAAGCCATAGGATGCAAATGGGTGTTTCGTGTCAAAGAAAACCCTGATGACTCGGTTAATAAATTCAAGGCTCGGCTAGTGGCAAAGGGGTTTCACCAAAAACAGGGGTTTGACTACACAAACATTCTCCCCTGTTGTGAAACCAGTTACAGTTAAAGTTATGCTCACCCTAGCTATCACTCATCAGTGGGATATCAAACAGTTAGATGTTAAGAATGCATTCCTTAATGGATTGCTGGCTGAGGAAGTTTACATGCAGCAGTCGATTGGATTCATCAGCTCAAATCCTGCACAAGTGTGCAAATTGAATAAAGCCATCTATAGCCTCAAACAAGCCCCTCGGGCTTGGTTTGAAAGACTCACTCAAGCTCTCATTTATTTTGGATTCAAGACCAGCAAATGTGACCCTTCTCCTAGTTCACTCATCTGGTGGTCACAACACTTATGTGCTCATTTATGTAGATGACATAATAGTCACAGGATCAGCCTCAACCCGCATATCTCAGCTGATCAACAAGCTCAAGTCTGAATTTGCTCTGAAAGAGCTGGGTGATCTAGATTACTTTCTTGGTGTTGGAGTCAAAAAGCTAAAGAATGGGGCACTACTACTGTCACAGACCAAGTATATCAGAGATTTACTGGCCAAGGCTCATATGACAGAAGCTAAACCACTTCCAACACCTATGACCAGTAATTGTAAACTTACAAAACATGGTGGCAACTACTTACAGGATCCTACTCAGTACAGGTCCATAGTTGGAGCACTACAATATGTCACTATCACTCGGCCTGAGCTGGCTTACAGTGTTGGCAAGGCCAGTCAGTTTCTTTCTCAGCCTCTAGAAGAACACTGGAAGGCTGTGAAACGCATCCTCAGGTACCTTAAAGGTACTCTCACACACGGCTTGTTACTGAAACCAGCAACCACAGGTGGATCTTTCAGCTTGCAAGCCTTCAGTGATGCAGACTGGGATTCAGACACTGATGACAGGAGGTCTGTTTCAGGCTCCTGTGTGTTCTTTAGGCCAAATCTGGTTTCTTGGTGGTCCAGAAAACTAACATTGGTGGCTAGGTCAAGTACAGAAGCTAAGTACAGGAGCCTAGCTGCCACCACTGCTGAGGTTCTATGGCTAAAGTCTCTGCTGCAGGAGCTACAAATTCCTATAATGGCACCAGTTATCTACTGTGATAACCTCAGCACAGTAGCACTTTCCCATAATCCCGTGCTACACTCTAGGACAAAACATATGGAATTGGATCTATTTTTTGTGCATGAAAAGGTCCTAGCCAAGTCTCTGTCAGTACTGCACCTTCCAGGGCAAGATCAAGTAGTTAATCTCCTCACCAAGCCACTAACACGGACCAGATTTGAAGCCCTCAAGAATAATCTTGGCATTGTAGATAGGTGTACTTATGCAACCCCACCATATGTTTCTAAGGGGGTATGTTAGTGAATATATGTAAGCTAGCTATAGCCAGTTGTAGACTAGCTGTTAGACAATTGTAACCTCTGCTGACTCAGCAGTGCTGATTCTAACAGAATCAGTTAGAATAGGATCACCTATATAAACCTCTACTGTAATCATTCCAGATTTAAATGAATTCAGTTCAGTTTACATTCTTACAAACTTTCTATCTCTACTCTCTTTCTAATAGTTATCAAGATCTTCAAATTGATTGCTTGAGATATTCTTTGATCCCATTGTGCACGTCTGAGAATGGTGATGTCCTTATAATAAAAAACATTGGTGAATTTCAAGCAATTTTGTATCATCGGAGAGATAATAGAGTAGAAAGAACAAAACTTCCCAGAGGCATACAATGGCACCGTACCTTAGATTATGTTGAAAGCTTGGTTTCACCATGTTACATTTAAGTTTTTCTGTGACAGGTTGGTTATCTGAATTTATTTTAAATCATGTATATGGTTTTAAACTCTTGCCCTTTGACGTTTGGGAGATATAAATAGATTGTTTTAAAAATTTTGGTGGTGCCATAGTTTCAGTATTTTTTTGGGAAGATTATCTATTGCCTATTGGCTATTGGTGATGGTTGGATTGAAATGTATTGATTGGATTAAGTTGTTTTGATTTTATATTAATTGTAGGCTAAAAGATGATTTTCCAAAATGGTAATTGATTCTCTCCTAAGTATTTTATTATTGGGTTGGTCTTCAAAAAGTTTTAAGCAAAATGAAGAGAAAAAACTAGAATTATTTTATTTCTTCAATTTTGATATTAAATTCATTTACTGTAAAAATTCATTATGGATATGGAATACTAGAAATGAGTGTTTGTTTTATTCTGTTTAATATGTAATCTCGTTTTGATTGCATTTGACCAGCTGAAGATCTTAGAAAGGCTTGTTTGCTGTTTGTATACAGGAAACTTTTCTCATGAACATCTCTTGACTGAAATTCTCATTTCTCAGGTCTTTTATTGAGTCTTGGTTGTTTTACTTTTACCTTCCCATGATAAAAGCTTCTAGCTTACAATGAGTTAGCAATGAGAACAAATAGGTGGCAAACTAGAGTCTTATCTTAAATTTTGAAGTTGAAGCAAGGAGATAAGATCTCTCTTTATTTGCAATTTTGTTTTGTACGACGTATAACGTTTAGCTAATCAAATAATAAGCATTCGAATTGTGGGATTGTTTTCTTCATCCTGTGTCCAGTGGTTATCAATTGTGGAGTGCTGTTTTGGGAGTTGGTGTAGTTTCTGTTACTGATAAAGTGGAAAATGGGGGCTTTTGTGTGAAGTTGCCGCCTGGAAGGAAGCTTAGGTGAAGGGGCATGATCAGTTTGGTATTTCAAATCCATCCTCTGCTAGTTTCTCTGTGGCTAGTAGTTGGATGCCTTCTGTTTTTGTATGGGTGTTATGAGCGTTGCATATGGATACTATGTCAGCAGGATTACTTTTTGTGGGTCTATGTTGCATATGGCTTGGATTTTGCGTTTTTATGGTTGTGCTGTCTTGGTTGGTTTGCTGCTATATCATGTTTTATAGCACTTTCCTTTGTTTCTTTTTCTGCCAGCTTTCCAATTGGTACAACTTGTGCTTGTTGGTCTGCTGTGCTGTTTATTAATATAATTTTTCACTTTCAAGTCTCACACGGCTCTTTTTGAAATATAGATCTGCAACCTTAGTGGACATTGTGCATCATTTATGGTATGTGGAGGGATGGTAGCAAGGAAGAAAGGATGAAGGGGACTTGATGAAGCTTAAGTTTCTACTTCAGTTCTAGGTGCCGATTCTGTAATGATCACAGAGCTACCAGAATCAATTAGATTTATACCGTTCAATGTGTGCTACCTCATTTATATAAGTCATAAGTATCTCTCCTTTCAATTAACATTTATAATATTATAACCGAGCTTAAATGGTATGAACCACGAACTAGAAACTCCTAAGAATTTCTCGACACATTTGAATTACCAAAAGCTCAAAAACCGCACTATTAATGTCATTGAGAACATGTCTCAGAGTTGATAAGATAAATGCTAAAGCAATAACCTATTTGGTGGTGCAATGATACTCTGACAATCCTTGTCCTTATATGGAGCAAAAGATGTTCTTCTACGGAAACAATGCCAGAGGTGGACGAAGAAATGGTTCAATTTCAATTTGAAAATTTATGGATGTGTCTTTTCCTGCTCTAGTTGACTTTATTTTCAATATTGCTTAATATGATCTGTGTAATTCAAGCTAAAGTAAACTCCCATTGAAAATATGCCTTTTCTTCTGATGGAAACCAAAAGCTGAAAGCCACTACAATTATGCTTCAACTATTTCATCCTAAAGCTACAAACATATCATTATCTCAAACTTGAAGGGTCCTATAAAGAGTATGACAAAGGACTTCACACAAAATATATTGTTGAGATATGACTCTAAATCAACAATATGGTTAGTTAGTTAGTCATAACTAACTTACATCAAGACTCACATGGATTGATGACTCATCAAAGCTATTAGTGATTGGTTGTATTAGTCTATAAATACATATCATGTAATAGGTTATGGGTGCATAAGTGACACAATGTAATGTGTGAAAAGAAGAGAGGGATTTGAGTGTGAGGCATATCTATCTTGAGAGAATGAGAGATGGGAAAAAGTGTATAGAGTAGAAATGTCAATCTTGGGGTAGTTCTTGGGAGGTACCATGTGGAAGACATGGGAGGCAAGACTAGAAAGATTGTGGGAGATTTCTATTGTAAAACACTTGTATCTCTATGACCAAGATAGTGAAGGGGAGAAGAAGACTTGTTGTGCTCTCTCTCGTGGACGTAGGTCATCAATGACCGAACCACTAAAATTCCGGTGTCATCTTCTTTTACCATTTTTATCTTCTTTAT
The DNA here is from genome assembly GCA_035048595.1 of Echinosophora koreensis. Lineage (NCBI taxonomy): Eukaryota > Viridiplantae > Streptophyta > Magnoliopsida > Fabales > Fabaceae > Echinosophora > Echinosophora koreensis. Next base: position 373,802 of record JAPCYP010000068.1, read on the forward strand.
TCGTTTATTCTATGTTCTATTGATTTGCATATTTCTCAGTAATGTTCTTGTGCTTTGTTTTCTATGTCCGAGGTGCTTCGTGGTATGATAAATCCCTAACATATATCATACCAAGTTACAGATTATATCATGCGAGCAACTTTGTCCTAGCTTTTAAACTCTGGTGATAGCTTAAATTTCAAATTTTTTGAAGTTAATGATCAAGCACAATATATTTTCTCAAATCATTTTCCACATAGTAATTCAAATTACTTCACCATGTGCTATTAAATTGTCAACTACAAAACCAAGTTGCTTATAATTAAGACAAATCCAAAGAACTAAGCAGAACAACTTCTACAACCAATCTATCAAAATCATTTCACACTCGGAAGCTTAAAGGCATCCATCTTCCATTTTACATGAGGAGTTTCCCTTTAACACTTCATGTTCTCAACACTATAATACAAAGCAATTTCAACATACTCCACTTCTTAGGAAATTATAATATTTTACAATGACTCTGTATGTATCCCTTTTCAACTAGAAAGGCAAGGCAAGATATCATTCTTCATGCCATGAACTGCTAGTGTTTACCAACCCCAACATTCTCAAACTACTTTTTATCACCATTTTTACACTTGGTTAATAATGTATAAATTCATGATTACTCACATGTACTGACTATCCAGTAAATGTGATTAACCATGAATTTATATATCATCAACCAGGTGTAATAAATGATGTAAAATAGCTGTGGGAGGTGATAGTTTTTCAGTGTTTACCACCCAGTTCTTGCATTACATTGTCCATAGATGGTCGGAGATGGGAAGATTCGTGGGTGCAAAGCAAAGCAACTCTCCGCAGTTTGACTGCCTCTGATTCTAAGAACTTGCCTTCAAGATTCTCATCAACTATATCATTAAAACTATCTGTTTCTAGTTGTTGGCGACTTAACTGAGTGATATCACGCTTTCCAATGAGAAGCTGGAAAACTATCACTCCAAATGCATACACATCACTCTTTTCGGTCAGACGACCGGTTGTTGCATATTCTGGGGCCAGGTATCCCATGGCTGCACTAGCTTTGAGGGTGGAAAAGTTAACATCATCTGCAAGCAGTTTGTGCAATCCTGAATCTACAAGTAAGGAATTGTATCTAGCATCAAGAAGCACTTTTTCAGCTGATATATTCTGGTGAACTAAAGCTTGTTTGCTTCCTTTCTTTCCATGTAGATAGCCAATACCTGGGGCAGGAAAGAATGTTAAATCCTCAGGACTCAGTCTAAGAATGCCATAGCAATAATTAGCTACTTTAAGTAGTATTATAATGAATGAACATGTAATCATCTACAACAAAATAGTGAAAATACTACTAGTATCCTTCCCTTAAATATAATCTTAAGTATTGGCCATTTCAGATAAAAAGTCACTAAATATTCTTTCCTTACAGTAAACCATGAAGTTGAAGATCAAAATTGGAATCTCAAGGTAAAAGTTTATTGGCTGAGAATCATGATATAAAGGCATATAACATGAGATGACATGACAGAGAAATTAATACCAAAAAGGAATAGGTTTTTGCATGCAAATACTGCTGATACTTTGATCAAGGGATAACCAACTCAATCCAATGGAATTCGAAAGCAGGTCAGGTCTCAAATGACATGCTGAACACTTGAGGATTCAATTGTTTGAGTATGATAAGGCTATGAGCACTTAGAGCATGTGCTTAGAAAAGGGCCTACTTAGTTCAAGCTCATCTAAGGTCTCCCAAAATCACTAGTTGTTATGAGCTTCAATGGTTTATACAGGGATAGCCTTCATGGGCCAGCTGTCCCTCCTTCCATGAAAGGGAAAATAAGTGAACTCAGGAAAAGTTATCAACAAAAATGAGAGCCTACTGTCCAGGTTTAAAATCTGTAATTAAAACTTTTCAAAGAAGGAAAAGAAAAACCGACCTTTGGCAATGCCATGGATGATGGATACTCTAGTGGACCATTCAAGAACCTTACCATCCCCTCTCTTAACATCAAGATATTGTAACAAACTCCCATTTGAGACAAAATCATAAATCAGAAAACATTCCCCCCTGCCTTTTGAACAACAAAAGCCTCTCAATCGAACTAGATTTTCATGCTTTAATGAGGTCATTATCTTCAACCCTTTCAAGAATTCAGTTTGATCAGACTTGCAGCTTGTCTTGGCAATGCACTTTATAACCACAACTGATCCATCTCTCAAGATTCCTCTGTAGATAGCTGAAAAACTAGTCTTCCCCAACAAATTTACCGCTGTGAAGCATTGAGTTGCACGCTCTACTTCTTCAAGATTGAACATAAAGCTCTCAAGAACTTCTTGGGAATAACCACTTCTCCCTTTGGCTAATGGATCCCATCCATTAGAATACTCCAAACTTATCAGAGGTGACGCACTTTTCCTGCATACTTCCTTTATCCGGTCAGTACTAAGCCGACTATCAGAAATTTCAACACTGCTTCCAATTTTCTGTTTCTGACGACGGTACCATAAGAACACAAAAAGTCCAAGAATAGTGGATCCAGTAACAACTCCAATTACCCCAAAAATCAAACCAATTTCTGAAGATGCTGATGGCTTTTTACAATGAGTCTCACTGCAAGTTTTAGCTTTTGGTTCAACAGATGCAGGAAGATCTTTTGTAGAAAGATTATTATTAGGTTCATATGGTTCAGGTTTAATTGGGTCTAAACTTGTTAGTGCTTTACAAGAATCTAAATTGGCAAATCCAGTCCCACATAAACCAGCATTGTTGATGTACTGGAACCCACCTTTCAGTTTTTTGAGAGCTGCATTAATACAGAAAAGATATAAAATTGAATCAACAAATCTTAGTTTTTTTTTACAAGAAATCAAAATGGAAAGCCAAAAAAAAATCTTAACCTTCTAGGATTGATTACCTGTAGGGACACTGCCTGTGAGAGAATTGTTTTGAATATCTACACTCTCCAGTTTAGGTGCATTAGCCAATCTCACTGGAATAGGACCAAAAAGGTTATTGAAGCTCAAATCCAATCGTGTTAATGTCTCTAGTTCACCCAAACTTGCAGGAATTGCACTACTCAATTGATTATATTGCAGTGCAAGAACACTGAGCTTCCTCAACTTTCCCAGTTCAGTAGGTATACCCCCACTAAACTTGTTATAACAAAGCTGCAAAACTGCAAGCACTACATTTATAAGAACAATTCTGGTCTATTTTGGGAAAACATAAAATAAATGTGAGAGAGCATTTTTACATCTTCCAACTGTCAAGTAGAAGAAATAACATCATATGACAATACCATAGAGAGGGTAAAAAGTAAAAATCAGACACAAATGCTCAGGTATACAGTAGAAAATATCGAGTCAGATGCATAGTTTCTTGGATTTTTCTATTTTCTTATGCAATCAATCTCATTTCTTCCTCTATTTTCTTTTCCTCCTGCTATAATTAGGTATCGTCTTGCTATTTTCTTTTTCTGCTATAATTAGGCATACTATAGAGTTCAAAATGACAGAGTAAGCAAAAATGATTATTTGTTTATGCTGAAAGAGAGGAGAGGAGCAAATATAGGATCATAGAACTAGTTTCAACCAAAAAAAGAAAGAAAGAAGTTAATCAATTAAGAAGAAAAGAGAGTGACAGAAATGAAGATTTACCTCCAGAGTACTAAAATGGTCAGACATTGTAAACTCTAAAATGTTGAGTGACCCAAAATACCAAAATGGCCACATACAGTAAGAAGGACCAAACTTGAGTACTAAAAATTCCTCCTTCATTAATTCTCACATATAAGATATCAAGCAAGAATGAAGTTAAAAAATATTATAAGTCTACTTTATTGGACCTAAAATGTAATAAAAATATGCTATTTATACTAAAACACAAGCACAAGGCTAAATACACAAAAGAGGAAAGATCACAAATTTACAAGAAAAATCAGCAACCCACCTTGAAGATTTGACATATTGCCAATCTCACGAGGGATAGCCCCAGAGAGAATATTCACATTGAGATACAAATCACTTAACTCACTCAAACCTGCAATCTCCTTTGGCAATATCCCATTCAAAGCATTGAAGTGAAGATACAAACCAGTCAGGCTCTTGAGATCAGCCATAGCTGCAGGTATCCTTCCAGAGAGACCCTTTCCTTGGAGTGAAATGTTAGTAACATGGCCTTGCTCATTGCAAGCCACACCCTCAAAAGCACCATTACATGGTTCAACATGTGGGGTCCATGAGACTAACACACTGTTTTCTGGGTCTAGAGAGTCTTTGATTGCCATGAGAGTGTCAAGTTCAGTCATGGAGGAAAGTGATGATGAAGCACATATGAGGAAGATTTGAACTTTCAGCAGGAGGTAAAGAAGCAAAGACATGTTTGGTTCAATCAAGGGGAAAATGAGAGAACTTGACTGTAAAATATTATCTGGGTTTGTTGGTTCAATCTTCAAAGTAAAAAGGTTTGTGCTTATTGGAGTGAGATTCTCTTAGTAGAGTGAAGAATGGAAAAAAGGGTATGTGTGAAAGCAAGAGTAGAAGCACGTGAAGTTAAGAAACAGGTGCTTACATAGAGAGAAAATGTTAGAAGATGCCTGGTTCATGGGATGTTTGGTTAGTGGGAAAGTGGCTAGGAAAGTTTGGAACAAGACTATATATGGCAGCATGGAATAAAGTGCAGCTACTGAAGTGTGAGTGCCAGTGACTAAGGGGGTGAAATATTTCAATAATGTGTTTTAATCACTGAATTTTACATCTAATCTAAGTGTCCCCTTTCTTTCTTTTTTTTTAATTTATTTTTGAGAAACGTGTATATAAAGAAAATAAAAAGTAAGTGAGAGATAAAGATAACTCTATACGGTGTCAAATACGGTGTCCAAAATTTGTGTTAAGATAACATAGTAGTATTATTTTGACACTACATTTGGGACACCTCCAACGACACCTACAATGTAGCAGTGGCATTTTCGCAATTTTGACCTTTTTAAAAAAATTATTTAGCTTTTTTGAGTACTAACATGTTTAGCCATTAATCATATAATGAACTGAATTAACCAAATATTTGTACGTGGTTAACCAAATATTTACATGGTTGTTGAAAATGATTGTAAGCTTCAGGATGACCCATTAACCATATAATGAACTGAATTAACCAAATATTTGCACGTGATTAACCATATATTTACATGTTTATGGGAAATGATTGTAAGCTTTAGGATGACCCATTAACCATATATTGAACTGAATTAACCAAATATTTGCAAGTGATTAACCAAATATTTACATGGTTGTGGAAAATGATTGTATGCTTCAGGGTGACCCATTAACCATATTATGAACTGTATTAACCAAATATTTGCACGGGATTAACCAAATATTTATATGGTTGTGGAAAATGATTGCAAGTTTCAGGATGACACATTAACCATATAATGAATTGAATTAACCAAATATTTGCACATAATTAACCAAAAATGTTAGTACTAAAAAAAGCTAAATATTTTTTTTTAAAAAGTGGTCAGAATTACGAAAATGCCACCGTTACAGTACTGTTACAGTGCTGGTGTCGCTGGTGGGTGTAAAAAAACATTTCTGAAAATAACATAACTCTTATTTTATCATATTATATAACATAGATAATATCACTTATAGATTTTAGTAGAAGGTTATTTGAATATCAAATTCAACGATATAAATAACAAAACATGAAATATTTAAATGTGGAAAAATTGTAAGTTTAAGCTATTAAATAACTAACATATTAAATTAAATGATTGGATAAATTTTTATGTCACTACTTATATTAAATAATTGCATAATTATAATGCATTGTGCGCAAAGATTTTTTATATTATCAATTAATCATATATTGTCGCAACATTATAAATGTTTGATTTTTTTATTAATTATCTTAAAAGCAGGATCAGCCCAAACATAAGATTGTCTAAGCCCTAACATTAGGTTTGTCACAAAAAAAAACCTTATTTATTATTAATATTTATAAAGCTTTCATTATTAACTAGCCTAGCATAGTGATAACTGGTGTGTGTTCTTTTTCCTGGAGAATGGGGTTTGATATTGTGCAAGTAAAAGTCATATTTATTTTCTTAAGGTCTTTGATTTTTCTAAAAATATATGTTAGGCCAGCTCTGGTTAAAAATCATACATTTGATGAAATGTGATTAATTGATAACATAAAATTTTAATTTTAATAGTATACAAAATTAAACTCAATAATTATTTACTAGAGTAAATTAGAAAGTGCACACAGTTTGTTAAACGATGAGTCTTTGCAAAGCTGAAACTGGAAATGGTGTGTGGTATTGTTGGATGATAGGGGCAAGGGGAAGCTGGTTTTCGAGTAACCAGTGACTACAGAAAGAGAAGAATTTAGTGAGTGAATTCTTTTATGATTTCATAAGCTGAGGTAACACAATACACATAGGCGTTATACCAACCTAACTACTTCCGCGAGTATAGGAACAAAATACAAAAGCAATAAGGAAAACAAATAACAGAAAGATACCAAAGGATCACACTCTATCCTCAGCTATTCCTACCCACATGTCCCTTTCTACATTCCATTTCCCTGATGAACATAATCTTCTAAATACCTAGGCCTTCGGGTTTGCCTTTTGGGTCGCAGCTCCTCATCATTGGGCCCATGTTATTGGGTGTAGGCTGGCCCATATCATCCCCATCCCCATGGAAAACGTCCTTGTCCTCAAGGACCCAAGAAGAGTCAATGTCAGCAAAAGGAACCCAAGTAGCCTCTTCAGGTAACAAGCCCTCCCATTGAACTAACACCATTTTTGTTGGAGGGTCAAATGAAGTGTCTAATTTCTCAGCAAGAATGTCAACAGGGTGGACCAAGGGGTTGTTGTGGAACTCTTGTGCAGGTAAGGATGCTGAAGTGGGTGGAAGAGGATCATGATGATATTTCAGCAACGAACAGTGAAAGACTGGGTGTATTTTTGAGTGAGGGAGCAATTCCAATCTATAGGCAACCGTACCAATACATTCCAAGACTTGGAAGGGACCAAAGTATCATTTAGCCAGTTTCTGTGGTGAGCGTCCAGTAACTGAAATTTGTCTATATGGTCGTAATCGAACATAGACGCAAGACCATATTGGAAATCCCACATCCCTGCGCTTTTTAACAATAGTTGTTTTCATATGTTCTTGATCTTTAGATAAATTCCTAGCAGTTTAGCCAACACCTCATCACGGGATTTTAGCAAATGATCAACAACATCGATGGAGGAACCCCCAGGAAGGTAATCTGGAAGTGCTGGAGAGGGATGACCATAAATTACCTCAAAAGGAGTGAAACCTGTTCTAGAATGTACCAATGTATTGTAACACCATTCCGCCCAATTAAGGAAGCAGGGAGTTCTAATTGGAAGGTTTAGAGTGAACGAATGCGTGCAAGTATTGCTGTAGGGTGCAATTAACTACCTCAGTTTGGCCGTCACTCTTCGGGTGATATGCTGTTGACATGCATAGACGTGTACCACAAGCTCTGAAAAGTTCTTGCCAAAACTTACTAACAAAAATTGGATCCCGATCCGAGATAATGCTTCGGGCCATGCCATGAAGTTTAGCAACCAGAGAGATGAATAGCCGAGCCACCTTGTAAGCTGTATATGAACCAGGGAGAGAGCCAAAGTGAGCTCCCTTAGAGAAGCGATCCCCTGCCACCAAGATTACTGAGTATCCCTCAGAACTGGGAAGCCCACAAACAAAGTCCATTGACAAGTCCTCCCAAACATGCAGAGGATAAGGAATGGGCTGCAACAAGCCTCCTTGTTTACGAGGGACATATTTGATTAGTTGACATTGTAAACAAATGCATTGCTTAACAAAGGCAGTGAGGCATTGCTTAACAAAGGCAGTGACATTCGTGCCCATAGAGTCCTAATAGAAGTTTTCTTTCACCATAGCCAAAGTCTTTTTGATACCCATGTGACCCCCAATGGGAGTTTCATGAAATTCCTTGAGGATCAAATCCTTAAAACAACAATCCACAGGTAACTAGATGCGGTTTTGGAAAAGCAGGAGATCATCAACCATTTTGAATTGCAGAAACTGATCCGGATTGGCCAACACCTTTGCCTTGAGTTACATAAACGATGGATTGGACTGAAGGGACTCCTTTGATTGCCTCAGGAGAACAGGTTGAGGAGCTGTTCTAAATTGAGAGGTCGATCTCATGAGAACAATTGTGTTATGGGGATATTGAGGCCCATACTTCTTGACGAAGGGAAGTTAGGATCTCCGGAGATTACGAAATAGATAGTGGATTTTTGAAGTGTCGTGAATTTTTATAAACCTACTATGGTTATCGGGTATGAATCCTCTTGTATAAATAGCATTGATATTATGACTATGGTTCATATTGTTTTACATGTCGCTGTTGTCATATGTTGTTGATTGGTGTGTCACGTATGTGACTACTATGATAAACTTATATGTCGGTATCTCATCCCTTTTTTTTAGTCCAGGATGGAACCTGGGGTATCCCCATAGCAGATAGTCGTAGGACTAATCCCCCGAGGATGTAGAGTACCAGTTAAGGGGCAACTCCTCTACCTACAGATCCAACTCTATTCCCATCACAGGATTTGAACCCTGGACGTATGGTTAAAGGGCTCAAGCTAGTAGCTACTTGGACCACACCTTATGGGTCGGTATCTCACCCTTGCTATGTACATGTCGAATACCTTGTGGTATTTTTGGATATATGTACAGTTTTCTAGATCACTACGAGACCCCGAGGTTTTGAAGGTTATGACGCTAACAATGACGATGTGTGAGCTGTTGTGGGCAAAACCCTGTTTTATCTCGTACCTCTCACTGGAGTGAGCTACGGTGCCTTGTTTTCGAGGTATCCGATGATGGGCATGACGTTGGATAATTTCCCAACGGACATCTCTGGGTTTGACCATCTGTGGAGATTTACCTTGTGATAGATGTATTATGATTTTATTTTCTTGCCTTGATGTCTATAAATAGTCGTTACGTAAGAAAAATTTTAGACCCATATTTTTCGAATACAATTACATACCGAAATTTATTTTCCAAAAGCAACCAGCATTTCTTTATTTTATTTTAAGTTCCGCAACGAGTTAAGCATGTAGCACCGAGGGGGTGTTACATGTGACATCGGGGTTGGGTTTTGTTTTCTTGTTATGTTTTCTTTTAAAAACATGTTTTATTTTCTGCGTTTGAGATTTTGTTACAATGTGGTAACCTCTACCGTGGTTTTATTATTATGATATAATATGCATGTGTTCTCTTTCTTTCATTTTTTTATTGCTCTTACGTGTTATGAATACATGCGGGGTAGAGGGTATCGCAATCAACTTGGTAAGTTTGATGCAAAAGTAGATAATGGAATATTGTTAGGTTATTCTGAGTCGTCCAAAGGGTTTAGAGTCTATAATTCTAGAACTCTTATTAGAGAAGAAAGTATACATGTCAAGTTTGATGACAAACAGCCTGAAAAGAAATTATAGGAACTAGATGAAGTTTCTGTAGATTTAAATCTCAAAGATTCAGAAAATCCAGTGAACATCAAGACTGATGAAGCTGTAGACGATCACCAGAATGGTTCAGGAGCTTCAACTTCTCAACAAGACAATGCTCAAAGGTCATGGCACTTCAAGACTTACCATCCTCAAGATCAAATCATTAGTAGTCCCAGTGATAGGTTAAGGACAAGGTCAACCTTCGGAGAGCAAGCTGATTCTGCTTTTGTCTCTGAGTTGGAATCAAAGACAGTAGACGAGGCTCTACTAAACGAGGATTGGATTCTGGCCATGCAAGATGAGCTGAATCAATTCGAAAGAAGTGAAGTCTGGACTCTTGTACCTCTTCCCAAGGATAAGTTAGTGATTGGAACCAAATGGGTTTACAGAAATAAGCTTGATGAAAATGGTAAAGTAGTAAGAAACAAGGCAAGACTAGTTGCTCAAGGTTATTCTCAAGAAGAATGTATTGTGAGACACCCTTCTACCCCGCATGTTATAAGACATTTAAATATAAAACAAATAAAAGAAAAACATGCATTTAACTGAATTAAATGAAACAATTGTCCATGGGTAGAAAAGTCCCACATGAACTCGTTTACAACGCGGAAAATAACAAAATAAGTTTAATCAATTAAAAACATGAACAAATAAATAACCCAACCCCGATGTCACAATTCAGAGCTGGTATAACCGTTCCGGAATTAAATCCTCGGAATACAACTGGAAACAACTAAACTAAAACAACCCTACTATGAGTGGCGGCTCCTCAGAGTCACTCCTCTCCGGGCTGTTCGTCATCCTCTGCAAATGCCAATCAGGCCAAACACAAACAATACAGGGAGTAAGATTTATGTAATCATATAAACAGCAGGGGAATAGTACGCAAGGTAAACATACACATAAGCATACATCAACATCCAACAGCATCATAACAATCAAGTATGCTATGCTATGCAATGCATCAACTACTCCGCTACTCCAACTATGCACGTGGATCCAAACTAACTCAGGATGAATGACTTTGGAGTTACATATCCGTATTGGCCATAAAAGCACCAACACCGGCAGTTCACCAAACCTTGGGTGAACCCCATGGATAGCCAACGCATCAAACCGTGGATGCCTCATCACGGGGGGGCCTCGGTCACCAAACCTTGGGTGACCTACCGTGGATGGCCAGATCACCGTACTCTCGGGCGATCTCCCCTTTGTCGAACCTCCCCCATCAACTACTCCAATGCTTTATGCAAATGGCACAACAACAAACAATCTCAACCACCTCCTTGCTTGGGCCATGAAGCTCCCAAGACTTTCAACATCAACTCAACGTAACCTTAGACCCAAACCGTGGGGTCAAGGCTCCCTTGGCCAATAAGCACCAAGGTTCAACTCAACGTGCTTGGGTCTATAATGTAAGACTAAGCCCTCATTGATGTTTTGATGTATGACAAACAAAGTGTGTTTTACTTAATCTATTTTGATATTGATAATATACTTATATTGTGTTAAGTATTATGCAAGATCTCTCATGAAAAAGAAATGTCAAAGCTCAAGGGATGCAAGGACAAAGGACACAAAGCAATGGACAAGGAATAAAGCAACAAGCAATGGAGATTTCATTATTTAGATGCTATTGTAAAAATAGCACACTTGATTCCTTAGGTGAAGCACTTAAAATTTAAGAAGAAACTAATTTTTATAAAGGATAAACAAAATAGTTTTTCAAAAGAAAGCTTTTTCAAAAAGAGTTAATTGGATTAAGAAATTTAGTGTTATTGTACATATGTGTTGTACACGTGTATATAAAGCTATATTTCAAGTTTAGAAAGAACCTTTCTGTACACAGACTTCATACACATGTGTATGAACCGTTAAGTTTGAAAAACAAAAGGAAATTTGCCTATACACATGTGTTGTACACCTGTGTATCCAGAAGTGTGCTCTCGGGTTATGAGTTGAAAGGCTGTACACATGTGTTGTACACCTGTGTACACAAATCTGAGCTCTCGGGTTTAATACTGAAAACAAGTACACATGTGTTGTACACATGTGTATTCGAAATAGAGCTTTCGGGTCTGGAACCAGAATTTGTACACATGCGTTGTACACATGTGTATCAGTGTATTGCTTTGAAAAATATGAAAGATACACAGATGTACAGAAATGATACACCTGTGTATAGAACAATTCAATTATTTCAAAACTTGGTTTCTAAGCATCAATCGATGTACACATCCTGTGTATTGAAGTTTTGGAATGATCTGGGTTGGTGTTCTAACATACACCTGTGTACGCGAAGAATACACATGTGTATTAATGCACAGCGCAAGAGATACACATGTGTACAAAAGAATACAATCTGTGTATGCGTTTATAAAAGCTGAAGACTTGGTTTAATACACAGATGTACAAAAGAATAGAATCTGTGTACGAGCTTTAAAATTGTTTGATAAACACGAGTACACAGATGTAGTACACAGATTGATCTGTTACAACTTTGCAAAACTGATTTTTAATCACTTGTAACAACTTATGTGATAAGACCCACGAATCTAAATCTTCAAATACCTATAAAAGGACTTTATAACAATACTTTTCAACATATAATACATTCCAAAAGGAGAAATTTGAAATATTCATAGTGCTTCATCTTTGAGAGAAAAGTGTGATATTCTAAGAGCTTCAATTTGTATAATCAGACTATTAGAGTCTTTCTTCTACTCAATTCTTACTGCGAATTAGTGTGATCAAGAGAGGGTATCTCTTAGGATTGATCAAGGATAGAAGGGATCCTTGGGTAACAAAAGCAAGTGTGCTTTTGGGTATGTTCTTGAAGCAAGGAGGTTATCCTTGTGAGTGCTGTAATTGGATATTGTAATTTCTGGTTATAGTGAAGAAATCCACAAAGGTGTGGGACTGGATGTAGGCGTACCAAAGGAGGTAGCTGAACCAGGATAAATCGGTTTGCTTGTTTCTCTCATCTCTTAACTCCATATACTTGATATATGCATATGTGTAAATGAAAGTATGTTGAAATTGATTTTAAAGTGAATCTTTAATCTGAATCTTTTTGTTAAGATTGCTGTTTCTTCATTGTATTAGTTCTTAATATCATTACGTGTTTAACAATCTAAATCTTGAGAATTAAAATTGAGTGAAAATCAATTTTCTTTAAGAAAACTCTTTTTTGTGTTAAATTGTTCAAAAAGTTTTCAATATCTCAATTCACCCCCCCCCCCTCTTGAGATTGTAGCCATTACCAACAAGTGGTATCAGAGCTAAAACTCTTGTAATAAAGCTTAATAGCTTCAAGAGATGGCTACAAATGAAATCCTGGGTGATGGCGCTTCCCTCTCTAGACCTCCTGCCTTTAATGGCAGCCAATACATGTATTGGAAAGAGAGAATGCTTATCTTTCTTGAGGCTGCTGGTTTAGATGTTTTAGATGCTGTTGAAAATGGTCCTTATGTTCCATTTACTCTTGATGCTAAGGGAATTAGACAAAATAAACCAAAAGATGAGTGGAATGATGATGATAAGAGAAGAGTTGGTTATAATGCTAAGGCAAAGAATATTATAACAGCTGCTTTGAATTATGATGAGTTTTTCAGGGTCTCCAATTGTAAATCAGCAAAGCAAATGTGGGACACTCTCCAACTCACTCATGAAGGAACCAATGATGTAAAGAGAGCAAGGATGAATGCACTAGTTCATGAGTATGAACTCTTTCACATGAAAAATGGTGAGGAAATAGATGAGCTGCAAAAGAGGTTTACACACATTGTGAACCAGCTTGAAGGACTTGGACATACTATCTCGGATGAGAAACAAATCAACAAAATCATGAGATGTTTGAGTCGTGGAGTGGCAGCCAAAAATCACTGCAATTGCTGAAGCAAAAGATCTAGAAACAATGCAAATTGCAACTCTGTTTGGCAAATTGAAAGAGCATGAATTGGAACTCAATAGATTGAAAAGCCATGAAGACAAAGAGAAAAAGAAGAAAGGTCTCTCACTCAAGGCTCATGTTTCCAAAGAACAGATAGAAAGTGATGAAGATGAAAACCTTGATGAAAGTGAAGAATCCGAAGAAGAAGACATGGGACTGCTTGTAAGGAAATTTAGGAGATTCATAAAAAAGAATAGAAACAAGAAGCAATTCAGTTTTCCTACCAAGAAGAACACAAACAAAGGTGAAAACTCTTCCTCTTCAATCAAATGCTTTGAATGTGGAAAGATTGGACACTACAAGAATGAATGTCCAAAGCTACAAAGGAAAGAAAAGTCTGAAAAGAATGAAAACAAAGAAAAGAAAGGAAGAAAGCCTAGAAGAGCATACATAGCTTGGGAAGAAAACGATATGGACTCCACTAGTGAATCTGAAAATGAAGAAGCCAACCTATGTCTCATGACAAGTCATCAAAGTGATAGTGAAACCGAGGTAAATGATTCTTCACCTACCTATGATGAGTTACAAGATGCTTTTGATGAATTGCATGAAGAATATCTTAAAATAGGTAAACAACTTATATCTTCTAGAAAAATAATTGCAAGACAATGTAGTGACTATGCATCTTTACAAATAAAGCTTAAAGAACTAGAAGCTAAGAATTTACATTCACTTGCATCTAGTTCAACTTGCACCAAATGCACTATACTTGAAAATAAAGTTGAAAAACTGAATGTAACTCTATCTAAATTCACTATGGGTAGAGATAACTTGAATGGCATATTAGGACAGCAAAAAGGTGTCTATGACAAAGCTGGAATTGGATATAATCCAATGGTACATGAAAAATCTTTCAGAAAGTTTTTTGTTGCACCTATTTCCTCAACTAGTCCTTTTGTTAAATGCTATTATTGTTTAAAGAAAGGGCATACAGCCACTACATGCAGACTTAGAAAGAACACACGTGTTGGCATTAAACAAGTTTGGGTTCCAAAAGGAACATATGTTGCTACTAACACCAAAGGACCCAACCAGATTTGGGTACCTAAGGAAGAAGCATGAAATTCTATTTTTGTAGGTGTGTTTGAAGGCCAGAAACTCAAGTTGGTACTTAGATAGTGGCTGCTCCAAACACATGACCGGAGACATCACAAAATTCACCTCTTTCACTCCTAAAGAAGGTGGAAATGTCACATATGGTGACAACAACAAAGGAAAAATTCTTGGTGTTGGCACAATAGGAAAAAGTCCAACAACTAAGATTGAAGATGTTCTCTATGTGGAAGGGCTCAAACACAATCTATTAAGTATAAGCCAACTATGTGACAAAGGCTTCAAGGTAAACTTTAACTCAAACTTGTGTATGATAGAATCCATTCATAATGATAGCATAAAACTGATTGGAAATAGGATAAATAATATCTATATGCTTGACTTAGACAATTTACCTTCTAATGAGGCATGTTGCTTGATTTCCAAAGAAAATGAAAATTGGCTATGGCATAGGAGAATAGCTCACATTCATATGGATCACTTGAACAAATTGATTTCCAAAGATCTTGTAATTGGTTTACCAAATAAGAAGTTTGTAAAAGATGGTTTATGTGATGCATGCCAAAAGGGTAAGCAAGTGAAAACCTCTTTTAAGGCTAAAAATATTGTTTCAACAAATAGACCTTTACAATTGTTGCACATGGACCTTTTTGGACCTTCTAGGACAAAAAAGCTTTGGTGGAAATCTTTATGCTCTAGTAATTGTTGATGATTTCTCTAGATTTACTTGGACTTATTTTTTAGCATATAAGAATGAAGCATTTAGAGCTTTTAAGAAAATGGCTAAGATAGTACAAAATGAAAAAGACATGAAAATTGTGTCAATTAGGAGTGATCATGGAGGAGAATTCCAAAATGAGGAGTTTGATAATTTTTGTGAAGAACATGGTATAAGTCATAATTTTTCTGCACCTAGAACTCCACAACAAAATGGAGTAGTTGAGAGGAAAAATAGGTCACTTGAGGAAATTACTAGAACCATGTTAAATGACTTTAATATACCAAAGTATTTTTGGGCTGATGCTGTAAGTACAGCATGTTATGTATTAAACAGAGTACTAATAAGACCAATTTTGAAGAAAACTCCATATGAATTGTATAAGGGAAGAAAACCTAACATAGCTCATTTTCATGTTTTTGGATGCAAGTGTTTTGTACTAAATAATGGCAAGGATAATCTAGGGAAATTTGATTCAAAAGCTGATGAGGCTATTTTCTTAGGCTATTCATTAACTAGCAAAGCATATAGAGTGTTCAATAAGCGTACTTTATCAATGGAAGAATCTGTTCACATTACATTTGATGAGTCTAACCCCAAAAGGTTGGGAAAGGACATGTTTGATGATGCAGAAATTCTTGAAGATGAAGCCAAAATTGATGAAGAAAAAGACAGTAATGAGGACAAGGAACATAAAGGGAACAACATGGAACCTCAAGCTGAAATCCAGCAAGACAATCTTCCTAAGGAGTGGCAGATCTCAAAGAGTCATCCTCTTGACAATGTCATTGGTGAGATCACAAAAGGGGTAACCACTAGAAACTCCTTAAGAAATATTTGCAATAACATGGCATTTGTATCTCAAATAGAACCAAAGAATGTTGATGATGCTATAAATGATGAACATTGGATGATTGCAATGCATGAGGAACTAAATCAATTTAAAAGAAATAAAGTTTGGGATTTAGTTCCAAAACCTAAAAGCAACCAAATAATTGGAACTAAATGGGTGTTTAGAAACAAAATGGATGAGAATGGCATAATAGTAAGAAACAAGGCTAGACTAGTGGCTAAGGGATATAATCAAGAAGAAGGAATAGACTATGATGAAACATATGCTCCCGTAGCTAGATTAGAAGCAATACGAATGCTATAAGCCTATGCATGTATAATGAACTTTAAATTGTACCAAATGGATGTGAAGAGTGCCTTTTTAAATGGATTAATACAAGAGGAAGTGTATGTAAGCCAACCCCCTGGCTTTGTTGATAGTGAGTTCCCAAATCATGTCTATAAACTCACTAAAGCCCTCTATGGACTCAAGCAAGCTCCAAGGGCTTGGTATGAGAGATTAAGTAATTTTCTCCTAGAGAAAGGCTTTATTAGAGGCAAAGTTGATACCACACTTTTTACTAAAAGAAAAGCACATAACATCTTACTTGTTCAGATATATGTGGATGACATAATTTTTGGTGCTACTAATGAGTCTCTATGCAAGGATTTTGGTACACTAATGCAAAGTGAATTTGAGATGTCCATGATGGGAGAGCTCACTTTCTTTCTTGGACTCCAAATCAAACAATGCCATGATGGAACTTTTGTAAGCCAAACAAAGTATTGCAAGGAGTTGCTAAAGAAGTTTGGCATGGAAAGTGCAAAGGAGATGGCAACACCAATGAGTCCAGCTTGCTACTTGGACAAAGATGAACATGGTAAATCTATAGATATATCCAAGTATAGAGGTATTATCGGATCCTTACTTTATCTCACTGCTAGTAGGCCAGATATTATGTTTAGTGTATGTATGTGTGCAAGGTATCAAGCCAATCCCAAAGAATCACATCTTACTGCTGTTAAAAGAATAATGAAGTATCTTTTAGGAACAAAAGAAATGGGGCTGTGGTATCCCAAGGGATCCACTTGCACATTGATAGGATACTCCGACTCTGACTTTGCTGGATGCAAGTTAGATAGGAAGAGCACAAGTGGAACATGCCATTTATTAGGAAATTCCCTAGTGTCTTGGTTTAGTAAAAAGCAAACAAGTGTGGCTTTATCCACAGCTGAAGCAGAATATGTTGCAGCTGGGAGTTGTTGTGCTCAAATTCTATGGATGAAACAACAATTAATTGACTATGGTGTGCATTTAGATCATGTACCAATAAAATGTGATAACACTAGTGCAATTAATCTAACAAAGAACCCCATCATGCATTCTAGAACCAAGCATATTGAGATTAGGCATCATTTCATCAGGGATCATATTCAAAATGGTGATATTGTGATTGAGCATGTAGATACAACTAAGCAACTAGCTGATATATTCACCAAACCACTAAATAAGGAGAGCTTCTTCTTTATTAGAAGAGAACTTGGCATCATTGATCTACAAAATGACTGATATTTAGTGTTTTAAGTTGCTTGATTGTTCCTAAATGATGTATTTGATCTAATTAAATCAATTCGTATGAGTTATATTTTGTTAATTCTAAATTATAATTTGAATTTGATAGGGTGGTCATTCTGTACATAGGGACAATACACAGATGTATTGAATTAGTTTCATATCAGTGTTTCTGTACACAGATTTAATACATCGGTGTACTTCTTCTATTTAGGACTGTCTGTCTTTGTACACAGGCTTAGCACACATGTGTACTAAGTAAAAGGGCTACCGGGCTTTGTGTACACATGATATGTACACAGATGTATATATCAGAACACCCTTCTGATTTACATCTGCTACGCTATACACAGATGTACAATTTTGTACACAGATGTACAATTTGTATCATCTCAACAATGCATTTAATACATCGATGTAATACATCGATTCTGTGTCAAAACTGAAAATTCAAGCTTCTGTCTCCCCGTGCACATCGATTTAGCACTTTGTACACAGATGTACAAACATCTAAAGATTGGTTAATACACATGTGTACACAATCGATGTACAGGCTTCTGAAATTTTTTTTAAAAACACTTAAACCCGCGCCTCTCCACTCTCACAACGTCATCTTCCCCAAAATTCCAAATCAGGAACCCTAAAACCAAGCTCGAATCCGAATTCAACAATGGCAAGATGCAAGAATCTTGGACCATCTCGCCCTACACCCACCTCTTCTCCTTCTTCCTCAACCCGCTCTTCCTCTCCACCTCCTCCTTCACCCACGCAAGCCTCCTCATCGCGACCCAAACGCAAAAGGGTTGACAAATCACCCAAAGTGGTTAAGAAGGCTGCTAAGCCACAGAAGAAAGCAACGAAGAAGAAACAAATAGAGGCAATCGAGGTTGTTCAAGCTACTCCACAGAAACAACTGACGAAGAAGAAAAAGGGTGTTCACGAGGCAATCTCTGAGGCAGAATTGGTAAAAAGGTATCTCTCTGATGAAGAACAAATCGAATCCTTTCTCCAAAATTTTAAGTCTCGCCCTCTTCATAAATCTAGGGTAGTTGATTTCGATTACTTTGGCAACTACAATTTCCAATTTCAAACCATTCTTGAAGATTGTCACCTCAAGAAATTTCTTCAAATTGAGGATGATGTTTACCCAGTGTTAATTAGGGCATTTTACTGTAGTTTGGAGATGGATAATGAGAGGATTACTTCTGAGGTTAAGGGCAAAATGATTCAAATGAGTTTAAGGGAATTCTCTGATTTTTGCTGGCTTGGATTACAAGGGTGCCTTTACTGCTGGAACTGGTGAAGCCTCTGAATGGATTAAGGTCTTCAACAAGGAGGATGCAAGGCTGAGTTTGCTGGAAGATCACTCTCCAGAAGGGAGATTAACAAACATCAGTGCAATGCATGTTCAAGATAGGCTTCTCCAATATGCATTAAGCAGAATCTTAGTTCCAAGGAGTGGCAACCATGCAGTATTACAAAACAATGATATACTTCTGCTCTGGGCCATGATTCAGAAAAAGCAACTCAGTTGGGGATACATTGTTGCCAAAAATATGTATGAAAGTAAGCTTTCTGGAGGAGCATTGCCTTATGCTGGATTAGTGGTTAAACTCCTAAAGAGATTTGGTGTTACATTGGATGGAGAAGAGAGGCACCTAGCAAGACATGTGACCAAGAGATTTGGTGAAGCAACCATCAAGCAAATGGGCTTGG
Source organism: Echinosophora koreensis (assembly GCA_035048595.1). Lineage (NCBI taxonomy): Eukaryota > Viridiplantae > Streptophyta > Magnoliopsida > Fabales > Fabaceae > Echinosophora > Echinosophora koreensis. The sequence continues at coordinate 393,178 of JAPCYP010000068.1, forward strand.
TCTATGCAGATAATGTCTGGAAAAGATCTGCCATCCCTGCAACAGTTGAACCACCAAATAGAAGGCAAAGAGTTGTGGATGATCAAGTTCAGAATGACAAATTAGATAGGTTTCTGCTGATGATTCAGGATCTTACCAGGAAGCATGCTGAGGATCACTTGCTATTATGCAGGCTGTAAACTACTTAAAGGAAAGAATCAATGCTGTGGAAGGTCAAATGGCCACTTTACACCAAGGTTTGGGAATTGCCATACAAGGACCTCCAGTGAATTCTGCCATCTTTGATGATGTGGTCAATATGGCAAGGGAGGCAACCCAAGAAGCTGAGAATCATGAAGAAGTTACTCCCCTTTCACAAGTTAATGTTTAGTCTTAGCTTAGACCATGAGTCACTAGGTGTCTAGTTTGATAGGACTAGGGTTATTTGTTTTTTTGGCTATGGCTCTGTACTGATTTTGTTATCTTGATATTTTGATGTTTTTGATGTATTGCATATGTTATGAAATGACAAATTATCAATGCCAATTACTGTTTTTCAGTTCTGTTTTTAGTACTCTCCATAGTTTCTTTTTGATAATGACAAAGGGGGAGAAAAATGAACTAAAAAGATGAACCATACAACCATTAATTCTACCTTGCATTTGCATTTTGTGTTTGTATACTACTTTGATCAGCCAATAAAATAGAAACTGCAATGCAAGATGCCTTTTTCATGACAATGATATAATAACACTTGATTTTTCAAAAGATGTCTATGAGACAGGGGGAGGATCAAAGTGTGTCAAGAACCATGCTTAGTATAAAGCTGCACTCTGATTTTAATCACTAATGTTAAGTATGGTAAGGTTTGTCATAATCAAAAAGGGGGAGTTTGTAAGACTAAGCCCTCATTGATGTTTTGATGTATGACAAACAAAGTGTGTTTTACTTAATCTATTTTGATATTGATAATATACTTATATTGTGTTAAGTATTATGCAAGATCTCTCATGAAAAAGAAATGTCAAAGCTCAAGGGATGCAAGGACAAAGGACACAAAGCAATGGACAAGGAATAAAGCAACAAGCAATGGAGATTTCATTATTTAGATGCTATTGTAAAAAATAGCACACTTGATTCCTTAGGTGAAGCACTTAAAATTTAAGAAGAAACTAATTTTTATAAAGGATAAACAAAATAGTTTTTCAAAAGAAAGCTTTTTCAAAAAGAGTTAATTGGATTAAGAAATTTAGTGTTATTGTACATATGTGTTGTACACGTGTATATAAAGCTATATTTCAAGTTTAGAAAGAACCTTTCTGTACACAGACTTCATACACATGTGTATGAACCGTTAAGTTTGAAAAACAAAAGGAAATTTGCCTATACACATGTGTTGTACACCTGTGTATCCAGAAGTGTGCTCTCGGGTTATGAGTTGAAAGGCTGTACACATGTGTTGTACACCTGTGTACACAAATCTGAGCTCTCGGGTTTAATACTGAAAACAAGTACACATGTGTTGTACACATGTGTATTCGAAATAGAGCTTTTCGGGTCTGGAACCAGAATTTGTACACATGCGTTGTACACATGTGTATCAGTGTATTGCTTTGAAAAATATGAAAGATACACAGATGTACAGAAATGATACACCTGTGTATAGAACAATTCAATTATTTCAAAACTTGGTTTCTAAGCATCAATCGATGTACACATCCTGTGTATTGAAGTTTTGGAATGATCTGGGTTGGTGTTCTAACATACACCTGTGTACGCGAAGAATACACATGTGTATTAATGCACAGCGCAAGAGATACACATGTGTACAAAAGAATACAATCTGTGTATGCGTTTATAAAAGCTGAAGACTTGGTTTAATACACAGATGTACAAAAGAATAGAATCTGTGTACGAGCTTTAAAATTGTTTGATAAACACGAGTACACAGATGTAGTACACAGATTGATCTGTTACAACTTTGCAAAACTGATTTTTAATCACTTGTAACAACTTATGTGATAAGACCCACGAATCTAAATCTTCAAATACCTATAAAAGGACTTTATAACAATACTTTTCAACATATAATACATTCCAAAAAGGAGAAATTTGAAATATTCATAGTGCTTCATCTTTGAGAGAAAAGTGTGATATTCTAAGAGCTTCAATTTGTATAATCAGACTATTAGAGTCTTTCTTCTACTCAATTCTTACTGCGAATTAGTGTGATCAAGAGAGGGTATCTCTTAGGATTGATCAAGGATAGAAGGGATCCTTGGGTAACAAAAGCAAGTGTGCTTTTGGGTATGTTCTTGAAGCAAGGAGGTTATCCTTGTGAGTGCTGTAATTGGATATTGTAATTTCTGGTTATAGTGAAGAAATCCACAAAGGTGTGGGACTGGATGTAGGCGTACCAAAGGAGGTAGCTGAACCAGGATAAATCGGTTTGCTTGTTTCTCTCATCTCTTAACTCCATATACTTGATATATGCATATGTGTAAATGAAAGTATGTTGAAATTGATTTTAAAGTGAATCTTTAATCTGAATCTTTTTGTTAAGATTGCTGTTTCTTCATTGTATTAGTTCTTAATATCATTACGTGTTTAACAATCTAAATCTTGAGAATTAAAATTGAGTGAAAATCAATTTTCTTTAAGAAAACTCTTTTTTGTGTTAAATTGTTCAAAAAGTTTTCAATATCTCAATTCACCCCCCCCCCCCCCTCTTGAGATTGTAGCCATTACCAACATATAAGCACCCAAGACTTCAACTTATCAACGTGCGGTAACCCAACGGATACCGACTTAACATTTGATTATCTAATTATCTTATATAATTAATAACCAAGTTGTCTAATCTTTATCTTTGATTATTTATCGTAACTTATCATCATAGGGGAATGGGGTTAAAAACCCCTTAAGTCCTTTAATTGTATCACTGTCCAGGGGGTCAGCACGGTCGTGCTTAGACCCTAGCACGGTCGTGCTTGGACACGTGAGGGCGTGCTGCCCTTTTAAGTGAAGCACGGTCGTGCTCAGCAGCACGATCGTGCTGTTCAACCTGCTTGGCCGTGCTGAGCAGCGTGGCCATTTTCCAGAATTTGAGTGGGAGCACGGTCGTGCTCCCTGTTCAGCACGGTCGTGCTCAATGCACGACTGCACTGTTCTGGGCAGGAACAGTAACCGAATATTAACCAAAACATGTAGGGATTTAATACCTAGACTTAATACGTTTATTACACCTAATTATTCAATTACACAGTTTTATCAACACAGTAATCATTACTATCACAACGTCAATCAGCCAACATCACATTAATATCAATAGTCAACTTATCATGAACATATAACCAGAAAACATACATTTATCAATCATGACTCGTAAGCATACAACGACACCGAGGTCATGGGTAACCCCGTTACCTTACACTAACCCACTACTTAATGAATACAAGCCCTTCTCCCCATACCTGGATTGAAGGTTGCTCTACTGACGGTTCCCAACGGTAATCCGATCCCGAATCCTCAAACGGCTCCCTCCGGTACTAGGCCTTGATTGATCAGAAATACAAACAGTCAATATCTCTCATTAAAATGAAAGGAAACTGACAGAGGAAGAGGGACCATTACCTTAACACCAACCCAAACGCACTAAGCTTCCCAACTAGCTTCCACCAGTCCACTATGGCAATGAACGAAGAGGAATCAGGGAAAAAGGTCTCTCTGGCCGAACTAGTGACGGCTGCCAAAACAGAAATAGGGTTTTACGTCACCCTCGGGTTCTGCAACGTTTATAAACCTCGGACTTGAGCACGGTCGTGCTTCTCCTTAAGCACGGTCGTGCTCCACTTAGCGTCAGCAAGACGCGGTCCACGCATTGAGCACGGGCGTGCTCACTATTGAGCACGGTCGTGCTCAACTTAAAATCAGAAACACGCTTCTGACTTTAAGCACGGGCTTGCTGGCTGATGAGCACGAGCGTGCTCATGTACCAGAAAGGGACTTTTAGGCTAAAATCCCACTTAGCCCTTAACCAACAAATTAAAATAAATAAACTAGCTTAAGAAAACATTTTAAGAAAAACAGGGTGTTACAATTCCACCCCCCTTATAAAAATTTCGTCCTCGAAATTTCTACGTACCTCAAACGAAAAGATGTGGATACGCCTCCATCATCTGAATCTCGAGCTCCCAGGTAGCGCTTTCCTCAGTTGCCCCGCTCCAAACTACTTTAACCAAAGGAATCTCCTTGCCTCTTAGCTGCTTCACCCTCCTATCTTCGACTCGAAGGGGTAACACCTCAAATGTCAAGTTCTCTTTTAAATGTATTGTATCGGGAACTATCACGTGACTAGGGTCATGAATGTACTTCCTGAGTTGAGACACATGAAAAACGTTGTGGAGATTTGACAAGAACGGGGGTAAGGCTATTTGGTAGGCGACTTCGCCGACTCTTTTAAGGATTTGGTAAGGACCAATGAACCTCGGAGTAAGTTTCCTCACCTTCATCACTCTACCAACCCCAGTCGTCGGGGTAACTCTCAAGAATACATGATCGCCTTCCTGGAATTCGAGCGCCTTCCTCCTTTTATCATGGTAGCTCTTCTGCCTACTCTGTGCAACTCTCATCTTTTCCTGAACTAACCTGATCTTTTCTGTTGTTTCCTGGACTATCTCTGGCCCTAGCACCACACTATCACTAGGTTCACTCCAACACAGGGGTGTCCTACATCTCCTCCCATACAGAGCTTCATAAGGTGCCATCCCAATGCTGGAATGGAGACTGTTGTTGTAGGTGAACTCTATTAGGGGCAAAAACTTGTCCCAACTTCCAGACTGTTCTAACACACAAGCCCTCAACAAGTCCTCTAAGGACTGGATGGTCCGCTCAGACTGCCCATCAGTCTGTGGGTGGTAAGCTGAACTAAGCCTAAGCTTTGTCCCTAAAGCCTCTTGCAAACTATTCCAAAACCTAGAGGTAAACCTCGGGTCTCTATCTGAAACTATGCTAGAGGGTACACCATGAAGCCTAACTATCTCCCTGATGTACAGCTTAGCTAACTTCTCCAATGGATACTCCATATTCATCGGAATGAAATGGGCAGACTTAGTCAGTCTATCCACAACAACCCATATAGCCTCAAAAACCAGCTGGAGTCCCAGGGAGTCCAGACACAAAATCCATGGAGATACTATCCCATTTCCACTCTGGGATACTCAAAGGTTGCAACTTACCCGAAGGCCTTTGGTGCTCTATCTTAGCCTTCTGACATACTAGGCACGCATACACAAACTCAGCTACATCCTTTTTCATCCTAGGCCACCAAAACATCCTCTTAAGGTCCTGATACATCTTAGTGGCACCTGGGTGCACACTCAATCCACTCCTATGACCTTCTTCTAAGATCAACTTCCTAAGCTCAGGAACATCTGGCACACAAACTCTATCTTTGAACCTCAAAATACCATCACTGCCATCCTTAAAACTTAGGTCTCTACCCTGAGCGAGTAACTCTCGCTGGTCTAAGAGATACTTGTCTAACTTCTGACCCTCTCTAATCTCATCCATCAAACTGTTGGTAACCTTCAAGGTACCAAGCCTAATACTCTTAGGGGTAAACTCACAAGCTAGACTAAGGTCTCTAAACTCCTCAATCAAATCCATCTCCCTAACCATCAAAGCGGAGACATGCAGGGTTTTCCTACTCAAGGCATCGGCCACCACATTGGCCTTTCCTGGGTGATAGGTCAGCTCGAAGTCATAATCCTTTAAAAACTCCATCCACCTACGCTGCCTCATATTCAACTCCTTTTGATCAAAGAGATACTTCAAACTCTTATGATCACTGAAGACCTCAAACCTCGCTCCATACAGGTAATGCCTCCAGATCTTTAAGGCAAATACCACAGCTCCTAACTCTAGGTCAAGGGTAGGGTAGTTCTTCTCATGGGTTTTCAACTACCTAGAAGCGTAAGCAACTACCTTACCATTCTGCATCAGCACACCACCTAACCCTTGCTTAGAAGCATCGCAGTAAACTACGAAGGGTTCACTAGGATCTGGTAAAACTAACACTGGTGCTGACGTCAACCTATTCTTAAGGTTTGGAAGCTCTCTTCACACTTAGAGTCCCACACAAACAACTGTCCCTTCTTGGTGAGACGGGTTAAGGGTAAAGCTATCTTAGAGAAACCTTCTATGAACCGCCTATAGTACCCGGCTAACCCCAAGAAACTCCTAATCTCGGTTACAGACTTCGGCGCTTCCCACTGGAGCACCGTCTCTACCTTAGCTGGGTCCACTGCTATGCCACCCTTAGAGATGACATGTCCTAAGAAGCTCACTTCCTCTAACCAGAACTCACACTTAGACAACTTAGCATACAACTGCTTTTCCTTAAGGGTCTGCAAGACAACCCTCAGGTGTTCCTCATGTTCCTCCTTACTCTTGGAGTACACTAAGATGTCATCTATGAACACTACCACAAACTTATCCAAGTAAGGGTGAAAGGTCTTGTTCATGTAGTCCATGAAGACCGCAGGAGCATTGGTCACACCGAAGGGCATAACCAAATACTCATAGTGACCATATCGCGTCCTAAACGCTGTCTTCGGGATGTCCTCAGACTTAACCCGAATCTGATGGTACCCTGATCTCAAATCTATCTTTGAAAAGACGCAAGCGCCCATCAACTGGTCCATAAGATCATCAATCCTAGGGAGGGGATACCGATTCTTTATGGTCACCTTGTTGAGCTGTCGAAAGTCGACACACAACCTCATACTACCATCCTTCTTCTTCACCAACAACACAGGTGCTCCCCACGGAGACACACTCGGCCTAATGAACTGCTTCTTCATCAGGTCCTCTAACTGTTCTTTCAACTTAGCTAGCTCTAGAGGAGACATTCTATAGGGTGCTATGGAGATTGGCCCGGTGCCAGGCACTAAGTCTATGGTGAACTCAACATCTCTCTCTGGGGGTAAGTTATAAACGTCCCCCGGAAACACTTCAGGAAATTCTCGCACAACAGGCAAGCTGGCGACATCAGGAGGGCTGCTCTCTACTTCCAGGGAAGCTAACATCATGTATACCTGGGCTTCGTCTTTCATCGAAGCTTGAACTTGGCTGGCAGAGAGAAGGTCCGGATTCTTAGACTCCTTTGGAGTTCCAAAAATCAGGGTTTTATCAAAACAGTTCAGGAGGACATGGTTGGAAGATAACCAGTCCATACCCAGAATAATATCTAGGTCTTTCAAAGGCAAGCATACAAGATCAGCAATGAATGTCCTATCGTTTATAACTATATGACAGTTCTTGCATGCGTAAGAAGTAGAAACAGGTTTATTTGTAGGTGTAGAAACCAACAAATCATACTCAAGGAAAGTAACAGGCAATTCAAGACTCTTGACCCTATCATGCGATATGAATGAATGAGTAGCACCCGAATCATACAACACAGTTAATCGAGTTCCATCTATAAAACATGTACCTTGAATCAAGTCATCAGACTCGGAGGCTTCAGCTCCACTAAGAGTAAAGACTCTTCCAGTGGTCTTCAGTCGATTGGCTTGAGACTTCTGATTCTTGCCGGCGCTGGGAGGCTCGACCTTGGCTCCTTCACACTCTCGGCTGATGTGTCCTAGCTTGCCACACTTGAAGCAGATAACCTGCGTCTCCTTGCACTGAGATGAGTAGTGATCCGTAGCACCACACTTGCCACACCTCATGGGCCTAGAGACGTTAGAGAACCCGCCTCTAAACCCATCCTACTGAAACTGTGGCTTCTTACCACTCTGCTTGAAATCTCTGCCGGTCGGAGCATACCTCTGCTTACCCTTGTCCTTCTGATCAGTCCTCTTGCCACTCTGGCTATCTGACCCTCTAGAACTGGCAACTCTGAACTGGCTGGCATCCTCGTATATCCTGCACTTGTTGACCAGAATAGGGAAGACTCTGATCTCCTGGTAGCTGATGGCCTGCTTGATCTCAGGTCGGAGTCCAGCCTCAAACTTCACACACTTCGAACGGTCATCCGTCTCATGCTGGTAGGGAGTGTAGTACCTGGCCAGCTCCTCAAACTTTGCCGCATAGTCACCAACTGACAGTGACCCTTGCCTCAAAGACAAGAATTCCATCTCCTTCTTGTCCCTGATATCCGCTGGAAAGTACTTCTCCAGGAATCTCTGCCTGAACACAGCCCATGTAACCGCTGTGCCCTCAGCCTGCATCCTCTGCCTGCAGTTATCCCACCAGTGCTCTGCCTCCTCGGTCAGCATGAAGGTAGCAAAGATGAGCTTCTGCTGATCGTTGCAATCCATGGCTCTGAAGATCTTCTCTGTCTCCCTCAGCCACAACAAAGCTCCTTCCGGATCGTACGTGCCCTTGAACGACGGAGGGTTGTTCCTCTGGAACTTATCCAGTCCCTGGAACTCAGCTGGCCCACCGTTGTTAGGGTTAACCTGCCCGATAGCATTGGCCAGGAGTGCCAATGCGTCCGCGATCGCCTGGTCGTTGCGTCCTCTACCGGCCATTAGTTCCTGTACAAGTCCAACACAACTCTTAATACAGAAACTTAAGCGAGTAAAAGCTACAGGCAACTAACTTAAAACATCATTATCTATACGAGTATAGACAATTCACACAAGAGTCACACAACAGACTCACAACAGACTCATACCACGTCCGAACAAGGTCGAACTGCTCTGATACCACTAAATGTGACACCCTTCTACCCCGCATGTTATAAGACATTTAAATATAAAACAAATAAAAGAAAAACATGCATTTAACTGAATTAAATGAAACAATTGTCCATGGGTAGAAAAGTCCCACATGAACTCGTTTACAACGCGGAAAATAACAAAATAAGTTTAATCAATTAAAAACATGAACAAATAAATAACCCAACCCCGATGTCACAATTCAGAGCTGGTATAACCGTTCCGGAATTAAATCCTCGGAATACAACTGGAAACAACTAACTAAACTAAAACAACCCTACTATGAGTGGCGGCTCCTCAGAGTCACTCCTCTCCGGGCTGTTCGTCATCCTCTGCAAATGCCAATCAGGCCAAACACAAACAATACAGGGAGTAAGATTCATGTAATCATATAAACAGCAGGGGAATAGTACGCAAGGTAAACATACACATAAGCATACATCAACATCAAACAGCATCATAACAATCAAGTATGCTATGCTATGCAATGCATCAACTACTCCGCTACTGCAACTATGCACGTGGATCCAAACTAACTCAGGATGAACGACTTTGGAGTTACATATCCGTATTGGCCATAAAAGCACCAACACCGGCAGTTCACCAAACCTTGGGTGAACCCCATGGATAGCCAACGCATCAAACCGTGGATGCCTCATCACGGGGGGCCTCGGTCACCAAACCTTGGGTGACCTACCGTGGATGGCCAGATCACCGTACTCTCGGGCGATCTCCCCTTTGTCGAACCTCCCCCATCAACTACTCCAATGCTTTATGCAAATGGCACAACAACAAACAATCTCAACCACCTCCTTGCTTGGGCCATGAAGCTCCCAAGACTTTCAACATCAACTCAACGTAACCTTAGACCCAAACCGTGGGGTCAAGGCTCCCTTGGCCAATAAGCACCAAGGTTCAACTCAACGTGCTTGGGTCTATAAGCACCCAAGACTTCAACTTATCAACGTGCGGTAACCCAACGGATACCGACTTAACATTTGATTATCTAATTATCTTATATAATTAATAACCAAGTCGTCTAATCTTTATCTTTGATTATTTATCGTAACTTATCATCATAGGGGAATGGGGTTAAAAACCCCTTAAGTCCTTTAATTGTATCACTGTCCAGGGGGTCAGCACGGTCGTGCTTGGACACGTGAGGGCGTGCTGCCCTTTTAAGTGAAGCACGGTCGTGCTTCACACTCAGCACGGTCGTGCTCAGCAGCACGATCGTGCTGTTCAACCTGCTTGGCCGTGCTGAGCAACGCGGCCATTTTCCAGAATTTGAGTGGGAGCACGGTCGTGCTCCCTGTTCAGCACGGTCGTGCTCAATGCACGACTGCACTGTTCTGGGTAGGAACAGTAACCGAATATTAACCAAAACATGTAGGGATTTAATACCTAGACTTAATACGTTTATTACACCTAATTATTCAATTACACAGTTTTATCAACACACTAATCATTACTATCACAACGTCAATCAGCCAACATCACATTAATATCAATAGTCAACATATCATGAACATATAACCAGAAAACATACATTTATCAATCATGACTCGTAAGCATACAACGACACCGAGGTCATGGGTAACCCCGTTACCTTACACTAACCCACTACTTAATGAATACAAGCCCTTCTCCCCATACCTGGATTGAAGGTTGCTCTACTGACGGTTCCCAACGGTAATCCGATCCCGAATCCTCAAACGGCTCCCTCCGGTACTAGGCCTTGATTGATCAGAAATACAAACAGTCAATATCTCTCATTAAAATGAAAGGAAACTGACAGAGGAAGAGGGACCATTACCTTAACACCAACCCAAACGCACTAAGCTTCCCAACTAGCTTCCACCAGTCCACTATGGCAATGAACGAAGAGGAATCAGGGAAAAAGGTCTCTCTGGCCGAACTAGTGATGGCTGCCAAAACAGAAATAGGGTTTTACGTCACCCTCGGGTTCTGCAACGTTTATAAACCTCGGACTTGAGCACGGTCGTGCTTCTCCTTAAGCACGGTCGTGCTCCACTTAGCGTCAGCAAGACGCGGTCCACGCATTGAGCACGGGCGTGCTCACTATTGAGCACGGTCGTGCTCAACTTAAAATCAGAAACACGCTTCTGACTTTAAGCACGGGCTTGCTGGCTGATGAGCACGAGCGTGCTCATGTACCAGAAAGGGACTTTTAGGCTAAAATCCCACTTAGCCCTTAACCAACAAATTAAAATAAATAAACTAGCTTAAGAAAACATTTTAAGAAAAACAGGGTGTTACATATTGATTATACTAAAACCTTTGCTCCAGTTGCTAGATTAGAAGCAATTCGCATTTTACTATCATTTGTTGCACATCATAATATCATGCTTTATCAAATGGATGTAAAACGTGCATTTCTAAATGGCTTCATTAATGAAGAAGTATATGTTATGCAACCTCCAAATTTTGAATGTCAAACCCATCCTGAGCATGTATATAAGCATAAGAAAGCTTTATACGGTCTTAAACAAGCTCCTAGAGCTTGGCATGAAAGGCTAAGTTCATTTCTAATGGATAATGGATTTAGTAGAGGAAAGGTTGATACAACCTTGTTTAGGAAATCCAATAAATCCAGATTTATAATTGTGCACATCTATGTTGATGACATAATCTTTGGAGCTACTAATGAATCTCTGTGCAAGGAATTTTCTAAGTTAATGCAAAAAGAATTTGAAATGAGCATGATGGGAGAACTCAGATTCGTCCTTGGACTTCAAGTGAAACAAATAGTGGACGAGGTGTACATCTATCAAACCAAGTACACAAAGGAACTTTTAAAGAAGTTCAAGATGGAGGACTGCAAGCCAATGAATACACCAATGCACCTCACTTGGTTCGTCCCCGAACCATATCGTACTAGGAGAGGTCCCACTCTTATACCATTTGTAACATCACGGGATGCTTTACGAATTGATGACTGTCCCCACAAACCAACACGGGCCTTTTCATCTTGCTTTATCCTCACTTACACGCTTCCTAGGAAAACTTCCTAGGAAGTCACCCATCCCCAAATTGCTCCAAGACAAGCACGCTTAACTATGGAGTTCTTAAGTGATGGTCTCCTGAAAAGAAAATGAATCTTAATGATTTTGGTAGTACCAATCAATTCTTATAAGCTTCCCTCAATCGCACAGTCGCATACCCGTAAAGCCTACGGATCCCCTCAATTGCACGGTCTCATATCTACAAAGCCTCAGGTTCCCTCTAATTTTGATGTGGAACCGGTTCATTCATGTGTCCCTTCGCCTAGAAGCCTGCCAGGAGCTGCTTCTTGTTCATTATGCCAGATTTTGGATTTAATAGCACACACTTAATAACGATTTCGGTAGGAGGCGCTCCAAAGAAATGCGCAAGAGTATTTAATAGCGCTAACCATTAGAGACACTACTAAATTATAAACCTTTAATAGTGGTGCAACAAGAAAACGCTATCTTTACCCCATCACCTATTTTGAAAAACAGTGCTCTTTACCACATACATCATTAATAGCATATAACTGGGGAAGCGCTATCATAATAGACAATTCAAGTGCAATGAGGGGTATCTATAAAGTCCCCTTATGAAATGATAGAAGGTGGCGGTGGCGGTGGCGACCCAGTGACCCTTTCAAGCAATAAATCTTTCTTTTGGCATGACAGAAGACAAAAAGATATGAGAAGCGAGGGATATTGAAGGGAGTACAGAAGGAAAAATACAGCAAAGCTTCATTCCATTTTCTCCCTTGCCTTCAATATGTTGTTGAGAAGATGTATATTTGAAGTGTAAAATGTAAACTCAAAAGTGTAAATTGTAACATCTGTGTTTTTAAACCTTGTATGAGTTATGTACACGTGGTTTTATGTTGGAAATGTGGTGCAACTAATGATAAAATGTAAGCTGGTGAAGGATTGAGGAGTCTTGACTTGGTCAACAAAGCACACTCAAGCGTGCTAGATGCTGGTGTTCAAGCGCCAGAACGCTTTGGCGTGGAAGAGGAGCACGCTAGAGCTTCAGCCTGTTCTATGACGTGTCCCACACGTGTCACACAAGGAAGCTTGGACCAAGACACGTGGTGTCGAAGACTTCATGGTGAAGTAGTTGACCAAGGTCAACGCTCGAGCGTGGGATTACTCTATGCCAGAGCGTTAGAACGCTCTAGCGTAGGTTCTCTGCATACTAGAGTTGCGTAGTCTGAAAATGAAAAATAATAGGGACAGAAAGGTGAAAAATTTTCACCTTTTCATCCTCGAGAATAACAGATAAAAAGATAGAAAGGTTCTAGAGGTTGAGGAGCTCATACAGATTAGAGTTTTGCGAAATCGACTACACCGTTGCACTAGTAGCAACATCTACTTTCTATCCCTATCTTTCTTTTCTTGCTAGGGCTAAGATAAGCCTATGCCCATATCTTAGACATGTCGATGACGTCGGTATTGAGGTTTTCTTTTCATTTATCTATCTGTTTCAAGTTCTATTTTCATATTAGGGTTACCAATGACGTCTGCTTCATGTACATGTGTTCAGGATAATTTTTGGAGCTCGAGGGACCCTAGTAGTGTGTGTGGCAGCAATTGATAAGGAAGGGAGAGTATTTTTGTGGTCCCAGTGATATCTACACGTAGCTCAGGTGGGAGAAAGGAACAATGCCAAAGTCATGATGGCGACTACCAAGTAGTACCATTAACGACTTGGTGATTATAGGTTTATCGTCGTTAGGTTAATTTTATAAATATCAAGGATGTCTGATTTTATCATTGAACTGCTTGTTGTGTGTTGTTTGAGTTTATATGTTTAACATGCTCTATGGTATGCTCTGTGACAATATCCTTTATTTTATTGTTACTTTAATATGCTTAACATGCCCTGTGAGATTAACATGCTATATTGCTACTTTATGCTTAGTTGGTCCCTAGGCGATTATACATGGTATTTTGGAGATGTGTATTTTGGGGGGAGTTTGACATGATAATTAGAGGTGCCTAGCATAATAAAATATATGATTTTATATGAGATTAGCTTATGTGATATGATATGAGGCTTTATATGAATTCTGGTAAAAGGTTGAGGCACTAGGTTATGACCCGGTAAGAGTTGGTGACACTCATACTAGAATGCATAATGTTGTTCACAGCCGTGTGGGTGGAACACACAAGGTCAGAGTATCCGATTACGGATGCCAAATATCACGTGCTAGCTCCCTAACGGGAATGGGGGAGACTACCGTGATACTCTTGTAGTCCTTGCTGAGTCGTCCTATGTATCCTAACTGGTATGGGGATCCTATACTATATTGTGTCACTATTCCCTAATGGAAATGAGAGAATAGTGTCATTCTTTGAATGAGCGCCCTAACAGGAATGGGGGTGTGCACCAGCGTTTACGGACGTGTTGCTTGGACGACTGACTAACATCCCTAACGGGAATGGGCATGTGTAACGGGATTGTAGGTGGCCACATCAATATCCAAGCTTAGCTACATGAGTGTAAAGGGTAGATGATGATGTATAACTTGAGGATGGTTGATATCTATAGGTGTTGCATGTTGTTGTACTGTGATTATATTTTATGCTATGTACCATTTTCCCTTGCATGATGATAGCATAGCTTCTTATCTCCCTATCCCTTTCTCTGTATGTTTCGCTATCGACCCGTGGAATAGAGGCAGTTGAGCAGGATGTCATACTTGCATCACCCTTGAATGAGTGAGCCGACGAGGATCCCGATCATGGGGACCATTGAGTTGGAGTTCCATGATGACAGAGGTTGGCAGATAGACCTGGTCACCTTCCTCTCTGTATATACCGGGCTTGTTACAGTGTAAATGTGTTTTGGCATCCACCACTCAGGCAGCCGCCATACCTATGGGATCTATCACAGAGTTCAGAGGTAGTGGGACCCGTTGGAATGGTTCCTAGATGACGGGCATGGCACAGTCTGCATTATCAGTGTATGTACCAGCGCCACCGAGTCATCATCATCTCTGATAGCAGTGAGGCGATCGCATCCGCACTGCCACAGTGACCGCCTTGGAGGGTGTACAGACACATATATGAGGAGAGTCAAGGTAGTACTAGATACCCACGCTAGTGACAGTGGGTGGCCAAAGTGTCTGTTTGTATATAGGACGATTTGGTGAGCTATTTTGCTGTATTTTGAGTATGGGCGGGCTCCATGGAGTGTGGAAAGGTTGCTTTCTGTTTCTGGATCTTTTATGTATTTTTTTCCTGTTAGTGTGTGATGGGTTGTACCATATAAGGTCTTACTGATGGGGTACCTTAGACATGTTTTATATATATATATGTATGTATGTATAGACATGTTTTATATATATATATATGCTTTAAGTCTCTAATATCTTTGTTTTTTTAATATATGCGCTTAACGTTAATTTCATGATTAAGGCTTAGTTAATTAGGTTTCTTTAATGTGACATCGGGGTGTCTCATAAACTCAAAAGATGTAAATTTGAAGTGAAATAAAATAGAAATTAAATATTCTTTGGAGGTATTTGTTCTTATCAAGTGCAATAATTATCAGTTTATTGGTGTTGATTGTCATCAGTGTGTAGTGGGAACACAAAAATGAATTTTAAACATGTGAAAATGTAACAAAGGAAATGTTCTGCTTGCATTAAAAATTTAAAGGAATGAAAAAGATTCATGTGAAAAGCCAAGAAAATGTTCTGCTTGCGTTAAAAATTTAAAGGAAGAAAAATATTCATGTGAAAATTTAACAAAAATGAAATGTCCGCTTTAATTAAAAATTTAAAGGAATGAAAATTAATCATTTAATAATAATAATAATAATTTAGTAGTGCTTCGTATAGAATGCGCTATTAAATATCAATTAATATAGCGTTTGTTTGAATAAGCACTATTGACAACACTCTCACACTTGAAACTTCATATACATGTTCTGCTTCTCTATTAACCTATAAATATCATTGTTCTCTCACATATACCCTCAAGAAAGGAAATGGTTTAATAGAACTTATTCACGAAAGCGCTATCAAAAGGTCCATAATGATTATAATAGAGATTATCATAGCCCTTGTTTCTATAAGCGCTATTATTTCTCTATTTTAAAACTGAAACCTTTCACTGTGACCATACACTCACACTTCAAAATTTAAATTACTCCTTTTGCTTTTCTATTAACCTCTAAATATCATTGTTCTCTCACATATACCCTTAGAGTTGTGCCTTGACCATTAATTTCCTCAAATATTTTAAGTTAGTGATATACAATTATTGTTACTAATATTTGGTTCTTTTCATTTATATATATATATATATATATATATATATATATATATATATATATATATATACATACACACACACACACACACATACATACATACATACATACATACATACATAAGGAAATGAGATAATTTAGTGCTTCATTGATTATTGTAAAAAAAAAAAAATGAACACAGGAGGATATAATTTCTAACGATTTCTAAAAACAATAATTAGTTCATCAAACTTACATATAACTGTTGTCTTGAATCCTTCCACCATATCAATGATATCTTGACGATCAACATCAGAAGATGGCAATGAAGAGGAGAGGGGCTATCATCATAACTTATTGCCCTCATAGAAGAAGACTCCTCTTGATTCACTTTTCTCTTTTTGGGATCTTCTCCCAACAAACGATATGGTTTTGGTGCGCTTCCAAATGCCTCACTATAGGCACACCTTCTCTTTGACTGGATCTCCCCGGAGCAGATTCAGTTGGAGACATTGGTGACTCTTGTTCTGGATACATAGATTCTGAAGAAGAATCAAGAATGATAGGATTAGGATTTTTCATCCATTCCTGTGACACCCTTCTACCCAGAATATAATAAGGCAAATAATATAAATAATTTAAAATAAAAACATGCAATTATATCATAAGTTTAAAACAATTGTCCATGGGTAGAAAAGTCCCACATGAACCGGTTACAACGCAGAAAATAAACCAAGTTCTTAAACGATAAAACATGAACAAATAACTACCCAACCCCGATGTCACAACTCAGAGCTGGTATAACCGTTCCGGAAAATAACATCCTCGCAATACAAAAGAAACAACTAAACAATAAACAGACCCTAACTATGAGTGGCGGCTCCTCAGAGTCACTCCTCTCCGAGCTGCTCGTCATCCTCTGCAAATGTCGATCAGGCCAAACACAAACAATAACAGGGAGTAAGATTCATGTAATCATATAAACAGCAGGGGAATAGTACGCAAGGTAAACATACACATAAGCATACATCAACATCCAACAGTATCATAACAACCAAGTATGCTATGCTATGCAATGCATCAACTACTCCGCTACTCCAACTATGCATGTGGATCCAAACTAACTCAGGATGAACGACTTTGGAGTTACATATCCGTATTGGCCATAAAAACACCAACACCGGCAGTTCACCAAACCTTAGGTGAACCCCATGGATAGCCAACGCATCAAACCGTGGATGCCTCATCACGGGGAGCCTCGGTCACCAAACCTTGGGTGACCTACCGTGGATGGCCAGATCACCGTACTCTCGGGCGATCTCCCCTTTGTCGAACCTCCCCCATCAACAACTCCAATGCTCTATGCAAATGGCACAACAACAAACAATCTCAACCACCTCCTTGCTTGGGCCATGAAACTCCCAAGACTTCAACATCAATGTTTAACGTAACCTTAGACCCAAACCGTGGGGTCAAGGCTCCCTTGGCCAATAAACACCAAGGTTCAACTCAACGTGCTTGGGTCAATAAGCACCCAAGACTTAACTTAGCAACGTGCGATAACCCAACGGATACCGACTTAACACCTTGTTATCTTAATTATCTTATATAATTAATAACCAGGTTGTCTAATCTTTATCTTTGATTAGTTATCTCAACTTATTATCATAGGGAAATGGGGTTTTAAAACCCCTTAAGTCCTTTAATTGTATCACTGTCCAGGGGGGTCAGCACGGTCGTGCTTAGACCCTAGCATGGTCGTGCTTGGACACGTGAGGGCGTGCTGCCCTTTTAAGTGAAGCACGGTCGTGCTTCACACTCAGCACGGTCGTGCTCAGCAGCACGGTCGTGCTATTTGACCTGCACGACCGTGCTGAACAGCGTGGCCATTTTCCAGTATTTAAATGGGAGCACGGTCGTGCTCAATGCACGACTGCACTGTTCTGGGCAGGGACAGAAACCAAGTTCTAACCAATTATGTTAAGGATTCAACTTCTTAAACTGAATACGTTTTTAACCTAATTAATTAATTAAGTAATCTCATCAACATTACCCTTAACACAATAGTCACAACATCAATCCACCAAAACATGTTAATAACAATAATTAACATAACATCATGCTCATTAAACCATATCAAGAACATGAAAATACATTCACTATATCCAAATAGTTATCAGCATATTGTCACAATCAAACAACCATTTTATTTACACATAAACACATACAATAACTGGGGTCATGGAACCCCGTTACCTTACACTACCCACTGCCTAATGAATACAATCCCACTTCTCCCCATACTTGGATTGAAGGTTGCTCTACTGACGGTTCCCAACGGTAATCCGATCCCGAATCCTCAAACGGCTCACTCTGAAGTCAAGCCTTAGACAACCAACATAATCTCAATTAGTTTTTCTAATCAACATAAAAGGAAACTAAAAAGGGAAAGGGGACTATTACCTCTAACAAGACGGACGTATATGGCTTCCCCAACAGTTCCCAAGACTCCACTATAGCAAGGAATGGAGAGGGAATAAGGAGAGAGACACTGTAACCCGTAACAGTGGCTGCCACAAATAGGAATTAGGGTTTCACGTTAACCCTCGGTTCCCGTGCCAAGCATATATAGCTCGGACTTGAGCACGGTCGTGCTTGCACTTGAGCACGATCGTGCTCCACTTAGAGTCAGCGAGACGCGGTCAGCACATTGAGTACGGGCGTGTTCACTATTGAGCACGGTCGTACTCAACTTAAATTCAGAAACACGCTTCTAACTTTAAGTACGGGCGTGCTGGTTGTTGAGCATGGGCGTGCTCATGTACCAGAAATGGACTTTTAGGCTAAAATCCCACTTAGCCCTTAACCAATATTTTAAAAATTAATAAAACTAGCTTAATAAAACATTTTATGAAAAACAGGGTGTTACAATTCCCATGGTTGAATTTGTTGATTAATAAGGTAGTTGGAGGTGAGGGATTTGCATGAAGGTTTCATTTTAGGCACATCATGCATATGGACAAAATGACACTTGAAGATAATTTGAAAGAGAAGTCCATAGAGGATATCCGTATTCCTGCGAAGACAATATTTCATGTGTTCCATTACAAGGAATGGAAGATTGATTTGTGAACAAGTGAGAAGGTGATAAATGATAGTCAATTCAGTTTTTGAAACATCCATGGGATAATGGGCAGCAGGAACAATGAAAGAGCGACAACACTCTAAGAAGAGTTAAGCCTTGCTAGTCATATATTATCTTTCAACCTTCTTCTTTTCAGCATTGTTCCCAAATATGACTCAATAAACCTTCTTCAGAGAAAGGCTCGGGTCTTCCTTTATGCACTCCAGGCTTCTGTAACTCATCAAACTGCTTGGTGGAGCACTTATTATGGAAGCAATGAAACCCTCGTTGATTGTCACTACTTTTTCAGATACTTCCGCGCTGATGGATTCGTCGTCTTTGAACTCAGCGTTGGACCATAAATCCTGAAGTTCTATCACTAGGATGGGATGATCAATTTTGAAGAAATATTTCCACCCTTGAGCCTCGACCTCTGTAGTAACGTCAAATCCATTACTTTTGAGCTTTTCAAGATTAATTTCCTTGATGGGTGTAATGTTATGCATAGAAGATTTGGGGACCATTTTGGGAAGCTAATTATTCTGAGAAGTGAGAATGAAGTAAATGAATGATTACTTAGTTTACTAGATAAAGCTCTTTTGACGTGCGAAAAAGTGCAATCATACGTTTTTAAAGAGATACCATAAATAGAAGTTACAATGTTAGTGGAGACGGAGAAGAGGAAGGCGTAGGTGCAATCGTGCGTTTTCAAAGAGAAATCATTAATAGAAGTTACAATGTTAGTGGAGATGGAGAAGAGGAAAACTTGTAGTCGTGCTATGTCACTTGGTATTATTCCCACTAAAATTAGTGATATCAAGATATAATAGTGTTTCTCAAGTGAAGCATTGTTAAATGTATAATTTTTAATAGCGTTTCTCACACAATGCACTATTAAAGGTATGCTCCATCAAAATAGCTATATTAAAGAATGTGACCGCTTCTCTCACTCTTTCAAAATAGCACGTGCTCTCAAACTCAAACTCTCTCTCCCCTTATTATGCTCGCTTGCTCTCTCTCGCACCTAGCAACTAACTCTCTCCGTCTTCTCTGGTAAGTCTCTTCACCTCTATCATTTGAAATACTTAGGGTTATTTTAGTAATTGCATTGTTGTTAAATGGCTGCTTAGGGTTACGTGAGTTAGTTAAAGTCTCTTCACTGTGTGTTTGCCAGAAGCTTCTACTGGAAGGTTCCCCTTAGCAACCTATGTGTTTTATCTGGTTAATTTGCTTCTTTAACCTTTTTAACAAATATGTGTTGCCAATTTTTTATTTTTTTAATTCTATAGGTTAAGTTTGAAAGGTTTATGATGATTATCACGTTGTTTCTTGAACTTTTTCAAAAATTCCCTCTCACTGAGAAGTTGCGATTGGAAGATTCAAGACTATAAGTTCCCCTATGTGTTTTATTTTACCTTTCTAACCTTTTACCGAAGCATGTGTGAGTAATTAATTTTTTGATTATGCATGTTGATTCAGACACAAAAGAGTATAACTTGCTTCTTGTTACTAGCTTATTCCGGGTGACAACAAGACATTAGTGAAGTGAAGGTTTGTCATTGTTCTTTCAGATCTTTTTCTTTTCATGTTTCGGTAATGCATAATGATAATAGTACTTTCAACATGCGGGATTGTTTTAATCTTTTGTTTGATAGAGGTATATAGGATTTTTTGTAAGCACCAAAGTTTGATTATGGTCGATTTTGTTGATTAATTTTTTGTTTGTTGAATGTTGTTTTCTGATGGCTGAATGTCGTTTTTTTAATTGTTGAATGTTGTTTTCTGATTGTTGAATGTTGTTTTTGATTGGTGAACGCAGGGGAATGTGCAGAAAGCAACAAAAATAACAATTAAAAAAAGGTGGCTAATAGACAGCTTTTGTTTACAAAATGTTATCATAATTAAAACTAAGACAGCTCACTAATGAAATCGCGCTATTGTTATTGGATAACTAAGATAGCGTATGTTTTAGTTTGTGCTATCTTTATTGTGAACCCACGCCAGCATAGTTTCCTGGATGAGCATTTTAATGTGAAAGACTATAACATTTCACTGGACAAATGCTATTGTAGTTAAACCTAAGATAGCGCCTCAGAAGCGCTATCCTTGTTTACAACTTTCGATGGCGCCAAAATAGATAGCACCCGAAAGCGCTATAAAATGCCGAAATTAAACGTTATTAAATCCTGAATCTGTTGTAATGGTTCGTGCATCCTCTCGCACCAGTGACCACTCCCCGTTTTCGTCAGCCCTAGGTATAACCTATTAGTTGTGCTAAATATCTACCATTGGTGAGTTTATTGTGTTGATTTCTACCTTCTTGGTGATGATTATGATGTTGTGTTGATCCCTCGTGCTATTAGAAAAAAAAAATTTGTGTATCCATTATTTTTATAGTGGAAAACTTTCTAAAGTAGGTCTAGTGATTTTTCGTTTCTCACATGGAGAGAAATTTTCATGTTAAAATCTGTGATGTTCTATTTAATTATTTTTGCTATTATTACTAGAGTTGCCTTTGCTTGGTTGTCTTCTACTCAAGTTCTAACAAGATTTGAAGAAAATTTTGAACACTAGATATTTTATTGTGCACTCAAATACAAATAATAATATAATGGCTAAATTAGTCTTTTAGTCCTTTATCTTATTTCTTAGATTTATTTTAGTCCATTATCTTTAAAAGGATTCGTTTAGTCCTCTAACTGAAACGTCAACCAAAGTTACCCTTTCTGTCACCTTTGTTAGTAACGTCGATTTTAGCATATGTGGCAATTAAGTGGTGATTTGGGCAGTTGAGTTGGCACGTCCTCTATGTGGCCATATGTGCTGGAGTCACGTGGGAAGACCAAATTAAATCCAAAAAAAAATAGAAAAAGAATCAAATCGAAATTTTAACTCTTCTTTCCCAAGGGTTGTAAGCAGTCATGGTTGACCTTCTCTGACCAAATGGCTGGTGCAATGCAAAGGAGTCCAGATCTAGTCGACCACATGGTGGTTACTGGACAAAAACGCTATGGAGTGTGGTGACTTTGAGTAAAATGAATTTGAAACAAGAAGTGGAGAAAACTAGAAGAAGGAAGAGAAGATATATGGTGAGAAAGAATAGAGAAATGGAAATGGAAGGAAATGGTGATTTCTGCTAAAGAAAGATCTCCCCTTATTCTCTACCCAGAAATTTAACGAAAAAGAGCTCCATGGTGATTTTTCGGGTGGGTTTCAATTGCTGGTTGATGAAGAAGATGATTTTCAGGTGATTGTTCAACTGCAACTTTGTATTGGGTTTGATAAAGGTCATCCATGGTTGCTGCAACCCTTAGAGAAGAAGACACATTGGGAAAAAAAGGCTAAAAATTCGGTTTGATCTTTTATCTTTTTATTTGAATTCAATTTTGTCTCCACGTGGCTCCAGCACATACTGCCACGTAGCGGACGTGCCAACTCAACTGTCCAGATCACCACTAAAGTGCACACATGCTAAAATTAACGGCAACCAACATGGTGTGGCACAGTTGGTAGATAACTGAGCCCCTTAAGTATGTGGTCAGGGATTCGATTCCTGGCTCATGTGTATGGAAGAGCATCTGTTGAGAGAGGTCAACCCCTTAAATGGATCTCAGTACCTCGGGGGATTAGTCTCTAGCTCCTGGCCGGAGGATACCCGATTCACCCAAAAAAAAAAAAATTTGACGACATTACTAACAGACATGACAAAAATAGTAACTTTGTCTAACATTGAAAACTAACGGTACGTTTGATTTGCAAAAAATTAGGGGACTTGACAGCACAAAAATTTTTGGTTCCTTATTTGATTTGAAAAGTGGTTAGGGAATATGACAAAAAAGGGGTGAGGGACAGGACAGAAACCCAAAATTTTGTCACTCACCAAACCAAGGGACAACTTTTTGTCCCATGGACAAACTACCAAATAAAGACAAAATTATCCTTACATATCTCTATCTCTCTCTCTGTCTCTCTCTACATTTACGTGTTTTATTTTTTTTACTGTTCTATTTATGCTATTATAATATAAGTTTAATATATATATAATATCATTTCATAATATTTAATATTATAATTTATAATATTATATTATATTATATATATTACACTATAATTATATAAAATAACTGTATATATTATATAATGTATATTATAAAGTGTATATTATATATTATATTGTAATAATAATTATATATTATAAAGTATATTTAAATAAATTTCACATTTTTTTATTTGTGCTGTCCATTGTTATTGGGAAAAACCCAAGTCCCACATTGACTAGAGATAGTCTCTAATGAGAGCTTATAAGTATAGGGCAATCCTCATCCTATAAGCTAGCTTTTGGGATTGAGTTAGGCCCAAAATCTAATATGGTGTCAGAGCTATCGTAGATTCATAATTGGGCCACCCACCATGTTATCCACGCATCAAGCCCAATAGTGCTGGGCGTGAGGGGGCATATTGGGAAAAACTCAAGTCCCACATTGACTAGAGATAGTCTCTAATAAGAGCTTATATGTAGATGGCAATCATCATCCTATGAGCTAGCTTTTGGGATTGAGTTAAGCCACCCACCATGTTATCCACGCACCAAGGCCAATAGTGCTGGGCGTGAAGGAGCGTATTGGGAACGCTCATCCTATGAGTTAACTTTTGGGATTGAGTTAGACCCAGAATCTAATAATTGTCCACCAAATAGCAAACAGGACAAAGAGTTGTGCTGTGTCTCATGCATTTGTTCTGTGCTGTTCTTATTATCCTGTACCTCAATGCGAATCAAACGCACCCTAAAGGAATTGAAACGATTTTTTTTAAAAGATAGATGACTAAACCAAATTTAAAAAAAAAAAAAGAAAGATAAAGAATGAAATATCTAATTTAGCCTAACACAATTTACAAGTATGAATGATGAATGATAAAACGAAGGAACATTGGTAAAGCGTCGTATATCTGTATCTGTATTTTGTATTTGTATTTGTATATGATACATTACGGAACACAGATTTTGCAGAAATTTATCCGGAAAAGTGTTCATTTTCAAAATGAGCTTGATTCATGTACAATGTTCTGAAAAAGTGACACGTTGATGGTGCTTACCCCAACACACTTAAATGTGAAAATGAAGATGATGATGAAGGGAAAGATACTATAAAGTAATGATAGAGCCATAGAAGAATAACATGATTGGATTCAGTGGGGTCTATATTAATGGAATACACCCATTACTGAGACAGGAAAATTTTCAGTTGAGTATTATCCACTAATGTGTTCATGAGAATCTGTCAGTTACTTTATCACATTAATTCCTATGTGAACACCCATGCCCCATTTCGCATGATTGATATGCACTGAAAGTCCAATGATTTTCTCACATTTTCTTCCTCCCTTAGCTTCGTATCAGTTGGCATGCATACCCAAATTGACTAAATTAATTAGATGATAATACAAAACAGCTTGCACTAAAATTAAATCTCACACCTCCCTAGCTCCCTCCTATTCCTTAAGCTATTTCACCCACTTTTATGACAAATTTATTTAAGTATATATAATAAATTGTAACTTTCTATATCTACACATACATCACGAGTGTCACAACCAATATTTTATAATCTCTTGCATGAAATGATGAAACTACTTTAACTTTTTTATCAATATTCAAAGATATTATTAATATTAGAGTACAATCAAAGTGAAACTTGTCGATCTCTAGAGTGGTGTGTTGTGATATGATGCACTTATTTGAACATTCTATTACATCGATATATCTTTTACTTGCATGTGAACTTTTAGGTTTGTTATTCTTTGTCCTTTCTTCTGAAGAGTAGAGCTATTTCCACCCGTGAATGAGTTGGAGGTTGGAGCTGCAGAACGAGTCATCATTTGATGTTGGGGTTCCACCACTCACTCACGGACTACTCTATATATATCAGTATATATCATCTAAGTGATATTATTGGAGTTTCTATATCATTATCTCCTTCTCTTTCGAAACTCTATAAGGGAGGACTAATTAATTATAGTGAAAAAGACGTGTAAAACAAGTATGATCGTTATAATTAGTTTCATTATAAATGAAAACTACTCAATGAATAATGCTTATTCTAGTGAATCATGAGTCACTACTACCTAACAACCAATCATGAGTCACTATATTTGACCCAGTTTTTTTTTTTTTCCCACACTGAAATCCTCCCGAAAATCATGTTAGAACTAATTTGAGTCGAGCCGAAAGACTCATTGTTTAAGGAGGTACAACTCTCCCAGCTCCATTTAAACTCGAGACTTTACTTAAGGAGAACAAGTTTTTTACCACTTGGACCAACCTGACATTGATAGTTTTTGATTGAGAAATGAGTCTCTTAAAAAAAGAATTAGTTAAAATTGAATCTACGTACTTGATATACTAATCTACTATCTTTGCCTTTCCTGTTTCTGTTTGTAAATGGGACCATTTTTTACATGTCAATAAAGTTGGTTTAATTCATTGCTTTAGTTTGTTTAGTGCAGGGGCAGCGCATAATGTTGTAATGTAGTAATTATGACTATTTAAAATTTTGTAAAGTTTTTATGTGTAATTTTTTCTTAAAAAAAATATGAATTTTAGTATATAATTTTCCCCCCCTACACAACGAAAATCTTCTAACTTTGCTTCTAGCTAGTTCCGTGGATTCTGCATCGTAATTTGATAGCTTTAGGAGGTTTTTTTGTTTTTGTTTTTTAAACCATGACATAGGTACGAAGTATCCACTACAGTTAGCAGTGACTAATCTCCGTCGAGGAACCTGTTGGGCACACAAGGTGGGTTCTCCCCTCCTAACCAGGTTTTCTCCATACACAAGAGTCAGGATTCGAACCCCTGACTACTTGCTTAAGGTGTCCAAGTCCCTTACCACTTGGACCAACCACATGTCTTACGAGGGGTTTATATTGTTGGATTAACTAATTAGGCTTTTAGGTTACCCATGAATTTAACTAGAGTCTCTGGTTACAACATTTTGGGCTGGCCTTCCGTATTTTCAGAGGAGTGGTTTGAAGTTTGGCCCCTTATGTTATGTTTGGATTAAAAGAGAAGTAGAGAAGAAAGAAGTATGGTAGAGAGAAGTAGGAGAGAAGAGAGAATGAGTAGAAAATGAATAGATTTTTAGGAGAGAAGTAGAAGAGAAAGAAAAGTGATTTTTTTTCAATAGACAAATATACCCCTATTATATTCTTATTATATTTTATAACAAAAGACTTTTTATTTTATATTTTATATAATATCTCTCTTTCTACTATTTTTATTATGGATAAATAGCATAAATATAAAATTAAAAAAAAATAAAAACATAAGCACCACAATGTTTTATTATTATTATTATTATTATTTTATTATTAATGACTTGATGGAGTATAGGCCTTTGGCCAGAGGGCATGTTTTCTTGTAATAAATTACATTCAATCTCTAGCTAAGCTTACTGCCATTTTTGTGAGACGAGATGTTGTTGTTGCGGCATAAGGAAGGTATTAGGTTGAGAAAAAAGAGGTTATAATTGTAATTTCATACAAGTTCTCTCTTCTTCTCCAATTTTCTCTCCACTTATGGAGAGACTTTTTTTTGGGTGGGTCCCACAATCATGTTTTCTCTCTTCCCTGATTTTCTCCTTTTCCAAACAAGAGAAAATTGTTTTTCTATTCCACTTCTCTCCTCTTAACTTCCCTCTTCTCAATTTCTCTTCATCCAAACATAGGGTTAATCCCTTATCATGCGCTTTTTTATTTGTTATTTAATTAATTATTTTACTTAATTTGTAGTAGAGACATATGTTGTTTTATCATCGAAAAAACTTCTTGAACATCCAGTTTAGACATAGTATTCGACACACCATAGATATGAAAGCCTGGTTTTATTCATCTGAGTGGAAAAAATAAAAGGAAATATGTAAAGTATATTAGTAGGATATTGATGTTCATTTGAGATGTACAAATAACGCTACTTTTTTTTTATATTCAAACTTGCCAATTCACTAATATCTGTAATTATATATATCTATTTATATTTTGATGATTGACAAACACTAACTATAACCATGTATTCTGTTCAAAAAACCATAACCATGTATTATAAAAATATATTAAATAACATCCAGATATATTGAGCATAAATTCAAAATCAAATAAATATAAGATACCAAGAATTCAAGCATCAAGGCCAAGAACAAGAAAGGGTAATCTTCAGGTAATTTTTTTTTTTTTTGATAATTATGTAAGAGCATGATTAGATTAATACATGGTATGGCTCAAGTGATTAATGATAATAAACAAAAACTTATTTTTAACACTTAAAATACTCAAATGCTTTGTATTTCAAAAAAAAAAAAAAACTAAAATGCTTTTCCAAAAGAAAAGGTTTTAAAAGATGCTTCAATTGATTTAACAATGAGCTCAATCTGTTTCCTAAACCATCGTGAACGAATTTTTGAAGCTTTAATTGGTTGGCATTTATCTCAATCAATTTAAATAAGAAAAATGTTATTTGTTACGAATGTAAATTCGTAAAAACGGACGAATGATGTGGTGTGCCTTACGGTCTCATCAATCAGTTGCTCTCCCTCTCTGTTACTTCAACAACTTAACTTCTCTCTGCCTTGCGCCTCTCACACCAATGCCTTCATTCATACCCTTTCTCCTAACCAAGGCTCTTGATCCGATGGTTGTAAGGTTGTAAGGTCTGTCCTGTGATATTTTAGGAATCAACTCGATTTGCTCTCGGATTCGATTCTTGGTGGTGTTAAAATAATGCTTGGCCAGCAAAAGTCACACCCCATGAAAAGTATCCCTCAAGAGAGTACTTATGGAATGGCTTACACTGCATTCTTTTCTCATAAATAGTGTCCTACTTAGAAGGGGATACATATCATATACATCGAATTTTTGGGTCCACTTGGGGTTGTTAACTCAAGGTCCCCCGCCCCGACTGTTTTAATTTCGTATCCGAGAGATACCACACCCTCCGACAAACATCAACATCCCTCCTCAACTTCCAGGGTATCTAACAAGGTCCCCTCATCCCCGGTGGTGATATTTATATATCGGAGCCTCCCGCTCCCCGGTTGGCTTACCCAAAGATTCATAATCACTCTTTGACAATCCATTCCATCAAGTACTTTCCATAAGTTTCAACCGCATACCTCAATCATTCATTACAAACGAGCATATTTAGCATATTTAACAATCTCACTCTCAACATATATCATATTTAGCATTTATCAATAACATAATCAACTCATTTCATTACTCAGTATTACGAGTATATAAAACATCATAACAGTTTTACACCTTAATATCACATTAGACATTTCATTTAGTGTATTCTCAAACAATATATATGAACCCACTCTACAAGGAACACTTTAACAATAATTCTAATAGTAATATTTCAACCATGAGATAACTAAATAATTTACCTCATTTTCTTGTCAACCTGGCACATCTAATAGCATTTATCACAATCATATAATAAAACTTACCAAAAAATTATCAGCTAAATCCAGTACACAATACTTTCAATATCTCATGTACAATTGAATATCTCAATCTTATAACAAATACTACAATAGTAACTTCTCATCATCATCAAAATGCATGTAATCTATCTATTCTAGTAGCTAAAACTCCATTTTTAACGTAATTTTTGCATATCATAGATCACACGCAATTCTAACTTGAACATCTACAACAAAAAAAAAACAAACAAACAAACAAACAGCATGATCAACATAAACAAGCACATCCAGCAGTAACTTCCATGAATAATACTCTAAAAATAAATTTTCTAACTCAAAAACAACTTATCCGGTCCTCAAGTAAATTCAAAACTGAAACATGCACAGAAAGTTCAAAATCTGTCAATTATTGAGCTATTAAAAGTAACGATTTTTCTACCCCGTCAAACGAACTCAGTTTTGCCTCAAAATTAATATGTAGATCCTTGACATATAGATGTTCATTGACATATTTTTATTTGGTAAAAAAATATCACAAATCAATACAGAAAAGTCAAATATAAATTCGGATTCTGCCCAGAAATTTTCAGCAAGCACTGTTTGTCATATATAGTATCATAAGAAGGTCAAAACTCAACGAAAATTCACCAAATTTAATATGCAAGAACCTAACAAATATCATGTCTAAAAAATTCCCAGGAAATTCGAACATAACCATGTTCTTCATAAAAAATTCCTGAAATTACAAGCTTTCTCCTTTAACATGTTCTAAGTCATTCAAATTCACATGCAAGCTTGGTTAACTTTAATATCACTTTTATCATAGTTATCCAACTCCATAAACTCAGATCTAAACATGCATCTAAGCCAAAATCTTGAGCAACATAGACAACACACATATTAACATTATAAAACACAAGGTTTAAGATCAATTTCATCTTCAATGACCCGAATCTAAAAAATCCATTGGAAGAACTCTAAATCCCCAAAATAAACAATCAAACAAACAATGAACACCAAAATCCCTCACCTTAAAGCATGAACTTGTTGAGCTTTTGATGACCCAAACGAAAAATGAAGAAGAGGAGTGTGAAGACCAAGCTCAAAGCTCTCAAATGGCATCTTCTCCTCCAAGCTCCCTCATACTTTCTCACTTAAGTTCTCTCTCTAGGGTTTCAAAAAGAAAAAGAAAATGAAGGAGGAAGGACACTCCTTCTTAACATAACCTTCACTTTGGGCCTTAGGTGGATAAAGGCCCACAATCCCATAAAACATTAATGTCATTACTTAAGTTAACTTAATTTAATTACTAAGGTGTGTCGGATGTTGTGAGCAATATATTTTGGACACATCCAGATTTTATAAAACTTTTGAACGCATTCAGTATTGTGTTGCTCATTGATACTACATATAAAACCAACAAATATGCTACCATTACTTGAGGTTGTTGGTGTTACTTCGACAGACCTCACATTCTCTGTGGCTTTTGGTTATCTGGAGTCCGAGCAAGCTGATAACTTCAGAAGGGCTTTTGAGAAGTTAAGAAGATTGATTTTAAAAGATGATGCGGTACCTCAAGTTATTGTTACTGACAGAGACATTGCATTGATGAAAGCAATTGAAGTTGTTTTTCCTAGTTCAACACATTTGTTATGTCAATATCATATCACTGTGAATGTGAAAGCTAGATGCAGGATGTTAATACGTTCGAAAGAGGAATGGGATCCACTAATGAAAGCATGGGGTAGTATGGATTCTAATAATGAGGTTGATTACAGCGAGTGTTTGAGAAAGTCCGAAGACACCTATTCATGTTTCCCTATATTTGTTGAATATGTGAAACATAAGGTGTTGATTCCATATAAGGAGAAATTTGTCAGTGCATGAACAAATCGGGTGATGCACCTTGTGAATACAATAACTAATAGGTATGCAAATCTTTTAACATTATTCATATTTATCAATATGTGTGTTATCTGAATTTTCATATTTATGAAATGACACTTTTGTGTTTGTTATTAGGGTTGAGTCTGCATATAGAAGGTTGAAGAGGCTGCTTCCAGATTGCATGGGTGACTTGAGTAGATGTTGAGATGCCATGAACAATATGATCAATTTACTACACACTGAAATCAAGGGGTCAGTCCAGAAAATCATAGTTGTAGTGGAACACAGGTTCAATAACCGATTCTACCTCAAATTGCGGGGATTTGTATCCAGGACTGCATTGTGTCACATAGCTAACGAGTTAAGTATGTTGGTGTTGAGAGTACTATCTGTGGTTGCACACTTAGAATTACACATGGATTACCATCTGCATGCGAACTTGGTAGGTACAGTATGATGTTTCAGAGCATTTCGTTACAATCAATCCATGCTCATTGGAGGATATTAAGCTTTGATGACCAAGGACTGGATGGCCCATGCTCAAATTTATCTTTGCAAAATGAATGGGATGCATTGTTGAAAGCGATTTCAAGATCTTGATCTGGCAGGCAAAATTACTCTTGAAAAAAAAGTACGTGAACTAGCATATCCAGATATGACTTCATTATATCCACCTCATGAAAAGGTCAGAGCAAAGGGTGAGCCAAAAAAAGCGTAGTGCAGTCAAGTTGGAAAGATCAACTAAGCATTCTCCTGCATTTTTTGATCATGTTGATGAGATGCAATCATTTAATGATAGCACATCACCCCGCCCGTCATCTTAACCATCATACCATTTGACCCAACGAAGCAGAGCTGACCCGTTATTAGTCTATTTTCCTACTCAGATTCATCAATATATTGAACACACGGTTAATGTGCAAGCAGATGGGAATTGCGGTTATCGTGCAATATCGACATTACTTGGTAAGGGTGAGGAACTTTGGTGGCAGATCCATCTTGATTTGATCAGAGAGCTTCAACAATGGCATACTGACTATGTTAATTTCTTTAGGTCTAACGAGAAGGTGAATCAACTGAGGAATTCCCTGTATGTTATCAACCAACCAGTGCAACCTATAGAAAAGTGGATGTCTGTACCAGACATGGGCTATGCAATTGCTTCGAAATATAATGTGGTACTAGTTGTCTTATCCATACTTGGATGCATGAATATTTTCCCACTTAGAGGTCTTCCTCCGACAACTCATCGTATTATTTCCATTGGAAATGTGAATCATTGTTACTTCATGCAGGTAACAGTATAAGTTAATGTTTATAATATAACTCATTATAACGAAAGGATACTAATTTTGAATACATTGTTTACAGTGGTTGATTGACATTATTTAATATTGACTCATTTATAGGTTTTTTTGAAGGATGGATCACCATTATCTCCTATCGTGGCTGGATGGAGCGAACACTATCGTGCTGGAGCTCGATCATGGGAAACTCCATACCTCACTTGAATGCAACATTATAATTCATTATTTGATATAAAAAAAAAAAAAGAACCAGAACGTCTAGATTTGAGTTCTGATTAATTTTTACAATGTAATAAGTGACTCAGTAGTAGCATTATTTGGTGGGATTTAATTCCGGAATAAATTAGAATTTCCTAGCTATAGATTTCATTGATTCAATATTTATTATTTCAGTTAAATATTCAATATTCTTTGATTTCAGTTGAATGTTTTTATTCAATATTTTCCTTAGGTTGAAATATAATTCAACAGATCCGATAGTAGTTGACTAAATGGTATTTAAAATAAAAATACCTTTGCATGCCTGTAGCCTTTTATAAATTTTTTTCAGCGTAGTTAATGTATAAAATAAAACTTTGCCCAAAACGGAATACACGAGTTCAAGCATTATAAAAACTAAAAAACACTAGAAATATAGTTGGACGCAAACTACATAGTTCATTAAAATTAAAATACAAGTACAATCAGGTAGCGGAACGAGTCATCCTCTTCCTCTGAAATGTAACACATGTCATAGATATGCCGCTCATTGCAATGTTCAATGCCTGATGTGTCCCCTCCCAAGCAGGACTGCTTTATGTCACCTCGCCTCTATCAATCATACCCTGTAATATCTCAAATATCCTGGTGAGCCTCGACTGCAAATGGCACAATAACATAATAAGCAAAACAACCTATGAGGTAATATCATATTAATATGTTATTACTAATATTATTAATATCATATGAATACATGTAAGCTAACCACGACAGACTGAGTGCCACTGGAGCTGGACTAGGGCTCTCTCACAGGATCTCTAACAGGCTCTCTCACAGGCACCCTAGGAGGCGTTCCCTCTACAGTTGGTATCAGATACGGGTGCGATATCCTATGGAACCACTGGATATATCCATCAATGCACTGTCCTGGATGCATCACACGAGGTCCTCGGGTCGCGTGATCAACAAGATGATCTAAAGGATGCAGCCACCAATTGTCTATATCATCGTCAGAAATGGCATCCCAAGTATCTGTAAGTACTGACAGAGGGATGCACTGCATGTGTCCATATTGGCGCAACACCCTCTCTGGTAAGTGCACCTGCGTGAGTCGACCGTCTCTGATGGGCCCTGAATAGAAAGAGACTTCCTGAAATGGACGATGCTCCGCAACACCCTCTCTGGTAAGTGCACCTGCGTGAGTCGACCGTCTCTGATGGGTCTTGAATAGAAAGAGATTTACTGAAATGGACGATGCTCCCTATGATTCGCATAAGGCATCCAGCATACATCCACTAATGTCAGTCGATCCAATGCAGCCCGAAACGGAATCACCTCACCTGCACCCCTCGGCCGGAGGTTTATATTCAGTGTACTCCAAGTTGGGCCTACGAATACCAAATGTCGGAAAATGCTCAAAAATCCATGCCTGTAACAACATAAACGATTAACTCAATTTTTTTAAATAGAATACAATTGAATTCACATGAGCCAACAATAGTAAATAGTAAAACAAGAATGTTGGTACCTGAAGAAGGGTCATGTAACCAGCTATCTGTTTACGGCACACAATTGTCCATATAAGTATGAAAGCGCAGCTGCACCCCATGCATAGGTACTACACTAATTAAGGTCATGGAAGAGATCCAAGTACACAATGTCTATGTATGTCGCACTCTTATCAACAAATAATGTAGTCCCAACCAAATGCAGCAGATAGGCTCTTGCTGCATTGTCCAGGTGGTCATCATCATCAATATTAACACGGTACACATCTCGCAACCATAGGAAACGAACGTGGCAACCCCTAGTGGCTTGCATCTCCTTATTTGCCTCCATCTTTGTCACGCCTAGGAGCTCAACCAGTAAATCTCTCGCAATCTCGGTCTCGCCGGACATGACGGGTATGGAAGGGAAGATGCTGGTGATCGGAAGAAGCAGTATGGATGACACATCATCCAACGTAATTGTCATCTCCCCGAATGGCAAGTGGAAACTGCAAGTCTCTATCTGCCAACGCTCGGTAAATGCGGACAACATACCCCTGTCCACCATGGCATAACTACAGTGCTGCAATGATGCCAGCCCAGAGTTCTCCACCAAGTTCTTTATATAGTCGTTCTAGATAACAATTTCGCTAGCTTTCTGACCGTTGTTAATAACCTTCAACACACTACGGTCCAGCAAGCAGTAAAAGCAAACACTATTAATTATAAGAATTTAGTGTGACTAACGAACCAAAAACAACATCCAAATTTTATGTAAGCCTTATTACCTCTCCACTTCATAATCTGACAACGACATGTTCCTGAAATGACCTCAACACAGATAAATCCTCGGGTCCTCCCGGAAACTACTCCTCTTGTTGTATAGGGACCTCCTCTACAGGTTGAGGGGGTTGAACCTGCGCATGAGGTACCTCAACCCCATCTGCACTGTTCACCGCATGTTCTTGTCGTACTGAAGTTGTGGGTCGTTGATGTACCCATCTAGTTTTTGCCATACCTACATTTAAATATAATAAATTTAAATATTTAAATATTTAAATATTTAAATATTTAAATATTTAATAAATAAAAATAAATAATTAAACAATTTTAAAAAATAAATAAATAAATCAGTAACATACTGGAAATGAGCATCCGATATATTAATTCTGTAACACATACCAGATTTGTGGAACCGGTATTAAAATATTAAACACCAGAACCACCAAAAACACATACCGGATCTCTATATCCGGTAATGGGAACTACCAAAAAAGCAAACCAGATATCCATTTCCGGTGTGTAATGCGCAAAACTTCAAACATACCGTATATGTAGATCTGGTATCTAATTTCTAAAGCATGCAAGCATACCGGATCTCTAGATCTGGTTTCTAAAACTTTAACAAATTTTAACATATCGGTTTTCAAGATCCGGTATCTAAACCAAAATTAATCTGGATCTACACATCTGGTTACCAACTACAATCATAGACATCCATGGAAACAAATAAGCAAAACTTCAAACAAAAATACCTATCAGGGGACGAGGAATTCTCGGTTTCAGAAAAATGGGGGAGAACCGTGTGTAGGTATCGAAATGTGCAGATGCAGAAAAATGGTGGAGGAGAATCGGAGGATGATAGCAGGCGAAGGGATTCCAGAAGGGAGAAGAAGAATGATGCTGAGAGGGGAACCGGAAATGGGGGATCGAAAAAAAGGGAATCAGAAGTGTATTTTGGGGATTTGAAAATGTTTTTAAGTTTTTTGTGGTGTATGAGAGTTATTTGTGGTGTAAAAAGCAACACCCGTAATCTAAGGTCTGGCCCCATGAGGCTTTCATTGATTAAAACCCTATTCTCAATCATAAATAACACTTTGGGCCTTGAAGCCTTCCTAAGAAGGCCCGTGCTTTTTACACCCCAAAAAAATCACGTACACCACACAAATTTAAAAATCATTTTGAAATCCCAAAAACACCCCCATGCTTATGTTTCTTACTAAAAGGCTAGATCCGGTTCCTTTTCCCCTTCCCCTATTTCCGGTTCGTCTCCCCCATTCCTCCCATTCTTCTTCTTCCTCCCTTCTCCCATCCGTCATCTCCTTCCTGTTCCGTTCAGTGAACTCGGAGCTCCAGCAATGTTCTGCAGCAACCGAGTCTTCCTCTCTAGCGAGCCAGTCGTTTGCAACCTAGCCCTTCCGCAACAGGTATAATTTTTTTAAAAGATTGCTTCTTTCCAGATCTTCATGAATACGGTGTTTTGCTTCTTTCCATTAACTTCTTTTAACCAGTATTTTGATTGGGCATCCATGGATGCATGTCTGAGATTTGAAGTTTTGAACCGGGTTTGTAGACCCGGATTTATGTTGTTTGTTTTTACATACCAGAAGTCGAAAGCCAGTATGTATATTTGTATAAAGATTAACAAACCAGAACTAGTAATTCGATGGGTTCACATACCGGACACAGGAACCCGGTATGTTATATCTGATCAATTTTTTAGGAACTGGATCTGGATATCCGGTATGCAATATTTGGAAAACGGTTTGAAAACCGGTTTTAAAGTTCCGGTATTGGTTTTTTGACAAACTGGAAACGTAAATCTGGTATATCAAACAATTTACGTATCGAATCTTATGTTCCGATACGCTACTAGGATTTTTTTTTTCCTTTCAGAATTCAAGAAATTTGAGGCTGAATAGGTACATGAGTTTATCTGTTTCATTAATTAAACCTTATATTTATAATATATTTATCTGTTTTAGTTTATGACTTTTTTTTTTTTTTTCACTTTGTAGGTATGGCTAAAACAAGATGGGTACGCCAACGACCCAAAGGTTCAGCACGTCGGGAATGTGCGACAAACAGTGCAGCTGAGGTTGAGGAACCTCATGTGCAGGGTCAGCCCAGTCAACCTGCAGAGGAGGTCCCTCAACTTGCAGAGGAGGTCCCTGTACCTGTAGAGGAGATCCCTGCACAGCAGGAGGAGTCTTATTTGGGAGGACCCAAGGATTTGTCTGTTTTAAGGTCATTTTGGGAGCATGCCACTATCAGACTATGGAGCAGAGAGGTAATTAGCCTTACAAAAAAATTTGGATGTTGTTTTTGGTTTTTTAGTCACACTAAATTCTTATAATTACTAGTGTTTGCTTTTACTGCTTGCAAGATCGTGGTTTGCTGAAGGTTATCAACAACGGTAGGAAAGCTAGTGAAATTGTTATCGAGAACGACTACATAAAAAACTTGGTGGAGAACTCTGGGCAGGTATCATTGTAGCACTGTAGTTACCCCATGGTGGACAGGGGTATGTTGTCCGCATTTATCAAGCGGTGGCAGAAAGAGACCTGCAGTTTCCACTTGCCATTTGGGGAGATGACAATCACGTTGGATGATGTGCCGTCCATACTGCATCTACCAATCACTGGCATCTTGCCTTCCATACCCGTCCTTACAGCCGGCGAGAGCGAGATTGCGAGAGATTTACTTGTTGAGCTCCTAAGCATGACAAAGAAGGATGCACATAAGGAGATGCTTGCCACTAGGGATTGCCACATTCGTTTCCTATGGTTGCAGGATGTGTACCGAGATAATATTAATGATGATGACCACCTGGACTATGCAGCAAGAGCATACATGCTGCATTTGGTTGGGACTACATTATTTGCGGATAAGAGTGCGACCTACATAGACATTGAGTACTTGGATCTCTTCTGTGACCTTAATCAGTGCAGTACCTATGAATGGGGTGCAGTTGTGCTTTCATACTTATATGGACAGTTATTTTCCGGCACTCGTCATCACTGCAAACAGATAGCTGCTTACATGACCCTTCTTCAGGTACCAACATTCCTGTTTTATTGTTTACTTTTGTTGGCTCTTGTGAATTCAATTGTATTCTATTTAAAAAAATGAGTGAATCGTTTATGTTGTTACAGGCATGGATTTTTGAGCATTTTCCGACTATTGGCATGCGTAGGCCCAATTTGGAGTACACTGGAGATAAACCTCGGGCCGAGCAATGGAAAGCGGTGAAGGGTGCAGGTGAGGTGATTCCTTTTTGGGCTGCATTGGATCAACTGACATCTGAGGATGTATGCTGGATGCCTTATGCGGATCATAGGGAGCACCGTCCATTTCAGGAAATCTCTTTCTATTATGGACCCATTAGAGACGGTCGGCTAGTGCAGTCGCACTTACCAGAGAGGGTGTTGCGCCAGTATGGACACGTGCAATGCATCCCTCGATCAATTCGTACAAATACTTGGGATGCCATGTCTAACGATGATATGATGCTTGGTGGCTGCATCCTTTAGATCATCTTGTTGATCACGCGACCCGAGGACCTCGTGTGACTTATCCAGGACAGTGCGTTGATGGATATATCCAGTGGTTCCATAGGATAATGCACCCATACCTGATACCACCTGTAGAGGGAACGCCTCCTAGGGTGCCTGTTAGAGAGCCTGTTAGAGATCCTGTGAGAGAGCTTGAGTCCAGCTCTACTGGCACTCAATCTGCCTTGATTAGTTTACGTGCATTCTATGATATTAATAATATTATGGGTAAAGGCCCATTTTGGTCCCTGACAAAAAGTGCGTGGGTCATTTTAGTCCCTGACAAAAAAAAAACTACTTCGTTAGTCCCCGACAATTACTAACTGGGACAAGTTAGTCCCTGACAATTACTATGGGACATTATAGCCCTAACAATATTTAAAGTGGGACTAATTAGTCCCTGACAATTAGTATCGTGGGCAATTTAGTAACGGATGCTGACTAACGGAGTCAACGTAGGGACTAACTTGTCCCAGTTAGTAATTGTCAGGGACTAAGGAAGTAGTTTTTTTTTGTCAGGGACTAAAATGACCCACGCACTTTTTGTAAGGGACCAAAATGGTCCTTTACCCTAATATTATTAAAACCATATTAATATGATATTACCTCATAGGTTGTTTTGCTTATTATGTTATTGTGTCATTTGCAGTCGAAGTTCACCAGGATATCTGAGATATTAGAGGGTATGATTGATAGAGGTGAGGTGAAAGAAGGCAATCCTGCTTGGGAGGGGACACGTCAGGAATTGAACATTGCACTGAGCGGCATATCTATGACAAGTGTTACTTATCAGAAGAAGAGGAAGACTCGATCTGCTACCAGATTATGTTTGCATTTTAATTTTAGTGAATCATGTAGTTTGTGTCCAACTCTATTTCTAGCAAGCCTCGTGTTTTTTTTTTTTTTTTATGATGTTACAACTCTGTTTTCCGTTTTGGGCAAAGTTCTTGTTTTCAACAGATGAAAAAATATTCATCTAAAATAATGAATAATTTATTGAGATAAAAAAAATCAACTAAAATAACAATAATATTCAACTTAAATAAAAAATCATTCATTTATTTTTTCTTTGGGGGACTATATCCAATACCCATATAAAAGAATAATGAATAAATAAAATCTATAGTTAGGAAAGCCTAATATAATCCAGAATTAAATCTAATCAAATAATACTTATCACATTGTAAAAATTAATTAGAACTCAAATCTACATGCTCTGGTTCTTTTTTTTATTTATCAAATAATGAATTATAACGTTGCATTCGACTGAGGTATGGAGATTCCCATGATAATCAATGTATTTAAAATTAGTCGCCTTTTGTTATAAAGTAAGTTATATTATAAATATTAACTTATACTGTTACCTGCACGAAGTGACAATTATTCACATTTCCATTGGAAATAATACGATGAGTTGCCGAAGGAAGACCTCTAAGTGGGAAAATCGTCATGCATCAATGTATGGATAAGACGACTAGTACCACGTTATATTTTGAAGCAATTGCAAAGCCCATGTCGGGTATAGACATCCACTTTTTTACAGGTTGCACCGGTTGGTCGACAACAACAAACAAAGAATTCCTCAGTTGATTTACCCTCTCTTCGGACCCAAAGAGATTAACATAGTCAGTATGCCATTGTTGAAGCTCTTTGATAAAATCAAGACGGATCTGCCACCAAAGGTCCTCACCCTTACCTAGTAATGTCGATACGGCACAATAACCGCAATTCCCATCTGCTTGCACATTAACCGTGCGTTCAATATATTGACGAATTTGAGTAGGAAACTGGACTAATAATGGGTCAGCTCTGCTGCATTTGTACAAATGACATGATGGTTGAGATGTCGGGCGGGGTGATGTGCTATCATTGAATGACTGTATCTCATCAACATGCTCTAAAAATGAGGGATCACGCTTAGTTGATCTTTCCAACTTGACTGCACTACCCTTTTTTTGCGCACCCTTTTTTCTAACCTTTTCACGAGGTGGACATAATGAAATCATATCCGGATATGCTAGTTCACGTAACCTTTTTAGAGTAATTTTGCCTGTCAAATCAAGATCATGAATTCGCTTCAACAATGCATCCCATTCATTTTGCAGAGATAAATTCGAGCATGGGTCATCCAGTCCTTGGTCATCAAAGCTTAACTTCTTCCAATGAGCATGGATTGATTGTAACGGAATGCTATGGCCCATTGTACTGTACCCACCAAGTTCGCATGCACAAGGTAATCCATGTGTAGTTCTAAGTGTGCAGCCGCAGATAGAACTGTCAGCACCAACATACTTAACTCATTCATACTCGTCAGCTATATGACACAATGCAGCTCTGGATACAAATCCATGCAATTTGAGGTAGAATCGGTTACTAAACCTGTGCTCCACTACAATTAAACTTTTCTGGAATGACGCCTTGATTTCAGTGTGTAGTATAGTGATCATATTGTTCATGGCATCCCAACATCTACACAAGTCACTCATGCTATCATGAAGAATCCTCTTCAACCTTCCATATGCAGACTCAACCCTAATAACAAACACAAAAGTGCCATTTCATAAATAACAATGAACAATATAATTTTTTTGTTTTTTGACAAGTTAACCATTAATATATTAATATAGAAATATTTCAATATAGCAAATAAAATACCAACAATAAACTGTACACAACGGAACAAATCAAAATAGGAATAGGAAATTTTGAGTTATTTTTAAAAGATGAGCATACCTATTTGTCATTGTATTCCCAAGGTGCATCACCCGATTTGTCAATGCACTGACAAATTTATGCTTATATGGAATCAACCTTATGTTTCACATATTCAACAAATATAGGAAAACCTGAATAGGTGTCTTTGAACTTTCTCAAACGCACGCTGTAACCAACCTCATTATTAGACTCCATAATACTGCCCCAAGCTTTCATTAGTGGATCCCATTCCTCATTTGAACCTACATGCATCTTGCAGTTAGCTTTCATAGTCATGGTGATATGAAATTGACATAACAAATGGGTTGAACTAGGAAAAATAACTTCAACTGCATTCATCAATGCACTGTCTCTATCAGTAACAATAACTTGAGGTATAACATCATCTTTTAAAATCAATCCTCTTAACTTCTCTAATGCCCATCTGAACTTATCAGCTTGCTCGGACTCCATATAAGCAAATGCCATGGAGAATGTGAGATCTGTCGAAGTAACACCAACAACCTCAAGTAATGGTAGCCAATATTTATTGGTTTTATATGTAGTATCAATGAGCAACACAATACTGAACGCATTCAAAAGTTTTATTGAATCTGGATGTGCCCAAAATATATCGCTTACAATATCCGACATGTCCACCGTTCTGTGCCAATGAACATAGTTATCTCGTTCCATTAGTTTCATTAGATGTTGCAATTCTGTTCTGGGACCTCTTAAAGACTTCCGAAACAATTGCTTGAGAGTAGTGACAATTTCCACATTATGCTCTTTCAATGTCTTTAATATCTCTTTGGGTTTTATATTGTTCTTTGTCATATCATCAACCAAAGACTTCTCTTCACGACTTAGACGACCAGCATATGGATGACCCACCAATGTTTCAGCTACGTCATGGTTGTGAAAACCACACACGACAATGACATTCCATCCATCACCATGTTTCACAGGCTTTTCTTTTAACCTGAAGGGACACTCACATTTTTTTGTCCCTGTCACCTTGCGAGCTAACACAATCTTGTATTGCCTATATTTTCCACTCCTTTCACAATCCAAGATTAAAAATGGCTTCCTTCCTATACCATCAATCTCTGACCTCCCAATGACAACAACAAACCCATTCTCTCTCTCAATGGCTCGTGCCCAATTCAAAAGATTATCTCGTGTAGGGAAGACCTGAAAAAAAAAAGGATGTTATATTGTTCACATAGCCATTACTAAACAACAA
This sequence comes from Echinosophora koreensis, assembly GCA_035048595.1. Classification (NCBI taxonomy): domain Eukaryota; kingdom Viridiplantae; phylum Streptophyta; class Magnoliopsida; order Fabales; family Fabaceae; genus Echinosophora; species Echinosophora koreensis. The sequence goes on from JAPCYP010000068.1 coordinate 434,899, forward strand.
TAATTTTCCAATCACACACCTCTTCAGTGGTGAATGCATCAGTAAAATCTACACTCTTAGTCGGCATATCCACTTCTTCAGATAACTTTGACATATGCTCTTCCATAACAATATGTGAGCAATATATATATATATATATATATTAACAATATATGTATACACGAAAAAAGGTTATAATATTATTCATTGATGTTTTCTTTTTAATTTTATTTATTATTAATTTATATTAATTAAAGTATAAAAATTTACTAAAAAAAGAAAAAAAAATACCAGAACTCCAGTTCTGGTTGGATTATAAACCGGAAGTATCTATCTGGTAAATGAAAAAATAGGCAGAAACCACATACCGGAAGTGTACGTCCGGTAATATACGAAACATATATTACCAGAACTATACGTTCGGTAATATACGTAACATATTTTACCAGAAGTTGACTTCTGGTATGTTACACGAAATAGAATTTCATATACCTTGTGCGTGACGGAGACGTAGAATTCAAACAAAAAAAAAGGCAGAAGGAGCAGTTATTATGGCTTTAATGAATTCAACATAGAAGAATAAGAATGAAGAAAAATAACCTATGAATTATTGAATGAGTGAGGGTGAGTGGGAGAAGAGGGGAGTTTGGAGTGATGTATTTTTGAAATAGGTTTAGGTGTGTTTAAGATAGTTGAAGGTATTTTAGGAATATTTTAAAAAAAATTAGTTTTTTGTGGTGTATGGAAGTTTATTGTGGTGTAAAAAGAAGACTCCTAAGAATGCAACAAACCCAACAACAAGCACTTGTGGACTCGGTTCAATATTCCAAAGTCCGAAACCCAAACAAGAAGCAACCTAGGACCTAGGATTACCCTAGCCTCATCCTCCTTCATATCGAGGTTCCTTGTCTCTCATCCCTTCTGGCGCAGCAACGCTAGAGCGAACCGAAAATCGAAGAGCCGTAGTGAGCTCCCTCCTTCTCGAACCACACAACTATGGGTCGCATGCACAGTCGTGGGTCAGTCAGTGCTCTTTTCCATGTTTGAGTTTCGTACAATCAACGTTGTTTGAACATCGTTGTTTGATCTAACGTTGTTATTTTCTTTCTGTTGAATATTGTTCCAGTAAGGGTATTTCCAGTTCAGCCCTTCCTTACAAGAGGACCCCACCAAGCTGGCTTAAGACCTCTTCTCAGGATGTGAGGATTATGAAACCTTTTACTTTTTGTTTGTTTTTTGTTCGATTCGCGCTGATTTTTCTGAAATATGAGAAATGAGATAGATAACTGGAAATATTTCCTGTATTTGTTTGAAAATTAGTTGGCTTTTTTTTTTTTTTTGGTTACGTGAGGGATATTGAGTTTTGGAAAAATAAGAAATGAGATGGATAACTGGAAATGATTTTGTTTGAAACCCTCAAAATTTTATATCTCCAATTTGTGGAATTTTGGATCTCCCTTCATTCCCTCGTTAGATTTTCCAAACATTGGAGTAATATATTTTTATCTTTTCACTCCAGTCCATTACTAACCCGTCCATTTGATGTCATTCAAAACTCCCAAACATAGTCTACGTGTCGAAAAAGAGTTATCCTGAGTGAGGAGACTCCAAGAATATAGAATTTCAGTCTTATCCTCTCACTCGTTTAGTGTTATAACACTCCATACTCCACAAGGGATCCCTGAGGATGATGTTAGTTGCTCTCTGCTGAGAGCTCCTTCTAATGACTAACTCTAATTCCACTCACTGCTGTGACTTTTGCCCTCTACCTCTGTCGACTCGTCATCCAAGACAGCATTCCTATCAGCTGGTATCATGACATTACTTTGCCCGTTAAAATGACATTGTTGATTGTCCCCAAGGTCATAGTTGGGACGTAGGTACTGAATCTGCACGACAGATCCTCCCATGAGGGTGGGTTATATCAAGAATCTTGAGGTTGATATTGGATATAAGTGTAATATCAACAACCTTGTGATTCCAAGAAAAGTCAAGCAAGGAAATTGAGATATAAGTGTAATCTCACGCTCAACAATAACTTCCTCTAAAGAATGCTTAGTCACAATCAATTCTACAAGCAAAGTGTACCGTTAAACAACATTTCCATTGTAATACAAGTGTATGATACCTCAAAATTGTCTTGCAACCACAAAAAATGGTCAACTCACCAGCAGATTGAGATCAACCTCGCAACCAGACAGAGCCAAAGCCATGTTTATTAATCCAATTTCCTACTGTTTAAACTCGAGTTCACATTCTTCAACAATTCCAAGTGTGTACGTGCTCAGGCTCTTCTACATTTACATAATGCCCAATTCAAATTGGTGTTAGTTTCTCTCTGTTGTTAGCTCCTTCTAACTATAATTCCACCTGCCCAATGTTGTGGCAAGTCCCCCTGCCTCTGCCGAGTCATCCAAGTTGGCATTCCTATCACCTAGTAACATGACATTTTGCTTTATGAAATTTATGTTTTAGGGGGTACTTTAGATTGTATTTGCCTGTCTCATCATGTCATTATTGGTTTATATATTAATTACCATTTGTTGGAAGGTATTATACTTTATCCTCTACTTGATTATAGATATTTTCATTTGTTTTCCTTTTAACCCATAATTTAGCTTTCAAACTTGTTGCCATGATTATTATAATTCTAGGACCCCCTTAAAATCCAGAAGCATTTATGAATGCATGGCTTGCCATTTTTTGCTACTTATTTTGTTACATTCCAATTTGTCTGGTAAGGGATGTAAGAGTAAAAGTTTTCTAACCTCCTCTGTTGCAAGGGTTTTTCTCTTATCATGTAGGACAAAATTAATATTCGCATGTTGAACTGTGAAATACAATTAAATGATAGCTCAGTAATATACCATTTCTACACATCAGCCTCGTATTACTCTGATCTTAAGTCTAATTGTATATAAATACAGAATGTGCCAGGGTCTGTGTTTGTTTTGATGCTTTAGAAACTTTTCCCAGGTTGAGGAGAACATCTGCAAGTTTGCCAAAAAGGGTCTATTACCATCTCAAATTGGTGTTATTCTTCGTGACTCTCATGGGGTTTCTCAGGTGAAGAGTGTTACTGGAAACAAGATTTTGCGTGTACTGAAGGCCCACGGTGTGCTTTTTCTCTTATTGCTAGTTAACTTTGTTTAACTCTTAGGTTTTGACAATGAAAGTGTAATTCCTGCTTTATTTTCTTTCTGTCTTAGGGCTTGCTCCTGAAATTCCTGAAGATCTGTATCACCTAATCAAGAAGGCAGTCTCGATTAGGAAGCACTTGGAGAGGAATAGAAAAGATAAAGATTCTAAATTTAGGTTAATTTTGGTTGAAAGCAGGATACATCGCCTGGGCCGTTACTATAAGAGGAAGAGACAGCTTCCAGCTGTATGGAAATAGTAAGTATTAAATTAAATTTGTATATTCTGTATAAATTTATAATATTTATAAAGTACCTTAGGAAAGATGTATTTCATGAATTCACACATGCAGACATAGAAATCCTAAGTTTTTATATCCTTAGGTTGCCTTATTTTGATTTGATTTGGCTTTAGTTTTCTATGGGTATTACAATTCTCATTTAATTTTGCATCTTCAACTTCTTGATCTTTCTTTTCTTGTTGATCACTTTTTTTCTTCTTTCGAGAACATTTGGATTGCAAATGATTTGTGTCTACTATGATTGGAATGGACAGTAATGCATAAACAATGTGAAGGCGGGTTTCTAAAAATAAGGGCTAAAGAACTTTTGTTATCCTTTTAGCTTAACTGAAGCTTGAGTTTGGTCCACTTTGTTTTAATTGCACCAATTTTGTCATCAGTATTAAAATTGATGATATTAAGTACCCTTGTTAAAGTACTGTGTGCATTGTGCCACAATCACATCATTTTTTGTTAGCAAAGTCACTAAAAAATTCCACATCATGAATTCAGTGTCACATCAGGAAAAAGGTTTTGCTAGTGCCACAACAGGATTGTTGGTATAATGAAAACATAAAGGACAACAATTGTTGTTATGCAAAGTAGAGTGTGCTCTACTTAAAAGGTTTAGGACAAATGAGTTTGTAGAGAGTACCAAATAAAATGGTTTGAATCATAATCTTTTAATACTGTTTCTGAAATGGCTGTTTTGATGTTTTGAATTGTTAAACAAAGATGGCTTCGTTGGCTTGCAACCATGCTGTTTATTTTATTTATTTGGTTTAAATTTGTACTATTTTTATTTGAAGTTGGTGCACGGTTTTTGTGCTCTGTTTTTTCCCTTTGATCCTAAGTATTAGAGTTTCTTGCTAGTTCCCACACTAATGATCCATTTTGTTAAATATTCTTAATTCTTAATTTTGCTTCTCGTTTATGGAGTATTGTTGCCCTTAATTTTACCTTCTGAAATTGATTTTTCTTATAGATCTTGTAATTGGTGACAAATATCGTGCATCTAAGTTGTTTTTTAAATAATTTGGGTAACATGATTAGTTTTTTTTTTTGTTGTGTGCTTCCATTATTTGGTTTGGTGTTCTAGCACTTGCTTATTTGGTGGTCCATTTTTTTGCAGTGAATCCACAACTGCCAGCACGCTTGTGGCTTAGAATGACATGGTCTGATAATGTCAATTCTCCATGCAGTGTACTTTTGATAAACAAACTTATAGCTCTTTAATACTTATTTCATGTCATGTTTGAATCTGGGAAGTTATGTAAGATATCATGATAAAACTTATGATCATCGTCATATTATTATGATTTTTAGGCATTTGAGCGCTACATATTGGAAAGCTCCATTACTCACATTAGTACTTTTAAAATTTAGAGTAATCCACAGGCCTCGTGAAGAGTTACATGTTTTCATTGATAATTATAAAAATGTCATTTGTTTTCAATTTTTTTTATTGTTTTCAATGATTTTGTAAATAAAGCAGGGAAAATATTTTGTAATTATTAACCAAAATAGAATGAAATCAATGTGCAAATTTTGTAATTATTGATAAAAATATGAAAATGGAGAAAGCAATTGGTTTGCAAGCTCTTTTAATCATGAGACTTCCCCTGGAACAAGAGGAGGATGCTAGAATTTAAAAACAATTGGAAACGGTTTTAGTTCTGCTGAGGATCAAATGTGCTGTTCAGAATCTACAGAAACAAATGACATTGAAAGCTTTTAAATAGACTACTTCACATCAAAATTTTATCCAAAGATTTTTTGGGATGTGCGTCAAAGCTAGGTGGCTGCCAGAATAAGTTTCTTCAACTTCTCAAGGAAGTTCTCGATTTTCTTTGCATGTCCGATTAGCGATCCTCAGTTTCACATGCCGATTGGAAAGCCTTTGTTTCACGTGTTTGTGAGGCTAACTGTTGTGCAAATTACCTCGCCAATAAGGGTCATTGATGTTCCTTCGTATGGACGGTCTTTGATAGGGTTATGCCCTCTCTTGCTTTGATTTTTTAGGAGGATGCTCTAGGTTGTAGCATTCCTTGTCTTGTTTATTTCATGTTTTTTATCCCTCACATGTTTAAATTATTAATTTTCCATAGTCGGTCATTTTAAATATATATTTTGATCACTATCGTGAATAATATTGATGGCAAAATAAAATATAGGTTTAATTATTCTATTGGCCCCCTAGAGAGTTCCCTGACGATATGTGGAATATGGTGGACCGCTCAGAGGCGAGGAGTCACGTTGGTATGGTGCAGAGGGGTCGGAGGCAGCCGAGTGTTTAGACGATGTACCATTATCGTCACTGACGCGTCGTGATGAGCAGTGATGAGTCGGTTTGGGAGCCGAGGACCCGATATGGCAGAGTCTACCGACGTCACTATGGAGGGGGAGATGGTAGCTCCAGGTGCCCATATCGTCTGTGATTAAGGGTAGGAATAGGTCAGGCCAGGCCAGGCTTTACTTAAATAGGCCTGGCCTGTTTAAAAATTTAAAAGCCTAAGCCTGGCCTGTTACCTGTTAAAGGTTTTATTTTGAGCCTGACTTGGCCTTTTTAGAAGCCTAGCCTGGCCTATTAGCCTTTTTAAAAGCCTATTTCATATTAAAGCATTCAAATAGGCCATTTGGCCTATTTATAAATAGGCTAACAGGCTTAAATAGGTGAAAGGATATAGTCGAAAGGAGAAAATAAATTGGAACAAACCACTTGCAGCATCATGAAACCAAAGCCAAAAGACATTCATAGTCACTCTCCACAAATAAACATCAGCAGTACCGGGACTCACCAAAGACCAGTATAAACACACTTTCATAGAAGCCAAGAGTACAAAATATAACTTTACCTGTATCTGATGAACAACAAAACAGGTAAGAGGACAAATAAGGTAGTGTACAATATTTTGTGTTTCCTTCTCAAACACGACGAACCACGGCGTGCTGCTGTGAGAGGCGAGCAGACTACGGCTTGCGGCGGCAAGCGACAAGCAGATCACGACGAGTGAACCGCCACGACCAGTGAACCAACCACCGCGACAAGCAGCGAGCTATCTGGAACAAGACAAGCAGCGGACAAACAGCACGGTGAGCGGCGGAGTCCAAGGAGTAGGAGCGGCGACTGTAGACAATGGGCATGAGTCGCACGATCTGACTTAGGGATTTAGAAGGAGTTCCGATTCAGGGCCGTATAGTATTGGGCTTCTAAAATAGGAGCAGGAGACTAAGAGACAAATATTACAAATCATTTTATTTATATATATATATATAAACAGGCCGACCTCACAAGCCAAAAAGGCTTTTTAATAGGCTTGGGCCTGATCTTTTTAATTAAAAAGGCTTTCTAAAAAGCCTGACCCTGGCCTTTTTGCTAAACAGGCCAGGCCAGGCCAGGCAGTAGGCCCTTGTCGGGCGGCCTGGCCTATTCCCACCCCTATCTGTGATGTCGCTTAGTCGGATGCGTCTGTTAGGGTTACGATCCCTTTGTTGGGATCTACAGTACATCTTGGAGACTTTTTGTACATATTATGTATATATCTGTCGCGATTTATTTTCTTCCGCTGTGTATGTTTTAAATGATTTAATTTATCTCTTCCACAACTTATAATATTTTCGAATGTAATAAACGCGCCGACGCTAATAAAACGGATTAAGGATTAGTTAATCTGGGTTTAATTTAATGGGATATCAGGGTGTCTCATGCTGTATTGCCTTAACTTCTGCGATCCTTCTTTGATATATTCTTTGCACTTTGTCCTTTCCTTCTTATCTTGCTTTAGCTTTCATTCTTCCATTGTTCTTTGTGAAGATCTAGGCCCTGTTTGTTTATTGTTTTTAAAAAATGTTTTTTTTGTTTTTAGGAACAAAAAAACTTGTAGATGACACTATTTTATAAAACTATTTCTAAAAATAATAATAGTTTTTAAGTTTTTAAAATAGGATTTGGAGAACACTAATGAGTTTTTTTTTTCCTTTCTGGTTTTTAGTTTTCTACTGTGGAAACATAAAAAACACATGGAGAACAATTGTTCTCATTAACGGCAAATTTGTAAATATCAAACAATCTAACCCAAAATAAAACATACTCCAATTGTAACCCTAATGACGCATGCTTATCTCTTCCAGCGGCCAAGCTCCTTATGTTTGTGGCACAGCAGGTTAGATCATTCCTACAACTCTTCGTTACAAATCTGTTGGGCAACTTTTTTTTAAATTTTTTTGTTCTTATTCGTTGAACAAGAGACAAAGGGATTCATCATCATTGCTCCCATATCTCTCTTTCTCTCTCTCTCTTTTGAGTAGGTGAAGATTGAAAAATGAAAATTTGAAGCAAGTCAACATGCGTTTTAAATTTCTTAACTATTTGCATTCATATTAGAAAGTTAACATTGAATGGTTTGTTTCCATATATAGCAAATCCTAATTGAGGATTCAAGAGAAATTTCTTTAGAAAGTTCTTGTTCTCGTTCGGTCACTTTCCTAGACGACTAACAAATCTGTTTTAAAATATTTTTTATTTAGAAAAACACATATTTTCAAAACAAATTTAGCAATCACATTATTTTATTCTCTAATTTTTAAAACTCTTTTAAGACATAATGTTATCAAGCATTTTTTTTTTTATTTTTTTTTGTTTTAAAAAATAGTTCTTAAAAATTATTTTACAAAACAATTTTTAAAAACCAAAAAAAAAAAAAAACCAAAGCATAATCAAACAGGCCCCTAATTTTTTATCCAGCTTTTATTTCTTGGTTTTCGCTATTTTTTAGAGTAATGTATTTTCTCTTGGGACAATTTGTTGGATCAAATTCGTGAATTAAAGGATGCACCATTGTTGTAAGTAGCTAGAAGAAGGAAGAGTTTTTTGGTGTGAACAGCTAATTTTATCCTAGCTAAAATTTTTATACTCATTCATCCATTGAGAATTAGAGTTAAGAGTGAATTATCAACATTGAAGGGTTTGGAGTACATCAGAGGACGACCGTAATAAGTCTTCTAATCCTTTTTCTTTTATTATATAGTAAACTATGCCAATGAAAGTATTAAAAACAATTTAATTAGACAGAGTAAAAGGGTACACACAAATTTTACTATTTTATACTTTTTAGTTGGATATACTCTTTAGGGTGATCCTCCAGCGTACTCCACACCCTTTGATCCCAATCTCTCACTCTTGACCCACATTCTCTCTATCATGGATGAACGTTTGTAAAATACTATGTACAATGTTACAATAGTTTGATTTGGTCTTCTAAGTTGTCAATGTTAAATCACATTAGTCATTTTCATTAGATTTGCACTTATGATGTAAGATTTACACCATTTGTCGCTAGAGACTCTCTTGTCTCACCGGAATCCAAACACTTCTTCAGAATATGGCCATCCCCAACTCTTTCTCTCCTCTTTCTTTCTACCTTTCCCTTCTTCTCTCCTTTCCATTGGATGTGTGTCTTTGTTGTGAAGACTCGTACTCCTAGTAAGGTGTGATGACTAGATTCTCAATATGTGTTCTTAGTTTGGCCTAACACAAATAGTTCAGCACAATCATATATTAGTCAGCTTTCAAGCCTCTATTCTAGATGTTACAAATAAGGCAAGGGAAAACACTCTGTCATTGCAATGAGGTCTCCAAAGATTACAAGTGTTGAAGGTAAATTTCTTCTTATTTGCTACAAACCCTTCTAATCACATTCTGATGAAATGATAATTTAATTTGTTTTCAGGGTATTTCACTCCAAGAGATTTCCTTTGACAGACTCAAAAACCAACTTGTTATGTCATTTTTCATCGAATGGAAGCTTTTTGGCAAGTGCTGATTCTAAATATAACAACATTTTTTTTTGACCAAACAAAGAATATGTATTGAAACTGAGCACAAGGGGTACTCACCCAAATACATAAGAGAACCAAGAAAACAGGAAAAGATAAAGATTCAACCAAATTTTACAAGCTACTATCAGTAACACATAACTTGGTTGAAATTTAGCTAAACCTGTTAAGTCTCTAAAATGTCTGTGTGCATTTTCCTAAGTTTTGATGAAAACTAAACATTGGGTAATGATTTAATTAACCTATTTTGTGGTTGCTAACCTGTCTACTTAGTGTACAGATCAGAAGATTACAAAACTCACCTGTCTGTCTACCTAAGTCTCACCTGTCTGTAGTAGCCAAGAAGTCAACCTGTCTGCTGACTAGGATTGTTGATTATGTGCAAACTGATTTTACAACCTGTCTGTACCCTTCAACTTGTCTAAGGTTCTTCGTTAAAGGAACTCGAAGTACAGGAAGCTTTTGCAAGCTGTCCCCTCATGAAGAATACTCTGAGAACTCTCTCACGCTTATCAAGAAACTCAGAAGTGCTCTCTCTCAAGCAAACTAGGAAGTCAGAGATAAACTTCCAGTTAAAGAACATTTCCAACATGCTTTATTCCCTAGTACTTTCAGTCATTACACAAAAAGGGAAATGTACTCTGCAAAAGTACAAAAGCACTCTGCACAACTCTGAGTTGGCGTCTACACGATGCATAAAGCTATTATCCCTCATGTTAGAGTACAACCAACGTCTTCATTGCATTAATGGCTGCCCAGAACGACTATATTGCATTTAATGAAACTCTGCCTGAAGCCATAGTTGCAAGGAATGTCTCTAACGGATATTAAATGTTTGAAGGCTATAAATACAGAAGTCATTGAAGATGAACACAATCAGAGTTTTTACAAAGCATTAAAGAGCCATTACTCTGTTCATTTATTCATTCTGTATTCTTCAATCATTTGAAGTTATTACGCAGACTTTCCTAAAGCCTTATATTTAAACCACTCTCTGAGTGTTAGTGAAAGGTCTGTAAGTGTATTTATTACAAACAAAACTCTCAAACAAATCTGAGTGAGCCTGAAGAGGCTAGGTGTGCAAATAATACTTGTGTTGGAGCCTGAAGAGGCTAGGTGTGCAAACAATACTTGGAGTCTGTAACCTGATCAGTTATAGTGGATAAATCTTGGTGCTGCCAAGGACTGGACGTAGCTCTTTGTGTTGAAGAGTGAACCAGGATAAATCTCCGTGTTAATCTCTATTCCCTTAATCTCTTTAGTTGTTTAGATTATATATCATCTGCTTTCTAACTAAGGGGTTAAAACTGTTTTTATCAAGACTGTTTTTGTTTTATACGTGTGTTGTTTTCTGCGAAAACTACAACAGACAGGTGACCTGTCTGTGTAACCTTTTTACACCCGTCTGTGCTTGGCTTCTGCATGCAAAAGTTTTTAACTTTATTTTAATTTCTGATAAACACAATTCAACCCCCCTTCTCGTGTTTATAGCTGTCTATTTCAAAACCCACCCCAACCAACCGAGAGTTCAAAAACCACTAATGAAGCTGAAAAAGTGTAATAATCTAAAGGTGTTGCAGCAACCCCTATGACAGACACTGACCAAGAAAAAGAGCATGTGTTTAGCCCAAATTATGAAGAAAACATTTAGAGAGCTTCTGCCAACGCAAACAGGGAACTACCAAATGATAATTCCTAGCCAAGAGAGGAACGGTAGAATAACCAAAGATGCAATTCCTAACCAAATGACTGTAGACAGCAGATTAGGTTTAAACACTAGTCAATAAAGCTATATGAGTTGTTTCCCTGCAGCAGACCCCCAACTCCAACAAAAAATCTTGATCATGTCTATGACTTTGTCAAAATCTAGCTTGCCATTGTTGAACAATAAGTCATTCCTATGGAGCCAAATTGACCAAATGACTGAGAACCATATCAGCCTCCACATTTTCTTTAACACTCTATGGGGAACCAGTCTAGCATGTTGAGTGAAATGCTCTTTTAGTGTAGAAGGCATAACCACTATCACACCCAACCAATTGTAAATGTGCATCCAAATATTAAGTGAGAAGTTACATGACCTGAACAAATGGAAAGAGCATTCGTGTGCTAAATTACAAAAACAACAATTCAAATTCAAGTCACTACCCCCCAACCCTAGCAAACAAATTTAGTTTTGTGGGAATCCGATCTAAAATTGCCTTCAAACAAAACGTAGATACCTTTAGAGGTGTTATCTTGTGCCAAAAAGGCTTAAAAAACAGTTTATCAAGAGATGAGACATTTGAGAATAAGGACCTATATGCAGAGTTAACAGAAAATAAACCCGAACTTTCCCAATCCATGACCAACCATCTTCCCTATTTTGGTGCAGCAAACATGGAGACAGAATAAGAAGCAATGCATTGTACAGTTCTAATTCCCAAACAAATAAGTTCCTGTGCCATTCTAGAGTCCAAGTCCAGCAACCATTTATCCATTTCCCCATCTGTAGAACGTTAGCCTCCTTCTGACAAGAGACTTGAAATAGTCTAGGGAAAGTGACTTGTAGTGGCTCAGTACCTACCCAAATGTCCTTCCAAAAGAGGACCTAACTACCACACCCTAAGATTCTTTTTATCCCCATGGAAAGCCACCCTGGTCTTGGAGAATCAACACCATCTAGACAATGAAGGTCCCTCCACAAGATAGATTCCCCTCCCCTTAACCGAGAAGGACCAAGCAGTAACCCTCTCCAACACTCTTCACCATACCTTACTTTCACCAAATCACCTCCCTTTCCATTAGTATTCTCCAACGCCATTTACCTAACAAAGCCAAATTGAAATTTTGTAGATTTTTTATACCTAGACCTCCTGCCTCTCTAGATCTACATACCGTATCCCACTTGACCCATGCCACCCTCCTACGAGAATCACACTCCCCCCCCCAACCCCACACACAAGAAGCTTCTTTGAATTTTAATAAGGGTAAGGATTACCTTCTTCGGAGCCCGGAAGAAAGATAAGTAGTAAACCGGAATGCATGAAAGAACCGCATTAATCAAGACTATTCTCCGTTGAAAGAGAGGTTCCTATTCTTCCAACCCGACAACCTCCTTCTTACTGATTGTATCACCGGATCCCAAGCCACCGATTGCCTTTGATTTCCCCCCACCAAAATTCCCAGGTACTTAAAAGGTGCCTTTCCAACTCTACAATTCAAGATGAGACAGGTGTTTCTAACCAAGTTGTCATTTCCCTGCAGCAGACCCCCAACTCCAACAAAAAATCTTGATCATGTCTATGACTTTGTCAAAATCTAGCTTGCCATTGTTGAACAATAAGTCATTCCTATGGAGCCAAATTGACCAAATGACTGAGAACCATATCAGCCTCCACATTTTCTTTAACACTCTATGGGGAACCAGTCTAGCATGTTGAGTGAAATGCTCTTTTAGTGTAGAAGGCATAACCACTATCACACCCAACCAATTGTAAATGTGCATCCAAATATTATGTGAGAAGTTACATGACCTGAACAAATGGAAAGAGCATTCGTGTGCTAAATTACAAAAACAACAATTCAAATTCAAGTCACTACCCCCCAACCCTAGCAAACAAATTTAGTTTTGTGGGAATCCGATCTAAAATTGCCTTCAAACAAAACGTAGATACCTTTAGAGGTGTTATCTTGTGCCAAAAAGGCTTAAAAAACAGTTTATCAAGAGATGAGACATTTGAGAATAAGGACCTATATGCAGAGTTAACAGAAAATAAACCCGAACTTTCCCAATCCATGACCAACCATCTTCCCTATTTTGGTGCAGCAAACATGGAGACAGAATAAGAAGCAATGCATTGTACAGTTCTAATTCCCAAACAAATAAGTTCCTGTGCCATTCTAGAGTCCAAGTCCAGCAACCATTTATCCATTTCCCCATCTGTAGAACGTTAGCCTCCTTCTGACAAGAGACTTGAAATAGTCTAGGGAAAGTGACTTGTAGTGGCTCAGTACCTACCCAAATGTCCTTCCAAAAGAGGACCTAACTACCACACCCTAAGATTCTTTTTATCCCCATGGAAAGCCACCCTGGTCTTGGAGAATCAACACCATCTAGACAATGAAGGTCCCTCCACAAGATAGATTCCCCTCCCCTTAACCGAGAAGGACCAAGCAGTAACCCTCTCCAACACTCTTCACCATACCTTACTTTCACCAAATCACCTCCCTTTCCATTAGTATTCTCCAACGCCATTTACCTAACAAAGCCAAATTGAAATTTTGTAGATTTTTTATACCTAGACCTCCTGCCTCTCTAGATCTACATACCGTATCCCACTTGACCCATGCCACCCTCCTACGAGAATCACACTCCCCCCCCCCCAACCCCACACACAAGAAGCTTCTTTGAATTTTAATAAGGGTAAGGATTACCTTCTTCGGAGCCCGGAAGAAAGATAAGTAGTAAACCGGAATGCATGAAAGAACCGCATTAATCAAGACTATTCTCCGTTGAAAGAGAGGTTCCTATTCTTCCAACCCGACAACCTCCTTCTTACTGATTGTATCACCGGATCCCAAGCCACCGATTGCCTTTGATTTCCCCCCACCAAAATTCCCAGGTACTTAAAAGGTGCCTTTCCAACTCTACAATTCAAGATGAGACAGGTGTTTCTAACCAAGTTGTCATTTGCCTTCAAACCCACCATAAAGCTCTTGAAATAATTCACCCAAAGACCAGAAACTAGTTCAAACATTCTCAATATGCACTTTATAGCCTTTCATTTTCAACTGATGTCTCCCCCATTAGGATGGTGTCATCCGCGTATTGTACATGAGTTAGAAGATGTTGTTTTCACCCTCCGAGATGCTGTAGCCCCTGAAAATTCCTTTGTCAACCGCACTATCAACAATCCCACTCAACCCCCTAGCCGCAATCAAGAAGATGAAAGGAGCCATGGGATCGCCTTGCCTTAAGCCCTTTGAGACACTGAATTCCTCCGACGGGCTTCCATTGACAAGTACCGAAACCGAGAGCTCAAGCATTCATTGATCCACCTCCTCCATCGATCATTGAAACCCATCCTAGCGAGCATGTAATCTAGAAATTCCCAACTGACAGAATCGTAGGATTTTTCGAAGTCCACCTTGAACACCAAACCAACTTGTCTCTTCCTTTTTGTGTAATCACAAAGTTCGTTTATGACCATTACTCCATCTAAAGTGTTTCTCCCCTTCACAAATGCAGATTGGTTAACAGAAATTATGCTATTGATCACCTTGCCAAACCTTGTAGCCAAAAGCTTTGCCAATATTTTATAAATACACCCTACAAGCGATATTGGTCTATAATCATCCAGCTTTGACGGGTTATCGATCTTCGGAATAAGAGCTATAAATGAGACATTATAGCCCCTAGAAAGCTTTCCAAAACTGTAAAAATCTGCCACTAACCTGCATATGTCGTCCTTCAAAAGATGCCAAAATTTCTTAACGAATGCGAAATTAAAACCATCTGGTCCCGGGCTTTTATTTCCATCGCAATCATTGACTGCAGCCTCTATTTCCTCCACTGAGAACTCAGAAGTGATCAGCTGACTTTGTGAAGCTGAGATGGACTTGAAATTTATCTCATCAAGAACCAGTCTCGTCCAATTGTCTCCATTGAATCTCCTTTTGAAATGGTTAGTCACCTCCTCCCTAATTCGGTTTACTTCTTCGAACCACTCCCCGTTCACTCTTAGTGTAACACCCTGTTTTTCAGAATATTTTATTTAAGCTGGTTTCATTAAGTTGGATTTATCGTTTAAGGGCTTAGTGGGATTTTTGGCTAAAAGTCCCTTTCTGGTACATGAGCACACCCGTGCTCATCAGCCAGCAAGCCCGTGCTTAAAGTCAGAAGCGTGATTTTGATTTTAAGTTGAGCACGACCGTGCTCAATAGGGAGCACGCCCGTGCTCAATGCGTGGACCGCGTCCAGTGACACTAAGTGGAGCACGACCGCGCTCAAGCGTAAGCACGACCGTGCTCAAGTCCGGACCTATATACGTTGAGCAGACCCCGGGTTGCGCCGTACACTTCCTTTTTGCCACTAAAAACCCTAGTACGGCTGCAACCTCCCTTCTTCCCTTTTTCCTTCATACTCAGTGTGGTTTTGAGTATTGGAGACACTAGGGAAACGTGGTCTCGTCTGCACTTCGTGTATAGGTAAGGTTTCGTTCCTTTGCTTTAGTTTCCTTTCGTTTTTGGTTGGGAAACTAACACCGTTTCAACTTGTTTGTTTAAGGCTCGTCCGTGCGTGAGCCGCCTAAAGGAGAGGAACCAGTTGCTGTTGGGAAATCCTAGAGAGCTACCTTCAATCCAGGTATGGGGAGAAGGGTAGTATCTACATAGGTTTGGGTTTAGGGTAAAGTAAAGGGGTTCCCATAACCCCGGTTGTTGCATGTTATGTATGTATGATTGGTTGGTTATTATGATAACATGTTAGTGATTGTGAATATGCTATGGTTATGTTTATGAACTGTTGGTTGAGTTACGTTGTTGCAATTGGTATGAACATGATGTGATCGTTGTTGGTTGATGCCACTGTTGAATTGGTTGTTGTTATATTGATGAGTTTAATGCCTAAAAAGTCTGATAACTGGTTTAGGACGTTTAATGGATTAAATTATGAAATTTGGTTAAGTATCAGCCTCTGTTCCTGCCCAGAACAGCACTGTCGCGCGTTGAGCACGACCGTGCTGAACAGGGAGCACGACCGTGCTCCCAGTTGAATTCTGGGGATATGGCCGCGCTGTTGAGCACGGCCGTACAGGACAAAGAGCACGATCGTGCTGTTGAGCACGACCGTGCTCATTAAGAAGCACGACCGTGCTTCACTTACAGGGGAGCACGCCCCTCACGTGCTTAAGCACGACCGTGCTGGGTTACGAGCACGACCGTGCTCAACCCACTGAGACAGAATACAATTAAAGGACTTAAGGAGTTTTTAAACCCCACTTCCCCATGATGATAACTGATTAGACAACTTGGTAAATGTTAATGAAGATAAATAAAGATGATGAGATGGTGAGATGTTAAGTCGATACCCTTTGGGGTGCCGCAAGCTGATGAGTTGTGCCTTGGTGCTTTTTGGCCAAGGAGGCCTTGACCCCACGGTTTGGGTCTAAGGTGTTGTTGTTACGTACCTTGGTGGCCGAGAGTTTTCCCCAGGTACTGCGGTTGATTCCGCTTAAGTCCTCAGGTAGATTCCGCGAGGCAAGGTTGTGCGGTTGATCCCGCTGTTACCTTCGGTCGATCCCGTTGGAGTTATGGAGGTGGTGTTGCCGTTGTTGTTGTGTTGCATACGCATTTCATCGGAGTTGTTGTTTAGGGATGTTCGACATAGGGGAGATCGTCCTAGAGTACGGCGATCCGGCCATCCACGGTTGGAGTAGATTCTCCTAGCGCCCCCGTGACGAGGCATTCGTTGGTTTGATGCGTTGGCTATCCAAGGAGTAGATTCTCCGACGTTGAGTAGATTCTCAATGTGGATATGTAACTCCGAAGTCTTTCATCCCGAGTTTAGTGGATCCACATGCATTGATGGTTTAGCGGAGTAGGACTGCATTGCACTGCATAGCATAATGATAATGTTGATGTTTGATGTGATGCTGCTATGCTTGCTGTTTACTTTACTGCCTATTCCCATGCTAATATGTTTATACGATTCTTACTCCCTATATATGTTTGTTGTTTGTGTTTGGCCTGATCGGCACATTGCAGAGGATGACGAGCAGCCCGGAGAGGAGTGACTCTGAGGAGCCGCCACTCATCGTAGGGCTAGTTTATGTTTTCGTAGTTGTTAGTTCAGTTGTAATTCCGTGGATTTTATTCCGGAACGGTTATACCAGCTCTGTATGTGACATCGGGGTTGGGTTATTTTTATTGGTTTGTTATGTTTTCGTTATTTAAAACTTATTTCATTTCCGCGTTGTAAACGGTTCATGTGGGACTTTTCTACCCATGGACAATTGTCTATTTTATTCAGTGATTGCATGTTTTCCTTTAATTGTTTTTAAATTAATTGGCTTTTAACATGCGGGGTAGAAGGGTGTCACACTTAGCCCTAAGATTCCATTCGATTTACTGCGTTTGTTCATACAAGAGTGAAAATAGTGAGAATTTGAATCTCCCAATTTTAGCCAAGTTACCCTTGACCTTTGACGATCAAGAACTTATTTCATTTTTTATGTCCTCCAAAAAAGCTCCACAGCCTCTCTTCTCAACAACACCTCCACCTCTGAGAGACCCCCCCAACTCTGCCTTCTCATCCAATTTGCTAATATCCAGGGAAGCCTTTTGAATATTAACCTCAATGTTACCAAACGTGTTCTTGTTCCAGCCTCTTAAAGCATTCTTTAGTAATTTTAACTTCTCTTTGAAGACATAAGATCCCCACCCACTAATATTCAATTGCAGCCAAGTATCTGAAACAAGATCGTGGAAATCTTTATGTAAAAACCAGCTGTTAATCACCCTAAACGGCTTCGGGCCCCAATCTTGACACACTATCTTCAAGAGAACTGGACAATGGTCAGAGACTGTTCTACTTAGTCCCCCATTGTGAAATATCTGGCCGTTTATCTAACCATCCATCAGAAAGGGGAAACCTATCGATTTGGCTCATCGCCCTCCCATTCGATCTGCGCCAAATGAATTTCCTGCCTATTAGGTTCAAATCATTCAACCTCGTGTTACTTATGAAGTCATCAAACTCCTTCATTTCCCTAATTACATGACCAGACGAAACACCCTTCCTTTCCTCAGTAAATCTTATCGGGTTAAAATCACCTACTAAACACCAAGCAATATCTAAGCTGTTAGCTCTCAGTTGTAACAGTTCAGCCCAGAGTTGCCTTTTACCAGAGATATCACACGAGTTATATACATTACAAATCAGGCATTGATTTTATCCATCCCCCAAGTGCCCTTCAAACCCAGAAAGCTGTTTCCTGAGAATGTTTCAAATGCAAAAAATACAGTTTTATCCCACATGCAGAGTAACCCTCCTGAGGAGCCTATTGACTCCCTGGCAGCCCACCCAACATCAAGCCCCCCCATAACACCTGACATAAACTGAAATCAATGTTTTCCAGCTTAGTCTCCTGGACACAGATGAACTCAATCTTCTCCACCTTGACCAATTTCCTGATAGCTGATTTCTTCACCCCCTCCCAAACCCCTAATATTGTAAGTTGTGATTCTCATGATTCACCTGTTCTTGACCCCGCCTCTGTATCTAGTTCTTTTCCTTTTTTACTTTGCTCTCTATCCCTATTTTCCATTTCCACTAATCTGGCAACCAATTCATTTTCATCACACTTTGGCACTACACCGAGCATCTTTCCAGACTCCATTATAATCCTAGCCTCCTCTACCAAGTCTGGATTAACAACCAGGCTATTAATGTTCCTAATATTGCTGTCAGGCAGAGGAGCACTCACCTCAGCGGGAACAGACTTAACCTCCGAAACTGGCCTTGACCTTTGCCCGTGCCTCGCAGATCTTCCCGACATAGAAATCAAATCCAAACAAGTCTCGCTTCAACCGGAATTCAGACCAACCACCTTTACCTTCTTTTTGTGCTTGACTATAGCCTTCTGCATAAGGCTCCCTGAAATTGGACCCAGAAGCCAATAGTCCAGTGTGGGTTTCTTGATTTTCTTATGATTAGCCCCTACAGACTTAGCATCCCTATTGTGACCAGACTTTGCCTTTGTGCTCTTCCCAGGTTTCCCACAAGACTTTGAATCACAAATAGCGATCTGGCAAGAAGGAACTGAAGATAGAGATTGAATACTATCAGGAATGACGACATCCACCTTTTTTTTGGATAGAACCAACTTTTTGAGGCCCATCCTCCTTCGTAAGCCCTTTACAACCACTTGAAGAGCATCTATTATACGTATTAACGATTTTGTCAAACGACCCAAGTGTTTGAGGCCCAAAATCCTGTGGTATGTCATTCTTTCCTAGCCTGACGCAAGGCTGACTCTGGGTAAGTAACCGAAATGGGTTGCCTTTGTTGGGCCCAGCTTTTAAAGATTGGGTGTTGATAGACTGAATTCCTTTTCCCTTATCCAACCTATCTCCTATAGGAGCAGAGCACTGTCGCCTTTCTATCTCAACGTACATGTTCTGACAGCTGCCGCCACTTCCTACGTCCCCCTGCCAAGTGACACCCAACCCATCCTTGAGCCCATCAAAAGTTTGAAATTTTGAGTATGGAACTCCGCCAAACCGTGCCTCCTCCGCCCCACGATTAAGGCTCTTGCTCAGTTTCGTCTCCGGCACCTCGATGTCAGAGTCAAAAACTGTTTCGCTTCCTTCCGAGCTGGTCGCGACTGGCTTTGCCGTGCCATTATGAATCAGCAACTCTTCCATCAGACGGATTGAGAACAAGCCTGAATTGATCTTTATCCTGATAACCTTGTTAACAGCCTCAGGTGAAGTAACGGATACGAGCACTCTCCCTACATCTAGTCGTTGTCTTTTTGCAGTATTATCATCCACGTGTACCAATTTGCCTACGCCACCAACAATGGTCCTGAAGAAATCCTCGCACCAAGCATGTGATGGTGTTCCAGATATCTGTATCCAAACCAATCTTTCTGTTGGCACCAAATCAGGACATTATTCCCTTATATCAGTAAACCACTTAGCAAGGTGGTTCTCATTCTCCTTCAACAAATATGGTATTTCCTCCGCCACGGATGCAGAAAGAAGAACCAGGTTGCCCCCCATCGGAGCTACATCAAGGGAGAAGAACCCTGATTTGTGAGGAATTTCCTGAATGATCATCGCATCCTCAGGAACGTGTGTTTTGGTAGCTTCCTTCCAACCACTTCATTTTGTCTCCATATACAGTGAATTCCATCCCCTCCAGTTAATAAGTGCATGATTAATGATGTCTGCCCTCTTGTCTGGTGGACCCATATTACCCTCCTTAACATTTAAGGTTGTAGCAGAGAATATATTCTTGTACATCGTCCCATCCCTAACATAATTGTTCTGACCATTACCTCTGAAAGGGATGTTTTGTTTAACGTTCCCCTTCACCTCCCCCTTCCAAACAAAGGTATATTGACTCTCAGTTTGTACGTTCCTAGCCATATGCCATCCAGATCCTTCTCCAGCTTTTTCTGATTGTGTACAAATCTTAATCTGACAAACCCAAACCTTATCCCAACCTTGTTCCTCCTAGGTGATGTGAAGACCTCTGTCACACTTCCCCACTTGTTGAAAACCTTCCACATATCAAGGTTTCCAAAGTTGTCTGGGAAGTTGGCAAAGAAGAAAGATGAAGATTCATATGAAGCAGAGCTTTGGTCGAACAGCCTCTGAGTAGCACCCTTTCTCTCATCCCTCCGAGGCTCTCTCCAAGGGTCTCTCCATGGCTCTCTCCAATTCTCTCTTTGTGTCCTCCTAGCGCCCTTTTAGTATACAGCAGTTATACACCATGTCTGCTACAGCATAGTGATTCACTTGATGAACTTCTCAATTCTAGTTTACTTTACAAATTCCGGGTGTTTCCTGTGTATATAATGCTTATTATAGTTTATAACGACAAGTTTTCATCTAGGACATATAAACTTTTGATTGTGTAACTACACCAAGTGCACATGCTGAGGTTATCACATAAGTTCGATTTAAACTGTGTTCAACCATATTTGCAACATCTTCCTTTGATGGAACCATACAAATATAGCATACAACCAGTGTAAGTTATTTGTCACTTTCTTTTTGTCTTGACTCTTAGTTGTCTTTCATTATATTTCTCTATTCCAATGTTGTTTAGAATATGGATCATGTCCACCCTCCCTAGTTGTTCTTTTGTACCTTTATAGTTTCGTTTTTATTCACTATTCTCCTTTTTTAATTGGAGTTCAAATAAGATATTCTAACTATATAAGCCAAACACATTATTGTTGTATGCTGCAAGTGCATTGTTGCATTCATTGGAATTCCACCCTATAGAGGACATTCTTTGTTCGTGCGATGTCAATGATAATACAATTCAAATGTGGATTGTCAATGATAGAGTTTTTATCAAATCCATTCCGGTGAGTTTTGTAAGCATCTTTTTGTTCATGTAGATTATTTTTATCTAATTATGTGAAGAGGTTAACTTTTGTCTAACTAAATGAATACTTTCTCTAATATGTAATGCAGGAAGGTATTCCACAAATCAGGTTTCAAACTCCATTTCGGAAGCTTTTAGCAACAATTTAAAGGAAAAAAAATATAAAAATAGTTGATGTTAAGACTTTTTCAATTCTGAATACTTGCAGGGTAAGCTCCAAGTTTAAATCGTGCTTATTATATTTCTAATCATTCTTGCTTAACCTTGATTGAAATGTGTTCTACAACATATAGAATGTCTAGATTTCATTTCCTACCAGGACATGTCTATCATGTTTTTTTTCCATTTGTTGGGATAAAAATGGAGACTACATTGGCTTTGTATGTCAATCTAATTCTTATGTCTGGTCTATGTTGGGGTTAATGTGCATGTATGAATTGAATTTTAATCTCTTTAGGGCCCTCCTTCAACGTACTCCATGCCTTTCAATCTCGAACTCGATCTTCCAAATTGATATCCAACAAAAAAAAGCTAAAAAACAGAACACAGACATCAAAAGGAGATGAACTTTGTTCCTTGTGTCCTCTAAGCTTTCATCATATATCCCAAGACCCATTTTTAAGTCCAACTGACAGTCAATCATTATTTTACAACACTTATATTAAGTGTTTGGCAAGGCAAGACCAATCCACTAGCTTATAATGGATGAAAAAATAGTCATGTTTGGTAAATGTTTTTCTAACTAGTTTATAACGTTTTTCACTAGTGTGACACCCTAACCTGGGTCATCACATGGTTACCTGTTTGCGGAAAATAATATTTTCATTTGTTGGTTACTTTCGGAAAATACTGTTTTCTCAACGTTTATCTTTTCAAAATATGGTGATAAATTTTTTTTCTTCTTGATAACCTCATAATAACAACATAAACAAATCACACTTAAGTACATAATTGTATATAAGTCATACAACTATACTACCTCATATGTTTTCACACTTATGTCTGTAATAAGCATAGATTATTTCCAAACATAACATAACATAAAACCTAAGCTGGTCGTAACTTAACTAATACTATAACAGTAGAGAGTAGCTTCGGCATCCTCCAACCTAAAGGGTCTTTCCCTTATAGTCGCCAACAGGAAGAATACCTGATATTGTTTGTAAGGGTGAGACACCAATATATGGATATAAACACGATAACCATTAGTGTGACTCACATACGGCACATACACATATATAAGCATATACTCTATCGATGAGTTTCACACCCCAAACATCAACATTTTAAAACTATGCATGAACACTTCATATACACCATCTAAACATTCATGCTTAATCTCATGAGATATCCCAACACGTAATGAGTGGATCAAACTCAATAGCCATCCCATGGCACAAAGGCACGCAGCCAAAACCCATTGCACACTGTCCAACACCGTGGCACAGTGATAAAACCGTAAATGGGGTTTCATTGTCCAACCTGGCACAATGAAGAAAATCGTAATTATGAAATACCTGATGCCGCAAGGTATTCACACATCAAACCGTAGGCATGTCTGCCAAATGCATGCAAGAAACATTTTGTTCTTGATACTTTTCTTTGTGTTCAATCTTTCCTTGTCAAAGCTTAAAAGCTTACAACCAACCATAATCTTAAACATCTTAAAACTTTCATTAATAACATAGGACCTCAAAGTCCGAGTGCTCAATCACAAAACCCCTAGACCGATGCATCAAGCTTAGGGTTTGTGGTAATAGAAAACATCTCAAAATGTTTTAACACCTTTAACAACCATCAAGTAGACACCCCATCTACGGGACCTCAAAGTCCAAAGGACACTAAGTCCACAACACCTTAAGAACCTTAGTACCCCGACGTCTCGGTTACTAAGTTCCATAACACCTTCAACCTTTAACACCACTTAGAAAACTTGATTTCGGAAAATTGTTAAGTGAGGAGATTTCTGCCATAAAACACCGGTTACCAAAAAACATCATTTTCAGAAAAGAAGGTCACAGAGATTTGGAGTTCATAAAAAATACACGTTGCCGTTTCTAAAATACTTGCCGTCGTCGGTTTTCCAAATTGTCGTCGTTAAGTCCTTTTAAAGTATTTTAAGGTAAAACTTAGCTTTTTTCGCTTAAACAATTTTCTAAATTCATGATTAAGTTATTTTCGCAGATTAACTTCACAAAATAACTTTTTATAATATTGCGGAATATCTTATGTAAAAATTAGCCGTAGTAAAATATTTTCACGGTTACGCCCTCTCTGTGACATATAGTTCACTTTTTCACAAATAAATCATTAAAATAATAATATTTCACAAATACTTGTTATTTTTCCCAAATAATATTTTCCATAAACATTATATTCCAACATTTCCCATGAAACATTGAATATAATTTTATACAGCTTATTAAAGCTTTTATCTGATTAATCGGTTGTGCACGGACCACTGTCAGGTGTGACACCCTTCTACCCAGCATGTTATAAGGCAATTAATATAAATAATTTAAAATAAAAACATGCAATTATTGAATAAGTTCAAAAACAATTGTTCATGGGTAGAAAAGTCCCACATGAACCAGTTACAATGCGGAAATTAAACCAAGTTCATAATCAATAAAATATGAAGAAATAACTACCCAACCCCGATGTCACAACTCAAAGCTGGTATAACAGATCCGGAAAATAAAATCATTGGAAAACAACCGAAAATAAACTAAACAATAAACAGGCCCTAACTATAAGTGGCGGCTCCTCAGAGTCACTCCTCTCCGGACTGCTCGTCATCCTCTGCAAAATGCCGATCAGGCCAAACACAAACAATATAGGGAGTAAGATTCATGTATCATATAAACAGCAGGGGAATAGTACGCAAGGTAAACATACACATAAGCATACATCAACATCCAGCAGTATCATAACAACCAAGTATGCTATGCTATGCAATGCATCAACTACTCCGCTACTCCAACTATGCATGTGGATCCAAACTAACTTAGGATGAACGACTTCGGAGTTACATATCCGTATTGGCCATAAAAGCACCAACACCGGCAGTTCACCAAACCTTGGATGAACCCCATGGATAGCCAACGCATCAAACCGTGGATGCCTCATCACGGGGGGCCTCGGTCACCAAACCTTGGGTGACCTACCGTGGATGGCCAGATCACCATACTCTCGGCGATCTCCCCTATGTCGAACCTCCCCCATCAACAACTCCAATGCTCTGTGCAAATGGCACAACAACAAACAATCTCAACCACCTCCTTGCTTGGGCCATGAAGGTCCCAAGACTTCAACATCAACATTCAACGTAACCTTAGACCCAAACCGCGGGGTCAAGGCTCCCTTGGCCAATAAGCACCAAGGTTCAACTCAACGTGCTTGGGTCACTGAGCACCCAAGACTTAACTTAACAACGTGCGGTAACTTAACAACGTGCTTGGGTCACTCCCTTGTCTAATCTTTATCTTTGATTAGTTATCTCAACTTATCATCATAGGGGAATGGGGTTTAAAACCCCTTAAGTCCTTTAATTGCATTACTGTCCAGGAGGGGTCAGCACGGTCGTGCTTGGACACGTGAGGGCGTGCTGCCCTTTTAAGTGAAGCACGGTCATGCTTCACACTAAGCACGGTCATGCTCAGCAGTACGGTCGTGCTGTTTGACCTGCACGGCCATGCTGAACAGCGCGGCCATTTTCCAGAATTTAAATGGGAGCACGGTCGTGCTCCCTGTTCAGCACGGTCGTGCTCATTGCGCGACAGTGCTGTTCTGGGCAGGAACAGTAACCGAGTTTTAATCAAATATTTAGGATCTTCCAGCCATTAACTCATCATGATTTTAATCCTATTTTATCAATTTATATCTTAACTTTGAATTCCAAAACAGTAACATCACAATATCAACCAATCATCCAATATCATGCTCATATCAATCAAACCACATAACATAAACATATTATGAACATAACATGTAAGACTCCAATTCACATCAAACATATTATCACAACAGTTAATCATTTACATTTAAAACCATACACTACCCACTGCCTAATGAATACAATCCCACTTCTCCCCATACCTGGATTGAAGGTCGCTCCAACGTTAGCTCCTAAAGCAAACGGTCACGGTTCCCCAAAGCGGCTCAACTCAACACAACCTTAGTCAAACCGAAGCATAGATATTAGTTTCCTATTCAAACCATTATGAAAAGGAAAACACCAAGGAAGGAAACATTACCTCTAGACCAACAGGACTCACAAGGGGCTCCCAAAGACTTCCAAAACTCCAGAAACGGGTTGAGTTTAGTGAAAGTAGGGAAAGGGATCACTCTGGCTGAACTGGTGACGGCTGCCAACACATAAGTAGGGTTTTACGTCACCCTCGGTTTCTGTGCCAACTTTATAAAGGCTGCACCTGAGCACGGTCGTGCTCACCATTGAGCACGATCGTGCTCCACTTAGCGTCAGCGAGACGCGGTCAGCACCTTGAGCACCGGCGTGCTCACTATTGAGCACGGTCGTGCTCAACTTAAAATCAGAAACATGCTTCTGACTTTAAGTACGGGCGTGCTGGCTGATGAGCACGGGCGTGCTCACGTACCAGGAAGGGACTTTTAAGCTAAAATCCCACTTAGCCCTAACCAACATTTTAAAATAAATAAAACTAACTTTAGAAAATAAATTCTAAAAAACAGGGTGTTACAATTCCACCCCCCTTATAAAAATTTCGTCCTCGAAATTTCTACGTACCTCAAACGAAAAGATGCGGATACGCCTCCAACATCTGACTCTCGAGCTCCCAGGTAGCGCTTTCTTCAGTTGCCCCGCTCCAAACTACTTTAACCAAGGGAATTTCCTTGCCTCTTAGCTGCTTCACCCTCCTATCTTCGACTCGAAGGGGTAACACCTCAAATGTCAAGTTCTCTTTTAACTGTATGGCGTCGGGTACTATCACGTAACTAGGGTCATGAATATACTTCCTGAGTTGAGACACATGAAAAACATTGTGGAGATTTGACAAGAACGGGGGTAAGGCTATTTGGTAGGAGACTTCGCCAACTCTTTTAAGGATTTGGTAAGGACCAATGAACCTCGGAGTAAGTTTCCTCTCCTTCATCACTCTACCAACCCCAGTCGTCGGGGTAACTCTCAAGAGCCTTCCTGGAATTCGAGCGCCTTCCTCCTTTTATCATGGTAGCTCTTCTGCCTACTCTGTGCAACTCTCATCTTTTCCTGAACCAACTTAATCTTTTCCGTTGTTTCCTGGACTATCTCTGGCCCTAGCACCACACTATCACTAGGTTCACTCCAACACAATGGTGTCCTACATCTCCTCCCATACAGAGCCTCATAAGGCGCCATCCCGATGCTGGAATGGAAACTGTTGTTGTAGGTGAACTCTATTAGGGGCAAAAACTTGTCCCAACTTCCTGACTGTTCTAGCACACAAGCCCTCAACAAGTCCTCTAAGGACTGGATGGTCCGCTCAGACTGCCCATCAGTCTGTGGGTGGTAAGCTGAACTAAGCTTAAGCTTTGTCCCTAAAGCCTCTTGCAAACTATTCCAAAATCTAGAGGTAAACCTCGGGTTTCTATCTGAGACTATGCTAGAGGGTACACCATGAAGCCTAACTATCTCTTTGATGTACAGCTTAGCTAACTTCTCCAATGGATACTCCATATTCATCGGAATGAAATGGGCAGACTTAGTCAGTCTATCCACAACAACCCATATAGCCTCAAAACCAGCTGGAGTCCAGACACAAAATCCAAGGAGATGCTATCCCATTTCCACTCTGGGATACTCAAAGGTTGCAACTTACCTGAAGGCCTTTGATGCTCTATCTTAGCCTTCTGGCAAACTAGGCACGCATACACAAACTCAAGGATGGCAGTGATGGCATCTTGAGGTTTAAGGATAGAGTTTGTGTGCCAGGAACATCTGGCACACAAACTCTATCCTTAAACCTCAAGATGCCATCACTGCCATCCTTAAAACTTAGGTCTCTACCCTAAGCGAGCAAATCTCGCTGGTCTAAGAGAAACTTGTCTAACTTCTGACCCTCTCTAATATGATCCATCAGACTGTTGGTAACCTTCAAGGTACCAAGCCTAATACTCTTAGGGGTAAACTCACAAGCTAGACTAAGGTCTCTAAACTCCTCAATCAAACCCATCTCCCTAACCATCAAAGCGGAGATATGCAGGGTTTTCCTACTCAAGGCATCGGCCACCACATTGGCCCTTCCTGGGTGATAGGTCAGCTCGAAGTCATAATCCTTTAAAAACTCCATCCACCTACGCTGCCTCATATTCAACTCCTTTTGATCAAAGAGATACTTCAGACTCTTATGATCACTAAAGACCTCAAACCTCGCTCCATAAAGGTAATGCCTCCAGATCTTTAAGGCAAATACCACAGCTCCTGGCTCTAGGTCATAGGTAGGGTAGTTCTTCTCATGTGTTTTCAACTGCCTAGAAGCGTAAGCAACTACCTTACCATCCTGCATCAACACACCACCTAACCCTTGCTTAGAAGCATCGCAGTAAACTACGAAGGGTTCACTAGGATCTGGCAAAACTAAAACTAGTGCTGATGTCAACCTATTCTTAAGGGTTTGGAAACTCTCTTCACACTTAGAGTCCCACACAAACAACTGTCCCTTCTTGGTGAGACGGGATAAGGGTAAAGCTATCTTAGAGAAACCTTCTATAAACCGCTCATAGTACCCGGCTAACTCCAAGAAACTCCTAATCTCGGTTACAGACTTTGGCTCTTCCCACTGGAGCACCGTCTACCTTAGCTGGGTCCACTGCTATGCCACCCTTAGAGATGACATGTCCTAAGAAGCTCACTTCCTCTAACCAGAACTCACACTTAGACAACTTAGCATACAACTGCTTTTCCTTAAGGGTCTGCAAGACAACCCTCAAGTGTTCCTCCTTACTCTTGGAGTACACTAAGATGTCATCTATAAACACTACCACAAACTTATCCAAGTAAGGGTGAAAGGTCTTATTCATGTAGTCCATGAAGACCGCAGGAGCATTGGTCACACCGAAGGGCATAACCAAGTACTCATAGTGACCATATCGCGTCCTAAACGCTGTCTTCGGGATGTCCTCAGACTTAACCCGAATCTGATGGTACCTTGACCTCAAATCTATCTTTGAAAAGACGCAAGCGCCCATCAACTGGTCCATAAGATCATCAACCCTAGGGAGGGGATACCGATTCTTTATGGTCACCTTGTTGAGTTGCCGAAAGTCGACACACAACCTCATACTACCATCCTTCTTCTTCACCAACAACACAGGTGCTCCCCACGGAGACACACTCGGCCTAATGAACTGCTTCTCCATCAGGTCCTCCAACTGTTCCTTCAACTTAGCTAGCTCTAGAGGAGACATTCTATAGGGTGCTATGGAGATTGGCCCGGTGCCAGGCACTAAGTCTATGGTAAACTCAACATCTCTCTCTGGGGGTAAGTTATAAACATCCCCCGGAAACACTTCAGGAAAATCTCGCACCACAAGCAAGCTGGCGACATCAGGAGGGTTGCTCTCTACTTCCAGGGACGCTAACATCATGTATACTTGGGCTTCATCTTTCATCGAAGCTTGAACTTGTCTGGCAGAGAGAAGGTCCGGATTCTTAGGCTCCTTTGGAGTTCCAAAAATCAAGGTTTTGTCAAAACAGTTCAGGAGGATATGGTTGGAAGATAACCAGTCCATACCCAGAATAATATCCAGGTCTTTCAAAGGCAAGCATACAAGATCAGCAATGAATGTCCTATCATTTATAACTATATGACAGTTCTTGCATGCATAAGAAGTAGAAACAGGTTTATTTGTAGGTGTAGAAACCAACAAATCATACTCAAGGAAAGTAACAGGCAATTCAAGACTCTTGACCCTATCATGCGATATAAATGAGTGAGTAGCACCCGAATCATACAACACAGTCAGTTGAGTTCCATCGATAAAACATGTACCTTCAATCAAGTCATTAGACTCGGAGGCTTCAGCTCCACTAAGAGTAAAGACTCTTCCAGTGGTCTTCAGTCGGTTGGCCTGGGACTTCTGATTCTTGCCGGCGCTGGGAG
Source organism: Echinosophora koreensis (assembly GCA_035048595.1). Classification (NCBI taxonomy): domain Eukaryota; kingdom Viridiplantae; phylum Streptophyta; class Magnoliopsida; order Fabales; family Fabaceae; genus Echinosophora; species Echinosophora koreensis. The sequence continues at coordinate 464,360 of JAPCYP010000068.1, forward strand.
GCTCGGCCTTGGCTCCTTCACACTCTCGGTTAATGTGTCCTGGCTTGCCATATCTGAAGCAGATAACCTGCGTCTCCTTGCACTGAGACGAGTAGTGGTCTGTAGCACCACACTTGCCACACCGCATGGGCCTAGAGACGTTAGAGAACCCGCCTCTAAATCCATCCTGCTGAAACTGTGGCTTCTTTCCACTCTGCTTGAAATCTCTGCCGGTCGGAGCATACCTCTGTTTACCCTTGTCCCTCTGATCAGTCCTCTTGCCACTCTGGCTATCTGATCCTCTGGAACTGGCAACTCTGAACTGGCTGGCATCCTCATAGATCCTGCACTTGTTGACCAGAATAGGGAAGACTCTGATCTCTTTGTAGCTGATGGCCTGCTTGATCTCAGGTCGGAGTCCAGCCTCAAACTTCACACACTTCGAACGGTCATCCGTCTCATGTTGGTAGGCAGTGTAGTACCTCGCCAGCTCCTCAAACTTAGCCGCATAGTCACCGACTGACAGCGACCCTTGCCTCAAAGACAAGAATTCCATCTCCTTCTTGTCTCTGATATCTGCTGGGAAGTATTTCTCCAGGAGCCTCTGTCTGAACACAGCCCACGTAACCGCTGTGCCCTCAGCCCCATCCTCTACCTGCAGTTATCCCACCAGTGCTCTGCCTCCTCGGTCAGCATGAAGGTAGCAAAGATGAGCTTCTGCTGATCGTTGCAATCCATGGCTCGGAAGATCTTCTCTGTCTCCCTCAGCCACAACAAAGCTCCTTCCGGATAGTACGCGCCCTTGAACGATGGAGGGTTGTTCCTCTGGAACTTATCCAGTCCCTGGAACTCAGCTGGCCCACCATTGTTAGGGTTAACCTGGCCAATAGCATTGGGTAGAAGTGCCAATGCGTCAGCAATCGCCTGATTGTTGCGTCCTCTACCGGCCATTAGTTCCTGTACAAGTCCAACACAACTCTTAATACAGAAACTTAAGCGAGTAAAAGCTACAGGTAACTAACTTAAAACATCATTATCTATACAAGTATAGACAATTCACACAAGAGTCACACAACAGACTCACAACATACTCATACCACGTCCGAACAAGGTCGAACTGCTCTGATACCACTAAATGTGACACCCTTCTACCCAGCATGTTATAAGTCAATTAATATAAATAATTTAAAATAAAAACATGCAATTATTGAATAAGTTCAAAAACAATTGTCCATGGGTAGAAAAGTCCCACATGAACCAGTTACAATGCGGAAATTAAACCAAGTTCATAATCAATAAAATATGAAGAAATAACTACCCAACCCCGATGTCACAACTCAGAGCTGGTATAACTGTTCTGGAAAATAAAATCCTCGGAAAACAACCAAAAATACACTAAACAATAAACAGGTCCTAACTATGAGTGGCGGCTCCTCAGAGTCACTCCTCTCCGGGCTGCTCGTCATCCTCTGCAAAATGCCGATCAGGCCAAACACAAACAATACAGGGAGTAAGATTCATGTATCATATAAACAGCAGGGGAATAGTACGCAAGGTAAACATACACATAAGCATACATCAACATCCAGCAGTATCATAACAACCAAGTATGCTATGCTATGCAATGCATCAACTACTCCGCTACTCCAACTATGCATGTGGATCCAAACTAACTCAGGATGAACGACTTCGGAGTTAAATATCCGTATTGGCCATAAAAGCACCAACACCGGCAGTTCACCAAACCTTGGATGAACGCCATGGATAGCCAACGCATCAAACCGTGGATGCCTCATCACGGGGGGCCTCGATCACCAAACCTTGGGTGACCTACCGTGGATGGCCAGATCACCGTACTCTCGGCGATCTCCCCTAGGTTGAACCTCCCCCATCAACAACTCCAATGCTCTATGCAAATGGCACAACAACAAACAATCTCAACCACCTCCTTGCTTGGGCCATGAAGCTCCCAAGACTTCAACATCAACATTCAACGTAACCTTAGACCTAAACCGCGGGGTCAAGGCTCCCTTAGCCAATAAGCACCAAGGTTCAACTCAACGTGCTTGGGTCACTGAGCACCCAAGACTTAACTTAACAACGTGCGGTAACCCAACGGATACCGACTTAACACCTTGTTAGCTTACTTATGTTATATAATTAATAACCAGGTTGTCTAATCTTTATCTTTGATTAGTTATCTCAACTTATCATCATAGGGGAATGGGGTTTAAAACCCCTTAAGTCCTTTAATTGCATTACTGTCCAGGAGGGGTCAGCACGGTCGTGCTTAGACCCTAGCACGGTCGTGCTTGGACACGTGAGGGCGTGCTGCCCTTTTAAGTGAAGCAAGGTCGTGCTTCACACTCAGCACGGTCGTGCTCAGCAGTACGGTCGTGCTGTTTGACCTGCACGGCCGTGCTGAACAGCGCGGCCATTTTCCAGAATTTAAATGGGATCACGGTTGTGTTCCCTGTTCAGCACGGTCGTGCTCATTGCGCGACAGTGCTGTTCTGGGCAGGAACAGTAATTGAGTTTTAATCAAATATTTAGGATCTTCCAGCCATTAACTCATCACGATTTTAATCCTATTTTATCAATTTATATCTTAACTTTGAATTCCAAAATAGTAACATCACAATATCAACCAATCATCCAATATCATGCTCATATCAATCAAACCACATAAATAAACGTATTATGAACATAACATGTAAGACTCCAATTCACATCAAACATATTATCACAACAGTTAATCATTTACATTTAAAACCATACAACCATCGGGGTCATGGAACCCCTTTACCTTACACTACCCACTGCCTAATGAATACAATCCCACTTCTCCCCATACCTGGATTGAAGGTCGCTCCAACGTTAGCTCCTAAAGCAAACGGTCACGGTTCCCCAAAGCGGCTCAACTCAACACAACCTTAGTCAAACCGAAGCACAGATATTAGTTTCCTATTCAAACCATTATGAAAAGGAAAACACCAAGGAAGGAAACATTACCTCTAGACCAACAGGACTCACAAGGGGCTCCCAAAGACTTCCAAAACTCCAGAAACGGGTTGAGTTTAGTGAAAGTAGGGAAAGGGATCACTCTGGCCGAACTGGTGACGGCTGCCAACATATAAGTAGGGTTTTACGTCACCCTCGGTTTCTGTGCCAACTTTATAAAGGCTGCACCTGAGCACGGTCGTGCTCACCATTGAGCACGATCGTGCTCCACTTAGCGTCATCGAGACACGGTCAGCACCTTGACCACGGGCGTGCTCACTATTGAGCACGGTCGTGCTCAACTTAAAATCAGAAACACGCTTCTGACTTTAAGTACGGGCGTGCTGGCTGATGAGCACGGGCGTGCTCACGCACCAGGAAGGGACTTTTAAGCTAAAATCCCACTTAGCCCTAACCAACATTTTAAAATAAATAAAACTAGCTTTAGAAAATAAATTCTGAAACACAGGGTGTTACATCAGGCTTCACAAACAACATCCAACATCATCATCAAAACTATATTACCAGACAAATCATACATCATAGCAATATAATATATATCTGCGAACAATTAAATAAATTAAAAGCAGAGAAATCACCAAAACACAAATAAACAGCTAAAAACACATAGCCAAATAAAATAAACCAGAAACACTACAACCACATATATCACACACACAGTTATCGAGAAAAATCCCTCAAGCAAGGCTCCCCTTACCTCTTGATGATTTCGAACTAGTAGTTTCAAGAAATCTACCTATCCCGATCCGATTCTCCTCCGTCGGCTTAAGTCAAAGTTACTCGATCGATTCCTTCAAACGAATTGCAACCAAAATAAATCAAATCAAACAACAACATACTTAGATCATGAAGGTTAGGTTTCGGCCTCAACAAATTTTCTAGGTTAGGAAAGTTGAAAATTTGTTAACTTAGGGATTTATGATCCTTAAGTATCTTAGACATGATTAAGTACGTAAACCAAGATCATGAACTAAGAACATGGAATAAAACTCATCTAGTTCCAAGTACTAGGGTTTCGGTTTTTCTCAAGATCAATAGGCTAGGGTTTGATTTTTGATCTTCTTCTTATTAAGATATTAAATCATGAATCATGACTTGAAATTGAAACAAAACCCATGAACATCAAATTTACATGGATTTGGCCCAGTTCAGAAAAATAGGAAATAAATTTCGTATGATCACATCCTTCTATATGATGAATATAGAGATGATTATGAGATCATATCAATTAGTTTCAAGTCAAAAGGATTTTTCTACAATTAGTTATGGATTTTTGAAAAAAACTTCATGAACTTTAAGTGAAATGAAGAACATGATGGTCAAAGGCTTAAACTCATAAAAGTTGTGAAGAGAAAGACTTAGAATAACAAGATTATGAGAGGTTACCTCTTGATGATCAAAGGAAATGATGATTTTGGTGATGTTCTTCACAAAAATCATCAAGTGTTCTTGAGAGAAAATGAAAGAAAAGTGAAGAAGATGAAGGTTTAGAGCTGTTTCGGTAATCTGGGCATATCTCCCAATATACTCATCCGTTTTTGATGATATTTATGTCGTTGGAAAGAAGAGAAGAAGAGGAACAACTTTCATGTAGAAATTTTTTTGAGATTCATAACAGAAAATGGTCAGAATCTCTGTCCAAAATCTGACGAGTATGAACACCTATGAAGTTCTTGGAGTTCTTAAGGAAAGTTATGAACTATGGAGAGAAAAGATGACTTGAATGATGAAAAAATTGCCTAAGTGATGGTAATGAAGGGGGAAGTCGTGGGTTTAGGGGTAATTTTGTCCAAAATCACAATGGCAAGACTTGCAAAATTCATGGAAAGCTAGGGGCAAAATTGTCCTTTTCATGCAAAAATATCTAAATGTCATAAATGCGCCATTATGACCATTATAATACGGATAGGATCGTCATAAATGCTTGTCATCTCAGTCACATCAGGGTCTCTGCTACATTGCCGACTCCCGAACTCATCTGACTCAGGTTTTTCCTAGAGATATCTCAACGTATACGCCCGCAGCAAATATAATATTTAATTTTTTTGCTAAAATTTTCAAAACTTCCAATATCGAAGCAAATATGATAAAAATATTTTTCATCTCGTTCACGACTTAAAATTAGGTCTCCTGAGCAGTAAACTTTTACTGTCAGTGAAAACGCAGATCAGGCTCCGTCTAAATTTTCAACCCAAAATTTTATCATAAGCTTATAAGACTAAGCATAACATGGAAATGACATTGGTTTACCCAAAATCATTTTCTAAGTCTCAGATAAAAATATAAACATTTATATTTATTATCGATATTAGAAAGCAGTGAAAAATCGGGGTGTTACAACTAGCTTATAACGTTTCTTCTGGAAGCTAATTGAAGTAGAGTTTGAGCTTATACTTCTCATATTTTCCTCCCATTTTTATCACTACTATTTTAGTTAATTTCCTCATTTACCCTCAGCTAAATAAAATATAAAATACTAATATAATATTTTATAATCCTTAAATTTTAATTTTTGAAATAATAAAAATTTAAAAATAAATTAAACTATTAAAAATAATAATTTTTTATATATACAAAAATAATAATTATCTTAAAATAAATAATATATCTAAATAAATAGAATTTATATAAAAGTATATAAACACACAATTTTATGTTATTTTATATTTATTAGCTAGTTCAACTGCTAAATTTATCAAATACTTAAAATCCAACCTGCTAGCTTATCCGTTATCCACTATCAACTAACTCATCTGCTATCCGCTATAAGATCATCCGTTATCAGCTAGCTCATCCGCTATCCGTTAGTTTTTACTAATGATTAGAACATTGGTCAATGATTAATGATTATTGTATACATCAGTTGATTAAATGGTTAATGAAACATTCTAAATTTAATTTATTAAATCAATTGCATCCAAATAAATATAATATGTAATTTATATCATTTTCACTTTTTTTAAAAATAAAACCAATATATTGATTCTACATAAATAAGTACATATTTTTTTGACAAAACATAAATAAGTATATATTCATTTGATTGCTTGATGATTATATTAATTATAAAGTAGCAATAAATTATATTAATTGTTTAAAATGTATATATTGTATTCAATTAATTTTAATATAAATAATAAATTTAAAAATAAAATACGATTGTGATTGAATCTAATCTAATATTTTACGGAAAAATAAATAAAACTGTATCATATCATATAACATGAGATTTTAATATCTACTATTAATTGATTTTTTCAACTGTATATAAATTTTAATATTTAATGCCAGGAAAAAAAATGATTTTGTTCCCATTTTAAAAAATATTATTAATTATTAATTGATATGTGACCTTGAATTTTATTATTGGATTTGAATTAAATGACGTTTTGCTAAGAGAATGAAACATGGAATATATATATATATATATATATATATATATATAGGGGACATATCAAGTGAGAGGGCCTTATTTATATGAGAGTGAGAGGATTATATCATAGCCATTGGATTAAACTTTAAACGGTCAAGATTAAACCACAAAGTCATGTGACTTTTTTAAGTGGTCATGTGACATTTTTAAATCATGAAATAACTTTTAATCCTAACCATTCATGTATGGTTGTATGGCATAGATTTATCTCTCTCACTCTCATATAAGAAAGGTCATCTCACTAGATATGGCCTATATAGGGGACATATCAAGTGAGAGGGCCTTATTTATATGAGAGTGAGAGGATTATATCATAGCCATTGGATTAAACTTTAAACGGTCAAGATTAAACCACAAAGTCATGTGACTTTTTTAAGTGGTCATGTGACATTTTTAAATCATGAAATAACTTTTAATCCTAACCATTCATGTATGGTTGTATGGCATAGATTTGTCTCTCTCACTCTTATATAAGAAAGGTCATCTCACTAGATATGGTCCCTATATATATATATACTTGTAATGGTAATGGTAAGAGCGGGTTTTGATGTACATAATTTTTTTTTCAATTTTAATCTTCACTCCCTATATGTAACTGCATAAAAAAAGGTGAAGAAAAGTGAGAGAGAAAAATTATACTAACTATTTACTTTAATTATCCAAAAGAAAATACACATACAAGAACATCAGCGCCTGTCTTATCGCTAATTCATAAATAATATATTTAATATTCTAATATAAAAGTTTTTTATATCTTGACTCATGTACTTAATTTATATTGGGCTAAATTACTCTTTTGATCCCCAAATTGTTTTACAATATTCAATTTGGTCCTCAAGTTTTTAAAATGTTTATTTTGGTCCTTTAATTGATAAAACTTATTCAAATAGGTCATTCCGTTAAGTTGACTAATGGACATGGATGTTAACCCCTCTACTTTTGTCCCTTATCTTCTTCACTACGGACATTTCCACCATTGCAGCAACCACCACCACCATCTCACTAGGCACATCCTCTCCCAACAATGAAATAAAACTTGTTCATGTTCTAGTGTGTTACCCACAACGCAGAAAGCAAACCTTGTACGTGACACAACTTCTAGTATGTTACCTACAAGAAGAAAGGAGACCCTCTACAATGGCGGTGCAGTCTCGGTGGCGCGACTGGGCTCGCGGCGGCGTGCTCCGCCTTGGACGGCGGCTGTATGAAGGGAGCAATGGCAGATCTGGTGTGGTTCTGATCTGGTGTGGATCTGGTGCTCAGAGAAATGGAGTGGTCTAATCTGGTGTAGATATGGTGCTTAGAGAAGGGGTGGTCCGATCCGTGTGTTACCCTGCCTCCAACAGAGTCGCCGCCGCATGCAGCACCTGCCTTTGTACGACGGTGGTCCATTTTCTTTCTCTCACTCGTCCCTCTATCTCTCGTGCCTCCCTCACTCCTTCGACCGTTGCCCACCACTTTCGGCCGCTCACCACTCAGCCACCGTGCACAACACCCAATTCCGGCGAACCAGACGGGGTCAACGTTCATGTCCGTTAGTCAACTTGGCGGAAGGACGTATTTGAATAAGTTTTAGGAATTAAGGAACCAAAATGAATATTTTAAAAATTTGAGGACCAAATTGAACATTGTAAAACAATTTGGGGACCAAAAGAGTAATGTAACATTTATATTGCTGATGATGAATCTCTTGCTATTGTTAGGTTCATGGCAAGTATGCCGATTACATGTAATATATATATATATATATATAGGGGCCATATCTAGTGAGATGACCTTTCTTATATGAGAGTGAGAGAGACAAATCTATGCCATACAACCATACATGAATGGTTAGGATTAAAAGTTATTTCATGATTTAAAAATGTCACATGACCACTTAAAAAAGTCACATGACTTTGTGGTTTAATCTTGACCGTTTAAAGTTTAATCCAATGGCTATGATATAATCATCTCACTCTCATATAAATAAGGCCCTCTCACTTGATATGTCCCCTATATAGGGGCCATATCTAGTGAGATGACCTTTCTTATATGAGAGTGAGAGAGACAAATCTATGCCATACAACCATACATGAATGGTTAGGATTAAAAGTTATTTCATGATTTAAAAATGTCACATGACCACTTAAAAAAGTCACATGACTTTGTGGTTTAATCTTGACCGTTTAAAGTTTAATCCAATGGCTATGATATAATCCTCTCACTCTCATATAAATAAGGCCCTCTCACTTGATATGTCCCCTATATAGGGGCCATATCTAGTGAGATGACCTTTCTTATATGAGAGTGAGAGAGACAAATCTATGCCATACAACCATACATGAATGGTTAGGATTAAAAGTTATTTCATGATTTAAAAATGTCACATGACCACTTAAAAAAGTCACATGACTTTGTGGTTTAATCTTGACCGTTTAAAGTTTAATCCAATGGCTATGATATAATCCTCTCACTCTCATATAAATAAGGCCCTCTCACTTGATATGTCCCCTATATAGTGGCCATATCTAGTGAGATGACCTTTCTTATATGAGAGTGAGAGAGACAAATCTATGCCATACAACCATACATGAATGGTTAGGATTAAAAGTTATTTCATGATTTAAAAATGTCACATGACCACTTAAAAAAGTCACATGACTTTGTGGTTTAATCTTGACCGTTTAAAGTTTAATCCAATGGCTATGATATAATCATCTCACTCTCATATAAATAAGGCCCTCTCACTTGATATGTCCCCTATATAGGGGCCATATCTAGTGAGATGACCTTTCTTATATGAGAGTGAGAGAGACAAATCTATGCCATACAACCATACATGAATGGTTAGGATTAAAAGTTATTTCATGATTTAAAAATGTCACATGACCACTTAAAAAAGTCACATGACTTTGTGGTTTAATCTTGACCGTTTAAAGTCATATATATTTTGAAGGCACCGTTATAAGAAGTTAAAAATTATAAATTATAGATACATTAATATATTAAATTTTTATTAAAAAAACATTATCATTTTTTAATTCAACATTTTGCTTTCTATAAAATGTTCTTTAGCTAGAAAACGTCTCTAAATTCACCCTCTTTGAAAATTAAACACTTAATTGCAGTTTTGATGTTTTGTAGTTTCACAAATGAGTGATTGGTTCCTATAGTTTTAATTGTTCAAATTAAGTTTATCTAATTTTAAAATCAAACAAATCAATTCCTTATAGTTTCAATTGCTCAAATCAAGTCCCCATAATTTTACAAATGGGTGATTTTCATTCTTGTAGTTTCACTAACATGCTCTGCTTGTACGTTTCCTTTTAGCATTTTGTAACTTTTTTTTGAAACATTTTGTATTTTGTTTCAAAAAAAATGTTTTAGCATTTTGTTGTTTCAAAAAATAAAAAAGCATTTTGTAACTTTTAATTTTAGTTTTAGCGTTTTTTTACTAATTAAATAAAACTAATTCTATACTAATGCCACATTTGGAGTCAGGTCAATGTGGTTGGAGAGGGGTGAGGGAGTTAAAGAGGGGAGTGATAAGAAGGTTGAGGTTCAAACCATACCCATTAACAAAAATACTAACATTAACACACTAATATTTGTCTATAAAAAAATAAACTAATGCCACATTATAAAGGGTTATTGAGGTCATCAATTCCTTAAGTATTGGATGAAAGCTTGACGACCGGTAGGGGTGGGAATAGGCCGGGCCGCCCAACAGCGGCCTATGGCCTGGCCTGCTTAAGGCCTGGCCTGGCCTGGCCTGTTTAATAAAAAGGCCAGGTTCAGGCTTTCTAAAATGCCTTTTTATTTAAATAGGCCAGGCTCAGGCCTACAAAAAAGCCTCTCTAGCCTGTCAGGCCGGCCTGGTTATATTATATATATATATACAGCATATGATATTTTTAATAAAAAGTAAAAATATAAATTATATTAAGAATATTTTTATATTTATTGATATTAAAATAAAATGAATTTTAAAATTTTATTGATGACTCCAGTGTCCAGTCCCATTTTCTCACATTTCAGAAACCCTAGATGACTAAATACAATGACTGTGCGCCTCCCTCTCCCATTTTCTCATTCACTTCTTCTGACAGTCCAACTCGCCGCTCATGCTCCGTCTGACTCTGCCGTTCACGCTCTGTCTGACTCCGCCGCTCCATTTGACTCCGCCGCTTGCCGTGTGTTTTGTCCGCTCGTTGTGGTCCCGCGGTCCGCTCGTCGTGGTCGGAGAAGAACATTTGAAACCCAGGCTCCCATTATCGACAAATCCGGGTAAAGTTCTATGAAAAGTTAGTTTAGCTTTTTCTATTAAGTTTTTCTATTTCTGATCTCCTTCAACGCAACTGTTCCCAGCCTGAAGCAGTGCGGTTTCTTCACTCCGCCGGTGGCCGGAGCTGACTTCCTGGTGGCCTTCATCATCAGCTTCTTGCGTGGAGCCTTGCTTCTAATGGAATGCGAGCGGTCTGCTCAGTACGGGCCATTGGAAGTTCTGGAAGGCTCTGGCTCTAGAAGAAACTCAGATGTATTTGTAATTCAAGTTTCAAAGTGTGAATGAGAATGGATGGTTTTGGGGTGGGAGCCTGGGAGGGGAAAGGGGTGTATTTAACAAACTAAATTATTTTCAACGGGCCAATTTTTTTTTGATGAATAACGGGCCAATTTTAAATAGGCTAAACAATGAACTTATTCTATTTAATGGCCTATTAGCCTATTTAGAGATAGGCCTATTTGGAGATCTTGATACAAAATAGGCTTTTAAAAAAGCTAACAAGCCAGGCCAGGCTTCTAAAAAGGCCAGGCCAAGCTTAAAATAAAGCCTTTAATAGGTAACAGGCCAAGCTTAGGCTTTCAATTTTTTAAACAGGCCAGGCCTATTTAAGCAAAGCCTGGCCTGGCCTGGCCTATTCCCACCCTTAACGACCGGACAAGAGTTGTTTGATTTTATAAAAGCTTTGGGTGTGTTTGGGTATAAAACTTAATTAAACACTGATGTAATACACTCTTTTTGAAATAAGCTAAAAATAACTTACTTTTATAAAATTCATTGATAAACTTTTGGTAAATTCTGCCAAACCTCTAATAACTTAAGGGTAACATTTACCCTCCACACATGGCCCAATTAAAATACACCAATAAAATAACAAGTTTATCCAAATAAATAGCAATAAGATTTAATGGATTAGAAAGAATCATGGAAGAACTAAATAAAAATATTATTCAATTAATAGATAATACTAATAATATTGCAAACTATACATATAATAGAATACAAAAAGGACAAAGGGAAATAAATAATATTAGAGAAACAATAAATAATATAAGTAAAGGTAAAGAAATAGATGAAAATAAAAATATTGAAAGAATAAAAGAAGTTCTTAACCAACTATAAAATCTTCTAATGGAAGAAGAAAACAATAGATGTATAACAAAAAAGGATCTAAAAGACTTTTTAGAATTGAAAGATTTAGAAACAAAATTAATAGTATAGCAAGAACTGAGTAATGAACATGAACCATTAATACATACACATGTGTCTGCATGGAGAGGATAAAGGATGAATATATGGAAACATTAAGAAAATCAAATGATTTAGAAGAAATTCAACAATTACTAGAACAACTAAAAATAGTCGAGGAAGAAAATAATCAAATACATAAAATAGAACACATCGAGCAAATAGATATAAATAAAGAAAATGAAAATGAAGAAATAGTATTAAATTATAGCTCTTCTTCATAATCTGAAGAAAATCATATAAGAATGGAAAAAGGTGATTATAGTGGAAGTACTAAAAGAAAATGGGAAGATTATAAATATACTCCTAATGGAGCATTGGATACATATGAAGAAGAAACTATGTACAATAAAGGATATGCTAGAAAGAATAATAAATGGATAAAAGTGCAAGAAGAATCTAAACCACGATATGATAATATGGGAAATATACTAAATCTTGATTGTGTAAGAAATAAAGAAGAAACACTTTTAAAATGGACTAATGAAATGATAGTAATAGTTTTAAATGATGATAGACTTAAAAAAAACTAAACTTCGTAGAAATTAAAAAATTTATAACATTTAAAACAATGGGAAATGCACAGAAATTTTTAGTAGGAATAAAAGATGAAGACCGACTCGCTATGGTAGCACGGTAAATATAAGTATGGACTATCTTAAATTAATAATGACTATAATTTATCAAGAATTTTTAGGATATAACGCGATGGAGAAAAAAGAGAAAGTAAATAAAACTTTAATTGAAAATGCTAAGTCACATCTAAATAAAATGCAAATTTGTGATATGTGTCAAATAGAAAGCTTTATTTGTGAATATAAAAAATACTATTATCAATTAACTGAAGAATCTAAGGAAATATATAAATATATTTTTATAGATAAATTACCATGCCCACTTAATTCGAAAATAAATAGATTATGGGAACTAAGACTTGAAGAAACAGCAAATACTTTAGGAGGAGTTATTCAACTCCTATATCAAGAATTAAGAGAACAATGTTTTGCTAGAGAAGCAATAAGACAATTGAATAGAGGAAGTATTGTCATTTGTTGTGACATCCCAGAGATTGAGAAACCAGGAAAATATGGTTGTGATGACATAATGAAAAGAAAAAAGAAATACCATAGGAAATCAAAACTAAGAAAAACTTATCCAAGAAAGAAAACTTATTATAAAAATCATAAAAAGAAATATTTCAGAAAAAAGAGATTAACACCAAGAAAATATTGTCCAAAAGGGAAAAAGAAATGTGTCTGTTGGATATGTAATGTTGAAGGACATTATGCCAATGAATGTCCCCAAAGAAAAGACAAAGATTTTAAAGATAAATCAAAAATAATAAAACAAGTATTTCAAATGTATGAACTAGAACCCTTAGAAGAAGAACTAATTAGTGATACTGATGTAAGTACATATGAATACTCAGAAAATGAATTATCTTCAGAAGAAACAGAATCCGAATAATACTTATATAAAAATACTAGTAGAAAAAAGTAATAAAGAAACAGAAGCTTATATTGATACTGGAGCAAGTCTTTGCCTTGCAACAGAAGCACTGTTTGAAAAATGGGAAAAACTGGAAAAACCAATAAAAATCCAAATAGCAGATGGATCAATACATCCAATATATTGGGTAGTAACTAGAATTACTTTAATTATACAAGAAAAACTATTTATTATACCCAGAATATACAAACAAAAAACATGACTAGATGTAATTATTGGAAATAATTTCCTATGGCTTTACGCACCATTTTGCCAATACTTGGAATATATAACATTAAAAACACCATATATTTACCAAAAACAACATCGAGAAATTATTAAAATCCCAATTACTCATTTTTCGGCCTGTAAATACTCTCATTTATTAGAGTTTGGCAAGCTGAACCGTGGTGAGCTAATAAGTGAAATATGTACAAAAATTCACCATGTACTTATAAACTTCGAACCAAATAGAATAATTCCAGCCCATATAGAAGAACTTTTAGACAAAGTATGTAGTGAAAATCCCTTAGACCCAAAGATAAATAATAAAAATACTGAATTAGTCGAATTAAACTAAAAGACCCAACAAAAGAAGTAAAATGTAAACCAATGAGCTATACAAAACAAGATAGAGATGAATTTGCAAAAGATATTGAAGAAATGTGTAAAAAAGATTAATTTGACCGTAAAAAAGCAAGTACTCAGCACCCGCTTTTTATGTAGAAAATCATAATGAAATAAAAAGAGGTAAAAGAAGAATGGTAATTAACTACAAACAAATAAATGATGCCATGGAAGAAGATGCTTATTTCCTCCTATGAAAAGATTTAATTATTGAACGAATCTGAAAAATGAATTGGTTTAGTACTTTTGACTGTAAATCAAGATTTTACCAAATTTTATTGACTGAGGAATCAAAAGCATTAACTGCATTTAATTGTCCTCAAGGACAATATGAATGGAATGTACTTTCAATGGGAATGAAGCAATCGCCTGGAATCTTCCAGCGAAGAATGGATTCGATATTAAAAGAATTCAAGGACTTTTGTCTTATATATATTGATGATATATTAGTCTTTACTAATAAGGATTTGAATGATCATTTCAATAAGATAGAATTAATTCTTACTAAATGTCTTGAACATGGAGTGGTCTTAGGTAAAAAGAAAGTTGTGTTAGCTCAAAATAAAATCAATTACTTAGGCTTAGAAATTGAAAAAAGAAAAATAATAATGCAGAAACATGTATTAGAAAAACTTCAGAATTTTCCGACAAAATTAAAAGATAAAAAGGATTTACAAATATTTCTTGGACTACTAACATATTTAAAATGAAGGTTTTCTAAAGAATCTTGCAGCAGAAAGAAAGATACTTCAGCAAAAGCTAAAGAAGGATGCCCTCTGGTCATGGACCGAGGAAGACGATAGACTGATTATAAAACTGAAAGACTTATGTCGGGAACTTCCTGAGCTATATCATCCATCGGATGACGATATAATTATCATTGAGACTGATGCCTCAAATGACTGTTGGGGAGGTGTTATGAAAGCAAAACTCCCTGGATATAAAAATGAATTACTGTGCCGATATATGTCTGGAACTTTTTCAGACAGTGAAATTAATTATCTTACTCATGAAAAGGAAACACTGGCTCTAATCCGAATGATAGAAAAACATCATATTTATACACTGGATAAAGAATTTATTGTCTGCACGGACTCGACCTATGTTGCAGGTTTCAAAAATATAAATCATAAAGGAACCTACAAACAAGGACGATTGATTAAATGACAAATGAAACTTGCCGAATATAATTATTCAATCTCTCACATAAAAGGAGATAAAAATGTTCTTGCAGATATATTATCACGAGAATGGAGCAACAGACAGCAGAATCACTAATGAAGCAGCTACAACTGCAAAAAGCACTGGAGAAGCAGAAGCTGAAAGAACTGGATCTGATTAAATCAAATATTGAAGTATTAGAACTCCAATTACAAGCCAAAGGAGAATCTTCAGCAGAAGACCCTCTGAAAGAAATCAAACAAAAAATACAAGAAAACACCAAAGACAAATACAATGCTATTTTCAATGGACCTTTTCCAGGTATTTATGATGATTGGAGCAAAGCAGGCCCTCACTGCATTGGACTCTCTGGAGTTCACCATCAATCATATAAAACCCAGGAAGAAGCAGAAAAAGCACTAAAGAACTATCAAAACAAGGGTGAAGAAGTCTATCTTGGCCCAAGGACTTCTGACCCAAGAACTTTCTTAGAAACTGTAAAGAAACCAGTAGAAGCAAGGACAACCATGAAGGCACTTGGAAGACTCCCTTCCTCCATTGATGACTATCCAATTACTTTCAGAAAGATCATGAACTTCAAGTCCAATTTTCTAAGGACAAATTCACTGAAAATATTAAAAGACTAACAAATTGGTACGAGAAAGAAAAGATTAATTGTTTTTATATGGTGAATCAAAATATATTTGGAGTAAAAGCCATAATTACTCCAGGAGCATCATCAATACTGACATTTAATATGTTCCAATTTGGACTTATTGAGTGTCTTTATTTGAACAAAGATTTAGAAGAGATTAGCCTGTTCCCATATAGTTTGAAAGAAGCCGTTCCGAATTACAAGAACAATGTTGCAAAAGAAAGAACCATTTTCTTGAAATTATACTCAGCCTATCCTGATTTCACTACTAAACAGCCAGCAAAGCACTTAGTCTTTATTGGAATAAGCAACAACAGCTTTTCCATGAGAGATGAACCGACTAGAGAAGACTTCGATGAAGATCAAATTACTGCAATACTAGCTAATCAGCTAGCAAGTATTTTTACTTGATGTCAAATTATTGGAAAAGATTCCTGCATCAAGGCACTATACAAGGGACCACACATTTTACTCCTTAGCAAAACAGGTGCTAGAATAATTAAGGAAAGAGACTTGGCACTATTGACAAACTTTGAATTACCCTTCTACACACTCCAAGGACCCGCCATGAACTACCGTCCAAATGTACTTGATCAACTTTGTGCAATGATTAGACAGAATGAGAATCACGCATGTGAACGATGCGTAGAAAAGAAGGACTGTCGGCAAATGGACAATGACTCAGACGAAGCCATAATTGAAGAATGACGTAAGTGCTTACGTCATATGTGAATTATTGAAGTCTGAGTGATAGATTAAGAATAATGGAAGGACTATTTTGTAAATGAACCTTATCCCCCTTTGTGTATAAATAAGACCTCTTATGATGAGGCAAAGGCAGAGCGAAGAGTTCTCTTAGGTGTTGAGACTTCTCTCTGTGAGAAAGTGTGCTTGTCTCCCTAGGAGTACAAGTCAGATCCTTGAGAGTGGATCTATAGTTCTATGTACTCAGTTAACTTAATATCAGTAAAGATTGTTACTTCGTTACTAAAACCTCCAATTACTTTACTCTATACTTCACTCAAATCTTGACTAAGCGGAAGCTGCAGTGGGCAGAAGAAACCCAAACTAATCAAAGAAACCCAATCAGGTATGACTAAGCAACCCTTCTCAGTTATATTAATTTTAGAACTCAGTAATGTCTGAAATAGAAAAGGAACACATTGATAATACTAATGTAGAACACTTACAAATTACTGAAGAAGATGGAAATTTTGAAGGAAGTATTTTAATAGATCCAAAATTATTCCAGAAAATACAGAAAGAAGACTTAGATCTAGCAAAAGACACAAATATGAAAAAAACTAGGAGGAATAATGAAAAAATTTAACCAAAAAGAAAATATTATATATTATGGAAAGATCGTTAACGAGTCACCAATAGATATATCAGAAACACAAGGAAATACTTGCATTCAACTATTAAACAAAAGAAAATTAATAGAACTAAAAAGAAACTTAAAAAAGGAAGCACATAGGAAAAAGATAGGATATATTCATATAGGAGCTATACAAGTTTTAATTAAAGCTACCTTTCATAAAGGAATAAATTCACCTATAGAACTAGTATTAAAAGATGATAGAATAACATATTTAAAAGATAAAATACTAGGGGTAATTGAAGGAAACCTAGCTTACATCAAACTAAAATTTGAGATACACCCAAATATTGGTATACCATTAGATACTGAGAGACTAGACCAATCGTTAACCCTAGAACATAGATTTTTAAGAGGAAATTTAATGAGACCAGGAGATAAAATCTTCTCAATTACCTACTGTGTTAACTATGCCTTGACAAACTCACATCATAGCATTACTTTTAGAAATAATGATAGAATCGATATACCAAGACTCTTTGAAGAAATAGGAAAGATTTATTACCCTAAACGAAATGAAATAACTGAATTAGGAATATCTATAAATAATCCAAAATCATTAAGCTTTAAACAAATCCCAAAACCAATTACTTTCCCTGAACCATAAAAGACTAACGAAGATGAAAATTATACTAAATTATCAAACCAAGTTAGAGATCTAGCTCAATATATGAGAAATAGAATATGAATAAAGGAGAAGAGTTAGAAAAAATACTCGAAAAGGTTTATACTACAATAGACAAAAACAAAAGAGATATTAAAAATTTCCTAGAAATATACGACTATTATATTAAGAAAGACCCAAAAAAAACAGAAGAAGAGAACTAGTAGAAAAATATATTACAAACAAAGAAAAAGAATTAATTAACCTAGAAAACAACAGAGAAAAATGTAGAAAAAGAATTAAAAAGGAAATAGAAAGATTGAAAGGAATATGATCTTCAAATACTAAATCCAATCGTTTCAAGATAAAAGCACCACCTTTGGAAGATAGTAACAACGAAGAACAATAGAATGAAAATATATTCAGAATTTGATAAGCAAACAGGAATTGAAATATTTAGTGTTTTAATGATGAACTTACCCATCGATTGTAAACAACTAATAATTGAAAAAATAAAAGAACAAGTTAAACAGGAAGACTGTTATTTAACACATATATCATTGGATATAGAATGAAATTATATGGAAAAAATAGGATTGGCTTTTGAATATGAACTACCAGAAGAATATGAAGACTATGATTGGCCAGATGGCTAAATGGAAAAAGAAATAATAACCATTTTGACTATGAATTTACCAAAAGACTGTAAACAAATAATAATTAATAAATAAAACATCAACATTGGCAAGAAGAACTATATTTAAAACAAGTAAATCAAAGAGTACAATTAGTTTTCTACAAAGAAGAGCGAAAGCATCTAATAAAAGAAATAATAGAGATAGACGAAGACCTGGGTAATATTGGGTATGAATTATTAGTAACTCAAATTATGCACGAGCACTACCCAAATTATGTATAAAAACTACCCTAAGTCAAATGAAATGGAAAATATTAAGGTGGTACCGATTTGGTATCAGAGCTAAGTACTAGAGAAATAGTAAAAGTAAAATGAAAAGATTACACGAACTAAAACAACAATTAGCTATGTTAAGAAATTATTTAAATTTATTAAAAGAATTTGGCGATAGATATGAAGATATCATAAGAAATATAGAACCAATGATAGAAAAAATAAAGTTTAAAATCGAAAGATTTTTAGATTAATATGGATTCTCAAAATATAGAAAAATTTGTACACAAATTAAGTATGCTAGATTTAGCTAATCAAGATACTCTAAAAAGTTTAATACACGAATTAAAAGACGAAGCTACTGATGCATGTAATAAACATATGGACTATCACTGTGATTATTGTGATTGTAAAGAATATGATAGAAAAATAGATTTAATAAAAATAATAATTACAAAACTAGAAACATGGATAGAGTAAATTAAAATAGGGTAAATGCTCATTTTGGTCCCTGACAAAAAGTGCGTGGGCCATTTTAGTCCCTGACAAAAAAAAAATACTTCGTTAGTCCCTGACAATTATTAACTGGGACAAGTTAGTCATTACGTTGACTCCGTTAGTCAGCATCCGTTACTAAATTGTCCCAC
Source organism: Echinosophora koreensis (assembly GCA_035048595.1). Taxonomy (NCBI): domain Eukaryota; kingdom Viridiplantae; phylum Streptophyta; class Magnoliopsida; order Fabales; family Fabaceae; genus Echinosophora; species Echinosophora koreensis. The sequence continues at coordinate 483,775 of JAPCYP010000068.1, forward strand.
GATACTAATTGTCAGGGACTAATTAGTCTCACTTTAAATATTGTTGGGGACTATAATGTCTCATAGTAATTGTCAGGGACTAACTTATCCTAGTTAGTAATTGTTAGGGACTAACGAAGTAGTTTTTTTTTGTCAGAAACTAAAATGACCTACGATTTTTTGTCAGGGATCAAAATAAACCTTTACCCATTAAAATATTAATAGATAAAATTTACCTTAAAATTATGGCAAGCACCGGAGCACTCACCTAAACTTTTTGAAATAAGCTAAAATGAACTTTCAGGAATATCATAAACTATTTACATAAATTACTCTCTTTTTCTCTCTTCCGCTATTCATCTTCAGCACATCTTCCTCTGGTGGATGGGCAAGTCTTCAATCCTCACGCCCCTAAGATGAGTTTACATCCTCCATCAAAAATGACTGACATAGGCGGTACCCAGTAAACTTTGGTCATTTTTGAATTGACTTTTTTTAAATCAGCCGGTTCCATACTTTTGATCCCCCGTGATAATACATTTGGCAATATTAAATCAAATAAAATAAACAGTTAGAATATGAACAGTTACCAATTTTTTTTTAAGAGACCATTTATTATTTATACTTTAAAAATAATAACACCTCATTATTGTTATATAAAAAAAAATTAATATTTTCATTTATTTTCAGACTCAAGACCAATATGCCCTTTGATCCCTTCCACCACCTCTTTCATCCACCCCACTGACCACCATCAACATGGCAGCCAACCCAACCACCCCACCTACTGTCAAGAATCTGACAACCCACCGCCACCGCGAACCAGCCCCTCCACCGCGAACCATCCCCTTCGGCCCTCCACCGTGCTGCCGCCACGCTCACAGCTAGAACCATCGCGCTTCAAGACGTCGCCTCCCATCGCCCCACCATGACCAGAACGCGCCGCCACCATCGCAGAGACAAGAACCAACCACCGCGCCGTCCCACAGCATCACCGTCCATTGCTGCTAGCCGTCCCTGCCGTCAACTCCTCCAAGTGGCACTTCAAGTTGCAGAAAGATGCTATGCTAATTTTAGGTTTAGGAAGTGTGGGAGTGAAGGCCATTTGGGCCATGTTTCTGAAAAAACTTTGTTTGGGCCTAGTCTGGTAACAAACAATTGTATTCTTGTTTTAGTGGGCATTTAGTTTTTATTTTTTTCTTTTAAGCTGAAAAAAAAATTATAAACAGTCCCTCTTCTAAAAATAAATAAAAATCAATTTCAATATAAATAATCTAAAAATCAGAATATCTTATAAAACTTTTAAATAATATATATATGTTTATGAATAAAAATATATGCACATCCATGTCTATACATACATATTAAATACTCGAACCCTAACACTAACCATTACATACTAGGTATTCAACATATAATTTTATTCTAAATTCATTATATAATTTAATTAATTATATTAAATATTTTTACATATGTTTAGTTATAATTTATAGTTTCATATATTTGTTTAATAATATTTTAAGAGTTTAATTGATATATAATGTCAGTGTAAAGTTTTTTTACACTGCTAATCAATCAAAAACCAAGGTGTAGATGACTTTTAGGGCCCGTTTGGTGGTCAGGATAGGATAGGGACGGATAGGATAAGAGAGCAGGATAGGAGTAGGATAGGATATGAGCAGGATAAGCTGTTATCCTATCTGATGTTTGATGTCCACCAGATAACCAACAGGATAGCATTATGTTATCCTATCATGTGTTTGATGTAAACCAGATACTGTCAGGATATGATATAAATTATCTTCAAATGACCAATTTACCCTTATACCAGAATTACATTTTTTTTTAAAAAGATTTTTTTTTTTACATTTTGTATATTTAAATTATAAAAAATTACATAAAAAAACTTATAATTTTATACATTTTATACATTTTGTACATTTTATAATTTTATACATTTTGTACATTTTATAACTTTTTTTTTGTACATTTTGTACATTTTATAATTTTTCATTTTTAACATTTTGTACAAAGGGAGTGATTAAATTGCAATTAAAAATTAACCATTGTTCAAAATGCACCCTAGTACTTTACTACCAATATAACCATTGTCCAAAAACTCCAGAAACATAATTGCATTACTACCTCCAATTGCAACAACATAACATACCAATAGACTAAAGTATAAGCACTTTTGTTATACCTGCAAAATATTTCATTTCCTCCAACTCAGATTCAGTGCAACACTTTGAGCTCTAAGTCTTGGAAATATTTTTGAACATAAAACTCCATTCATCAGAAACAGTAATCAACATAAATAATTGTCTCATGTCATTGTAATAGATAAGTTTCACCAAACAGTCTAGAAAGTTAAACAACATAAACAAAGTTCATCAAAAGTAAGTAATAGATAAACTAAGTCATCTATAGAAATCACTCTAACAACGACTTAACAAATGTAACACGAAACATCTCATCGGCCCCCCAAAAAATGTGCAATCGATGGGGCACAGATAGAATTTTTTCTGCTGCAGCAATACAGTCTTGGTCACTTAAATCCATTTTTTTCAGCTCATTCATGACACTCCTGGAATCATCAAACACATCTTTATCAACTCCAAGGCGATTTACAGCTTCACCCAATCTATCTGAGCTTGTTTCTAGCCACTTCCCAAAACTCTTTCCTAATTCAGCTATGCTATTAGCAATCGCATTTGCTCCTCTATTTCTCTTCCTCTGTAGACTTCCCTCATTATCATGCTTCCTTTTCTCTTGATTGACAGATGCTGACTGGGTCAAATCTACAACATCATTATCATCATTTTGTTCCTCCTCTTCTTTATCTAACTCCTCAACAGCATCAGCAGGGGTAACAGCTCCTTTACCAGTAGCACGATCTTTTCCAAAAGCAAGAGCAAGCTTATCAAAAAGTGGGATCGATGTATTCCTGTAGCTTGCAGCATTTGGATGACTCTACACATGATTGGTTGACAGTGTAAAAAATCTTTACACTGTTAGTGCATATCAATTAACTCCATATTTTAATTTGTTTTTTAATTTTAATATTGTTATCTTAACCATGTTCGTTATATTATTAATACTTTAAGACTTTATATGAAGAATGTTCTTAAATAAATAATATGGCACCCATTGAAATGCATTTGAATCTTAGAATGGTTCGTTTTAAGTTTAAATTAGTTAAATACAATTTAAGCCATAAATATTAACAAAAAGACAATTAAAAATTTCGAATACCTCTAGATTCTCCCCTCTCTATTTTTCACTATATGGAATCCTATTTCGAAAGGTTACTTAAGTTACATTTTATCTGATCAAACTTTTTTTTTTCAAAATGCTAACGGCAACGCTCGAGCGTGGAAAACTCCAACGCTCTAGAGTCCGGGCGCTCAAACGCTATCCTATGGGCGCTCAAGCGTTGACAAAAGTTAACAACTTCACGTCAAAGAAACGTCGCCATGTGTCTTGTGCTCCCTTCTGCTTCCAACACGTGTCTGCCACTCATCAGTCTGGGCGCTCAAGCGCTTGCCTTCCGACGCTTGAGCATGCCAGCCTGTCCCAAAAACCCTAATTTGCGTATTTGTCCGCTTCGAAGTCGATCAATCACGTACTTTTCAAACTAGCTTTCAAACACTTAGATATAGTTACTCAATACTAAAATTAAAAATTGTGAATTTTAATTTAGTGATAGATTAGTAATTTTTTTAATACTGTTTTAATATTAATATTGTGAATGCTAATATAAAGAATATTAATATAGATATTACAATTTGGGTAAGTGATATTAGGTCAACTAAGTCATATCATACAAGGTTGAGTCATATTGGGCCAAGTTGGGTCATGTTGGACCGGTCGAGTCGTATCAGACAAGTTGAGTTATATCGGGCAAGTTTAGTCATTTTAGACCAGTTGGGTCATATGGGGCAAGATAAGGCATCTTGTGCCAATTGAGTAGTATTGGCCCTATATGACTCAAATAGCCCAAGATGCCTCAATTTGCTTTGGAAAAAAACAAAAAACAAATGCACAGTAAATTTTAATGGTTATTTTCAAATATTATGTTTTTTTTTTAATATTCTTCATACATGTCTTATTTTTTGAATTATATTTTTAATACTAAAATCATGTAGGAGACAATATGTACTTACTATTTACACTTAAGCGTCATTATTACATTTATGATCGACGATTCAGATAAAATAAATTTTTAACATTTTTTTGGTATATATTTTCCCACAAAAAATTTTAAACCACAAAACATGAATAAAACAATTATATATTTAAAAATAAAATCCTAAAGAATTAGCATATTCCCCGTGGATGGCACGATCCATCTAAAATTATATGTTGAATACCTATTTAATGGTTAGTGTTAGGGTTAGAGTATTTAATATGTATTTAATATTTATATATAGATATGAATGTGCATATATTTTTATTCACAAGTTAAGTGGAATGTTGGTTCATTGATTCCCCACTTTGGTATTGTTTAAAAAGATATTCAGATTTTTTAATTTTTTTTTGTTAATATTAATGGCTTAAATTGTATTTAATTAATTTAAACTTTAAATGAATTATTCTAAAATTCAAATGCATTTCAATGGGTGCTACATTATTCATTTAAGAACATTCTTCATATAAAGTTTTAAAGTATTAATAATATAATGAACACGGTTAAGATAACAATATTAAACTTAAAAAATGGATTCAAATATGGAGTTAATTGCTATGCGCCGACAGTGTAAATATTTTTTACACTGTCAACCATTCAAAAATTGACATATCATTAAAAATCTTTGACTCTTATCCTAACTTTTTTTTTTAATAAGCACTTATCCTAACTACCTTAAAAGTCATATATACCTTGCTTTTTGATTGATTGGCAGTGTAAAAAAACTTTACACTGACATTATATATCAATTAAACTCTTAAAATATTATTAAACAAATATATGAAAGTATAAATAAATTATAAATAGACATATGTACAAATATTTAATATAATTAATTAAATTATATAATGAATTTATAATAAAATTATATGTTGAATACCTAGTATGTAATGGTTAGTGTTAGGGTTAGAGTATTTAATATGTATGTATAGACATGAATGTGCATATATTTTTATTCATAAACATATATATATCATTTAAAAGCTTTACAAGATATTCTGATTTTTAGATTATTTATTTTGAAAATGATTTTATTTATTTTTAGAAGAGGGAATGTTTATATTTTTTTTAATTTTCAGCTTAAAAGAAAAAGAAAAAAAACTAAATGCCCATTAAAATAAGAACACAATTGGTTGTTACCAGACTAGGCCCAAACAACTTTTTTTTTCAGAAACATGGCCCAAATGGCCTTCACTCTCACACTTCCTAAACCTAACATTAGTATTGCATCTTTCTGCAACTTGAAGTGCTGCTCGGAGGAGTTGATGGCGGCCGGAGCTGGACGGTGGGGCGGCGTGGGAAGCAGCAATGGACGGTGACGCTGTGGGACGGTCATAGTTGCGATGGTCATCGTTTTTGAATGAAAGATTTCGTGTTAAAACATCGCCCCTTTCATCGTGTAGGTGGATTGTTGTCGGAAAGAGCCGTTTGTGGTGCAGATCTGAGCCACAAAATTCTCGATTGGTCGGCGAGGCAGCGGACTAGTTGTGGCATTGTCCCTTGTTTCCCTAACCTTGAACCACAACGACGACCGCCGCTCCATGTAAGGCCACATTGTCGACGACTACAGTGAACATGGAAGAACAAAGGAGAAGGCGCATGTGACTAAGACATTTATGTGACAACCTTTAATGCCGGTGACCAGTTGCATGATTCACTTGATAACATTTTTGTAACCGGCAAACGATATCTGCATCTCGACCGTTCAATTAAAAAACTATTATATCAACGGATGTAGTTAAATGAGTTTGGATCTTCACTTGTTGGTCGTGAGGATTGAAGACAGCCCCCTCGTGGATTAGTCTAAATAGCTTCGTCCTTCTTCTCAAAACCCGACGTTAACCGCCGCGACACCGTTCAACAAATCGAAATCTCACTCGCCATAGAAAGACGAGCATCTAACTCTTACCACCATCGCACATGGATATGGATTCGTTCGTCACGTAGCGAGTGTAGCTATTTGGTTGCGGAATTAGGTTTTCGATTGCGCATGAACGACAAACAAGTTCACACACGCAGAGAAACAATCTATCTTTCTCTAGAGATATAGATCGAACTTGGAAGGAAGAAAAAAAATCTTAAAAGTTACAAGTGATTCAGTGTTCTCTTATAATAGATCTTCATCTTCTTTCTCACACAGGTACTCCTCACGTTCTTCTTCTTCTTATTTCCTCGCTTTCTCCATTCAATGTATTGATTTTTGTGTTTTGCAATTTGTTAGCATATCCACTTTTAATTTCAATCATTTTTGACATTTATATGATTGTTTGGTTGGGTTTTTAGCAAAATGCAGAAGCTAAAAAAGCTGAAATTTAGCTTTTACAAGAAGCTATACTTTTCAGCTTCTCAAAAAGTCACTTGGTAAAATCACTTTGACCTTTGCTGCTTAGAATCACTTTTTATAAGTCTTTGGTGTGTGTGGATAAGCGTTTGATAAAAATGATTATGATGAAATTGATTTGGAAAGTCATTTATATTTGGATTTTTTTTATTTTGAAAGCAAGTTTGATTTTAAACTTACTATAAAATTTTCAAGTGAAAGAGAAAGCTACTTCTTTTAGCTTATGGTCAAAATCACTTCTAAGACAATCAATTTATTTTACCTGACAGTTAATCAAACATCTCAATTCTATAGCTTTCCTTCGTAGAACAAACACACTAAATAAATGGGCCTAAATAAATGAAGTTTTGATTTGCTTCGTTGGTGACCCATTGTGGTTGGCATTGGACTAATGGCATAGCTGTCACTTACTTCTACCAATGGATACTTAGTACAAACCAACATCTCTAGATACATAAGTCGATGAGTTTCTAATTTATATGTTGAAACAAAGAAAAGTGGGGTTGATTAGAGGGTGTTCTTGAGGCTTGGGTTGAATATATAGAGATTGCTGATAATTGTTCTGAAATGATTTTCATTGAACTTTGGAATGATTGTATTGTCTATGGATGTTTGCTAAGACTCTATGTGCTCAGCCCCTAAATTTGTTTTCTTTCTGGGTTTGCACAAACATTTTGTTTGTCTTAGCTGCATGAGGCGAATAATTTTAATTCTATCACTAAATATGTTGTGGAGTAATCTAATTGTAACTTAATCCAAGGAGACTCAAATATTAGGAACACCAAGAAATCCTACTCCTCTCACCAGTTGGCTTTACCTACCTTATGATGAGATGTTCTTGTATAGACCTAGTGACACACATCATTATTTAGATGAAAAATGGTTTTATGACACAGAAATTTATGCAGAACTTAGTTTATAATGACAATTATAATGTGTCAACTTTGTAATGACTTATTCTAATCAAGTTGTGTAGTGCAAGTCTATAGAAAAAAATTCTACCCTTTGACAGAGTGTTTCACTTTACAGGGTAGTGAGCTACTGAGCTGGTCATTCATGGCTCTTTCCTCCAAACTTCCGTGCCAGTTCAACCTCATTAGGACTGTTGTCAATGCGAAGGTCAAATGGGTCCGAGACCCATATCTTGATAATGCAGTCCTGAAAGAGAAAGATCTCAAACAGGCAATTGCCCTCAAGAACCAAATCATTTCATCTCCCTCCAAATCCGTCTCCATCTACACTGCATCTCTGCTAAAAGATCCCCTCAGCCTTCCCACTTCAACTACTAAATTCATCGACAAATATCATTGTGTTTTCACACAATTCCAACCCAGTCCTGCTTCCCCTCCTCATGTAAAGCTCACTCCTCAAGCTTTATCACTCCACAAAGAAGAAATGGCTATCCACAACTCTTCCACTAACCGTAAAGACACTGTTCAGAGGCTCACAAGGCTTCTTATGCTTGCTGGCATGAGACAGTTGCCTCTTTATGTAATTGAGAAGCTAAAATGGGATATGGGTCTTCCTCATGATTATGTTACAACTCTTTTGGCTGATTACCCTGATTATTTTGATGTTTGTGGTGTGGAAGATCCGTCGTCTGGAAAAGAATTGCTTGCTTTAGAGCTTGTTTCATGGAGAAAGGAGCTTTCTGTGTCTGAGTTGGAGAATAGGGCAATGAGCTTGGACTATAGTGGAGATAAAAGAAGACATGATATTGCATTTCCCATATCTTTGCCTAAAGGTTTTGATTTACAGAAGAGGGTGAGGACTTGGGTTGAGGACTGGCAAACATTGCCTTACATTTCTCCATATGAAGATGCATTTCATCTCGACTCAAATAGTGATCAGGCAGAGAAGTGGACTGTGGGAATTTTGCATGAGTTGCTTTCTCTTCTAGTTTCAAAGAAGACAGAGAGAGGGAATTTGCTTTATTATGGAGAGTGTTTGGGATTGGGCTCGAGATTTGAGAAGGCTTTGGTTCATCACCCTGGTATATTTTACATTTCCAATAAGATGAGGACACAGACGGTTGTGCTTAGGGAGGCTTATAGAAAGGATTTTTTGGTGAAGAAACATCCATTGATGGGTATGAGATATAGGTACAGTCACCTGATGACTAATGCTCAGAAGTCCCATAAACAGGCTGACTTGAAGGATGACCGTAAATTGTACCTTTGCTATTGAACTTGAAGAGTTTCCAGATCAAACTATCCAACTTATCAATCCGAGTCTGATTTTCAAAATACTGATTGTTAAGATGTGTTCCTTTGAAAATTATTGGCTGCAAGTTGATCAAATGTATGAACTTAATTCCCATAATATTAATATATTTTTTAGTAGGTAATATCTTGTAAATTTACGCTACTTGTCACTAATGCTACCAGGGTTATCAATTGCTGCTAATTGTGGTGCGATCGTGGAGCAGTGGGCGGAGCTGCTTGCTGCTCCCAAACGACGCACATGAAGTGAGTTGCAGCCATGATAGTGGCTGATCACGGACCAAATTGTGGCTGTGATTCTTCTCACCAACAAAATCCCAGTTTTGTCCACACTAGACACTTACTGTGGACAGCCAATGGAGGGGTTTATTTGTCTCCTTCACCCAACACATACATCAGAGGCATTTTAGTGTTAGTTCCTTTTGTTTTGATGCTCTATCACACAGAGGAGGGCTTTCGCATGTCTCCGTTCTGCAGCCCACCCAATCTTCATTTGTCCAGCCAAATCTGGCAGCTGACGAATGTTCTGGCCAACCCTTTTCAAAGCTTCTTTTTGCACCTGAGTTGAAGGTCCTCTGTTTTGCGGCACCTGAGTTTGGGAGTCCTAAGTTTCAAAGCTTCTGTTGTCACCTAAGTTGGAGGTCCTCTGTTTTGGATATTCTCCACCCTCTGTTTGGAAAGTTTCCTCCCTCGCCAGCCTTTGTTATTGGCCTATTGTTATTTGTTATGCCTTAGATAAATGATGTTTGTGTCTTTAGGCTATGACTTCTGAGAATTAATGATGAGTGTGTCTTAAGTTTTGATACCTTTTTATACCTTTTCAGTTTAGAGCATATATTATGCATGTATCCTCTATCTTTGGTGCAGCAGCCGCTTAACAGTCCGTTACCTGCAACTATCCAGGAATAACTGCTTTGAATGCTACAATAGTGACAAATAAAAGTAAATGTTGTGGGAGCAGTGATAGACTGCTGTTGGATTTCTGGATAACTTTGAATCCTCAATTACAGTTTTTTTTTTCCCCCCTTGTGTTATCAAACAAGGATGACATTGTCATTTTAAACTAGCTAAGGGCGAATTCTTTAATGCTACATATTGCAAAATAAATAAAAAGGTAACATATAAATTCATAGTAATCAACATAACCCACCAGCTCTTTTAAAATGGGTTAGGATTAATCATTGACTTGCCTGTTTGTGTACATTTAATGCTGCTTTGTGATTGCTATGGGCTGTCCTGGGCCAACCTGTTTGACTGTTTTGGGGACCTAATTATAATTAATTAATTATTATTCACTTTTAGGTCTATATATGAGCTTTTTAATAATATGTCAGAAGTTTGCATGATTCCTATTCTGATGGCCTTTGAACTGCATGAATGGTGAATGAAATTTTTTGCCTCATTTCATTTGTTATTTTATTTCACATCTATATATGAATTTACCATTGCTAAAGCACCATTCTAAGTGCATTTTCTATTTGTGTAGCTAAAGTGCAAGTGGTTACAGAACATTAGTTTCTTCCTCTTCTTTGTACTCAGTATTGGTATTCCAGTCAGCATTTATCAGGCATGAAAATATTCAGTGGATGGCGTTGTTTTATTTTTGGTCTTCCTTTACTTTTCATCCTTACTCATCTGTTTTCTGGTGGGTAACAACTTCACTTCTTTTTTGTAAGAATAAATATTTCTGTTTGATGTAGTAGTGAACTTTACAAGTGAACTTCATTGTTTTTTTATCAGTCATGGAGTTGCACAAGAACTCAAGAATGGAGGTACCCCACAAACAACTAAACAAGAAATTTGATCATCTCGTTCTTGGTCCTGCTGCTGGACAAGGCTTATCAAATCGTTTGCAATGCCAAGGTTCTTTCTGTCTCTTTATTAAATAGTAAAATTAGTTATGGTCTCAATTCTTGAAATGTTTTTTACTCAAAATAATGTGATTCTGAATAGGGTTGTCTCAGACCTTTTGTTGTATGAAATTTTGTTAGTTGCTTGCACATTTGTTATTTATTTGTGCAAGTCTCTCTTATGGGAGAATGTATGAAAACGATTCTATACCATAACAAACTCAGTGATGAGGAAACACACTTGAAGATGTGGGCATTCCTTTCCAAACACAAAATCCCAAAAACAGCACATTGCCACAAGGTTTAATTTTCTGTCTTCTTACCAAACCCTTGAAAACATATGTATAAGAAATGATCCAACTAACTAGGACAAACACAATGCCCACCAAAAATACCAAAAAGTTTGTTCCAAATGAATCACACAGCTAGGCAGTGGAAAAATAGATAAGGCACAGTTTTAGATTCAGATCCAGACCTAGGTAGTCAATTGTGAACAACGCACATAGCGGCCAACCCAAAACCGCTAAAGCAGGATAGCAGATAGTGGGATGGACGCTACAACGATGATTAGGGAAACAATACAAGTAATTTATGCTATACTCATATAAATGCTCAAAAATAGAAAAAACACAAAATTAAAGACATATTCATAAGGCTTAATGAACATTTTTGTCACAACAAATATGGGCTCATTTGGTTTTGATACCTCCAAAGTTTTTTGTTAGGGTTTGGTGTTTGGTAAGTTCAAAAATTTAGGAAAATATCCCTGTCGTTAGGATGAGTCCATTAAGCACTGATGTGGCTAACTAGTGGCACGCTAGCACTACCACATGGACAAAAATATAATCTTTTAATACCACGTGACATTTTCGAATATTATTTATTATTTTTGATTATTCATTTTCGAAAATGCCATGTGGCATTAAAAATTTATTTATTTTGGCCGTGATTTCCTCTGTGATTGGCCCTGAATTGTGGCCGCGTTCGTTTCTCCAGACCACGATGGGAGTTCGTGTTGTGGCCACCCACCGCTCTGCTCCTCTCCTCCGCAATAGCGCGTGATAGCACCGGTATTGATAACATAGATATCTTTAATTTTGAGTATTTTAATTTTATTTTTGAGCATTTATATGTGTAGTATAAATTATAAATTATTTATATTGTGAACCTTTTGTAGCATTTTTGAAGGTCGGCACTGTCCAGGATTGACTACAATGCTTGAAAATGTGATGCAAAAAACTTACATAATACCGTATTAAACTAATAGGTTAAGTACTAACACTAGTGGTACCAGCCCAAGCAAACTAACGTAAGACTAAAAACCCTAATATTATCTAACAAGCAGAAACATCTATGACTTGCATGCAGATAGATATTAGTGCCCTTGGATCTTGTTAGCCTTTAGAGTTAACATCAACTTATGTTTCAAAGTGTTGCCTCTGGTACGTTGTTATGTCTGATTTTACTTCTCACAGTATCTTACAGTTGGGATGGGAATGGGTTATTGTTGGTAATGTCAGATTGATTTTTAAAATTGACTGTTAGTTACAGTCTCGAAGATTTTCTTGTGTTATTTTGTCATATTGTTACGATAAAAACTGGATCAGAACTCAGAAAATTGAAGGCTGTATGCTGTATTGTTCACTATAGATACTGATATCAGTTTGATTTGCTAAAAGGTGGACTTACAGAGGTAAAAGATGAACTGAACGCTGGCACAAGAAACACAGGGCATTCAAGAGGCCTTCAACTCTCCCACCTCATTCTACACAGATCTTTCCTAGCTTCTCTCTTCTCTCCCTCTTCCTTATGTATCACTCCCACCAATAAAAGATGAACTGAACGCTGGCACAAGAAACACAGGGCATTCAAGAGGCCCTCCACTCTCCCACCTCATTCTACACAGATCTTTCCTAGTTTCTCTCTTCTCTCCCTCTTCCTTATGTATCACTCCCACCCATAACAGACTTACCCTCCCAATTTCCCTGAGACCCTGACTACTATGCTGGCAGCTTGTTAGATTATCATGTGCACCCGGTTAATGATTGGAGTCCTTGATCCCCTACACCCATTCCTGACATACATGTCAGTAATAGATGGTTTCCTAACATGTAATACAGATTGTCTGAAGTTTTATTCTCTGCTCGGATTATTTTCCTTTTATCATTTCATACCAGCATGCTCATGAGCCTAATTTTAACAAAATGTAAAATTTTACACCCAACGCGAATCTTATGACATATCTCATGTTATATGGAATTGCATGTTATTAAGGATTTAATTGGTATGCATTGTCAGTGTAAAGAATTTTTACACATTCAACTAATCAGAAATTGCCACATAAGTTAAAATGTGACTCTTATATCCTAACTACTTTAAAGTCACCCATACCATGATTTCTGATTGGTTGACAGTATAAAAAAACTTTACACCGACAATGCGTAGAAATTAAACTCTATTATTAATGCATAAATTACTTCACATAGGACTTGCAATTTAGACCATTTGCCAAAAAAGTTTAACACAAGTTTTGCACCTTAATTTGTCTCAATCTTATTTTGGAGATATTTATTTTGCATGTTTGCGAGTTCCTATTATTGTTTTATGCATATTTTTCCCAATTGATGATGTTAGTGCAGAATATATTTTTTTGTTTCCCTAAGTTTCACATTCTAGAGAAACTTGTGACTCTACTTTCATCCAATAATTATTATATTATCTTCTAGATTTTAAACGTCTGATGATATCATTTTTTTAACATTCAAGAGGTTTTGCTTTTTACTCCTGCATTTTCATGTTTCAGTTGATTCATATAATGCATTTTACATGTTTGCAATTCACAGGGACAAAAGCTCTTAACCGGACCCATGCTTCTAACAGCAGATCAGGTTTAGACAGAAGTATCGCATTTGTCACTGTCTTTACCATTTATAATTCTACTCTTAATGATGTAGATGATAAATCATCACCCACAGTTGTTGGAAATGCTTCATATAATAAGGTGGATAGGTCACTGGCTGTTTTGAATGTCTTCATCAACTTCATTCAGGTAACTATTGAATAAAAAATGTGGGTTTATCGGACTGCAAACAGTGCATTGTATTTGTTTATTAAGTATTTTGTTTCTTTACTGAGTTTAGTGTGGTTAAGTCTGTTGTCTGTGTCTATGATCTAATACTGTTGGAGTTTATGAACTGGAATTAGCGGAATGTTCTTGTCATAAGTTTCTCCTACCTAGGCACTACGTTTTTCTACCACATGCACTCAAATGTCTTACTGCCATGTCATCCTGTAGTTACTGATAAATTGTGAATTATGGGTAACAAGGAAGGCTAACTAGAGTGATTAAATGTACCATTGGTGATGTACATTGTACAAATTGCATTGAGTTTGTATCATTCGTTATAAGCTTTAGAATAAGTTGATCCCAATTCCCAACGTTTGGAAAAAGAGAATATACCATAAGACTTCTTATTTGAATTTAGCAAAATGATAGTAACATAAACGATAGGGAGTCCTCTCAACCGCAGACCCGCTTGGTCTCCTTGATTCTGTCCTTTTGTCCTCTAGCCCAAATAAAAGCTTTTGGCCTTGAGTCTTGATCCTTCTGTGGTATTTTCATGTAACTTGTACCTCCAATTCCTGGCCCATTTCTTGAGAGAGATGTGGCTTAGTCACTACTCTTTTATCCCTTTTGTTAAGGAGGCTTGGAATTCAGATGTGGTTGATGGTTGGGAAGGCTTTAAATTCATAAGCAAATTAAAACTTCTCGAGGGTAAATTGAAAAGAGTGGAATAAATCTGTTTTTGCGGATAGTCGGATTACGAAAGAAAATATCTTGAGAGAGATTGATTCCCTTGATAAGTTGGATCTAGAGGGTAACCTCTCAGAGGTTTTGTGTTCGAGGAGGCAGAAGTTAAGATTGGATCTAGATGAAATTCTGGTTACGGAAGAATCTACTAATCTAGTAAGAGACAAAAAATGAAGTTTTTGTTATATTAGTTTTTCATTTTGTTTTATGTAGAATCAAATTTTAATTTGTTTAACATGTCCAAATATTTACTTTTAAACGGATTCATAATTTCGTATTCTCATTTTTCATTATGCTCATTTTCTGACAATTATACCAGACACACATCATTCAAGTTTGGTATGGATAACCTATGCAGGTGACAATGCCTCAGAGCAAAGTGATTATTCTCACGGATCCAGTGTCTGACCTCTCAGTGCACAGAAATAGGGTCTCTCTGTATCCTATACAAGGTGAATATTCACGAGACAAGTTGATGCTCCAAAGGATCAGGTCCTACATTGTAAGATTGCATTGCATCCACAGTAGATAGAACACTTTTTGATGAAAAATAGTTTCTCATTAGTGACTACTACTTGTGGATTGTTTTTCCCTCTCGCTCTTTCTCTGTAGTGTACACCGATTATGATGATAATTTTATTGATACAATCAATAGCTGCCTTTTCTCCCAATCATGTGCACCAATCAGGGGTGCTTGCTACTTTTGCCATCTTCTCTTTTATATTCTGTCTCCCCTATAGAGCTAGCAATCTTGTTTTATCATTATTTGTGATGACAAATGGAATTTATAATTTTAGTTATTTAGAATATATAAACATTTATTTTCATTCTTTACAGATGTTTTTGGAAACAAGGCTTCAGAATCGATCTCAGAAGCCGTGGAACATCACTCATTACATCTTCACCGATTCTGATATAGCAGTGGTTGATGATTTAGGACAGATTTTTCGTGACCATCCTAATTTTGATCTGGCTCTGACCTTTAGGAACAACAAGGCTCAACCTTTGAATTCAGGATTTATTGCAGTAAGGGGTACGCCTGATTCAATTTTAAGGTGAATAAACTGTAGTTTTTGTTTAATTGCAATTATGTCATACACTACAAAAATATAAAAAAATCGAGGATCGATGGTATAATGGTATAATTTGCTAGTATTTATGCAGCTTTCACTTAATGTTAAGCATCAGACATGGACTTACCTTGTCTATGTCTGTCATATACATGATCTGCAACTCATCGCTTGATGTTCTCATTGAATTGGAGGGTTTTGGGTAGAGAAGGAGGAGATAGAGAATAAGGAGACAGAATAATATAGATTGATATTGGATTTTATGATAATGTGTTAATGATGATGTGTTACAAAAGATAGAGATAACAATCCTATTTATACTAATTGTAGGATCCTAGTCCTAATTAAATAAGGAAACAAATCTGGTATTATAAATAGGAAATAAATGTTAAGAGATCATCTAGGATGCTCTAAAATATTCTAAGATATAAAAAAGATATTATGAGTTTTAATATATTTTAACACTCTCGCGCATGCTAAAGCCCACAACTAAACACACGAAAAATCTAGGATTCTACTACTATCTAAATATCCTAAGAGATCATCTAGGATGCTCTAAAATATTCAAAGATATAAAAAAGATATTATGCTCATTCTTTTTAGATATTCTAACAGTTCTATATTTCAGGTTTCTAGGGAGAAGTAAAACAATGTTTTATTGGTATGTAATTTGATCTGTGACTAATGTAAAAGGTTGCACATTATACACTACCTATTAACTGAAAAACTATTTAAAGCTTTAACTACAAATAGAAAACGTTAGTTACTAACTTACTATAACAATGTGATGTTTCTTGTTTACTAATAGTGTAAAGAGCAATCCACTGAAAGAAACATTTTTTTTTATGCCAGTTGCCAGCATTCCAATGTCATCCCTGAGTGCAACTGACATTGTTATAATTGATTAAAAGCAGGAATTTTGAATTGCTGTTCTTGCTAATTGCACATTGTGGGACAGTATCCTACATAGAGTGATGTGCTAATACTTTTGATATGCTTCTTTGGTCATTTGCAACCCGTCATTACCATCAGTACCATTGTTTTCTGGATTCTTTTCTCTACTGTGAATTGCTTGAAAATGAGATTATTTTCAATTTATTTACCCCCTTTTTTGGGACGGGAGCATCTGATTCCTGGAACAATGCAGGGCAAAGCTTTTCCTACAAGAAGTTCTGAAAATTTACAGCTCAAAATACATAAATGCTTCCCGCATGCTGGGTGATCAATTAGCTCTTGCTTGGGTTGTGAAGTCAAAACCTCATTTTGATGCCAGCAGGTTTGCTAAAGCACTGGCTTTCTCTGAAGATATTGGTGGTACTTCAGTATTGTTCTTGCCTTGTGCCCTATACAATTGGACTCCGCCTGAGGGTGCTGGTCAATTTCATGGCATGCCATTAGATGTTAAGGTATAAATATTATGCGGAGACACAAATGAACAAAGTATTTAAGTCTGATCATTAGATGAATGCTTGACAGTTATATTTGGATGTTTGGTTATATATTATCCTTATATCTTTTAACACTGTATTCTATTCCTGGTTTATTTCCGGGATGCAGGTTGTTCATTTTAAAGGATCAAGAAAACGTCTAATGCTCGAGTCTTGGAATTTTTATTCGTCTTCTACTGATATTGAAGACATGTTATGCCTTATTTTGGGAAGTGGAAGAACAAAATATGATTTTTGAAAATCACTCAAGAAACTGCATCTTGTGAAATTAATGGCTCCCACTTTCAATACAGAAAATGCCAGTTGGTGCGCTTGTGCCATTACCCTTTTTTATTGGTGAAGGGGCACTGATAGTCCCAAAACCAAAAGGTGGAACTGGACCATTTAATATGCGGATTTGTTCTTTTTATACAGGAGAGTTTTTCAGAACGCACAGTTTTCCACTCCATATCAGGAGCATGTGGAATGTGAGGTTATTTTGAAAAGGTACAGAGGAATGCACATTCTTTTGCAATTGGAGAAGATACTTCATTTATTTGAATTGCTTCCAGTGGGTTGGACTTGATCGATGAGCATGTATGAGCATGAAGGTTGCTTGTTTTCATAAGCATGCGAAATTGAAAGTGTAAGAGGGGGAACCAAAAATTGGTATTCTACAATTTCTACTAAACAAAGTAGTTATGATTATGGAAAGATCATATCAACATTCACTTTACTGAGTGTGGATTGTTGTCGAATTTGTGATACTACCAACACATGCATCAATCATATATCAATCACTTACAATAGTGTTTAAAGAAGCGTGGTTAAAAGTATCCACTTCTTTGTTAAAAGCACTATTAATGATGTTTCTTTTAATAACGCTTCCTAAACCAATATTAAGCACCTTCACACATTTACTTATAATGTTTCCTACCATAAACATTACTAAATAGGCGCTGCTAAAGAACATTTTTGATGTGTACCCATGATACCGCTTCTTCTAAGACGCAAACTTAGATCCCCCTAAGAAAGGACTTCCTAGAAGTACCTTAAGGACCTAAGATCGAACTTCTTGCTACCTAAAAGGTCTGCCATTGGAATGGAGCAAAAGAAATTTGATAATTATTAATTGAAAATGTTTTGATAGAAGTTAGTCAAATTAAGTAAAATCTAATAATCATGTTAAAGTCAGTATTTACATTCTCTACTTTAAAATTGCGTGTTTGATGTTTTCTTTTCTCGATCTACCTTAAGGGCTTGTTTGGACGACATGATAAGATAGATAGGATAAGATGAACTACCTTGTCTTATGTTAATTTGTGGTTTGGTGAGCCAATAGGATCGGGTAAACTTATCATGTTGCTTATCCTATCCTGCTCATTAGGTGGGGGGAAAATTTGAACCAATAAAAAATGATTTGGTTTGTTTTAAGCAACTTTCCTATAAAACCTGAACCAAATCAAACCATTTAAGAACAGGTTGGTTCAGTTTGGATCCGAAAATTATTAAATTTCAAAATATATATAAAAGTAAAATATAATAAATATTAAACTATTAAAATATATATAAATATGTAAATATAATAAATATTAAATATTAAAAATATAAATATTTAATTATAGTAAATGGTTTGGTTCGGTTTAGTTTTAGAATCCTTGAACCCGAGAATCGAACCAATCACCATCAGGTTTGGTTTGGTTCGGTTAGGTTAGGTTCGGACCCGAACACCAAAAAGACCCGAACCAATTTAATTGGTTTGGTTCGGATTTTCGGATTTATCGGGTTATTAGTTCGGGTCTTACACCTCTACTTATTAGTTGAAATTCTTATCCTATGGAGGAAGCTGAGTTAGAAACAAGCAGGATATAAAAAAAATTTGTTTTCCATTTAACCCGATCCTTACTCCCTAACCATAACCCTCTAAGTTCTTCTTTATAAGACAACGAGGTGGTGGCAGCACGACTATAGCAGTGGAGCTTCGACGAGGTGGTGGTGCAGTTGAAGCAGTGAAGCTTCAGCAAGGTGGTGGCGTGAGTGCCATACTTTCCACGTGAAATCGAAGCAAATTTGTGGGTTATATATATTGAAAAGCTTCACCTTTTCCGAATTTGTCTTTTGGATATAATATTATAATTTATATAATATCTTGTCATTATTCATTTTTTCTCGAACACAAGATAGAACAATATAATGTTATCCAATTGATTATCTAGTGGGCATCAAACGTAGGATATGATAATAATTTGTCCTGCTCATATCCTATCATATTCCTAACATGCTCTCTTATCCTATCTGTCATTATCCTATCTGTAACATCCGTTATTTTATGTGTAGTTATGTATGATGCTTAGGTTTAAGGTTTGGATTGTATATCTGAGAGGTGATTTGAGGTATAGAGAACAGCTAGGGTTTCCGGTTAGTGTCTTTTAGATAATTGAGGGTGGAACAAAAAAAAAATTTGGAGTTAAAGAGGAGATTAGGCATTTTGATGGTTAGAGATTGTTCATTAGGTCATAAGGAGCCTATATGTCAAATTTGGGGTCAATCGGACATCGAACGGACCCTGAACGTAAAGAGTTGACTTTCTGGTCAAAAGTCAACGCTCAAGCGTGGCAAACATCACGCTCGAGCGTCCACAATACGCTCAAGCGTGGGTGTGTCCACGCTCAAGCGCCCAAGTCAACCAGACAAGGGCCATGCTTTGACTTGCTACGTGTCAACGGGCGTTGACGTGGCAGCCTCTGAGTGGTTGCATGGCTGCGGTGGTCTTCACGCTCAAGCGTGAAAATTGTCCACGCTCAAGCGTGACCACGCTCAAGCGTGACAAATTCCACGCTCGAGCGTGGCAGCGTGAATCAGAAAAATAAAAAGGGCTTAAGTGACACAAAGTCACTTAAACCATAAGAACGAAACAGAGAGGCAGAGAGCTCACTCTGAGAAAACAGAGAGGAGCATATAGAGAGAGAAAGAGAGAGAGTTTAGTGAGAGAGAGGAGTTCTTGAGTGAGTGTGACTTGCCCGATCGTCCTTTCGCAAAACGGAGTACGTGGTTGCGATCGTAGTGACGATACCTTCATTCTCCTCTTCCGCGTTTCTTCAATAGTCGAAGGTAAATTGTCCTCGTTTATATCGAAAGTCGTTTCGTTACGTTTATCTTTATATCTTTCGTTTCGGTTATCGGAATTCGATTCCGTCTTCGAGGATGAACTCGTGGTAACGTGTGCTTCGTAATGTGATGCTTAGGTGAATTTTTGGAAGCTCCGAGGCCCTAGAACCGTGCTGGGCAGAATTGAACTCGTGGAGGAACCGCTTGTTTCGTCTCGTTTCGTTCATCGTACGACTTCCCAGGTGGGGGAAAGAAACCATTTAACGTCGGAAACGGCGCAGTTACATTTAGTTCGATAATGGCGTAGGGCGACCTAAACCCTACTCGAGAGCGAGTAACGGACAATGTCCATGTCACATTGGGGACTACTTAGTGGTACCAATGATGATATTGAAATTGTGCGTTTATCGTCGTTACGATAAAAATGTACTATTTTATTATTTTATGACTGGCTGTTGTGACTGCTTGAATTAGTTGCGTTGATATGATGATTGATGACTGATACTGAGTGTTGATATATCTTATGAAAATTATTATTGTTATTAATATTATATTGGAATTGATGCCATGATTGATATGATGACATGATGCCATGATTAATATGATGATTTGATGGAAATATGTTATGATGCCATGAGTGTAATGATTATGAGTAGAGTTGAGTAAGTGATGAGATATGTTGAGCATTGATGATGTATTGGGGAAATCATACTTTATGTGTTAGTAGTGCCTAACCGAGATGATTGATGTTATATGATGATGAGATTTTATTGAGGTTAATTATGAGGTGATGATGAGCGGTTAGGGCACTAGGGGATGACCTGAAACATGGTCTGTGATATGTGGACCTGAAACATGGTCGTTTGTGGACCTGAAACATGGTCGTTGGGGTCTATTCCTCGGAGGGAGAATTCCCGGGGTCTAGGCTAACGGCGGACCGTCCCAGACATGATTTCATTTTAGTTGCAGCTATAGTTCATGCGTTGCATGAGCACCCTGGCCGTGGTCCAGAGGTGTGCACCGGTTGTGTAGCTATAGTGCCATTGCTTTGCATGGGCACCCTCCAGCCGCGGACGAGGGTGTGCGCCGGGGCCTCTGGGACGTGTCGATTGTTGTGATATCCGGATATGGCCAACTACCTGAGGAGATTCATACACATTTGCATTGCATCATGATGGGGGTAGAGGAAAAGACCCTAGATGTGAATTGAGGATGCTTGTGTTATATATATATATATAAACTATATTTTGGGAGATGGATGTTTATCGTGGCTGTTATAGAATTAAATGTCGCTAAACCCTTTCCACGTTTGATGTTATATGGCTTCTTATCCCCTTTTCTTTTTCTTTTGTCGTATACTTGTATATATATATTTTGCATAACAGATCCAGATCGTGTTGATGGCGCACTGGGATCACCCATGGATGACTCAGGACCCGGGGTTTCCCCTCTCGGGGACCTTTGAGGTTGAGTGCTTAGATCCGAACGGGTGGCTCGTGGACCCAGTCACTCGCTTCGTTGTGTATACGGGTCCTACGTCCATCACCTCCGGGTTCGGACAGGGAGCGCCGATAGGATTCGTCGGCACGTTCCGCGTTGGCACTACCCTTCCTTTCCAAGTAGGACAGCCAGATGGACACATACCGCCGATGCCGCCGATGCCAGGCATGGCCCCAGATCCCTTCATGGTACCCTTTGAGGTACTAGTTCCAGGACTCGCACCGGCACCAGCACCAGGACCCGAGTTGGCACCTATCCAGGAGGAGGAACCGGTTGCCCCCGCCCAGGACCTGGCACCCCTTCCAGAGGTTCCAGCGCCTCCAGAGATCCGGGCTATGGTTTCAGAGTCTTCTCGAGTATCTACCAGACAGTTTCATCCCCGTGATAGTAGACTTTACCGACAGAGGTTTCAGAGGCAGTCAGACAGGAGCTCGTCCAGTGAGAGCGGAGGAGTGTCCGGACCTGCCGGACCACGGGATGCAGACGAGGGTGGTAGTATTTGATGGCTCGGGCCAGTGCCATCTGTATAGGCGTGAGTGAGGCTTTGTTGTATTTTGAGAGGGGACGGGGTGTGGGGAGAATCAGCGAGGCATCTCCCCTTTTATCTTTTGATGTATTTTCTTTATGTTATGTACCGCCGTTTTGTACATATTTCGGGATCCTACTGATGGGAATCCCTTGACAGTTATGTATTAGGAAATAATGTACATAGTTATCTATATATATATATATATGTGTGTGATGTATGTTGATGTATCTGCTTATTTTCTAGTTACCTTTTTAGTTTTAAATTTTCTGCTATTTTGAATGTGCACGCTTAACGATAATAACAAAATTAGGCTTTAATATTTTGGGTTTTCTTTAATGGGACGTTGGGGCGTCTCATTTGGTGGTATCAGAGCAGTTCGGTTCTGAAACGGACTGTGAGGACTGTGATTAGGGTAAACTGGCCATTTAGTTGGATCCACATTGGATACCGGCTATGCTTAGAAGTTGGGTAGTGAGTCCGATGCGACATCTTTATGGCATATAGTATTTATATTCCAGTTTTATGTAGTATTATATGTCATATTGATGTGGGCTAATGGTTTCTTTTGACAGGATCATGGCTCGAGGCAGAGGTAGAGGACGAGGTAGACGTGGTGGTAGAGCTATCGAGGGTGTCGAGGATGAGTATCAGCCAGCAGCAGGAGTTAGTGGTGGAGGGGAGTCATCCGAGACTCTCCAGACTATCCGTGAGTTAGCATCCGTTCTGTTGCAGCAGGCACAGCAGAACGCTCAGAGGATGCAGAGAGAGGCAGAGTTACAGGACCAGCAGGATAGGAGGAGAGCTGCTGAGGCTGAGGATGCGGGGTTGGCTACCTTTCTGAAAGGTAAGCCACCACAGTTTGGAGGAGAGTATGACCCAGAGCGGGCTGAGTGGTGGATACAGGAGTTGGAGAAGATCTTCGACACTATGAGATGTAGAGATAACAGGAAGGTGACTTATGCCGCCTTCATGCTGACTGGAGGAGCCGAGTCATGGTGGAGAGGCAAGAGGAGGTTGCTTGAGACTGAGGGCAGGATGATCAGTTGGGATCTGTTCAGGGAGTGTTTCTTCGAGAAGTACTTTCCACGGCTAGTCAGACGCGAGAAGGAGAGAGAGTTCATGAGTCTTCAGCAGGGAGACAGGTCTGTTGGTGACTATGCGGCCAGATTTGAGGCCCTGATTCAGTTTTCTGAGTTCTACCAGAGATTTCCAGATGAGGATTGGATGTGCCGGAGATTTGAGGAGGGTTTACGGCATGAGCTGAGGAGGGCTATAGTGCCCTTGGATATTTTGAGCTTCCCAGAGCTAGTAGAGAGGTGCAGTGCCATTGAGAGCATGGACCAGAGGCAGGCTGCGGAGCAGAGACAGCAGCGGAGTGGGGGTCCTACCAGAGCAGGCCATCAGAGGAGAGGGGATAGAGGTTCTCAGTGGAGGAGAGCACCATACGCTAGACCCGAACAGGGTACTCAGACGAATGCACCACCAGTATCAGTGAGTAGAGAGGGTCAGCAGCAGAGAGGCCCAGTATGTTTCAGATGCGGAGGTCCGCACTACATCAGAGATTGTACAGATAGATCGGGTTGCTATGTATGTGGCAAACCCGGTCACCTTGCTAGAGATTGCCGACAGAGAGCAGGGCAGCATCAGCCAGCTGCCGGTAAAGGGGCCAGTAGTTCTAGAGGTGGATCTGGGAGAGGAGTTCTAGCGGCAGGACGACAGACCGCCAGACCTCAGGCCACGGGGAGGGTGTTTACGGTGAGAGGATCTGAGTCCTCTCAGTCTGCAGATCTTATTCAAGGTATGTGTTTACTATCTGGCAGACTCTCGCGTGTGTTGTTTGACTCAGGCGCTACGCATTCATTTGTTTCACATGAGTGTGTAGATCATTTACATTTGCCCGTTTCTCGATTACCATATACTTTGACAGTATCTACCCCTACTAGTGATCCTTTGATCACCATGTCTGTTTGCCTACAGTGTCCTATCGTGGTTGAAAATAGGGCATTCCTCGTAGATCTCATCTGTTTGCCGATGCAACAGATAGATGTTATCCTTGGCATGGATTGGCTATCGGCCAACCATGTAGTGTTAAACTGTGCCCAAAAGACTTTATCCTTCCTTGAGCCTTCTAGCATGGTATCTGCCAATGAAGGAGCAACTATGAGAAGTGATGATTCTCAGCAGTATGTGATGCTTTTCTCTTTGGAAGCTAAGGAGACTCCAAGTATAGATTCTATGCCTATCGTGAGAGAGTTTCCCGAGGTTTTCCCTCCTGATGTTCCAGGTTTGCCGCCAGAGAGGGAGGTTGAATTCACCATAGATCTCATGCCAGGGGCAGGACCCATATCAGTAGCTCCTTATCGGATGTCACCTGTGGAGTTGGCAGAGTTAAAGAAACAACTGGATGATATGATGAAAAAGGAATTCATCAGACCGAGTGTATCACCGTGGGGAGCACCAGTATTGTTTGTGAAGAAAAAGGATGGAAGTGCTAGGTTGTGTACGGACTATAGACAGTTAAACAAGGTTACAATCAAGAACAAATATCCGTTGCCTAGGATAGATGATCTGATGGATCAGTTGAAGGGAGCTTCGGTGTTTTCTAAGATAGATTTAAGATCAGGATACCATCAGATTAGGGTAAAGAAGGAGGATATACCTAAAACTGCTTTCAGAACAAGGTATGGGCACTATGAGTATCTAGTTATGCCTTTTGGTGTAACTAATGCCCCAGCAGTATTCATGGATTACATGAACAGGATCTTTAGACCGTTCCTCGACAAGTTTGTTGTGGTGTTTATTGATGACATTCTTATCTACTCCCGTAGCCGGGAAGAGCACGAGGAACATCTGAGAGTGGTGTTGTAGGTGTTGAAGGATAGGCAGTTGTACGCTAAGCTATCCAAATGTGAATTTTGGTTAGAGGAAGTACAGTTCCTAGGTCATATAATCAATAAGGAAGGGATAGCTGTAGATCCAGTTAAGGTAGAGGCAGTGATTAGGTGGGAGAGGCCTAAGTCGGTAACCGAGGTGAGAAGTTTCCTAGGATTAGCCGGGTATTACAGGAGGTTTATTGAGGGTTTCTCCAAGATTGCGTTGCCTATGACGCAGTTAACGCGAAAAGGTACGGCGTTTGTTTGGACCGAAAGATGTGAGGAGAGCTTTCAAAAGCTAAAGGAGAAGTTGACTATATCTCCTGTGCTGACATTACCAGAACCATTAGGACAGTTTGACGTGTACTGTGACGCGTCATATCAAGGTTTGGGTTGTGTTTTGATGCAAGAGGGGAGAGTAGTGGCTTACGCTTCCCGACAGTTGAGGGTTCATGAAAGAAACTACCCGACTCATGATCTGGAATTGGCAGCCATAGTGTTCGCATTGAAGATATGGCGACACTATTTGTATGGAGCCAAGTTTAATGTGTTCAGCGATCATAAGAGTTTAAAGTATCTGTTTGATCAGAAGGAGCTGCACATGAGACAGCGTAGATGTATGGAATTTATTAAGGATTATGAGTTTGATCTTCAATACCATCCTGGGAAAGCTAATGTTGTGGCGGATGCACTGAGTCGGAAATCTTTGCACGTATCCGCAATGATGGTGAAAGAGATGGGATTGCTTGAACAGTTTAGAGACTTGAACCTAGGTATGGAGTTGGCTGAGGATAGAATATGCTTAGGTATGATCACTATTAGCAGTGAGTTTTTGAGAGACCTCAGGTTTAAGCAAGTTCAGGATGAATACCTGCGAGATATAAGTCGAGGCATAGATGAAGGGAAAGTTTCAGAGTTTAGGAAAGGATCCGATGGTGTATTAAGGTTTAGAGATCGGATATGTGTGCCCGAGGACTTAGAGATTAGGAAGATGATTTTAGAGGAGGCACATAAGAGTAAGTTGAGTTTCCACCCGGGAGCCACCAAGATGTATCAAGATTTGAAGAAAATGTTTTGGTGGCCAAAGATGAAGAAGGAAGTGGCCGAGTATGTTCTATCATGTCTAGTGTGCCAGAAAGCTAAGATAGAGCATCAGAAGCCAGCAGGGTTGTTACAGTCCTTGGATATCCCAGAGTGGAAGTGGGATAGCATAGCGATGGACTTTGTGGTTGGATTACCACGAACTCCGAAGAAGTTTGATGCGATTTGGGTTATCATTGATAGGCTAACGAAGTGTGCTCACTTCTTACCTATTGGTGAGAGTTATAGTCTTGAGAAGTTGACCCAGATTTACATCAAGGAAGTAGTGAGGTTGCACGGTGTACCATCGAGTATTGTCTCCGATCGGGATCCTAGATTTACATCTAGATTTTGGAGACAGTTACACAATGCTTTGGGAACCAAGTTGAGGATGAGTTCAGCTTATCATCCTCAGACGGATGGGCAGTCAGAAAGAACAATTCAATCATTGGAGGATCTTTTAAGAGCGTGTGTGTTAGAACATGTTGGCAGTTGGGATGAATTCCTACCCTTGATTGAGTTCACATACAATAACAGTTTCCATAGTAGTATCGGAATGGCACCGTATGAGGCTCTCTATGGAAGAAAATGCAGAACCCCGTTGTGTTGGTATGAGACTGGCGAGAGCCAAGTGTTAGGTCCCGATGTGGTACAGCAAACAACGGAGCAAGTCAAGAAGATAAGAGAGAAAATGAGGGAAGCGCAGGATAGGCAGAGGAGCTACAGTAATAAAAGGAGGAGACCCTTAGAGTTCCAAGAAGGTGATCACGTATTCTTGAGAGTCACTCCGAAGACCGGAATTGGTAGAGCTATAAAGTCTAGAAAGCTCACTCCTCGATTTATTGGACCATTTCAGATTCTTCGACGAATTGGTTCAGTAGCCTACCAGATAGCCTTACCCCCTTACCTCTCCAACCTTCACGATGTATTTCATGTTTCTCAATTGAGAAAATATTTCCCCGATCCTTCTCATGTAATTGAGCCAGAGTCAATACAACTCCGAGAGAATCTAGAATTTGAGGCTCTACCGTCTAAGATTGCAGACAGAAGGATTAAAGAACTCCGTGGTAAACAGATTCCCCTGGTCAAGGTCATTTGGGATAGCGTTACCGGAGATGCTACTTGGGAGCGAGAGGCAGATATGCAGCAGCAGTACCCCCATTTATTCTCAGGTATGTAATTCCGGGGACGGAATTTCTTTTAAGGGGGGTAGAAATGTAACATCTGTTATTTTATGTGTAGTTATGTATGATGCTTAGGTTTAAGGTTTGGATTGTATATCTGAGAGGTGATTTGAGGTATAGAGAACAGCTAGGGTTTCCGGTTAGTGTCTTTTAGATAATTGAGGGTGGAACAAAAAAAAAATTTGGAGTTAAAGAGGAGATTAGGCATTTTGATGGTTAGAGATTGTTCATTAGGTCATAAGGAGCCTATATGTCAAATTTGGGGTCAATCGGACATCGAACGGACCCTGAACGTAAAGAGTTGACTTTCTGGTCAAAAGTCAACGCTCAAGCGTGGCAAACATCACGCTCGAGCGTCCACAATACGCTCAAGCGTGGGTGTGTCCACGCTCAAGCGCCCAAGTCAACCAGACAAGGGCCATGCTTTGACTTGCTACGTGTCAACGGGCGTTGACGTGGCAGCCTCTGAGTGGTTGCATGGCTGCGGTGGTCTTCACGCTCAAGCGTGAAAATTGTCCACGCTCAAGCGTGACCACGCTCAAGCGTGACAAATTCCACGCTCGAGCGTGGCAGCGTGAATCAGAAAAATAAAAAGGGCTTAAGTGACACAAAGTCACTTAAACCATAAGAACGAAACAGAGAGGCAGAGAGCTCACTCTGAGAAAACAGAGAGGAGCATATAGAGAGAGAAAGAGAGAGAGTTTAGTGAGAGAGAGGAGTTCTTGAGTGAGTGTGACTTGCCCGATCGTCCTTTCGCAAAACGGAGTACGTGGTTGCGATCGTAGTGACGATACCTTCATTCTCCTCTTCCGCGTTTCTTCAATAGTCGAAGGTAAATTGTCCTCGTTTATATCGAAAGTCGTTTCGTTACGTTTATCTTTATATCTTTCGTTTCGGTTATCGGAATTCGATTCCGTCTTCGAGGATGAACTCGTGGTAACGTGTGCTTCGTAATGTGATGCTTAGGTGAATTTTTGGAAGCTCCGAGGCCCTAGAACCGTGCTGGGCAGAATTGAACTCGTGGAGGAACCGCTTGTTTCGTCTCGTTTCGTTCATCGTACGACTTCCCAGGTGGGGGAAAGAAACCATTTAACGTCGGAAACGGCGCAGTTACATTTAGTTCGATAATGGCGTAGGGCGACCTAAACCCTACTCGAGAGCGAGTAACGGACAATGTCCATGTCACATTGGGGACTACTTAGTGGTACCAATGATGATATTGAAATTGTGCGTTTATCGTCGTTACGATAAAAATGTACTATTTTATTATTTTATGACTGGCTGTTGTGACTGCTTGAATTAGTTGCGTTGATATGATGATTGATGACTGATACTGAGTGTTGATATATCTTATGAAAATTATTATTGTTATTAATATTATATTGGAATTGATGCCATGATTGATATGATGACATGATGCCATGATTAATATGATGATTTGATGGAAATATGTTATGATGCCATGAGTGTAATGATTATGAGTAGAGTTGAGTAAGTGATGAGATATGTTGAGCATTGATGATGTATTGGGGAAATCATACTTTATGTGTTAGTAGTGCCTAACCGAGATGATTGATGTTATATGATGATGAGATTTTATTGAGGTTAATTATGAGGTGATGATGAGCGGTTAGGGCACTAGGGGATGACCTGAAACATGGTCTGTGATATGTGGACCTGAAACATGGTCGTTTGTGGACCTGAAACATGGTCGTTGGGGTCTATTCCTCGGAGGGAGAATTCCCGGGGTCTAGGCTAACGGCGGACCGTCCCAGACATGATTTCATTTTAGTTGCAGCTATAGTTCATGCGTTGCATGAGCACCCTGGCCGTGGTCCAGAGGTGTGCACCGGTTGTGTAGCTATAGTGCCATTGCTTTGCATGGGCACCCTCCAGCCGCGGACGAGGGTGTGCGCCGGGGCCTCTGGGACGTGTCGATTGTTGTGATATCCGGATATGGCCAACTACCTGAGGAGATTCATACACATTTGCATTGCATCATGATGGGGGTAGAGGAAAAGACCCTAGATGTGAATTGAGGATGCTTGTGTTATATATATATATATAAACTATATTTTGGGAGATGGATGTTTATCGTGGCTGTTATAGAATTAAATGTCGCTAAACCCTTTCCACGTTTGATGTTATATGGCTTCTTATCCCCTTTTCTTTTTCTTTTGTCGTATACTTGTATATATATATTTTGCATAACAGATCCAGATCGTGTTGATGGCGCACTGGGATCACCCATGGATGACTCAGGACCCGGGGTTTCCCCTCTCGGGGACCTTTGAGGTTGAGTGCTTAGATCCGAACGGGTGGCTCGTGGACCCAGTCACTCGCTTCGTTGTGTATACGGGTCCTACGTCCATCACCTCCGGGTTCGGACAGGGAGCGCCGATAGGATTCGTCGGCACGTTCCGCGTTGGCACTACCCTTCCTTTCCAAGTAGGACAGCCAGATGGACACATACCGCCGATGCCGCCGATGCCAGGCATGGCCCCAGATCCCTTCATGGTACCCTTTGAGGTACTAGTTCCAGGACTCGCACCGGCACCAGCACCAGGACCCGAGTTGGCACCTATCCAGGAGGAGGAACCGGTTGCCCCCGCCCAGGACCTGGCACCCCTTCCAGAGGTTCCAGCGCCTCCAGAGATCCGGGCTATGGTTTCAGAGTCTTCTCGAGTATCTACCAGACAGTTTCATCCCCGTGATAGTAGACTTTACCGACAGAGGTTTCAGAGGCAGTCAGACAGGAGCTCGTCCAGTGAGAGCGGAGGAGTGTCCGGACCTGCCGGACCACGGGATGCAGACGAGGGTGGTAGTATTTGATGGCTCGGGCCAGTGCCATCTGTATAGGCGTGAGTGAGGCTTTGTTGTATTTTGAGAGGGGACGGGGTGTGGGGAGAATCAGCGAGGCATCTCCCCTTTTATCTTTTGATGTATTTTCTTTATGTTATGTACCGCCGTTTTGTACATATTTCGGGATCCTACTGATGGGAATCCCTTGACAGTTATGTATTAGGAAATAATGTACATAGTTATCTATATATATATATATATGTGTGTGATGTATGTTGATGTATCTGCTTATTTTCTAGTTACCTTTTTAGTTTTAAATTTTCTGCTATTTTGAATGTGCACGCTTAACGATAATAACAAAATTAGGCTTTAATATTTTGGGTTTTCTTTAATGGGACGTTGGGGCGTCTCATTTGGTGGTATCAGAGCAGTTCGGTTCTGAAACGGACTGTGAGGACTGTGATTAGGGTAAACTGGCCATTTAGTTGGATCCACATTGGATACCGGCTATGCTTAGAAGTTGGGTAGTGAGTCCGATGCGACATCTTTATGGCATATAGTATTTATATTCCAGTTTTATGTAGTATTATATGTCATATTGATGTGGGCTAATGGTTTCTTTTGACAGGATCATGGCTCGAGGCAGAGGTAGAGGACGAGGTAGACGTGGTGGTAGAGCTATCGAGGGTGTCGAGGATGAGTATCAGCCAGCAGCAGGAGTTAGTGGTGGAGGGGAGTCATCCGAGACTCTCCAGACTATCCGTGAGTTAGCATCCGTTCTGTTGCAGCAGGCACAGCAGAACGCTCAGAGGATGCAGAGAGAGGCAGAGTTACAGGACCAGCAGGATAGGAGGAGAGCTGCTGAGGCTGAGGATGCGGGGTTGGCTACCTTTCTGAAAGGTAAGCCACCACAGTTTGGAGGAGAGTATGACCCAGAGCGGGCTGAGTGGTGGATACAGGAGTTGGAGAAGATCTTCGACACTATGAGATGTAGAGATAACAGGAAGGTGACTTATGCCGCCTTCATGCTGACTGGAGGAGCCGAGTCATGGTGGAGAGGCAAGAGGAGGTTGCTTGAGACTGAGGGCAGGATGATCAGTTGGGATCTGTTCAGGGAGTGTTTCTTCGAGAAGTACTTTCCACGGCTAGTCAGACGCGAGAAGGAGAGAGAGTTCATGAGTCTTCAGCAGGGAGACAGGTCTGTTGGTGACTATGCGGCCAGATTTGAGGCCCTGATTCAGTTTTCTGAGTTCTACCAGAGATTTCCAGATGAGGATTGGATGTGCCGGAGATTTGAGGAGGGTTTACGGCATGAGCTGAGGAGGGCTATAGTGCCCTTGGATATTTTGAGCTTCCCAGAGCTAGTAGAGAGGTGCAGTGCCATTGAGAGCATGGACCAGAGGCAGGCTGCGGAGCAGAGACAGCAGCGGAGTGGGGGTCCTACCAGAGCAGGCCATCAGAGGAGAGGGGATAGAGGTTCTCAGTGGAGGAGAGCACCATACGCTAGACCCGAACAGGGTACTCAGACGAATGCACCACCAGTATCAGTGAGTAGAGAGGGTCAGCAGCAGAGAGGCCCAGTATGTTTCAGATGCGGAGGTCCGCACTACATCAGAGATTGTACAGATAGATCGGGTTGCTATGTATGTGGCAAACCCGGTCACCTTGCTAGAGATTGCCGACAGAGAGCAGGGCAGCATCAGCCAGCTGCCGGTAAAGGGGCCAGTAGTTCTAGAGGTGGATCTGGGAGAGGAGTTCTAGCGGCAGGACGACAGACCGCCAGACCTCAGGCCACGGGGAGGGTGTTTACGGTGAGAGGATCTGAGTCCTCTCAGTCTGCAGATCTTATTCAAGGTATGTGTTTACTATCTGGCAGACTCTCGCGTGTGTTGTTTGACTCAGGCGCTACGCATTCATTTGTTTCACATGAGTGTGTAGATCATTTACATTTGCCCGTTTCTCGATTACCATATACTTTGACAGTATCTACCCCTACTAGTGATCCTTTGATCACCATGTCTGTTTGCCTACAGTGTCCTATCGTGGTTGAAAATAGGGCATTCCTCGTAGATCTCATCTGTTTGCCGATGCAACAGATAGATGTTATCCTTGGCATGGATTGGCTATCGGCCAACCATGTAGTGTTAAACTGTGCCCAAAAGACTTTATCCTTCCTTGAGCCTTCTAGCATGGTATCTGCCAATGAAGGAGCAACTATGAGAAGTGATGATTCTCAGCAGTATGTGATGCTTTTCTCTTTGGAAGCTAAGGAGACTCCAAGTATAGATTCTATGCCTATCGTGAGAGAGTTTCCCGAGGTTTTCCCTCCTGATGTTCCAGGTTTGCCGCCAGAGAGGGAGGTTGAATTCACCATAGATCTCATGCCAGGGGCAGGACCCATATCAGTAGCTCCTTATCGGATGTCACCTGTGGAGTTGGCAGAGTTAAAGAAACAACTGGATGATATGATGAAAAAGGAATTCATCAGACCGAGTGTATCACCGTGGGGAGCACCAGTATTGTTTGTGAAGAAAAAGGATGGAAGTGCTAGGTTGTGTACGGACTATAGACAGTTAAACAAGGTTACAATCAAGAACAAATATCCGTTGCCTAGGATAGATGATCTGATGGATCAGTTGAAGGGAGCTTCGGTGTTTTCTAAGATAGATTTAAGATCAGGATACCATCAGATTAGGGTAAAGAAGGAGGATATACCTAAAACTGCTTTCAGAACAAGGTATGGGCACTATGAGTATCTAGTTATGCCTTTTGGTGTAACTAATGCCCCAGCAGTATTCATGGATTACATGAACAGGATCTTTAGACCGTTCCTCGACAAGTTTGTTGTGGTGTTTATTGATGACATTCTTATCTACTCCCGTAGCCGGGAAGAGCACGAGGAACATCTGAGAGTGGTGTTGTAGGTGTTGAAGGATAGGCAGTTGTACGCTAAGCTATCCAAATGTGAATTTTGGTTAGAGGAAGTACAGTTCCTAGGTCATATAATCAATAAGGAAGGGATAGCTGTAGATCCAGTTAAGGTAGAGGCAGTGATTAGGTGGGAGAGGCCTAAGTCGGTAACCGAGGTGAGAAGTTTCCTAGGATTAGCCGGGTATTACAGGAGGTTTATTGAGGGTTTCTCCAAGATTGCGTTGCCTATGACGCAGTTAACGCGAAAAGGTACGGCGTTTGTTTGGACCGAAAGATGTGAGGAGAGCTTTCAAAAGCTAAAGGAGAAGTTGACTATATCTCCTGTGCTGACATTACCAGAACCATTAGGACAGTTTGACGTGTACTGTGACGCGTCATATCAAGGTTTGGGTTGTGTTTTGATGCAAGAGGGGAGAGTAGTGGCTTACGCTTCCCGACAGTTGAGGGTTCATGAAAGAAACTACCCGACTCATGATCTGGAATTGGCAGCCATAGTGTTCGCATTGAAGATATGGCGACACTATTTGTATGGAGCCAAGTTTAATGTGTTCAGCGATCATAAGAGTTTAAAGTATCTGTTTGATCAGAAGGAGCTGCACATGAGACAGCGTAGATGTATGGAATTTATTAAGGATTATGAGTTTGATCTTCAATACCATCCTGGGAAAGCTAATGTTGTGGCGGATGCACTGAGTCGGAAATCTTTGCACGTATCCGCAATGATGGTGAAAGAGATGGGATTGCTTGAACAGTTTAGAGACTTGAACCTAGGTATGGAGTTGGCTGAGGATAGAATATGCTTAGGTATGATCACTATTAGCAGTGAGTTTTTGAGAGACCTCAGGTTTAAGCAAGTTCAGGATGAATACCTGCGAGATATAAGTCGAGGCATAGATGAAGGGAAAGTTTCAGAGTTTAGGAAAGGATCCGATGGTGTATTAAGGTTTAGAGATCGGATATGTGTGCCCGAGGACTTAGAGATTAGGAAGATGATTTTAGAGGAGGCACATAAGAGTAAGTTGAGTTTCCACCCGGGAGCCACCAAGATGTATCAAGATTTGAAGAAAATGTTTTGGTGGCCAAAGATGAAGAAGGAAGTGGCCGAGTATGTTCTATCATGTCTAGTGTGCCAGAAAGCTAAGATAGAGCATCAGAAGCCAGCAGGGTTGTTACAGTCCTTGGATATCCCAGAGTGGAAGTGGGATAGCATAGCGATGGACTTTGTGGTTGGATTACCACGAACTCCGAAGAAGTTTGATGCGATTTGGGTTATCATTGATAGGCTAACGAAGTGTGCTCACTTCTTACCTATTGGTGAGAGTTATAGTCTTGAGAAGTTGACCCAGATTTACATCAAGGAAGTAGTGAGGTTGCACGGTGTACCATCGAGTATTGTCTCCGATCGGGATCCTAGATTTACATCTAGATTTTGGAGACAGTTACACAATGCTTTGGGAACCAAGTTGAGGATGAGTTCAGCTTATCATCCTCAGACGGATGGGCAGTCAGAAAGAACAATTCAATCATTGGAGGATCTTTTAAGAGCGTGTGTGTTAGAACATGTTGGCAGTTGGGATGAATTCCTACCCTTGATTGAGTTCACATACAATAACAGTTTCCATAGTAGTATCGGAATGGCACCGTATGAGGCTCTCTATGGAAGAAAATGCAGAACCCCGTTGTGTTGGTATGAGACTGGCGAGAGCCAAGTGTTAGGTCCCGATGTGGTACAGCAAACAACGGAGCAAGTCAAGAAGATAAGAGAGAAAATGAGGGAAGCGCAGGATAGGCAGAGGAGCTACAGTAATAAAAGGAGGAGACCCTTAGAGTTCCAAGAAGGTGATCACGTATTCTTGAGAGTCACTCCGAAGACCGGAATTGGTAGAGCTATAAAGTCTAGAAAGCTCACTCCTCGATTTATTGGACCATTTCAGATTCTTCGACGAATTGGTTCAGTAGCCTACCAGATAGCCTTACCCCCTTACCTCTCCAACCTTCACGATGTATTTCATGTTTCTCAATTGAGAAAATATTTCCCCGATCCTTCTCATGTAATTGAGCCAGAGTCAATACAACTCCGAGAGAATCTAGAATTTGAGGCTCTACCGTCTAAGATTGCAGACAGAAGGATTAAAGAACTCCGTGGTAAACAGATTCCCCTGGTCAAGGTCATTTGGGATAGCGTTACCGGAGATGCTACTTGGGAGCGAGAGGCAGATATGCAGCAGCAGTACCCCCATTTATTCTCAGGTATGTAATTCCGGGGACGGAATTTCTTTTAAGGGGGGTAGAAATGTAACATCTGTTATTTTATGTGTAGTTATGTATGATGCTTAGGTTTAAGGTTTGGATTGTATATCTGAGAGGTGATTTGAGGTATAGAGAACAGCTAGGGTTTCCGGTTAGTGTCTTTTAGATAATTGAGGGTGGAACAAAAAAAAAATTTGGAGTTAAAGAGGAGATTAGGCATTTTGATGGTTAGAGATTGTTCATTAGGTCATAAGGAGCCTATATGTCAAATTTGGGGTCAATCGGACATCGAACGGACCCTGAACGTAAAGAGTTGACTTTCTGGTCAAAAGTCAACGCTCAAGCGTGGCAAACATCACGCTCGAGCGTCCACAATACGCTCAAGCGTGGGTGTGTCCACGCTCAAGCGCCCAAGTCAACCAGACAAGGGCCATGCTTTGACTTGCTACGTGTCAACGGGCGTTGACGTGGCAGCCTCTGAGTGGTTGCATGGCTGCGGTGGTCTTCACGCTCAAGCGTGAAAATTGTCCACGCTCAAGCGTGACCACGCTCAAGCGTGACAAATTCCACGCTCGAGCGTGGCAGCGTGAATCAGAAAAATAAAAAGGGCTTAAGTGACACAAAGTCACTTAAACCATAAGAACGAAACAGAGAGGCAGAGAGCTCACTCTGAGAAAACAGAGAGGAGCATATAGAGAGAGAAAGAGAGAGAGTTTAGTGAGAGAGAGGAGTTCTTGAGTGAGTGTGACTTGCCCGATCGTCCTTTCGCAAAACGGAGTACGTGGTTGCGATCGTAGTGACGATACCTTCATTCTCCTCTTCCGCGTTTCTTCAATAGTCGAAGGTAAATTGTCCTCGTTTATATCGAAAGTCGTTTCGTTACGTTTATCTTTATATCTTTCGTTTCGGTTATCGGAATTCGATTCCGTCTTCGAGGATGAACTCGTGGTAACGTGTGCTTCGTAATGTGATGCTTAGGTGAATTTTTGGAAGCTCCGAGGCCCTAGAACCGTGCTGGGCAGAATTGAACTCGTGGAGGAACCGCTTGTTTCGTCTCGTTTCGTTCATCGTACGACTTCCCAGGTGGGGGAAAGAAACCATTTAACGTCGGAAACGGCGCAGTTACATTTAGTTCGATAATGGCGTAGGGCGACCTAAACCCTACTCGAGAGCGAGTAACGGACAATGTCCATGTCACATTGGGGACTACTTAGTGGTACCAATGATGATATTGAAATTGTGCGTTTATCGTCGTTACGATAAAAATGTACTATTTTATTATTTTATGACTGGCTGTTGTGACTGCTTGAATTAGTTGCGTTGATATGATGATTGATGACTGATACTGAGTGTTGATATATCTTATGAAAATTATTATTGTTATTAATATTATATTGGAATTGATGCCATGATTGATATGATGACATGATGCCATGATTAATATGATGATTTGATGGAAATATGTTATGATGCCATGAGTGTAATGATTATGAGTAGAGTTGAGTAAGTGATGAGATATGTTGAGCATTGATGATGTATTGGGGAAATCATACTTTATGTGTTAGTAGTGCCTAACCGAGATGATTGATGTTATATGATGATGAGATTTTATTGAGGTTAATTATGAGGTGATGATGAGCGGTTAGGGCACTAGGGGATGACCTGAAACATGGTCTGTGATATGTGGACCTGAAACATGGTCGTTTGTGGACCTGAAACATGGTCGTTGGGGTCTATTCCTCGGAGGGAGAATTCCCGGGGTCTAGGCTAACGGCGGACCGTCCCAGACATGATTTCATTTTAGTTGCAGCTATAGTTCATGCGTTGCATGAGCACCCTGGCCGTGGTCCAGAGGTGTGCACCGGTTGTGTAGCTATAGTGCCATTGCTTTGCATGGGCACCCTCCAGCCGCGGACGAGGGTGTGCGCCGGGGCCTCTGGGACGTGTCGATTGTTGTGATATCCGGATATGGCCAACTACCTGAGGAGATTCATACACATTTGCATTGCATCATGATGGGGGTAGAGGAAAAGACCCTAGATGTGAATTGAGGATGCTTGTGTTATATATATATATATAAACTATATTTTGGGAGATGGATGTTTATCGTGGCTGTTATAGAATTAAATGTCGCTAAACCCTTTCCACGTTTGATGTTATATGGCTTCTTATCCCCTTTTCTTTTTCTTTTGTCGTATACTTGTATATATATATTTTGCATAACAGATCCAGATCGTGTTGATGGCGCACTGGGATCACCCATGGATGACTCAGGACCCGGGGTTTCCCCTCTCGGGGACCTTTGAGGTTGAGTGCTTAGATCCGAACGGGTGGCTCGTGGACCCAGTCACTCGCTTCGTTGTGTATACGGGTCCTACGTCCATCACCTCCGGGTTCGGACAGGGAGCGCCGATAGGATTCGTCGGCACGTTCCGCGTTGGCACTACCCTTCCTTTCCAAGTAGGACAGCCAGATGGACACATACCGCCGATGCCGCCGATGCCAGGCATGGCCCCAGATCCCTTCATGGTACCCTTTGAGGTACTAGTTCCAGGACTCGCACCGGCACCAGCACCAGGACCCGAGTTGGCACCTATCCAGGAGGAGGAACCGGTTGCCCCCGCCCAGGACCTGGCACCCCTTCCAGAGGTTCCAGCGCCTCCAGAGATCCGGGCTATGGTTTCAGAGTCTTCTCGAGTATCTACCAGACAGTTTCATCCCCGTGATAGTAGACTTTACCGACAGAGGTTTCAGAGGCAGTCAGACAGGAGCTCGTCCAGTGAGAGCGGAGGAGTGTCCGGACCTGCCGGACCACGGGATGCAGACGAGGGTGGTAGTATTTGATGGCTCGGGCCAGTGCCATCTGTATAGGCGTGAGTGAGGCTTTGTTGTATTTTGAGAGGGGACGGGGTGTGGGGAGAATCAGCGAGGCATCTCCCCTTTTATCTTTTGATGTATTTTCTTTATGTTATGTACCGCCGTTTTGTACATATTTCGGGATCCTACTGATGGGAATCCCTTGACAGTTATGTATTAGGAAATAATGTACATAGTTATCTATATATATATATATATGTGTGTGATGTATGTTGATGTATCTGCTTATTTTCTAGTTACCTTTTTAGTTTTAAATTTTCTGCTATTTTGAATGTGCACGCTTAACGATAATAACAAAATTAGGCTTTAATATTTTGGGTTTTCTTTAATGGGACGTTGGGGCGTCTCATTTGGTGGTATCAGAGCAGTTCGGTTCTGAAACGGACTGTGAGGACTGTGATTAGGGTAAACTGGCCATTTAGTTGGATCCACATTGGATACCGGCTATGCTTAGAAGTTGGGTAGTGAGTCCGATGCGACATCTTTATGGCATATAGTATTTATATTCCAGTTTTATGTAGTATTATATGTCATATTGATGTGGGCTAATGGTTTCTTTTGACAGGATCATGGCTCGAGGCAGAGGTAGAGGACGAGGTAGACGTGGTGGTAGAGCTATCGAGGGTGTCGAGGATGAGTATCAGCCAGCAGCAGGAGTTAGTGGTGGAGGGGAGTCATCCGAGACTCTCCAGACTATCCGTGAGTTAGCATCCGTTCTGTTGCAGCAGGCACAGCAGAACGCTCAGAGGATGCAGAGAGAGGCAGAGTTACAGGACCAGCAGGATAGGAGGAGAGCTGCTGAGGCTGAGGATGCGGGGTTGGCTACCTTTCTGAAAGGTAAGCCACCACAGTTTGGAGGAGAGTATGACCCAGAGCGGGCTGAGTGGTGGATACAGGAGTTGGAGAAGATCTTCGACACTATGAGATGTAGAGATAACAGGAAGGTGACTTATGCCGCCTTCATGCTGACTGGAGGAGCCGAGTCATGGTGGAGAGGCAAGAGGAGGTTGCTTGAGACTGAGGGCAGGATGATCAGTTGGGATCTGTTCAGGGAGTGTTTCTTCGAGAAGTACTTTCCACGGCTAGTCAGACGCGAGAAGGAGAGAGAGTTCATGAGTCTTCAGCAGGGAGACAGGTCTGTTGGTGACTATGCGGCCAGATTTGAGGCCCTGATTCAGTTTTCTGAGTTCTACCAGAGATTTCCAGATGAGGATTGGATGTGCCGGAGATTTGAGGAGGGTTTACGGCATGAGCTGAGGAGGGCTATAGTGCCCTTGGATATTTTGAGCTTCCCAGAGCTAGTAGAGAGGTGCAGTGCCATTGAGAGCATGGACCAGAGGCAGGCTGCGGAGCAGAGGACAGCAGCGGAGTGGGGGTCCTACCAGAGCAGGCCATCAGAGGAGAGGGGATAGAGGTTCTCAGTGGAGGAGAGCACCATACGCTAGACCCGAACAGGGTACTCAGACGAATGCACCACCAGTATCAGTGAGTAGAGAGGGTCAGCAGCAGAGAGGCCCAGTATGTTTCAGATGCGGAGGTCCGCACTACATCAGAGATTGTACAGATAGATCGGGTTGCTATGTATGTGGCAAACCCGGTCACCTTGCTAGAGATTGCCGACAGAGAGCAGGGCAGCATCAGCCAGCTGCCGGTAAAGGGGCCAGTAGTTCTAGAGGTGGATCTGGGAGAGGAGTTCTAGCGGCAGGACGACAGACCGCCAGACCTCAGGCCACGGGGAGGGTGTTTACGGTGAGAGGATCTGAGTCCTCTCAGTCTGCAGATCTTATTCAAGGTATGTGTTTACTATCTGGCAGACTCTCGCGTGTGTTGTTTGACTCAGGCGCTACGCATTCATTTGTTTCACATGAGTGTGTAGATCATTTACATTTGCCCGTTTCTCGATTACCATATACTTTGACAGTATCTACCCCTACTAGTGATCCTTTGATCACCATGTCTGTTTGCCTACAGTGTCCTATCGTGGTTGAAAATAGGGCATTCCTCGTAGATCTCATCTGTTTGCCGATGCAACAGATAGATGTTATCCTTGGCATGGATTGGCTATCGGCCAACCATGTAGTGTTAAACTGTGCCCAAAAGACTTTATCCTTCCTTGAGCCTTCTAGCATGGTATCTGCCAATGAAGGAGCAACTATGAGAAGTGATGATTCTCAGCAGTATGTGATGCTTTTCTCTTTGGAAGCTAAGGAGACTCCAAGTATAGATTCTATGCCTATCGTGAGAGAGTTTCCCGAGGTTTTCCCTCCTGATGTTCCAGGTTTGCCGCCAGAGAGGGAGGTTGAATTCACCATAGATCTCATGCCAGGGGCAGGACCCATATCAGTAGCTCCTTATCGGATGTCACCTGTGGAGTTGGCAGAGTTAAAGAAACAACTGGATGATATGATGAAAAAGGAATTCATCAGACCGAGTGTATCACCGTGGGGAGCACCAGTATTGTTTGTGAAGAAAAAGGATGGAAGTGCTAGGTTGTGTACGGACTATAGACAGTTAAACAAGGTTACAATCAAGAACAAATATCCGTTGCCTAGGATAGATGATCTGATGGATCAGTTGAAGGGAGCTTCGGTGTTTTCTAAGATAGATTTAAGATCAGGATACCATCAGATTAGGGTAAAGAAGGAGGATATACCTAAAACTGCTTTCAGAACAAGGTATGGGCACTATGAGTATCTAGTTATGCCTTTTGGTGTAACTAATGCCCCAGCAGTATTCATGGATTACATGAACAGGATCTTTAGACCGTTCCTCGACAAGTTCTGTTGTGGTGTTTATTGATGACATTCTTATCTACTCCCGTAGCCGGGAAGAGCACGAGGAACATCTGAGAGTGGTGTTGTAGGTGTTGAAGGATAGGCAGTTGTACGCTAAGCTATCCAAATGTGAATTTTGGTTAGAGGAAGTACAGTTCCTAGGTCATATAATCAATAAGGAAGGGATAGCTGTAGATCCAGTTAAGGTAGAGGCAGTGATTAGGTGGGAGAGGCCTAAGTCGGTAACCGAGGTGAGAAGTTTCCTAGGATTAGCCGGGTATTACAGGAGGTTTATTGAGGGTTTCTCCAAGATTGCGTTGCCTATGACGCAGTTAACGCGAAAAGGTACGGCGTTTGTTTGGACCGAAAGATGTGAGGAGAGCTTTCAAAAGCTAAAGGAGAAGTTGACTATATCTCCTGTGCTGACATTACCAGAACCATTAGGACAGTTTTGACGTGTACTGTGACGCGTCATATCAAGGTTTGGGTTGTGTTTTGATGCAAGAGGGGAGAGTAGTGGCTTACGCTTCCCGACAGTTGAGGGTTCATGAAAGAAACTACCCGACTCATGATCTGGAATTGGCAGCCATAGTGTTCGCATTGAAGATATGGCGACACTATTTGTATGGAGCCAAGTTTAATGTGTTCAGCGATCATAAGAGTTTAAAGTATCTGTTTGATCAGAAGGAGCTGCACATGAGACAGCGTAGATGTATGGAATTTATTAAGGATTATGAGTTTGATCTTCAATACCATCCTGGGAAAGCTAATGTTGTGGCGGATGCACTGAGTCGGAAATCTTTGCACGTATCCGCAATGATGGTGAAAGAGATGGGATTGCTTGAACAGTTTAGAGACTTGAACCTAGGTATGGAGTTGGCTGAGGATAGAATATGCTTAGGTATGATCACTATTAGCAGTGAGTTTTTGAGAGACCTCAGGTTTAAGCAAGTTCAGGATGAATACCTGCGAGATATAAGTCGAGGCATAGATGAAGGGAAAGTTTCAGAGTTTAGGAAAGGATCCGATGGTGTATTAAGGTTTAGAGATCGGATATGTGTGCCCGAGGACTTAGAGATTAGGAAGATGATTTTAGAGGAGGCACATAAGAGTAAGTTGAGTTTCCACCCGGGAGCCACCAAGATGTATCAAGATTTGAAGAAAATGTTTTGGTGGCCAAAGATGAAGAAGGAAGTGGCCGAGTATGTTCTATCATGTCTAGTGTGCCAGAAAGCTAAGATAGAGCATCAGAAGCCAGCAGGGTTGTTACAGTCCTTGGATATCCCAGAGTGGAAGTGGGATAGCATAGCGATGGACTTTGTGGTTGGATTACCACGAACTCCGAAGAAGTTTGATGCGATTTGGGTTATCATTG
Source organism: Echinosophora koreensis (assembly GCA_035048595.1). Taxonomy (NCBI): domain Eukaryota; kingdom Viridiplantae; phylum Streptophyta; class Magnoliopsida; order Fabales; family Fabaceae; genus Echinosophora; species Echinosophora koreensis. The sequence goes on from JAPCYP010000068.1 coordinate 525,947, forward strand.
ATAGGCTAACGAAGTGTGCTCACTTCTTACCTATTGGTGAGAGTTATAGTCTTGAGAAGTTGACCCAGATTTACATCAAGGAAGTAGTGAGGTTGCACGGTGTACCATCGAGTATTGTCTCCGATCGGGATCCTAGATTTACATCTAGATTTTGGAGACAGTTACACAATGCTTTGGGAACCAAGTTGAGGATGAGTTCAGCTTATCATCCTCAGACGGATGGGCAGTCAGAAAGAACAATTCAATCATTGGAGGATCTTTTAAGAGCGTGTGTGTTAGAACATGTTGGCAGTTGGGATGAATTCCTACCCTTGATTGAGTTCACATACAATAACAGTTTCCATAGTAGTATCGGAATGGCACCGTATGAGGCTCTCTATGGAAGAAAATGCAGAACCCCGTTGTGTTGGTATGAGACTGGCGAGAGCCAAGTGTTAGGTCCCGATGTGGTACAGCAAACAACGGAGCAAGTCAAGAAGATAAGAGAGAAAATGAGGGAAGCGCAGGATAGGCAGAGGAGCTACAGTAATAAAAGGAGGAGACCCTTAGAGTTCCAAGAAGGTGATCACGTATTCTTGAGAGTCACTCCGAAGACCGGAATTGGTAGAGCTATAAAGTCTAGAAAGCTCACTCCTCGATTTATTGGACCATTTCAGATTCTTCGACGAATTGGTTCAGTAGCCTACCAGATAGCCTTACCCCCTTACCTCTCCAACCTTCACGATGTATTTCATGTTTCTCAATTGAGAAAATATTTCCCCGATCCTTCTCATGTAATTGAGCCAGAGTCAATACAACTCCGAGAGAATCTAGAATATGAGGCTCTACCGTCTAAGATTGCAGACAGAAGGATTAAAGAACTCCGTGGTAAACAGATTCCCCTGGTCAAGGTCATTTGGGATAGCGTTACCGGAGATGCTACTTGGGAGCGAGAGGCAGATATGCAGCAGCAGTACCCCCATTTATTCTCAGGTATGTAATTCCGGGGACGGAATTTCTTTTAAGGGGGGTAGAAATGTAACATCTGTTATTTTATGTGTGGTTATGTATGATGCTTAGGTTTAAGGTTTGGATTGTATATCTGAGAGGTGATTTGAGGTATAGAGAACAGCTAGGGTTTCCGGTTAGTGTCTTTTAGATAATTGAGGGTGGAACAAAAAAAAAATTTGGAGTTAAAGAGGAGATTAGGCATTTTGATGGTTAGAGATTGTTCATTAGGTCATAAGGAGCCTATATGTCAAATTTGGGGTCAATCGGACATCGAACGGACCCTGAACGTAAAGAGTTGACTTTCTGGTCAAAAGTCAACGCTCAAGCGTGGCAAACATCACGCTCGAGCGTCCACAATACGCTCAAGCGTGGGTGTATCCACGCTCAAGCGCCCAAGTCAACCAGACAAGGGCCATGCTTTGACTTGCTACGTGTCGACGGGCGTTGACGTGGCAGCCTCTGAGTGGTTGCATGGCTGCGGTGGTTTTCATGCTCAAGCGTGAATTGTTCCACGCTCAAGCGTGACCACGCTCAAGCGTGACAAATTCCACGCTCGACCGTGGCAGCGTGAATCAGAAAAATAAAAAGGGCTTAAGTGACATAAGTCACTTAAGCCATAAGAACGAAACAGAGAGGCAGAGAGCTCACTCTGAGAAAACAGAGAGGGCATATAGAGAGAGAAAGAGAGAGAGTTTAGTGAGAGAGAGGAGTTCTTGAGTGAGTGTGGCTTGCCCGATCGTCCTTTCGCAAAACGGAGTACGTGGTTGGGATCGTAGTGACGATATCTTCATTCTCCTCTTCCCCGTTTCTTCAATAATCGAAGGTAAATTGTCCTCGTTTATATCGAAAGTCGTTTCGCTACGTTTATCTTTATATCTTTCGTTTCGGTTATCGGAATTCGATTCCGTCTTCGAGGATGAACTCGTGGTAACGTGTGCTTCGTAATGTGATGCTTAGGTGAATTTTTGGGAGCTCCGAGGCACTAGAATCGCACTGGGCAGATTTGAAGTCGTGGAGGAACGTCGCTTGTTTTGTCTCGTTTCGATCATCGTACGACTTCCCAGGTGGGGGAAAGAAACCATTTAACGTCGGAAACGGCGCAGTTACATTTAGTTCGATAATGGCGTAGGGCGACCTAAACCCTACTCGAGAGCGAGTAACGGACAATGTCCATGTCACGTTGGGGACTACTTAGTGGTACCAATGATGATATTGAAATTGTGCGTTTATCGTCGTTACGATAAAAATGTATTATTTTATTATTTTATGACTGGCTGTTGTGACTGCTTGAATTAGTTGCGTTAATATGATGATTGATGACTGATACTGAGTGTTGATATATCTTATGAAAATTATTATTGTTATTAATATTATATTGGAATTGATGCCATGATTGATATGATGACATGATGCCATGATTAATATGATGATTTGATGGAAATATGTTATGATGCCATGAGTGTAATGATTATGAGTAGAGTTGAGTAAGTGATGAGATATGATGAGCAATGATGATGTATTGGGGAAATCATACTTTATGTGTTAGTAGTGCCTAACCGAGATGATTGATGTTATATGATGATGAGATTTATTGAGGTTATTTATGAGGTGATGATGAGCGGTTAGGGCACTAGGGGATGACCTGAAACATGGTCTGTGATATGTGGACCTGAAACATGGTCGTTTGTGGACCTGAAACATGGTCGTTGGGGTCTATTCCTCGGAGGGAGAATTCCCGGGGTCTAGGCTAACGGCGGACCGTCCCAGACATGATTTCATTTTAGTTGCAGCTATAGTTCATGCGTTGCATGAGCACCCTGGCCGTGGTCCAGAGGTGTGCACCGGTTGTGTAGCTATAGTGCCATTGCTTTGCATGGGCACCCTCCAGCCGCGGACGAGGGTGTGCGCCGGGGCCTCTGGGACGTGTCGATTGTTGTGATATCCGGATATGGCCGACTACCTGAGAAGATTCATACAGCATTTGCATTGCATCATGATGGGGGTAGAGGAAAGACCCTAGATGTGGATTGAGGATGTTTGTGTTTATATATATATATCAACTATATTTTGGGAGATGGATGTTTATCGTGCTGTTATAGAATTAAATGTCGCTAAACCCTTTCCACGTTTGATGTTATATGGATTCTTATCCCCTTTTCTTTTTATTTTGTTGTATGTTTGTACATATATGTTTTGTATATCAGATCCAGATCGTGTTGATGGCGCACTGGGATCACCCGTGGATGACTCAGGATCCGGGGTTCCCCCTCTCGGGGACCTTTGAGGTTGAGTGCTTAGATCCGAACGGGTGGCTCGTGGACCCAGTCACTCGCTTCGTTGTGTATACGGGTCCTACGTCCATTACCTCCGGGTTCGGACAGGGAGCGCCGATAGGATTCGTCGGCACGTTCCGCGTTGGCACTACCCTTCCTTTCTAGGTAGGACAGCCAGATGGACACATACCGCCGATGCCGCCGATGCCAGGCATGGCCCCAGATCCCTTCATGGTACCCTTTGAGGTACTAGTTCCAGGACTTGCACCGGCACCAGCACCAGGGCCCGAGTTGGCAGCTATCCAGGAGGAGGACCCGGTTGTCCCCGCCCAGGACCTGGCACCCCTTCCAGAGGTACCAGCGCCTCCAGAGGTCCGGGCTATGGTTTCAGAGTCTTCTCGAGTATCTACTAGACATTTTCATCCCCGTGATAGTAGACTTTACCGACAGAGGTTTCAGAGGCAGTCGGACAGGAGCTCGTCCAGTGAGAGCGGAGGAGTGTCCGGACCTGCCGGACCGCGGGATGCATACGAGGGTGGTAGTATTTGATGGCTCGGGCCAGTGCCATCTGTATAGGTGTGAGTGAGGTTTTGTTGTATTTTGAGAGGGGACGGGGTGTGGAGAGAATCGGCGAGTCATCTTCCCTTTTATCTTTTGATGTACTTTCTTTATGTTATGTACCACCGTTTTGTATATATTTCGGGATCCTACTGATAGGAATCCCTTGACAGTTGTGTATTAGGAGATGATGTATATATTTATCTATATATATATATATATATGTGTGTGATGTATCTGCATGTATCTGCATAATTTCTATTTACATCTTAAGATTTAAATTTTCCGCTGTTTAAGTATAACCGCCTATCGCTAATAACACGATTAAGCTTTAATATTTTGGGTTTTTCTTTAATGGGACGTCGGGGCGTCTCATTGGGTGGCATCAGAGCAGTTCGGTTCTGAAACGGACTGTGAGGACTGTGATTAGGGTGAACTGGCCATTTAGTCGGATCCACATCGGATGACGACTATGCTTAGAAGTTGGGTAGTGAGTCCGATGCGACATCTTTATGGCATATAGTATTTATATTCCAGTTTTATGTAGTATTATATGTCATATTGATGTGGGCTAATGATTTCTTTTGACAGGATCATGGCTCGAGGCAGAGGCAGAGGACGAGGTAGACGTGGTGGTAGAGCTATCGAGGGTGTCGAGGATGAGTATCAGCCAGTAGCCGGAGTTAGTGGTGGAGGGGAGTCATCCGAGACTCTCCAGACTATCCGTGAGTTAGCATCCGTTCTGTTGCAGCAGGCGCAGTAGAACGCTCAGAGGATGCAGAGAGAGGCAGAGTTACAGGACCAGCAGGATAGGAGGAGAGCTGCTGAGGCTGAGGATGCGGGGTTGGCTACCTTTCTGAAAGGTAAGCCACCACAGTTTGGAGGAGAGTATGACCCAGAGCGGGCTGAGTGGTGGATACAGGAGTTGGAGAAGATCTTCGACACTGTGAGATGTAGAGATAACAGGAAGGTGACTTATGCCGCCTTCATGCTGACTGGAGGAGCCGAGTCATGGTGGAGAGGCAAGAGGAGGTTACTTGAGACTGAGGGCCGGATGATTAGTTGGGATCTGTTCAGGGAGTGTTTCTTCGAGAAGTACTTTCCACGGTTAGTCAGACGCGAGAAGGAGAGAGAGTTCATGAGTCTTCAGCAGGGAGACAGGTCTGCTGGTGACTATGCGGCCAGATTTGAGGCCCTGATTCAGTTTTCTGAGTTCTACCAGAGATTTCCAGATGAGGATTGGATGTGCCGGAGATTTAAGGAGGGTTTACAGCATGAGCTGAGGAGGGCTATAGTGCCCTTGGATATTTTGAGCTTCCCAGAGCTAGTAGAGAGGTGCAGTGCCATTGAGAGCATGGACCAGAGGCAGGCTGCGGAGCAGAGACAGCAGCGGAGTGGGGGTCCTACCAGAGCAGGCCATCAGAGGAGAGGGGATAGAGGTTCTCAGTGGAGGAGAGCACCATACGCTAGACCCGGACAGGGTACTCAGACAAATGCACCACCAGTATCGGTGAGTAGAGAGGGTCAGCAGCAGAGAGGCCCAGTATGTTTCAGATGCGGAGGTCCGCACTACATCAAAGATTGTACAGATAGATCGGGTTGCTTCGTATGTGGCAAACCCGGTCACCTTGCTAGAGATTGCCGACAGAGAGCAGGGCAGCATCAGCCAGCTACCGGTAGAGGAGCCAGTAGTTCTAGAGGTGGATCTGGGAGAGGAGTTCCAGTGGCAGGACGACAGACCGCCAGACCTCAGGCCACGGGGAGGGTGTTTACGGTGAGAGGATCTGAGTCCTCTCAGTCTGCAGATCTTATTCAAGGTATGTGTTTACTATCTGGCAGACTCTCGCGTGTGTTGTTTGACTCAGGCGCTACGCATTCATTTGTTTCACATGAGTGTGTAGATCATTTACATTTGCCCGTTTCTCGATTACCATATACTTTGACAGTATCTACCCCTACTAGTGATCCTTTGATCACCATGTCTGTTTGCCTACAGTGTCCTATCGTGGTTGAAAATAGGGCATTCCTCGTAGATCTCATCTGTTTGCCTATGCAACAGATAGATGTTATCCTTGGCATGGATTGGCTATCGGCCAACCATGTAGTGTTAGACTGTGCCCAAAAGACTTTATCCTTTCTTGAGCCTTCTAGCATAGTATCTGCCAATGAAGGAGCAACTATGAGGAGTGATAATTCTCAGCAGTATGTGATGCTTTTCTCTTTGGAAGCTAAGGAGAATCCAAGTATAGATTCTATGCCTATCGTGAGAGAGTTTCCCGAGGTTTTCCCTCCTGATGTTCCAGGTTTGCCACCAGAGAGGGAGGTTGAATTCACCATAGATCTCATGCCAGGGGCAGGACCCATATCAGTAGCTCCTTATCGGATGTCACCTGTGGAGTTGGCAGAGTTAAAGAAACAACTGGATGATATGATGAAAAAGGAATTCATCAGACCGAGTGTATCACCGTGGGGAGCACCAGTCTTGTTTGTGAAGAAAAGGGATGGAAGTGCTAGGTTGTGTACGGACTATAGACAGTTAAACAAGGTTACAATCAAGAACAAATATCCGTTGCCTAGGATAGATGATCTGATGGATCAGTTGAAGGGAGCTTCGGTGTTTTCTAAGATAGATTTAAGATCAGGATACCATCAGATTAGGGTAAAGAAGGAGGATATACCTAAAACTGCTTTCAGAACAAGGTATGGGCACTATGAGTATCTAGTTATGCCTTTTGGTGTAACTAACGCCCCAGCAGTATTTATGGATTACATGAACAGGATCTTTAGACCGTTCCTCGACAAGTTCGTTGTGGTGTTTATTGATGATATTCTTATCTATTCCCGTAATCGGGAAGAGCACGAGGAACATCTGAGAGTGGTGTTGCAGGTGTTGAGAGATAGGCAGTTGTACGCTAAGCTATCCAAATGTGAATTTTGGTTAGAGGAAGTACAGTTCCTAGGTCATATAATCAATCAGGAAGGGATAGCTGTAGATCCAGTTAAGGTAGAGGCAGTGATTAGGTGGGAGAGGCCTAAGTCAGTAACAGAGGTGAGAAGTTTCCTAGGATTAGCCGGGTATTACAGGAGGTTTATTGAGGGTTTCTCCAAGATTGCGTTGCCTATGACGCAGTTAACGCGAAAAGGTACGGCGTTTGTTTGGACAGAAAGATGTGAGGAGAGCTTTCAAAAGCTAAAGGAGAAGTTGACTACATCGCCTGTGCTGACATTACCAGAGCCATTAGGACAGTTTGACGTGTACTGTGACGCATCATATCAAGGTTTGGGTTGTGTTTTGATGCAAGAGGGAAGAGTAGTGGCTTACGCTTCCCGACAGTTGAGGGTTCATGAAAGAAACTACCCGACTCATGATCTGGAATTGGAAGCCATACTGTTCGCATTGAAGATATGGCGACACTATCTGTATGGAGCTAAGTTCAATGTGTTCAGCGATCATAAGAGTTTAAAGTATCTGTTTGATCAGAAGGAGTTGAACATGAGACAGCGTAGATGGATGGAATTTATTAAGGATTATGAGTTTGATCTTCAATACCATCCTGGGAAAGCTAATGTTGTGGCGGATGCACTGAGTCGGAAATCTTTGCACATATCCGCGATGATGGTGAAAGAGATGGGATTGCTTGAACAGTTTAGAGATTTGAACCTAGGTATGGATTTGGCTGAGGATAGAATATGCTTAGGCATGATCACTATCAACAGTGAGTTTTTGAGAGACCTCAGGTTTAAGCAAGTTCAGGATGAATATCTACAAGAGATAAGTCGAGGCATAGATGAAGGGAAAGTTTCAGAGTTTAGGAAAGGATCCGATGGTGTGTTGAGGTTTAGAGATCGGATATGTGTGCCCGAGGACTTAGAGATTAGGAAGATGATTTTAGAGGAGGCACATAAGAGTAAGTTGAGTTTCCACCCGGGAGCCACCAAGATGTATCAAGATTTGAAGAAAATGTTTTGGTGGCCAAAGATGAAGAAGGAGGTGGCAGAGTATGTTCTATCATGTCTAGTGTGCCAGAAAGCTAAGATAGAGCATCAGAAGCCTGCAGGGTTGTTACAGTCCTTGGATATCCCAGAGTGGAAGTGGGATAGCATAGCGATGGACTTTGTGGTTGGATTACCACGAACTCCGAAGAAGTTTGATGCGATTTGGGTTATCATTGATAGGTTAACGAAGTGTGCTCACTTCTTACCTATTGGTGAGAGTTATAGTCTTGAGAAGTTGACCCAGATTTACATCAAGGAAGTAGTGAGGTTGCACGGTGTACCATCGAGTATTGTCTCCGATCGGGATCCTAGATTTACATCTAGATTTTGGAGACAGTTACACAATGCTTTGCGAACCAAGTTGAGGATGAGTTCAGCTTATCATCCTCAGACGGATGGGCAGTCAGAGAGAACAATCCAATCATTGGAGGATCTTTTAAGAGCATGTGTGTTAGAACATGTTGGCAGTTGGGATGAATTCCTACCCTTGATTGAGTTCACATACAATAACAGTTTCCATAGTAGTATCGGAATGGCACCGTATGAGGCTCTCTATGGAAGAAAATGCAGAACTCCGTTGTGTTGGTATGAGACTGGCGAGAGCCAAGTGTTAGGTCCCGATGTGGTACAGCAAACAACGGAGCAAGTCAGGAAGATAAGAGAGAAAATGAGGGAAGCGCAGGATAGGCAGAGGAGCTACAGTAATAAAAGGAGGAGACCCTTAGAGTTCCAAGAAGGTGATCACGTATTCTTGAGAGTCACTCCGAAGACCGGAATTGGCAGAGCTATAAAGTCTAGAAAGCTCACTCCCCGATTTATTGGACCATTTCAGATTCTTCGACGAATTGGTTCAGTAGCCTACCAGATAGCCTTACCCCCTTACCTCTCCAACCTCCACGATGTATTTCATGTTTCCCAATTGAGAAAATATTTCCCCGATCCTTCTCATGTAATTGAGCCAGAGTCAATACAACTCCAAGAGAATCTAGAATATGAGGCTCTACCGTCTAAGATTGCAGATAGAAGGATTAAAGAACTCCGTGGTAAACAGATTCCCCTGGTCAAGGTCATTTGGGATAGTGTTACCGGAGATGCTACTTGGGAGCGTGAGGCAGATATGCAGCAGCAGTACCCCCATTTATTCTCAGGTATGTAATTCCGGGGACGGAATTTCTTTTAAGGGGGGTAGAAATGTAACATCCGTTATTTTATGTGTGGTTATGTATGATGTTTAGATTTAAGGTTTGGATTGTATAACTGAGAGGTGATTTGAGGTATAGAGAACAGCTAGGGTTCCGGTTAGTGTCTTTTAGATAATTGAGGGTGGAACAAAAATTTTGGAGTTAAAGAGGAGATTAGGCATTTTTGATGGTTAGAGATTGTTTATTAGGTCCTAAGGAGCCCATATCTCAAATTTGGGGTCAATCAGACATCGAACGGACCCTGAACGTAGAGAGTTGACTTTCTGGTCAAAAGTCAACGCTCGAGCGTGGCAAACATCACGCTCGAGCGTCCACAATACGCTCAAGCGTGGGTGTATCCACGCTCTAGCGCCGAAGTCAACCAAACAAGGGCCATGCTTTGACTTGCTACGTGTCGACGGGGGCTGACGTGGCAGCCTCTGAGTGGTTGCATGGCTGCGGTGGTTTTCATGCTCAAGCGTGAATTGTTCCACGCTCAAGCGTGAAAAAAATTCCACGCTCGACCGTGGCAGCGTGAATCAGAGAAATAAAAAGGGCTTAAGTGACATAAGTCACTTAAGCCATATGAAAGAAACGAGGCAGAGGCAGAGAGCAGAGACTGAGAAAAACAGAGAGGGCTATAGAGAGAGAAAGAGAGAGAGTTTAGTGAGAGAAAAGAGTTCTTGAGTGAGTGTGGCTTGCCCGATCGTCCTTTCGCAAAACGGAGTACGTGGTTGGGATCGTAGTGACGATATCTTCATTCTCCTCTTCCCCGTTTCTTCAATAATCGAAGGTAAATTATTCCCGTTTATATCGAAAGTCGTTTCGCTACGTTTATATTTGTATCTTTCGTTTCGGTTATCGGAATTCGATTCCGTCTTCGAGGATGAACTCGTGGTAACGTGTGCTTCGTAATGTGGTGCTTAGGTGAAATTTTGGGAGCTCCGAGGCACTAGAATCGCACGGGGCAGATTCGAAGAGGTTGGAGAACGTCGCGTTTTGTCTCGTTTCGATCATCGTACGACTTCCCAGGTGGGGGAAAGAAACCATTTAACGTCGGAAACGGCGTAGTTACATTTAGTTCGATAATGGTGTAGGGCGACCTAAACCCTACTCGAGAGCGAGTAACGGACAATGTCCATGTCACGTTGGGGACTACTTAGTGGTACCAATGATGATATTGAAATTGTGCGTTTATCGTCGTTACGATAAAAATGTATTATTTTATTATTTTATGACTGGCTGTTGTGACTGCTTGAATTAGTTGCGTTAATATGATGATTGATGACTGATACTGAGTGTTGATATATCTTACGAAAATTATTATATTGGAATTGATGCCATGATTGATATGATGACATGATGCCATGATTAATATGATGATTTGATGGAATAATGTTATGATGCCATGAGTGTAATGATTATGAGTAGAGTTTGAGTAAGTGATGAGATATGATGAGCATTGATGATGTATTGGGGAAATCATACTTTATGTGTTAGTAGTGCCTAACCGAGATGATTGATGTTATATGATGATGAGGTTTTATTGAGGTTATTTATGAGGTGATGATGAGCGGTTAGGGCACTAGGGGATGACCTGAAACATGGTCTGTGATATGTGGACCTGAAACATGGTCGTTTGTGGACCTGAAACATGGTCGTTGGGGTCTATTCCTCGGAGGGAGAATTCCCGGGGTCTAGGCTAACGGCGGGCCGTCCCAGACATGATTTCATTTTAGTTGCATGAGCACCCTGGCCGTGGTCCAGAGGTGTGCACCGGTTGTGTAGCTATAGTGCCATTGCTTTGCATGGGCACCCTCCAGCCGCGGACGAGGGTGTGCTCCGGGGCCTCTGGGACGTGTCGATTGTTGTGATATCCGGATATGGCCGACTACCTGAGAAGATTCATACAGCATTTGCATTGCATCATGATGGGGGTAGAGGAAAGACCCTAGATGTGGATTGAGGATGTTTGTGTTATATATATATCAACTATATTTTGGGAGATGGATGTTTATCGTGCTGTTATAGAATTAAATGTCGCTAAACCCTTTCCACGTTTGATGTTATATGGATTCTTATCCCCTTTTTATTTTGTTGTATGTTTGTACATATCTGTTTTGTATATCAGATCCAGATCGTGTTGATGGCGCACTGGGATCACCCGTGGATGACTCAGGATCCGGGGTTCCCCCTCTCGGGGACCTTTGAGGTTGAGTGCTTAGATCCGAACGGGTGGCTCGTGGACCCAGTCACTCGCTTCGTTGTGTATACGGGTCCTACGTCCATTACCTCCGGGTTCGGACAGGGAGCGCCGATAGGATTCGTCGGCACGTTCCGCGTTGGCACTACCCTTCCTTTCTAGGTAGGACAGCCAGATGGACACATACCGCCGATGCCGCCGATGCCAGGCATGGCCCCAGTTCCCTTCATGGTACCCTTTGAGGTACTAGATCCAGGACTTGCACCGGCACCAGGGCCCGAGTTGGCACCTATCCAGGAGGAGGACCCGGTTGTCCCCGCCCAGGACCTGGCACCCCTTCCAGAGGTACCAGCGCCTCCAGAGGTCCGGGCTACGGTTTCAGAGTCTTCTCGAGTATCTACCAGACAGTTTCATCCCCATGATAGCAGACTTTACCGACAGAGGTTTCAGAGGCAGTCAGACAGGAGCTCGTCCAGTGAGAGCGGAGGAGTGTCCGGACCTGCCGGACCGCGGGATGCATACGAGGGTGGTAGTATTTGATGGCTCGGGCCAGTGCCATCTGTATAGGTGTGAGTGAGGTTTTGTTGTATTTTGAGAGGGGACGGGGTGTGGAGAGAATCGGTGAGGCATCTTCCCTTTTATCTTTTGATGTACTTTCTTTATGTTATGTACCACCGTTTTGTATATATTTCGGGATCCTACTGATAGGAATCCCTTGACAGTTGTGTATTAGGAGATGATGTATATATTTATCTATATATATGTGTGTGATGTATCTGCATGTTAATTATTTACATCTTAAGATTTAATTTTCCGCTGTTTAAGTATAACCGCCTATCGCTAATAACACGATTAAGCTTTAATATTTTGGGTTTTTCTTTAATGGGACGTCGGGGCGTCTCATAACCCGAATCTGATGGTACCCTGACCTCAAATCTATCTTTGAAAAGACGCAAGCGCCCATCAACTGGTCCATAAGATCATCAATCCTAGGGTGGGGATACCGATTCTTTATGGTCACCTTGTTGAGTTGTCGAAAGTCGACACACAACCTCATACTACCATCCTTCTTCTTCACCGACAACACAGGTGCTCCCCACGGAGACACACTCGGCCTAATGAACTGCTTCTCCATCAGGTCCTCCAACTGTTCTTTCAACTTAGCTAGCTCTAGAGGAGACATTCTATAGGGTGCTATGGAAATTGGCCCGGTGCCAGGCACTAAATCTATGGTAAACTCAACATCTCTTTCTGGGGGTAAGTTCTAAACATCCCCCGGAAATACTTCCGGAAATTCCCGCACAATAGGCAAGCTGGCGACATCAGGAGGGCTGCTCTCTACATCCAGGGAAGCTAACATCATGTATACTTGGGCCTCGTCTCTCATCGAAGCTCGTACTTGGCTGGCAGAGAGAAGGTCTGGATTCTTAGACTCCTTTGGAGTTCCAAAAACCAGGGTTTTATCGAAACAATTCAGAAGGACATGGTTGGAAGATAACCAGTCCATACCCAGAATAATATCCAGGTCTTTCAAGGGTAAGCATACAAGATCAGCAAGGAAAGTTTTATCATTTATAACAATATGACAGTTCTTGCATGCATAAGAAGTAGAAACAGGCTTATTTGTAGGTGTAGAAACCAACAAATCAAACTCAAGGAAGGTAACAGGCAATTTTAGACTCTTGACCCTATCATGCGATATAAACGAGTGAGTAGCACCCGAATCATATAATACAGTTAATCGAGTTCCATCAATTAGACACGTACCTTGGATCAAGTCATCAGACTCGGAGGCTTCAGCTCCACTAAGAGTAAAGACTCTTCCAGTGGTCTTCAGTCTGTTGGCCTGGGACTTCTGATTCTTGCTACCGTTGGGAGGCTCGGCCTTAGCTCCATCACACTCGCGACTGATGTGGCCTGGCTTGCCACACTTGAAGCAGATGACCTGTGTTTCCTTGCACTGGGACGAATAGTGGTCCTGTGCTCCACACTTTCCACACCTCATAGCTCTAGGGGCATCAGAAAACCCACCCCTGAAGCTACTCTGCTGAAACTGGGGCTTTCTGCCGCTCTGCTTGAAGTCCTTGCCCGAAGGGGCATACCGCTGCTTGCCCTTATCCCTCTGATCGGTCCTCCTGCCGCTCTGATTGTCCGGTCCTCTGGAACTGGCAACTCTGAACTGACTAGCATCCTCGTAAATCCGACACTTGTTGACCAGAATCAGAAAGACTCGGATCTCCTGATAACTGATGGCCTGTTTGATCTCAGGCCGGAGACCCGCTTCGAACTTCACACACTTTGAGCGGTCGTCCGTCTCATGCTGGTAAGGAGTGTAGTACCTCGCCAGGTCCTCAAACTTAGCCGCATAGTCACCGACTGACATCGACCCCTGCCTCAAGGACAAGAACTCCATCTCTTTCTTGTCCCTGATATCCGCTGGAAAATACTTCTCCAGAAACCTCTGCCTGAACACAGCCCAAGTCACCGCTGTGCCCTCTACCTGCATCCTCTGTCTGTAGTTATCCCACCAGTGCTCCGCCTCTTCAGTCAACATGAAGGTGGCGAAGATGAGCTTCTGCTGATCATTACAATCCATCGCACGGAAGATTTTCCCTGTCTCCCTCAGCCACAACAAAGCTCCCTCTGGGTCATACGCTCTCTTGAACGACGGAGGGTTGTTCCATTGGAACTTATCCAGTCCCTGGAACTCAGCTGGCCCACCGTTGTTAGGGTTGACCTGTCCGATAGCATTGGCCAAAAGTGCCAATGCGTCAGCAATCGCCTGATCGTTGCGTCCTCTACGGGTTATTAGTTCCTGTACATGCCCAAAACAGCTCTTAATACAGAAACTTAGCGAGTAAAAGCTACAGGCAACTAACTTAAAACATCATTATCTATAACAAGTATAGACAATTCATACAAGAGTCACACAACAGACTCACAACAGACTCATACCACGTCCGAACAAGGTCGAACTGCTCTGATACCACTAAATGTGACACCCTTCTACCCCGCATGTTAAAAGCCAATTAATTTAAAAACAATTAAAGGAAAACATGCAATTATTGAATAAAATAAACAATTGTCCATGGGTAGAAAAGTCCCACATGAATCGTTTACAACGCGGAAATAAAATAAGTTTTTAATAGCGAAAACATAACAACCAATAAAAATAACCCAACCCCGATGTCACATACAGAGCTGGTATAACCGTTCCGGAATAAAATCCACGGAATTACAACTGAACTAATAATTAAGAAAACATAAACTAGCCCTACTATGAGTGGCGGCTCCTCAGAGTCACTCCTCTCCGGGCTGCTCGTCATCCTCTGCAATGTGCCAATCAGGCCAAACACAAACAACAAACATATATAGGGAGTAAGAATCGTATAAACATATTAGCATGGAGATAGGCAGTAAAGTAAACAGCAAGCATAGCAGCATCACATCAAACATCAACATCATCATTATGCTATGCAGTGCAATGCAGTCCTACTCTGCTAAACCATCAATGCATGTGGATCCACTAAACTCGGGATGAATGACTTCGGAGTTACATATCCACATTGAGAATCTACTCAACGCCGGAGAATCTACTCCTTGGATAGCCAACGCATCAAACCAACGAATGCCTCATCACGGGGGCGCTAGGAGAATCTACTCCAATCGTGGATGGCCGGATCGCCGTACTCTAGGACGATCTCCCCTATGTCGAACATCCCTGAACAACATCCCGATGCAATGCGTATGCAACACAACAACAACAGCATCACCACCTCCATAACTCCAACGGAAACGACCGAAGGTAACAGCGGAATCAACCGCACCAACTTGCCTCACGGAATCTACCTGAGGGCTTAAGCGGAATCAACCGCAGTACCTGGGGCAAACTCTCGGCCACCAAGGTATATAGCAACATCAACACCTTAAACCCAAACCGCGGGGTCAAGGCTTCCTTGGCCAAAAAGCACCAAGGCACAACTCATCAGCTTGCGGCACCCAAAAGGGTATCGACTTAACGTCTCACCATCTCATCATCTTTATTTATCTTTAGTAACATTTACCAAGTTGTCTAATCAGTTATCATCATGGGGAAGTGGGGTTTAAAAACCCCTTAAGTCCTTTAATCTTATTCTATCTCAGTGGGTTGAGCACGGTCGTGCTCGTAACCCAGCACGGTCGTGCTTAAGCACGTGAGGGTGTGCTCCCTTGTAAGTGAAGCACGGTCGTGCTTCTTAATGAGCACGGTCGTGCTCAGCAGCACGATCGTGCTCTTTGTCCTGTACGGCCGTGCTCACAGCACGGCCATCTTCCCAGAATTCAACTGGGAGCACGGTCGTGCTCCCTGTTCAGCACGGTCGTGCTCAACGCGCGACAGTTCTGTTCTGGGTAGGAACAGAGGCTGATACTTAACCCAATTTCATAATTTAATCCATTAAACAACCTAAATCACTTTTAACACGTTTTTAGGGATTAAACAGCAGTAACTCAATAATCATAACATCAACCATGCAACCAGCAACATCAACAACCATCTTATGGTAATAACAATGATTAACACATCAATATCATGCTCACATTCAACATATGACAATCTCATCATATAGCAGTCAACATGCATCATCATTTCAGACATGTAATCATATAACAACGAATATTAAAAACGGGGTTATGGGAACCCCTTTACTTCACTCTAATCCCAAACCTATGTAAATACTACCCTTCTCCCTATACCTGGATTGAAGGTAGCTCTCTAAGGTGTCCTAACAGCGACCGGTTCTTCCCTTTACCGCGACTCACACCGAAACGAACCTAAACCACTACCAAAGATGCACTAACAGTCTCCCAAAGCCTCCAAACTGCCCAAGACGGAAGAAAACAGGAAAAGGCTTCCTGGTCGCACTGTGGCTGCTGAGTTTACCAAAAGTAGGGTTACACGTTAACCCTCGGGTCCTGTTCACGTATATAACGTTCAGACCTGAGCACGGTCGTGCTTCTTAATGAGCACGGTCGTGCTCCACTTAGCGTCACGAGACGCGGTCCACGCATTGAGCACGGGCGTGCTCCATGTTGAGCACGGTCGTGCTCAACTTAAAATCAGAATCACGCTTCTGACTTTAAGCACGGGCTTGCTAGCTGATGAGCACGGGTGTGCTCATGTACCAGAAAGGGACTTTTAGCCAAAAATCCCACTAAGCCCTTAAACAATAAATTCAACTTAATACAACCAGCTTAATTAAATTAATTCTGAAAAACAGGGTGTTACATTAAAACATTCATATTTCATAAATAAACTTAAACAAAGGTAGCGAGTACCACATGAACTAAATCATAACATCTGCGGAAAGAAATATAAAACATGAAACATAACCCAAAACCCCGATGTCACATATCTGAGCTGGTAACCAAAACCCGAAAATCACAATCGGAAAACAACAAACATAAAAGAAAATTCGTAAACTACGAGCGAGTGATCTCCTCGGAGTCACTCCTCAACATGCTGCATAAACCAAAATACATACAGGAAACAACAAAAGATGGGGAGTGAGAAACCGTTGTATAAACATAATGGCATAGGGATAGTTATCAAGATGATCATACAACATCTATATAGAATATCACATAAACACAACATTTAACATATTAATTACATCATGTCATTTCAAACAACCTATGCTATGCGATACAGTACTACTCCTATGCCATTATGCATGTGGATCCATAACTATCTCAGGAAGATGACTTCAGAGTTACATATCCACATTGGCCAATTAGCACCAACGCCGGCAGTTCGCCAAATCATGGGTGAATCCCTTGGATAGCCGAAGAATGTTACTCTCGGATGAATCACCTCGCCTTACTCTCTACCGAACTCTCATATGTCAAAAATTCCCCCACTAACAACTACAATGCATGTGCATCAATAACAAACAAACATAACCACTACCTCCACTTTGACCAATAAGCATAAAAGTTTATCACCATCAATACCTTGACCAATAAGCATCAAGGTATATCAACAACAACACCTTGACCAACAAGCATCAAGGCAACTTTGACCAATAAGCATCAAAGTTTATCACCATCAACACCTTGACCAATAAACATCAATGTTTATCAACGTGCGGCAATCCATCGTTACCATCTTAACCATTTTAGCATCTTTTAGTTTAATTATCTTTGTTAAGGCTTATGGTATAAATGGACTATCTCTCTTGTTTTACTTTAATTATTGTTTAGCTTCATCATGGGGAAAATATGGGTGAAGCCACCCAATTTCCACTTAACATCATGTTCTGGCTAGGAGCACGGTCGTGCTAACCCGCAGCACGAGCATGCTGGCATTGAGCATGGGCGTGTCGTTCTTGAACACTATCGTGCTTACTGGTGCGTTGTCATACGGTCTGAGCAGAAAATTTAAAAAATCCTCGCTAATCTCACAGATCAATCCTATTATCTTTAAACTATATCATTGAGCATTTATCTCGCCCCTCTTTACTAGTCATCATGTCTTATGAACATTGGAAATTGATCCTTATTCCTTGTGTGACACCCGGCTACCCCGCATACATAAATAAGCGATAAAAAGATAAGATATATATAAAAAAAACATACATCATTTATTTAATAACCAAAAACAACGGGCAAAGGATACCACATTGTAACAAATCTCAAATGCAGAAATAACATAAGTTTTAAAACATTAACATAACAAGAAAACATAACCTAACCCCTGATGTCATATACAGGGCTGGTATAACCAATTTGGAATAAATCCTCGGATAAACAAACTAAAACATACAACTGGAAATCCTAACTACGAGTTGTGGCTCCTCAGAGTCACTCCTCAACTGGCTGCTCACCGTCCTCTACATAAAAGATAAATGCCAAACACAAACAGAGAAAACGAGGAGTAAGAAACATATATATGAATATAATGGCAAGGAAGCAGTTAGCAAGACGAGCATGCATCACAACAATCATGTTATTGCAGCAACAACATATAACATAAACAATTAATCTCATTATACAATAATGTATGCTATGCGATACAGTGCTACTCCACTACTCCCATTATGCGCTTGGATCCATTCTACCTCAGGAAGTCAACTTCGGAGTTACATATCCACATTGGCCAATAAGCACCAACGCCGGGGTAATCCATCGAACCTTGGGTGGATCCCTAGGATAGCCGACGCACCTTAGTCTTGGATGCATCACCGCGGGGGTGCATGATTCACCTAACTCTTGGATGAATCACCGCAGACGGCCAGGTCGCCTTACTCTCGGACAACCTCCCCTATGTTGAATATCCCCCACTAACATCTCAGATGAGACACCCCGTTGTGCCATTAATTATTTATTTAACTTACTCGCATACTTAACGTTAAACGTAACCCGAAAATACGAAAATATAAAAAACTTAATTATAAACACATTCAACTTCGGAAAGTAACACACCACACCATAATTATATTATATAAATACAAATATCTCTAACCATCATGATACAAAACATTATTTAGGGTATCCTATTAGTATGATCCCTTACAGGTACATATTTATACAAACTGTTATAATTAGCAGAAACTAAAATGTCTTACAAGACGCACTGGCCTTATACACTAAACTCTATTACTAGAATCTGTAGCTCTTCCTCCCACATCAGGTTCATACGGAGTTCCGTCCAACTCCTCAGCAACTGGTTCCTCCATAGAGTCTTCTCATGGAATAAAGTAAGCATACACAATATACAAACGTAGGGAGATAAGAAACAATTATTTCATCATAAGCGGAAAAGAATACATAGCATATAATATAATAACAGTTGAAGACAAGCATCACACATTACTAACAATCATCCTTAAATCATGATATCTTCCTCTACCCTCAATCTCATGCAACTAAACCGTTATGCTGACTTGGCCATCTCTATTCCTGTCACGTTAGTCAGTAGTCCAGAAAGGTCCGGTGCCAAGAACTCGGTGCGCCCCTATTCCCTAATCACTAGTAGAGAATAGTGCATGCAGCACAGTGTGCACCACTATTCCCCCATTGGAAATAGGACAATAAGCACAGAATACATAGTACTTCTATCTTTTGATAGGATAGATCAGATCAACGCATCAAGGACTAAAAAAGTATTACGGTAGTCTATCTCGGCATCAACATCGGTAGGGTACTCACCCGCAATATCCGATATCCATAATAGGATATCCTGACCTCGTGTGTTCCACTCCCACGGCTGTGAACAACAATGCATATATATGAATCTCACTAACTCGCATCGGTTACAACTAAGTGCCTCAACCTTCCATCACAGTCTCAACACACATTCTATGTCACATCTCATCCATTAAATACTTTAATTAGGCTAGGCACCTCTAAGTCACATTCATTCTCTCACCCACACGAATATCTCCAGAACAACATGTAACACCCTACTTGGGCATTACCTTGTGAACATGTGCGGAAATAAATTAAAAATAAAATTTGCTGGTTGCTTTCAGAAATTTATTTACTTTAAGTCATAAAAATTTGGGTGTAAAAATTTTTCTTCTTAATACTTCAAAAAAAAAAAATTTGATGCGCACATCGGAAGAATGTGATGCACACAACACTATAGTACATTTACACTATACTTGTCAACACACATATACCAATTTTATTTATATACAAACCTCCCACAACATACAAGTTTTTCTTAAAGGTCTTTTGTTATAACTATATGAAAATTATCAAGACGCATGTACTAAACTTCTCAATACATACATCCTCAAACACAAACCTAAGCTAGTCATTCTAAAAGACATTCTCATGGCAAGACCCCGTGATCATCCCCCATGATCAAACACCACTTCAAACATCCGAACTTAAGTCCCCGAGTGATTTAAGGAATTCTTCTGCAACATCTGCACTCATGTACCAAGGTACAACAGAAAAACCTGGTGAACAGATATACGCAAGGGTGAGAACCAATCTATGGATTTTGAAATGATAACTACATGCACGACAAACCAAACAACATATAACATATATAGTTATAACAACATAAAGATATATAGTTATAACGACCTATATAGTTATCACAACATAAAAATATTCGGAAATAAACAAGATAGTTTATCAAGGGGTTTCATACCCAACAATCATCATCATTTGCAAAAATGCATGGCACTTCAAGGTTCAACATCTAACTTTTATACCTAATCTCCAGAGATTCCAAACTTCTTTTCACTTGAGCAGATCAGGATCTTACATGTCACATTGTCCAAACTCCTGGCACAATGGTCATCACGAAAAATGGCGCATCGTCCAAAACTCCTGGCGCGATGGTCAACACGAAAAATGGCACATTGTCCAAACTCCTGGCATGATGGTCAACACGATAAATGGAACATTTGTCCATAAAGATACATTGTCCACTAAGGTACAATGATCAAATTTACGTGGCACATTGTCCGTTAAGGTACAATGGTCAACGCGATAAATGAAACATTTGTCCATAAAGATACATTGTCCATTAAGGTATAATGATCAATACCAGCATGTCTTCCAAATAATACATGTAAAACATTTTGTTCTCGTCACTTTTCTTTTTCGTTCATTCTTTCCTTGCCGAAGCTCAAAGGCTTATGACCTTCTCAACTTTTAAACCTTACGTTTATTTTTTAATTTCAACAATAGGACGCAAAGTCAGAATGTGCAAATCACGCAGGTCTAGACTGATGCACCAGTCTTAGATTTGTAAATTTTAGCGCACAAAAATCAACACAACTTTTATAGGACAAAGTAGTCCATAACTTCAACTTTAGGACATACAGTCCCCAATTTATAATAGAACACTAGAATTCCGACATCTTGGCTACTGGGTTCGCTTTTCAACTTTAAAATTCTTTTCGTTCTGTGAAACACAAATCAAAAACAAAATCTCCTCAACTTATCCAAGTTGTCGGAATAACATTGTTGAGTAAAACTAATTTACAGAAAATCCTTTTTCGATGGAAATTCATTTATAAAATCATTAAATCACCCAAAAACTCATTTTCTTCTGAAAATCTTTGTTTTAAACTTTAGTTCAAAGAAAAATATTGATTTGAGACTAATTCTCGGTTCTAACAAATATTGTTGTTTTTTCTTTTCTATTCTTTTTTTTAAATGCTTTCCGTAAATATTTTCGGAAGTTACCGTCGGTTGGCATTTTAAAAACGTTTTAAGTCAAAATTTGACTTTTCTAGTGAAATAATTTTATCAACACCATAGTTAAATTATTTTTGAAACTTAACTTTTTATAACAACCTTTTATAGTATTTTGTAATTTCTTACGTAAAAATTAGCAGTACTAAAATATTTTGACGGTTACACCCTCACGGTGACTCATAGATCACTCTTACGTCGATATATTCTACCAATTAAAATTTTGATATTTCTAATAAACCTTTTTAATGGTTTTTCTTCGTAATTAATTGAGCATTGACCACTGTCAGGCTTTTTAATCAACAATCAATGCCAATAATAATTTCATGTCAATACTATAGCAGATAACACAGTTTATAGCATGCATTAAAACACTATAACAATTAACTGCAGATAATCAATTAAAAGCAGATAATTAACAGCAGATAAATTAACTACGCAAGATAGTTTTATAACACACAAACACACTCAAATAAATTATACAGACCACACAATAATAGCATATGGCTATCGGAAAAACCCCTCATGTACTCCCCTTACCTCTTGAGGTCTCTGATTCCTTTTTCGAAGTGATTTCCCCGATTCGCTTCCGGTTTCTTCCGCGAAACTCAGAACAAACCAACAAGGTTTATCCTTCATAACAAACATCACACAATTAATAAAAATCAAACAACAAAACACTCTAATTCCTACGACTATGGTTCAGCCTTCACAAAATAATTTGGCTATGGATGTTAAAATTTTACAAACTCTTGGATTAATGATCCTTGAGTACTAGGAAGACATAATCAATGATCATAAACTAAGAACTTTGAACAAAACCATCTAACTCAATAAGTTAGGGTTTCGGCCTCAACAATAAAATTAGGCTAGAAAATTTCTTTGGTTTCAAGCTCTTAGATTTAACATGTATAGGTATTAGAGAGATTGAATCAAGTGTTCAATTTCAAAAATGGAAACAAAACTCATCCAAACCCTATATGACAAAGGTTCGGCCCTCAACAATAAAAATAGGATAGAGATTTTCTTTTGATTCATGCTTCTAGATAATGAATATAGGGATCATATTGAGTTCATAGAAATTGATCTCATGTCTAAAGGATTTTTCTACAATTTTCTAGAAATTTTTGACGATTGGATCTAGAAATTGGAAAATGATGTTCATGGCATGAAAATCATGAAATGAATGAAGAAGGGGACATGATTGATCATGTAGAAGAGAGGTTACCTCTTGATGATGAAAGAATAGAGAGAAATGATCAAAACAAGCTTAGTTGAAAATTTGACAGCTTTGAGGATGTGGTGGTGTTATGAGTGTATCTCACGATATGCTCATCTAAATATTACAAACTTTGGTTTGTCAGAAAGGTAAGAAATAGAGGCACAACTTTGATGTTGAAGGTTTTGTTTGATTTAGAGCAGAACAGGGGCGTAAAGAGCCTTCTTTCCACTGTTCTCTTGTGATGCTGAGGATTTTGAGTGGTTTTGGTAATTTGAACACATCTCCCAATATACTTATCCGTTTTTTATGATCTTTATCTAATTGGAAAGAAGAGATGAAGAGGAACAACTTTCACGTAGAAAGTTTTTCGAGTTTCAGAATAGAAGAGGCCAGAATTTTGGTATGATTTCGGTGAGTCAATGAAGTCTTTCTTAGTTTCTCTTTGATTTTGAGAGAAAAGTGATGAAGATGAAGTGTGATAGAAAATTGGCTAAGTGTGGAAGGGTGTGGGCTGCGCACACATGAGAAAGTGAGGAGAGAAAAATGTTTTGATTAATTTCCTAATAATGAACCATAGTTGAGTTTACTTGACATAGGTTAAGATAGAAAATAATATAATAACTTAACTATAGTTAATAATAATCACGGTTAGGTTAATAGTAATAATGGTTAGGTCAAAATGTTTGGTGAAGGGTGAAGGAGTGGGGTGGCTGAATTATGACCACAAATAGCTCAATGGCACACTTGAGAATTTGATAGAAGACTAGGGACAATTTGGACAATTCATTAGGAAAATATATAGATATTTATCAAATGCCATCATTAAATGTGGTGAGTCACATGCTAACTCACCCTGTGAGTTGTCACTGGTGACTCACCGTCCTCATCCACCCGGATTATCTCTGCAGCTCCGTTCCTGACTCCGTCGATTACCCGATTTAGGTTTTGCTCCCGAACAAAGCATAATAACCTATTTATTTTGAAAATTTTCAAAATAACCACTATCGTTGAAAATGGGATATAAAATCTATTGATTTCGTTCTCGGGTCAAAATTAGGTTTTATGATCAGTAAAATCTTACTGTCAGTGAAAACACAGACCGGGTTCCATCTGAATTTTCAACCCAAAATTTAACCGGAACTCTCTACGATAAAGTAGAGTATAAATATGACTTTGGTTCATCCAAAATTATTTTCTAAGTTTCAGATAAAAATATAAACATTTATTTATATTTATACCGATCTTAGAAAGCAGAAAAATTGGGGTGGTACACAACATATATCATTTCCTCGATGCTAACTAATTATAAAATAGATCATACACAGTAAAAATAATAATAAAATATTCAGGTAACACAAACGGTACATAAAGTAGATTACTACAACCAGTGCATCACAAACAGTTCAATAGTAATAAAATCAGACATCCTCAAATATTCTAAAATTATCCTAACGGCAATAAACCTACAATCCCCAAATCATCATTGGTACTACGGGATAGTCGCCAATGTGATTTTGGTCTTGTTGATTACTCGACCACTAGTAGGGTTTAGGCCGCCCTACACCATTATTATAATATATACTACTTATCCATTCCGACGACAGGATGATTCTTTCTCCCACCTAAGCTTATCACCGGAATCATGAAAACAAATCTACTCGTTACCACACCACAACCAAAACAATGTAAAAACAAGCTAATCAAACCAAATCAATCCATGATAACTCTAAGCTAGGGTTCGGCCAAAGCTTCAAAATAGGGCTAGGGTTATTTTCTCATTTCCATCTTTTGGATACTAGTTACTAGAGTCTTAACTAACATTGATCAAGTGTTACAAGTCAAACATTTGAAACAAAAACATCTAACCTCTAGGGTTAGGGTTTCGTCCAAGCATAGTAAAATAGGCTAGAAATTTCTTTTGCTCACATACTCTTGGATCTAGAACGTAGACACCTTAAATAGCTTATAACCATCATCACCTAAGTTAAAAATTGGACAAAATCCATTTAACCCACATATACATAGGTTCGGCCAAGGCTAGAAAAATTAGCTAGGTATTTCTGTTGATCTCAAGCTTCTAGATCTAACAACTAAAGGTATTAGAGAGGTAAGATCAAGTGTCAGGACACTCAAAACATTTTTCTATGATTTTTGATGAATTTTTGAAAAACTAGATCTAGGAATTGAAATTTGAGAAAAGCTTGATGAAAATGGAAATTTGTTGAGGATTAATGAAGCTAAGATGATGAGGAAGAGGATCCTCACTTTGAAATGAAGAAATTTGATGAAGAACTTGAAGGAAATTAGTAAGAGCTACAATGGTGTTCTTAGTGTTTTTGTTAGAAAAGTCTTAGAATAAAAATGAAGTGTTTTTGCTAAGTGTGGGGGGAGGGGGCAGCCGTGCATGTTGAGGGAGTGAAGGGGTTGTTTGGTCCAAAACACTTAGGGGACTTGGAATTACAAGAAAGTCCAAGGGAAAATTAGTCTTTTCACAAAATAAATATCTAGATATTTTCAAAGTCATGATTACAACTGACCTCATCCTCCCTGAGTCATCATGTATGACTCGTTGTCCCGATCTCTTGGCGGTTCTCTACAGTTCCGTATCCGGCTCCATCATTTACCTAATTTAAATTTTCTCGCGCGTTTTCTTTAGAATTACGCTTGTAAAAAGTATAATAATATATTTTTGAGTAATAATTTCAAAAAAGTCTATATCGTTGGGAATATGATATAAACTAAACTGTTTCGTTCTAGGGTCAAAATTAGGTTTTCTGATCAGTAAAATCTTACTGTCAGTGAACACGCAGACCGGGTTCCGTCTGAATTTTTAACCCAAAATTTTACCGTAACCCTCCCCTCAACAATAAGGTAGAGTGTGAATATGATTTTGTTTTATCCAAAATCATTTTCTTAGTCTCAGATAAAAATATAATAAATATATCTTTACCGATCATACAGCATATATAAAAAATAGGGTGTTACATCTGATGCGTGAATGCATGATCAACACAACCACCACCTCTGCTTGGGCCATAAGCTACCCAAGTTTTATCACCATCAACACCTCGACCACTTGGCTATCAAGGATTTAACGTTATCGTTTCATTGTTTAGTCTTTTAACACTCTGGTCGTTTTGCACCAGAGATTGCCACCTCGACCACTCGGCTATCGAGACCCCCTTGGCGACTAGGCTACCAAGGTATATCATCATCTTTGATTAACACTCTGGCCATTAAGCACCAGAGATTACCACCTTGACCATCATGCATCAAGGCCCCCTTGGCCACTCGGCTACCAAGGTGCAACATTTTATCACTTGTCTTATTAGATTGTTTAAGACGTTTGGGGTGAAACACCCTTGTTTCAGCTTTGTTTTCTGCTCTGGGCAGGCAAACACGGGCTTGCTTAGTGCTGAGGCAAGATATCGACCTATGGCCATAGTTACTTGTGCACTCATATGGATTAGGCACTAATTCAAGAACTATAATCTGTATAAATCTCCCAAATGAAACTGTTTTGCGATAATCAAGCATCTCTCCATGTCGCCCTAATCTGGTTTTTAATGAAATGACCAAACACATCAAAATGGACTAACATTTTATTAGAGAAAATGTGCTTTCCAGATGTATTGCCACGAGGAGCCTCAAGGTACCCCTTGATCATGGCAATCCACTCGGATTGCCTTAAGGGTGATGAAGTATCGATCAAGATTCTTGAGAAGAATACCTGGTTGGTCTAGAAGCTTGCAAGAATCACCTTCATGGCAGGGTTCTCTTATCGAAGGCCAACAAACCTTTGAAAACTGCTGACTTGCGAGAAAAGTTACTGGGATTATGGAGCAAACTAGGTCCTTGGGACATTATTTCTGTAGGGAAAGGATTATTTGAGATTTCCTTTTCTTCATTGGAGGATCTTCGATGTGTTTTAGCCGTGGAATTGTGGAATCTCAATCAAGGGATCTTGAGAGTGTTTTCATGGACTAAAAATTTCAATCCTTATTCTATGAGGCAATCCTATGCTCAAGTTTGGGTTAGATTCTTTGGATTACCACAAGAATATTGACGTCCAAAGATTCTGTTTGCAATAGCTGGTGGTTTAGGAGTTCCAATTTGTTTGGATGGAGCAACTAGCAAGAAAACCGTTGGTCACTTTGCTGGGTCCTCATTGATCTTGATCTGAATTCTAAATTGAAGAGCCAGATTCTAGTTGAACGAGAGGAATATGCCTTTTTTGCAAGAATTGAATATGAGAAACTCCCTGAGTTTTGTACTACTTGTCAGAATATAGGGCATAGTCTTACTAATTGCTTAAAATCTTTAGGAAGGGTGGATAATAATCTTCAACAAGATGGTCCTGCTAGGATAAAGAAAGTTTTTGTTCCTAAAACGGGACAGATGAATAGGGTTATGGCAGCATCCAGTCTTCAGGATTGTGGGAATGATCATCATCAGGAGAATGATAATTTAGGTAACTCTGAAGGGGGTTTCAAATAAGGATAATGCAGTGTTAGCCTCAGGTAGAGGTCAGGAAGGTTTTGTTACATCTTTAGAACATATTGTTTATGTAGCTAATAGTAAATCTGTTGTGATTGCAAATCAATCTCAGATTCAGGTTTTTGAAGGTGAAGGTAGTCCTAATTTGCTTGGTAATGTTAATGCCTTGAACTTAGATCCTAATCCAGCTGCTAGTGTGGATCCTATTTATGGTCCTGACATGGCTATGGATGGAAAACTAAACTCTGGGTTTGATAATGTTTTGAATTATGGTGATCAAGGATTGGATTGCATCAGGGGTGTGATGATGTTTTGGATTCTTTAGAGACTGTCTATGATGAGACAGAGGCTGAACTTTATGATAAAAACAATGATGATCAGGTGGACTTTGTTCTAGACTCTCAAACAGTTAAATCTGTAGTTCAGACAGTAGTTGATGAGACCTTGGTTGATAAACCAAATAAGCAGATAAATCCTAAGAATCTTTCCAATTAGGCTCAAAAAGATTTAACAATTGTTGGTAAATTTTGGGAATCAAATGTGGATTAGGAATTGGATCTTAAAAATGAAGTCAGAGTGCAGAATTCAGATGTGCAAGTGCAAACTAACGACAATGCCTCTAAATACCTAGAAGAAGAGGAATTTACTGAAGTTCTTTCTAAATCTCATATCAAGAACTTAAGGAAGAAGCAAAATGAAAAATCCAAGCAAGGCATGGGCAAAACAACCAGGTCCAAAACAGGCCATTCAAATGTTCCACAATGAATGTTCTTTTTTGGAATGCTAGAGGTTAGGCTAACCATGAAACAAGGTTAGTTTTGAAAAACTTGATTTTAAAGAAAAAACCTAAGATAATCTTAATTGCAAAACCTTGGGATGAGTTAGCTAATTTTCCAACTTCATTTTGGTATAAGCTACATCTTAAAGTCTTTGCTACAAATGACAGGAATGCTTCAGTTCCGAATTTATGGTGTGTATGTGTTAAGGATGTTTCTCCTACTGTGATTTCTTCTTCATCCCAACAAGTGACTTTTTCTGTTATGAAGGATAATGTTTGCCTTTACTTTACTACTATATATGCTTCCATTTCATATGCTATCAGAAGGTCTTTATGGCAGGAATTATCCCAGTTGAAACAGTCCTTTGATGGTCCATGGTGTTATGTTGGAGATTATAATGCAGTAATTGGTGCTCGTGAGCATAGAGGTAGGAGGTTGCCTTCTAATATTGCTTGTGATGAGTTCAAATCATGGACTGGTGCATGTGATTTGATCCATCTGCCTACCATTGGTGCTGCCTGAGACACCCCGTTGTGATATTAGATTAAAAACCTTATTCATTAATTACTTAGTCGCGTGCTTAACATGAAATTACGTAAAAATTTAAAACTTAAGTAAATCAACATGAAACTTCCACTAATTAAACATTACACCATAATTATATTATGAATACATACATATGTCTCATAAACATATTATAAAACACTGTTGAGGATATCTTCTCAGTAGGATCCCTCACTGGCATAAACTTAACAAAAGTCATACTTAGCGGAAAATAGAAAAATACTTCTTAGACACACTGGACATACTATTTATACTCTAATCACCATGGATCACAGCTCGACCTCCTGCCTCTGGTTCATAAGGAGTTGTTTTATGCAGAGTTCCGTCCAGCTCCTCAGCAACATAATCCTCCAATGGGTCCTCTAACGTAATGAAGTAGACACACAAAAATAATAAAATATAGGGGATAAGAAGCAATTATATCATCAAAAAGCGAAAAAAAATCATACTATATAATATAACAAAAGTCGCAGACAATCATCAATCCAAAACCACCTAAATCCTCAATTAACAATATCATTCTCTACCCTCAACTCATGCAATCTAAGTCTTTATGCTGACGTGGCCATTAATCCCCCATTACCATTAAGGATGTTAGTCAGTCGTCCAAGTGACGCGTCCCCAAAGCCGGTGCACATTCTCATCCATGGTGAGAATGCTCATGCAAGGCAATGACACTATAGCTGCACAACACAGTCGGTGCACACCATGTTCCTCTCTCTCGAGGGTGCTCAAGCAAAGCATTGACAATATAGCTGCACAAACTAAATTTAACATAGGACGGTCCCAGAGGACTTCAGACCTCGTATGTGTCAAACATACGGTTATAAACACAATGCAACATATGAACCTCACCGACTTACATCAATAACAATCTAGTGCCTCAAGCTTCCATCATACCCCCGACTCACATTCTATGACACATTTCATCCTTAAAGTAATCAATTTAAGCCAGGCACTTCTAAGTCACATACTTTCTCACCCAAACCAAATCTTCCGAACAACAGATGTCCTTGCTAAAAATCAACCAAGCATAGTACTAAATCAGGCAGATCATGCATAACACAATATCAGGAAATACTCAAACACCAAAAATAATACGTCACATGCAACAGAATACCTCAACCAGCGTATCAAAATAAATTCAACAAGAAATAAATTCACATTTCCTCAAATCATAAAATCAACCTAATGTCGATAAACCTACAATCCCTGAATCACCATTGGTTTTACAGAAAAGATTTCCAATACGATTTTGGTCTTGTTAATTACTCGACTACTAGTAGGGTTTAGGTCGCTCTACACAATTATTATATAATATACTACTTATTGATTCCAACGATAGAGTGATCCTTTTCCCCACCTGAGTTAACACCGAAATATCGAATTCGAAGCGGCTCATTATCACACCCCAAAATACCAAGTTCACCTTCAATTAAACAACACAACAACAAAATTAATCAAACAAAATCACCCTTAACAATAATAGGCTAGATTCGGCCAAGGGGTTTTGTGGGGTTTGGGTTTTTATTTTCACTCAATCTCCTATATACAAAGTGCTAAGATCATGGAAAGATACTAGGAGTCATCATTGAGCAAGAATCAAATCATACAAATCAAGTTGCTTCCATTTTCATGAACATAGGTAAAAATGGGTTTCAACTAAAAGTGATCATGAGAACTTATGATTCATGTTCATGGGAGATATAAAATGGGTTTCCAACAAATGAACTTGAAAAGAATTAGATGGACACAAGAGGAAGAACATTATCAAGTTACCTCAAGCTAGTAGAGAAAATGAAGAAAAGTTGATGATTCCTTTGCAAGTTCTTCAATGGTGAGGAAGAAGAATTTGCTCCTTGAAGAAGATGAAGTTGTAGGAAGATGAAGATGAAAGTGTATGATTGATGTAGATGATCAAACTTTAATGGTAGTGAGATTTAGAGTGATTAACTTTGAGGTTTTCTCTAAAAAAAATGTGAGGTTTTTGCCTTAGAACTCTAGTTTTTCATGTTTGGGGTCGGTCAAGAGGGGCTATATATAGATTATCCAGTAGATAATCAATTATATATCGATATATAATCGATTACAAAAATCAAAATCGATTATGACACTCCTCATAATCGATTATGGAAGTTCTGTTTTTCAGGTTTTCAGTTCCAGACAGCTCATAATCGATTATCTGTTACAGATAATCGATTATGATGATTCTGAACTTTAGGAACTCAGTCCAAAAACCTTGTAATTGATTATGGTGATTCAAATAATCGATTATTGGGCCAAAACAAAGAAGGAACCTCAAAATTGATTGTTTACAAAGGATCAATAAGTTTATTAAAACACTTAGTAGGTTTTAGTTTAATTAAAAACAGGTTGTTACATTACTACCCCCTCTTAGAAAAAAATTTCGTCCTCGGAATTTACATACCATAGAAAAGATGTGGATATTATTGTTGCATATCTGCTTCACGTTCCCAAGTAGCATCTCCAGTAGTTTCATCCGATATAACCTTAACCAAAGGAATTTGTCTACCACGAAGCTCCTTAATCTCTTTATCTGCTATCCTTATAGGTAGAGCCTCATACTTTAGATTCTCTTGTAGTTGTATAGACTCATATTCAATAACATGAGAAGGATCAGGATAATACTTTCTCAGCTGAGAAACATGAAAGACATCATGAAGGTTAGAAAGATTAAGTGGTAAGGCAATATGGCAAGCTACTGGACCAATCCGTCAAAGAATCTGAAAAGGTCGAATGAATCGAGGAGTAAGTTTTCTAGACTTGATAGCTCTACCAGTTCCAGTTTTCGGAGTAACTCTCAAGAATACGTGGTCAACTTCCTGGAATTCTAACGGTCTCCTCCTCTTGTTATTGTAGCTCTTTTGCCTATCCTGTGCTTCCTTCATCTTTTCCCTTATCTTCCTGACTTGTTCCATAGTCAGTTGCACCATATCTGGACCCAAAACTTGGTTCTCACCAGTTTCATACCAACATAATGGGGTCCTACACTTTCTGCCATACAAAGCCTCGTATGGTGCCATTCCAATACTACTGTGGAAACTATTGTTATAAGTGAATTCAATCAATGGTAAGAACTCATCCCAACTGCCAGTGTGTTCCAACACACAATCTCTCAATAGATCTTCCAATGATGGAATCATCCTTTCTGATTGTCCATCCATTTGGGGATGATAAGCAGAACTCATTCTTAACTTTGTCCCCAAGGCATTTTACAATTGTCTCCAAAATCTAGATGTAAATCTAGGATCTCGATTTGAGACAATGCACGATGACACACCATGCAATCTACAACTTCTTTGATGTAAATCTGGGTCAACTTCTCCAAACTATAACTTTCACCAATAGGTAAGAAGTGAGCACACTTCGTCAATCTATCAATGATAACCCAAATCGTATCATGTCTCTTAGGAGATCGTGGTAATCCAATCACAAAATCCATAGCTATGCTATCCCATTTCCACTCTGGGATATCTAAAGATTGTAATAAGCCTGCTGGCTTCTGATGTTCAATCTTAGCCTTCTAACACACTAGGCAAGATAAAACATACTCTGCTACTTCTTTCTTCATCCTTCTCCACCAAAACATTTTCTTCAAATCCTGTTCTTTGTGGATCCAGGATGAAAACTCAACTTACTCTTATGTGCTTCTTCTAATATCATCTTCCTAAGTTCTAAATCCTCTGGCACACATATTCTATCTCTAAATCTTAACACACCATCTGTTCCCAACTCAAACTTTACCTTCATCTATACCTTTACTTATCTCCTGAAGATATAGATCCTGAACTGGTTTATCTTTAAGATCTTTCATAAAATCACTACTAATAGTGATCATACTTAAACAAATTTTATCCTCAACCCACTCCATTCCTAGGTTCTAATCCCTGTCCTTAACCATTATTGTGGATACATGAAAAGATTTCCTACTTAGAGCATCCGCTACAACATTTGCCTTTCCAGGATGGTATAGTAAATCAAAATCATAGTCCTTAATAAATTCCATCCATCTCCGCTGTCTCATATTCAATTCTTTTTTATCGAAGGGATACTTTAGACTCTTATGGTCACTGAAGACATTAAACTTCGCTCCACACAGAAAGTGTCGCCATATCTTCAATGTGAACACTATGGCTGCTAACTCCAAAACATGAGTCGGATAATTCCTCTCATGAATTCTCAACTATCGAGAAACATACGCTACAACTCTTCCCTCTTGCATCAATACACATCCCAAACCTTGATATGGCGTATCACAGTATACGTCGAATTGTCCTAAAGGATCGGGTGAAGTCAACACAGGTGATGTAGTCAACCTGTCCTTCAGCTTTTGGAAACTCTGCTCACACTTGTCCGTCCATACAAAAGCTGTATTTTTCCTCGTCAACTGCGTCATAGGCAACACAATCTTCGAGAAACCCTCAATAAACCTCCGATAATATCCAGCTAACCCTAGAAAACTATGTACTTCACTTATTGACTTAGGCCGATCCCACTTAAGAACTGCCTCAACCTTAGCTGGATCTACGGCTATTCCTTCTTTATTAATCACATGACCTAGGAGCTGTACTTCTTCAAGCCAAAATTCCCACTTGTAAATTTTGGCATAAAGCTGCCTATACTTCCAAACTTGCAGCACTACTCTCAAATGTTCCTCATGATCTTCTCGCGTACGAGAATATATAAGGATATCGTCGATGAACACAACGACAAACTTATCGAGGAAAGGTCGAAAGATTCTGTTCATGTAAACCATGAACACTGCTGGAGCATTAGTCACACCAAAAGGCATAACTAAATACTCGTAATGCCCGTATCTCGTCCTAAAAGCGGTTTTAAGTATATCTTCTTTCCTTACTCTAATCTGATGGTATCCAGATCTTAAATCAATCTTGGAAAACACTGTTGCTCCTTTCAACTGATCCATCAGATAATCTATCCTAGGCAATGGATACTTGTTTTTAATTGTCACTTTATTTAACTGTTTGTAATCCGTGCACAACCTAGCACTCCTATCTTTCATTTTAACAAACAACACTGGTGCTCCCCACGTGAAACACTCGGTCTGATGAACTCTTTCCCTAACATGTCATCCAATTGTTTCTTCAACTCAGCCAACTCAACCGGTGACATCCGATAGGGTGCTGTAGATATAGGTCCTGTCCCTGGTACAAGATCTATGGTGAATTCCACCTCTATTTCGGGTGGCAAACCTGGAACGTCTGGAGGGAAAACTTCAGGAAACTCTCTGACAATAGGCATAGAATCTATGCTAGGAGTCTTATTAGCTTCCACTGTGAAAAGTATCATGAACTGCTGAGAGTTGTCACTCATCATAGATACTCCTTAATTAGCAGATACTATACTAGAAGGCTCAAGAAACGATAAAGTCTTGCTAGAACAATCTAGCACTACATGGTTAGCCGAAAGCCAATCCATGCCAAGAATAACATCTATCTGTTGCATAGGCAAACAGACAAGGTCTACAATAAATGTTCTATTCTCAACTACTATAGGACACTGTAAGCAAACAGACATAGTAGTCAAAGGATTACTAGTCGGAGTAGACACAGTAAGGGTATAAGGTAATTGATAAACAGTTAATTGCAAATGATCTACACACTCATGAGAAATAAACGAATGTGTAGCTCCTAAGTCAAACAATACTGACGAGAGTCTACCAGCTATCAAACACATACCTTGTATAAGATCAGCGGATTGAGAGGATTCGGCTCCCCTCACGGTAAATACTCTTCCAGTGGCTTGTGGTCTGGCCATCTGTTGTCTTCCTGCCTGACCTCCTCTTCCAGCTCCACCTCTATTGTTTCCAGCTCCTCTTCCTGCAGTAGCCGGTGGTTGTATAGCCCGTTGCCTGCAATCTCGTGCCATATGGCCTGGTTTCCCACAGTTGAAACAACTAGGCTTTTCTAAGCAATCCCTAATATAATGCGATCCTCCGCATCTGTAAAAAACATATAGCCTTGTTGTTGCTGACCCGCTCCACTCACTGGTGCTGGTGCCGGTGTCTGCGTTGGTCTAGCATATGGTCTCTGCCTCCACCAAGAACCACTTCCTTCACGCCTCTGCAAAATTTGATCGGTTAGGACCTCCACTCCTTAATTGTTTCTGCTTATTGGTCATCCTCAAATCTATACTTTCAATAACACTGCATCTCTCCACCAGTTTCGGGAAATACTGAATGTCGAGAGACACCACAGCCCTCTGCAGCTCATTTCTAAGTCCTTCCTCAAATCTCCTACATTGTCAATCCTCATCTGGGAACCTCTGATAAAATTCTGAATACTTAATTAGAGCCACAAATCTTGATGCATAATCACCTACAGTCATGTTACCTTGTTTGAGACTCATGAATTCCCTTTCCTTCTCACGTCGAACTAGACACGAAAAATACTTTTCGAAGAAGCAGTCGGTAAATAACTGCCAGCTAATCATTCTGCCTTTAGCTTCCAATAGTCTTTTCTTGCCTCTCCACCAAGATTATGCTCCTCCAGTTAACATGAAGGCAGCATACGTCACTTTCCTATCCTCTCTGCAGCGCATAGTATCGAATATCTTCTCGATTTCTTGTACCCACCATTCTGCCTTCTCTGGATCATAATCTCCTCAGAATTGGGGTGGCTTCCCTTTCAGAAAAGTACCCATTCCGGCATCTTCAGCCAGCTTGTGCAGCTCTCCTTTGATTCTGCAATTCCCGCTGTTCTCTATTCATTTGCAGCATATCAGCATTCTGCTGTGTTTGTAGTAAACAAGGCAGCCGCTATATCTTTCATGGTATTTTGAGTCCCAGATGACTCTCCTCCACCCCCAGTATGATTGGTTTCAACATTGCTAGCTCCAGCAATTCTTTCAGGTGATCCATCACCACTATTGTTACCACGTCCTTTTCCTCGAACCATGATCCTGTTTAAAGACATCATCAGCTCCCATCCGTATGACATATAATACTACATAAACAAGTATATACATACTATATGCCACACCACCAAATGAGAAACCTTCTTCTAGAATTAAGTTGAAGTTCTAAGAATTACTTGGAGGTTTAGTATTCATTAGAGATGATTAAAACAACTAAAAGTTGAATTTTGAAGCAATATAATCGATTAGGTCATGGTCATAATCGATTATAAGGTTTTTGTAACAGCAAAATGATAATCAGACAACAAATAATCGATTATCTCATCAGAATAATCGATTATGATAATCGATTATTGAGCCAATATAATCTATTATGGCAAGGTAATAATCGATTATTGGGCTTCTGAAACAGCAAACAGAGAAAACAGAAAGTAGATAATCGATTATGTTGTTCCTATAATCGATTATCACTGCTCATTTTATACAAATACTTTGGTTTCAACTGAAAGATAAGAAGGAATGGTTCTAAGGTTCAGAATTTTCGTTTATGCCATACTAATGTTTGTTATCGCATCAAATTTGAACACACTACCCAACTTCTAAGCATAGTCAAAATCCGATGTGGATTCAACCAGACACGGCCAATAACAACAACCTAGACCTTGCAGTCCGATCAGAATCAAACTGCTCTGATAACAAAATGAGACACCCCGTTGTGCCCCGTTGTGATATTAGATTAAAAACCTTATTCATTAATTACTTAGTCGCGTGCTTAACGTGAAATTACGTACAAATTGAAAACTTAAGTAAATCAACATGAAACTTCCATTAATTAAACACTACACCATAATTATAATATGAATACATACATATGTCTCATAAACATATTACAAAACACTGTTGAGGATATCCTCTCAGTAGGATCCCTCACAGGCATAAACTTAACAAAAGTCATACTTAGCGGAAAATAGAAAAATACTTCTTAGACACACTGGCCATACTATTTATACTCTAATCACCATGGATCACAGCTCGACTCCTGCCTCTAGTTCATAAGGAGTTCCATCCAATTCCTCAGCAACCTCCATTTCATACAGAGTTCCGTCCAGCTCCTCAGCAACATAAGCCTCCATCGGATCCTCTAACATAGTATAGTAGACACACAAAAATACAGAAATATAAGGGATAAGAAGCAATTCTATCATCAAAAAGCGGAAAAGAATCATAGTATACAATATAACAAAAGTCACAGACAATCATTACTCCAAAACCACCTAAATCCTCAATTGACAATATCATTCTCTACCTTCAACTCATGCAATCTAAGCCTTTATGCTGACGTGGCCACTAATCCCCCATTACCATCAGGGATGTTAGTCAATCATCCAAGTGACGCGTCCCCAAAATCGGTGCACATTATCATCCATGGTGAGAATGCTCATGCAAGGCAATGACACTATAGCTGCACAGCACAGTCGGCGCACACCCTGTTCTTCTCTCTCAAGGGTGCTCAAGCAAAGCATTGACAATATAGCTGCACAAACTAAATCTAACATAGGACGGTCCCATGAGGACTTCAGACCTCGTATATGTCAAACATACAATTATAAACACAATGCAACATATGAACCTCACCGACTTACATCAATAACAACCTAGTGCCTCAAGCTTCCATCATAGCGTCAACTCAAATTCTATGACACATTTCATCCTTAAAGTAATCAATTTAAGCTAGGCACTTCTAAGTCACATATGCTTTCTCACCCAAACCAAATCTTCTGAACAACATATGTCCTCGCTTAAAATCAACTAAGCATAGTACTAAATCAGGCAGATCATGCATAACACAATATCAGAAAATACTCAAACATCAAAAATAATACGTCACATGCAACGGCATACCTCAACCAGCGTATCACAATAAATTCAACAAGAAATAAATTCAGATATCCTCAAATCATAAAATCAACCTAATGTCGATAAACCTACAATCCCCGAATCACCATTGGTTTTACAGAAAATATTTCCAATGCGATTTTGGTCTTGTCGATTACTCGACTACTAGTAGGGTTTAGGTTGCCCTACACAATTATTATATAATATACTAATTATCGATTCCGACGACAGAGTGATCCTTTCCCCAACCTGAGTTAACACCAAAATCTCGAAGTCGAAGCGGCTCGTTATCACACCCCAAAATACTAATTCACCTTCAATTAAACAACACAACAACAAAATTAATCAAACAAAATCACCTTTAACTATAATAGGCTAGATTCGGCCAAGGGGTTTTGTGGGGTTTGGGTTTTTATTTTCACTCAATCTCCTAGATACAAAGTGCTAAGATCATGGAAAGATACTAGGAGTCATCATTGAGCAAGAATCAAATCATACAAATCAAGTTGCTTCCATTTTCATGAACATAGGTAAAAATGGGTTTCAACTAAAAGTGATCATGAGAACTTATGATTCATGTTCGTGGGAGATATAAAATGGGTTTCCAGCAAAATGAACATGAAAAGAATTAGATGGACTTAAGAGGAAGAACATGATCAAGTTACCTCAAGCTAGTAGAGAAAATGAAGAAAAGTTGATGATTCCTTTGCAAGTTCTTCGATGGTGAGGAAGAAGAATTTGCTCCTTGGACAAGATGAAGTTGTAGAAAGATGAAAACGAAACTGTATGATTGATGTAGATGATCAAACTTTAATGGTAGTGAGGTTTGGAGTGATTAACTTTGAGGTTTTCTCTAAAAAATATGAGGTTTTTGCCGTAGAACTCTAGTTTTTTCACGTTTGGGGTCGGTCAAGAGGGGCTATATATAGATTATCCAGTAGATAATCGATTATATATCGATATATAATCGATTACAAAAATCATAATCAATTATGACACTCCTCATAATTTATTATGGAGGTTCTGTTTTTCAGGTTTTCAGTTTCACACAGCTCATAATCGGTTATGTGTTACAGATAATCGATTATGACGATTCTGAACTTCAGGAACTCAGTCCAAAGACCTTGTGATTGATTATGGTGATTCAAATAATCGATTATTGGGCCAAAACAAAGAAGGAACCTCAAAATTGATTGTTTACAAAGGATCAATAAGTTTATTAAAACACTTAACAGGTTTTAGTTTAATTAAAAACAGGTTGTTACACTGCCTTTACATGGTCAAACAGAAGAAGAGGGATTGCTCACACAGAAAGGAGATTAGATAGAGTGATCTGTACGGAAGCGTGGCTCTCTCATTGGAATAGTTCTATATGTTGTACTCTTCCAAGAAATAAATATGATCATCATCCCATTTTTCTTAGGCTGCAGAAGGATGCAGGTTCTTTCAGTTCTTCATTCAAATTCATGAAAATGTGGTCTACTCATAGGGATTGCTGTGAGGTGATTGCTGTTTCCTGGAAGCAGGAAGTGCTTGGCTGGCCAATGTTCATCTTGTCTCTGAAATTAAAAAAATTGAACTTGGTTTAAAGGCTTGGAACAAATAGGTTTTTGGAGATATTCACAAGCAAGTTTATGATGCTTTGCAAAATCATAAAAACATTCAGGACATTTTGGAAAGAGATGGTGGCTCAGATGATCTGTTGGCTCAAGAGCTGTATACTCAAACTGAGCTCAATAAGGCTCTTCACTCTTAGGATGTTTTTTGGATGGAGAAGGCTAGAGCTGATTGGAACACAAGTGGTGATAGGAATACAACTTATTTCCACAAATTGACAAAGATTAGACATGCCTCAAAGAAAATTACTTTGTTGAAAAATGGTGATGATATACTGGATAAACAGGACGATATTGAAGCTCATATTCTCGAATACTACCAAAGACTGTTTTCCACTAATAATTCTTGCCTTGGTGATGGTTTAATAGATGAGGTAATTAATTCTGAAGTCTCGAATACTGATAACTGAATGTTAGTTGGTTTGCCAACAAGGGAGGAAGTTAAAATTGCAGTTTTTGGGATGAATTCTAATGGTGCTTCCAGGACCAGATGGTTTTGGAGGATTCTTTTACCAACACTACTGGGATATAGCTGGAGAGGATGTTTTCCTTTCTGTTGAACAATTCTTCAAAAAAGGGTGGCTACCTCCCAACTTGAACTCAAACACAGCGATGCTAATTCCCAAGTCTCCTAATGCTGATTCTATTAGTCAATTTAGGCCAATTGCCCTTGCAAATTATCAATTCAAGATTATTACAAAAATCTTAGCTAATAGGTAAGCCATTATAGCTCCAAAGATCATTTCTTAGAACCAAATAGGGTTTATTAAAGGTAGACAAATAACTAATTGCATATGTGTGGCTTCTGAACCTATTAATATTTTGGATAAAAGATGTTTTGGTGGAAATGTTGCCTTAAAAATTGATATAAGAAAGGCATTTGATACTATGGATTGGAATTTCCTCCTCAAAACTTTGCATGCTTTTGGATTTGATTCATTGTTCTGTAATTGGATAAAAACCATCTTACACTTAGCTAAAATCTCTATTCTGGTTAATGGACACAATGTTGGTTTCTTTTCCTGGAAAAGATGTGTGAGGCAGGGTGACCCTTTATCTCATCTCATTTTTTGTATTGCTGAGGATGTCTTGAGTAGAGAAATCTGTAATTTGGTTCTTCAAGGCAAGTTCAAGCCAATGTCCAGTCCTATAGGCTATTCTGTTCGAACTCATGTGTTGTACGCTAATGATCTTCTTATATTCTGCAAGGGAACAAAAATGAATATTCAGAACTTGATGGATATATTTAGCAGGTATAGTGCAGCCTCTGGTCAGCTCATTAATAAGAAGAAGTCAAAACCTATAATGGTTCTATTGCTGTAAACAGATTGGCTAGCATTGCCAATATTCTTGTTTTTGGCTTTGGACATCTTCCTTTCCTTTATCTTGGAGTACCATTGTTTAAAGGGAAACCTAGGAAGTTGTTTCTTCAGCCAATTGCAGATAGAATTAAGGTTAAATTAGCAACTTGGAAGGGTGCTCTCTTATCTGCAATGGGCAGGTTGCAGCTTGTCCAGTCAGTAATATACAGTATGCTGCTTCATTCATTCCATGTTTATGAATGGCTTGCTTCCCTTTTAAAGATGGTTGATAAGTGGATGAGGAATTTCATCTGGTCTGGTGATGTTATGACTAGGAAGTTGGTTACTATCCCTTGGTCTACTGTGTGCTCTCCAAAGGATGTTGGAGGTCGAGGCTTGAGGTCTATTGCTAGAGTTAACAAAGCTTCTCTAATTAAACTTTGCTGGGATCTAGTTAATTCAGACTATCAATAGGCTGAATTATTAAGGGCCGGAGTTTTTATTAAGAACAATTTTGTTAGCTAGCATATTTCTTCCTCAATCTGGATAGGTCTGCTGCTGAAATATGGAATTGGTTGGCTTGCTGCTTAGGTTCTAATATTGATCATTGCTCCATTCATTCCATCTTATCAATCTGTCAACAGTCTTGGAGTTCACAAGTTAAAGACATCATTATATCTGCTATTGCTAATGTTATTTGGTTTATAAGGTTCAGTAGAAACCAATCCAGATTTGAGTCAAAAAGATTTTTTTTTCCTAAGCAGCTATTAACTTGACTATGTCTTACATTTCTCTGGCTGGGAATTTATTAAAGGGGCATTCATTTTCCAAGCAATTGAACACATGATTATGCAGAAGTTCTCAGTTGCTGCACACTTAGTAAAAGCACCAACTATTATTGAAGTTGTATGGAAAGTTCCAAGTTACAATTGGTTGAAATGCAATACCGATGGATCAATAAAAGGTAATCCAAGTGTGGCCGCATGTGGTGGAATTTTTAGAGACAAATATGCTGCTGTGGTGGGAGGTTTTGCAATGAACTTAGGAAATACTCATGCCTTACATGCTGAAAACATGGGTGCTATTTTGGCCATTCAAACAGCATACAGAAGAGGTTGGAATTACATTTGGCTTGAGTGTGATTCAACCTCTGTCATTGCAACCTTATCCTGTAACATCCGTCTTTTAAGGCATTAGTTATATGTTGGATAACTAGGTTTAAGACCTTGATTTAGGGTCTAATATGCATGTTTAGGTATTGGGAAACTTGCATGGAGAATACGAGATTAACCGGCGTTGAATTAAATGAGACGTGTTCTAGGATTTTCTATATAACGTTTAGAACGTTTAAGATTGCACAATAAGAAACTTATTTTTGAGGAAGAGATTAGGTATGTTTGAGGGCTTGGTCTTATTCCTTAGGTATAGAGGAGTCTATGTTTCAAATTTCGGGTCAATCGGACTTCAAACGAGCTCAGAACGCGATAAAACGTATGAATCAGTAGTGTTGGACAGCAACCAGCACTGGGCACATCATATAGGGCGCTGAGCGCTAGTCCTGTGCCACGTGTCACTCAGCGATTGGGGGGAGAGAGGCGGTGCACCTCCCCAACACTGAGCGCTGGATCACTGGTGCTAAGCACCCAGTGTAAACAAAAAATTGTTTAAATTGAGTCAGCTCGTAGAGAATATGGCAGAAGCTGGGAGAAACAAAAAAAATAGAGAGAGAGAGGGAGAGGAGAGAAAGAAAGAGAGAGAAACTTCTAGAGCTGATTCCAATCAATCCGTTCGTCCTATTGAAAAACTGATTATACCATTGTGATCCTCGCAACGTCTACTTCATCATCCTATCTTTCTTTTCTTGATTAGGCTAAGGTAAACCTATGTCCTTTTATGCCGAAATGTCGTCGGCTACGGTATTGAGGTTATCTTTCAATCCGTTTATTGGTTTTCAGTTCCGTCTTCAGATTTGGGTTACACGTAATGTGTGCTTCACAATGATGTGTTCAGGTGAATTTTGGAGCCCCAAAGAGTGGGGAACTAAACGTGGCAGCCATCTAGAGGAGTCCGTTTCGTTACTCTAACACTAGCAAACGACACTTCAGGTGGGAGAAAGAAGCCACCTATCGTCGGAAATGGCTAAGTAGCATATTTTACATTAATGGCGTAGGGCGACCTAAACCCTACTAGTGGGCGAATAATTGACAATGTCAATATCACATTGGTGACTACTTAGTAGTACCAATGATGATATGGAGATTGTAGGTTTATCGTCGTTAGGTTAATTTATGATACTGGATGTCACGGGTCAGTTCCCAAATGGGAATGGGGGGAAACTACCATGATACCCTTGTAGCTCTAGCTGAGTTGTCCTGTATCCTAACGGGAATGAGGATACTTTGTATTGTACAGCTATTCCCTAACGGGAATGGGGAATAGTGTCATTCTTTAAATGAGTGCCCTAACGGGAATGGAGGTGTGTCTCAATCACTGGATGAACACCCTAATGGGAATGCGGGTGTGCACCGATACAAATATATACGGACACTCCACTTGGATGACTGACTAATATCCCTAATCAGACGAGAGATGTGTGACAGGATTAGGTGGTGGCCACGTTAGTATACATGATCAGTTACATGAGAGCGAAGGGTAGAGGAATATAATGTACTTCGAGGATGATTGTTAATTTTTATGTGTTTATATGGTGATGCATGTGTGTCTGGTATTACTGTATATATGTTATGTAACCTTTTCCGCTTATGATGATACCATGTTTCTTATCTCCTATTTTTCTCTATATTATGTTATGTTCTATTTATGTGATCGATATGAGAAGACCCTGCGGAAGAGCCAGTTACTGAGGAGCTAGATGGGACCCCTTATGAGCCAGATGCAGGAGGACGAGAGTAGACCCGAGTAGTTGAGTAGAGAGTCTGTGGCCAGTGCTTCTTTTTGTGGGTTGTTGTATCTTCAGTTATTTTGTCAGTTTGTACTTTTGGGGCCCTACTCTGATGTGATACCCTATACAGTACTTTGTACCTTTATGTATATGTATGTGTGATGGCTATGTTTCCGTTCTTTATGTTTAAAGTTTTAATATTTATGATTTCCTGTATATATGTTTAATGCTAATATCACGATTAAGCTTTAGTTAAATTTAGGTTTTTCTTTAATGGGACATCGGGGTGTCTCATTTGGTGGTACCAGAGCAGTTTGATTCTGATTAGACTGTGAGGTTAGGGTGTACTGGCCATTTTAGTTGAATCCATATCGGATAACGACTATGCTGAGAAGTTGGGTAGTGAGTCCGGACGCGATAATTAACATTTGTGTGGCATATAGTAATTATATACCAGTTCTATGTAATATTATATGTCATAGGAATGTGAGCTAATGATTCCTTTTACAGGATCATGGCTCGACGTAGAGTACGAGGTGGACGGGGTGGCAGTAAAGCCGCTGACAGAGTTGCCAGAGACGGCAACAGCGGGACCTTGCATACAGGAGGTACAGGTGGCAGAAGTGAGTCATATGATACCATCCGTGAGTTGGCTATGGCGATGCTCAGCAAACACAGCAGAACGCGCAGATGCTCCTGATAATTACGGAATAGCAGGAACAGCTTAATCAGAGGCATCAGAGGAGTGGAGGTCCGATCAGATTTAATGCTCAGAGGAGAGCTGGCAGTGGTTCCCATTGGAGGTCGGAACCTTATTTCAGTCCAGTGCAGACTATTCCGACATCTGCACCAGTATCAGCACCAGTTGGTGGAACGGGTCAGTAGCAGAGAGGCCTAGTTTGTTTCAGATGTGGAGGTCCGCATTATGTTAGATATTGCAGGGTGAGACCTGGTTCTTTTCACTGTGGTAAACCATGTCAGTATGCTCGTGATTGTAGACATAGGGTTGTGCAGCAGTCGGTAGCTGCTGATAAAGGAGCCAGTGTTTATAGAGATGGAGCTGGGAGAGGAGTTCTAGCAACAGGACAGCATATGGCCAGACCTCAGGTCACTGGGAGAGTGATGACCGTGAGGGGAGCTGAATCCTCTCAATCTGCAGATCTTACACAACGTATGTGTTTGATATCTGGTGGACTCTCGTCAGTGTTGTTTGACTCAGGTGCTACACA
The DNA here is from genome assembly GCA_035048595.1 of Echinosophora koreensis. Taxonomy (NCBI): domain Eukaryota; kingdom Viridiplantae; phylum Streptophyta; class Magnoliopsida; order Fabales; family Fabaceae; genus Echinosophora; species Echinosophora koreensis. Next base: position 570,248 of record JAPCYP010000068.1, read on the forward strand.
TTCATTCATTTCACATGAGTGTGTGGATAATTTACAGTTACCTTATACCCTTACCGTATCTACTCCGACCAGTGATTCTTTGACTATGATGTCCGTTTGTTTACAATGTCCTATGGTTGTTGAGAATAGGATATTGCTTGTGGATCTTGTCTGTTTGCCTATGCAGCAGATAGATGTTATCCTTGGTATGGATTGGCTTTCGGCTAACCATGTAGTGTTAGATTGTTCCAGCAAGACCTTGTCATTTCTTGAGCCTTCTAGCATAGTATCTGCCAACGAAGGAGTACCTATGAGGAGTGATGATTCTCGGCTGTACGTGATGCTTTTCTCAGTGGAAGCTAAGAAGACTCCGAGTATAGAATCTATGCCTATCGTGAGAGGATTTCCTGAGGTTTTCCCTCTTGATGTTCAGGGTTTGCCACTAGAGAGGGAAGTGGAGTTCACCATAGATCTCATACTAGGGACATGACCTATATCTATAGCACCTTATCGGAAACAATTGGATGATATGTTGAAGAAGGAATTCATCAGACCCAGTGTTTCACCGTGGGGAGCTCCGGTGTTGTTTGTTGAGAAGAAAGATGGAAGTGCTAGGTTGTGCACAGATTACAAGCAGCTGAATAAAGTGACAATCAAGAATAAGTATCCATTGCGTAGGACAGATGATATGATGGATCAATTAAAGGGAGCTTCGGTACTCTCCAAGATTGATCTGAGGTCCGGGTATCATCAGATTAGAGTGAAGAAGGAGGATATACCCAAGACAGCTTTTAGGACAAGGTACGGACACTACGAGTATTTAGTTATGCCTTTTGGTGTCACTAATGCTTCAGCAGTGTTTATGGATTACATGAACAGGATCATTAGACCGTTCCTCGATAAGTTTGTGGTGGTGTTTATAAATGATATTATTCTTGTCTATTCCTGTACACGGGGAGAGCATAAGGAACATCTGAGAACAGTGTTGCAAGTGTTGAAGGATAGACAGTTGTATGCCAAGCTTTCTAAGTGCAAGTTTTGGTTGGAAGAGGTTCAGTTTTTAGGTCATGTGATTAACAAGGAAGGAACAGAAGTAGACCTGCTAAAGTTGAAGCAGTGCTTAAGTGGGAACGACCTAAGTAAGTTAGTGAAGTAAGGAGTTTCTTGGGATTGACTGGATATTATCGGAGGTTCATCGAGGATTTCTCGAAGATTGCGTTGTCTATGACACAGTTAACTAGAAAAGGTACAACGTTTGTTTGGACAGACAAATGTGAACACTACAAGGAAATTGTATTTTACCGACGGACATTTTCCTACGGACGGGCTGGCCGTCGGAAATATCATTGTTTCCGACGGAAATAGCAGTCGAAAATTCAGAATATGAATAGTTTCCAGAATTTCTGACGGAAAAGCCGTCGATAGAGTTTTCCGACGGAAAAGCCGTCGCAAAATTCGTCGGAAAATATGGCGGGAACAACAAAATTTGGGCGCCAGAGTGTTCCGACGGAACCTCCGTCGCAAAATCCGTAGGAAAAATTCCAACTGAATGCCCGTCAGAAATATTATATTAATTACCGACGGCTTTTCCATTGGTAATGTCAAAATTCAAATTTCCGACGGAAAAAGCCGTCGGAAACTTTGGCCTTTTCTTCCAGCACGAACCCTCTTCCTCCCACTTTCCTCTTCTCCTTTTGATCTTTCTCTCATCTCTCCTTCTCCCTCTCGGTGCCGCTCCCTCTCATACTCCCTCTCCCTCTCTTATCTCAGCCTTCCCGACCACCGCACGCCACCACACCACCACCGTAAGCTCTCCCTCTCTTTTCTCTTCCCCTCTCCTTCTCCCCATTCCTCTCCCTCTCTTCTCTCAGCACGCCATCACCACCACCCGGCCGGACCACTGTCAGCCGCGGCCGGCCGTGACCTCCGCCCCAGTGACCACTGCACGCCACCTCCAGCCAAGACCACTTCCTCCCCTTGCCCACAACCTGCACAGCCATCCACCACCACACTTCCTCCCCCATTGTGTACTAGCTAGCTAGGTACTTAATTAGTTAAATTTTAATTTTTAATTAAACTTGTAATGTTTTGTAATTAATTAAATGATTAATGTTTAATTAGTTGTATTGTTTTTTGTTTGTTACAGAGTTGTTGCCACCACCGCTGCAGAGGAGCCACATCTGTGTCTACACTGTCAGGTTTCTATTTTTTTTAATTATTTAAAATTGTTTGAATTTTTTTTTACTGTTAAATTATTGTTTGAAATTGTCTATATTGTGAAGTATGTAATATTATTTGTATAATTAGCATTTTTTTTTCTGGTTGTACAATTATATATGTTGATTTGTATATAAGTGTAGGATTTTGTGGGACGAGCTAATTTTGATTTATGATGGTAGGATTTTAATTCTTATTGTAGTTAATGTTTAGTGAATATATAAATTGATGCAAGTGAAATTCATTTAATTAAATTAGTTAATTGAAATAATGAATTAATCAATTATTTTTTAGACGAATACGTTGTTTATGATAGTTGTTTAAGTGTTTTAATTGTTTGTCAACAATGTTAAACTTTATGTAAAATGTCTCTGTTACTTAAAAAAGTTTTAGTTTATTTTAGAGTATAATTTAATACGTCATTGAGAAAAACCTTAGTCACCCGTTCAAGATTCAATATTATTGAGCATGTGTACTCGTGGTGATGGTATCGCTCATTTTATTGAATCTTGAATTGTCCAAATGGGACAGTTTGGGAAGAAACTTTTTCTCTACTGATATACTAATTACTCGTTGATTCTCATTTGTTAAATATGTGATGAAATTTCGGGTTGAAGCATTTCCTTTTGTTCTCCGGGTTCATGCTTGATTGTGGTATCTTACCGCGGTCATGACGTGTACTTGGAGACCAATGGGAAATGCTGCCGAAATTTCATCAGGTATAAGACAAGAGAAGTGATGAGTGACTAGTATAATACAGTGGTGAAAAAGTTTTTTCTCGAATGGGATAGGGCCATACCTTTTAAGGAAGGGAGCGATTCGGCTTAATTATGGTATACGTATAAAAATACGTCAATCCCTTGAAAATGCAGAAGGATGGAATATTTTCCCCCGAGCCGTAGTTGGGTGTATGATAGGAACGAGTCTGGGAGACGACTTCTGAAACAATCATTTGTAGATGGAGTCGAGGAGTTTATAACGAAAGCCAAGCAACATAGTGATTATGCCGAAGAGGGGGGATTAGATGTCCATGCATAAAGTGCAATTGTATAACGGTTTTAAGTGAGATAACGTGAAGTTACACCTATACCGACGTGGGTTCAAGCCTAATTATTGGATATGGGCTGATCATGGCGAGGAGTTGCCGGATATTGATATGAATGAAGTCGGTGGTGACGATCTTGACATGGGTGCATCAGGCAGTGGCTTACACGACGACTATGTCGAACAACTCCAGTCAATGCATATGATGGTGGACGGTTGTCTTGGGCAACATGGGAACTTCGAGGCGGATGAGTCTGATGACATGGAAGAGCCTCCTAATGAATCGGCACAGAGATTCTACAATCTATTGTTAGAGACAAATAACCCGTTGTTTGAGGGGGCTTCAGATTCTAAATTATCAATTTGTGTTAGGCTTCTAGCTTGTAAGTCCAATTGGAATGTCCCCGAGCAGTGTTTGGAGTTTTTTTGTAAAATGCTTCAAGATGTGACACCCTTCAAAGAGTTGTTGCCAAAAAGTTATTATGATGTGAAGCGGTTGGTGTCGAAACTTGGGTTGGGGGCTAAGAGGATTGATTGTTGTCCGAACGGGTGCATGCTGTATTATGATAGTGCTTCGGGAACAAATGACAGCACGCTCGATCAATGTATATTTTGTCAAACATCCAGGTACTGCGTTCAAAGTAGTGACCGTAGTAAAAACAAACGAGTTCTTGAGAAGGCAATGTTCTATCTGCCTATAATTCCAAGGTTGCAGAGACTGTTTGCATCATCGCAGACTGCGGGACAGATGAGGTGGCATTATGAAAATAGAAGAAGTATAGGCGTTATACGCCACCCTTCTGATGGTGAAGCCTGGAAGCACTTCGATCGGGTACATCTTGATTTTGCAGCAGATCCTCGCAATGTACGACTTGGGCTGTGCTCGGATGGTTTCACACCGTACATTCAGGCGTTAGCCTCGCCATATTCATGTTGGCCAGTGATTGTTACGCCGTACAATCTTCCTCCCGAGATGTGCATGTCAAAACCATATATGTTTCTGACTTGTCTCATACCGAGACCATCTAACCCGAAGGCTGGGATAGATGTATATTTGCAGCCTCTTATCGATGATCTGAAAAAGTGTTGGGATGGTGTGGTGACTTATGACGTTTCAAAGAAGGGAAACTTTATGACGAGGGCATCACTGATGTGGACTATTAATGATTTTCCTACATATGGCATGTTATCTGGTTGGGGGACCCATGGTAAATTGGCGTGCCCATATTGCATGGAATATGGAAAGGCTTTTACCCTGAGATATGGTGGCAAAAGTTCCTGGTTTGATTCTCATCGTTGGTTCTTAGATCATGATCATCCCTTCTGGAGGAATACCCGAGCATTCAAAAAGAATCAGACAGAAGAGGAAGGTCCACCGCCTTTGTTGACTCCTGAACAAATTTGGGGTCGGGTTAGGGATCTTCCTAAGGTCACTGAAGCAGGTGTCTCAAAATTACCAGGGTATGGAGAGTGGCATAACTGGACAAAACAAAGTATTTTTTGGGAACTACCGTATTGGAAGGATAATCTGTTAAGGCGTAATCTTGATGTGATGCATATCGAGAAGAATTTCTTTGATAACATTTTTAACATGGTTATGAATGTGTCTAGAAAGACGAAGGACAATGAGAAGGCAAGGATGGACTTAGCTCTGTACTGTAGACGAAAGGATTTGGAGCTGAAGCCGCAGCCTAATGGAAAAATGGTCAAACCAAAAGCTTGTTACAGTCTAACTGCCAATGAAGCAAAGTCAATTTGTCGGTGGTTAAAAGACCTTAGGATGCCTTATGGTTATTCGTCTAATTTGGCACGATGTGCTGATGTAAGAACGGGAAGGCTTCATGGGATGAAAATTCATGATTGTCATGTATTCATGGAGTGTTTGCTTTCTATTGCTTTCGGCTCATTGCCCTCGGTTGTTTCGAACACGCTTACTGAAATCAATCATTTCTTCAAAGATCTATGCTCTGCAACTTTAAGCGTGGATGGTCTGAATAAGATGGAAGAAAACATTCCAATAATTCTATGTAAGATGGAGAGGGTATTTCCCCCAGGATTTTTTGACTCAATGGAACATCTCCCTGTCCATCTTGCATATGAGGCGAAGCTTGGTGGACCAGTACAATATAGGTGGATGTATCCGTTTGAAAGGTAATTTTATTATATTTTCACATTAAACTCTTAGATCGTCCATTGGATAATGACTTGTCATTCATTTTTTTATTACTTAGATTCATGGGCAAATCTAAACGATCAGTTAAAAACAAGGCTAGGGTGAAAGGATCAATCTGTGCTTCTTACTTACACCGTGAGATAACCCATTTTTGTTCCCACTATTTCAATAACTTCATGTTGGCCCCAAGAGATATTAGGAACAAGGTAAGTGCTGACAATGCAGGGTATCCTTATATGATGTCCGTATTTAACCTTCCTGGTCGTCATGCTGGCAAGGAGCTTACTTACTGGTTAAGTGATGAGGAGTATACATCGGCCCATGTTCATGTGTTGATAAATTGCACCGAGGTGAAACCATACCACGAGTAAGTTTCAACGACTTAATTTTGACATAATATATACATATTATATCAATTTCTCTGTTAACACACTATACTCATTTTATTTGTCAGTGTGTTCCTGCAAATTAATCAATTAAGTGAACAAGATGGTTCTGCTCGTACACATGCAGAATTTCGTGAATGGTTCAAGCAACAAGTGTCAAGGCTCAGAATTTCTCACGGACTTTTCCGTCGGAAAACATGGCTCAGAATTTCCGACGGAAAATTCCGTCGGAAAACAAGGCTCAGAATTTCCCACGGACTTTTCCGTCGGAAAATCCATCTGTAATTTCCGACGGTGTAATCCGTCGGTAACGTTACCAACGAAGCTCCATTCCGTCGGAAATGCTTTCCTACGCACTGGATTCCGACAGATGAGGGTCCGTCGGAAATTCAGTCTGAAACTCTGGTTTCCGACGGCTTCGTTGACTTTCCGACGGGTTTTTGGCCGTCGGTAAACGCCTTTTTTTTGTAGTAGAAGAGAGTTTACAGAAGTTGAAGGAAAAGTTGACTACATCACCAGTGCTGACTTTACCAGATCCTTTAGGACAGTTTGACGAGTATTGTGATGTGTCATATCAAGGTTTGGGCTGTGTGTTGATGCAAGAGGGAAGAGTTGTAGCTTAAGTTTCTCGACAATTGAGAAGTCATGAAAGAAACTATCTGATCCACGATCTGGAGTTAGTAACTATAGTGTTTGCCTTGAAAATATGGTGACACTATCTTTACGGAGCTAAGTTTAATGTGTACACTGACCATAAGAGTTTGAAGTATCTGTTTGATCAGAAGGAGTTGAACCTGAGGCAGCGGAGATGGATGGGGTTTAGTAAGGATTTTGAATTTGATCTTCAATACCATCCTGGGAAGGCGAATGTTATAGCGGATGCATTAAGCAGAAAGTCAGTGCCCTCAATGATGGTGAAAGAGATGGAATTGATTGAACAGTTTAGAGATTTGAATTTAGGTATGGAGTTGGCAGAAGGTAGAATATGCTTAGGTATGGTCACCATTATAGTGAGTTTCTGATAGATCTTAAGGATAAACAGGTTCAGGATCAATATCTGCAAGATGTGAGTAAAGGCATAGATGAGGGTAAAGTGTTTGAGTCTAGTAGAGGGCCAGATGGTATGTTGAGGTTTAGGGATAGGATATGTGTGCCAGAGGACTTAGAGCACATAAGAATAAGTTGAGTTTTCACCCCAGAGCCACGAAGGTGTATCAAGACCTAAAGAAGATGTTTTGGTGGCCGAGGATGACAACGGAAGTGACAGAATATGTTTTATCTTTTGTGGGTTGTAAGAAGGCTAAGATAGAACATCAAAGGGGTTCATGTTGACAAGGAAAAGATTAAGGCCATACAAGATTGGCCAACCCCCAAGAATGTAAGTGAAGTGAAAAGCTTCCATGGCTTGGCTAGCTTTTATAGGAGGTTTGTTAAGGATTTTAGCACCTTGGCTGCACCTCTTAATGAAATAGTCAAAAATAATGTGGGATTTAAATGGGGGGAGAAACAAGAGCATGCTTTTAAAGAACTTAAGGAAAAGCTCACCCATGCACCAATACTTGTTTTGCCTAATTTTGCTAAATCTTTTGAAATTGAATGTGATGCTTCTAATGTTGGTGTTGGGGCTGTTTTGATGCAAGAAGGGCATCCAATTGCTTATTTTAGTGAGAAATTAAGTGGAGCTACCCTTAATTATCCCACCTATGAGAAGGAATTGTATGCCTTAGTGAGGGCTTTGCAAACGTGGTAACATTATCTTTTGCCCAAAGAATTTGTGATTCATAGTGATCATGAGTCCTTGAAATATTTGAAAGGACAAGGAAAGTTGAATAAAAGACATGCCAAGTGGGTTGAATTTCTTGAACAATTCCCATATGTTGTTAAGCACAAAAAGGGTAAGGCCAACATTGTGGCGGATGCACTTTCAAGAAGATATTCTTTACTTTCTACCCTTGAAACAAAATTGTTTGGACTTGAATGCATTAAAGAATTGTATGAGAATGATAAAGATTTTTCTCATATTTATGCTATTTGTGTGCATTCGGCCCAAAATGGGTATTTTAGACACCAAGGATTTTTGTTCAAAGAAAAGAGGTTGTGTGTGCCTAAGAGTTCCATAAGAGATTTGCTTTTGAAAGAGGCGCATGAAGGGGGATTAATGGGGAATTTTGGAGTTCAAAAGACTTTAGACATGTTGCATGAACATTTTCATTGGCCACACATGAAACATGATGTGCAAAAATATTGTGAAAAATGCATTGTGTGTAAAAAGTCAAAATCTAAAGTAATGCCTCATGGTCTTTACACTCCTTTACCTATTCCTGATTTTCCTTGGATTGATTTGTCAATGGATTTTGTTGTGGGACTACCTAGGACAAGGAATGGTAAAGATTCAATTTGTGTTGTGGTGGATAGATTTTCAAAAATGGCACATTTTATACCATGCGAAAAAAATTGATGATGCTTGTCATGTTGTTAATTTGTTCTTTAAAGAAGTGGTGAGGCTTCATGGCCTCCCAAGGAGTATTGTAAGTGATAGGGACACCAAGTTCCTAAGTCATTTTTGGAGGACATTGTGGGGAAAGCTAGGTACTAAGCTTCTCTTCTCCACTACTTGCCATCCCCAAACGGATGGGCAAACTGAGGTTGTGAATAGGACATTTTCTTCCCTTCTAAGGGCTGTGATTAAAAAGAACATTAAATCTTGGGAGGATTGTTTGCCTCATGTGGAATTTGCTTATAATAGGGCTGTTCATAGTACTACTCAATTTTCTCCTTTTGAGGATTTAACCCTTTAACTCCTCTTGATTTATTGCTGTTGCCTAACTCTTCAATTTTAAAGCATAAAGATGGTGGGGCCAAGGCTGATTATGTGAGGAAGTTACATGAGCAAGTGAAGGTCCAAATTGAAAAAAAGACCGAAAGTTATGCTAGACAAGCAAACAAAGGGAGGAAGAAAGTAGTATTTGAACCCGGAGATTGGGTTTGGGTACACATGAGAAAGGAAAGGTTTCCTTCTCAAAGGAAGTCAAAGCTTCAACCAAGGGGAGATGGGCCATTTCAAGTGATGGCCAAGATCAATGATAATGCATACAAGATAGATCTCCCTAGTGAGTATGGTGGAATTAGTGCAACTTTCAATGTGGCTGACTTATCTCTTTTTTATGTAGGTGATGAAGATTTCAATTCGAGGTCGAATTCCCTTAAAGAAGGAGGGGATGATGTGAGCCCAATGGAGACCATCACCATCATGGATCAAGAAGCCATTCAAGGACTTGGTGGGCCAATGACAAGAGCTAGAACTAAAAAGGCCCAACAAGCTCTATTCCAAATGATTGTTCTTTTAATGGAGGCAAGCCCAAGTACAATTCAAGAAGACATAGAGCCCAAGTTGGTAACTTGCCTCATCCAACTAGAAGAAGAATGAAGAGGGGCGTGCAAGCCCATTTCTAGTGTGTTTATTTTTATTTCAATAAGTGTAAAATGGTTATGTAACTGGGTCCAAACTTGTTAATTGTTACAAATGGATCAAGCCCACTAACTTCTATATTTACACGAGTTTTTAGAGGCATAGAGGAGGGATCTTTTGGTTTGCATGCCATTAGTAACTCCTATAAGTTATTAGGTTTTTATTTGTGTTGTTAATTATGTGGGAGTTACACTTTTAATTTAAGAAGCAAGTGTAACCACCACATAATGAAGGAGAGAGAGAGGTAGGCTGAATTAAGATTGTGGGCTAGTTAATTTGGGTGTTAAGCTAGTCTTGAATAGGATAGTTAAGTGGGGGTTTAGGAATCATTTGGTAGACTAAGAGTTGAGCCAAATGTACTCAATCTACTCCTATGTATATGACGCCTATTCCATGAATAAGACAACTTGGATGTTGAATTTTGGATCAAATTCCAATTTGTGAGAAAATATTGTTTCTCCTTGGTTCTTGGTTGAGCCAACTAGTTCTTATCAAGAATCCAAGATTCTTGTGGCGAACATCACTTGGCTTATCAAATTCATAGTTTGTGGCGCCATACCATTCCTTTTCTTCTTCCATTTTTTATCATTTCTTCTTCTTTTTACAAAGAACTTAAACAAGACACTTTACTTTGTTTTGAAAATTCAACCATAAGATCATCTCCAAAGGCAACCTATCCTTTGGTTGTCATCAAGGTACCGTCGAGCATTGTCCCTGATTGAGACCCTAGATTCACATCTAGATTTTGGAGACAGTTGCATAGTGCTATGGGGACGAAGTTGAGGAAGAGTTATGCTTATCATCCTCAGAAGGATGGACGGCCTGAGTGGACGATTCAATCATTAGAGGGCCTTTTGAGGGCTTGTGTCTTAGAGCACATTGGCAGTTGGGATGAGTTCTTGCCGTTGACTGAGTTTACATTACTCATGTACTTAAGCCTAAGTTAATACAACTCCAAGAGAATCTAGAGTATGAGACATTACCGATTAGGATCGCAGATAGAAGGATTAAGGAGCTTCGCGGTAGACAGATTCCTTTGGTCAAGGTCATTTAGGATGAGAATACAGGAGATTCTACTAGGGAGCGTGAGGTAGATATGCAGCAGTAGTATCCACATCTTTTCTGAGGTACGTAAATTATGGGGACGGAATTTCTTTTAACGGGGGTAGTAATGTAACATCCGTGTTTTAAGGCATTAGTTATATGTTGGATAACTAGGTTTAAGACCTTGATTTAGGGTCTAATATGCATGTTTAGGTATTGAGAACCTTGCATGGAGAGTACGAGATTAACCGGCATTTAATTGAATGAGAACGTGTTCTAGGATTTTCTGTATAACATTTAGAACGCTTAAGAATGCACAATAGGAAATTTATTTTTGAGGAAGAGATTAGGTATGTTTGAGAGGTTGGTCTTATTCCTTAGGTATAGAGGAGTCTATGTTTCAAATTTCAGGTCAATCGGACTTCAAATGAGCTCAGAACGCGATAAAACATATGAATCGGTAGTGCTGGACAGCAACCAGCGCTGAGCGCAGCATATAGGGCGCTGAGTGCTGGCCCTCTGCCACGAGTCACTCTGTATAACAAAATAAAAAAAATAAAAAATAAATTGTTTTAAATTGAGTCAGCTCGTGGAGAATATGGCAGAAGCTGGGAGAAACAGAAAAAAAAAATAGAGAGAGAGGGAGAGGAGAGAAAGAAAGAGAGAAACTTCAAGAGCTGATTCCAAACAATCTGTTCTTCCTATTGAAAAATCGATTATTACGTTGTGATCCTCGTGATGTCTACTTCATCATCCTATCTTTCTTTTCTTGATTAGGCTAAGGTAAGCCTATGTCCTTTTTATTCCGAAATGCCATCGGCGACGATATTGAGGTTATCTTTCAATCCTTTTATCGGTTTTCAGTTCCGTCTTCAGATTTGGGTTACACTTAACGTGTGCTTCACAATGATGTGTTCAGGTGAATTTTTGGAGCCCCAGAGAGTGGGGAACTGAACGTGGCGGCCATCTAGAGGTGTGAGAGGAGTCCGTTCGTTGCTCTAAAGCTAGCCTACGACACTTCAGGTGGGAGAAAGAAGCCTCCTATCGTCGGAAATGACTAAGTAGCATATTTTATATTAATGGTGTACGGCGACCTAAACCTTATTAGTGGGCGAATAATTGATAATGTCAATATCACATTGGTGACTACTTAGTGGTACCAATGATGATATGGAGATTGTAGGTTTATCGCCGTTAGGTTAATTTTATGATATCTGAGGTTGTCTGATTTTATCATATTTGAGCTGCTTATTGTATGCTGTTTGGATTACCATGTTAATTTTAGTTTATTATATTTATTTGAATATGTTATTATTATTTTATTATTATTATTTTATTATTATTTTATTATTATTTTATTATAATGATTTAATTATTATGTTATTATGATTATGGTTGATAACATGTATTGAGTGATAATATGTTTTATTTACAATAATATGCTTAGTTGGCATCTCGGTGATGATTTATGATATTTAAAGTGATACATGTTTGCGAAAAATATGATATGTGACTTACTGTGCCTAACCTAATTAATTAATTAATATTTTATGGATGATGAGATTGATGATACGATGAGACCTGAGATACTATATGAGATGATGATGGAAGGTTAAGGCACTAGATTAAGACCCGATACGAGTTGGTAAGGTTCATATAGATGCATGATGTTGATCACAGCCGTGTGAGTGGAACACATGAGGTCAGAGCGTCCGATTACGGATACTGGATGTCATGGGTCAGTTCCCTAACGGGAATGGGGGAAACTACCGTGATACCCTTATAGTTCTAACTGAGCTGTCTCGCATCCTAATAGGAATGAGGAAACTTTGTATTGTGCAGCTATTCCCTAACGGAAATGGGGTAATAGTGTCATTCTTTGAATAAGTGCCCTAACGGGAATGGGGGTGTGTCTCATTCATTGGATGAACATCCTAACAGGAATGGGGGTGTGCACCGATACAAATATATACGGACATTCCACTTGGACGACTGACTAATATCCCTAATCAGACGAGGGATGTGTAACAGGATTAGATGGTGGCCACGTTAGTACACATGATCAATTGCATGAGAGCGAAGGGTAGAGGAATATAATGTACTTCGAGGATGATTGTTATTTTTTGATGTGTTTATGTGGTGATGCATGTCTGTGTGCTATTACTATATATATGTTATGTAACCTTTTCTACTATGATGATAGCATGTTTCTTATCTCCTATTTTTCTCTATATTGTGTTATGTTCTATTTATGTGATTGATATGAGAAGACCCTGCGAAATAGCCAATTACTGAGGAGCTAGATGGGACCCCTTATGAGCCAGATGCGGGAGGACGAGAGTAGACCCGAGTAGTTGAGTAGAGAGTCTGTGGCCAGTGCATCTTTTTGCTGGTTGTTGTATCTTCAGTTATTTTGTCAATTTGTACTTTTGGGGCCCTACTCTGATGTGGTATCCTATACAGTACTTTGTACCTTTATGTATATGTATATGTATGTGTGATGGCTATGTTTCCGTTCTTTATGTTTAAAGTTTTAATATTTATGATTTTCTATATATACGTTAAACGCTAATATCACGATTAAGTTTTAGTTAAATTTAGGTTTCTCTTTAATGGGACATCGAGGTGTTTCATCTCCAACCCGAATATAGTGCCTTGGTTTCTAAGGAATAGGTGGCTCAATGCTTTGGATTTAACTAGGAGATTTAATTTTGTCTATTCTCATTTTTATTTTTTTTTGTATTCTTCTTTTTTTCCTTTATTAATAATATTTTGGTATGCTGCAAATGATTGATAATGCTTGAAATACCAAGATAGTTGGGATGTCTTGCATTACATTGATGCCTTTGCATACCAATTTTTGCTATAAAAAAAAAAGAAAAAAGAAAAAAAAAAAGATATGTAATGCCACAAACTACATCAACACCAATGATCAACTGGAAAACATCTCACTAAGTCTCTTAGGGTCCACATATTAGGTTCATTTGTGACAAGCTGGGTGCTTGTAATCTGTATGCTCCAGCTTAAGGGGAGTGTTAATGTGTATAGGAGTATTAGAATAAGAATATTTTTTTTCTTTTAGTATTTATTCTACTCTAGTAAGGCTCAGTTGGCCTTGGCCCATGGCTACATATGCATGTATTCACATAGTATTGTATTCCTTTTTCAAGTCAATGAGAGATAGAGCATGTTTGGTTTTCCAAATTCGCTAACATATAGTGGATAACTTATAGCGGATGGAAAAATAGGCCCATTTGGTAACCATTTTTAAAATTAGCGTATAGCATTTTTTCCAGACACTACTTGAAGCAGCATTTGAGCTTATAGCGTATAGCTTATCATTTTTTCTTCCATTTTTATCCCTATTATCTTAATTAAATTCCTCACTTATCCTTAGCTAATAAAATAAAACACTAATCATTTAACATAGTATATAAATAAGAATTAATTTCACTATTTAGATTTATATTTATGATTAAAAAAAATAGAATATATATTTTTATCTTTAAAAAATAAAATTGATATAAAAATCATATCAGTATATAATTTTCTTTTATTATTCCATTTTATTTATGAAAAATGTTTAAAACTAAATCAAAAATGACAAAATTGGTTAATTTTTTATTTTTTAAATTATAAATAATTCAAAATAAATTAAAGTGTTAAAAGTGATAATTATTTTTAAATAAACAATATATATATAATTTATATTTAAAAAAATGAAAACATATCCTTTTATGTCATTTTACATTTATCAACTAGTCCAACCGCTAGTTTTAACAAACACTTCAAATCCAATCCGCTAGCTAATCCATTATCTGTTATCCGCTAGCTATTAGTTTTTACCAAACAGAGCCATAGAAACATATCCTTCACACACCTACCTTTAATTGCCGATACTTATTGCTAGCTCTAGCGACGGCATGTGGGAGAAACCATCTTCCTTCGACTTTTGATATAAAAAACAACACTCTTTTGGGAGGATGTTAGCATGAAACTAGTCTTTGGGGAGGGACTGAGTGTAGGTCAGAGATAGAAGGAGGTTGCAGAGGTTTTGTAATGTTCCTCGAAGGTGTTATTGGAAGGTGGGTGGTGTGACGTCGCGGTTGCAGAGGTTCATGTGTTACTAAAATCGGGTTGCATAACATTGATATTCCCTAGAAACATGTCGTTGAACCAAACATGAAATAAAAAATTCTCATGTAACATTCTCATGAATGTTTAAGACCTATCAAACATTTTTAACATTCCTCGAAATCATCGTTCCTAGGAACCAAAAAACTTCCCCTACCAAATGCCCCCTCAAGATGAATCATCTATAGCATCCTTTACCAAATGCCCCCTTAAGAATCCTCTATAGAATCCTTTACCAACTGCCCCCTCAAGATGAATCCTCTATAGAATCTATTACACTTTATATGCTCATTTACTACAGCTTTTCTATTGTAATAAGTTGGTTAATAAGTTGGTTAGGAGTCTATTAGATCTGTTAGCTCAGTTAGTTCCTCGATGAGCTGGCATAACAGAATTGTTCACTCCAGCTTGTAGCTATAAATACCGAAAGGTATAGCTGAATCAATCAAGAGGAATCATTTGCAATTTAGAGCTTTGCTCTTCTTCGTTTTTCTCTGATACTTCTCTAAGTTTTTGTGTTGGTTTTATGGTATCAAAGCTCATTGTGAGCTTCACTGATTTGTTCAATCATGGTAAGGAACAACAATGGCAATGGAAGTAGCAATTTCGTTCAATAAAATCTTGTTGTTGATCCTTCTCAGAACACTGCGAGTCACTATTATGTTCATCCTAGGGAAAATACTAGTATTCTACTCGTAAATCCAGTCTTGAACAAGAAGAACTATCATACCTGGGCGAAAATGATGAAGCGTGCA
Source organism: Echinosophora koreensis (assembly GCA_035048595.1). Classification (NCBI taxonomy): domain Eukaryota; kingdom Viridiplantae; phylum Streptophyta; class Magnoliopsida; order Fabales; family Fabaceae; genus Echinosophora; species Echinosophora koreensis. The sequence goes on from JAPCYP010000068.1 coordinate 585,449, forward strand.
TTGATTGGGAAGAACAAGTGGAAATTTCTCAATGGATCGATACATGTACCAAATCCATTTGATCCAAGCTTCGATGCTTGGGAAAGATGTAACAATATGATTCATTCCTAGCTGGGTAGTTTAGTTTCTCCTTCGATAGCTCCAAGTAATGTTCACATGGAGTTAGCATCTAAGGTTTGGAATAATTTGAAAGAGAGATTTTCTCAAGGAGATCTGGTGTGAATATCTTATTTGCAAGTTGAGTTGTATGCATTCAAGCAAGGTAATCTTTCAATAACCGATTTCTTCACTGAACTCACTGTTTCTTGGGAAGAATTGGAAAACTATAGACCTATAATTGATTGCAATTGCAGTTCTCTTAAGTATAGAGAAGAAGATTATGTGATGAGATTTCTTACTGGACTGAATGAGTGTTATTCAGTTGTTAAGAGTCAAATTCTTATGATGGTGCCTTTGCCACCACTTACTTGTGTATTCTCTATGATTTTGCAACATGAGAGACAACTTGGATTAGATGATAATGATGAGAATTTACCTATGATTAATGTTGTTGATGGTAAGAGGTTCATTAAAGGAAAGAACTCAGGTGTCAAGGTCTGCACTTATTGTGGTAGAATTGGCCATACTGTGGAGACTTGTTTTCAAAAACATGGTTTTCCTCCAGGATTTAACTTCATGTCCAAAGGAAATGGAGGATTTGTAAATAATGTAGGTTGTGATGGAGATGAATTTGATGAGAGGACTGAGACAAGCAACACCAATGACAAGGAGCTGATAGTCTTGGGACTCAATAATGAGGAGTGCCGAACCTTGATCAACTTGCTGCAGAAGACTACTGTTCAGAATCCTATTCAGAAGCCTGCAAATGTTGATAATCCACAGAGTAGTGTTCAGGTCAATCAAGCTTGTGCAGGCAGAACAGGCTCGCTGAGACAAAATGAAGGTACAAAATGTGTGTTTTCACGTAGAACTGTGAATGACAACCAAATTTGGATAGTGGAATCGGGGGCCACTGATCACATACACAATCCATGGTTTGGTTTGATACTTATCATATGATTGATCGAATTCCAGTAACTTTGCCTAATGGAAATGTGGTAATGGCATAGTTAGCAGGGGATATGAAGTTTTCAGATGCCTTAATTCTTAGGAATGCTTTGCTTTTGCCTGAATTCAACATTAATCTAGTGTCCATTTCAAAATTTACCAAAATTGCTCAATGCAACTACATATTCACTGATAAAACTTGTTCAATTCAGGATTCATCAGTGAGGAAGATTGGTTTGGCTGAGCTGCACTATGGTCTATATTACTTGAAGGTACTTGGTAAGAATGGGATTACTATGAATAATGCAATTCCACCTAATAACAATATAGTGTCAAGCTCAGTTAGCATTCCTAAGACTGCCTTATGGCATTTCAGATTTGATCATGTTTCTTCTGAAAAATTGACTATGCTTTGTAAGGATTTTCCTATGATACATAGATATTTTCTGACTATTGTGGACGACCATAGCAGGTTCAATTGGGTGTGTAAGTTGAAAGGCAAATTTCAAGTGCAGATTTTGGTTCAGAATTTTATCACTTTCATTGAAAAGCAACACAATGCAGATGTAAAGGTAGTAAGATCAGACAACGGATTAGAGTTTTCTCTTGGAAGTTTCTATAGTGAAAAGGGCATCCTTCACCAAACTAGTTGTGTGGAGACACCACAGGAGAATGCAAGGGTTGAAAGAAAGCACCAGTTTATCTTGAACATTGCTAGAACCCTTATGATTCAGTCTTCATTACCAAAATTCTTGTGGAGTTATGCAATAAAGCATGTTGTTTTTCCGATGAATAGAGTGCCTTCCAATGTGCTACAAGGCTGGACACCTTACCAAGTACTGCACAACTCATTACCTGATCTTAGTATGTTGAAGGTCTTTGGTTCACTTTGTTATTTCTCCACGATGTCGAGTCATCGAGGAAAGCTGGATGATAGAGTAAGAAAGTGTGCTTTCTTAGGCAATAAAACTGGAATGAAGGGCTATGTGGGATATGATCTCAGTTCCAAAGAGATCTTAGTTCCCAGAAATGTAATGTTCTATGAGCTTCCCATGTACCTCACAACACAACAAAGCAACCGGAGTTCCATGGCAATACATTAATCCCAGCTCAAAAACACAGCCTTTTGTCTTAAACCCTGTACCTATAAATGTTGTACCTTCTGCCACTGTACCTACATGTGAGGATGACACTAATTAGTCCTTACATGAGTCTACTACTGCACCAACCAGACCTAAGCATGATTCTGAAATTTCAAGTACTTCTATGCAAAGTCCTGTGGCTGAAATTGTTCCGAATGTCACACCAGAATCCATCACTATACCTACCACTACCACACCAGTAACCAGCAATCACTGATTCACCTACTAATGTACCTGAACCTAGAAGATCTAACATATCAAAGAGGGCACCATCTCGATTACAAGACTATCATTGCCTGCACATGACAACAAATCCCTCACCATCTAAGTCCTTGAATTGTCCTTATCCACTGAGTTCTTATGTGTCATATGCAGCATTATCTCCACAGCACAAGAACTATGCTTTATCCTTATCCACTATCACAGAACCTTCTTATAGTGAAACAGTAAAGGATCCATGCTAGATGGATGCCATGAGTGCAAAACTGAAGGCCTTAGAAGCAAACCAGATATGGAAAATTGTTGAGCAACCACCTGGAGTACAACCTATTGGGAGTAAATGGGTTTATAAGATCAAAAGGAAGTCAAATGGATCTATTGAGAGGTACAAGGCAAGAATAGTTGCCAAAGGGTACACTCAAACTGAGGGAGTAGACTTCTTTGATACATTTTCTCCAGTGGCAAAGCTAACCACTGTCAGAATGCTTCTAGCACTAGCATCTGCACAAAATTGGCTTGTTCATCAGCTTGATATAAACAATTTCTTTCTCCATAGAGAATTGCAGGAGGATGTCTACATGCAGATGCCCGAGGGTGTGAATTGTGGAAACAACAAAGTCTGCAAACTTTTGAAGTCATTATATGGCTTGGAGCTAGCAAGCAAAACGTGGTATGCAAAATTTATCCAGATTACTTGTGGAACTTGCATACAAACAAGCCTCGGTAGACTACTCATTGTTCACCAAGGCTGTCAATAATTCCTTTACTGCCCTGCTCATTTATGTTGATGATATTGTGTTAGTGGGAACTTCTATTGATGAAATTAACTTCATCAAGACTACCTTGGATAAATAGTTTGGAATCAAGGACTTAGGGGTGCTAAAGTCCTTTCTAGGACTTGAGGCAGCTCACTCACCCAAAGGCATTTATTTCCCTTTGCCAAAGGCAATATTGCTTTGATGTCTTGGCTGATGCAGGGGTTACTGGAAGCAAGCCTGTTTCCACTCCTATTGAGCCTAAGTCTCAATTACACCAAGATGATGGTCCAGCTTATGCAGATGTTGCAGGTTACAGAAGGTTAGTTGGGAGGCTGCTGTGTCTCACCACCACTCGCCTGGATATTATTTTTGCAGTCCAACAGTTGAGTCAGTTCCTTACTCAACCCACCATGATGTATTTCCAAGCAGCACAACGAGTATTAGAATACCTCAAGGGCAATCCCGGAAAGGGTTTGTTCTTCCCACGATCCTCATCTCTTCAACTTCTTGGTTTTGTTGATGCGGATTGGGAAGGGGGAGGGGGTGTCCTGATACAAGGAGGTCTGTCAGTGGCTATTGCTTCTTCCTGGAGGATTCCTTGATATGTTGGAGGTCCAAAAAGCAACTCACTGTTGCCAAGTCTTCCAGTGAGGCAGAATATAGAGCTTTGGGATCAGCTACTTGCGGGTTGCAGTGGTTACACTATCTTTTAGAGGATCTGGACATCCAATGTTCTCGGCAATCCGTGATTTATTGTGACAATCAAAGTGCCCTTCATATTGCAACTAACCCGATGTTTCATGAACGCACAAAACATTTGGAAATTGATTGCCACATAGTCAGAGAGAAGAGCATGGCAGGACTAGTGAAGTTGCTCCCTATCACATCTCATAGCCAAACTGCTGATGTATTCACCAAGGGACTGCACCCCTCACATTTTCGAAAGCTCACTTCTCAGTTAGTTACTCAATGAGCTGGCATAACATAATTGTTCAATCCAGCTTGTAGCTATAAATACCGAAAGGTATAACTGAATCAATCAAGAGGAATCATTTGCAATTTAGAGCTTTGTTCTTCTCTGTTTTTTTTCTCTGATACTTCTAAGTTTCTGTGTTGGTTTTAGAATCCTCTCTGCATGATAGCTTCCTTTGCCCGAGGAGCATTTGGTACTCACGTTGGCCTTTTGAAAGAATACCTTGACACTCGCCTCACATCACAATGCCTAGCTAGAAGCATCTATTGTGACCAAAACTAGTTCTAAGCCCCAACTCGAGTGCCACATCAAATGCCCAAACACCCCTCCTGACCTAACTCATCACACTAAAAATAGGGAAGGAACCCTCAAGTATAACCTTTTTGGACACACTAAAACACCCTACTAACTTGAACATCAGAGTGCCTTTGCAAGAATCTGCACTCTCTTAGAGGAGCCTCTACGCATGGAGGAAGTTTCCCTTAACCTTTGCTCAAACCGGACCAAAAGCATGACCCTGGAATCTATGAAAGTTCGTTAGCACGGTAAGTGGGAATCCCGTGTACCACTTTTTAAAGAACCGGGATTTATTCCAATTAAAGTAAATGTCATGCGATTGAAGTGAAACCACAGCATCCAAATAAGATACCAAGTCGCAACAAAACTTGTATTGATACATGCCAAATACATATTGATATCTTCATACATAGTATCCCATTCTATACATACACGATTGAATTTACAATTTGTTTGATATCAGAACTGTTGGGGATTTATAATTCTAGCTGGCATACATGTAGAACTGTGCCATACATGTCAAAGAGAAGAGGAGAAGTATTACAATTTACAACCTTGTAGTTTATCTACAACTGCCAAATTAAGCCACTTAACACTATCTCAGGCACTTCTACATGTGACTAGAGCATAGGGCAGTTTACATAACATGACAAACATGGATCATGGTCAAAAGAATTTTACATTCTTATAGAAGACTTAAGAAGCAAAATTTGCCATGTTTAAACAGAAAGGCAATCCAAAAACATTTCCTGAAGGGGACACTTTGTGATAAAGTCATGTCAGTTGACATCAAAAGCTGGATATCCTTTGTAGTTAAGGACAGAGACTCAGCTCCTGAGCTTACACAGTTGAACATAGACTTGTTACACCCTTCTTCCTTCTTGAAAAAAATATCTAGTCCCTGAGAAAAAATCATGAAATCAGACAGCTTGTCATTGCACTGAGAAAGAATGCATAAAATTTTATCAATTTTTCAGGTAATATTTATTTTGCAACTATATAACTGTTGCTTTCCCTTAACAAAACATGGTTAAAAGTTGTACACTCAGTAGCTTCTGGTTTGGCTCAAAGGGTCATAATCGTAGACTTCCCCAACTTTTACAAATCGGCCCTTCACGCGCCTTCTGACATCAGCCCTTGCCTTGCGAGAGGCATACCTCACTGTCTTATCAAACCTAATAAGATATAACATGATTTTTAGTCAACTATAGAGCAAATATGCTTTGCAGTTTAGAAATAAAATAAATCCGGCAATTAGGAAAGATTTATCCAGTTTGGTAGCAAAAGATAGCAACCCCATAACCACAAGCTGACATCAGATGATCAGAACAAAGACATTATTCAATTATGGCCATCATTACTTTTAGCTAAACTATTGCCACTATTTCACCAACACTGGTGAGTACGTAAATAGTAGAGTGAATTACACTCCCATCCCGATATTATTTGTTTATATCTCCCCTCAATTATGGAAACGAATAAATTCCATTGCATTTATAAAAAAAAAATGCTACAACTAAATCGGAAATACTGTCAAGCTTAACAGATTTGTCAACTAAAGCTGTTAGCACATAGGAAATTTTGTGGTCGAAGTTCATTCCTGCTCTTGTTAACCATTGTATGCTGAAAAAAGAGGAAAAACACATTTACTAGGGGTAGTTGAACGCCAAATTCAAATTGTTGGGTACCAAACTGAATCTTCAATTCAGCTGCACAAAATGATTGAGCTATTCCCCGTTTCTCAACATATAAGGCTCACAATGTTAGGAATGACACTTGATCACCAAAAATCCATGAGTTCACTGTTAACAAAGTTATTAGGCTTGTTTTAGAGTTGTAGCAATTTTTCTAAAAAAACATGAGTTATGTATAGGTTTTCATAATACGGTGGAGGATAGAACAATTTGTTCTAAATAGTATTATTGCAATTTACTTACTTGCGTATCTTCTTCTTTTCCTTATAACGCATGACAGCATTACTGCGGTTAGCAGATTGTAGGGAATTGTCAGGACAAGGAGGACACCAAGGAGGCTCTCCCATTGGAGAAGCCCCACAGTCTTGATATTCTCCAGCATTACTCTCTCCGGTGATGCCAGGAAAAGAAAGGGTTGACTGAGCTTGCCTTGCCATAAAACAAATGACTGGTTCAGTTTTAGCACTCAATATGGAATCTGCAGATGCTGCATTGCTGGTTGCCGGTTGCACTGCATTGACCAGTCCAACTGATGACCCCTACACATAAAAGTTAGATCTAAAAATAAGTAATGGACAAAAGAAATGTTAAACAACTCAGTCAACAACAAAAGAAACTAAAATGCTCTGTCCAGTATGAATTCCACATTACAAGCATGTGTCATACTGAACAGTGAACCCCTCATTCTTCACACTTAAATGCACAGGCCATATGTACGTAAACAAAATAAAGGACCACCTCAAACAGATATAATAAATTTAAGACGTGAATAGACAGATATTTTGTTATTTCTTTAACATTTTGCAAACTCCAGACAATCAGTATTTAACATCAGCACTTGGATTGTTTGCATCAAGGAGCAGCACCCCTAAAATCTTAAGCTATAATATGGAAACCCATGATCATGAAAGATTTTTAAACATACCCTTCACACAAGATTCCTTTGGGCTGACATGCAACTTTTATAAAGAAGCATAGGGGTGGCAACAATACTCTTTACCACTTGGTCATAAAGGCTTTGATACTGATAGGATACTGGGTTTTAGGCCTAAGTCCAGCAAATGGGCTGAACAAGACAAGAATCTATTATTGGATCCAAGTCATAGAAACCAAGGTCTGTAGAAATATGAGGGGGGAAGTTAGAGGGGAATGCTGATGTGGCAAGTTACGACGGAAAATTATAGGGAGGAGAGTCAGAGTAGAGTGGGGCAGTTTTTTGGGAAATTCTGTCATTAGGCACAAGAGCCTTTAAGCTTCTGGGTGAGGAGCTTTGCTCTAGGATTACAGGGGTTCTCTTCTGTAACAGTTCTTGTTTCAATCAATAATACATTTTTCTCTTGCATTCGGTTCCTATCAATTGGTCCGACTTGCCAGATTTGAATCAACGACCTAAGGATCCTTGTCATATACGTGTTCAGCCCATTATTTGGGCTTAGGCCAAAAACCCAGTATCCTATCAGATACGGGATACCATGTCAAGGACCAACCATCCAGAAAGCATAAGCTATTAGTGGAGGCTCATGAATGCCAAACAGTTTACATCATCAGTGTGATCATGTCCAAAAAAATTACTTAGTTTATAAGATTGTGAGAACAATTTTTGCTTTGAACTTGCTGAGAATGAAGCCACCAAGCTGACCCTACCTTTCATGCTAAACAATTATCTATTTTATAGAGAAAATGGATCAGATTAAGTAAAAATGATGTATTATTCAACTGCAGATACTGGAATCAGTGAGATATCATTAATGAGATGGATTTACAACGGAAAATGCAGAAATGAAATCAGAACAAGATACCCAGGGCATTGGAGAGGCCCTGCACTCTCCCACTAACCTTTTACCCACTTCTTTCCTACCGTTTCAGTTTTCTCTCCCTCTCTCATAGCCAAATCCATCACTTGCTTCCCACACTACCCTTCTGCCAAGTATGCAGCAGGTTGCTACATAAGGTCACACTTCCTACCTTGCATACATGGGGATCTAATCCCTATTACAACCACCCACCCACACCCACCCCCCCTCCCCGGGTTTTTTATAGAAAAAGAAATTCACTATGAAGGAAGAGGATTACAAGACAGGAGGATAAGATATCCTCCACCAAAAATGACTACAGAGGGATATAATTACCAAAAAAAAAAAATACCAAAATGCTCCAAAAAATCATTGCAAAATCAAGCCCAATCCCTATGCATGTCCTCCTACGCAAACAAAAAGAAACACTCACGAGCTAAAATATTGTGTCATTTAACAAGGTGTGCCAATCTCTGCATATCTATCAAGGAAACACCTATAAAGAAACCATGGGCTGAACGCCACAAACAAGCCAACAAAATTACCCCTGCCAAATGTTATCTATAGATGATGTAGTTCCCTTGAAGATTCTAGCATTCCTTTCCAACCATAGCCACCAAAATGCAGCAAACACAACACACTTCCATAGAATTATAGAATCTTTACGGAAGTTAATACCTCTAAAGTAATTAAGAAGAAATTGATTAATACCACAGCTGAACAATGCAAAAAAAGAGATGAGACTCATTTTACAAACTAGAACAAAACATCACACTCTTATCAGGAGACAAAGCAGTGAGAGGTCTTCACTTCTGTAATATGTCATTAGTGTTAATCGTGTTACGAACAAAAGTCCAGACTGAAGATTTGACCTTTGAGGGAACTTTGGAACTCCATATGTGTTTATCCAAAAGGAATCTTTCTCTATTAGGATATTTTATGAGGAATCGATAATAAGATTTGCAAGAAAAAACTCTCGAAGAATCAAGAGACCACACTCTTTTATCGTTGTCACTGGAAAATTGGACAGGTTCAAGCAAAACCCAAAAGGGTTTCTAATTCAATAACTTCTCTATCATGGAAATCATAAAAAAATGAAAATTTCAAGAGAAGTTGAATGAAGAAGACGAGTAAAATTGACAAATAGAAGCATGGCAAAGAGAAGAAAGCTGAAAAGGCCTTGGATACGCCTCAGCAAGTGGAACATTTTCAAGCCAAGTGTCTTCCCAGAACTTGAGATGATCACCATTACTCAAAGTCAACCTTACAAGAGCCCCAAAAGAGGGGTATCCTTGAGAAATAAATTCCAAGGACTCGCATGGGTAGCTTAGTTCGAAGATTTGGTGTCCCACCCTTTCGGATGCAAATCATATTTACTTCTAATAACTTTATGCCAGAGAGAAGAAGTCTGAATAAGTGAATAGGAAAATGCAAAAGCCACTTAGCCACCAAAGTGATATTATTAGACACCAAATTTCCACATCCCAAGCCCCACTATTTCCTAGACCTACAACACACTTTCTAACTCACAGGATGGTCCCTATTCAAAGGGAGAGATTTGAAAAAGGGAGAGAAAGTATAGAGGGTTGCTTGAAAGACAAGACTGTCCAAGAGTAGTCTGACTCCCAAAAAAAGAGGCACCTTTCAAACTATTTAAATGCTTGGATATCTTGGATACAATCAGAACCCAAAAGGACGAGGCTCGACAATTACCTACTAAGGGGTCACCTAGATAAGCAAGAGACCATTTACGAGATTGACAGCTGATAAATTTGATTTATATAGGCTAAAACTGAGATATTTATTGTGAAAATTCAGTTTTATTGATTGTTTTGAATGGATTTTCACTACTTTTCCATGGTTTTTGTAAAACGGAGGAATCAGTTGACTTTGGGGGTAAAAAGAAAATGGAATCACAGTTTTTGAAGAGACATGGCGGATGTGTGCCACTGCAAAATTGGATAAGACAAGCATCCCAAAATCCAATTTCTCCACCTAGACCTGAAACCTTTCCTCTCCAAGACTTTATCTAGAAAACCCTAGCCAACTCGATCATATGCTTTCACAAATCTAACTAAAAAACAAGACCTTGTTTCTTTTTCTTTTTTTTCCAATTCTGACATCATCCACCACCTCATTTACTATGGGCAGCATCAAGGATTTTTCTACCCGGAATTAAAAGCACATTGATTCTCTGAGATGGTAATATGAAATTATTTGACTCAGCCTAGAAGCAAGAACTTTTGCAATTATCTCATGAACACAATCATTAACTTTGACCGACCTATCCTTTTTAGGATCACGAGTGATAAAAGTAGAACTCATATGAATACCAATCTTAACATCACTGAAAATTTCCATAAAATCTGTAAGGAGGTCAGCTTTGACAACTTCCCAACAGTTTAAAATAAAGCAAAAGTAAAACCAACTGAGCCCAGAGCTTTCTCTTTCCCCAAGTTAAAAATAGCCCTATGAATTTCCTCCTACTCAAAAGGCCTTTCCAGCCAGCAAGCTTTATCACGAGAAATGGGACACCACACTGAATCCTCTATGAAAGGTCTATTAAGCATTTCCTCAACTTAATGTTCAGAAAAGAACTTTGTAATTTCAGAAGCAATAACCCCCCATCCCCATTATTTTCCTTAAAATACTCATCAGTAATCCTTTATCTTAGGATACCTAACACTATTACACTGCTTAATTACATGACATGCATACATGTTTAAGAAGCTTAGCAAGAAAAAACCTATCCTAGAAAGACAAAAAAAATAAAAAAAAAATTTGAAGACCAAAGTTAAATACAGCATATTACCACAATTATTGGCATTCTTCATCATTATTTTCAGAAGATCAAAAACAACTTCACGGGAACAGTACCAGATACATACCTAAAGCATAACATGAATATTTGTCAAATCCACAAGAGAATTTCACATGCAAAGGCCTAGAAAATACAAGGCACAAGAGAACTTTCCTCATTTAATCATACATCTTTCTCCAATATTACCATCACTCTACTTAGAATTAATTGAAGGGTGTGCAAATCAGCTGGTATGAAATTGTTTGAGACTATGAGTAACTTCAATTTATTACTTTCAATAGAAGGCAGAAGACAAGGCAGGTAAAATTCTCTCCAGCAGCTTCAATTTGCAAAGATATAGATGTATTACGCAGTCATATTACAACAGAGCGTAGACCAAGAATCACATTCCAATGCCAACAGCTTCAAGTCCAACCAAAATAGACAAGGCAGGCAAACATAATAACTGGCCTAAATCTTATATATATTCAAAATTCTGTCATAAAGCTTCAATTTGCAAAGATGTAGATGTACTATGCATTCATATTATGACAGAGCATAGACCAATAATCACATTCCAATGCCAATAGCTTAAACTTCAACCAATGTAGGCAGACAAAATACACAGACATAGGTGGGTTTCCACTTACACCAGGTCTAAGTCTTGGCATACTTGCACTATTTAAAACATTGAATTTCATCCAAGCAACTATTACATTGAAGGTTCTCAAGTAGGAGAACAAGTTTTCAAAATCTCATACAATTAAAAACTAATTGGTACTTTATATCAACGTAGAGTATATTTTCAAAATATAAACAAAAGTCAATAAGATTGCATACCTATGAATGTCCAATCTATTTAAACTTTGGGAAGTATGATTATCAAGATAATATCACATGATTCAGTGGTAGGATTGGTTACATTCACATTCTGCAAAAGTTTTTTAAACAGTGCAAGTACCCAAGACTTAAAACTTGTGTGTGTGTCTGCAAGCGCGTGTGTGAGAGAGAGGGGAACATACTTGAATGTGCAGAAGAGAAAGCAGTCGAACAAGCAAAAAAGAGAAAAATTGACATAAATCCTTGATCCAATTATAGTGCAAAGATATTAATGATTTAAAGTCACATAAAGCATGCTTAGCATGCAAACTGCTTAAAAATCCCTGTGGGGACTGAGCATAGAACCTATTTGAAAATATTTATCATAATAGTTAAGATATTCATAAGTGCCACATAATCAAGTACAGACTATTGAATACACAAGAAGATCGTTGCATGAAATATATGGAACGTAACATATGATACTCCAATAATATAAATGTCAAGCTTATCACAGATAAAAAGTATGATTTGAGCACCTCGGCAGCAACAGCACCCAGACATTCGGAATCTCCAACAGATATGTCCTTTGTCCCAAACAAGCTATCAATTCCACCATTTTCAAAAAGCTCTTCTGAATGACTGAGAGTCACACCAAAAAGTCCGTCGTAGTCTTCAAGATTTAGATCCACTTCATCCATATTGAAATCAGCATACAGATTATTATCTTCACATATTGAAGGGCATTTTGTACGAGGACAGTGTAACTGCAGATTAATTGTCAGAGATTAGATATGTAATTTGATAAAATTATGAGAATATTAATATAGGAAACTAAACTTGTGTGACTGATTTCAATAATGGTCTGTAAGATAAGCCATCTATATGATAGAAATAAGCCAGCATTTCTGTTTTCAAGTTCAAGCTACCAATAAACAAGGAAAGCCAAAATTTCAGTGAAATCAAAATATAACTTAGACCAAGAAACAAGCAGCAAGAAATAGCAGATGCAAAACAGATTTTCATACTACAATAGTCATATAGAAAATGAAACAACCATGAAACTTGAGAATTAGACAGAAGGAATTATGATTTGGGGAAATGAAGGGTCGATGAGAAACTACTTACAAAAATCAGTTCACTGATAATTTTGCTATTACTCTATGGCTTCTATAGGAAAAAAATTTTAAAACCATCAAACAAAATGACAAAAAAGCAGTCATCCCTTGAGCTCCTCATGATGAAAATGCTAATATGTCATTCAGCTATACCTTTGGCAGACGTTCATTGGCAGGTCCAGCTGGCTGGTCCAGAATACAATGTTCTGAACTTGATTCAGGCTTAGAAGAAGCACCAATCCAAGACTTATCATTACTGGGTAGATCATTAACTTGATCTGAACCAGACACATTCTGATTTTCTGGAGGAACCCAAGCACTCTTGTTGCTGTTCTCATTAATATTCATTAAACCTAGTTCCTGCTCACATGTAGATTCACTCATGGAAGGGATATCTGAGACAAACGACCATATAGAAGACAGTTCTGCCGCTGATGGGCAGCCAGAGTAGCAATTGATTGTTTGTCTCTTATGTGTTGAAGAAGAACTAGAAGTACCATGACCCAACCAATCACAGTTCTGACAAAGAGAAACTTTCTCTTCAGCACACCTCACAAAGGCAGGTTGTGAATTACATCTCTCACATAAAAGGGTTCGTGAGTGACGCCTAGAAAGGGCATTCGCGGAATGAACATTTCGATCACATGACAAACATAAGCATGCAGCATCAGAGCGGCAGTACACCATGGACCTCTGGTCTCCACAAAAATCACATGTATAACCCATCTTTAAACTGACTCTACTCTTGCTCCTTATTCTAAATATAGAATTCTCCAATTAGTAACCTCTATCCAAACTACAATATCTTCTCACAAAACAGAAGTCCCTTCTTATCTGAAGAGCTGAACCCGAATTCTGTCATAAAACATCAAGCCATTAGACAATGTGTTATAGAAAGCAGAAATTTATTACTGTAAATTCAGAAGTTGCCAAGGAAACAAGTGAGCAATAGAAAGAGAAAAGAAAAGCAAAAATGAGAATTCTTCTTCTAACTCTGGAAATTTATGGAACCAGGATCAAATATGGAAACTTGCAGCCAACACCAAAAAAATTAAGAAATAGTTCAAAAGAAAAATTTCAGAGTAATGAAGCATGTATGTATGTCTCTCCAAATGTGATGTATACTTAATACTTAATAGTAATAAAAATGGAAAATAAAATCTAGCAAGAAAAAGAAAAAGAAAGGGAAAATAAACAAAGGACTTAACTAACAAACTCGAAAAACTATTTCACATCAGCAAGAAACTATACAACAGCAACTAATTCTTTCAAAATAATAATAATAAATTATAATTAACAGAGAATTACCAAAATAATAATTGCTGAGAAGAACTTACAAAGGGAATTTAGATTTGAAAGTAAAAGGTCGTATACACTAAAATTTTACATAGCAAAAGTAACTTTTCATTTTATCTCTAAACGAGGGCATTTCCATCATCATCAAAAAAAAAAAATTCAAAGAATAAAATCTAACTGGAACTTTACAGCAACCTTAACAAACATCACTCATGGGATAAGTTATAAGTAGCAGATCAATTCTAAATAACCAAAAGGTCAGAAACTTCACAGAGCACACACACACAAAAAAAAAAAACAAAAAACAAAAAAAGGAAACAGATACAACAAGAATAACTTATCTAATCCAATCACCATAGACCAGAATAATAACCAGACCCTTAAAATTTTCAACTTTTCCTTTTCTTAAGCACCCAGAAACATGGACTTTGAAAAATTAACCAAACGATAAAACAAAACAATAGAGGTGTTTTTATGAAAGATGGGAGACAGAGAGGGAAGGCACGAGGTAAGAAAATTACCTTAAGGCAGGCAAGGAAGGAAAAAAGGACAAGATCGGTAAACAAAAGGACTTTGCTTTTTCAGAAAAATTTATGTACTTTTTATGCAAAACTTGAAAGAAAAGACCCCCGGAAGCAGCTTAACTTTTCGAAGAGAACAGGAATAAGTGACTTATCTCTCTTACTTTTTCTTCTCTCTCTCTTTCTCTATCCTTTGTTTTGCTATGTTCAGATAGATAGGAATAGCAAGAGGTATAGATGTAGATCAGATATTATGGGGGGATGAGAAGAATAATGAAGTGGTGTTAGATATTTTTTTTGGTACATCAGTGGTGGTGCTAGATATTAGATATGTGTGTGTGTTGGGAATGTGACATATGCAAAGCTGATAAAAAGTGCAAAGAAAAGCGCAAAAAAATATAATGGAAGTGGGACCATGTCCTTTTCCAAGTGATAGGAAAAGGTCGTGGCTTTCCTTTTTATTGGTCCCACCCACGAGAAAGAAAGCTGCTCCTGCTTTCATGGATTTTCTATTTCTACCTGTGACGGTTCATTGTTGCTGCTGCCTTCATGGATTTTCTATTTCTATCTATGCCGGTTTCTATCCCTAACGAATAAAATTATTATAAGAACTAAAATCATTATTTTTATCATTATTTTTTAAATAAAGTATCATGCAAAAACATTATAATGAGAGTTGCTATCCCAAGTTCACAACTAGGTTGACAGCACCAAATTCCTCAATCACTTGCCGCAAGTACAAATAAATTTATTAAAATAGAGCCAGAAAAATAAACAATATAAAAAACATGGGAGAACATAAACCATGACAACCAGGGGTGGGAATAGATTTGTTGAGCTAGGCCCTGACAAGTCTGGGCTTGACCTGTGTTTCAATCTCGAGCCTGAGCCTAGCTTATTAGCTTGATATAGGCCAATTTTTAAGGCCTGAGCCTGGTCTACATCAAAGCCAGGCCTGGCCCAAAATCCTATTTAAAAGCCTACTTATCAACAAGATCTTTAAATATGTCTTCACATATAAATTGGTCATAAGTCTTCACTTGTAAATAGGCTCTAGGCATCTAATAATAAAGAGGTCAATAGACATATACTGATAAACAGGACAATAAGCCTTCACAAATAATTAGGCAAGTAGGCCACTATATTTAAATGGGCCAACAAGCCTCTGCTTTCAAATATGATAGATAATATAAATAAGATATTATAGTATTATTATTATTATTATTATTATATATATATATATATATATATGTGTGTGTGTGTGTGTGTGTGTGTGTGTGTGTGTGTGTGTTAAATAAGCCAGCCTGATAGGCCTAGTAAGCTTTTTTTAAAACCTTAAGCCTGACCTATTTAGCTATATAGGCTTTCTAAAAGCCTTGACTGACCTTTTTATTAAATAGGCTAGGCCGAACTAGGCCTTAAATAGGTTAAGCCATAGGCTCCTGATGAGCGGCCTGGCCTATTCCCACCCTTATCCACAACTTATGAGAGAAAAACAAAGCCATCCAAATGTATAATTAGGAAGACTTAATCTATTACGACCAAAATCTTCACTAATAAAATTCGGAATAGACTCTCACCAAGTAAATCCTAGATGATTGACATCAAATGAAGGAAGCTTGTCAGAACAAGCATTTCCTTTGCAAAAAACATGAGACTCTAAAATTCATTGAATGAGCTAACACAAGGCAATTTCTCCATCTATTCTGAAGTTTTCAAGGCACTACATCTATGTTTTTAAAAGCCAAAACCAGTGCCACTGAATCACACTCAAGCGAAAGATTAAGCCATCCCTTTTGATTAGTCACTTCAATGGCAAACACCAGTAAGATCAGAATTGCATTCAGGAGGATCCCACTCCACTTGCTTAATAGAAGGAGCTTCACAAAGATAAACAGAAATGGAGAAAGTCTTTTGTATGGATAGCTCATATACATAATTATCCATGAAACCTTGAGAAACATTTCTAGAAAGAGAAACAACAGCTACAACCATGCTAATAGCCAATTTAACATGAATTTTAGCATTATCAAACCTAGACTTGTTCCTGAAATTCCAAATTATCCAAATAAAAGAAATGATAGCAGCTAGAATAGTATCAATCATTTGATAACTCTAGCACTTTTTCCATATAGAAAAGAGAGCTAAAAAGGAAGAGCAGCCTATGCCAACTTGAAAAATAGAACTTAACCATTTCAAAAGAGTTGTAGAAAAAGAACAACAAAGAAAAAGATGCTCTGATGATTCCTCATACTGTCCGCAAAGGTTGCAGATTGAAACATTAATGCAACCACGATTTCTTAAATTTTCCCCAGTAGGCATCTTGTGATAAAACAACTGCCAAACCATAAATGATCTAGAAGGAGGGATATTCTTGTTCCATATAAGTTTACCTCATGATACTTGTAACACCCTGATTTTCGCATAAGAGTATAGGTTACTATAGATGCCTGACTGTTATTATTATTGCTATTGTTAATAATAAGATTATTGTTATTATCACTAATGACGTTAGTATTATTTATTATTAATATAATTGATAATGTAATTGTTTCTATTGTTACAGTATTTTTATTAAATTGGTTATAAAAATCCAATATTGGACCCTAATGCTCTGCTCGGGTTTGAGGTTTCTTGCATCCTAAGGTTTCTCCTCTCCCATGGCAATCTTCTCGGATTGTCCATGGGATTTCCTCTTGCCTAAATCGGTCGTCCACCCTTATTCTTCTCCTCCTTCATCGATTTCAACCGCTAAGTCCATACAAGCCAAATCCTTTGTTCAAGCATTGAATAATTCATGCACGGTCCCTTTGAGTCAATTCCCAAAGTCATGTGTTAAAGGGGATGAGATCTCAAAAAAAGATCCTTGAGAATGAATATATAGCTGGTTTGGAAAGTTGCAAAACTCGTCTACATGGTCGACTGCTAATATCTAACGGTAATGCTCCTTTAAAATTGATTGACTTGCGATGCAAGCTACTGTCCCTGTGGAAGGAAATTGGACTATGGCAGATTATTTCTCTTGGAAAGGGGTTCTATGAATTCTCTTTCTCCTCATTAGAAGACCTGCGCAGTGTGTTGGCCGTTGGTTTATGGAATCTTGGTTCGGGTAGCTTGAGATTGTTTTCTTGGACCAAAGATTTTAATCCCTTTTCATTAAAACAAACACATTTTTAGACTGTTGTTCAAATATTTCATTTCAGTGTCATTCTCGATCTAACAAGAATGGAATCACGCTCAAGTTTGGGTGAGGTTCTTTGGATTGCACAAAGAGTATTGGCGCCCCAAAATTCTTTTTGCTATTGCTAGTGGTCTTGGGGTTCCTATTTGCTTAGATGAGGCTTCTAGCAAGAAGACTTTTGGTCACTTTGCTAGAGTCTTGATTTCTCTTGATTTGAAATCCAAACTTAGGAATCAAATTTTGGTTGAGAGGGAATATTACACCTTCTTTGCAGGTGTGGATTATGAGAAATTACCTGAATTTTGTACATCATGCCAATCAACAGGTCACTCTTTAGTGAATTGCTTAAAATCTAATGGAGGACCTAACAAAAAGATGCAGCAAGTGTTAGGTCCGAAGCCAAGGAAAGTGTATGTTCCCAAGTCAAAAACAAATGAAATTGGAAAGGATAGTGAGGTGATCAATTTGGAAAACCACGATGCTGAGGCTCTTGTAGGAATTAATGTTGATAATGCCTTCAAGGAGAATGAAGCAGGTGGCAGACCTATGAATCATGATGTACCTGTCAAAAGGTGTGATAAATGACTCTAAAGTGTTTTGATTAATGACTAAACTTAGAATGATTTGATGTTTAAAATGATTCACTAACTGCTTGTGTAACACCCCTTTTTTGTATAAGTCTTTAAATGCCCTTATATGTTTGCTATATATGCTTGTATGCTATATATGCTTGTATGATGGGTAGTTGCTAGGAATATGCCTAAGGAATGCTAAAAGGAGGGCTAAGTGGGATTTTTAAGTTGAAAATCCATTTCTGATGCATGAGCACGGTCGTGCTCATGTGTCAGCACACCCGTGCTCAAGGCGCGTGCCTTATGGCTATCTGAGTCACAAGCTCAGCCGTGCTCAACGGGAGCACGACCATGTCGGAAACACGCATAGTTAACGTTCTTTTTGTCTGCCCGTGCTTAACGAGCACGACCCCGTGCTGGAGTTAAGCACGACCGTGCTTCGTGGGGAGCACGGGTCGTGCTCGGGTCTGGTGTTATATAAACAGAGGAGTCAGCGAGGGTACTAGTGTTAACCCTTAAATTGGCACTTTGGGCAATCCTAGTATGACAGAAACCTCTCCCCTTTCCCTTCCTTTGAACCCTTTGAAATTCATAGTGTTCTTGAGTCCGTTTGGGAGAGAAGTCACACGTTAGTGCCATTAACAGGTAACGGTTTATCCCTCTATTAATCTATTTTCCTTATTTCCTTGGATTTAGGATTAATTGGTTGTTCTTATGTGTTGACCAAGGCTTGGGGAACTCGTCAAGCCGCTCGAGGGAACGTGTTTAGTTTGCTTGCGTCGTCGTTGTTGGGAATCTTCATACCAGGTATGGGGAGAAGGGCTAGTCTGAACATGTAGGCATTGGGGTTGCGTAAGATGAGGGTTAACCCATGACCCTATTGTATGCTATATGCTTGTTTGACGTATGTTGCCTAATTGTTATTTGTGTACTATTATCGGTTCATGATAATATGTGTTGGCATGCCTATTTGTTAGTTGTTGTTAATTGATGATGGTGTTGTCATGCTACATATGAATGTTTGTTTGTTGTTGAATATGGTTAATGACGTTATAAAAATTAAGGGATAATTTCCCAATGTCCATAAGACTTGAATCATAGTAATGAGAAGTAAGGTTAATGCTCATTGGCATAGTTAACACCCTAGGATTGATTTATGAGCGTTTTAGGGACATTAATAATGAAACAGGAATTAAAGGTTTAATTCCCAATAAATCATAAGACATGGAAGTTAATTAAAAGGAACAAGATTAATGCTTGATGGTTTAGTAAAAGCCAATAGGTTTAATCCATGAATTGCCCTAGGAATTTTGGCAAGGGTTTCTAACCCTTTCTGCCGAGACTAGTACAACCACACTCTAGAAAGCACGGCCGTGCTTAAAAGGGAGCACGCCCGTGCTCCAGTTTCAAATTAAAAAAGGCCACGCTGCATAAGCACGCCCGTGCTGGGGGTAAGCACGCACGTGCTTCCTCAACCAGAACAGACGTGAAGTTAAGGAACAGAGGGATATTTCACCCCAATATTCCTCGATAATGAGATAAGACACCAATCTAAATAAAGACAAAACTTTATGAAGATGTTAAAGTTGTACCTTGGAGCTTATTGGCCAAGGGGGCCTTGATGCTTATTGGTCAAGGTGTTGAGCTCTGGTGCTTATTGGCCAAAGTGTTAAAGGATGTTGTACCTTGGTGCTTATTGGCCAAGGGGGCCTTGATGGTTATTGGTCAAGGTGGTGATCTGGTGCTTATTGGCCAGAGTGTTAAATCAAGATTAAAGATTAAAGATAATGTTAAACCTTGGTACCCATTGGGTAAAGACATTAAACCATAATGAATGGTGTTAATGGAGGTGGAGATCAACGGTTGATTGTTGTGAATATGCATGCATTCATGCACGAAGTTGTTAGGGGAGATACAATAACTGGGGAGGTTGTCCGAGAGTAAGGCAATCTGGCCGTCCTCAGTGATTCGTCCGAGAGTTAGGGAATCGTGTACACCCGCGGTGGTGCATCCAAGAGTAAGGTGCATCGGCTATCCTAGGTTCACCCATGGTTTGGTGGACTGTCGGCATTAGAGATCAACTGCAAGATGTATTATTGAAACCAAAAGCAGATAACACTCGTAACCCTCGTTAACTCCTATGTTTATATAACTTTCCATTTCTGAAAAATCTTGCCTTAAGAAAACATTCTGCAGCTGGGTGCAAACTATCCTAAGTTCTGCTAGGCTATCATTTCTAGTAAATGGTCACTCTGTAGGATATATGTCTTGTAAGAGGGGTGTGAGACAAGGTGATCCCTTCTCTCCTCTTTTGTTTTGCATAGCTGAAGAGGTACTCAGTAGAAGTATCTCTCACCTAATGGATTCTAAGCAGTTAAATCATATGGTAGGCCCTAGAGGTTATGCAACTCCCTCTCATATATTATATGCTAATGACATCTTGGTGTTTTTTTAAAGGAACTAAGAGATGTTTGAAAAACTTGATGCTGCTCTTTAAAGCCTATGGTGAGATTTCAGGACAGCAGCTGAGTCTTGGAAAATGTAGGTTTTTTGCTGGTTCTGTTCCAAATAGAAGACTGAATGAAATTAAAGACACTCTTGGTTTTTCTCAAGGGCAGGTTCCTTTTAACTATTTAGGAGTGACAATTTTCAAAGGAAAGCCAAAGGTGGCCTATTTACAGCCATTGGCAGATAGGATAAAGGCTAAACTTGCAGACTGGAAGGGTTCTTTGCCCTCCATCATGGGAAGACTTCAACTAATAAACACTGTCATCAATGGTATGCTGCTGTATAGTTTCAAAGTCTATGCTTGGACAATTTCTTTGCTAAAAACTATTGATAGGTGGATTCTAAACTTTTGTGGTCTAGAAACATTCATGTTAAAAAGGTAGTGACAATATCCTGGAAAACTCTTTGCAAGCATGTATTTGAAGGTGGTTTGGGGCTTAGATCTATAAGGTCTATTAATTCTGCTGGAATGCTAAAGTTTTCCTGGGAAGTTGCTTCATCCATGGAGGATTAGGCTGGTTTTCTTAAGGCAAGGTTTTTTAGAAATGGAAAGCCTGTTTGTTCCTACATTAGATCATCAATTTGGTTAGGGATTAAGTCCTATATGCAGTCAGTCTTCTCAGCTATTTGGTTTTGCAGAAACAATGCTAGATTCAAGAATAAAATTGTTTCTTTGCATCATGCTATTAATCAGGTGATAGCAAATACAAATCTTGCAGGATCTTTGTCTAATCAATATCTAACTCGATTGATGAGTTCAGAATCATTAAATACTTTTCTGTATCTTGTCATGCTGCGAAATCTCCATCAATTAAAACAGGTTGATTGGTATCCTCCTCTTGTTGGTTGGGTTACATGTAACACAGATGGCTCGGCCAGTGGCTCACCTAGACATTCAGCTACTGGGGGTTTATTATGAGATTCCAAAGGTCAATTCTAGGATGTTTTTCAACATACCTTGGCATCCATACTGCTTTATATGCAGAATTTGTAGCTGCAATATTGGCAATTGAAATTGCATCTCAAAGGGGTTGGTTCTTTCTGTGGCTTGAGTGTGATTCCAAATTGGTGATAGATGCTTTCAATGATAACTCAAATGTTCCATGGCTTGAAGAATAGGTGGTGTAATTGCAAATTACTTTGCCAGAAGATGACTTTTAGGTGCTCTCATATCTATAGAGAGGGCAATAGTTGTGTAGATAAATTAGCAAATTTTGGTACTGGTAGTCATTATTTTATTTGGTGAAATAATATTCCTAGTTTTATTAGGGAGGATTTCTTCCGTAATATATTAGGACTTCCTAACTACAGATTTGCTTAATTCTTTTCATGGGTTCCCAATGTTTATTTTTGTATTCTTTTGATTTTATAATAATTTTTTGGCATGCTGCAGATGGTTGTTAGGAATATAGGTGCCAACCTAGCTGGGATGTCTATTCCTATTATGATGCTTTTGACGTCAATAGCCTTTAGTTAAAAAAATGTTTATATTATTACATATGATAATATGTATATTAATATATGATTATTTGTATTAATATGACGTTGTGTCTATTAATGTGTGATCTTGTATGAATATATGACTTTATATGTGATTCTATATGTTATAATATATAATATGTAATTTTATTAATAATATGTGATCTTATGTATTAATAAGTGATTCTGAATGATATAGTACGAGATATCGTGTGATTTAGTATTTAAATCGAGATAGTGTAACTCTTAGACTTAGTCCCAAAATCAATCAGATTTAATAGGATTATTTATTAAGATAAGGTAACCCTTTCCTTAATTATCTCTTAAGATCATACCCTAATCTTCTAAAGATCCTATCTAGAAATAATCACCATATATATCTCTAAACTTCAGTCGCAATTTTGACCATGTTAAAGTCTGGTTTAGGATTCGATCGTGAAACATGAATTTGTATATATTTCTCTAAGCTTTCTAACGCCACTAATAATGTCTCAATCGGACACTCATAGCTCAAGATAAGTGCAAACTACCGACCTAGGTGCGTTTTGGGCTGAAATGAAAGCCCGTTACGTCCTAACTCATTTTTTATACCATAAGACTTGAACTAAACCCTATTTACCGCTATTCATCTCTTAGGTTTTCCCTTAGTTTCTCTTGAGAAATCTTGAAGGAAATTACTCCCGTTCATCATTCTTTGCCTTTTTTGCTGGAAGGACATCGCTGTCGATACATGCTTCTTTTGGTGTCGATTTTATCTTTTTGTTTTTGAATTTCAAGCTGCAAACAAGATAAAATTTCTTGTGCCTTGTTCTCCTTATTTTCCCTCTTGATTTTCTTGATTTAGAAGCTTAATTCATGTGTTTTCGTTGTCGTTCTTGAGGAAGTGATCAAGCGTTCGTGAGACGAGACCCAAACGGACCTTTTCTCATCTTCTCGTTTATGTTATTTAGAGATTAATCTAAAGGTAAGTCATACCCCTTGTTCCCTTTTCGATTCTCTCTTAGGTTTAGGGGTTGTGTTCCTCTTTATGAACTCTTTATTTGTAATGGTAGGAACCGGCGAAGGAGGCTTGGATTCGACACTCTCATCCCTTTGAGGCTTGTGAATTTGATTGAGGTATGGGAAGAAGGAATTAGTATGAACATATATGTTTTGGGGTAGCGTAAGATGAGGGTCAACCCATGACCCTTTTTGGGTGCTATATGTTGTAATCAATGTATGAGTGTTTAATTGTTATTGTTGAAATACGAGTAAATATATTTATCAACATGGATTGTATGATTTGGGTATGATGTATGCAAAATATTGATGATGATTGATTGTATATCATGATTACGTGCGTTAGTGTTTCAATGTTGTGAAACAATGTATTGTTGTCCAACCACGTTAATTAAAGGCATGGGGATGTTAGTGTTGAACCTAAAATTAAAAATCGGTTGATTATTGTTTATAAGACATGAAGATAGAAAAGGGGGTTGAGGTTAATGCCCAATGGAATAGTAAAGAACATTTAGGGATGATCTCGAGTGCCTTAGGAGAACTTGTGAGGCTCCCTAGAACAAATAAGTGAGACAGTAACAGAGATACAAACGAGAGAGATAGTCCAATAGACAATTAATGTTATAAAACTTAATAAATTAAATTAATTATAAAGATGTTGATAATGGTTAAGATAATAACGACGATGTTATCACACGTTGATGCTTTTAAACTTTAATGCTTATTGGTCAAAGTTGTTAAACCATGGTTAATGGTGTTGATGGAGGAGGTTGTTAATGATTGAATTTGTATTAGCATTCATGCATTCATGCTTGAAGTTGTTAGTTGGGGCAAGTTACGATGATAGGAAAGTTCGCCCGAGAGTATGGCGAACGACTGTTCGTGGTGTTCCATCCGAGAGTTAGGTGAGTTGTGGCCCTCCGTGGTGATGCATCCGAGAGTAAGGTGCATCGGCTATCTAATGGGTTCACCCATGGTTTGGTGGACTGCTGGTGTTGGTGCTTGTTGGACAATGTGGTTATGTAACTCCAAAGTCGTCTTCCTGAGTTAGTTATAGATCCACATGCATATGGAGTAGTGAAGTAGCATTACATCACATAGCATCTTTTACTCAATATGTTATGATGGAATGTGATATGTTATAAATTGTTATACAATGATATGTTACTTGCTGTGTGAACATCTTGCTAACTATCCTAATGTCGTTTATGTTTATATGAATGATTTCTTACTCCTTATTTGTTATTGTTTCTTTGCATGTACCTTGGTTTATGCAGAGGATGATAAGCAGCTTGTTGAGGAGTGATCCCGAGGAGATCACTTGCTCGTAGTTTAGGACTTTATTTTAGATTTTTTCCTATGTAATTTCGGATTGATTACCAGCTCTGATATGTGACATTGGGTTTTGGGTTTGTCTTATGTTTTGATTTATGTTCTTTTCCGCAGTTGTCAGTTATTATTACCTTTGGTCAATGTTTAGTTCATGTGATCCCTGCTACCTTTTTGGCTAAATTATTTTATTATCTATTTAACATGTTTCATTTTATATTTAAAGTATGCCGGGTAGAGGGTCTCACAATACAGATTGCTGGGCAGGATTAAGAGGAGATCATCAACATACAGACACAATAGAACCAGATCACCACTATGTTCATTCTTCACATAGAGTCCATGCGCAACTGAGCATTTAAGAAAGTCCAGCTGCAGCAAGAATGAATTTATTCTCTTGTTCCAGGCTCGAGGAGCCTGTTTCAAGCCATATAAGGCTTTCCTGAGTCTGAGAACTTTGCATTCTTCTCCCTTTACCTCAAATCCTGGAGGTTGGGATACATACACTTCCTCTTCCAATGGTCCATTGAGAAAGACTAATTTTACATCAAGTTGAAACAGCTCCCATCCTTTATAATTTGCAAGTGCAACCACCAATCTCACAGTTTCAAGTCTTGGCAATGGTGCAAACACTTCTGAGTAGTCCAGTCCAGCTTTCTACAGAAAACCCTTTGCCACCAACCTTGCTTTGTGCTTAGCTATTGTTCCATCAGGTCTATGTTTCACCTTAAACGCCCATTTGACAGCAATTGGATGTTTATTACTTGGCAGCTCAACTAGCTCCCGGGTCTGATTTTTCTCAATGGCTTGTAGCTCTTCTTTCATAGCTTTTTTCCACACATTCTGGTTTAAGGAATCTTCAACACTGACAGGCTCAACATTAGAGGTGGCAATTCGGGCTACCCGGGCTAAAAAGGCCCGATTTTAATTCAGGCTGAAATAAGGTGCCCAAACCCAGTCCTATGTGGGTTGTGGGCTTGTTCAGGCCAGCCCGATTTTATGTTCAAAGTTACATTTTTGCTCCTAATACTATCTATTAATGTCTCATTTTGTTTGACCAAAATTTCTAAATTTAGTGACATGCCTCAGTTATTTTCTATTTTTGTTATAAACATCTCTTTTACACCAGTGTTTAGAAAGACACAACAAAATCATGAGATACCATGCTGGTACAAGTACACGGTGCTTTCTTTATTTGGCCTCATGAACTAAGAATCTAAATTGAATGAATATGTTCCCACTATCTGAAATTACACTATTTGATCATGCTCCATTTTCATGGTGAATCCTCTTCTAAGCAACTGTTCCATGCTTAGTGGGTTGCTCTTCATATTTGGCACATACAAGACATCTGTAATTAAGGCATGCTTCCCATCTTTTCTTTGAATCATCACAGTTACAACACCTTTTAGCGTTATGGTTCTATTACCTGCAAACCTGACTTTGCTTTTCCTGCTCCCATCAAAATCAACTAGCCACTCCTTATGACCTGTCATATGGTTAGGACAACCCGAATCAAGGTACCATGTGTCGGGATTACCAAGATCAGAGTTTGTTATAACCATCAGTAACACAGGATCTTCTTCAGAGTCATCATCTCTTGCCAAATGAGCATCATTATCTGATCTCCTTTGTTGATTCCCGTTGCTATAACATTCATTAGCAAAGTGACCATATTTGTGACAGTTGAAGCACTTCACTTTCTTTTTATTCTTCCCTTTTCCATTCTTGTTCTTCCACCTATCAGAACCTCCTTTTCATGACACCTGAGCCTGCAATGCTTGATTTGAAGGATTCTCAGCAACTCTCTCATAGAGCCTTTGCTCATGAGCTTCAAGTGAATTCTGTAATTCTTCAACCTTCATCTTCACAAGATCTTTAGACTCCTCAATTGCCACCACTATGTGGTCAAATCAAGGAGTTAGTGTTCTCAGGATCTTCTCCACCATTTGCTGATATGAAATCGATTCTCCACAGGTCTTCATTGAGTTCACTAATATCTGAAGCCTATGGAAATAATGTGCTATGGACTCTTGATCAAGCATAGACAATAACGCATACTGCCTCCGAAGTGATAGTAACCTCACTTTCTTGGTCTTCTCAGCACCTCCATATGACTTACACAAGATGTCCCAGGCCTCTTTTGTTGTCTTGGCCTTGGAAATCTTTTCAAAATTGGCAAGGTCCACACACTGGTGAAGAAAACACCGAGCTTTGCAAGCCTTCTTCTTGGCTGCACTTTCATCTTTGTCCGAGACTCCATCCTTCACAATCTCTAGTATCTCCTGGAAGCCAAGAATTGCTTCCATCCTTACAACCCACTGGTCGTAATTCTTGCCATCAAGAATTGGCAAAGAAGATAGAAAGTTTCCATTTCCAATTCCATTTGTGGAAGCCATGACTGCACAAACACAGGTCTCTAGATACCACTCTGTTGGGTCTAGAATTGTAACACCCCATTTTTCGTAAATATTTTTATAAAGCTAGTTTTATTAATTTAAAAGTTTTGGTTTAGGGCTAAGTGGGATTTTAGCTTAAAAGTCCCTTTTTGGTACATGAGCACGCCCGTGCTCATCAGCCAGCACGCCCATACTTAAAGTCAGAAGCGTGTTTCTGATTTTAAGTTGAGCACGACCGTGCTCAATAGTGAGCACGCTCGTGCTCAATGTGCTGACCGCGTCTCACTGACGCTAAGTGGAGCACGACCGTGCTCAAGGGAAAGCACGCAGGTCTGAGCTTTATAAGTTTGGCACAGAACCCGAGGGTTAACGTAAAACCCTAATTTTCTAATTGTTGCAGCCACTGTTACGGCTCACAATGTCTCTCTCCCTATTTCCTCTCCATTCCTTGCTATAGTGGAGTTTTGGGAACCGTTGGGGAAGCCTTGTACGTCCGTCTTGATTAGAGGTAATGGTCCCTTTCTCTTTTCAATTTCTTCATGGTTTTTGGTTAGATAAACTGACTAAGATTGCTTTTGATTATCTACCGCTTGACTTCGGAGTGAGCCGTTTGAGGATTTGGGACCGGATTACCGTTGGGAACCGTCAGTAGAGCAACCTTCAATCCAGGTATGGGGAGAAGGGTATTGTACTCATTAGGCAGTGGGGGTAGTGTAAGGTAAAAGGGTCCCTATGGCCCCGGTTGATTATATGTGATTGTATGATTTACCTGTTAGTTGATTGGTTGTTTTATAATGGTTGTTGTATTCATAAGTATGATTATAATATGTTGGTTGAACGTATGTTGTGATTATTGTTGACTGGATGATGGTGTTATGTTGCTAAAATGGGTTAGGATTAATGAATTTAATCCCTAAATAATTTGGTTAGAATTCGGTTACTGTTCCTGCCCAGAACAGCACTGTCGCGCGATGAGCAGGACCGTGCTGAACAGGGAGCACGACCGTGCTCCCATTTGAATTATGGAAAATGGCCGCGCTGTTCAGCACGGCCGTGCAGGTCAAACAGCACGACCGTGCTGAGTGTGAAGCACGACCGTGCTTCACTTAATAGGGCAGCACGCCCTCACGTGTCCAAGCAGGACCATGCTAGGGTCTAAGCACGACCGTGCTGACCCCTCCTGGACAGAATTACAATTAAAGGACCTAAGGGGTTTTAAACCCCATTCCCCAATGATGATAAGTTGAGATAGCTAATCAAAGAGGAAGATTAGACAACCTGGTTAATAATTATCTAAGATGACCAAGATAATAAGACGTTAAGTCGGTATCCGATGGGTTACCGCACATTGATAAGTTGAAGTCTTGGGTGCTTATTTGACCCAAGCATGTTGAGTTGAACCTTGGTGCTTATTGGCCAAGGGAGCCTTAACCCCATGGTTTGGGTCTAAGGTTACGTTGAATGTTGATGTTGAAGTCTTGGGAGCTTTAGGGCCCAAGCAAGGAGGTGGTTGAGATTGTTTGTTGTTGTGCCATTTGCATAGAGCATTGGAGTTGTTGATGGGGGAGGTTCGACAAAGGGGAGATCGCCCGAGAGTACGGTGATCTGGCCATCCACGGTAGGTCACCCATGGTTTGATGACCGAGGCCTCCCGTGATGAGGCATACACGGTTTGATGCATTGGCTATCCATGGGGTTCACCCAAGGTTTGGTGAACTACCGGTGTTGGTGCTTTTATGGCCAATACGGATATGTAACTCCAAAGTCGTTCATCCTGAGTTAGTTTGGATCCACATGCATAGTTGGAGTAGCGGAGTAGCTGATGCATTGCATAGCATAGCACACTTGGTTGATATAGTACTGTTGGATGTTGTATGTTTACCTTGCGTACTATTCCCATGCTGTATATATGATTACATGAATCTTACTCCCTGTTATTGTTTGTGTTTGGCTTGATCGGCATTTGCAGAGGATGACGAGCAGCCCGGAGAGGAGTGACTCTGAGGAGCCGCCACTCATTGTAGGGTTGTTTTAAGTTTAGATAATTGTTTCCAGTTGTATTCCATGGATTTATTTCCGGAAGGGTTATACCAGCTCTGAATTGTGACATCGGGGTTGGGTTATTTATTTGGTTATGTTTTTATTGGATTAAACTTGTTTTATTTTACGCATTGTAAACGGGTTCATGTGGGACTTTTCTACCCATGGACAACTGTTTTATTTAATTCAGTAAATGCATGTTTTTCTTTTTAATTGTGTTATATTTAAATGTCTTATAACATGCTGGGTAGAAGGGTGTCACATTTAGTGGTATCAGAGCAGTTCGACCTTGTTCGGACGTGGTATGAGTCTGTTGTGAGTCTGTTGTGTGACTCTTGTGTGAATTGTCTATACTTGTATAGATAATGATGCTTTAAGTTAGTTGCCTGTAGCTTTTACTGGCTAAGTTTCTGTATTAAAAATTGTTTTGGGTATGTACAGGAACTAATGGCCGGTAGAGGACTCAACGATCAGGCAATTGCTGACGCATTGGCACTCCTAGCCAATGCTATTGGTCAGGTCAACCCTAACAACAACGGTGGGCCAGCTGAGTTCCAGGGACTGGATAAGTTCCAGAGGAACAACCCTCCGTCATTCAAGGGAGCGTACGACCTGGAAGAAGCACTGTCGTGGTTGAGGGAGACAGAGAAGATCTTCCGAGCCATGGATTGCAATGGTCAGCAAAAGCTCATCTTTGCTACCTTAATGCTGACCGAGGAGGTAGAGCACTGGTGGGATAACTACAGGCTGAGGGCACAGCGGTTACATGGGCTGTGTTCAGGCAGAGATTCCTGGAGAAGTACTTTCCAGCGGATATCAGAGACAAGAAGGAGATGGAATTCTTGTCTTTGAGGCAGGGGTCGCTGTCAGTCGGTGACTATGCGGCCAAGTTTAAGGAGCTGGCGAGGTACTACACTCCTTACCAGCATGAGACAGATGACCGCTCCAAGTGTGTGAAGTTTGAAGCGGGTCTCCGGCCTGAGATCAAGCAGGCCATCAGCTATCAGGAGATCAGGATCTTTCCAATCCTGGTCAACAAGTGCAGGATCTATGAGGATGCCAGCCAGTTCAGAGTTGCCAATTCCAGAGGGTCAGACAGCCAGAGTGGCAAGAGGACTGATCAGAGGGACAAGGGTAAGCAGAGGTATGCTCCGGCCCGCAGGGATTTCAAGCAGAGTGGCAAGAAGCCACAGTTTCAGCAGGATGGGTTTAGAGGCGGATTCTCTAATGTCTCTAGGCCCATGAGGTGCGGCAAGTGCGGTGCTACGGATCACTACTCGTCTCAGTGCAAGGAGACACATGTTATCTACTTCAGATGTGGCAAGCCAGGACACATCAGCCGGGAGTGTGAAGTAGCCAAGGCGGAGCCTCCCAGAGCCAGCAAGAATCAGAAGTCCCAGGCCAACCGACTGAAGACCACTGGAAGAGTCTTTACTCTTAGTGGAGCTGAAGCCTCCGAGTCTGATGACTTGATTCAGGTACATGTTTTATTGATGGAACTCAATTGATTGTGTTGTATGATTCAGGTGCTACTCACTCTTTTATATCGCATGATAGGGTCAAGAGTCTTGAATTGCCTGTTACTTTCCTTGAGTATGATTTGTTGGTTTCTACACCCACAAATAAACCTGTTTCCACTTCTTATGCATGCAAGAACTGTCATATTGTTATAAATGATAAAACTTTCATTGCTGATCTTGTATGCTTACCTTTGAAAGACCTGGATATTATTCTGGGTATGGACTGGTTATCTTCCAACCATGTCCTCCTGAATTGTTTTGACAAAACCCTGATTTTTGGAACTCCAAAGGAGTCTAAGAATCTAGACCTTCTCTCTGCCAACCAAGTTCAAGCTTCGATGAGAGACGAAGCCCAAGTATACATGATGTTAGCTTCCCTAGAAGTAGAGAGCAGCCCTCCTGATGTCGCCAATGTGCCTGTTGTGCGGGATTTTCCTGAAGTGTTCCCGGGGGATGTTTATAACTTACCCCCAGAGAGGGATGTTGAGTTTACCATAGACTTAGTGCCTGGCACCAGGCCAATCTCCATAGCACCCTATAGAATGTCTCCTCTAGAGCTAGCTAAGTTGAAAGAACAGTTGGAGGACCTTATGAAGAAGCAGTTCATTAGGCCAAGTGTGTCTCCATGGGGAGCACCTGTGTTGTTGGTGTATAAGAAGGATGGTAGTATGAGGTTGTGTGTCGACTTTAGGCAGCTCAACAAGGTGACCATAAAGAATCGGTATCCCCTCCCTAGGATTGATGATCTTATGGACCAGTTGATGGGCGCTTGCGTCTTTTCAAAGATAGATTTGAGGTCAGGGTACCATCAGATTCGGGTTAAGTCTGAGGACATCCCGAAGACAGCGTTTAGGACGCAATATGGTCACTATGAATACTTGGTTATGCCCTTCGGTGTGACCAATGCTCCTGCGGTCTTCATAGACTACATGAACAAGACCTTTCACCCTTACTTGGATAAGTTTGTGGTGGTGTTCATAGATGACATCTTAGTGTACTCCAAGAGTAAGGAGGAACATGAAGAACACCTGAGGGTTGTCTTGCAGACCCTTAAGGAGAAGCAGTTGTATGCTAAGTTGTCTAAGTGTGAGTTCTGGTTAGAGGAAGTAAGCTTCTTAGGACATGTCATCTCTAAGGGTGGCATAGCAGTGGACCCAACTAAGGTAGAAACGGTGCTCCAGTGGGTTAAGTTAATTGACATAGGTTAAGTTAGAAAATAATATAATAACTTAACTATGGTTAATAGTAATCATGGTAAGGTTAAAATGTGTGGTTGAGAGTGAATGGAGGCGTGGCTGATTTTGGACCACAAACGAGGAGGAAGAAGCCAAATTGGCCTTGACTTGTCTTAACCATGGTTAAAAACTAACTAGGATAGGTGAGGTTAAGATTAAGGGCATTTTGATCATTTCACATAAAATTACATTTAATGCTTCATAAATGCTTGGTGAGTCATGGTGGTGACTCACCCTATGACTCAGCTCCTCCAGTGTCCGATTTTGTTTCTGCACCTCCGTTCTCGACTCCGTCGGTTTCCCGATTAGGGTTTTACGCCCGAATAAAAGCATAATATTTCGTTTTTGATTGAAAATTTTCAAAATAACTAAACTCGTTAGAAATATGATTTAAATATAAACCGTTTTGTTCATGAGTCAAAATTAGGTTTTCTGATCAGTAAAATCTTACTGTCAGTGAAAACGCAAACCGTTTTCTGTTCGAACTTTCACCAAAATTCGTCCGAATAAAGTACTAAGGGTGGCAAATGAATGGACCGGATGGATTTTGATTCGGATTATAATGGATCGGATAAAAACAATCCATCAATCCATTTCGATCCATTAAAATTATATTAAAAAAATCCAATCCATCCATGATCCATTTAAGAAAAAACCATCTAACCCATCCATTAATCATTTTTATATGGATGGATCGGATCCATCTATTTAAAAATATATTATACATTAAAATTTTATTTTAACAAATTTTAAAAATTAAATATTTTATCTCTCTTAATATTTTCTTTCTCTGAATATTTTACATAAAGTAAAAATAACTATTATGTTTTTACAATAAAGCAATAATGAATAAATGATACCAATAAATTTACCATGATCCTAATCCAAAATTTCACATTAAAATTCATGTCTTTGATATTCAAAGCTCTTTAGTTCTGATTTTGCAACTTTTATGGTTATTTCACTACGAATAATAATCGTATAAAATATAATTAATTAATTAAATAAATAAATATGAAAAAATTAGGGAAAAAAAGTCCGACGAAGACGAAGACACAGGACTTATGCAGAACTGGTTGTGGCATTAGAGGCTGACTTTTTCTTATTTGTTTTCCTTTCTTTATGGTCGAGGATTTCGAAGTTTACGTTGGTTTGAGAGAGAGAAGGAGGGGGGAAGAGAGATACAGGGAGAGAGAGGGAGGGAGAGAAGGATGGAGGGGGGAGTGAAAGTATAAATTAATTAATTAAATAAATAGAAAAAATTAGGAAAAATAACAAATCATACACGTGAGGTGTGCGGTTTTGTTTTTCCTGATAAAAAAAAAAGTGGTAGAGGGAGAGATTTTCCAAAATCCAATCAAACATTTTCTGTGGTTTTTTTTTTAAATAAAAATGGAAACAAGGAACAATCATTTACTAATCAGATCCAAAATAACATTTTTTTTTAAATGGATAATAAATGATCCATTTCTTTTTCTTTATTTGATCCAATGGATTATTTTTTTTATTGGATGGATCATTAACCATCCATTAATAAAAGCAATCCAATCCAATCCACTTAGTTTTCTTTAAATTATTAGATGGATTGGATGGATTTTGTCATGGATGGACTGGATGGATAATTGATCCGCAGATCCTTTTGCCACCCGTAGTTCAAGGATTGGAGCTAGCTACGTAAAGGAGTGGGGCATGAAGTTGGTGCTGAATCCATCAACATCACTTTGTATGGAACCCCAACCCACCAAAATTCAAGTATGTCAATCTGATCCCTAAGTGTAGATTCTTGGTAAAGCTTCTATAAAAATGTGTGATGCCAAGGAAAGGATCCAAAGACAATGTCTCGAAGATGGATAAGCTTGCCCTCTATGACCTAATTTACAGGATTAAGGTTGACTTAAATGACCTTCTGTTCAATCACATGGAGTCAATGATTAGAAGACCCAACATGGCTACCTTCCCTTATGAGATGCTTCTGACTAGGCTGTTCAGAAACAAGCTCTTTGTCCCTGATGATGGAGCCTTTGTGGACATGGCTTAGCCCATAGACAAGAAGTTCTATGATGAAGATTCCTGACATTCCTTTGGTTGTCCTCTTAGTTGATGTTGATGAGAACGCAACCTATAATACATAAGCAATATTCCTATTGTCCAATAGCTCAATTTCTATCACTTTTTTTTTTTTTTCCCATAAAAATGTGCTGTTTTATTCTATAATATATATTTATCTTGTTTCAATTGTGATGTTCAAAATTATTATTGTTAATTAAAAGATACACAATACACATCTCAAAAGACTGATCTCATCAAACGGATGAAGTCCAAGTCTTGTGGCAACATTATCCATTTAATAATCGTGTAAAATTTTTGTATGCTGCATGACAATTACACATCCATTTGTGGATTTGACGCTTCTAAAATGAATAAAAATGTAAAGTGAAAAAATAAGAATGTATCAATCATTAATTAAATAAAATGGATTGAAATCTCAATGTACTTCAACTAATTAAGGATAAATACATCTCACTTTTTCACTTTACACATCTAGTCACTTTAGATGAGCTTTATCCCTCCATTTGCAACACACCATGCTTCAAAAACAGTATTGATAGTTGTTTAAACTAGTTAAACTTTCCAGACAAGGTGCCATGAAGTGAATATATACAAAGTAAAGCTCAAATGGGTAATCCACCCAAAACCCAAAATTGACAACAATGGAAAGCAATCAGGTAAGCAAAAATTGTCGATCATCTGCTTTGAACACAAGCCTGAACTGCCTGGGAAATACATCTACAGAGCCTACTAATTCTTGAATACCCAACGCTCACACTCTCAGCCGCTGTTCTTATTTCATCAACAAGCGACGAAGGCAGAGGCTTTTGCTCCCCACTAGCATGATCATATATTTGAGAAGGAAGGACCTCTACAGGATATACCCCACTGCTCAGAAACCATTGGTAAAATCAATCAGCATCTTTAATTGCAAAACAAAGACACATAACCATAAATAATGCTGACCTCACGTAGTGAAAGCATTATGACGAAAAAAATACATCAATTAGTATTGACTTAGCAGAGTTAAAGGCAATTATAGTAACAACATATCAAAAAGAAAGTTAAGGAAACATTTGCAGCAAGTGCGAAGTATGAATCAACTAAAATGATATAAAATGGAATTTGGAAAGATGGAACATCCCCCATGTAACACCCCCATGTTTTGAAGACTTTTATTTAAGTCCGAGCCTATATCTTAAGGATGATTTGGAGGATTGGAATTGATTAGAGATGGTTAAAATAGTTAAGAGCTGGATTTTGAGTGTTATAACCGATTAAGTTCTAAGTATAATCGATTATTGGTCCTCTGGAATAGCGAAATGACAAACATACAGCATATAATCGATTATAGAGACCCTCATAATCAATTAGAAGATCTCTGGTTTGAGAACCAGAAGTCCAGAACATACATAATCGATTATGAGTCCAGGACATGTTTAATCGATTGAAGAATCGATTATGAGATCGCTGGAACTGAAAGAACAGGAAATGAACCCAGAATAATCGATTATTGAGTTCCTATAATCGATTATCAGTTGTAAAATAATCGATTACAGCAGCAGAATATATATACCCCCTGTTGCGAAATCAGAAACAAAAGGGAGGGTTTTTAGGGTTCCAAAACCGAGTTCTAGAGAGAGAGAAGAGAGGGAAAGTGAAGGCAATGCATGGTAATGGAGGAAAAATCAAGAAGAAACATGAAGATAACAAGGATTGAAGTTAGAATCAAGTACTTGGAGGATGAAGATCATGAAGGTTGAGGAAGAGAAGAAGAAGAAGAGATGAAGTAAGGGATTCAAGGGTTCAAGATCTCCATAAGAGGTGAGGAATTACAATCTTTAAACCCCTTTAAGCTTTAATAAGATATTTATGTTAGAAACTGTATGTATGAAGGTTTTATGATTGAGGATGTTAGATTGTTGAACTCTATGAAGCTTTATACATGCATGAGGTCT
Source organism: Echinosophora koreensis (assembly GCA_035048595.1). Lineage (NCBI taxonomy): Eukaryota > Viridiplantae > Streptophyta > Magnoliopsida > Fabales > Fabaceae > Echinosophora > Echinosophora koreensis. The sequence goes on from JAPCYP010000068.1 coordinate 621,195, forward strand.
ATTATCAAAGGATATGTTTTGAAAAGGGATTTGAGGAACTCATAGTAACAAAGCCCATTTTTGTGAGTGCTTATACTCCTAAAAGTTCTTGCTTTCGAAAATATAGAAGATAGCCCCTAAGGTGTTTGATGAAATGCTTGAACTAATAGTTTGTTATTGTTTGAACTATTTCCTTAGATGTTGGTAAAGTATTGTTATTTACTTGAATTCTTAAAAGATTATGTTTATGAAGAAAAGGTTTAAAAAGGATTTATATGTTAGAAAATGCTAAGTTATTAAGTATTATAGATACTATATGACTTATAAAGAATATGTTTTTCATGAGAAGTTTGAAGATAATGTTTACTATATGATGTTTTTATGAAATGATGATAATGTTGAGGATTGCTTTCATGAACTAAGTTCTCAATAATGTTGGAAGTCCTTAGGGACATATGATGTTATTATGAAGTTTATGTATAAATGTTAAGTCAAGGGAATGTGACTATTGTGATGTTGAGGGTCATTTTCATGGCATTTGCATTTGAGGTAAGGCAGTGGGACGCCTTATCAGGTAGTGAGCTCACGTACCAAAGAGGTTGAGGATACATTCCCTAGGAGTGAGGTTATTCATGTTGAAGCATTTGTGATGATGTTAGAATGATTATTCATAATGTTTCTTATGAAATAATGTCTATTAAAGCTTATGATGTTTTAATGATATTTATGATGATTCCTATGATATAATGCTTGATTAGAATATAACGTTGATGTTGAAACATAAAAAGTATAATATGAAAAAAAGTTTAATGCAAAAGTATGAAAAATACTTTATGATAAAATTTGATAAAAAAGCATACAAGTATTTTATAAAGAATCATATGTTTTCAAGTATATAGTTTTAATTGATAGCTTGAGGAGATTTTCCGGAGTTCCTCCGGCTGGTTGTACTACTGTTTTCTTAAATGATTGTAGTTCCTCATTGAGACATAGTCTCACGTTAGTAGTGCAACCAGATGTGGATGCAGGTTTTAGCAAGGATGAACTGAGAAAGTGAAGATGAGGACATGGAAGATTAGAGAAGTAGTTAGTTGCCCAGTGACATGTCAAAGTCTTTAAGTTTATGTATTTTAGTTTTTTGATGTAAAAATGTAATTTATTATAAGAAATATGTATGAGGAGATTTTATTTTCAAAATCATGTTTTATTTAAAATGATGAGGTTTGTTTATTCTGATACACAGATAATAGTTAAACACGTATAATTATTATATGTGATGTAATCAAGTTGAGGTGTTACACCCCAGAGACCAGAGTCTCAGTTCTAGTCATTCGTAAACGGCGTATATGAAAGCCTAGAGGTAGTAAGTTTTATTGGAGCAAGCAACAAACACATTACACTTGGTACAAAGGATCAACTGAGCAATACATGAAGTAAATATGTAAAAATAAACAAATGAATGAATAAATAAAATATAAAAGTGCAGGACATTACCATTTTAAGCATGTCATATCAAGAGTCACTTTCACCTTCTTGCCACTATAAAAGTCAATGAAAGATAGCTGCAAATCAAGCTGCTGAACTGCAAAACAGTATAAATTAGAGTTAAACACCAATTTGTCCTTATCGACATGATCAAGTCAGAAAATGCAGGGTAGCAACCGGCTCCAATCAAATATTAGAAGAATTTTCTGCATATAATTCAGGACCTATGAAGCAATGACATAGACACGGACAACACACACGACACAGACACAGACACGCGGACACCTGCAATGTCCAAAATATAGGACATCGCGACACAACTATATATATATATATATATATAAAATAAAATTAAATATGAGCATTATTATAGAAGATCTAAATTGAGAATCAAGATTTTCATATTCATTATCTCAAATAATAGTTAAGCATTACATTTTTCTTATGATAATGAGACTCAAAATGTAAAAAAAAAAAAAAAAAAAAAAAAAAAAAGAGACATCATTATCCGATTTGAGAACTTTGTTTCTTTACAAAGTGGAGGTATGACGAAAAACAAATACTGCTGGGAAAAAGGAATGAACGTATACAAGGAGGAGTAAAAATGTCGTTTTATGAAATGGAAGAAATGACAATAAAAAGAGTGTTATTCTTTACTTTTTTTTATTCTTTAGAAGTTTTAATTTACTATGTAGTTAATAGCACGCTATAACAGCATAGTGTAGTGGATGAACCCTCGGCCGCTATGATAATCAAATAGCATAGCATTTTCCGACACTTGGACACCGAAAAAGCTAAAGGTGTTCATGCTTCATAGTTCAGGACATAGTGTGATAGTAGGTATTGAGATGGCTACTATACAAATGATTGCTTGTATAATAGAAATAATTTATAACACGCACATATAAATACTCAAAACACCTGCTACTCAAAATTTAAGACATTCATCATCAATACTCAATAAATAATCCTAATGGTTTTTAAAAAAAAATTGTACCATGAACAAATGAACATTTCGATTATCAAAATTCTAAAAAATAATTGATCATTCATATTTTCAACATGTTATGTGTATCTTTGAGTAATAATTAAGTCTTAAACATAAAGCATAACCAATTATGAGAATAAAAATAAGAAAGACATTGCGGAAGTAGGACAGTGATGTCAATTACTAAAAGAAAAGGACAGCAATGTCCTTCGGTTTTATAATAATAAAAAGGGAAAGCTTCAAATAGAGCTGCAATTGCCGTGATAGCATGATTAGCATCCCTGAACAGTCGCAAAAGGTCACTCCACAAAACACATGACACGTAGGGTGTTACGGTCAACCCTCGCGATGCAACGAAGTGACGCTATCGCACGATTGATAATTGAGGATCAAGCTACAAGGTGAGAAAGAAACTTTTCATGGAATAATTTTCTTTTAACCTTGTTTGGTATGGTTATAAAGGCTGAAGTAACTTCTAGGCCCCATAGCATCAATACAGTAACAGATAAGATGTGCAGTGTTGGAATCAAATGCGAAATAGAGTGACAATAGTCTAGGGAGACTGTACTTTTCAAACCAGAAGAAGGAAAACACAACACACGCAAGAGCAAATGCTTCCAAGCCAAGGAAATCCCTTAGGCCCCAAGCTACAAGCCGAAAGTCCCAAACTGCCAAGATAACCCCCCTATATTACACCTTCCTATTTATCAAAATCAAATCTATATTCTCTCTCGATAACTAACTCCCCCCTTTCTCCCTTACTAATTAGGCTTTAGTCTTAGGCCTACGGGTTTGCACTTGCAAGGACTTCTTGGGGCCAATTGATCTATGGTTGTATCACAAAGCACCCAGATGAACAAAAACAAACTGAAAAATATATTTTAATTTCGACGACAGAACAAAACTCAATTACTTTTGTATCTACCACATGATCAAATGCAAAGCATAGAACGAAATAATACACCCATTCCAATCCAAGAGAAATTTTGATTACGGGAACAAAATCAATTGCAGAAGCATGATTCAAATTATTGTATCCATAACCCAAAAGAAAACCAAAACTCCATAATCAACATAGATTTGAAGGGATAGACTCAACTTTGGACCAATGGAACATACTCATTTTCAAAAAACCCAAAGAAATTATCCAACAAATTATCTTTCAAATTTCAATTCACAACACATTGAAGCTTATAAAAGCAAAAAGATAATCACACCCTTTTTGCCTGAAGCTTCTCTGCAGTTTCTTCTTTTATGCCTTTTCTGCATAATGAGTCCGTTGACAATGTGTGGATAGTAGACGAAGGATAGTAGACAAAATGGCTGAAGTATTTAGATGATGGTAACCCACAGTGGTGATTGAAAGTCACAAAGAATAACATTCATGGAGAGTAATAATGAAGAGCAATGAAGCAGAACAGTGACGGAGAGTGATGAAGCAGATTGACGAAGGAGAATGTCTACCAGGAAGGACATTGGTGAGTGTTCAGTAAGAAAGAAAAATCCCCTAAAAAACCTCCCATTCTTTTACACAGCCTGTTAACCCCCCCCCCCAAAAAAAAAAAACAAAAAAAAACAACGTACCCTCGGTAATATTTTTAAGGAGTCGAAGAATTTTGTTTACCTGAATGAGAATAGAACTTTATGTCGACCAAATTTCTAATCTCTATCCAAGCCAACTGGACCTCCTCAACCACATCTAGCAAATTCCTTAGAAGTGAACTTGTTATCTGCAAAGAATAGCAGGTCAGCAACAGCAATATGTTGGAAAACAGTGAGTATTCATTTGTTTTCTATTCCTTAATTCTTGCAAGATGAGGATGTACAAGCAAGCATTTATCCCAAGAAATAGAAAATAATACAGGAGACAGTGTAGAAGAAGTTTAGACGAATAAAGAATATCCTTAGGAAGACATAAAGAATCACAATATATTCCCTCTACTTTTCTGGACATTGAAAATATTTTTTAAATGGAAAAAGAAAACTTATTAAGGAATAAGAGAAGAATACATAGAAACTGTTAGAAAAGCATATTTAACATGTGCTTAATATGTTTATAACAAGGGCTAGGAATTAGGGATGCAGTTACTAATTAGGGATTTGATTTGATTCTTTTGTATTTATGACTGATCCTTTTGTATCCTAACATATGATTATAAATAACATAGATGTGTGGACATATAACACACAACATTCACACATTCTGTTCTTACATGGTATCAGTAGTTTAGGTTTTTTTTTCCCACTGCAGTGGTCTACTTCTCTCGGGTGAACAGTACCCGCACCACTGTTTGCCCAGTTTGCCGTGCCACCGCGCTCCTTTCCTCCGGCGTGCCACCACCGCCAGCTTCGTCATCCTCCGGCGACCCCCGTGCCGGAAGCACGTCCAGAACAGCCATCGCACGCGCCTCCACGCGCGGCCTCTCTCCGGCGCGTGCGTTTCACGCGGCGTCACCAAAACCCATTTTTTTTCTGCCTTCCGGCATGACCCACCCTCCAGCGACCTCTCCGCCGTCATTCCCTCACTCCGGCGACCTTCTCCAGCCCAGTTTCAGCCTATTTTCTCATGGCATCCAACGATTCCTCTTCCGATTCAAGTGCTGCTGTAACATTTACCAATGTTCCACTCATCCCATGTGAAAAATTAGTGGGGACTACCAACTACAGTACCTGGACTGCTGCTGTCCAGTTATGGTTTCAAGGACAAGGCCGTGAAGACCACTTGACCAAACAAGCCAAGGACATTCCCGAGAAAGAACGAGCCCGATGGAAGCAAATCGATGCCTCTCTGTGCAGTGTTCTCTGGTTTTCTATTGCTCCCAAACTCCAGCCGCAATACCAGGCCTTTACCACTTGCTATGATGTTTGGACAAAGGTCAAGAAAGTCTATTCTAATGATGTTCATCGCCTCTACAGTGTTGTTCTCAACCTGATTTCTGTGAAGTTGGAGAACATGGATATGCAGACATACCTTGGTAAGCTTGATCATTTAATTGCTGATTTTGAGAAACTAATGCCGTTTGCTAGTGATGCAACAGCTCATGCTGAGCAACGCAGCAAGTTTTTCATGGTTCTTGCACTTGCCGGTCTACCTCCTGAACTTGATTCGGTACGTAATCAAATACTATCGAGTTCCACTATTCCCTCCTATGACCTGGTTAGTGAACAATTGCTGCGTCTTTCAACCCCTCATGCTTTCGGCCACTCCTCCGTTCCTCATACTGATTCCTCTGCTCTTGTCTCCCACTATCATCAACGTGGTGGACGGAGTGGAGGAGGCCGTAGTGGTGGCTATCGTCGTCCTCGCTGCACTTATTGCAACCGCTATGGCCATATTGAAGCTGAATGCCGCACCAAGGCTAGGGAACAGTCCAAGCATGCTAATGTTGCTCATGTCACTGCCCCGAACATTGCTGAGGAAGTTACTGTTTCTGCTGCTGATTATAATGATTTTCTCCAGTTCAAGGCAGCCCAACAGCCCATCTCACCTGTCGCCGCTGTTGCTCAGTCTGGTAATCCTGTAGCATTTGTTTCTCAGTCCTCCACTCTTGGACCTTGGATACTTGATTCCGGTGCTTCCGATCATATAACTGGTAACAACCCTTTTCTCTAAACTGTCTTACTTGGATTCTTTGCCTAGTGTCACCTTAGCTGATGGCTCTCAAATACAAGTTAAAGGCATTGGTCAAACACATCCCTTTCCTAACCTTTCCTTAGATTCTGTGCTTTATGTTCCTGGATGTCCTTTTAATCTAGTGTCAATTAGCAAACTTACTCGGACTCTTGATTACTCTGTTCTTTTTGTTAACAACTCTGTTTATGTCCAGGATCGGCGTACGGGACCGACGATTGGAGCAGGACATGAGTCTCAAGGATTATATCAACTTTCACCGCCAGTTGCTTGTGTCTCCGCTGCTTCTCAAACCCTTGAACATCAACGTTTGGGTCACCCTAGTCTTAATAAAATGCTTCTCATGGTTCCAAGTTTTTCTAAAGTTTCTTTTTTTGAATGTCAGTCGTGTCAGTTAGGAAAACATACTCGTCATACTTATAGTCAGCGAGTCAATAAAAGTGCTGCGTCACCTTTTGATTTAGTTCATTCTGATATTTGGGGTCCTAGTCGTGTCTGCTCAACCTTAGGTTACTATTATTTTGTCACTTTCATTGATGATTTTTCCCGGTGTACTTGGTTATTTTTAATGAAGAATCGTTCTGATGTTTTTAATATATTTCAAGGTTTCTGCGCTGAAATTCAAAATCAATTTGGTTCTTCAATTAAAATTTTGCGCACTGATAACGCTCGTGAATATTTGTCCTCCCAGTTTCAATCCTTTTTGACTTCACAGGGAATTATTCATCAAACATCATGTGCTCACACACCGCAACAAAACGGTGTTGCCGAAAGGAAAAATCGGCACTTGGTTGAGACAGCTCGTACACTACTCCTCCACAATAATGTTCCTCTTCGCTTTTGGGGTGATGCGCTTCTCGCGGCTTGCTATCTTATCAACCGCATGCCTTCCTCCGTCCTTAACAATCAGGTTCCATACTCTCTCTTGTATCCACAACATGAAGTCTATCCTATTCCTCTACGTGTCTTTGGTTGCACATGTTTTGTCCATGATCTAACTCCAGGAAAAGACAAACTCTCAGCCAAATCTCTCAAATGTATTTTTCTGGGTTACTCACGTTTGCAAAAGGGCTATCGTTGTTTTTGTCCACAACTTCAACGATATCTTGTATGTGCTGATGTCACCTTTTTTGAGACTGTCCCATTCTTCAACACATCCGCCGTCCTTGATGTCAACTTCACTCAGGACCTTCCGGATATTCCACCAGTTGTTCCGGCACCTATTGTTGTTCCCCCTCCACCTCCTTTACGTACTTACCAGCGGCGGACACAGGCTTCTACGGTGCCTCCTTCCAGTGATCCTTCAGCCTCATCTCCTGCTCCAACCGCCCCTCCATCTACGCCTCCTGCACCTGAACTTCCAATTGCATTACGGAAAGGTACTCGGTCCTCTCACAATCCTAATCCTATCTATGCTTGTACTTTAAATTATGGCCGTTTATCTCCTTCCTATGTTTCCTTTGTTTCTGCTTTGGATTCTGTGTCTATTCCTAAGTCTACAGGTGAAGCTATGACTGATCCCAACTGGTGCAAGGCAATGTTGGAAGAGATGGCAGCGTTGCATTCCAATGGTACTTGGGAGATTGTTCCCTTGCCTCCTGACAAGACTAGTGTGGGCTGTCGTTGGGTCTATACGGTGAAGATTGGACCCGATGGTCAAATTGATCGTTTCAAAGCTCGTTTGGTGGCTAAAGATTATACGCAGATTTTTGGTCTAGATTACGGGGATACTTTTTCCCCTGTGGCCAAAATCACTTCTGTTCGTCTTTTTCTAGCCATGGCTGCCATTCTCATCACTGGCCTCTTCACCAGCTGGATATTAAGAATGCTTTCTTGCATGGCGAGTTGCAGGAAGAAGTTTATATGGACCAGCCCCCAGGATTTACTGTTTCTGGTGATTCTCGACTTGTTTGTCGGCTTCGCCGTTCTCTTTATGGATTGAAGCAGTCTCCTCGTGCCTGGTTTGGACGCTTTAGCTCTGTTTTAATGCAGTTTGGCATGACCCGGTGTGAGGCTGACCACTCTGTTTTCTCTATCCATTCTTCTGGTCGGTGCATCTATCTTGTTGTCTATGTCGATGATATCGTCATTACTGGTGATGACACAGATGGTATCCAGCGGCTCAAAGCACACCTCTTCAAACATTTTCAGACAAAAGACTTGGGTCCTCTCAAGTACTTTTTAGGGATTGAAGTTGCCCAGTCCACTTCAGGAATTTCAATTAACCAACGGAAGTATGTTCTGGATATTCTTACTGAGACCGGTATGCTTGATTGCCGTCCTATTGATACTCCCATGGATCCCAATGCCAAGCTTCTTCCGGGTCAGGGGGAGCCATTGAAAGACCCGGGAAGATATCGTCGTCTTGTGGGCAGACTCAACTATCTCACAGTCACCAGACCTGATATCACCTTTGCAGTTAGTGTGGTAAGCCAGTTCCTGAATGCCCCGTGTGATAGCCATTAGGATGCTGTCATGCGTATTCTTCGGTACATCAAAAATGCACCAGGACGAGGACTATTATATGAATATAAAGGCAATGCCAAAATCACTTGTGATGCTGACTGGGCAGGATCACCATCAGATAGGAGGTCCACTTCTGGATATTGTGTTCTTATTGGAGGAAATATGATCTCATGGAGGAGCAAGAAGCAGAACATAGTTGCCAGGTCTAGTGCAGAAGCTGAATATCGTGCTATGGCAGCAGCTGTGTGTGAGCTTACATGGCTTAGGCAACTACTCCAACAGCTAAAATTGGGAGATATCCAAGATACTAAACTCATCTGTGACAATCAGGCTGCACTTCACATTGCATCAAATCCGGTCTTTCATGAACGAACCAAACACATAGAAATAGATTGTCACTTTATAAGAGAGAAGGTGCTTTCAGGGGAAATCACAACTGATTTTGTCAACTCTAGTGACCAGTTGGCTGACATTTTCACTAAGTCCCTTAGAGGCTCTCGTGTTGACTACATTTGTAACAAGCTTGGCTCATATGACATATATGCTCCAGCTTGAGGGGGAGTGTTAGAAAAGCATATTTAACATGTGCTTAATATGTTTATAACAAGGGCTAGGAATTAGGGATGCAGTTACTAATTAGGGATTTGATTTGATTCTTTTGTATTTATGACTGATCCTTTTGTACCCCAACATATGATTATAAATAACATAGATGTGTGGACATATAACACACAACATTCACACATTCTGTTCTTACAGAAACAACATCCTCACAAGAAACAGAAAAACCAACAAAAACCTATCAGATTGAGTCATGTAACAACGCATGCCATTCATTCTGCATGTCTAACAAAGAGACACCTCAAATGGCCATGAGCAGAACACCAAAGAGAAGGTAAAAAATCACGATTAGGTGTCTAGGTTCATTGTATATACAGTGGTCAACCCAAATCATGTGATTATAATTAATTAGAGTAAGTGGGATTGATAGGTACCAAACAATTGAAGAGAACAACTGAATAATATTTGTATTAATAGGAAACTCAGGTCTGGTTATCAAGGTGATAACAGAGCCTGTATTACAATGAAGAATGAAATAATGCAAAGAAAATGATAGACTAAGCACTTCGAGAAGCCTAGAGTCTCCTAATTCCCAGCCAAATTCCAGCCTACCCATTCATTCTCTTTCCTACCTTTTTATAACTGACCTCACCCCATTACCCACGTTCTTTTCCTCATGCACCTCAACCCCAATAGTGCAGTTAGTTATTTCTCTCTCTCTGTCTCTTGGTTTTGATCCCCTACAGCACACCTCTTCTTTTTCCTCTCATAGACCTTAGTGGCTCTATCAACTCTCCCCCTCTCAAAACTCTCCTTGCCCTCAAGGAGGAACCCAGGGAAGTGTTCCCTGAGGTTATCCACCAGCTCCCAAGAATTCTCAAACTCGGGTAAACCTTGCCATTTGACCAAGACCTCAACTTCATCATGGCTGTTCCTGCGGGTAGCTAGAGCTTCTTCTGGTTGGGCATTTAATTCCCATTCTTCATCCATAAAGGAAGGCAATGGCTGGCTGAAAGCAGTAGTTGCAATGGATTTTTTCAGTAGGGAAGCATGAAAGACAGGATGCACTTTGCTCTCCTCGGGTAGTTTCAACTAATAGGCAACTGGGCTGATTTTCTTCACTATCTCATAGGGACCATAATACCTTGGGCTCAATTTCTGATTCACCCGTTTAGCTAGACTTTTAAGCTTATATGGCTGAATTTTCAAGTACACCATGTCCCCCACCTGATACTCCACTTCTCTTCTATGTTTGTTGGCTTGAACTCTCATCCTGTTTTGTGCTTTCAGCAATTGTTCTCGCATCTCTTCTAACATATAATTCCTCTGAGCAGTCAATCTATTAACCTCCTCTACTGAAGATAAAGTCACATCTCCCTTAATTAAAACAGGAGGGTCCCTTCCATATAAAGCTTGGAAAGGAGTTGTTCTGATGGCTGAATGATAATTGGTATTATACCAATATTCTGCCCAGTTGAGCCACTTTGGTCATTGTCGAGGTTTTGCCCCAGTAAGACACCTCAAATACGCCTCCAAACACCTGTTCACTACTTCAGTTTGCCCATCCGACTGTGGGTGGTAAGCACTGCTGAATTTCAACTTAGTTCTAGCTTGCTTAAATAACTCGGTCCAGAAGGAACTAAGGAAAACTCGGTCTCGGTCTGAAACTATCGAAGAAGGGAAACAATGGAGACGAACTATCTCCTTGATGAATGATTCTGCTATGTCCTTGGCAGTGAATGGGTGACTTAATGGAATGAAATGGGCATATTTGGTTAAACGATCTACCACCACCATAATCATATCCACCCCATAAGCTCTCGGCAATCCCCCTATAAAGTCCATAGAGATATCTGTCCAAACCTGCGTAGGAATGGGCAGCGGCTGCAATAAACCTCCGGGGCTCAAGGTCTGATATTTATTCCTTTGACACACCTCACAAGCTTGCACATACAGCTGAATACTCTTCTTCATGCCTTCCCAGAATACCAATCCAGAAATCCTCTTGTAGGTTCTAAGGAATCCTGAATGCCCTCCTATAGCTGAATCGTGAAACTCCTTGAGGATTGTGGATATCCTTGGAGAGTCTTTAGGAATCACCATCCTCCCTTTATAGAACAACCTCCCTTTTTTAATTTGGTACCCTGGGTGTGAGTTCGAATTGCCCAATAAATCTTGGACAATTCCCTTCAATTTCGAATCTGCCTGCACCTCCTCTTCTAACCCTTCCCATGCTGGACAGTGAATGGTAGTGAAAATCCAACACTGCATTTGTCTTGATAAAGCATCGGCTGCACTATTTTCCTTTCCGAGTTTGTATTTAATTTCAAATCAAACCCTAACAGTTTGGAAACCCATTTCTGTTGCTCCTCACCCATGAGTCTCTGTTCAGCAAGGAACCTCAAACTTTTCTGATCCGTGTGTGTCTTGAAATGTCTGCCCAACAGATAATGCCTCCATTTCTGGACAGCTAAGACAATTGCCATGAGTTCTCTTTCATACACTGACTTTCTCTGGGCCCTATCTGACAAGGTTTGGCTCATATAAGCCACGGGTCGGTCATCTTGCATAAGTACTGCCCCAATGCCTTTTCCTGATGCATCCGTCTCCAACACAAATGTTTTCTCAAAATCAGGGGCTGCCAACACAGGTAAGGTAGTCATGGCTTGCTTAAGCTGTTCAAATGCAGTTTGTGCTTTACTATCCCACTTGAAAATTGTCCTTCTTGAGCTGCTGTGTCAGTGGCCAAGCAATTTTCCCATAGTTTTTCACAAACTTCCGGTAATAGCCCGTCAACCATAAGAATCCCCTTAATCCTTTCACATCTGTTGGAGTGGGCCATTGTAGCATATCTTTCACTTTATTCGGATCAGCTGACACTCCTTTTCCTGAAATTAAGTGTCCCAAGTATTCTAGCTGTCCTTGGCCGAAAGTGCACTTCTTCTTGTTAGCAAACAGCCTGTTATCCCTAAGCACTTGTAACACAGGCTTCAAGTGCTCCTTATGACTCCTCTCATCACGGCTGTAAATGAGAATATCATCGAAAAAAAACAAGGGCAAACTTCCTCAAATAAGGCTTTAGGACTTGGTTCATAAGTGCTTGAAAGGTGGAAGGGGCATTAGTAAGGCCGAAGGGCATAACCATATATTCATAATGCCCTTCGTGAGTCCTAAAAGCTATTTTTGGGATATCTTCATCATTCATGCGAATTTGGTGATACCCAGATTTTAAGTCCAGTTTGGAAAAAATGACTACACCTCCTAACTCATCTAATAGCTCATCAATTATCGGAATGGGGAATTTATCCGGTATGGTTACTCTATTTAGAGCCCTATAATCAGTGCAAAACCTCCATCCTCCATCTTTTTTCTTAACTAAAATAACAGGGCTAGAAAAAGGACTAGTGCTAGGCCTAATGATGCCTGCTTGTAACATTTCTTTCACAATCTTTTCTATCTCATTTTTTTGATAATAGGGATACCTGTATGGTCGTACATTAGGAATTTGATCTCCCTGCTTCATAGTAATGGCATGATCATGTTCCCTCCTAGGGGGTAGCCCCGTGGGTTCTTGGAATACATCCGTGAAAGCTCCCAAAACATCTTCCATATCAGCTGCTGGAAAAGAGGAATGTTCTGCCTCTTTAGAGAGTTGATAATACTCTATTTAATATCCAGTTCCTTCATCTTGCAAGGCTTTAATCATGGTATTCCAGGATGCATGGATTTTGCAAAGGGATGGATCTCCTCTCAAAATCAACTTGCTGTCTCCCTTCCTCCACTTGATAATCAGGTTCCTGAAGTTTGCCTCAATATCCCCCAAACTAGCTAACCAATCCATACCCAACACCACCTCCGTGCCTCCTAAATCCATCATAAAAAAATTCTGTTCAAACTCCACCCCTTGTATTGTGAATTTCACTTCCTTACACACCCCTCTATTTCTCACCTTTTCCCCCGTGCCAACCTTCACTGTATACTTGGGTGTATTCTTCACTTCCAAATTCAGTTCCCTTGCTAATTCCTTGGAGATAAAATTGCTGGTAGCTCCTGAATCGACTAGTACCAACACTGGCCTCTCCTCAATCTTGCCCCAAATTTTAAAGGACTGGTTGGAGGTTAATCCTTCTTTACTCCTCAAAGACAGTTGGAGTGTTTTTGCCTCTAATTTCAGCTCCTTCTTCTTCTTCAAACTCCTTCCCTTCCTCATCATCCTCATCCCCTTCACATAACACCAACTGAAAATGTTTGAACTTACACACATGCTCCTTTCCCCATTTCTCCCCACACTTGAAACAGAGGCCCTTCCTGCTCCTCTCCTCAAGCTCGGCTTGGCTGAGCTTCCTCCCTCCTCCAAAATGCTTTTCTCCCTTGGGCCCCTCAATTGCTTTGGGTTCATTAAACCCTGAGGTACCAAAGTTGGGCTTAGACCCGAAGGTTTTAACCCGTTGAGCATCACCCATGGGCCGTGTTTTGTAAGTATAGGCCTTATCCTTCCATTCCACCTTCTCCCTTTGCATAAGCCCCCCTTTCTGCAGAGCCCAATTCTTTTCCTCCAACAGTAACGCTCTGTCCATGAGCTCCGACAAGGACCTAGTCTCATATAGCTTAAGCTCTACCTGAATTTCTTCCTTGAGACCATTCACAAAGATGCTCTCCAGCATCACCCGCTCCTCCTTCTTCAATGGCACGATGAACAACTCGAATTTGTCCCTATACTCCATCACCGATCCTGTTTGCTTGATGCTTAAAAGGGGACCCCAAAGGATTTTGGACCAGCCCCGGTTGGAATCGGAGGATCACAGCCTTTTTGAACTCGTCCCAACTCTTCTGAGTGGCTTGTTCCTCCCACCATTGGTACCAATTTAAGGCGCGGTCCTCCAAAGCTATCACCACCATGTCAAGCTTCTCTTCCTCCAGCACCGACTGCACCTTAAAAAACCTCTCTGCCTTCACAATCCAGCCATACGCATCATCCCCATTGAACATAGGGATTTCAAGCTTCCTTCCGCCTGCTGCATATGCCGGTGATTTGCTCCTCCCCTTACTCTCTGATCGTGAGCGTGACTCACTCGATCGACTACCCCCACTCCCGTCACCATCATCATTGTATGGGGTTCGCCGTCGTCGGGTCCGTCCCCTGTGCCTCCGATTTCTCCTGTGCAGTAGTTGTTTAATTTCGCCCATCGCCCTCTCCAAATTTCCCACTCCTCGCTCCAAATTATCCACTCGTGATTCCATTACAGTGCGCGTGATGACCATTCACTCTCCAGGATGGGTGCTTTGATACCAAATTGATAGGTACCAAACAATTGAAGAGAACAACTGAATAATATTTGTATTAATAGGAAACTCAGGTCTGGTTATCAAGGTGATAACAGAGCCTGTATTACAATGAAGAATGAAATAATGCAAAGAAAATGATAGACTAAGCACTTCGAGAAGCCTAGGGTCTCCTAATTCCCAGCCAAATTCCAGTCTACCCACTCATTCTCTTTCCTACCTTTTTATAACTGACCTCACCCCATTACCCACGTTCTTTTCCTCATGCACCTCAACCCCAATAGTGCAGTTAGTTATTTTTCTCTCTCTGTCTCTTGTTTTGATCCCCTACAGCACACCTCTTCTTTTTCCTCTCATAGACCTTAGTGGCTCTATCAGGGATCAATTTATTTATAAACCAATTAGTGCGTGTGGATTGGGTGTGAAAAATAGATTATTTCAAAAATCAATTTTCTATTCCTAGTTGTCAAACTCGCGAGTTAACTTGTTAACTCACTCACAAACTCGTTTTTTGGTAGACTCGGTCATAGTCGTGAGTTAGCAAGTATGAAGAAAAGAAAAGAAAAAACCCAAAACAGCAGACCTCACACACATTTCACTTGGGTTATGTGCTACCCATTTATTGTGTTCCCTAATCACTTGATCCACACCCTAATCACACAAGTAACAAAGACAACGTTCACATAGCGTTCCCTCCGTCGAACGACCTCCCTCCATGCCAACGAACCTTGCCGGAGTCCCCCATTGTAGAGACCACGCTCGCCTTACTCGAAGACCAGTTGCTCTGTTCACCTCACTTCTTGTTCGGGTAAGTTCTGTTTACCTCACTTCTTGTTGCTCTGTTCAAGTCCTTCCCTAGTTACACACTGCACTCAAGTTTTTTTTCACCATTTAATTTTTTGTATCCATTCATGATTAATCAATATTATTTTTTTCACCCAGATTTTGTTTCTGATTGGTCCTTTCCTATCACACAATGTATGAGGCTGATATTGGTGGGACAATGTTCTCAAGCAACAAAGTTGTAGCTTCTGCTTATAGAGGTAGGAGTAGGAAGGATGACCCTAGAAATAGGACTCATATTTGGTGGAAACATGAGGCAAATGTTCAGGGCAATGACAAAAAGGTTAACTGCAATTATTGCTCAAAGATTGTTAGTGGAGGTGTTTTTAGATTCAACCATCATCTTGCCAGTACTAGAGAAAATTCTAATTTTTGTGCTATGGTTCCACTCTTCCCTAAACTCTTCAAGCATTGCATTGGTTTGATCCATTGCTTGTTTCAAAAGCTTTTCTCTAATATCATGATAAGAGGGAGGTTTATAGTCAATTCCACATCTCCCAATCATCTCACATTTTTTCAGACTCCACATTTCTTATACAATTGAAAGGAATGGCACTTGTGTAAAAAAATTGTACAACTTGTTGATCAACTTGCTCCTTTAGGTATGTTATCATCATTTGATTTATTGTTTCTTGAAACACACCAATATCAACGTTTCCTTTTCCTTTTGTAACAAACTTCCCTTTTTTTAGGGTTATTTTTCTCCATCTCCTGATTTGCCTCATCATCTTCCTAAATGTCAATCAATTTTCTTTTCTACGTTGATGCTTCTTTAGCATCAACAACAATTTTAATCATTAAAATTTTAACTTCTTTCGGCACTGTAGCACAAGGTTCAGAAACTTCTCTAGTATCGGCAAGATGATGCTTAAATCTAAAAATTACTCACTAGCATTCTTTGAGCAATAGTTGCATTTAACTTTTCTGCCACTGCCCTAAACATGTGCCTCATTTTTCCACCCAAAGTCCTATTTCCAGGGACGTTCTTCCTACTCCTACCTCTAGAAGCAAAAGCTACAACTGTGTTGATTGAGGTCATTGTCCCACAAATATCAGTCTCAGACATTACGTGACAGGAAAGGACAAACACAAACAGAACCTAGGTGAAACAACATAATATTGATGAATCGTGAATGGATACAAAAAATTAAATGGTGTAAAGAAATTGAGTGTAGCGTGTAACTAGGGAAGGACTTGAATAGAGCAACATGAAGTGAGGCAAATGGGAGTTAGCCGAAGAACAAGTGAGGCAAGGTTCGCAAACAGGAAGGGAGGTCGTTCGGCGGAGGCAACCCTGGGTGAACGTTGTCTTTGTTGCATGTGTGATTAGTTTATGGATCGAGCGATTAGGGAATGCAAGAAAAGGGCAGCTGTTAGGTATGTAATGGAGCCACCTACAGGGGTTGGAAAGACCCTGCAGGATTATTATAGAAAGAGGCTCAATGAGGGGAGGAAGTAATTGTTAAATGCAACTACCCATAAATACTATTTGTTAGTGACAATCTGTTATATCTGTTAGTAGTTTCTGTTAGGAGATGAGTCAGTTAGCTAGCTGAGTTATTGATATTGTGACTGGGTTATTCCTAGAATGAAAGCAAAGTGCTCCTTTGTAGGTAAACTTGTATACTTGTTTTCCTTGTTCTTTGTGACTGTTTTCATTCTATTTTCAATAAAGAAGTATTCTTTCTTCTCTCCGCTGTGTTCTGTTTTACACTAGTTAGGTTCTGTTTTTCCTATCTTGGAAAGAAGGTTCCTAACAAATTGGTCCGACCTGCCGGATTCGAGACGGAGAGCCAATGTTACCGGAAATGGAGGACATGTGGGCCAAGAAGGTGGAGTTGCCGGATTTTACGGGACAGACCCAGTTGGGTGGATTGCTAAGGCAAATAAATTCTTTGAGGTGCAAGAAATACCTTCTTTCGATAAGTTGCAGTGGGCGTTCATAGCATGGAAGGTGCTGCAAGGCTTTGGTTATATTCTTGGATCCAAGAGGACCCAGATCAAAGTCAGAAAGCATTTTCCATGGCTTTGATTAGAAGGTTTGAGGTACAGATGGAGAACACGGGGGAGAAGTTAACTACATAGCTCGTAACCTCAACAATATCCTTTCTTTCTTTCTTTTTCTCTATTATTCTTTTCTTCTTTCTATATTCAGTGGCCAAGTCTAGGTGCCTAACATTTTCACTTTAGGAGCTTATGTTTTTATGAATTTATGTATGATTTGGTCATTAATGTAGTATGATCTTATCTAGTTTTAATGTACTATCACACTTTATTATTGTGGTTTGCTACTTTGCTTTGTTATGGAGTTGAAATGTTGAATCATTGTTGTGTGAACCTGTTTTATGTCATATATATAAGCTATTTAGTGCAAACGGGTCGAATCAGATCATTTTTGAGGCATTTTAGAACCAATCAAATTTGATCGGTTCAGATCATCAGATTACCCGATAATTTTCATTTATTTTAAATTTAATTTCAGAAAATAGTAAAGAAATAGAAAAAAAAATGGGAACAAATTCAGATGTTGGGAATCACTAAATCAGTTATCTTCCCCTTTATTTTTTGTACAGATGCAAAGACCAAAGACCAACAAGGGAAAACCAAAAAGTAAAAAAGAAAAAAAAAAAAAAAAAAGAATCCATAAGACCCAACAGCCCACGAAGGGCGTCATCTTCGGCGGTAGATGGAGTACCAGTGGCAGTCGTGCGACGACTCACTAACAGGCCTCTAGGGTTCAACAGGAAAAAGAAAGTGTGTCGTGGTGGATTGTTCATGGCTCACTCACTCACGTTCTGACTAAGCAGTGGTGTGCCAGCAAGCGACAGTGAGAAGGTAGAGGGCAGAACTCACGAAGTTGAAAAGGAACTGAGGAAGACTCTGGAAGGACTTCTGAATGTCTAATTGGTTAGGAAGAAAAGGAGAAATGTATTTCAAAGTAATTATTTAATAAATTAATATTTTTTATTGTGTTCGGATCGGTTCACATGTTCCAAATCCGAGACCCAAACCGATGTTGATCGAATTTTTTTTTATCCGATCCAAACTGTCATAATCGATTTGGATTCATCGAATTCGCGGATCGGATTGGATCTGCTTACACACACCCCTAGCCATTTATATGTTTTTTTAATATTAAGTAAACTCGTAAGAGTGTATTAGTTGAGTCTACGAGAGCTCCACGAGTTTAGGTAGACTCTCGAATTTGACAACCTTGTGTATAATCGATTATTATAATTAGGGATATATATTTAGATCCTTGTGTGGAGATGGTAAACTGGTTCAGCACATGCCTCTGTCTCTCTTGCCCTCAACATTGTATCTAGAGCCTAAAGAGAGGTGACCCTAATAAAAAGTGTGCATAGCCAGTGGACCCACTGTCATTCAGTGCAAAACAAATTTCCAGTCAACCATGTATCAACTTCGTAAACCTGGCTCTTCACTGCTGTGAGAAACTTCTAGATGCTAAAGTTGCAAGAATCCTACTAGACTTCTCTAGAGAAGAATGAAGCTCTTACCTCCATTTTATAAACAGAATTCGAGGAGGAAACAATTTCAGATTTATAACTAGATTCTATTTGTTTTTTCCAGATCTGTCCAAGGGCAGTAATATTCTTGGATGCCAAATCCTTTTAACCGTCATATAAATCACAGTCAATGCAAATTGTGGACCACCATCACCGTCACTAATCATAAAAAACATAACAATCCCTCAAAGAACAAAGAAAATATGTAATACAGAATGAAACAAACATGCTAAGAAATCAAAACAAGAAATAGAGCAATTTACCTGTGTTTGTTGAGCCAAACATATTGAACCAGTGTATTTCTTGGTGGTACGAGGATTGAAGACAAACGCAAATGCAGTAAGAGCATCCATGTTTGGAAAGGTCTGAAAAGTAAGCGCATTATATTAGAGAAGAAAAAGTTATGAATATTGAATATCATATTAAAACAGATCAATGGTCAACCAAATTACCTTCACAATGTTGACATCATTCAAGTTATTTGAAACTATTATGCTAAGTAAACCAGCATTTATAGTGAACCTACATTCCATCAAAAACAATAAGCACTTGTATATTAAGTCATGTCATAAGTGATAAATTAAGCTCCAAACACAAAAAAAGAGCAAGGAAACAAATCAAGATTAACTAACCTCTGGATGATATAACTGTCATAGTTGAGAAGAACTTCGAAACCACCATTTTTATGTTCAAAATCTTCAATATCCCACAACTGAAAAATATAAAAAAGATAAAAACAACCAGGATGTCTGTCAGAAAATGATGTTATCTTGTGTAGAAAAGAACCACATGAAAAGTTGAAAGACCTTCAAGTTCTGGAGTATACGCTTGTAAGACATTCTCTTCTGCAAATAATCACGAACGGATTTAATGGTTTCGGCACAGCTTTGATCTTCTTCCATCTTGCAGTAACTATGAAAGAATTCACTTAAGGATTTTGTTTTGCAATCCAAAGTTTCAAGCTCCTGCCTCATTTTGGTCACTTTTTCAGAAGAGCCCTATCATTCATTGACCAATGAAATATTGCCAATTGAGATCCAATGCCACAACATACCGAACCTTTTATAATCAAATTGCACCAATGAACTACAAATAGGAAAGAGAGACAACATGCAAGTGCACGAGACAGACAATACAAGAAATGATAAAAAAAATTAAAATCTTGAAGGAGTCATAGCCTTTAAATAAAAGAAGCCGACTCAAACAATCAGTCACATATCTATGACAAAATTGGTTATAGAGTGATGGGCTCAACTAGTATGAAGAGAAAGCGAAGATAGATGACTAGCTAGCAAGAGAAACCCACAACAGTTACAATCTCTAGGGTTAATTTGAGAGTACCCCAGAACTCTCCCACTCAGTTATTTCCTCCACACCCCCTTATTTTTCTCTTCCTTCTATTAGGATCCAATTGTAAGATATGGGACTTGAGTCCCACATCGGAAGTATGGGATTCCTGTATGGGGTTTTTATGGCCTTGGGCTCTCCTATCTCCACCACAACGGCAAGCTTTTGTGTTGTGGTTCTCCCAAGGTTCGTATCAATTGGTATCAGTACTAGTTGATAGGAACTGGATCGTATTGAAAAACGAAGATTGGTATTACATAACAATATCGCAGATCTTCAAGGATCTGCACCTTCCATTGCCCAAAGGCCCCAATGTACTCAATTCACAAGATATCCCTCTTTCTCAATCTCTCTTGTTATTTGTAGGTAATATGCCTTATTTCGTAATTATCTCCCTAACTCAGTAACTAACTAAATAACTAACTTACTAACTAGGGATTACCTATCAATACTCCCCTCTAAAGATTCACCTTGTCCTCAAGGTGAACAGTAAATTCCCCTGGGTCCCACTGTTTGAAGCATGATGACCCAACTGCCATAGACATACACAGTTACACAAATGTCCACAGGGGTCCTATTGTTGTCCTTCTTCAATACCCAGTACCCACGGACAAAACCAACATCGGCTGCATCTGTTACTGTTTAACCAAATTAGCCTTGATGTCTCCAATAATCCCTTAAGCATTCCTCAAGATTTTCGGTTGTGGCCTACTAATAAACTTTATTAATGGGCCCAATATTAATTGAATTCAGATCAACCATAGCACACCCTATAGTTCTTCTAATAACCCACTACCCTTATTCAAGGAATTGGGCCTGGCCCATTAGGTTTCTTAAATTTGGGCTTTTAGGCCTAACTCAACCCTACAAAACCGGCTTGTAAGGTTAGGATTGCCTAAGCCATAAACTTAGGCCATACCTCCAGTTGATGTGGGACTCTCAACACACCTCCTCACGCTCAGAACTGGACATCTAAAGCACGGACTAATGTGGGTGGAATAACGGGGATCTTAACACACCCAAGACTGGACATCTGAAGCGTGGACTAAGGATGGAATAACGGGGATCTCAACAAACCCCTCACGCTTGGGACTTGACATCTAGAGCGTGAACAAATGCGGGTAGAATAATGGAGATTTTGGCCCAATAATATATCTAGGATAGGCTCTAATACCATCTTAAATTTGGGCTTTTAGGCCTAACTCAACCCCACAAAACCGGCTTGTAAGGTGAGGTCTGCCTAAGCCTTATAAGCATTACTTAAGCCATATCTCTAGTCGATCTGGGACTCAACAAGGTTAACAACTAGGCTTTCTGGGAAGCCTTCCAATTTTGCCCCTACCTGTATCTCTTTCTTCCTGACAATGGTTGCACGCAACATATAGAAGCTTTTGCAATACGATGCACCTCTCTTCAGTATACCCAGGTCGGTTCCTCTAAGAACTTCCCACCGACCGTCTTGGGTGGGCTCCAGGCGAGTGGCTCTGACAATGGAATCTTAGCCACCATCCATGAGATACCGGACTTTGTCGTCACTCCACCAGTCTCCACAGACAAGTCAGCGCTCGACAGTTCTAGCCCCAATATACTCAATTCACAAAATATCCCTCTTTCTCAACCTCTCCTTTGATTTATAGGCAACATGCCTTATTTCCTTATTATTTCCTAACTCACCCACTAACTAACTTACTAACAAACAAGGGATTACCTATCACCCTCCTATTTATAGTAGTTCTGTCTCCTTTACACATTCTGTTAGTTAGTTACCAGTTACATCATCACTAACTACTTCCTTTTTCTCTCTTCCATTCTTTCTCACATAGACCCTTTTAATGAGTGGTCTGCTATCATAGAGCAATTAACTATTTTATGCAAATAAATAATTTGTACTTGTATCATTTTGTTAGTTTTTTTAAATTATAGCAGCGTTCAAGGAAATGCATCTCATGGCTTTTGAATAGAGTAAACACTTAATGGGTCACCAATTCTCAGTCAACAGCTTATCTGTACTGAATAAATGTTGGTGAGTGATTGTAAACCTTTTCCAGATCCAATCTCCAAGAAACACAGCCAATGAGGATTCCAGTGACAACCCAACGACAAAGACCAAAGATTGAGTTGTGTTTTTGAGAACTCTGTATGGACAGTTCCATAGAAGAATGACATTGTTTCACAGAAAGGGAACTGTTTTGCGATGAGCGGGAGAATATGTAAGTTTTTCTTCTTTTATCAAAATAAAACTAAATATCACATTATTAACATGCATAGTTGTTTTAAAAAGAAAGAAATTCTTTCAAACAGTGTTTGTAGTCCAAAAGTTAAAGATTAAGGTGGGTTGATAAGACCAAATCCGGTGAGAATCTCGTTATTATGAGAGGTGAGAGAAGTGGATGTTAACCATTGGATCTTATTTGAATGGTCAACATTTGAAGGTAAAAGTATGTGACTTTTTTAAGTGGTCATGTGACCATTAAGTAACTTTTAATCTTGACCATCTATGTATAGTTGTATGGTCAAGATTTGTTCATCGTGTCTTCTTAAAATACACACCCTTCTTACTTGATATGCTCCTATACATATATATATATATATACACACACACATACATACATAGGATGATATTGAAATTGAAATAGGGGTGGCAAAGTGGGTTGGGCCCATCGGGTTGGCCCGTTTTATCCACCTTTTTGGCGGGTTGGGTTGAGGTCCCTAACCCATCAACCCGCTTTGACCCGCCCCACCCAACCCACCAAAAATATGGGTTAAACGCGAGTCGGGCAGGTTGACCCGCCAAACCGTTTGACTTTTTAAAAAAAATAAATTAATAGCTTTTCTGTTTTCTAATTTTGTTATCTCATCTCAGTGAGTGCATGTCCCTGACCCGTAACGTTACGCTAGTAATAGATAGTATACGAAGAGTCTCACTCATTGCTATAATTGATATGACAATATGATATGACTTCAATGGTACATGATTTAAATTTTCAATGAGTAATCTTATTTTCTTTATCCTAATATGATTCATGTTAAATATTTGATATTGCAAAAGCGATATCACCGATTTAAGGATACATTATTATTGCATTGTTTATTTATCTAGCATTTTTTATTTATTTAAATAATGGTATATTTTTTAGCGGGTCAACCCGTCAACCCACAACCCATTTATTACATTTCCCTCCTTGGCGGGTCAACCCGCCAGCCCACCAGAAAACGGGGTGGGTTGGGATTCTCAACCCAACTCCAGATGGCGGGTCAACCCGCCCCGCTTAATGGCGGGTTTGTGGTGTGTATGGGTCGGGCCGGGCCACTTTGCCACCCCTATATTGAAATACGTGTTTCGTTTTGGAGAAGGGCCAAAACTCAAGTGCTTCAACAAATAACACATTATCTTAGCCAAATCAAAAGGAAAAATGAAAATATATTCTATCCATGATAAATTCTGTTACATTACTTGAATTACATCTTTGTCAAACAAGTATATGGTGTGGTTTAAGATATCTTTCAGTGTATATAGTTGAAGCAACATGCTGCCATCTTTAAGAGTGTCTCTGCACATACCAAATTTGTTATCAGATTAAATCTTCTATTTGACTTATCTTTGGTGTTCCGGTAAAGGATGTTTTAAGAGAGTTTCCATTTCAAAGATACATAGAGTTTGAGCAGCCTTGATGCATTCTTCATTCTTTGTTCATTTTATTTTGTTCTATTTTATGGATGGAGTATATCTCATGCTCCCTTTGGTTGTAACAGTGTAACTTCATTACTTTCCCTCTCATAAATTTACTTTTTGTTGTTAAAAAATCATTACATAAGATTGCAGATCACCATACATAATTACACGTGATGATTACAAGGATCACAGAATATAAAGATTAATAGTTTGTATGATGAATCAGTCAGGGAAAGGGAAAATATTATTCGATACCAAGTTTTGAAAGTTTATCAACAAAAAATAAAAAAAGAAAACCAGCATGAGCTACTCAAAGTGATTCTTTTATCATTTTCCCCATCAATTTATTTCCAAACCCAATAAACTCTTTGAGGATCTGATAAAATATGATAGGATACCATGATAGTTTTTGAAGCTGTTATCACGATCAATTTGAATAACAACTTCCCACAAACACACAGAAATACCTGACATTTTTCCTTCGAATTGAGCAAGCTAGTATGGATATTACTATCACTGTCTTGCGTGTCAATTGCCCCACTCTTATCTGAGGATGGAATGAAATTTAGCTTCATCATCTGAGACTCTTGAAGCCCTGAGCTCAACTGTTGTACTTTTTTCTGTGAACAATGAAAGTTCGTATCACCAACTGCAAGCATAGCTGAATTGTAAAATGTAAAAAGGAATACCAGTAATTTCTCATGCTTCATTTGCATTAATTGTAGTTTTGCCTTCTCATATGCTATATTAAACAGCAACTTTCTTGCTTCCACAACTCTGCAAAAGAAATACTTTACATCATCAATCATTAATCCAAAACAGTTCCACAAATAAACATATATGCAACATGATTGATAGAAAATTCCTATCAGTAAACTGAATATTCTGTATTGACATATGAAAAAAGAAGATAAAAGAAAAGTAAGAGCCAAGACTCCCAAGACTGAGCGCGTAGTCAAGACTCCCAATTACAAAACAAACTTTCACATGATCTCCAAAATATTCATTTGCCATCCCATATAACAGACCACTCGATAACAAACATGTTGAAAGAATGTATATCTGAATGTTGTGTGTTTGTATGTCCACACATGTATGCTATTTATATTAGTGTACAAGAGAATCAATCATAAATACAAAGGAATAAAATCAAATCCCTAATTAGTAACTGCATCCCTAATTCCTAGCACTTGCTATTTACATATTAAACATGTGTTAAATATGCTTTCTAACACTCCCCCTCAAGCTGGAGTATATATGTCATATGAGCCAAGCTTGTTACAAATGTAGTCAACACGAGAGCCTTTGAGGGACTTAGTGAACATGTCAGCCAACTGACCACTAGAGTTGACAAACTCAGTTGTGATTTCCCCTGAAAGCACCTTCTCTCTTACAAAGTGACAATCTATTTCTATGTGTTTGGTTCGTTCATGGAAGACTGGATTTGATCCTGATTGTCACAGATAAGTTTTGTATCTTGGATATCTCCCAATTTTAGTTGTTGGAGTAGTTGCCTAAGCCATGTAAGCTCACACGCAGCTGCTGCCATAGCACGGTATTCAGCTTCCACACTGGATCTGGCAACTATGTTCTGCTTCTTGCTCCTCCATGAAATCATATTTCCTCCAATAAGAACACAATATCTAGAAGTGGACCTTCTATCTGATGGTGATCCTGCCCAGTCAGCATCAGAGTAACCAGTGATTTTAGCATTGCCTTTATCTTCATATAATAGTCCTCATCCTGGTGCATTTTTAATGTACCGAAGAATACGTATGACAACATCCCAATGGCTATCACAAGGGGCATTCAGGAACTGGCTTACCACACTAACCGCAAAGGTGATATCAGGTCTGGTGACTGTGAGATAGTTGAGTCTGCCCACAAGACGTCGATATCTTCCCGGGTCTTTCAATGGCTCCCCCTGACCCGGAAGAAGCTTGACATTGGGATCCATGGGAGTATCAATAGGACGACAATCAAGCATACCGGTCTCAGTAAGAATATCCAGCGCATACTTCCGTTGGTTAATTGAAACTCCTGAAGTGGATTGGGCAACCTCAATCCCTAAAAAGTATTTGAGAGGACCCAAATCTTTTGTCTGAAATTGTTTGAAGAGGTGTGCTTTGAGCCGCTAGATACCATCTGTGTCATCACCAGTAATGACGATGTCATCGACATAGACAACAAGATAGATGCACCGACCAGAAGGAGAATGGATAGAGAAAACAGAGTGGTCAGCCTCACACCGGGTCATGCCAAACTGTATTAAGACAGAGCTAAAGCGTCCAAACCAGGCAAGAGGAGACTGCTTCAATCCATAGAGAGATCGGCAAAGCCGACACACAAGGCGAGAGTCACCAGAAACAGTAAAACCTGGGGGCTGGTCCATATAAACTTCTTCCTGCAACTCCCCATGCAAGAAGGCATTTTTAATATCCAGCTAGTGAAGAGGCCAGTGATGAATGGCAGCCATGGCTAGAAAAAGACGAACAGAAGTGATTTTGGCCACAGGGGAAAAAGTATCCCCATAATCTAGACCAAAAATCTGCGTATAACCTTTAGCCACCAAACGAGCTTTGAAACGATCAATATGACCATCCGGTCCAATCTTCACTGTATAGACCCAACGACAGCCCATGGTAGTCTTGTCAGGAGGCAAGGGAACAATCTCCCAAGTGCCATTGGAATGCAATGCTGCCATCTCTTCCAACATTGCCTTGCGCCAGTTGGGATCAACCATGGCTTCACCTGTAGACATAGGAATAGACACAGAATCCAAAGCAGAAACAAAGGAAACATAGGAGATAAACGGTCATAGTTTAAAGTACAAGCATAGATAGGATTAGGATTGCGAGAGGACCAAATACCTTTCCGTAATGCAAGTGGAAGTTCAGGTGCAGGAGGCGTTGATGGAGGGGCAATTGGAGCAGGAGATGAGGCTAGAGGATCACTGGAAGGAGGCACCGCTGGAACCTGTGTCCGCCGCTGGTAGGTACGCAAAGGAGGTGGATTTGGAGCAACAATAGGTGCCGGAACAACTGGCGGAACATCCGGAAGGTCCTTGGTGAAGTTGACATCAAGTACGGCGGAAGTGGAGAAGAATGGGATAGTCTCAAAAAAGGTGACATCAGCAGAGACAAGATACCGTTTAAGTTGTGGACAAAAACAACGATAGCCCTTCTGCAAACGTGAGTAACCTAGAAAAATACATTTGAGAGATTTGGCCGAGAGTTTGTCTTTACCTAGAGTGAGATCATGGACAAAACAGGTGCAACCAAAGACACGTAGAGGAATAGGATAGAGTTCTTGTTGTGGATACAAGAGAGAGTAGGGAACCTGATTGTCAAGGATGGAGGAAGGCATGCGGTTGATAAGATAGCAAGCCGCAAGAAGCGCATCACCCCAGAAGCGAAGAGGAACATTATGGTGGAGGAGAATGGTACGAGCTGTTTCAACCAAGTGCCGATTTTTCCTTTCGGCAACACTGTTCTGTTGTGGTGTGTGAGCACATGATGTTTGATGAATAATGCCCTGTGAAGTCAAAAAGGATTGAAACTGGGAGGACAAATATTCACGAGCATTATCAGTGCGCAAAATTTTAATTGAAGAACCAAATTGATTTTGAACTTCATTGCAGAAACCTTGAAATATATTAAAAACATCAGAACGATTTTTCATTAAAAATAACCAAGTACACCGGGAAAAATCATCAATGAAAGTGACAAAATAATAGTAGCCGAAGGTTGAGCAGACACGACTAGGACCCCAAATATCAGAATGAACTAAAGCAAAAGGTGACGCAGCACTTTTATTAACTCGCTGACTATAAGCATGATGAGTATGTTTTCCTAACTGACACGACTGACATTCAAAAAATGAAACTTTAGAAAAATTTGGAACCATGAGACGCATTTTATTAAGACTAGGGTGCCCCAAGCGTTGATGTTCAATGGTTTGAGAAGCAGCGGAGACACAAGCAACTGGCAGCGAAAGTTGATATAATCCTTGAGACTCATGTCCTGCTCCAATCGTCCGTCCCGTACGCCGATCCTGGACATAAACAGAGTTATTAACAAAGAGAACAGAGTAATCAAGAGTGCGAGTGAGTTTGCTAATTGACACTAGATTAAAAGGACAACCAGGAACATAAAGCACAGAATCTAAGGAAAGGTTAGGAAGGGGATGTGTTTGACCAATGCCTTTAACTTTTATTTGAGAGCCATCAGCTAAGGTGACACAGGGCAAAGAATCCAAGTAAGACAGTTTAGAGAAAAGGGATTTGTTACCAGTCATATGATCGGAAGCACCAGAATCAAGTATCCAAGGTCCAAGAGAGGAGGAATGAGAGACAAAAGCTACAGGATTATCAGACTGAGCAACACCGGCGGCAGGTGAGATGGGCTGTTGTGCTGCCTTGAATTGGAGAAAATCATTGTAATCAACAGCAGAAACAGTAACTTCCTCAGCAATGTTTGGGGCACTGACATGAGCAACATTAGCATGCTTGGACTATTCCCTAGCCTTGGTGCGGCATTCAGCTTCAATATGACCAAAGCGGTTGCAATAAGTGCAGCGAGAACGACGATATCCACCACCACGGCCTCCACTCCGTCCACCACGTTGATGAGAGTGGGAGACAAGAGTGGAGGAATCAGTTTGAGGAATGGAGGAGTGGCCTAAAGCATGAGGAGTTGAGAGACGCAGCAATTGTTCACTAACCAGGTCATATGAGGGAACAATGGAACCCGATAGTATTTGATTACGTACCGAGTCAAGTTCAGGAGATAGATCGGCAAGTGCAAGAACCATGAAAAACTTGCTGCGTTGCGCAGCATGAGTTGCTGCATCTTTAGCATATGGCATTAGTTTCTCAAAATCAGCAATTAAATGATCAAGCTTACCAAGGTATGTCTGCATATCCATGTTTTCCAACTTCACTGAAATCAGGTTGAGAACAACACTGTAGAGGCGATGAACATCATTAGAATAGACTTTCTTGGCCTTTGTCCAAACATCATAGCAGGTGGTAAAAGCCTGGTATTGTGGCTGGAGTTTGGGGGTAATAGAAAACCACAGAACACTGCAAAGAGAGGCATCAATTTGCTTCCATCGGGCTTGTTCATTGTCTGAAATATCCTTGGCTTGTTTGGTCAAGTGGTCTTCACGGCCTTGCCCTTGAAACCATAACTGGACAGCAGCAGCCCAGGTGCTGTAGTTGGCAGTACCCGTTAATTTTTCACACGGAATGAGTGGAACATTGGTAAATGTCACTGCAACATTTGAATCGGAAGAGGCCATGAGAAACAGAGGCTGAAACAGGGCTGGAGAGGGTCGCCGGAGACTGGGGAAGGCGGCGGAGGAGTCGCCGGAGACTGGGTCACGCCGGAGAGCAGCCAAAAACCGAATCTGTCACAGGCGCGTGAGATGCACGTGCCGGAGATAGGCCGCGCGTGCGGCGGCGGGTTGGGGTGAGCTTCCAACGTGGTGGTCGCCGGAGGATGGTGGAGTAGATGGTGGGGTCACACCGGAGTAAGGAGGCACGGTGGAACGGAAAACGGAGCACACAGTGGTTGCGGATACTGTTCACCCGAAAATTAGAACCACTGTGGAGAAGGAAAATAACCTAAAACTACTGATACCATGAAAGAATGTATATCTGAATGTTGTGTGTTTGTATGTCCACACATGTATGCTATTTATATTAGTGTACAAGAGAATCAATCATAAATACAAAGGAATAAAATCAAATCCCTAATTAGTAACTGCATCCCTAATTCCTAGCACTTGCTATTTACATATTAAACATGTGTTAAATATGCTTTCTAACACATGTATCAGCTTCTCTCCCCATAACTAACTCTCCCATTCTTTCACACTCTCCTGTTCACTCTTGTTTCCACCTAAAGTGCCTAAGGTGATTCTGAGGTGGGCCTTGAATACTTGGGCCTGGGTGTAGACCATCAGAGGCTTCCCGACACTATGCTGTTGTTTTGGACCCAGGGTCGGTTCCCTATCAATGATCCACATTTCACATAATGACTTAGTCAGCCAACAAAAACATACCTTTTATGTCGAGGAATATTTGGAGGATCGGTTATTTTCTGTCAAAAGAAAATAAAGAACCATGTCAATAAGAAAAGGGAAATGTGAGACATAAATATTGTCTTGGAGGAAGTAATATGTTCTCTAATCACTACAAAATGTATGCTTATACATTATATAATATAATTATATAACCAGAAAAGTGCATTAAATTTGATTATCTAATCTAACAGACCTGAGAATGAATTTCAGAACAAACAATCTCGATTTTCTTAACTTTCTGCAGATGAACCAAAATATCTTCCAGCATGCCAATCTAAATAATGACAATAAAAATGAAAGCATTATTTATATAAATAGCTAAGAGAAAAATGAATTTGAACAATAAAAAGTAAGCTACAATATCCACAACTTTATTTCAATGCTATAATTTTCTACTTCTAAACCCAAGTATTAGAACATACCAATCTCAAATTCAGCCTATCGACTGATGGAGGAAGCAACTGTTCTGTGCTCCC
The DNA here is from genome assembly GCA_035048595.1 of Echinosophora koreensis. Lineage (NCBI taxonomy): Eukaryota > Viridiplantae > Streptophyta > Magnoliopsida > Fabales > Fabaceae > Echinosophora > Echinosophora koreensis. Next base: position 651,541 of record JAPCYP010000068.1, read on the forward strand.
TAGAAAGTTTTTTAGAATCTGCAAGGAAATTGTAAAGTTGAGAGGCCCAATAAAACAACTGAAATTATAATTAATTCTTAAAATAAAACAGTAACCATACATCAGCCCAATCATTCCATGTCTGATCTCCAACCTTCTCTCTTTCACTATTCCCACTTTTATGAACCTCTGGACTTCTATCTATCCTCCCTGTTTTATCTTTGTTGTCTCCATCGCTTAGTATCTCGACACCTTTCCTTTTCTTCCCGGAAGAAATCTCAATACCAGATTTAGTAAGAGGGCTCTCAGCTACTTGGAGGGCCAGATGGTAGTTGTAGTTGTTATCAAGAAAACCGTGACCATCTGAGGGCAACAGAGTTGTCGCTTCTTGGATAGGAGTGCTCAGAAATAGAACTCTCCTAGCAGGACTCTCGGCCAGTTTTCTCTTGGTTGCACTCTAAGTTACCCAAGCACCAAATAAATGTCAAATCAATAAGGATTAAGAAGCGAAGAAACTGACGTGGTCAAAATCATAAAAGGAAGTGAAATTGGTCCTCTAGTAGAAGTGATGTTTTGAGCACTACTGAGACACCTTTACACATGTCAGGCACATGCTTCGCAAGTGACAATTCTAAATTTTATTAACAACACAACCAGGAAATCGTTTACAGTGAGTAGACAAAATAGGACAAACTGAAGAGGGTTCTGTCAATTTCAATAGTTAGAATTAGAAATTAGAAATAAAGCTCAAACAACATCTTGCTAAGGATATGGATGGCAAATTTTTGTTGACATCCTACATGCTTCATGGTATCAATTATCAATCACCCATACTGGAAATGTCCACTTACATAATATAGACAATTCTTATGCATGGACAACCCTGCAGAACTTGGACATAAGGTGTTATTTGACAGATAATTATTATTGCAACTGTTTTTGCGTGCAGATTATCTTAACCTCCTTAATTTAAACAGGAACAATATTTTTTCAATATGTCGGCAGAGACTAAAGAAAAATTCAGATTGAGTTGTTCATTTTGATATCTTTCATCTATCATTTTGCAAGGTAACTTCTTCAACAAACTTGATTCCCTCAGCCACAGGTTTTGACTCATTTGTTGCTTTTCTGGTTTCTTCTTCCTTTTCCCATCTATCAGTGTAATTGTCATTGGAATCCTAATATACACTATACAGGTTTTCATTTATCAAATTTTCTCTACATTTTTACTATAATTAAATTTAGGGAAAAGGAAAATATGCTGTAGAGATCTTGAGAATTAGCACAGTTTAGCAAACTTCAGAGAAGGCATAGTATAACCTAAAGATGAGAAGTTTTGAAGACAAACTATAGAAAATCTTGACTCAGCTGAGACATAGTTTTATGGAAACTCGAGGAAAAAAAAATGGCATTTAAGTTAAGGGGATGATTAAATATCCAATCATAAATGTATCTAGAAATCATCTACCCTTTTGTAAATGACTCTGAAAGCCATCCCAGAGAGAACTATCCATGTAAGGAGATGGATTAAATATCTAAACTGGGATCCAATCTTGAACATTTCTCATCTATCATTTTAGTAAATGAATCCAGATGTTCCTCAAAGTAATAAGGGTATGCAAAGGTTTCAGAAACATTTTTTTTTTTTTATTACTTTCATTAGTCATGACTACAAGAAAAACGGTCATTTTCTTTCTTTTTACCTTAGCAAACTTGTTGTCCTGTGAAACCTCAAAAGGTGAGCTAGGCTTTTCATTGTTTATAATAGCAGACAACTCCAACTTGTTAGCTACTGTTTGTGAGTAGCATTCAACGGCTTGCCTTAAACCACTACTAACAGAGTCATTCTGCTTATCCGCTTGCCTTAAACCACTACTAACAGATTCATTCTGCTTATCCAGCTGCTTCAACTCTTCACCGCAATTCCTTTGACATTCTACTGATGGTGACAACTTCTGGTCAGGGGAAGGAAAAGTTTTATCATGTGTAACAATTACATTTTCATCGTTTCTGTTCCCAGCTGTGCTATCTACCAGGTCAAAATCTATCACTCTAGCTAAATGAGCAATCTGTGAGGGAGAAGCTGCCATTTCAACAGGCTTTGCATTTTCGTCATTGTAAAAATCATCAGCAGAAACCAGATGAAAGTTTTCCTCATCTTTTCTGGTGTCCACAGTCTCTTCATATTGACTTAACTTGCTAATATTTTTAATAGACTCAATTCCATGATCATCTGGGTTGATCAAACCTTGATGCATGTTATTCTCCGGAGTTAAAATAAAGAGTTTCTCCTCTAAAGGAGCATTGAGAGTCCCCGGAGAGTATTTTGATAACCTAGATTTCAATCTGTCAAGTCCTTCTTTAAGAGTTGATGTGCAGGGAGTAATCTCAACAGTTTTCAACTTGGAAATGCTCATAGGTTCAGCAACAACTGTATTATCACCTTTGTTATATGAGAAATAATCAGTGACTTGATTGACCGGGGAACGAATTGAATATGTATTTAAATCACCCAACTTGGATGGAGCCTCAGCTAGCTCCTTCACTGCCATATCATCTTTTCCAGCATTTCCCATAGCTGAATCTGTAGATCCTTCAGCCATCAAATAACCATTAATATTTGGTAAATCTGCAGCCTTAGAATCCACTGGGGAAACAGCAGACAAATCCTTGCTTCCTTCTGCCAAAATTGCATCCAATGCAGGAGAGAGTCTGCCAAAATCATAACTTTTTGGATTATCTCCTACGATACTCATGTCACTCGAATCTCTACCACCACTTGCTACATCAGCAGGAACTTCAGATTGAGAAGTCTTCTTAGCTTTAGTAAGTACCATAAGACTTCCTGGAGCAGCAGGAGGGCTGGAAGTTTGGCTCGGCGTTTTCTCTCCAAACTGAAGGCCAAATCTAGTAGGCGTCTTCAGGTCTCCAGAATCCGATCTAGCAAGACTCCGATAATGCAATGAAAACACCGTTGAATCCATGGTAAGATCATGGTTATCATCAGAGGCACCACTGTCAGATAAGCGATCTGGTCTAATGAAACTAGCAGATACCGGACCATGAAAATCATCCTCTGCGAAATGATGTTTTCAGAACAAATTTATCACCAATAAAGAGAAGGAGAAAAAAAATACAAACAAATATCAGTCAAAATGCGAGAAAAAAAAAAAATACCCTCACTTAATTCCTAAGAATCTCAAATATCAGTCAAAATAAAGAACTATCTTTTGACCGGTATTTTGAAACGATACCAAGTTGGAGAGAAGAGGGATACAAATTTCACAAATTTTAACTTGGCCATAAAATCTTTTTGTGTCTATCCCTCTCAATAATACTACATAACAGAAAATTGACATGTAATTAAGCTATAGAACTCACCATCATCAGTAGAAGCAGCAGAACCAGCAGTGCTGCTACCACCGGGAGAAGGGGAACCAAGTGGTCTGAGGAAAGGGTTTCTGCTGCCATCCACGGCTTCGCCGTCGGGAGGGGAGGATGAGTCCTTGAGGTCTTGCTTGTCGTCGTCGTCGCTGTCGCTGGCCAAGTCCTGGAAAAAATGTTGGACGTCGGGGTCGGGACCGGAGACGGGAGGAGTTCCGGAGGAGTCGTCGTCGTCGCGGCGGAAGATGTGGACGGAGGTGATCTCGTTGTCGGCGAAGCTCACGCGGCGTAACCTCTTCCTCCTGAGTGCGGTGGTCTCCTCTTCGGTGTCGGTGTTGTTGGAAGGGTCCATTGTTCAATTTTTGCGCGGGCTATCTCACTAATGTTATGTTATGTGTTGCTCAAGGTGTGGAGAAATCAATATTTTAAAAATGGCAAAATTATACTTTTCATCCCTTAAGTTATTTGTTTTGTTCAAATTGGTCCCTTAAGTTTTTTTTGTGACAAACTAGACCGTTAAGTTAGGTTCAGGTTTCAAATTGGTCCCTTATATTTTTTTTATGACAAACTAGACCTTTAAGTTATGTTCGGGTGACAAATTGGTCCCTTAAGTTATTAAAAATAATAAATTAAGGGTCTAATTTATTGGTCCCCTTGACAAATTAAGGGACCAATTTGTCACCCAAACATAACTTAAAGGTCCAGTTTGTCACAAAAAAACTTAAGGGACCAATTTGAAACTTGAACCTAACTTAGGGGTCTAGTTTGTCAACAAAAAAACTTAAGGAACCAATTTGAATAAAACAAATAACTTAAGGGACCAAAAGTGTAATTTTGCCTTTAAAAATCAAACCGGAGATTTAACTAGCGACAGTATCGGGTTATGCTTCAATTGGTTCAATCAATTCAGTCGAATCAGTTGTCAAATAAATAATTATACTTTAAAAATAAATTAAATAATAACTAATTTAAGTATTTTCCAATGCTCATCGGGAGAAAGTTAAAAACTTTTCACAAGTAGAAGCTCAAAACAAACGAGTGATAGAAAAGACAATCAGACAAGTGACTTGTCTGAAAGTTAGACAAGTTTTTCAATAGAAATACATACAAGCATGCAGGATGAAAACCTTGTTTGATATTCACACTTTAACCCCTTTAGTTTGTTAACAGTTAAGATAAGCAAATAAACTAAATAGATAAATATAGATATAGACACAATGATTTTATCCTGGTTCACCCATTAACAACTAGAGCTACGTCTAGTCCTTGGCAGCACCAAGTTTTCTCCACTATAACTGATCAGGTTACAGACAAGTATTCTTTGCACACTTAGCCTCTCCAGGCTCCAAGACATGTATTATTTGCACACCTAGCCTCTTTAGGCTCACTAAAGTTTGTTTGAAAGAAGATTGTAATAAATACAACTTGCAAGTCTTCCAGTAACACTCAAAGGAGTAAATTTAATGTGAAGGTTTGAAAGACTGTGTAATAACTTCAAATGATTGAAGAATAAATATTGAAAGAATGGAGATATTAATGCGTAGAGTAATGGCTCTTTGAATGATGTATTCTCGATATATTCTTCATCTTCAATGACTTCTCTATTTATCGCCTCCGGTTCTTTGGTTCGAGCAGTTCTACCCGATTTTTAGGCGGTCTAACTAGACTAAAGGTTCCTGGGACCTGACCGAACCGCATGATTAGCTGGCCGGTCCGATTTTTAAAACATTGGGAGAAATTTCAATGGAGGGGATCACGGTTAGAAGGATTGAGTGGTTGTCTTTAGTAATGTATAGTGGAGTGGTGAAAAAATAACAGGTTCTTTGAGAGTCACTTCATTAATGTAGTGTGATAGTTGACGATAATAACTCAAATTACTCAATCCCACCCAAATCCTCTCATTTTCATACCCACCAAATTGGAAGCATGGGATTTTTCTTCACTCCATCATTAAACTTTCAAACAATGGAGTTGTATGCCTTTATCTTTCCACTCTAGTCCATTATTAACTACTTCATTATTAACCATTTCACTTCATCTCCTTTAAAACTCTCAAACATAGCTTTAATTAGATATTATGGTTGATTAAAAAAGTTAAAAAATAAAAGAAGGAGGAGGAGGAAGGGAGGGGAAATATCATAGCTATGAAAATTGGACGGGACCAACTAGTTCAACCGATAAATCAATGAACCAGACCTAGTCCCGATCTGGGTTCAACAGGTTCAATTATTTAGTGGCAATAAACTAATTACCATTTCGTCATCTAACTTGAAAATTATGTGACAAATGAGTATTAGTCATTAAAAACTTAATTTATAATGACAATTCATGAAAATCGCCAGATAAAGAGTTTACTCGCTAAGACACTATCCAATTTCATTCCTGACCTAACTACCACACTGCCTCGCTGTTTCGAAGTCACTTACGATTTGTTCGAAATGTAGATTCAAATAATCCACTCTTCTTCAACCTTTGCCATTAGAGTCAAATAGCATTGCAAGGTACCGATTCAAAAGGTTGGGTACAGATTGCAAGATCAATTCTGTGAATTTCCACTTCTTCGCATATCAGGTTGCTCATTTTCTCTCTTTACTTCCTTCATTTCTCGACATTCTCTTTCTCTTTGCGATTTCTTTGCAATGTCATTGAAGGATCATGACGACGTTGAAGGTTCAATTGTTGGAACACCTATTTCACCGTAGTAGTACTGGTTAGTGAGTCCATCTAATTTTTCTTTTTCAGGCATGATTTTTTGTCTATAACTATATAGATTCACCACTGCAACTTGAATTTTTTCTTTCAGATAAGTTTTTCAAACATTATTGTGCTGAATTTCTGTGTTTGTTCGGTGCTAAATGTATAAGTATTGTTCCCTATTTCTTTTTCGTGTTCTGGACCTACTGGTGGAAGATGAGCATTGTGTTTTGCTTTGAATTGTTAGGCGGTGCTTTCTAATTGGAACAGACCTAATTTAATTGTGGGAGTGTTGTGGAGTCTTGAAATTGAAGGTGCAAGATAGCTAATGAAAATGGACAACCAATGTGTGTTTGTATATATATATATATGGTAAAATCATTTTATATAGGTTGAGTTTAGATAAAATGAGATGTATACATGTTTGAAGCTTTTTGTTTTTCTTTTTTTCAACATTGGTTTCAAACCGATCTATGTTTGAAGCTAAGGTAAGATATAATTTATGTTTTTCTTTCCTTTTTCTTGTGGGTAGACAATGCCAACTAAAAAGGAGAATGATGTGTTAATTGACATGAGAAATACAGAACTAAAGTATTAAAATCTTGAAGTTTAACAAAGCACTTGGAATGCCAGGGGTTCGTGAGGATGGGATGGTTGTTTTGAAGGTCAGAGAGGTGGCAAATGAGGCAACTGAAAGAGCTAGAAGAGTAGATGGACCAACTTTGTTGAAATGTGAGACTTATAGATTTAGAGGACATTCGTTGGCCGATCCTGATGAGCTTTGTGACCCTGGTGAGCATTTAGATAATATGCTTCCACATTGTTCTTAATTTTGAAGTAAATATGTTATTGTTCCTTTGCATTTCTGGTGCTATCTATCTTCAGTTGCACTATGCTTATCCCTATACATTTGTTTTGTCATATAGTTTGTTCAACGATGGGCTCCAGCAAGTGTACCGGATCGAAGCTGTAACACCTTTCTCGGGCACTACATTGTTTGTTACACTTTATAAGACCGAGTAAAGAGAAAAATAAACATTATCAGAAAATATGGGTTTTCTCTTCTTCTTTTTTCGCAAACAATAAAGTAAACATAATTGAGTAATATATCATCGTTTTCAAAATAATACTCCCATAAATAAAAGTCAGAACCTCCAAGAGCTAAAAGTCATAACCAAGGACAGAAACTAAAAATGGCGGAAATACAATCGCCAACAAAATAGAACACAACTAAAAATAAATATAATAATATTGGAGATGCAGCTCCATTGAAATACTAACCCTAGACACAAGGACTCATCAGACTGGCCTACACGAAACAATGACGAGGTGCCGTCCTCGTCTTCCGAGGTGCATTTATCGGGAAGACTACAAAAGCATCACTACTGCAACCGTCGAGGATGATACGTCATCATGCTGTGAGTGTATGTCTCACTTCTCCTTTATACCGGCCGCTTGGGAATATGTCCATGTGTCTAGATCCTATAACGCAAGTTGGACACGACGGTAGTGTTAAGTCTCTAAAATGTCTGTGTGCATTTCCCTAAGTTTTGATGAAAACCAAACATTGGTTAATGATTTAATTAACCTACTTTGTGGTTGCTAACCTGTCTACTTAGTGTGCAGATCAGAAAATAGCAAAACTCACCTGTCTGTCTACCTAAGTAACAACCTGTCTGGATAAGCAAAAAGTCAACCTGTCTGCTGACTAGGATTGTTGACTTTGTACAAATTGGGTTCAACCTGTCTCTGCTCTGCTCTCATACTCGTCTAAGGTTCTTTGTTAAGAACTCAAAGTATACGAAGCTTTTGGAAGCTGTCCCCTCCTGCAGAAGACTCTGAATCTCTCTCACGCTTATCAAGAAACTCAGAAGATTATTCTCTCAAGTAACCTAGGAAGTCAGAGACAAACTTCCAGTTAAAGAATGTTTCCAACATGCTTTATTCCCTAGTACTTTCGGTTATTACACAAGAAGGGAAATGTACTCTGCAAAAGTACAAAAGCATTCTGCACAACTCTGATTTGGCTACTACATGATGCATAAAGCCATTATCTTTCATGTTAGAGTACAACCAACGTCTCCATTCCATTAATGGCTGCCCAGAACGACTATATTGCATTTAATGAAGCTCTGCTTGAAGCCATCGTTGCAAGGAATGTCTCTAACGGATATTAAATGTTTGAAGGCTATAAATACAGAAGTCATTGAAGATGAACATATCAGAGATTACAAAGCATTAAAAAGCCATTACTCTGTTCATTTATTCATTCTGTATTCTTCAATCATTTGAAGTTATTACTCAGACTTTCCTAAGCTTTACATTTAAACCACTCTCTAAGTGTTAGTGAAAGATCTGTCTGTCAGTAATTGTATTTATTACAAACCAAACTCTCAAACAAATCTGAGTGAGCCTGAAGAGGCTAGGTGTGCAAAGAATACTTGTCTTGGAGCCTGAAGAGGCTAGGTGTGCAAACAATACTTGGAGTCTGTAACCTGATCAGTTATAGTGGATAAATCTTGGTGCTGCCAAGGACTGGACGTAGCTCTTTGTGTTAAAGAGTGAACCAGGATAAATCACTGTGTTAATCTCTCTTCCCTTAATCTCTTTAGTTATTTTGATTATATATCATCTGCATTCTAACTAAGGGGTTAAAAGTGTTTCTATCAAACTTGTTTTTCATCTGTATGCTTGTGTGGTTTTCTGTGAAAATACAACAGATAGGTGACCTGTCTGTATAACTTATTTTACACCTGTCCTAACCTAGCTTCTGTGTGCGAAAAGTTTTTAACTTTATTTTAATTCCTGATAAACACAATTCAACCCCCCTTCTCGTGTTTATAGTTGTCTATTTCAGTTGGTATCAGAGCTCAGCCTCTGGGTTGAGCATCTAACAGTGTAGAGGTAAAAGATCCTGAAGAATAGACATGACTGCTGGAGCTAGTGGAAGTCACCATACTGAAGGAGCTTCCTTAACCAGACCTCCATTCTTCAATGAAGAAAACTACAACTATTGCAAAGATAGATTTCAATGGTTCATTCTATCTACAAACTTTGATCTCTGGGATGTCATCACAGATGGTCCTTTCATTCCTAAAAACGATGACAACACTGACAAGCCAAAAGCTCAGTGGACCCCTGCAGAAAAGACAAAGTGGGAGCTGAATCACAAAGCCAGATACAATATCATTTGTGCTCTCAGTCCTGATGAATTTGAAAAGGTCTGTGCCTGTGATTCTGCCAATGAAATATGGGACACCTTAGCTGTCACACATGAAGGAACAGCCAAAGTCAAAGAATAAAAAATTGCTATACTTGTCAGAAAGTATGAACTGTTCCTCATGGAGGAAGGAGAATCTGTTGCTCAGATGATAGGAAGATTCCAAACTATCATCAGTAGCCTAAAGTCCCTTGGCAAAGTTTACTCTAATGCTGAGAAGGTTGGAAAGATACTAAGGAGCCTGCCTAAGCAGTGGAGACCCTTGGTAACTGCTATCTCTCAAGCCAAGGATCTTACCACCTTGACTATGGATGAACTTCTTGGTACACTCACTGTTCATGAGCAAGAACTTGGAGATGAAATCTCAACAAAGAAGGGCAAGTCAATTGCTCTGAAGGCTGATCAAAAGTCTTCAAAAGCTTCTAAAGCTTTGAAGGCAGACGAGTCATCCAGTGATGCTGACCTGTCTGAACCCGAGGATTCTGAAAGTGATGAAGAATTATCTCTCCTAACCAGAAAGATAAAGCTTCTCTTACAGAAAAAGAAGTTCAGAAAGGATAAGCCATTCAGAAGGTTCAACAAGGACAAGAACTTCAAAGAACCACTTCAACAGACAAGAACTCAATTGTCTGCTATGAGTGCAAGAAGCCAAGTCACATCAAAGCAGAATGTCCTCAACTCAAGAAAGCCCCTTTTAAGAAGTTCTTCAAAAAGAAGAAGAAACGGATGATGGCCACTTGGGAAGATCTGGAGTCAACATCTTCTGATGAAGAGACAGAGGAAGAAGCAAATCTCTGTCTAATGGCCACACTGACTCAGATTCAGATAATGAGGTAAATTCTGATTATGAGGAATTAATTGATGCCTATGAGGAATTGCTGGAGGAATCCAACTGCTTATCTAAGGCTTTCAAATCCCTCAAGAGAGATCATGTTACGCTCCTCAATGAGCATAAATAGAAATCTCTAGAGTGTGAGAAATTTGCCAAAGAAAATAGTGAGCTGAAGACTGAAAAGTCTAATGAAGCTAAGATCTCTAGTGATACATCACAGTCTGAAGAAGTTGAAAAACTTCAACAGAAAGTGGAAGAGCTCACTTCTGATCTTGCCAAATTTGTTAATGGTAGAGATAATCTGACCAAGCTGCTTGGCTGTCAGAGGCACTCCCTTAACAAAGAAGGTATTGGATATGTCCATCAGACACATCATAAAGTATCAACTAAAAACTCTAAAGTGTCTGCTACATCTACTTCTATTAAATCCATACCTGTCTGTAATTTCTGTGAAAAAACTGGACATGTTATGTCTAAGTGTCTTCATAAGAAAAGAAGGAAGTCTTCACAGACTCCTAGAACTAATAGAAAAGGACCCAGAAAACTATGGGTACCTAAAGATCAAATAATCTCTGTTGCAGATGTCCTCAACAGCACAAAGAAAACACCACTGCTGGTACCTGGACAGTGGTTGCTCGCGACATATGACAGGAGAAAGGTCTATGTTCCTAGACCTCCAACTTAAGAAAGGAGGACATGTGGCATTTGGTGGAAATCAGAAAGGGAAGGTTATAGGAATTGGTACTATTAGTGGTACACCTCCTCTTCTCTCTATATCAAATGTTCTTATGGTTAAAGGATTAAAACACAATTTGCTTAGCATAAGTCAATTATGTGACAGTGGATTTGATGTCTCCTTTACCAAGGATTTATGTATAGTTAAAGATCTAAGTGGCAAAACCCTCTTTTCAGCTAAAAGGCAACAAAATCTGTATAAGATTGAACTGACTGATCTCTGATGAGTGTGATTTCACCTCATATTTCCTTGACATTTTGCATGCATTTTCATATAGGTTAGGCATATTTAATTTAATTTTTGTTAGTTTTTGCCTTGGAACGGGTAAGGTGGTTTTGTGGTGTGTTTGTGCAGGAATTAAAGAATTAAATGTTAAAATCAGTCATATTGGAGCTTGCATAATCAAAAGGAGCTTGAAGAATAAAAGAAAAATGAGCCAAACAGAAGCCATCACGGCCAGGCCGTGATAGGCATCATGGCCGTGACCGAGTGGAGCTGAAAAGGAAGAAAGTGCTCAAAAGCAGAACTGGTCACGGCCAGGCCGTGATGTCCATCACGGCCGTGACATGGAAGCTGAACCAGACCCTCGCAGGCAGAAATGATCACGGCCAGGCCGTGATGACCATCACGGCCGTGACAGACTCAGAGTGAAGCCATCCCACAAATCAGAAGAGATCACGCCCAGGCCGTGATGACCATCACGGCCGTGACGCGCAATATCTGGAATTTTAATTGAAGATTTGATTTGATTTTGTAACAGATTTGGATCCAAATTGCTCTGCATTATAAATAGGAGTGAAAGGCTCGAAAATAGGGACCTCTTGGCTGCTACCTTAGGCTTAATTTTAGGATTTCTCTTCTTCTCAATTTCTTCTCTTCTCTTAGGATTTTAATGTTTTTGTTATTCAACGTTGCTATGAACATGGCAATGTGTGAGTAGTCGTTTTATTTCTAGGAATTGGGGCTATGCCCAAGACTCGTTTTATGTGATGAATTGACGTTTTACTTCTTGTTAATTTCAATTTGCTTTCGATTTAGTTCCTATTGCATGAATTACTTGTAAATTTGGTGCGCACTTATTTGCATGTCATAGATATTCTAAGGATGAACCTAGCGGTGAACTTAGGTATTGGATCTACAGGAATTGAACTTAGGACTTAAATCACGAGAGTTAGAAGCGGTCCTTCGAGGGTTCATTGAATTGTCACAAATCGTAATGGGTTCAATTTAAATACAATTATCACGAGAGTAGGTGTTGGTTTAATTGGGCACGGTTCTTGTATCTCGAGAGGGAACATTAACTTTATTAGGATAAATTCACCTTCAAAGCGTTTTGATAATTAACAAGAGGAGTAGTCAATTTAGTAGCATAAGCAGTCTTGTTGGTAACCCAATTCCTGGAAATATCTTTTAATTTGAAAATCACCAGATTAGATTTGATTGCGATTTTTAACTGATTTCGTTTTAGATATTTGATTTGTTAGTTAATCTTTATTTTAAAAACCAAATCTTTTCCAAATCTTTTTATATATAGTTTAGTTAAATTGATTTAATAATTGATTGTTATTTAAGATCACGGTCTCTGTGGGTTCGATCTTTTTATTACTTGACGACGAAGCCGTACACTTGCGGATTCACGCTATCAAGTTTTTGGCGCCGTTGCCGGGGACTGTGCTTTCTTAAATTTCAATTTAATTTTTAAATTGATTTTTCTAAACATTTTTTATTAAAAAATAAATAAAAAAAATCTTTTTCTAGTGTATCTATCTCTCTCTTTGCAGGTATTTTGTCTCTTATATGCGAAGATCCCAAAGTCTTGGAACTCTTATTGAAGTTGATCCCGAGATCGAAAGAACTTTTCATAGACGTAGGAGACTACAAAGACAAAGAGTGAGAGAAAGGTTGATCCCCATCCCACTCATGGCCGATCAACCGGATACTAAACCACTGAAGGACTACGCAGCCCCAAATGCTAGGGGTTTGCGAACTGGGATTGCTAGGCCAGAAATTGAGGCGGATAACTACACTATACCGCCCCAGTTAATTGGCATGATTAGGCAACATCAGTTTGGAGGATTACCCTCGGAAGACCCGACTGATCATGTGGAGACATTCTTGGAGTTCACCGATGCAATAAGAATTCGAGGTGCACCAGTTGATGCTATTCGCTTGAGGTTATTCCCCTCCTCTCTGACTGGAAGGGCAAGAGCTTGGTTGAAATCAGTGCCTGCTAATACTTTGTCCACTTGGGACCAATTGGAGCAGGCGTTCTTGGAAAAATTCTTCCCACCATCCAAGACCGCTTACCTACGAACTCAGATCACCGGCTTCTTCCAAAAGGACGGAGAATGCTTATCCGAAGCTTGGGATCGTTACAAGGGATTGCTAGAATCTTGCCCACATCATGGGCTTGAGAAGTGGCTCTTAGTGCATACCTTCTACAATGGATTGGACTATTCTTCGAAGGTGTCACTTGACTCCGCAGCTGGTGGAGCATTGATGAATAGACCACTAACTGAAGCATTGAATATCATTGAAAGTGTTGCCACTAACTATCATCAATGGGGTTCAGAAAGAGGTAATAATCCGAAAAAGATTTCGGGGGGTAAGTTTGATGTGAATAGTTCAGATTTGATTATGTCTAAATTTGACTCATTGAGTAAGCGCTTTGATAAACTTGAAAAGGCTAATGTTAGTTCAATGGGTGCTACTAATGTTGCTTGTGAGATTTGTGGAGTGCAGGGACATGACTTAGTGGAATGCCCACATGGAAGTGCTCATGAATCAGGCGCTTCGGGGGAACAAGTGAATTCATGTCACAACTTTTATGACACGAACCCGAAGTTGCCAAACTATGTTCCCCCAAATTCTTACAACCAAGGAAGGAAGAATAACTCTTATCTCTCATACGGGAACTACAACAACACGTTGAACCACGAATTCCAAGAAGGCCAAGGTAATAGGAAACCCGCATTGGGGTATCCTCAGGTACAAAAGTCTAAACTTGAGTCTCTTATGGAAAATTTTGTTGAAACTCAAACAAAGCAAAATGAAGAGTTTAGGCAACATGGTAGGGCTATGGGCGAAGCCATTAAGGAACTAGCTTCTAAGGTAGACAACTTAGCTATTCATAATAAGATGCTAGAGACACAAATTGCCCAACAAGCTAGTACATCTTCTAGGACTAAGGGTACGTTTCCGGGACAACCCGAAGTTAATCCCAGTGAGCACTGTAATGCTATATACTTGAGGGATGATAAGCTTGGGGTAGTTGAAAAGGATGTGGAATGTGATGACCATCACGGCCGTGACAGACTCAGAGTGAAGCCATCCCACAAATCAGAAGAGATCACGCCCAGGCCGTGATGACCATCACGGCCGTGACGCGCAATATCTGGAATTTTAATTGAAGATTTGATTTGATTTTGTAACAGATTTGGATCCAAATTGCTCTGCATTATAAATAGGAGTGAAAGGCTCGAAAATAGGGACCTCTTGGCTGCTACCTTAGGCTTAATTTTAGGATTTCTCTTCTTCTCAATTTCTTCTCTTCTCTTAGGATTTTAATGTTTTTGTTATTCAACGTTGCTATGAACATGGCAATGTGTGAGTAGTCGTTTTATTTCGAGGAATTGGGGCTATGCCCAAGACTCGTTTTATGTGATGAATTGACGTTTTACTTCTTGTTAATTTCAATTTGCTTTCGATTTAGTTCCTATTGCATGAATTACTTGTAAATTTGGTGCGCACTTATTTGCATGTCATAGATATTCTAAGGATGAACCTAGCGGTGAACTTAGGTATTGGATCTATAGGAATTGAACTTAGGACTTAAATCACGAGAGTTAGAAGCGGTCCTTCGAGGGTTCATTGAATTGTCACAAATTGTAATGGGTTCAATTTAAATACAATTATCACGAGAGTAGGTGTTGGTTTAATTGGGCACGGTTCTTGTATCTCGAGAGGGAACATTAACTTTATTAGGATAAATTCACCTTCAAAGCGTTTTGATAATTAACAAGAGGAGTAGTCAATTTAGTAGCATAAGCAGTCTTGTTGGTAACCCAATTCCTGGAAATATCTTTTAATTTGAAAATCACCAGATTAGATTTGATTGCGATTTTTAACTGATTTCGTTTTAGATATTTGATTTGTTAGTTAATCTTTATTTTAAAAACCAAATCTTTTCCAAATCTTTTTATATATAGTTTAGTTAAATTGATTTAATAATTGATTGTTATTTAAGATCACGGTCTCTGTGGGTTCGATCTTTTTATTACTTGACGACGAAGCCGTACACTTGCGGATTCACGCTATCAATCTCTCAGATCAAAGTGTAACCTGTCTGATGTCTAAAGAGGATGAAAGATGGTTATGGCATAAGAAACTAGGACATGCTAGTATGAAACTAATTTCAAAATTAAAAAGGGATAACCTTGTGAGAGGATTGCCTGATATTAGTTTTAAGAAAGATGTTTTGTGTGATGCATGTCAGAGAGGTAAACAAGTAAAATCAAGTTTCAAATCTAAAAACCAAGTATCAACCTCTAGACCTCTTAAGTTGTTACACATGGATCTGTTTGGACCAGTTAGTGTTGCTAGCTTGGCTGGAAGAAAATATGGATTTGTCATAGTTGATGACTATTCTAGATATACATGGGTACTCTTCTTAACCCACAAGGATGAGTCTTTTAAGGCTTTCTCAGTATTCTATAAAAGAGTACAAAATGAGCAGGGTTTCTGTATTTCTACTCTTAGAAGTGACCATGGGGGAGAATTTGAAAATGAGCAGTTTAGACAGTTCTGTGAGGAGAATGGAATCTCTCACAATTTCTCTGCACCTAGAACTCCTCAACAAAATGGAGTGGTTGAGAGAAAGAACAGATCTCTACAAGAGATGGCTAGATCTATGCTCAATGAGAATAATCTCCCTAAGTACTTCTGGGCAGAAGCAGTAAACACAGCCTGTTATGTACAAAACAGAATACTCATTAGGCCTTTTCTAAAGAAGACACCTTATGAATTGTGGAAAGGAAAAAGCCCCAACATTTCTTACTTTCATGCATTTGGTTGTGAGTGCTTCATTCTAAATACCAAGGATCAACTTGGAAAGTTTGACTCTAAAACAGACAAAGGTATCTTTTTAGGATATTCTGAAATGTCTAAAGCCTTTAGAATTTACAATTCTAGAACATCTGTTGTTGAAGAATCTGTTCATGTCAAATTTAATGATAGCTTAAAGACTGATAAGGAATTATCAGATCTAGAAGATGATCTTGCAGACCTTGATATAAACAAGTCAGAAAATCAACAACCTGACTTAACCAAGTCAGAACCTGAAGCAGAACCAGACAGACAAGTGGAGCAGACAAGTCAGTAGACAAGTCAACAGACAAGTCAAGATCTTCTTGAAAGAGACTGGAAATTCAAAACTCATCATCCTAAGGATCTCATTATTGGAAATCCCTCAGAAGGAGTGAGAACCATATCTACTTTAAGAGAATCAAGCAATGTGGCCTTTATGTCAGAAATAGAGCCAAAGCACATTGAAGAAGCTCTTGATGATGAAAGCTGGATTCTTGCTATGCAAGAGGAACTCAACCAGTTCACCAGAAATGATGTCTGGACACTTGTCTCCAAGCCCAAAAACAAGTCTGTCATTGGAACAAGATGGGTCTTCAGAAACAAGTTGGATGAGGATGGCAAAGTTGTCAGAAACAAGGCAAGGTTACTAGCACAAGGCTATAAC
Source organism: Echinosophora koreensis (assembly GCA_035048595.1). Taxonomy (NCBI): domain Eukaryota; kingdom Viridiplantae; phylum Streptophyta; class Magnoliopsida; order Fabales; family Fabaceae; genus Echinosophora; species Echinosophora koreensis. The sequence goes on from JAPCYP010000068.1 coordinate 668,135, forward strand.
CAACAAGAAGGTATTGACTATACTGAAACCTTTGCACTTGTAGCTAGAATAGAAGCTATTCGCATTCTAATGTAATATGCTGCACAACACCAAATCACTTTTTTCAAATGGATGTGAAAAGTGCTTTTCTCAATGGAATAATTGAAGAAGAAGTATATGTTAAACAACCCCCTGGTTTTGAAGATACTGATAAACCAGATCATGTTTTTAAACTTAAAAAGCCATTATATGGTTTAAAACAAGCACCTAGGGCATGGTATGATAGATTAATGGTTTTACAAGAGGACAAGTAGATACCACTCTGTTTAAGAAAAGTTCTAAAGAGAACTTCATTATAGTCCAAATATATGTTGATGATATTATTTTTGGAGCAACTAATGAAAAGCTGTGCAAGGATTTTTCAAAGGTGATGCAAGCAGAATTTGAGATGAGCATGATGGGAGAGTTGAAGTTCTTCCTTGGTTTACAAATCAAACAGACAAGTGATGGAATCTACATCCATCAACAAAAGTATATCAAAGAAATGCTTAAGAAGTACAAAATGGAAAGTGCTAAACTTATGAAGGCTCCCATGGAAACCAATGCAAAATTAAGTAAAGATGATGAAGGTAAAAAGGTAGACCAAACAGTCTACAGAGGTATGATTGGATCTCTACTGTACTTAACTTCAAGCAAACCTGATATTCAATTTAGTGTCTGTATGTGTGCTAGATTTCAATCTGACCCAAGAGAATCTCATCTTAAAGCTGTTAAAAGAATATTTAGATATTTTCTTGGAACTACTAATCTTGGTTTGCTATATTTAAGAACTAAAGAATATAGATTAGTGGGATTCTGTGATGCTGACTTTGCTGGAGACAGAATAGAAAGGAAAAGCACCAGTGGAGGATGCCACTTCATTGGAGCAAATTTAGTCTCTTGGTCAAGCAAAAGGCAGACAACTAGTGCTCTATCTATTGCTGAAGCAGAATATATCTCAGCTGCTAGTTGCTGCTCTCAACTTTTATGGGTAAAACATCAACTTGAGGATTACTCTATTTTTGAGCATAATATATTTGTATGGTGTGATAATTCCGGTGCTATTTGCTTAACTAAAAATCCAATTCAGCATTCTAAGGCTAAGGCTAAGCATATAGAAATCAAACATCACTTCATAAGAGATTATGTTCAGAAAGGCATCTTTGATATTAAGTTTGTTAAAACTGAAAATCAATGGGCTGATATATTTTCACTAAACCTTTAGCAGAAGAAAGATTTTTATTTATTAGAGATAATTTAAACATGCATTGCATTGTTGAATAAAATGTCTGAGGTTTTTGAACTGTCTATGCTACCTGTCTTATAGCTTTATATCACCTGTCCGTGATTACCTATCTGACTCTGTTGAGTCACTTTGTTGAATATCAACAGTTTTATTAAAATGGTTATTATTTATTTAATACCATTTGCTAATCTGAAGCTAATCATGAGCACGGCAGTTTTTATCTCGAAACCATATTTTCATTATGTCTTAAGTGGGCGCTACAGTTCCCCATCAAAATCGTGCCGTTTTGAATTAAAAGTGTCTTATTTCTCTCTCCTGCCTTTATTGCTTTAAAAGGCAATTTTTCAGAAAGATTCAAACTTTATCTTTTTCAAAATCCCTAAGTCTTTCTATCTTCGTCTTTTGCTCTTTTAAACCCTTCTCTCTTCGAAAACCCTCGTAACCTCTTCTCTAAAAAATGGCATCTTCAAAGCGTCTGTCCTCAAAAGAAATTGCTGAGCAATACGAGATGAGAGTGGCTGATGTTGAGAAGATTCTTCCTGGTAAAACTGTTGATCTTCAACAGATGAAGAAATGGGGAATGGATGTCACTGAAGAGTTGGAATACTCTAAGTGGACTGCCTTCTTTGACATCAAGGAGCTTGTTCATCCCAAGCTTGTCAGAGACTTCTGGAGGAATGCTGTGGTCATCATCAGTGTGATTGATGGAACCAAGAGCTTCAAGGCCCAAATGTCATCTGAAGTAACCCTCCTTTTCCCTATTGGATCTTTGGAGTTAGCAACAAGATGTCCAAGGATTGGAACTGCCTTCAAACCTGACTGGGAAGGTCAGGTAGGAGCTGAAAATGTGAATATTGCTGTGTATGGAGTTCCCAACCCTGAGAACAAGAAGCCTGTCAGCATGGTGCCCAAGTGCAGGTTCTTGCACAAGTTGCTGCTGGAGTGTGTGATGCCAAGAAAAGGATCACGAGACAATGTGACCAAGATGGACAGATTTGCTCTGTACCACTTGATTCACAAAATCAAGATAGACATCAATGACCTCATCTATATGTAACTTGAGTCTCTAATCAGAAGGACAAACATGCCAACCTATCCTTATGGAATGCTGCTGACAAGAGTGTTCAGGAACAAGCTGTTTGTTCCAACTGATGTTCATTTTGTGGACATGGCTCTGCCCATAGACAAGAAGGTCCTGTCTATGATGGGGATTGAAGGAATCCCTCTAGAGGATGAAAAGGAAGACAAGAAGAAGAAGAAGAAGAAGAAGCCTGCTGCTGAGCAGAAGCAGAAGGAGAAAGTAGAGGAACCAGTAGATTCCACTGGTGAATCTGAAGTTCCAATCTCTGAGAGGATCTGGAAACCTGCTGGAAAGGTGGCCAGACAAGAGCAGAAGCCTGAGGAACCCTCAACTTCTGAAGAATCTGCTGAGACTGTTGAGCCTCTCAGATTCAAGCTGAAGAAACCCTCTCCCAAGAGGAAGACAAGTGAGGCTGGGAAATCATGTGCTCCTGCACAACCCAGCAAGAAGAGAAGACTGGTAAAGACCTTTACCAAGGTCAGACAAGTGGAGTCTGAACCTAGTAAAGAGGAAGCATCTGCTCAGGGGGAGCAGACATCTCCACCCCTAGAGGAGCCAAAGGAGATCAAACCTCTTGATTTGGGAATCATTCCCAGAAAAAGAAGGTCAGGCTACCCAATGCCTTTGGTGGCCATTGCTGGAAGGGAAGAAATCCCTACAGAAGAACCTGCTGTTGCTGCTGCTGCAACTTCTGCTGACCTGTCTGATGGGACTCAGACAGTTGATCATCCTGAAGCTGCTACTCTGTCCCCTTCAAGGAAGAAGACAAGACTCTTTGAAGATCAGTTTTTCACCTTTCCTTCTGCACCATCCTCTCCCCTTCACCAAGATATTCCAAGTTCTGTTGTTTCCTCCCCCTCTGCCCTTTTCATTAATCCTTTGTCAGTTGCCTTTCCTTTTCATTCACCTGTCTCTTCTAACCCAACCCAAACATCTTTTGATGTTGTGTCTGATATATGTCAGTACACAGTTGTTCACAGGGACTCAACTCCCAAAGAACAATCTGGCATATCATCAAGACTGTTTGTGAGTGATCTGCAATCTCTGATGACTACAAGTGTCTCTCACTTATCTGTCATTCCTTCTCCTCCACCTCATATTCTTAACTTTTGTAGGGAAATTGTCTTTTGTCCCCCTACTGTTGTGTTCATTAGAACATTGGAAGGATCTCACTATCCTGCCTCTGTTGTAATGTTACCCTCTAGGTCTAGATATTTCTTTCTTTTGATAATAGGGTCAAATTCGTTTTTCTGTCATATAGACTCTCTCTTACCCTTACCTCCATCTGTCTTAGCTAATCAACCTCTTCCCCCTCCTATTCAAATTAGAGTCACTCGTCTGTCTCTATGTGAAGGACTCTCTTGTGTCTTTCCTTATCTTGATACTGACATAGTCAGAATCAAACCTCTGTTTAAATTAGCTTTTCTCCCTTTGTTTTATTTTAGAACCATTCATCAGTATTTCTTTCCTCATGTCTCCTCACCCTTCTCTGTACCTAAGGCACCCCCAGTTTTAGCCTTACCCTGGTATCCAAACCCGTCTGCTGCTTCAACCAGCCTGTCTACAGAAGCCTCCTCCTCAGATGGTGGATTTAAATAGCTTCAATCTTCTTAAAGCTGAGCTAGAAGAAGTCAGAAGACAATTGGATGCAGAAAGGCATGCTAGGCTGCTGTTAGAAAAGAAAGTTGATTCTTTGTATCTTCTTTTTAATCAGTCTAGGTAGATGTTTTTGTAGAAACTGCCTTGTAAATGAGAAGCTTATGATGAATAAAAATTAGATTTTACTTTATCTCTTTACTGTCTCTTTTCTCTTTGCTGTTATCTGTCTATCCCTTTTTGTTGCTGACAAAAGGGGGAGAAAAATATAAGATGATTAGGAGAAAATGTATGAGATGGTTAAATGCTATGTGTTCATGTGTTCAAATCTGGAGAAAATTAAGATAGTTAATCATGTGTTCAAATCTGGAGAAAATTAAGATAGTTAAAATTGAACTTTTTAATCTCTGATACTCTGATATCTTGAACTTAAGACTGCTGCATATTGCTCTGATACTATTATTTGAACTCAATTGCACCTGTCTGCACATATAGAAAATCTCAACCTGCCTACTTTCTGTTATTCTATAAGTTGATATTTTCTAAGGTTCATTAAATCACCTGAATGTTTGTCATCATAAAAAAGGGGAAGGATGTTAAGTCTCTAAAATGTCTTTGTGCATTTCCCTAAGTTTTGATGAAAACTAAACATTGGTTAATGATTTAATTAACCTACTTTGTGGTTGCTAACCTGTCTACTTAGTGCTTATAGAACGTTCAGAAGGAGTGGTTAGAGCTCATGTTTCACAACTACCAATATTAGGCATCTTGTGCGTTCAATAGGAACAGCCACACTGTGGTACTATAACTGATTGTGAAATACTCTCGATAATGTAGCACTCCGTTTTTCGTATAAGTGCTTTTGTATGTGCCTTGTTTGTTAGGGAGGTTTATAGTGGGCTAAGTGGGGTTTTTAAGTTAAAAATCCCTTCCTGACGCATGAGCATGCCCGTGCTCATGTGTCAGCACGCCCGTGCTTGATGCACGTGTCTTGTGGCTGCTTGAGCCACAAGCACGACCGTGCTCAATAGGAAGCATGACCGTGCTCAAGGGGCAAACGCGTCTCGCTGACGCTAAGTGGTTGATAACTCTTTGAATGAAGAGTTATTTAGATCCTTTTTACTGTAATTCTTTGCCATCCTTAAGGTTTTAAGTTTGGTTTCTTTTAGAAAAAGTTAGTTTATACATATTTGTGTTAAGTGTAGTAAATATTAGCCTTTTGCTCCTGATTGCTCTATCATTGTCTAAAAACTCTGTGTCTTGGTACGCAGAAAGCTTGCTGGAGCAAGACTGAAGCATTGGGATACAAGAGCTTGATTGCTGCAACAAGGACTACCTTCCAGTAGTATGGCACTAAAGGACAAAAGGTGACAAGGATACCTTTCCTCTCTCTTCAAGGGTGCTGACGCTGTCGTTTTTAAGGATACACAAGCGCATAGGATCAGCTGCTTTACATCATTTGGAATTTGGGCTAGGGTTATTTTATGAATTCTTTTGATTGTTGGCCCAAAATGGAATGGAAGAGAATAGGGTTTAGTGTACTATAAAAGCATCTAGAAAACCCTAGTGAGGCAGACTTGAACATTCTGATTTTTTTTTACACATTGTCTTGTTGAGAGCTGCGTTGAGTTCTTTCTTCCTGAGCTGCTGTTGCTGTGTTTTTCGTGTTCCTACATTATAATGATTTCTTGCTCTTTTGTTACATTTGTTCTTTGTAAGCTCACTATGAGCTAAACTCTTTAAGCTTTGGGTATGCTAGTATAATGAATGTTTAGCTGAATTATGTAATGGCTATGTTCGCATCTTCTTTTATCACGCATTTAATGTTGTTTGATTAAGAGTGATCAACTTGATTGAACACTTAGCTTATTTAATTTGGAAGAATTAAGTAAGTGGGAACTTGATAAAGGATAGGGGTTAAATCATTAATTGGAAAATTAATTGATGATGAGTAGGCTAGGAATAGCTATTCATGTCCTAAGCTAGCTGGAACAAGCTTTAATTAGAGGGTGGTATAATTAATCTGAATCTAGGAATAGAACAAAGTTAATGAACCTGACCCTGTAACGTTGGAAAACAAACTATAATTTCCTGGAGCTAGATGCTAGAGCATGGTCAGAGCATAATGAGGGCTAAACAAGATTTATGCTGCAGCATACCTGGAGCTGTTTTAATTATCTAAATCAACAGATCACTTTTCTCTGTTAACCTGTTTTAAATTACATTCAAGTTGTAATTTGTTTATTTTTTCTAGTATCAACACCTTTATTTTAATTTATCCGCACACAACAATTTTTGGTTACTCCTTCCTAACTCTTGAACATATAATCTGAATTGAATTTTGCCGCATCAATTTAATCCCTGTGGGAACGATATCTGAACAAAAGTTCTATACTACTTGAGGCATTTGTGTATACTTGCACAAGCTTAAGAACAACTGTTTTTAAGGCAACAGTGGTGCATGACCGTGCTCAACAGGGAGCACGACCGTGCTCGGGTCAGAGTCTATATATAGATAGTGAGCAGCGAGGGTTACGAGTGAAACCCTCAATATTGGCACTTTAGACAATCCTAAGTGTGACGGCAGCCTCTCTCATTCTTCCCCTTTGAACCCAATTCTATCCATTTGGCATGCCTTTTGTTTAATTTTCCTTACCCCTTTAAGTGTTTTAATGATTCATGATCACTATGAATTACAAATTCCTTGGGCAAGAGATAGTGTTGCCAAACTTTAAGACTCCTTACTAGGGCATAAAATTCTTGTAACACCCCCCTTGGGCATTACCTCCTAATCACATGTAGAAATAAAATTAAAAAGGAAAGTTAGCTGGTTGTTTTCGGAAAATAACTTCTGATATTTTTCATAAGTCATAAAATAGGGGAAAATTTTTTCTTTTTCTTTGGAGTACTTAAAAAAAATAGTGTACACAATACAAAAGTAAAATCATACCATGCTTAATAACATAGAACAACTAGGTTCATTTATAAATTAAAACACTTCAACATACAATTTTCATGAAATAATCTTTCGTACTGAAATTTATAAAATCATTACAATGTTCTTCAAAACCCCCTATAATAGCTTTCTTAAAATACCCGTCCCAAAGGAAACATCCTAAGCTGGTCGATCTAAAAGACAGCTACTGGAAAGAACTCTGTAGTTCTCACCATAAAATTATCACCAACCTCTTTAAGGATCGGGAGTACTATCCTTAAGTGAGGTTAGGAACTTCTCGACACCACTTGTCCTAATGTAACAAATCACCACAACAGAGGACCAGGAACACCTGATATATTATAAGGGTGAGATACCAATATATGGATGTATTATGACGACTGCATGCCCAAACACAGAGCAATAGATACAGACAAATATACATATTCAACATATAGAATTCTCACAAATAAATCATACCAATCAGCAATTCGTCATCGTTTTTGAAAAACATGGCACTTCTATATTTCATCATTCTATCCTAGTCTCCGGAGATCCCAACACCATGAAGTTTTTGAAAAACAGTGAGCTGATCAGGCTCAATTGCCACACAGGCTCAAATTGCCACAAAGGCACATAGTCTCAAATACCTCGTGCACCAAGATATCCGGAATAACACCGTCTCGAATACCTCGTACGTCTATCAAGATATTCGGAATAACACCGTCTCGAATACCTCGTTTATCAAGATATCCGGAATAATCGGCACATCTGCCAAAAACATCAATGCATGTAAGATCTTTTATTTTTCGCGGCTTTTCTTTGAGCTTCATTCTTTCCTTGTCTAGGCTTAAAGCTTACGACCTCCCGTGACTTTTAAATGTCTTAAAGCTTTTAATATCAATATAGGACATTTTAAAGTCCAAGTGTCCAATCACAACGTCCTAGACTTGTGCACTAGCCCAAAACTTTGTGGTAGTAGAAAAACAGTCTTTACCCTTTTTACTCCGTTTTCCACGTTTATCACAATGCTTGTAGGACACATAGTCCACAACAACGCATATAGGACACACAGTCCACATCAACATATATAGGACGCACAGTCCACAACAAATTATATAGGACACACAGTCCACCATATCATATATAGGACACACAGTCCATATCGTTGTGATAGGGATCATGGATCCACGTGCCAGAACTCTAATACCCCGACGTCTTGGTTACTAGATTCACTTTTCATCTTATTTTTGTTCAGTGAAAAAAAAATACGAAAACCAAAATTTTCTGTAACTTATCCAAGTTATCGGACATTTTCCTTTGAACAAAATCTTTTAAATGTAAATTTTTCTTTTGAAATCCTTTTGTTTAAAACTTTAAGTTTTGGAAATTCCATTCTATTTCCATAAAACCAATTTATTTTCAAATCTTCTTTTTCCTAAAACATTTGAAAATTTCCAAATAAATTCCTTTCAAGTTCCAAACTAACTTTTGTTTTTCTTCAAAACATTTTCAAGGAAATTAATTGACCTTTTTGTATAAAATCACTCAAATTTTTCCAATTGATTTTTCAAAAAAATTGTTTTACTCTCTAAAATTTTCAACAAATCATTAAAATTATTTAAATTCCCCTTTTTATCAAAACCTTGTTAAACGGAAACCTTTATTTATAATTTTCTTTGTAAATATTTTCTTAAAGCTTTTATCCTTATTATTTCAGCTCTAACCAATGGTTAGGCTTCCATGCAACAACAACAACAACAACAACACATACACAATCATTCCAACATATATGAGCAACATTCATATATTCATAAAACATTAACTAAGCATAAGAGCATGTTTATCAGTCAAATATACCATCAAAGCAACAAGATCTCCAGATCATTCTAAAACAGTCACAACAACAACATCATCAAACAACATATAATTATCAGGTCAAGCAACAACTTAAGCCACTAATCAAAACTCAGCAAAACTCACATAAAATCAATCACAACAACATGTAGTTGTCATAAAGAGCATCCCTCAGGCTTTCTCCCCTTACCTTGAAGCGAAGTGTAAAAGGAGTGCAGTTATCTTGCAGTTTCAAGAGAATGGACTCAGACTCCGGTCACGATTGCGAATCTAAACAAAACCACGTATTTACATAAGTTAAAATTTTATAAAATCACTCTAAATCTCTTATGCATGTCTCGGCCATGACTAGCAAAGTATGATAAAAGTTTTGAATTTTTTTTACAAGCTTTTGGATTTATGACCCTCAAGCATTATAGAGATAAAATAAAGGTTTAATCCATAGGAATAAAAACTTAGTTCGTCTATTCTACAAAGAGAAAGTTTCAGGGAACATATAATTTTTAGGCTACGAAGTCATTTTCAAACTTCTAGCTTCATGCATGTAAACAGAATAATGTTTCCTTCAAAAATTAATTGAAACAAAAACCCTTTTCAATTTTTATCTTTATGCATGTCATACTAACTCAAGTAATTATCTTATTTTAAAAAAAAAAAACAAGGCTTCCTCAACTCTTCCAATAGAGTTTCGGCCTTCATAAAACATAGGTTAGAAAATTAATTTTTTTTCAACCTTATAAACACATGCATGTATTTAAAATAGTGATTAAAGTAATTATTTTTCTTAGATTAAAAAAATAACTCAATATCCCTTCAACTTTTTATTAAAATGCTTGAAATCAACATGATAATCAAAGTACCTTTTTTCCTTCAAAAATTTAAAATAAGGTCATTCTCTACTTGGAAAACACATGCATGTTTAAGAGAAATGGTTACAATAATGTGTTTTCCTTGAAAATCAAAGTCAATCTTCCTTAACCCCAATAATTAGGGTTTCAGCCCTATTAAGCAAAATGAGAAGAAAATCTCATTTGTTTGTGTAACTTAAGAGTTTAGAAATTACATGCATTAAGGTTTTAATGACATGTAAGTAAAATTATTTTAACAAAACTCTAACTTTCCCCTACATATCATTTTCGGCCTTAGCAAGTAAAAATGAGAAGGAAAAACTCAATTTTTATACAACTCATGAACTTAAAAACCACATGCATCCAAAGTTCTAAGTCATGCATGTAAAGATTTTTGTAAAAACATCATCCTTTTTGTAACACCCCGTTTTTATGGTTTTTACCATTTTGCTGTTTTTACTGTTTTTCAATTATCGGTTGAATTTTAATTGTTCGTAATTTTTATATTAGATCTAGAAAATGATTTTTAATAAAATAAAATCATAATTATACTCTACCTTATGGTAGAAGCTTACGGTAAAAATTTAGGTTTAAAACTCAGATGAAACCCGGTCTGCATTTTCACTGACAGTAAGATTTTACTGCTCATAAAACCTAATTTTAATTCGTGAACGAGATGAAATTTTTTTATCATATTTGCTACGATATTGGAAGTTTTGAAAATTTTAGCGTAAAAATAAAATATTATATTTGTTGCGGGCGAAAACGTTGAAATGTCTATAGGAAATCTGAGTCAGATGAACTAAAAGAGTCAGCAACGGAGCTGAGATGACTTATGTGACTGAGATGATGAGCATCTATGACGATCCTATCTGAATCATAATGGCCATAATGGCTCATAAATGCCTTAGGATATTTTTGCATAGAAAGGACCATTTTGCCCCTATTTTCACATGGAAACTACAAGTTTGCCATCATGCAATTTTCCCAATTATCCCTAGAAACCCACGGCCCCAACACTTAAGACCACACTTGGTCATTCATTTCACTTCATTTGTTCATGTTATTCTTCAAAAACTTGAAAAAAACTCTTAAGTTCTTCATCTTAAATTTTCAAAGGAAGTAGTAGATCTTGATCATTTCTTCAAATTCCAAAGGTATAATCTTCTAATCCATGATCATACCTTCCTTTCCTTTCACAAATTTTATTCATATCTCAAGTTTTCACAAATTTCAAATTCTTAGATCTAGAACTTCAAAAATCTCTAGAAAATCATAGAAAAATCCTTTTAAGGTGATTCCAATTTCTATGATCTTCACATGACTTGTGTTTTCATCATCTAAGAGCTTTAAAAATTTAGAGATCCCTTGCTATTTCTTCCTAGCTTGGCCGAACCATGCTCAAAATGGGTTTGGTGGTTTTTCTTCATTTTTAACTTGTTGTTTTGTTGATTGTTCATGGCTAGGTTTTGGTTGTGCAAAACCTTGAGCTCTAGGTGAACATCATCCTCTTGTTGCTTGAGTTTCAAGTGATCATCAAAGGTATGGGGGAGATTACCATCATCCTACCTTAGGGTAGACATGTTGATGGTTTAATTAGTGTCATTTAGTGTAAATAGTCTTGTAAATCATAAGTGTGAAATTTATTGTCTTACATATGTGTGATCCTCTTGGAAGGATTGATTGATGTTTGTGTTGGTAGTATAATTATTATTGATGTTGAATATGACTATATGATGCATGAGTATTTGAGAAAATTGTCTAAAACAATTATTTAGGCCATTCGGCCTTGGCTGTTTAATTGGGTTGCATGATGATTTAAATTGGTTGAATAATTTTTATGAGGAGTGAATGAATACATAAGAATATAGAAATTGGTTTGGATTGATTTGGATGTGTATGTTGAAAGTTATGATATTTTAGTCATTTCATTATGATTGTGATCACTAGTGTGCTTTAATTCCTTTCATCTCATGAGTATGCAAATATAAGAATTATGAATTTTTGAACCTCTCTTTATTATTTTTAGGCTGAGCGGATGAATATCTTATTTGATTTATAATTATAAAATGGTATTTTATAATTTAGTATCAAATAATATTTTTCTTTGACTAAGAAATATTCTAGTGAGAAAATATAATTATTTTGGGGGTTTATAAAGGGTAAAATTTATTTATGAAACAACCTGATTTTAATATAACACATATTTCATTAAAAGCTGATTTTTTTAAATTTCTAGTCGCACCCTCTATTTTACTGCATACACCCCCTCTCTTTTGATTTAACCCCTACAATGTACAAACGGCAGACCCAAAAACAAAGAAGTAAAGGAGACTTCTTCTTCTTTCTTTTTCATCAGAAGCTCCTTAAGCTTCTTCTTCAAACCCTAGACCTCCATCAAGCCTTCATCTTCCACCTTTCAAGCTTGAAATTCGGCCAGACAAGGAACAAGGGGGTTGAACAACTCAACCACAATTCTATTCTTGCAGAGACACCATTTCTCCTTCCTCTCTTCCCTCTTCAATTTTCAGCTCACACACACACCTCACCACCTCACTTCTCCTCTTCTCTTTTCTTCCATAACCATTATGAAACATACACCACTTCCTTTATGAAGAGAGCTTGAAGCAACTACTCTTGAAAGCAAGGAGAAACCAAAACAGAATTGGGAGGAACTTTCAAGGAGATCAACCTCTACTGTTCTAATTCCCACTTTTTGCTTATGTGAGTTTCCTTAGTTAGTGCTTGGTAACCATAAATCCAAGCTTAGGAATTTTAAATTTGATATTATTGTTTGATTTCTGAATTGCATGTTGATTATATGGTTTTAAATGAATGCAGAATTGTGTTGTAGAATATTCAATTTACATGCATGTATTCTGTTTGTTAAAAGTTCTAAAAGAAGCTGCTGATCTGACAAACCCGTATAGACATATGTATAATATTTTATCTGTAACTATTTCTATAGTGCTCTGTTTGGTATGATTCTTATTTTGTTAGAAAGTAGACTCGAAATGCTACACTTTAGACACTGATTTTGCTGTTTTGCATTGAGTATTGATGGAGAAAAACCTGTTACAAGTTAGGGTATTGCTGCTGTCCTGTTTTCTGAGTGCAGGGGCTTTCCGGTAAAAACTGTAATTTTATAAAGACGCTTTTCCAAAAGTCAAATTTTATTCATAAAGTAAACTTGATTAGCTTTCCAGGGAGGGGTCTTTTGTTTGAATCCGATTTCGTTTGGTATTTTAATAAAATCATAGAAGTTAACTGAAAACTGCTGAAATTCTACTTATGTTGTTGATGCATTATCCCTTGTTGAATACTTGATTGAGAGATTATATATTGTTCATGTGAATGGTTTATATGTTTTGCTTTAGATCATTAGTTTTTAAGCTATAAATTGATATGTGAGTTAAGTTATTTAATATTATGAAGAAATGAATGTGAAACACCATTTGGCATCCAAAGGTAGTAACCATGCTAATTCTACTCTTGAATCGAATTAGAATGGTTATCAATGACATTTCAGATGTCAAGTACAGAAGTCCTTTCAGTTTGGAAGGCAAGTATAGAGTCCTTCCCGTTTGGAAGGCAATCACAGAGTCCTTTCAGTTTGGAAGGCAAGTAAGTAAGTGCAAAGCAAGTGGGACACCGCTTGTGGTCATAGACGTATGTCCTGCCTTACAGTATAGAGCTGGTTCCTCTTAAGTACCTCGGTGCGCGGGGAGCAGCGAAGTGTTAGTTCCTCTTAAGTACTTCGGTGCGCGGGGAACAATAATGTTTTTCACTGACAAAATTAAAAAGGAATGTCCAAATGAGTAGTTCACAAATATTATGAATGACATGATGATACCAGGATTAAACCCAAAGCTAGTCCCTCTTAAGTACCTTGGTGCGTGGGGGGCAGCAATGATGTTTATACCTGATGATATGTATAAGTTTACTAATATATGTATATGTGTGGGACTGAGTGCTCTGTTTGCAGGGAATTCACTGAGATTTCATATCTCACCCCCTCACCCTTTTGTTTCAGGTTAATCCCTCCTATGTTGGAGAACTGTGAAGTATCCCCGGAAATACTTGGCAGTTGTTCCAATGTAAGCTCTCTTTTATGGAAGATGTCACCGGATCGGAGTTAAGAGTCATAACATCATTGTTTACTTTCTAAGTATAATTTGAAAATGTATGAGATATTTTTATATATTATATATGAGATCTTTAGCGAAAAGCTAATTTCAGTGTATCTTATGTTTTGTATCTAGTAGTATCCTAATGTACTTTGGGGTATTACAATGACCCATTAATCATATAAAAAACTGAATTAACTAGATATTTGCATGTGATTAACCAAATATTTACATGATTATGGAAAATAAGTTTCATATAACACAATAACCATATAATGAACTGAATTAACAAAAAATTTACACATGATTAACCACGGTGTCAACTTTGGGTGTCAAATCCAAGTGTTCACCTATCATTACTCTTTGAAGAATCTGAACACTCTTCTTATTCTCTCAAAGAAGCCTCACCACCACCATCACCTCCATTCCACCAAAACCACTACAAACCACCACCAATCTACATCATTCTCCTCCTCATTTCAGTTTCTAACAAAAATACCACCACACTCCTCTTAAACCAATCCAAAATCTGAGCATGCAAACATCTCTTCTTCACCTTCAAAATTGGTCATGGAAGGCTTTAGGTTTAGATGCAAGTTCTTCTTTTTCTAGCTACAAAAGTGAGCTAATTAAGGAGATAAGAAGCTACTATTCTCACCATTCCAAGGGCTAGGAAGCAAAGGAAGAAATTGATAGATTGATAATTGGGAGAATTTCTCTAAGATCAAGAGTGACAGAGGAAATCACCAATTCTTCATTTTCTAGCTTCAATCAAGTGAGTTCCCTTAGTTTTAGTGCTTGGTAACCATAAATCCAAGCTTAGGAGTTGTTGATAAATGCTTTAATTGGTTGATTTTCTATTTGTATGTTGACTATGAGAAGATTGAACATTGGAATGAGTTGCATATTGATGTTATAATCTGTTTTATTTGCATGCATGTGAAATGTTTGTGAAATGTCCTAGATGATGTTGCTGTCCTGAAAACTCGTATGGATATATGTTCAGTGTTTTGCTTATAACTATTTCTTCAGAACTCCTTTGTTTATGATTCTTGTTTTGTTAGAAACTAGACTCGATTCGCTACAGTTTAGGCACTAAGTTTACTGTTTTTCACTGAGTATTGATGAAGAAAAACCTGTTACAAGTTAGAGGACAGTTGCTGTCCTGTTTTTCGAATGCAGTAGAATGTTGATTAAAATTGTACTTTTTTGAATGCTTTTTCCCAAAAATAAAATTATATTTATAAACTAGACTTATTTAGCTTTCCATATAAGGGTCTTTTGGCTAAATCCGACTTTGTTTGGTATTTTAATAACATCATAGAATCCGACTGAAAACTGCAGCAATTCTGCATATGTTGCTAATCCATGTTGTTGTAATGCTGTGTTTTCAATTGGGAATTTCCTATTAATAGTAGTATTGTATTCTAATTGAGAGATTATATAATGTTCATGCGAATGGTTTATATGTTTGTTTTAGGTCATTAGTTATTAAGCTATAGATTGATATATGAGTTAAGTTATTCAATGTTATGATGAAATGAATGGGAAACACCATTTGGCATTCAAAGGTAGTAACCATGCTAATTCTACTCATGAATCGAATTAGAATGGTTATCAATGACATTACAAATGTCAAGTACAGAAGTCCTTTCAGTTTGAAGGCAAGTATAGAGTCCTTCCCGTTTGGAAGGCAATCACAGAAGTTCATTCATTTTGGAAGGCAAGCAAGTAAGTGCAAAGCAAGTGGGACGCCGCTTGTGGTCATAGACGTATGTCCTGCCTTCCAGTATAGAGCTGGTTCCTCTTAAGTACCTTGGTGCGCGGGGAGCAGCGAAGTGTTAGTTCCTCTTAAGTACTTCGGTGCACGGGGAACAACAATGTTTTTCACTGACAAAATTAAAAAGGAATGTCCAAATGCGTGATTTACAAATATTAATGAATGATATGATGATATGTATAAATTTACTGATATATGTATATGTGTGGGACTGAGTGCTCTGTTTGCAGGGAATTCACTGAGATTTCATATCTCACCCCTCACCCTTTTGTTTCAGGTTAATCCCTCCTATGTTGGAAAACTGTGAAGTATCCCCGGAAATACTTGGCAGTTATTCCAACGTAAGTTGTTTCTGTTATGGAAGACGTTGTCGGATCGGAGTCAAGAGTCATATTGTCATTGTTTAGTCTCTAAGTATAACTTGAAATGTATGAGATTTATTTATATATATATGAGTGGTTTAGCGAAAAGCAAATTTCAGTGTATCCTGTGTTTTGTATCTAGTAGTACCCTAATGTACTTTGGGGTATCACAACAGTCCTATTCCCCAAGGTTCCCGAAAGACTCGACCAGCTCTGATACCACTAATGTAACACCCCCTTGGGTGTTACATATCTAACTCCTTTCGAAAATGAAAAAAAAATGCTGGTTTTGCTTTCGGAAAAATTAATTTACTTTAAGTCAGAAAACTCGGGTGCAAAAAGTTTCTTTCTGAATACTTCGGAAAAGTGATACACACGTCACAAAAGTAAAATCACATTATACTTGAATAAAGATTTAGAGTTTTTACAAAAATTTCGACAGAGTCTCCTCTGTAATTCCAACATCCCAAACAAAAACACCTGCTAATATATTTATATTTTCATCCAAAAGAAAGGCTATCCGAGCCATAAACATACATACTATCATAAATCAGCAAAGTCTTAAAAACCTAAGCTGGTCGTTCTAAAAGACATTCATAAACACAACAGTAAACCAATAAAAGACTCTCAGAGTCATAATACATATAACTATGACCTTCTCCAAATAAAATTGACTCGATAAACTAAGCTGGTCGTAGTATGAGACTCTTACTGGAAAAGACCCCATGGTTATTCTAGTAAATCAACTTTCTTCAAAAATTGGGACCAATCCCTCCGAGTGGGACATAGAACCCCTTTGCATCATCGGTACACTAAAAACAGAATACCACAAAAAGAAACAAAACAGAAATAATGCAAAGGTGAGATACCAATATATGAGTTTTATATAGCAGCCACATACACGACTCTCACACAATAACATACAATATATAACAATAAATACTTCACATAACATTATAACTATAATCACAGGGATTCATTCCCGACAATCAAATGCATTTTGTAAAACTTTTCATGTCACTTCAATACTCACTATCTCTTTCCTAATTCTCCGGAGATCCTAACTTCCCTTCGTCAAGCATGATAGGATCGCGATAATGCCTATAACACAATTGTTTTGCGTTGGGTCAGCCTCTCATGGGTCCGATCCCCAATTGTTCTAGGATATCGCATCTCACCTAAATAATACAGAACAGTTCCTGATTGAGTACATTTCGAGCAGGGTAACCGAGTTCCACGACCCGAGATTGCAGCCCCGAGCATTTCGTGGATTTCGAACCCGAATGTCCTTGAAGACCCAAAAACTAAAGGAGCCATCTTTGGTCCATAACTATTCAGTTTGTCAGTTCACCCTTTGTGAAACTATAGCTCGATACACAATGGCACGTTTGCCACAACGGCACATAGGCCAGACTATGCATGTAAAACAATGGTTTTTCGTTTTGTTTTTCTTTTTCGCATTGTTCTTTCTTCGTCGAGGTTGAAAGCTCCCGACTACTTTTATTCAGGTATTAAATACATTTTAACACCAACTCAAGATCTTGAAAATCTCTTTCTCATTTCGAACACTAGCCCGACGTCTCGGAAATCTAGGTTCTCCCAGCAGGAACACTAGTCCAGCTTCTCGGTAATCCGAATACAGCCCAATATCTCGGCAATCCATATTCAGCCCGAATCTTAGCACCGGAAATCTAGGTCCTTTCCTTTCCTCAAAAACTCAAATAGGAACTCTAGCCCATACTTCGGCAATCCAGGTCTAGCCCGTAATTTCGGCAATCCAGGTCTAGCTCGTCGTTTCGGTAATCTAGGTCCTTTCCACTTGGATTTTCGTTCAGTGTAAACTAAATCTAAAAACAAAAGTTCAAAAGTTTCTCAACTTTGTAACATAAATACTTTTCGTTCTTGTAAATACACTTTCATAGAAAATTTTGTCCTCTAAAATCCATTTTCTGAAAACTTAGAAAACCATTGAAATCTTTTCGCAACTTTAAACCAAATATAAAACTCTTGCAATTGAATTTATCAAAGATAGCATTTTCTCTAAACGTTTCCATTTTTGAACAACTTTTTGTAAAACCTAAAAGAAAATATTTGTTTTCCAAAGACTTTTCCCTTCAAAATTCTTTTAAACCTTTTCATAAATTTTTGATGTTTTTCCATGTTCTTTCTCTTCCTAAACTTTAATCTATTTCCATACTTTCATCATTTGAATTTTCTTCTCACTTTCTAAACAAAACATCACTTTTTCAATATTTCTGAGTTAAGGTATTTTAATGACTTAATCTTTATTAACAAGCAATGACCAATGTCATGCCTCAGACAATCACTGTCAAACAATTCAACATATAATATATTTTCAACAGTCGACTAATGGCAACACAATATACTTTAAATCAACACAAACAAATAATATAACTAAGTATATGACTACTAGGAACTCCTCAGGCAAACTCCCTTTACCTTTGAAGACCAGAAAGGATCATTCATTCCGGGTTCCACAGTTTCCTTACTACTTCACAAAATTTCTCAAGATTGAACACCCACTGACGACTTGACTTGACGTTACAGATTACTCTGACACTTTGCAACATGTGCAGACCGCTCTCTAAAACACAAATTCTGTCTTCCCCAACCAAACGCAACCACGGCAACATCCCAGAGAGTGAGTCAAAGCATTTTCACAACCAGACAAAACACATAATCAGCTACTCATCATCAAACGCTCACTCTAAGTGATTTTAAATATTCAATTTCACAAAATAGAGCTAACTTCAATAAAAAATCAGATTTGGGACTTCAGGGTCCATAAATCAATTTGGGGAAAACTCATTTTAACTAAAGAATAATGAAATTGGTTTAGGGAAACATTAATTCACAGTCCCAATTGCAAAACAAGTGTTAATTTCACACTTTGAAACTGAATCCAAAATATTAGGGTTAGGGTTTCAAAATTAGTTAGGGGATTTTTCAACTAGAAGAGATTAGGGGTAAAACACTTACCCAAGGTGAAGAGGAGAGGAAACGGGGGCCAAACGTGGTTGCGGCAGCTCCGGCGATGCGGCGGCAGCGGCGACAAACGGTGGTTCGAGGTGGTTCTACATCAACCAGGGTAAAAAGAGATCAAAGAAAGCATAGAAAAAGGAGGAATGAAGATCTAATACTCAAGAGTGGTGAAACCACCATGAATGGCGCTTACCATGGTGAGCGATGGAGGTTCGACGGAAAACGGTGGCGGCTCTGTTTTGCTGCTTTGGCGATGCGTGCAGGGACGCAAAGCGGGTCGTCTCCTCCTCGTGCGGCGGCCGGCTGGGCTGTGCAGGGGTGGCGTTTCCATGGGAGGAAGAAGGAGATGGAGTTTGAGAGAGTGAGATGTGTGGGAGGAGGATAATTAGAAGAAACTGGGATTTGTTTCCAGCTCCAATTATGGAGATCAAGACCAGGACTGGGGCCTCGGATACCATGATTGTAATGATTGTAATTGAAATTCGGATCTGTCCTGAAACTATCCCAAATTGATGGATCCGAACAAAGAATTTGAGAATCCCTAAGCTCTTTGGCCGTCAGTGTGCCAACGGCCAAAGCAGATGATGAAGATGATGCACGCATAAGTTGGCAAGGTTGAAATTGTTCTAATCGGCCTACCCTCATGATTGTGGTTGATGATGTGTGGCATAGGGAGTGTGTTTCAGGTGGGTCGGGAGGAATGGCACGACGGCAAAGAGACAATGGCGCGGCGGCAAGGTTACTGTGGCCGCGATGGAGCCTTTTGGAGAAGAAGGGTTTATGTTTTTGTAGAAAATGGGAGAAATGGAAAACAAAATTGAGGATGGGTGGAGGAAGATGAAAAGTGACTAATTTGTGGAAAGATAAAATTTGATATTTTGTTAGTTTTTAATTAAATTAAATTAAATTAAATTAATTGAAACGATGTTGTGGTGAAATTTGATTGAGTGTTTGTGTAAAAGTATTTTCCACTGTCAGTGCATAGAACTTAATCTAAGAAATTAAATTGTTAATTATAAAACATTGTTAGTATTTAATTCTTATATTATCAATCATTCATGATGTTCCACGTCATTAAAAATACTTGATTTCATCTGCCAAAACAAATATTTTACTTATATAATAACTATCTTAAAAATTGGGATTTAATTGGTATACACTGACAGTGTAAATTTTTTAACACTGTCAACCAATCAGAAATTGACACATTATTATAAATCTTTGATTCTTATCCTAACCACCTTAAAAGTCATTGATGTGACCAAGACATGGATCACTAACATTTTTAGGATCTTTCTTTGATTCCAATTGCTAAAAATTCAAGATCAACAACAATCAAGAACACAATTCAAAAGAAACTTGATGTTCAAGTGAAGAATCAAGTGAAACCAAAAGGAGTAGAAGAGAAACACAATTTATATATGAACTAGAAAGTAAGTTGCAAGAAGTAAATTGCAAGAATTAAAGTGCAAGAATTAAAGAACAAAAGTAGAAAATGGAAGAGGTAGAGAAGAAGGAGAATGGCGCCACAATTGAATCATCTTGGAGAAGAAGATTGAATTGATAAGCCAAAGGAGGATTCACCACTTGAATATGGAAATTCAAGATAAGAATCAATTGGTTCAACTATTGAACCTAGAAGAGGAGAACACTCAACTCTCTCTAGAAATCTCAAGTGTGAGAAAACTCAACTGTATTGAAACTTGTAAAATGATTTACATGAAGCCTATTTATATGCTCATCCTACTTAAGGTGCAAGCTAGTCTAACTTGAAGTGCAAGCTACTCTTACTTAAGGTGCAAGTAGCGCCCCTTTTCCTCTTCCACCTAAGTGTGGGTTTTGTTTTGGGCTTAATGTCTCCTACTCTTATGCTATGGCCCAATAGCCCAATTCCTAAACTAGTCCTAAGTGCTTTTTGAATAAGCACTTTTGTTACATGAACTCTACTCTATACAAGAGTCCTAATCCCTACCTTTATTACAAGAATTCTACTCTATACAAAGGTCCTATGCCCTATCCCTAACTAGATATCTTGGACTCTTCTTAGTCTTGACCTTGTTATGGGTCCATGTGAGTCTTCAATGCTAGGTCCTTTACTTTGTGAATCCATGTCCATATCAGTCATCAATTTCATGATTTTCTATTGGTTGTTAGTGTAAAAATCTTTACACTGACAGTGCATAGAAATTAAACTCTAAAAATTATTCATTTGATCGTGTATGATTGATGGTTAGTGTAACAAACTTTACATTGACGACAATATATCAAAATTAAAATTTATTTAGTTTTTAATTCTCATATTTTGTAGTTTAATATATGGTAAAATTTAAAACATCCCATCCAACTATAGTCACTGTGCAACATACCCCCAGCATTTAGCCTGTGTTTGGTTATGAGAAGAAAAGGAAAAGAGAGAAAGAGGTGAGAAAGAGTATGTGAAGAGAGAAAGATGTGAAAAATAGAGTAGATTTGATGTATTGTTTGGTATAAGAGAAAGGGAGAAGAATAGGATTGAAAGAAGTGTGTTTTCTCTCTACCCTTTGTTTAGTTGGATAGAAAGTGAGAAGAGAGAAATGTAATTATTTTTAAAAAGACAAAAATACCCATAACTTAAAGACAAATATCAAATATTTTAATTTCAATAATTAAGTTAATATAAATAATCAAACAGTTTAAGCAAATTTAATTTATTTTAACTAATAAAATTTATTAGTTTAAAAAAATTACCTTATTGATTTCAATTTAATTATTAAATTATTTTAACTAATAAAATTTATCTGCTCCACTTTTAGCACATTTCCATTTTAATTTTGTTGCACAAGCATTTGGGAGATACACATTTTTTATCAAGATAAATATAATACACATTCAATACCTAAAAAAAGTATAATATATCTATATCTAGTTTTCTTACATATCATATTATATATAGTTGTGTGAAGAAAAAACGTATTATATGTTATTACTTTAAAATGTGAAATTACAAGGAAAATATATTACTCCTCTCGAGTAATTAATGTGATGGTCTTAAATTAATTTGTTCTCCCTCTTTTATTTTTCATATTCAAGTCAAACTTACTGTATACTAATTAATGAGTCAACAAATATAAAAGAGGAACTAATATGTGGTTTCATTTATTAATTGCTAACAATCAAGATTATTAATACCAAATTGGAGTTTTATTTTTTGAATTTTTGAATTTATTTTCTATTCATAAACTAATATAATATAAAGTGTATAATTAAATGAAATTTCAAATTTGTGAGCTTGGTTTAAGGTCTTAATTTTGTCAAATCCTCTTTATCATTTTTCTACAATGTATGTAGCCACTCACAATCATCATATATCTAATAGAAGAAATACTTCACTTTAAATATGTTTTACAAATACAATTACATTGTCATAGTGCAATATACCCCCAGAATTTAAAATTTGTAAGAAAGTCCCCTTGATATTTCCAAATTGTTATTACCCTCCAACTACATACGTATAACAAAATTACTTGCTGTAACTCCCAACTTAATTAATGTCTTAACTCTCAAATTTTCTAAACGACTTGTGCATCTATTTCTTTTCGAAGGACATGGCCTATCAAAATAATTCAGCTCTCCCTGTAACATCCGTTATTTTATGTGTGGTTATGTATGATGTTTAGATTTAAGGTTTGGATTGTATAACTGAGAGGTGATTTGAGGTATAGAGACCAGCTAGGGTTTCCGGTTAGTGTCCTTTAGATAATTGAAGGTGGAACAAAATTTTGGAGTTAAAGAAGAGATTAGGCATTTTTGATGGTTATAAATTGTTTATTAGGTCCTAAGGAGCCTATATCTCAAATTTGGGGTCAATCAGATATCGAACGGACCCTGAACGTAAAGAGTTGACTTTCTGGTCAAAAGTCAACGCTCAAGCGTGGCAAACATCACGCTCGAGCGTCCACAATGCGCTCAAGCGTGGGTGTGTCCACGCTCAAGTGCCCAAGTCAACCAGACAAGGGCCATGCTTTGACTTGCTACGTGTCAACGGGCGCTGACGTGGCAGCCTCTGAGTGGTTGCATGGCTGCGGTGGTTTTCACGCTCAAGCGTGAAATGGTCCACGCTCAAGCGTGACCACGCTCAAGCGTGAAAAATTCCACGCTCGAGCGTGGCAGCGTGAATCAGAAAAATAAAAAAGGGCTTAAGTGACACAAAGTCACTTAAACCATAGGAAAGAAACGAGGCAGAGAGCAGAGAGCAGAGAGCATAATTCTGAAAACTGAGAGGAGCTTATAGAGAGAGAAAGAGAGAGAGTTTAGTGAGAGAGAGGAGTTCTTGAGTGAGTGTGACTTGCCCGATCGTCCTTTCGCAAAATGGAGTACGTGGTTGCGATCGTAGTGACGATACCTTCATTCTCCTCTTCCCCGTTTCTTCAATAGTCGAAGGTAAATTGTTCCCGTTTATACCGAAAGTCGTTTCGTTACGTTTATCTTTATATCTTTCGTTTCGGTTATCGGAATTCGATTCCGTCTTCGAGGATGAACTCGTGGTAACGTGTGCTTCGTAATGTGATGCTTAGGTGAATTTTTGGAAGCTCCGAGGCCCTAGAACCGTGCTGGGCAGAATTGAATTCGTGGAGGAAATGCTTGTTTCGTCTCGTTTCGTTCATCGTACGACTCTCCAGGTGGGGGAAAGAAACCATTTAACGTCGGAAACGGCGCAGTTACATTTAGTTCGATAATGGCGTAGGGCGACCTAAACCCTACTCGAGAGCGAGTAACGGACAATGTCCATGTCACATTGGGGACTACTTAGTGGTACCAATGATGATATTGAAATTGTGCGTTTATCGTCGTTACGATAAAAATGTATTATTTTATTATTTTATTATTTTATGACTGGCTGTTGTGACTGCTTGAATTAGTTGCGTTGATATGATGATTGTAATACCCCAAAGTACATTAGGGTACTACTAGATACAAAACATAGGATACACTGAAATTTGCTTTTCGCTAAACCACTTATATATATATATATATATATATATATATATATATATATATATAATCTCATACATTTTCAAAAATTATACTTAGAGACTAAACAATGACAATATGACTCTTGACTCTGATCCGGCAACGTCTTCCATAACAGAAACAGCTTACATTGGAACAACTGCCAAGTATTTCCGGGGATACTTCACAGTTCTCCAACATAGGAGGGATTAACCTGAAACAAAAGGGTGAGGGGTGAGATATGAAATCTCAGTGAATTCCCTGCAAACAGAGCACTAAGTCCCACACATATACATATATTAGTAAACTTATACATATCATCAGGTATAAACATCATTGCTGCCCCCCACGCACCAAGGTACTTAAGAGGGACTAGCTTCGGGTTTAATCCTGGTATCATCATGTCATTCATAATATTTGTGAACCACTTATTTGGACATTTCTTTTTAATTTTGTCAGTGAAAAACATTGTTGTTCCCCGCGCACCAAAGTACTTAAGAGGAACTAACACTTCGCTGCTCCCCGCGCACCGAGGTACTTAAGAGGAACCAGCTCTATACTGTAAGGCAGGACATATGTCTATGACCACAAGCGGCGTCCCACTTGCTTTGCACTTACTTACTTGCCTTCCAAAATGAAAGGACTTCTGTGATTGCCTTCCAAACGGGAAGGACTCTATACTTGCCTTCCAAACTGAAAGGACTTCTGTACTTGACATCTGTAATATCATTGATAACCATTCTAATTCGATTCATGAGTAGAATTAGCATGGTTACTACCTTTGGATGCCAAATGGTGTTTCACATTCATTTCTTCATAATATTAAATAACTTAACTCACATATCAATTTATAGCTTAAAAACTAATGATCTAAAGCAAAACATATAAATCATTCACATGAACAATATATAATCTCTCAATCAAGTATTCAACAAGGGATAATGCATCAACAACATAAGCAGAATTTCAGCAGTTTTCAGTTAACTTCTATGATTTTATTAAAATACCAAACGAAATCGGATTCAAACAAAAGACCCCTCCCTGGAAAGCTAATCAAGTTTACTTTATGAATAAAATTTGAATTTTGGAAAACTGTCTTCCTGACATTACAGTTTTTACCGGAAAGCCCCTACACTCAGAAAACAGGACAGCAGCAATACCCTAACTTGTAACAGGTTTTTCTCCATCAATAATCAATGAAAAACAGCAAAATCAGTGTCTAAAGTGTAGCATTTCGAGTCTAATTTCTAACAAAATAAGAATCATACCAAACAGAGCACTATAGAAATAGTTACAATTAAAACATTATACATATGTCTATACGGGTTTGTCAGATCAGCAGCTTCTTTTAGAACTTTTAACAAACAGAATACATGCATGTAATTTGAATATTCTACAACACAATTCTGCATTCATTTAAAACCATATAATCAACATGCAATTCAGAAATCAAACAATAATATCAAATTTAAAATTCCTAAGCTTGGATTTATGGTTACCAAGCACTAACTAAGGAAACTCACATAAGCAAAAAGTGGGAATTAGAATGGTAGAGGTTGATCTCCTTGAAAGTTCCTCCCAATTCTGTTTTGGTTTCTCCTTGCTTTCAAGAGTAGTTGCTTCAAGCTCTCTTCATAAAGGAAGTGGTGTATGTTTCATAATGGTTATGGAAGAAAAGAGAAGAGGAGAAGTGAGGTGGTGAGGTGTGTGTGTGAGCTGAAAATTGAAGAGGGAAGAGAGGAAGGAGAAATGGTGTCTCTGCAAGAATGGAATTGTGGTTGAGTTGTTCAACACCCTTGCTCCTTGTCTGGCCGAATTTCAAGCTTGAAAGGTGGAAGATGAAGGCTTGATGGAGGTCTAGGGTTTGAAGAAGAAGCTTAAGGAGCTTCTGATGAAAAAGAAAGAAGAAGAAGAAGTCTCCTTTACTTCTTTGTTTTTGGGTCTGCCATATTATACATTGTAGGGGTTAAGTGAGAAATTTTTATTTAACCAATAGGGCTAGACTTCCTTGATAGGCATTGGTCACTTGTAAAATTTTAAATAAAGATAAATACTATGGTTTAAATTAAGTAGTGTGCTAATCATATTTATGCATAGAATGAGAGGGAATATGATTGTTCATGTATTGAAATTAAATCTAAGTGAGGGTGATATGTGACCCTAGATTATTTCTAGAGTACTACTAATTAACCCAATACATTTGGTGTATAAATATATATAAAATTACATTCCTTCTCTAAAAAAAAAAATCAATTACTTCACTAATAAAACAGATCCTAAATTGTACATTTATGAATTATATAAGGATTTAAAACACTTATGATAAAGTCATAGAAACTAGGATACCCATGAGAAAGGATATTACATTTCTAACCCCCTAAAAAAAAATTTTGCCCTCAAAATTTAGTAAAACCTACTCGAGAGAAATACATTAACAATGATTTCTCAAACAATAACATTTGTTGCCTTAGTAAACTTCCCACCTCATGACAATTAAAAGCATGCAAGTGATAATTGAAAACACAATACTACTTCAGTTTGGATCACATGGCTATATATATACATTTAAAGCGTACAATAAGGCAAATTAGTCTTATGATACAAGTAAGACTTAAGAGTTGCATTTTGGTTCATAGATGGTTTCCTGCAAGATCCTTCGTTTAATGGCTACTAAGCTTCCGCTGCGTACTTTGGTCAAAAGGTTTTGTTTGTATGTTTGAATCTATATCGATGAACTGGTCATAATCATTAACTATTTGGTCATCATTGATACTTAGTTCGCTAGGGTTCAATTATCATACATGACAGATATTCCAATCAACGGCAAGCTGACAGAAACTTTATGACAACAATAATAATAAGAGAGTAAAGCACACAATCTTATTCAAATAGTAGTAGCACTTATTATTCCAATCATTTTAGATATAAATAATTTAGGAAACGAGTCAAATACATATATGCTTATGTACATAAGGATGTGACACACCAGAAATAACTGTTTGGTACCTATTTAGGAGCATAATCAAACCATTGATGCAAGCCAATGATTTTTATCAATCACCCATCTCGAACACGATCAAGAAATGACATATATAATGCTATGGTAGCATATTAAGATATGGACATGTTATAAACACAAGTCTACCCCGAGCATCCCATAATACCCAAGATAGAGCAAAAATATTGCTTTAAATTCTCCAAATATCCTTTTCAGTGAATATATAAATTTAACTTGAAAAGCTTTTTCTAAAACTCGGTTATAAGAAAACCTTTACTGGAATTATTCGGTTTTGAAAACAACATTCAGATTTGAGTAAACTATTCTTTGGAAAGCATAGTTTATCTAGTTTATGAATATAATTAAAATTAGTCCTTCAATTTGTACAGCTCAACAAATGAAGACACTAGCGAACATGCAATCAAAAACATAACCTCTATGTAGTTACAACATGCAAGGATCCATTTACAAATATGGAAGCCTAGAACAATTTCTCTTTTCAAAACAGGTAACAAAACAGTTCAAAGGAATGTTATAATAAATAGTGAGTCAACCGGCACCACATTACAACATACTACACAACTGCTAATCTGATTTAATTATATGTCCCAAACATCTTATGAGGTTCACATTCTCAAAATAAAAGTCTTATGAACTCATCAACTAGTTCAAGAACAAACAAGCATCATGCAGTCCTCTTAAATAAAATTAAAAAGAAGAAATCAGGTACAAGTCATGTATTTGCATGCATTCATTCTTTTCCATTAACAATATAAACCAAGTAATTAACAAGCTCGTTACCATTTACAAACTATGGCATGTAATATCCTCCTCAACAAGGTTTATTTGAAATTTGATTCTGCTTTACCTATATACTAAACCATTTCCCTGAATTTATTAAAGCACATGATAAATTTGGGCCATTGATGATTCTCTGACTTGAAACTAAGAACATACAACAATGCATCTTAAATGATTTACATGTACAACCAAACAAATTAAACCTTCCCAATCTTGCATCAATCATTACACCCCAAGACATCACTAAGGAAGATTAAAAGATTCTCATGCATGGAAGTCAGTTTGACCTAATGTAAAAATAGGAAAGCGATAAGAAAACACAAACATGGATAGATATTTGATCTTAGTGGTAGCTCATATATAATATGAAAAATCGTAGGGTACAAGGCCATAATAGGTATATCACATGCACCATAGGTTAGGTTATGTAAATAAAAACAAAAGCTAAATTATAAACTTTGTTCATGCGGGTTCAAACAGGCCGAGAAGAATTCGATCAGAGTCCAAAAACAAACAACAACTAATACCTAACTGTAGGAATATTGTTGCAGGACAGAGCAGTTACATGCATGTATACATGAAAGGCTTAAGAAGTTTATCAATTATACTTAACATTTTGAAATATAGATTGGAATTAATAACATCTTATATATTCAATTTAGATGATAAAATTGTCATGCAAAATAAAGAATTAAAACATGAAACAAAACCGAATAAGAGAGAAGGATTTGTTCACTTTTAGTGTACATGGTTTTACCCCATTCCACCTAACAAGTCAAAACCGCACAAAGGATGAAAATAACAATCAATCTTATTAGATTCAACGAGAGAAACAGAAAACAATGTGCAAGTCTATCCATTTTTACTACCATCTTAAACAAAACACAATTCAAAAGTCTAAGACATACAAGGCTAATCCATTCGGTTAAATTTCTCAGATAGCAACAATTACTTAGCTTTATACTGAAAAGATAGTGCATGCTTCTTTCATATTTACATATCATATTCAATGGACCTTCATGGTTACAATCAGAAGAATGCATCGAACAAAGCGACCAATTCTCTTTCTATTCTAGAAACAACAGCATATGATAAGAGATAACTTAACATACGTTTATTCTGGCAACCTCAAGTTACCAAGGTGCAACAAAAGAACCTGGGAATAGACACGAGCACCCATTCTTTGCAAGCATCTGAGCTTGCAATGTTCCAATGTGTCCGACTAGAGGGAGAAACTTAAAGATTATAGTAGATACTCCCAAAACATATAGCAGGACGTATCAACAACACATAAGCATTCAAAGGTTACATTATTGCTACTAGCATTTATTTCCAGACTCAGGTAATCTGAATTATCATCTGATATCACACTCAGGCATAACAATTAAACCATACAAAAGGTAAACACTCAGATTATAGGGTATGTAATTGTATTATTACTTTCTTACACTTGCGTAGCAATCACAAGGAAAGAATATAACTGTTTCAATATGATCTACACTATAAGTCTACACAACACAGCAACAACACATGATTCATTGGTTCACATTTCATTTTCTTTTCCTTATCTTATCTGTTGTTACACTGCCAGGCTTGTCAAATTTGAACTCCTGAGGACCAATGTAAAAAGCACAAAAAGAATTTGATTATTCTGAAAATATCTTCTGAAATGAATATATTCGTATTTTGGAAATACAACAATTCATTTAGAAGTGCCATAACATCAGCATTCATAAAAAGAAAGCTTTTAACTTGTATTAGTCAAAAACATTTACTGGCAGATGTACATTAACTTTGGTACTTTTAATAAAATACCTAACAAAGTTGGATTTGAGTAAATGACCACTAAACATATAAGGCAATTTCAAACACATTGACCAGTTAGTACATATTAATCAAAAGCATTAAACTAGTAGCATATTAAATTAGAATCATACACACACATCTCAACAAACTCAATTACCTCTACTAATTTCTTTGGGAAATTGGTTTAAGAAAATAATATATATCATTTATATTTACAAGCATAATCGTTCTTGCACAAGCAAAATTTGTTCAAAATATTTGGCTTACAAGAAATCTTGTTTGGAAATCAATCTTTTGGAAACAATTATGGGAGTTGTCATACTTCACCATTCCTCAAACAAATACCTGAGGCGGCCTACCCCATTAATTTGTATCAGGAATTTAGAAAACTAACAACTTCACAGAACACTTAATCTGACACCCTAAGCCGGATCACTCTAGACTCAACTCACAGTCCGATGGGATCGAACTGTTCTGATACCATAATGTAATACCCCAAAGTACATTAGGGTACTACTAGATACAAAATATAGGATACACTGAAATTTGCTTTTCGCTAAACCACTTATATATATATATATATATAATCTCATACATTTTCAAAAATTATACTTAGAGACTAAACAATGACAATATGACTCTTGACTCTGATCCGGCAACGTCTTCCATAACAGAAACAGCTTACATTGGAACAACTGCCAAGTATTTCCGGGGATACTTCACAGTTCTCCAACATAGGAGGGATTAACCTGAAACAAAAGGGTGAGGGGTGAGATATGAAATCTCAGTGAATTCCCTGCAAACAGAGCACTAAGTCCCACACATATACATATATTAGTAAACTTATACATATCATCAGGTATAAACATCATTGCTGCCCCCCACGCACCAAGGTACTTAAGAGGGACTAGCTTCGGGTTTAATCCTGGTATCATCATGTCATTCATAATATTTGTGAACCACTTATTTGGACATTCCTTTTTAATTTTGTCAGTGAAAAACATTGTTGTTCCCCGCGCACCGAAGTACTTAAGAGGAACTAACACTTCGCTGCTCCCCGCGCACCGAGGTACTTAAGAGGAACCAGCTCTATACTGTAAGGCAGGACAAACGTCTATGACCACAAGCGGCGTCCCACTTGCTTTGCACTTACTTACTTGCCTTCCAAAATGAAAGGACTTCTGTGATTGCCTTCCAAACGGGAAGGACTCTATACTTGCCTTCCAAACTGAAAGGAATTCTGTACTTGACATCTGTAATATCATTGATAACCATTCTAATTCGATTCATGAGTAGAATTAGCATGGTTACTACCTTTGGATGCCAAATGGTGTTTCACATTCATTTCTTCATAATATTAAATAACTTAACTCACATATCAATTTATAGCTTAAAAACTAATGATCTAAAGCAAAACATATAAATCATTCACATGAACAATATATAATCTCTCAATCAAGTATTCAACAAGGGATAATGCATCAACAACATAAGCAGAATTTCAGCAGTTTTCAGTTAACTTCTATGATTTTATTAAAATACCAAACGAAATCGGATTCAAACAAAAGACCCCTCCCTGGAAAGTTAATCAAGTTTAATTTATGAATAAAATTTGAATTTTGGAAAACTGTCTTCCTAAAATTACAGTTTTTACCGGAAAGCCCCTACACTCAGAAAACAGGACAGCAGCAATACCCTAACTTGTAACAGGTTTTTCTCCATCAATACTCAATGAAAAACAGCAAAATCAGTGTCTAAAGTGTAGCATTTCGAGTATACTTTCTAACAAAATAAGAATCATACCAAACAGAGCACTATAGAAATAGTTACAATTAAAACATTATACATATGTCTATACGGGTTTGTCAGATCAGCAGCTTCTTTTAGAACTTTTAACAAACAGAATACATGCATGTAATTTGAATATTCTACAACACAATTCTGCATTCATTTAAAACCATATAATCAACATGCAATTCAGAAATCAAACAATAATATCAAATTTAAAATTCCTAAGCTTGGATTTATGGTTACCAAGCACTAACTAAGGAAACTCACATAAGCAAAAAGTGGGAATTAGAATGGTAGAGGTTGATCTCCTTGAAAGTTCCTCCCAATTCTGTTTTGGTTTCTCCTTGCTTTCAAGAGTAGTTGCTTCAAGCTCTCTTCATAAAGGAAGTGGTGTATGTTTCATAATGGTTATGGAAGAAAAGAGAAGAGGAGAAGTGAGGTGGTGAGGTGTGTGTGTGAGCTGAAAATTGAAGAGGGAAGAGAGGAAGGAGAAATGGTGTCTCTGCAAGAATGGAATTGTGGTTGAGTTGTTCAACACCCTTGCTCCTTGTCTGGCCGAATTTCAAGCTTGAAAGGTGGAAGATGAAGGCTTGATGGAGGTCTAGGGTTTGAAGAAGAAGCTTAAGGAGCTTCTGATGAAAAAGAAAGAAGAAGAAGAAGTCTCCTTTACTTCTTTGTTTTTGGGTCTGCCATATTATACATTGTAGGGGTTAAGTGAGAAATTTTTATTTAACCAATAGGGCTAGACTTCCTTGATAGGCATTGGTCACTTGTAAAATTTTAAATAAAGATAAATACTATGGTTTAAATTAAGTAGTGTGCTAATCATATTTATGCATAGAATGAGAGGGAATATGATTGTTCATGTATTGAAATTAAATCTAAGTGAGGGTGATATGTGACCCTAGATTATTTCTAGAGTACTACTAATTAACCCAATACATTTGGTGTATAAATATATATAAAATTACATTCCTTCTCTAAAAAAAAAAATCAATTACTTCACTAATAAAACAGATCCTAAATTGTACATTTATGAATTATATAAGGATTTAAAACACTTATGATAAAGTCATAGAAACTAGGATACCCATGAGAAAGGATATTACAATGATTGATGACTGATGCTGAGTGTTGATATATCATATGAAAATTATTATTATTATTATTATTATATTGGAGTTGATGCCATGATTGATATGATGACATGATGCCATGATTAACTTGATGATTTGATGAAAATATGTTATGATGTCATGAGTGTAATGGTTATGAGTAGAGTTTGAATAAGTGATGAGATATGATGAGCATTGGTGACGTATTGGGGAAATCATACTTTATGTGTTAGTAGTGCCTAACCGAGACGATTGATTTTATACGATGACGAGATTTTATCGAGGTTATTTATGAGGTGATGATGAGCGGTTATGGCACTAGGGGGTGACCTGAAACATGGTCTGTGATATGTGGACCTGAAACATGGTCGTTTTGTGGACCTGAAACATGGTCGTTGGGGTCTATTCCTCGGAGGGAGAATTCCCGGGGTCTAGGCTAACGGCGGACCGTCCCAGACATGATTTCATTTTAGTTGCAGCTATAGTTCATGCGTTGCATGAGCACCCTGGCCGTGGTCCAGAGGTGTGCACCGGTTGTGTAGCTATAGTGCCATTGCTTTGCATGGGCACCCTCCAGCCGCGGACGAGGGTGTGCGCCGGGGCCTCTGGGACGTGTCGATTGTTGTGATATCCGGATATGGCCGACTACCTGAGGAGATTCATACACATTTGCATTGCATCATGATGGGGGTAGAGGAAAAGACCCTAGATGTGAATTGAGGATGCTTGTGTTATATATATATATATATATAAACTATATTTTGGGAGATGGATGTTTATCGTGCTGTTATAGAATTAAATGTCGCTAAACCCTTTCCACGTTTGATGTTATATGGCTTCTTATCCCCTTTTCTTTTGTTGTATGCTTGTATATATATGTTTTGTATAACAGATCCAGATCGTGTTGATGGCGCACTGGGATCACCCGTGGATGACTCAGGATCCGGGGTTCCCCCTCTCGGGGACCTTTGAGGTTGAGTGTTTAGATCCGAACGGGTGGCTCGTGGACCCAGTCACCCGCTTCGTTGTGTATACGGGTCCTACGTCCCTCACCTCCGGGTTCGGACAGGGAGCGCCGATAGGATTCGTCGGTACGTTCCGTGTTGGCACTACCCTTCCTTTCCAGGTAGGATAGCCAGATGGACACATACCGCCGATGCCGCCGATGCCAGGCATGGCCCCAGATCCCTTCATGGTACCCTTTGAGGTACTAGTTCCAGGACTCGCACCGGCACCAGCACCAGGACCCGAGTTGGCACCTATCCAGGAGGAGGAACCGGTTGCCCCCGCCCAGGACCTGGCACCCCTTCCAGAGGTACCCGCGCCTCCAGAGGTCCGGGCTATGGTTTCAGAGTCTTCTCGAGTGTCTACCAGACAGTTTCATCCCCGTGATAGTAGACTTTACCGACAGAGATTTCAGAGGCAGTCAGACAGGAGCTCGTCCAGTGAGAGCGGAGGAGTGTCCGGACCTGCCGGACCACGGGATGCGGACGAGGGTGGTAGTATTTGATGGCTCGGGCCAGTGCCATCTGCATAGGTGTGAGTGAGGTTTTGTTGTATTTTGAGAGGGGACAGGGTGTGGAGAGAATTGGCGAGACATCTTCCCTTTTTATCTTTTGATGTATTTTTCTTTATGTACCACCGTTTTGTATATATTTCGGGATCCTACTGATGGGAATCCCTTGACAGTTATGTATTAGGAGATGATGTATATATTTATCTATGTATATATGTGTGATGTATCTGCCTGTTAACTATTTACATCTTAAGTTTTAATTTTCCGCTGTTTAAGTATAACCGCTTATCGCTAATAAAACGATTAAGCTTTAATATTTTGGGTTTTTCTTTAATGGGACGTCGGGGCGTCTCACTCCCCTGAAACAAACATCGAATATAAATATCCAAACGATAACAAGGAAGAAAGTGAGAACATCCCACTCATAAGACGATTTACAACCACCAAGAAAAAATCAAGAGTGCACTTCACATATATAGTGGGTGGGTATCCTTCCCTATAATACATGTTCATCACATGGGAAAAGCTTAGTATCAGGAAAGCTACATGTTTCGTTCTGATTTATAAACATTGACAATCTTTTCTGAACTGAAAAGCTACTAATATTAGTTTCTTGGAGAATCACTTCTAGAAAAATATTACACCGTAGATTCAAACATTAGGTTGGTTGAAGGGCTTTTTTTAACATACAATAAGACTTATTTTGCTATATTTTTCTACGGCTTGCTGAGTTGGAGCAAATAATATGATTTAGTATCTATTTTGGTCTTCATGATCCAGCAAAATCTAAGCAAAATCTTATTTTGTTTTTCCCCCTAAATAAGGCCTATAAAATTGTTTCCATTTTTATTTACGTAAGACAAAACTATCAACCATACAAACTAGTTTTATTTTTTTTTAAATTGGTAGTTATTGTTACACGTTATCGAGAGATGTAAAAGGAGATCTAGGACATAGAAATTAGAATGTGTAGAGATAAAAGACATTGCCCAAGGTTACTCATATCAAAATTTGGGTGGAAGGAGTGGGAATTAGAGTGAGAGTTCAAGAGTGGATGAGATAGTTGTTCGAGTGTAAGGAGCCTTTGATACAAGATTTGGTAATTGTTATTGACTCAATAAAAGTACAGGAATAGGTCTTGGATTGTTGGATTTTTTCAGCAGATAGTTTTTTAGATACTGATGCAAATCATCTTATAGGCGGATGTAGAGGCAAAATTTTCACTCTAACAGTACTTCATTCTAAAGATTTTGGACTACATTGGTTATATCAATTATTGTGCCATTTGGTTGGAGACTATACTAGAAGGGATCCCTTCTAAGTGTAATCTTTATAAGAGGAATGTGCTGAATGATGATGAAGAATTAAAATATGTTTTCTATTGCAGTGAATATGAAATAGACACAACAGACCATATGTTTTTCAGATGCATCCATACTTATCAGGTCTGGCAAAATATATATGATTGGTTCAGGTTTACAATGATTCTGCAAGGTGAGGGGAAAAATCATTTTGGACAACAGATGTGAGCGGCTTTTACCAAAGGGATTAAGGAATATTGGAAAGTTATATGGTTCTTGTAGTTTGGTCAATTTGAAAGTATCAAACTAAGTCATTTTTGAAATGGAACAGACTGATATAAACTAGATTCTAGATCTGATAAAGGTTAGAGCTAGGGGGTGGATAAAAGAAAAAGTGCTAAAGTACTTGACGAGAAAGCCTTCAAAAGCCATTTAAAAATGAAGCGTTGATAAGGTGTAACATTGAAGTTATAATCCTTATATATCGGTTAGAATTTAGTATTCAATATGAGAACTTAACAAGCAGAAAGTACTGAAAATATGAAAGACTATTCATTACTAACTGTGCAAAACAAAAGTACTACAGACTAGGCAATCGTCCATAAGTCCAAAAGCATAACATAAACATGGCTACACTTAAACTAAACCAAACCACTGATGATGGACCAACCATAAGTCTATAGCAAAACATATATAATAAAAACCCCGAAGATGATGATCCCACAATAACAAGAAAAAAAAACACTGCAAATTAACCATTCCAAGCATAATAAAACCTTGAAGCAAATTGAATATTATGCGCAAGGATCCCCCTTGATTTTGACATAGTCCTTAGCTTCCATTTCATGAGGAGGAGGAACCTGATCCTAGAGGCCAACTTCTTCATCTACCTCAACCTTGATAGCAAATGGTTGTTTTCCACCATCAAACCTTCGAGCAAAGATATTTCCTGCTACATCCTGAGCCCCAGAAGAAGAATCAGGAAGACAAGTGATTTGACCATTTACCTTCCCAATGCGGAGCTTTATGTGTCGGAGTTTAGATATAAGCCTCTTGCTTCTCTGAGATTTGCTCTCATGCTTGTAGTGCTTAGAAACTGCACGAGCTGCAAAATGCTGTGAAGTAAGGAACTCTTGCTTGCACTTTGAGCATGTGTAGGGCCCATTTTTCTTGTGTGGAAGGCTGCGGATTCGACCATCATCACCATCATCGCTAGCAATCTCAACTCCCACGTCGTTAATCTGGTGAGGAGGAGCAGATAAATTACCTGGGTGATAATTAGCAGAAACTGGGATTTGTTTCCAGCTCCAATTATGGAGATCAAGACCAGGACTGGGGCCTCGGATACTATGATTGTAATGATTGTAATTGAAATTTGGATCTGTCCTGAAACGATCCCAAATTGATGGATCCGAATAAAGAATTTGAGAATCCCTAAGCTGTTTGGCTGTCAATGTGCCAACGACCAAAGCAGATGAAGAAGATGATGCATGCATAAGCTGGCTAGGTTGAAATTGTTCTAATCGGACTACCCTCATGATTGTGGTCAACGACGTATGGCATAGGGAGTGTGTTTCAGGTGGGTCGGGAGGAATGGCATGGTGGCAAAGAGACAATGGCGTGGCGGCAAGGTTACTGTGGCCGCGACGGAGGCTTTTAGAGAAGAAGGGTTTATGTTTTTGTCGAAAATGGGAGAAATGGAAAACAAAATTGAGGATGGGTGGAGGAAGAAGAAAAATGACTAATTTGTGAAAAGATAAAATTTGATATTTTGTTAGTTTTTAATTAAATTAAATTAATTGAAACGATGTTGTGGTGAAATTTGATTGAGTGTTTGTGTAAAAGTATTTTCCACTGTCAGTGCATAGAACTTAATCTAAGAAATTAAATTGTTAATTATAAAACATTCTTCGTATTTAATTTTTATATTATCAATCATCATGTTGTTCCACGTCATTAAAAAACTTGATTTCATCTACCAAAACAAATATTTGACTTATATAATAACTATCTTAAAAATTAGGATTTAATTGGTATACACTGACAGTGTAAATTTTTTTGCACTTTCAACAAATCAGAAATTGAAATATTATTACAAATCTTTGATTCTTATCCTAACCACCTTAAAAGTCATTGATGTGACCAAGACATAGATCACTAACATTTTTAGGATCTTTCTTTGATTCCAATTGCTAAAAATTCAAGATCAACATCAATCAAGAACACAATTCAATAGAAACTTGATCTTCAAGTGAAGAATCAAGTGAAACCAAAAGGAGTAGAAGAGAAACACAATTTATATATGAACTAGAAAGTAAATTGCAAGAATTAAAGAACAAAAGTAGAAAATGGAAGAGGTAGAGAAGAAGGAGAATGGTGCCACAATTGAATCATCTTGGAGAAGAAGATTGAATTGATAAGCCAAAGGAGGATTCACCACTTGAATATGGAAATTCAAGATAAGAATCAATTGGTTCAACTATTGAACCAAGAAGAGGAGAACACTCAACTCTCTCTAGAAATCTCAAGTGTGAGAAAACTCAACTGTATTCAAACTTGTAAAATGATTTACATGCAGCCTATTTATAAGCTCATCCTACTTAAGGTGCAAGCTAGTCTAACTTGAAGTGCAAGCTACTCTTACTTAAGGTACAAGTAGTAGAGCCCTTTTTCCTCTTCCACCCAAGTGTGGGCTTTGTTTTCGGCCTAATGCCTCCTACTCTTATGCTATGGCCCAATAGGCCCAATTCCTAAACTAGTCCTAAGTGGTTTTTGAATAAGCACTTTTATTACATGAACTCTACTCTATACAAGGGTCCTAATCCCTACCTTTATTACATGAATTATACTCTATACAAAGGTCCTATGCCCTATCCCTAACTAGATATCTTGGACTCTTCTTTGTCTTGACCTTGTTATGGGTCCATGTGAGTCTTCAATGCTTGGTCCTTTACTTTGTGAATCCATGTCCATCTCAGTCATCAATTTCATGATTTTCTATTGGTTGTCAGTGTAAAAATCTTTACACTGACAGTGCATAGCAATTAAACTCTAAAAATTATTCATGTGATAGTGTATGATTGATGGTTAGTGTAACAAACTTTACATTGACGACAATATATCAAAATTAAATTTTATTTACATTTTAATTCTCATATTTCGCAGTTAAATATATGGTAAAATTTAAAACATCCCATCCAACTATAGTCACTGTGCAACATACCCCCGGCATTTAGCCTGTGTTTGGTTATGAGAAGAAAAGGAAAAGAGAGAAAGATGTGAGAAAGAGTATGTGAAGAGAGAAAGAGGCGAGAAATAGAGTAGATTTGATGTAATGTTTGGTATAAGATAAAGAGAGAAGAAATAGGAGTGAAAGAAGTGTGTTTTCTCTCTCCTCTTTGTTTGGTTGAATAGAAAGTGAGAAAAGAGAAATGTAATTACTTTTAAAAAGACAAAAATACCCATAACTAAAAGACAAATATACAAACATTTTAATTTCAATAATTAAGTTAATATAAATAATCAAATAGTTTATGTAAATTTAATTTATTTAATTTATTTTAACTAATACAATTTATTAGTTTTATAAAATTAACTTATTGATTTCAATTTAATTATTAAATTATTTTAACTAATAAAATTTATCTGCTCCACTTTTAGCACATTTCCATTTTAATTTTATCGCACAAGCATTTGTGAGATACACATTTTTTATCAAGATAAATATAATACACATTCAATACCTAAAAAAAGTATAATATATCCGTATCTAGTTTTCTTACATATCCTATTATATATGGTTGTGTTAAGAAAAAACGTATTATATGTTATTATTTTAAAATGTGAAATTACAAGGAAAATATATTACTCCTCTCGAGTAATTAATGTGATGGTCTTAAATTAATTTGGTCTCCCTCTTTTATTTTTCATATTCAAGTCAAACTTACTGTATACTAATTAATGAGTCAACAAATATAAAAGAGGAACTAATATGTGGTTTCATTTATTAATTGCTAACAATCAAGATTATTAATACCAAATTGGAGTTTTATTTTTCGAATTTTTGCATTTATTTTCTATTCATAAACTAATATAATATAAATTGTATAATGAAATGAAATTTCAAATTTATGAGCTTGGTTTAAGGTCTTAATTTTGTCAAACCCTCTTCATCATTTTTCTACAATGTATGTAGCCACTCACAATCATCATATATCTAATAGAAGAAATACTTCACTTTAAATATGTTTTACAAATACAATTACATTGTCATTGTGCAATATACCCCCAGAATTTAAAATTTGTAAGAAAGTCCCCTTGATATTTCCAAATTGTTATTACCCTCTAATGACATACGTATAACAAAATTACTCGCTGTAACTCCCAACTTAATTAATGTCTCTACTCTCAAATTTTCTAAACGACTTGTGCATCTATTTCTTTTCCAAGGACATGGCCTATCAAAATAATTCAGCTCTCACCCTGAAACAAACATCGAATATAAATATCCAAACGATAACAAGGAAGAAAGTGAGAACATCCCACTCATAAGACGATTTACAACTACCAAGAAAAAATCAAGAGTGCACTTCACATATATAGTGGGTGGGTATCCTTCCCTATAATACATGTTCATCACATGGGCAAAGCTTAGTATCAGGAAAGGCGGTAAGGTCTAAGAATTTGGCAGTTAGGGCATGGGGTTTAAGTGGATCTACCTTAGCTCTTGAATTTTCCAGTGTTCCATATATATATATATATATATATAAAGATCAAAATTAACTGGATATGCTATAGCACATTGTGAAAATTTCAAGAGATATCTTGCACTAATGTTTTTAAACTCATTGGGATGCGCACTGAAATATAGCACATGTTTCGTTCTGATTTATAAACATTGAGAATCTTTTCTGAACTGAAAAGCTACTAATAGTAGTTTCTTGGAGAATCACTTCTTAGAAAAATATTACACCGTAGATTCAAACATTAGGTTGGTTGAAAGGCCTTTTTTTTTACATACAATAAGACTTATTTTGATATATTTTTCTATGGCTTGCTGAGTTGGAGCAAATAATATGATTTAGTATCTATTTTGGTCTTCATGATCCAGCAAAATCTAAGCAAAATCTTATTTTGTTTTTCCCCCTAAATAAGGCCTATCAAATTGTTTTCCATTTTTATTTACGTAAGACAAAACTATCAACCATACAAACTAGTTTTATTTTTTTTTTAAATTGGTAGTTATTGATAAGTTACACGTTATCGAGATATGTAAAAGGAGATCTAGGACATAGAAATTAGAATGTGTAGAGATAAAAGACATTGCCCAAGGTTACTCGTATCAAAATTTGGGTGGAAGGAGTGGGAATTAGAGTGAGAGTTCAAGAGTGGATGAGATAGTTGTTCGAGTGTAAGGAGCCTTTGATACAAGATTTGGTAATTGTTATTGACTCAATAAAAGTACAGGAATAGGTCTTGGATTGTTGGATTTTTTCAGCAGATAGTTTTTTAGATACGGATGCAAATCATCTTATAGGCGGATTTAGAGGCAAAATTTTCACTCTAACAGTACTTCATTCTAAAGATTTTGGATTACACTGGTTATATCAATTATTGTGCCATTTGGTTGGAGACTATATTAGAAGGGATCCCTTCTAAGTGTAATCTTGATAGGAAGAATGTGCTGAATGATGATGAAGAATTAAAATATGTTTTCTATTGCAATGAATATGAAATAGACACAACAAACCATATGTTTTTCAGATGCATCCATACTTATCAGGTCTGGCAACATTTATATGATTGGTTCAGGTTTACAATGATTCTGCAAGGTGAGGGGAAAAAGCATTTTCGACAACAGATGTGAGCGGCTTTTACCAAAGGGATTAAGGAATATTGGAAAGTTATATGGTTCTTGTAGTTTGGTCAATTTGAAAGTGTCAAACTAAGTCATTTTTGATATGGAATAGACTGATATAAACTAGATTCTAGATCTGATAAAGGTTAGAGCTAGGGTGTGGATAAAAGAAAAAGTGCTAAAGTACTTGACGAGAAAGCTTCAAAAGCCATTTAACAATGAAGCATTGATAAGGTGTAACATTGAAGTTATAATCCTTATATATAGGTTTGAATTTAGTATTCAATATGAGAACTTAACAAGCAGAAAGTATTGAAAATATGAAAGACTATTCATTACTAACTATGCAAAACAAAAGTACTACAGACTAGGCAACCGTCCATAAGTCCAAAAGCATAACATAAACATGGCTACACTTAAACTAAACCAAACCACTGATGATGGACCAACCATAAGTCTATAGCAAAACA
The DNA here is from genome assembly GCA_035048595.1 of Echinosophora koreensis. Classification (NCBI taxonomy): domain Eukaryota; kingdom Viridiplantae; phylum Streptophyta; class Magnoliopsida; order Fabales; family Fabaceae; genus Echinosophora; species Echinosophora koreensis. Next base: position 709,632 of record JAPCYP010000068.1, read on the forward strand.
TATATAAAAAAAAACCCCGAAGATGATGATCCCACAATAACAAGAAAAAAAAAAACTGCAAATTGACCATTCCAAGCATAATATAACCTTGAAGCAAATTGAATATCCTGCGCCAGGATCCCCCTTGATTTTGACATAGTCCTAAGCTTCCATTTCATGAGAAGGAGGAACCTGATCCTAGAGGCCAACTTCTTCATCTACCTCAACCTTGATAGCAAATGGTTGTTTTCCACCATCAAACCTTCGAGCAAAGCTATTTCCTGCTACATCCTGAGCCCCAGAAGAAGAATCAGGAAGACAAGTGATTTGACCATTTACCTTCCCAATGCGGAGCTTTATGTGTCGGAGTTTAGATATAAGCCTCTTGCTTCTCTGAGATTTGCTCTCATGCTTGTAGTGCTTAGAAACTGCATGAGCTGCAAAATGCTGTGAAGTAGGGAACTCTTGCTTGCACTTTGAGCATGTGTAGGGCCCATTTTTCTTGTGTGGAAGGCTGCGGATTCGACCATCATCACCATCATCACTAGCAATCTCAACTCCCATGTCGTTAATCTGGTGAGGAGGAGCAGATAAATTAGCTGGGTGATAATTAGCAGAAACTGGGATTTGTTTCCAGCTCCAATTATGGGGATCAAGACCAGGACTGGGGCCTCGGATACCATGATTGTAATGATTGTAATTGAAATTCGGATCTGTCCTGAAACGATCCCAAATTGATGGATCCGAATAAAGAATTTGAGAATCCCTAAGCTCTTTGGCCGTCAATGTGCCAACGACCAAAGCAGATGATGAAGATGATGCACGCATAAGCTGGCTAGGTTGAAATTGTTCTAATCGGCCTACCCTCATGATTGTGGTCAACGACGTATGGCATAGGGAGTGTGTTTCAGGTGGGTCGGGAGGAATGGCATGGTGGCAAAGAGACAATGGCGTGGCGGCAAGCTTACTGTGGCCGCGACGGAGGCTTTTAGAGAAGAAGGGTTTATGTTTTTGTCGAAAATGGGAGAAATGGAAAACAAAATTGAGGATGGGTGGAGGAAGAAGAAAAATGACTAATTTGTGAAAAGATAAAATTTGATATTTTGTTAGTTTTTAATTAAATTAAATTAATTGAAACGATGTTGTGGTGAAATTTGATTGAGTGTTTGTGTAAAAGTATTTTCCACTGTCAGTGCATAGAACTTAATCTAAGAAATTAAATTGTTAATTATAAAACATTCTTAGTATTTAATTTTTATATTATCAATCATCATGTTGTTCCACGTCATTAAAAAACTTGATTTCATCTACCAAAACAAATATTTGACTTATATAATAACTATCTTAAAAATTAGGATTTAATTGGTATACACTGACAGTGTAAATTTTTTTGCACTTTCAACAAATCAGAAATTGACATATTATTACAAATCTTTGATTCTTATCCTAACCACCTTAAAAGTCATTGATGTGACCAAGACATAGATCACTAACATTTTTAGGATCTTTCTTTGATTCCAATTGCTAAAAATTCAAGATCAACATCAATCAAGAACACAATTCAATAGAAACTTGATCTTCAAGTGAAGAATCAAGTGAAACCAAAAGGAGTAGAAGAGAAACACAATTTATATATGAACTAGAAAGTAAATTGCAAGAATTAAAGAACAAAAGTAGAAAATGGAAGAGGTAGAGAAGAAGGAGAATGGTGCCACAATTGAATCATCTTGGAGAAGAAGATTGAATTGATAAGCCAAAGGAGGATTCACCACTTGAATATGGAAATTCAAGATAAGAATCAATTGGTTCAACTATTGAACCAAGAAGAGGAGAACACTCAACTCTCTCTAGAAATCTCAAGTGTGAGAAAACTCAACTGTATTCAAACTTGTAAAATGATTTACATGCAGCCTATTTATAAGCTCATCCTACTTAAGGTGCAAGCTAGTCTAACTTGAAGTGCAAGCTACTCTTACTTAAGGTACAAGTAGTAGAGCCCTTTTTCCTCTTCCACCCAAGTGTGGGCTTTGTTTTCGGCCTAATGCCTCCTACTCTTATGCTATGGCCCAATAGGCCCAATTCCTAAACTAGTCCTAAGTGGTTTTTGAATAAGCACTTTTATTACATGAACTCTACTCTATACAAGGGTCCTAATCCCTACCTTTATTACATGAATTATACTCTATACAAAGGTCCTATGCCCTATCCCTAACTAGATATCTTGGACTCTTCTTTGTCTTGACCTTGTTATGGGTCCATGTGAGTCTTCAATGCTTGGTCCTTTACTTTGTGAATCCATGTCCATCTCAGTCATCAATTTCATGATTTTCTATTGGTTGTCAGTGTAAAAATCTTTACACTGACAGTGCATAGCAATTAAACTCTAAAAATTATTCATGTGATAGTGTATGATTGATGGTTAGTGTAACAAACTTTACATTGACGACAATATATCAAAATTAAATTTTATTTACATTTTAATTCTCATATTTCGCAGTTAAATATATGGTAAAATTTAAAACATCCCATCCAACTATAGTCACTGTGCAACATACCCCCGGCATTTAGCCTGTGTTTGGTTATGAGAAGAAAAGGAAAAGAGAGAAAGATGTGAGAAAGAGTATGTGAAGAGAGAAAGAGGCGAGAAATAGAGTAGATTTGATGTAATGTTTGGTATAAGATAAAGAGAGAAGAAATAGGAGTGAAAGAAGTGTGTTTTTCTCTCTCCTCTTTGTTTGGTTGAATAGAAAGTGAGAAAAGAGAAATGTAATTACTTTTAAAAAGACAAAAATACCCATAACTAAAAGACAAATATACAAACATTTTAATTTCAATAATTAAGTTAATATAAATAATCAAATAGTTTATGTAAATTTAATTTATTTAATTTATTTTAACTAATACAATTTATTAGTTTTATAAAATTAACTTATTGATTTCAATTTAATTATTAAATTATTTTAACTAATAAAATTTATCTGCTCCACTTTTAGCACATTTCCATTTTAATTTTATCGCACAAGCATTTGTGAGATACACATTTTTTATCAAGATAAATATAATACACATTCAATACCTAAAAAAAGTATAATATATCCGTATCTAGTTTTCTTACATATCCTATTATATATGGTTGTGTTAAGAAAAAACGTATTATATGTTATTATTTTAAAATGTGAAATTACAAGGAAAATATATTACTCCTCTCGAGTAATTAATGTGATGGTCTTAAATTAATTTGGTCTCCCTCTTTTATTTTTCATATTCAAGTCAAACTTACTGTATACTAATTAATGAGTCAACAAATATAAAAGAGGAACTAATATGTGGTTTCATTTATTAATTGCTAACAATCAAGATTATTAATACCAAATTGGAGTTTTATTTTTCGAATTTTTGCATTTATTTTCTATTCATAAACTAATATAATATAAATTGTATAATGAAATGAAATTTCAAATTTATGAGCTTGGTTTAAGGTCTTAATTTTGTCAAACCCTCTTCATCATTTTTCTACAATGTATGTAGCCACTCACAATCATCATATATCTAATAGAAGAAATACTTCACTTTAAATATGTTTTACAAATACAATTACATTGTCATTGTGCAATATACCCCCAGAATTTAAAATTTGTAAGAAAGTCCCCTTGATATTTCCAAATTGTTATTACCCTCTAATGACATACGTATAACAAAATTACTCGCTGTAACTCCCAACTTAATTAATGTCTCTACTCTCAAATTTTCTAAACGACTTGTGCATCTATTTCTTTTCCAAGGACATGGCCTATCAAAATAATTCAGCTCTCACCCTGAAACAAACATCGAATATAAATATCCAAACGATAACAAGGAAGAAAGTGAGAACATCCCACTCATAAGACGATTTACAACTACCAAGAAAAAATCAAGAGTGCACTTCACATATATAGTGGGTGGGTATCCTTCCCTATAATACATGTTCATCACATGGGCAAAGCTTAGTATCAGGAAAGGCGGTAAGGTCTAAGAATTTGGCAGTTAGGGCATGGGGTTTAAGTGGATCTACCTTAGCTCTTGAATTTTCCAGTGTTCCATATATATATATATATATAAAGATCAAAATTAACTGGATATGCTATAGCACATTGTGAAAATTTCAAGAGATATCTTGCACTAATGTTTTTAAACTCATTGGGATGCGCACTGAAATATAGCACATGTTTCGTTCTGATTTATAAACATTGAGAATCTTTTCTGAACTGAAAAGCTACTAATAGTAGTTTCTTGGAGAATCACTTCTTAGAAAAATATTACACCGTAGATTCAAACATTAGGTTGGTTGAAAGGCCTTTTTTTTTACATACAATAAGACTTATTTTGATATATTTTTCTATGGCTTGCTGAGTTGGAGCAAATAATATGATTTAGTATCTATTTTGGTCTTCATGATCCAGCAAAATCTAAGCAAAATCTTATTTTGTTTTTCCCCCTAAATAAGGCCTATCAAATTGTTTCCATTTTTATTTACGTAAGACAAAACTATCAACCATACAAACTAGTTTTATTTTTTTTTTAAATTGGTAGTTATTGATAAGTTACACGTTATCGAGATATGTAAAAGGAGATCTAGGACATAGAAATTAGAATGTGTAGAGATAAAAGACATTGCCCAAGGTTACTCGTATCAAAATTTGGGTGGAAGGAGTGGGAATTAGAGTGAGAGTTCAAGAGTGGATGAGATAGTTGTTCGAGTGTAAGGAGCCTTTGATACAAGATTTGGTAATTGTTATTGACTCAATAAAAGTACAGGAATAGGTCTTGGATTGTTGGATTTTTTCAGCAGATAGTTTTTTAGATACGGATGCAAATCATCTTATAGGCGGATTTAGAGGCAAAATTTTCACTCTAACAGTACTTCATTCTAAAGATTTTGGATTACACTGGTTATATCAATTATTGTGCCATTTGGTTGGAGACTATATTAGAAGGGATCCCTTCTAAGTGTAATCTTGATAGGAAGAATGTGCTGAATGATGATGAAGAATTAAAATATGTTTTCTATTGCAATGAATATGAAATAGACACAACAAACCATATGTTTTTCAGATGCATCCATACTTATCAGGTCTGGCAACATTTATATGATTGGTTCAGGTTTACAATGATTCTGCAAGGTGAGGGGAAAAAGCATTTTCGACAACAGATGTGAGCGGCTTTTACCAAAGGGATTAAGGAATATTGGAAAGTTATATGGTTCTTGTAGTTTGGTCAATTTGAAAGTGTCAAACTAAGTCATTTTTGATATGGAATAGACTGATATAAACTAGATTCTAGATCTGATAAAGGTTAGAGCTAGGGTGTGGATAAAAGAAAAAGTGCTAAAGTACTTGACGAGAAAGCTTCAAAAGCCATTTAACAATGAAGCATTGATAAGGTGTAACATTGAAGTTATAATCCTTATATATAGGTTTGAATTTAGTATTCAATATGAGAACTTAACAAGCAGAAAGTATTGAAAATATGAAAGACTATTCATTACTAACTATGCAAAACAAAAGTACTACAGACTAGGCAACCGTCCATAAGTCCAAAAGCATAACATAAACATGGCTACACTTAAACTAAACCAAACCACTGATGATGGACCAACCATAAGTCTATAGCAAAACATATATAAAAAAAAACCCCGAAGATGATGATCCCACAATAACAAGAAAAAAAAAAACTGCAAATTGACCATTCCAAGCATAATATAACCTTGAAGCAAATTGAATATCCTGCGCCAGGATCCCCCTTGATTTTGACATAGTCCTAAGCTTCCATTTCATGAGAAGGAGGAACCTGATCCTAGAGGCCAACTTCTTCATCTACCTCAACCTTGATAGCAAATGGTTGTTTTCCACCATCAAACCTTCGAGCAAAGCTATTTCCTGCTACATCCTGAGCCCCAGAAGAAGAATCAGGAAGACAAGTGATTTGACCATTTACCTTCCCAATGCGGAGCTTTATGTGTCGGAGTTTAGATATAAGCCTCTTGCTTCTCTGAGATTTGCTCTCATGCTTGTAGTGCTTAGAAACTGCATGAGCTGCAAAATGCTGTGAAGTAGGGAACTCTTGCTTGCACTTTGAGCATGTGTAGGGCCCATTTTTCTTGTGTGGAAGGCTGCGGATTCGACCATCATCACCATCATCACTAGCAATCTCAACTCCCATGTCGTTAATCTGGTGAGGAGGAGCAGATAAATTAGCTGGGTGATAATTAGCAGAAACTGGGATTTGTTTCCAGCTCCAATTATGGGGATCAAGACCAGGACTGGGGCCTCGGATACCATGATTGTAATGATTGTAATTGAAATTCGGATCTGTCCTGAAACGATCCCAAATTGATGGATCCGAATAAAGAATTTGAGAATCCCTAAGCTCTTTGGCCGTCAATGTGCCAACGACCAAAGCAGATGATGAAGATGATGCACGCATAAGCTGGCTAGGTTGAAATTGTTCTAATCGGCCTACCCTCATGATTGTGGTCAACGACGTATGGCATAGGGAGTGTGTTTCAGGTGGGTCGGGAGGAATGGCATGGTGGCAAAGAGACAATGGCGTGGCGGCAAGCTTACTGTGGCCGCGACGGAGGCTTTTAGAGAAGAAGGGTTTATGTTTTTGTCGAAAATGGGAGAAATGGAAAACAAAATTGAGGATGGGTGGAGGAAGAAGAAAAATGACTAATTTGTGAAAAGATAAAATTTGATATTTTGTTAGTTTTTAATTAAATTAAATTAATTGAAACGATGTTGTGGTGAAATTTGATTGAGTGTTTGTGTAAAAGTATTTTCCACTGTCAGTGCATAGAACTTAATCTAAGAAATTAAATTGTTAATTATAAAACATTCTTAGTATTTAATTTTTATATTATCAATCATCATGTTGTTCCACGTCATTAAAAAACTTGATTTCATCTACCAAAACAAATATTTGACTTATATAATAACTATCTTAAAAATTAGGATTTAATTGGTATACACTGACAGTGTAAATTTTTTTGCACTTTCAACAAATCAGAAATTGACATATTATTACAAATCTTTGATTCTTATCCTAACCACCTTAAAAGTCATTGATGTGACCAAGACATAGATCACTAACATTTTTAGGATCTTTCTTTGATTCCAATTGCTAAAAATTCAAGATCAACATCAATCAAGAACACAATTCAATAGAAACTTGATCTTCAAGTGAAGAATCAAGTGAAACCAAAAGGAGTAGAAGAGAAACACAATTTATATATGAACTAGAAAGTAAATTGCAAGAATTAAAGAACAAAAGTAGAAAATGGAAGAGGTAGAGAAGAAGGAGAATGGTGCCACAATTGAATCATCTTGGAGAAGAAGATTGAATTGATAAGCCAAAGGAGGATTCACCACTTGAATATGGAAATTCAAGATAAGAATCAATTGGTTCAACTATTGAACCAAGAAGAGGAGAACACTCAACTCTCTCTAGAAATCTCAAGTGTGAGAAAACTCAACTGTATTCAAACTTGTAAAATGATTTACATGCAGCCTATTTATAAGCTCATCCTACTTAAGGTGCAAGCTAGTCTAACTTGAAGTGCAAGCTACTCTTACTTAAGGTACAAGTAGTAGAGCCCTTTTTCCTCTTCCACCCAAGTGTGGGCTTTGTTTTCGGCCTAATGCCTCCTACTCTTATGCTATGGCCCAATAGGCCCAATTCCTAAACTAGTCCTAAGTGGTTTTTGAATAAGCACTTTTATTACATGAACTCTACTCTATACAAGGGTCCTAATCCCTACCTTTATTACATGAATTATACTCTATACAAAGGTCCTATGCCCTATCCCTAACTAGATATCTTGGACTCTTCTTTGTCTTGACCTTGTTATGGGTCCATGTGAGTCTTCAATGCTTGGTCCTTTACTTTGTGAATCCATGTCCATCTCAGTCATCAATTTCATGATTTTCTATTGGTTGTCAGTGTAAAAATCTTTACACTGACAGTGCATAGCAATTAAACTCTAAAAATTATTCATGTGATAGTGTATGATTGATGGTTAGTGTAACAAACTTTACATTGACGACAATATATCAAAATTAAATTTTATTTACATTTTAATTCTCATATTTCGCAGTTAAATATATGGTAAAATTTAAAACATCCCATCCAACTATAGTCACTGTGCAACATACCCCCGGCATTTAGCCTGTGTTTGGTTATGAGAAGAAAAGGAAAAGAGAGAAAGATGTGAGAAAGAGTATGTGAAGAGAGAAAGAGGCGAGAAATAGAGTAGATTTGATGTAATGTTTGGTATAAGATAAAGAGAGAAGAAATAGGAGTGAAAGAAGTGTGTTTTCTCTCTCCTCTTTGTTTGGTTGAATAGAAAGTGAGAAAAGAGAAATGTAATTACTTTTAAAAAGACAAAAATACCCATAACTAAAAGACAAATATACAAACATTTTAATTTCAATAATTAAGTTAATATAAATAATCAAATAGTTTATGTAAATTTAATTTATTTAATTTATTTTAACTAATACAATTTATTAGTTTTATAAAATTAACTTATTGATTTCAATTTAATTATTAAATTATTTTAACTAATAAAATTTATCTGCTCCACTTTTAGCACATTTCCATTTTAATTTTATCGCACAAGCATTTGTGAGATACACATTTTTTATCAAGATAAATATAATACACATTCAATACCTAAAAAAAGTATAATATATCCGTATCTAGTTTTCTTACATATCCTATTATATATGGTTGTGTTAAGAAAAAACGTATTATATGTTATTATTTTAAAATGTGAAATTACAAGGAAAATATATTACTCCTCTCGAGTAATTAATGTGATGGTCTTAAATTAATTTGGTCTCCCTCTTTTATTTTTCATATTCAAGTCAAACTTACTGTATACTAATTAATGAGTCAACAAATATAAAAGAGGAACTAATATGTGGTTTCATTTATTAATTGCTAACAATCAAGATTATTAATACCAAATTGGAGTTTTATTTTTCGAATTTTTGCATTTATTTTCTATTCATAAACTAATATAATATAAATTGTATAATGAAATGAAATTTCAAATTTATGAGCTTGGTTTAAGGTCTTAATTTTGTCAAACCCTCTTCATCATTTTTCTACAATGTATGTAGCCACTCACAATCATCATATATCTAATAGAAGAAATACTTCACTTTAAATATGTTTTACAAATACAATTACATTGTCATTGTGCAATATACCCCCAGAATTTAAAATTTGTAAGAAAGTCCCCTTGATATTTCCAAATTGTTATTACCCTCTAATGACATACGTATAACAAAATTACTCGCTGTAACTCCCAACTTAATTAATGTCTCTACTCTCAAATTTTCTAAACGACTTGTGCATCTATTTCTTTTCCAAGGACATGGCCTATCAAAATAATTCAGCTCTCACCCTGAAACAAACATCGAATATAAATATCCAAACGATAACAAGGAAGAAAGTGAGAACATCCCACTCATAAGACGATTTACAACTACCAAGAAAAAATCAAGAGTGCACTTCACATATATAGTGGGTGGGTATCCTTCCCTATAATACATGTTCATCACATGGGCAAAGCTTAGTATCAGGAAAGGCGGTAAGGTCTAAGAATTTGGCAGTTAGGGCATGGGGTTTAAGTGGATCTACCTTAGCTCTTGAATTTTCCAGTGTTCCATATATATATATATATATATAAAGATCAAAATTAACTGGATATGCTATAGCACATTGTGAAAATTTCAAGAGATATCTTGCACTAATGTTTTTAAACTCATTGGGATGCGCACTGAAATATAGCACATGTTTCGTTCTGATTTATAAACATTGAGAATCTTTTCTGAACTGAAAAGCTACTAATAGTAGTTTCTTGGAGAATCACTTCTTAGAAAAATATTACACCGTAGATTCAAACATTAGGTTGGTTGAAAGGCCTTTTTTTTTACATACAATAAGACTTATTTTGATATATTTTTCTATGGCTTGCTGAGTTGGAGCAAATAATATGATTTAGTATCTATTTTGGTCTTCATGATCCAGCAAAATCTAAGCAAAATCTTATTTTGTTTTTCCCCCTAAATAAGGCCTATCAAATTGTTTCCATTTTTATTTACGTAAGACAAAACTATCAACCATACAAACTAGTTTTATTTTTTTTTTAAATTGGTAGTTATTGATAAGTTACACGTTATCGAGATATGTAAAAGGAGATCTAGGACATAGAAATTAGAATGTGTAGAGATAAAAGACATTGCCCAAGGTTACTCGTATCAAAATTTGGGTGGAAGGAGTGGGAATTAGAGTGAGAGTTCAAGAGTGGATGAGATAGTTGTTCGAGTGTAAGGAGCCTTTGATACAAGATTTGGTAATTGTTATTGACTCAATAAAAGTACAGGAATAGGTCTTGGATTGTTGGATTTTTTCAGCAGATAGTTTTTTAGATACGGATGCAAATCATCTTATAGGCGGATTTAGAGGCAAAATTTTCACTCTAACAGTACTTCATTCTAAAGATTTTGGATTACACTGGTTATATCAATTATTGTGCCATTTGTTGGAGACTATATTAGAAGGGATCCCTTCTAAGTGTAATCTTGATAGGAAGAATGTGCTGAATGATGATGAAGAATTAAAATATGTTTTCTATTGCAATGAATATGAAATAGACACAACAAACCATATGTTTTTCAGATGCATCCATACTTATCAGGTCTGGCAACATTTATATGATTGGTTCAGGTTTACAATGATTCTGCAAGGTGAGGGGAAAAAGCATTTTCGACAACAGATGTGAGCGGCTTTTACCAAAGGGATTAAGGAATATTGGAAAGTTATATGGTTCTTGTAGTTTGGTCAATTTGAAAGTGTCAAACTAAGTCATTTTTGATATGGAATAGACTGATATAAACTAGATTCTAGATCTGATAAAGGTTAGAGCTAGGGTGTGGATAAAAGAAAAAGTGCTAAAGTACTTGACGAGAAAGCTTCAAAAGCCATTTAACAATGAAGCATTGATAAGGTGTAACATTGAAGTTATAATCCTTATATATAGGTTTGAATTTAGTATTCAATATGAGAACTTAACAAGCAGAAAGTATTGAAAATATGAAAGACTATTCATTACTAACTATGCAAAACAAAAGTACTACAGACTAGGCAACCGTCCATAAGTCCAAAAGCATAACATAAACATGGCTACACTTAAACTAAACCAAACCACTGATGATGGACCAACCATAAGTCTATAGCAAAACATATATAAAAAAAAACCCCGAAGATGATGATCCCACAATAACAAGAAAAAAAAAAACTGCAAATTGACCATTCCAAGCATAATATAACCTTGAAGCAAATTGAATATCCTGCGCCAGGATCCCCCTTGATTTTGACATAGTCCTAAGCTTCCATTTCATGAGAAGGAGGAACCTGATCCTAGAGGCCAACTTCTTCATCTACCTCAACCTTGATAGCAAATGGTTGTTTTCCACCATCAAACCTTCGAGCAAAGCTATTTCCTGCTACATCCTGAGCCCCAGAAGAAGAATCAGGAAGACAAGTGATTTGACCATTTACCTTCCCAATGCGGAGCTTTATGTGTCGGAGTTTAGATATAAGCCTCTTGCTTCTCTGAGATTTTCTCTCATGCTTGTAGTGCTTAGAAACTGCATGAGCTGCAAAATGCTGTGAAGTAGGGAACTCTTGCTTGCACTTTGAGCATGTGTAGGGCCCATTTTTCTTGTGTGGAAGGCTGCGGATTCGACCATCATCACCATCATCACTAGCAATCTCAACTCCCATGTCGTTAATCTGGTGAGGAGGAGCAGATAAATTAGCTGGGTGATAATTAGCAGAAACTGGGATTTGTTTCCAGCTCCAATTATGGGGATCAAGACCAGGACTGGGGCCTCGGATACCATGATTGTAATGATTGTAATTGAAATTCGGATCTGTCCTGAAACGATCCCAAATTGATGGATCCGAATAAAGAATTTGAGAATCCCTAAGCTCTTTGGCCGTCAATGTGCCAACGACCAAAGCAGATGATGAAGATGATGCACGCATAAGCTGGCTAGGTTGAAATTGTTCTAATCGGCCTACCCTCATGATTGTGGTCAACGACGTATGGCATAGGGAGTGTGTTTCAGGTGGGTCGGGAGGAATGGCATGGTGGCAAAGAGACAATGGCGTGGCGGCAAGCTTACTGTGGCCGCGACGGAGGCTTTTAGAGAAGAAGGGTTTATGTTTTTGTCGAAAATGGGAGAAATGGAAAACAAAATTGAGGATGGGTGGAGGAAGAAGAAAAATGACTAATTTGTGAAAAGATAAAATTTGATATTTTGTTAGTTTTTAATTAAATTAAATTAATTGAAACGATGTTGTGGTGAAATTTGATTGAGTGTTTGTGTAAAAGTATTTTCCACTGTCAGTGCATAGAACTTAATCTAAGAAATTAAATTGTTAATTATAAAACATTCTTAGTATTTAATTTTTATATTATCAATCATCATGTTGTTCCACGTCATTAAAAAACTTGATTTCATCTACCAAAACAAATATTTGACTTATATAATAACTATCTTAAAAATTAGGATTTAATTGGTATACACTGACAGTGTAAATTTTTTTGCACTTTCAACAAATCAGAAATTGACATATTATTACAAATCTTTGATTCTTATCCTAACCACCTTAAAAGTCATTGATGTGACCAAGACATAGATCACTAACATTTTTAGGATCTTTCTTTGATTCCAATTGCTAAAAATTCAAGATCAACATCAATCAAGAACACAATTCAATAGAAACTTGATCTTCAAGTGAAGAATCAAGTGAAACCAAAAGGAGTAGAAGAGAAACACAATTTATATATGAACTAGAAAGTAAATTGCAAGAATTAAAGAACAAAAGTAGAAAATGGAAGAGGTAGAGAAGAAGGAGAATGGTGCCACAATTGAATCATCTTGGAGAAGAAGATTGAATTGATAAGCCAAAGGAGGATTCACCACTTGAATATGGAAATTCAAGATAAGAATCAATTGGTTCAACTATTGAACCAAGAAGAGGAGAACACTCAACTCTCTCTAGAAATCTCAAGTGTGAGAAAACTCAACTGTATTCAAACTTGTAAAATGATTTACATGCAGCCTATTTATAAGCTCATCCTACTTAAGGTGCAAGCTAGTCTAACTTGAAGTGCAAGCTACTCTTACTTAAGGTACAAGTAGTAGAGCCCTTTTTCCTCTTCCACCCAAGTGTGGGCTTTGTTTTCGGCCTAATGCCTCCTACTCTTATGCTATGGCCCAATAGGCCCAATTCCTAAACTAGTCCTAAGTGGTTTTTGAATAAGCACTTTTATTACATGAACTCTACTCTATACAAGGGTCCTAATCCCTACCTTTATTACATGAATTATACTCTATACAAAGGTCGTATGCCCTATCCCTAACTAGATATCTTGGACTCTTCTTTGTCTTGACCTTGTTATGGGTCCATGTGAGTCTTCAATGCTTGGTCCTTTACTTTGTGAATCCATGTCCATCTCAGTCATCAATTTCATGATTTTCTATTGGTTGTCAGTGTAAAAATCTTTACACTGACAGTGCATAGCAATTAAACTCTAAAAATTATTCATGTGATAGTGTATGATTGATGGTTAGTGTAACAAACTTTACATTGACGACAATATATCAAAATTAAATTTTATTTACATTTTAATTCTCATATTTCGCAGTTAAATATATGGTAAAATTTAAAACATCCCATCCAACTATAGTCACTGTGCAACATACCCCCGGCATTTAGCCTGTGTTTGGTTATGAGAAGAAAAGGAAAAGAGAGAAAGATGTGAGAAAGAGTATGTGAAGAGAGAAAGAGGCGAGAAATAGAGTAGATTTGATGTAATGTTTGGTATAAGATAAAGAGAGAAGAAATAGGAGTGAAAGAAGTGTGTTTTCTCTCTCCTCTTTGTTTGGTTGAATAGAAAGTGAGAAAAGAGAAATGTAATTACTTTTAAAAAGACAAAAATACCCATAACTAAAAGACAAATATACAAACATTTTAATTTCAATAATTAAGTTAATATAAATAATCAAATAGTTTATGTAAATTTAATTTATTTAATTTATTTTAACTAATACAATTTATTAGTTTTATAAAATTAACTTATTGATTTCAATTTAATTATTAAATTATTTTAACTAATAAAATTTATCTGCTCCACTTTTAGCACATTTCCATTTTAATTTTATCGCACAAGCATTTGTGAGATACACATTTTTTATCAAGATAAATATAATACACATTCAATACCTAAAAAAAGTATAATATATCTGTATCTAGTTTTCTTACATATCATATTATATATAGTTGTGTTAAGAAAAAATGTATTATATGTTATTATTTTAAAATGTGAAATTACAAGGAAAATATATTACTCCTCTCGAGTAATTAATGTGATGGTCTTAAATTAATTAGGTCTTCCTCTTTTATTTTTCATATTCAAGTCAAACTTACTGTATACTAATTAATGAGTCAATAAATATAAAAGAGAAACTAATATGTGGTTTCATTTATTAATTGCTAACAATCAAGATTATTAATTCCAAATTGGAGTTTCTTTTATCAATTTTTTACATTTATTTTCTATTCATAAACTAATATAATATAAATTGTATAATGAAATGAAATTTCAAATTTGTGAGCTTGGTTTAAGGTCTTAATTTTGTCAAATCCTCTTTATCATTTTTCTACAATGTATGTAGGCACTCACAATCATCATATATCTAATAGAAGAAATACTTCACTTTAAATATGTTTTACAAATACAATTACGTTGTCATTGTGCAATATACCCCCAGAATTTAAAATTTGAAAGAAAGTCCTCTTGATATTTACAAATTGTTCAAATTACCCTCTAATGACATACGTATAACAAAATTACTTGTTGTAACTCCCAACTTAATTAATGTCTCAACTCTCAAATTTTCTAAACGACTTGTGCATCTACTTCTTTTCCAAGGACATGGCCTATCAAAATATTTCAGCTCTCCCCCGAAACAAACTTCGAATATAAATATCCAAACGATAACAAGGAAAAAGGTGAGAACATCCCACTCATAAGACGATTTACAACTACCAAGAAAAAATTAAGAGTGCGCTTCACATATATAGTGGGTGGGTATCCTTCCCTATGATACATGTTCATCACATGGGCAAAGCTTAGTATGAGGAAAGGCGGTAAGGTCTAAGAATTTGGTAATTAGGGCATGGGGTTTAAGTGGATATACCTTAGCTCTTGAGTTTTCCAGTGTTTCGTACACACACACACACACACACACACACACACACACACACACACATATATATATATATTAACTGGATATGCTATATAGTACATTGTGAAAATTTCAAGAGATATCTTGCACTATTGTTTTTAAACTCATTGAGACGCACACTGAAAATATAGCACATGTTTCGTTCTGATTTATAAACATTGAGAATATCTTCTCAACTGAAAAGCTAATAATAGTAGTTTCTTGGAGAATCACTTCTAGAAAAATATTACACCGTAGATTCAAACATTAGGATGGTTGAAGGGCCTTTTTTTACATACAATAAGACTTATTTTGCTATATTTTTCTATGGCTTGCTTAGTTGGAGCAAATAATATGATTTAGTATCTATTTTGGTCTACATGATCCAGCAAAATCTAAGCAAAATATTATTTTTTTCCCCCCTAAATAAGGCCTATCAAATTGTTTCCATTTTTATTTACGTAAGACAAAACTATCAACCATACAAACTAGTTTTATTTTTTTAAAATTGGTAGTTATTGTTATGTTACACGTTATCAAGATATGTAAAAGGAGATCTAGGACATAGAAATTAGAATGTGTAGAGATAAGAGATATTGCCCAAGGTTACTCGTATCAAACTTTGAGTGGAAGGAGTTGGAATTAGAGTGAGAGTTCAAGGGTGGATGAGATAGTTGTTCGAGTGTAAGGAGCCTTTGATACAAGATTTGGTAATTGTTATTGACTCAATAAAAGTACAGGAATAGGTCTTGGATGGTTGGATTTTTACAGCAGTTAGTTTTTTGGATACTGTTGCAAATCATCTTATAGGCGGATGTAGAGGCAAAATTTTCACTCTAACAGTACTTCATTCTCAAGATTTTGGATTACATTGGTTATATCAATTATTGTGCCATTTGGTTGGAGACTATATTAGAAGGGATCCCTTTTAAGTGTAATCTTGATAGGAAGAATGTGCTGAATGATGATGAAGAAATAAAATGTGTTTTCTATTTTAATGAATATGAAATAGACACAACAGACCATATGTTTTTCAGATGCATCCATACTTATCAGGTCTGGCAACATGCATATGATTAATGCAGGTTTACAATGATTCTGCTAGGTGAGGGGAAAAATCATTTTTGACAACAGATTTGAGCGGCTTTTACCAAAGGGATTAAGGAATATTGGAAAGTTATATGGTTCTTGTAGTTTGGTCAATTTGAAAGTATCAAACTAAGTCATTTTTGAAATGGAACAGTCTAATATAAACTAGATTCTTGATCTGATAAAGGTTAGAACTAGGGTATGGATAAAACAAAAAGTGCTAAAGTACTTGACGAGAAAGCCTTCAAAAGTCATTTAACAATGAAGCGTTGATAAGGTGTAACATTGAAGTTATAATCCTTATATATCGGTTTGAATTTAGTATTCAATGTGAGAACTTAACAAGCAGAAAGTACTGAAAATATGAAAGACTATTCATTACTAACTATGCAAAACAAAAGTATTAAAGACTAGGAAACCGTCCATAAGTCCAAAAGCATAACATAAACATGGCTACACTTAAACTAAACCAAAGCACTGATGATGGACCAACCATAAGTCTATAGCAAAACATATATAAAAAAAACCCCGAAGATGATGATCTCACAATAACAAGAAAAATAAAACACTGCAAATTGTCCATTCTAAGCATAATAAAACCTTGAAGCAAATTGACTATTATGGGCAAGGATCCCCCTTGATTTTGACATAGTCCTTAGCTTCTATTTCATGAGGAGGAGGAACCTGATGCTATAGGCCAACTTCTTCATCTACCTCAACCTTGATAGCAAATGGTTGTTTTCCACCATCAAACCTTCGAGCAAAGCTATTTCCTGCTACATCCTGAGCCCCAGAAGAAGAATCAGGAAGGCAAGTGATTTGACCATTTACCTTCCCAATGCGGAGCTTTATGTGTCGGAGTTTAGATATAAGCCTCTTGCTTCTCTGAGATTTGCTCTCATGCTTGTAGTGCTTAGAAACTGCATGAGCTGCAAAATGTTGTGAAGTAGGGAACTCTTGCTTGCACTTTGAGCATGTGTAGGGCCCATTTTTCTTGTGTGGAAGGCTGCGGATTCAGCCATCATCACCATCATCGCTAGTAATCTCAACTCCCATGTCGTTAATCTGGTGAGGAGGAGCAGATACATTAGCTGGGTGATAATTAGAAGAAACTGGGATTTGTTTCCAGCTCCAATTATGGAGATCAAGACCAGGACTGGGGCCTCGGATACCATGATTGTAATGATTGTAATTGAAATTCGGATCTCTCCTGAAACTATCCCAAATTGATGGATCCGAATAAAGAATTTGAGAATCCCTAAGCTCTTTGGCCGTCAGTGTGCCAACGGCCAAAGCAGATGATGAAGATGATGCACACATAAGTTGGCAAGGTTGAAATTGTTCTAATCGGCCTGCCCTCATGATTGTGGTTGATGATGTAAGGCATATGGAGTGTGTTTCAGGTGGGTCGGGAGGAATGGCACGGCGGCAAAGAGACAATGGCGCGGCGGCAAGGTTACTGTGGCCGCAATGGAGGCTTTTGGAGAAGAAGGGTTTATGTTTTTGTAGAAAATGGGAGAAATGGAAAACAAAATTGAGGATGGGTGGAGGAAGATGAAAAGTGACTAATTTGTGGAAAGATAAAATTTGATATTTTGTTAGTTTTTAATTAAATTAAATTAAATTAAATTAAATTAATTGAAACGATGTTGTGGTGACATTTGATTGAGTGTTTGTGTAAAAGTATTTTCCACTGGCAGTGCATAGAACTTAATCTAAGAAATTAAATTGTTAATTATAAAACATTGTTAGTATTTAATTTTTATATTATCAATCATCATGTTGTTCTATGTAACACCCCGATTTTTCCGCTTTCTAAGATCGGTATAAATATAAATAAACGTTTATATTTTTATCTGAAACTTAGAAAATGATTTTGGGAAAACCAAAGTCATATTCATATCATACTTATTTTTATAAGTAAACGGTTAAATTTTTGGTTGAAATTTCAGACGGAACCTGGTCTGTGTTTTCACTGACAGTAAGATTTTATTGATCAGAAAACCTAATTTTGACCCGAGAACGAAATGAATAAATTTTATATCTCATTTCCAATGATATAGGCTATTTTGAAAATTTTCAAAATATATAAGTTATTTCGGACGTAAAACCCTAAATCGGGTGATCGACGGAATCGAGAACGGAAGTGCAGGGACAAAATTCGACACCGGATGGATGAAAACAATGAGTCATCATGATGACTCATAGGGGGTGACTCACCACTGTCATCATTGCCTAACAAAATATCTAGATATTTCTTTAAACTAGTGTAAAGACCGTTTTGCCCTTGGACGATTTTGCCCTTGAACTGTCATCGAAATGACAAGTTTGCCCCACAATTTGTGGACACAAATCAGCCACATCCTCACTCATTTCTCACCACATGTTGGTCATGATTACTTTAGGCAAAATTTCCATTTTGTCCTTAAGTTGCCATTTAATCACAAAATTGCCTTAAGTGAAATTACACCTTTGTCCTTAAATTTTTATGCCATGGACCCTTTTTCCCCCAAGAGGCCACGACCCTAGGCAGCCAAGAGGCCCATTTTCACCTCTATTTAAGGCAATGTTCATCTTCTTCATTAAGCTTTGCCATTTTTGCCATTAAAGCTCTAAGTACCATAGCTTGATTTTGTGAAGGAAGTAGGTGATTCCTTGCCGATTTTTCATTTCCAAGAGGTATACCATGTGTAATATCCCGACTTCCACCAGGATACTACTAAGTAATAATATATAAACCTGATATAGTATAAGGAATGATAGTTGAACATAGAAAATTTTGAAACTAAGTGAAACATTTTTACAAGAGATTTTTTTGTAGAATTGAAAATAGTATTGGGACAGGTTAAAACAAACAGGCATTTCACCCCTAATTTACGATTCAATCTCATATAAACATTGACTCCTAGTAAGACTCCAACTCTGATCCGGCTGTGAAAACTAGCGTATCTTGGGACACTATTGGGTGACTGTCAAGCAATCTCCGGAACTTGCTTATCAGTTTCCAATATGTACCTGTTATCTGAAACCATGAAGGAGCCTAGTGAGAAATAAATCTCAATGAGTTCCTGCTTCAAGCAAAAATATGTGAATGATCAATATGTTCCCTCTTTATGAAAATGAATCTAAGCATAGGCATTTTAAGTATAAAAACATTTACTAGGTACCTCAAGTGTGAGTGGACTTAAGGCACGCGTAGTTTAAACTGGTTGATATGGCAGTCAGAGCTCTATGACAACAATTAGGCGTCCCTTAATTGTTAGTACCATATCCTAGCCTCCAAAAATGAAGGACTTACAAAAACATCTCACCCACATAGATATTGTGGCCTTAACTAATGGCTACAATAGTTTTGAAACCTTAAGTTTCACTAAACATAACCATTTTAAATTTTAATGCCATGCTATGATTCATTTTCTTATACATCTTCTCAAATGGAAGTCAAATGTATTAAATATTCATCAACCATACCAAGAAGGATAACTTCATTAAACATGCACAAAATGCAAAGAGTGAAGACATAGCACAAATGGAAATGTCACACCTTCATATTGCAATTCATACCAACCAAATCACCATGCAACAACCACTAAGTTAGATCATACAGCCACAAGAACACCATATCAATTGCACATATACATATTATTCATGGTTGGACAGAATTAAAACACATGGAATCTATTCCACACAAATCAAGTACCCATATGCTCACAGTTATGTAAACAGAATTTGCAGCAACTCGGAACTGAGTTTTCTCCACAAAAACTTCATCAAAATTAGAACTTCCAGAGCCTAAATTGTAACAAAATAAGTCTATTTTCTATTAAAACAGGAGTTAACCCAATCCAAAAATTGTACGATTTACTACAATTTAAATACTACAATAGTATCAGTCCTGAGTTTGCAGTACGAACAGCAACTTGCATGTCATTTTTATCCTTCGATACGTAATGAAATTTAACCATTCCATAGCCCATTTCGAAGTAAAATTAGTCTAGTTTCCAATGGTACAAAAATCACTTCGAAATAAGTCCTGTAGAGGAAGTTATGGATGGAATACTAACAGGGGTGCATACGGGTTTGAAAGATTTTTACAGCCCCTTGTCAATTTTTCATCAAAATCAACCTCTAATCAACATGCAATTAAAACCCAGTTGTTAAAAATCATATATCAGTTCAAAACAAGCATTCTACAGAAGAAATTTAAACATTTAACAAGTAATTGGGATTTATGGTTACCCAATGTTACAAACAACAAGAACTCACATGATTGAAGCTAGAAAATGAAGACTTGGTGGTTATGGAAGCAAAGTTGAAAATGTTGATCTCCCTAGGGTTCCTCCCCAATCTGATTCTATTTCCCCTTTTTGGTCTTCAAATGCAGCTGCTCTTATCTCTCAAGGAAAAGGAAAATGGTGTAGGTCTCATGGTAGTTATGGAAGGAATGGAGAAAAGGGAGTGATGTGGTGTTGTTGTTGGTTGGGCAGAATTTGTGAGGGAGGAAAAGGGAGGAGAAGAGTTGTGTTCTGTTGAGAGAGGAATGGAATGAACTACTCAGCCCCCCTCTTCCTAACCTAGCCGAAATGGAGGAGAAAAGAGGAATATGTGGGATTGTTTCTTTTGGTCTTATTAAATGAAGGGAAAAACAAGGGTGCCTAGCCTTGTTGTGGCCGAAAATTAGAGGGAGAAGGGAGGGGATTGGTTGGCCTATGGGGGTTGGTTTTCCTTGAAAAGCATTGGTCACTTAGGGGATTTTAGGATATAGGTGGATAAGTTAGTTTAAAATAAATGGGTGTGTGTATGATAAATAAATAAATAAAAATATTTCTATTTCATTTAAAATCACAAATAATTAACTTCATTAAATCAATCAACCATAAAATTTCATATTTATGAAATATAAAAGAATCCAAACACACCCATGGTTGAATTAAAATGGAAAGACTAAAATACCCTTTTAAAAGGATTTTACACCATGCTTCTCTCACTCAATCATCATCATTTTCTTCATTCATTTTTATGTTTTAAAGCCTTGATCATATTTCTCAATTCTTAGATCTAGAAACTTTGAAAATTCATAGAAAATCATAGGAAAGTCCAAATGAGATGAAACCAATTTCTATACTCCTATTATCACCTCTATATTCTATATCTAGAAGCTTGCATGAAGCAAAAATTTCGAACCCTATGAACCCCATGAGGCCGAACCTAGGGTTTTGTGGGGGGGAAGATTTTTTTCATTTTTCTTACATGATTCAATCTTATAAGTTATATAGGTATTGGATCTATGTTATTTGAGTTAAATTAGGGTCTCTAAACCATTTTAAGGGTCATGGCCGAAACTCAATTGTTGAGGGTTTGGAAGATTTAAATTTTATTCTTATGCCATGATCATTGATTTAGGGTTTTAAGTGAATATAGGTTATTAATCCAAGAGTTTAGAAATTTTGGAAATTTTTAACTCCAAAACCAGCCCTAGGCCGAAACCAACATGTAGACTTTTAGGTTTGATTAATTTGTTTGTTTGTTAATTGATTGTTGTGTTTAATGAAGGATAGGCTAAGTTGTCGTATACGCGCGTCGTTAGCGTTGTTTGGATTTCCGACGTACTGTTTTTAGAGACACCTTGCTTTAAGGTAAGGGGATTACCTTAGGGGTTTTTTTTTTCCGATAGCCATGTGTACTTGTTGTGTTTGTATTAATTATCTGGTGTATGTAATTCTTACGTAGTTAGCATTATTCGTTTATTAATTATCTGCTGTTAATTGTTTAATTATCTGCGTTTAATTATTTGTTTTATGTTATGGCATGTATTTAATTATTACTTGATATATTATTGACATGATGTATGTATTTGATGTGGATTGTGGATTGGAAAGCCTGACAGTGGTCAGAGCTTAATTAAACACGGGTTAAAAGCAGTTAAAAGCTTTTTTAAGAATTAATGAGTTTAATTCAAAAAGATAGTAATATAATATTACTTGGTTATTTATTTGATAAAAAATGGGAGAAAGTGAAAAAAATATTATTTTAATTATTTAACAGCGAAAGAACATTTTATGAGTTATATAGCGGACGTAACCGTGAAAATATTTTAGCACTGCTAATTTTCACTTAAGGAATTTCAAAATATTAGAAAATAATGTTTTAAGCGAAAAAGTTTCGAAAATATTTTATTACAGTGTTGGAAAAATTATTTTACGATAAAGGGTCCTATTTTGACCTATATGCGTTTTAAACGGCAAATGACGGACAATCCCGTCAATATTTGTGAAAGTGGTCTTAAAAAGGGTAATACCGTGTAATACTAAGAATTTGTCTGAAATGAGGTTTTCAAGTTTAAATTATCAATTTTTAATTAACAATGAGTTATTTCCGTCAACTTAGATAAGTTGAGGAAAACGTTGGTTTTGTATTTCATAAAACAAAAATGGTTTGAACGAACCTAGCAACCGAGACGTCGGGTCTAGAGTTCTAAGAGGTTGAAGTTGTGGACTAAATGTCCTATAAGAGGTGTTTCAGGTTTTGTGCACTAAAATCTACGTATCTACGGCTGGTGCATCGGTCTAGATTTCGTGATTTGCACACTTTTGACTTAGAGTCTATTATGGTTTGAAAGAGGTTTGAAAGAGGTATTAAACTTGAAAGTTTAAAATGTTGTTTTGGTCGTGAGACTTTTAGCTCTGACAACCAAAGATTGAACACAAAGAAAACAATGAGAACAAAACGTTTTTCATGCATTACAGGGTAGACGTGCCTTTGCATAGGACTTGAATGCTTGATGGCAAGTATTCATGCAGTTTGCATCACTGTGCCTTGATGGATATATGACCAAGAAAACCATGTGCTATACGTAGTCACCACTTTGCCTCGTTTTGGACTGTGGAATGGTTATTTGAACTTTGCCATCTCTGGCATTGATTCTGCCTTATTTGGCAATTGGAGCCTGATCAGCTCAGTTACTTGATGGTTGGAGCTCCGGAGATTAAGTCTCAAAGTTAGTTGATGATGACAACCAAATTGAGGGTTGCCTTGGCATGATCGTTTTGGTTGAATTCTTGAACATATGTGGCGCCAAACAAATCAAGAACAAAACAAAGTTTAAGTGCAGAATTGTAACATAGATAAAAGTGAAGAAATAAACAAAATGGAAGAAGGAAGAAGATGATAATGGCGCCACAAACAAGGATGTTTGATAAGCCTATGAGGTTCGCCACAAGAATCTTGGATTCTTGATAAGAACAAGGTTTGGTTCAACCAAGAACCCAAGAGAACAATTCTCTCAAATGGATATCAATCCAAAATTCAACTTCCAAGTTAGGTTTACAAGTGTTGTAGGCGTGATACAAATAGAGTTTGGGCAGCCTACTTTGCCTTCTCAATTCCATAACCCCCTAATAACTCACTTAATTCTAACACTAATGACTCACTTAACCAACTAACTTAACTCAGCCTCTACTCATTGGAATTCACGCCCCCACCTCCCTTTATGACTCTCTCTCTACTATTATGTGGTGGTTACACTTACTTCTCAAATTAAAAGTGTAACCCCCCATAATTTATACAAAGCATAAAAAGCCTAATAACTTATTGGAGTCACTAATGGCATGCAAACCAAAAGCTTCCTCCTCCTAGACTTCTAGAACTCGTGCAAAATAGGGTTTTAGTGGGCTTGGTCCACTTGTAACTCATAACAAGTTTGGACCCACTTACATAACCTATTACAATTATTGGATTAAATAAAAACAACTAATAATGGCCTCTTCTTCATGAATTTCGCCCCTCTTTGTCATGGATCATTCAATTGGATAATGTAAGTTAACACTTTGAGCCTTAATCCATTTGGACTTGATCTTGGGCTTGCATCTATCAAAATAAGAGCCATTATTTGAATGGAGACTTGTTGGGCTTTCTTTGCTCTTGTTCTTGTCATAGGCCCATTAAGTCCTTGTATTGCTTCTTGGACCATGCACCTTATTGGGCTCTTTTCATCCTTGGGGAAAAGTTGACTTGCCCCCCCTTGGCTTACATCAGTTGATGATATTGAAGTGTCATGGTTTTAAAAACGGTTACGACTGTCGAGTATGAAACCCTGTGATAAATATATATTGTTTATCTTTGAATGTTTATCTTTGAGTATTCATGTTAAGTGGTAATTGAGAGTCGTACATGTGGTTGTCGTTTTAAAATCCAGATGATTGGTTCTCACCCTTGCATGTTTTATTATTGCTCTTTTCTTTGTATGGGTATCGTTATTATCTGAGTTTAGATGGATCCGGCCATACCGTTAGCCCACACGGGGTTTCAGAGCCTTCATTTTGAGGACGCCGATGACATCAATTGTAATATCTTGTCCCAAGGATATTTTAGTCATTTCATTATGATTGTGATCACTAGTGTGCTTTAATTCCTTTCATCTCATGAGTATGCAAATATAAGAATTATGAATTGTTGAACCTCTCTTTATTATTTTTAGGCTGAGCCGATGAATATCTTATTTGATTTATAATTGTAAAATGGTATTTTATAATTTAGTATCAAATAATATTTATCTTTGGCTAAGAAATATTCTAGTGAGAAAATATAATTATTTTGGGGGTTTATAAAGGGTAAAAATTTATTTATGAAACAACCTGATTTTAATATAACACATATTTCATTAAAAGCTGATTTTCTTAAATTTCTAGTCGCACCCCCTATTTTACTGCATACACCCCCTCTCTTTTGACATAACCCACGAATTTCCCCTCCCCCATACTCACTTATTCAGTTTTGAAGAATCTGAACACTCTTCTTATTCTCTCAAAGAAGCCTCACCACCACCATCACCTCCATTCCACCAAAACCACCACAAACCACCACCAATCTACATCATTCTCCTCTTCATTTCACTTTCTAGCAAAAATACCACCACACTCCTCTTAAACCAATCCAAAATCTGAGCATGCAAACATCCCTTCTTCACCTTCAAAATTGGTCATGGAAGGATTTAGGTTTAGATGAAAGTTCTTCTTTTTCTAGCTACAAAAGTGAGCTAATCAAGGAGATAAGAAGCTACTATTCTCACCATTCCAAGGGCTAGGAAGCAAAGGAAGAAATTGATAGATTGATAATTGGGAGAATTTCTCTAAGATCAAGAGTGATAGAGGAAATCACAATTCTTCATTTTCTAGCTTCAATCAAGTGAGTTCCCTTAGTTTTAGTGCTTGGTAACCATAAATCCAAGCTTAGGAGTTGTTGATAAATGCTTTAATTGGTGGATTTTCTATTTGTATGTTGACTATGAGAAGATTGAACATTGGAATGAGTTGCATATTGATGTTATAATCTGTTTTATTTGCATGCATGTGAAATGTTTGTGAAATGTCCTAGATGATGTTGCTGTCCTGAAAACTCGTATGGATATATGTTCAGTGTTTTGCTTATAACTATTTCTTCAGAACTCCTTTGTTTATGATTCTTGTTTTTTTAGAAACTAGACTCGATTCGCTACAGTTTAGGCACTAAGTTTACTGTTTTTCACTGAGTATTGATGAAGAAAAACCTGTTACAAGTTAGAGGACAGTTGCTGTCCTGTTTTTCGAATGCAGTAGAATGTTGATTAAAATTGTACTTTTTGGAATGCTTTTTCCCAAAAATAAAATTATATTTATAAACTAGACTTATTTAGCTTTCCATATAAGGGTCTTTTGGCTAAATCCGACTTTGTTTGGTATTTTAATAAAATCATAGAATCCGACTGAAAACTGCAGCAATTCTGCATATGTTGCTAATCCATGTTGTTGTAATGCTGTGTTTTCAATTGGGAATTTCCTATTAATAGTAGTATTGTATTCTAATTGAGAGATTATATAATGTTCATGCGAATGGTTTATATGTTTGTTTTAGGTCATTAGTTATTAAGCTATAGATTGATATATGAGTTAAGTTATTCAATGTTATGATGAAATGAATGGGAAACACCATTTGGCATTCAAAGGTAGTAACCATGCTAATTCTACTCATGAATCGAATTAGAATGGTTATCAATGACATTACAAATGTCAAGTACAGAAGTCCTTTCAGTTTGAAGGCAAGTATAGAGTCCTTCCCGTTTGGAAGGCAATCACAGAAGTTCTTTCATTTTGGAAGGCTAGCAAGTAAGTGCAAAGCAAGTGGGACGCCGCTTGTGGTCATAGACGTATGTCCTGCCTTCCAGTATAGAGCTGGTTCCTCTTAAGTACCTCGGTGCACGGGGAGCAGCGAAGTGTTAGTTCCTCTTAAGTACTTCGGTGCGCGGGGAACAACAATGTTTTTCACTGACAAAATTAAAAAGGAATGTCCAAATGAGTGGTTCATAAATATTATGAATGACATGATGATACCAGGATTAAACCCAAAGCTAGTCCCTCTTAAGTACCTTGGTGCGTGGGGGGCAGCAATGATGTTTATACCTGATGATATGTATAAGTTTACTAATATATGTATATGTGTGGGACTGAGTACTCTGTTTGCAGGGAATTCACTGAGATTTCATATCTCACCCCCTCACCCTTTTGTTTCAGGTTAATCCCTTCTATGTTGGAGAACTGTGAAGTATCCCCGGAAATACTTGGTAGTTGTTCCAATGTAAGATGTCTCTTTTATGGAAGATGTCACCGGATCGGAGTTAAGAGTCATAACGTCATTGTTTACTTGTTAAGTATAATTTGAAAATGTATGAGATAATTTTATATATTATATATGAGATCTTTAGCGAAAAGCTAATTTCAGTGTATCTTATGTTTTGTATCTAGTAGTATCCTAATGTACTTTGGGGTATTACATCAATGTGGGGTGATCCACCCGGAAGCCCATGTCTGTCATTATACCGAGCATATCCATACTGTAGGGGGCACACTCGAGACGGGGGCCCAGAGGAGATGATCATTGATCCCGAGGAGGATCCAGAGGAGTTTGTAGAGGATGTACCCGAGTACATTCCTTTGGATGATGATGACGTTTCACCTGATGAGGGTGTTGCTGTGTCATCATCTGACTCATCGGCAGGGAGTGGGATAGACCCTGGTCTTCCCAATGGGTACCATTAGTCTGTGACCAGCTGTAGGTAGTTTCATTTTTGGGGTAGTGATTCCATCTGTCTTTCTGGCTACGGAGAGCCATGATTTTTGTATATGGCCTAGATGCTTCACTATGTGTCTTTATGTTGTTATTTACTTTTTTTAGTTGGAAAATGGCCTGTTCTGATAAAGGCTATATAGTTCTGTACAAACTGATGATGCATATAGATATGTATATATATGGTGTGTTATTTATGTTGTTAGATGTTGTCAAGTTAACAGGTAAAGGAAAAAAAAAAATTTTATCACCATTTTTGGTATTAAGTGGAGTTTTAGAGAATATTATTTTCCGAAAGCAACCGGCATAATTGAATTTTATTTTCCGCACGGGTTACTATGTGACGGCCCAAGGTAGGGTGTCGCATTCCACGTCATTAAAAATACTTGATTGCATCTACCAAAACAAATATTTGACTTATATAATAACTATCTTAAAAATTAGGATTTAATTGGTATACACTAACATTGTAAATTGTTTTACACTGTCAACCAATCAGAAATTGACACATTATTACAAATCTTTGATTTTTACACTGTCAACCAATCAGAAATTGAGTGTTTGTGTAAAAGTATTTTCCACTGTCAGTGCATAGAACTTAATCTAAGAATTTAAATTGTTAATTATAAAACATTGTTAGTATTTAATTTTTATATTATCAATCATCATGTTGTTCCACGTCATTAAAAATACTTGATTTCATCTACCAAAACAAATATTTGACCTATATAATAACTATCTTAAAAATTAGGATTTAATTGGTATACGCTGACAGTGTAAATTTTCTTACACTGTTAACCAATCAGAAATTGACACATTATTACAAATCTTTGATTCTTATCCTAACCACCTTAAAAGTCATTGATGTGACCAAGACATAGATCACTAACATTTTTAGGATCTTTCTTTGATTCCAATTGTTAAAAATTCAAGATCAACATCAATCAAGAACACAATTCAATAGATACTTGATCTTCTAGTGAAGAATCAAGTGAAACCAAAAGGAGTAGAAGAGAAACACGATTTATATATGAACTAGAAAGTAAATTGCAAGAATTAAAGTGCAGAACAAAAGTAGAAAATGGAAGAGGCAGAGAAGAAGGAGAATGGCGCCACAATTGAATCAACTTGGAGAAGAAGATTGAATTGATAAGCCAAAGGAGGATTCACCACTTGAATATGGAAATTCAAGATAAGAATCAATTGGTTCAACTATTGAACCAAGAAGAGGAGAACACTCAACTCTCTCTACAAATCTCAAGTGAGAGAAAACTCAATTGTATTCAAACTTGTAAAATGATTTACATGAAGCCTATTTATAGGCTCATCCTACTTAAGGTACAAGCTAGTCTAACTTGAAGTACAAGCTACTCTTACTTAAGGTGCAAGTAGCGCCCCTTTTCCTCTTCCACCCAAGTGTGGGCTTTGTTTTGGGCCTAATGCCTTCTACTCTTATGCTATGGCCCAATAGGCCCAATTCCTAAACTAGTCCTAAGTGCTTTTTGAATAAGCACTTTTATTACATTAACTCTACTCTATGCAAGGGTCCTAATCCCTACCTTTATTACATGAACTCTACTCTATACAAAGGTCCTAAGCCTTATCCCTAACTAGATATCTTGGACTCTTCTTAGTCTTGACCTTGTTATGGGTCCATGTGAGTCTTCAATGCATGGTCCTTTACTTTGTGAATCCATGTCCATATCAGTCATCAATTTCATGATTTTCTATTGGTTGTCAGTGTAAAAATCTTTACACTGACAGTGCATAGAAATTAAACTCTAAAATTATTCATGTGATAGTGTATGATTGATGGTTAGCGTAACAAACTTTACATTGACGACAATATATCAAAATTAAATTTATTTACTTTTTAATTCTCATATTTCGCAGTTAAATATATGATAAAATTTAGAACATCCCATCCAACTATAGTCACTGTGCAACATATCCCCGGCATTTAGCCTGTGTTTGGTTATGAGAAGAAAAGGAAAAGAGAGAAAGAGGTGAGAAAGAGTATGTGAAGAGAGAAAGAGGCAAGAAATAGAGTAGATTTGATGTATTATTTGGTATAAGAGAAAGAGAGAATAAATAGGAGTGAAAGAAGTGTGTTTTCTCCCTCCCCTTTGTTTGGTTGAATAGAAAGTGAGAAAAGAGAAATGTAATTACTTTTAAAAAGACAAAAAATACCCAAAACTAAAAGGCAAATTTACAAACATTTTAATTTCAATAATAAAGTTAATATAAATAATCAAATAGTTTATGTAAATTTAATTTATTAAATTTATTTTAACTGATAAAATTTATTATTTTAATAAAATTACCTTATTGATTTCAATTTAATTATTAAATTATTTTAACTAATAAAATTTATCTGCTCCACTTTTAGCACATTTCCATTTTAATTTTGTCGCACAAGCATTTGTGAGATACACATTTTTTATCAAGATAAATATAATACACATTCAATACCTAAAAAAAGTATAATATATCTGTATCTAGTTTTCTTACATATCATATTATATATAGTTGTGTTAAGAAAAAACGTATTATATGTTATTATTTTAAAATGTGAAATTACAAGGAAAATATATTACTCCTCTCGAGTAATTAATGTGATGGTCTTAAATTAATTAGGTCTCCCTCTTTTATTTTTCATATTCAAGTCAAACTTACTGTATACTAATTAATGAGTCAATAAATATAATAGAGAAACTAATATGGGGTTTCATTTATTAATTGCTAACAATCAAGATTATTAATACTAAATTGGAGTTTTATTTATCAATTTTTTACATTTATTTTCTATTCATAAACTAATATAATATAAATTGTATAATGAAATGAAATTTCAAATTTGTGAGCTTGGTTTAAGGTCTTAATTTTGTCAAATCCTCTTTATCATTTCTACAATGTATGTAGGCACTCACAATAATCATATATCTAATAGAAGAAATACTTCACTTTAAATATGTTTTACAAATACAATTACATAGTCATTGTGCAATATATCCCCAGAATTTAAAATTTGTAAAAAAAGTCCCCTTGATATTTCCAAATTGTTCTAATTACCCTCTAATTACATACGTGTAACAAAATCACTCGTTGTAACTCTCAACTTAATTAATGTCTCAACTCTCAAATTTTCTAAACGACTTGCGCATCTATTTCTTTTTCGAGGACATGGCCTATCAAAATATTTCAGCTCTCCCTAGAAACACACTCCGAATATAAATATCCAAGCCATTACAAGAATGAAAGTGAGAACATCCCAATTATAAGAAGATTTACAACTACCAACATGAAATCAAAAGTGCGCTACACATATATAGTGGGTGGGTATCCTTCCCTATAATACCTGTTCATCACATGGGCAAAGCTTAGTATCAGGGGTTTAAGTGGATATACCTTAGCTCTTGAGTTTTCTAGTGTTCCATACATACATACATACATATATATATGATTCAAAAGATCAAAATTAACTGGATATGCTATATAGCACATTGTGAAAATTGCAAGAGATATCATGCACTAATGTTTTTAAACTCATTGGGATGCGCACTGAATATATAGCACATGTTTCGTTCTAATTTATAAACATTGAGAATCTCTTCTGAACTGATAAGGTACTAATAGTAGCTTCTTAGAGAATCTCGCTTCTAGAAAAATGTTACACCGTAGACTCAAACAATAGGATGGTTGAAGGGCGTTTTTTTAAATACAATAAGGGTTATTTTGCTTTATTTTTCTATGGCTTGCTGAGTTGGAGCAAATAATATGATTTAGTATCTATTTTGGTCTTCATGATCAAGCAAAATCTTATTTTGTTTTTTTCCCTAAATAAGGCCTATCAAATTATCAAATTCTTAATTTCTGTAATACCCCAAAGTACATTAGGATACTACTAGATACAAAACATAAGATACACTGAAATTAGCTTTTAGCTAAAGATCTCATATATAATATATAAAAATATCTCATACATTTTCAAATTATACTTAGAAAGTAAACAATGACGTTATGACTCTTAACTCCGATCCGGTGACATCTTCCATAACAGAGACAGCTTACATTGGAACAACTGCCAAGTATTTCCGGGGATACTTCACAGTTCTCCAACATAGGAGGGATTAACCTGAAACAAAAGGGTGAGGGGGTGAGATATGAAATCTCAGTGAATTCCCTGCAAACAGAGCACTCAGTCCCACACATATACATATATTAGTAAACTTATACATATCATCAGGTATAAACATCATTGCTGCCCCCCACGCACTAAGGTACTTAAGAGGGACTAGCTTTGGGTTTAATCCTGGTATCATCATGTCATTCATAATATTTGTGAACCACTCATTTGGACATTCCTTTTTAATTTTGTCAGTGAAAAACATTGTTGTTCCCCGCGCACCGAAGTACTTAAGAGGAACTAACACTTCGCTGCTCCCCGCGCACCGAGGTACTTAAGAGGAACCAGCTCTATACTGTAAGGCAGGACATACGTCTATGACCACAAGCGGCGTCCCACTTGCTTTGCACTTACTTGCTTGCCTTCCAAACTGAAAGGACTCTGTGATTGCCTTCCAAACGGGAAGGACTCTATACTTGCCTTCCAAACTGAAAGGACTTTTGTACTTGACATCTGAAATGTCATTGATAACCATTCTAATTCGATTCAAGAGTAGAATTAGCATTGTTACTACCTTTGGATGCCAAATGGTGTTTCACATTCATTTCTTCATAATATTAAATAACTTAACTCACATATCAATTTATAGCTTAAAAACTAATGATCTAAAGCAAAACATATAAACCATTCACATGAACAATATATAATCTCTCAATCAAGTATTCAACAAGGGATAATGCATCAACAACATAAGCAGAATTTCAGCAGTTTTCAGTTAACTTCTATGATTTTATTAAAATACCAAACGAAATCGGATTCAAACAAAAGACCCCTCCCTGGAAATCTAATCAAGTTTAATTTATGAATAAAATTTGACTTTTGGAAAAACGTCTTCCTAAAATTACAGTTTTTACCGGAAAGCCCCTGCACTCAGAAAACAGGACAACAACAATACCCTAACTTGTAACAGGTTTTTCTCCATCAATACTCAATGCAAAACAGAAAAAAATCAGTGTCTAAAGTGTAGAATTTCGAGTCTACTTTCTAACAAAATAAGAATCATACCAAACAGAGCACTATAGAAATAGTTACAAATAAAATATTATACATATGTCTATACGGGTTTGTCAGATCAGCAGCTTCTTTTAGAACTTTTAACAAACAGAATACATGCATGTAAATTGAATATTCTACAACACAATTCCGCATTCATTTAAAACCATATAATCAACATGCAATTCAGAAATCAAACAATAATATCATATTTAAAATTCCTAAGCTTGGATTTATGGTTACCAAGCACTAACTAAGGAAACTCACATAAGCAAAAAGTGGGAATTAGAATGGTAGAGGTTGATCTCCTTGAAAGTTCCTCCCAATTCTGTTTTGGTTTCTCCTTGCTTTCAAGAGTAGTTGCTTCAAGCTCTCTTCATAAAGGAAGTGGTGTATGTTTCATAATGGTTATGGAGGAAAAGAGAAGAGGAGAAGTGAGGTGGTGAGGTGTGTGTGTGAGCTGAAAATTGAAGAGGGAAGAGAGGAAGGAGAAATGGTGTCTCTGCAAGAATGGAATTGTGGTTGAGTTGTTCAACCCCCTTGCTCCTTGTCTAGCCGAATTTCAAGCTTGAAAGGTGGAAGATGAAGGCTTGATGGAGGTCTAGGGTTTGAAGAAGAAGCTTAAGGAACTTCTGATGAAAAAGAAAGAAGAAGAAGTCTCCTTTACTTCTTTGTTTTTGGGTCTGCCGTATTGTACATTGTAGGGGTTAAGTGAGAAATTTTTTTATTTAACCAATAGGGCTAGACTTCCTTGATAGGCATTGGTCACTTGTAAAATTTTAAATAAAGATAAATACTATGGTTTAAATTAAGTAGTGTGCTAATCATATTTATGCATAGAATGAGAGGGAATATGATTGTTCATGTATTGAAATTAAATCTAAGTGAGGGTGATATGTGACCCTAGATTATTTCTAGAGTACTACTAATTAACCTAATACATTTGGTGTATATATATATATATATATATATATATATATATATATATATATATATATATATATATATATATATACATTCCTTCTCTAAAAAAAAATCAATTACTTCATAATAAAACAAATCCTAAATTGTACATTTATGAATTATATAAGGATTCAAAACACTTATGATAAAGTCATAGAAACTAGGATACCCATGAGAAAGGATATTACATTTCTAACCCCATAAAAAAATTTTTGCCCTCAAAATTTAGTAAAACCTACTCGAGAGAAATAAATTAGCAATGATTTCTCAAACAATAACATTTGTTGCCTTAATAAACTTCCCACCTCATGACAATTAAAAGCATGCAAGTGATAATTGAAAACACAATACTACTTCAGTGTGGATCACATGGCTATATATATACATTTAAAGCGTACAATAAGGAAAATTAGTCTTATGCTACAAGCAAGACTTAAGAGTTGCATTTAGGTTCATAGATGGTTTCCTGCAAGATCCTTCGTCTAATGGCTACTAAGCTTCCGCTGCGTACTCTGGTCAAAAGGTTTTGTTTGTATGTTTGAATCTATATCGATGAACTGGTCATAATCATTAACTATTTGGTCATCATTGATACTTGGTTTGCTAGGGTTCAATTATCATACATGACAGATATTCCAATCAACGGCAAGCTGACAGAAACTTTATGACAACAATAATAATAATAAGAGAGTAAAGCACACAATATTATTCAAATAGTAGTGGTACTTATTATTCCAATCATTTTAGATATAAATAATTTAGGAAACGCGTCAAATACATATATGCTTATGTACATAAGGATGTGACACACCAGAAATAACTGTTTGGTACCTATTTAGGTGCATAATCAAACAATTGATGCAAGCCAATGATTTTTATCAATCACCCATATCGAACAAGACCAAGAAATGACATATATAATGCTATGGTAGTATATTAAGATATGGACATGTTATAAACACAAGTCTACCCCGAGCATCCCATAATACCCAAGATAGAGCAAAAATATTGCTTTAAATTCTCCAAATATCCTTTTCAGTGAATATATAAATTTAACTTGAATAGCTTTTTCTAAAACTCGGTTATAAGAAAACCTTTACTGGAATTATTCGGTTTTGAAAATAACATTCAGATTTGAGTAAATCATTCTTTGGAAAGCATAGTTTATCTAGTTTATGAATATAATTAAAATTAGTCCTTCAATTTGTACAGCTCAACAAATGAAGACACTAGTGAACATGCAATCAAAAACATAACCTCTATGTAGTTACAACATGCAAGGATCCATTTACAAATCTGGAAGCCTAGAACAATTTCTCTTTTCAAAACAGTTCAAAGGAATGTTATAATAAATAGTGAGTCAACCGGCACCACATTACAGCATACTACACAACTGCTAATCTGATTTAATTATATGTCCCAAACATCTTATGAGGTTCACATTCTCAAAATAAAAGTCTTATGAACTTATCAACTTGTTCAAGAACAAACAAGCATCATGCAGTCCTCTTAAATAAAATTAAAAAGAAGCAATCAGGTACAAGTCATGTATTTGCATGCATTCATTCTTTTCTATTAACAATATAAATCAAGTAATTAACTAGCTCGTTACTGAGACACCCCGATGTCCCATTAAAAAAAAACCTAATTTATCTAAAACTTAATCGTAATATTAGCATTGGACATATATATAAAATCGTAACTATTAAAAACTTATAGGTAAGAACAAAATTTAAACATCACATCACACACATATAAATATAAATACAACTATACTATGCGGATAAACTAAAGAGGGTACCCCACCAGTAGGGTCCCAAAAGATACATACTGATACAAAATGGTATAAGCAGCGGAAACTAAAACGTCACAAAAGACGCACTGGCCATCGACCCTAAACTCAATGGCTGGAGGTCACTGCTCGTCCTCCAGCATCCCCATCAAGCTCCTCTGTGGCCGGCTCATCCGCAGTGTCTTCTCAAAACGAGCACATAAAAGAAACATACATATAAAAGAAATAGGGGATAAGAAACTATCTATCATCATATAAGGAAAATGATACGTAACATATAAACAATAAAGGCACATAGACATGCATCACAGATAAATATATATTAATATATACAATCATCCTCGAGATATATTATCATCCTCTACCCTTCGTACTCATGCAACTTATGCTGACGTGGCCACCACTAATCCTGTCACACATCCCTTACCCGCTCAGGGATGTTAGTCAGTCGTCCAAACGACGCGTCCCCAAACACCGGTGCACATTCTCATCCGCGGTGAGAATGCTCATGCAAAGCAATGACACTATAGCTGCACAATACACGTCGATGCACACCCTGGTTCTCTCTCGAGGGTGCTTATGCAAATCAATGACACTATAGCTGCACAACCTAAATCTAAGTTGGGACGGTCCCGCGAGGACTTCTGACCTCGTGTGTTCCAAACACACGGCTGTGATTGACAACATGCATCTATATGGATCTCACCGGCATATATCGAATCATATCCTAGTGCCTTAACCTCTCATCACTATCTCATAGCATATATCACCTCATCAATCTCGTCATAATAAAATATTAATTAATTAGGTTAGGCACTTCTAAATCATATATCATACACTCCCCAACATGCATCACTCAAAAATATTAGATATCATCACCTAGATGTCACTAAGCATATTATTCCAGATAAATCATATTATCAATCAGAACAACATGTTATCAACCATAATCAAAATAAATAATAATCACAATAATAATGATAAAATAATGCTAACATATTCACATATTCTAATAAATATAATAAAATAATACTAACATATTCTAATAAATATAATAACTATAATTTAACATGTTAATCCAAACAGCACACAGCAAACAATTCAAACATAATAAAACCAGACAACCTCAGATATCATAAAATTAACCTAACGGCGATAAATCTACAATCTCCATATCATCATCGGTACTACTAAATAGTCCCCTATGTGATATTGATATTGTCTCTTATTCGCCCACTAGTAGGGTTTAGGTCGCCCTACGCCAATATTGAATAAAATGTTACTTAGCCATTTCCGACGCTAGATGGTTACTTTCCCCCACCTGAGGTGTCGTAGGCTAGCTTTAGAGCAACGAAACGAGCCTACTCCAATCTCCCCAAATCTGCCTCGTGAGGTTCTCCTACCTCCGGGGCTCCAAAAATTCACCTGAACACATATTCACGAAGTACACGTTACGTGTAGCTCAAATCTGAAGACGGAATTGAAAACAGCTAAA
Organism: Echinosophora koreensis; assembly: GCA_035048595.1. Taxonomy (NCBI): domain Eukaryota; kingdom Viridiplantae; phylum Streptophyta; class Magnoliopsida; order Fabales; family Fabaceae; genus Echinosophora; species Echinosophora koreensis. The sequence goes on from JAPCYP010000068.1 coordinate 746,573, forward strand.
TGGATTGTGAGATAACTTCAATACTATCACGGACAGCATTTCGGCATAAAAACATAGACTTACCAAGAAAAGAAAGGTAGGATGATGAAGTAGAAGTCGCAAGGATCACAACGGTATAATCGATTTTTCAATAGGACGAACGGATTGATCGGAATCAGCTCTGGAATTTTCTCTCTCTTTCTTTCTTTTCTCTCCCTCTCTCTCTAAGTTTTCTGAGTTTTCTGGTGACTTCCACGAATTTCCAACATTTATCTCTTCTTCTTTTCTTTTTTTTTTTCTGGCGCCCAGCGCTCAGCGCCCGGGATCCAGCGCTCAGCGCTGGTGAGGCAAACCGCCTCTCTCGCCCAATCACAACGCGACACGTGGCACATTGGCCAGCGCTCAGCGCCAGGAATACAGCGCTCAGCGCTAGTTGCTATCCAGCACTACTGGTTCGCACGTTTTCGTGGGTTCTGAGTTCGTTTGAAGTCCGATTGACCTGAAATTTGAAACATAGACTCTTCTATACCTAAGGAATAAGGCTAAGCCTTCAAAAATACCTAATCTCTTCCACAAAATAAATTTCCGATTGTGCATTCTTATGTATTCTAAACTGTATAACGGAAATTCTAGAACACTTTCTTGTTCAATTCAATGCCGGTTGATCTCATACTTTTCATGCAAGGTTCCCAACACCTAAACATGCATATTATACCTTTAATCAAAGTCTTAAACATAGTTATCCATCATATAAATAATGCCTTAAAACACAGATGTTACGTTACTACCCCCCTTAAAAGAAATTCCGTCCCCGGAATTTATGTACCTCAGAAAAGATGTGGATACTGCTGCTGCATATCTGCCTCACGTTCCCAAGTAGCATCTCCTGTAGTCTCATCCCAAATGACCTTGACCAAAGGAATCTGTCTACCGCGAAGTTCCTTAATCATTCTATCTGTAATCCTAGCTGGTAAAGCCTCATACTCTAGATTCTCTCGAAGTTGTATTGACTCAGGCTCAAGTACATGAGAAGGATCAGGATAATATTTTCGCAACTGGGATACGTGAAAGACATCATGAAGATTGGAAAGGTTAGGCGGTAAGGCAATATGGTAGGCTACTGGACCAATCCGTCGAAGAATCTGGAAGGGTCCAATGAATCTAGGAGTAAGCTTTCTAGACTTGATAGCTCTGCCAATTCCAGTCTTCGGAGTGACTCTCAAAAACACGTGATCACCTTCCTGGAATTCCAAGGGTCTCCTCCTCTTGTTACTGTAGCTCATTTGCCTATCCTGCGCTTCCTTCATCTTTTCCCTGATCTTTCTAACCTGTTCCGTCGTTTGCTGTACCACATCAGGGCCCAATATCTGGCTTTCACCAGTCTCATACCAACACAACGGAGTCCTACATTTCCTGCCATACAAAGCCTCATACGGTGCCATCCCGATACTGCTATGGAAACTGTTGTTATATGTAAACTCAATCAACGGCAAAAACTCATCCCAACTGCCAATGTGCTCTAAAACACACGCCCTCAAAAGATCCTCCAATGACTGAATTGTCCTCTCAGACTGTCCATCCGTCTGAGGATGATAAGCAGAACTCATCCACAACTTCGTCCCCAAAGCACTGTGCAACTGTCTCCAAAATCTAGATGTGAATCTAGGATCTCGGTCGGAAACAATGCTCGACGGTACACCATGTAGCCTAACGACTTCCTTGATGTAGATCTGGGTCAACTTCTCTAAGCTATAACTCTCACCAATAGGTAAGAAGTGAGCACACTTCGTCAACCTATCGATGATAACCCAAATCGCATCATGCTTCTTAGGAGTTTGTGGTAATCCAACCACAAAATCCATAGCTATACTATCCCACTTCCATTCTGGGATATCTAAAGACTGTAGCAAACCAGCAAGCTTTTGATGTTCTATCTTAGCTTTCTGACAAACCAAACAAGATAAAACATATTCTGCCACTTCCTTCTTCATTCTCGGCCACCAAAACATTTTCTTTAAATCCTGGTACATCTTGGTGGCTCCGGGGTGAAAACTCAACTTACTCTTATGTGCCTCTTCCAAAATCATTTTCCTAAACTCTAAGTCCTCTGGCACACATATCCTATCCCTAAATCTCAACACACCATCTGGCCCTCTACTAAACTCTGAAATCTTACCCTCATCTATGCCTCTACTCACCTCTTGCAGGTATTGATCCTGAACCTGTTTATCCTTAAGATCCCTCAGAAACTCACTATTAATTGTGATCATACCTAAGCATAGTCTATCCTCACACAACTCCATCCCTAGATTCATATCTCTAAACTGTTCAATCAATTCCATTTCCTTTACCATCATCGCCGACACATGTAAATATTTCCTACTCAGAGCAACCGCTACAACATTCGCCTTCCCAGGATGGTATTGAAGATCAAACTCATAATCCTTAATAAACTCCATCCATCTACGTTGTCTCATATTTAGCTCCTTCTGATCAAACAAATACTTTAAACTCTTATGGTCACTGTACACATTAAACCTAGCTCTATATAGGTAGTGTCGAGCTCCATATAGGTAGTGTCGCCATATCTTTAATGCGAACACTATAGCTGCCAACTCTAGATCATGGGTCGGATAATTCCTCTCATGAACTCTCAACTGTCGGGAAGCATAAGCCACAACTCTTCCCTCTTGCATCAAGACATAACCCAATCCTTGGTATGACGCATCACAATATACATCAAACTGTCCTAATGGATCTGGCAAAGTCAGAACAGGTGATGTGGTTAACTTTTCCTTCAACTTCTGAAAACTCTCCTCACATTCCTCCGTCCAAACAAATGCTGTACCTTTTCTCGTTAACTGCATCATAGGCAACACAATTTTCGAAAACCCCTCAATAAACCTCCGATAATATCCAGCCAATCCCAAGAAACTCCTTACTTCACTAACTGACTTAGGTCGTTCCCACTTAAGCACTGCTTCAACTTTAGCAGGATCTACTGCTATTCCTTCTTTGTTAATCACGTGACCTAGGAACTGAACTTCCTCTAACCAAAACTCACACTTAGAAAGCTTGGCATACAACTGTCTATCCTTCAACACCTGTAACACTATTCTTAAATGTCCCTCATGCTCTTCCCGTGTACGGGAATAAATAAGGATATCATCTATAAACACCACAACAAACTTATCGAGGAACGGTCTAAAGATCCTGTTCATATAATCCATAAACACTGCTGGAGCATTAGTCACACCAAAAGGCATAACTAAATATTCATAGTGTCCGTACCTCGTCCTAAAAGCTGTCTTGGGTATATCCTCCTTCTTTACTCTAATCTGGTGATACCCGGACCTCAGATCAATCTTGGAAAATACCGAAGCTCCCTTTAATTGATCCATCAGATCATCTATCCTTGGCAACGGATACTTATTCTTGATCGTCACTTTATTCAACTGCCTGTAATCTGTGCACAATCTAGCACTTCCATCCTTCTTCTTAACAAACAACACTGGATGTAAAATCCTTTTAAAAGGGTATTTTAGTCTTTCCATTTTAATTCAACCATGGGTGTGTTTGGATTCTTTTATATTTCATAAATATGAAATTTTATGGTTGATTGATTTAATGAAGTTAATTATTTGTGATTTTAAATGAAATAGAAATATTTTTATTTATTTATTTATCATACACACACCCATTTATTTTAAACTAACTTATCCACCTCTATCCTAAAATCCCCTAAGTGACCAATGCTTTTCAAGGAAAACCAACCCCCATAGGCCAACCAATCCCCTCCCTTCTCCCTCTAATTTTCGGCCACAACAAGGCTAGGCACCCTTGTTTTTCCCTTCATTTAATAAGACCAAAAGAACCAATCCCACATATTCCTCTTTTCTCCTCCATTTCGGCTAGGTTAGGAAGAGGGGGGCTGAGTAGTTCATTCCATTCCTCTCTCAACAGAACACAACTCTTCTCCTCCCTTTTCCTCCCTCACAAATTCTGCCCAACCAACAACAACACCACATCACTCCCTTTTCTCCATTCCTTCCATAACTACCATGAGACCTACACCATTTTCCTTTTCCTTGAGAGATAAGAGCAGCTGCATTTGAAGACCAAAAAGGGGAAATAGAATCAGATTGGGGAGGAACCCTAGGGAGATCAACATTTTCAACTTTGCTTCCATAACCACCAAGTCTTCATTTTCTAGCTTCAATCATGTGAGTTCTTGTTGTTTGTAACATTGGGTAACCATAAATCCCAATTACTTGTTAAATGTTTAAATTTCTTCTGTAGAATGCTTGTTTTGAACTGATATATGATTTTTAACAACTGGGTTTTAATTGCATGTTGATTAGAGGTTGATTTTGATGAAAAATTGACAAGGGGCTGTAAAAATCTTTCAAACCCGTATGCACCCCTGTTAGTATTTCATCCATAACTTCCTCTACAGGGCTTATTTCGAAGTGATTTTTGTACCATTGGAAACTAGACTAATTTTAATTCGAAATGGGCTATGGAATGGTTAAATTTCATTACGTATCGAAGGAGAAAAATGACATGCAAGTTGCTGTTCGTACTGCAAACTCAGGACTGATACTATTGTAGTATTTAAATTGTAGTAAATCGTACAAATTTTGGATTGGGTTAACTCCTGTTTTAATAGAAAATAGACTTATTTTGTTACAATTTAGGCTCTGGAAGTTCTAATTTTGATGAAGTTTTTGTCGAGAAAACTCAGTTCCGAGTTGCTGCAAATTCTGTTTACATAACTGTGAGCATATGGGTACTTGATTTGTGTGGAATAGATTCCATGTGTTTTAATTCTGTCCAACCATGAATAATATGTATATGTGCAATTGATATGGTGTTCTTGTGGCTGTATGATCTAACTTAGTGGTTGTTGCATGGTGATTTGGTTGGTATGAATTGCAATATGAAGGTGTGACATTTCCATTTGTGCTATGTCTTCACTCTTTGCATTTTGTGCATGTTTAATGAAGTTATCCTTCTTGGTATGGTTGATGAATATTTAATACATTTGGCTTCCATTTGAGAAGATGTATAAGAAAATGAATCATAGCATGGCATTAAAATTTAAAATGGTTATGTTTAGTGAAACTTAAGGTTTCAAAACTATTCTAGCCATTAGTTAAGGCCACAATATCTATGTGGGTGAGATGTTTTTGTAAGTCCTTCATTTTTGGAGGCTAGGATATGGTACTAACAATTAAGGGACGCCTAATTGTTGTCATAGAGCTCTAACTGCCATATCAACCAGTTTAAACTACGCATGCCTTAAGTCCACTCACACTTGAGGTACCTAGTAAATGTTTTTATACTTAAAATGCCTATGCTTAGATTCATTTTCATAAAGAGGGAACATATTGATCATTCACATATTTTTGCTTGAAGCAGGAACTCATTGAGATTTATTTCTCACTAGGCTCCTTCATGGTTTCAGATAACAGGTACATATTGGAAACTGATAAGCAAGTTCCGGAGATTGCTTGACAGTCACCCAATAGTGTCCCAAGATACGCTAGTTTTCACAACCGGATCAGAGTTGGAGTCTTACTAGGAGTCAATGTTTATATGAGATTGAATCGTAAATTAGGGGTGAAATGCCTGTTTGTTTTAACCTGTCCCAATACTATTTTCAATTCTACAAAAAAATCTCTTGTAAAAATGTTTCACTTAGTTTCAAAATTTTCTATGTTCAACTATCATTCCTTATACTATATCAGGTTTATATATTATTACTTAGTAGTATCCTGGTGGAAGTCGGGATATTACACTGGAGCTCCCCATGGTGAAACACTGGGCCTGATAAATTCCTTTTTCAACATATCCTCCAATTGTTTCTTTAACTCGACTAACTCTACAGGTGACATCCGATAAGGTGCTATAGATATAGGTCCTGTCCCTGGTATGAGATCTATGGTGAACTCCACTTCCCTCTCTGGGGGCAAACCCGGAACATCGGGAGGGAAAACCTCAGGAAATTCTCTCACGATAGGCATAGAATCTATACTCGGAGTCTCCTTAGATTCCACTGAGAAAAGCATCACGTACAATCGAGAATCGTTACTCCTCATAGTTACTCCTTCATTGGCAGATACTATGCTAGAAGGCTCTAGAAATGACAAAGTCTTGCTGGAACAATCTAACACTACATGGTTAGCCGAAAGCCAATCCATGCCAAGGATAACATCTATCTGCTGCATAGGTAAACAGACAAGGTCCATAAGGAATGTCCTATTCTCAACAACTATAGGACACTGTAGACAAACAAACATCGTAGTCAAGGAATCATTGGTTGGGGTTGATATTGTAAGGGTATAGGGTAACAAAGAAACAGGCAAATGTAAATGATCCACATACTCATGCGAAATAAATGAATGTGTAGCACCTGAGTCAAACAACACAGACGAGAGTCTACCAGATATCAAGCACATACCCTGGATAAGATCTGCAGATTGAGAGGATTCAGCTCCCTTCACAGTAAACACTCGTCCTGTGGCCTGAGGTCTAGCCATCGACTGTCCTGCTACTGGGGTTCCTCTCCCAACTCTACCTCTGTAACCTGCAGCTCCTCTACCAGCAGTTGACTGCTGCTGCATCCCTCTCTGCCTGCAATCCCGAGCCATGTGACCTGGTTTTCCACAGTGGAAACAACTAGGCCTCTCTGTGCAATCTCTAATATAATGCGGACCTCCGCATCTAAAACAAACTGGGCCTCTCTGCTGCTGACCCGCTCCACTAACAGGTGTTGTAGAAGCTGGTACTGATGCAGATGACTGAACACTCTGCACGGGTCTAGCATAGGGTCCACGTCTCCTCTGTGAGCTACTGCCTGCTCTCCTCTGGAAACCTGATCTGATAGGGCCTCCACTCCTCTGCTATCTGTGATCAGCAGCCTGCCTCTGATCTATGCCCTCTATGGCACTACATCTCTCAACCAGATCTGGAAAGCTCTGAATATCAAGCGGCACTATGGCTCTCTGCAGCTCATGTCTCAAACCATCCTCGAACCTCCAGCACATCCAATCCTCGTCCGGAAACCTATGATAAAACTCAGAATACTGTATCAAGGCCTCAAATCTGGCTGCATAGTCACCCACAGACATGTTCCCCAGTCGGAGACTCATGAACTCCCTCTCCTTCTCGCGTCTGACCAACCGCGGGAAGTATTTTTCAAAGAAACAGTCTCTAAACAGCTCCCAGCTAATCTGCCTGCCCTCTGCCTCAAGCAACCTTCTCTTGCCTCTCCACCATGACTCTGCTCCTCCCGTCAGCATGAAGGCAGCATAAGTCACCTTCCTGTCATCTCTGCATCTCATGGTGTCAAAGATTTTCTCCAACTCCTGTATCCACCACTCGGCTCGCTCTGGATCATAATCCCCTCTGAACTGGGGTGGCTTCCCTTTTAGAAAGGTAGCCAATCCTACATCCTCTGCCTCAGCAGCCCTCCTCCTCTCCTGTTGCTCCTGTAACTCTGCCTCTCTCTGCATCCTCTGAGCATTCTGTTGCGCCTGCTGCAACAGTACAGATGCTAACTCCCGAATGGTCTGGAGAGTCTCAGATGACTCTCCTCCACCTCCAGCTCCTACCTCAGGCTGAGAAGTCTCACCCACTACTCTCTCTAGGGTCCTACTACTCTCTCGTCCTCTACGTCCTCTGCCTCGAGCCATGATCCTATTAAAAGAAATCATTAGCCAACATCAATATGACATATAATTTAAAACAGGAATATAAATACTATATGTCATAGAAATGTCGCATTCGGACTCACTACCCAACTTCTAAGCATAGTCGTTATCCGATGTGGATTCAACTAAAATGGCCAGTACACCTTAACCTCATAGTCTGAATAGAATCAAACTGCTCTGATACCACCAAATGAGACACCCCGATGTCCCATTAAATAAAAACCTAATTTATCTAAAACTTAATCGTAATATTAGCGTTGGACATATATATAAAATCGTAATTATTAAAAACTTAAAGGTAAGAACAAAATTTAAACATCACATCACACACATATAAATATAAATACAACTATACTATGCGGATAAACTAAAGAGGGTACCCCACCAGTAGGGTCCCAAAAGATACATACTGATACAAAATGGTATAAGCAGCGGAAACTAAACGTCACAAAAGATGCACTGGCCATCGACCCTAAACTCAACGGCTGGAGGTCGCTGCTCGTCCTCCAGCATCCCCATCAAGCTCCTCTGTGGCCGGCTCATTCGCAGTGTCTTGTCAAAATGAGCATATAAAAGAAACATACATATAAAAGAAATAGGGGATAAGAAACTATCTATCATCATATAAGGAAAAGGATACGTAACATATAAACAATAAAGGCACATAGACATGCATCATAGATAAATATATATTAATATATACAATCATCCTCGAGATATATTATCATCCTCTACCCTTCGTACTCATGCAACTTATGCTGACGTGGCCACCACCAATCCTGTCACACATCCCTTACCCGCTCAGGGATGTTAGTCAGTCGTCCAAACGACGCATCCCCAAACACCGGTGCACATTCTCATCCGCGGTGAGAATGCTCATGCAAAGCAATGACACTATAGCTGCACAATACACGTCGATGCACACCCTGGTTCTCTCTCAAGGGTGCTCATGCAAAGCAATGACACTATAGCTGCACAACCTAAATCTAAGTTGGGACGGTCCCGCGAGGACTTCTGACCTCGTGTGTTACAAACACACGGCTGTGATCGACAACATGCATCTATATGGATCTCACCGAAATATATCGAATCATATCCTAGTGCCTTAACCTCTCATCACTATCTCATAGCATATATCACCTCATCAATCTCGTCATAATAAAATATTAATTAATTAGGTTAGGCACTTCTAAATCATATATCATACACTCCCCAACATGCATCACTCAAAAATATCAGATATCATCACCTAGATGTCACTAAGCATATTATTCCAGATAAATCATATTATCAATCAGAACAACATGTTATCAACCATAATCAAAATAAATAATAATCACAATAATAATGATAAAATAATGCTAACATATTCACATATTCTAATAAATATAATAAAATAATACTAACATATTCTAATAAATATAATAACTATAATTTAACATGTTAATCCAAACAGCACACAGCAAACAATTCAAACATAATAAAACCAGACAACCTCGGATATCATAAAATTAACCTAACGGCGATAAATCTACAATCTCCATATCATCATCGGTACTACTAAATATTCCCCAATGTGATATTGATATTGTCTATTATTCGCCTACTAGTAGGGTTTAGGTCGCCCTACGCCAATATTGAATAAAATGTTACTTAGCCATTTCCGACGCTAGATGGTTACTTTCCCCCACCTGAGGTGTCGTAGGCTAGCTTTAGAGCAACGAAACGAGCCCACTCCAATCTCCCCAAATCTGCCTCGTGAGGTTCTCCTACCTCCGGGGCTCCAAAAATTCACCTGAACACATATTCACGAAGTACACGTTACGTGTAGCTCAAATCTGAAGACGGAATTGAAAACAGCGAAACGGATTGAGAGATAACTTCAATACTATCATGGACAGCATTTCGGCATAAAAACGTAGACTTACCAAGAAAAGAAAGGTAGGATGATGAAGTAGAAGTCGCAAGGATCACAACGGTATAATCGGTTTTTCAATAGGACGAACGGATTGATCGGAATCAGCTCTGGAATTTTCTCTCTCTTTATTTATTTTCTCTCCCTCTCTCTCTAAGTTTTCTGAGTTTTCTGGCTTTTTCTGGTGACTTCCACGAATTTCCAACATTTATCTCGTCTTTTTTTTTCTTTTTCTTTTTTTCTGGCGCCCAGCGCTCAACGCCCGGGATCCAGCGCTCAGTGCTGGTGAGGCAAACCGCCTCTCTCGCCCAATCACAACGCGACACGTGGCACACTGGCCAGCGCCCCGCGCCAGGAATACAGCGCTCAGCGCTAGTTGCTGTCCAGCACTACTGGTTCGCACGTTTTCGCGCGTTCTGAGTTCGTTTGAAGTTCGATTGACCTGAAATTTGAAACATAGACTCTTCTATACCTAATGAATAAGGCTAAGCCTTCAAAAATACCTAATCTCTTCCACAAAATAAATTTCCGATTGTGCATTCTTATGTATTCTAAACTGTATAACGGAAATTCTAGAACACTTTTTTATTCAATTCAATGCCGGTTGAGATCTCATACTTTTCATGCAAGGTCCCCAACACCTAAACATGCATATTATACCTTTAATCAAAGTCTTAAACATAGTTATCCATCATATAAATAATGCCTTAAAACACAGATGTTACAGTTACCATTTACAAACTATGGCATGTAATATCCTCCTCAACAAGGTTTATTTGAAATGTGATTCTACTATACCTATATACTAAACCATTTCCCTAGATTCATTATAGCATATGATGAATTTGGACCATTGATGATTCTCTGCTTGAAACCAAGAACATACAACAATGCATCTTAGACGATTTACATGTACAGCCAAACTAATTAAACCTTCCCAATCTTGCATCATAGGTCAAGTTATGTAAAGGAAAACAAAAGCTGAGTTATAAACTTTATTCATGCAGTTTCAAACAGGCCGAGAAGAATTTGATCAGAGCACAAAAACAAACAATAACCAATACCTAACTGTAGGAATATTATTGTAGGATAGAGCAGTTACATGCTTGTAAATATGAAAGACTTAAGAAGTTTATTAATTATACTTAACATTTTGAAATAGAGATTAGAATTAATAACATCTTATACATTCATTTTAACAGACAAAAAGTGTCATGCAAAGTAAAGAATTAAACATGAAACAAAATCGAAAAAGAGGGAAGGAGTTGTTCACTATTAGTATACATGGTTTTACTGCATTCCACCTAACAAGTCAAAACCGTACAAATGATGAAACTTTATAACAACAACCAATCTTATTAGATTCAATGAAGCAAAACATAAAACAATGTGCAAATCTATCCATATTTACTACCATTTTAAACAAAACACAATTCAAAAGTCTAACCCATACAAGGCTAATCCATTCAGTTAGATTTCTCGGATAGTATCAATTATTTAGCTCTATACTGAAAAGATAGTGCACTCTTCTATCATATTTATATATCATGTTCAGTTGACCTTCATGGTTACAATAAGAAGAATGCATCGAATAAGGCAATCGATTCCCGTTCTATTCTTAAAACAACAACATATGATAAGAGATAACTTAACATGCATTTTCCCTGGCAACTTCAAGTTATCAAGGTGCAACAAAAGAACTTGGGAATAGACACGAATACCCATTCTTTGCAAGCATCTGGAGCTTGTAATGTTCCATTGTGTCCGACTAGAGGGAGAAACTTAAAGATTATAGTAGATACTCCCAAAACATATAGCAGGACGTATCAACAACACATAAGCATTCAAATGTTACATTATTGCTACTAGCATTTATTTCCAGACTCAGGTAATCTGAATTATCATATGATATCACACTCAGGCATAACAATTAAACCATACAAAAGGTAAACACTCAGATTATAGGGAATGTAATTGTATTATTACTTTCTTACACTTGCGTAGCAGTCACAAAGAAAGAATATAACTGTTTCAATATGATCTACACTGTAAGTCTACAAAACACAACAACAACACATGATTCATTGGTTTACATTTCATTTTCTTTTCCTTATCTTATCTGTTGTTACACTGCCAGGCTTGTCAAATTTGAATTCCTGAGGACCAATGTAAAAAGCACAAAAAGAATTTGATTATTCTGAAAATATCTTCTGAAATGAATATATTCGTATTTTGGAAATACAACAATTCATTTAGAAGTGCCATAACATCAACATTCATAAAAAGAAAACTTTTAACTTGTATTAGTCAAAAACATTTATTGGCAGATGTACATTAACTTTGGTACTTTTAATAAAATACCTAACAAAGTTGGATTTGAGTAAATGACCACTAAACATATAAGGCAATTTCAAACACATTGACCAGTTAGTACATATTAATCAAAAGCATTAAACTAGTAGCATATTAAATTAGAATCATACACACACATCTCAACAAACTCAATTACCTCTACTAATTTCTTTGGGAAATTGGTTTAAGAAAATAATATATATCATTTATATTTACAAGCACAATCGTTCTTGCACAAGCAAAATTTGTTCAAAATATTTGGCTTACAAGAAATCTTGTTTGGAAATCAATCTTTTGGAAACAATTCTGGGAGTTGTCATCCTTCACCATTCCTCAAACAAATACCTGAGGCGGCCTACCCCATTAATTTGTATCAGGAATTTAGAAAACTAACAACTTCACAGAACACTTAATCTGACACCCTAAGCCGGATCACTCTAGACTCAACTCACAGTCCGATGGGATCGAACTGCTCTGATACCATAATGTAATACCCCAAAGTACATTAGGATACTACTAGATACAAAACATAAGATACACTGAAATTAGCTTTTAGCTAAAGATCTCATATATAATATATAAAAAATATCTCATACATTTTCAAATTATACTTAGAAAGTAACCAATGACGTTATGACTCTTAACTCCGATCCGGTGACATCTTCCATAACAGAGACAGCTTACATTGGAACAACTGCCAAGTATTTCCGGGGATACTTCACAGTTCTCCAACATAGGAGGGATTAACCTGAAACAAAAGGGTGAGGGGGTGAGATATGAAATCTCAGTGAATTCCCTGCAAACAGAGCACTCAGTCCCACACATATACATATATTAGTAAACTTATACATATCATCAGGTATAAACATCATTGCTGCCCCCCACGCACTAAGGTACTTAAGAGGGACTAGCTTTGGGTTTAATCCTGGTATCATCATGTCATTCATAATATTTGTGAACCACTCATTTGGACATTCCTTTTTAATTTTGTCAGTGAAAAACATTGCTGTTCCCCGCGCACCGAAGTACTTAAGAGGAACTAACACTTCGCTGCTCCCCACGCACCGAGGTACTTAAGAGGAACCAGCTCTATACTGTAAGGCAGGACATACGTCTATGACCACAAGCGGCGTCCCACTTGCTTTGCACTTACTTGCTTGCCTTCCAAACTGAAAGGACTCTGTGATTGCCTTCCAAACGGGAAGGACTCTATACTTGCCTTCCAAACTGAAAGGACTTCTGTACTTGACATCTGAAATGTCATTGATAACCATTCTAATTCGATTCAAGAGTAGAATTAGCATTGTTACTACCTTTGGATGCCAAATGGTGTTTCACATTCATTTCTTCATAATATTAAATAACTTAACTCACATATCAATTTATAGCTTAAAAACTAATGATCTAAAGCAAAACATATAAACCATTCACATGAACAATATATAATCTCTCAATCAAGTATTCAACAAGGGATAATGCATCAACAACATAAGCAGAATTTCAGCAGTTTTCAGTTAACTTCTATGATTTTATTAAAATACCAAACGAAATCGGATTCAAACAAAAGACCCCTCCCTGGAAAGCTAATCAAGTTTAATTTATGAATAAAATTTGACTTTTGGAAAAACCGTCTTCCTAAAATTACAGTTTTTACCGGAAAGCCCCTGCACTCAGAAAACAGGACAACAGCAATACCCTAACTTGTAACAGGTTTTTCTCCATCAATACTCAATGCAAAACAGCAAAAATCAGTGTCTAAAGTGTAGCATTTCGAGTCTACTTTCTAACAAAATAAGAATCATACCAAACAGAGCACTATAGAAATAGTTACAAATAAAATATTATACATATGTCTATACGGATTTGTCAGATCAGCAGCTTCTTTTAGAACTTTTAACAAACAGAATACATGCATGTAAATTGAATATTCTACAACACAATTCCGCATTCATTTAAAACCATATAATCAACATGCAATTCAGAAATCAAACAATAATATCATATTTAAAATTCCTAAGCTTGGATTTATGGTTACCAAGCACTAACTAAGGAAACTCACATAAGCAAAAAGTGGGAATTAGAATGGTAGAGGTTGATCTCCTTGAAAGTTCCTCCCAATTCTGTTTTGGTTTCTCCTTGCTTTCAAGAGTAGTTGCTTCAAGCTCTCTTCATAAAGGAAGTGGTGTATGTTTCATAATGGTTATGGAGGAAAAGAGAAGAGGAGAAGTGAGGTGGTGAGGTGTGTGTGTGAGCTGAAAATTGAAGAGGGAAGAGAGGAAGGAGAAATGGTGTCTCTGCAAGAATGGAATTGTGGTTGAGTTGTTCAACCCCCTTGCTCCTTGTCTGGCCGAATTTCAAGCTTGAAAGGTGGAAGATGAAGGCTTGATGGAGGTCTAGGGTTTGAAGAAGAAGCTTAAGGAGCTTCTGATGAAAAAGAAAGAAGAAGAAGTCTCCTTTAATTCTTTGTTTTTGGGTCTGCCGTATTGTACATTGTAGGGGTTAAGTGAGAAATTTTTTTATTTAACCAATAGGGCTAGACTTCCTTGATAGGCATTGGTCACTTGTAAAATTTTAAATAAAGATAAATACTATGGTTTAAATTAAGTAGTGTGCTAATCATATTTATGCATAGAATGAGAGGGAATATGATTGTTCATGTATTGAAATTAAATCTAAGTGAGGGTGATATGTGACCCTAGATTATTTCTAGAGTACTACTAATTAACCCAATACATTTGGTGTATATATATATATATATATAATTACATTCCTTCTCTAAAAAAAAATCAATTACTTCACTAATAAAACAAATCCTAAATTGTACATTTATGAATTATATAAGGATTTAAAACACTTATGATAAAGTCATAGAAACTAGGATACCCATGAGAAAGGATATTACAATTTCATAACTTACTAAATCTCTATTCAAATTGTTTCCATTTTTATTTATATAAGACAAAACTATCAACCATACAAACTAGTTTTATATTTTTTTTTAAATTGGTAGTTATTGTTAAGTTACACGTTATCGAGATATGTAAAAGGTGATCTAGGACACAGAAATTAGAATCTTTTGTGTAGAGATAAAAGACATTGCCCAAGGTTACTCGTATCAAAATTTGGGAGGAAGGAATGGGAATTAGAGTGAGAGTTCAAGGGTGGATGAGATAGTTGTTCGAGTGTAAGGAGCCTTTGATACAAGATTTGGCAATTGTTATTGACTCAATAAAAGTACAGGATGTCTTGGATGGTTGGATTTTGACAGCAGATAGTTTTTTAGATACTGATGCAAATCATTTTATAGGCGGATGTAGAGGCAAAATTTTCACTCTAACAGTACTTCATTCTCAAGATTTTGGACTACATTGGTTCCATCAATTATTGTGGCATTTGGTTGGAGACTATATTAGAAGGGATCCCTTCTAAGTGTAATCTTGATAGGAGGAATGTGCTGAATGATGATGAAGAATTAAAATGCGTTTTCTCATGCAATGAATATGAAATAGACACAACAGACCATATGTTTTTCAGATGCATCCATACTTATCAGGTCTGGCAACATGTATATGATTGGTTCAGGTTTACAATGATTCTACAAGGTGAGGGGAAAAATCATTTTGGACAACAGATGTGAGCGGCTTTTACCAAAGGGATTAAGGAATATTGGAAACTTATATGGTTCTTGGAGTTTGGTCAATTTGAAAGTATCAAACTAAGTCATTTTTGAAATGGAATAGACTGATATAAACTAGATTCTAGATCTGATAATTGTTAGAACTAGGGTGTGGATAAAAGAAAAAGTGCTAAAGTACTTGAAGAGAAAGCCTTCAAAAGCCATTTAACAATGAAGCGTTGATAAGGTGTAACATTGAAGTTATAATCCTTATATATCGGTTTGAATTTAGTATTCAATATGAGAACTTAACAAGCAGAAAATACTGAAAATATGAAAGACTATTCATTACTAACGATGCAAAAAAAAGTACTAAAGACTAGGAAACCGTCCATAAGTCGAAAAGCATAACATAAACATGGCTACACTTAAACTAAACCAAACCACTGATGATGGACCAACCATAAGTCTATAGCAAAACATATATAAAAAAACCCCGAAGATGATGATCCCGCAATAACAGGAAAAAAAAACTGCAAATTGACCATTCCAAGCATAATAGAACCTTGAAGCAAATTGACTATTATGCACAAAGACCCCCCTTGATGTTGACATAGTCCTTAGCTTCCATTTCATGAGGAGGAGGAGCCTGATCCTAGAGGCCAACTTCTTCATCTACCTCAACCTTGATAGCAAATGGTTGTTTTCCACCATCAAACCTTCAAGCAAAGCTATTTCCTGCTACATCCTGAGCCCCAGAAGAAGAATCGGGAAGACAAGTGATTTGACCATTTATCGTCCCAATGCGGAGCTTTATGTGTCGGAGTTTAGATATAAGCCTGTTGCTTCTCTGAGATCTGCTCTCATGCTTGTAGTGCTTATAAACTGCATGAGTTGCAAAATGTTGTGAAGTAGGGAACTCTTGCTTGCATTTTGGGCATGTGTAGGGCCCATTTTTCTTGTGTGGAAGGCTGCGGATTCGACCATCATCACCATTGGGACGCGCACTGAAAATATAGCACATGTTTCGTTCTTATTTATAAACATTGAGAATCTCTTCGTAACAGATAAGGTACTAATAGTAGCTTCTTAGAGAATCTCGTTTCTAGGAAAATATTACACCGTAGACTCAAACATTAGGATGGCTGAAGGGCGTTTTTTTAAATACAATAAGGCTTATTTTGCTTTATTTTTCTGTGGCTTGCTGAGTTGGAGCAAATAATATGATTTAGTATCTATTTTGGTCTTCATGATCAAGCAAAATCTAAGCAAAATCTTATTTTGTTTTTTTCCCTAAATAAAGCCTATCAAATTATCAAATTCTTAATTTCATAACTTACTAAATCTCTATTCGAATTGTTTTCATTTTTATTTACGTAAGACAAAACTATCAACCATAGAAACTAGTTTTATTTTATTTTTTAAATTGGAAGTTATTGTTAAGTTACACGTTATCGAGATATGTAAAAGGAGATCTAGGACTTAGAAATTAGAATCCTTTGTGTAAAGATAAAAGACATTGCCCAAGGTTACTCGTATCAAAATTTGGGTGGAAGGAGTGGATCTTAGAGTGAGAGTTCAAGGGTGGATGAGATAGTTGTTCGAGTGTAAGGAGCCTTTGATACAAGATTATTGTTATTGACTCAATAAAAGTACAGGAATAGGTCTTGGATGGTTGGATTTTGATAACAGATAGTTTTTGAGATATTAATGCAAATCATCTTATAGGCGGATGTAGAGGCAAAATTTTCACTCTAATAGTACTTCATTCTCAAGATTTTGGACTACATTGGTTCCATCAATTATTGTTGCATTTGGTTGGAGACTATAATAGAAGGGTTCCCTTCTAAGTGTAATCTTGATAGGAGGAATGTGCTGAATGATGATGAAGAATTAAAATGTGTTTTCTCATGCAATGAATATGAAATAGACATAACAGACCATATGTTTTTTAGATGCATCCATACTTATCAGGTCTGGCAACATGTATATGATTGGTTCAGGTTTACAATGATTCTACAAGGTGAGGGGAAAAATCATTTTGGACAATAGATGTGAGCGGCTTTTACCAAAGGGATTAAGGAATATTGGAAACTTATATGGTTCTTTTAGTTTGGTCAATTTAAAAGTATCAAACTAAGTCATTTTTGAAATGGAACAGACTGATATAAACTTGATTCTAGATCTGATAAAAGTCAGAACTAGGGCGTGGATAAAAGAAAAAGTGCTAAAGTACTTGACGAGAAAGCCTTCAAAAGCCATTTAACAATGAAGCATTGATGAGGTGTAACATTGAAGTTGTAATCCTCATATATCAGTTTGAATTTAGTATTCATTATGAGAACTTAACAAGTAGAAAGTACTGAAAATATGAAAGATTATTCATTACTAACTATGCAAACCAAAAGTACTAAAGACTAGGAAACCATCCATAAGTCCGAAAGCATAACTTAAACATGGCTACACTTAAACTAAACCAAACCACTGATGATGGACCAACCATAAGTCTATAGCAAAACATATATAAAAAACACCCCCGAAGATGATGATCCCCCAATAAAAAGAAAAAAAAAACACTGCAAATTGACCATTCCAAGCATAATAAAACCTTGAAGCAAATTGACAATTATGCGCAAGGTGTAGCACCCCACTTTTTGTCAAGTGCTTTCCTTAAGCTTGTTTGTTAAGTTAGAATTGTTAACTAAGGGCTTAGTGGGATTTTTGGCTTAAAAGTCCCTTTCTGGTACATGAGCACGCCCATGCTCATTAGCCAGCACGCCCGTGCTTAAAGTCAGAAGGGTGTTTATGATTTTAAGTTGAGCACGCTCGTGCTCAAGTGCTTGGTGAGGAGCACGACCGTGCTTCGAGCGCAGCTTATATATGTCGTACAGAATCGAGGGTTTCGCCGTCAATTCTCATCTTTGGTGGCTAGAATCCTAGTGCGGCTGCTACGTCTTTTTTCCTCTTTCCTTCATACTCAGTGTGTTTCTTGAGTATTGGAGACCCTAGGGAAACGTTGTTTCATCTGTACTTCGTATATAGATAATGTTCTGTCTCCTTGTGGTTTCCTTTCATTTCTGATTGGAAACTAAGTTTTTGTGTTTTGTTGTTCCAAGGCTTGGATTCGTCTTGAGCCGCTCGAAGGGAAGGAACTAGTTTGCTGTTAGGACCGTTGTTAGAGCTACCTTCAATCCAGGTATGGGGAGAAGGGTAGTTTATTCATAGGCATGGGGTTAGTGTAAAGTAAAGGGGTTCCCATAACCCCGTATTGTCAGTTTGCATGTCTATATGATAAATGATGACTATATGATAATCAGTTCTAGCTATTTGGTGTTTGTGTTGTATGCTTCATGATCATGTTCATGCTATATTCTTGATATTTATGATGGTTGCCTTATGAGTATGATAGTATGATGATCATTGTTGTTAACATGATGTTGATTGGCTGATATGGATGTTGAGTTATAATGATGTGTTTTAAGCCTAAAATATGCTCATAACTGACTTAGGAATTAATGGATTAAAAACCCTAGAAACCCTAGAAATTGGTTAAGGTTTCAGTTCCAGGTTCTGCCCAAAACAGTACAGTCGTGCATTGAGCACAACCGTGCTGAACAGAGAGCACGACCGTGCTCCCGGTTTGGATTCTGGAAAATGGCCGTGCAATAAGCACAGTCGTGCAGAACAAAGAGCACGACCGTGCTGCTGAGCACCACCGTGCCCAATAGGAAGCACGCCCGTGCTTCACTTATGTGACAGCACGATCGTGCAGGGGACAAGCACGACCGTGCTCCCCTCACAGACAGAGATGTAATTAAAGGACTTAAAGGGGTTCTAACCCCACCTTTCCCCAAAGTTGATGCGTTGACGTAGCTAATCAAAGATAAAGATTAGACAACTTGGTTAATGATTACTAAAGATAATTAAGATGATGAGATGGTGAGGTCTTGAGTTTGATAAGTCGGTACCCATTGGGTTGCCGCAAGCTGATGAGTTATGCCTTGGCGCTTTTTGGCCAAGGAAGCCTTGACCCCGTGGTTTGGGTCTAAGGTGTTGTTGATGTTGTACCTTGGCAGCCGAGAGTTTCCTCCAAGGGGGCCTTGACCCGGTTGGTTTTAAGGTGTTGCGGTAGATTCCACTGCGGTCGATTCCTGGTTAAAGGTTTTGCGGTTGATTCCGCTGATGTCTTCGGTTGATTCTGTTGAAGTGAAGGAGGTGGCATTGGGCATTGTTGTTGTTTGCCAGGCATCATTGGAGATGTTGTTGTTGAGGGATGTTTGACATAGGGGAGGTCATCCTAGAGTACGACGATCTGGCCATCCACGGTTGGAGTAGATTCTCCTTGCGCCCCCGTGACGAGGCATTCGTTGGTTTGATGTGTTGGCTATCCAAGGAGTAGATTCTCTGGCGTTGAGTCGATTCTCAATGTGGATATTTAACTCCGAAGTCGTCCATCCCGAGTTTAGTGGATCCACATGCATTGTTTTAGCGGAGTAGGATTGCATTGCACTACATAGCATGCTTGATGTTGATGATGTTGATGTATGTTTATACATGTTGTTGATGTATGCTTACGTTGGTGCCATGCTTGTATGTTTTACTTTACTTCCTACCTCCTTGCTATTATGTTTACATAATTCTTACTCCCCATTATTTGTTTGTTTGTATGGCCTGATTGGCACCTTGCAGAGGATGACGAGCAGCCCGGAGAGGAGTGACTTTGAGGAGCTGCCACTTATAGTTAGGGCTTGTTCTTATGTTTAGTTAGTTGTTAGTCTTCAGTTGTAATTCCGTGGATTTTATTCCGGAATGGTTATACAAGCTCTGTTGTGACATCGGGTTAGGACATTTGTTATTTTTTTAGTTGTTTATTGGTTTTAAACTTAGTTTATTTTCCGCGTTGTGAACTTGTTCATGTGGGACTTTTCTACCCATGGACAAAGGTTTATTTTATTCAGTAAAATGCATGTTATTCTTTTTAATTGTTTTTATATTAAATGCTTATAACATGCGGGGTAGAAGGGTGTCATACAAGGATCCACCATGATTTTGACATAGTCCTTAGTTTCCATTTCATGAGGAGGAGGAACTTGATCATAGAGGCCAACTTCTTGATCTACCTCAACCTTGATAGCAAATGGTTGTTTTCCACCATCAAACCTTTGAGCAAAGCTATTTCCTGCTACATCCTGATCCCTAGAAGAAGAATCAGGAAGACAAGTGATTTGACCATTTACCTTCCCAATGCGGAGCTTTATGTGTCGGAATTTAGATATAAGCCTCTTGCTTCTCTGAGATTTGCTCTTATGCTTGTAGTGCTTAGAAACTACATGAGCTGCAAAATGTTGTGAAGTAGGGAACTCTTGCTTGCACTTTGAGCATGTGTAGGGCCCATTTTTCTTGTGTGGAAGGCTACGGATTCAACCATCATCACTAGCAATCTCAACTCCCATGTTGTTAATCTGGTGAGGAGGAGCAGATACATTAGCTGGGTGATAATTAGCAGAAACTGGGATTTGTTTCCAGCTCCAATTATGGAGATCAAGACCAGGACTGGGGCCTCGGATACCATGATTGTAATGATTGTAATTGAAATTCAGATTTGTCCTGAAATGTTCCCAAATTGATGGATCCGAATAAAGAATTTGAGAATCCATAAGCTCTTTGGCCGTCAATGTGCCAACGGCCAAAGGAGATGATGAAGATGATGCACGCATAAGTTGGCTAGGTTGAAATTGTTCTAATCGGCCATCCCTCATGATTGTGGTCGACGACGTATGGCGTAGGGAAAGTGTTTCAGGTGGTTCGGGAGGAATGGCACGGCGACAAAGAGACAATGGCACAGCGGCGAGATTATTGTGGCTGTGGCGGATGCTTTTGGAGAAGAAGGGTTTATGTTTTGTAGAAAATGGGAGAAATGGAAAACAAAATGGAGGATGGGTGGACGAAGAAGAAAAGTGACTAATTTGTGGAAAGATAAAATTTGATATTTTGTTAATTTTTAATTAAATTAAATTAATTGAAATGATGTTATGGTGAAATTTGATTGAGTGTTTGTGTAAAAGTATTTTCCACTATCAGTGCATAAAACTTAATCTAAGAAATTAGATTGTTAATTATAAAACATTGTTAGTATTTAATTTTTATATTATCAATCATTTGACTTATATAATAACTATCTTAAAAATTAGGATTTAATTGGTATATGTAACACCCCGATTTTTCGCTGTTTACGTATCGGTAATAAATATATAAATACATATATTTTTATCCGAGACTCAGAAAATGAGTTTGGGTAAACAACTGTTATTTTCATGTCATGTTTTATATCTTAAGGTTACGATAAAATTTTGGGCTGAAAATTCAGACCGAGCCTGGTCTGCATTTTCACTGACAATAAAAGTTTACTGCTCAGATGACCTAATTTTAAGTCGTGAACGAGATGAAAAATATTTTTATTGTATTTTCTATGTTATTGGAAGTTTTTAAAATTTTCGTGTAAAAATAAAATATTTTGTTTATTGCGGTTGTAAACATCGAGATGTCTCTAGGAAATCTGCTTCAGATGAACTAAAGGGGTCAGCAACGGAGCTCAGATGACTGATGTGATTGATGTGACTAGCATTAATGACGATCCTATCCGTATCATAATGGCGCATTTATGACAAACGGATATTTTTGCTTGGAATTGACCATTTTGCCCTTGGTTTGTTATGATAATTGCAAGTTTGCCATTTGTAATTTTGACCCAAATGCCCCCAAAACCCACGGCTGCCCCCTTCATTACCATCACTTAGGCAATTTTTCATCATTCAAGTCATCTTTTCTCTCCAAAGTTCATAACTTTCCTTAAGAACTCCAAGAACTTCATAGGTGTTCATACTCGTCAGATTTTGCACATGAATATCGAAAAACTTTCTACATTAAAGTTGTTACTCTTTCTCTCTTCTTTCCAACGACATAAAGATCATCAAAAAAGGATGAGTATATTGGGAGATATGCCCAGATTACCGAAACAGTTCTAAACCTTCATCTTCTTCACTTTTCTTTCATTTTCTCTCAAGAACACTTGATGATTTTTGTGAAGAACATGACCCAAATCATCATTTACTTTGATCATCAAGAGGTAACCTCTCATAATCTTGTTATTCTAAGTCTTTCTCTTCACAACTTTTATGAGTTTAAGCCTTTGATCATCATGTTCTTCATTTCACTTAAAGTTCATGAAGCTTTTTTCAAAAATCCATAACTAATTGTAGAAAAATCCTTTTGACTTGAAACCAATTGCTATGATCTCATAATCATCTCTATATTCATCATCTAGAAGCATATGATCATGAGAAATTTCCTTCCTAATTTTCTGAGCTTGGCCGAAATCCCTCAAAAGTGGGTGTTCTTGGATTTTTTTCAACTTTAAGCTTTGATTCATGATGTAATCTCTTAGTACCTTGATAGCTCTTGTATGTAAGTGGTTTGAAAACCAAGAATCTAATCCAAGCCTAGTTTTGTTCAAAAGGGCCGAAACCTATTTTTGTTGTTGAAGGAATTTTTGATTCCAAAGTTGTCTTAAAACCTCTTGAATCCAACTTTAGGTTGTGTAAGTTGATTGAATCCAAGAGTTGAGAAATTTCAATAATCCCAAGCCTTTTTGCCTTGAGAAAATCGAAAACCCTAACCTTGGAAGTTGATGAGTTTTATTCCATGTTCTTAGTTCATGATCTTGGTTTAAGTTCTTATTCATGTTTAAGATACTTAAGGATCATAAATCCCTAAGTTGGAAAAATTTTAAGTTTCCTAATCTAGTTTTTTTTTGAAGAGGCCGAAACCTACTATTCATGAATTAGATGTGTTGTTGTTTGATTTGATTTATTTTGGTTGCAATTAGTTTGAAGGAATCGATCGAGTAAGTTTGACTTAAGCCGACGGAGGAGAATCGGATCGGGATAGGGAGACTTCTTGAAACTGTTAGTTCGAAATCATCAAGAGGTAAGGGGAGCCTTGCCTGAGGGATTTTTCTCGATAACTATGTGTGTGATATATGTGGTTGTAGTGTTTATGGTTTATTGTATTTGACTATGTGTTTCTAGCTGTTTATCTGTGTTTCGGTGATTTATCTGCTTTTAATTTATTTAATTATCCGCAGATATATACTATGTTGCTATGATGTATGATTTGTTTGGTAATATAATTTTGATGATGATGTTGGATGTTGTTTGTGAGACAGTGGTCAGTGCACAACCGTTTAATTAGATAAAAGTTTTAATAAGCTGCATAAAATTATATTCAATGTTTTACGGGAAATGTTGGAATATAATGTTTATGGAAAATATTATTTGGGAAAAACAAGAGTTTTTGGAAAATATTATTATTTTAACGATCGTCATAGAGAGGGCGGAACCGTGAAAATATTTTACTACAGCTAATTTTTACATAAGATATTCCGCAATATTATAAAAAGTTATTTTGTGTAGTTAATCTGCGAAAATAACTTAATCATGAATTTAGAAAATTGTTTAAGCGGAAAAAGCTAAGTTTTACCTTAAAATACTTTAAAAGGACTTAACGACGACAATTTGGAAAACCGACAACGACAAGTATTTTAGAAACGGCAACCTGTATTTTTGATGAACTCCAAATCTCTGTGACCCTCTTTTCTGAAAATGATGTTTTTCGGTAACTGGTGTTTTATGACAAAAATCTTTCCACTTAACAATTTTCCGAAATCAAGTTTTCTAAGTGGTGTTAAAGGTTGAAGGTGTTATGGAACTTAGTAACCGAGACGTCGGGGTACTAAGGTTCTTAAGGTGTTGTGGACTTGGTGTCCTGTGGACTTTGAGGTCCTGTAGACGTGGTGTTTACTTGATGGTTGTTAAAGGTGTTAAAACATTTTGAGATATTTTCTATTACCACAAACCCTAAGCCTGATGCATCGGTCTAGGTGTTTTGTGATTGAGCACTCGGACTTTGAGGTCCTGTGTTATTAATGAAAGTTTTAAGATGTTTAAGATTACGGTTGGTCGTAAGCTTTTAAGCTGCGACAAGGAAAGATATAACACAAAGAACAGTGTTGAAAGAAATATGTTTTCGAGCATGCATTTGGCAGACGTGCCACAATACGATATATGATTACCTTGCGGCGTCAGGTATATCATGCCCTGAAGTTTTCATTGTGCCAGGTTGGACAATGAAACCCCATTTACGGTTTTATCACTGTGCCACGGTGTTGGACAGTGTGCAATGGGTTTTGGCTGCGTGCCTTGTGCCATGGGATGGCTATTGAGTTTGATCCACTCATTACGTGTTGGGATATCTCATGAGATTAAGTGTGAATGTTTAGATGGTGTATATGAAGTGTTCATGCATAGTTTTAAAATGTTGATGTTTGGGGTGTAAAACCCATCGATAGAGTATATGCTTATATATGTGTATGTGTCGTATGTGAGTCACACTAATGGTTATCGTGTTTATATCCATATATTGGTGTCTCACCCTTACAAACAATATCAGGTATTCTTCCTGTTGGCGAATATAAGGGAAAGACCCTTTAGGTTGGAGCGTGCTGAAGCTACCCTCTACTGTTATAGTATTAGTTAAGTTACGACCAGCTTAGGTTTTATGTTATGTTATGTTTGGAAATAATTTATGCTTATTACAGACATAAGTGTGAAAACATGAGGCAGTATAGTTGTGTGACTTATATACTATTATGTACTTAAGTGTGATTTGGTTATGTTGCTGTTATTATGAGGTTAACAAGAAGAAAAAATTTTATCACCATATTTTGAAAAGACGTTGAGAAAACAGTGTTTTCCGAAAGCAACCAGCAAATTAAAATATTATTTTCCGCAAACGGGTAATCATGTGATGACCCAAGTTAGGGTGTCACAGTATACACTGATAGTGTAAAGTTTTTTTTACACTGTCAACATATCAGAAATTGACACATTATTACAAATCTTTGATTCTTATCCTAACCACCTTAAAAGTCATCAATTTCTTGATTTTCTATTGGTTGTCAGTGTAAAAATCTTTACACTGATAGTGCATAGAAATTAAACTCTAAAAATTATTCATGTGAAGGTGTATGTTTGGTTAGTGTAACAAACTTTACATTGACGACAATATATCAAACTTAAATTTTATTAACATTCTAATTCTCATATTTCGCAGTTGAATATATGGTAAAATTTAAAACATCCCATCCAACTATAGTCACTGTGCAACATACCCCTTACATTTATCCTGTGATTGGTTATGAGAAGAAAAGGTAAAGAGAGAAAGAGGTGAGAAAGAGTATTTGAAAAGAGAAAGATGTGAGAAATAGAGTAGATTTGATGTATTGTTTGGTATAAGAGAAAGAGAGAAGAAATAGGAGTGAAAGAAGTGAGTTTTCTCTCTCTCCATTTGTTTGGTTGGATAGAAAGTGAGAAGAGAGAAATGTAATTACTTTTAAAAAGACAAAAATACCCTTAACTAAAAGACCAATATACAAATATTTTAATTTCAATAATTAAGTTAATATAAATAATCAAATAGTTTTAATTAATTTAATTAATTTAATTAATTTAATTTATTTATTTATTTTAACTAATAAAATTTATTAGTTTAATAAAGTTACCTTATTGATTTCAATTTAATTAAATTATTAATCTAATTAAATTAAATAATTGATTAATTTAATATAAATAATTGCGTAAGAGAACGAGAACATAGTTTAGAGAAGCAGGAAAGGGGTAAGTATGCCATTTCCCATCAAAAGATCTCTTCTGCTCCACTTTTCTTTGCTGGGATGGAGAGAAAAAGTTTTAAGGTGGGTCCCACACATTTTTTTCTTTCTTCTCTTTTTATCTTGTTCACCAAACATGATAAAACTATCATTTCTCCTCTTTTTCTCTCTTCTTATCTTCTCTCTTTTCTTTTTCTCTTACACCAAACACAGCATTAAAATTAGTATAAAAGACCCCCCCCCCCCCACAATGATATTTTCATATTGTTCAAATTACTCTCAATTACATACACGTAACACACATTACTCGCGATAACTCCTAACTTAATTAATACATCAACTCTAAAATTTTCTAAACGATTTGTGCATCTATTATTTACCAAGAACATTGCCTATCAAATAATTTCTGCTCTCTTAGAGCATCTCCAATACTCAATATATAAGCAACTCACTTTATCTCTTTAAGTGGGTCACCTCAATTTTAAGCAACTCAAACAATTTTCACTCCAATGAGAATTTCTACAACAAGTTGCTTAACTCACCCTCTCTCTTCAATATTCCATATTCTCTCTCCTACATTTACACACAAAAATTTTAAGCAACCCATAAGGAATAGTTGCTTATATAAGCAACTCTCTCCAATTTTAAGCAACCCAAAATCATATGTGGCTTATCAAAATAATATTTTATTATTAAGCAACCTCTAAGCAACTCCCATTGGAGATGCTCTTATGAAACAAACTTTGAATATCAATATAACCAACTATAGAATATATGATCCAAATTGTTAAATATCTGAAAAATGCATTTAATTGAACCAATTTATATATTCTCGTATTAATTATGGGTCAAAGCAATTTATTAGATATTGTCATATAGAATTCAAAGTAAATAAATTTGATTCATTGTAACGATAAATAATTTTGTTGAGGGAATTGTTGAACATATGAAAACAGTATTTGATTTGTATCAAAACTAACCAATTTTGGTTGGTGAGTCAAGATTTTGTTGATGTAGGGAAACTTGTAAAAGGGAGCATCTTTAAAAAGTTTATAAAGCATGAGTATTTTTAGTTACATACGCTTTTATTTATAATATTTTGTATAGGTAAATTTTTAATCATATGATTATATTTGTTCTTTGATGCTTTTAGCACATTTCCATTTTAATTTTGTCGCACAAGCATTTGTGAGATACACATTTTTTATCAAGATAAATATAATACACATTCAATACCTAAAAAAAGTATAATATATCTGTATCTAGTTTTCTTACATATCATATTATATATAGTTGTGTTAAGAAAAAACGTATTATATGTTATTATTTTAAAATGTGAAATTACAAGGAAAATATATTAATCCTCTCGAGTAATTAATGTGATGCTCTTAAATTAATTATGTCTCCCTCTGTTATTTTTCATATTCAAGTCCAACTTACTATATACTAATTAATGAGTCAATAAATATAAAAGAGAAACTAATGTGTGGTTTCATTTATTAATTGCTAAAAATCAAGATTATTACTACCAAATTGGAGTTTACTAGATTGACGGACCCGTGCCATGCACGGGAAATATGATAATTTTTTAGAATTTTATTTTTAAATATATAATTGTTGAGTTCATGTTTTGTGGTTTAAAATTTTTTGTGGGAAATTATATACTAAAAAATGTTCAAAATTTATTTTATCTGAATCGTCGATCATAAATTATAATGGATATTAACTTAATAATTATTATAAATATTACAATACAGATAATGATGCTTAAGTGTAAATAGTAAGTATATACCGTCACCTACACAATTTTAGTATTAAAATTATAATTTAAAAAATAATACATGTGTGAAGAATATTAAAAAATATATATTTTATAATAGCCATTAATTTTTTATTGTGAATTTATTTATTTTAAGGCAAAATTATAAGTTAATGCTAACAATTTCTTCTTCACTATCTTAGTACCGTATTTCTCTGAACATTTAATAGTAAATATACTTTTTCAAAGCAAAATCCGCTTTCAACATAATTAATCATTTCAAAATGTAATCTATTTAAATACTAATACTAAATATGTGGTCGTGATCTTCGTAATGATATAACAATTTTTTTCTTCTCTCTTGAAAATCGGTTTGATTTATTTCTTCTCTTTGCCTGGTGCAAGTTAACCATTTTTAGAAAATATATTTATCTATCATATTATTTTTCCTTTCTCTAGAAAATTTATTTTATTTCATTATCCTTTTTTCCCCGTGCAAGTTAACCATCATTAGAAAATATATTTATCTATTAAATTACTATTTTTCTTCTCTCTTGGAAATATATTTGAGTTAATTCCCCACTTTTCCCAATGCAAGTGAATCATTTTAGAAAAAATATATATTTACTTATCATATTATTATTTTTCTTCTATTTTAAAATCTATTTGATTTATATCTCATCTTTTCCCGTGCAAGTCTACCATTTTTCTAAAGCATATATATTTAACTATCATATTTTTTTTCGTCTCTCTTAAAAATTTATTTGATTTATTTTTCCTCATTTCCAGTGCAAGTTATCCATTTCTAAAAAATATATATTTATCTATCATATTACCCTTCTTCTTCTCTCCTGAAAATTTATTTGATTTATTTATTTTCTTTGGACGGTGCAAGATAACAATTTTTAGAAAATATATTTACCTATCATATTATTTTTTCTTCTCTCTTAAAATTCTTTTTGATTTATTTCACTTTTTTTTTCCTTTTGCAAGTTAACCATTTTTAGAAAATGTATTATTGCAATATTATCTCGGTCGTTCATCATAATGAGGTCTCGTATAAATTTGAAAATTGTGTGTTGTTGCTACAGTATACCTTTTTTAAAATTATTTATTTTGAACGTATTTAATATTTTCTTATATCATACACGAATTTTTATAAAATTTTAAAGTACATTAAAAGTAAATTCGGACTATCATTGGGTGCATCAAAATTCGAATCAAATCTCCTTTGACTCTAATTTGGATATTAATAATTTCTTTTGATAATATGATGTCAAGTATATTTAAGAAGATTTGAATTAAATGATGTTTTTCACAGAGACATGTGGAAGAGCATTCAATGAGATTATTCTTAGATGTATATAGTATAGATAGATTTGCTCTTATAATATTGAAGGAAAACATAAATGCATTAAAACTTTATAATAGCATATCAGCCAATTGCAATTTGAAGTAAAAAATTGTTTTTTTTACAACAAGTAAAAAGTTGTTTATACTCATCAAATTAAAATATAAATTGTCTAAAGAGATTAAAATAATTATAAGTGAGTAAATCAAAAATTAAATTATAAGTAAAGATATACAAAGCGGTCATAAAATGTATTGTATGAAGAAAAGAGCAATTATGATGAATCATAATGCTAGAGATACAAATAGTTAACAATCATCTTAAGCAAAATAGAACAATAGATGAATAAGCATTACAAAACAAAATTTCATATATCCAATAAAATGATTTCAATAAAATGAATTGATTTCATTCCTGGAAATCCACTATGCACTTTATCTTCATTGTATTGTTTTTCTATGAAATAGATTTTGTGTCAATTTAAAAAAATATTATTAATTGATTTGTGCGGTTGAGTTTTATTATTGGAATTGAATTAAATGATGTTTTTCTAAGAGGCTGACACGTGGCATAGAATTTAATAAGATTATTCCTAAATGTATATAGTATAGATGTATATAGTATAGATGAATGTATTTAATAATTTCTTATATCATACACGAAATTTTATAAAATTTTAAAGTGCATTAAAAGTGAATTCAGACTATCATTGGGTGCATCAAAATTCGAATCAAATCTCCTGCTAATCTAATTTGGATATTAATAATTTCTTTGGATAATATGATATCAAGTATATTTAAGATGATTTGAATTAAATGATGTTTTTCATAGAGATACGTGGAAGAGCATTCAATGAGATTATTCCTAGATGTATATAGTATAAATAGATTTGCTCTTATAATATTGAAGGAAAACATACATGCATCAAAACTTTATAATAGCATATCAGCCAATTGCAATTTGAAGTAAAAAATTGTTTTGTTTCCAGCAAGTAAAAAGTTGTTTATACTCATCATAATTAAAATATAAATTGTCTAAAGAGATTAAAATAATTATAAGTGAGTAAATCAAAAATAAAATTATAAGTGAAGATATACAAAGTGGTCATAAAATGTATTGTATGAAGCAAAGAGCAATTATGATTTGAATCATAATGCTAGAGATACAAATAGTTAACAATAACCTTAAGCAAAATAGAACAATAGATGAATAAGCATTACAAAACAAAATTTCATATATCCAATAAAATGATTTCAATAAAATGAATTGATTTCATTCCTAGAAATCCAATATTTATGCACTTTATCTTCATTGTATTGCTTTTCTATGAAATTGATTTTGTGTCAATTTAAAAAAATATTATTAATTGATTTGTGCCGTTGAGTTTTATTATTGGAATTGAATTAAATAATGTTTTTCTAAGAGGTTGACACATGGCATAGAATTTAATGAGATTATTCCTAAATGTATATAGTATAGATGTATATAATATTGAAGGAAAACATACATGCATCAAAACTTTATAATAGCATATCAGCCAATTGCAATTTGAAGTAAAAAATTGTTTTGTTTCCAGCAAGTAAAAAGTTGTTTATACTCATCATAATTAAAATATAAATTGTCTAAAGAGATTAAAATAATTATAAGTGAGTAAATCAAAAATAAAATTATAAGTGAAGATATACAAAGTGGTCATAAAATGTATAGTATGAAGCAAAGAGCAATTATGATTTGAATCATAATGCTAGAGATACAAATAGTTAACAATCACCTTAAGCAAAATAGAACAATAGATGAATAAGCATTACAAAACAAAATTTCATATATCCAATAAAATGATTTCAATAAAATGAATTGATTTCATTCCTAGAAATCCAATATTTATGCACTTTATCTTCATTGTATTGCTTTTCTATGAAATTGATTTTGTGTCAATTTAAAAAAATATTATTAATTGATTTGTGCCGTTGAGTTTTATTATTGGAATTGAATTAAATAATGTTTTTCTAAGAGGTTGACACATGGCATAGAATTTAATGAGATTATTCCTAAATGTATATAGAATAGATTTATCAGTTTTTTACATTTATTTTCTATTCACAAACTAATATAATATTAATTGTATAATGAAACAAAATTTCAAATTTGTGAGCTTGGTTTAAGGTCTTAATTTTGTTAAATCCTCTTTATCATTTCTACAATGTATGTAGGCACTCACAATCATCATATATCTAATAGAAGAAATATTTCACTTTAAATATGTTTTACAAATACAATTACATAGTCATTGTGCAATATATCCCCAGAATTTAAAATTTGTAAAAAAGTCCCCTGATATTTCCAAATTGTTCAAATTACCCTCTAATTACATACATGTAACAAAATCACTCGCTGTAACTCCCAACTTAATTAATGTCTCAACTCTCAAATTTTCTAAACGATTTGCACATCTATTTCTTTTCCAAGGACATAGCCTATCAAAAATATTTCAGCTCTCCCCTGAAACAAATTCCGAATATAAATATCCAAACCATAACACGGATGAAAGTGAGAACAACCCACTTATAACAACATTTACAACTACCAACAAGAAATCAAGAGTGCGCGTCACATATGTAGTGGGTGGGAATCCTTCCCTATAATACCTATTAACCACATGTGCGACACCCTAACCTGGGGTTGTAACATCCCGATTTTTCTGCTTTCTAATATCGGTATAACTATAAATAAATGTTTATATTTTTATCTGAAATTTAGAAAATGATTTTGGGAAAACCAAAGTCATATTCATATTATACTTATTTTTATAAGTATACGGTTAAATTTTCGGTTGAAAATTCAGACGGATCCCGGTCTGCGTTTTCACTGACAGTAAGATTTTACTGATCAGAAAACCTAATTTTTTACCCGAGAACGAAATGAATAGATTTTATATCTCATTTCCAACAATTTTGGTTATTTTGAAATATTTCACTAAAAAGTGAAATATTATATTTTATCCGGGCGTTATATTGAATCGGGGAAACAACGGAGCTGAATACAGGATTTCCAGGAACTGCTAAAGGATATTACCAATGAGTCACACAAGGAGACTCACCCATGTGAATGCATTTATGATGCACATGGGCTCATTATTACTAACTATGAGGAAATTGCAAATTAGTCCTTAAACTTTTTAAGTTTTGCAAATTGGTCCTTAATCAAAATTGCACCTTGATCCTTAGGAAACACAAATTCCTTGCTCCTTGGTCCCCTTTGGGCGCAGCCCACATCCCTATAAAAGGCCATCTTCATCTTCTTCATCAACTTTGCCATTTTTCCATTAAAATTCCCAAGTCACATAGCTTGATTTTGTGAAGAAAGTGTTGGATTCTTTGCTCATTTTTCAATTCCAAGAGGTATACCATGCTTCTCTCACTCAATCATCATCATGTTCTTCAATTATTTTCATGATTCCATGCCTTGTTCATCATTTTCAATTCCTAGATCTAGAAACTTTGAAATTCTCTAGAAAATCATAGAAAAATCCAAAAAATGTGAAACCAATTTCTATGTTCCTATTATCATCTCTACTATCATAATCCAAGAGTTTGTTGCAAACAAAGTTTCCCTCCCCATTTAATTAGTCAAAACCGAATTCAAGAAAAAATGTGTAACATCCCAAATTTCCTAGCTTGCAAAATAGTATTACCCAATAAATAGAAGGAGGCTATCTTTAAGGGAGAAGTGTTTTAAGGATAGTTAATAATAAATGTTTTAGATTTGTTAAGAAAGAAATGCTTAGAATTAAGATAGGGGTGTATTTAGTAGTTGAAGAGGTGTAGATAGTAAGCTGGGTTTTAACTTTTACTAAATAAAAAAAAAATAAAAAAAGAAAGAAGAGAAGGGGATAAAAGAAGGGGGAACGTGAGAAATGGGGGATGGATGAAATCAGAATAGTAGAGAAAGAAAAAGAAAGGAAAAGAGAAAGAAAGAAAAGGGAGAGGAAGAAGAAAGAAGAATGGAGAAGAGAGATCAAGGGATATAGCCATGAGAAGGAGATGAGGGTTGGAGATCCTAGATCAAGTTTGCAGAACCAAGAGAAAGAAATGGAAGAGAAGAAAAATGAGAGAAAACTAGGGTTCAACCAAAAAGGGAGATCCACACAGACAACCTTCAATCCACTACATAGTCATGTGAGTTCTTGTTGTTTGTAACATTGGGTGACCATAAATCCCAACTATTTGCTAAGTGCTTTATTACTTACATGCTTATTTTGGTGTTGGATGATGTGTGGAATCACTGATTTTGATTGCATGCAAGGTTAGGGGTTGATTTGGGTGACATTGATAAAGGGGGAGGAATTACTCTCCAAACCCGTATTGACACCCTGTCAGTATTTCATCAATAACTTCCTCCACAAATATTGTTTCGAAGTGATATTTGTACCATTGGAAAATAGACTCATTTTACTTCGAAATAGGCTTTTGAATGGTTCAATTTCATTAAGTATCGATGGATAAAAATGACATGCAATTTGCTGTTTGTACTTGAAACTCTGAACTGATACTGTTTTAGTATTTAAATTTTAGTAAATTGTAAAAATATTGGATTGAGTTGATTCTTGTGCCATTAGAAAAGAGAATTTGTTTTCTACAATTTAGGCTTTGGAATGGTCCAATTTCATTAAGTAATGAAGGAGAAAAATGACGTGCAATTTTCTGTTCATGTTGGATACTCTGTGCTGATACTGTTGTGATGTTTAAATTGTAGCAAATTGTGCTAATGTTGGATTGAGTTGATTCTTGTGCCATTAGAAAATAGAATTGTTTGGCTACAATTTAAGCTTTGGAAGATCTAATTTTTATAAAGTTTTAGTGGAAAAAAAACCCAGTTCCAAGTTGCTGCAAATTCTGATTTGATAACTGTAAGTATAATGGCACTTGATTTGTGTAGAATAAATTCCTATGTGTTCCAATTTTGTCCAAACATGAAAAATACTTACAATTTTAATTAATATGATGTTCTTTGTGACTGTATGTTCTGTTTTTATTGGTTGTTGGATGTTAAGTTTGGTTTGTACATGTTATAAAACAATGGTGTGACATTTGATTTGTGTTATATCTTTATTATTGGTACTTTTGTGGATGTTTAATGAAACTATCATTTTGGTATAGTTACTGAATGCTTGATAAATTACCTTCCATTAGAGAAGATGTATAAGAAAATGAATCGTAGCATGGCATTAAAAACTTAAAATGGTCTATGTTTAGTGAAACTTAAGGTTTCAAAACTATTCTAGCCATTATTTAAGGCCACAATATTCTTGTGGGTGAGATGTTTTTGTAAGTCCTTCATTTTTTGGAGGCTAGGATATGGTACTAGCAATTAAGGGACGCCTAATTGTTGTCATAGAGCTCTGACTGCCATATCAACTAGTTTAAACTACGCGTGCCTTATTTCCGCTCACACTTGAGGTACCTAGTAAAGGTTTTTATATTTAAAATGCCTATGCTTAGATTCATTTTCATCAAATAACTCAATTCAAGTAAGGACCCGATAAGAAGAGCTGTTGATGAAAGGGTGATCAGTTATAAGAGGGCTATGAAAGACTATACCACCATGTGAGGTTATTTATGATATGTGTGCATATAAGTAAATATATGTATTTTAATGAGGATGATCAAACAGAATATGTTGATTTCTCATATGCTTTGGTTGTAGCAGGAACTCATTGAGATTTATTTCTCACTAGGCTCCTCTTTGTTTCAGATAACAGGTACATATTGGAAACTGATAAGCAAGCTCCGGAGATTGCTTGACAGTCACCCAATAGTGTCCCAGGTTAACATAGTGTTTCACAGCCAGGTCAAAGTTGGAGTCTTACTATGAGTCGATGTTTATTTGAGATATAATTGTAAATTAGGGGTGAAATGCTTATTTGTATTAAATTGACCCAATACTGTGTTCAATTTCTACAAGAATCTCTTGTAAAAAAAAAAAAAAATGTTTCACTTAGTTTTCAAAATTTTCTATGTTCAACTATTATTCAGTATGCTATAGTCAGGTTTATATATATATTTACTTAGTAGTATCATGTGGAAAGCATGGATATTACAAAATGGGTGGAGGAACTTTTGTTTACTTTTTAGAAAGTGATCATATATCTCATCTTTCTAATATGTATTGATGTTGAATCCAACTTGTTGTGTTAAACAAAAATCCCTAGCCCTATGAACTTACCATGGCCGAAACTATGTCTTTAAGGGTTAGAAGATTTTGTTTCAATCTTTTGTATTAAGTCCCTAATCCTATGTCTTAAGTGCTTAAGGATCACTAATCCAAAAGCTTGCAAAACTTTATCATGTTTAGTCAATTTAGGTCATGAGGGCCGAACCTAACTTTTTGTTAGGAGAGAATTTGTGGATTGATCTTGGGTTGTTTTATTGTGTGTGACACTAGTTTCTTTGTGACGAAGTTTCTTGACGCAAGCCGAAGTTTTTGACGCGTGCCGAAATCAAAATCGACAATACGTGGAAAGTGTTCTGTAACTTCAAGAGGTATGGGGAGAATACCTGAGGAGTTTTTTCTATAATCATGTACTGTTTGTTGTTGTCTGTATTATTTATCTGTTGATGTTTGTTTAAGTTGTTTAAGTTGTGTTATTTTTATTTGTGATGGTTTATCTGCGTATAAGTGTTTATCTGTAGTGTTCTATTCTGATGTTATGATGTATGATCTGTTTGGTAATATAGTTGTGATGATGATGTTGGATGTTGTTTGTGAAGCCTGACAGTGGTCAGTGCACAACCGATTAATCAGATAAAATAAGCTGCATAAAATTATATTCAATGTTTTATGGGAAATGTTGGAATATAATGTTTATGGAAAATATTATTTGGGAAAAATAAGGACTATTAGAACATATCATTATTTTAATGATTTATCACTGTAAGAGTGAACTATGAGTCACAGTGAGGACGTAACCGTGAAATTATTTTTGTACCGCTAATTTTTACATAAGAAATTCCGGAATATTATAAAAAGTTATTTTATGAAATTAATTTTCGAAAATAACTTAATTATGATTTTAGAAAATGATTTAAGTGGAAAAAGCTAATATTTGGCTTAAATGCCTTGAAAAAGGCTAAACGACGGCAATTTGGAAAAGTATTGACGGCAAGTATTTCTAAAGTGGCAGTACGTATTTTAAACAAGTTTGAGCCTCAAGTGACTCTCCTTTCTGAAAACTAAATTTTTAGTAACCGATGATGTTATAAAGGAATTTTCAATTAGAAATGATTTTCTATAAACGAATTTTACTTAACGATGTTATTCCGTCAACTTAGATAAGTTGCGGAGATTTTGTTTTGAATTGTGTTTCACAAACAAAAGACGGTGTTCACGTTGAAAAATAAACCTAGTATCCGAGACGTCGTGATACCAGTGTTCTATAATAAAAACACGAAGATCTTTGATCCGTGTGACGATGAGAATGTTAAGACGTTGAAAATGATAAGACGATGAGAATTTTAAGACGTTGACGACGATGAATAGTCGTAAGCCATTTTGAGCTTCGACAAGAATATAATGAACGAAAATAAAATGACGAGGACAAAATGTTTTACATTTGCATTTACGGCAGACGTGCCCGACGTTGTTAAGTGTGGTGCCTTAATGAGTAAGGTATTACATGCCACGTTGTCTTGTGTCGCCTTGAGGTGTATTTCGCGTTGCGTTGACCATTGCGCCTTGATGGGTAATGTGTCATGTGAAGTGGACCATTGTACCTTAGTGGACAATGTGTCATGTGTT
Source organism: Echinosophora koreensis (assembly GCA_035048595.1). Classification (NCBI taxonomy): domain Eukaryota; kingdom Viridiplantae; phylum Streptophyta; class Magnoliopsida; order Fabales; family Fabaceae; genus Echinosophora; species Echinosophora koreensis. Next base: position 783,780 of record JAPCYP010000068.1, read on the forward strand.
GTTGAGAATTATGTGTTGTATGGATAATATTTCCACTTATCGTGTTGACCATTGTACTTTGATGGACAATGTGCCATGAATTGTTGTTGTTGACCATTGTGCCAGAATGTTTGGACAATGTGCCATGTCTTACGTTGACCATCATGCCAAGAGTTTTGGATGATGTGCCATGATCTGTGTTGACCATCGTGCTGGGAGTTTTAGGCGATGTGCCATGATTTGCGTTGACCGTTGTGCCGGGAGTTCGGGCAATGTGCCATGTTTCGTGTTGACCGTTGTGCCAAATGATTGGGCAATGTGCCATGTTGAGTTGACCATTGCTTCTTTCGTAGACAATGTGCCATGTGGGAGCCTGATCAGCTCATTTATACGTTGTTGGAATCTTTAGAGATTTAGTATAAAACTTTAGATGTTGAATGTTGAAGTGTCATGCATATTTTTAAAAATGACGATGATCGGGTATGAGACCCAGTGATAAACTACTTGTTTAGTTATGAGAATCTTATGTTATGATGGTTATGCATGACTATGTGCTACTTGAATATGTAGTGCATGTGATTATCGTTATAAACTCATATATTGACATCTCACCCTTACAAATACATCAGGTTTCTTCTGGTATTGCTGTTGTACATTGGTACACTAGTGCAGATGGAGCTGAGAAGTTTCCCTAAATCTTTCGGGACTTAGTTTTAGATACTTGAAGAGGTATTTTGATTTGGGAACAGTAGTGGAGTTTTTCCGATAAATGTCTTGTAGAGTGACCAGCTTAGGAATCTTAGTTGGGTGGTGCGTCGAAATGGTCAGTAACTTTGGTGTTAAACTTTAGTCTTAGGTTTAATTTTCTGTTTTGGAAATTGAAACTTAATTATTAAAAGTTGTTTGCCTTGGCGGCTTTATTCTGAATATGATTATCTCTTTGTGTGGTGATATACATTATGAGTTTACTGTAAACGAAAAAAAAAATTTTTTACACCCGAATGTTCTGGCTTGAAATTAATAAATGTTCCGAAAGCAACCAGCAATTAATAATTTATTTTCCGCTTTTTGGGTAACTATGTGATGACCCCAGGTTAGGGTGTCAGAGGGGTCATCACATAGTTACCCAAAAAGAGGAAAATAAATTATTAATTGCTGGTTGCTTTCGGAACATTTATTAATTTCAAGCCAGAACATTCGGGTGTAAAAAAAAAATTTCGTTTACAGTAAACTCATATTGTATATCACCACACAAAGAGATAATCATATTCAGAATAAAGCCGCCAAGGCAAACAACTTTTAATAATTAAGTTTCAATTTCCAAAACAGAAAATTAAACCTAAGACTAAAGTTTAACACCAAAGTTACTGACCATTTCGACGCACCACCTAACTAAGATTCCTAAGCTGGTCACTCTACAAGACATTTATCGGAAAAACCCCGCTGCTGTTCCCACAATCAAAATACCTCTTCAAGTATCTAAAACTAAGTCCCGAAAGACTTAGGGAAACTTCTCAGCTCCATCTGCACTAGTGTACCAATGTACAACAGCAATACCAGAAGAAACATGATGTATTTGTAAGGGTGAGATGCCAATATATGAGTTTATAACGATAATCACATGCACATATTCAAGTAGCACATAGTCATGCATAACCATAATAACATAAGATTCTCATAACTAAACAAGTAGTTTATCACTGGGTCTCATACCCGATCATCGTCATTTTTAAAAATATGCATGACACTTCAACATTCAACATCTAAAGTTTTATACTAAATCTCTAAAGATTCCAACAACGTATAAATGAGCTGATCAGGCTCCCACATGGCACATTGTCTACGAAAGAAGCAATGGTCAACTCAACATGGCACATTGCCCAATCATTTGGCACAACGGTCAACACGAAACATGGCACATTGCCCGAACTCCCGGCACAACGGTCAACGCAAATCATGGCACATCGCCTAAAACTCCCAGCACGATGGTCAACACAGATCATGGCACATCATCCAAAACTCTTGGCATGATGGTCAACGTAAGACATGGCACATTGTCCAAACATTCTGGCACAATGGTCAACAACAACAATTCATGGCACATTGTCCATCAAGGTACAATGGTCAACACGATAAATGGAAATATTATCCATACAACACATAATTCTCAACAACACATGACACATTGTCCACTAAGGTACAATGGTCCACTTTACATGACACATTACCCATCAAGGCGCAATGGTCAACGCAACGCGAAATACCTCACACCTCAAGGCATTCACACAAGACAACGTGGCATGTAATACCTTACTCATTAAGGCACCACACTTAACAACGTCGGGCACGTCTGCTGTAAATGCAAATGTAAAACATTTTGTCCTCGTCATTTTATTTTCGTTCATTATATTCTTGTCGAAGCTCAAAATGGCTTACGACTATTCATCGTCTTCAACATCTTAACATTCTCATCGTCACATGGATCAAAGATCTTCGTGTTTTTATTATAGAACACTGGTATCACGACGTCTCGAATACTAGGTTTATTTTTCAACGTGAACACCGTCTTTTGTTTGTGAAACACAATTCAAAACAAAATCTCCGCAACTTATCTAAGTTGACGGAATAACATCGTTAAGTAAAATTCGTTTATAGAAAATCATTTCTAATTGAAAATTCCTTTATAACATCATCGGTTACTAAAAATTTAGTTTTCAGAAAGGAGAGTCACTAGAGGCTCAAACTTGTTTAAAATACGTACTGCCGCTTTAGAAATACTTGCCGTCGATACTTTTCCAAATTGCTGTCGTTTAGCCTTTTTCAAGGCATTTAAGCCAAATATTAGCTTTTTCCACTTAAATCATTTTCTAAAATCATAATTAAGTTATTTTCGAAAATTAATTTCATAAAATAACTTTTTATAATATTCCGGAATTTCTTATGTAAAAATTAGCGGTACAAAAATAATTTCACGGTTACGTCCTCACTGTGACTCATAGTTCACTCTTATAGTGATAAATCATTAAAATAATGATATGTTCTAATATTCCTTATTTTTCCCAAATAAATATTTTCCATAAACATTATATTCCAACATTTCCCATAAAACATTGAATATAATTTTATGCAGCTTATTTTATCTGATTAATCGGTTGTGCACTGACCACTTTCAGGCTTCACAAACAACATCCAACATCATCATCAAAACTATATTACCAAACAGATCATACATCATAACATCAGAATAGAACACTACAGATAAACACTTATACGCAGATAAACCATCACAGATAAAAATAACACAACTTAAACAACTTAAACAAACATCAACAGATAAATAATACAGACAACAACAAACAGCACATGATTATAGAAAAAACTCCTCAGGTATTCTCCCCTTACCTCTTGAAGTTACAGAACACTTTCCACGTATTGTCGATTTTGATTTCGGCACGAGTCAAAAAACTTCGGCTTGCGTCAAGAAACTTCGTCACAAAGAAACTAGTGTCACACACAACAAAACAACCCAAGATCAATCCACAAATTCTCTCCTAACAAAAAGTTAGGTTCGGCCCTCATGACTTAAATTGACTAAACATGATAAAGTTTTGCAAGCTTTTGGATTAGTGATCCTTAAGCACTTAAGACATAGGATTAGGGACTTAATACAAAAGATTGAAACAAAATCTTCTAACCCTTAAAGACATAGTTTCAGCCATGGTAAGTTCATAGGGCTAGGGATTTTTGTTTAATACAACAACTTGGATTCAATAAAGATCTATACTAACAAGATAGGAAACAAGATCACTTATCAAAAACATAAACAAAATCTCCTCCAACTATACCCACATAGGTTCGGCCATGACAAGGAAAATGAGGAGGAAATTTTAGTTTAAATCATACTCTTGGATTATGAATATAAGGATGATAACAAGAACATGGAAATTAATTTCATACTCATAGGATTTTTCTATGATTCTCTATGGATTTTCAAACTTCTAGATCTAGAAATGGGAAAATATGATTCATGGCATAAACATGAGAAACAATTGAATATGAAAGCTTAGATGATCAATGAGTTGAGCTTTTACCTCTTGAAGATTGAAGACATGAAGAAAATGATCAACCAACACTTATATAAAATCTGGACAGTTTGAGGGTGTGTTGGTTTTGTGAGTATATCTCATGATCTACTCATCCAAAAATCACAAACTTTGGCTTGTTAGAAAGATACGAAGAAAAAGAACAACTTTTATGTTGAAGGTTTTATTTGATTCGGATCATAACAGGGGTGAAAATAGGATTCTTTCTGCTGTCTCGCATGGATCTGAGGATTCTGGGCAGTTTCTTTATTTTGGTCATAACTCTCAACATACTCATCCGTTGTTGATGATCTTTAGCTCGTTGGAAAGAAGAGAGAAAGAGGAACAACTTTCATGTTGAGAGGTTTTCGAGTTTCAAAAAGGAAGAGAGTCATATTTTCGGTGGAAATTCGGTGTTCTTATGAGTTTTGTAACTTAGAGAAAATGGAGAAAGCTTGATGAGGAAGATGATGAAGTCTATTTATAGAGGAGATGGCAAGGCTTTTTGAGCCTTGGGCTGCACCCTTCATGGCTTGGAGAGCAAGAATGGCCCAAATTCAAGAACAACCTAGAAGATTACTTAAGGACCAAAAGGAAATTAAAGAAAAGCTTAGGGACCAAAATGCAATTTCCATAAAAATTGTCATCATGATGCCATGTGCACCATTAATGCATTCACATGGTGACTCATCATGTGTGACTCATTGATATTATCCGTTAGCGGATCCCGGAAATCCCGTAATCTACTCCGTTGCTTCCCCGATTAAAGACGACGCCCGGATAAAATATAATATTTCACTTTTAGTGAAATATTTCAAAATATCCAAAATCGTAGGAAATTAAATAAAAACCTTAAGTTTTTCGTTCACGAGTTAAAATTAGGTCTTCTGAGCAGTATAAATATACTGTCAGTGAAATTCGCAGACCGGGTTTCACCTGACTTTTCAACCTAAATTTTTATCATAACTCTCTATGGTCAAGTAGAGTGTAACTATGGTTTCGGATTAATTAGAATAATTTTCTAAGTCTCAGATAAATATATAAACGTATTTATATAAATTTCCGATATTAGAAAACAGCGAAAAGTCGGGGTGTTACAACATGGGCAAAGTTTAGTATCGGGAAAGGTGGAAAGGTCTAAGAAGTTGGTAATTAGGGTGTAACACCCCCCCCCCCCCCTTGGGCATTACCTTGTGAACACATGCGGAAATAAAATTAAAAGGAATTTGCTGGTTGCTTTCGGAAATTGAATTATTTTGATGTCGAAAAATCTGGGTATAAAAATTTTTCTTCTGAATACTACAAACATAACGTGCACATCGCAATAGTAAAACCATATTACTCACAACAAAACCTTGAACCATATAAAGGTTTTCAAAACACCTACACAAACTTTCTCAAAACAAACTACTCAAAGAAAATCCTAAGCTGGTCACTCTACAAAACTCCAAAGGGAAGAACTCTTTAGTTCTTGCCACTATTACTGACCTCTTCAAGGATCAAGAGTAGTATCCCCGATTGAAGTTAAAACTTCCTCCGCACCATCTACTGCCAGTACCAAGGTACAATGGCGAGAACGAATAAAACCTGATATGTTGTAAGGGTGAGTTACCAATATATGAGTTTTACAAAGACAACCCCATGCACGACACACAAAACAGCACATACCATATAATTACAATATACAGAATTATCTAAACAGTAGAATAATTCAAAGGATTTCATATCCGACAGTCATCGTCATTTTATAAAAATGCATGACACTTCAATATCTCGGCTCTATTTTGATTCCTAATCTCATGAGATCCCACAACTTTCTGTTTTGTTTTGAGCAGATCAAGCTCGCACATGGCACATTGTAAAAACGAAATAAACCAATGCCCAAGAAAAGAACACATAACACAATGGCAACTCTCCAACATACCACGTACCAAGGTTATTGTTCAAAAATGTAACTCATTGGCTCACACAGAATCCCAATAGTCACTGCGAACAACCTATTGCATCAATCAGAACATCAATAGTTATCACATAAAATTGGACACTCAGTCCAGTAAAATACATTGGTTCACACAGAAACCCAATGTGTCATATGGAACCATAGTCCATACCAGATACATTGATCCACTCAGGTCAATGATCACATCACATGGCACGTCTGCCAAAAATGCATGAGAAAAACTTTTATTCTCGTTTCGTTTTCTTTGTCGTAATAATCTTTCCTTGTCGAAGCACAAAGCTAACGACCATGCTTAATTTCTTATTAAGACTTTTACTGCAAACAAACACAAGACACACAGTCCACATGTTTTAAACTCAACACAGGACACACAGTCTGAGTGCTCAATCACAAAGCTCTAAACTGATACACCATTCTTAGGTTCGCGGATATGGAACTCACAATTTCCACATCAAATTAGGACACACTGTAACACCCCGATTTTTTTCTGCTTTCTCATATCGGTAATAATAAATATATGAATGATTATATTTTTATTCGAGACTTAGAAAATGATTTTGGGTAAACCAACGTCATTTCCATGTTATGCTTAATATTATAAGCTTACGATAAAATTTTGGGTTGAAAATTCAGACGGAGCCCGGTCTGTGTTTTCACTGACAGTAAAAGTTTACTGCTCAGATGACCTAATTTTAAGTCATGAACGAGATGAAAAATATTTTTATCATATTTTCTTCGATATATGAAGTTTTGAAAATTTTAGCAAAAAAATTAAAATATTATATTTGCTGCGGGCGTATACGTCGAGATATCTCTAGGAAATTCGCGTCAGATGAACAAAAAGGGTCTGCAACGGAGCTTAGAAGACTGATGTGACTAGCATTTATGGCAATCCTATCCGCATCATAATGGCGCATTTATGACAAATGGATATTTTTGCGTGGAATGGACGATTTTGCCCTTAGTTGGTCATGGAAAATTGCAAAATTGCCATTGCAATTTTGGACCATTTGGCCCCTCCATTCACGGCTCACCCTTCATTTAGCTAACTTAGGCAATTTTCTTTCATTCCATTTCACCATTCTCTCCAAAGTTCATCCAAAGTTCATACTTTCTCATAAGAACATCAAGGGATTTTTGTGAAGAACATCATCCAAACCATCAAGTTCATAGATCAACAAGAGGTAATCTCTCTTAATCTCATCATCTTAAGCCTTTCTCTTTACAACTTTTATGGATTTAAGCTTATGTTCATCATGTTCTTGAGTTTCTTCAAAGTTCATGAAGCAAACTTCAAAAATCCATAACTTATTCTAGAAAAATCCTTTTGACATGAAACCAATTGCTATGATCTCATAATCATCTCTATTTTCATCATCTAGAAGCATATGATCATGAGAAATTTCTTTACCCATTTTCTGAGCAAAACCGAAACCTCTCTTAAAGTGGGTGTTCTTGAATTTTTTCAACTTCAAGTTTTGATTCATGATTTAATCCTTTAGTACCTTGATGGCTCTTGTATGTGAGTGATTTGAAAACCAAGAATCTAATCCAAGCTTAGTTTTGTTCAAAAGGGCCGAAATCCTATTTTTGTTGTTGAAGGAATTTTGATTCCAAAGTTGTCTTAAAACCTCTTGAATCCAACTTTAGGTTTTGTAAGTTGATTGAATCCAAGAGTTGAACAAAATTTCACAATCTTAGCCTATGATCTTGAGTGAAAACCGAAACTTAGTTCTTGAAAACTAGATGAGTTTGATTTCATGTTCTTAGTTTATGATCTTTGTTTAAGTTCTTAATCATGCTTAAGATACTTAAGGATCATAAATCCCTAAGTTAGAAAAATTTTAAGTTTCCTAATCTAAATTTTTTGAAGAGGCCGAAACCTACTCTTCATGAATTAGATGTGTTGTTGTTTGATTTGATTTATTTTGGTTGCAATTCGTTTGAAGGAATCGATCGAGTTCGTTTAGTCTAAGTCGTCAAAGACGAATCGGATCAAAATCGGGCGATTACTTGAAACCGTTGATTTAACTCTTGAGGTAAGGGGAGTAAGCCAGAGGAGTATAAGATAACCACATGCTTAATTGTTAGAGTCATCTGTATGATCGTAGTAATTTACTGTGTTTTAAATTATCTGTTGTTAATGTTTTAATTGATTGTCTGCTGATTATCTGATTATCTGTTTACTTGAGTAATTGAGCTATATGAGCTATATGATATGTGAATATATCTGATATTATATTATAATTGTGATGCATGTCATGAATTGATATCTGTCATGCTATTCTGTGATAAAAAACATTATTTGCTGTTGACTGTTAGACTGTGAAACCTGACATTGGTGAGTGTTTAAAATTAAATTGAGGATAAAAGCTTAATAAGCCTGATTAATTAATCAGAGTGATTAATTTGTGTAATTTTGAGAAAAAGTGGAAAAATATTATTTTAATAATATTTTTGGGGAAAATACGTCAATAAAGTGACAGTAAGGGCGGAACTGTGAAATTTTTCACAGGCTCTAGTTTTTCCAAAATAAATTCAATTTTATTATAAAATTTTATTTAAAATGATTAAGTTCTGAAAATAACGTATTTTAGTTGTCAGAATAATTACGCGAAGCAGAACAATTATTTACACTATAAAAAGATTTTTATGGAAAATTTTTGAGAAAAAGGTTTATATTTTGGAATTATTAATTTTATTTAATTGAGATTTTAAAAGTTGAGGTTTCTTGAGAACAAAGTTTAGAAATAAATAATTTTAAATAGAAAAGAAGTGATTTACGGTTTTACGTTTTTCACGTTTTATCAATGTTTTAACAGAAAAGAATTTATGTAAAGAGTTTTATTCAGTGAAAATAATTCCGTTAAACTTGGATAGGTTTTCGGAGATTTGGTTTTGTATTTGTTTTTCACTGAGCGAACTATTTTATAAAGGATAAACGAACCTAGAAACCGAGACGTCGGGGTTCTAGTGTTCTGCGGACACGTAGATCTGGGATCTGTGTCATTGGACTGAGGGTCCTGCAATGATTTTTGTGGACTGTGTGTCCTAATTTGATGTGGAAAATGTGAGTTCCATATCCGCGAGCCTAAGACTGGTGCATCAGTTTAGGGCTTTGCGATTGAGCACTCGGACTGTGTGTCCTGTGTTGAGTTTAAAACATTTGGACTGTGTGTCCTGTGTTTGTTTGCAGTAAAAGTTTTAATAAGAAATTAAGCATGGTCGTTAGCTTTGTGCTTCGACAAGGAAAGATTATTACGACAAAGAAAACGAAATGAGAATAAAAGTTTTTCTCATGCTTTTTTGGCAGACGTGCCATGTGATGTGATCATTGAGTCCTGAGTGGATCAATGTATCTGGTATTGACTATGGTTCCATATGACACATTGGGTTTCTGTGTGAACCAATGTATTTTACTGGACTGAGTGTCCAATTTTATGCGACAACTATTGATGTTGTGAGTGATGCAATAGGTTGTTCGCAGTGACTATTGGGACTCTGTGTGAGCCAAGAAAGTACATATTTGAACAATAACCTTGGACGTTGGAGAGTTGCCAATGTGTTATGTGTTCTTTTCTTGGGCATTGGTTTATTTCGTTTTTACAATGTGCCATGTGCGAGCTTGATCTACTCAAAACGAAACAGAAAGTTGTGGGATCTCATGAGATTAGGTATCAACATAGAGCCGAGATATTGAAGTGTCATGCATTTTTATGAAATGACGATGACTGTCGGATATGATATCCTTTGAATCATTCTACTGGTTTAGATAATTCTGTATATTATAATTATATGGTATGTGCTGTTTTGTGTGTCGTGCATGGGGTTGTCTTTGTAAAACTCATATATTGGTAACTCACCCTTGCATATCTGTTTTGTTGTTTCTTTTCTATGTATGTGGAATCTATGTATATACGTTCAGATGGACCCGAATGCGGTAGACCTGAATTATTCGGGGGTCCGATCCCTCACGTTCGATAATGCTGATCGGGGGAATGCCTGGGTGATCAACCCAGGAGCTAGGAGTGCCACATACACAGGTCCGATGCGGACACTTCTAGGGACAGTAGCTGATGGACCCCAACAACTGATACACACGAGGGAGACAATAGAAGTTTCATTGCCTCCTATATGGATGATTCTACAGCACTTGGTACGTCATGGCGATCTGGAGCATCAGCCGCCTCCTTATGTTCAGCCACTACAGCAGGTTGCCCCGGAGTCTCCTCCAGGGCCTATAGTCCTGATACCAGAGGATGCGCCACAGGAGATGGAGGAGGATCCCGAGGAGGATCCGATAGCTGATCCGGACTATGTACCGGAGGATGATGGAGTTATCCCAGATGTCGGGGTGGGAGATGATGCATCCCCTCTTGATACACCTCCTGGAGGTGGGGGAGTCTACACAGGACTCTAATGGGTTCCTATAGGTGATGACCAGCTGTAGGGTGTAGTCTGTTAGGTAGAGTGGGACTTTTAGATAGTCTGACTTTTTGGCTACTGAGAGCCAATATTTTTGAGTAGTGTTTTTCAGACTCCCACTATGACATAGTTATGTCGTTTTCAGTTTTGTGTTATAGGTGTGACAGTAGATGGTGACCTGGTAGGATAAAGGTCTTGTATAAAACTTTGAAGCATATGTATGATATATATATAGTTGTATATTATGTTACTGGGTGTGAGTTGTATGTACAGTAAAGAAAAAGAAAAAAAAACTTTATCACCTTTTTGACAAGAATAAGTAAGTAGTAAACTTATTTCTTTTTCCGAAGGAAAACAGAAAATTTATAATTTTATCAAAGTGGAGTTTTATAACACGTTACGTAAATGTGATCCCTTGGGAATGGGGTGTCGCATTAGTGGTATCAGAGCTGGTCGAGTCTTTCGGGAAATCTTTGGGAATAGGTCTGTTGTGTTGATGTTGTGTGACCTCTGAAAACAGATTGTTTGAATTACTTCTTAGAAGTAATGTGTGATAGTTAGTGAATTCTAGTTTCATTTTTTGGTTGCCATTTAACTGATTGTGTCTTGTAGGTCAGTTATGGAACCAGAAGGTGTACTTGGACGTGGTCGTGGTCGTGGGCGTGGACGTGGAAGAGGTCGTAGAGGTGGTCGTGTTGATGGTCGAGGACAATTTGAAGAGAACTATGAGGGATATTATGAGGGAAATGGAGGTATGGATTTTGCTGCTCAAGCAATGGCGGATGTTGCCGCTGCTATTGAACAGCAAACTGCTACAATGACTGCTCAGAATTTACAAGAACAGCTTCGAGCTGAACAGGCTGCTGAGGGTAGGGGTCTTACTGCTTTTAGACGCCAGAATCCTCCACAATTTCATGGAGACGTGGATCCTATAAAGGCTGACTTATGGATTCAGGAAGTAGAGAAGATTTTTGAACTGATCAACAGCCCAGAAGGAGTGAGGGTACCTTATGCTACTCACTTACTGCTAGGAGATGCTGAGTATTGGTGGAGAGGCACGAAGCAATTGCTGGAAGCAGAAAATCAAGTGATTACTTGGGTGATTTTTAAGAACATGTTTCTGAACAAGTACTTTCCACAGAGTGCTAGAGCGAAGAAGGAGCAAGAATTTCTACGTTTGTACCAGAAGGATTTATCGATAGGAGAAATACGCGGCTAAGTTCGAGTCACTTGCCAAGTATTTTCGTTTCTTTCAGAACAACCCGGATGAAGAGTGGAAGTGCGAACGTTTTGAAGCGGGACTGCGATTCGAGATTAAAGAGTCTGTGTTACCATTGGAGATCAGGAATTTCCAAGCTTTGGTTGAGAAGTGTAGAAAGATAGAACAGATGAGGAGAGGAAGAGATAACAGAGGAAACATAGGAGGACCAGTTAAATCCAAGGGTCAATATCAAAACCAGAAGGGGAAACAAGTTCAGAACAAACCTTATAATCGACCAGGGAACAATCGGAATCAGCAATCGTATCATCCTGTAGCTACTGCATCAGGTGCTGGGGGCCAGAGGAATCAAAATCATGGCTCACTCAGGAAGTGTTACAAGTGCGGGGATCCCAATCATATGACGAATAATTGTCCAGTGAGAGGACCCAAGTGCTTCAACTGTGGATAGACAGGACACATAGCTAGAGACTGTGGTATGCCAAGGACTACACCAGTTGTTAACACTGTGAAGACCAATAAGCCGACAGCTAAGGGAAGAATTTACACCATGAGTGGTGCTGAGGCTTCTGAATCTGACGATCTCATACAAGGTAGTTGCGACATAGCTGGTAATCTCTTAACTGTACTTTTTGATTCGGGTGCAACGCATTCTTTTATTGCGATGGATTCTGTGAGACATTTGAAATTACCTGTTTCTTCTTTATCCTATGACTTGATTGTTTCAACTCCAACTGCTGAACCAGTTACCGTCAATTCTATATGTTTGAACTGTCCTATTATCATTCAGGATAGACATTTTCTTGTTAATCTGATATGCCTGCCTTTAATACAGTTAGATGTAATTCTAGGCATGGATTGGTTGTCTTCCAACCATATTCTGTTAGATTGTGCTCGTAAGACTTTAATTTTTCCTAATCCTGAGATTTCTGGATTTATATCTGCCAACCAAACAAGAACTTTTTCAAAAGAAAGAGATCAGGGATACTTGCTTTTAACTAACTTAGAAATCGAGAGGGAGATTGATCTGAGTACAATGCCTGTAGTGAGGGAATTTCCGGATATTTTTCCTAATGATGTTCCCGGTTTGCCGCCTGTCCGAGAGATAGAATTCTCCATCGACTTAGTACCAGGAGCTGGACCAATTTCAATTGCTCCATACCGAATGGCACCTACAGAGCTAGTTGAATTGAAAGCTCAACTGGAGGACCTTTTGTCAAAACAGTTCATTCGACCAAGTGTTTCTCAGTGGGGAGCACCGGTTCTTCTAGTGAGAAAGAAAGACGGAGGTTCGAGACTTTGCGTGGATTTTCGACAACTTAACAAAGTGACGATTAAGAATAAGTATCCTTTACCACGTATCGATGATCTGATGGATCAACTGCGAGGAGCTGTTGTGTTCTCAAAGATTGACTTGAGGACGGGTTATCATCAAATTAGGGTAAAAATGGAAGATATTCCAAAGACTGCGTTCAGAACTCGTTATGGACATTATGAATATCTCGTAATGCCGTTTGGAGTGACGAATGCACCTGCTATCTTCATGGACTACATGAATCGGATTTTTCGTCCGTTTCTTGATAAGTTCGTTGTTGTGTTCATTGATGATATTCTTATTTACTCTAAGAGTAATGAGGAACATGAAGAACACTTACGGCAAGTTTTACAAATTCTGCGTGAGAAAGTTTTGTATGCAAAACTATCTAAGTGCGAATTTTGGCTTGAAGAAGTGAAATTTTTGGGACATGTGATTACTGAAGAGGGAATTGCTGTCGACCCTGCAAAAGTGGAAGCAGTGCTTTCTTGGGAAAGGCCAAAGACAGTAACGGAGATCAGAAGTTTTGTTGGTCTAGCTGGTTACTATAGAAGATTTATTGAAGGATTTTCCAAGATAGTTGCGCCGTTAAAGTTGCTTACGAGGAAAGACCAACCTTTTGTGTGGACGGACAAGTGTGAAGGGAGTTTCCAAAAGATTAAAGAACAGTTGACAACCTCACCAGTATTAATACTACCTGAACCGAATGAACCTTATGAGGATATTGTGATGCTTCGCATCAAGGTTTAGGTTGTGTGTTAATGCAACATCGGAAGGTCGTAGCTTACGCGTCACGGCAGTTAAAGAATCATGAAAGGAACTATCCGACGCATGATCTGGAGTTAGTTGCGGTGGTTTCTGCACTAAAAATATGGCGACATTATTTGTACGGGGCAAGATTTGACGTCTTTAGTGATCACAAAAGTTTAAAGTATCTGTTTGATCAGAAGGAACTCAACATGAGACAGAGACGTTGGATGGAATTTTTGAAAGATTATGAGTTCAAGTTACAATATCATCCTGGAAAGGCGAATGTTGTAGCTGATGCACTTAGCAGGAAAACCATTCATATCTCAGCTATGATGGTAAGGGAATTTAAGTTGATAGAGGAATTCCATGATCTTAATTTGGTTATGGAATTAAGTAAAGACAAGATCAGTGTGGGAATGATCAAGATCTCTAGTGGATTACTGGATGAGATCCGAGAACAACAAATTCGGGATACATTTCTTCAAGAAAAGAAGGATTTAATGAAACAAGGAAAAGTTGCAGAGTTCAGTTTGGGGTCAGACCAAATCTTGAGATGCAATGGACGAGTATGCATACCTGATAATCCGGAGATGAAGCAGATGATTTTAGACGAATCACACAAGAGTAAGCTAAGTATTCATCCTGGATCAAAGAAAATGTATCAGGATCTGAAACAACGATTTTGGTGGCCAGGAATGAAAAGGCAAGTAGCAGAGTATGTTGCATCATGTCTGACTTGTCAGAAAGCGAAAGTAGAACATCAAAGACCTGGAGGTATGCTTACATCATTGGATATAGCAGAATGGAAATGGGAAAGCATATCTATGGATTTTGTGGTAAGTTTACCGCGAACTTCCAAGGGTTTTGATTCTATTTGGGTGATTGTTGACAGGCTAACGAAATCAGCACATTTCTTACCTGTTAAGATCAATTATACTGTAGAAAAGCTTACTGATGTGTATATCAAAGAAGTGATTAGACTGCACGGAGTACCGTCAAGTATCGTGTCAGATCGAGATCCAAAGTTTACTTCACGTTTCTGGGGAAGCTTACATCAAGCTCTAGGAACCAAGTTGCGGTTAAGTTCAGCATATCATCCTCAAACCGATGGACAGACAGAGAGGACGATTCAATCGTTAGAAGATTTGCTGAGAGCAAGTGTTTTGGACCATCATGGAAGTTGGGATGACTTGTTGCTACTCATCGAATTCACGTATAACAATAGTTTCCATTCAAGCATAGGAATGGCTCCTTATGAGGCTTTGTATGGACGAAGGTGTCAGACGCCTTTGTGTTGGTACCAAGATGGAGAAAGCATGATTTTAGGTCCTAAAATCGTGCAGCAGACGACGGAAAAGGTTAAACAAATCCGTGAAAGAATGAAGACATCACAAAGTAGGCAGAAGAGTTATGCGGATCAAAGGAGACGACCTCTCGAATTTCAAGAAGGTGAACATGTATTTCTGAGAGTCACACCAACGACTGGGGTAGGTAGGGTTATAAAGTCCAGAAAACTCACTCCTAAATTCATTGGACCTTACCAAATTCTTCGACGTATTGGTCCAGTAGCCTATCAAATTTCTTTGCCGCCTTTTCTTCCAAACATTCATGATGTGTTCCATGTCTCACAATTAAGGAAGTATATTCCTGATCCATCTCACGTAATTGAACCTGATGAAGTACAATTAAAAGAAAACTTGTCTTATGAGACTTCGCCTATACGAATCGAAGATAAGTTGATTAAGCAGCTCAGGGGTAAACAAATTTCCTTAGTCAAGGTCATTTGGGATGAAGTGACTGGAGAAGCAACATGGGAAGCTAAGGACAAGATGAGATTACAATATCCTAAACTTTTTATAGGTGCGTAATTTCGAGGACGAAATTTTTTTTTAGTGGGGTAGTAATGTAACTCCCCGATTTTTTGCTGCTTTCTAATATCGGTCATAAATATATGAATGATTATATTTTTATCCAAGACTTAGAAAATGATTTTGGGTAAACCAACGTCATTTCCATGTTATGCTTAATATTATAAGCTTACGATAAAATTTTGGGTTGAAAATTCAGACGGAGCCCGGTCTGCGTTTTCACTGATAGTAAAAGTTTACTGCTCAGATGACCTAATTTTAAGTTGTGAACGAGATGAAAAATATTTTTATCATATTTTCTTCGATATATGAAGTTTTGAAAATTTTAGCAAAAAAATTAAAATATTATATTTGCTGCGGGCGTATACGTCGAGATATCTCTAGGAAATTCGCATCAGATGAACAAAAAGGGTCTGCAATGGAGCTCAGATGACTGACGTGACTGATGTGACTAGCATTTATGACAATCCTATCCGCATCATAATGGCCATAATGACGCATTTATGACAAACGGATATTTTTGCGTGGAATGGACGATTTTGCCCTTAGTTGGTCATGGAAAATTGCAAAATTACCATTGCAATTTTGGACCATTTGGCCCCTCCATTCATGGCTCACCCTTCATTTAGCTAACTTAGGCAATTTTCTTTCATTCCATTTCACCATTCTCTCCAAAGTTCATCCAAAGTTCATACTTTCTCATAAGAACATCAAGGGATTTTTGTGAAGAACATCATCCAAACCATCAAGTTCATAGATCAACAAGAGGTAATCTCTCTTAATCTCATCATCTTAAGCCTTTCTCTTTACAACTTTTATGGATTTAAGCTTATGTTCATCATGTTCTTGAGTTTCTTCAAAGTTCATGAAGCAAACTTCAAAAATCCATAACTTATTCTAGAAAAATCCTTTTGACATGAAACCAATTGCTATGATCTCATAATCATCTCTATTTTCATCATCTAGAAGCATATGATCATGAGAAATTTCTTTACCCATTTTCTGAGCAAAACCGAAACCCCTCTTAAAGTGGGTGTTCTTGAATTTTTTCAACTTCAAGTTTTGATTCATGATTTAATCCTTTAGTACCTTGATGGCTCTTGTATGTGAGTGATTTGAAAACCAAGAATCTAATCCAAGCTTAGTTTTGTTCAAAAGGGCCGAAATCCTATTTTTGTTGTTGAAGGAATTTTGATTCCAAAGTTGTCTTAAAACCTCTTGAATCCAACTTTAGGTTTTGTAAGTTGATTGAATCCAAGAGTTGAACAAAATTTCACAATCTTAGCCTATGATCTTGAGTGAAAACCGAAACTTAGTTCTTGAAAACTAGATGAGTTTGATTTCATGTTCTTAGTTTATGATCTTTGTTTAAGTTCTTAATCATGCTTAAGATACTTAAGGATCATAAATCCCTAAGTTAGAAAAATTTTAAGTTTCCTAATCTAAATTTTTTGAAGAGGCCGAAACCTACTCTTCATGAATTAGATGTGTTGTTGTTTGATTTGATTTATTTTGGTTGCAATTCGTTTGAAGGAATCGATCGAGTTCGTTTAGTCTAAGTCGTCAAAGACGAATCGGATCAAAATCGGGCGATTACTTGAAACCGTTGATTTAACTCTTGAGGTAAGGGGAGTAAGCCTGAGGAGTATAAGATAACCACATGCTTAATTGTTAGAGTCATCTGTATGATCGTAGTAATTTACTGTGTTTTAAATTATCTGTTGGTAATGTTTTAATTGATTGTCTGCTGATTATCTGATTATCTGTTTACTTGAGTAATTGAGCTATATGAGCTATATGATATGTGAATATATCTGATATTATATTATAATTGTGATGCATGTCATGAATTGATATCTGTCATGCTATTCTGTGATAAAAAACATTATTTGCTGTTGACTGTTAGACTGTGAAACCTGACATTGGTCAGTGTTTAAAATTAAATTGAGGATAAAAGCTTAATAAGCCTGATTAATTAATCAGAGTGATTAATTTGTGTAATTTTGAGAAAAAGTGGAAAAATATTATTTTAATAATATTTTTGGGGAAAATACGTCAATAAAGTGACAGTAAGGGCGGAACTGTGAAATTTTTCACAGGCTCTAGTTTTTCCAAAATAAATTCAATTTTATTATAAAATTTTATTTAAAATGATTAAGTTCCGAAAATAACGTATTTTAGTTGTCAGAATAATTACGCGAAGCAGAACAGTTATTTACACTATAAAAAGATTTTTATGGAAAATTTTTGAGAAAAAGGTTTATATTTTGGAATTATTAATTTTATTTAATTGAGATTTTAAAAGTTGAGGTTTCTTGAGAACAAAGTTTAGAAATAAATAATTTTAAATAGAAAACAAGTGATTTATCGTTTTACGTTTTTCACGTGTTATCAACGTTTTAACATAAAAGAATTTCTGTAAAGAGTTTTATTCAGTGAAAATAATTCCGTTAAACTTGAATAGGTTTTCGGAGATTTGGTTTTCTATTTGTTTTTCACTGAGCGAACTATTTTATAAAGGATAAACGAACCTAGAAACCGAGACGTCGGGGTTCTAGTGTTCTGCGGACACGTAGATCTGGGATCTGTGTCATTGGACTGAGGGTCCTGCAATGATTTTTGTGGACTGTGTGTCCTAATTTGATGTGGAAAATGTGAGTTCCATATCCGCGAGCCTAAGACTGGTGCATCAGTTTAGGGCTTTGCGATTGAGCACTCGGACTGTGTGTCCTGTGTTGAGTTTAAAACATTTGGACTGTGTGTCCTGTGTTTGTTTGCAGTAAAAGTCTTAATAAGAAATTAAGCATGGTCGTTAGCTTTGTGCTTCGACAAGGAAAGATTATTACGACAAAGAAAACGAAACGAGAATAAAAGTTTTTCTCATGCATTTTTGGTAGACGTGCCATGTGATGTGATCATTGAGTCCTGAGTGGATCAATGTATCTGGTATGGACTATGGTTCCATATGACACATTGGGTTTCTGTGTGAACCAATGTATTTTACTGGACTGAGTGTCCAATTTTATGCGACAACTATTGATGTTCTGAGTGATGCAATAGGTTGTTCGCAGTGACTATTGGGACTCTGTGTGAGCCAATAAGTTACATATTTGAACAATAACCTTGGACGTTGGAGAGTTGCCAATGTGTTATGTGTTCTTTTCTTGGGCATTGGTTTATTTCGTTTTTACAATGTGCCATGTGCGAGCTTGATCTGCTCAAAACGAAACAGAAAGTTGTGGGATCTCATGAGATTAGGTATCAAAATAGAGCCGAGATATTGAAGTGTCATGCATTTTTATGAAATGACGATGACTGTCGGATATGATATCCTTTGAATCATTCTACTGGTTTAGATAATTCTGTATATTATAATTATATGGTATGTGCTGTTTTGTGTGTCGTGCATGGGGTTGTCTTTGTAAAACTCATATATTGGTAACTCACCCTTGCATATCTGTTTTGTTGTTTCTTTTCTATGAATGTGGAATCTATGTATATACGTTCAGATGGACCTGAATGCGGTAGACCTGAATTATTCGGGGGTCCGATCCCTCACGTTCAATAATGCTGATCGGGGGAACGCCTGGGTGATCAACCCAGGAGCTAGGAGTGCCACATACACAGGTCCGATGCGGACACTTCTAGGGATAGTAGCTGATGGACCCCAACAACTGATACACACGAGGGAGACAATAGAAGTTTCACTGCCTCCTATATGGATGATTCTACAGCACTTGGTACGTCATGGCGATCTGGAGCATCAGCCGCCTCCTTATGTTCAGCCACTACAGCAGGTTGCCCCGGAGTCTCCTCCAGGGCCTATAGTCCTGATACCAGACGATGCGCCAAAGGAGATGGAGGAGGATCCCGAGGAGGATCCGATAGCTGATCCGGACTATGTACCGGAGGATGATGGAGTTATCCCAGATGTCGGGGTGGGAGATGATGCATCCCCTCCTGATACACCTCCTGGAGGTGGGGGAGTCTACACAGGACTCTCTAATGGGTTCCTGTAGGTGATGACCAGCTGTAGGGTGTAGTCTGTTAGGTAGAGTGGGACTTTTAGATAGTCTGACTATTTGGCTACTGAGAGCCAATCTTTTTGAGTAGTGTTTTTCAGACTCCCACTATGACATAGTTATGTCGTTTTCAGTTATTGTGTTATAGATGTGACAGTAGATGGTGACCTGGTAGGATAAAGGTCTTGTATAAAACTTTGAAGCATATGTATGATATATATATAGTTGTATATTATGTTACTGGGTGTGAGTTGTATGTACAGTAAAGAAAAAGAAAAAAAAAATTTATCACCTTTTTGACAAGAATAAGTAAGTAGAAAACTTATTTCTTTTTCCGAAGGAAACCAGCAGATTTATAATTTTATCAAAGTGGAGTTTTATAACACGTTACGTAAATGTGATCCCTTGGGAATGGGGTGTCGCACACACAGTCCACAAAAATCATTACAGGACCCTTAGTCCAATGACACAGATCCCAGATCTATGTGTCCACAGAACACTAGAACCCCGACGTCTCGGTTTCTAGGTTCGTTTATCCTTTATAAAATAGTTCGCTCAATGAAAAACAAATACAAAACCAAATCTCCGAAAACTTATCCAAATTTAACGGAATACTTTCACTGCATAAAACTTTTTACAGAAATTCTTTTCTGTTAAATTGTTGATAAAACGTAAAAATCATTGATAAATACTTTTCTTTCCAATCACTTTATTTCTGAAAATGGTTCTCAATAAAAGTCAACTTTCAAAATGTCCTTACTAAATAAAATTTCATAATAACAAAATAAAATCTCTTTGTCAAAATTTCTCATAAAAATCTTTTTTATAACTTAAATAACTTTTCTGTCAGAAGTAATTGTTCTGACTGCTATATTACGTCACTTTCGGAACTTAATCACTTTAAATAACATTTTATAATAAAATTGAATTTATTTTAGAAAAACTAGAGCCTGTGAAAATTTTCACAGTTTCGCCCTTACTGTCACTTTATTGATGTATTTTCCCCAAAAATTTAATAATATTTTTCCACTTTTTCTCAAAATTACACAAATTAATCACTCTGATTAATTATTCAAGCTTATTAAGCTTTTATCCTCAAAATTAATTGTACACTGACCAATGTCAGGTTTCACAGTCCAACAGTCAACAGCAGATAATTTTCATCACGGAACAGCATGACAGATATCAACTCATGACATGCACCACAATTATAATATCACAAGATAATTATAATCAGATATATTCACATATCATATAGCTCATATAGCTCAATTACTCAAGTAAACAGATAATCAGCAGACAATCAATTAAAACATTAACAGTAGATAATTTAAAACATACTACGATCATACAGATGACTCTAACAAATAAGCATGTGGTTATCTTATACTCCTCAGGCTTACCCCCCTTACCTCTTTAGGGAATCAAACTGACGTTTTCACAAAAACTCCTGATTCGATCCGGTTTTCTCCGTCGTCGTTAGTTTAACTCAATCCGATTGATTCCTTCAAACGAATTGCAACCAAAATAAATCAAAATCAAACCATCATCATACTCATTCATGAGGTCTAGGGTTTCGGCCTCATCTAATGATCTAGGTTAGGAATCATTAAAATTTCTAACTAATGGATTTATGATCCTTAAGTAACTTAAACAAAATTAAGCACTTAATTCATGATCATAGACTTAAGAACTTTGAATGAAACTCATCTAGTTTCAAGAACTAGATTTCGGCCTTAATACAAAAGGTGAGATTAAAATTTCACTTGATTTCCATCTCTTGGATTTTACACAAACATATGGTATATGATTAGATTCAAGTGTTACTTAACAACTTTGAATCAAAAATCTTCCCAAAAGTTCAAGCTAGGGTTTCGGTTTTCACAAGGATCAAAGGCTAAGATTTTGAAATTTTGCTCAACTCTTGGATTTAATCAACATACAAAACCTAGAGTTGGATTCAAGTGGTTTAAGACAACTTTGGAATCAAAATCCCTTCAACATCAAAACATAGGATTTCGGTCCTTCATTAAACAAATAGCTTGGAGTATATTCTTGGTTTTCAATCCACTCACATACAAGAGCTATCAAGGTACTAAAAGATTAAATCATGATTCAAGACTTGAAATTGAAACAAAACCCATGAACTCCATATTTTCATGGATTCGGCCAAGCTTAGAAAAATAGGAAGGAAATTTCTCATGATCATATGCTTCTAGATGGTGAATATAGAGATGATTATGAGATCATAGCAATTGGTTTCATGTCAAAAGGATTTTTCTAGAATTAGTTATGGATTTTTGAAGAATGGATCTAGAAACTTGAAAATGATGTTCTTGGCTTGATTTTCATGAAAAGAATAAAGAAGAACACATGATTAATCATGGAGAGAAGGATTATACCTCTTCATAATGAACAAGTGATGAAGATGATCAAGTTTCTTCACAAAAATATCTTGGTGTTCATAAGTGTTCTTGAGAGGTTAAGAGAGAAAGATGAAGATGATGGAGATTTAGAGCAGTTTCGGTAATTTGGACATATCTCTCAATCTACTTATCCGTGTTTTGTGATCTTTAGCTCGTTGGAAAGAAGAGAGAAAGAGGAACAACTTTCATGTTGAAAGTTTTTCGAGATTCAGAACAGAATAGGGTCAGAATTTCGATTAACTTTCGGGTGAGTAAGGAGAGTTTGGTTTAGTGTTCTTGATGTTCTTGATGAATGGTGAAGAGAAAATGGTGTTGGGAGGAGGAAGAGGGCTGCGCACAAACAAAGGAAGAAGAGGAGAATGATCAACATGATTCTTATGTTAAAGGGAATTAAAAGACGATGGGTGGTAAAGAATGAAGCCATGTAGTCTTATTTGAATTTGTGGTGGAAATGGAAGATGAAGACTTGGCTTCAAATGGAGAAGGGTGGCAGCCTTAGGGCCATAAGAATGATGTGGATGAGGGCATTTAGGTGGTGTGGTCGCCTCCTATACCACATATTAGGGAGAAGATATTTTGTGTGACAAATCATGGTTAGTTAACCTCAGTTAGTTAACCAGACGTAGGTTAGGTTAACATTTAAAATGTCTAGATATTTTCTTTGTCTGACTAGAGTAAATTATCATCATGATAATTCATTCCTCTTGAGTCATCATAGATGGCTTGTCGGCCTGTTTCCTGATATATCTCTGCACAAAGTACCCGAGTCCCGATTAGGGTTTTTTGAGAGAAATGAGTCTTGATTCATGAAGATGATATAAGTGAGTTGAAAAACTGCCTAAGTGTGCTAATGAAGGGGGCAGCCGTGAGTGGAGGGGCAAAATTGTCCAAAATTGCAATGGCAAACTTGCAATTATCATGACAACCTAGGGGTAAAATCGTCCATTCCACGCAAAAATATCCATTTGTCATAAATGCGCCATTATGGCCATTATGATACGGATAGATTGTCATTAATGCTAGTCACATCAGTCACATCAGTCATCTGAGCTCCGTTGCTGACTCCCTCGTTCATCTGACTCAGGTTTTCCTAGAGATATTACGACGTTTTTGCCCGCAGCAAATATAATATTTTATTTTTTCACGAAAATTTTCAAAACTTCCAAGATCATAGCAAATATGATAAAAATATTTTTCATCTCGTTCACGAATTAAAATTAGGTTTTCTGAGCAGTAAACTTTTACTGTCAGTGAAAAACACAGACCGGGCTCCGTCTGAATTTTCAACCCAAAATTTCATCGTAACCTTATAATATCACATATATCGTGGAAATGACTTTGGTTTATCCAAAATCATTTTCTAAGTCTCGGATAAAAATATAATCATATATATTTATTACCGATATTAGAAAGCAGTGAAAATCGGGGTGTTACATAGGGCATAGGGTTTAAGTTGATATACCTTAGCTTTTGAGTTTTCCAGTGTTCCATATATATATGATTCAAAAGATCAAAATTAATTGGATATGCTATATAGCACATTGTGAAAATTTCAAGAGATATCTTGCACTAATGTTTTTAAACTCATTGGGATGCACATTGAACATATAGCACATGTTTCGTTCTGATTTATAGACATTGAGAATCTCTTCTGAACTGAAAAGCTACTAATAGTAACTTCTTGGAGAATCACTTCTAGAAAAATATTACACTGTAGATCCAAACATGTGGATAGTTGAAGGACATTTTTTTAAATACAATAAGACTTATTTTGCTATATTTTTCTATGGCTTACTGAGTTGGAGGAAATAATATGATTTAGTATCAATTTTGGTCTTCATAATCCTGCAAAATCTAAGCAAAATACTTTTTTTTTCTCCCCTAAATAGGCCTAGCAAATTATCAAATTCTTAATTTCATAACTTACTAAACCTTAGATAACATCTCAACTATGTAATTCAAGCCTTAAACTTAATCCTCTTACGTAAAAAGAACATGAAATTACGGCTGTTACAAGGACCTTTCTTCACTATGCTCGGTTCTTACCGGATCTCTCATCGACTTCCCTTCACGGAGATGTGGTACCCACCACGTCAGGGTGAGTTCCCAGATGATAGATAGGACATGAGAGGATATTCTATGGTTCGAGATGGAGTCGACAGAGTTTATAGAGGTGGGTGGAAGAGGAGTACACAGACGCTGCATCACTATCATCGCCATAGGGTCTGTTAAGACTACATCTTTAGACATCTCTGATTTTGATGAATCCAAACAAAGAATGATTTTAAGTGAACCTTGTGAAATCTACTAACATGCGTATTAAGTGTGCAGATCAGTATACAAGAGTCTCATGACAAAGAAACAAAGTCTTAATGATGTGTCTGTAGTATGATATGTCTGAACAATGACTCGATCTCTACCAAATTCTGATCAAGAGACTGAAAGTCCCTCACTTCAACTATATTCAAACACGAAGAATATTCTCTGATTATTTCGAATAAAGAAATTCGATATCAAAAAGCTCAAATCACAATTTAGCGCCTGAAGAATCTTTTTGTTACGAAAAGTAAAATGAACTTTACTTGAACGCAGACCCGCCTAACACAAATAAGGAAAGTCGCACTGCCCAAGTCTGAAAAGAAACAAATGCTGCTCTGAATCAAACTGCACTCTGATAAAGCTATGCCAACCTATATGGTCAATTTGTCTTGAAGCTGTCCTTAAAACGCTCAAGAATCAATCCTAGGGTTTAGACTAAGCCTTTGAGTAATAATCTTACTTCTCTTTACTACGGTTCGAGTCTGATGAACATTGGGAAAACATCCCTTAACTTCATTCATCTTCATTAACGTCTTTTAATGTCTTATTAACATTAAGTTCATCATTAACCACATCAACAGTCAATCATAATTCATGGTATAACAACATCATTGTTAACACAACCAAACATGGTATGAACATCATCATCATCGAACTAAGCATGGCATCATCAAATGCAATCCATAATTAGGCACACCAATAACAATTAGTATAATCATAAACAAGATAACAAATAGCAAACAATAGGGTCATGGGTTAGCCCTTCATCTTACGCTACCCCTAATGCCTACATGTTCATACTATCCCTTCTTCCCATACCTGGTATGAAGATCTAAGCTCTTTGCCAAGCGTAAGCCAAACTACTCTTATTCCCTCGAGCGGCTCGACGAACTCTCCAAACCTTGGTCAAACAACACAGGAATAACCAATTAATCCCAAATCCAAAAACTAGGAAAAGAGATTAAAAGAGGGATTACAACATTACCTTAGATGACACTAACGCGTGTGACTTCTCTCCCAAACGGACTCAAGAACACCAAGAACTTCAAAGGGTTCAAGGGGAGGGAAAAGGGGAGAGGTTTCTGTCACACTAGGATTGCCCAAAGTGCCAACTTGAGGGTTTGGCTCGCAACCCTCACGGAACCCTTCTATTTATAAAATCCCTGACCCGAGCACTCCCACTAAGCACGACCGTGCTTAACATGAGCACGAGGTCGTGCTCATTTAAGCACAGACTCGCAACATCAATGTCACAAAGCCTCGTTTTCCAACACGACCGTGCTCATGTGCCAGGAAGGGATTTTACGCCTCAAAATCCCACTTAACCCCATTTTAACATATATCTATATCTATATTAAAATACAATTCTTTCCCTATTCTAAGAAAAGTTTGGACAGGTGCCACGACCACATTAATTTGGATCTTGGGCCTCCTAGATGGATATTTCTATTAATAGAAATTTTATACAGCAATCTACTATTGGGCCCATATATTTCGAAATTTTATACCTTATTTTTATTTATTTTTATTTATACCTTTTTTCATTTTTTAAATTGTATCATTAAATAATTGAAGTAATCCAAGTACATTTACATTTTCCATACAAATATTACTATTTCCCAAGTTAATATTTAAGTCATGGATTCAAATTTCAAATTACATTTATGTTTACATTCTTCCAATGCATTGAAAGTAGTAACTAATTAATTCACGAAGTACACGTTACGTGTAGCTCAAATCTGAAGACGGAAATGAAAACCGATAAACGGATTGAGAGATAACTTCAATACTATCACGGACAATATTTCGACATAAAACATAGACTTACCTTAGCCTAACCAAGAAAAGAAAGGCAGGATGATGAAGTAGAAGTCGCGAGGATCACAACGGTATAATTGGTTTTTGGACGAACGGATTGATCAGAATCTCCTGTGGAAATATCTCTCTCTTTCTTTCTCTCCTCTCCCTCTCTCTCTAAAGCTGAGTTTTCTGCACTTTCTGGCTGCTTCCACGAAATTCTTTCATTTAACCTCTTTTATCTTTTTCTTTTTTTCTGGTGTCCAGTGCTCAGCGCCCAGGATCCAGCGCTCAGCGCTGGTGAGGCGCACTGCCTCCGTTCGCCTATCGTGGCGTGACACGTGTCCAACAGCCAGGGCTCAGTGCTCCATATGCTGCGCTCAGCGATGGTTGCTGTCCAGCACTACTGGTTCATTCGTTTTATCACGTTCTGAGCTCGTTTGAAGTCCGTTTGACCTCAAATTTGAAACATAGACTCCTCTATACCTAAGGAATACGACCAAGTCCTCAAAAATACCTAATCTCTTCCACGACAATAAATTTCCTATTGTGCATTCTTAAGCATTCTAAACTGTATAACGAAAATTCTAGAACACTTTCTCATTCAATTCAATGCCGGTTAATTTCGTACTTTCCATGCAAGTTTTCCAACATATAAACATGCATATTAGACCTTAATTCAAAGTATTAAACATAGTTATCCAACATATAAATAATGCCTTAAAACACGGATGTTACACCCGGCCTAACAAACCTATGCCCAGCCTAATTTCTGAGCCCGGCTCAACATACTTGTGCCCGGTCTAACCCGCATTGACCAGTTTGACCAGAAACTCTGATTCACCCATTTCGTTGCGTTCTGAACTCGTTTGAAGTCCGATTGACCCCAAATTTGAAACACATACTAATTAACACCTAACGAACAAAATTAAGCTCTCCCGCCAGCTTAATTACTATATGATTCTTAATCAAGAAAAATGGTGTTACAGGCAAAGTCTCATACTCAAGGTTTTCTCTTAACTGTATTGATTCAGGCTCCATGATGTGTGATGGATCGGGATAATATTTTCGGAGTTGGGATACATGGAAAACATCACGAAGATTCGAAAGATTGGGTGGTAAGGCTATTTGATAGGCAACTGGACCAAATCGGTGAAGAATTTGAAATGGTCCAATAAAACGAGGTATAAGTTTTCTGGATTTTATTGCCCTGCCAATTCCAGTCCTCGGTGTGAAAAAATGATCGCCTTCGTGGAATTCCAAAGGCCTTTTCCTCTTGTCGATGTAGCTTTTCTGCCTATCTATCGCTGCTTTCATTTTCTCCCAAATCTTCTGAACTTGTTCAATTGTTTTTTGTACCACCTCTGGTCCAATCAATTGACTCTCTCCTGTCTCGTACCGACAGAGGGGCGTTCTACACTTTCTTCCATACAGTGCTTCATATGGCGCCATGCCAATACTTGTGTGGAAACTGTTATTATATGTGAACTCATTCAATGGAAGAAATTCGTCCCAACTTCCTATGTGTTCCAACACACATGCTCTTAATAAATCTTCCAGCGACTGAATCGTTCTTTCCGACTGACCATCCGTCTGAGGGTGATAAGCCGAACTCATTCTTAACTTAGTTCCCAGAGCACTGTGTAAACTCTAACAGAATCTTGATGTAAATCTCGGATACCTGTCCGAAATTATATTCGTTGGCACTCCATGCAATCTGACAACTTCCTTGATATACAACTGGGCTAACTTTTCCATTGAGAACCTTTGATTGATAGGAAGAAAATGAGCACATTTCGTTAACCTATTAATTATAACCCAAATTGCATCATACTTCTTATGTGTCCTTGGTAAACCAGACACAAAGTCCATTGCAATACTGTCCCATTTCCATTCTGGGATGTCCAAAGATTGCAATAGTCTCACTGGCTTTTGGTGTTCAATCTTTGCTTTTTGACACACCAAGCAGGATTGGACATATTCTGCAACTTCCTTCTTCATTCCAGGCCACCAAAACATTTTCCTCTAATCTTGATACATCTTTGTGGCACCTAGATGGAAACTCAACTTGCTTTTGTGCGCCTTTTCTAGAATCAAATTTCTAACTTCTTTATCTTCAGGCACACAGATCCTTTCTCCAAACCTGATGATTCCATTAGTACCTCTCTTAAACTCTACGGTCTTACCTTCTTCCATCATCTGGTTAACATTCTGGAGATACTGGTCTTCGGCTTGTTTCTTCCAAACTAAGTCTAGGAATCCATTAGTATTAGTGACCATTCCCAAACTTATCTTGTCAAGAGATAATTTCGTTATCCCAAGATTCAGATCTCTAAATTGTTCAATCAATTCCAATTCTTCCAATTCTTTAATCAATTCCGACTTAATGCGTCTGCTACGACGTTTGCCTTTCCTGGATGATATTGGAGATCGAACTCATAATATTTTATGAATTCCATCTATCTCCGTTGTCTCATGCTCAGTTCCTTTTGATCGAACAGATACTTTAAACTTTTGTGATCGTATAAACTGTGAACTTAGCACCATACAAATAGTGTCTCCATATCTTTAATGCAAACACTATTGCGGCCAACTCGAGATCGTGGGTTGGGTAGTTCCGCTCACATACTCTTAACTGCCTTGAAGCATAAGCTACTACTTTCCTCTCTTGCATGAGCACACAACCCAGGCCTTGATGTGATACGTCACAATACACATCAAATGGTGCTAATGAATCTGGCAAGACTAATACAGGAGGTGTTGTAAGTCTCCTCTTCAACTCCTGAAAACTAGTCTCGCACTCATCTGACCACTCGAACACTTTTCCCTTTCTCCTCAACTACGTCATAGGTAACACAATTTTCGAGAATCCTTCTATGAACCTTCTGTAGTAACCTGTCAGTCCAAGGAAACTCCTGAATTCACCCACTGTCTTAGGACGTTCCCAATTCGTAACTACTTTAACTTTGGCAGGATCCACAGTTATTCCATCCTTATTGATAACATGCTCAAGGACTTGTACTTCGTCCAACCAAAATTCACACTTGGATAACTTGGCATAGAGTTGTCTATGCTTAAGCACTTGAAGTACAACCCGAAGATGCTCTGCATGTTCTTCCCTACTCGAGGAGTAGATCAGAATGTCGTCGATATACACAACGATGAACTTGTCCAGGTACGATCTGAAGATCTGATTCATGTAGTCCATGAATACAGCAGGAGCATTAGTTATGCCAAATGGCATAACCAAATACTCGTAATGATCTCCTGAAAGCAGTCTTCGGTATATCATCTTCTTTTACTCTGATCTGATGGTATCCAGACCTCAGATCTATTGTAGAAAACACAGTTGCTCCCAACAACTGATCCATAAGATCGTCAATCCTCGGCAACGGATACTTGTTCTTAATTGTTACCTTATTCAGTTGTCGATAATCAACACTTAACCTTGAGCTACCGTCCTTCTTTTTCACAAATATAACCGTTGCTCCCCATGGTGAAACACTTGGTCGGATGAACTCCTTCTTCAACATGTCATCCAACTGCTTCTTTAGCTCTGCTAATTCTATTGGGGACATTCGATACGGTGCTATCGATATCGGTCCGGTCCCTGGTACAAGGTCAATTGCGAACTCTATTTCTCTCTTAGGTGGCAACCCTGGAACATCATCCGGGAAAACTTCTGAAATTTGCAAACGACAGGCAGTGCATCCGGCTTAGGAGACTCCTTGGCTTCCAAGGAAAATAGCATCATGCAGTCTCTCGATCGTCTATCTCCCGAGCTACTGTCATTGACAGGCAATAATCCAGATCGCTCCGAAAAACAAAGGGTTTTGTTTGTGCAGTCTAAAATTACATGGTTGGTCGAAAGCCAGTCCATGCCTAAGATAATATCAATCTGTTGCATAGGTAAACAGACAAGGTCCACATTGAATTGCCTAATTTCCAAAATAATAGGACAATCAAACAAATACAGTGGTTAAAGTTTCACCCATAGGGGTAGAAATAGTAAGGTCATAGGGAAATGAAGAAATAGGCTAACTCAAATGATCCATGCACTCTATTGATATAAAAGAATGACTAGCACCCGAATCAAGTAAAACATATAAGAGCTTACCGAACATTAAGCACTTACCCTATACCAGATCAGGACATTGAGAAGATTCAGATCCTCTCACTGCGAAGACCCTTCCAGCAGCCTGAGGTCTTCCTCCTTGCAGATTTCTCGTCTGAGTCTGGTTCCCAGCTTAAGAGTTCCTTCCAACCGGCTGTACATTTTAAGGTCTCCTAGTACTACCTTGAAGGCAATTCCATGACATGCGGCCCATATTGCCACAATTGAAGCAAGTAATATTCTGCAACTGAGGGCAATCCCTCCTGAGATGCAGTCCTCCGCATTTGAAACATGTCAAGCCTCTCTGTTATGCTTCACCCGAACTCTCTCTTCTAGCATTCACTGACTACTGAGCGGGGCGACTGTACGGCTTTGCCCTTGTCTGAAATCTGCCCCCTCTTCATCTC
This sequence comes from Echinosophora koreensis, assembly GCA_035048595.1. NCBI lineage: Eukaryota > Viridiplantae > Streptophyta > Magnoliopsida > Fabales > Fabaceae > Echinosophora > Echinosophora koreensis. Next base: position 814,463 of record JAPCYP010000068.1, read on the forward strand.
TGAATATTACTCCTTATCGGTCCACTGTTTCTTTGTTGTTGCTGTTCATTTCCTGCACGATCATGTCCTTCTAACACAATACACTTCTCTACTAAGGTTGGAAAATAGTTCAATTCCAGCGGTAGCATTTTCAGCTCGGGCCTTAAGTCATCTTCAAACTTCCTACACACCCATTCTACATCCGGGTGTACCTGGTAAAACTGTGAAAACTTTAGTAATGCCTCAAACCTTGCAGCATACTCTCTGACTGACATAGATCCTTGCTTTAGAATGGAAAATTCTTTCTCCTTCTCTATTCTGATGCTTCTTGGGAAATACTTCTCCAGAAAACTCTCCCTGAATATCTCCCAGTTGATTTCCTGTCCTTCAGCTTCCAGTAATCTTTGTTTGTTCCTCCACCAAGCTTCTGCAGATCCGACTAGCATGAAAGCGGCATAGGTCACTTTCCGTTCCTCTCTGCAGTGCATGCCCACAAAGACATTCTCCACCTCCTGTAACCACTTTTCTTCAGCTTCTGGATCGTAGTCACCATGAAACTGAGGTGGGTTGTCTTTCATGAAGGCATTCAGACCGCTATCAAGGTTTTCCTCTTCCCACACAGTATTAAATTGGTGCTGCCTGTCTTCTCGCTCCTCTTGCCTCTGCATGAACTAGGTGTTCTGCTGAATTTGCTACAGTATAGCAGTAGCCAGCTTTCTCATAATTCACATTGTATCATTAACATCACCACCATTATTGTGATACCTTCTACCATGCATGTATAAAAAGAGAAAGAACACATGCATATAATATATAATATTAAAAAAATGGGGCAGAGACTGCCGCATTGTAACATAACTCGGAAATAGTCAAAACATGTTTATAAAGGAAACACAACATAACTGAAAACATAAACGAACCCAACTCCGATGTCATACTATAGAGCTGGTATAACCAATCCGATACAACAACTCAGATACAACGGAAACAACTAAACAACTACTGAAAGCGGGAAATCCTATCTACGAGTCGTGGCTCCTTAGAGTCACTCCTTAACTGGCTGCACATCAAACTCTGCATAAACGGTACATGCCACAAAACAAGAAACATAGAGATAGGGAGTAAGAAACATGTATATGAATATAACGGCAAGGAAGCAGTTAGCAAGAAGAGCATACATCAAACAATCATGTTATAGCAGACAACAATATAACATATACAATCATCATACAAACGTGTATGCTATGCAATGCAACTTTACTCCACTACTCCATTATGCATGTGGATCCAAACTACCTCAGGAAGTCAACTTCAGAGTTACATCTCCACATTGGCCAAAAAGTACCAACACTGGGCCAGACCACCAACCATGGGTGGACCCCTAAGATAGCCGACACACCTTATTCACGGGTGCGCCACCGTGGGGGTACCTGATCCCCTTAGTCTCGGATGAATCACCACGGATGGCCAGATCGTCTTACACGCGGACGACCTTCCCTATATTGCACAACCTCCACTAACATATCCGATGCGTGAATGCATGCTCAACACAAACACACAACAACATCCCACATTCGCTTGGGTCACTAGGCTACCCAAGTTTATGACAATCAATACCTCGACCACTTGGCTATCGAGGATTATCGTTATCGTTTCGTATTCATTATTAAACACTCTAGTCGTTCTTCACTAGAGATTACCACCTTGACCATCAAGCATCAAGGCCCGCTGGGCCACTACGCTACCAAGGTACATCATCATCAACACCTTGACCATTAAGCATCAAGGCTAAACATCATCTTTTCACTTGCCTTTGGTCTTCATGTTTCGTTGGTATCGTATTAAGTCTTTTAAGCGTTTGGGGTGAAAACCCTTACTTCAGCATTCTGGTTCTGTTCTGGTCAGGTGACCTCAGCACGGGCATGCTGGACCTGCAGGCAAGCACGACCGTGCTGCCTGCCGAGCATGGGCGTGCTCAAATGCACGCCCTGCTCTGGATTTCAAACTGGAGCACGGCTATGCTCAATGGAGCGTGGCCGTACTGATCTGGGCAGAAGGGTCAGAAACCCTTTCCCAAATCCTTGGGACAATACACAGATTCAACCTATTGGCTTTTACTAATACATTGATCATCAGCTTCATTAATCTTAACTATTCTTCATTAATATTCATGTCTTATCATCATGGGGAATTAATCCTTTAATCACAGCTTCGTTATAAATGTTCCTAGAACACTCACTAATCAATCCTGGGGTCTTTAACTAAGCCCTATAAACATAATCGTACCTCTCGCACTATATTCATGTCTTATGAACAGCTGGGAGAAACATCCCTTAGTTCTCATTATTATCATTAACGCATTTTAGCGTCTTATCCTTATGTTGGTATTAACGTCCTCAACAATCAACATTCATTAAGAGCACAACATCAACAACAGTAAATAACATCATACTTATCACAATCATGGCATCATCACATTCAACATGTTCATAACAATCAATATTCAATAACAAGAACATTCATAACAACATTAAACAATTAATAACAGTCATGCCAATATCATCATCACAACGATTAACATCATATAACAAATAGACATAAAGGCATATAAACATGTTATCATACAATAGGGTCATGGGTAACCTTTCATCTTACGCTACCCCCAAGCCTACATACTCATACTATTCCTTTTGCCCATACTTGGTATGAAGATCAGACTCCTGATAGCAAACTGGTCGCGTTCCCTCAAGCGGCTCGACAAATGAATCAAGCCTTGGCCAACAAAAAGGTTAACCAATTAGTTCCCAATTCAACAAAAGGAAAAGGAAACAAAAGAGGGATAACCGGCTTACCTTACAAGACACTAACGTGCACGTTCCTCTCCCAAAACTAGAGCAAGAACACCAAGAACTTCAAGGGGTTCGAGGGAAGGAAGAGACAAGAGGTTTCTTCCACACTAGGATTACCTAATGTGTCAAAATAGGGTTTAACACGGTAACCCTCGTGCTACTGCCTTCTACTTATAAACTCTGCACTGAGCACGGCCATGCACCCCCTTAAGCACGGTCTTGCTTACATCAGCATCACTGAGATGCGTTCGCACTTGAGCATGGTCGTGCTCCTTGTTGAGCACGGGCGTGCTCAACTTAGCGTCATCGAGACGCGGTTATGCGCTGAGCACGGTCGTGCTCCCTAATGAGCACGGCCATGCTTGTGACTCAGACAGTCACAAGACTTGCCTAATAAGCACGGGCGTACTGGATAAGAGCATGACCGTGCTCATGTACCAGAAAGGGATTTTAAGCCTAGAATTCCCACTTAGCCCTCAAAAACAACCCTAAGCTAGGCCCTAAGGCTTAACCAAACAAACAAGGCACGCACAAAAGCACTTAACGAAAAATGGGGTGTTACAATTAATATTCCCTGATGAACTTCCGGGTACATCGGTGGCTTTGTCTCCTCCGGTCCTGCCACCCCTTCCTCTCCTTCCGTTACCACGAATACACAAATATATTACTTTACATGTCTTACAAATACTTAACAGTTATTCTCGAACTGTAAGGATAACTTGTGCATCAGACACTCTATCCAATCTAAGCATACCAGACACCCAATGAGGATTCAACTAATAGTGTCGGCACTCACCCTACCCTACAGTCCGGTTTAGAGTCGAACTGCTCTGATACCACCAAATGAGACACCCCAATGTACCATTAAAGAAAACCCTAATTAACTAATCATTAATTCGTAATTAACGTTATCTCGATTATTACAGACGAAAATATATGTAAAAAAACAATAATTATTTTAAAACATTTTAAACATGCACAAGCACACCAAATGAGACACCCCAATGTCCCATTAAAGAAAACCCTAACTAACTAATCCTTAATTCGTAATTAACGTTCTCGCGATTATTACAGACGAAAATATATGTAAAAAAAACTGTAATTATTTTAAAACATTTTAAACATGCACAAGCGATGTCATCCACACATATATACAATATATACAGCACATCTATCAGAGTACACTAAGTCCCCTCCATGGGACCATTACAACCTACAACCATCTATACAGACTCAAAGTATAAACATATACAGAGATTTGATGTAGTATTACCCTTTGAGCTAGAGGCAGCTTATCTTTTTCATAAAGGTCTTTTTCATGGGAAAAAGGGTAGGAAAAGAGAGGTTGTGGTGTGGCTTTCGGTTCTGTGGACGGTTTGGTTGGAAAGAAATGCGGTTCTGTTTTCAGATGCACAAGTTGATGTAATTATTATACTTAGAGATTTTCTAAGTGTTGATACATGATGACCTATGGTGATGTATGTGGGGGTTCATGATACATGTGTTCAGAAGTGCCTAACCGAGATAATTATTGTGATATTATGATGAGACTGATGAGATATGATTATTGTTGGGGTTATCTATGAGATAGTGATGAGAGGTTAAGGCACTAGGGGATGACCCGAGAGATGGTCGGTGATATTTTCATATGCATAGGGATTTATTCCCAAGGGGTGTATTCCCGTATTTCAGAGTATTTGCAGCGTCATCCCAGACATTTATTGTTATTTGAGTTGCAGCTATAGTTCATGCATTGCATGAGCACCCTCGCGAGAGAACCAGGGTGTGCACCGACGTGTAGTGTGCAACTATAGTGCCATTGCTTTACATCAGGGTGTCTCAGAAGACGTGTCATTGGATTGATTGAGATATGGATATCCGGATTACTGGCAGCCTCATTATCATTCACATTGCATTGCATTGCATCATGGTAAAGGGTAGAGGAGAAAATAATATGTTTCGAGGATGGTTGTATATATATATATATACAGAGATATGTGGTGTTGCTTGTTTTGTGTATTGTTATTTATTAGATGTTGCTGAATCCTTTTCCATGTTTTGATGTTAAATAGTTTCTTATCCCTATTTTCCTTTCTTCTGTATTTGTTCCGCTATCATTAAAACTACAGATCCCGAGTATATCGATGGCTCATTGGGATCATCCTTAGATGGCGCAGCAAGCGGGGTTCCCCCTGACGGGAACCTTTGAGTTTGAGTTTATTGATGAGCACGGGTGGCTAGTGGACCCAGTCACTCGGTTTGCTATGCATACGGGTCCCATTTCGGTGACTTCTGATATCGGGAATGAAGCCTCATTTGGGATGGTAGGGACTTTCAGAGTAGGACAGACTTTCCTATTCCCGATCGGATTTCCAGCTACACCATTACCGCTGATGCCGCCGATGCCTAATGTGGTACCAGTTCTCATTCCCATACCAGTGAAGGCACCTGTACCAGAGCCATCACCCGCTCCCGCACCAGTACCAGTGCCTATCATTGCACCAGCTCCTGAGGAAGATCAGGTTGTACCAGACATTGATCATATGCTTGCCCCGGAGGTACCTGAGTTTCCATATGTTAGGGCAGTAGGGTCTGAGTCCTCCATATTGTCGTCCAGCTACAGCAGAGTTTATCACCGACTATTTTAGAGATCTGCTTGGAGGAGCTCTTCTAGCAACAATAGAGGGGTAGTAAGGGTAGCAGTAGTCGCATGTGATGGTACAGGCCAGTGCAATCCAGTTAGGCGTGTATAGGTGTGTATGAGGATTTTGATGTACTTTTGGAAAGGGGACTGAGGTCTTGAGAGTCGGCAAGGCTTTCTGTTCAGTCCTTTAATGTATTCTTATTTGTCTCAGTTTGTATATATATGGGATCCTACTGATGGGATTCCATTGGTAGTACTAAATGTTATGTGTGTGTGTGTGTGTGTATATATGTGTGTGTGTGTGTGATGGTTGTTTTATATTTAAGTTTTAATTTCTCCTGCTATTTATCAATAACTGTTTGACGCTAATATCACGATTAGGAATTAAATAAAATATGGTTCTTTTAATGGGACATTGGGACGTCTCATTCTGTAGCATCAGAGCAGTTTGATTCTGTTCGGACAGTAAAATTAGGGTGTGATGTCCATTTTAGTTGAATCCACATCGAATATGACTATGCTTAAAAGTTGGGTAGTGAGTCCGTACACGATAATTAACATTGATGTGACATATAGTATTTATATTTCAGTTTTATGTAATATTATATGTCATATTAATGTGAGCTAATGATTTCTTTTATCATAATCATGGCTTGAGGCAGAGGACGAGGACGTAGAGGATGATGGGGTGGTAGGACCCCAGAGAGGGTGGACGGTGAGACTTCTCAGCCCGATGAAGGAGCTACAGGTGGAGGAGAGTCATCTAAGACTCTCCAGACCATTCGCAAGTTAGCATCTGTGCTGTTGCAACAGGCATAACAGAATGCTTAGAGGATGCAGAGAGATACAGAGTTACAAGAGCAGCAGGACAGGAGGAGAGCTATTGAGACCGAGGATACAGGGTTGGCTACCTTCCTGAAAGGGAAGCCACCCCAGTTCAGAGAAGATTATGATCCAGAGCGAGCAAAGTGGTGGATCCAGGAATTAAAGAAGATCTTTGATACCATGAGGTGCAGAGATGATAGGAAGTAACTTATGTTGCTTTCATGCTAACGGGAGGATCAGAGTCATGATGGAGAGGCAAGATGAGGTTACTAGAGGCAGATGGTAGATTGATCAGTTGGGAGTTGCTCAAAGATTGCTTTTTCAGAAGTATTTTTCGTGGTTGGTCAGACGCGAGAAGGAGAGGGAGTTCATGAGTCTTCGACAGGGTGACATGAGCGTTGGTGACTATACAGCCAAATTTGAGGCTTTGATACAGTTTTCTGAGTTCTATTAGAGGTTTCCAGACGAGGATTGGCAGTGCCGGAGGTGAGGAGGGGTTGCGACATGAGCTACGGAGGGTTATAGTGCCCTTGGAAATTTTGAGTTTTCCAGAGCTAGTGGAGAGATGCAATGCCATTGAGAGTATGGATCAGAGGCAGGCTGCAGAGTAGAGGCAGCAGTGGAGTGGAGGATATATAAGATCAGGTTATCCGAGGAGAGGAGGTGGTGGTTCTCAGTGGAGGAGAGGACCCTATACTAGATTAGCGCAGAGTGCACAGACATCTGCACCAGTACCAGTTACAGCAGCACCAGTTGATAGAGAGGGCTAGCAGCAGAGAGGCCCAATTTGTTTCAGATGCGAAGGCCTGCATTATATGAGAGAGTGTCAGGAGAGACCTGGTTGTTTCATATGTGGTAAACCAGGTCACTTTGCTCGGGAGTGCAGATAGAGAGGAGCACAGCAGCAGGCAGCTGCAGGCAGAGGAGCCGATACTTAAAGAGGTGGAGCTGGGAGAGGAGTTCCAGCAACAGGACGACAGATGGCCAGACCTCAGGCCATAGGAAGGGTGTTTACCGTGAGAGGGGCTGAATCCTCTCAATCTGCAAATCTTATTCAAGGTATGTGTTTAATATCTGGAAGACTCTCGTCTGTGTTGTTTGACTCAGGTGCTACACATTCTTTTGTTTCGCATGAGTGTGTGGATCATTTACATTTGCCCATTTCTCAGTTACCTTATACTCTTACAGTATCTACTCCGGCCGATGATTCCTTGAGTACTATGACTGTTTGTCTAAAATGTTCTATAATTGTTGAAAGTAGGACATTCTTTGTGGATCTTATCTGTTTGCTATGCAATAGATAGATGTTATTCTTAGCATGGATTGGCTTTCGGCTAATCATGTAGTGTTAGACTATTCTAGAAAGACCCTATCTTTTCTTGAGCCTTAGCATAGTATCTGCTAATGAAGGAATATCTGTGCGGGGTGATGATTCTTGGCAGTATGTGATGCTTTTCTCTGTGGAAGCTAATGAAACTCCGAGTATAGATTCTATGCTTATCGTGAGAGAGTTTCCTGAGGTTTTTCCTCCTGATGTTCTAGGTTTGCCACTAGAGAGGGAAGGTTGAATTCACGATAGATCTCATACTAGGGACATAACCTATATCAATAGCTCCTTATCGGATGTCACCTCTAGAGTTGGCTGAATTAAAGAAACAGTTGGATGATATGATGAAGAAGGAATTCATTAGACTGAGTGTTTCGCCATGGGGAGCACCGGTGTTGGTTGTCAAGAAGAAGGACAAAAGTGCTAGGCTGTGTATAGATTATAGGCAATTGAATAAGGTGACGATTAAGAATAAGTATCCGTTGCATAGGATAGATGATCTGATGGATCAATTGAAGGGAGCTTCGGTGTTTTCTAAGATTGACTTAAGATCAGGATACTATCAGATTAGGGTGAAGAAGGAGGATATACCTAAGACAGCTTTCAGGACGAGGTACGGACACTACGAGTACTTGGTTATGCCTTTTGGTGTGACTAACGCTCCAGCAATGTTCATGGATTGCATCAACAGAATTTTTTGACCATTCCTCGATAAGTTTGTAGTGGTGTTCATAGATAATATCCTTATCTATTCCCATTCACGGGAAGAACATGAGGAACACCTGAGAGTTGGGTTGCAGGTGTTGAAAGATAGACAGTTGTACGCTAAGCTTTCTAAGGGTGAATTTTGGTTAGAGGAAGTTCAGTTTTTAGGTCATATAATCAATAAAGAAGGAACAGCAGTCGATCCAGCTAAAGTAGAGGCTATGATTAAGTGGGAGAGGCCTAAGTCAGTAAGTGAGGTGATAAGTTTTCTAGGTTTAGCTGGATATTATAGGAGGTTCATTGAAGGTTTCTCAAAGATTGCGTTGCTTATGACGTAGTTAATGAGAAAGGGTACGGCGTTTGTTTGGACAGAGAAGTGTGGAGAGTATTAAGAGGTTAAAGGAGAAGTTGACTACATCTCCAGTGCTACATTACCAGATCCTTTAGGACAGCTTGACATGTATTGTAATGCGTCATATCAAGGGTTGGGTTGTGTGTTAATGCAAGAGGGAAGAGTGGTGGCTTATGCTTCCCGACAGTTAAGGATTCATGAAAGGAATTATCCGATCCATGATCTGGAGTTGGCAGCCATAGTGTTTGCATTGAAGATATGGTGACACTACCTCTTTGGAGCTAGGTTTAATGTGTTCAGCGATCATAAGAGTTTAAAGTATTTGTTTGACCAGAAAGAGTTGAACATGAGGCAGCGTAGATGGATGGAATTTATTAAGGATTATGAATTTAATCTTCAATACCTTCCTAGAAAGGTGAATGTAGTGGCGGATGCACTAAGTAGGAATCTTTGCATGTGTCTGCAATGATGGTAAAAGAATGTAATTGCTTGAACAGTTTAGAGATATGAACCTAGGTATGGATTTGTCTGAGGATAGAATATGCTTAGGTATGATCACTGTCAGTAGTGAGTTTCTGAGAGATCTTAAGGATAAACAAGTTCAGGATGAATATCTGCAAGAGGTGAGTCAAGGTATAGATGAGGGTAAGTTTTCTGATTTTAGTAGAGGTATGGATGGTGTGTTGAGGTTTAGAGACCAGATATGTGTGTCAGGGGATTTAGAGCTTAGGAAAATGATATTGGAAGAGGCACATAAGAGTAAGCTGAGTTTTCACCCAGGAGCCACCAAGATGTATCAAGACTTGAAGAAGATGTTTTGGTGGCCAAAAATGAAGAAGGAGGTTGCAGAATATGTTCTATCTTGTTTAGTTTTTCAGAAAGCTAAGATAGAGCATCAGAAACCTGTTGGTTTATTGCAGTCCTTAGATATCCCAAAGTGGAAGTGGGATAGTATAGCTATGGACTTTTGTGGTTGGATTACCACAAACTCCGAAGAGGTATGATGCGATTTGGGTTATCATTGATAGGTTAACGAAGTGTGCTCACTTCTTACCGATTGGTGAGAGTTACAGTTTGGAGAAGTTGACCCAGATCTATATCAAGGAAGTTGTTAGGTTGCATGGAGTGCCGTCAAGTATTGTCTCCGATCGAGATCCTAGATTCACATCTAGATTTTGGAGTCAATTACACAATGGTTTGGGAACGAAATAGAGGATGAGTTCTGCTTATCATCCTCAAATGGATGGACAGTCAGAAAGAACAATTCAATCACTGGAGGATCTCTTAAGAGCCTGTGTATTGGAACATATTGGCATTTTGGATGAGTTCCTACCTTTGATTGAGTTCACTTATAACAATAGTTTCCATAGCATTATCGGGATGGCTTCGTATGAAGCTTTATATGGAAGAAAGTGTAGGACTCCGTTATGTTGGTATGAGACTGGTGAGAGTCAAGTGTTGGGTCCTGATGTGGTACAGCAGACAACGGAACAAGTCAGGAAGATAAGAGAGAAAATGAAGGAAGCACAGGATAGGTAGAGAAGCTATAGTGATAAAAGGAGGAGACCCTTAGAATTCCAGGAAGGTGATCACGTGTTCTTGAGAGTCACTCCGAAGACTGGAATTGGCAGAGCTATAAAGTCTAGAAAGTTTACTGCCTGATTTATCGGACCTTTTCAGATTCTTCGACGGATTGGTCCAGTAGCTTACCATATAGCCTTAACACCAAATCTTTCTAGACTTCATGACGTCTTTCATGTCTCTCAGTTAAGAAAATATTATCTAGATCCTTCTCATGTAATTGAGCCTGAGTCCATACAACTCCGACAGAATCAAGAATATGAGGCTTTACCGGTTAAGATTGTAGATAGAAGGATTAAAGAACTCTGTGGTAAACAGATTCCCTTAGTTAAGGTCATCTGGGATGACATTACCGGAGATACTACTTGGGAGCGTGAGGCAGACATGCAGCAGCAGTATCCACACTTGTTTTCAGGTATGTAAATTCCGAGGACGGAATTTCTTTTAAGGGGGTAGAAATGTAACACTCGTGTTTTCATGATCTGTTATACGTATGATGATTAGGCTTAAGACTTGGATTATATGGTTAATATGTTGATTAAGGTTTAGGAACCTTTGCATGGAAAGTACGCAACCGACCAGGGCGAAATCGAACATAAAAGTAATCTAGGGTTTCCGTATACTACTTAAAAGAGCGTAAGTGTATGAAATAAGAAATAAGGATTTAAGAATGAGATTAGGCATTTTTTGAGGGTTTGAGGTTGTTTATTATGTCTTGATGAGCCTATATCTCAAGTTTGGGATCAATCTGAAACGTGAAAGAATGTTTCCTGGTCAATGGCCAACGCTTGAGCATGGCATACCCAATGCTCAAGCGTGGAGGTCAACCAGACCAACTCTGGTGTTGACTCCACGTGGCACAAGCTGACCTACGTGGCACCATCTGATTGGTTGTATGCGCGATGGCTCTACCTACCTCCAACGCTCAAGTGTGGAGGATCCAGCACTCAAGCATTGGAACGCTCAAGCGTGGCTGTTCCCACCCTCAAGCGTTGGAGCGTGATTCAGCAAAAATAAAAAGACTTAAGTTACTTAAGTCACTTAAGTCATGAAGTGAAAAACAGAAGACAGAAAGCAGCAGAGATAGAAAGGAGAGTTTACAGAGAGGAAGAGAGAAAGTTTAGAGAGAGAGGGTTTCCGGTGCGGTTTACGACTCGTTCGATCGTCCAGACGCAATTCCGAGTACGTCGTTGTGATCGTGGCAACGACGCCTTCGCTATCCTACCTTCCTTTTATTCTCTAGTGAAGGTAATCTTTAACCCTTTTTTATGTCGAAATGCCGTCGGTGATAGTACTCGACTTATCTTTCGTTTCAGTTATCGGTTTTCATTTCCGACATCATATTAGGGTTCCTTGTAACGTATGCTTCGTAATGTGTTGTTTAGGTGAATTTTCGGAAGCCTATGGACCCTTGGTTGGAGTGTGGCAGAATTGAGAAGAGTGTTGGTTTTGTGACGTTCAAGTTATCGTCCGACATCTCAGGTGGGGGAAGAAGCTATCTAACGTCGAAAATGGCGAAGTGGCATTTATTTCAATAATGGCGTAGGGCGACCTAAACACTACTAGGGAGCGAGTAACGGACAATATCAATATCATACTAGGAACTACTTAGTGGTACCAATGATGATATTGGAATTGTAGGTTTATTGCCGTTAGGTTAAAAATATATTATATTTGAGGTGTACTGGTTTGACTGTTTGACTGTTACTGGTTTATTATTTGATAAAAGATGAGTTGTCTGGATTATGTGTGATTATATATATTTTGGAGATGACTGGAAATGATGATATGACTGTGATTATTATGCTTAGAGATTTTCTAAGTGTTAATACATGATGAGCTATGGTGATGTATGTGGGGGTTCATGATACATGTCTTCAGAAGTGCCTAACAGAGATAATTATTGTGATACTATGATGAGACTGATGAGATATGATTATTGTTGAGGTTATCTATGAGATAGTGATGAGAGGTTAAGGCACTAGGGGATGACCCGAGAGATGGTAGGTGATATTTTCATATGCATAGGGATTTATTCCCAAGAGGTGTAGTCCCGTGTTTTAGAGTATTTGCAGGATCGTCCCAGACATTTATTATTATTTGAGTTGCAGCTATAGTTCATGCATTGCATGAGCACCCTCACGAGAGAACCAGGGTGTGCACCGACGTGTACTGTGCAATTATAGTGCCATTGCTTTGCATGGGCATTCTCACCGCGGATAAGGATGTGCACCGAGGACTCTGGAGATGTGTCGTTGGATTGATTGAGATATGGATATCCGGACTGGTGGCAGCCTCATTATCATACACATTGCATTGCATCATGGTAAAGGGTAGAGGAAAATAATATGTTCCGAGGATGGTTGTATATATATATATATATATATATATATATATATACAGAGATATGTGGTGATGCTTGTTTTGTGTGCCGTTATTGATTAGATGTTGCTGAATCCTTTTCCATGTTTTGATGTTAAATAGCTTCTTATCCATGTTTTCCTTTCTTCTATATTTGTATATATATATATATATATACAGAGATATGTGGTGATGCTTGTTTTGTGTGCCGTTATTGATTAGATGTTGCTGAATCCTTTTCCATGTTTTGATGTTAAATAGCTTCTTATCCATGTTTTCCTTTCTTCTGTATTTGTTCCGCTATCATTAAAACTACAGATCCCGAGTATATCGATGGCTCACTGGGATCATCCTTGGATGGCGCAGCATGCGGCGTTCCCCCTGACGGGAACCTTTGAGTTTGAGTTTATTGATGAGCACGGGTGGCTAGTGGACCCAGTCATTCGGTTTGCTGTGTATACGGGTCCCGTTTCGGTGACTTCTAGTATCGGGAATGGAGCCCCATTTGGGATGGTGAGGACTCTCAGAGTGGGACAAACCTTCCCATTCCGGATCAGATTTCCAGCTGCACCGTTACCGCTGATGCCGCCGATGCCTGATGTGGTACCAGTTCTCGTTCCCGTACCAGTGGAGTCACCTGTACCAGAGCCAGCACATGCACCCGCACCAGCACCAGTGGCTATCATTGCACCAGCTCCTGAGGAAGATCAGGTTGTACCAGCCATTGATCATATGCTTGCCCCTGAGGTACCTGAGTTTCCAGATGTTAGGGCAGTAGGGTCTGAGTCCTCCATATTGTCGTCCAGAGATAGTAGAGTTTATCGCCGACTGTTTCAGAGGTCTGCTGGGAGGAGCTCTTCTAGCAGCAGTAGAGGGGTAGTGGGACCTTCCAGACTCAAAAGTGATAGTGAGGGTAGCAGTAGTCGCATGTGATGGTACAGGCCACAGTTAGGTGTGTATAGGTGTGTGTGTGTGAGGATTTTGATGTACTTTTGGAGAGAGGACTGGGGTGTTGAGAGTCGGCGAGGCATTTTCAGTTCGGTCCTTTGATGTATTCTTATTTGTCTCAGTTTGTATATATATGGGATCCTACTGATGGGATTCCCTTGGCTGTACTAAACGTTATGTGTGTGTGTGTGTGTGTGTGTGTGTGTGTGTGTGTGTGTGTGTGTGTGTCTATATATATATATATATATATATATATATATATATATATATATATATATCTGTGTGATGGTTGATTTATATTTAAGTTTTAATTTCTTCCACTGTTTATAAATAACCGTTAACCGTTTAACCCTAATATCACGATTTGGAATTAAATAAAATATGGCTCTTTTAATGGGACATCGGGACGCCTCAGTGCTCATGTACCAGCACACTCGAGCTTGCTAGCGTGTTCAGTGTCTAAGTTGGCCACGAGTACTGTCGTGCTCAACGGGAGCATGGCCATGTCGAAAATCGTGAGCGAGTGACGCCGAAGTTGCTTGCCCGTGCTTAAAACGAGGACGACTCCATGCTTGCGTTATGCACAACCGTGCTTAGGGGGAGCAAGGCAGTGCTCGGAGTCAGAGTTTATAAATAGAACCTGTTCAGTGAGGGTTCCGAGTCTAACCCTCAAATTGGCAATTTTAGCAATCCTTGTGCGGCTACAACCCTTTTTCACCCTACTTCCTCTGAACCCATCACACTTTTGCAGTTCTTGAGATGTTTGGGAGAGCTTAGCGTGTCTATGCCAGTTATACAGGTAACGGTTTGTCCCTTTGTTAATCTCCTTTCATTGTTTCCTTGAATTGAGATTAAATTGGTTAATCTTTTGTTGGCTAAGGCTTGGGAAACACATCGAGCTGCTCGAGGGAAACTGAGTAGAGTCGTTTTCGTTGGTGCTAAGGGAATCTTGATACCAGGTATTGGGAGAAGGATAGTATGAACATGTAGGCAAGGGGGTAGCGTAAGATGAAGGGTTCCCATGACCCTATTGTTTGATAACTGCTAAGTTGATGTTTGTCATATGTTCAAATCTCTATCTGTTTGATATTGGTATGTCTATTCATGAATGCTTAATAATGTCTATGCCATGATTAACTGTTTGGTTTTATATGTTGTTTATGTCATGAGTACTGTTGATTTGATGATATTGTTTGTGCCATGATTGAATGCATGTTGGTTGATGACGAACGCGTTAACATTAATAAGACTCTAATTGGTTAAATTAGGACTTGTTAATAATCCTTGAAATTAATGGCTTAATTCCCCAATTGCTTCATAAGACATGAATGTAGTATTGAGAGGTGAGATGTATGCCAAATGGTTTAGTCAAGGACCCTAGGATTGATTATGAGTGTTTTAGGGAGTTTTTGGCTAAGAGCTATAAACCAATATGCCCAGATAGTACGACCACACTCCAGTAAGCACGGCCGTGCTTAACAGGGAGCACGCTCATGCTCCCAGTTCAAATTTGAATTGGCCGCACTGCATAAGCATGGCCGTGCATGTCAAGAAGCACGCCCATGCTCCAATCCAGTGGCAGCACGCTCGTGCTGGGGTAAGCATGCCCGTGCTCCCTCCAAACAGAACAATAACGAGATTAATAATGGAAGGGTGTTTTACCCCAATTGTCCCCAATGATGAAGAAGTAAGACATCAAACAAATAAAGACTAAAATGGCACAAAACAACACTAGAAAGTGTTTCGAAAATCAGAGTTTAAGTAGCACAAACAAAATATGCAGGGATAAGACACTTAGATACAGACACCTTTCACAGCAAACTGATCAGCAACTATTTGATATACCCAAGTTAGTTAATATTTTTTGTTGATAAAAGGCTAGGGGCAAGCAAAAGCATCACAATAGGAAGAGTCATCCCAACTAAGTTGGCACCTCAAATCCTAACAATCATTTGCACCACACCACCAATAATATTAGATGAAAATAAAGAATACAAAGGAAAAATGGGGGGACTAAAGCCAATACCCATTAAAAAATCTACGAAATCTATAATTAGGTAAACCTAATCTATTTCGAAAAAAATCCTCTCTAATGAAGTTAGGAACACAATTGCTGGACAAACCAAATGAAGCTAGTTTATCCTCACAAACATTTCCTTCCCGGTAAATATGAGTCACTTTCAATTGAATTTGGCTACACAAAACCATACAATTCTTCCATCTTGTCCTAAGAGACCAAGGAACAATTTATAAATTTTGAAAAGCCTCCACTACAAGTTTAGAATCACATTCAATCCAAAGAGGATGCTAACCTTTTCCAAAAGCTAATTCAATGGCAATCATAGCTGCCAACAATTCGGCATTGAGAGCAGATGAAATTCCAATGTAATTAGAAAAACATCCAACCAAGGTACCATTTGAAGCTCTAAATAAACCACCACTAGCTGCATGACCAGGAGACCCTCTAGCCGGCCCATCTGTGTTACATTTATCTAACCAAAACTAGGAGAGGACCAGATTACTTCTTTAATAGAAGGAGCCTTGCAAGAATGACCATTAACCAAGAAAGACTTGAGTATAACAAATTCATCAATTTAAGATGACATTTCTCCCTTTGAGCAGTTACCCGAAAGAGAAGCAACAGCCATTATTGAACTAATGATAGATGGAGCACGAATTAGTTTGTTCTTAAATCTGCCTTGGTTTCTACAAAACCAAATTGCCCAAATACCATTCAGAATAAGAGCCAGAACCAAGTCCTTCAGCTGGCTGCTCCAACTTTATCACAAACAGCAAAAACAGCATCTAAAGATGAAGTATCAATTGGACAGATTAAGGAACAACTCAGCCTTCTCCAGATTGTTTGTGCAAACTCACAATGCAGAAATAAATGGTCTCCAGTTTCATCTGAGGGACCACAAAGTGTGCACATGGAAACTGTTATGCAGCCCTTAGATCTCAAGTTGTCATATGTTGGCATCTTTTTATGAAAGAGTCTCCAAGCTAGAAAAGACTTAGAAGGAGGAATGCAACTAGACCAAATGAGTTTACCCCAAGAACTAACATTACCAGGTAGACTCATCCATTTAAAAGCCTCTCTAAAAGTCAAAAGAGCTAAGTCACAGGAGGACCAAACTAACTAATCAGTTTCATCAGCAACAGGAATGTGGACTTTCCTGACAGCAGTAGCCAGGTCTGGACAGTGTGAAATCAACTCAGCAGGAAGCCTCCAAGCCTTGTCATTGATGAATTCACAGAAAAAAGCATTAAGGGAGCTATGCATATTCTCTGGAACACCAATTAGATCAACAACAGGAACATGCAACCATCTATCAAGCCAAAAATGAATTTTAGAGCCATCACCTACCTTCCAAGTTGAATTGCTCAATAAAATTCAGAAACCTTTTGATGCCAGACCAAATGGAATATCTGACATGATAAGCAATTGGATTTCTATTTTTAATGACTCTAGCTCTAAGAAGGCAAGCCCAAGAATCAATTGAAGTTCTGAAATCCCAAGCTAATTTCAAGACAGAAGCATCATTGATGGCTCTAATGCTTTTAAGACCGAGACCACCTTCTTTAAAAGGAACACAAACCTTACTCCAAGCAACTGTTACAATCTTTTTAGTGTGGATATCCCCAGACCAAACAAAATTCCTTATCCATCCATCTGTGGACTTAAGCAAAGCAACTGGCCAAGAATAGACATGAAAGCTATATATGAGCATCCCTTGAATAACTGAATTGACAAGATGAACTCTTCCCATGATGGACAGCAATGAACCCTTCCAAGATGCGAATTTTGCCTTTATCTTATCAACTATTGGCTGCAAGTGCCATGTCATAGGCTTGCCTTGAAACAAAGGAACACCAAGATAGATGAAAGGCATACTACCATTCGGGAAGCCTAACAGATTAGCAATATCAGAAATTCTTCTCTTTGAAATAGTTCCTGCAAAGAACCTAGACTTATCCAAGCTGACCTTTTGACCTGAAGCCTGTTCATAATCTCTGAACAGCCATCAAACTTTGGGCTACATCCACTCCTTGTCTTTATCAAGTTTTAACATTACAACTAATCAAGGTTACAGACGATTATTATTTGCACACCTAGCCTCTCCAGGCTCAACCACAAGTATTGTTTGCACACCTAGCCTCTTCAGGCTCAACAAGTATTCTTGAAACAAGCCTCTTCAGGCTTATAGGGCTTTGAGAATGTTTTGAAGCACAGATTCAAAGTTACAGTAGCAATTCAACCAATCTTAACACTACAAAGAGTGAATATGAACTTAGAACTTGGTGAGTTGCATATGAGTTCTTCTTCAAATGATTTTCAGAGTAAGAAGAAGATATGTGAGTGATCGTTGATTTCAGCTATTGATTTCACTGATGAGTGTGGTTCTTGAGTAGTATAGCTTTTCGTAGATGAGTATATCAGCTTTCTCTTAGTTGTTCATCACTCTTACTTCAGGTTTTTGACTTCTTCTATTTATACTTGATTACAGAGATTCGTTGAGATGCAATCGAAGGTCTTCAGCTTTGTTCTTCACAAAATAGCCGTTCTGACTTGATAATACATGCTTAGAGGAATGTTGGAGATTCTTCGTTGACTTCAGAGTATAGCAGACATGCTATTCTAGCTTTGGGCAGCGTTCTTTCCTTATTTGTGCAACACTTAGAAATGCTCAGATAAAGTAGCTTTTCTTACTTGCATAAGGAATGCTTTTCTGTAGCCTTGCCCTTTTGTCTTTTTTCCTTTTTCTGATCTCGGTTGAAGATAAGAATTATATTAATAAACTTCTTTCAAGTTTAATTAACTATATTTCAAATCACATTTTCTTTTGAATCAGAGATTAAGTGTTTTCTCCATAGAGTGCTTTTCTCCTTGGCGCGTGCTTCAGTGACACAAAGGATGACTTAGCGCTTCATACCTTCTAAGCTTGTGGATGTTTGAATGTCTTTTGAATCCATCAAGTTATTCTAACAGAATAGTGGTTCTGACTTTGTCAAAAGCTTAGACGCATATTGAGAGAGATAGACGCTTCTGACTTTGAATATTTGATCACGAAATTGACTGTGTACTTCTTCGGGCTTCTTTGTCTTCAATAAGAACAGACAGTCTTATAACAGAGTATTGTTTGATGCTTTCCTTCTTCCATTAACTTATTGAATGGATAAGTCCTTTTTCTTTATCTTACAATGAAGATGATAATTGTTGAATATTTTACTTCAATACTGCTAGCTGATCTTCATCATAGTTGATAAGTCTGAGAGATGTTGATATAGATCTCAGTGTGAATCAGACTTCAGACGCATTGTACTTTGAAAGCTTTGAATCAAACGCTTCTATTTATGGTGTTGACCCTTTCATAACCTTTTGTTGAATTGATCTGCTAAGATAGAGTTCTATGTCTACACAACTCAAGTAGATGGTTAGCAATATTCAGATGGTTCAATATAAAATCAACTGCTTAATGTTTGGGTTCATCAAAACACACAAGGACTACTGGAGTGTAAGTCAGATGCATGACCAAGTCAAACGCTTTGTGACTTAACATTCTCCCCTTTTTTGATGATGACAAGCATTCCATATGATTTTATATTGAACAAGCAAAAGATACATAGATGATAAAATATTAGCTTATTCTAAAAAGCATATAAGAGATTGTCAAATTATTTTGTTACCAAGAAAGTTTAGAGACTTCCCCTAAACTTATGCTATACTTATGTGTTTTTCATATGACAGCGTAATGTTTCCTTTACTTGCTTTTCTAATCAATCCCTATAAAAACATATGCTTATATAAATTATTTGACCTTCTTTCTTTCTTTCTCATTATTTCTCCTTCTTTCTCCCTTTCTCCCCCTTTTGGCATTATCAAAATGATAAGTACTTTGGTACTTTGTGGAGGCATTTTAGTAGAAAATTAAAGGCTAATAGATATCAAGGATAAACTATTAACACAGTCTATACTACCAAACAGTCATGAGAGAAACTTAGCCATCTTAACAGATAAATATGAGTTCAAAAGATGCTCAAACAGAAACATTTAATCAAAAGTTCAAATAAACCAAAAAAAAAATTATCTAAGAAGCATCATTGAAAGACATCTTTAATTAATTCATCTTCTCAAGGATCTTGTGGAGAAGATTTACGACTTGCTTCATTTCTTGTTTCATTCCTCGTAACTCGGCTCTAGCTACAGGATCACTAACATGTGCAGGTTCTTTTCAGCTATTTGCTCATTTTGATTTGCTTGTTTCTCTTGATGCGGGATTTCAAGTTCTTGATCATTTTTTTCTTTTGGATGCACTGAGTCCAAGGAAGAGGGAAAGCTTCAACCATTTCTTGATCTGAATTCATTGCCCCATGGTAATTGTCATACCATGGCAGAAGTATAGCGTTTGTAGATGGTGAGGGTGCAACCATAGCTTCAAGAGGATAGAGGGATTCTGTGGCACTTCTGGCCAAACTTAATTCAATAGAAGGAACTTCAACAACTCTGACTGCTTCCATGACAACTTCTTCTGTGACTGCAGGGACTTATATAGCTTCCTCTACCACAATTTCTTCATCTTCTTCAGAAGATGCATTGAAGGGTATCACTTCTTTTATTTCTTCAACTTCTTGATCTGATTCTAGGAAGAAGAGATTTGAGATTAGTACTTTGGATCTTTCAAAAGATTCAGGTGCAGGAGTTGTTTCAGAGGGGTTAATCAAGGATGGGACAACAAAGGACATGCTTACAAAAGATCGAGGAATAAAAGTATCATACTCATCATCAATATCAGACAGACTTGGTTCAGATGAAATATCAGGGTTTGAAAAAGAATTTTCATTCAACACATTGACAGAATTTCTTGACACATGGAAGGTGTCAGAAACATAGTAGATAAAATTGTGTAGAGAGTTCAGACACAACAACTGATGCAAATATGGGAGAGTTTCAGAGACAGTTTCCTCAAGAATTGGAGTTCTACACTAGAGACTCGATCTATTGACTAAGGAGTGAGTGATCACAGTTTAAAACAGACTTTTAGTTGATCTAGAGGGTGGAATGTGTTCCTCTAAATCTTCCTCATAGACAATTGATTCTTCTAGCCAATTAATCACATATCTTGGCCCAGCACAACAGAAGAAAAAAGTATTCTCAAAGAAATAGATACTAGGATTATGAATAATAAAAAAAAAAGATAGCTTTTGTAACAAGGGTATAGAGGCAAAGGTTGTGTAGGTCCAACATACCCAAAATGTTGCAAAGCAACAAATCCAATCCTGCCATTCTTTATTGGAGTCTTCCATTTATGATATTCTGTTAAACCGGAACCTGATGCCTCAGCATCCATTTGACCCTTCTCATCTTCTAGGTAAAATGCTACATCTCTTGGAGTGCATCTTTTCCCTTTTATCTTCCTCAAGATATCTTTCCCCTGATGGTCATCCAAAAGAAATCTTGGGATAGGAACATGAGTATCATTTGCAATGAACTTCCTATCTTTCACGGGTTTTCTTCAAGCTTCAAGTGCTTGCAAAGCTTCTAAAGGTATTTCTTCAACAGTTTTGATGGGTTGGGGAGAGGTGTCCTGGTCAGGCCTATACTTGACACACCAGCCATACTTATACTTGTTCCAATTTTCTTCAAACGCTTCCAACCTTCTTGTCCTTTCTTCCTCAGTTTCTTCTCTTTGTTCAATAGAGCTTTCTTGTTCTTCTTCTTCTTCTTCCACCAACCTTTCCTGAACCACTACCTATTCCTGTCTTGGTTCATTAATCTTGATTCCCTTGCTCATCCTTCCTTTCTCCTGATCATTTTTCCTTTCTTTTGTCTTTCTGGTGATCCTTTTTCTTTTGTTAAAGCTTTGAGATAGTCCAGCAACTAACTCTGGTACTGAACTGATCAAAGAGACTGAGGTTTCTCTAGTCTTTGTTTTCCTTATCTTTTCTTCTTTTTGCTTTCAACAACAGACACTTCTTTTCTTTTTCTTTTCAAAACACAAGCAATAGGCTTGTCATCATCAGAATCCTCAGGGATCCTTTCAGCATCCGCTTCAGTAACAGGGTTCTCAGAAAACTTAGGGTTAGCAATGAAATCACTTCCTGTTTCAGTTTTCATTCCTAACTCAATAAGGGTTCCTACAGACACAACAGGGACGATGTTTACAAAGCCTTTTCTGGGGGTGACACACTTGGTTAGAAGCAAATGTAGAAATCTTGCTTTAGGTGTAAGGTAACGAACAAACTTGTTGTCTATGAGCCGATCTCCAAAAAGAGTTAGATTAATATCTTCCTTATTTTCCATCTCTTCCCAATCATCTAACAAACTGATTCCTTCTCTGGCACAACCAGTTACCTTTTCAAGGTCGAAGATGTCGAATCGATACCTTACTGCGTTCACATTTCCAGCTATGCTGAACAAATGAGCATGCCTTGAAGATGCAGAACTCTTTGAGAGTGTGGGGATAGACGCTTTCTCTGATATAAAAGAATTTTGTCCATCCAGCGTATTCTAATTATGGGGACACATCTAAACCAGCATTTTTTATCTCTTCAAAATCAACTGTATGCTCGATAGCTATTTTTCTAGCATCTGCTTCATTCATGTTGGAGATGATGGATAGGTTTGTTGCTCTTCTGGAAGCCATTTGGGTATGAAGATGGAGAGAGATCTGGGCTTGAAGGCGAAAAGGTAAGAACTTTAGAGAGAGAGGAGTCCAAAGGTGAACAGTTGTGTGAGGAAGAGGTTTACAAAAAGCACATAGCCTTTATGATGTGACAGGTGGAGAGAGAAACTATCCGAGGGAGCGAAATGTTTTCTCGTTAACTTCCCACTTAATCATTCGAGAATTTGAAATTAATTATGTCTTTCTCAGTCTTAAAGAGGTTCCACGTCATATCAGACGGATATTAAACTATCAGACACATCATTCAAATATCCATACATGAAAATCTTAAGATAAAACTTTAAATACTTACTTGTAAGTAATTTGTCTCAATAAATCACTGACTTCTTTTGTTGTCTTTACTTTTCCTTGAGGTGTTCTTGCTTAAATTAGAGGCTTTGGAATATACATTCTTTTGTGATTGTGGGTAGTGAGAGTCCATTTTCCAACTTCTATCATGGAAGTTCTCTTTGTTCTACTCAACAAATCTGCAAGAGGAATTATAAGGTGTTTTGGTATCCATACCTTTTTGGGTCCTTTCCCATTAGATGTTTTAGTCTGTGAAAACTTGGCTTTTCTCTTGTGAAAGCACTTGGACGTGATATGTCCAGATTTACCACAAAATGTACATGATATTTCAGAAGAAGATTTAATAGAAACTTTCAAGTTTTCCTATAGTTTATTAGATACTTTATCAAGATTCTCTTCAATGTATCCTATACCAGTTTTGTCAAAGCTAGATCTCTGACTTCCAAGAAGTTTATTCAGATTGTTCTTGCCATTGACAAATCTAACAAGATCATTAATGAGCTCTTCCACTTTCTGTTGAAGTTTTAAAACTTCTTCAGATGGTGATGTTTCAGTAATGATCTCAGCTTTAAGCATTTCTGCCTTAAGCTTTCTGTTTTCTTTGATTAGTTCACCAACTTCAAGATTTTTCTGTTCATGCTCCTTAGTGAGCTTCACATACTTTTTATTAAGTTCTTTGAACTTGTCAAGAATACAGTTAGATTCACTGAGAAGTTCATGATAGACATCTTGTAAATCCTCAAATTCAAAATTTACCTCATAATCTGAGTAAGTGTCTCGAAGTAGACATTTAAACTCATCATCTGATTCCTTGTCCAGATCTTCCCAAGTGGTCATCTTTTTAAGTGGTGGCATTTTATCACCAGCTGTTCTAATTGCTGCTTTCTTAGCCCTTATTTTGTTCCAGAATCTTCTCATCTTTCTGGTGGCTTCATAAATTTCCTCATCTTCATCTCATTTTGAGAGAGTTGATCTTTTGATATGCTTGATGATGGAAGCTTGTCAACATTGTTAACTGGTCTTTCTTCAGATGTTTCTTTGACAATAGCATCTTCATTATAGAGTTCTTCAAGTCTGTTCCAAATGTCTTTGGTTGTTTCACAGCTATTGACTTTGTCGTATTAAGACCTGCTAAGAGAACATACAAGTAGATACTTTGCTTTGGCATTGAGTTGAACCATATTTTTATGATCAGATGTCCATCTGTTTCTAGGGATGACATTTCCACTTTCATCAGTTGGACTGTATGGTCCTTGATGTAACACCCTTTTTTTACGGTTTTTACCGTTTTGCTATTTTTACTGTTTTTCAATTATCGGTTGAATTTTAATTGTTCGTAATTTTTATATTAGATCTAGAAAATTATTTTTAATAAAATAAAATCATAATTATACTCTACCTTATGGTAGAAGCTTACGGTAAAAATTTAGGTTTAAAACTCAAACGAAACCCGATCTGCGTTTTCACTGACAGTAAGATTTTACGGCTCAGAAAACCTAATTTTAATTCGTGAACGAGATGAAAAATATTTTTATCATATTTGCTACGATAATGGAAGTTTTGAAAATTTTAGCGTAAAAATAAAATATTATATTTGTTGCGGGCGAAAACGTTGAAATGTCTCTAGGAAATCTGAGTCAGATGAACTAAAAGAGTCAGCAATGGAGCTGAGATGACTGATGTGACTAAGATGATGAGCATTTATGACGATCCTATCCGAATCATAATGGCCATAATGACTCAAAAATGCCTTAGGATATTTTTGCACAGAAAGGACCATTTTGCCCCTAGTTTCCCATGGAAACTACAAGTTTGCCATCATGCAATTTTCCCAATTATCCCTAGAAACCCACGGCCCCAACACTTAATACCACACTTGGTCATTCATTTCACTTCATTTGTTCATGTTATTCTTCAAAAACTTGAAAAAAAACTCATAAGTTCTTCATCTTAAATTTTCAAAGGAAGTAGTAGATCTTGATCATTTCTTCAAATTCCAAAGGTATAGCCTTCTAATCCATGATCATACCTTCCTTTCCTTTCACAAATTTTATTCATATCTCAAGTTTTCACAAATTTCAAATTCTTAGATCTAGAACTTCAAAAATCTCTAGAAAATCATAGAAAAATCCTTTTAAGGTGATTCCAATTTCTATGATCTTCACATGACTTCTATTTTCATCATCTAAGAGCTTGAAAAATTTAGAGATCCCTACCTATTTCTTCCTAGCTTGGCCGAACCATGCTCAAAATGGGTTTGGTAGTTTTTCTTCATTTTTAACTTGTTGTTTTGTTGATTGTTCATGGCTAGGTTTTGGTTGTGCAAAACCTTGAGCTCTAGGTGAACATCATCCTCTTCTAGCTTGAGTTTCAAGTGGTATGGGGGAGATTACCATCATCCTACCTTAGGGTAGACATGTTGATGGTTTAATTAGTGTCATTTAGTGTAAATTTATTGTCTTACATATGTGTGATCCTCTTGGAAGGATTGATTGATGTTTGTGTTGGTAGTATAATTATTATCGATGTTGAATATGACTATATGATGCATGATTATTTGAGAAAAATGTCTAAAACAATTATTTAGGCCATTCGTCCTTGTCTGTTTAATTGGGTTAAATGATGATTTAAATTGGTTGAATAATTTTTATGAGTAGTGAATGAATACATAAGAATATAGAAATTGGTTTGGATTGATTTGGATGTGTATATTGAAAGTTATGATTTTATGAGTCCTTAGGGACTAAATTGCAATTTGAGAGTTTCAGTGGCTGCACTGAAATTTATATTCTTGTGTGTTAAGATTGTAGTCCTTGATGAGACAAAACCAAAGAGATTGGTTTGGTGTTAAATGGATTAATACATAAAAAGTTATACGTTTTTTGGGGAAAAGGACCTTTTTGCAATTATTGAAAATTATTTGGGGCAGAAACGAAATTTCTTGAAATTTGTGGGAAACTGAAAAATATTTCTAAAGAAGTTAGTTTGGTGTGATTTGAAGTTATAAATAAAAAGTTATAAGGTTTCAAGTGAATATGGACCTTTTTGTAATTAATGAAAGTTTAGGGACTAAAATGCAATTTTCGAAAATAAATGTAATTGGATGGTCAGAAACTTTTTTTCATGCTTGTAAAACTGTTCAAAAACTCCAAAATGAGTTTTGGACTATTAGAGTATAAAATCGTTGAAAAAAGATTTACGTGATTTTCAAAATAAACGACGTTTGGTCTAATTCTAAGGAATTTTGTATAAAGGGAAATTTTGATGGAAAATTAGCATTTCAACATTTTCATAAAAGTAATAGAACCTATGAGAATAATACATTTGAGGTGAAGAACCATATCTTCAAAAGTAGGAGTTTTGGGCCTAAATTCAGTAAAAAGCGGCGAAACCGTCGTTAAACGTTTTTAAGGATTTTCGAGAAAATGCTTTGGAGAAATTGATACCTAAGTATCTTTGAGGGAAATTACTCTTGAAAATGGATTTGGTTTTATCTAAAGGTTTTGGTTTTAAGCCAAAAGGATTTTTGTCTTCAAAGACGAGATTTTACTGTAAAATGTAAAAACCTAAGTCAAGAATGACTTAGTAAAAATACGAATGTAATAATTTATGACGTGAGGTGGAACACGACCTTATGTCATAAAGTATGGATAATTCATTATCCATATTCCATAAAATTTAATGGACTCAGAATGATTTGTTTTATTGGAAGCCAAAGAAAAAGGCTCAACTAGAAAAGTACAGAGAAATAAATAATTAGACCTATGTTCCAATCTCATAATGTGCTAGGATTTGTAAACAAGTATTGTAATAAAACTTTGCACAAAGATGAAAGGTTACTTGAGAACTTTAGCTTGATGATTAAGTACCGGTGATTCGGACTTAAGGACATCTAGCCTCTGTTACAGTATGTTGAAAGAATTCTGAAGGAATCATGATGTCATCCGTTGGATGAACGAGAAGAACGCATTTCCAGCAAAGTTTGCCTAAACACATAGTGAACTATGTTCTGTAAGGTCGTTGTGCCTAGGAGATTGAGCTAACACTTTAATGCGGGTGCGAATTCCGTAGTGACGATCTATTGATGATCGTGGGTGTCGGGGTATGAAATACTCATATAGGCCCAGTTTGTTGCTCCTCTGTGGCATGGTGATCTTGCAATATACCAACATACTCGACTAGACACTATGTATTTTCTGGTAGTGAAGGATGTTCCCGAAAAGCCTATATGCACCATGATAATTGTTGACGCATTTTATTACCTAAGGCTGGTGGACTCCGAAACAATCCTCCAAACCACTCTCTCCGACTGTTTGTTAAAACCATGGTATAGGGAATCAGAGGTCATTCCTCGAGTCTTAGACGTCTTCTGTCTAGGGAAAAACGGTGCCATGTGATTATGTTGTTGTGAAATATAATTATTTCTGTTATGATGGATGATATAATTGTTTGTTGATATTTGTACGTACCTGTGTGTCGTACCACTGCATGTCTGCGTTAAGTGTAAGATGAACGGAAATCTCACCTCATTTCTGTATTTTCTGGTTTGCTATTTCTATCTTGCGTTGGACGAAGATGACGACAACACTGTTTCTCCATCACATCCTGCTGGAGTTTGAGAGTACTTGGAGACATGGACACAATCTCAAAGGCTTTAGTATAATGGACTTTTTTCAGTATTTTGTGTCTGGCCAGTCTCGTGTCTATGTTATACTTTGTGGAGCTATGTCTCTAAAGATATTATTATTATTATAAACATATTCCAGTCTGTTGTTATTTACTGGCGTTGGTATTTCCCCTTCTTTCTGAACATGTATGACTGATGGTACTTGGACCTTGGTTCGTATAATATTGATGCATAAGTTGATGTTATATGTTAAAGGGTATGTATGGTATTATTTGTTAAAGAGAAAAGAAAAAAAAAAACCCCGTATTTTTGGCAAAATAATTATTTCCGCTTTACTCGGTCTTATAAAAATAGAAATGTCACAGACAATGTAGCGCCTGAGAACGGTGTTACATTATTTGGTATCAGAGCTGACCGAGTTTGTTAGGGTTTGTGGTTTAGGTCTGTCTTTGTTTGTGCTGTGTGTTCTCTGTGTGCTTTTGGTATTATTTCTGGAAGGAATGATATTGTTTGGGGTGAGTTTATTGTAATCTGCATGACTAGTTGATTTTGGTCTTGTAGTATTATAATGGCTCGTGGCAGAGGAACTACAGTTGTGAATGTAGCTGTGAGAGCAATGTCACAAATGACTGCCGCGTTTATTCGACGCGAGGAAATGGGAGCTGAAAGCAGAGTACTGGATGAATTTCTGCATAGAAATCCGACGGAATTCAAGGGAGAGTTTAAGCCTGAGAAAGCTGAGCTGTGGATTCAATAGTTGGAGAAGATTTTTGCTGCTATGAGGTGTACTGATAACGACAAGGTTACTTATGCTGGCTACAAGCTGGTGGGCGATGCTGAAAATTGGTGGAGAGGAGCTCGCCAAGTGCTTGAGCATGATCAACAAGCGGTGAACTGGGAGGCTTTTCGTAGGAAGTTTCTGGAGAAGTATTTTCCGGCAAGTGCCAGAGATGCTAAAGAAATGGAATTTCTGCAGCTAAAGCAAGGCAATATGACGGTAGCTGAATACGGCGCCAGATTTGAAAGCCTGTCGAAGTTTTCTGCCTATCTGACTGACAATCCACATGAGGTGTGGAAGTGTCGCAGATTCGAAGGAGGGTTGCGATATGAACTGAAAGAGGTAGTAGTTCCAATGGAAATATCTGTATTTCCAAGGCTGATGGATAAGTGTAGACAGATAGAGGATTTGAAGGCGAGTCGTGATGCTAATCAACAAGGTTATGGACCGTCTAGGTTCAATAGGGGAAACTACAAGAACAACAATTGATTCCAGAGGAAGCCATACAACAGGCCACAAGGTCAGCAGCAGTCCCAACAACAATCTTTTGGTGGAAGCAGTGGAGGTGCTGGTTCATCTAGGAATGTTCCACAGAAGTGCATGAAGTGTGGCATGGGTCACACTACCAAAGACTGCAAGATTACGGGAATCATTTGCTTTAAGTGTGGACAGCCTGGACATCTCGCTAGGAATTGTGGACGATCTAACAGGGAACCTTCTATGAATAACGTGCGAGTTGCAAGGCGTAGAGCTGGAGGAAGAGTTTATACAATGAGTGGTACTGAGGCCTCTCACAATGATGATCTGATTCAGGGACAGTGTGTCATAGGAGGTAAATCTTTAACTGCACTGTTTGATTCGGGTGCGACGCATTCGTTCATTGATCATGACTGTGCTAAATCGTTAGGATTATCTGTGTCTTCTTTACCTTTTGACTTACTATATCTACTCCTACTGCTAAACCTGTTTTGACTATTATAGCTTGTTTGAATTATGTTATCTTTGTAGGAGATAGGAAATTTTTGGTTAATTTAATCTGTTTGACTCTTTCGCAAATAGATGTGATACTAGGAATGGATTGGTTATGTTCTAACCATATCCTGTTAGACTGTGCCAATAAATCCTTAATTTTTCCTAAGGATGAGATTTCTGGATTTTTGTCTGCTAACCGAGTAAAAGCTTCTTTGAGAGAGGGAGCTCAAAGATACATGTTACTGTTTTCCTTAGACGTCAAGAGTGAGATTGACTTACAGTCCATACCTGTCGTCAATGAGTTTCTTGAAGTTTTTCCTGAAGATGTACCTGGACTACCGCCTGTTCGAGACATTGAGTTTGCGATTGATCTGGTACCGGGCACTGGACCGATATCCATGGCACCATACCGTGTGTCACCATCGGAGCTAGAGGACTTGAAGAAGCAAATAGTGGAACTGATGAGGAAAGAATTCATAAGACCTAGTGTATCACCCTGGAGAGCTCCAGTTTTGATTGTGAAAAAGAAGGATGGAACATCTCGCTTATGTGTAGATTTCCGTCAGTTAAACAAAGTGACAATCAAGAATAAATATCCACTTCCGAGGATAGACGGTTTGATGGATCAATTACGTGGAGCAGCGGTTTTCTCAAAGAAAGATTTACGATCTGGTTATCATCAGATGCGTGTGAAGGCGGAAGATATTGAAGACAGTGTTTCAAACACGCTATGGGCATTATGAGTATCTTGTGATGCCGTTCGGAGTGACGAATGTACCAGCTATATTCATGGATTACATGAACAGGATTTTCGTCCTTATCTAGATCAGTTTGTCGTTGTCTTTATAGACGACATTCTAATCTATTCTCCTAATCTAGAGAAGCATGCTGAACATCTCAATATGGTTCTTCAAATCTTAAAAGAGAAACAGTTATACGCGAAACCCGAAAAGTACGAATTTTGGTTAGATGAAGTTCAATTTTTAGGACACATTATCTCGAATGAAGGTATTGCAATGGATCCGTCAAAAGTTGAAGCTGTTCTAAAATGGGAGAGACCAAAGACGGTAACAAAAATTCGTAGTTTCGTGGGTTTAGCTGGATACTACAGGAGATTCATCGAGGGATTCTCCAAAATAGTAGGACCTCTTACCCAACTTACGCGGAAAGACCAAGCGTTTGCGTGGACTGAAGCGTGTGAGAAAAGTTTCCAAGAATTGAAAAAAAGGTTGACTACTTCACCTGTGTTAGTATTACCTGATCCTAAGGAACCTTTCGAGGTATGTTGTGATGCTTCGCATCAAGGGTTAGATTGTGTGCTAATGCAGAACCGGAAAGTGGTAGCTTATGTTTCAAGACAATTGAAGATTCATGAGAGGAACTATCCAACGCATGACTTGGAGCTAGCGGCTGTAGTTTTTGCACTGAAAATCTGGAGGCATTATTTGTATGGAGCAACGTTCAACGTTTTCAGTGGTCACAAAAGTTTGAAGTACTTGTTTGATCAAAAGGAGCTCAACATGAAACAACGACGTTGGTTGGAATTTCTGAAGGATTACGATTTTCAACTATAGTATCACCCTGGAAAAGCAAATGTTGTAGCGGATGCCTTGAGTAGAAAATCAATGCATGCGTCTGCAATGATGGTCAAAGAATAAGATTTGTTAGAGCAATTCCGAGATATGCAGTTGACGATTGAAATGGCACCAGGAAAGCTTTGCTTAGGTATGATTACTGTTTCCAATGAATTGATGA
This sequence comes from Echinosophora koreensis, assembly GCA_035048595.1. Classification (NCBI taxonomy): domain Eukaryota; kingdom Viridiplantae; phylum Streptophyta; class Magnoliopsida; order Fabales; family Fabaceae; genus Echinosophora; species Echinosophora koreensis. Next base: position 845,138 of record JAPCYP010000068.1, read on the forward strand.
CACGGATACGAGAGAAACAAGAAAGTGATCAGTACTTACAAGGAGAAAGGGAATTGGTGCGACAAGGAGCAATATCAAAATTCAAAGAGGGAACTGATGGAATCCTAAGATTCGGTGAACGGATTTGTATATCGGACGATTCCGAGCTCATAAAGCTGATTCTGGAGGAAGCTCACAAGAGTAAATTAAGTTTACATCCAGGAGCAACAAAGATGTATCAAGATCTCAAGCGATTATATTGGTGGTATGGGATGAAGAGAGACGTGATGGAATATGTCGCTTCCTGTCTAGTTTGTCAAAAAGCTAAGACTGAACATCAAAGACCATCAAGAATGCTACAACCTTTGAGTATTCCAGAATGGAAATAGGATGGTATTGCGATGGATTTTGTGACGAGTTTGCCAAAAACCCGAAAAGGACATGATGCGATATGGGAAATAGTTGATCGGCTAACCAAGTCGGCTCACTTTTTGCCCATCAACATAAAGTATTCAATGGAGAAATTGACTCAGTTATACATCGGGAAGATTGTCAGATTACATGGCGTACCTTCGAGTATTATTTCGGATCGAGATTCGAGGTTTACGTCAAGATTCTGGCAAAGTCTACAAGAATCACTCGGAATAAAACTCAGATTGAGTTCTGCATATCATCCACAGACGGATGGACAATCAGAGAGGACAATCCAATCACTTGAAGACTTGCTAAGAGCTTGTGTGTTGAAGCATACTGGAAGTTGGGATGAATTTCTACCGTTGATAGAATTCACCTACAACAACAGTTTCCACTCGACCATAGGAATGGCACCCTATGAAGCTTTATATGGTCGACGATGTAGAACACCTCTGTGTTGGTACCAAGATGGAGAAAGTTTATTGTTGGGACCATACATCGTGCAACAGACAACAGAAAAGGTGAAAATGATTCAGGAGAAAATGCGGACAACTCAGAGTCGACAGAAAAGTTATGCGGACAGGAGACGACGACCTCCGGAGTTTGAGGAAGGCGATCATGTGTTTTGGAGAGTCACGCCCATGACTAGGGTTGGCAGGGTAGGAAACTTACTCCTAAATTCATTGGACCCTACCAAATTCTTCGTCGAATAGATCCTGTAGCTTACCAAATTGCCTTACCACCTTTTCTTTCAAATCTTCGTAGTGTTTTTCATGTGTCTCAATTGCGAAAGTATATTCCTGATCCTAGTCATGTCATAGTACCAGATACAGTACAATTGAAAGATAACTTAACCTATAAGGCATTACCTGTGAGGATCGAGGATCAAAGAGTGAAACAACTAACAGGGAAGACAATTTCCTTGGTCAAAGTGATCTAGAATGCAACGACAAACGACAGGAGATGCTACATCGGAGTTAGAGGACAAGATGAAGGAACAATATCCGCATTTGTTTTAAGGTAACTTTAATTTCGTGGATAAAATTCTTTTTAGAGGGGTAGTATTTTAACACCCTGTTTTTATGGTTTTACCGTTTTGCTGTTTTTACTATTTTTCAATTATCGGTTGAATTTTAATTGTTCATAATTTTTATATTAGATCTAGAAAATGATTTTTAATAAAATAAAATCATAATTATACTCTACCTTATGGTAGAAGCTTACGGTAAAAATTTAGGTTTAAAACTCAGACGAAACCCTGTCTGCGTTTTCACTGATAGTAAGATTTTACTGCTCAGAAAACCTAATTTTAATTCGTGAACGAGATGAAAAATATTTTTATCATATTTGCTACGATATTGGAAGTTTTGAAAATTTTAGCGTAAAAATAAAATATTATATTTGTTGCGGGCGAAAACGTTGAAATGTCTCTAGGAAATCCGAGTTAGATGAACTAAAAGAGTCAGCAACGGAGCTGAGATGACTAATGTGACTGAGATGATGAGCATTTATGATGATCCTATCCGAATCATAATGGCCATAATGGCTCATAAATGCCTTAGGATATTTTTGCATGGAAAGGACCATTTTGCCCCTAGTTTCACATGGAAACTACAAGTTTGCCATCGTGCAATTTTACCCAATTATCCCTAGAAACCCACGGCCCCAACACTTAAGACCACACTTGGTCATTCATTTCACTTCATTTGTTCATGTTATTCTTCAAAAACTTGAAAAAAAAACTCTTAAGTTCTTCATCTTAAATTTTCAAAGGAAGTAGCAGATCTTGATAATTTCTGCAAATTCCAAAGGTATAGTCTTCTAATCCATGATCATACCTTCCTTTCCTTTCACAAATTTTATTCATATCTCAAGTTTTCACAAATTTCAAATTCTTAGATCTAGAACTTCAAAAATCTCTAGAAAATCATAGAAAAATCCTTTTAAGGTGATTCCAATTTCTATGATCTTCACATGACTTCTATTTTCATCATCTAAGAGCTTGAAAAATTTAGAGATCCCTAAATATTTCTTCCTAGCTTGACCGAACCATGCTTAAAATGGGTTTGGTAGTTTTTGTTCATTTTTAACTTGTTGTTTTGTTGATTGTTCATGGCTAGGTTTTGGTTGTGCAAATCCTTGAGCTCTAGGTGAACATCATCCTCTTTTTGCTTGAGTTTCAAGTGATCATCAAAGGTATGGGGGAGATTACCATCATCCTACCTTAGGGTAGACATGTTGATGGTTTAATTAGTGTCATTTAGTGTAAATAGTCTTGTAAATCATAAGTGTGAAATTTATTGTCTTACATATGTGTGATCCTCTTGGAAGGATTGATTGATGTTTGTGTTGGAGTATAATTATTATTGATGTTGAATATGACTATATGATGCATGACTATTTGAGAAAATTGTCTAAAACAATTGTTTAGGCCATTCGGCCTTGGCTGTTTAATTGGGTTGCATGATGATTTAAATTGGTTGAATAATTTTTATGAGGAGTGAATGAATACATAAGAATATAGAAATTGGTTTGGATTGATTTGGATGTGTATATTGAAAGTTATGATTTTATGAGTCCTTAGGGACTAAATTGCAATTTCTGAGAATTTCAGTGGCTACACTAAAATTTATATTCTTGTGTGTTAAGATTGTATTCCTTGATGAAACAAAACCATAGAGATTGGTTTGGTGTTAAATGGATTAATACATAAAAAGTTATAAGTTTTTTGGTGAAAAAGGACCTTTTTGCAATTATTGAAAATTATTTGGGGCAGAAACGAAATTTCTGGATATTTGAGGGCACCTGAAAAATATTTCTAAAGAATTTGGTTTGGTGTGATTTGAAGTTATAAATAAAAAGTTATAAGGTTTTAAGTGAATATGGACCTTTTTGTAATTAATGAAAGTTTAGGGACTAAAATGCAATTTTCGAAATTAAATGTAATTGGATGGTCAGAAAAGTTTTTTCATGCTTATAAAACTGTTCTAAAACTCCAAAATGAGTTTTGGACTATTAGAGTCTAAAATCGTTGAAAAAGGATTTACGCGATTTACAAAATAAACGATGTTCGGTCAAATTCTAAGGAATTTTGCATAAAGGGAAATTTTGATGGAAAATTAGCGTTTCAAAATTTTCATAAAATTAATAGAACCTAGGAGAATAATACATTTGAGGTGAAGAACCATATCTTCAAAAGTAGGACTTTTGGGCCTAAATTCAGTAAAAGGCGGCGAAACCATCGTTAAACGTTTTTAAGGATTTTCGAGAAAACGCTTTGGAGAAATTGATACCTAAGTTTCTTTGAGGAAAATTACTCTTGAAAATGGATTTGGTTTTATCTAAAGGTTTTGATTTTAATCCAAAAGGATTTTTGTCTTCAAAGACGAGATTTTACTGTAAAATGTAAAAACCTAAGTCAAGAATGACTTAGTGAAAAATACGTATGTAATAATTTATGACGTGAGGTGGAACACGACCTTATGTCATAAAGTATGGATAATTCATTATCCATATTCCATAAAATTTAATGGACTCAGAATGATTTGTTTTATTGGAAGCCAAAGAAAAAGGCTCAACTAGAAAAGTACAGAGAAATAAATAATTGGACCTCTGTTCCAATCTCATAATGTGCTAGGATTTGTAAACAAGTATTGTAAGAAAACTTTGCACAAAGATGAAAGGTTACTTGAGAACTTTAGCTTGATGATTAAGTGTTGGTAATTCGGACTTAAGGACATCTAGCCTCTGTTACAGTACGTTGAAAGAATTCTGAAGGAATCACGATGTCATTCGTTGGATGGACGAGAAGAACGCATTTTCGACAAAGTTTGCCTAAACACAAAGTGAAACTATGTTCTGTAAGGCCGTTGTGCCTAAGAGATTGAGCTAACACTTTAATGCGGGTGCGAATTCCGTAGTGACGATATATTGATGCTCGGGGGTGTCGAGGTATGAAATACTCATATAGGCCCAGTTGGTTGCTCCTCTGTGGCATGGTGATCTTGCAATACACCGACATACTCGACTAGACACTGTATTTTCTGGTAGTGAAGGATGTTCCCGAAAAAGCCTATGTGCACCATGATGACTGTTGACGCATTTTATTACCCAAGGCTGGTGGACTCCGGAACACTCCTCCGAACCACTCTCTCCGACTGTTTGTTAAAACCCTAGTATAGGGAATCAGAGGTCATTCCTCGAGTCTTAGTCGTCTTCTATCTAGGGAAAAACGGTGCCCTGTGATTATGTTGTTGTGAAATATAATTATTTCTGTTGTGATGGATGATATAACTGTTTGTTGATATTTGTACGTACCTGTGTGTCGTACCACTGCATGTCTGCGTTAAGTGTAAGATGAACGGAAATCTCACCTCATTTCTGTATTTTCTGGTTTGCTGTTTCTATCTTGCGTTGGACGAAGATGACGATAACACTGTTTCTCCATCACATCCTGCTGGAGTTTGGGAGTACTTGGAGACATGGACACAGTCTCAAGGGCTTTAGTATAATGGACTTTTTTCAGTATTTTGTGTCTGGCCAGTCTCGTGTCTATGTTATACTTTGTGGAGCTATGTCTCTAAAGATATTATTATTATAAACATATTCCAGTCTGTTGTTATTTACTGGCGTTGGTATTTCCCCCTTCTTTCTGAACATGTATGATTGATGGTACTTGGACTTTGGTTCGTATAATATTGATGTATAAGTTGATGTTATATGTTAAAGGGTATGTATGGTATTATTTGTTAAAGAGAAAAGAAAACAAAAAAAAAACCGTATTTTTGGCAAAATAATTATTTCCCCTTTACTCGGTCTTATAAAAATAGAAATGTCACAGACAATGTAGCACCTGAGAAGGGTGTTACACTTGAGATATGATTTCCCATAGATCCAAGTCAGTTGACTCAATAAAAATTTTCATCTTATTTTTCCAGTACTTGTAATCCTTTCCACTGAACATGGGGGTTTGCTGAGGTATGTACCCTGATTGTATATGCTATTGTTTGATCCTGCTTCACTTGACATTCTCCAAAATCTTTTCCTCTACACCGTGAGGTGCTCAACCTAGAGGCTGAGCTCTAATACAACCTGAAATGGCACAAAACAACACTAGAGGGGGGTTGAATAGTGTTTTCGAAAATCAGAGTTTAAGAAGCGCAAAACAAAATCTGCAGGGATAAGATGCATAGATACAGACGCCTTTCACAGCAAACTGATCAGAAACTATTTGATATGCCCAAGTGAGAAAATAAATCAGTTAAATAAACTGAATAATAAAGTAAGGGCAAAATTACACTTTTGGTCCCTTAAGTTATTTGTTTTGTTCAAATTGGTCCCTTAAGTTTTTTTTTTGGTGACAAACTAGACCCGTAAGTTAGGTTCAGGTTTCAAATTGGTCACTTAAGTTTTTTTTTTGACATACTAGACCCTTAAGTTATGTTCGGGTGACAAATTGGTCCCTTAATTTGTCAAAGGGACCAATAAATTAGACCCTTAATTTATTATTTTTAATAACTTAAGGGACCAATTTGTCACTCGAACAATAACTTAAGGGTCTAGTTTGTCACAAAAAAACCTAAGGGACCAATTTGAAACCTAAACTTAACTTAAGGGCCTCGTTTGTCACAAAAAAAACTTAAGGGACCAATTTGAACAAAACAAATAACTTAAGGGACCAAAAATGTAATTTTGCCAAAAGTAAGAGTTAGGGAAAGAAAATACACAGAGATTTATCCTTGTTCACCCACAAACTTTGGGCTACATCCAGTCATTGGCTTTACCAGGTTTTAACACTATAACTGATCAAGATTATAGACAAGTATTATTTGCACACCTAGCCTCTCCAGGCTTAACCACAAGTATTATTTGCATACCTAGCCTCTTCAGGCTCAACAAGTATTCTTGAAACAAGCCTCTTCAGACTCAGAGTTTTGATAATGTTTTGAAGCACAGCTTCAAAGTTACAGTAGCAATTCAACCAATCTTAACACTACAGAGAGTGAGTATGAACTTAGAACTTGGTGAGTTGCAGTTGAGTTCTTCTTCAAATGATTTTCAGAGTAAGAAGAAGATATGTAAGTGATCGTTACTTTTAGCTTTTGATTTCACTGATGAGTGATGTTCTTGAGTAGTATAGCTTTTCGCAGATGATTATATCAGCTTTCTCTTAGTTGTTCATCAATCTAACTTCAGGTTTTCAACTTCTTCTATTTATACTTGATCACAGAGATCCGTTGAGATGTAATCGAAGGTCTTCAGCTTTGTTCTTCAGAAAATAGCCATTCTGACTTGATAATAAATGCTTAGAGGAACGTTGGAGATTCTTTGTTGACTTCAGAGTATAGCAGACATGCTTTTCCAGCTTTGGGCAGTGTTCTTTCCTTATTTGTGCAACACTTAGAAATGCTCAAATAAAGTAGCTTTTCTCTTACTTGCATAAGGAATGCTTTTCTGTAGCCTTGCCCTTTTGTCTTTTCTCCTTTTTCTGATCTCGGTTGAAGATAAGAAATATATTAATAAACTTATTTCAAGTTTAATTAACTATATTTCAAATCACATTTGCGTTTGAATCAGAGATTAAGCGTATGTTTTTTTTATAGTTGGAAGGGATCAAATCTCCGTTCAGTTTTGCGTTTGAAGAACGCTCAAAAAAGGTCTGCTTGCATGCCTCGTGAAGCCGCAAAGTTCCGTTAGCGTTGGAACCTATCTTAAACAAACAGACCCTAAGTGATTTCACCATAGAGTACTTTTCTCCTTGGCGCGTGCTTCAGTGACACAAAGGATGACTTAGCGCTTCACACCTTCTAAGCTTGTGGATGTTTGGATGTCTTTTGAATCCATCAAGTTATTCTGACAGAAGAGTTGTTCTAACTTTGTCAGAAGCTCAGACACATATTGAGAGAGATAGACACTTCTTGAGGTGTATCTTTTTGTCATGTTCTAGTCTGTAATCTTTATCCTTTTTTTTTATATAGCTTCCTTCAGAAGATAGTGTTTGTATTCTTTGAATATTTGATCATGAAATTGACTGTGTACTTCTTCGGCCTTCTTTGTCTTCAATAAGAACAGACAGTCTTATAACAGAGTATTGTTTGATGCTTTCCTTCTTTCGTTAACTTATTGAATGGATAAGTCCTTTTTATTTATCTTACAATGAGGATGATAATTGTTGAATATTTTGCTTCAGTACTGCTAGCTTCTCTTCATCATAGTTGTTAAGTCTGAGAGATGTTGATACAGATCTCAGTGTGAATCAGACTTCGGACGCATTGTACTTTGACAGCTTTGAATCAAACCCTTGTATTTATGGTGTTAATCCTTTCATAACCTTTTGTTGAATTGGTCTACTAAGACAGAGTTCTATGCCTATACAACTCAAGTAGATGGTTACCAATATTCAGATGGTTCAATGTAAAATCAATTGCTTAATGTTGGGTTCATCAAAACACACAAGGACTATTGGAGTGTAAGTCAGACGCAGGATCGAGTCAAACGCTTTGTGACTTAACAAAGACAAGATAGATAAGTTAATTAAAAGACTTAACAAGATAATTATGAATAACATGTTGGTTAAGCCGGTGCCCGATGGGTTACCGCACGTTATGCTTGGGTGCTTATTGGCCAATGTAGCCTCGATGCTTATTGGTCGAGGTATTGTTAGAGTTAAACCTTGGTGCTTATTGAGACACCCCGTTGTGCCATTAAATTAAAGCCTCATTAATTAAAAACTTAATCGCATTCTTAACGTTAAACGTAACCTGAAAATATGAAGAAATTAAAATCTTAAACATAAACACATTGGTAGCTATTAGCTGCTATGCTTAATAAAAATAGAACGTGACCTTGAGCATGTAAAGTAAATGGAGTAATTGGGTGGGTTGGCTCTGCTGGTGGGCCATTGGTAGCTATTAGCTGCTATGCTTTCAATAAGGTTGAATGCTTCATTATAAGACTTTATCAGAAGTTGTCCTCCAGAAGAAGCATCTAACATTAGCTTTGAAGGAGGAGATAATCCATTGTAGAAAGTTTCCAACTGAATACAAGATGGAATTCCATGGTGTGGGCATTTTCTCAACAGATCCTTGAATCTCTCCCATGTGTCATAAAGAGTTTCATCTTCATTCTGCCTGAAGGAGTTCATTTCACCCCTCATTTTTGCATTTTTTTATGGGAGGAAAATACTTGTTTAAAAACTTCTCAGCCAGAGCATTCCAAGAGGTGATGGAATTAGGTTCCAATGAATCCAATCAAGTTTTAGCTCTATCCCTCAGAGAATAAGGGAACAGCCTTAACCTGAATGCATCATCACTGATTCCAGGTATTTTAAAATTGTTGGCCACTTCCAGAAATTGCCTCAAATGCAGGTGAGGATCTTCACTAGGAGCTCCACTGTACTGCCCAACAGTTGAAGCATTTGGAACATCATAGGCTTGAATTCAAACTGCTGAGTAGTTATCTCTGGCCTTACTAATGCAATGCTCATGGTTTGGGGATCAAACACAGCATAACCCCTGATGGGTCTATCTTTGTCATTAGCCAGCTCAATCATTCCTGGTTGCTCTTCATCATCATTTCCCAGAATGTGAGCCATGAAGCCTAAATCAGAGTTCTGGTCCCTAGTTCTTTGTTCTTTAGTTCTCTTCCTTAGCCTCTTTGCTGTTTTCTCTATTTCCAAGTCTATTTGAAACTCGGGTGTACCTTTGCTGCTCATACAGATGTACACCTGTTGCTGAGCAAAGCACACAAAATTTTAAATACAAGCTGTATAGATAAAGTTAAAAAAAAGAAGTTAAATATTCAACACCATTGTCAATCCCCGGCAACGGTGCCAAAAACTTGTTGTCCAAAAAGATGTGCAAGTATACACAATCAAACAAGTAATAAAAAGTGAGTAAAGATCGTTCCCACGAGGATTTAAATGAATTGAATATCACTTCTAGTCATAACTTTTTCTACTTAGCTTAATAAAAATAGAACGTGACCTTGAGCATGTAAAGTAAATGGAGTAATTGGGTGACAGAACAGTAATTAATAAATGCCAGAGTTTACTGTAAACAATTATGGGTGTTTAAAACAACGATGGAAACAGCTAGGATTCTAATCCTTTATAATCTTAAAATCAGGGTAATCGATGCATCAGAATGCTACAGCATTTAGTCCAGGAAAGTGAAGTTTGCTTTCCAGCAGTGAAACTGAGTTCATTAAACGCTTCTTATTCCTAAGTTCATATTAATTTCCCTCAGTTGTCAGATAAATACGTCCAGCTACTTAAAGACTTGAAAGCTATTCCTAGCTCATTCAACACAATTAATTTTCCAATTAATTGCTATATCTTTATCCTCTAAACAAGTCCACTAACTTGGTTTTTCCAAACCTTGTTAGCTGATATCTCAGATCAGTTGATCAAGCTAATACCGAAATTAAACATTCAAGTAGAGAAGAGGAAAATGTATAACATTCATTGCATTGAATTACCCATCAATTTGATTACAAATTCATAGAGTCCTAACTTGAGAGAATTAGCTCATAATGAGCTTAAAGATAAAACAAGATAAAGAAATGGAGAATAAAGGCATAAAGTAAAAATGGAATTACAGAGAGGACAAATTGCTGACGGCTGCTGCACAGTACAGGTTGCTATAGTCCCAGCTAACCTAAAAGCAAGGTCACGTTTTGCTATTTGTACAACTCCCCCAAAAATAGGGCTACACACTCTCTCTCATGCCTCCCCTTTTTGGGCTATTACAAAATTCAAGTACTCAAACATTCCTTAGCCCAATTTTCAAGTACAATCAGCTACTGCCTTGCATTTTCTCTTTCCTCGTTTTGGGACAGCGCAGCAGGTTCTTTGTCTTGTTCTTTTGTCTTGTAGTGATTCTCTTCTCAGACGATGCAGCATTCCATATCATTCCAGAGCAACTCCTGCAGTAATTTCACTTCTAAATTCTGCTCAAAACTCAAGCAAACTGTCAGCAAAGATAATTCAATTTATAGATCTTTTTCAGCATTTTAACAATACAACACAGATATTCTCTAATTAAGAGAAAACTTGAATTTCTTTTCCAAAATTGATCAAAACAAGAACAATGATCAAGCTAAAAGGTTAGTAATAACTCTTATTTCTAAGAGTTATCAGTATCCTATCAGTAGGATCCCTTACAAGTACATACTTATACAAACTGTTATAATTAGAGGAAAATAAAATGTCTCGCAAGACGTACTGGCCATAAACTCCCTAAACTCTACCACTCGAATCCATAGCTCATCCTCCAGCATCCGGTTCATTTGGAGTTTCATCCAATTCCTCAGCAACAGCTTCCTCCATAGAGTCTTCTAATGGAATAAGATTAACACACACAAAATACAGAAATAGGGAGATAAGAAACAGTTCTATCATCATAAGCTGAAAAGACTCATAGCATATAATATAATAATAGTCAAAGACAAGCATCACACATTACTAACAATCATCCTTAAATGACAATATCATCCTCTAACCTTACTCTTATGCAACTAAGACTTTATGCTAACGTGGCCACCATGATCAAGTCACACAATCTTATCATAATATGGATGTTAGTCCTTCGTCCGAGCAAGCACTCCACTTTATCATGTATATGTATATCCCGATACACCTGTATACACCAATGGTCTGAAACCACAGTAGCCCAAAGCCACAGTAGCCCAAAGCTACACGGAGTCTCTCTTCAAGGATTATGGATATCCACGGATACTCTAACCTCATACGTTCCACTCACACAGCTATGAACAACATCATGCATCTCTATGGATCTCACCGACATATATCGAGTCATTCCCTAGTGCCTTAACCTCTCATCACTATCTCAACATTTCTCATCGTAATAAAATATTATTTAATTGGTTAGGCATGCCTAAATTACATTTGTTTTCTCACCCACATGAATATCTCCCGAATCGACATATATCATTGCCTAGAATCCAACAAAACATGTTATCAGACCAAACAGATCATGCACAATAAAATAATAATAAAATATTCAGATAACAAAATAAAACGTCACATACAGTAGATTACTTCAACTAGCGCATCACAAACAATTCAATAATAATAAAAGCAGACATCCTCAAATAATCTAAAATTATCCTAACGGCGATAAACCTACAATCTCCAAATCATCATTGGTACTACGGGGTAGTCGCCAATGTGATTTTGGTCTTGTCGATTACTCGACCACTAGTGGGGTTTAGGTCGCCCTACACTATTATTATAATATATACTACTTATCCATTCCGACGACAGGATGATTCTTTCTCCCGCCTGAGCTTATCACCGGAACCACGAAAATGAATCTCCTCGTTACCACACCACCAATTACCAGTAAACCTTCAACCAAAACAACATAAAAACAAATTAATCAAACCAAATCCAACTATGACCACATTAGGTTAGGTTCGGCCAAGACACCAAAATTAGGAATAGGGTTATTTTCTCAATTCCATCTTTTGGATCCTAGTTACTAGAGTCTTAACTAACATAGATCAAGTGTTACAAGTCAAAAATTTGAAACAAAACCATCTAACCTCTAGGGTTAGGGTTTCGGCCAAACATTGTAAAATAGGCTAGGAATTTCTTTTGCACACATACTCTTGGGTCTAGAACCTAGACACCTTAAATAGCTTATAACCATCATCATCTAAGTTAAAAATTGAACAAAATCCATTTAACCCACATATACATAAGTTCATCCAAGGCTAGAAAAATTAGCTAGGAATTTATTTTGATCTCAAGCTTCTAGATCTAACAACTAGAGGTATTAGAGAGGTAAGATCAAGTGTCATAACACTTAAAACATTTTTCTATGATTTTTGATGAATTTTTGAAAAACTAGATCTAGGAATTGAATTTTGAGAAAAGCTTGATGAAAATGGAAATTAGTTGAGAATTAATGAAGCTAAGATGATGAGGAAGAGAATCCTCACTTTGTAATGAAGAGAAATGGAAGAGAAATGATCAATTTTGCAAGTTTTCTTCAAGAACAACAATGGAGTTTTGGTGTTTTTGTGAGAAAAATACTTAGAATGAAAAATGAAGTATTTTCCTAAGTGTGGGGGGAGGGGGCAGCCGTGTAGGATGAGTGAGTGAGGGGGTAGTTTGGTCTGAAATTTGTTGGGACAAACTTGTAATTACATGGAAAGTCTAAGGGCAATTTAGTCTTTTCACTAAAATAAATATCGAGATATTTTCAAAGTCATGATTACATGTGACGTCATGCATTACATCATCCACCAAGAGTCATCATGTATGACTCGTTGTCCCGATCTCTTGGCTGTTCTCTGCAGTTCCGTATCAGGCTCCGTCGTTTTCCCGACTTAGGTTTTACGTGCCTTTTCTTTAACATTGCGCCCATAAAAATTATAATAAAATATTTTGAGTAAAAATCTCCAACTAGACTATATAGTTAGAAATATGATATAAAACTAAACTGTTTTGTTCTCGAGTCAAAATTAGGTTTTCTGCTCAGTAAAATTTTACTGTCAGTGAAAACGTAGCCGGTTTCCGTCTGAATTTTCAACCCAAAATTTTACTGTAACCATCTACCATAAGGTAGAGTATGAATATGATTTTGTTTTATCCAAAATCATTTCATTGATCTCAGATAAAAAAATATAAATAATTATATTGCTACCGGAAATACAGCGTATATAAAAAGTAGGGTGTTACACTTATTGGCCAAGGAGGCCTTGACTCTTAAGGGTCAAGGTGTTTATGGTGATAAAACTTGGGTGCTTATTGGCTCAAGCGGAGGTGGTGGATACCAATTGTTTATTGTTGTGCTCATGCATTCACACATTGGAGTTGTTAGTGGGGGAAGCTTAACATAGGGGAGGTCGTCCTAGAGTACGGCTATCTGGCCGTCCACGGCGATTCAGAGGAATCATGTACACCCGTGGTGGCGCATCCTAGAGTATGGTGCGTCAGGTATCCAAGGGGTATACAACACCCTTCCTTGGGACGTCACATAGTAACACATTAAGGAAAAATAAACTTTAATTATGCGGTTACTTTCGGAGAATAATAATTATTACACTTTCTTAATACTTTCTTAATACCAAAAATGGTGATAAAATTTTTTCTTTTTAATTTGACATCCAACATCATACAACAACATAATTAACGTCACACACGCACACACACACACACACACACACACACACACACACACACATATATATATATATATGCGTCAGCAGTTTTGTACAAACTATATAACTATATAGGGCCTTTATCAGTACAGGCCATTTTCAGCATAACTAAGTAGAGTAGTAAATATACAACAGACACATAGAGAATCGTCTAAGACCATAAAACAAAACATGGCTCTTAGTAGCCAGAGTTAGACTGACGAAGTCATTACCCCAAAAATGGAATCTACCTACAACTGGTCAATAGCTAGTGATACCCATTGGGAAGACCATGGTGGTCAATCCCACTTCCCACAGAAGTATCGGATGAAGACGCTACTGGCCCTTCTTCTGGTGAATCGTCATCGTCATCAAGGGGAATGTACTCGGGTACATCCTCAACGTGCTCCTCCGGATCGATAATCATCCCCTTTGGAGGTGATGCCGGTGCTACCTCAGCTAATGGCTGCACCTCAAGCACCTCATGATCAACAAGATGCTGCAGTAGGAACCATATCGGAGGTAGGGATACCTCTATGGTCTCTACTGAATCTCACGCTGTGGTCCAGTCTCTAAGGTACCCTTTACGATATGTATACCCCTGGTATAAGTCGCACTGTGGGCTCCAGGGTTAATAACCCAAGCGTCGATGTCGTCCGCGTCCTCAAAGCGGAGGGAACGAACCCCTGCGTGTGCTAGTGGTATCGCCGGATCCATCTATACTCAGATAATAATGTCCGCCATACAGAAAAGAGACCAACAATAAAACATGCAAGGGTGAGAAACAATATATGGGTTTTAAAACGATAACCACATGTACGACTCTCAAATACCACTTAACAAGAATATTCAAAGATAAACAATATATTTATCAAAGGGTTTCATACCCGGCAGTCGTAACCGTTTTAAAAAAAACTATGGCACTTCAATACTCATCAACTAACTTTGATACCTAATCTCTGGAGCTCCAACCAACCAATAAATGAGCTGATCAGGCTCTAATAAACTATGGCACTTAAAACCCTAAATCAACACTTAAGATACAAGGAATGGAAACAATACTTCCAATCCTCCAAGAAATGAATTTTGGCCATGACCAACAAAATGGCTTAAAGACTTTCATTTAATCAAATCAACATGGATTCAATACATATATAACTATAAGATTGAATTATTGAAAACTAGTTAAGAAAAAATGAACAAAATCCTCCCCCCACCAAAAGTTAGGGTTCAGACTCATGGGGTTCAATGGGTTAGAAATTTTTGTTTGATGCAATATCATAGATCTAGGATATAGAGATGATAATAGGATCATAGACATTGGTTTCATACTCATTGGATTTTCCTATGATTTTCTATGAGTTTTTGAATCTAGAAACCCTAAGATGACATATTATGAACAAGGCTTCAAAATACATAACTACTTGAAGAATATGATGCTAATCAAGGGAGAAGAGTATGGTATACCTCTTGGAATTGAGAAATGGGCAAGAAATCTAACACTTTCTTCACAAATCAAGCTTATGTAACTTAAGAGTTTTAAGTGAAAATGAACAAAGTTTGATGGAGAAGATGATCATGCCTTTTATAGAAGTGAAGATGGGCTCTTGGAGGGGCTTGGGCCATGGGAATTGAAGGAGAGAAGCGTCCAAGGCATAAAATTCTAGGGACAAAATGGTAATCTTGTACAATGGCAAACTTGTGATTAAAACCAACATTAAGGACATTATAGTAAAATCCCCCAAAAGCCATCATTACTAAGGGGAGTCATCTATATGACTCACCCCTTGTGAGTCATCATGATTGACAATGTATTTATCCGTTAGCGGGTCCCGGAAATCCCGTATTCAGCTGCGTTGTTCGCCCGATTTAATATAACGCCCGAATAATATATATTATTTCACTTTTTAGTGAAAAATTTCAAAATTCCCTAAGTTGTTGGAAATTCAATATAAAACCTAATCATTTCGTTCATAAGTCAATATTAGGTCATTTGAGCAGTAAAATTCTTACTGTCATCAAAACGCAGACCGGGTTTCATCTGAATTTTCAACCCAAAATTTAATCGTAACTCTCTACGGTAAAATAGAGTATGGATATGATCTTGGTTTATCCAAAATCATGTTCTAAGTTTAAAAATAAAAATACAAACATTTCTGTTTATTTTACCGATATAAAAACAGTAAACAGTGAAAGACTGGGTGTTACAATACTACCCCACTAAAAAAATTTCGTTCTCGAAATTACGTACCTGTGAAAAGTTCAGGGTATTGTAATCTCATCTTGCCTTCAACTTCCCACGTTGCTTCACCAGTTGTATTATCCCAAATAACCTTGACTAAAGAAATTTGTTTACCCTTGAGCTGCTTAATCGTCTTGTCCGCGATTCGTACAGGCGTAGTCTCATAAGACAAGTTCTCTTTTAATTGTACTATATTGGGTTCGATTATGTGAGACGGATCAGGAATATATTTCCTCAATTGTGAAACATGAAAAACATCATGAAGATTGGAAAGAAATGGTGGTAAAGAAATTTTATAGGCTACTGGACCTACAGGTCAAAGAATTTGATAAGGCCCAATGAATTTAGGTGTGAGTTTTCTAGATTTAATTACCCTGCCAACCCCAATCATTGGCGTGACTCTCAAAAACACATGATCGCCTTCCTCAAATTCAAGAGGTCGTCGCCTTTTGTCTGCATAACTTTTCTGTCTACTTTGAGTTGTCCGCATTTTCTCCTGAATCATCTTTACCTTTTCTGTTGTCTGTTGCACGATATCTGGTCCTAACAGTAGACTTTCACCATCTTGGTACCAACATAAAGGTGTTCTACACAGTCGACCATATAAAGCTTCATTGGGTGCCATTCCTATGCTTGAGTGGAAACTGTTGTTGTAGGTGAATTCTATCAACGGTAGAAATTCATCCCAACTTCCAGCATGTTCCAAAACACAAGCTCTCAACAAGTCCTCCAGTGACTGGATTGTCCTTTCTGATTGTCCATCTGTTTGTGGATAATAAGCCGAACTTAACCTGAGTTTCATTCCTAGCAACTCTTGTAAACTTTGCCAAAATCTTGATGTAAACCGCGGATCACGATCCGAAATAATACTCGAAGGTACACCATGTAATCTGAGAATTTCTCCTATGTATAACTGAGTTAATCTCTCTATTGGATACTTTATATTGATGGGTAAAAAGTGAGCCGACTTGGTCAGTCGATCAATTATTACCCATATGGCATCATACCCCTTTCGAGTCCTTGGCAAACTTGTTACAAAATTCATAGCAATACCATCCCCTTTCCATTCTGGAATGTCTAAAGATTATAGCATTCCTGCTGGCCTTTGATGCTCAATTTTAGCCTTTTGACATAGTAAACACGAAGCTACATATTCCATTACGTCTTTCTTCATTCCATACCACCAATATAATTGCTTAAGATCTTGGTACATCTTGGTAGCTCCCAAATGTAAACTCAATTTACTCTTGTGAGCTTCCTCCAAAATTAATTTTCTAAGTTCAGCATCGTTAGGTACACAAATTCTTTTGCCGAATCTTAAAATTCCATCTGATCCTTCTTTGAATCCCGATACCGCTCCTTTTCGTACTAATCCCCTTTCTCCTTGTAGGTATTGATCACTCTCTTATTTCTCTCGTATTTGTTCTATCAATTGGTTGGAAACAATAATCATACCCAAACAGAGTTTTCCTGGCGACGTCCTAACTGTCAACCTCATATCTCGGAATTGTTCTCACAATTCGTGTTCCTTAACCATCATTGTAGATGCATGCACAGACTTTCTACTCAAGGCATCCACTATTAGTTGAAAATCATAATCCTTCAAAAATTCCAACCAACGTCTTTGCCGCATGTTGAGCTCTTTTTGATCAAAAAGGTATTTTAAACTTTTATGATCACTGAAAACATTAGATCCATACAAATAATGTCTCCAGATCTTTAACGCAAAAACCACCACTGCTAACTCCAAATCATGAGTAGGGTAATTCCTCTCGTGGATCTTCAATCGCCTTGAAGCATAAGCTACTACTTTCCGGTTTTGCATTAGTACACAACCTAACCCTTGATGTGAAGCATCACAGTATACCTCGAAAGGCTCCTTAGGATCAGGTAATACTAACACGGGCGACGTAGTCAACCTTCTCTTTAATTCTTGAAAACTTTCTTCACACGCTTTGGTCCATATAAACGCTTGGTCCTTCCGACTTAATTGGGTAAGAGGTCCTACTATTTTGGAAAATCCCTCGATGAATCTCCTATAGTATCCAGCTAAACCCACGAAACTACGGATTTCTGTTACCGCCGTTGGTCTTTCCCATTGTAAAACAACTTCAACTTTTAATGGATCCACCACGATTCCTTCATTTGATATAACATGACCTAAAAATTGAACTTGGTCTAGCCAAAATTCACATTTTTCAGGTTTTGTATATAATTGTTTCTCCTTTAAAATTTGAAGTACCACACTGAGATGTTCAACATGTTTTTCTTCACTAGGAGAATAAATTAGAATGTCGTCTATAAAGACAACGACAAACTGACCTAGATAAGTACGAAAAATCCTATTCATGTAATCCATGAATATAGCAGGATACTCACAATGCCTATAGCGTGTTCGAAACGCTGTTCAGGCATCACAAGATACTCATAATGCCCATAGCGTGTTCGAAACGCTGTTTTCGGAATATCCCCTTCCTTCACACGAATTTGATGATAGCCCGATCTTAAGTCTATCTTTGAGAAAACAGGCGCTCCACGTAACTGATCCATCAAGTCATCTATCCTCGGAAGCGGATACTTGTTCTTGATCGTCACTTTGTTCAACTGACGGAAATCCACACATAAACGAGAAGTCCCGTCTTTCTTCCGTACCAGTAAAACTGGAGCTCCCCACGGAGACACACTGGGTCTAATGAATTCTTTCCTCCTCAGTTCCACCAATTGCTCATTCAAGTCCTCTAGCTCTGATGGTGACATACGATATGGTGCCATGGATATCGGTCTAGTGCCCGGTACCAGATCAATCGCGAACTTTATGTCCTGAACAGGCGGTAGTCCAGGTACATCTTCAGGAAAAACTTCAAGAAACTCATTGACGACAGGTATGGACTGTAAGTCTAACTCCTTCTTAATGTCTAAGGAAAACAGTAACATGTATCCTTGTGCTCCCTCTTTCAAAGAAGCTTTTACTTGATTAGCAGACAAAAATCCAGAAATCTCATCCTTAGGGAAAATTAAGGTTTTGTGGGCACAGTTTATAAAAATATGGTTAGAAGATAACCAATCAATGCGTAAAATTACATCTAACTGTATTAAAGGCAAGCAGATCAGATCAACAAGAAAATGTCTATCCTGAATAAGAATAGGACAGTTCAAGCATATAGTATTGACAGTAACTGGCTTAGCAGTTGGAGTTGAAACAATAAGATCATATGATAACAAAGAAATAGGCAATTTTAACAGTTTCACACTGTAATACCCCAGTTTTTACTGTTCTTCAATAACAGTAAATATATATATATATATATATATATATATATATATATATCTGTTTATAATATTTATTTGGAGTGATTAATTTATTTGAAGGATTATTTTAATTTATTTTTATGTGGTTTAGTTTGAGTAATTTTATTTACTCATTTAAAATTATTTTATTGAGTGCGTTAGCACTGACTCATTTCAGTGTATGCACGCTTACTAGACAATAATATTATGTTATTGTCACTATTAGTGTTTGTTTAGGAAAATATTTCAAATGATATGTTTGAAATAAATTTATTATGTATCTTACTCTATGTAATTTTAGATTTGAAAATAAATTGATTTGCATTGATTTGAGATTAATTTTTGGATCACTGATTTCCTTAGTTAATCAATTCAATTATCAATCATTACTCTAATCTGAATTTTGAAATTATATTTTTATCAATCATTGTTTTAGATCCAAGGATGAATATTAGTTAAATTTTCTAAGACTCAATTTTCAACCACATATTTTACCTATTATTAACTAAAATGAAAAGAAAATAAAAATTTCCAACCTTATATCTCCTAGTCCCGTACTCGACCCCCCCCCCCTCATCTTCTTCTTTTATTTTCTTTCCTTCTTCTTCATTGGAACCACCTCTCTTCCTCTCTAACCCACACAACTCTTTCCTTCCCTCCTTCAACCAAACAGCGCGTCGCCCCTGCACAGCCCAGCCGGCCGCCGCTCGACGCAGCACGAGGAAGAGAAGACGCGCGACTGTTTCGCGTCCTCAGCAGTCCCAGTTTCACGCGAGCTCTGTCGCGCAATCGCCTCCGTGCCGCCGCGAGCTCCGCCGCCCCGTCGCCTCTTGGCTGCCGTTCAGTCGTCCGGCCACCACTAGAGGAAGGAAAGGACCTCACATCCCAGCTCCCCTCATCTCACGTGTTTGGTTCGGAGCTCCGCCGCTCGGACCACCTCCAACCGCCGTTCGAACCACCACAGTTGCTATGTTCTTCTTTCCTCTTCATCTTGGGTGAGTGTTTCACCATAATCTCTTCTATTTTGTAAAGCCCCAAATTAGTTGCAAACCCTAACTCTAAACCTTTGATTTCAGTTTATAATTTTGAAATTGAACATTTTTTTTTATGCTATTGGGACTGTAAATTAGTGCTCTATTAAGTTAATTTTACTATCCTTTAATCAAATGATTTTTCCCAAATTGTGTTTATGAGCCCTAAAGCCCCAATCTGATTTTTTAATTGAAATTAGTTATGTTTTTGTGAAATTAAGTATTTAATTCAACTTAGAGTGAGCATTTGATGATGAGTAGCTAATTATGTGATTCGTCTGGTTGTGGAAAACGTTTTAACTCCCTCTCCGGGATGTCGTTGTGGTTGTGGTTACTTTGGGGAAACAGATTCTATATTGTCCGGGAGTTGACAGGAGCTGTTTAGAGGAAATGGGAACGTCGAGTTGGGGTTTGAACTTGAACAGCTTCGTGGTGAGGGAAGCTGACTGTTGAATGCGTCAAGGAGAGGATCTTTTATGGTCTTCAAAGGTAAAGGGAGTTTACCTGAAGGGTTTTGGTAACTATGTGCTATTTGGTTGTTGTGTGTAAGGTTGTTGTGGTTATGTATGATGTGTGTTTTAAACTCGATGAGATAATAACTGTTTATGTGATTTAAATATATTTGTATGTCTGGATTGAACGGTTGATTTTAGGTTTGACTGACAGCCTGACAATGGTCCGAGCTCAATGATAGTAAGAATAATGTTTTAAAAACTTGAGAGGAAAACTTGAAGTTTTGAGTTATGTAAGTGGAAGTTTTGAGGACCTAGATAACCGAAAATGTCGGGCTAGTGTTCCTATGAGTAAGTACGTGGACTATCTGCCTTATATGTTGCGGGTTAAAGTCCCAGTTGACATATTTAAAACTCTGTTGTGCGTGTCATGGGTTAGAGTCCCAGTTGGCACAGTTGAATCCATGTTCAATGTGTTGTGGGTTAGAGTCCCAGGTAACACATTTGAATCTCTGTTCGGTGTGTTGTGGGTTAGAGTCCCAGTTAACACATTTGAATCTTTGATGTGTGTGTCGAGGGTTAGAGTCCCTAGTCACACAGTTGAATATCTGTTGTGTCGTGGGTTAGAGTCCCAAGTCACACTGTTGAATATCTGTTGTGTGTGTCGTGGGTTAGAGTTTAGAGTCCCAGGTCGCACCGTTGAATCTTTGTTGTGTGTGTCGTGGGTTAGAGTCCCAGGTCGCACCGTTGAATCTCTATATTGTGTGTCATGGGTTAGATTCCCAGTTGGCACATGTGATCGCGTGTCCTATGTTGAGAATGAACGATTTCGATGTCTTAAGTAAGAATAGTCGTGAGAGGTAAGCCTCGACAAAGAAAGAAATGAACCAAAGAAAAGTAAAAAGAACAAATATTAAGATTTGATGGTGGATGTCGAAGTGTCATGTAATTTTATAAATTGCAATGACTATCGGATATGAACCCCATTGTTTAGAATCTCTTGTTTATTCTGAGAAATTATGTGAAGTGCATATGTGTACATGCTGTTGTTGTCTGTGTG
This sequence comes from Echinosophora koreensis, assembly GCA_035048595.1. NCBI lineage: Eukaryota > Viridiplantae > Streptophyta > Magnoliopsida > Fabales > Fabaceae > Echinosophora > Echinosophora koreensis. The sequence continues at coordinate 866,771 of JAPCYP010000068.1, forward strand.
TCGCGCATGTAGTTATCACGATAAAACTCATATGTCGGTATCTCACCTTTGCATTGTTTCTATTTGGTTTCTATGTGTGATATCCTGGTTTGAGTATACAGATGATGCAGAGGGGTTCTCTGCCCCACTTGGAGGGATTGGTCCCGACTTTCGAAGAATGTTGATTTACTGGAATACCCATGAGGTCTTTTCCAGTAAGAGCCTCATAGTACGACCAGGTTAGTCTATCGAGTCAAGTATTGTTTTGGAGAAGTTTCATATTTATTTGCATTATGACTTGGAGAGTCTTTTATTGGATTACTGTTATGTTTATAAATGTCTTTTAGAACGATCAGCTTATGTTTTTGAAACATTATTGATTTATGATAGTATATGTTTATGACTTGGAGAGCCTTTATTTTAAATGGATTGTGTATGGCTCGGAGAGCCTTTATTTTAAATGGATTGTTTATGGCTCGGAGAGCTTTTCTTTTGGATGGAAATCTAATATTTTCTTTTAGTCATGTATAGCTTGATGTATTTTATATGACTGGAATTTCTGGGTTGAAAATATAAATGTTTCAACAGGTGTTTCCATTCTGGGATGTTGAAATTACAGAGGAGACTCTGTCGAAATTTTTGTAAAAATTTCTAGATCTTTATTCAAGTATAATGTGATTTTATTTTTGTGACACGTGCATCACTTTTCCGAAATATTCAGAAGGAAAATTTTCACACCCGAACTTTTCCGACTTAAAGTAAATTGATTTTCCGAAAGTAAAACCAGCAAAATTCTTTTTAGTTAAATTCCGCGACGAGTTAAGAGTTAGAAATGTAACGCCTAAGGGGGGTGTTACATTAGTGGTATCAGAGCTGGTCGAGTCTTTTGGGAACCTTGGGGAATAGGTCTGTTATGTTTTTGTTGTGTGATCTCTGGTTGGATCTTGGTTGAATTGCTTCCTAGTCGAAGCGATGTGTGTTGGTTTAAAAGTATGTGTTTTATCTTGATGGGTTACACGAGTTTTGACTTGTAGGAACCCATGGCTAGTGTATTGTGTTTTGGTCCATGTATGACACATTTGGTTATCCTTTTTGGATCGTGTCAGACATTTGAATAGTATGCCTGTTAAGGTAGATTTTCTAGGAATGTTCGTTGAGAATGTTTCAGGATTATCGTTTGCGAAAGGATTTTCCGGGAGTGTCCCTAGAAATGTTTAGTTTTGCTGTTTGCAAAGGATGTTGAGTTTTCAATCGATCTAGTTCCTAGATTCGGGTTGATCTCTATCACTTGGTGTAGGATGTCGCCTACAAAGTTAATCGAGTTAGACGACTTGATTCAACTAGAAGATCTGTAGTCTGAGCAGTTGTTAAACCGAGTGTTTTCTGTGGGAAGCACCAATGCTGTGTGAAGGTTCGAGACTCCGTGTGGATTTCTGACAACTCAATAAAGAAATGATTAAGAACATTTATTCTCTGCCGTGCGTAGTTGATTTGGTAGATCAATTGCTAAGAGCTGTCGCCTTCTCAAAAATTGATTTGAGGACGAGTTGTCACTGGATTAGAATGAGGACCTATCAAAGATTTTTGCATCGTTGACTCAGCTTATGAGAAAAGATCAACTCTTCACATGTCTGAGAGACTGACTAAGTTGTCCGTGAGCGTACCCGATTCAAAGTGACTATACTAAGCGTGTCTGGAAAGACCTGTGTACTTGTTGGAACCAAGGCAAGATGATTCGAATCTTCAATTTTGGGTGAGTGTCTCATGATTAAGAAACTCTTCATTGTACTATTCGATTCTTATGAATTTGTAAGTTGACACTTGTTTCTCGAGCCCTATGATTGTATTAGACAATCACAGTCGTGAAGTTTGTATGCGTTAGACAGATTCTTCTGACTTTGATTTGAAAATTATCAGGACTCATACATTGGTTATGTTGTTCAGTATCTCAATATACTCTAACGAATTTCCTTGCATGTGAGAATTTGTGTTCACGCTTCTAACATACCTGCCAGTGTATTAGACATTTGAGTGGTTTTATTTGATAGTATCCATTGGTCTGGATATTTTCACAGTTCGTTGAGAATTTTGTTATGACTATTTCTGGAGTTGTAACACAGATAATGTCATGGTAACAGAAGTTTCTTGATGAAACTTATTCTACTCACTTCTACTTTTGGTAGAGGTGATCCAATCAAATTCTTGGTCAGACGATTTCGCTTTTAAATCATCATGTTGTAAATTCCTTATACTAAGGATAAAAATCCTCTTGAGGTTAGGAACAGTTCATCTTTTGAGTTCCTAATCCACTGGAAGTTCTTGTAAAAGAAGGAACTTTAATAGTCATGTTTGTAAGAATGTACCGGGCATTTTTACACTCACGATCCAATTGAAGAATCTTTTTACATATTGGACACTCATGTATCTTTCAAATTGATGAAATTCTTCTCTATGCTTTTGTGAAAATGAAATCAAGAAATTTCTTTTCTTGAAAATTTCTTTCTGTGATCTTTAAGATCATGTCTTATTGTGATTCAAAAGGACTTGTCATCCTTGATCAACTTTACCCTACATATTCTTCCAAATGTCATTGACATGTGACCTATCTCATGAGTCATGAGGATGAGTATCTGATTCATATCAAGATATCAGAGTTAGTCGAGTACAGTGAAAATAATTTGACAATTGAGACCTCCCTTTTAAAGATGTTGGCGTCGCCGTGAATTTTCGTTATGAGTCTACTGAAGACCTATAAGAGACTTGTTTGAATTCGAGTGATCGTGGACCGACTGACGAAGTCGACACCCTTCTTACCTGTTAAGATTCACTATGCAATAGAGAGGCTGACCGAAATATGTAGTAGAGGATTGTTCAGACTTCATGGAGTATCTTCAAGTATCGTTTCAGATGAAGACCCGAAGTTTACCAACGTTTATCGGTAAAGTCCGCTCTCAGTGTTGAGAACCAAGTTGAGGCTTAGCCCAACGGGTCATCCTCAAATCGAGTGAGTGAGCGAGCAAAATGATATGATCTTTAGGAAGTTGATTTGGGAGTAAGTGTAGTATTTGACGACGATCGTCCCTTTAGTCGGATGGGTAAGAAGTGATGAGAGTTTTGTTGAAGAATAGTTGTGACTAGTAAGATGTGAATCCTTAAGATCAATAATAGTGAGGCAATTATTGTGAAATCAAAATGTTGTTCGAGGTAGAATACCGTTACAGGAATCTAGGGTAATGATCAATATCCAGGGTTAAGATTGATTGTATGAGTTGGAGATTTACAGGAAAGTGTCTATAGTAGTTTCCCTAAGCTGAACGGAAGCAGTAAAGAGGAGTTCTTGAGTAAAACTAAGTTGTTAGAAAAGTTCGAAATTTATGATTTTGGATAATTCAAATCAAGGTGATTCCTTTTTGGTTGTAGTTGCATGAAGGAGTGTAATCATGTTCTTTAAGATTGAAATGTATGATTTTGATACGATTTGGAGTGGTGGAGTATGTTCAAAGAAAGCTAAGATTACGATGGGATATCTTGAATAGAAACTGATGTGTGTTGCGAAAGGAATGTGAATAGTAATTTCACTTAAGTGGACTCGAGCGAGAGGGATAAGCTCTTGTGAAAATTGAGTTTCTGAAGAAGTTCAAAGTTGATGAGTTAGATAATCCTACCTAACGACATTCCTTTTTTTTTTTTTTCGGTTTACCTTAAGAAATATTACGATGTTTTGATTTGAGACTTGAAATGTGTTGTAAAGTTACAAAAAGTCATTTAAGGGAAAGTGAATATGGGAAGTAAAATGTAGGATCTTGGGATTAAGATATAATTACAAGATTCTGTCTAGTTTCGAGTCACGAAATTTCGAGGACGAAATTTTTTTTAAGTGGGGTAGTAATGTAACACCCCGCTTTTTACTGTTCTTCAATAACAGTATATATATATATATATCTGTTTATAATATTTATTTGGAGTGATTAATTTATTTGAAGGATTATTTTAATTTATTTTTATGTAGTTTAGTTTGAGTAATTTTAGTTACTCATTTAAAATTATTTTATTGAGTGCGTTAGCACTGACTCATTTCAGTGTATGCACGCTTACTAGACAATAATATTATGTTATTGTCACTATTAGTGTTTGTTTAGGAAAATATTTCAAATGATATGTTTGAAATAAATTTATTATGTATCTTACTCTATGTAATTTTAGATTTGAAAATAAATTGATTTGGCATTGGTTTAAGATTAAATTTTGGATCACTGATTTCCTTGGTTGATCAATTCAATTATAAATCTTTACTCTAATCTGAATTTTGAAATTATATTTTTATCAATCATTGTTTTAGATCCAAGGATCAATATTAGTTAAATTTTCTAAGACTCAATTTTCACCCACATATTTTACCTATTATTAACTAAAATGAAAAGAAAATAAAAATTTCCAACCTTATATCTCCTAGTCCCGTACTCGACCCCCCCCCCCCCCCCCCCCCCATCTTCTTCTTTTATTTTCTTTCCTTCTTCTTCATTGGAACCACTTCTCTTCCTATCTAACCCACACAACTCTTTCCTTCCCTCCTTCAACCAGACAGCGCGCCGCCCCTGCACAACCCAGTCGGCCGCCGCTCGACGCATCACGAGGAAGAGAAGACGCGCGACTGTTTCGCGTCCTCAGCCGTCCCTGTTTCGCGCGAGCTCCGTAGCGCAGTCGCCTCCATGCCGCAGCGAGCTCCGTCACGCCGTCGCCTCCTGGCTACCGTTCAGTCGTCCGGCCACCACTAGAGGAAGGAGAGGACCTCACATCCCAGCTCCCCTCATCTCACACGTTTGGTTCGGAGCTCCGCCGCTCGGACCACCTCCAACCGCCGTTCGAACCACCACAGTTGCTATGTTCTTCTTTCCTCTTCATCTTGGGTGAGTGTTTCACCATAATCTCTTCTATTTTGTAAAGCCCCAAATTAGTTGCAAACCCTAACTCTAAACCTTTGATTTCAGTTTATAATTTTGAAATTGAACATTTTTTTTTAATGCTATTGGGACTGTAAATTAGTGCTCTATTAAGTTAATTTTACTATCCTTTAATCAAATGATTTTTCGCAAATTGTGTTTATGAGTCCTAAAGCCCCAATCTGATTTTTTAATTGAAATTAGTTATGTTTTTGTGAAATTAAGTATTTAATTCAACTTAGAGTGAGCATTTGATGATGAGTAGCTAATTATGTGATTCGTCTGGTTGTGGAAAACGTTTTAACTCCCTCTCCGGGATGTCGTTGAGGTTGTGGTTACTTTGGGGAAACAAATTCTATATTGTCCGGGAGTTGACAGGAGCTGTTTAGAGGAAATGGGAACGTCGAGTTGGGGTTTGAACTTGAACAGCTTCATGGTGAGGGAAGCTGACTGTTGAATGCGTCAAGGAGAGGATCTTTTATAGTCTTCAAAGGTAAAGGGAGTTTACCTGAAGGGTTTTGGTAACTATGTGCTATTTGGTTGTTGTGTGTAAGGTTGTTGTGGTTATGTATGATGTGTGTTTTAAACTCGATGAGATAATAACTGTTTATGTGATTTAAATATATTTGTATGTCTGGATTGAACGGTTGATTTTAGGTTTGACTGACAGCCTGACAATGGTCCGAGCTCAATGATAGTAAGAATAATGTTTTAAAAACTTGAGAGGAAAACTTGAAGTTTTGAGTTATGTAAGTGGAAGTTTTGAGGACCTAGATAACCGAAAATGTCGGGCTAGTGTTCCTATGAGTAAGTACGTGGACTATCTGCCTTATATGTTGCGGGTTAAAGTCCCAATTGACATATTTAAAACTCTGTTGTGCGTGTCATGGGTTAGAGTCCCAGTTGGCACAGTTGAATCCATGTTCAATGTGTTGTGGGTTAGAGTCCCAGGTAACACATTTGAATCTCTGTTCGGTGTGTTGTGGGTTAGAGTCCCAGTTAACACATTTGAATCTTTGATGTGTGTGTCGAGGGTTAGAGTCCCTAGTCACACAGTTGAATATCTGTTGTGTCATGGGTTAGAGTCCCAAGTCACACTGTTGAATATCTGTTGTGTGTGTCGTGGGTTAGAGTTTAGAGTCCCAGGTCGCACCGTTGAATCTTTGTTGTGTGTGTCGTGGGTTAGAGTCCCAGGTCGCACCGTTGAATCTCTATATTGTGTGTCATGGGTTAGAGTCCCAGTTGGCACATGTGATCGCGTGTCCTATGTTGAGAATGAACGATTTCGATGTCTTAAGTAAGAATAGTCGTGAGAGGTAAGCCTCGACAAAGAAAGAAATGAACCAAAGAAAAGTAAAAAGAACAAATATTAAGATTTGATGGTGGATGTCGAAGTGTCATGTAATTTTATAAATTGCAATGACTATCGGATATGAACCCCATTGTTTAGAATCTCTTGTTTATTCTGAGAAATTATGTGAAGTGCATATGTGTACATGCTGTTGTTGTCTGTGTGTCGCGCATGTAGTTATCACGATAAAACTCATATGTCGGTATCTCACCTTTGCATTGTTTCTATTTGGTTTCTATGTGTGATATCCTGGTTTGAGTATACAGATGATGCAGAGGGGTTCTCTGCCCCACTTGGAGGGATTGGTCCCGACTTTCGAAGAATGTTGATTTACTGGAATACCCATGAGGTCTTTTCCAGTAAGAGCCTCATAGTACGACCAGGTTAGTCTATCGAGTCAAGTATTGTTTTGGAGAAGTTTCATATTTATTTGCATTATGACTTGGAGAGTCTTTTATTGGATTACTGTTATGTTTATAAATGTCTTTTAGAACGATCAGCTTATGTTTTTGAAACATTATTGATTTATGATAGTATATGTTTATGACTTGGAGAGCCTTTATTTTAAATGGATTGTGTATGGCTCGGAGAGCCTTTATTTTAAATGGATTGTTTATGGCTCGGAGAGCTTTTCTTTTGGATGGAAATCTAATATTTTCTTTTAGTCATGTATAGCTTGATGTATTTTATATGACTGGAATTTCTGGGTTGAAAATATAAATGTTTCAACAGGTGTTTCCATTCTGGGATGTTGAAATTACAGAGGAGACTCTGTCGAAATTTTTGTAAAAATTTCTAGATCTTTATTCAAGTATAATGTGATTTTATTTTTGTGACATGTGCATCACTTTTCCGAAATATTCAGAAGGAAAATTTTCACACCCGAACTTTTCCGACTTAAAGTAAATTGATTTTCCGAAAGTAAAACCAGCAAAATTCTTTTTAGTTAAATTCCGCGACGAGTTAAGAGTTAGAAATGTAACGCCTAAGGGGGGTGTTACATTAGTGGTATCAGAGCTGGTCGAGTCTTTTGGGAACCTTGGGGAATAGGTCTGTTATGTTTTTGTTGTGTGATCTCTGGTTGGATCTTGGTTGAATTGCTTCCTAGTCGAAGCGATGTGTGTTGGTTTAAAAGTATGTGTTTTATCTTGATGGGTTACACGAGTTTTGACTTGTAGGAACCCATGGCTAGTGTATTGTGTTTTGGTCCATGTATGACACATTTGGTTATCCTTTTTGGATCGTGTCAGACATTTGAATAGTATGCCTGTTAAGGTAGATTTTCTAGGAATGTTCGTTGAGAATGTTTCAGGATTATCGTTTGCGAAAGGATTTTCCGGGAGTGTCCCTAGAAATGTTTAGTTTTGCTGTTTGCAAAGGATGTTGAGTTTTCAATCGATCTAGTTCCTAGATTCGGGTTGATCTCTATCACTAGGTGTAGGATGTCGCCTACAAAGTTAATCGAGTTAGACGACTTGATTCAACTAGAAGATCTGTAGTCTGAGCAGTTGTTAAACCGAGTGTTTTCTGTGGGAAGCACCAATGCTGTGTGAAGGTTCGAGACTCCGTGTGGATTTCTGACAACTCAATAAAGAAATGATTAAGAACATTTATTCTCTGCCGTGCGTAGTTGATTTGGTAGATCAATTGCTAAGAGCTGTCGCCTTCTCAAAAATTGATTTGAGGACGAGTTGTCACTGGATTAGAATGAGGACCTATCAAAGATTTTTGCATCGTTGACTCAGCTTATGAGAAAAGATCAACTCTTCACATGTCTGAGAGACTGACTAAGTTGTCCGTGAGCGTACCCGATTCAAAGTGACTATACTAAGCGTGTCTGGAAAGACCTGTGTACTTGTTGGAACCAAGGCAAGATGATTCGAATCTTCAATTTTGGGTGAGTGTCTCATGATTAAGAAACTCTTCATTGTACTATTCGATTCTTATGAATTTGTAAGTTGACACTTGTTTCTCGAGCCCTATGATTGTATTAGACAATCACAGTCGTGAAGTTTGTATGCGTTAGACAGATTCTTCTGACTTTGATTTGAAAATTATCAGGACTCATACATTGGTTATGTTGTTCAGTATCTCAATATACTCTAACGAATTTCCTTGCATGTGAGAATTTGTGTTCACGCTTCTAACATACCTGCCAGTGTATTAGACATTTGAGTGGTTTTATTTGATAGTATCCATTGGTCTGGATATTTTCACAGTTCGTTGAGAATTTTGTTATGACTATTTCTGGAGTTGTAACACAGATAATGTCATGGTAACAGAAGTTTCTTGATGAAACTTATTCTACTCACTTCTACTTTTGGTAGAGGTGATCCAATCAAATTCTTGGTCAGACGATTTCGCTTTTAAATCATCATGTTGTAAATTCCTTATACTAAGGATAAAAATCCTCTTGAGGTTAGGAACAGTTCATCTTTTGAGTTCCTAATCCACTGGAAGTTCTTGTAAAAGAAGGAACTTTAATAGTCATGTTTGTAAGAATGTACCGGGCATTTTTACACTCACGATCCAATTGAAGAATCTTTTTACATATTGGACACTCATGTATCTTTCAAATTGATGAAATTCTTCTCTATGCTTTTGTGAAAATGAAATCAAGAAATTTCTTTTCTTGAAAATTTCTTTCTGTGATCTTTAAGATCATGTCTTATTGTGATTCAAAAGGACTTGTCATCCTTGATCAACTTTACCCTACATATTCTTCCAAATGTCATTGACATGTGACCTATCTCATGAGTCATGAGGATGAGTATCTGATTCATATCAAGATATCAGAGTTAGTCGAGTACAGTGAAAATAATTTGACAATTGAGACCTCCCTTTTAAAGATGTTGGCGTCGCCGTGAATTTTCGTTATGAGTCTACTGAAGACCTATAAGAGACTTGTTTGAATTCGAGTGATCGTGGACCGACTGACGAAGTCGACACCCTTCTTACCTGTTAAGATTCACTATGCAATAGAGAGGCTGACCGAAATATGTAGTAGAGGATTGTTCAGACTTCATGGAGTATCTTCAAGTATCGTTTCAGATGAAGACCCGAAGTTTACCAACGTTTATCGGTAAAGTCCGCTCTCAGTGTTGAGAACCAAGTTGAGGCTTAGCCCAACGGGTCATCCTCAAATCGAGTGAGTGAGCGAGCAAAATGATATGATCTTTAGGAAGTTGATTTGGGAGTAAGTGTAGTATTTGACGACGATCGTCCCTTTAGTCGGATGGGTAAGAAGTGATGAGAGTTTTGTTGAAGAATAGTTGTGACTAGTAAGATGTGAATCCTTAAGATCAATAATAGTGAGGCAATTATTGTGAAATCAAAATGTTGTTCGAGGTAGAATACCGTTACAGGAATCTAGGGTAATGATCAATATCCAGGGTTAAGATTGATTGTATGAGTTGGAGATTTACAGGAAAGTGTCTATAGTAGTTTCCCTAAGCTGAACGGAAGCAGTAAAGAGGAGTTCTTGAGTAAAACTAAGTTGTTAGAAAAGTTCGAAATTTATGATTTTGGATAATTCAAATCAAGGTGATTCCTTTTTGGTTGTAGTTGCATGAAGGAGTGTAATCATGTTCTTTAAGATTGAAATGTATGATTTTGATACGATTTGGAGTGGTGGAGTATGTTCAAAGAAAGCTAAGATTACGATGGGATATCTTGAATAGAAACTGATGTGTGTTGCGAAAGGAATGTGAATAGTAATTTCACTTAAGTGGACTCGAGCGAGAGGGATAAGCTCTTGTGAAAATTGAGTTTCTGAAGAAGTTCAAAGTTGATGAGTTAGATAATCCTACCTAACGACATTCCTTTTTTTTTTTTTCGGTTTACCTTAAGAAATATTACGATGTTTTGATTTGAGACTTGAAATGTGTTGTAAAGTTACAAAAAGTCATTTAAGGGAAAGTGAATATGGGAAGTAAAATGTAGGATCTTGGGATTAAGATATAATTACAAGATTCTGTCTAGTTTCGAGTCACGAAATTTCGAGGACGAAATTTTTTTTAAGTGGGGTAGTAATGTAACACCCCGCTTTTTACTGTTCTTCAATAACAGTATATATATATATATATCTGTTTATAATATTTATTTGGAGTGATTAATTTATTTGAAGGATTATTTTAATTTATTTTTATGTAGTTTAGTTTGAGTAATTTTAGTTACTCATTTAAAATTATTTTATTGAGTGCGTTAGCACTGACTCATTTCAGTGTATGCACGCTTACTAGACAATAATATTATGTTATTGTCACTATTAGTGTTTGTTTAGGAAAATATTTCAAATGATATGTTTGAAATAAATTTATTATGTATCTTACTCTATGTAATTTTAGATTTGAAAATAAATTGATTTGGCATTGGTTTAAGATTAAATTTTGGATCACTGATTTCCTTGGTTGATCAATTCAATTATAAATCTTTACTCTAATCTGAATTTTGAAATTATATTTTTATCAATCATTGTTTTAGATCCAAGGATCAATATTAGTTAAATTTTCTAAGACTCAATTTTCACCCACATATTTTACCTATTATTAACTAAAATGAAAAGAAAATAAAAATTTCCAACCTTATATCTCCTAGTCCCGTACTCGACCCCCCCCCCCCCCCCCCCTCATCTTCTTCTTTTATTTTCTTTCCTTCTTCTTCGTTGGAACCACTTCTCTTCCTATCTAACCCACACAACTCTTTCCTTCCCTCCTTCAACCAGACAGCGCGCCGCCCCTGCACAACCCAGTCGGCCGCCGCTCGACGCATCACGAGGAAGAGAAGACGCGCGACTGTTTCGCGTCCTCAGCCGTCCCTGTTTCGCGCGAGCTCCGTAGCGCAGTCGCCTCCATGCCGCCGCGAGCTCCGTCACGCCGTCGCTTCCTGGCTACCGTTCAGTCGTCCGGCCACCACTAGAGGAAGGAGAGGACCTCACATCCCAGCTCCCCTCATCTCACACGTTTGGTTCGGAGCTCCGCCGCTCGGACCACCTCCAACCGCCGTTCGAACCACCACAGTTGCTATGTTCTTCTTTCCTCTTCATCTTGGGTGAGTGTTTCACCATAATCTCTTCTATTTTGTAAAGCCCCAAATTAGTTGCAAACCCTAACTCTAAACCTTTGATTTCAGTTTATAATTTTGAAATTGAACATTTTTTTTTAATGCTATTGGGACTGTAAATTAGTGCTCTATTAAGTTAATTTTACTATCCTTTAATCAAATGATTTTTCGCAAATTGTGTTTATGAGTCCTAAAGCCCCAATCTGATTTTTTAATTGAAATTAGTTATGTTTTTGTGAAATTAAGTATTTAATTCAACTTAGAGTGAGCATTTGATGATGAGTAGCTAATTATGTGATTCGTCTGGTTGTGGAAAACGTTTTAACTCCCTCTCCGGGATGTCGTTGAGGTTGTGGTTACTTTGGGGAAACAAATTCTATATTGTCCGGGAGTTGACAGGAGCTGTTTAGAGGAAATGGGAACGTCGAGTTGGGGTTTGAACTTGAACAGCTTCATGGTGAGGGAAGCTGACTGTTGAATGCGTCAAGGAGAGGATCTTTTATAGTCTTCAAAGGTAAAGGGAGTTTACCTGAAGGGTTTTGGTAACTATGTGCTATTTGGTTGTTGTGTGTAAGGTTGTTGTGGTTATGTATGATGTGTGTTTTAAACTCGATGAGATAATAACTGTTTATGTGATTTAAATATATTTGTATGTCTGGATTGAACGGTTGATTTTAGGTTTGACTGACAGCCTGACAATGGTCAGAGCTCAATGATAGTAAGAATAATGTTTTAAAAACTTGAGAGGAAAACTTGAAGTTTTGAGTTATGTAAATGGAAGTTTTGAGGACCTAGATAACCGAAAATGTCGGTCTAGTGTTCCTATGAGTAAGTACGTGGACTATCTGCTTTATATGTCGCGGGTTAAAGTCCCAGTTGGCATATTTAAAACTCTGTTGTGCGTGTTATGGGTTAGAGTCCCAGTTGGCACAGTTGAATCCATGTTCAATGTGTTGTGGGTTAGAGTCCCAGGTAACACATTTGAATCTCTGTTCGGTGTGTTGTGGGTTAGAGTCCCAGTTAACACATTTGAATCTTTGATGTGTGTGTCGAGGGTTAGAGTCCCTAGTCACACAGTTGAATATCTGTTGTGTCGTGGGTTAGAGTCCCAAGTCACACCGTTGAATCTCTGTTGTGTGTGTCGTGGGTTAGAGTCCTAGTTGGCACATGTGACCGCGTGTCCTATGTTGAGAATGATTGATTTCGATGTCTTAAGTAAGAATAGTCGTGAGAGGTATGCCTCGACAAAGAAAGAAATGAACGAAAAGAAAAGTAAAAAGAACAAATATTAAGATTTGATGGTGGATGTTGAAGTGTCGTGTAATTTTATAAATTGCAATGACTATCGGATATGAACCCCATTGTTTAGAATCTCTTGTTTATTCTGAGAAATTATGTGAAGTGCATATGTGTACATGCTGTTGTTGTCTATGTGTCGCGCATGTAGTTATGACGATAAAACTCATATGTCGGTATCTCACCTTTGCATTATTTCTGTTTGGTTTCTATGTGTGGTATCCTGGTTTGAGTGTACAGATGATGCAGAGGGGTTCTCTGCCCCACTCGGAGGGATTGGTCCCGACTTTCGAAGAATGTTGATTTACTGGAATACCCATGAGGGCTTTTCTAGTAAGAGTCTCATAGTACGACCAGCTTAGTCTATCGAGTCAAGTATTGTTTTGGAGAAGTTTCATATTTATTTGCATTATGACTTGGAGAGTCTTTTATTGGATTACTGTTATGTTTATAAATGTCTTTTAGAACGATCAGCTTAGGTTTTTGAAACATTATTGAATTATGATAGTATATATATGTTTATGACTCGGAGAGCCTTTATTTTAAATGGATTGTGTATGGCTCGGAGAGCTTTTATTTTAAATGGATTGTTTATGGCTCGGAGAGCTTTTCTTTTGGATGGAAATCTAAGATTTTCTTTTAGTCATATATAGCTTGATGTATTTTATATGACTGGAATTTCTGGGTTGAAAATATAAATGTTTCAGCAGGTATTTCTATTTTGGGATGTTGAAATTACAGAGGAGACTTTGTCGAAATTTTTGTAAAAATTTCTAGATCTTTATTCAAGTATAATGTGATTTTATTTTTGTGATGCGTGCATCACTTTTCCGAAATATTCAGAAGGAAAATTTTCACACCCGAACTTTTCCGACTTAAAGTAAATTGATTTTCCGAAAGTAAAACCAGCAAAATTCTTTTTATTTAAATTCCGCGACGAGTTAAGAGTTAGAAATGTAACGCCTACGGGGGGTGTTACACACACAATGCATCGAAATAAATGAATGTGTCGCACCCGAATCGTAAAGTACAGTTAAGAGATTACCGTTAATGTCGCAATCACCTTGTACGAGATCCTCGGAGTTCGATGCTTCAGCGCCGCTCATAGTGTAAACTCTCCCCTTCGCCGTCAGTTTATTGGCCTTAGTGTTGTTGACAGCAAAATCACGCTTAGGTGGAGTGCAGTCTCTAGCGAAATGTCCCCAACGACTACAAACATTTGATTCCCATAACTGGACACTTATCCGCCATATGATTTTGATCCCCACACTTAAAGCATCTCCTAACTTGGTCTTGATTTTGATTCCTTTGGCTTCCACTCTCGGTTGCAGTCACATTCGAACGATTTTGTTGCTGATTAGGATTCTGGTTATTTCCTGGTGGTCGGGAATAAGGCTTCCTCTGATCCTGTTTCCCCTTCTGATACTGGTTCTTGGATCGAGAAGGTCCTCTAGCATTCCCTCTATTGTCTCTTCCCTTCCTCATCTGCTCTATCATCCTGCTCATCTCGACTAGAGCTTGAAAATTCCTGAGTTGCAGTGGTAGCACATATTCTTTAATCTCGAACCTCAGACCAGCTTCAAACCTCTCACATTTCCAGCTCTCATTTGGTTGTGCTTGGAAGAAACGGAAATATTTAGCAAGTTATTGGAACTTTGCCGCATATTCCCCCACAATTAGATCTCTTTGGTACAATCGTAGAAATTCTTATTCTTTCTCAATCCGAACACTCTCCAGAAAATACTTGTTCAGGAATGCGGTCTTAAACACATCCCAAGTAATTTCCTGATGATCAGCTTCCAACAGTTGTCGAGCACCTCTCCACCAGTACTCTGCCTCTCCTACCAGTAAGAACACCGCATAAGAAACCTTGACTCCTTCTGGGGTAAGAATGAGTTCAAAGATCTTCTCTAACTCTTGGATCCATAAATCCGCTTTCTCAGGTTCAGCATCCCCGTGAAATTGTGAAGGGTTCTGACGTCGGAATGTAGTCAGACCTCTACCTTCCGCCGCTTGCTGAGTCTGAGCACCCATAGTAGCTGTCTGCATAGCAGCCACAATGTTATCCATTGCTTGAGCAGTATAATCTACTCTACCATCATAGTCGTCATTCATATTGCCACGGCCACCAAAAGGACCACCTAGACGACCCTTTCCGCGACCGCCTCCACGTCCTCGTCCACCTTCTGGTTCGAGTTCCATAACTGACCTACAAGACCACATCAGTTAGACCACCACCAGAAAATGAAACGCTTAGTTACCTATTTACACACATTACTTCTAAGAAGTAATTTCAAACAAATCTTAATCAGAGAACACACAACATCAACACAACAGACCTGCTCCCCAAACATTCCCGAAAGACTCGACCAGCTCTGATACCACAAGTGCGACACCCTTCCTGGGGACGTCACATAGTAACACATTGCGGAAAAATAAACTTTAATTATGCTGGTTAC
This sequence comes from Echinosophora koreensis, assembly GCA_035048595.1. Taxonomy (NCBI): domain Eukaryota; kingdom Viridiplantae; phylum Streptophyta; class Magnoliopsida; order Fabales; family Fabaceae; genus Echinosophora; species Echinosophora koreensis. The sequence continues at coordinate 881,857 of JAPCYP010000068.1, forward strand.
TTTCGGAAAATAATAACTATTACACTTTCTTAATACCAAAAATGGTGATAAATTTTTTTTTTTTAATTTGACATCCAACATCATACAACAACATAATTAACGTTCACACACACACACACATACACACACACACACAGATATATATATATATATATATATATATATCATATGCGTCAACAGTTTGTACAAACTATATAACTATATAGGGTCTTTATCAGTACAGGCCATTTTCAACATAACTAAGTAAAGTAGTAAATATACAACAGACACGAAGCGAATCGTCTAAGACCATAAAACCAAACGTGGCTCTTAGTAGCCAGAGTTAGACTGACGAAGTCACTATCCCAAAAATGGAATCTACCTACAGCTGGTCAATATCTAGTGATTGTAACAGGCTGTTTTTAATTACGCTGTTTTAACAGTAAAAATATTTTTATTGATATTTATATTTTTGGATGAATTTTGGTGAAAGTTCGAACGGAAAACAGTCGGTATTTTCACTGATAGTAAGAATTTAATGATCAGAAAACATAATTTTGACTCGTGAACGAAACAAAGTATGTTTTTATCATGTTTCCAACGAGTTAGGCTATTTTGAAAATTTTGTAAAAAAATAAAGTATTTTAGTTAACCTAACCTAGGTTAGTTAGCTTTTAACCATGGTTAAGGGCAAGACAAAGCCAAATTGGCTTTCTCCTTCTCACATGTGGTAAGTTAGGCTGCCACACCACCCCACTTCATGGCCACACACTTGTCCTTTGACATCATGACAATTAACCATAGTTAGATTATTATACTATTTTGTTTAACTAAGCTTAAGTTATAATTTGACAATGGTTATGATTAAGCCAATCAAAGAAAGCCATTTTGCACTCAATCTTCCTCTCATTTTCGTGTAGCACCCCTCACACACACACACTTGGAACATTTCATTTTCTAAGTTTTCTTCACAAAATACTAACAACCTTCCTACTTGTTCTTGACAAGTTCATCATTGATCATCATTTCCTTCATCAAACTTCTTCATTCTAAGGTGAGGAATCCCTTCCTAATCACCTTAGCTTCATTTATCATGCATTAATCTCCATGTTCATCAACTATTTCATGATTTTTCATTTCTAGATCTAGAACTTCAAATAATTCTAGAAAATTGTAGAAAAATCCTTTTAATGTGAAACCAATTTTTATGATCTTGTTATGTCTTCTACTTTCATCATCTAAGAACTTGTAAGCAAAAACACTTTCTTTCCTATTGTTCCTCTCAAGTCCGAAACTGTCATGAAAAATGGGTTTGATGATTTTGTTTCATTTTTGAAATCTAATACTTGATTTGAGCTCTCTAGTACCTATATGATGTAAATCCAAGAGCTTGAATCCAACTAAATTTCCTAGCCTATTTTTCTAATATAGGCCGAAACCCTAACCATTGGTGTTAGAGGATTTTATTTCAAATCTTAACTTGAAACCATTTTATCTAAGTTAGTTAGGACTTTAGTAGTTGGAATCCAAGGAATGAAGTTGAGAAAATAACCTTAGAGTTCATTAATGCATCATGGCCGAATTTAGCATTAAGTAGTCATAGATGGATTTTTGTCTAATGTTTGTATTAACTTGGTTGAAGGATAATTGTAGTGTACGAACAAAGGCCGAAACGTTCGTGATTTCGATATCGGTTAAGGTGGGGGAAAGAACCAATCTACCATCGGAAACGGATAAGTAGTATTTAAATTATAATAATTGTGTAGGGCAATCTAAACCCTACTAGTGGTCGAGTAATCGACAAGACCAAAATCACATTGGAAGCTTTTTTGTGAAACCAATGATGATTTGGGGATTATAGGTTTATCGCCGTTAGGATAATATTATGATATTCGAGGTTGATTGAATTTATTGATTGTTGAATTATGTTGTGATAAATTGTTTAGTATGATGTCTTGTGATACTTGAGTAGTTGATTGATAATGTAGTATGTATGATCTGCCTGGGATGATAAACTGTTTAGTTGATGTTAGGGCACGAGATGTGTGATTTAAGAGATGTATTTGGGTGAGTGAATTATGATGAATTAGTGATGCCTAGCCTTAGTGTATGGAAGAGATGAGATATTGAATGAGTATTGAGAATTGTGGTGAGATTCATTAATATAGATGCGTTGAGGTTCATGGCCGTGTGTGATGGAACACACGAGGTCGGGAAAGTCCTTAAGTCCCTGATGAATGGCACAACTACATGGGTTCTATCGCAGCACAACGGCATGAGTATGGGTTCTATCGCCGCACAACGGCATGAATAGTTTGGAACTACTGTACTGGTGTATGGGCACCAGGGCACTAACTTAATTACACCGGACCGATTGGACTACTGACTAATGACAGGAATATAGATGGCCAAGTTTGCATGAGAGTAAGGGTAGAGGAACCAGATAGTGGTTTAAGGTTGATTTGGAGTTTTGAGAGATGTTTGTGTTAATGGTTATTATATTTATATACTATGTCCATTTTTCCACCGTTGATGATAGAAATGTGTCTTATCCCCTATTTCTGTATTTGTATATGTTTTGCTTATGTGGATACGAGAAGATTTTACGGAAGATCCGGGTGATGACTATGTGGAGGAACCAGCTGAGGACTTCACCGAGGATTTTAATGTAGAGGAGTTGGACGGGACTCCTTATGAGCCAGACGCAGGAGGACGAGCTGTAGATGAAAGTAATAGAGTTTAAGTAAATAGGGCCAGTGAGTCTAGAACTATGTGTTTATGTTTTCGCAAATAAGGGTTTGTATAACGATGTACCTGCTAGGGATCTTATTGAGAGAATGCCCTAGACAGTGTTTTGGTATTGTATTTAAGTGTGTATTTATAATATGACTTTGATGTTAGCTTTCATTATTGGTCAAATTTTAATTCCTTCGCATTTTCGATTTATAATCAATGTTAATAACACGAGGAATCTAAATAAATAACTAATGGCACAAGGGGCACAGCGGGGTGTCTTAGTGATACCCATTGGGAAGACCATGGTGGTCAATCCCACTCCCCGCAGAAGTATCGGATGAAGACGCTACTGGCCCATCTTCTGGTGAATCATCGTCGTCATCAAGGGGAATGTGCTCGGGTACATCCTCAACGTGCTCCTCCGGATCTATAATCATCCCCTCTGGAGGTGATGCCGGTGCTACCTCAGCTAATGGCTGCACCTCAAGCACCTCATGATCAACCAAATGATGCAGTAGGAACCATATCGGAGGTAGGGATACCTCTATGGTCTCTACAGTCCGAATCTCATGTTGTGGTCCAGTCGCTAAAGTGCCCTCTATGGTATGTATACCCCCGGTATAAGTCGCACTGTGGGCTCCAGGGTTAATAACCCACGCATCGATGTCGTCCGCGTCCTCAAAGCGGAGGGAACAAACCCCCGTGTGTGCCAGTGGTATCGCCGGATCCATCTATAGTTAGATAATAAGGTCCGCCATACAGAAAAGAGACCAACAATAAAACATGCAAGGGTGAGAACCAATATATGGATTTTAAAACGATAACCACATGTACGACTCTCAAATACCACTTAACAAGAATATTCAAAGATAAACAATATATTTATCAAAGGGATTCATACCCGGCAATCGTAATCATTTTAAAAAAAACTATGGCACTTCAATACTCATCAACTAACTTTGATACCTAATCTCCGGAGCTCTAACCAACCAATAAATGAGCTGATCAGGCTCCAATTACCGTATAAAGCAGACCCAATGCCAATAAGGCAGAGTTCAAATTAACCATATCACTGTCCAAAACGAGGCACAGTGAGTACTACTCATAGTATATGGTTTCTTGTTCATATGTCTACCAAGGCACAGTGATGCAAACTGCATGAATACTTGCCATCAAGTATCCAAGTCCTATGCAAAGGCACGTCTGCCCAAAAATGTATGTAAAACGTTTTGTTCTCGTAGTTTTCTTTGTGTTCAATCTTTCCATGTCAGAGTTAAAAGTCTCACGACCAAATCACCATTTTAAACTTTCAAGTTTAATACCTCATTCCAAAATAATTGACTCCAAGTCAAAAGTGTGCAAATCACAAAATCTAAACCGATGCACCAGTCGTAGATACATAGATTTTAGTGCACAAAACCATTACCCATTTTATAGGACATCCAGTCCATAACTTCACCTTTCGGACCCCGGGCCCATATCATAGAACACTAGACCCGACGTCTCGGTAGCTAGGTTCGTTTTCAACTTTAAAGTATTTTCGTTCCGTGAAACACAAAACAAAACCAAAGTTTTCCTCAACTTATCTAAGTTGACGGAAATACCACCATTGTTTACCGAAAATCCTTTTACGTTGGAAATTCATTTTGTAAAATCATTCAAAATCGCTTAAACTCATTTTCGTTCAAAATCAATACTTTGAATCTAGAAACATAGTTTTAGACAACTGCTCGGTGTTACTCAATATTACCCTTTTTAAGAATACTTTTGTAAACGTTGACGGAATTGTCCGTCGTTTGATTTTTTAAAACGTTTGAAGTCCAAAACAAGACTCTTCTAGTAAAATAATTTTTCCAACACTGTAATAAAATTATTTTTAAAAATGATTTTATTAAAACACAATTTTATAATATTTATAATTTTCTTATGTGAAAATTAGCAGTGCTGAAATATTTGCACGGTTACACCCTCACTATGACTCTTAGAACTCTCATTTACCGTTAAATCATTAAAATAATAATATTTTTCACTATTTCCCATTTTTCACCAAATAATTAATTAAGTAATATTATATTACTATTTCCACTAAATTAAACTCATTATTTCATAAAAAAGCTTTTAAATGCTTTTAACCTCGTATTTAATTAAGCTCTGACCACTGTCAGGCTTTCCAATCCACAATCCACATCAACAATAATCTCATGTCAATAATATAGCAATTTGCAATTAAAGACATGCCACAAAATATAACAAATAATTAAATGCAGATAATTAAACAATTAGCAGCGGATAATCAATAAGTAAATAATGCTAACTACGTAATAATTACATACACCAAATAATTAATACAGACACAAACAATTACACATGGCTACCGGAAAAAAACCCCTCAGGTAATCCCCTTACCTCTAAATGAATTTCCTTCGATTGAGAATTTGTCGTAATCCAAGTGTCGGTAACACGCGTACCCGATAAACTAGGTTATCCTTCAACAAATACAACAACCAATCAACAATAAAACAACTTGAAAACACCTAATCACCTACATGTTGGTTTCGGCCTAGGGCTGTTTTTGGGACCAAAAAATTCTAAAATTCTTAAATCAACACTTAAGATATAAGGAATAAAAACAATACTTCCAATCCTCCAAGAAATGAATTTCCGCCATGACCAACAAAATGGCCTAGAGACTTTCGTTTGATCAAATAGACATGGATTGAATACATATATAACTATAAGATTGAATCATTGAAGACTAGTTAAGAAAAAATGAACAAAATCATCCCCCCACCAAAAGTTAGGGTTCGGTCTCATAGGGTTCAATGGGTTAGAAATTTTTGTTTGATACAAGATCATAGATCTAGAATATAGAGATGATAATAAGATCATAGAAATTGGTTTCATACTCATTGGATTTTCCTATGATTTTCTATGAGTTTTTGAATCTAGAAACCCTAAGATGACATATTATGAACAAGGCTTCAAAATACAAAACTACTTGAAGAACATGATGTTAATCAAGGGAGAAGAGTATGGTATACCTCTTGGAATTGAGAAGTGGGCAAGAAATCTAACCCTTCCTTCACAAATCAAGCTTATGTAACTTAAGAGTTTTAAGTGAAAATGAACAAAGTTTGATGGAGAAGATGATCATGCCTTTTATAGAAGTGAAGATGGGCTCTTGGAGGGGCTTGGGCCGTGGGAATTGAAGGAGAAAGGGTCCAAGGCATAAAATTCTAGGGACAAAATAGTAATCTTGTACAATGGCAAACTTGTGATTAAAATCAACATTAAGGACACTATAGTAAAATCCCCCACAAAGCCATCATTACTAAGGGGAGTCATCTATATGACTCACCCCTTGTGAGTCATCTTGATTGACAATGTATTTATCTGCTAGCGGGTCCCAGAAATCCCGTATTAAGCTCCATTGTTCGCCCGATTTAATATAACGCCTAAATAATATATATTATTTCACTTTTTAGTGAAAAATTTCAAAATTCCCTAAGTTGTTGGAAATTCAATATAAAACCTAACCATTTCATTCATGAGTCAATATTAGGTCATTTGAGCAGACCCAATGCCAATAAGGCAGAGTTCAAATTAACCATATCACTATCCAAAACGAGGCACAGTGAGTACTACTCATAGTATATGGTTTCTTGTTCATATGTCCACCAAGGCACAGTGATGCAAACTGCATGAATACTTGCCATCAAGTATCCAAGTCCTATTGAAAGGCACGTCTGCCCAAAAATGTATGTAAAACGTTTTGTTCTCGTAGTTTTCTTTGTGTTCAATCTTTCCATGTCAGAGTTAAAAGTCTCACGACCAAATCACCATTTTAAACCTTCAAGTTTAATACCTCATTCCAAAATAATTGACTCCAAGTCAAAAGTGTACAAATCACAAAATCTAAACCGATGCACCAGTCGTAGATACATAGATTTTAGTGCACAAAACCATTACCCATTTTATAGGACATCCAGTCCATAACTTCACCTTTCGGACCCCGGGCCCATATCATAGAACACTAGACCCGACGTCTCGGTAGCTAGGTTCGTTTTCAACTTTAAAGTATTTTCGTTCCGTGAAACACAAAACAAAACCAAAGTTTTCCTCAACTTATCTAAGTTGACGGAAATACCACCATTGTTTACCGAAAATCCTTTTACGTTGGAAATTCATTTTGTAAAATCATTCAAAATCGCTTAAACTCATTTTCGTTCAAAATCAATACTTTGAATCTAGAAACATAGTTTTAGACAGACCGAGTTTCGTTCAAAATTCTTACTATCATTAAAACACAGACCGAGTTTCGTCTGAATTTTCGACCCAAAATTTAATCGTAACTCTCTACGGTAAAATAGAGTATGGATATGATCTTGGTTTATCCAAATCATGTTCTAAGTTTAAAAAAAAAAATATAAACATTTCTGTTTATTTTACCGATATAAAAACAGTAAACAGTGAAAAACCGGGTGTTACAGGGTTCACCCATGGTTTGGTGAACTGCCGGCGTTGGTGCTTATTGGCCAATGTGGATTTGTAACTCCGAAGTTGTCTTCCTGAGATAGATTGGATCCACATGCATAATGGAGTAGTGGAGTAGTGTTGCACCGCATAACATAACTTGATTGATTTATCACGATGACATGTATTCGTTATAACTATATGATGTATGTTATTATATGCTATGTTTATATGATGTATGCTCGTCTTGCTTCCTATCTCCATGCCGTTATGTTTCATATATATGTTCTTACTCCCCGTTTCTCTATTGTTGTTTTGACATGTATCTTTTATGTAGAGGACGGTGAGCAGCCAGTGGAGGAGTGACTCTGAGGAGCCGTAACTCTTAGTTAGGGATGTCAACGGGGCGGGGCGGGCACGGATATTGGTTACCCGCTACCCGCCCCGTTGGATAAAAAATCCACCTGTGCCCGCCCCGTATCCGCACGGGTACCCGCTTAACGGGTTCTTAACGGATTCGCGGATTTTCACGGGTATCCGCGGATATCCATGGATAGTTGTGAACAACAAACAAATCTGTTTTTAAATTCAAAAAAAAAAAACACATAAAACTTAAACAAACCACCACATTAATATCTTCTAGTATTTAACGAAATAGCACCTACAAATTAATACATCACACTTAAAATATCCATGAAACAACACAATAGATGAAAATAATCTAGGAAATGATACAAGGACTTTGAGAGTCTTCCAATACAATGGATTGTGCTCCACTAGACAAACAGATTTAATCAATTCCTAATTATGTTTCACCAACACCACCTTGACCACTTGGTTCCTGAAAGAAGAAAAAAAGCAATTGAATAAAAATTCAAGCAACCAACATAATTATGAAGTTTGAAATGAAATTTTAAAAAATATTTACTAACAACCTCGGTATCTGTATCTTCCAATATTGTATTCAATTCAATGTTGTCAATTTTCAATTTTGAAGAACCTGAAAAAGAAAAATAAGTTAATTAAAAGACATATAACAATGAATCAATAGAGATTTTTAGTTAAAACTAATAAACTTTATTACCTTTCACATCCGTCCATAACCAATCTTGGACACACATCATTGCCTCTAAAGTATCTGGAAGCAATCTACTACGATGAGGAGTAAGAAACCGACCACCAGTGCTAAATGAAGATTCAGAAGCAACAATTGAGATAGGGACTGCTAAGAAATCTCTTGCAATCAATTGCAATATTGGATATTTTAACCCATTAGCCTTCCACCAACCTAAGATGTCAAACTCTTCATTTACATCAGGCAACGATGGCTCCTCCAAATAATGGTCAAGTTCTGACTTAGTACTCGTTGTGGAATTAGTTTTTGACCTCTTATGCTTGGCAAAATCTGACCTCTAACCTTCTTTTCTTCCAACACCCACATCTACTTCATTTTGGTTTGGAGCTGTAGATGAAGTATCACTCTCCTTACCCTTGACTTTCATTTCATACTCTTTTACCATATCTTGGCAAATAGATTTTACCTTCTCAATTTCATCATCAGAATTCTCTCCATAAATTCGAGGAAAAAAATAATCCAACAAATCAACTTTGTACCTTGGATCTAACACAATGCCTACAGCCATCACCCCATTGATCTCACTCCAATACTTGTCAAATTTACCAATCATGGTTGCAGCCATTTGATGAATAACCAAATTAGGACAGCCAAGCCACTCAATCAATGCCAATTTAATTTCACATATTTTTGGAAAATAAACATTAGCAGTTGGATACAGAGTACCAGAAAACAATTGGGTAACATCATAAAATATTTCCAACTTTTGGCAAATTTCTTTTGCCATCCTCCAATCATTTTCACTAGGCAATGTTTTATATTGATGCTCACGTTGTGCCAATCGATCAAACACATCTTTATATTGTATGGCTACTTGAAGCATTAAAAATGTAGAATTCCACCTAGTTTTGCAATCAAGAATGAGCTTCTTACCATAAGAAATGTTCACTTGAGCACATGTCTCTATGAATTTCTCCTCTCTTTTGGGTGTTGTTGTCCAAAAATTAACACTATCTCTAACACTATCAATAGCATCAGAGATTATGGACAAGCCATCTTTCACAATTAAGTTTAGGATATGAGCACAACATCGCATGTGAAACAATTGACCACCCAAAACAAGAGACCTAGGTGAAATCTTATCTAAAATGCGTTCAATCATAGCATCATTCGTAGAGCAATTATCAACAGTCAAAGTGGATAACTTCCTATCTAGATTCCAATCCATCAAGCATTCAAGCAAGACATCAGCAAGAATTTTAGCAGTATGAGGTGCAGGCACATAAATGAACCTAACAATCAAACAAATATTTCAATAATAATATCACCAACAACATAACAAAAATAATAAGAATTGTCACAATGTCAAAATAGTTTAGTGTTGTTACCTAACAAGTCGACTTTGTAGGGTCCATGAATCATCAATAAAGTGAGCCGTGACAGTCATATAACCTCTGTTTTGATGACTAGCAGTCCACATATCAGTAGTTATTGCAATACGACTTTGATTCTTTGACAACGACTTCATCATACTCTCTTTCTCATCCTTATACAATTTCATGATGTCACTCCTAACAGTGTTGCGAGAAATCCCTTGAAATAATGGTTGCATAGCATCACAAAATTCTTTGAAACCTATGTGATCAACCATCTTCATAGGGTACTCATGAAGAACTATCATCTTTGCAAGTGCTCGCCTTGCTGTTTCTTGATTAAACGCATAATTACCAACCACTACTGTTTCACCTCCAATTTTCTCAGTTTTGATAAACGCTTGCCTTATATCTCTAGTTGTTCGAAGTTTGCAAGTTTTGAAATGATTACGCAAGTGTGATGTTCCTTGCTTTGGGTCACCCAAAAGTTTTGAGCTACAATATTTGCAAACGGCTTTCAACTGTCCATTAATCATTTGCTGTGAAAAATGATTCCAAACATCTGAGGTTTTCTTCCTTTGAAGTGAGCCAGCTTGACTTGGAATTGAGCCAGCTTGACTTGGAATTGAGCTCTCAGCTTGACGTGGAGTTGAATCAGACTCAACATTCATAGAACTAGCATTACCCACATTTGATTCCTCCACATTAGCTGGAACTTGCAGTTGCTCATGCACATCTTCCATAGGAGTTGAGGTTTGTTCAGTAGACATTCTACAAACAAGAACACAACTGAATCTGTAAATTTAAACAGAACTAGATTTTTGATACACTAGTTTTCTACCATTAAGAATCAAAGAAAACCCAAACCATAGACTATCAAAGAAAACCCTATTAGTCTATTACAGAGCATCCATTCAAGCAACTCAGAAAATCATTATTCCAAAACCTAGAACTGTCACCGTGGCCGTGGCCGTGGCCGGCGAGGTGCCACGCGGTGGCTGTGGAACGAAGCCACGCAGTGGCTGTGGCCGGCGAGGTGCGGCGCAAGCCACGCGGTGGCTGTGGATCGAAGCCACGCGGTGGCTGTGGAACTAGGCCACGCCGCCCACGTGGTGCCGGTGGCTGTGGCCGGCGAGGTGCGGCCAAGCAGTGGCTGTGGTCTGTGCCTCTGTGGAACCAAGCCACGCGGTGGCTGAGAAGCGAAAACGAAAGAGGGAAAAGGGAGAAGAGGGAACTTACCGTGAGGGAGGGTGGCGCGGCAGCGGCGTTTCTGGGCGGAGTCCGGCGATCTGCGGCGCAAGGTTGAATACCGACTATGGTGAGTGAGTTGCGGCGCAGTGAGAAGTGAGTGAGAGTGAGAGTTTGAATCTGATAGAGTGTCTGTGACTGTGTGTGAGTGTGATGATGTGAAGTACTAGGGTTTTTTTAAGGGTATTTAGGTAATATCCCTACGGGTGCGGGTATCCGCGGGCACGGGTAGCATCATACCCGCACCCGCCCGTTTATTAACGGATAATGGAAAAAATCCGCCAAGCTTAACCCGTGGGTATCCGTTTAGCAACCCGCCCCGTACCCGTAGCGGATTTTACCCGCGGGTATCCGCGGGTACGGGTAAAATTGACATCCCTACTCTTAGTTAGGATTTCCCAGTTTCAGTTTTTAGTTGTAGTTGTTTATCCGTGATATTTTTTCCTGATTGGTTATACCAGCTCTGTATGTGACATCGGGGTTGGGTTTCTTTTATTGTTATGTTTTCATTTGTAAACTTGTTTTCTTTTATTTTCTGCGTTGTTGAGACCTTGTTCATGTGGTACCTTTTCTACCCATGGATATTTATTATTTTAATGAATGCATGTTTTAATTTTATTTAATTTCTTATATATATATATATATATATATATATATATGCCTTATAGGGTTTAGGTCGCCCAACACCATTATTATAAGTATACTACTTAGCCGCTTCCGACGATAGGTGGCTTCTTTCTCCCACCTGAGGTATGTGTAGCTAGCTCTAGGACCATGAAACGGATACTCTCCTCCCTCTTAGGTTGCTGCCACACACTGTTCAAGCACCCTTGATGCTTTGAAAATTCACCTAAAACCATGTACACATAGCATACGTCATGGGTAACCCTAATACGAAGACGGAACGTAAAACAGATAAACGAGCTATGAGAAAACCTCAATACCACAACCGACGACATGTCGACATAAAAAGAGCAAGCTTACCTTAGCCCTAGCAAGAAAAGAAAGGTAGGGTTAAGAAGTAGACGTCGCCACGAACACGCTGATGTAGTTGGAATCGCGATAGGACGAACGATTGGATCACAGTTGGTTCAAACTTATTTTTTTCTCATTTCTCCTGCTAGCACTCGAGTGTGGAGTTGTCTAGCGTCTAAGCGTCCGGGAGCTCGAGCGCCAAGGAGGCCACGATCGAGCGTTAACCAAAGTTAACAACTTAGCGTCGAAGAAACGTCACCACGTGTCTCACCCTATGCCCTTGACACCTGGCTGGGACCTTTGGGCGCTCAAGCGCTGGCATACCCATGCTTGAGCGTGCCAGCCTGCCCAAAACCCTAATTTTACGTACTCGTTTCAATTCAAGGTCGATCGATCGCGTAGTTTTCAAACAAGCTTCAAAACACATAAGCATACATCTTAAGCACTTAAACAAGGTCTTACAACATGGATGTTACATGACCCATATAGTGTCTACAAGAAAGCAATTCTGTTCTCCTGACGCGTATATTATTAACCCGTCTAGCTTATCTAATGGATCACAACTCAGCATCAAGCAAGGAAGAATGAGTCTATCAATCCTTAGAACACTCGTCCATTGAAGCTGACGTGGCCCATGAAGTTTTGTCTTAGGTTGAATTCAAGGAAGCTTCATAAGTCTACACTCTTCTGAAGACCAAGTCACTTGTATGAAGACTAAGACCACACCCATCTAATTTCAAGCGTCCGTACAAACAGTCAAAGTCAACAAAATCATTTCAAGGACTTTATATCTGAAGATTCCAAGCTTTGAAGACCCATAGACAAAACAAATGTGAAGAACGAAAGAAAATATTCCTTCGAGACTTTAACGAATTTACATGCTACCTCCCTGTGTAAGTCAACCATGCTTTTCACTCTTTTAAGTACAACGAAAAGTACTTTATGAAGCTGAGCTTGAGTGTTGCACTAAACAGGAAATACTCTCTTATGAAAGTACAAAAGACCTATTGTTGCACCTCTGATACATTTGCTCTTCATTTTTAAAGTGAATTTTGGTCTGCTATGTTAAAGCTCAACGTTTTCAAACATTAAATGCTGCTTAAAACGACTCTTTGACATTAATGACAACTGAGTACTTCAAATCCAAAGAAACCACTTTCTGAAGAATATCTAACAGATTAAATTGATTGAAGGTTATAAATAGAGAAGACCATAAATGAAGAAGACACTTAACATTAACTCAAGTGCTTTTATTCTGCTCAATTAAATCGCGAAAATAAGTGATGATGTATGGACATAAGTAACCAACGGAACGGTAGGTTGCCGAATCAGAATAAAACTGATTTGCATTACTCTTCCACCTATCTCTTTATATTTGTTCTTGATATTTTGATAATTGTTATTTGTGGGTGCGCAAAGTTTAAATTGAGAAAACAAATTAAATTGAAAATTTTGTAGACTCATTTCATACCTTCCCTCTTGATCTCTGAAAAATATTAATTTAAAAGTTTCCTGGAAATCAAATTTAAAATATTTCTCAAACACTAAATTAACGATCAGAATGTTTATCAGACGCTGTGAGTATTTATGCTTTGTTTGTTACGATAGAATTAAAGAAGAAAGAGTTAAAAAAGAGAGTAAGAGGAGAAATGCACCATTTCTCCCGTTTGGTGTGCGAAGAGATCGGACGGAGATTATAAAAATAAGTGGGGTCCTTTTCTCCCCCACTTGAGCGAAGAAAGTAGGAGGCAGCATGCTTAATTTTTTATGATTCCAATTTTATCCCTGTTTCTTTTCACATATCATTGCTCCATGGACACTGACTTTGTAAAATATGTTTTTAAATTTGAGGGGTATTATTGTCTTCACAAAATAATATTATTTCTTTCTTCCCACTTTTCTATCCAACCAAACAAAGTGAGAAGGAAAGAAATATTTATTTTTCTTCTCATTCTATTCTTTTTCTCTCATACCAAACAATACTCATAATCCACTTTATTTCTCATCTCTTTCTCTCTTCTTACTTTCTCTCATGAACAAAAAATAATGTTAATCCGAATCCTTATTTCATTTCATCATATTAAGGGGGGTATATTGGATTGAGATTTTAAAAGATTATTTTGGAATAAAAAAGTCCAGTGGATTTTAAAAGACTATCAGGAATTTCATGATTTTATAAGATTTTTTTTTTTTAAGACTTTTATGATCAAGATTTTGTAGGTGAGATTTTAAAGGATTTATATCATAGGAATTTATAAGATTTCAAAAGACTTCATGGACTTATAAGATTTGAAAGGACTAATTTTTAGCAAACACTCAAAGTTATAAGAGTTGATAAAAAAGATAAAAAAAAATACAATGATAATTTTTTAATAAAGAAAATTAAAATCCAAATAAAAATCCAATCAATTTGGTGTAGTTTCATGTCCTCCTAAGTAACATTTCTCTACATATATAAAGCTATGTTAGCCCTCCAGGCATTAGCATCTTCTCGTTCCTGCTCTTGGGTTTGAACAATAGGTTCAAAATTATTGTCTTCATTAACTTGTAATACGGAAGATGAAGATTCTTCTGTTGGTTCGATTGCAAATTCATCAGAACGACATTCTTTGCGAAGAAAGTTATATAGTGCTGCACATGCTAACACAAGTTTTGCTTGTGTCTTAAATGGAAATGGAGGTGCTGACTTAAAAATTGTGAACCTCGATTTAAAAGAAAAGCCCTACAAATAAATAGATAAATGCATACGTAAAAACAAATTCTATAGAAGAAGCTGAACAAAAATGCATACATAGTGAAGAGCAACGAGAAGAATGGCTACAGGAAGAACAGGAAGAAATAGGATTCATGAACGTGTAGAAAAAGTCTGAGGGGTTGAGGTGGGATTTTGAGATAGGGTTACTATTTATATTTTTCTCTAAAAAGTTTCATAAAATCCATCCTAAAGAATAATCCATTGAAATCATGAACTTTTGAATACCATCAGACTTTTTATTATTTGTAAGAAATCTTGGTTGAATGCCTTCAGATTTGGATTCCTTGTTTAAAAAATCTTGAAAGTCTTGATTGAATATCACAATACTTTTTTAGACTACTTTAAAATCTTAGGTTAAAGTAATCTTTTGGTCCCTATACGTGACACTGATTTTCAATTTGGTCCCTATATGTAAAAAATTATTAATTTGGTCCCTATACGTGACACTGGTTTTCAATTTGGTCCTCACCGCTAATTGGTTCTATATAAGAGGACCAAATTGCAAATTATTGTCACATGTAGGGACCAATTCAACAAAAAAAATTTGAAACCGGTCCCTACATATGACAATTATTTTCAATTTGGTCCTTACATATGATAATAATTTACAATTTGGTCCCTCTTATATAGGGACCAATTAGTGGTAAGGACCAAATTGAAAACCAATGTCACATATAGGGACTAAATCAATAACTTTTTACTTATAGGGACTAAATTGAAAATCAGTATCACATATAGACTAAAGAATTACTTTAACCAAAATCTTAATTGAATACCTCCTTACTTTTTTATCATAAAAAAATCTTTTAAAAGCATGATTCATTATAACCCACTATAAAACCCGACAACCCCGTGTTTAAACAAAAAAAAAAAAAAAAAACTTACCACGCGACCACATTTTGCGGCCATGGCTTCGCTCCCATGTCTCTGCCCAACTCAGCTTCCACTTCTTCATCGTTGTTATGCGCTTCCCACCATGCCCAGCCGCTGCCACTATCATCCCTCCTCGCTCGACCGGGTTCTCTCCTCCTCTTACTGCCCCAGGCTTCCTCCCACCGCTCCTCCGCGAGCGGTGGCCAAGATTGGCTTTTCGCCCGCACAAGATGAAGTAGCTTCTTGTAAGTTCTTCGCTTCATCGAACCCTATATCACCAATTCACCACTTTTCTCTATCGCTTTTACTCAAAGTTTACACCTTAAGCTGTTTCTAATAACGAAAGGAAAAATGATTTAATTACACTCCCTCTCATTCTATGATACTCTCTTAGTTTAATTTCAATCACTACTGCTTCTGGGATTGTTTCAAAATTTACACTCTCCTTTTCACATGGAGGTCAATATAATTTTAGTCATACCCTCTTTTCAGTAGAGACAAGTGTAATGAAAGTAATTTCCAGAATATGATAGGTGCTGAGTTTAATTAATCTAACCTCAAGCAAGGTCATTATAATTTCCTAACGAATTTTTTTTTTTTTGTTTTTTGTTTTTGAAGCTGGTGATCTTGAATTTGAGGCGCCTCTGAAAATTGTAGAATATCCAGATCCGAAACTGAGGGTAAAAAATAAGCGCATAGTTACTTTTGATGATAATCTGAAGAACCTTGTCCATGAAATGTTTGACGTAATGTACAAGTAAGCTTTTTCAATGTTCAAAGTGTTAATTTATCTTCCCTTTGCCTGTTGGCTTTGTTTGCTTTAATAGAGTAGAATTAAGGTTTTGTTTTTCCTGTTCTTTAGAATCATTATTAAATTTGGTTCCAGCAATTTGTGTACCTAGAACAAATCATTCACCATTAAGGACTATTGGGAAAAACCCAAGTCCCACATTGACTAGATAGTCTCTAATGAGAGCTTATAAGTAGAGGGCAATCCTCATCCTATGAGCTAGCTTTTGGGATTGAGTTAGGCCCAAAATCTAATATGGTATTAGAGCTATCCTAGATCCATTGTTGGGCCACCCACCATGTTATCCACGCACCAAGCCCAATAGTGCCAGGCGTGAGGGGGTGTATTGGGAAAAACCCAAGTCCCACATTGACTAGAGATAGTCTCTAATGAGAGCTTATAAGTAGAGGGCAATCCTCATTCTATGAGCTAGCTTTTGGGATTGAGTTAGGCCTAAAATCTAATAAGGACTAATAACATGGTTACACTTTTAAGTACCTGTTTGTTTTAGTGTTGGGAAGCATTGAACGCACGTTGGATGGAAGCAAAGCTTGGGAAGCTTTGGATAAAAGTGCCTCGAAATTCGTGTTTTTCTGTTTGGGTGTGAAAAAAATCCTAAACAAACATATCATAACTAGTGACCTCTGTTCATTATCTTGACTCTGATTCCAAGTGAGATTCTTATAGTGAGTGACGAGAGTAAAATGAGAGATAGAGAGAGAGAGTGAGAAAGAGAAGGTTCGAGAATCTTAGATCTGAAATGTATTATTCTGATCTCCCATCGATACAAGAGGAGAAAGCTATTTATATAGCTTCTGTTCTAACTGACGGGTAACTGCCTCAAGATGTAATCTGCTGAGGTCGGTTGTACAGTATATTCTATACTTTAACAATTGTTATGACTTAAGCCCATAAGGAGAGCTCAACCCAAAAGACTAGTCCATTAGGTAGGAGAGCCTCATGGCTTAAGTACCACATTGAGCATCTTATCTACTCAATGTGGGATTCATAACACTATCTTAATTTAAAATTTAAAAATAGGTAATTTTAAAAGGACAAGAAGCAAGGACATAGAATAAAGTTACTGAAAAATAGAATTGCTGATACTGAAAATTAGGGTTCAGTCACATATTGAATTTTTGTAAGTGTCAAATAGAAATAATAAAATTGTAAAGAGTCATCTTGAACTCTCTTAAATGCATTCTATATGCCCAAAATATAAAATATAGGCACTCGGTCTGTATTCCTACCATGTTCCATCTAATAGAATCTACTAACAAAAACTAAATAATTCAAATAGAAAGATGGTTTTGATCATTTGATGAAAAAATACAGATTAAGAATATGGTTAAAGCCAGATGCATTTGTGCTATGCTCAACCTCAGTTTATAATTACATGTTGCAACATACATCTAGCCTTTAAACAGATTCAGTCAATCAACTACTAAAAGTGCACAGTCATGTCAAGGTCTTCAAAAATTCATTTATGTGGCCCATACGTCTTGATTTTCATTATAAAATGGGTCCCTAACTGGGCATGCATTAATCATTAACTTGTGCATGATTGGGGGTCCACACAGAAACAGATTCAACATAAGTAAAAAAAAAAAAAAAAAAACTTTGGCCCTTGGCCCTAAACTAACACATCCTAAACAGAAACAACAAAGATATGGTCCTAGAGACCACCTACAACTACTAACAACTAAAGTTCAAAATACTGGGAATGATGGAGGGCAGAAAGTAAAGCGCATCCTTATGAGGTGCTGCAGCCTACATTGGCTGGCTCAGGCACTTGGGTTCCTGATGCGGCTGCTCCTCCTTTTGCCCCCACCCTTTGTGATGGACAACTTCTTGCTTGGGGTAGGGGCCTCCACACCAGTTATCTGCACCTCTTCTTCTTCAAGCTCCTCCTCATCTTGCTCTTCTTCATCATCTTCTGCCAGCTCTTCCTCCTCTTACAGATCCTCTTTGGATGCTGCAACATCCACCTGCTTACCCTTGCCTTTAGCATCTGAGGGTCGGTTCACCTTAGCCTTCTTTGATGGAGGAGGATTCGGTGAGTCCTTCTCTTCTTCAGATGAAGCATATTCAGCGGCTATCTTTCCAATGAAATCCTCCCTAGAAACCTTTGTTTTGAAACGTTTTGGTTTCTGGGAGGACATAGGAGTTGGAGCTTTGGCAGACTGGACTTTAGGGTTTTTCTATCTCTCAGCTTCTTCTTCTCTTGCTTTGTCAATGCCCGCTTGA
Source organism: Echinosophora koreensis (assembly GCA_035048595.1). Classification (NCBI taxonomy): domain Eukaryota; kingdom Viridiplantae; phylum Streptophyta; class Magnoliopsida; order Fabales; family Fabaceae; genus Echinosophora; species Echinosophora koreensis. Next base: position 900,381 of record JAPCYP010000068.1, read on the forward strand.
TCCTGCTGGAGGCTTTCCTCAACTTGCTTCTGTTTGCTCAGGGTGGCAGTGGCTAAAGCTTGTTGCTTGGAGGGTGGGATTTCCAGCCAGGCAGGGTCACTGGAACTGCTATTGACAGGGGTGGTGTTGATGTTGATGTTTGGAGGGGCAGGATGGGTCTCTTCAGGGGCTTTTTCTTTGTGGTGGTAGAAGTTCCCTAGGGAATAGGGGTATTGGGGTGGCTTTATGGAGATTGTTGAGGTCAAATGTCCTCTTCTGCCACTGGAACTATTGGTAGGAGAACTCCTAGAATAACTGCTCTTTCTGCATGTGGTGCTGCAACATAGTACTCAGGACATCCAGTTTATGCTCCAGCATTTCTGAGCGATTGTAGACAGTGAATCAATACCTGAAAATCAGTGCATGTTAATTTGTGTAAATATTTGCACCAATTGCTTTATATATGGAAAATGGATTTGCACGAAAGTACCATTTGCATAAAAATATACTATAGTATGGATGCTCCTTGTGGCCAAGTCCAAATTGATGCTTTAGCAGGGATTAGTCCCACACCCAAGGGTGTGAGAACTGAGAACACCCCATGGTCTTATAAAAATAAAATTATTATTGTAAGGACATAACATAGTTTGATTTGAAAAAAATAAAAACATGAAATATATTTTAAATTATATAAATATATTGTAATTCAAATAAAATTGAGGGATATTTCTGGAAAGCCAGAGGTTTCTGCAATCCATGCTTTTATATTTATATAGAGAATAAAAGGTTAGGACTTGGGTGTCTCAGTGAAACCAATATGTTTTATCGTGTTCAAAATGAATTACTAATAAAATCTAGCATAGGTTTACTGGAATTAGGTACTTATAAGGAATCCTTGCAATTTACTGGAATGTTAACAATATTGGTTGCCTTCCTTTTCCGCAGAACCGATGGTATTGGTCTCTCAGCACCCCAAGTAGGAATTAATGTTCAACTTATGGTGTTCAATCCAGTGGGTGAACGTGGTGAAGGAGAGGAAATTGTTCTTGTGAACCCAAGAGTTAGCAAATACTCAAAGAAACTTTCACTCTTTAATGAAGGGTGCTTATCTTTCCCTGGAATTTATGCTGATGTGAAGGTATCAAACAGAATTTATTTTCTTTTATTGCATTTTTTTGACATTAGCTTTCCTATTATGCTAGTTAGCCACTTTTAGGCTTTACTCAATATGAAATGTTTTTCTCGCACATGCATGTAAAGGCTATGGTAAGTATGAGAAACCAAGCTAGGGTTCGTAAGAGAGACAGAAGAGAGAGGAGAGTAACTGAATTAGAGTGAATATTCTTGATTCATTGAATTGAATTAGAATCGGTTACACAAAATACATTTATAGGGAGAATTGGAGAGTGTTCTAGAACACCTCTCTGTAACCGCTTAGCTAGCTGAGTCAGCAAGGGGCTGATCAGCTGTGACTGAATGTAGAGTATACTCTAACACACCCCCTTATAAATTGAGGGTGGGTTTACAAGATTCCTAGCAGACTGAGTATTTGTCCATTACACCAAGATTCTTCCTTAGTTCTTCAAACCTCAACTTACATAGGGGTTTGGTAAGTAAGTCTGCCACTTGATCAATTCCTGGGAGATGACAGACTTGGAGAGTCTTGTTAATCACCTTTTCTTGGACAAAAAATAAATCTAACTCCATGTGTTTTGTCCTAGAGTGAATAACCGGATTATGGGACAAGGATACTGTGGACAAATTGTCACAGCAGACCACAGGGAGCTCTGTTGCAACCTGCAATTCTCTGAGCAGCGACTGTACCCAAATTACTTCAGAGGTTGTGGCTGCTAGGCTCTTGTACTCTGCCTCGGTACTGGATCTAGCCACTAGTGACTGTTTCCTAGACCACCAGGAAACCAGATTTGGTCCAAAATAAACACAGGACCCTGACATTGACCTTCTGTCATCAAGATCTGCTCCCCAATCTGCATCACTAAAGGCTTGCAAGGAAAAGGGTTTGCTTGCCATAGCTGGTCTGAGAAGGAGTCCATAAGAAACCGTACCCTATAGATACCTTAGGATCCTTTTTACTGCCTTCCAATGCTCTTCTAATGGTTGAGCCAAAAACTGATAGACTTTACTCACACTGTATGAAATTTCTGGTCTAGTAATTGTTGCATACTGCAGTGCACCAACTACTGACCTTTAAAGAGTGGGATCATCCATATAATTGGCTCCATATTTAGTGAGCTTGCAGTTACTGACCATAGGAGTAGGAAGGCTCTTAGCATCTTCCATTTTTGCCTTAGAAAGGAGATCTTTAATGTACTTTGACTGAGATAGAAGCAGGGAACCTGAGGGCAACCTCTTAATTTCAATACCCAGAAAATAGTCCGAATCTCCTAGTTGTTTCAGAGCAAACTCTGCATTTGGTTTACTAATCAATGCTGTGACTCTTTGAGAAGATGAACCAGTAATAATGATGTCGTCCACATAGACCAAGACATAAGTATTGTGACCTTCTCTAGTGTGAATGAAGAGTGAAGGATCACAACATTTACTGGTTTTAAAGCCAAACTGAAGTAAAGTTTTAGTAAGGAGCTCAAACCAGGCTTGGGGAGCCTGTTTTAGTCCATAGATGGCCTTTTTAAGGCGACAAACTTGAGAGGGCTGACCACTGACAAAACCAAAAGGCTGGTCCATATAGGCCTCTTCCTCAAGAAGGCCATTTAGGAACGCATTATTAACATCTAGCTGCTGAATAGGCCAATTATAGGTTACTGCCAAAGTGAGAATGATCTGGATGGTGACAGGTTTCACAACCGGGGAAAAAGTCTCAGTATAGTCTCGGCCTAGCTTTTGATGGAACACTTTTGCAACCAAATGAGCCTTGTATTTGTTGATGGTACCATTAGGATTTTCTTTTATTATAAAGACCCACTTGCAACCAATTGATTGTCTCCCAGGTGGCAGATCAACCAGGGTCCAGGTACCATTAGCAATCAGTGAAACCTGAATGTAGAGAGGGTAGAAGTGGAGACTCAGTAGCTAAAGGATTGTAATCAGCATGTGCAGAGATGGGACTGTGACCAAAAGTGTGACCAGACTGAGAGTTGTGAACAGAATGAGACATATTAGGTGAGGAAAATTCATGTGAAGATCAAGCTGGAGTGACACTAGGCTGCTGTACAACAGTAAGTGGCATAGGGCATGTAGTTTGAGTGGAAATGGGCTGTGAACTGGGTGATGAAGCTGCTGATTTAGACTCGGCAAAAGGGGATTTGAGTTCATTAAATTGAACATCTTTGGATATGTACAATCTCCCATCTTTAGAAAGACATCTATACCCTTTGTGAGAGGAGGAATAACCAAGGAAAGTACATTCACAAGTACGAAAATCTAGTTTTTGTTTATTGTAGGGATGCAAACAAGGATAGCATGCACAGCCAAAGACACGGAGAAAGAGATAATCAGGTGCTGATTTGTAGAGAATAGAGTAAGATGACTGATTTTGGAGAACTGGGTTGGGGAGTCTGTTAATTAAGAAAACTGCAGCAGAGAAAGCATGATCCTAATACTTCATAGGAAGAGAAGCTTGGGCTAACAAAGTGAGACCAGTTTCTACTATGTGGCGATGTTTTCGTTCAACAGTACTATTTTGGTGATGTGTGTGTGGGCAAATGACCCTGTGGACAATTCCAAGGTCAGAAAGTAACTTAGTGAAGGGTCTAAACTCCTCAACAACACCCGCCCCTCCCCCCCCCCCCCCGGCCCGAATCAGTCTGGACAGCAAGAATCTCTGATAGGTACCAGGATTTAAAGAGCAGAAAATAAGAAATCAGTGCTGTATTGTTACTATCCAAGCCTGTAATTAAGACTACAGTGCTGGAAAAAAAGAAGAAAAGATAGGAAGAAGATACAGGGTAATAGGCAAATTAGAGAGTGCCTAATTCTCTCCCAAGTCCAATCCAATTCTAGCCTTATCCATTCTACCCTCCTCTCCTCATGTTATACCCTCTCTTATGACCTTAGCACATGCACATTCCACCCCCTCACTCTGCCAGCTAGGCAGAGTTAGTTACAACATTCTCTCCATTGCTCTGATCAGGTGCATTGCACCTCTTGGGTATCCTCAAATAGACTTTAGTGGGCCTTGGGTCCGTATCAACTCTTCCCCCTTCGAAATCCACCTTGTCCTCAAGGTGAATGTACAAGAAGTAACCAGCAAAAAGTTTTCCTCCAGGATCCCACTGCTGGAAATACAAGGACCAACTTATGCAGGAAGCATAGTAGTTTTCTCCTGGATCCCATTGCTTGAAACATGTTGACCCAGCTATACATGAAACATGAGAACTTCCTCCTGGGTCAAATGCTCTGTTTTTGGTGTCATTTTTGGCCAAAAAACAGAGTGTGATTGCTTCCTTGAGACCAATGCCAATATGGTTTGTCTCTATCATAATTTCTTCTGCAATGTGTGGGTGTATTCCCACCTTGTTGGCAACCTGTGCCTTGGTCATTTCATACGCCAATGCAACAATAATACCCATCATAGTTTGAAGTGCATCAACCTCATAGATAGATGCTCCAAGCAATCTCTCTCTCCTATCATCAACAAGCAGCTCTATAAAAGTTTCCTCTAGTAGTCCATAGATGATCATTTTCATAGGATCGAAAGTTGATGTTAAAACCAACGGATCAGCATCTGTTTGCTTTATTGCCTCCTCATCGTTGAGACCAAATCCATAAAGTGGTATATCACCCTTCAACCTACCACCTGCATCAAGTTGGCAAGTAACAAAATTTCCCCTTTCTTCATTTAGTTGGGTTCGGTTCACTACTTCAATTCCACTGCAACACTTTCCTCTATCATACACAAACTCAAGCCAACCATGAAATGTAGAAGCCCAGACTAAGTCCTCATTTTTTGTAGCAGTGATGGTTTGTTTCTTACCTTCCTTTAAAGCCCACATCTGTTTTTCACTAAGTTGGCCCATTGTTTTATTTTCAAACACTTGCTGAGACCCATTAGCATATTTTAGGTGATACCTTGGTCGTTCTTCAGCAGAAATTCCTTTAAAGGAACACTTTTGGGCCTGGCCCATTAGTTGAAAATTTTGACCCACCTTCTCCACTTCTGCCCTAGCCCCCTTCTCTCTCTCCCCAGCTCTGGTTATCTCCGCAAACAGCTTGACAACAGCTGCGATGAATGACCTATCCTCCGCCGTGATGAATGACCCACCCACCTCCATGTACACGGCTAGATACGGCGGCGGCGGCTCTCCCTCCCCCACGGCTCTACTGGTCCGAGGTTGCCATGCAATCGTCCTCTCCGCCATTGCCTTAATCGTGAGAGACCCATCCACCTCCACGTGCCCACCCAGATCCGTCGGCTCCGGCGGCGGTTCCTGCAGTGGAAGCTTTGCCGACCCATGTGGATCCTCAATCTCGGTCACTGTTGATGACCCATTCCCTTCCATGGAAGAGTCCGAGTTTGACGATTCAGGCAGTTCCGGTGGCGGTTTCTTGACCCGATGGGTGAACTACGGTGGTTCTCAGCCACTTCTTCCTCCGTTTCCGCCATCATCTCGGAAAGATCCGAGACCTCACCACCGTGATCTTCCACCTCAATCTCCTCCGTATCCTTCTTCTCTTCTGTAAACTCCGGTTCCACCCATTCCGGTTCATCTTCTTCATCCTCATCGGAATACGGCAGAACGTCACGGTACTCCGGCTTAAAATGCCAGAGTAGTGCAACCATGAATGTCAGCCAACTCGCCTGTGGGTGGCGTCGACCCCACCAGCTCCACCATTTAAGAGCAGCACCTCGTAGCACCGGCACAGCCTCCGTCAATCTCTCCTCCTCTGTTGTTCCCCTCTCCTGGAAGTACTTCTCAAGACGAATCACCCACCCGTAGGCGTCTTCTTCTCCGTCGAATACTGGGGTTTCGAGCTTCCTTCCTCCTAAATTGTAAGAAGGAGGGCGACTCCCTTTCTGAGTTCGTTGACATCGAGGTTGTTCTCGTTGCGTTCGATCTCGTTCTCTCAATGGCTGCCTGATCTCATGCCTCTGCAACTCGTTTTCAATTTTCCTTCCCTGAGAATCACGCTCACAATTCTCATATCCGGACCCCATTGCTTTGCGTGTAATGCCCATCCAAGCTCCCGGGACCGAGAGCTTTGATACCATTGATAGGTACCAGGATTTAAAGAGCAGAAAATAAGAAATCAGTGCTGTATTGTTACTATCCAAGCCTGTAATTAAGACTACAGTGCTGGAAAAAAAGAAGAAAAGATAGGAAGAAGATACAGGGTAATAGGCAAATTAGAGAGTGCCTAATTCTCTCCCAAGTCCAATCCAATTCTAGCCTTATCCATTCTACCCTCCTCTCCTCATGTTATACCCTCTCTCATGACCTTAGCACATGCACATTCCACCCCCTCACTCTGCCAGCTAGGCAGAGTTAGTTACAACATTCTCTCCATTGCTCTGATCAGGTGCATTGCACCTCTTGGGTATCCTCAAATAGACTTTAGTGGGCCTTGGGTCCGTATCAATCTCACTTTGAAATTGCACCTTAACTAGTTCTCTAAATTGTTTACAGCAAAAGTAAGTATAACCATGTAAATTTTGAGCAAGCGTCAACAGTTGATAGGTAATAATAGTATCTAGCAGTGGAACATACAGGGGATGGACCCCACAAATCAAGAAATAGCAATTGAAAGGGCTTATCATAAGGAGTAGTGGAAAGATGGGAAGGTAGACGATGAGACTTGCCATAGCAACATGGAACACAAAAATCCAACAAACTTTTATTTATGTTTGGAATATTACATTGAGTATGTGTTTAACAGCCAAATCACTGGCATGCCCTAGCCTACAGTGCCATATATGATAGTTTGGAGGCACTTTATTACATTTATCAATAGAGACTTGATTCCTAGAACTATAAATGTCTAAGACATTGTTACAAACAACATTTGAGACATTATTACAAACTGACGCACTTAGACATGCTGGAACTTGAGTCTTGGAAGAAGCTAAATGTCTTGGATCTACTGAGAAATTGGAAAACACGTATAGACCCTCTGAAGTCACAGTCCCTTCTAATAAAAATCTGCTATCAACCTGTGATTTGACAAAGAAACAATGAGGCAGAAACTCAAAATAAACATGATTATCTTTAGAGAAACAACTAACACTAATGAGGTTTTTAGTGATTGTGGGAACATATAAGAGGTGAGTGAGGGTGAAGGTGACTGACTGTGTGATCAATAGGAGAATTAACACAAGCAGAGCCAACAGAAGCAATATGCAAACCATAACCATTACCCATGTAAATCTGTGCAGGTCCTCGAGGATCAATTTGCTGTGTTAAATTGGCCATATTGGAAGTGACATGGTGAGTAGCACCACTGTCACACACTCACAAAGTCTTTGTGTCTAGGATTTCTAATCTGTATGTGCCCAGAACTGTTCAGGAAGCTTTAGGGGACTCGAATTGGAAGTTAGCAGTGATGGAAGAGATGGATGCTCTTAGGAAAAATAACACTTAGAATATTACTGATCTACCCCAAGACAAGAAGACAGTTGGTTGTAAATGGGTATTTACAGTATAATGCAAAGCTGATGGGAGTGTGGAGAGGTACAAGGCAAGATTAGTGGCCAAAGGATTCTCCCAGACTCATGGTATAGACTACCAAGAGACTTTTGCTCCGGTTGCCAAGATTAACTCCATCAGAATTCGTCTTTCTCTTGTTGTCAATTTTAATTGGCCACTTCATCAATTTGATGTCAAGAATGCTTTCTTGAATGGAGACCTACATGAAGAAGTATATATGGAGTTGCCACCTGGATTTGAAGATAGTCTTGGAAGAGGCAAAGTCTGCAGATTGAGGAAATCCCTATATGGGCTAAAACAATCACCAAGAGCTTGGTTTGAACGATTTGGGAGTGTTGTAAAGAGGCATGCCTTCTCACAAAGTCAAGCGGATCACACCCTCTTCTTCAAGCACTCAATTGAAGGTAAAATTGCTATTTTAATAGTATATGTGGATGATATTATCATGACTGGAAATGATTTTACTGAAATCAGCAACCTAAAAGGTAAACTTGAGGCCGAATTTGACATCAAAGACCTAAGAAAATTGAAGTACTTCCTCGAGATGGAATTTGCAAGATCCAAGGAAGGAATCTTTATCAACCAACTCAAATATATTCTTGATTTACTCAAGGAAACAGGGATGACTGGTTGTAGAGCTATAGAAACCCCAATAGATCCTAATGTGAAGCTAAAGGCAGCAGAAGAAAATGAAGTGGTGGATCGAGAACGTTATCAAAGACTAGTTGGAAGACTAATCTATTTGTTACATACAAGGCCTGACATAGCTTTTGAGGTAAGTGCAGTAAGTCAATTTATGCATGCACCAGGACCTCCTCACTTTGAAGCTGTTTTTAGAATTTTGAGATACTTAAATGGGACTCCGGGGAAAGGACTCTTGTTCAAAAACAGAGGCCACATCCAAGTGGAAGCATACACGGATGCTGATTGGGCAGTAGACATAAATGATAGGAGGTCTACGTCAGGTTACTGCACCTTTGTAAGAGGAAATTTGGTTACTTGGAGGAGCAAAAAGCAAAGTGTGGTAGCTAGGAGAGTGCAGAGGCTGAGTTTCGTTCTGTTGCACATGGTTTCTGTGAGGTATTATGGGTCAAACAACTCATAGAAGAACTAAAGGTCTCTACTCCAACACCTATCAAAGTCTACTGTGATAATAAGGCAGCTATTTCCATAGTTCACAATCCAGTTCTACACGACAGAACAAAGCACGTAGAAGTGGACAAGCATTTCATCAAGGAAAAAATTAATAGTGGCGTGATATGCATGTCTTACATACCCACCACAAGTCAAGTAGCAGATGTTCTCACCAAAGGTCTTTCTAAAAGACAATATGAGAACCTGGTCAGCAAGCTTGCCATAAATGACATATTCATGCCAGCTTGAGGGGGAGTGTTGAAAGATCTCTGAGAATCATCCTGATTCTCTAATTATGTAGGATCCCCTAATATATGTATAATTATGTGTATAATTATGTATTAAATGTTGTATCTGTTTAGGATAGTGAGTGATTTGCAAATCACACTTATTAGGTAGGAATGTTTCTTTATTACTGTTTTATTAGGAAGATTTTTTTCCTTTTCTTTGCGCCTTTCTTTTGTCTATAAAGGCTGTATGTAAATCAGAATTACTATAAATGAGAAATAATTCCTCATATATTGTCTTATTCTTTAATGTGGGACTTGGATTTTTCCCAATACACCCCCTCACACCCAACACTATTAGGCTTGGTGCATGGATAACATGGTGGGTGGCCCAATAATGGATCTAGGATAGCTCTGATACCATATTAGAATTTGGGTTTGGACCTAACTCAACCCCATATTAGATTTTGGGCCTAACTCAATCCCAAAAGCTACCTCATAGGATGAGGATTGCCCACTACTTATAAGCTCTTACTAGATACTATCTTTAGTCAATGTGGGACTTGGGTTTTTCCCAATACACCCCCTCACGCCCAGCAATACTGGGCTTGGTGCGTGGATAACATGGTGGGTGGCCCAACAATGGATCTAGGATAGCTCTAATACCATATTAGATTTTGGGCCTAACTCAATCCCAAAAGCTAACTCATAGGATGAGGATTGCCCACTACTTATAAGCTCTTATTAGATACTATCTCTAGTCAATTTGGGCTTGGGATTTTCCCAATCCTCGATCCATTGTTGGGCCACCCACCATGTTATCTACGCACCAAGCCCAATAGTGCTGGGCGTGAGGGGGTGTATTGGACAAGGTGCTCTTGTCTCTGCTTTCCTTCTCTGTCTCCGGTTGTTTCTGTTTGTCCTTGTCCGTCTCCTTCTCATCCTCCTTATCTTCATTATCGGATTGGGGGGTTCTGCTTAAAATTTTAGTAAGCATCGCTATGAGAGCTTGGTGGTTCTTATCAGCTTTGCTCTGGTTCGCAGCCACCTTACTTTCCACTTCGGTCAGTGCTCGTTTCAAATTCGCCATCTCCGCCTCCATTGCTGCAACTTTAGCTTCCATCGTCTTTCTCCTTGATGGCATTTACCACCTTCCACCGTCTTCCTTCGCTGTTCCCGTCACGTATCCGGCAGGTCGGACCAGTTTGATACAAACCAGTAACCACACAATGAAACAGTAACAGAAAATTGGGAGAAAAACTGAGGTATGTATTTATTATTTACTGAAAAGGAAAGGTTTACAGGAGAATAGACATTCCCTGCCACAGAGCGAGCTCCTATAGAGAGCTATTGCTCTCTATCCATAACAAACTTCTAATTACTCAAGAATACCTCACTCCTAGCCTACACTTCCTACTTATTGGACGCACCAAATTCTGTTACTCCCCTCCCCAATTACATTTTCTCTCTAAAAGGTGAAGCAAGGCTTAGATTACCAGATCCTGGACACAATCTTCCTAGACACCACACCGGCACGTTGTATTGCTGTGATGGTCCATTGGATGATTCTGTCGTCTGTCTTACTGGGCAAGGCGTTTTATAGCTGATCAAACTAGAACTTGGCTCCACTGCTTGCATTGGGCAAAATACTGGTACAACACCACCTCCCATGATTAAAAGGTTCCTACAAGGGGAAACAAGAGTGGAGGCCATGCAACGGGATGAGGCTATTAGACAATTGAAGCATCACATGAGAAGAGCATAAGGGAGGATGAAAAGTCAAGCTGACAGTAAGGTGACTGGGTTTTTCTGAAACTACGCCTCCATAAACAGCAATCGGTAGCCTCAAGGAGTAATGCCAAACTGTCAGGAAGATATTACTGGCCTTTCCAAGTGCTGGAACGTTTGGGAGCAGTAGTGTATAAGCTCAAACTTCCTGCTACCTCAAAAGCACCCTATGTTTCATGTGTTTTTGTTTTATAAAACTATTGGAAATTACAGAGTTGAGAAGGAATTGCACAAATGCATGGAAGGGAACTATTTTCATATGCTTGATCCTACTGCTGTGTTAGCAACCAGAACAGTGAGCAAGGGTGGTGACACTATTAGCCTAATGGTGATCCAATGGAAGGGTAAGCCTGCTGAAGAGGCCACGTGAGAAGAATAGTTCACTATTCAATTGCAATATCCTAAATTCAGCCATGAGGACGGTTGAAGTTATGGATTTTAGATAGAGAAGAAAGGGGAGAAAAAGAATGAAAACTCTACTTGAAAGTGAAACTGAATATGACTCTTATGTGAACATTTCAATAGGAGTACAATATATACTAGATAAGGGAACCTGATTCCTAGAGCATTAATTATCTATGCTAAGTCCTAGGAGCAAGGTTTTAAATTACAGTTGTGGTTGCGGTCGTTGCGGTCCAATGCGGCCATATTGCGGCCGATGCGGTCCGCAATCACGATCCGATGCGGTTTCGGTGACCACCGCAATCGAGATGTTGCGGCCGCATCACGTGATGCGGTCCGCAATTTGAAACCTTGCCTAGGAGAATAGATGCAATGTCTTTAATTTGGGCTTCGGGTCTAACTCAACCCCAAAAGCTAGCTTGTAAGGTGAGGATTGCCCAAGTCTTATAAGCACTACTTAGGCCATATCTCTAGTCGATGTGGGACTCTTAACACACTCCCTCACGCTCAGGACTGGACATCTGAAGCGTGGACTGATATGGGTGGAACAATAGGTATCTCAACACACCCCCTCATGCCCAGGACTGGATATCTGGAGCGTGGATAAATGCGGGTGGAATAACAGAGATCTTGACCCAATAACAGATCAAGGATAGGCTCTGATACCATCTTTAATTTGGGCTTCGGGCCTAACTCAACCCCAAAAGCTAGCTTGTAAGGTGAGGATTGCCCCAGTCTTATAAGCACAACTTAGGCCATATCTCTAGTTGATGTGGGACTCTTAACACAGCCCATCACGCTCAGGGCTAGACATCTGAAGCGTGGACTGATACGGGTGGAGCAACAGGGATCTCAACACAATGAAAATAAGAATGCAATGGACGGGAATCCACCATCCACACCGTCCAAGCTTAATATAACGTTATAATCCTAATCTAATTTGAATAAGAGTATTAATTATAAGCTATTTCCAATACTCCCCCTCAAGCTAAAGCTTACTAAGCTTTAAGCTTGTTACAAATATTCCCTTTGGTAGAAAATTTAACAACCAGACCCCAAAAATATATCTTGGATAAACCAACGAGAAACACCATAACAACTAGCCAATAAGGGTCGTGCCCAAGAACAAACCACCGAGCAACCGACTGAAGAAACCACTGCTGACTTCACGAACAACAGGCAAACCAAACATAAACAATAAGTCAACACTTACAGTAGCTGAAGCTTGAACTGGAAGTTGTCACAACTTCAAACCAAACTAGAATGATATTCGGACTGGCGCTTAAAGTAGCTGAAGCCCCAACTTGAAGGTGTCACAACTTCAAATCAAACTGAAAGAATAACGGACCCGTGCTTACAGCAGCTGAAGTCCTAACTGAGATCGATGGTGGCGTCAGTGGCATCATGACTTTGAACTAAATCGGAATGATAAATTGTAGTTGAGGTCTAGAAATGATTGTGGTGCATCCAAACAATGCTAAATATCACCAAAGAGACAACTAAAAATCTACTGCAACAGAGGGCAGCTTAAAATGAGAACAACAAAAAACAGACTTCTGAAAACAAAGTCAGTAACGCAAAACTCCAAGGAGGGTAGCAGAAACTTGAGACCTAGAAGCCAAACATGGTCAAAACAGAAGGAGGAGGGTTTAACAAATAGAATTTTGAATACAATTATTGGAATAGTCCCAAACTTTTCGGGACTCAGTGGAATAGTGATGGGTAGGTCACGGAGGATGATACCGCTCTAATACCATCTTGAAGTTATGGATTTTAGATAGAGAAGAAAAATAATGAAGACTTTACTTGAAAGTGAAACTGAATATGTCTCTTATGTTAACATTTTAATAGGAGTACAATATATAATAGATAAGGAAACCTGATTCCTAGAGCATTAATTATCTATGCCAAGTCCTAGGAGAATAAATGCAATGAAAATAAGAATACAATGGACGAGAATCTATTGCCCACACCGTCCAAGCTTTATATAACATTAATCCCAATCTAATTTCAGTAAGAGTATTAATTATAAGCTATTTCCAATAAAGACAAGGCTGGAATTGAAGACGGAGGTAGTGTTAGGGCCCAAAACAAGTCATTGGGTTCAAAAGGGGAGTTGATACAACATTTGTCACATGAGCCCAGATTTGGAAGGTTTACACTAGGAGGAATGGGGCGGTGGGGATCAGGAAAGAGTGAGTGATGGCTGGCGGAACAGGAGGAAAGAGGGCTATCTAAAATCATGGTGTTTGCTATGGATAGGGAGCAATAGCTCTCTATAGGAGCCTAGCTCTGGCAGTAGGAATATACATTTCGCTGTAATTCCCTTATTTCAGAAATAATACACATATCCTTTTCTCCATTTTTGCTCCATTTACTGTTTCATCTTGCTATGTTGGTTCTGGTTTGTATCGGCTCATAATACCGTTTTAGAATCTGAGAGTTCTTAGAATCTGAGGGAAAATGATATAAAATGAAGAGAGGAAGCATGGAGAATCTGTTTCTTTCGTTTTTTTTTTTTTGATAAGCCAATGTTAGTTGTTATGTTAAGGGGGATGGGGGTGGGGTTTGAACTCTTACCTCCAAGTACTTGGAGCATCCTATGTCCCTCAGCATCATCAAGTGAGCTACCTAAGTGGGACAATCTGGTTCTGAAAGTGCAAATATAATGTCAGTACTTAATCACAATAGAAGCTGATATATATCAGTTAGATCATAATAGACTATAGCTGTAACTATGTAACAGATCTAACAGAAAGCTAATTGTAACTGTAACTTTGAGAGAATCAGTTAGCTAGCATCGGCTATCTTGGCTGATACGTCAGTCTCATAGACTATGCTATAGACTTAAGCTATCTTACTCTAACAATCTTTGACAATTCTTTTTCTTTCCTCTACCTGTTCCCAATTTCTTCCTTACCAAACAAAACTTTGCTATTTATGCATAGCATTCTTCCATCTACTTGGTTCTCGCTGAGTTCCTTCTTTCTGGCCAATCCGAACTAACAAAGGAAGAAGAAAGATTGTGACCTTCTGTCGTTTGTGTGGATCAGAATATCATTAAATGATTTGAGAATATTCTCTTTTAATTAGAGCATCTCCAATGGGTGATATTTAAGCAATCCAATATCTCTCACTAAGTGAGCCCCACTATACCACATCATATTTAAGGAATCCACCATACTTTTACTCCAATGGTACTTATTTAAGCAACTCTTAAGCAACCCACATTTTTTATATTTTTTTATTTGCACTTAATTTTGTTTTGATTTAAAATATCAATCCATCCTTGAAATTTGAGCAAAAATTAATTTTTTATTCATAAGCATCCCATCCTTTGGGTTCCTTATATAATCAACCATGTCTTATTTTAAGCAACCCACATTGCCACATAAATCAACTCCAATGGGAGGAAAAAATAAACAATGATTCCTTATTTGTTACATGGATTTAAGAACTCTATAAGCAACCCTCATTGGAGATACTCTTATTAAAAACATTCTGTAATTAATAGACTGTCATTAGTTTCCTAAGGGAGTAAAATTTCTTTTTAATTGAGAGCTGCTGACTTGTAGGGATTTGTTCCTCCCTAATGTTCTCTATCTCTCCTATATAGAGACTTGCTGTACATATTGAAATATAAAGACAAAAAAAATGTTACGTTCAAGTTTTTCCTTCTCCTGAAATGAAAAGGAGTTTCAATATTTCTTAATATTTGATTTTGATAAAACAAATATATTTGATAATGCTTTCCTCCTGAAAGCTAAACAGCAGCTCCTCTGAGTTAAGATGTTATATTTCCTATAATTTGTTTGATTTCCTTGCTGAACGAATTGTTACATTGGTTGCACTTGAGTGCTTATTTATGATGAGCTGCACAATGTTGATGTTAACAATGCTTTACTCTCCTTCTTGAGAAAGTAAATACTAACATTGTGTGCTCAGATCAGCTTGCTTTCTACACATTAACTCATGTATATGTAGTTTAATGTTATCTCTGAGGTTTTCTTCTGTTCAATTTGGGCTTTACTGAAGGAACATAGCCTACTTGTCATTTGTTTCAACTTCCATGACTATGCTGCTGATTGTGTTTTCCGTATTTATTTACTCTCTTACCTACTTAATAGTGTCTCATTATTGTGGTTTAGCGACCAGAGTCGGTGAAGATTGACGCACGTGATGTGAATGGAACAAGGTTTTCGGTTAATTTGTCTGGCCTTCCAGCACGAGTGTTTCAGCATGAATTTGATCATCTACAGGTCTGTTTTTCAACATGGATGATGAAAGTATTTCTGTTTTCAATTGATTTTTTTTTTTTTTTTTTAAATCTTAGGTACATCTATAGACAAAAAGCTTTCTTGATATGCTTCAAATGCCTCAAAGCACTTATGGAAAGGGGAAGTTCTTTGGACACCCCTCTAGTTTTATGCTCGTTTTCTCCCCTTCATTGAATAAAAATTCAAACTGATCTTGCCCATTGAACGTATTTCTGGCTGTCTAGCTTGTGGCCAGTGATAGGAAGAGTAGGTCCTTCAATCGGGCTTGTTATGGCAGGATTACTAGTCTCTGATCTGGACACTACCTCGAGTTATCACTCTCCCGTTTGTTTACCATGGATGGAATGATGATGGAGTTGTGAAATCAAACATTCAGATCTGCTCTGGTACCATGCAGAAAATTTCATTGAAGATTGACTACTAATATAAATAGGAAATTAGGGTAACAATTACACACTATTGTAGACCTAAAAGATAGGAGAGACAATCTCCTCCAAAAAGGTAAACGGAAATTACAGAAATGAGATGAAAGAGATCCCTAAAATAATGGAGCAAATATCTACTCCTAGCTGTACTTGGAAATAGAATCGGAAGATTTTGTTTGTTCCTAAAAATTAGGAATGGTTTACCAACAATTAACTTGGATTGTTTGATGATGTTACGGCTTCTCGTCCCCTCAAGATTTATAACCTATCGATACCAACCACCTTTACCTATCAAGGTCCTGCCCCCTACTGACCATCCTCGAGTTGGCATTCGTAAAGGTATTTGTTCTATATGTAATTTTAAGATATGAGTATGGAGAAATTATTCTGTTTCTTGATTTATCCATATGATAAAAAAATACAATATATAGACAAGACATAGAAACGAAAAAGGAATAAAAAATAGGAAATTTGAATAATTAATTAGGAATCTATTAGGAATCTCTAAAAACTAGCAACAATAATACAAAAGAATAATTGACTAATCCCGAAGAAACTGTAGTTAGTTTTGCAATAGTTAGTTTCTGAAACATTCTGAATACATATGATCAATATAAACCTTTTGTCATTCAACAAAATCAAATGTACATTCACATGAATGATGTTTTAAAATTTTTTTCGATGGTTGGTTGAAACACCAGACCGTCCAACTGTAATGGTTTTACTTTCATACTCCTTTTCCGAGATTAGTGCCTCTTCCTTGTGCCATGTTTGTCATAGAGGTTGCTTATCCAGGCAAAGGCAAAATACTCGACAATGTGATGTCATAAGTGCCTATCATGCCTGAAAAATTAGGAATTACCTTTGCTCATTGCTATGAACATCCTTACAAACATTACGAGGATTCATCCAGGATTCTTGTTGAAATCCCTTCAGCTACTTGGCTAAAATATATTTTATCTTCAGATTTTCTTTCAACTGTTTGACTTTATTGTCCTTATTTTCAATAGTTGTGCCTCTCGACAAACCTTTGGCGTCAAAGTGAAACGCTTCTGTTGTTAACCCTTGAGATTTGGCATAGCGACGAAGATGAAAATCCTCCCAAACACTCAAAGAGATCCAAATATTCCCAGACGAATAATCCTAAAGCTAACAAGGCCTTGGTGAAATCTAACAAAACTTCAACAAAAGCTACCTTGAAGTCTTCAGTGCCTGTGTCGAAAACTCCTCCTAGCAACCCCGTGACCCCTTCTTCCTAAAAGGTAATCGACCTCTCTGTTTTCATGTTGGTGATTTGGTTAACTCTTTTCTAATTGATGCAGAAAAAGTTGTCGAAAATTTCTGCTTCCGGCAAGGCTCCACTTATTGCCGAAGTGTCCGATGATGAGGTATAGATCATCTCTACCTTGGAAGGAACTTTTTCCGGTACCTCATTTACCTTTTCGTTACTCATAGTGTTTGCCTTTAATTTCGAAAGCTAACCTTGTTTCTTCCATTGCTGAAAGAGAATCTTTTGCTTTCGATCCTTTTGACACAGCTCCTGTGGCCGTCGAGTAAACTAAGGGTAAAGAGGCTCTTCTACCTTTTCCCTTCCTAGCTTTTTCTGACTCACGATTGTTTATTTATTTGTCCAAGAGCGTCCAACCTAGACCACTATAGCTGGATCTGACACCATGCCTAAGCAAGCTGTTCAAGCACCCACTAATGTCCGTGCCAAAGTTATGACGATCATTACAAATGACCCTCTTCTATCTGAGGTAACCAATTTGTCGAACATTTTACACTCTTTTAATCTTTAATTTGTTTTTGCTTCTAATACTCATCTTTCTTGTTTGCAAAGAAACACTGGCCTGTTTTGGTTGCTTCCAGCAACAATCCCCTTCAGGTTGTCGAAGATGAGGCTGTGACAAGCTCTTCGCCCGTCGATCCACTGCCTGCAGAAAGGCATCTGGCTCCCCCACCTCCATTGCTCAACATTCCATCTGACCTCCTTATCGACGAAGGCCCTGCATTGGCTATTCATCCTACCGAGGAAGATGTCGAAGTGACCTTGGGAATGATGGTCCATAGTATTGCTCCTGTACCGATCCCCACTGCATTTCACACCTATTCAAGTTTCAAGACTCTCTTCCAAGATGACGAAGATCCGTTGGCAGAGCTTGAGGACATCTTGTCGGGAAACTACAAAGGCTATCCCAAATATGCTAAGTGTTTCACTGAAATCTCTTCTGATGAAGTTGACGAGGTTAAAGAATTTTTTGACGCAGTTATTATCATTAGTTTGAAAAGATCTATACTTAACTACCGTAGCAATTTACAATTCTTTCTTTCTGTCGAATGGAGTTCTCCAAGGATACTAGTCTTTCATTGTCTAGCTCGTTCAATTTACCGAACATCGCATTTCAATAACCTTGTGTTGCCAAATCATCTTGTCTAGAATGCGAGTGGACTGAAGGTTCATTTCGGTAGACCACATGGAGTGATGGCCACTTACCAATTTATAAGGTGTAGTTCTTGTTGTTCCATCAGAGAATTCCTATTTGTGCATAAGATTTGTTCAAGAATGTTAAGCCAATTTCTTGGTTGTCGGCCAATGTGATTCTCGGTTAGGCTGATGATAATTTTATTAATGGCTTCTACTTGGCCATTATCTTGGGCAGCGTCGAAGTTACCATCTTAACATTTCTTTCCTTAGTGTATTTAGTTACCTACAGAAGATGTGGTTATCTACAAACTCAATCATGTCTTGTTGAGTGACATCCCTTAAGGTGATCTTTTCTGCCCTAAGGACTGACAATGCTCAAACCACTTGAGGATCGAAGGGTTGAGGTTGGTTTGATGGAATAGTGTGGGACACATTTATAGGGCGAGGAGGGCGGCCATGCAGTTTCCAGGAATGATCGATAGTATGTCCGAGGCAGTGGCAATGATCATATGTGGGACGAGGCTTGGAATTAGATGTACCGCCCTGGGAGCAACCTGGAGTGGTGTTCTGAGAGATAAGGGCAATTGTATCACCAAGGGTAGGGGCAACAAAGAAATCAAGAATATGCTTATTCGGAACCTGGAGGAGGGTAGAGATGGTCCTGGAAAGCTAGTCGGGACAATAGTGGAACCCAAAATGTGATCATGGTCGGCAGAGTATTCCGAAGGCAAACCATGGAAGGCAAGGAGCATGAAGAACATGCTGCGTTGCTTAAGTTCCGTTGCAATTTCAGCTTTCACACTTGCGGTCGGAGGTAGAAGTTCATTAAAATCATGGAGGGTGGCATGAACCTTAACAAGATAGGCAGTTCATTAAAATCATGTAGGGCCCATGAACCAAATTTGGAAAGAGGAGGCTAAGGCGAGTTGTGGGCACAAAATGGCGGTCGGAACGATGAGCTAAGAAAGGTGGCTTGTGATGATTGCGGAAATTGGTCGATTAGAGGGTGGTGATTCTGATGATGTGATTGCCGACCGAAAAGATCTTTGGAAAGTGGGGGACGACAACAGACGACAACGAGAATGGGGCTGTCGGAAAGACAACGCAAGAAATAGAGAGAGAAAAAGGCTGACAAAACTGAGCGGAAAACACGATTGACAGGGAAAAAAGTCACCGGTGGACAAATTTACCTCTCTTTAGGCTCTAGATGCCATGTCAAAAGTAACAAGAGAAATAGAGACATATGATGAAATTCGTGTATCTCAACTACGTTGTGTTCCTTTATACAGTCTTAATGAAATAATTACAGATTAATATTGAGGATTCGTTTCCTTTTTACATGATATGATACGATTGATATGCCTATACAATAAATCTACATGATAATTACAACAATTCCAACAGTTTCTTTGAGTTGTGGCATGAATTCTTTCTCCATGAATATGGATATAAGAAAGAAATAATGCGATCTTCTTTCATTTATTTATTTATTTATTTATTTATATTTTCCCCCTTTTTTTGGTTCCTATTTTCATCATTATATGAGACTTGAGGCATATGGTGTCAAAGTGCGATTTAAATTGCAAATCGCTAGGATAGTTTTTTAACCGTGAATCGTAAATCATTTCTAATCGTAAAATTCATGAACATAATGAAAAATAGCTTTAAATATATATTTTAAAGGGTCTTGCTAAAGAGTGTCCTAAGGACATTGATTAAGGAACCCACAAAAGGAAAGTTTGTATTGGAAAACTAAGTGCAACACTTTTTAAAATGCTAAATACACTGTTTCCTGTACAAATTTTCCTTTCTTGGTTCCTTAAACAATATCCTAAGGGCACTCGTTAGCATTCTCCTTTTAAATATTATGTGTTATGTATATAAGCTCATTATAGGAATAGAACAAACAAATACATACATTCTTAAATTGCAAGTATACAATGAAGCATCGTCATCAACAATAAGAGAAACAAAAGGATAATTTCCTGATAATTTTTAGTATTTTGTTTAAAACAAACTTAAGAAAGGATTTTAACCTACCTGCTATAGAAACCTAGGCTTAAAATAAGCCTACCCAAAATGAAACAAAATTGATCAATTGTAAAATAAATAAAAAAATGATGAATGAAGAAAAGAAGGATCTTCACTTTGTAGAAGAGGGAGAAGGATGGGGATGTTGGCCTTAGTAAAAAAAACGACTTTGGTTACCTGCGGTAATAAGGCGGAGCGAGCCACTAGAGGAACCATCAATTGCGCCATCCAAGGTGGCCTACCCAGCTTCACAACCCATGTAACCTGACAGCATAATCACACAACCTTAGGTTTCATCTTGTTTCGGAACCAAGAACCCGATTGAAGAACCTGCGAAACTAGATAAGCAAGAATTGTTCTCTGTCGGCAATTCACGAAATCGGCATCGTATCACATGATTCCGGTGATTCATGGTGCGAATTCGACGACTCTTCGATTCAACCACCGATGTGTATTGTTTGTCCTACTACTCGTCTGAATCGTGCAAGTTCAATTGTAAATCATGCGATTTTGATAACCATCACATGTTCATGAAAGGGGGGGGAAATCTTTCTCCAATGTACTGCACTTGCACTAATGTTACTATATCTCTACTAAACCTACATTCATTAACCCTTTTTTCTCTTTCATGTCCTCTCTCTCTCGGTTCTATAAATTTGTTCACTTAATGGCATAGTAGATATTTTTCTTGGAAAATCTTTTGAAACTAATTTTCATGTCATTACCTGCTGGTTATCCATATGGTTACAAGTAATTGTTTATCTGCAGGGAGTTCTTTTCTTTGAGAGAATGACAGAAGAAGTTCTCAATAGTATTCGCGGACAGCTGCAGGTAAGAAAAAGCACACCCATTTTTTTGTCATTCATTCCCTAGTTAATATTCCTTTCACATGAGGAATACATCATGAAAATGAAGGGAAACATTTTTATTTCACCACATAGTAAACTTGCTAGGCGGAGATATGCCATGATTTGAATATTTCAATCATGCCTAGTCATGCACTACAAGGTATAGATGACCAAGCTCTAAGTAATTGCTTCCTATAATCTAATTTCTACTTATGACACCTTTTTTTCTTTGGCTTTTCTTAATAGAAAAAGCCTGATGGGATCTCTTTTATCTTTAGTGAAGAATACTTTCCATTTACCTTTCAAATAAAAAATTAGGAATGAATATTGTTGGAATGTCGTCTTAATTGCAATCCACCTCAGCCACTTTAATTGCGGCAACTTTTCACTGCCTTCATTGCCTCGACATATGGCCTAGGTAGTGCTTATAAGATTTGGGCAGTCCTCACCTTATAAGTTGGCTTTGTGGGGTTAGGTTAAGCCTAAGCCCAAATTTCGAGATGATATCAGACCCTATCATAGATTCGTTGTTGGGCCATCTGCATCGTCCACGCTCCAGGTGCATAACCCAGGGCGTGAAAGGGTGTGTTGGAAAGCTGCCTTAATTGTGGTCTGCCCCTAACCTCCTTAATTGCGGCAAGGTAACTTTGTGTTGCCTTCATTGCAGCCTCTGACACCTTCATTGTGCTGTGTGTAAGTGGGTGTGTTTAGTCTCACATCCCCTAGAGATATTGTCTAAGTAGTGCTTATAATGCTTGGACAATCTTCACTTTACAAGCTAATTTTGTGAGGTTAAGTTAGGCTTAAGCCCAAATTTCAAGAAATACTTAGAAGAACAGTATTCCTTAATTTTCTAATTTTACAATTTCGTTCATACATATTGTTGGAAGAACTGAGGAGGTTAGTCTTAGTGTTAATGGGCTTCGCCTTTTATTCCTAATTATTTGTATAAATTGTATTTGGTTAGTGTTCTGTATCGCATTTTCAACATATAAATACTATTAATAGTTTACCCTTGTTAGTCATCTTCTCATACTCTAATCCTGTAGTTCTTGAACACTACTAGAATTAGTAGCAATTAAAGTTCATATTTTTGTACTTAGTAACTCATACAGTTGGGAAATAGCACTATCATTGATTTTCTTGTTAATATAAATTGTATTTATTCCTAAAGTGTATATAAATAGTAGTTCAGTGATGTGTTAATCACTCAAGTATTTCCAATCATGTACTCCAAATTATAGTCTAGTCTCTCAAGTTGGTATCAGATTAGGTTCGTCCCGTTTCTTCTTTTTGAAGGTTTTTGTCGCATGTCCAACAAAACCTTTAAAACCTCAAGTCTCGTTCTCTGTTTTGTCCAAATAGCCGCCATCTAATTCCAAAAGTCACGATCACTGGAAAAATTAGTTAGAAGACATCGACCGACCAGTCCCTGTACACGCATTGCTGGAAAACGCTCGAAGCGCCGCCAGGGCTAGAACTTGGAGAAGCAAATGTATATGAGCAGGGATGTGCTTAATGTCAACCTGATCACACTCTATTTGTGAAGTTCTCACCAAAAAAGTGAATTGCAGTCCTAATTGTGTGTGTGGATGATACAATCTTAACTGGTGATTATGGAGGGGAGTTATTGGAGATGAAGAAACAATTGGCCAGCAAATTTGAAATCAAGGATCTAGGCCAGCTTAAATATTTTCATGGCATGAAATGTTTGGAATTTGCGTACCAAACAAGACGTAGCGGAATAATTCCCACCAAGAATGATCATGGTTCATGTTAAAATTTTTTACCTCTTGTAGCGCAGACATTTGATTCGAGTCGTGTTCCAAATCACGAGCACTACACGAACATCAATTCCTCTATGAAGTCCACACGAGCAGATGAGACGACGGCGGTATTTTTTCCTTTTCACGCAAACTGAGTGCAGAGTGCGGCCAGGGATTATGTTCTATAGCTCAGCATTCTTACACTACCATATATAGGGAGGCGCACCATTAGGGAGAAAAGGGTTTGACCTGGCCCTCATGGGCTCATCTATCATGAGCGTGGCCCAGTAGAAATTGAGTCTAACTCAATTTCTTTTCGTTCTGATTAGCCCGCTCTACGTGTGTAACCCTATAGGTTCCCATAACGTTGACGATAATATTAAATCATATTTAATATTATAAATAATGAGTGGTATTTAGCAACACATCATTGCTATCCATTTAATGAGAAAGTCAGTGATTTGACATAACCTTCCCGTGATCAATGTCATGTGTATTATTATCCCTTTATCTTGATATCTATATTGAACACAAGGTATAGAATGTGCTACCCTTGTATAGTTCAATATCACGTTCGTTGATACCCAAGCAGACTTAATAATAAATGAGGTCAATATCTCATATTGACACATTTCAGCATGGCCATGCATTTCACAGTCTCACTCTATCAAGGGGCCCACAGATATTACTCCTGTTATGTAGGAGGGACAAATCCCATCTAGATCACTGACACCCCTCCGCATGATTCGCGGATTACCCAATCTTGTTGCAGATAACGTTTGATGGTATTAAAGCACACAACTCCTCATGTAGGGACAGGTCGAAGGATTGCATACACCATTATCACTATGAGAATTACTTATGACACTCACATAACGTTCCATATAGTGTTCTCATGACGGGTCAATCCAGTATGTAATTACTCTAATGTGCACCTATATGTGTGGCTTGATATCTCATATCCATGGCCCAGGAGAATTGGTCATCAGTCCAAATACGTCATAGTCTCGATGTATTATTGTTGTCCTTATTAAAAATAAAACTCGACTTTGGATATTTAAGAATAGAGTTCTTATTGCTTAATAGCGTCTGACTATCAAGTCGTATACTTGATATTCTATTAAATAGAACTTTCTATTCTAAGGACTTTACTACGTTTAAACAACTAACATAATAAACTGAAATGCCTCATATCATAAATAATGGCGAGATACAAATGTAAGTCCAAAAGAAAAACATTGGCTTCTAGGGCTTACACCAACAATCTCCCAAGCACTAGGGCCAATCGCATAAACCTAATACCCATAGATCTAGTGTGACCACCATGCTTCTGCTGGGCAAGTGGTTTCGTAAGCGGGTCAGAAACATTGTCAAGTGTTGGTACTCTGCATATCTTCACATCTCCTCTATCGATAATCTCTCGAATGATATGGAAGTACAAATACGTGAGTTTTAGCGGATCATTGGCTCCACCTATTATCTCCTACGACATGCTGTTGTCGTCGCCATATTCCATATGTAACTTAGTCATCTCTGATTCCCTGCCTAAGTATATATTTGGATTGTTTGTGAGATCTAGATTCCTTAGCCTGTGCAATGGCTCCATTGCTGTCACAATAGAGATCAATGGGGTCCATAATGCTAGGAACTGTACCAAGCTCAGTAATGAACTTCTTGATCCAAACAGCCTCCTTTGCTGCATTGGAGGCAGCAATATACTCGGCCTCTGTAGTAGAATCAGTGACTGTCTCCTGCTTTGAACTCTTCCAGCTCACAGCGCCACCATTTAGGCAAAATACATAACCAGGATCTGGAATCATCCTTACCAGTCTGGAAGCTAGCATCGGTGTAACCCATTACAGCAAGCTCTTCCTCGCCTCCATATACCAAGAACGAATCCTTAGTTGTTGTCAAGTACTTGTAGATGTTCTTGACAACAGCCCATTGTCTTTTGCCAAGATCAGACTGGTACCTGCTCGTTATGCTCAATGCATACGAGACATCTAGTCGAGTACATAATAATAATACTTGACTACAGATATTTAAGAATAGAGTTCTTATTGCTTAATAGTGTCTCACTATCAAGTCGTATACTTGATATTCTATTAAATAGAACTTTCTATTCTAATGACTTTATTACGTTTGAACAAACAATATAATAAACTGAAATGTCTCATATTATAAATAATTGCAAGATACAAATGTAAGTCCAAAGGAAAAACATTGGCTTCTAGGGCTTACACCAACATGAAAGTGACTTGATCTCAGAAAGGAATATTTGTTTCACAGCAGAAGTAAATTTAGATTTGCTTAAGGAGATAGATATGTTATGATGTAAATCTGCAAGCATTCCAATGGGTTAAACCAAGAAGATACTGTCAAGATTATTACCGAATATTTGCTTTGATTAAATTTGAAATAAAATCTGTGTCAATATCAGATCATAATCAAATCTGATTCCTAATCAGATTCTAGGGGATAGAGTAGTTATATCTAATTTTTTTCTGTTTTTTTATTGCATATTGGTTTCCTTATTTAGGAACAACTCTGCCACTAAATTGGTGCCAGCATGTTTCGATTACGATCAGTGAAATAAGAAAAGTATTCCTCCCAAGTTGAACCAGTTCTCTCCGGTTTTGATTGCATTCCCAATTCGTTGAGTCACTCGGTACAAAACCCTTTTGACGTTTCACTAAAATCCAGATTTGTTGTTTTTAGCTCAAATTGGAGACCAACAGTTACTTAAAAAAAAAAAAAACAGTTGTGTTATTTGCAAGGTAGTTAAAACCGGACCGGACCGGACCGGTTCAACCGGTTCGACCGGGACCCGGGCATCAAGACGGTTCGGTTTACTCTTGTAACCGGACTTGCTTTGAACCGGTGGAAAAACCGGTGAAACCGGTTCAAAACCGGTAAAACCGGACATAACCGGCTGTAGTCCGGTCTAGACCGGTTCCCTTTTCTTGTTCCATGTTCGTGATGTCGCTTCTCCATGGTTACTGCTCACTTCCTCCAAATACCACAGCCTCCATAGTTACTGCTTTAAACAGCGTCGATGTGGATCTCCTCCATAGATATCTTGCGATCCGCCTCCATAGCTCCAATAGAAACCAGAAAGAAAAAGAGTGAAGAAATGAAAATTGGATGGGTCTTTAATGCATGAAGAGAAAGGCGCCTCTGTGTTTGCAAATTGCACAGGCGGCGGTGGAATTTTTGTATTAGAAGCTACTAGGTTTTCTTCAACTCATATTTTGTCTTTAATAAGTACTTGGTCTGGGCCCTCGGTGCTGTTCATACAAAAAAGCCCAATAGTGGCTTATTTGACCAATATTTGGACTTTAAATAGATATCTATAGCCCAATATTTGATTAATATTGTTTAATATTGTTATATATATAATATTAAAAAAATAAAAAACATTATTTAATTAATACCGGGTCAACCACGGTTTAACCACGGTTGAACCATTGAACCTTAAACCGGTACCTTCACCGGTTCAATGACCGGTCCTGTTTTAAAAACCTTGGTTATTTGAATACAAAATGAGACAACAAAATTCGACAACAATTTTCATAGCTAATACAAATAAAAAACGCGGTTAATGAAGTGTTGAGTTTGGTTGATGAATATAACAATGTGTACCAACTCATTCACCATGATCTAAACTTCATTAACGTTTTTGAACGTCATTAACCATGATCCTCAGGTGTTTAAATATAATCCACATGTATATTTGAACACCTAATAATCATGGTTAATGGCGTTCAAGATCATGGTTAATGACATTCAGTGGATGGTCAATGAGTTGCTATATCTTGATATATCCACTATCCAAACTCAACACTTCATTAATCACGTTTTTAAACTGCATTAACCGTGCAAATTGTTGTCGAATTTTGTTGTCTCATGTTAATGTTCAAATAATATTTTTCAAAAAAATATTCTCAAAATAACATGATAGAAATAAAACCAAGGAAAAATAGTTATCTGATAGAAACCCATAACAGAATGGTAGAAAATATGAATGTATTATTTACTGAATATGAATGATTACAAGAGTTTCCCCCATAATCCCGACTGCAAAGCTCCTTAGAGGAGATGATTCTCTCCCTACCCAACCTAGAAGGTTCTGACCACAATGACGTAGAATATCCTTCCTCCTTGCCATGTTCTTTCCCTTTTATCTCCATTTTCTCCTCTAACTAATTGGTCACATCAACAACTCCTAACTTTCCTATTCAGCCCCGTTATTGGGCATAGGCCCAACCCAGTATCCTAACACTACTGACTGCTAGAAAAACAACCTTGTCCCCAAGGCCGAGGTAAGGAAATTGACACTCTAATTAGACTTCATCCTCCCAAGTTGGATCTCCAATGGGTGAGTCCTTCCATTGCATTAGAAGTTTCCTTGCTTGGATTGGACAAGGGTCTTGTAGCAGCTGGAAGCAACCTCCTCCGGGGTCCCATGATTGGAAGTATAAAACCCAAGTTGTGGATGAAACAAGAGGACGTCCTACCGGGTCAAATGCTCTTCAGTGGTATTTTTTATCAGAAAACAGAGTGTAATTGCTGCGTTTTTACCAGCAGCAATTATACACCTTACCTCTGGCCAAATGGTCACCATTTTTTCTGCAGCAAAGTTAGTTCCTTCTCGCATGTTACTCACGATGTTGAGCAACACAGAAAAATTCCTTATCCCTCGTTAAGAATGGCCATTTGCTTTCAATTAATGAGATATAAGGATTGAAAGGCCATGGTCACCAGCTTGATGATTACCTAAAGTACCCAAGAAAGGGGCCTTTTGTCTTACATATGAACATACCTTGCAAAGTTTTGATACTTCCAATGCTATCCCTTTAATATTTAAACAGCCAATTGACCCACTATCAATCAACTTTGGGCAATCTTGAATAGAGATTTTAGTGACAGCAACATCCCTCTAGTGGTTTCCTTCAACATCAGTTGCGAGAATTTCTGCTTCCCTCTTAGAACAAACTGAAAATGTCTCCAACCCAGTAAACAAGGCCTTGCGTATCTTCACACTTGGTGGTCAAGTGCCCTTAGAATGAGCCATTTGTGGACTATGCACCCTTTGTCGATTAGGCTAAAATATAGACCTTTTTTTAATTGGAAGGGGATGCTGCAGTCCATCCTCTGGTTCTATTTCCATTTGGGAATTATAATATGACAATCGTACCACAAGGTTTAGTAACCTCTTCTCTTTATTAGTAGAATGGCTCTAGTATCCAGTTTTTTAACTAAGGCCCAATATGTTGGTTCAAGTTAGACCCCAACTCCTTTAGGGCCCTACTATTGGCACCGTGCAAATTGCTATTGGCACCGTGCAGCTTTAAATTAATTTTTTTATTTCCGAAAATACCCTTTTCACTTACTCACTTTGTGCAAGTTTTTACGCAACGTAACTTCCGGAAATTACTTTCCGGAAGCTTCCGGAAAATGAAATCCGGACACTTTACACATCCGGAATTCAAAATACGGATACTTTTTACACCTCCGGAAAGTAATTTCCGGATGTGTTAATTTTAACACATCCGGAAAATACTTTCCGGACATACAAAAATTAACATCAGCAATAACACATCTGGAAAATAGTTTCCGGATGTACAAATTGTACCTCCAGAAAGTAAATTCCGGATGTGTTAATTTTAACACCTCCGGAAAATACTTTCCGAACGTGAAATTCCTCATCGTCTAGACAACGCAGCACTGGCATGAAATTTAACGACATTCAAAATTAGCAAATAAATAAATATATTGGTTATACAAATCAAATTAGAAAAATCCTTCTAAAATGCATTTTGTCAGGGCAAAAGTAACAAAATCCTCCTTTTGCTTAGAATACATTAAAGGAAAAATGTATGACTTATTAATTTATCCCTACTAAAAACAATACGGTGATACAAGTTTTATCCTAAAAAAATAATTCTTTTTATTAGTACGATAAGGATATTCTTGATTCTTGAACCAGCTTTCTTCTCAACCAGTTTTAACACGTCCGGAAAGTATTTTCCGGAGGTGTTAAAATTAACACATCCGGAATTTACTTTCCGGAGGTACAATTTGTACATCCGGAAACTATTTTCCGGATGTGTTATTGCTGATGTTAATTTTTGTATGTCCAGAAAGTATTTTCCGGATGTGTTAAAATTAACACATCAGGAAATTACTTTCCGAAGGTGTAAAAAGTATCCGGATTTTGAATTCCGGATGTGTAAAGTGTCCGGATTTCATTTTCCGGAAGCTTCCGGAAAGTAATTTCCTGAAGTTACGTTGCGTAAAAAGTTGCACAAAGTGAGTAAGTGAAAAGGGTATTTTCGGAAATAAAAAAATTAATTTAAAGCTGCACGGTGCCAATAGCAATTTGCAAGGTACCAATAGCAGGGCCCCTCCTTTATATCATAATAATCCCAATTAATAAGAGGAATTTGGGCTTGGCCCATTAGGACAAAAACTGACCCATTTTTGTATCATTTCTACCCTTTCTCTCATCCTTTTTTATCTATAATTTTGATCTCTGCCAATTGGGCTTGGCCCATTAAGTTAAACACACAACTCACCTTCTTCACTTTCCATCATCTTCCTCAAGAACTTATGTTGCTGCAGCTCCACCATTCCCCTCTTTACGACAGTTGCCTTAGCGGCTGCCAAACACAGACATGGGTCCGGCGGCTCCAGCGGTGGCTCATACAGTGGTGGTGTCTCATGCACCGGCTTCAGCAGCAACTACTGCAGAGGCTCTGGTGTATTTGATGGTGGCAGTTTGATTGGCGTTTATGAGAGCCCGAACTCGGCCACCGTAGCCGATTTGTCCGATTTTGAGGACAATAGGTCCAACAACTCCACTGTTGGTCACACCCTCCTTCCACCTCTTCACCGTTGTAGCTTTGTCTTCTGCCTCTATTTCCTCCACATACTTAAACCTGCAGCTTTTCCAACTTTGGGTCATTACTGGTTTCTATTTTCGCCTCTTGAATTTCATCTTTACCCTTGTTCTCTTGCTCCTCATCTTCTTAAACATGAAGACAAGCTCACGGATCTGGGAATTTCTTGATCACGACCCTTTCAAAAGTTTTCCATGTTGCATTCTGATTGTCTTGGTTCCAAGAAGATCACCATATGAAAGCTTCTCCTCTCAATGCAAACACACTCACCCACATTTTTTTCATCTCTTCGTGGATCCAACTGTTGTCCTCAAAATACTGATCCAGCTAGATCAACCACCAATAAGCATCTTTCCCTCTGTCAAACACTGGAATCTCCCTCTTCGGCATCACTGGCTCTCCCTCGAGGATCCGGTAGGTTGGACCAATTGATAGAAATCGAGAATAGAATAGTAGAAAATATGATTGTATTATTCACTTAATAGGAATGATTAAAGAGTTTCCCCCTATAATCCCAGAGCAAAGCTCCTTAGAGAAGAGATGATTTTCTCCCTACCCCCTTTTATCTCCATTTTCTCCTTTAACCAACTGCCACATCAGCCACTCCTAACATTCCTATTCAGCCCAGTTATTGGGCATAGGCCCAACCCAGTATCCTAACACTATCACACTCCCTTTTGCACATGCATGACCATGGTTGACTTCCCATTTGGGCTACATCTTAAAATTGATAAGCACAAACTAATTATTCAAGACAACTGTTGTCAAACACAAACTAATGGTTTAAAATGAAGATCTACCATGTCTGAAGGAATCCAATTTTATAAAAAGTGGTAAGTAAAGGATTTGGGATTACAGGCCTTAGAAATGAAGTACGAGGAAATGACTGGATTTGCAAGCCCTGAAAAGATAGAAAATCGCAGGGGAAGAAAAGCTGCTGCTGGTTTTGGGAAATCATGATCCAACCTGCTTCGATCTGTGCTTCAAGGTTTACATGATGATAAATTTCTTTTTTTTTTCCCGTTCACATTGATACTTAATGTATGTATTGAATTGAAAGCTGCTTCTTGCTTATTTTACAGGTCAATATTAGGCAATTTCTAATTTGAAGTCTTTCATAAAAAAACACGAACCAAGATTGTTACAGGTACTGCACATGGTTGGATATGTTTGAGATGTATCACATATATAGAAAAATGAACTTCTATTACTCTCTAAAAGGTTTTATTGATTGTTTCATCCCTGTTAGCCTTTGATTATCCTTATGCTACATAAGTTATTTCTTGGTGGTTTAATCCTTATTATTTATTGTCACACAAGTGAGTTGTTGAGGTCACCTGCACCAGGATGGATTCAGTTAGGACCTTGCGAGTTCCAGATGGATTATGCGGCAATTCTTGCGAGGTCTCTTTTGTTACATATGCTTCGAGATTGATTATGAGTAACATGTACTCATGTAGGTAGCTTTTTGTTGGGAATGGTCATGCTATTTGTTGTAAAATCATGGGCTTACGATGTATTTGATTTGTTTTCATTAAGGAAATAAGCTAGGAAACAGTAGTACGGGGTAAGGATACAATACGATACGGACGTGGTCAAATTTTTAAAATTGTAAGATATGACATGACTAAGATATGACATAAAATAATGTAATATTAATATAAAAACACAAATCCTAAATTATATGTTTCATAAGTTCTTGGTTAAAAGAAAAGTTTCGCAAGTTCACATTAATCATTATAGACAACAAATATTATTAATCTAATCATCGCCCTATTCTACGATTTTTTTTTTTGAGTAACCCTTTTTAAAAAATTATATACCAAAATACCTCATTTCTCAATTATGTACCAAAATATCACACTTTTTCCCCTAGTTGGGAAGTTGGCAATGCTAAAGCCGACTTCCCTCTATTATTATTATTATTATTATTTTTTAAACGAGTGAGAAGTCGGCTTTAGCATTGTTGACTTCTCAACTTGCTTTTTATTTTCGTTTATTTGTTTTAATTAGGATTTATTAATTTTAATTTTTAGTTTAATTATTTAGGGTTAGTTTAGTTAATTTAGATGTTAACTAGCTAATTAAAAAATTAATTTTATAACAAAAACATAAAAATTAAAAACATTAATTAAATATATTAATCATTAATTAATTAGTTAGTTTTAATTTTTTTAATTAGTTAGTTGTACTTAGTTAATTAGTATGTTAATTATGAGGTTCAGAAATTAAATATATAATTAAAAAACATAAATTTAAGAATTAAATACATTAATCACTAATATTAAAAACATAAAACAAAAATTAAAACCATAAATTAATAAGCCTAAATGCCATAAATACAGAAAACTAATCCCCAAGGTGGTGTCCAGTCTCACATCATGTTTTGTGTTTGTTACGTGGCGGTAGTTGTAACACTTCGGTTTTTACTGTTTTTCAATATTTGTAAAACATATCTGATTATATTATTTCTATTGGAATGATAATTATTTGGACATTAATATCTAATTATTTTATGACGCTTAATCTTGAGTAATTTTATTTACTCTTTTAAAATTATTTTATTGAGTGTGTTAACATTGCCTTATTTCAGTGTATGCACGCTTACTAGACGATAATATTATGTTATTGTTACTATTAATGTTTGTTTAGAAAAAATATTTCAAATGATATGGTTGAACGAAATTTATTTTATATTTTACTCTATGTAATTTTAGATTTGAAAATTTATTGATTTGACATTAATTTGAGATTAATTTTGGATCACTGATTTTCTTAGTTGATCAGTTCAATCATTAATCTTTACTCTAATTCAAATTTTGAAATCATATTTTTGTCACTCGTTATTTTTAGATCCAAGGATCATTATTATTTCTTTTTTTTTTCTAGACTCAATCTCAACCACTTATTTTGTATCCAACCACTAAAAACATGAAAAATTAATAAAAATAAGCCCCCCTTCCCTTCCCTGTGCCTACGTTCCCCCCCTTCCCAACTCCCCCCGCCGCTTCTGTTTTTTTTTCTTTTCTCCTCCATCCTTCTTTCTTCTTGGCTCCTCCGATCACCGCCGCTATGCCGTCGCGGTGAGCTCCGCTGGTCACTGTCTTGGTGGGTTCAACCTCCTTCAGTCCATTTTGATTTCTTCTTCTTATTATTTGAAGCTCACTTCCATGGTTTTGGTTCATGTTTGCTTCAAAGATATGTAGCTGCCGCTATCAGCCGCCGTCACCACCACCACCTTCACAGTGCTTCTTCTCTACCTTGGGTGAGTTGGATTTCATCCTTCTTTGGTCAAAATTCAAAATCCCTAATTTCACTCAAACTCTATCCCAAATCTATTTTGATTTCAGTTGTTAAACATGAAATTAGTTATGTTTCTAAGCAATTGAGGTTTTGAATTAGTGATTCCTGAACTAATTTTGTTATTCCTTGGTTGGAATGAGTTTTCCCCAATTTATATTATGAACCCTCAAGTCCCAATCTGATTTTATTTGAAATTGGTTATATTTTTGTAAAATTAACTATGTATCTATATAATTGGGTCTGTTAATTAAAGTTCTGACAAAACCAATTTCGTATTTCTATGAGCAAATCTCATTTTCCCCAATTTTTGGTGATGAACACTATTTTCCCCAATATGATTTTATTGAAGTTTGTTCTATTTTGTGAAATTAAGTGTTTAAATCAACTTAGAGCAAGTGTTTGATGAAGAATGATTGACTGTTAGATTTGTCTGATGGTTGAAAATATTTTGACTCCCTCACCGGGATGTTGTTGGGGTTGTGTTTGCTTGGGGAAACAGGTTTTACATTTTTCGGGAGTTGATAGATGCTATTTAGAGAAAACTGGACGTCCAGTCGGGTTATTAGTCGGAGTTTGGCTTTGTGCAGCTTCACTCAGAAGGAAGCTGACGATTGAGAGACCAAAGAGAGAATCTTTTATGGTCTTCAAAGGTAAAGGGAGTTTACCTAAGGAGTTTTTGCTAGTCATGTACCTTGTGTTTTGATTGATTATATGTTGATTTGAAAATGTAGTTTGATGTTATTTGGAATTGTTGAACACGTATATGTTGTTATTGGATTATGTATGTATTGGATTGAGATTTATTGCTTGATTGTGATTGGCTGAGGGCATGACATTGGTCATTGCTTGTTGATAAATATTAAGACATTAAAATACCTTAACTCAGAGAGATTGAAAAAGTGGTGTTCTGTTTCTTTGGAAGTGAGAAGAAAATTCTAATGATGGAAGTGTGAAGATAGAATAAAGTTTAGGAAAAGAAATTGAAAATGGAAAACATCAAAATTTATGAAAATGTTTTCAAAGAATTTTGAAAGTGAAAGTCTTTTGAAAACAAGGGTTTTCTTTTAGGTTTACAAAAAGTTGTTCAAAAATGGAAAAGTTTAGAGAAAATGTTATCTTTGATAAATTTAATTTCAAGGGTTTTATATTTGGTTTAAAGTTGAGAAAAGATTTCAGTGGTTTTCTAAGTTTTCAGAAAATGGATTTTAGAGGACAAAATTTTCTATGAAAGTGTACTTACAAGAACGAAAAGTATTTATGTCACAAAGTTGAGAAACTTTTGAACTTTTGTTTTTCGATTTAGTTTTTACTGAACGAAAAACCAAGTAGAAAAGAGAAAAGTGGAAAGGACCTAGATTTCCGAAATGACAGGCTAGAGTTCTTGTTTTGAGTTTTGGGGAAAAGAAAGGACCTAGATCACCGAGCTATAAACTCGGGCTGGATTTGGATTGCCGAGATATCGGGCTGAATTCAAAGTGCCGGTAAAGTCGGACTAGTGTTCCTGTTGAGAAGAACCTAGATCACCGAGACGTCGGGCTAGTGTTCGAATTGAGGAAGAGATTTTAAGATCATTGTTTTTGGTCTAAAATCTTGAGTTAGTATGAAAAATGTATTTAATACCTGAATAAAAGTAGTCGGTAGCTTTCAACCTCGATGAAGAAAGAACGATGCGAAAAAGACAAACAAAGCGAAAAACCATTGTTTTACATGCTTAGTCTGGCCTATGTACCGTTGTGGCAGACGTGCCATTGTGTATTTAGCTACAGTTTCACAAAAGGTGAACTGACAAACTGAATAGTTACGGACCAAAGACGGCTCATTTAGTTTTTGGGTCTTCAGGGACATTCGGGTGAGAAATCTATGAAGTGCTCGGGGCTGCAATCTCGGGTCGTGGAACTCGGTTACCCTGCTCGAAATGTACTCAATCAGGAACTATTCTGTATTATTTAGGTGATATGCGATACCCTAGAACAATTGGGGATCAGACCTAAATTGAGAGGCCGACCCAATGCGAAACAATTGTGTTATAGGCATTATTGCGATCCTATCATCCTCGACGAAGGGAAGTTAGGATCTCCGGAGAATTATGAGTTAGATGGTGAATATTGAAGTGATATGAAAGGTTTTATAAAATTGCATTTGGCTGTCGGGAATGAATCTTGTGCTATAATTATGATGTTATATTATGTATTGTTGTCATATGTTGTTGTCTTGTGAGTCGTGTATGTGACTGCTATGATAAAACTCATATATTGGTATCTCACATTTGTATTATTTATGTTTTGTTTCTTTTTGTGGTATTTTGTTTTTAGTGTACAGATGATGCAGAGGGGTTCTCTGTCCCACTAAGAGGGATTGGTCCCAACTTTTGAAGAAAGTTGATTTACCGGAATAACCATGTGGTTTTTTTCCAGTAAGAGTCTCATAGTGCGACCAGCTTAGTTTATCGAGTCAATTTTGTTTGGAGAAGGTCATAGTTATATGTATTATGACTCTGAGAGTCTGTTATTGGATTACTGCTGTGTTTTTTTAATGTCTTTTAGAACGACTAGCTTAGGTTTTTAAGACTATAATATGTATGTTTATGGCTCGGAGAGCCTCTATTTTGGATAGGATGTTTATGGCTCAGAGGACCTTTCTTTTGTATGAAAATATAAATATATTAGCAGGTGTTTTTGTTTGGGATGTTGGAATTACAGAGGAGACTGTCGAAATTTTTAAAAATTCTAGATCTTTATTCAAGTATAATGTGATTTTACTTTTGTGACGTGTGTATCACTTTTTCGAAGTACTCAGAAAGAAAATTCTTACACCCAAGTTTTTCTGACTTAAAGTAAATATTTTTCCGAAAGCAAAACCAGCAAAATTATTTTTATTAAGTTCCGCGACGAGTTAAGAGTTAAATATGTAATGCCTACAGGGGGGTGTTATATTAGTGGTATCAGAGCTGGTCGAGTCTTTCGGGAACCTTGGGGAATAGGTCTGTTATGTTTTGTTGTGTGATCTCTGGTTGGATCTTGGTTGAATTGCTTCCCTGTCGAAGCAATGTGTGTTGGCTTATAAGTATCTGTTTTCTTGTTAGGTTTCCACTAGTTTTGTCTTGTGGAAAAAATGGTTTGTAGGTTGTATTTTGGTCCAGGTGTGACATAGTCGGTTATCCTTTTGGATTGTGTCCGACATTTGAATAGTATACCTGTTAAGGTATATTTTCTAGTAATGTTCGCTAAGAATGTTCCAGGTTTACTGTTTGCGAAAGGATATTGAGTATTCGATAGTTTCTAGATTTGGTCCGATTTCTAATCTCCTTGTGTAGGATGTCACCTACAAAGTTAATCAAGTTAGACAAGTCGATTCAACTGGAAGATCTGTAGTTTGAGCAGTTGTTAAACCGAGTGTTTTCCGTAGGAAGCACCAATGCTGTGTGAAGGTTCGAGACTCCGTGTGGATTTCTGACAACTCAATAAAGAAATGATTAAGAACAAGTATTCTCTGCCGTGCGTAGTTGATTTGATAGATCAATTGCTAAGAGCTGTCGCCTTCTCAAAATTTGATTTGAGGACGAGTTGTCACTAGATTAGAATGAGTACCTATCAAAGATTTTTGCGTCGTTGACTCAGCATATGAGAAAAGATCAATTCTTCACATGTCTGAGAGACTGACTAAGTTGTCCGTGAGCGTGCCCGATTCAAAGTGACCATACTAAGCGTGTCTGGAAAGACCTGTGTGCTTAACCAAGGCAAGATGATTTGAATCTTCAACCTTGGGTGAGTGTCTCATGATTAAGGAAATTCTTATCTGTACTGTTCATTCCTTTATGAACTTGTAAATTGACAATTGTTCCTCAAATTCCGATGGTTCTATTAGACAAATCTCTATGGTCAATTTCGTACATGTGAAACTGATTTTCTAATCTTGATTTAAAGTCTATCATGATTTAGCAATTAGTCATGCTAGTCAGTAATTTTAATTCACCCTAATGGATTTTCTTGTATGTGAGAATTTGTACTCACATTTCTGAATAACTCTCAGTGTATTAGACTTTCGAGTGGATGTATTTGATAATATTCATTGGCCTGGATATTTTCACGGATTCGTTGAAAGAATTTGTTATGACTATTTCTTGAGTTGTAACACCGATAACTTCGTGATAATAGAAGTTTCTTGATGAAACTTAGTCTAATCGCTTCTACTTTTGGTAGAGGTGACCAAGTCTGATTTTTGCCAGACTGTTTTTCCTTTTTAAAATCATCGTTTTGTAAATTCTTTGTACGAAGAATGAATCCTCTTGGGGATAGGAACTATTCATCTTTGATTTCCTAATCCGCTGGAAGTCCTTGTGAAAGGAGGAACATTATTAGAGTCATGGTTGTAAACATGTATTAGCTATTCATTTTTACACTCACAAACCTAATTGAAGATTCTTTTTCCATACTGGATGTTCAGGTATCTTTCAAATTGACAGAATTCTTCTTTATGCTTTTGTGAAAGTGAAATCAAGAAAATTTCTTTTCTTGAAAATTTATTTATGTAATCTTTAAGATCAAGTCTTATTGTAGTTCAAAAGGACTTGTCATCCATGATCAACTTTACCATACATATTTTTCCAAAACGTCATTGACGTGTGACCTATCTCATAGGTTATAAGGATGGCTACTTGATTCATATCACGATATCAGAGTTAGTTGAGTACAGTAAGAATGTAATTGACATTTGAGACATTCCTATTTAAGATGTTAGCGTCGCAATGAATGTTGTCGTGGGTTTACCGAGTACCTTCAAGAGTTTTAATTCGTTTCGAGTGATAGTGGACAGGTCGATGAAGTCAACACCCTTCTTAGCTGTTAAGATCCACCATGAAGTGGAGAAGCTAAACCGAAGTATGTATCAGAGGACTAATCAAATTTCACGAAGTATCATTAAGTATCGTTTCAGAAGAAGATCCGAAGTTTACTCCACGATTTTCGGTGATGTCTGCTCTAAGTGTTGAGGACCAAGTTGAGGCTAAGCCCAACTGATCACCCTCAACTCGATGGGCAAGTAAGAAAATGATCTATCCTTAGAAGGTTAGCTGGGAGTAAGCGTAGTACCTAATTATTGTCATCCCTATAGTAGGATAAATAGGTGGTGATAGGAATTTGTTGAGGTATAGATATGACTGGTAAGATGAGAACCCTAAGTTCAACATCATTAAGTAAGTTGATTTCAATAGATTTTAACATGATCGAGGCGTAGTATCGTTAAGGAAAATTTAAGGTAATGATCAGATGCTTGTAGTTAAGATTGATTGTATGAGTTTGGAAGCTTAAAAGGAAAGTGTCTATAGTAATTTTACCTAAGTTGATTCGAATCCCAAAGAGATAAACTTTTGTGTTATCTAAGTTTGCTAGGGAAATTCAAAGTTGATGGATTAGATAATCTTACCATGCTTGGTGTACTTTGATTTCAGTTATCTAGAGAAGTATTATGATGTTTTGATTGGAGACTTGCAATATGTGATTTTGATATAACCTAGAAAAGTAGACTATGTTCAGAAGAGCTAAAATTACAATTGGATACCTTGAGTAGGAAGTTGATACATGTTGCGGTAAAGTTAGTTTTGATCTTGGTGTAAACTATGAAAGTTAGATGTGTGGAAAGCAGTTTTTCTAGTGGATCAGTAATTGAAAATAGAAGTGATTAAGTTTTGATTTTGCTCTTTATGTGGGAGGAACTAAGATAAAATGTCATGGACGGTGGATATAATGTGGTGGTAGATAATTTCGAGGATGAAAGAGAATGACGTAAGAATTGATTATGTTATGGAGTTAGCAGTAAGAGGAATGAAGCGCCTGGAAATACACCATAGAATCTAGGATAGGAACTGATGTGTGTGCTGTGAAAGAAGTGGAAATCTTAGTTTAAATCTTGGTATTAACAGTAAGAGTTAAAGATGTCGAAGGAAGATTTTCTAATGGGCTAGTATTGAAAAGAAAAGTGGTTACATCTTAATTATATCTTTCAAGTGTGGAAGATTAAGATAAAATTTTTGAGGACAGGAAGTATGGATTGAGGATAAGGGATTAAATTTTGAGGATCAGTATAATGAAGAATAAGTATGAAATGTGTTATTAAGTTACAAAAGTCATCTAAGGGAAAGTGAATACGGGAAGTACGATGTAGGATCTTAGGATTTAGATGTAATTACAATATCCTGTCTAGTTTCGAGTCACGAAATTTCAATGACGAATTTTTTTTTTAGTCGGGTAGTAATGTAACACCCCGGTTTTTACTTTTTCAATATTGGTAAAACATATCTGATTATATTATTTCTATTGGAATGATAATTATTTGGAACATTAACTTCTAATTATTTTATGACGCTTAATCTTGAGAAATTTTATTTACTCTATCAAAATTATTTTATTGAGTTCGTTAACACTGCCTTATTTCAGTATATGCACGCTTACTAGACAATAATATTATGTTATTGTTACTATTAGTGTTTGTTTAAAAAAATATTTCAAATGATATGGTTGAAATAAATTTATTTTATATTTTACTCTATGTAATTTTAGATTTGAAAATTTATTGATTTGATATTAATTTGAGATTAATTTTGGATCACTGATTTTCTTAGTTGATCAGTTCAATCATTAATCTTCACTCAAATTCAAATTTTGAAATCATATTTTTGTCACTCGTTATTTTTAGATCCAAGGATCAATATTATTTCTTTTTTTCTAGACTCAATCTCAACCATTTATTTTGTATCTAACCACTAAAAACATGAAAAATTAATAAAAAGAAGCCCCCTTCCCTTCCCCATACCGACACGCCCCCCCCCCCCAATTTTTTTTTTCCTTTTCTCCTGCATCCTTCTTTCTTCTTTGAGAATTGATCTCCGCACTTCCTCTCCACTTCAACTCTTCCTCCACATTCCCTCTTACTCACAACCACACGCCGCCACCGGAGAGGACGTCGTCCGGCCGCTGCTCGCGGCGGAGAAGACAACCACGCGTGACACGCATTCCGGCCGTTCGCTCCTCCGATCGCCGCCGCTATGCTGTCGCGGTGAGCTCCGCTGGTCGCTGTCTTGGTGGGTTCCACCTCCTTCAGTCCATTTTGATTTCTTCTTCTTATTATGTGAAGCTCACTTCCATGGTTTTTGTTCATGTTTGCTTCAAAGATATGTAGCTGCCGCTATCAGCCGCCGTCACCACCACCTTAGGCCGCTCACAGTGCTTCTTCTCTACCTTGGGTGAGTTGGATTTCATCTTTCTTTGGTCAAAATTCAAAATCCCTAATTTCACTCAAACACTAACCCAAATCTATTTTGATTTCAGTTGTTAAACATGAAATTAGTTATGTTCTAAGCATTTGAGGTTTTGAATTAGTGATTTCCTGAACTAATTTTGTTATTCCTTGGTTGGAATGTGTTTTCCCCGATTTATGTTATGAACCCTAAAGTCCCAATCTGATTTTATTTGAAATTGGTTATATTTTTGTAAAATTAACTATGTATCTATATAATTGGGACTGTTAATTGAGGTTTTGACAAACCAATTTCGTATTTCTATGAGCAAATCTCATTTCCCCCAATTTTTGGTGATGAACACTATTTTCCCCAATCTGATTTTATTGAAGTTAGTTCTATTTTGTGAAATTAAGTGTTTAAATCAACTTAGAGCAAGTGTTTGATGAAGAATGATTGACTGTTAGATTTGTCTGATGGTTGAAAATGTTTTGACTCCCTCTCTGCGATGTTGTCGGGGTTGTGTTTGCTCGGGGAAACAGGTTTTACATTTTTCGGGAGTTGATAGAAGCTGTTTAGAGAAAACTGGACTTCCAGTCGGGTTATTAGTCGGAGTTTGGCTTTGTGCAGCTTCACTCAGAAGGAAGCTGACGGTTGAGAGACCAAAGAGAGAATCTTTTATGGTCTTAAAAGGTAAAAGGAGTTTACCTAAGGAGTTTTTGCTAGTAATGTACCTTGTGTTTTGATTGATTATATGTTGATTTGAAAATGTAGTTTGATGTTATTTGGAATTGTTGAACATATATATGTTGTTGTTGGATTATGTATGAATTGGATTGAGATTTATTGCTTGATTGTGATTGGCTGAGGGCATGACATTGGTCATTGCTTGTTGATAAATATTAAGACATTAAAATACCTTAACTCAGAGAGATTGAAAAAGTGGTGTTCTGTTTCTTTGTAAGTGAGAAGAAAATTCTAATGATGGAAATGTGAAGATAGAATAAAGTTTAGGAAAATAAATTGAAAATGGAAAACATCAAAATTTATGAAAATGTT
Organism: Echinosophora koreensis; assembly: GCA_035048595.1. Taxonomy (NCBI): domain Eukaryota; kingdom Viridiplantae; phylum Streptophyta; class Magnoliopsida; order Fabales; family Fabaceae; genus Echinosophora; species Echinosophora koreensis. The sequence goes on from JAPCYP010000068.1 coordinate 941,800, forward strand.
TTCAAAGAATTTTGAAAGTGAAAGTGTTTTGAAAACAAGGGTTTTGTTTTAGGTTTACAAAAAGTTGTTCAAAAATGGAAATGTTTAGAGAAAATGTTATCTTTGATAAATTCAATTGCAAGGGTTTTATATTTGGTTTAAAGTTGAGAAAAGATTTCAGTGGTTTTCTAAGTTTTCAGAAAATGGATTTTAGAGGACAAAATTTTCTATGAAAGTGTATTTACAAGAACGAAAAGTATTTATGTCACAAAGTTGAGAAACTTTTGACCTTTTGTTTTTCGATTTAGTTTTCACTGAACGAAAAACCAAGTAGAAAAGAGAAAAGTGGAAAGGACCTAGATTTCCGAAATGACGGGCTAGAGTTCTTGTTTTGAGTTTTGAGGAAAAGAAAGGACCTAGATCACCGAGCTATAAACCCGGGCTGGATTTGGATTGCCGAGATATCGGGCTGAATTCGGAGTGCCGGTAAAGTCGGACTAGTGTTCCTGTTGAGAAGAACTGAGACCCCCAAGACGTCGGGCTAGTGTTCGAATTGAGGAAAAGATTTTAAGATCATTGTTTTTGGTCTAAATCTTGAGTTGGTATGAAAATTGTATTTAATACTGAATAAAAGTAGTCGAGAGCTTTCAACCTCGACGAAGAAAGAACGATGCGAAAAAGACAAACAAAGCGAAAAAACATTGTTTTACATGCATAGTTTGGTCTATGTGCTGTTGTGGCAGACGTGCCATTGTGTATCGAGCTACAGTTTCACAAAGGGTGAACTGACAAACTGAATAGTTACGGACCAAAGATGGCTCCTTTAGTTTTTGGGTCTTCAGGGACATTCGGGTTCGAAATCCACGAAATGCTTGAGGCTGTAATCTCGGGTCGTGGAACTCGGTTACCCTGCTCGAAATGTACTCAATCAGGAACTATTCTATATTATTTAGGTGAGATGCAATACCCTAGAACAATTGCGGATCAGACCTAAATTGAGAGGCCAACCCAATGCGAAACGATTGTGTTATAGACATTATCGCGATCCTATCATGCTCGACGAATGGAAGTTAGGATCTCCGGAGAATTATGAGTTAGATGGTGAATATTGAAGTGACATGAAAGGTTTTATAAAATTGCATTTGGTTGTCGCGAATGAATCCTTGTGCTATAATTATGATGTTATATTATGTATTGTTGTCATATGTTGTTGTCTTGTGAGTCGTGTATGTGACTGCTATGATAAAACTCATATATTGATATCTCACCTTTGCATTATTTCTGTTTTGTTTCCTTTTGTGGTATTTTGTTTTTAGTGTACAGATGATGTAGAGGGGTTCTCTGCCCCACTCAGAGGGATTGGTCCCAACTTTTGAAGAAAGTTGATTTACTGGAATAACCATGGGGTCTTTTCCAATAAGAGTCTCATAGTGCGACCAACTTTGTTTATCGAGTCAATTTTATTTGGAGAAGGTCATAGTTATATGTATTATGACTCTGAGAGTCTTTTATTGGATTACTGTTGTGTTTTTTTGAATGTCTTTTAGAACGATTAGCTTAGGTTTTTAAGACTTTGTTGATTTATGATAATATGTATGTTTATGGCTCGGAGAGCCTTTCTTTTGGATGAAAATATAAATATATTAGCAGGTGTTTTTGTTTGGGATGTTGGAATTACAGAGGAGACTCTGTCGAAATTTTTAAAAATTCTAGATCCTTATTCAAGTATAATGTGATTTTACTTTTGTGGCGTGTGTATCACTTTTTCCGAAGTATTTAGAAAGAAAATTTTTACACCCAAGTTTTTCTGGCTTAAAGTAAATATTTTTCCGAAAGCAAAACCAGCAAAATTCTTTTTATTTAAGTTTCGCGACGAGTTAAGAGTTAAATATGTAATGCCCAAGGGGGTGTTACAGTTGTCTGCGTTGCGGGACACTTTTTTGGTCATCGGCGTTGGCGGTTGGCTTTTCTTGTTGCACTGGCTCGTTGAAATTTATATTTGATGCTTGCAGTGGCGAGTCATAAAATTGTTCGTCGGTATAGGGCATCGAAGAACAACCAAACCCGTTCATGTCGGGGTATGCTGGCTTGCCAAAGGAGTACATGTTGTCTATGTATCTTTGTCCTGACACTGGTGTACCGAGGTCTGCACCAAATAAATTGTTGACAAATTCGTCGTCACTAGATGTGTAGGAGAGTCGAGGATTGTCGGTCCATTGGGGAGGAGGCTATTGGTCTGGGATAGGGTAAACAAAAGTTTTAGTTGGAGGTTGCTGGGTTTCAAATTGCACTGTGTTGGCATCCGGGGGGACTTGGTTGTCGTGGTGTGTTTTGCCTTGCACGCCGTTGTGTAGGCACTTGGTGGACTGCAGCTGAAGTTTCACCAACGTTAGCATGACGTCCACCCCGTCCACCCCACCGTGGGTATCGCAAATGTTGGTGAGTTGACAGGTGAGGCTTTGAATTTTGGCTAAACCACGTCAATATACTCTGCCGTTTGAGACAATGGTCCCTGAATAGGTTGCCCTTGCACCACGTGATCTCTATGAGCCTCCAGTATGGCAGATATCCTTTGTGCCTTTGTAGCCAATTTGTGAAATGTTGTCCCCTCATGTCAAGGTTGTGATCGTTATCCAAATCATAAGGTGGTCCGGGTATGTCCTATTGTATGCCAAACTGGAACTTTACCCTATCTATTTGGTGCCATTCAATCATAGAGAAACAAACCAACACTGTACATTCACTCCATGATCCTCTGTCCTGGAATGCTCTTGCAAGCAGGACGTTGTTCTCATAACTTTTATACGGCGTCCACAAAAACTGAAAGATTAAGCATGGTCAATAAAATTAACCATGATTGCAGCAAGTACAAGTGAATATTTTTAATAGTCATATTTTCAGCCTGGTTAGGTCTAATGTGATCAATAGCTGTTATGTAACCAGAAACTGAGTTGTGAGGAGTTCTGGTATACTGCATCCTCCCCCCGGCCTATCTAATAAAAAAGCATTTTTAAGTCAGTCTGTTATTTAGGAAATAAAGTAAATATAACGAAGGAAATTTTTTTATTAACCTTTGTGCCAGCGGCCATGTCGCATCACGGGTGCATCGTGGTGCAATGAAGGGCAAGTGATACCATGCCCAGGACTGTAGCACTAGAACACAACCACCCATAGAGGAGGCATCGGGTAAGGTTGCGCGACACATTTCTCTGTAAAGGCATGCCAAACATGTTGATCCCCAACTGTAGCGGCCGTCCTCCTAAAAATCTCGCAACAAAGGCAGATACATAAGGTGGACTCTGTTTCTTGATTTTTCAGGCATCAACATCCCCCCGATCAAGCGTAAGATGTACGCTATACAATGGGCCGCAATATGGAAAACTGATGCTCCATCTGGAAGAGTTGCAAAGGTTTCTTGCAACCATTTCAGCTTTAATGTAGACCCCTTCACTTGATCTTTTGGAGGCACCGCACCCAATAGTTTGGCACACAATTCGTCCCAACCGAAATTACTTGCGCCGATAACGGGTCAGCCACTCACATGCAGCCCTAGTTGGTGCGCTACATCTTCCATTGTTATCGTGAATTCACCGACAGGAAGATGAAACATGTGTGTTTCCGGCCTCCACCTTTCAATCATTGCAGTTATCAAGACATGGTCAATCCTGCAGTGACCGACTTTCGCAGCCATTAATAACCCAGCTTCCTGCAACAGTAATTTAATTTGCCATCCAGAGGGGACATGGTATGGAGGTGGTATCAGATTAGGACATCTCATTGGTTCTGAAAAAAAAAAGATAATTGGATTACTGAATAACAATTGTTGGATAATATTGAAGTTAACGATATCAACCATGGGCTACCAGTTACCTCTTCGTTAATGGTTTCAGATCGGTGAACATTTTGTAGCCTGAAGAACGATTGAGGATCCATTAAGATGATTCCAGGTTATGAGGAAAAAGAAGTTTGGAGTAGCTACTGAAGAAATTAGTTTCTCTGAGGCGAATGGTTTGTTTTAGATCAAATAAGGCTAGCGGGTTTTATAGAGGAGTCAGGAGCGATCTGGGTCATTCCTTTCGTCAGCTCAATCTCAGCCGCTCATTTTTGTAGGCAGAAAATGACAAAACGAGTCACATGTGGAGTGACACACTTCACGGGGTCTAATGCGGACGCTGATGTTGAGTCACGGGTCCTGACGCATCACATGGCGATCTCGGGTCACGGGTCCGTTGTAGCGTGCATGGAATCTCTGCACCTTGAATCACACAACTGAGTCACGGGTCCGTTGTCACATGGGCTCTGTTTGCAAGATTTGTTGGGATGCAGCATCAGAAATTAAACCCTAAACCCTAAAACCTAAACCCTATGCCCTAAACCATAAGCCCTAAACCCTAAACCCTAATGTACTTCGAAGTCTTGAGAAGTTTAAAAGGATTTGCTTGATTACTCTTTTGTGTCGTCTCATTAATACAGTATAAGTTCGAAGGAAAGCTTAATCTATGAGGTATTTCGCATCCTATTTTGGATGACAAGGATGTTAAGTGTTTGGAGCATGCGTGATCGTTTCCTTAGATACGTGATTTTCGGGGACGAAATTCTTTTTTGTGGGGTAGTGTTGTAACACCCCGTTTTCTCGCGTCTTGACCGTTAATTATATTTTATATTATTACCGGGGATCTAGAAAATGATTTTGAGGAAAACAAAATCATAGTTGAGACCTTCTATATCGATGGAAGTTACGGCGAAATTTTGGGTTTAAACTTGGACGAAAACCGGTCTGTGTTTTTACTGATTATATAATTTTATACCGGCAGAAAACCCTAATTTCGGCCCAAAAATGAAAAATTTCAAAATATTGCCACTTGTTGGGGACAAAATATATTTCAAGAATTTCTACTCAAAAATAAAATATTTTATTTTATCGGGTGAAATTTTAGCGAAAAACGGGCGGAAATCCTAATCGGGTAAACGACGGAGCCGGATTCGGATTTGCAGAGATATGTCGGAGGATAGGAATGATGATTCAACTTGGACAACTCACCTACATGAGTTACCTAGTGAGTCATCATAGTCATAAATGACCATAAATGAAAAATGGTGAATCACCAAAGTCATAAATGAAAAGTAGTGCTCATCTTGCACATGTTAAGAGTTTGTGTTCAAATTCTCTTCCTCTTATTCCTTGATCCATGAAATTCGACCAAGCCCTCCTAGCCACACATAAGTACCTAGTCATCATGACTATTTAACAAATTATTTTAATATCCTTGCGAAATGACCAAAATACCCTTTGATTATTTTATGAATTCTTTTGATATCCAATAAGTGTTTTGACAATTTTGCTTCCTTCTACCATGTATAATTTCGACCAAGCCCTCTTGAATAGGCATTCTTTCACTTCATTCTAGATGATCATGATGATTATGAAGAAACCTAAGTATTTTAAGTTATTTTCAAACCTAACATAAAACCATGGTTACTACCTAAGGTTAGTAACCAAGACAAAACCAAATTGGCTTCTTCTTCCTCCATGTGATACACACACGGCCACATCACCATAACACACCTCCACCACATATTTCCCTCATCCATCTATGTCCACTCCTTTGCCATGTGTGACACCCTCTACCCCGCATGTATTCATAACACATAAGAGCAACAAAAAAAAAAAGAAAGAGAACACATGCATATTATTATAATAATAAAAACAGGGCAGAGGTTGCCGCATTGTAACATAACTTCTCAAACACGGAAAATAAAACATGTTTTAAAGAAACATAAGTGAAAACAAATGAAACACAACCCCGATGTCACATTACAGAGCTGGTATAACCATAGTCTGAAACATCTCGGATAAACAACATAAACTAAAGAAATCCTAACTACGAGTAGCGGCTCCTCAGAGTCACTCCTCAGGAAGCTGCTCACTGTCCTCTGCATAACCAAAAAGATACATGCAAAGCAAATAACAAAAGACGGGGAGTAAGAAATATATATATCAATATAACGACATGGAAGCAGTTAGCAAGATGAACATGCATCATAAATCGTTATCTTTCATCTTTAGTCTTTAATCTTTTAGCACATAATCTTTTCACTTATACTATGGCCAAAAAGCACCAGAGCTCAACACCTTGACCATTAAGTATCAAGGCCCCCTTGGCCACTCTGCTACCAAGGTCCAATATCTTTTAACAACTCCTTGACATTATGCATCAAGGCCCCCTTGTCTACTCGGCTACCAAGGTACAGAATAACAACACTCTGGCCAATAAGCACCAAAGCTCAACACCTTGACCACTCGGCTATCGAGGCCCCCATGGCCACTCGGCTACCAAGGTACAGAACAACATTTTTGACTTTAGTTATTAACACTCTGGCCCATAGGCACCAGAGCTCAACACCTCGACCATTAAACATCAAGGCTCCCTTGGCCACTCGGCTACCAAGGTACATTATTATCTTTAAGTTATCTAACTTGTCTTTACTTGGTTTGGTGTCTTCTTCATTATTATAAGCGTTTGGGGTAAAACACCCCTTGTTACTGTTCTGCGTTCTGTTCTGCACAGGGAAGCACGGTCGTTCTTCCCCCAGCACGGGCGTGCTGACTGTTGAGCACGGCCATGCTCAATGGAGCGTGGCCGTACTGATTTGGGCAGAAGGGGTTTAAGAACCCTTGCTATGTTTCCTAGGGCATTAAAAGATCAATCCTATTAGCTTTTAACTATCCACGAGTCCTTAGTTTCATTATTCTTAATTAATGTCCATGTCTTATCATTATGGGGAATTAATCCTTTAATTCCAGCTTCATTAATAATATTCCTAAAACACTCATGAACCAGTCCTAGGGTCTTTAACTAAACCTTTGAACATAACCTTGCCTCTCATACTATATTCATGTCTTATGAACAAATTGGGAAAACATCCCTTAATTCTTAAACATCATTATTATCATCTTTAACTGTCTTATTACCCTTATTAATAAGCCCTATTATTTAGAGTCTTATTAATATCAACATTTATCTCAATAACCATAACAACCAACACTATCATCCATGGTATAACAACATCATTCATGGTATAACAACATAACAACATTTATTGATATCAACATTTATCCCAACAACCATAACAACCAACACTATCATGCATGGCATAACAACATAACAACATTTATTGATATCAACATTTATCCCAACAACCATAACAACCAACACTATCATCCATGACATAACAACATCATAAGCATTCATGAATAAACATGCCAATTATAAGTAAACACAGATAAACATGTAACAAGACAACAAATAGGCAAATAGCAGACAATAGGGTCATGGGTTAACCCTTCATCTTATGCTACCTCCAATGCCTACATGTTCATACTATCCCTTCGCCCCATACCTGGTATGAAGATTGAAATTCCAAAGGAAGAGAAGAAAGTCTGCTAAGATCCTGTCTCACGAACGCTTGTCTTCTACCTTAAGGACGACAAAAAACATCTTGATTCAACTCTAAGATCAAGAAATCAAAAGGAAAAGATCAAGAGGGACGAGGTGCACGAATTCTACCTGGTTTGAAAGTCTAAACAGAAATGACAATTAATCACGTGCTCGTAATGATGTTCCCCAATCGAAGAACGGTGGAGAACGGTGCACAGATTGATCCTCTAGGAAGAGTTTTAAGAGATAAAAGGGTTAGGAATTCAAAGAAGAGGGAATGGAGGCTGATCTAGAGTGATTTAGATATGTAACATTAGGTTAAGGTCATGGTTTTGGAGGTTAAGGACGGGTTATGCACAATTGGGCTTAATTATACCCCAAAACACGTTTCTAGATCTGCACGGTTCGTGGGGCGAACAAAGATTGCGGCACGAGACCTACTTGAACAACTGAATTGGCCAAAACACATAAAATAAGACTTGTAGATAATTCTCTTATCTTTCGAACGCATCAAAGATCACCTCAATCGGACATCTAGAACTCAAGATATGGCCAAAACGGTGAAACAGGTTACTAGGACTCTAAAAGGATTGAACCTTTTTAAGGCTAAACTTCCTCAAACATAAACTTAGGCATAAAAAACAAACATAACAAGCATATACAAACATATATATAACATATATAAATACATTAGGCTTATTTACGAAAAACGAGGTGTTACACCATGACTCACCTCCATCATAAATGCTCATAAATGCAACATAAAATATCTAGATATTTTGAACAATAACCTAACCTATGCCTAGTTACATTCAACCATGGTATTCACTTGAGTTGATTAACAAAATACCCTCTTCACTCCTTGATACACACGACCAACCCACCTCCACCAATCCCTTCCATTTGTTTCATTTCATTGTCTTGTTCTAAAACACTTAAGTCATTAACTTAAGTTGATTTTAAAGATCAAAAACCTATGTTCTTCATTTCTTTCCATTTTCCACCAACTTAGAGACATAATCTCATGATTCTTCCTTCATAAGACTTGTTCCTTAGATCATTATCTTCACTTTGACTTACTTTGTTCTTAGATCCATGAACCTTCAAGTTCATCTCCTTTTTCTCTCAAATTCTGCCCACACCCATAAATCATCATCCAAACCTTGTTTTGATCTTCTAAGATCATATTCTTACTCCTCTAGATGATCTAGACCCATTCTATTTCACACACAAATCCATTTAGAGCTTGTGTTCAAAATGGGTTTCTAGAGGCCATATTCGGCCAAGCTTGTCTTTCCAACTGATGTAAGCCAAAGGGGGGCAAGTCAAGATTTCCTCAAAGAAGAAAAGAGCACAAGCCCAAGCATGATCCAAGAAGCAATACAAGGACTTGATGGGCCTAAGACAAGAACAAGAGCAAGGAAAGCCCAACAAGTCTCCATTCAAATAATGGCTCTTATCTTGATAGGAGCAAGCCCAAGATCAAGAACAAATAGAGTGGAGCCCAAGTTAATAACTTACATGATCCAACTAAAGGATCCATGAAGCATGGGGCGAAATTGATGAAGTCTAGTTGGGGTCCATTAGTTGTTTTTCCATATTAATTCAATAAGTGTGGGAATTATGTAAGTGGGTCCATTTTGGCAATTTGTTGCAGCCCCATTTTCCTAATTCTGCATATGTGAATCTAGTTAGGATAAGATTCCTTCTTGATGTAAGTTGTGGGGGTTACACTTTATAATTTGAGAAGCAAAGTGTAACCACCCATAATAAAGGATGGTGGGGGCGTGAACTTCATGGTTGGAGGCTGACTTGATTATGTAATATGGCTGGGTTAAAATGGGTCATAAATAGGTTAATCAAGTGTGGGTTATGGAACCATTAAATAGACTAAGTTAGTCATGAATTTGGCTTTTATGTGGGGGTTAAGGAATAGTTGAGGAGGCAAGGAGTCAAGCCAATGTGGGCAGCCAACTCCTCTATATGTACACGCCCAAACACATGTAAATGATAACTTGGAAGTTGAATTTTGGATTGATATCCATTGTGAGAGATTGTTCTCTTGGGTTCTTGGATGAACCAAAACTTGTTCTTATCAAGAATCCAAGATTCTTGTGGCGAACCTCATTGGCTTATCAAACTACCCAGTTTGTGGCGCCTTACTTCATCTCTATCTTCTTCCATTTTCATATTTTCTTCATTTTATTTTGGTTACTAAAGTGTTTACAATTTTATCCTGTTCTTGATTGTGTTTTGCGCCACTTTTATGTTAAAGAATTCAACCAAAAAGATCTTGTAAAGGCATCCCATCATTTGGATGTCATCACCAACATCCAATCCTTGTTCCACCATTTCAACCCACTTTCCTTAAGCTAATCATCATTCCAAACAACTTTCATGTTGAAGCTTTCATCAAAAAAATTCATCTTGACATAGTTCCTTCAAGATCAAAGTTGGAGTGCTTTAGGTAAAAGTCATATATTTTCATTCCTATAGTGATTTTTGAACTTCTAACTGAGATTATATGTTGATAATATTATTCCATGCTTCATTAGCATCCTATATATGTAAAGTATTTTACTTTCCATATTCTTGATCATTTATGAATTAATTCATAAAAAATTGCATACTTAGATTTTTGAACTTCCGACAATTTTTCTATAGTAGAAATACATATCCATACATGTCTACCAAATGATTTTGAAAACAAATGATCCTAGCCCTATGAACTTCATGAGGCTGTGTGTAAGACCCCCCCCCCCCCCCCCCCCCCCCTCTGGCATTACCTCGTGAACATATGCGGAAATAAATAAAAAAGGAATTTACTAGTTGTTTTCGGAAATTTATTTTACTTTTTAGTCATAAAACTTGGGTATTAAAATTTTCTTGCGGAATACTTCGAAAAGGTGATGCACACATCACAATAGTAAAATCACATTATACTTTACAACACACATAAACCGAGTTTATTCATAAATCAAACCACTACAACATATAAGTTTTCCTAAAATTGTTTCAATATTCAAAACTCAACTCAAAACCATATAAAGGTTCTCAAACCACATACACCACCTTTCTCTTAAAAGCATGTAACCCCAAAGAAAATCCTAAGCTGGTCACCCTATACAACATCCATTGGAAAGGCCTTCATGGTCCTTACCACTATCACCGACCTCTTCAAGGATCGGTACTAAACTCCTCGAGCGAAACTGGGAACATCCTCTGCACCATCTACTCTCATGTACCAAGGTACAACAGCAAAACCAAAAAAAAAAAAAAACAGATATATCACAAGGGTGAGATACCGACAAATGAGTTTTATCATGATAACCACATGCGCAACACACAAAACATCGTATACATATATGTTCACAACATATAAGATTCTCAACATAAACATAATAGTTTATCAATGGGCTTAAAATCCAACAGTCATCGTCATTTACAAAAATGCATGACACTTCAATATACAACGTCTATATTTTATACCTAATCTCCGGAGATCCCAACTTCCATTCAATAACATCAATTGTTTTGTTCGTCGAGATTCCGAGTTCCAACTATTTAAGTAAGTAACTCGGTAGGACGCGAGCTCCAACCATCATTGTAACATAATTTACATGAACTCCAATGTTAGTCGTAACTTAACTCGGCCTATAAAATATCACCAATATCCCAGCTCCAGAAATATTCGTAGCATGGCCCGGCCTTTCCTAGACTCACTTTCCAATCCACCAAGGGAACGCCTGCCGATTCATGCATGTAAAACATTTATTCTCGTCATTTTCTTTTTGTTCATCTTTTCTCGTCGAGGCTCAAAGGCTCACGACCATTCATAATTTTCAACGTTAAGATTTTTCATTGTTAACACAGGACACGAAGTCCGAGTGCTCAATCACAAACCCTTAGACCGATGCACCAGTCTTAGGTTCGTGGTTATAGAATACAACATCTACCTTTAACAACATCCACCACACTGTATATAGGACATAAAGTCCACAACAACATAACACGGATCAATGATCTACGTGTCTTTACCACAGAACACTAGTATCAAGACTTCTCGGCTACTAGGTTCACGTTTCAACTTTAACATCGTTTTTCGTTCGGTGAAACACAAATTCAAAACAAAACCTCCACAACTTATCCAAGCTGTTGGAAATGATTTCGTTGAGTAAAAACTCATTTGTAGAAAATATTTTCCGTTTGAAATTCATCCATAAAAACCTTAGTTCTTGAAAAAGAAGTCATTTAAGACTTTCTTGTTCAAATAAATAAAATTGTTTTCGAAAGTCTTGCCATAATTTCTTTTCGAAATTACTCGTCGTTTAGCAATTAAAATCGTTTATAAGTCAAAATTGACTCGTCTCTTAAAAAAATTTCTCAACATGGAAATTAAGTTATTTTTGAAACTTCACTTTTTATAATAACTTTTTATTTTAGTTAAGAATTGATTTTGGGAAAATTAACTTAGCTAAATTTTTTCACAGTTACGTCCTCACTACTGCTCGTAGATCACTCGTACACCGTAAAATCATTAAAATAATATTATTTTCAACTTTTCTTCAAATTCCAAAAAATTAACTTAAACAACATCTTCTTCAACATTTTCAACTTATTCAACATTTTCCCAATCTTTTATCCTTAATCTTAATTCTAGCACTGACCACTGTTAGGCTTCTCAGTCAAACAACCAACAACAACAAATTCATACATCACAGTTATAAAAGATATCACAGTTATAACATGCATCCACCGATAAACATATATCACAAATAAACATACACCACAGATAATTTTAATAACTCAGATAAACAATTACGTCAAACAAATTAAGCAACCACAACGGATCACAAATAATCATACAGACTCACAGATAGCACGTGGCTACCAAAACCCCTCAGGTAAACTCCCCTTACCTCTTGAAGTTACAGTTTTCCTCTTTGAAATTTCTTCTCGGAATTTTGGATCCTCCATACAACTAAATCAACTAAACAACCTGTCCTTCACAACAAATCACAACACAAATTACAAAATAAAACAACAAAATCTTCCTAATCCACATGCTTAGGTTTCGGCTTATATGGTTTAATTAGGCTAGGGATGTCAAAATTTCATAAACTCTTGGATCAATGATCCTTAAGCATTAGAGATACATAATCAATTGTCACTTGACAAAGATTAAATAAAAAAAAAACTCATCTAACCCATATGGTTAGGGTTTCGCCCTTGAAGAGTAAAATAGGCTAGAGATTTTAAAAACTCTTAAGCTTCTAGATTCAACAACTATGAGTATTAGAAAGACTAAATCAAGTGTTACTTCACAAAAATTGAAGCAAAATCCAAAACCTCCCTATTAGCTTAGGTTCGGCCAGTTTGAGAAAAATAGGGTAGAGATTGTATTTGCTCTCATGCCCTTGGATAATAAATCTAGACGTCATGTAAAGTTCATAGAAATTGGTTTCACATTAAAAGGATTTTTCTATGATTTTCTAGAATTTTTTGAAATACTAGATCTAGGAATTTCAACATGATGTTTCTTGGAAAAAATGAATGAAATGATTGAAGAGAAAGACAACATGATCATGATAAATGAGGGTTTACCTCTTGTGGATGAATAACAAGTGAAGAGTGATCAAAACTTCAAGAAAATCAATGGAGTTTTTCTTTGTTTTTGAGAGAAAGCTTGAAGAAGATGAAGTTAAAACATGAAAAATGGCTAAGTGTTGGAATGAAGGGTGTGGGCTGCGTACATAAGGGTGGAGTGAGGGGTGTTTTTGTCCTTCAAAATTGCCTTGGGGACAAAATGGTAAAAACACTTGGGGACAAACTTGGCATTTCAAAAAAGATTAAGGGCAAAAAGGTCTTTTCACTTAGGAAGCCATCATTACAAATGAATGGACATGGTTGAAGGAGATTGGCTGAATTGTGACCATAGGAAGGATGAAGAAGCAAATTTGATGTTGTCTTGCCTTAAACGTGGTTGTCATTTAACTAGGATAGGTTAGGTTAGGGGCATTTTAGTCTTTTCACACACAAATATCTTAACCATCATTACTTGTCATAAATACTAGATGAGTCACCCCTATGACTCACCACCCTAGGTGGCAAGATGTCCCATCATCCGGTGCACTCGATCTATTTTAGCAATGGTCTTGGAATAGCCACTAGATGTCAAAGTTGAGGTTTTGGAACTCTAGCCACCGATTCTCCTGAAGGATGATATGGTGAGCAACTCACATTACGTGATTTACACAACCTTATCACCCATATTATGTGATTTACACAACCTCAGAAGTTGTTTGACCATTAAGACAAAGACCTTTAAGTCTAGGAATAGGAAGAAAGAGTGATGAAGTTAATCTCCATGGCAAAGCCATATTGTGAAGCAAAAAATAAAGCCTTTCATAAATACATTATAAAAAGAAAAAGTCATATATTTTGGTCATGAAAGGAAGGGAAGCTATTTATAAGGATGGATGAAGTTAGGCACATGGTAAGCTGATAAAATTTAAATTATTTATTAAGAGGATTAGGTTACAAGGCGCATGGGAAGTTGACAGTCAAATAAAGTAATAAATGTGCAGTTATATTATAAACGTGCAGAAATGAATAACCGATTGGGAGGGATTGTGACACCCTCTACCCCGTATGTATTCAAAAGCGATAACACATATATAAAGAGGGAAAGAACACATGCAAATATATATAATATTGAAAACTGGGCAGAGACTGCCGCATTGTAACATAACGCGGAAATAACCAAAACATGTTTATAAAGGAAACATAACATAACTGAAAACATAAACGAACCCAACCCCGATGTCACACTACAGAGCTGGTATAACCAATCCGATAAAACAACTCGGATACAACTGGAAACAAACTAAACAACTAATGAAAGTGGGAAATCCTATGTACGAGTCGCGGCTCCTCAGAGTCACTCCTCAACTGGCTGCACATCGAACTCTGCATAAACGATACATGCCACAACAAGAAACATAGAGATAGGGAGTAAGAAACATATATATGAATATTACGGCAAGGAAGCAGTTAGCAAGACGAGCATACATCAAACAATCATGTTATAGCAGACACCAATATAACATATACAATTATCATCATGGAACGTGTATGCTATGCAATGCAACTCTACTCCACTACTCCGTTATGCATGTGGATCCAAACTATCTCAGGAAGCCAACTTCAGAGTTACATCTCCATATTGGCCAAAAAGCACCATCACCGGGCCAGACCACCAACCATGGGTGGACCCCTAGGATAGCCGATGCACCTTATTCACGGGTGCGCCACCGGGGAGTACCTGATTCCCTCAGTCTCGGATGAATCACTGCGGATGGTCATATCGTCTTACACGCAGACGACCTCCCCTATATTGCGCAACCTCCACTAACATCTCAGATGCATGAATGCATGCTTAACACAAACACACAACAACATCGACCACCTCCGCTTGGGCCACTAGGCTACCCAAGTTTATCACCATCAACACCTCAACCACTCAGCTATCGAGGATTATCGTTATCGTTTCGTATTCGTTATTAAACACTCTAGTCGTTCTTCATTAGAGATTACCACCTTGACCATCAAGCATCAAGGCCCCCTTGGCCACTAGGCTACCAAGGTACATCATCATCAACACCTTGACCATTAAGCATCAAGGCTCAATATCATCTTTTCACTTGTCTTTGATCTTTATGTTTCGTTGGTATCTTATTAAGTCTTTTAAGCATTTGGGGTGAAAACCCCTATTTCAGCATTCTGGTTTCTATTCTGGTCAGGCGAGCACGGGCATACTGGACCTGCAGGCAAGCACGGCCTTGCTTCCTGCTGAGCACGGGCATGCTCAAGAGCGCGCCCTTCACTAGATTTCAAACTAGAGAACGGGCGTGCTCCTTATTAAGCACGGCCGTGCTCAATGGAGCGTGGTCGTACTGATCTGGGAAGAAAGGGTCAGAAACCCTTTCCCAAATCCTTGGGACAGTTCACAGATTCAACCTATTGGCTTTTACTAATCCATTGATCATCAACTTCATTAATCTTAACTGTTCTTCGTTACTGTTCATGTCTTATCATCAAGGAGAATTAACCCTTTAATCATAGCTTCATTACTAATGTTCCTAGAACACTCACTAATCAATCCTAGGGTCTTTAACTAAGCCCTATGAACATAATCTTACCTCTCACACTATATTCATGTCTTATGAACAACTAGGAAAGCATCCCTTAATTCTCATTATTGTTATTAACGTATTTTAACGTCTTAACAATATTGTTGGCATTAACATCCTCAACAATCAACCCTCATAAGAGCACAACATCATCATTATTATCATAACAATCTCATCATCAAAAAGCATCATCATCATGTTATTCAACACATAAATAAACATCTTATATACATAGGCATACTAATCATCAACTGAAAGCATATCATCATAAACAAGACAACATCATACAATAGCATACAATATCAAATAGACAGTTAGCATACAAAACGGGTCATGGGTTAACCCTCATCTTACGCTACCCCATAGCCTACATGTTCATACTAGCCCTTCTCCCCATACCTGGTATGAAGATTCCCAAACAACGTTGACGTGGGCAAACCAGACACGTTCCCTTGAGCGGCTCGACAAGTTCCTCAAGCCTTGGTCAACAAGAAGGGAAGAGAACAACCAATTAATCCCCAATTCAAAAGAAAGGGAAAGGGAGATTAAAGTGGGATAACTACATTACCTTAAATGATGCTAACACACGTAACCTCCCTCCCAAACGGACTCACAAACTCCAAGAACTTCAAGGAGTTCAAGGGAAGGGAAAGGGAAGAGGTTTCTGTAGCACTAGGATTGCCCAAAGTGCCAAAAAGAGGGTTTGGCTCGCAACCCTCACGGAACTGCTCTATTTATAGACTCTATGACCTGAGCACGGCCTTGCTGACTGTTGAGCACAGCCATGCTCAATTCCTAAGCACGGGGCACTCAAAGATTACACTACGAGATCATCTAAACGGTGAAACAGGTTACTAGGACTCTAAAAGGATTGAACCTTTCTAAGGCTAAACTTCCCCAAACATAAACTTAGGCATCTAAAACAAACATAACAAGCATATACAAACATATATATAACATATATAAATGCATTAAGCTTATTTACAAAAAAAAAAGGGTGTTACAGGGATAATGCATAAACAATGGCTTTTAATGTTTGTTAAGCAGAAAGTAGACGTTAAAAAGGAGGCGGTGGCAGCCCATAATTATCAAATCACCTTTAACGTCTGTTGTTAAAACAACAGACGTTACATATGGATTTTAACGTCTGTTGTTTTAACAACAGACGTTAAAGGTGATCTATAATTTTTTAGAAAGTCTATGTTTACCCGCGTGCCTTTCTCTTCATCACTTTCATCACTGCCCCAACCTTTCTCTCTCTTTACCCGTGCGAGCTCCTTCTCTTCCACCACCGCAGTCTCCTCTCCACCACCAACACCGGGAGCTCTTCTCCATCACCACTGCGAGGTAGTTACTCTTTATATCTCTCTGAACTTCACACTATATCTTTCCCTCTCTGAACTTTGCGCGCACGCCCTAACTCTCTTTTTCCCTCTCAGCCACCACATCGAACGGCGGCCACCAGTGGAGAGCCAACACCGAGACCATTGAGCCACTCTCCTTCTCCTCTCTGTGAACGCTGGTAAAGCCCTAAACCCTCAAAGTTTCAGTTTTTCAATACCCATATGTCATGATACATACTCTGTTTCTCTTCTCTGTTAGGTTGTCTTGGATTCTCTGTTTGGTTTGCTTTTGCTTGTTGACTAAAATCTCATTTCTTGTTCTATAATTTCTTCTGTACTGAGTATTTGACTTTGATATGTCTTTTATGTGTTCTATGAATTTACAGATAGTGAAATGTTCAAATGTTTGGATTTTATTTTTAAAAGAAATTTCTCTGATTGATAGTGTTCTTTTACACCATGTCACTGATTTCATACATTCACTATAACTGATCCTGGTTTGGTAAAATGGTTTGCTGTTATATATGGGGGTATGATTGGTTCTGATATGCTTATTGTTGGTCACATAAAAGCTAAGATATATTGAAATATCTAAAGGGCATAGTTGTTTATAGCTTCTATTGTCAAAAGAAAAAAATTACTATAGAACTCACTGACCCTTTGAAAATGAAATTTGACAGCAACTCTTTAGATAATGGTGTGTATATATGGTCGTTAGGTTTTCAAATAGGTTTTCAAAGATGGATAAAGTGTAGTGGTGAATATATATGGTTGTTAGGTTTTCAAATACTAGTTCTCTTTTCCAATCTCCCCTATTGTCTTATATTGGATATATGTGTGTATATCTACAGAACCTATCTAGCTATGGATCGTAGTTGGATGGTTTGTAAACGCACAAGTGATGAGTATCTGAAGGGAGTGGAAGAGTTTATAAAATTTTCTCCAAGGAATGATCCTAATAGTAAAGGAATGTTCTGTTGTCCTTGTGTCAAATATTTGAATACAAGGAAATGTGTGGTCAAGGATATACGTACTCATCTTATTTGTTTTGGGATTTGCTTAAATTATACAAGATAGATATGGCATGGTGATGTGTTGTTAAATAATAAGCCAAGTGTATCCCAAGGTGAGGATGTTGACGTAGATATGGAGGATGATCGAGTAGAGGATATGATCCGTGATATTGGACAAGAATCTTTTCAATGAGCACATGTGTATGAAAGATTGTGCAGTGATGTGGATAAGCCTTTGTATCCAGGGTGTACTACTCTTAAACGGTTGTCGGCGGTGCTAAAATTAGTTTGTACGAAGGCTAGAAATGGTTGGAGCGTTAAAAGCTTCACCGAATTGCTTGATGCTTCCAAAGGGCAACACATTGCCTGACCGTAACTATGAGGCGAAGAAGGTATTGTATCCGATGGGTATGGAGTATAAGAAAATACACACATGCCCCAATGATTGCATATTGTACACAGGTGATTATGTAGAGATGCACGATTGCCCCAAGTGTGGGTTATCACGCTACAAAGTGAAGGATGGTGATGATCTTGATGATTCTAGTTTTGAAGTGAAAAAAAAATTGTCCTCCTGCGAAGGTGTTGTGGTATCTTCCAATAATTCCACGGTTCAAGCAATTGTTTGCTAATGTAAAATAACACAAAGAACCTTAGATGGCATGACGATGAGAGGAAACGTGATGGACAGGTTTGCCATCCGGCTGATTCTATGCAATGGAAGAAGATTGATACTTTGTTTCCTGATTTCGCCAATGAGCCAAGAAACCTTAGGCTTGGACTTGCTACGTATGGAATGAATCCATATGGTAACTTAAGTAGTATTCATAGTTCATGGCCTGTTCTCCTGATAATTTACAACCTACCTCCTTGGTTGTGCATGAAGCGCAAATACATGATGTTATCTATGATGATTTCGGGCCCAAAGCAACCGGGAAATGACTTAGATGTTTATGCAAGTCCCTTGATTGAAGACTTGAAAGAGCTGTGGGTGGAAGTTGTTGATGTAGTTGATGGGTATTCTCACAATACTTTCAACCTGCGTGCTATGTTATTTTGCACCATCAATGACTTTCCAGCATACGGGAACTTGTCCGGGTACAGTGTTAATGGGCATAAAGCATGCCCTATATGTGAAGAAGGCACGTGCTTCACTCAGTTGCATCATGGAAGGAAAACAGTTTACCTTGGGCATCAGATATTTCTTAGACGTGATCACCCATATCGTAAGATGAAAAAAGCTTTTAACGGATGCCAAAAGAGTGAAAATGCTCCGACGACCTTAAATGGAGAGCAAGTTTATCAATGGGTGAAGCACATCAATGTTATCTTCGGCAAGGCCAAAAAGAAGGCTAAGGCTAGTGAGAAAAACATATGGAAGAAGAGGTCGATATTCTTTGATCTCCCATACTGGTGCAAGCTTGATGTCAGACACTGTATTGATGTGATGCAAGTGGAGAAAAATGTGTGTGATAGTTTAATCAGAACGCTTCTCAACATTCAGGGCAAGACAAAGGATGGCATGAGTGGTCGTCTCGATCTCGTTGCGATGGGTATTCGAGAGCAGTTAGCTCCAGTTGTTGAGGATGGTAAGCGGATATATTCGCCTCCAGCATGTCATACTTTGTAAAGAAAAAAGAGATAAATTTTTGAAGTTGACACAGGCAAATACAAGAAGGGGGATTAAATTGTGTTTGTTAATAATTTTCGAAAACAACCATTTCAAAACAGTTTTCTCACACAAAGATAAGAGGTAGAAGCACACACACAAAAAAACAAACTTTTAAAGGCTTAACAAAATCAAGTTCAAATCCCCACAGTTAGTATAAACAAATAAAACTGGAGAGATAAGGGATTAGAAGATTCACGCAAGTCGTTTTATCATGGTTCACTCTCTTCCAACCAAGAGCTACGTCCAGTCCCTTCTACTTGAAGGATTTTCTCCACTATTTTCCAAATAGATTACAGCAAGTACTAAACACCTCTCCAGGCTACTAGTATTCCTTTCTTACCAAGCCTCTTTAGGCTCTACCTCTAGCAAAGAGATTGGTTTATTTTGATCTTCTAACTCACTATGTGTGAGGATATGAAAGCTTAAGATCAGTTGAATATTATAGCAATATTCAAACTAAGATATTACAGTCATTTGGTTTTTGAAGGAATAAAAGAATTGAGCTTGTAAGAGATTTTCTAGCAAGAATTCTGTATGCGCAAAAGTTCTTTCTTCAAATGACGAGTTCTTCTATTTATAGTGACCTTGCTCTTCTCTTCAAATTCTTCAACGGTCCTTTGAATTTTTCCGTTTAGGGTTAGAATCAAATGTGTAATATCTGTTGTGACTCATAGCTTGCTCGTGGCCATTCTGAATTGTACCATGAAGTTGACACAGGCAAACACAAGAGGGGGGGGGGGGGGGGTTGAATTGTGTTTGTTAATTATTTTCGAAAACAAACTTTTCAAAACAACTTTCTCACACAGAAATTAACAGGTAGAAGCAATACACACAGAAAAACAAACTTTAGAAAAGATTAACAAGATCAAATCCTCACAGTTAGTATAAATAAATAATACTGAAGAGATAAGGGTTTAGAAGATTCACGCAAGTCGTTTTATCCTGGTTCATTCTCTTCCAACCAAGAGCTACGTCCAGTCCCTTCTACTTGAAGGTTTTTCTCCACTATTCTCCAAATAGATTACAGCAAGTATTCAACACCTCTCCAGGCTTACAAGTATTCCTTTCTTACAAAGCCTCTTCAGGCTCTACCTCTAACAAAGAGTTTGGTTTGTTATGATCTTCTAACTCGCTATGTGTGAGGGTATGAAAGTTTAAGATTAGTTGAATATTATGACAATATTCAAACTAAGATATTACAGACTTTTGCTTTCTGAAAGAATAAAAGAATTTTGGCTCGCAAGAGTTTTCTTGTGAATTCTGTATATGTGCAAAAGTTCTTTCTTCAAAAATATAGGTCTTCTATTTATAGTGACCTTGCCATTCTCTTCAAGTTCTTCAACGGTTCAATTTGAATTTTCCCGTTTAGGGATAGGTTCAAAAATGTAATATCCGTTGTGACTCAGCATGCTTGTGGCCATTGTACTATATGTTAATATTCTTGCATGAAACGGGCACACCTCTGAGCAAATGCAACTTGAAAAACTGTCTTTCCTTCCTTGTACAAATTCCAGCTATTCCAGCGTTAAAGGTAACAGGGTACAAGTCATTTTGCATTGTACTATTTTGCTTTTTGCAATTCCTCATATGTACTATGTTTCTCTCATAGAAACAAGTCAATAAAACCGTTAACAACAAATAAGAAGGACCAACAATATAATTGAAATAAATATCAATCATTTGAAATAAATATTTCTATGTGGTCGAGATAGATATTCTGATTATATCAAGCATTCATTGTAAGCGAAGAGCTCGTCTACTTAAAAAGTGCGTCTATACGCTCATAGCTAAAATTCTATTTAGCTCATCCAGTGACGTGGCAAATTTTGCTCGTCTATTATCAAGTCTTTGTACTTGCTATATATCTGTGAGTAGCTTAGATTTGCGTCTGCTGACGTGGCACATATGCTCGTCTACTTACATGAGTTAAGAGCTCGTCCACAAGCACTGTTCTATAGCTCGTCTATTCATTTTAGTTAAGAGCTCGTCTTATTCATATAAGAGTAGAGCTCGTCTATTGGTACTGTTCTATATTCCGTCTACTTAAGCATATTCTCATAATTAAAATATACCATATATTTAGAACAGCTCGTCTACCCGGTTGGATGCGGATAGAACTCTTTAGAGATTTCCTTAACATATTGAATTTCGAATATCCTGTAAGACTTAGATAAAACAAGTTAGAACTTAACTAACACTTTGCCATACAAATTTAATCCTTTTTGTTAACATCAAAACTTAGAGATTATTTAATCCAAAAATACTTTAGTTCCAACAGTCTCCCCCTTTTTGATGATGACAAAAACTAATTAAATTTGAGTGAACAAAGTCTAAGAGAGCTTACAAAGCTCCCCTAAGACAAAGCAATCAAACTTAACAGGAATATAAAAATGAATAAGATATGAACAGATAGGTATATATCACATATTACTTATCATATCAGCAGAACTACTTATCAGAAAAAGCATCAGAGCATTTAAAATAATAACTATGCAATCATGTAAGACAAGTAACACACATGCATATGCAGACAAAAGAGTGATATTCAAAAACTAACTTTCATATATAAAATTTAATTTCTCTCTCCATTCTCCCCCTTTTTTATCATCAGACAAAAAGGTAGGAAAAGTGGACCATCATTGTCAGTAAAAAAAAAAATCAAAAGAAAGGTTTAGGCAGATGGAGGTGGGTTTGGATTTGGATTTTGTGGAGGGGCAGGGACTTGGGTTGGTAGATTCTGGCTTTGTTGAAAACTAAGCATAATGCTCATCATCTGATTCATCATGGCATTGGTGGGAGACAGAGCTTCTGCAACTTGTTCTTTTACTTGCTCTTTCATCTCTACTTTGACTCTTTTCTCTATAATTCGGCCAATGATTTCTTCAAAATTTGGAGGCAGTGAGAGTGGTGGTCTTGAGCTTTCAGCACTCTCCTGAGCATGAGCTTGGCTTTGCAGGGTGTCAAGAGCTCTTGAAGTCTGAGGTTTGTCTGGATGAATGACAGTGATAGCTAATGGTTGAGATGTTGCCTTTCCAGAAGTGCTTGGTCTAGACTCAGATTCAACAACTTCCTCATTAGCAATAACTGGTGCAACAGAGTCAATCTCCATGCCAGAGTCTTCAACTAAGATATCTTCTTTAGTGTGCTCAGAAGGTGGTGAAGGTGGAGGAGAGTCTGTGATTTGCAGAATTGGTGTAGGCAGTTCTTTAGCCCAGTGGACTTCATCTTCTACATAGATTGGACTAATCATAGGAACACCTAGAATGTCCTTGTAGATGAAGTATCTGAAGTTTGACAGTCCACACATCCCTCTGACCTTAGGGATGAACTTTTTCTGGTCAGAAGATAAGCCAGATGTAGATGCTTCTGTTGTGTATTTCACAATATGTTTCTCCAGATATCCACAGCCACATCTTCTCTAACATCCTTAATAGGTTATGCTAGCCAATAGTTAATGATGTTTTGATCTGTGTCCTTAACATCATCAGGCTTGATCATGCAGGACTCTGGGAAGGGCATTTTTCCAGTGAACCTTTCCTTCTTCCTGTCCTTGTCCTTGTTGAGATCAATCATAGGCAGTCTTGGACATATCATTCTAGGCTGGACTCCAATCTTGGTTTTAAAAGAATGATTCAACCAAGTTATGGGTACAAAATTGGCAGCCCTTACAACCTTGAAGAGCTCAAATTCAGTCTTCAGCATGACATACATGAAATAATCTTTGATGTCAGCTGCCTTGCCGTATTCACTTGGATGGACGAAGGTCTTCTACTTTGTATTTTTATCCATGATGATAGGATCATGTCTGTAGGATCTAGACCTCTTGTATATTACATCATGCAGGTCTTTCTTAGCAGGATCCTTAGACCAATCAGTGATTATATGCCTCTCTACACCATCAGTGAAGGGTTTGAATGGAGGGTATCTGACAAGGTTTGGGTAGATTTTTCTGGGAAGGAATTTCTTTTGTGGTAGGTGAGTGATTAAGGGTCCAAGTCTGTTAAACATTTTGGGTGGAGGAGGGCCTTTGGGAATGTCAGGGTGGGGTTTATACCAAGGTTTTACAATGACATTTGGTTCATACTCATATTCTGGAAATGGATACCAGGGTCTGTTTGAGACTGGTTCTGGTTCATGAGTATGGTAAATAATCCTCCAGTCCCTTTTAACTTTGGCCAGTGATTTAGACATGCCATTATAAAGTTCAGAGGGAGGAGTGTATGTAAATGGAATTCTTTTCATTTTGGGGAAGGGGCACCAAGGATAATACCATCATCTGGTCGGTGAAACTAGGGATCATCCTCAGAGATCAAAGGTGGGAATTGTGGTTGTTGTGGTGAGGCTATTTGTGGTTGTTGTGGTGAGGGTGGTGAGGGGATATATACATTATCAAGGTCAACTGGTTGATTTATAGACACTTCTGGTGCAGAGACACAATCCATTCTATCCTCTAAACTTGAAACTATGGCATCTACTGCTAATTGAATAGGATCATTAGCAGGGATAGTTACCTTAGTAGCCATGGCAGACTTGGCTCTTCTCTGAGGTTGCTGCCTTCTAGTAGGAACAGCAGCACTGACAGCCTTTTGCTTCTTGAGGGTAGCACTGATAGGAACTCTGTCCTCATCATCATCCTCATTGTGAGAAAGGATCAAGTTTCTTGTCCTTTTCTGAGCTTTTGTAGGTTGAGGGACCTCAGCAGTGGGTTCCCTGATGATAATCCCAGCTGCAGGCCTTTTAGGAGCTCTTGTCCTAACAGCTATAGTCTTCCTTCTGAATGTCCTCTTCATTCCTAGGACTTCAGCATTGTTTTGCTCAATCTGTTCCTCTTTTACCTTGAGCAATTCTTCCTGCTTAGCTTGGGCAATAGCTGTGTAGGTGCTCAGTTTCATATTTGCAATGTTCATCTTGCCAAAGATAGCAGTTGACATGCACTTCTGTGTCAGAATCCTTTCTTGCTCCTGAGATAATGTAACACCCTTCTCGGGTGCTACGAAGTAAATGACATTTTAAGGCCGAAAAGTAGGTTAATTAAATTTGGCTATAAAAGAATGGGGCAATTGTTTTCCTTTTTCGTAAGTCGTAAATATAACTGCTTTGTTTTAAATGAATGGACAATAAAATATTCCATTATCACAAATAGGGTTATGAGTTCGAAAATCATTTACATAATACCCAACCCAACTCATAAACAGAAATCATAGAATATACAGACTCAACATAAAGATGTGGAGATGTAGCTCCTAAAATATAAGATACTTGGAGTCGCAGCTCCATAGACAGTTAAATTAACTCCCAAACATACTCAGCTGGCCAAACTACAATAGAAAAGACCATCTTCTCTCATACCATCTTCGAAACACTGATTTTACAATTTCCTTTCCATGTATACAAAATTCCTAAAAATTTAACCGAACGTCGTTAAGTTTGTAAATCGCGTAAATCCTTTTTCTACGATTTTACACTCTAATAGTCCAAAACTCATTTTGGAGTTTTAGAACAGTTCAATAGGTATGAAAAACAGTTTCTAACTGTCCAATTACATTTTATTTCGAAAATTGCAGTTTAGTCCCTAAACTTTCATTAATTACAAAAAGGTCCTTATTCACTTAAAACCTTATAACTTTTTATTTATAACTTCAAATCACACCAAACCAACTTCTTTAGCAATATTTTCAGTTGCCCTCAACTTTCCAGAAATTATATTTCTGATCAAATATTTTACAATAATTGCAAAAAGGTCCTTGTTTACAAAAACGCTTATAACTTTTTATGTATTAATCCAATTAACACCAAACCAATTTCTATGGTTTTGTATCATCAAGGACTTCAATCTCAACACACAAGAATATGAATTTCAGTGCAGCCACTGAAATTCTCAGAAATTGCATTTTAGTCCCTAAGGACTCATAAAATCATATCTTTCAATATACACGTCCAAATCAATCCAAACCAATTTCTATATTATTATATATTCATTCAATCCTTATAAAAAAATTATTCAAACAAAAACTTGAGACCCCATTAATCAGTTATGGCCGAATGGCCTAAATAATTACATTAAGCATTTTTCTTAACAAATCAAACAAACAACAATCTTGATTCCAACTTAAGGTCATTGGAATCAAAACAGCCATATGACATATCATACCACAACCAAACATCAAATCAAATCCTCCAAGAGGATCACACACATATAAATCAATAATACATAATCCTAACACTTAGGATTTACAAGACAACATACAATTACTTTAAACCACTTACATATCTACATTAAGGTAGGATAGTAGTAATCTGCCCCCCTTACCTCTTGTAGATCCCTTAAAACAAGCAAGGATGATGTTGTTCTCCTAAGGATGGCCATGGTTTTGCTTCCAAAATCCTAAAGATCAACACACAAAATTCAAAAGGATTATACGACTAAGCTTAGACATAACCAAAGATAGGAATCAAGGCTTAGATCACTTATCTTAAGCCAAAAGGATGATGATCAATAGATTGATGTTCTTGACCAAGAAATACCCACTTTTAAAGAAGTTTGAAAATGGATTTTTGGATGAGATAAATAAGGCTTAGAATGATGAGAGGATCATGGATCTATGGTTTATTCATGAAACAAACTCTTGGATTAATAATCCTTAAGTCTTAGAAAGACAAGATTTATGATTATAACTCAAAAATTAAAACTAAATCATCTAACTCATCATATGTGTGGATTCGGCCAAGCACAATAAAATTGGCTAGGGTTTTCAAATTCTTTCAATCTCTTGGATGTATGATCTTAGAGTACTAGAAAGACAATATCAAGTGTTATTTTGCAAAAGTTGAAACAAAACTCATGTACCCCACAAAACTAGGGTTTTGGCCATGAGTAGAAGAAATAGGAGGAAATTTTCTTTGATCTTATGCTTTTGGATAATCAAAATAGAAGTCTTAGAGAGTTCATATAAATTGGAATCACATCAAAATGATTTTTCTATGATTTTCTAGAAATTTTTGAAGATCTAGATCTAAGAATGAAAACATGATGATCATGGCATGAATCAAGTGAAATCAATTAAGAAGAAAGCTTAGATAATCAAGGAGATGAGGTCTTACCTCTTGAAGATTGAAGACATGAAGAAAATGATCAACCAACACTTATATAAAATCTGGACAGTTTGAGGGTGTGTTGGTTTTGTGAGCATATCTCATGATCTACTCATCCAAAAATTACAAACTTTGGCTTATTGGAAAGACAAGAAGAAAAGGAACAACTTTTATGTTGAAGGTTTCATTTGGTTCGGATCATAACATGGGTACAAATAGGCTTCTTTCTGCTGTCTCGTATGGATCTGAGGATTTTGGGCAGTTTCTGTATTTTGGTCATAACGCTCAATATACTCATCCGCTTTTGATGATCTTTAGCTCGTTGGAAAGAAGAGATAAAGAGGAACAACTTTCATGTAGAAAGTTTTTCGATTTTCATAACAGAAAAGGGTCATAATTTCAGTGTAATTTCGGCGAGTATGAACATCCATGTGGGTTCTTTGAGTTCTTAAGAGAAAATGAGAGAAAGTGATGAAGAAGATGAAGGTAGAAATGGCTAAGTGTGGGCTGCACGAAAATGAGGGAGTTAGGAGCATATTTTGTGTGGTTTAATGTGATAAAAGAACTATGGTCGAGTTAATTTAACATAGGTTAAGTTAGAAAATAATATAATAACTTAACTACGGTTAATTAGTAACTTAACTAGGGTTAATTGGTAACTATGGTTAACAAACATGTGGCTCATAATCAAGAGAGGGTGTGGCTGATTCTTGGCCAAGTAAACTAACCTTGGTTCCTTAACCATGGTTAAACTTTAACTCTACGTCGGTTAGGTTATGCTTAGGGGTATTTCGGTCATTTCACGTGAAAATTCCCGATTTCTAAAATTTGAGGCCGATCTCCTTGTCCCTCTGCTACATCAAACTCCCCTAATACCTCAGCTCCATATTCGACTCCTTCGTTTACCCATCTTAGGTTTTTACGCGTTTTTCTAAAAGATTATGCCCGAATAATTAATATTATTTCATTGCTAACGAATTTTTCCGAAATGTGAAAAATCGGTCGGGATGAAATATAAAACCTAATGGTTTCGTTCATGATTCGAAATTAGGGTTTCTGCTCAGTAAATTCTTACTGTCAATGAAAACGCAGACCGGGTTTCGTCTGAAATTTCAACCCAAAACTTCCCTGTAACCTTATAAAAATAAGTATAACAGGGAAATGACCTTAGTTTCTCCAAAGTCATTTTCTAAATCTCGAATAAAATATAAACAAATATATACATATATGAATATTTACCGGTATTGAAGAATAATGAAAATCGGGGTGTTACAGATAAAATCATCCAGCTTCTAAGACTTGAAGATTTTTGATAATAAGTGGCAGTAAGGAATTCCTGAAATCTTCTTCCTTGTGACTATTGCATCTTTGAATCTTCCATACAGAATTCTTTGAAGGTTGATTTTAGTCTCTGTAATCAAATGGCAAAGGCAGAATTTGTGTAGGGAAGAAAGATTGTCCTTTGACCCTACTTTATGCAGAATCACCTTATTCAACATTTGATGAAGAATACGAACATCATCCTTCATCTCTACAGATTTCCATGAGTGATTTCTTACAGTATCTTGTCTCATTAACAAGGCGGCTATAACTTCAGAACCACCAAGGTCCTTCTCCCACGATTCAGTAATAACTTTTCCTTCTTGAGGGCAGTTTATTGCATCAGTGATGGTCTTCTCAGAGACCACAATTCTTCTCCCAACTACTGTAGCAGAAATTTCAGCGACTGACACCTGAGGGTTCCTCCAAAATGCCTTAATCAGGTCTGGATAAATGGAGACCCTTTCAACAAACATGTCGTCCCAGCCAGCGACAGTAACGAACTTGCTTACATCCAAGTTGTAATCTTTCAGAATCCCGAAGTCAAAATGATGTTCAATAGCAAGATACAATTTTTCAACATCGAAAATTTCAGTTGAGGTGGCCATGGTTAAAGAAAGAAGGTTGGGGTTTTGCAAGTCAGATAACAGAGAGTTGAAGTAAGTTTGAAGACGAAGGTTAATGTAAAGTTTCCTCAAAGGGAAGGGTTTCGTTTTTAAAGGTTTTGAATTCCAAAGGGTTTTCTTTTGGAAATAAATTAAACATTTAAAAAGAAATACTGACTCAGCAGAGAGAGAATATAAAATAGATTTGTCTTTTAGACAAAATAAATGCAGTTAATAAATAATGTGAGTGTGGACGGGTTCAAGCAACAATACAGTATGGACGCGGTACAAAAACAATGGACGCGGTATGCAATGGACGCACTTTTAAAATCATGTAATGAGCTTGTAAGGCATACATCAATAACAGAATTTCTCAAGCATGAATAACACAATTAATCCACATATAACATGTTAAGATGTTTTCTAATAAAAATGAATCTGTCCTCAGCAAGAGGTTTAGTAAAGATATCTGCCCATTGATGGTCAGTATCTATAAATTGAATATCAAAAACACCGTTTTGCACATAATCTCTTATAAAATGATGTTTGATCTCTATGTGCTTAGCTCTAGAATGCAGTATTGGATTCTTAGATAGATTATTTGCAACAGTATTATCACACAAAAGTGGAATACTACTTATAAACACATTGTAGTCCTCCAATTGGTGTTTGATCCATAGAAGTTGTGAGCAGCAACTTGCAACTGAAATATACTCAGCTTCAGCAGTTGATAAAGCAATGGTACTTTGTCTTTTGCTTGACCATGAGACAAGATTAGCCCCAATGAAGTGACATCCTCCACTGATACTTTTTCTTTCAATTCTGTCTCCAGCGTAGTCAGCATCACAAAAGCCAAATAATCTGTAATCTTCATTTCTCTTACAGCACAAACCCAGATTAGTAGTACCTTTCAAATATCTTAATATTCTCTTAACTACTGATAAGTGAGATTCTCTGGGATCAGATTGAAATCGAGCACATAAACAAACACTGAACATAATATCAGGTCTGGACGCAATAAGATATAGAAGAGATCCTATCATACCTCTATATACCTTTTGGTCTACCTTTTTCTCTTTATCATCTTTATTTAGTATGGACGTGGGGTGCATAGGGGTATTCATTGGTTTGAAATCATCCATCTTGAACTTCTTTAAAAGTTCTTTTGTATACTTGGTTTGATGGATGTACACCTCGTCCACAGTTTGTTTAACTTGAAGTCCAAGAAAGAACTTGAGTTCTCCCATCATGCTCATTTCAAATTCTTTCTGCATTAACTTTGAGAATTCTTTGCACAGAGATTCATTAGTAGCACCAAATATAATATCATCAACATAAATTTGTATTACAATAAAATTGGATTTAATTGACTTTCTAAACAAGGTTGTATCAACCTTTCCTCTATTAAAACCATTTTCCATTAGAAATGAACTTAGCCTATCATACCAAGCTCTAGAGGCTTGTTTTAGGCCGTATAAAGCTTTCTTAAGCTTATATACATGTTCAGGTAGGGTTTCACTCTCAAAACCCGGAGGTTGCATTACATAAACTTCTTCATTTATAAATCCATTAAGAAAAGTACTTTTTACATCCATTTGAAAAAGCATTATATTATGATGTGCAGCAAATGAAAGTAAAATCCTAATTGCTTCTAATCTTGCAACAGGTGCAAAGGTTTCAGTGTAATCTATACCTTCTTCTTGAGAGTAACCTTGTGCAACTAATCTTGCTTTATTTCTGACAACCTTACATTCTGATTAAACTTGTTTCTGTAAACCCATTTTGTTCTTATAACAGATTTAACTTTAGTTAGAGGTACCAGAGTCCAGACATCACTTCTCTCAAACTGATTTAGTACTTCTTGCATAGCTAAAATCCAGCCATTGTCCAGCAGAGCCTCGTCTACTGTCTTTGGTTCCAATTCAGAGACTAATGCAGTATCTTCTTGCTCTCTGAAGGTTGATCTGGTTCTCAGCTTATCACTTGGATTTCCAATGATTTGATCTGGTGAATGATAATTCTTGAAATGCCAAGATTTCTGAATATTGTCTTGTTGAGAGGTATATGTTTCTGGTTGTTGAGGAGGGTCTTCAACTTGATCATCAGCTTTAACTTCTGTTGTCTCTCCTGAGATGTTTAAATGAAGATCTGCAAAGACTTCATCTAGCTCTAATAATTTCTTATCAGGCTGCTTGTCATCAAATTTAACATGTATACTTTCTTCTACTACCAGAGTTCTAGAATTATACACTCTAAAGCCTTTTGATGTTTCAGAAAATCCTAACAGGATTCCATTGTCTACTTTTGCATCAAGCTTACCAAGTTGATCTTTAGTGTTAAGAATATAGCATTTACAACCTAAAGGATGAAAATATGAAATGTTCGGTTTTCGTCCCTTCCACAATTCATAAGGAGTCTTGTTCAAGATTGGTCTAATGTATATTCTGTTCTGAATGTAGCAGGCAGTATTAACAGCTTCAGCCCAGAAGTGTCTAGGGACAAAGTTGTCATTGAGCATAGTTCTAGCCATCTCTTGAAGAGATCTGTTCTTTCTTTCTACCACACCATTTTGCTGTGGTGTTCCAGGTATTGAGAAATTGTGAAGAATACCACTTTCCTCACAGAACTTGTGAAATAGCTCATTTTCAAACTCTCCTCCATGGTCACTTCTGATTGAAGTGATGCACATGCCTTTTTCATTCTGTACACGTTTGCAGAATATAGAAAAGACCTTGAAGGACTCATACTTGTGAGCAAGGAACATAACCCATGTCTATCTTGTGTAGTCACCTACAATGACTAGACCATATTTTTTACCACTGATAGAAGCAGTCCTTGTTGGACCAAAAAGATCAAGGTGTAACAGTTCTAGTGGTCTCTTGGTACTAACAATATTCTTAGATTCAAAAGAACCTTTGACTTATTTTCCCTTTTGACATGCATCACAGAGAGCATCAGATTTGAACTTAAGGTTTGGTAATCCTCTCACGAGGTTATGCTTATTTAGCTTTGAGATTAATCTCAAGCTTGCATGACCTAGCCTTTTATGCCAAATCCATCGCTCATCTTCAATGGACACTAAACATGAGACACTCTGATTTGAGAGGTCCTCCAAGTCAATTTTGTACAAATTGTTTTGCCTCTTAGCAGTGAATAAAATTGATCCATCACTTTTCTTGACATTACACATGTTCTTATAAAAAGAAACATCATATCCACTGTCACATAATTGACTTATGCTCAGCAGATTATGTTTTAAACCATTCACTAAAAGAACATTATCAATGGAGGAAAAAGGATGTGATGTGAGCCAGGGGGGCAAGTCAACTTTTCCTCAAGGATGAAAAGAGCCCAATAAGGAGCATGGTCCAAGAAGCAACACAAGGACTTGATGGGCCTATGACAAGAACAAGAGCAAAGAAAGCCCAACAAGTCTCCATTCAAATAATGGCTCGTATTTTGATAGAAGCAAGCCTAAGATCAAGACCAAATGGATTAAAGCCCAAAGTGTTAACTTACGTTATCCAATTGAAGGATCCTTGACAAAGAGGGGCGAAATTCATAAAGAAGAGGCCATTATTAGTTGTTTTTATTTAATCCAATAATTGTAATAGGTTATGTAAGTGGATCCAAACTTGTTATGAGTTACAAATGGATCAAGCCCACTAAAATCCTATTTTGCACGAGTTCTAGAAGTCTAGGGGGAGGAAGCTTTTGGTTTGCATGCCATTAGTAACTCCTATAAGTATTAGGGTTTTTATTTGTTTTGTTAATTATATAGGAGTTACACTTTTAATGTGAGAAGCAAGTGTAACCACCACATAATAATAGAGTTAGAGTCATAAAAGGAAGGGGGCGTGAATTCTAATGATTGGTGGCTGACTTGAATGTTTGAGTTGGTGAGTTAAGTTAGGTGTTAGTGTCATGAATTAGGCTATTCAAGTGTGGGGGTTATGGTTTGTGAGAGGCAACCAAAAGTTGGCTGCTCAACTATGTATATGGCGCCTCAAACACTTGTAAAATAACTTGGAAGTTGAATTTTGGATTGAAATCCATTGTGAGAGAATTGTTCTCTTGGGTTCTTGGTTGAACCAAACCTAGTTCTTATCAAGAATCCAAGATTCTTGTGGCGAACATCATTGGCTTATCAAACAATCTTGTTTGTGGCGCCTATCATCATCTCTTTCTCATCCATCTTTGTTTATTTCTTCACTTTATTTTGGTTACAAAGGTGTTTACAATTTTATCTTGATTGTGTTGCGCCATATTTGTTTATGAATTCAACCAAAAAGGTCATCCCAAGGCAACCCTCAATTTGGTTGTCATCAGGATGTTTACCAATTTTACCTATACCAGTGATCTTTCCTCTCTGGTATCCTCCAAATGTCACCCAGCCACCATCCTTATGTCTAAGGTCTTGGAACATATACCTTTCTCCCGTCATGTAACGTGAGCACCCACTATCCAAGTACCATGATGTCTCTTTCTTTCCTGTTGTTAAGCAAATCTGCAACAGGTATTATCTTGTCCTTAGGTACCCAAAATGACTTGGGTCCTTTCTTGTTAGTTTTCATTGGACGCGAATGCTTATTATGCCTATTATTTATGCATCTGTATGTAGTATGCCCACTTTTTCCACACACTTTGCAAAAGGTGTTGGACGGGCCTGACTTGGCTTTAGCATACCTAGCTGGAGCTTTTGAAGTTCTTCACTGCATGGGTGGTTTTGGCTTATTGTGAGATACCTCATGCTTCTCATTGTCATAACCAAGGCCAGATTTATCATAAGGTGACCTAGAATATCTTAGAATGAGACTTAACTTATCTGAGCCTCCAACAAATTTTGACAGAGTGTCTGTCAGATATGATACATCTTGTTTTAGTTTTGCAACTTCACAAGAGTTATCAGTCTCACATTCAGGTTTGTCAGTTAGACTGACATTCTCTGATTTTAGCTTATCATTTTCTTGAGCTAAACTTTTTTTTTCAATGCAGACTCTATCATATTCTTTTGTTAATTTTGCAAACTTCTTTCTAAGACTTTTGTATTCATGAGATAGTATGGATGAGTCATGCAGTAATTCATCAAAGGCATTTTTGAGAGTGGACGAGTTAGAATCTATTACCTCATCATCATCAGTGTACTCATTCTCTGATGATGTGTCAGCCATGAGGCAAATGTTTGCCTCTTCCTCAGCTTCATCTTCCTCATCTGATGAGGATAAGTCCAAGTCCTTGCATGTAGCCATTAAGCCCTTCTTTTTCCAGAAGAACTTCTTCTTCTCTTTTTATGGCCTGGCTTCTTGCATTCAAAGCACAGGGGTGGACCTTTTTCTTTGGAGTCTGATTTCTCCTTAGAAAACTTCTTGTTGAACTGCTTTCTCTTGAAGTTACCTTTCTTTCCCCACATATGTTGTATCTTTCTAGAGATAAAAAATAATTCATCTTCATCTGATCCTTCATCACTGTCTGAAGGTTCAGCATCATCTGAAGACTCGGCAGCTTTAAGGACTTTTGAAGAGCTGGCTTTCCTTGCCTTTAAGGCAATGGACTTTTCATTTAGTTCAAGCTCATGAACCTTTAATGACCTTAGAAGCTCTTCTAGAGAGAGAGTATTCAGATTCTTAGCTTCTTGAATGGCAATGACCTTTGGTTTCCACTGCTTGGAGAGACTTCTCAGAATTTTTCTGACATGATCTCTATTCTCATAAATTTTTCCAAGAGATCTGAGACTGTTGGTTATTGTTTGAAATCTTCCAAACATCTGATCTATAGTCTCATGATCAGCCATGTTAAAGAGTTCATACTGGTGAACCAGCATGCTTATTTTTGACTCCTTCACTTGTGATGAACCTTCATGAGCAAGAGCTAGTGTATCCCAGATTTCTTTTGCTGTATTACAGCCGTGAACCTTATCATGTTCTGATCTGGTGATGGCACACATTAAGTAATGTTTAGGATTAAGTTGATGTTTAGCCTTTTGATCTGCAGACCAATCCGCTCTAGCCATGGCTGCTCCATTTTTCACCCTTGGCTCAGAATAGCCATTCTCAATCAGTTCCCAGATGTCTAAGTTCTGTGCATCCAAGACGGCCATCATTCTCTTCCATAATCATAATCAGTTCCATCAAAGAGTGGAGGTCTGTTGATTGCTTGTCCTTCTGCATCCATGGTTGTTGGATCGTACTTCCTCGGCACTTGTTAGATGCTCAACCCTTCCGAGGCTGAGCTCTGATACCAACTGAAGTTGACACAGGCAAACACAAGAAGGGGGGTTGAATTGTGTTTGTTAATTATTTTCGAAAACAACCTTTTCAAAACAATTTTCTCACACAAAAATTAACAGGTAGAAGCAATACACACAGAAAAACAAACTTTAGAAAAGATTAACAAAATCAAGATCAAATCCCCACAGTTAGTATAAATAAATAATACTGAAGAGATAAGGGTTTAGAAGATTCACGCAAGTCGTTTTATCTTGGTTCACTCTCTTCCAACCAAGAGCTACGTCCAGTCCCTTCTACTTAAACGTTTTTCTCCATTATTCTCCAAATAGATTACAGCAAGTATTCAACACCTCTCCAGGCTTACAAGTATTCCTTTCTTATCAAGTTTCTTCAGGCTCTACCTCTAACAAAGAGTTTGGTTTGTTATGATCTTCTAACTCACTATGTGTGAGGGTATGAAAGTTTAAGATCAGTTGAATATTATGACAATATTCAAACTAAGATATTACAGACTTTTGCTTTCTGAAAGAATAAAAGAATTTTGGCTCACAAGAGTTTTCTTGTGAATTCTGTATATGTGCAAAAGTTCTTTCTTCAAAAGTCTAGGTCTTCTATTTATGGTGACCTTGCCCTGCTCTTCAAGTTCTTCAACGGTTCAATTTGAATTTTCCCGTTTAGGGATAGGATCAAAAATGTAATATCCGTTTTGACTCAGCATAGTCGTGGCCATGTACTATATGTTAATATTCTTGCATGAAACGGGTGCACCTCTAAGCAAATGCAACTTGAAAAATTGTCTTGCCTTCCTTGTACAAATTCCAGCTATTCCAGCATTAAAGGTGACAGTGTACAAGTCATTTTGCATTGTACTATTTTGCTTTTTGCAATTCCTCATATGTCCTATGTTTCTCTCATAGAAACAAGTCAATAAAACCATTAACAACAAATAAGAAGGACTAACAATATAATTGAAATAAATATCAATCATTTGAAATATTTCTATGTGGTCGAGATAGATATTCTGATTATATCAAGCATTCATTGTAAGCGAAGAGCTCGTCTACTTAAAAAGTGTGTCTATACGCTCATAGCTAAAATTCTATTTAGCTCGTCCAGTGATGTGGCAAATTTTGCTCGTCTATTATCAAGTCTTTGGACTTGCTATATATCTATGAGTAGCTTAGATTTGCGTCTGCTGACGTGGCATATACGCTCGTCTATTTACATGAGTTAAGAGCTCGTCCACAAAGAACTATTCTATAGCTCGTCTATTCATTTTAGTTAAGAGCTCGTCTTATTCATATTAGAGTAGAGCTCGTCTATTGGTACTGTTCTATATTCCGTCTACTTAAGTATATTCTCATAATTAGAATATACCATATATTTAGAACAGCTCGTCTACCCGATTGGACGCGGATAGAACTCTTTAGAGATTTCCTTAACATATTGAATTTCGAATATCCTGTAAGACTTAGATAAAACATGTTAGAATTTAACTAACACTTTGCCATACAAATTTAATCCTTTTTGTTAACATTAAAACTTAGAGATTATTTAATCCAAAAATACTTTGGTTCCAACAGTTTCCTCCTTTTTGATGATGACAAAAACTAATTAAATTTGAGTGTGCAAAGTCTAGGAAAGCTTACAAAGCTCCCCTTAAGACAAAGCATTCAAACTTAACAGGAATAAGATAATAGAATAAGATATGAACAGAGAAACAGATAAGCATATATCACATATTACTTATCATATCAATAAAGCTACTTATCAGACAAAAGATAGCATCAGAGCATATAAACTATTGTGCAATCATATAAGACAAAAAACATACATATATATGCAGACAAAGGAATATTTTTCAAAGACTGACTTTAATATATATATATATATATATATAATTTAATTCTCTCTCCAGTTCTCCCCCTTTTTTGTCATCAGACAAAAAGGTAAGGAAAGTGGACCATCACTGCCAGTAAAAAAAAAAATCAAAAGAAAGGCTTTAATAAGATGGAGGAGGTGGAGGAGGTGGGTTTGGATTTGGATTTGGTGGAGGGACAGGGACTTGTGTTGGCAGATTCTGGCTTTGTTGGAAGCTTAGCATTATATGCATCATCTGGTTCATCATGGCATTGGTGGGAGCCAGAGCTTCTGCAACTTGTTCCTTCACTTGCTCTTTCACCTCAACTTTCACTCTCTCCTCTACAATTCTTCCAATGATTTCTTCAAAGTTTGGAGGCAGTGAGAGTGTTGGTCTTGAACTTTCAGCACTTTCCTGAGCACGAGCTTGACTTGGAAGAGTGTCAAGAGCTCTTGAAGTTTGAGGTTTCTCTGGATGAATTACAGTTAAAGCTAATGGTTGAGAAGATGACTTTCCAAAAGTGCTTGGTCTAGAATCAGATTCAGCAACTTCCTCATTAGTAGTGACCGGTGCAGCAGAGTCAATCTCCATACCAAAGTCTTCAACAATGATTTCTTCTTCAGTGTGCTCAGAAGGTGGTGAAGGTGGAGGAGAGTCAGTGATTTGCATAACAGTGGGGGCAGCTCTTTAGCCCAGTGGACTTCTTCTTCTTCATAGATAGGACTTATGGTAGGAACACCTAAAATGTCCTTGTAGATGAAGTGTATGACGTTTGACGGTCCACACTTGCCTCTAACTTTGGGAATAAACTTTTTCTGCTCTGAAGTTAAACCAGATGAAGAGGCTTCTTCTGTGCACTTCACAATGTGAGCTTTCCAGATATCAACAGCCACATCTTCTCTAATAATCTCAATAGGTTGTGCCAGCCAGAAGTCTATGATGTTCTGATCTGTGTCCCTAACATCATCAGGGTTAATCATGCAAGACTCTAGAAAAGGCATCTTTCCAGTGTTCCTTTCCTTCTTCCTGTCCTTGTCCTTGTTGAGATCTATCATTGGCAGTCTTGGACAAAGTATGTAAGGCTTGATTCCAATCTTTGTATTTTTCAAAGTATGTCTCAACCAAGTTAGAGGTACAAAGTTGGCAGCTCTTACAACCGTGAAGAGCTCAAATTCTGACTTTAGCATGGCATACATGATATGATCAATGATGTCAGATGCCTTGCCATATTCCCTTGGATGGATGAAGGTCTTCCACTTTGTCTTGTTATCCATGATGAAGGGTGTGACACCCTTCTACCCCGCATGTTTTGTAAAGCATTAAACATATAATGGCAACGACGTAATCATGCATATTCATTTAATAGGAATAAAAATCTGCTGATAGAAACGTTCACATGTACAAGTTTCAATAACAACGCGGAAATAAATCATAAGTTTAGAAAGTTCAAAACGTAAAACATAAGACAAAAGCATAAACCCCAACCCCGATGTCACATTCAGAGCTGGTATAAAAAGTTCCGGAATACATCAACGGAATACAATGACTAACAAACTAAAATTGATAACTAAGCACCCTAACAAGTCGTGGCTCCTCGGAGTCACTCCTCGACTGGCTGTTCACCGTCCTCTGCAAAATGCCGATCAGGCCAAACACAAACAACAAAGAAAGGGAGTAAGAAACATATAATCATAACAGCATAGGAATAGGAAGCAAGATGACATGGCATAGCAATATAACGACGTATTATCATCCAACATCATCAACAGATTAATCATTCAACATATGCTATGCAATGCAATGCAACGCTACTCTGCTACTCCATCAATGCATGTGGATCCAGCTAACTCAGGATGCTACTTCGGAGACACATATCCGTATTAGCCATAAAAGCACCAACACCGACAGTCCACTAACTAGTGGACCCCATGGATAGCCTACGTATCATAACGGATACGACACCTCGGATGCGTACGGTTTCACCATAGCAGGGTGAACACCCGAGACTTGGGCTGACTCAGCTCCCAAGACTTATCATTCACATCAACATCAACATCAATACCTTAGACCTAAACCATGGGGTCAAGGCCCCCTTGGCCCAAAAAGCACCAAGGTCCAACTTAGCATTACCTCGACCGAAAAGCATCGAGGCCACTTTGGCCAAAAAGCACCAAAGTCCAACAGCTTGCGGTAGCCCATTAGGTACCGACTTAACTAATTCATCGCTACAATCCTCTTGGTTAATCGTTAGCCAAGTTATCTAAGTCTCATTAATTGTTTATTACACTATCAAGGTACTATTAGGGATAATTGGGGTCGAAAGCCCCTTAAATGCCTTTAATCCAGTTTCTGTCAGGAGGAAGAGCACGGTTGTGCTCATTTCCCTGCACGGTCGTGCTGCCACTTAAGTGGAGCACGGGCGTGCTAACTATCAGGCACGGTCGTGGTCATGGAGCACGATCGTGCTTAATCGTTGCACGGCCGTGCTAAACGCGCGGCCGTTTTTCCAGAATTCAACTGGGAGCACGGACGTGCTCCCTATTCAGCACGGTCGTGCTCAATGCACGACAGTACTGTTCTGGGCAGGAAACAGAGCCTAATTCTTTGGGAAAAACTCCCTAAACACTCTTAAATCATAACCTAGAGTTCTTGGGCTAATCCATCAACATAAATCTCACACCTTACTAATTGTTCATAATCAATATACAGTCTGAGTAATTAATCCTTAATTACTAAATCAATTAGGGGTCCTAAATTAATCATTTAGGGTCCTTTAACTAACATATCATCTCCCTCAACATGAGCCAACCAAAACAGTCACAATGACCACAACTCCAACACATTTATCATGACATATCATCAACCACTCAATGGTGTAATAAGCACAACATCATAGGCACATTAAACATGTTAACATAGCCAACAGTACAACCAACAGACAACTTATCATAGCATCAATAAACATATTAAACATGTTAGAGACATAGTATTAAACAACCATATTACCAACACATAATATTATCATACGACAACAATATAACGGGGTTATGGGAACCCCTCATCTTACTATACCCCTAGCCTAGAGATTACACTATCTTCTCCCCATACCTGGTATGCGGTTCGCTTTTCAAAAGAAGAAAGAGGGTCCTCTAGGGTCTCGTCTCACAAGCACTTATCTACGACCTCAAGAACAATTAGGAAACACCTTAATTAGAATCTTAGGCCATGAAATCAATGGAAAAGAACGAGAGGGACGAGGTGTACGAATCTTACCTTGTTTGGAAGTTTAAACAGCAAATATGATGATCACGTCTTCGCAGTGATGTTCTCCTATCAATGAATGGTGAAGAACGGTGCAAGAACGGGTTCCCTAGAGAGAGTTTTCTAGGTACGGTTGATGGAGATTGAGAGAAAAAGAGAAGGGAGGCAGCTCTGGGTATTGGGACGTGATAGACTAGGGTTTAGATCGTGTTTTAAGGGTTAAAAACGGGTTGGAATGCATTTTGGGCTTAAAAAGAACCTAAATCGCGTTTTCTGGTTCTGCACGTATTCGTGGGGCGAACTACCATTCGCGGGGAGAGCCAGAGAACCAATTTCTATCAGCTGGATTCGCGGGGCAAGGCCGAAACAGTTGAATTTGGCCAAAAAACATGAAATAAGATTTGTAGATAATTCTCTTAGCTTTCCAACGCCATAAAGATCACCTCGATCGGACATCTAGAACTCAAGATATGACCAAAACGGTAAAACAAGTTACTAGGACTTCTAAGACAATTAAACCTTCCTAAGGCTAAACCTTCCTAACATGAACTTAGACATCAAGAACAAGCATAACAAGCATATATAGGCTAAGTCTAACACACATCAACATTTATTAACGTATGGTGGAATTCAGGGTGTTACAAAAGGAACATGTCTGTAGGATCTAGACCTTTTGTATATCACATCTTGCAGGTCTTTCTTGGCAGGATCCTTAGACCAGTCAGAAATTATGTGCCTCTCTACACCATCAGTGACGGGTTTGAAGGGAGGGTATTTTACAAGTTTTGGATAGATTTTTCTGGGTGGAAATTTGTTTTGTGGTAGGTGAATGCCTAGGGGTCCATATCTGTTGAACATTTTGGATGGAGGAGGGCCAGTGGGAATGTTAGGATGAGGTTTATACCAAGGTTTTACAATTATTTCAGGTTCATACTCATATTCTGGCAAGTGGTACCAGGGTTTGTTTGAGACAGATTCTGGTTCATGAGTACGGTATAAAATTCTCCAGTCCCTCTTAACTTTGGCTAGTGATTCAGATATGCCATCATAAAGTTTAGAAGGAGGAGTGTATGGAAATGGTATCTTTTTCATCTTAGGGAAGGGGGCACCAAGGATAATACCATCATCTAGTTGGTTAAACCAGGGATCATCCTCAGATATCAGAGATGGGAATTTTGGTTGTTGTGGTGAGGCTATTTGTGGTTGTTGTGGTGAGGCTATTTGTGGTCGTTGTGGTGAGGGTGGTGAGGGGATATATACATCACCAGGTTGGTTTACAGACACATCTGGTGCAAAGATTATATCCATTCTATCCTAGACTAGAAACTAAGGCATCTACTGCTAATTGAACAGGATCATTAGCAGGAAGAGTCACCTCAGTAGCCATGGCAGTCTTGGCTCTTCTTTGAGGTTGTTGTCTTCTAGTTAGAACAGCAGCACTGATAGCCTTTTGTTTCTTCAGGATAGCACTGATAGGAACTCTGTCCTCATCATCTTCATCATCCTCATTGTGAGATAGGATCAAATTTCTTGTCCTTTTCTGAGCTCTTGCAGGTTGAGAGACCTCTGCAGTAGGTTCTCTAATAACAATGCCAGCGGCAGACTTCTTAGAAACTTTTGTCCTAACAGCCACGGTCTTCCTCTTGAATGTTCTCTTCATTCCTAAAACCTCAACATTGTTTTGTTCAATTTGTTCTTATTTAACTTTGAGCAATTCTTCTTGGTTGGCTAGGGCAATAGTAGTGTAAGTGCTTAAGTTCATATTGGCAATGTTCATTTTGCCAAAAATAGCAGTTGGCATGCCCTTCTCTGGCAGAATTCTTTCTTGTTCCTCAGTTGGCTTAGAAGAAATAAAGTCATACAACTTTTGAGACTTGAAGATTTTTGATAAAAGATGACAGAAGGAATTCCAGAAATCTTCTTCCTTGTGACTACAACATCCTTGAATCTCCCAAATAGAATTCTGGGAAGGTTGATTTTTGTCTCTGTAATGAGATGGCAGAGGCAAAATTTGTGTAGGGCAGACAAATTATCCTTCGACCCTACTTTATGAAGAATAACCTTATTCAACATTTGATGAAGGATACGGACATCATCCTTTATTTCTACATATTTCCATGAATATTTCTCACTGTGTCTTGTCTCATTAGCAAGGCGGCTATTACTTCTGAGCCACCAAGATCCTTCTCCCAAGTTTCAGTGATGACCTCTCCTTCTTGAGAGCAATTTATAGCATCAGAGATGGTCTTTTCAGATACCACTATTCTTTTTCCAACTACAGTAGTAGAGATTTCAGCGATTGATACCTGAGGGTTCCTCCAAAAAGCCCTAATCAGGTCTGGGTAAATAGAAACCCTTTCTACGAACTTCCCGTCCCAACCAGCAGCAGTGATAAACTTGCTTACATCCAAGTTGTAATCTTTCAAAATCCCGAAGTCAAAGTGATGTTCAATGGCAAGTTTCAATTTTTCAACATTGAAAATCTCAAATGAGGAGGCCATTGTTGATGAAAGAAGGTTAGGGTTTTACAAGTCAGAAACAGAGAGTTGTTTTGAGAGTTTGAAGACGAAGGTTAACGTAAAGTTTCCTCAGAGGGAAGGGTTTCGTTTTAAAGGTTTTGAATTTTAAAGGGTTTTCTTTGGAAATAAATTAAAAAGGTTTAGATGGAAATACTGACTCAGCAGAGAGAATATAAAATAAATTTGTCTTTTAGAAAAAATAAATGCAATTAATAAATAATGTATGTGTAGACAGGTTCAAGCAACAAACAAGCATGGACGCGACATGTAGTGGACGTAGCACAAAAACAATGGACGCGGTATGCAATGGACACGAATTAAAACCATGTAATAAACTTGTAATGCTTACATACATCAATAGCAAATTTCTCAAGTCTGAATAACACAATTAATCCACACACAGCATGTTAAGATGTTTTCTAATAAAAATAAATCTGTCATCAGCAAGAGGTTTAGTAAAGATATATGCCCATTGATGGTCAGTATCTACAAATTGTATATCAAAAACACCTTTTTGCACATAATCTCTTATAAAATGATGTTTAATCTCTATGTGCTTAGCTCTAGAATGCAGTATTGGATTCTTAGATAGATTAATTGCAGCAGTATTATCACACATTAGTGGAATACTACTTACAAATACATTGTAGTCCTCCAATTGGTGTTTGATTCATAGAAGTTGGGAGTAGCAACTAGCAGCTGAAATATACTCAGCTTCAGCAGTTGATAATGCAATGGTACTTTGTCTTTTGCTTGACCATGAGACAAGGTTAGCTCCAATGAAGTGACATCCTCCACTGGTACTTTTTCTTTCAATTCTGTCTCCAGCATAGTCAGCCTCACAAAAGCCAACTAATCTGCAATCTTCATTTTTCTTAAAGTACAAACCCAGATTAGTAGTACCTTTCAAATATTTAAATATTCTCTTAACTGCTGATAAGTGAGATTCTCTAGGATCAGATTGAAATCGAGCACATAAACAAACAC
Organism: Echinosophora koreensis; assembly: GCA_035048595.1. Classification (NCBI taxonomy): domain Eukaryota; kingdom Viridiplantae; phylum Streptophyta; class Magnoliopsida; order Fabales; family Fabaceae; genus Echinosophora; species Echinosophora koreensis. Next base: position 985,310 of record JAPCYP010000068.1, read on the forward strand.
TGAACATAATATCAGGTCTGGACGCAATAAGATATAGAAGAGATCCTATCATACCTCTATATACCTTTTGGTATACCTTTTTCTCTTTATCATCTTTGTTCAGTATGGACGTGGGGTGCATAGGGGTATTCATTGGTTTGCAATCATCCATCTTGATCTTCTTTAAAAGTTCTTTTGTATACTTGGTTTGATGGATGTATACCTCGTCCATAGTTTGTTTAACTTGAAGTCCAAGAAAGAACTTGAGTTCTCCCATCATGCTCATTTCAAATTCTTTCTGCATTAACTTTGAGAATTCTTTGCACAGAGATTCATTAGTAGCGCCAAATATAATATCATCAACATAAATTTGTACTACAATAAAATTGGATTTAATTGACTTTATAAACAAGGTTGGATCAACCTTTCCTCTATTAAAGCCATTTTCCATTAGAAATGAACTTAGCCTATCATACCAAGCTAAGCTTTCTTAAGCTTATATACATGTTCAGGTTGGGTTTCACTTTCAAAACCCGGAGGTTGCATGACATAAACCTCTTCAATAATAAAGCCATTAAGAAAAGCACTTTTTATATCCATTTGAAAAAGCATTATGTTATGATGTGCAGCAAATGAAAGTAGAATTCTAATTGCTTCTAATCTAGCAACAAGTGCAAAGGTTTCAGTGTAATCTATACCTTCTTCTTGAGAATAACCTTGTGCAACCAGTCTTACTTTGTTTCTTACAACCTTATCATTTTCATCAAGCTTGTTTCTGTAAACCCATTGTGTTCCTATAACAGATTTGTCTTTAGGCAGGGGTACTAGAGTCCAGACATCACTTCTCTCAAACTGATTTAGTTCTTCTTGCATAGCTAGAATCCAGCCATTGTCCAACAGAGCCACGTCTACTGTCTTTGGTTCCAACTCAGAGACTAGTGCAGTATCTTCCTGCTCTCTAAAAGTTGATCTGCTTCTCAGCTTCTCATTGGGGTTTCCAATGATTTGATCTGGTGGATGATAATTCTTGAAATACTAAGATCTCTAAACATTGTCTTGTTGAGAGGTAGATGTTTTTGGTTGTTGAGGACGGTCTTCAGCTTGATCATCAGCTTTTACCTCTGTTGTCTCTCCTGAGATGTTTAAATCAAGATCTGCAAAAGCTTCATCTAGTTCTGATAATTTCTTATCAGGCTGCTTGTCATCAAACTTAACATGTATACATTCTTCTACTACTAGAGTTCTAAAATTATATACTCTAAAGCCTTTTGATGTTTCAGAAAATCCTAACAGAATTCCATTATCTACTTTTGCATCAAACTTACCAAGTTGATCTTTAGTGTTAAGAATATAGCATTTATAACCGAAAGGATGAAAATATGAAATGTTCGGTTTTCGTCCCTTCCATAATTCATAAGGAGTCTTGTTCAAGATTGGTCTAATGTATATTCTGTTCTGAATGTAGCAGGCAGTATTAACAGCTTCAGCCCAGAAGTGTCTAGGGACAAAGTTGTCATTGAGCATAGTTCTAGCCATCTCTTGAAGAGATCTGTTCTTTCTTTCTACCACACCATTTTGCTGTGGTGTTCCAGGTATTGAGAAATTGTGAAGAATACCACTTTCCTCACAGAACTTGTGAAATAGCTCATTTTCAAACTCTCCTCCATGGTCACTTCTGATTGAAGTGATGCACATGCCTTTTTCATTCTGTACACGTTTGCAGAATATAGAAAAGACCTTGAAGGACTCATCCTTGTGAGCTAGGAACATAACCCATGTCCATCTTGTGTAGTCATCTCCAATGACTAAACCATATTTCTTACCACTAATAGAAGCAGTCCTTGTTGGACCAAAAGATCAAGGTATAGCAGTTCTAGTGGTCTCTTCGTACTAACAACATTCTTAGATTCAAAAGAACCTTTGACTTGTTTTCCCTTTTGACATGCATCACAGAGAGCATCAGATTTGAACTTAAGGTTTGGTAGCCCTCTCACGAGGTTATGCTTATTTAGCTTTGAGATTAATCTCAAGCTTGCATGACCTAGCCTTTTATGCCAAATCCATCGCTCATCTTCAATGGACACTAAACATGAAACACTTTGATTTGAGAGGTCCTCCAAGTCAATTTTATACAAATTATTTTGCCTCTTAGCAGTGAATAAAATTGATCCATCATTTTTTTTGACATTACACATGTTCTTATTGAAAGAAACATCATATCCACTATCACATAATTGACTTATGCTCAGCAGATTATGTTTTAAAACCATTCACTAAAAGAACATTATTAATGGAGGGAAAGGGATGTTTACCAATTTTACCTATACTAGTGATCTTCCCTTTCTGGTTTCCTCCAAATGTCACCCAGCCACCATCTTTATGTCTTAGGTCTTGGAACATACACTTTTCTCCCGTCATGTGACGTGAGCACCCACTGTCCAAGTACCAGGATGTTTGTTTCTTTCCTGTTGTTAAGCAAATCTGCAACAGGTATTATCTTGTCCTTAGGTACCCAAAATGACTTGGTTCCTTTCTTGTTAGTTTTCATTGGACGTGAATGTTTAGCATGCCTATTATGTATGCATCTATATGTAGTATGCCCACTTTTTCCACACAGTTTGCAAAAGGTGTTGGACAGGCCTGACTTGGCTTTAGCATACTTAGCTGGAGCTTTTGAATCTCTCTGTTGCATAAGTGGTTTGGACTTATTGTGAGATGTCTCATGCTTCTCCTTGTCATAACCAAGGCCAGATTTATCATATGGTGACCTAGAGTACCTTAGAATAAGACTTAGCTTGTTTGAGCCACCTACAAATTTTGATAGAGTGTCTGTCAAGTATGTTACATCTTGTTTTAGTTTTGCAACTTCACAAGAATTATCAGGCTCACATTCAAGTTTGTCAGTTAGACTGACATTCTCTGATCTTAGCTTATCATTTTCTTGTGCTAAGTTATGTTTTTCAATAGAGACTCCTTCATACTCTTTTGTTAATTTTGTAAACTTTTTTTTAAGACTTTTGTATTCATGAGACAGTATGGATGAGTCATGCAGTAATTCATCAAAAGCAATTTTAAGAGTGGACGGGTCAGAATCCATTACCTCATCATCATCAGTGTATTCATTCTCTGATGATGTGTCAGCCATGAGTCAGATATTTGCCTCTTCCTCAGCTTCATCTTCCTCATCTGATGAGGATAAGTCCAAGTCCTCCCATGTTGCCATTAAGCCCTTCTTTTTCTTGAAGAACTTCTTTTTCTCTTTTAACTCAGGGCAATCAGCTTTGAAATGACCAGGCTTCTTGCATTCAAAGCACATGGGTGGACCTTTATCTTTGGAGTCTGATTTCTCCTTAGAAAACTTCTTGTTGAACTGCTTTCTTTTGAAGTTACCTTTCTTTCTCCACATGTGTTGTATCTTTCTGGAGATGAAAGATAATTCATCTTCATTTGACCCTTCATCATTGTCTGAAGGTTCAGCATCATCTGAAGACTCAGCAGCTTTAAGGACTTTTGAAGAGCTGGTTTTTTTTGCCTTTAAGGCAATAGACTTTCCTTTTCTGGAATTGTCTTCTTCATTCAGTTCAAGCTCATGAACCTTTAGTGACCCGAGAAGCTCTTCCAGAGAAAGAGTATTCAGATTCTTAGCTTCTTAAATGGTAGTAACCTTTGGTCTCCATTGCTTGGAGAGACTTCTCAAAATTTTTCTGATATGATCTCTATTCTCATAGATTTTTCCAAGAGATTTGAGACTGTTGGTGATTGTTTGAAATCTTCCATACATCTGATCTATAGTCTCATGATCAGCCATTTTAAAGAGCTCATACTGGTGAACCAGCATGCTTATCTTTGACATAGGCAAACACAAGAAAGGGGGCTGGAATTGTCTTTATTAATAATTTTCAAAAACAACCTTTTCAAAACAGTGTTCTCATACAAAGATAAGAGGCAGAAGCACACACACAGAAAAACAAACTTTTAAAGGCTTAACAAAATCAAGTTCAAATCCCCACAGTCAGTATAAATAAATAAAACTGAAGAGATAATGGATTAGAAGATTCACGCAAGTCGTTTTATCCTGGTTCTCTCTTTTCCAACCAAGAGCTGCGTTCAGTCTCTTCTACTTGAAGGATTTTCTCCACTATTTTCCAAATAGTTTACAGCAAGTATTCAACACCTCTCCAGGCTACAAGTATTCCTTTCTTACAAAGCCTCTTCAGGCTCTACCTCAAACAAAGAGATTGGTTTCTTTTGATCTTCTAACTCACTATGTGTGAAGATATGAAAGCTTAAGATCAGTTGAATATTATAGCAATATTCAAACTAAGATATTACAGACTTTTGCTTTTTGAAGGAATAAAAGAATTGAGCTTGTAAGAGATTTTCTAGCAAGAATTCTGTATGCACAAAAGTTCTTTTTCAAATGACGAGGTCTTCTACTTATAGTGACCTTGCTCTTCTCTTCAAATTCTTCAACGGTTCTTTTGAATTTTTTCGTTTAGGGATAAAATCAAATGTGTAATATCCGTTGTGACTCATAGCTTGCTCGTGGCCATTCTGAATTGTACTATATGTCAACATTCTTGCACAAAACGGGCACACCTCTGAGCAAATGCAACTTGAAAAACTGTCTTGCCTTCCTTGTACAAATTCCAGCTATTCCAGTGTTAAAGATGACAGGGTACAAGTCGTTTTGCATGTACTATTTTGCTTTTGCAATTCCTCATTTATACTATGTCGCTCTCAAAGAAACAAGGCAATAAAACCGTTAAAACAAATATGAAGGACCAACATATACTTGAAATAAATATCAATCATTTGAAATAAATACTTCTATTTGGTCGAGATAGTTATTCTGATTATATCAAGAATTCACAGAGAAGAGGAGCTCGTCTACTTAATAGAGTGCGTCTATATGCTCATAGTTTAAAACTCTTTTTAGCTCGTCCAGTGACGTGACAAATTTTGCTCGTCTATTATCAAGTCTTTGGACTTGCGATAAATCGGTGAGTAACTTAGATCTGCGTCTACTGACGTGGCACTCAAGCTCGTCTACTCACAGTAGTTAAAATCTCGTCTACTAACACTATTCTGTATTCCATCTATTCAACCATATTAAGCATAAATAAATATACCGTTCATTTTAAACAGCTCGTCTACTCAAGTGGACGCGGATATTGACTAATTCTATCGAGGATTCCATAACTTATAAAATTTCGAATATCCCTGCAAGACTAGATGAAGCATGTTAGATCTTAACTAACACTTGGCCATACAAATTTAATCCTTTTTGTTAACATCAAAACTTAGAGTTTATTATTTAATCCAAAAAAACTTTGGTTCCAACAAGTTTTTGTGAGTGTCTTCAGGGCATCAAAGTTCCACGTGGTTACTATTCAAATGTCAAGAGGCTTGTCTCAAGTGATCTCAAATTAGTTGGCTTAAAGTCTCATGATTGCCATGTCTTGATGCAACAACTACTGCCCGTGGCTATTCATGGTATTGCTTCTTAAAATATTAGACATGCCATAACTAGGTTGTGCTCATTCTTCAATGCTATATGTAGCAAAGTCATTGACCCTCATAAGTTAGATAAGTTGGAAGTTGAGGCTGCTATAATCCTGTGCCAATTGGAGATGTATTTTCCTCCTTCATTTTTCAATATCATGGTTCACTTAATTGTTCATTTAGTGAGGGAGATTAGATTATGTGGCCCCATTTTTTTTTTGAGGTGTATGTACGTAGTTGAGCGATACATGAAGATCTTGAAAGGGTATGTGAAGAATCCACATCGTCCCGAAGCATCTATTATTCAAAGGTACGTTGCAGAAGAAGCTATTGAGTTTTGTTCAGACTACCTTCCTAACACGGATCCTATAGGGGTTCCTAAGCCTCATCATGATGAGAGAAGATGTCAAGGTAAGGGTACACATGGTGTAATGATTAAGAGCAAGGGTCAGGAGGAAGTGCTTCAAGCACATTTGTATATATCAAATAACATCGATTTTGTTCAACCTTACTTTTATGATCACAAAAGAAAAGTCAAGGAAGAAAACCCTCGAATGAACGAAAAGTGGATGTTGAACAAGCAAAACAAGACTTTCTTAAAATGGTTTAAAGAAGAAATTCTGAAGAATGGTAGTACTACTTCTGATTCATTAAAATGGCTAGCATGTGGGCCTAACTTTAATGTCATATGTTGGAGCAGATACGACATCAATAACTTTTCCTTTTATACAAAGGAACAATATAATAAGAGTACCATGCAAAATAGTGGGGTTATGATCGTGGCTGAATCCATGCACTTCTCTAGTTCAAAAGATACAAACTCCGTTATTGCACCGATACCTTACTTTGGAGTCATTGAAGAGATTTGGGTGTTCGATTACACTAAGCTTATGGTGCCCTTTTTAAATGTAAGTGTGTTGACAGTAAAGGTGGTGTACAAATCGACAAATGGGGATTTACATTGGTAGACATTGGCAAGTTAGGTCCTACAGATGAGCCTTTCATCATAGCTTCCCAAGAAAAACAAGTGTTTCACATCACTGATCCTTCTAACAAAAGGTTGTATGTGGTTCTCCAAGGAAAAAGCATGTATAATGGGAGTGATGAAAATCAAGATTCAACTCTTGATGTTCCTGAGACTCTTTCTTTCTCAACAAACATTCCTACTATCATTGAGGAAAATGAGATGGACGATGTACATGCCACTCGTGATGATCATCACGAAGGGATATTGATCTAGCTAAATTAAACTTGACCATAGTGTGAGTTTTGTTCTTTTAGGGTAGTTTTATTTATCCATGTTAGTTTAGATTTATTTTTATTTATCCATGTTTATTTAGCTTTATTTTTATTTATCCATGTTATACCTAGCCTAATTTATTAATTCTTTGTCCAAACAGGCATCACAGAGGCCTGACATCCCTCATGCACTGGCCAGGGGTTGGTAGCGGCTATGCCAGCTGATAGCGTTAGTTGTATAGAATTATGTATTATTATGTTATGTATTTTTCATGTATTGGCCTGAATTGTGTTAATTAAGATAGTTATAGTTCTAATTGTTTTAATTAAGAATTGTGTTAATTAGCTAGTAATATATATATATATATATATATATATATATATATATTGGAATACAAATGCATTAGTTAATGTATATGGACTAGTTAGTGATGAGTGTGTGTGCAAATTCTGTGTTATGGAATTACATTTAATGTCTGTTGTTTAAAACAACAGACGTTAAAAATAGCACTTTTAACTTCAGTTAAATAAAAGAACTGACGTTAAAGGTGTTACATTTAACGTCTGTTGTATTAACGTCTAGCTTTTTTTAGACATTAAAAAGCACTTTAGTAGACGTAAAAAGTGCTTCCTGCACTAATGTAAGGGGTAAATACCAATGTGATTTTGGTATTGTCGATTACTCACCCACAGTAGCGTTTAGGTCGCCCAACATAATTATTATAAAATATGCTACTTATCCATTCCGATGACAGGATATTTCTTTCTCCCACCTTATCGACGTGGGCACTTTTCCGTACCAGCTCCGAATGCGTCCGTGCTACTGACACGTACCTCGGCACACTTTCCAACAATGTCCACAAATCTACCACCATCCATACCAACACATCCATCGTTCCGTTTTCCGTCCTGATTACACATACGGGTATCACAATTCACCGGAAACAAAGAAATACCAACCAAATCAACAACAGGGTATAATCAATGAATCGATTTGAATCAAGAGACAAAATCAAAGGAAAAACTTATGAGAACAACGGCTGTACTTAGGGGAAGTCAGATTCAAAAGTGAGCAAAATAATCCAAGGAAAAAGGTACCCAAAACAGGTTACTGTGCGAGTCCCATATCTCTGGCCACAGACCTTTAATTACAAAACTGAACGGTGACAACGAAGAACTATATTTTCTAAACCTTCTCACAAAGTTTCAGCCCGATCCAATGGTGAATGAATCTCAGATGGCAGATCTATAGTAAGGAGGTTGGCCGAAATTCTAGGGGTATTTTGGTCAAGAATTTATGGGACAAGCTTGTAATTACAACCAAAGGTCAAGGGTAAAAAGGACATTTCCATGTATTTTTGAACTTGTCATTATTGCTTGGTGAGTCATGGTGGTGACTCACCTCGTGACTCACCACCCCTAGGTGGCAAGGTGACTCCACCATCCGGTGTCCAGTTCTATCTCTGCAGTTCCGATTCCGACTCCATCAATTACCCGATTTAGGTTTTACATCGTATTTTCTTTGAAAATTCTCCGGAACAAAATAAAATATTTTATTTTTAAACAAAACTTTTCAAAATAGACTATATCACTGGAAATGTGATAAAAATCTAAAACGTTTCATTTTCGAGTCAAAATTAGGTTTTCTGGTCAGTAAAATCTTACTGTCAGTGAAAACTCAGACCGGTTTCGGTCTGAATTTTAAACCCAAATTCCAACCGTAGCCTTTTACTATGAAGTAGATTCTAGATATGGTTTTGTTCTTCTCAAAATCATTTTCTAGGTCTTAGTTAAAAATATAAATGTATATATTTTTACCGATAATATAGCATAGATAAAAAGCAGGATGTTACATCTTCGGTTAGGCAAAGGACGGTGAGCAGCTTGTTGAGGAGTGACTCTGAGGAGCCACTACTCGTAGTTAGGACTTATGTTTAGTTTACGTTGTTTATCAGAATGTTCGGAATAAGGTTATACCAGCTCCGTAATGTGATATCGGGGTTGGGTTTCGTTTATATCTTTTGTTATGTTCTTTTAAACCATATTATGTTTATTTCCGCATCATGAGATCTTGTTACAATGTGGTATCCTTTACCCGTTGGTTTTCTTTTTATAATAAATGATACCCATGTGTTTACCTTATTTTCAAAATTAAATATTTCCTTCTATGTTATCGCTTTATTAATACATCGGGGTAGAGGGTGTCACACTAAACTCAAGAAACTCCTAATCTAGGTCACTAACTTTGTCGCCACCCAGTGGAGCACTGTCTCTACCTTAGCCGGGTCCACGACTATCCCACCTTTAGAGTTGACGTGTCCTAAGAAACACACCTCTTCGAGCCAAAACTTGTACTTAGACAACTTAGCATACAACTACTTCTCTTTAAAGGTATGCAAGACAACCCTCAAGTGCTCATCATGTTCCTCCTTGGTCTTGGAGTATACTTAGATGTCATCTATGAAAACTACCACCAAATTATCCAAGTAAGGGTGAAAGGTCTTGTTCATATAATCCATGAACACAACAGAAGCATTAGCAACACCAAAGGGCATAACTAAATACTCATAGTTGAAATAGACAACTATAAACACGAGAAGGGGGGTTGAATTGTGTTTATCAGAAATTAATATAAAGTTGAAAACTTTTCGCACACAGAAGCTAGGTTCAGACAAGTGTGAAAGCACTACACAGACAGGTGACCTGTCTGGTGTATTTTAACAGAAAATTACACAAGCATACAAAGAGAAAACAAGCTTGATATTCACACTTTTAACCCCTTAGTTAGAAAGCAGATAGTATAATCAAAGCAACTAAAGAGTTTAAGGGAAGAGAGATTAACATAGTATTTATCCTGGTTCACTCTTTAACTCAAAGAGCTACATCTAGTCCTTGGCAGCACCAAGTTTTATCCACTATAACTGATTAGGTTACAGACTCCAAGTATTGTTTGCACACCTAGCCTCTTCAGGCTCCAAGACAAGTATTCTTTGCTCACTTAGCCTCTTCAGGCTCACACATGTTTGTTTTGAGAAGTTTGTTTGTAATAAATACAATCAGACAAATAGTTCTTTCACTAACACTCAGAGAGTGGATTAAATGTAGGCTTAGGAAAGACTGCGTAATAACTTCAAATGATTGAAGAATACAGATTGAAAGAATGAAGAATTAAATAAACAGAGTGATGGCTCTTTAATGCTTTGTATTTTCTGATGTCTTCATCTTCAATGACTGCTGTATTTATAGCCTTCAAGCATTTAAGATCCGTTAGAGACATTCCTTCAAACGATGGCTTCAAGCAGAGCTTCATTAAATGCAATAGAGTCGTTCTGGGCAGCCATTAATGCAATATGAACTTTGGTTGACTCTAACATGAAGGATCATGACTTTATGCATTGTGCAGTAGCCAAATCAGAGTTGTGCAGAATGCTTTTGTACTTTGCAGAGCATATTTCCCTTTTCGTATAATAACCAAGAGTGCTAGGGAATAAAGCATGTTGGAAAAATTCTTTAACTAGATGTTATCTCTAATTTCCTAGGTTGCTTGTGAGAATGACCTTCTGAACTTCTTGATAATCGTGAGAGAGAGTTTCAGAGTCTTCTATATGAGGGGACAGCTTCCAAAAGCTTTTTGTACTTCAATTCCCCAATGAAAAACCTTAGACGAGTATGAGAACATAGCAGAGACAGGTTGAAACTAAATTGCAGAAAGTCAATAATCCTAGTCAGCAGACAGGTTGACTTTTGCTTATCCAGACAGGTTGTCATTTATGTGGACAGATAGGTGGGTCTTACTATTTTGATCTGCACAATAAGTAAACAGGTTAGCAACCAATAAGTGGGTTAATTAAATCATTATCCAATGTTTAGTTTTCATCAAAACTTAGGGAAATGTACATCAGACATTTAGAGACTTAACAATCTCCCCCTTTTTGATGATGACAAACATTCAGATGATTTAATGAACCTTAGAAAATATCATCAGAAGAGACAACAGAATTCAGACAAGTTGAAATTTTCTAAACTAGAAGGATTGTGCAGACAGGTGCACTTAGGTTCAATTCTAAATTTCAAACAGCATAGTATCAAAGTCAATATCATTTTAGAGATAGAATGCAACTCCAATTCAATTTTAACTTTACTTAATCATCTTAACTTTACTTTACTTTCTCCCCCTTTTGTCAACAACAAAAAGGAATACACAGAAATAATAAAGAGCAGAGAAGGTACATGATAAAAGAACATTGATTTCTATTCATCATAAGCTTTTTCAAGTACAAGGCAGATTTTTACAACATTAACTACCTACGCTGACTAAAAAGCAAAAACAGAGACAAACGGGTGACTTTAATCTGGATAGGAGGGGGAAGGAGGTTGATTAGCTAAGATAGATGGAGGTATAGGTAACAAGGAATCTATATGATAGAAAAAGGAGTTTGATCCTGTTACTAAAAGAGAGAAATACCTAGACCTATTAGGTATCATTACAACAGAGGCAGGATAGTGAAATCCTTCCAATGTTCTAATGAACAAAACAATAGGGGGATAAAATAAAATCTCCCTACAAAGGTTAAGGACATGAGATGGAGGAGAATGAATGATAGTTAGATGAGAAACACTTGCAATCATCAGAGATTGCAGATCACCAACAAACAGTTTTGATGATATGCCAGTTGGTTCTTTGGGAGTTGAGTCCTTGTGAACAACTATGTACTGATATATATCAGACACAACATCATATGATGATGTTTGGGTTTGGTGAGAGGAGACAGGAAAGGGAAAGCGAGAGGCAACAGATAAAGGTTGAACAAACATAGTGGATGGCGAAGAAACATAAGAGTTGTCGATACCTTGGTGAGAGGGAGAAGATGGTGCAGAGGGGATAGAAGAAAGAATTATCTGATCCCCAGATAGCTTCAGCTTTTTCTTGGAAGGAGACATAGTGTCAACTTCAGGGTGAACAACTGTCTAAGTCCCACCAGACAGGTCAGCAGCAGTTGCAGCAGCAACTTTATCTTCTACAGAGGGTCCTTCTGCAGGAATTTCTTCCCTTTCAGCATAAGCCACCATTGGCACTGGGTAGCCTGTCCATCTTTTTCTGGGAATGATTCCCAAATCAAGAGGCTTCTTCTCCTTAGGTTCCTCCAAGGGTAGAGTTGTCTGCTCCCCCTGAGCAGATACTTCATCTTTTCTAGGTTCAGACTCCAGTTGTCTGACCTTGGCAAAGGTCTTCACTAACCTTCTTCTTTTGCTGGGTTGTGCAGATGCAGCAACTGATACCTCAGCTTCACTTGTCTTCCTCTTGGGAGAGGGTTTCTTCACCTTGAGCCTTAGAGGCTCAACTATTTCAGCAGTTTCTTCAGAGACTGAAGGTTTCAACAACTCAGGTCTCTGGTCTTGTCTGGCCACCTTTCTAGAGGGCTTCCAGATCCTTTCAGAGATAGGAACCTCTGATTCATCAGTGGAAATCAGTGGTTCCTCCTTTTCCTCCTTCTGCTTCTGCTCAGTAGCAGGCTTCTTCTTCTTTTTCTTCTTATTTTCATCCTCATCCTTCAGAGGGATACCTTCAATGTCCATCATAGACAAGATCTTCCTGTCAATGGGAAGTGACATGTCTACAAAATGGGCATCACTGGGAACAAACAACTTGTTCCTGAAGACCCTTGTCAACAGCATCCCATAGGGATAGGTCTGCATGTTGGTCCTCTTGATCAGAATTTCAAGGTACATGTAGATGAGATCGTTGATGTCCACCTTGATTTTGTGAATCAAGTGGTACAGAGGAAATCTGTCCATCTTGGTCACATTATCTCGTGAGCCTTTCCTAGGCATCATATACTCTAGCAACTGCTTGTGCAAGAATCTGTACTTTGTCACCATGCTTATAGGCTTCTTGTTCTCAGGATTGGGAACACCATAGATAGCTATGTTGACATTCTTGGTTCCCACCTGATCTTCCCACTCAGGTTTGGAAGCAGCTCCAATCCTAGAGCATTTTGTAACCAGCTCCAGAGAACTGATGGGGAAGAGAAGGGTTTTATCCATCATTTGAGCCTTCAAGCTTTTGGTTCAATCAATCTTGCTGGTGACGACCACAGCATTTGACCAGAATTCTTTGACAAGCTTAGGATGAATTCAAGCTCCTTGATGTCAAAGAAAAAAGTCCACTTGGAGTATTCCAACTCTTCAGTGACATCCATACCCCATTTCTTCAACTGTTGAAGATCAACAGTCTTGCCAGGTAGGATTTTTTCCACATCAGCAACCTTCAGGTTGCATTTCTCTGCAATTTCTATCGAAGAGAGACGCTTTGATGATGCCATTTCTCAGAGAAAGAGTTTCTAGGGTTTTGGAAGAGAAAAGGGTTTGAAAGAGGAGAAGACGAAGACGAAACGATTTTAGGGATTTGAAATAGTAAAGGTTAAACCTTTCTGATTCTTTGCCTTTTATAGCAATAAAGGCAGGAGAGAGAAAGAAAACATTTTTAATTTCAAAAATGGCACAATTTTTGTGGGGAACTGCAGCGCTCACTTAAGACATAATGAAAACATGGTTTCGAGATTAAAAACTGTCATGCACATGATTAGCTTCAGATTAATAAATGGTATTAAATAATTAATAACCATAATAAAAACTGTTGAGTTCTAGCAAAGTGACTCAGCAGAGTTAGACAGGTAACATAGACATGTCATTCAACAATGCAATGCATGTTTAGATTATCTCTAATAAATAAGAACCTTTCTTCTGCTAAGGGTTTAGTGAAAATATCAGCCCATTGATTTTCAGTTTTAACAAACATACTTATAAAGTGATGTTTGATTTCTATATGCTTAGCCTTAGAATGCTGAATTAGATTTTTAGTTAAGAAAATGGCACTAGAATTATCACACCACACAGATATATTATGCTCATAAATAGAGTAATCCTCAAGTTGATGTTTTACCCATAAAAGTTGAGAGCAACAACTAGCAGCTGAGATGTATTTTGCCTCAGTAGTAGATAAGGCAATAGTTGTCTACCTTTTGCTTGACCAAGAGACTAAGATTGCTCCAATGAAGTGACATCCTCCACTGGTGCTTTTCCTTTCTATTTTGTCTCCAGCAAAGTCAGCATCACAGAATCCCACTAATCTGTATTCTTTAGTTCTTAAATGTAGCAAACTAAGATTAGTAGTCCCAAGCAAATATCTAAATATTCTTTTAACAGCCTTAAGATGAGATTCTCTTGGGTCAGATTGAAATCTAGCACACATACAGACACTGAATTGAATATCAGGTCTGCTTGAAGTTAAGTATAAGAGAGATCCAATCATACCTCTGTAGACAGTTTGGTCTACCATTTTACCTTCATCATCTTTACTTAGTTTTGCATTGGGTTGTATGGGAGTTTTCATAAGTTTAGCACTTTCCATCTTGTACTTCTTAATTATCTCCTTGATATACTTTTGTTGATGCATGTAGATTCCATCACTTGTCTGTTTGATTTGTAATCCAAGGAAGAACTTTAATTCTCCTATCATGCTCATCTCAAATTCTGCTTGCATTAGCTTGGAAAAATCCTTGCATAACTTTTTATTAGTTGCTCCAAAAATAATATCATCAACATATATTTAGACTATGATGAAGTTCTCTTTGGAGCTTTTCTTAAACAAGGTAGTATCTACTTGTCCTCTAGTAAAGCCATTATGCATGAGAAAAGAACTTAATCTATCATAACATGCTCTAGGTGCTTGTTTTAAACCATATAATGCCTTTTTAAGTTTGAAAACATGATCTAGTTTATCATTATCTTCAAAACCAAGGGGTTGCTTAACATATACTTCTTCTTCAATTATACCACTAAGAAAAGCACTTTTTACATCCATTTGAAAAAGAGTGATTTGGTGTTGTGCAGCATATGACATCAAAATGCAAATAGCTTATATTCTAGCTAGAGGTGCAAAGGTTTCGGTATAGTCAATACCTTCTTGTTGGTTATAGCCTTGAGCTACTAACCTTGCCTTATTTCTGACAACTTTGCCATCCTCATCCAAATTGTTTCTGAAGACCCATCTTGTTTTAATGACAGACTTGTTTTTGGGCTTGGAGACAAGTGTTCAGACATCATTTCTGGTGAACTGGTTGAGTTCTTCTTGCATCGCAAGAATCCAGCTTTCATCAGCAAGAGCTTCTTCAATGTGCTTTGGCTCTATTTCTGACATGAAGGCCACATTGCTTGATTCTTTTAAAGTGGATCTGGTTCTCACTCCCTCTGAGGGATTTCCAATAATAAGATCCTTAGGATGATGAGTTTTGAATTTCCAGTCCCTTTTTAGATCATCATGAAGATCTTGACTTGTCTGTTGACTTGTATGCTCCACTTGTCTGTCTGGTTCATTTTCAGGTTCTATCTTGGTCAGGTCAGGTTGTTGATTTTCTGGCTTATTTATGTCAAGACTTGCAAGATCATCTTCTAGATCTGATAATTCCTTATCAGTCTTTAAACCATCATTGAATTTAACATGAAAAGATTCTTCAGTAACAGAAGTTCTGGAATTATAAATTCTAAAGGCTTTAGACATTTTAGAATAGCCTACAAAGATACCTTTATCTACTTTGGAATCAAACTTTCCAAGTTGATCCTTAGTATTTAGAATGAAGCATTCACAACCAAATGCATGAAAATAAGAAATGTTGAGGCCTTTTCCGTTACCACTGACATGCATCACACAGAACATCTTTCTTAAAACTAATATCAGGAAATCCTCTCACAAGTTTATCCTTTTTCAGTTTTGAAATTAATTTCATACTAGCATGTCCTAGTTTCTTATGCCATAACCATCTTTCATCCTCTTTAGACATCAGACAGGTTACACTTTGATATGAGAGATCACTCAGTTCAATCTTATACAGATTTTGTTACCTTTTAGCTGAAAAGAGATTTTTGCCAATAAGGTCTTTAACTATGCATAAATCCTTGGTAAAGGAGACATCAAATCCACTGTCACATAATTGACTTATGCTAAGCAAATTGTGTTTTAATCCTTTAACCATAAGAACATTAGATATAGAGGGAAGATGAGGTTTACCACCAATAGTACCAATGCCTATAACCTTCCCTTTCTGATTTCCTCGAAATGCAACATGTCCTCCTTTCTTAAGTTGGAGGTCTAGGAACATAGACCTTTCTCCTGTCATGTGTCGCGAGCAACCACTGTCCAGGTACCAGCAGTGGTGTTTCTTTGTTCTATTGAGGATATCTACAATAGATATTATTTGTTCTTTAGGTACCCATAATTTTCTGGGTCCTTTTCTGTTAGTTCTAGGAGTCTGTGAAGACTTCCTTCTTTTCTTATGAATACACCTAGACATAACATGTCCTGTTTTTCCACAGAAGTTACAGACAGGTATGGATTTAGTGAAAGTTGATTTAGCAGACACTTTAGAGTCTTTAGTTGATACTTTATGATGTGTCTAATGAACATTTATAAGCCTCTGGCTCATCTAGTTTTATAACTAGTAAGGCCACGGTTTTTATGCTAATTGTTCAAGTTTAATCTCGTTTTCACCCAAATTGGCTTCATTTGTCTCTAAGCAGGGTCTTTAGCCTATTAGAGAGTTTTTTAGGAATTTCTGGTTGTTTTGAGTCAATAAAGCATAAAAATGCTATTTTTATATTTCAGGTTAAAAGAGAAGCTCGAGGAAGCTAGGAAAAATGGAGAAAACAAGTAAAAAGGCAAAACTGGTCATTCGCCCCGTGAACTGACACTCTCCCCGCGAGCCAGAAGAACAGATTAAGCAATGTCTGTAGCCATTTAGCCTCGCCTCACGAGGACGTGTTCGCCTCGTGGGCCAGACACAGGGAATTGAAGATCATTCTGTCTCGCCTCGCGAAGAATCCAAATTTGAACTGGCGCCAACTTAAGATTCGCCTCGAGAATACATGTTTGCCCCGCGAGTACACGCAGATCCCAAACTTTATAAATAGCTTGTTTTAGGTCAATAGGAGATAGTTTGTGAATAGTGATTGTAATCCTAGTTTTCTTAGGGCTGTGTAGTGAGTTTTAATTCAGTTCCTTTGAGGATGAATGATTTTTCTACTTTGTTCGTTGTTATCATCTCTATGAGGAACTAATCCTTATTTCTAAGGGAACGATGAAGCCACCATAGGTGGATTCATGACCTTAGAGCCTTAATCTTAATCAAATCTCATCATAATCTTTTAGCATCTTTAATTAATTGTTTTGATTTAATCTTTGATTTTATTTTCTCTCTCTTCATAAAGATTCCCCTTTGACTTGGTCAAACGATTTGAATTTCTTTATTTAGTTAAATTGGTCTTCCGATCCTTGTGTTCGACCTCGGTATTTGCTTACCGTGTTTTTATTACTTGCAACCAAACGGTACACTTGCCGGATTGTCAACAAGTTTTTGGCGCCGTTGCCAGGGATTGGCACAACCAATTTTCCTAATTTTTAGGAAACTCAATTCTCTTGATTGAGCATTTTTTTAATTTTATTTGTATTTTTCTGCAATTTTTATCTCTTTTATTTCTTTGATCCCACTTGGTCTTGCCTTGTTTTTGTGTATGCGAGGTACCCTTTCACAAGAAGACTTGCTATACGATCCTGAGATCACCAGGACTGAGAAGAGGTACAAGAAGGAACTCAGAGAGAAAAAGAGGCTTGAAGCAAACCAACTCATCAATCTTGAAGGGATGGCGGAAGGAGATCCTCCACCCTACAAGCCTCTTTATGAGTACAATCTTCCTCACTTGGATGATTGTGCTTCGAGTATTGTTAGACCTCCCATTACGACCGCTTCTTTTCAAATAAGGGACAGTGTGCTGCGGTCGGTGCAAGAAAATCAATTTGATGGGAGTGCATACCAAGATCCTCACAGGCATATTACTCACTTCTTGGATACTTGCGACCTGTTCAAAACTCCAGGAGCTTTAGATGACGCCATTCGTTTGCGACTCTTCCCTTTCTCTCTTCGGGATAAAGCACGCGATTGGTTAGACTTGTACTTGGATCGTGCTAGCATCACTACTTGGGAACAAATGGCTCAGAAGTTCCTCACTCAATTTTTTCCTCCTCAGAAAGCGGAACAGTTAAAGATAGCTGTCACTTCCTTCAAGCAGCATGACGATGAGTCCTATAATGAAGCTTGGGAAAGGTACAATGTGCTTTTGAGAAGATGCCCTTCATCCTACTTTGACTTGGTAACAAAGGTACAACACTTCTTTAATGGGTTGAAGGGTCGCTACCAAATGAACTTAGATGCCGCAGCTGGCGGTTCTTTCTCTTACAAATCAGTAGAGGACGGTTGGGCTTTATTAGAGAAAATGTCTAGGAATGATTATAACCGCAGTACAGGCACTTCTAATGCTTCCGGAATCAGTACCGCGTCACTGGAGGCTATTCTTAAACAGAATACACTCTTGAAGAAGCAATGTGAGGCACTGTCTAGCAAGCTCAAGGTTAATGTGGTGCGAGAAGGCTCGCATCCGGGGTGTGATTTTTGTAATGGTGAACACACCAGTGAGAGTTGTCCCATAAATTTTTCACAGGAACATGTGGACTCGTGTCACAACTTTGATGACACAGTGCCACAGAACAACTATCAGAGGAATAGGCAAATGACTACAATCAGAATCGGGGGTACATTAGGAGAGACCATTCAGGTTTCACTTGGAGCAACACTAGTGGTGGTCTAGCCGGGCAACAACAACACAACAGAATCAGAAGCCAAACTATGGAATCCAACAACGTAACAATCAGCAAGCTCTCTCGGGGACTAATCAGTTAATTACAGATCACAGATGGTGGGAGGCAACCATGGGAGTTGGCTATTGAGAAGATGAGTGCGGCCATTGAGAAATTGTCAGTGAATACAAACATAGCCATAGACAAGTTGGCAACTCACACAGGGGCAGCAATTTAGAATCTTGAAACACAAGTAGCCCAACTGGCAAAGCAACTGAATGAACGCCTTCCAGGCTCTTTCCCAGGTAATATAGAGATTAACCCCAAGAGCCAATGCAATGCCGTGACAACTCAGAGCGGTAAGGTGTTGGAATCTAATGGGATTACAACTGGTTCTCAAGAAATTGAAACTCCAGAACAACCACAGATAGAAGTTGAGCAAGATAAGGAAGAGGAAGTAGTTGGTGAAAAGGTGCCGGAGCAAAGGGTAAGGTTGAAATTAGTAGATGAAGAATTTTGAAAGAAGAAGTGGGTGGGTTGAGCCCAAAGACCTTCCTCCCTTCATGAAGGTACCATATCCAGAGAGATTGAAGAAACCCTTGCAAGACAAGCAATTCTATAAGTTGCTTGATGTTTTCCGCAAACTTCAAATTAATATTCCATTTGCGGAAGCCTTGGAGCAGATGCCATCTTATGCTTGGTTTATGAAGGAGCTTCTCTCCAAGAAGCGGAAGATAGTGGATGAGGAGACGGTTGCTTTGACCAAGGAGTGTAGTGCAATTCTCCAAAGGAAACTACCTTCAAAGTTGAAGGATCCGGGTTCTTTTAGCATACCATGCACCATTGGAGAGTTAACTTTTAGGAAAGCATTGTGTGATCTGGGGGCTAGCATCAACTTGATGCCCCTATCTATGATGAATAAGCTAGGCATAAAGGAAGCCAAAGAGACTAGGACGTCGCTCCAACTAGCAGATCGTTCTATCAAGTACCCTTATGGGGTGGTAGAGGATTTGTTAGTCAAGGTCGACAAGTTCATATTTCCGGCGGACTTTGTGGTGCTTGACATGGATGAAGATGCCGAGATCCCTCTCATATTGGGTAGGCCTTTCTTGGCCACCGGGCGTGCTTTAATAGATGTACAACAAGGAAAGCTCACACTGAGGGTGCAAGATGAGAATGTAGTTTTCAATGTCTTTGAAGCAATGAAGCACCCCGTTGAGAGATCGAATGTGTATAGAGTTGATGTGGTGGAAACCATTGTAAAATCTATAGCCACACGAGAAGCCCATGGTTCTTCACTTACTAACCCATGATGAGGATGAAGACGAAGACCTTTTGGGGGATGAGGATTATTTTGAGTGATTAAAGAACATAGAAGCCTTGCCAATTCTCCCTAAGGATGAATGTCCAAGGGAAAAGCTCAACAATGAAGAAGTGGAAGAAGACAACAAAACACCGGAGTTGAAGCAACTCCCAACTCACATGAGATATGCATTCTTGGGTGAGAAGGGACAACATTCATCATTAGCAATACATTGAAAAAAGACGAGGAAGAAAAGCTCTTAAGAGTTCTTAGGGAACACAAATCCGCCATTGGATGGAAGATTTCGGATCTAAAAGGTATAAGTCCTTCCCTATGCATGCACAAAATTTTGATGGAGGATGATTTCAAACCGGTGGTTCAACTTCAAAGGCGGTTAAATCCCATCATGAAAGAAGCGGTGCGTAAAGAAGTGATTAAGCTTTTGGATGCCGGAATCATCTATCCAATCTCGGATAGAAATTGGGTTAGCCCTATTCATGTGGTCCCAAAGAAAGGTGGCACAACCGTGATGGTCAATGAGAACAATGACATGATCCCAACAAGAATCGTAACGGGGTGGAGAGTTTGTATTGACTATAGAAAGCTTAATGATGCAACACGAAAAGATCACTTCCCCCTTCCATTCATAGATCAAATGATTGAAAGTTTGGCCAAATATGAGTACTATTGTTTTTTAGATGGTTACTCCGGCTACAATCAAATTGTGGTGGATCCTCAAGACCAAGAGAAGACGGCCTTCATATGCCCATATGGAGTCTTTGCTTATAGGAGGATGCCCTTTGGATTGTGTAATGCCCCCGCTACTTTCCAAAGGTGTATGCTTTCCATCTTCTTGGACATGGTGGAGAAATTAATTGAAGTATTTATGGACGACTTCTCGATCTTTGGGACCTCCTTTGATAATTTTTTGAAGAATTTGGCTTTGGTGCTTGAGAGATGCCAAGAAACCAACCTAGTGCTCAATTGGGAGAAATGCCATTTCATGGTCAAGGAAGGTATGGTTTTGGGGCATAAAATCTCCCAACGGGGGATTGAGGTTGATAGAGCCAAGATTGAATTGATTGAGAAGCTACCCCCACCAACAAATGTGAAGGGGGTGCGGAGTTTCTTGGGCAATGTCGGTTTCTATCGAAGGTTCATTAAAGACTTCTCCAAGATAGCGAAACCGCTATGTGACCTTTTCGTGAAGGACGTATCCTTTGATTTTAATGCTCCTTGCTTAGATTATTTCAATAATTTAAAATATATGCTTGTCACCGCACCCATAATCACTGCACCTAATTGGAATTTACCTTTTGAAATCATGTGCGATGCTAGTGATTATGCGGTGGGGGTGGTTTTGGGTCAAAGGGTGGAAAAGTTAGCTCATGTGATTTACTATGCGAGTAAGGTTTTAAATGAAGCACAAGCTAACTATTCCACCACTGAAAAAGAACTCTTAGCTGTATTTTTTGCTTTAGACAAATTTAGATCCTACGTAGTGGGGTCTAAGATTGTTGTGTTCACCGATCATGTGGCCATAAGACACTTGATGACAAAACAAGAGGCGAAGCCTAGATTAATTCGGTGGATTCTTCTTTTGCAGGAGTTTGATATTGAGATTAGGGACTGGAAAGGGTCAAAGAATGGTGTGGCGAACCACTTATCATGGTTGGTCAATCCCGACACCGAGGAGAAATTTCTGGACATCAAGGAAGAATTTCCTGATGAGAAACTATTTGCTTTGTTTAAAAAATTTTCTCCTTGGTTCGCGGATATGGCCAACTTCAAGTCTTCAAACGTGGTTCTGCAAGGTTGGACTACTCAACAAAGAAAGAAATTCTTCTCGGACGTAAAATACTATGTCTGGGAGGACCCTTATCTTTTCAAGCAATGTTCGGATGGGATCATGAGAAGGTGCATTTCTCATGACCAAATCGGAAGGGCGTTGTGGCATTGCCATAGCTCGGATTATGGTGGGCATTTTGGGGGAAGAAGATCGCGGAGAAAGTCCTCCAAAGCGGGCTTTATTGGCCAACACTCTTCAAGGATGCACATGCCTTTGTTGAAAATTGTGATCGTTGCCAAAGAGTTGGAAACATATCTAGGCGACATGAGCTTCCTCTGAATTGCATGCTTGAATTAGAACTCTTTGATGTTTGGGGGATAGACTTCATGGGACCCTTCCCACCCTCCTTCTCCTATCAATTCATTTCGGTAGCGATAGATTACGTGTCAAAGTGGGTGGAGGCAATTCCAACAACAACGGATGATGCGCGGGTTGTCATGGAATTCATCAGGCGCAACATTTTCACAAGGTTTGGGGTTCCTAGAGTTTTGATTAGTGATGGTGGATCTCACTTTTGCAACAAACAAATGAACCATTTACTCTCCAGATATGGGGTCAAACATAGAGTATCAACCCCTTACCATCCACAAACCAATGGGCAAGCAGAGATATCCAACCGTGAGTTGAAGCGCATTCTTGAGAAAACTGTCAACTCATCACGGAAGGATTGGTCAAAAAGGTTAGATGATGCTTTGCAGGCCTACAGAACCGCCTTCAAAACTCCAATTGGAAGGTCTCCTTACAACTTGGTATTTGGAAAGGCGTGTCATTTGCCGGTGGAGCTAGAACAAAAATCTTATTGGGCAATCAAGGAGCTCAACTGCAATTTGAAGAAGGCCGGTGAAAAGAGGCTACTAGACTTGAATGAATTATCTGAAATCCGCATGCAGGCATATGAAAATGCAAAAATTTTCAAAGAGCGGACTAAAGCATGGCATGACAAACACATTTTGCCTAGGAAGTTTAAGCCGGGACAATGGGTACTCCTCTACAACTCAAGGTTAAGACTTTTCCTAGGTAAGCTAAAATCAAGGTGGTCCGGACCTTTCAAGATTCTTAATGTTTATGCACATGGAGCAGTGGAGCTAAAAGGTGAAAGGGAAAACTTTAAGGTAAATGGGCAGCGGATCAAACACTATCATGGGGAACCCATCCCAACTGAAAGTCAAGTGCTAACATTAAATTAGCCCTAAAAGGGCCATTTCCGTCAGGCTCGAGACGTTAAACAAGCGCTACTTGGGAGGCAACCCAAGCTAGATATCCTTTTTGGTTTATTGCATTATAAAGTAAAAAAATAAAAAATAAAAAGAGTCTTCATATAGGGTCCTTAGTTAGGAATTTGCATTAGAGAGCATGTAGGATTTAAATACATGAGATTAAAGGGGGCAGAATTTTTTTTCCTGCCTCGCCTCGCGAGACTGAGATCGCCCCGCGAGACAGAGGGATGTAAAAATCCCTGCTTCTGTCTTGCCTCGCGAACCAGGCCTCGCCTCGCGCGCCTAGATAAATAGGCAAAAGCAAATTTAACTGGACCACCTCGCACGTAACATCTCGCTAAGTGAGGCCGAAAGGCAGAAACTCAGAGGTGGGCACCTCGTTCTGCCTCGCGTCGCGAGACACATCTCGCCTCGTGATTCTGGGCAAGTTAAGAACTCAAAGTTGTCTCGCCAGGCGAATCTGGGAATATAAAAGGTTTTTTGAAGCACTGATTCGCCTCGCGAACCATGTTTCGCCTAGCGAAACCCAAAATTAGGGTTCTGATTTGGGGATTTTCTAAAATTCGCCTCGCGAAACTGGATTCGCCTCGCGAACGTCGCGATTATTTAGCCCCGCAAGTTAGAGAAAGAGCCACTCTACGAAAACTTTTGGAAACTCTCTCTCCTTTCTCTCGCGTGGGGCTTCAAGAACGCATCATCACCTTCACTTTACTCTTCATCTCACACTCTCATAAGGTGAATCTCACTCATCCATCTATATTTCCTTTGATTTTGGGCAAGAAACTTGAACCCATTGGCATGCTAACTCTCTGAAAATTCATAGCATGACACAAGATTGTTTTTATGTTTTCAAGCATTGATCCTTGCTTTATGCCTAAAATGATGAGTGCGTTTTGTGAGTGTTTTACATGAATGGGGTGAGAAGACTTATGAGACTATTGATATTCTTTAAACTTAAATATTGATGCATGTTCTTTTGTTTTACTTGTGATGCACTGAACTGAATTTTTATGCTTAGTGACCTAAGTTTGAGGTTGTTACAGGTTTAGATAGAGATGATGCATGTTAAGGGGGCCTTGGGGGTAATTTTTTCTAAATTTTTTAGGAACAAAATTCTGTGTGACTAGATGGTCTGATATATTATTGTCAATGACTTGGGATGGACTTCTGAATTCTGAGTTATTTGTTATGTTGATATAAATTGTATTGGCACTTTTCTGGTTTTCGGGTAATGGCTCCCCCGAAAAATATTGAGAATCAACCGATTAAGCGCAAGAAGCGCCAATCTGTTCAAGAGGATGACCTGCTGTTCTCCGAGGGACTAGGCTCCTCTTCTGGAAGGATTTCCTCTGCTCCCAGCTTCCGTACTCCTCTTCATGAGCAACATTGGGAGTTTGTGATGCAGAAGGAGATGGTCCTAGAGAGGAGGGTGGTCCTTGTGGGGAACAACTATACGTCAATCTCTGGACAGATTAACACTCGGGGTTGGGGTATGTTGGCTGATCTTCCTCGCCGGTTTGATATCAAACTGGTTCAGGAATTTTACGCCAACGCTCTCAACCCCGATATTGATGAACTAGGGTGCATTTCTATGGTCAGAGGGGTGCCCGTGACTTTCACGGAGGAGGAGATTAATGCCTGCCTGGGCATCCCCATTACTTGGGAGGATAGGAGTGAGCATCAGCTGATGCCAGCAGTGCAGGGTTTGGTTGCCCAGATTTTGGAGACCTGCTGTAGGCCAGGGGCTCAGTGGGAAGTAGGGATCTCTGGGAACCTACTGAGGTTGAGGAGGCAGGATTTGACACCGATGGCCTGGGTTTGGTCGGCATTCATACACACCAACATGATGGTTAGCTCTCAAGAGTCTACCATTACTACTGCCCGAGCCCATCTCATATACGCCATTATGAAGGAGAAAACCATCAGTGTGGGGGCGATCATAGCACAGGACATTCAGCAGAAGGCAAACTCTAGGGCTATGAAAGAGTGCTTGCGGCATGGGTTTCTAATCACAGAATTGATCCGCAGGACGGGCGTACCAGTATCTGACATGATGGAGAAGATTCCCTGTCAGTCGATCGATAGAGATTACATAAGCCGTCACTGTTATGTTGAGCCCGCACCACCCCGGAGGCCAGCTACACAGCCTCAGAGGCCACGTTCAGCTGATATGGCTCTGCTCTTGCAGAACCAGCAAGCTATGAGGAGGGATCAGGCTGTGCTGCGAGATTTTTTCAGGGAGATGTCCCTAGTTCAACAGGAGGGCCGGGTACCTCTTTACCCTTCCAAGGAGGATTTGGCACCTCGGCTTGGGTGGCAGGATTATCTTGGAGACCAGGATGCCGTGCAACAGGGGGGTGCCCAAGGTACCTCAGGAGGATGAGGCAGCAGCAGCAACTCAGCAGGGGGACCCTGTGGATGACATTGATTTTGAGCAGTGATTCGGGCCCCACCTTTACCTATTACTCTTTTGATGTTTCTTCCTTTGCGTTCTAGCTAGTTTCTTTTTGATCTATTCGATATGGTTGTACTGCTAGCTAGAAACTCAGTTTAGTTTTATTTGATACCAAGATACTTGTTGCACACACTCTGGATGACTATATTTTGGTACACATGTTGCATTTTCCTTCCTCCTTCTTGTTTTTAATGTAGCCAAGGAAGAAAGCAAAGAAAGACAAGGAAGATGCTACGCATGCTAATGAGAGCGTGGGGTCCGCTCGGACCCCTTGAGATAACTCTTTCTTAAACTCAATTCTTTTCTTTTCGTTTCTTGTATTTTGAATTCTCTTAAAAAAAAAACATAGTGTCATAGAATTTTGTGTTGGTAAGCTTAAAGGGATTTTATTGAATTTTGCATAAATGGTTTGAATGAAAAATGTTGATTTTTGATGATTTCCCCTAATGATTTGAAATTTTGAAAATTGATCCCCATGAAAAATTGAAGATTGAACTTTGAGTATTTTGTTTGGATTGCATGATTTATGATAAGTTTGGGGTGAAGGGCACGTTAGGGATGTATCTCGGTCAAATAATTTGTTAAATATGTCCAGGTGAGGAAATTGAGCCTCCAACATTATTTCTTGAATTGTGTGAATCACCTTTAAGTTGCACTTCTCGGATTTGCTTGAATCTCTTCATGGTTTGCATGATTATATGTTTGCATCAAATGATTTTGGCAATTTTCTTTGAAATAGCTACTTGGCCTAAAAAGAACCACCCCTAATGCATGTTCCCTAGTTAGCCACATTGAGCCTAATAGCCTATTATTTCTTGATGACCTTATGTTATAAGCCAAAAATCCGGAAAAACTATGTTAACCCAATCTTAGGATTTAGGAGAGCATGGAAACTTAACAATATAAGTGTTGTTTGGAAGCTAATTTTGGGGTGGCTACAAGGGTTTGATATGTTATTTTGGGTCGAGAAAAAGAAAAAAATAAAGGTTGAAGCCAAAAGAGAAAAAGAAAAAGGAAGAAAAATACAAAAAGGGCAAAAAGGGCAAATAAAAAGGTTATCAAAGGAAAAAGGTCTTTAGCCATCCAAAGCGAAAATGAAAAATGGAAAAAGGAATTCGAGTGAAAAATATAAGTGTAAAAGGTTTTATGCTCTCTTAAATTCTTAGGGACTTAAGCCTAGTACCTTTGAATATCCTACCTTTAGCCAGGCCTCATTACAACCTTTAAAAGACCTTTTGATGTTGTATACATGTTTTCATGGGGACTATTTTTGAGATGAAAATCAAATTCATGGAAAGTGCTCTTAAAATGTGAAATTGAGTGAAAATTGATAACCTAGACAAATGAGTGAAAGAGTGAAATACCAAATGCCCTTGAGAGGAAGGCAATTGTTTGAAATTGGTGATCTCCCTTTTGTGTGTATATTGGATCCTTGACTTAAATTAATGATTGCTTGAATGATTAGATTCTCAAATTGTTTAAAGTAAATGAATGTGGGGATTACATTGATGAAAAGGGGGAACATTGAATTAAAAAATTGAATTGTTAAAATTGCATGAAATTTGTGCGAAAATAATTGAGTCCATTGAGCTTACCCAGTTTTGAGTCTTTTTGAGTTTTAGTTTGCTTGGGGATAAGCAAAGGTTAAGTTTGGGGTATTTTGATAAGCCTCTGGCTCATCTAGTTTTATAGCTAGTAAGGCCACAATTTTTATGCTAATTGTTCGAATTTAATCTAGTTTTCACCCAAATTTGGTTTCGTTTGTCCCTAACCAGGGTCTTTAGTCTATTAGAGAGTTTTTAGGAATTTCTGGTTGTTTTGAGTCAATAAAGCATAAAATACTATTTTTATATTTCAGGTTAAAAGTGAAGCTCGAGGAAGCTAGGAAAAATGGAGAAAACAAGCAAAAAGGCAAAACTGGTCATTCGCTCCGCGAACTGACACTCGCCCCACGAGCCAGAAGAACAGATTAAGCAATGTCAGCAGCCATTCAGCCTCGCCTCGCGAGGACGTGTTTGCCTCACGAGCCAGACACAGGGAATTGAAGATCATTCTGTCTCGCCTCGCGAGACATGTCTCACCTCGCGAAGAATCCAAATTTGAATTGGCGCCAACTTAAGATTCGCCTCCCGAATACATGTTCGCCCCGCAAGTACGCGCAGATCCCAAACTTTATAAATAGCTTGTTTTAGGTCAATTGGAGATAGTTTGTGAATAGTGATTGTAATCCTAGTTTTCTTAGGGCTATGTAGTGAGTTTTAATTCAGTTCCATTGAGGATGAATGATTTTTATACTTTGTTCGTTGTTATCGTCTCTATGAGGAACTAATCCTTATTTCTAAGGGAACGATGAAGCCACCATTGATGGCATAGTAATCCAAGTAATATTTTCTTATACCCTTGTCTCTTTTCTTGTTTCTTAATTCTAATTTGTTTGTGTTAATCATATGCGTGCATGGTTAACTAGTCTAGTGCGTTGAGGCTGGCAGGCGATTCGTATTTAGGACTTGAATTGAGAACACCGCTTGAATATTGCTAGGCATAGAATAGGAAAGCGGTGAAATTGCTATAGGGAACCAAGAACTTAATAAAACTAATTGTGGGTTGAATAGATTGGCAGATTGACAACTTCCAATTGTAGATAATTCCTTTTGAAAATCGGTAGTGACATTAGGATAATTGAGGGTTCCTGGTTGACAAAGAAATTAAATTGAACATAGGGATAAGGAGATAAACATTTGGGTAACTTGCTTGATAGGGTAGGTGGATTCGTGACCTTAGAGCCTTAATCTTAATCAAATCTCATTATAATCTTTTAGCATCTTTAATTAATTGTTTTGATTTAATCTTTGATTTGATTTTTTCTCTCTTCATAAAGATTCCCCTTTGACTTGGTCAAACGATTTGAATTTCTTTATTTAGTTAAATTGGTCTTCCAATCCTTGTGTTCGACCTCGGTATTTACTTACCGTGTTTTTATTACTTGCAACGAAATGGTACACTTGCCTGGTCGTCAACAAACATATCCAATACCTTCTTTGTTAAGGGAGTGCCTCTGACAGCCAAGCAGCTTAGTCAAATTATCTCTACCATTAGCAAATTTGGAAAGATCAGAAATGAGCTCTTCCACTTTATGTCGAAGTTTTTCAATTTCTTTAGATTGTGATGTTTCACTTGAGAACTTAGCTTCATCAGACTTCAGCTCACTGTTCTCTTTGGCCAGCTTCTCACACTCTTGAGATTTCTGTTTATGCTCACTGAGGAGCTTTACATACTCTCTCTTGAGGGATTTGAAAGCCTTAGATAAGCAGTTGGATTCCTCCAGCAATAACTCATAGGCATCAAGTAATTCCTCATAGTCAGGATGTACCTCATTATCTGAATCTAAGTCAGTGTTGGCCATCAGACAGAGATTGGCTTCTTCCTCTGTCTCTTCATCAGAAGATGTTGACTCCAGATCTTCCCAAGTAGCCATCATCCTTTTCTTCTTCTTTTTGAAGAACTTCTTAATAGGGGCTTTCTTGAGTTGAGGACATTCAGCTTTGATGTGACCAGGCTGCACTCATAGCAGACAATTGACCTCTTGTCTGTTGAAGTGGATTCTTTGAAGTTCTTGTCGTTGTTGAACCTTCCGAATGGCTTATCCTTTCTGAACTTCTTTTTCTGCAAGAGAAGCTTTATCTTTCTGGTTAAGAGAGATAACTCTTCATCACTTTCAGAATTCTCGGGTTCAGACAAGTCAGCATCACTGGATGACTCATCTACCTTTAGAGCTCTTGAAGCCTTTGATGACTTTTGATCAGCCTTCAGAGCAATTGACTTGCTCTTCTTTGTTGTAATTTCATCTCCAAGTTCTTGCATATGAACAGTGAGTGTACCAAGAAGTTCATCCATAGTCAAGGAAGTGAGATCCTTGGCTTGAGAGATAGCAGTGACCAAAGGTCTCCACTGCTTAGGTTGACTTCTTAGTATCTTTCCAACCTTCTCAGCATTAGAATAAACTTTGCCAAGAGACTTTAGGCCATTGATGATAGTTTGGAATCTTCCTGTCATTTGAGCAACAGATTCTCCTTCCTCCATGAGAAACAGTTCATACTTTCTGACAAGTATGGCAATCTTTGATTCTTTAACTTTGGTTGTTCCTTCATGTGTGACAGCTAAAGTGTCCCATATTTCTTAAGCAGAATCACAGGCACAAACTTTTTCAAATTCTTCAGGACTGAGAGCACAAATGATGTTGTATCTGGCTTTGTGATTCAGCTCCCATTTTGTCTTTTCTGCAGGGGTCCACTGAGCTTTTGGCTTGTCAGTGTTGTCATCATTTTTATGAATGAATGGACCATCTGTGATGATATCCCAGAGATCAGAATTTGTAGATAGAATGAACCATTGAAATTTATCTTTCCGATAGTTGTAATTTTCTCCATTGAAGAATGGAGGTCTGGTTAAGGAAGCTCCTTCAATCTGGTGGCTCCCACTAGCTCCAGTAGTCATGTCTATTCTTTAGGACCTTTACCTCTACACTGTTAGATGCTCAACCCAGAGGCTGAGCTCTGATACCAACTGAAATAGACAACTATAAACACGAGAAGGGGGGTTGAATTGTGTTTATCAGAAATTAATATAAAGTTGAAAAGTTTTCGCACCCAGAAGCTAGGTTCAGACAAGTGTGAAAGCAGTACACAGACAGGTGACCCATCTGATGTATTTTAACAGAAAATCACACAAGCGTACAAAGAGAAAATAAGCTTGATATTCACACTTTTAACCCCTTAGTTAGAGAGCAGATAGTATAATCAAAGAAACTAAAGGGAAGAGAGATTAACACAGCTATTTATCCTGGTTCACTCTTTAACTCAAAGAGCTACGTCCAGTCCTTGGCAGCACCAAGTTTTATCCATTATAACTAATCAGGTTACAGACTCCAAGTACTGTTTGCACACCTAGCCTTTTCAGGCTCCAAGACAAGTATTCTATGCTCACTTAGCCTCTTCAGGCTCACATAGGTTTGTTTTGAGAAGTTTGTTTGTAATAAATACAGTCAGACAAACAGTTCTTTCACTAACACTTAGAGAGTGGACTAAATGTAGGCTTAGGAAAGACTGCGTAATAACTTCAAATGATTGAAGAATACAGATTGAAAGAATGAAGAATTAAATGAACAGAGTAATGGCTTTTTAATGCTTTGTATTCTCTGATGTCTTCATCTTCAATGACTTATGTATTTATAGCCTTCAAGCATTTAAGATCCGTTAGAGACATTCCTTCAAACGATGGCTTCAAGAAGTGCTTCATTAAATGCAATAGAGTCGTTCTGGGCATCTATTAATGTAATAGGAATGTTGGTTGTACTCGAACATAAAGGATCATGGCTTTATGCATCGTGCAGTAGCCAAATCAGAGTTGTGCAGAATGCTTTTGTACTTTGCAGAGCATATTTCCCTTTTCGTGTAATAACCAAGAGAACTAGGGAATAAAGCATGTTGGAAAAATTCTTTAACTAGATGTTATCTCTGATTTCCTAGGTTGCTTGTGAGAATGACCTTCTGAACTTCTTGATAAGCGTGAGAGAGAGTTTCAGAGTCTTCTGTATGAGGGGACAGCTTCCAAAAGCTTTTTGTACTCGAGTTCCCCATTTAAGAACCTTAGACGAGTATGAGAACATAGCAGAGACAGGTTGAAACTAAATTGCAGAAAGTCAATAATCCTAGTCAGCAGATAAGTTGACTTCTACTTATCCAAACAGGTTGTCATTTAGTGGGTAGGCATGTGAGTCTTACTATTTTGATCTGCACACTAAGTAGACATGTTAGCAACCAATAAGTAGGTTAATTAAATCATTATACAATTTAGTTTTCATCAAAACCTAGGGAAATGCACATCAGACATTTAGAGACTTAACACTAATGACCATAACGCGTCCTAAACGCAGTCTCCTTAAACTTAATTAACCCGAATTTGATGGTATCAAGATCTCAAATCTATCTTGTAGAAAACACAAGCTCCTATCAACTGGTCCATAAGATCATCAATCCTAGGGAGGGGATACCTATTCTTAATGGTCACTTTGTTGAGTTGTCGATAGTCGACACACAACCTCATGCTACCATCCTTCTTCTTTACCAACAACACCGGCGCTCTAGAGGAGACATCCTATAAGGTGCTATGGATTTAGGCCCAGTTCCAGGCACTAAGTTTATGGTAAACTCCACATCTCTCTCAGGGGAAAGTTATATACATCTCCCAGGAACACTTCAGGAAACTCCCTCACAACAGGCACATTTCCAACATCAGGCGAGCTCTCTACTTCCAGGGAAGATAGCATCATGTAAACTTGGGCCTCTTCTTTCATAGGAGCCTTACCTTGGTTGGCAGAGAGAAATCTTGGATCCTTAGACTCCACCAGAGTTCCAAAAACTATGGTTTTATCAAAGCAATTCAGAAGGACATGGTTGGAAGATAACTAGTCCATGCTAAAAATAATATCAAGTTGTTTTAAAGGTAAGCATACAAGATCAACAGTAAAGTTTCTACCATCAATGGTAATGAGACAATTCTTGCATGCATGTGAAGTTAGAACAGGCTTATTTGTGGGTGTGGCAACAATCAAATCACAGTCAAGAAGGGTAACAGGAAATTTAAGGTTCTCAACACAGCCATGTGATGTAAATGAATGAGTCGCATCCGAATCATACAATACAGCTAAAGGAGTTCTATCAATTAAGCACATACCTTGGATCAAGTCCTCAGACTCGAAGGCCTCAGCTCCACTAAGAGTAAAGACTCTCCCAGTGGTTTTCAGTCAGTTGGCTTGGGACTGTTGATTCTTGCTAGCACTTTGAGGTTCTGACTTTGATCTTCCACACTCCCGGCTGGTGTGGCCAGACTTGCCATACTTGAAGCAGATGACGTCTGTCTCCTTGCACTGTCTGGTATAGTGATCCTTTCCACACTTGCCACTTTTGATAGGCCTAGGATTAGAAGAATCCCAGTCTCTGGACCTGCCTGTTGAAAACTGCAGCTTCCTGCCACTTTGCTTGAAGTCGCGGCAAACTGGTGCTAGACGATGCTTCCCCTTGTCACGTTGGTCATCCTTCTTATTACCCTGTGTAGCTGAGCTCTTGAATCTTGAAACTCTGGACTTGTAGGCATCCTCAAAGATTCTACACTTTTTGACTAGGACGGAAAAGACTCGGATCTCCTGGTAGCTGATGGCTTGCTTGATCTCTGGGCGCAGACCAACTTCACACACTTGGAGCGGTCATCGTTCACGTACTGGTAGAGTGTGTAGTAGCGAGCAAGTTACTCAAACTTTGCGGCATACTCCCCAATAGAAATATTTCCCTGTTTCATGGCCAAGAACTTCATCTCTTTCTTGTCACGGATGTCAGCTGGAAAGTACTTCTCCAAAAAATCTACCCTTGAAGGCATCCTAAGTAACCATTGTTCCTTCAGCTTCCATGCGCTGGCGGCAATTTTTCCACCAGTGTTCAACTTCCTCTGCTAGCATAAAAGTTCCAAAGGTGACCTTCTGAGCATCATTACGTGCCATAGCTCGAAAGATCTTCTCTGTCTCACGGATCCACAAGATAGCACCTTCAGGGTCATAAGATCCCTTGAACGCAGGCGGGTTGTTCTGTTGGAACTTGTCCAAACCCTAAAATCCAACTGGTCCATCATTGTTGTTGTTCTGATTCTGGCCAATAGCAGTGGCAAGCATTGCCAAAGCATTAGCGATTACCTGGTTTCCTACCTCTTCCTTCCATAGGTTCTTGTAGGGTCCAAGACAACTATTAAATACATAGAACTTAAAGCAGGAAAAGCTTCCGGCTCCTAACACCAAGCACCATTGCCTATAATAAATATAGACAATTCAATCAAGAGCACAAAGAAGACTCATAACAGACTCATACCACGGCTTAATAGTACAGACCTGCTCTGATACCACTAAATATGACACCATCTACCCCGCATGTATTTACAAAGCAATAAGAAAAAAAAATATTTTAATCAGATAAACACATGCATATCATTTATTATAAAATGAAAACCAACGGGCAAAGGATACCACATTGTAAACAAAACGTCATAACAAGTAAATATATAAAACAAGTTTTAAAAGGAAAACATAATGATAAAAACAAACCCAACCTCGATGTCACAATACAGAGCTGGTATAACCAAAATCTGATAAAACAACTCGGATAAACAAACTAAAACTGAAACAAATCCTAAACTAAGAGAAGCGAACTCCTCGGAATCACTCCTCACCAAGCAACTCACCGTCCTCTGCATAAAGATACATGCCAACAAAAACACAGAAGAACAGGGAGTAAGAACCATATATATAAACATAACGGCAACATGATAGTTGGCAAGATGACCATACAACAAATAGCAATTTTAACATG
This sequence comes from Echinosophora koreensis, assembly GCA_035048595.1. NCBI lineage: Eukaryota > Viridiplantae > Streptophyta > Magnoliopsida > Fabales > Fabaceae > Echinosophora > Echinosophora koreensis. The sequence goes on from JAPCYP010000068.1 coordinate 1,018,954, forward strand.
GCACATCATACTAAATATCACAAAATATATCACATACACCAATTATATAATGCAATGTGACTCACTACTCCAAATGCATGTGGATCCATCTATACCGGGAATACGACTTTGGAGTTACATATCCACATTGGCCATTAAGAGCCAACGCCCGCAGTCCACCAAACCATGGGTGAACCCCTAGGATAGCCAATGCACCTTACTCTCGGATGCACCCCCGCGGGTGTACACGATTCCCTAACTCTAGGATGAATCACCACGAGCAGCCAGATCGCCTTACTCTCGGACGACCTCCCCATTTATCGTATCTCCCCTAATAACTTCATGCATGAATGCATGCATACAAACAAACAATAAACTATTTGATCACCACCTCCTTCAACACCATTTATTATGGTTTAACGTCCTTGCCCAAAGGGCACCAAGGTTTAACATCATTTTTAATCTTTTATCATTAGTCTTTAATTGACACTCTAGTCAACAAGCACCAGAGCTCAACACCTTGACCATTAAGCATCAAGGTCCCCTTGGCCAATAAGCACCAAGGTACAACATCATTTAACACTCTGGCCAATAAGCACCAGAGCTCAACACCTTGACCAATAAGAATCAAGGTCCCCTTGGCCATTAAGCACCAAGGTACAACAACATGCGGTAAACATCGTTACCGACTTAAACCTCTTTACGTTTGTGTTTAATTATATTCATTAAGTCTTCATTAAATTATCTAACTTCCGTTCCTTCGTTTAGTGTCTTATTTTATCATTGGGAATATTTGGGGTGAAACACCCCTATTCTGCCTTCAGCGTTCTGTTCTGGGTAGGGGATCACGGTCGTGCTTCTCCCAGCATGGGCATGCTGACTTTTAAGTCAAGCACGGCCGTGCTCGCTGGAGTATGGCTGTGATGTTTCTGGCATAAGGGTTGAAGAATCCTTGCTAGGCTCCCTAGGGCACTCAAAGATCAATCCTATTGGTTTTCACTAACCATCAACATTAGTTTCATTATTATTAATTAATCTTCATGTCTTGTACTTATTGGGAAATTAAGCCTTTAATTCATGTTGGTTATTAATGTCCCTAAAACACTCATAATTAAGCCTAGGATCTTACTATACCAATAAGCATTCGTATTGCTTGCCTCTCATTACTATGATTCGAGTCTTATGATCATTGGGGAATTTATTCCTTAAATCTTATAACATCATTTTCAACTTTCTTTAATATTTTATTAACATTAGTATCAAGCACAACAACAACCAAGCATCATCATCATCATCATCAACCAAACATGGCTTTATCAAACTCAATTCACAAATAGGCATGTCACACATATTATTATAAACAGATAATAGTATACAAATAGCAATTAGGCATCATACATCAAACAGGCATATAGCATACAATAGGGTCATGGGTTAACCCTCATCTTACGCTACCCCATAGCTACATGTTCATACTAGCCCTTCTCCCTATACCCGGTATGAGGATTCCCAGCGATGACGACACAAGCAACTAGACACGTTCCCTTGAGCGGCTCGACGAGTTCCCAAGCCTTGGTCGACACATAAGAACAACCAATTAATCTCAAATCCAAAAACTAGGAAAAGAGATTAACAGGTGGATAAACCATTACCTGTTAATGGCACTAGCGTGTGACTTCTCTCCCAAACAGACTTAAGAACACTATGAATTTCAAAGGGATCAAAGGAAGGGAAATGAGAAAGCGTTTTAAAGACTTATACGAAAAACGGGGTGTTACACATGGTACATAATGTGAGACAGGTATACTATGTCCCTTATCCAGCAACTCGAACGGACAAACGAGGTTTGTGTGCTGCAATCAAGACAAAACCAAGGGAAAAGATGTTTAAGAGGACGATGAGCCATATTAATTGGATAAAATGTTGCATGCAAATGAAGTAATTGAAAATGTACCAATCCCTTGCTTACAAGACACACAAGCCATAGGGGAAGAAGTGGATACCTCTAATTTGACATCAAATAAAGTCATTCCTGATTAAGATGATGAAGAAGTCGACTCGATAGAAGATGAAGATGATTATCAATATGACATGGCTCAAATTTTGAATAAAATTAGCTTATTTATTTTACTGATATATTTTGTATTGAGCTGTATTGTCATTTTCATAATTTTTAATTAATTATTATTAGCATCATTTTCCATTATTTGCGAATTTGTGCTTTTCGTAAATTTAAGTGAATTATTATTAGTATCATTTTCCACTATAGACATGGCTGATGGTAAGGGGAACGTCGTCATGGTCGATCCTATTTCATGACATAAACATTCGATGACAGATTCGTGTCTCTCCCATCTACCATTTACATATGCTCCACCCCCCCCCCCCCCCCCGGCCCGGGGACCTATTGCTCCTACACCACGCCCACCGCCCACAGCTATGCCTACACATGATCCAGCACTACCCCACCGACCTGTTGCTCCATCCACTCAGTTCTTGGGGACCAACCCCAGGATCAGGATGATGCCCATCCCGGGGTTTCAGACTAGACCCAAGGAGAGAGTTCCGGAAAATGAGGTGCACAAGGGTTGGAGTTGCCCACGCACACAGATCATCACAGCGAGGAGAGTCATGGATATACATCGTCTGCATCACCATCAGATGATGAAGACGTTGACATTATGGCTAATGATAGAGTTTTATTACCCCGGTCGGTAATGCGTAAGAAATATCACAAATAATTTAATTTTAATTTTATCACAATTTTATATGCATATGTATTTGATTGTTCTCCATGTTTTATTGATAAGGTTCCTTCCGTAGAAGAAATCCGTGGAGGCCGTCAAGTATGTGGTTACCTCACAGTATCATCAGGCCTGGAAACACTGGAGTCAGCTGGAGACACAAGATCAGGATTGATTCTTTTCGGCTTTTAAGGTATTTTGTAAATTTAAATTTAGCTCCATTTTTAAGTTAATTTTAATGTTTATTTAATTTATTATTATTTTTATTATAAAAAATATTATGTTCTCCTAATTTACATGAGAAGGTCGCATGGAGAGTAGAGCATCATGACAGGGTGGAGACACGTTTTCATCATAAAGCGAGCAAACACCTCTCTTTGCTTAGGAGACACCGTGTCAAGGGTGTGCATCTACCCTGGTGCTTCTCCACCCTTTGGGGCGAGTTATGTGCTTATTGGGCTATACCTGAATTCAAGAAAATATCCGCCAAGGCAAAGCTCAACAGGGCCTCGGAGACCCGTGGGAGCCTGCACATTGGTAGTTGCATCAATCAGCAGGAGCATGCTAGATGCCTTGTAACTTAAAAGATTTTTTTTTTGTGAATTCATTTACTTATGTATTTATTGTTATAATGTGAAACATTATTGTCATTATTAGTTATAACAAGTTTTTTTGTTGCAAGCTAAGAACCTCGGTCATAGCGTCAAGTCGAACGAGCTGCATGCCCGGACCCATACTAGGAAGGGTACCAATGAGTTTGCAGATGAGCGCTCTTGACACACTCAGATGATTTATATGTCTCTTTGTCGGTAATTATTTTTATTTTAGATTAAAGAATTATGGTAATATTGTGTGATGATGTGCATTATTGTTAATAACATGAGGAGTATGAGGCTAAGTTATCATAGGTTCAGTCTCAGGCAGCCTCCTCTTCCCCAACCACCATACTTGACCCAGAGGCGGAGGCCTGAGTAGAGTTGCAACGATTGGTGGAGGTTGCTGGCGGCAAGATCAAGGGTCACATTTACGATATGGGCGACCTCACCAACAACTATCGACGCGGGTGCTCTAGCATCTTCATTGAGCAGAGCCGACATTACAAGAATTTTCGCTCTTTCCCAGGGCCTATGGAAATCCAGAAAATCAGTGGGAAAATGCACATTTCCCACGGATGACCCACGGATTCAGATCCGTCGGTTTTCAGGGGGCCAGAAACATTTCCCACGGTTAAGCCCTGGGAAATACCCCGCGGTCTGGCCCTTGGAAAATTTCCCACAGAAAAATCCCTGGAAAATGTTTCCCACGGATTAATCCCTGGGAAATGTTTCCCACGGATAATCCCTAGGAAATGTTTCCTAGGGCATTAACCTTGGGAAACCTATGTTTTTTTAAAAAAAAAAAATTATAGCTTAATAAGTTAATTATTGTTAAACTTTACATAAATAAATATTTATTTTTTTATATGAATGCATCAACAGAAATTAACATCTTAATTCAAGCTAATTTAGTAATTCGAACAATTTGTTCTACGAAAAAAGTTATTCAAATCACTTGTTCAAAAAAAAAAGGTAATTCAAACCATAATTAACATCATAAGTAAAAGAAACATATAAATTCATACAAAAGTCTAAGAATCCTCATTATAAGGATTCTCACTAAAATGGTCAAGAGAGTCGTCATCCTCCTGGGCACGCTGGGTCATCTGACTAGCCGGGCGTCGCTGTTGTGGGGGCTATTGTGGCTGCAACTGTCGCACTGTCTCCATCATCTGTCGCATCGTATCCATCATCCGACGATGCTCTTCATCCCTCTGCCGCTCCCTCTCCTAGGAAGCGCCCAACATCTGCCTCAATTGAGCAATCTCCGCAAACTCCTGAGCGCGATGACTGCTGGTGGACGCTCCAACCCTAATCTCTAACTTGCGCGAGGGCCCTTTCCGATAGTTGTCGGCAAGGTCTCTAGCACCATACAGACGACCCTTATACTTTCCACCAACGACGTCTGCCCAAACGTTTAGCGAAAGCTGCTCGTCCTCTTGTGGGTCAGCTGGGGTGGATGGTGAAGAGGCTGATGCTTGAGACCTATGTTGACTCATCCTCTCATGAAACTCCTCCTGTTACAATGCATCAGACTCAATAATCAAAATTTATACAATATGTTACAAGATAAATTATGCAGAAAATTGGACAGAGTTTCCCCTAAAACTACAACATCCCAAAGTTTACAAACAGAATACCGCAATTTAAATCCACAAGTCATTCAAAAGCTTAATAGGATTCACACAATTTATCACATACCAAACTAGTTATAACATTTACAACGCCGGACAATATCAATAGGTCCAAATATAAAGTGATTCTACAGACTCAATAATCAAAACATGAACAAGTAGTTACACGGTTAATTCTGCAAAAAAATTGGACAGAGTTTCCCCTAAAACTACAACATCCCAAAGTTTACAAACAGAAAACTATAATTTAAATCCATAAGTCATCATCAACAGCTCAATAGGATTCATGCAAATTATCATGTCCAAACTAGTTATAACATTTCCTATGCCACGGTATCAATAGGTCCAAATATAAACTGACTCTACAGACTCAATAATCAAAACATGAACAAGTGGTTACACGATCAATTCTACAAAAAAATTGGACAGAGTTTCCCCTAAAACTACAACATCCCAAAGTTTACAAACAAAAACTATAATTTAAATCCATAAGTCATCATCAACAGCTCAATAGGATTCACGCAAATTATCATGTCCAAACTAGTTATAACATTTCCTATATGTGAAATAAAATCTTGCTTTCTTATTAAACTCCCTGAAAGCCAATGCTCAAACTAGTCATAACATTTGAGGCTCTCTACCTCAAGTCCAACAAAGTATGAGTCTTACATTATCTATTAAAGTCAACAGCTTCCTCAAAAATAAAAAGGGCATATTACCTGAGTGTGCTTCGAGCGCTCATCTATGTACTCGCCAGTATCCTTCCTTGTATGGGTGCGTTTGTGGACCTCGTGAATTTGCACCCCTCGATTATACCGGCGAGCCTGTAACACAAGCATAGATGATTAAGATAACAATTAATGAACTATGATGTTGGAATAAATACATTTAATGCATAAAGAATGATAGTATGAACATACCATACGTTCTGCCCACTGTGACTGGAAAATGCTACCTCCCGTGTGCAGGCTCCCACCCTTTTCTGAAGCTCTATTTTTCTTTGCCTGATTAGATAATTTTTTAAATTGATCAGAAGCCCGGTAACGACGCAACTCCTCCCAAATACCATCTCCAATCCAGGATCGTTGTATGCCACTCTCACGAGCCTCCCTAAGCATATCAGAAAGGCGTTCGGAGGCTTTATGGTGAAAGATCCTCTCGATCTCTGACTCATCTTCGTTCCTCCATGCCGCCTGACCCTGTATTAAGATAAATAACAATTCTTATACTAATAGTTTTTTGAAATAATAAAAATCATATTAAGTAAAATGAAATTTGTTACTTACTCTAAAAGCGTCAAACATACTAATCCGCTCATTGTCAGTGAGTTTTCCCCATGATGTAATTGTCCTATGATACCTCTGTTGGATAACAAACGCGATGGCACTCGCTGGTCTCTTACAAGGAAGGAACCTTAACAGTAAAGACGCATGAACCAATAAACACAAAGTAATAAATTATAACAAAATGCATGAATCAACCAAACACATAGAAATTTTATTTATTAATTCTTACCCGTTACCACGAGGCCTGATAATAGGTCGACCATCGGGCATGAGCTCAACTACCTCTGGCCCATCTAGCTCCTCTTGCTCCACTGGCTCCTCTGGCAGCTCATGCACATCTGCAACTGAAGGTGAGCGTGAATAGCCGGGACTATATTGTTGCTCCTCATCTGCACGTGCTGAAGTAGATGCTCTATAGTGTGCATGTGATGTGACCCCCGGGGTGGGAATCATATCGATATGAGGCGATATAGGTGCAACATATGGAGGTGGTGAAGGTGCTCGCTGTGGTGGACGTGATGTAGGTACATGTGGGTTTGGTGCTGACACTGACGAGGTAAATGTCGAAGGCATACGTGAGTATCCATCTGTAGACTCACGAATCACTAAACTGGTGGAAGGTCTATTCTGACGATGACGGGGAGTTGGACGGAGTCAGTATCAGGCATAATACCCTTACCTTTACCAGATTTTTTATTCACAATAAATATGCTTCACTTGAATGGGACATTCATAATTATCTCAAACTTCAAGACTAAATCTGAGATTCTTAGCATTACTGGTCTAGTCTTCATGTTATGAATTCAAGCAAAATGTCTGGTGTGACACCCTAACTTGGGTCATCACATGGTTACCCGTTTGCGGAAAATAAAATCATTAATTCGCTGGTTGCTTTCGGAAAATAAAGTTTTCTCAACGTTTATCTTACTCAAAATATTGTGATAAAAAATTTTCTTTTCGACATCGTTACAATAACAAACACATAACCACCCTTAGATATATCGATAAATATATATAAGTCATACAACTATTTTGCATCATCTGTATTCACACTTGAACTTTATAAGTATATGTATTTCCCCAAAACATAACTTAACGTAAGCTTAAGCTGGTCAAACACTACGACAAAAAGAAATAGCATCAGCATGCCCCGAACTAAACATTCTTCTTCTTGTAGACGCCATACCCCTTAAGAGGTTCATCTGAATTCCGCCACATAGAACCCAGAAGAGAAAACACAAATAAAACATGCAAGAGTGAGAAACCGACAACTGGATCATAACGCGAAAACCATATGTACGACACAACAAAAAAACACACATATATATGTTATGTCTACACAAGCATTCATACTAAAGCATGTAATCTCATAATGGGTTTCACACCCCAAACATCATCCTTGGAAAAATATGCATGAACACTTCATATACACCAACTAAACATTCACACTTAATCTCATGAGATATCCCAACAAGTGATGAGTTGATCAGGCTCCAGGCACGCAACCAGAACACCAGGCACACAGCCAGAACACCAGGCACGCAGCCAGAACATAACGGGCACGTCTGCCAAATGCATGCAAAACACTTTGTTCATGACACTTTTCTTTGTGTTCAATCTTTCCTTGCCGAAGCTCAAAATGGCTTACAACTAAACAGAGTTTTAAACATCTTTAAAACTTTTATTAATAACACAGGACCTCAAAGTCCGAGTGCTCAATCACGACACCTCTAGACCGATGCACCAGTCATAGGTTCGTGGTAATAGAAAACATCTTAAATGTTTAAACAGTATACACCACGTATACAGTCGACACCAAGTCTACAGGACCTCAAAGTCCAAAGGACCTCAAGTCCATAACACAACGAACCCTAGTACCCCGACGTCTCGGTTACTAAGTTCAATACCACTATCAACACAATTGAGTTACACTTAATTTCGAAAAATCTTTTCAAATGGAAAATTCTTTCCATGAAACCTTAAAATACCAAAACTTAGTTTTCACAAAGATGAGTCACTTGAGGTTGAAAACTTACTTAAAATACGTACTGTCGTTTTAAAACACTTGCCGTTGATACTTTTCCAAATTGTCGTCAATTATTATTTTTTAAACCATTTAAGCCAAAACTTAGCTTTTTCCACTTAAATCATTTTCTAATTTCAATATTAAGTTATTTTCGAACATTAATTTCACAAAATAACTTTTTATAATATTACGAAATTTCTTACGTAAAAATTAGCAATACAAAAATAATTTCACGGTTACGTCCTCACTGTGACTCATAGTTCACTTTTCCAATAATAAATTATTAAAATAATAATATTTTCCAATACTTCTAATTTTTTCCAAATAATATTTTCCATAAACATTATATTCCAACATTTCCCATAAAACATTGAATATAATTCATACAGCTTATTAAAGCTTTTATCTGATTAATCGGTTGTGCACTGACCACTGTCAGGCTTCACAAACAACATCCAACATCATCATCAGAACTATATTACCAGACAAATCATACATCATAGCATTATAAGATATATATGCAGTTAATCAAATAAATTAAAAGCAGATAAATTAACCGAAACACAGATAAACAGCTTACAGCTATACACGCATATCCAAATAAAATAAACCAGAAACACCACAACCACATAAACAAATAAATTCAGACCACAAACATGAACATATGGCCATCCGAATAACCCGTCAGGTAACCCCTCTTACCTCTCGAAGCTCCTCAGTGAAATTAAAAGAACTCTGTCGGTTGTCGGAAACCCTCGTACGCCGTAAAACAATTAACCTTCAACACACAACCAAACAATCCCTTAATCAAACAATTGAAACATCACTAATACACCTATATAGGTCACGGCCTAATAGGGTTTAGTTGCTAAAAAATCTCTAAATTGCTTAAGTCATGGATTAATGATCCATATGCACTTAAGACAATGGATTAAGACTAAACAACAAAGATTAGAATCAAAATCCATCCTAACTCTTCAAAGGTAAGGTCGGCCAAGACAAAATCAAAGGGCTAGGGTTTTCGTTTTCATGAATCAACTAGGATTTAACAAGTGTACATGTATGTATGTTGAAAGACATGAACATACATCAAAAATCATGAACAAAACTCATCCATTTCTTCCTCTACAATTTCGGCCAACACATCAACCTAGGGTTAAAGACTTCATTTTGATTGGCTAATCATGGATTAGAGCATGTCATAAAGGATACATGATCATACATGAAAAACAAGAACAAAACACCATCCATCCAATACCTCCTAGTTTCGGGCTAGATGGGTTTGAGGGGAAAGAAATTTTTGATCATCACATGCTCTTAGATATAGAGAATATACAGGATTATAAGAACATAGGAAGTGGTTTCAACATCATATGATTTTTCTAGAATTAGTTATGGATTTTCAAAGTTCTAGATCTAGAAACTTAAAAGTGAAAAACATAGATGAATAAAGCTTTGAATCATGAAACTTATGGAAGAACATAAACATGATTAGGAAAGGAGAAGATGATTCACCTCTTGAAGATCAAAAACAAGTGAAGATCCAATGACTTGCTTCACAAAATGATTCTAAGACTTATGAACTTTGGTGTTTTTGTGTTAAACTTGTAATAGGAAGAAAATGAAGTGTGATGGTCCATATATATAGAGAGGGCTACGTCCAAGGGAGGGATTAAGTGGAAAGAAGGTGGCTTCTTCAAGGACTTAGGTGCAAATAACTCCTAGGGACCATTTTGCAAAATTCCAAAAGTATAAGGACTAGTTTGCAAATTCCTAATAGTTTGAAATGATGACCATGTGCAACACTTAATGTGTTCACATTGTGACTCACCATGTGAGTCATCTTGTGTGAGTCGTCGATATTATCAGTTAGCAGCTCCCGGAAATCCTGTATTCGGTTCCGTTGCTTACCCGATTAAAGATTTCACCCGAATAAAATATTATTATTTCAGGGCTCATGAAATTTTTCCGAAACGTGGAAAAATGACCGGGGCAAAATATAAAACCTAATGGTTTCGTTCGCAGATAAAAATTAGGTCTTCTGACCAGTATAATTATACTGTCAGTGAAATTAGCAGACCGGGCTCCGTCTGACTTTTCGACCCAAAGTTTAATCATAAGTTCCTACACTCAAGTGAAATTGAGTGGTGAACTCCGTTTAATTAAAATAATTTTCTAACGTTCCAATAGATATATTAACATAAATTCACTCATTATCGAAAAAGGAAAACAACGGAAAATCGGGGTGTTACATCTGGCCAACATGGCGAAGAATTTTATATATGATGAAAGCAAGACCACTCTTCAAAACTAATCTAAACAATGATCTTCAACTTTATGTAACATACAAAATGCACTTCAGTTATTAAACAACAGAGTATATATACACAAAAAATATAGAAATAATGATGACAAGTCAAAGTGCCAAAATAAGTCCAATTTCATCAAATCATCCACCAGTAATGTTTGATTTCAACCATTTTGTGTTCGACAATATTGCTATTGTAGATTCTCACAGAGGACTTGCTTTCCAAATCCGTGAGGGAGGTAACTTGTTTCTTCTATTGCTTAGTTACTCCTCTTCCAGTTAAATGATTGCATCTCAAATTATTTTCTTGCTATGTCAATGTCTTAATTCTTATCTTAAAAATGTTGAATGCAACACAATTACCTAAAATACCAACTCTTTCAATTCATTATAAAACAATGATTTCTCTTCGTGCATTATGTAATGAAGTAAATATCTCTTCAAATTGCAACTGAACATTTTTTTGTAGCTCACTTGAGCGCGGCTTAGTCTATGTTTGGTTTACCGTTCGCAAACTTACTTTTGGGTCCAAAAGTACGTTTGTCTCAAAGGGACTCTGTAGATACTTTACTCTAAACGTATGTTTGCAACTTCTCAACTGTAAATCAAACATGCTCTTAGTAAGCCACTAACTTGCATAGAGCTTGATTAACATGAGTCTACTAACTATCCTAGCTTGTGCAAACAAAGATATAACCTTATAGCATGTGACTAAAATGCTTTCAACATGCTCTTGCAGGTAATGTAAGTGACATTGTTTTCTCAAACATAAATATCAGCACAAGATATTATGACCCATCACGGTGGGGGAGAGCTGAGCATATCTATGTCACATCTTGCCCACGAAACTCAACCTCAAAGGAGGCTTCAATCTCAAATATACTTTTCATTAACATTCCTGCAAATTCTGAAAATGGGATCTTTCTATCTGGTTCAAAGAGGGGTTTGTTAAGAAATTTGAGATTCATCAACATGAATATCACTTATATAAGATTCACCAGTTATGCTGGTGGGTTATTGGACTATATAGAGGGAAAATATAGAGGGAAAGAGAGAAATTGGAGAAGAAGAAGAGGGAAAGAAACTTACCTCACGGTGGTCGGAGAGGGAGGCGCTGACGGACCGGGAAACGTCTGGGCGGCGCGAAGGAGGTGGAGGCGGCGTCGTTCGTACAAGGAGGGAGCTACTGGACAGACGTGCAACTGAGGAAGAAGACGCTGGTATATTTGGAGTTTTCCCAGGGCTTAGCCCGTGGGAAACGGTGCATCTCTTTCCCAGGGCACCATCCGTGGGAAATGGACATATTTTCCCAGGGCATAATCCTTGGGAAACGCCGTGTAAATTCCTTGGGCCTAGTCCGTGGGAAACAGACATATTTTCCCAGGGCCAACCCGTGGGAAACCGCGAAATCATATTCCTGCGGCCCAATCCGTGGGAAAACGAGCGGGAGCAGTTGGCGCCTCTGTTACCCAAGGTCCAACCCGTGGGAACCACAGCCAGATGTTTCCCAGGGGTTTAACCTTGGGAAATGTCAAAATTTCCTAGGGAATTTTTGCCCTGGGTAATATGCCCTGGGAAATAGCTTAAATTCTTGTAGTCATGATCCAACAGGGGCTGCCAGTCTCAGGAGTCTGCGGAGATGGTCGAGATCAGGCAGAGATTGGCAACTCAAGAGGAGTGACATCAGCAGCTGTTGACGAAGAAGGTTGAGCGTGAGCGCTTGATTATACAGGAGATGCAGATGATTATGACTACATAGAGAGAGCTCTTGATGCGTTTAGGACCCACTATGACTCAGTCATAGTCGCAGCAAGACCAACACCTTGACCGCACCCCTGAGCCGCAACCACCGTCGTCCTAGCTTGAGGGTCATCAGCATACCGGGGATAAGGGGAACCCGTCCTTCGAGGTTAGGATTAGATTTCGTTTTGTATGATGTATGTACTCTTGCCAAAACATTTTGCCTTATTTACTTATGAAGTTTATTTATCATTTAAAATTATTATTGATTTATCATATTGTAATTTAAATTCTAATTAAGAAATAAATATATCAAATTTATAATTAATTATGAATTTTATATTAAATATTAAATCATTAATTAAAACTACATTTAGTTTTAAATTTAATTAATCAATTAATTATTTAAAAATTAAAATATTTTAATTATTTAACTAATTAAAAAATATATATTTTGCCACGGAACCACCGTGTTTTAGGTACGGCTTTGGCCGTTAGAAATTACGACGGTCTTTTAAATAACCGGTCGGAAAGGATTTGCGACGGCAAAATTAACAACGGATCCAGAGCCGTCGAAAGTCGGTCGAAAAATGCCTATTTGCGACGAATTTGTGCTATTTTCGACAACTTTTGACCGATCGGTAATATCAATTTTTCTTGTAGTGTGTGTGATATATAGGAAACAATGGCGTAAAGTTTTTTTTCCTAATTGCTCTTAACAAATTTGGGTGACCCACTTGCATTTATTGCAAACAGTACTTATCCATTCTTGATCTAAAACATGAGTAACCCCTCACTGTTCCAACATAGGGCTATGAAGAAGTCTTCACTGTTTAAGTTAATAAACTACTCTTAAATTATATTTTTTTATTGTTTTAGTTGACACATCTTGCTCTTAATTTAATACATATTGACAAATTTATTTCAATATTTCCTACTTCAAATATAACTCATACATAAAATTATTACTTAATTAATTGTGCAAATATTTTGAATTTAAAAATAAAATATAAACAAAATGTATTAAAAACTAGTGAAAACCCTATGCATCATACAGGTACCAATACTAATTAAGTATTGATGTTGGGTATTTAAATAAATAGAGTTGTTACCCTCTAGACAACTTTAACTACAAAATACAAACGAAAACACTTTTTAGCACCAGATTTAACACCCATAAACATACCAGTTTCATTTATAAGTAAAATGGATATTATGTTGGTGTTAAAATAACATAATTGAAATAGGATTATGTTACTTTAAAATTAATAAAATTGTAAAATAAAAGTGTAATTCATGTATCACTTAATTAGTTAAAGTACGTTGAGATACATATTTAAGTGGATATACCTTTATTTTTCCACTTCATATTTTTATTTACTTTTTTTGGTTTCCAAAGGTATTCCCTACGCGTAACTGTGGAGATGAACCACTGACCACTTGCTTAAGGGGCCTAAGCTCGTTATCACTTGGACCAACACATGTTGATATTTTTATTTACTTTAGAAGAGTTTTTGAAATATAACTAGCATGTAATTCTACGATAGAGTAAACATCATATTTGGTCCTTGAAACTGTGAAGTAATATCATCCTAGTCCCTGAAATTATCAAAATTTCAAATTAGTCCCTGAAGTTGTAAAACGGTAATCAACTTGGTCCCTCCATCAAAATCGTATGGACTAAGTTGATTTTAAGTTAGCAGTGTCAGAGACTTAATTGATATTAAGTGAGTAAAATGAGGGACCAAATTGATACTAACTTATCATTCATGGGTGCTTTTGGAATTTCAATAATCTCAAAGACCATGTTGATACTACTTCACAATTTCAGGGATCAAATAGGGTGTTTACTCTTCTACGATATTTCTCGGTTCTCACACATGAGTCATTTGCTTTTCTTGCACGTCTCTTGAAGGAGCAAGTTTAACTTGGACCACGATGAACCACCCTCTTGAATAGCCTTTTTGGCCATATCTGCCAGCTCCTTAACCTTCTTCCTTCCTTCTCTCCCTTTCTCTCCTTCCATCAGCTCCCTCACCGTCTTCTTCAGTCCTTCCCATTTCACAAACCCTCTCACTGAACCATCACATGTCTCCACTCTTAACCCTATCTTTATCTCCTCCTCCACCATTCTCGCATTTAAATGTTGCTCTGCCATCATTGGCCATGCTAAAATAGGAACACCAGCACAAATGCTCTCCAACACTGAGTTCCACCCACAATGGCTCAGAAACCCTTCCACACTCTCACGCATCAATATCTCTCTCTGGTCTACCCATTCTCGAACCACAATTCCTCTCCCCATCACTCTTTCTTCAAATCCATCTGGTAAACCCCACTCATCCTTTCTTATCACCCACAAGAAGTTCACCTTTGATTGCTCCAACCCAGTAGCTATCTCTTTGAGTTGTTTATGTGAAATCTCTGCCTGTGACCCAAAAGCCACATATAGAACCGAGCCCTTCTCTTCTAGCTTCTGGTCTAGCCACCGAACCCATGTTGGTTTTATATCTGCAAGACGCATCCAAAAAAGAAGAGGCCAAATACATAAAATACCGGACATATATATTTAGAGAAAGACTTGACCATAAGAACAAATAATTTAAACCACATAATTAAGATTAATCTTAATTGAATATAATCTCCACTGTTCATTTGAAATTGAATGGTAAGGATTTTGGTTTAATTATTCAGTTGGTCCCTTGGGAATTTTCAATTAGGTCCCTGAACTAAAAAAATTTCATTTCTAATTGGGTCCCTGAACTTATATAAAATTTTCAACTGGGTCCCTTAAATAAAAAGTTTCTAATTGGGTCCCTGAACTTATATAAAATTTTCAATTGAGTCCCTAAAGTAGAGAGGTGACTATATAAAAAAAATAAAAAATGATAGATGGTGAAATTTAGAAAAAAAATTATTATTTGACATAAAAAAATGACAAAAGATGAATTTGAGAGGAAAAAAAACTCACTATTTAAAATAATAATAATAAAATATAAAAGGTTTAATTATTGAGTTGGTCCCTGAACTATTTGGGAATTAGGTCCCTGAACTAAATTTTTTTTATAATTAGGTCCTTGAACTTATATAAAAATTTCAATTGGATCCCTTAACTAAAAAGTTTCTAATTGGATCCCTAAGGTAGAAATGTGACTATATAAAATAAAAAATAATAAAATGATAGATGGTTAAATTTAGAAAAAAAAATATTATTTGACATAAAAAAATGATAAAAGATGAATATGAGAGAAAACACTCACTATTTAAAATAATAATAAATAAATAAAACTTAGTGAGAAAATTTATTGTTTAGCATAATAATTAAATAAAAATAGATAAATTTGAGAGACAAAATTTAGTTCTTTAAATAATAATAACAATATAATGAAATATGAAATTGTAGTAGAAAATTCATGTTTTATAACAAAATATTAAGAGATTAAACTGATAAACCTTAATTAAAAAAATATATTCTTTTAAATAGTATTATATTATTAAATGATGATTTTGAAAAAAATAATGTTTCAAACAAAAATAAAATAGTAAAAGATGAAACTTAGCAGAAAATTTCATTATTTGAAATGATTTTTATTCTAATAATACTAGAGTAAATGACCCGTGCCATGCACGGGGAATATGCTATTTTTTTAGAATTTCATTGAAAATATGTGATTGTTGGTTTCACATTTTTAGTTTAAAATTTTTTTGGGGAATTATACACCTCAAATTATTAATTTTTGAGGTTAATTATGCAGAAATATTTGAAAAAAAGTTGTTATGTAAAATATAAAAGATAAATCCTCATATAAGTTTAATTATAAGATGTTTTTAAATCTATTTGATTTATAAACATTCTCTCTTAAAAATTATTTTTTTTATTCTTTTTCCAGTAAGTTATCCATTATTAGAAATTATATTTATCTATCATATTTTATCTTTTCATATTTGATTTATTTATCCTCTTATCCCCATGCAGGTGAACTATTTTTAGAAAGTATACTTATATATTATATTATTAATTTATTTTCTTTTAAATATCTATTTAATTTATTTATCTTTTTTTTATGCAAGTTAACCATTTATAGAACATTTATATATTTATCATTTTTTCTTCTCTTTTTAAAAACTATTTGATTTATTTCTTCTCTTTGCCCGTGGAAGTTAACCAATTTTAGAAAATATTTTTATCTATCATAATATATTTCTCAATCACACTTGAAAATCTATTTGATTTATTTCTTCCCTTTGCCCGGTGCAAATTAACCATTTAAAAAAAATATATTTATCTATTGTATCATTTTTTTATTCTCTCTTGAAAATATTTTTGATTTATTTCTACTCTTTTGTCGATAAATTAAATTATTTTTAGAAAATGTAATTTTCTATCATATTATTTTTTCTACTCTCTTAAATATATATTTGATTTATTTCTTCTGTTGTCTTGTACAAGCTAACCATTTTTTATAAAATATATTTTTGTTTTATATTATTTTTATTCTCTCTTGCAAATCTATTTGATTTATTTATTCTATTTTCTTGTGCATGTTAGCAGTTTTTAGAAAATATATTTATCTATCGTACTTTTTTATTTTCTCTTGAAAATCTACTTGATTTATTTCTCCTCTTTCCCTGTGCAAATTAATCATATTTGTAAAAATATATTTATCTATCATATTATTATATGTATTATTTCTTGAAAATCTATTTGATTTATTTCTCATATTTTTCCGTGCATGTTAAATATTCTTATCTTTCCAATGTAAGTTAGCCATTTTTAGAAAATATATTTATCTATAATATTATTTTAAAAATATTATTAATTGATTTAAATAATATTATTAATTGATTTGTGCCCTTTAGTTTTATTATTGGATTTGCATTAAATGGTGTTTTTCTAAGAGAATGACACATAGCATAGAATTCAATGAGGTTATTCCTAAATGTATATAGTATATATTATAGATTATAGATTATAGATTACAGATTATAGATTTTATAAAATATATTTATACATCATATTATTAATTTTATTTTCTATTGAAAATTTATTTGATTTATTCATTCCCTTTCCGATGTAAGTTAACCATTTTTAGAAAATATATTTATCTATAATAGTATTTTTAAAATATTATTAATTGATTTAAACAATATTATTAATTGATTTCTGCCCTTGAGTTTTACTATTAGATTTGCATTAAATGTTGTTTTTCTAAGAGGATGACACATAACACAGAATTCAATGAGGTTATTCCTAATTAAATGTATATAGTATAGATTTTATAAAATATATTATATATCATATTATCAATTTCATTTTCTCTTGAAAATTTATTTAATTTATTTCTTCTCTTTCCGATGAAAGTTAACCATTTTTAGAAAATATATTTATCTATAATATTATTTTTAAAAATATTATTAATTGATTTAAATAAAATTATTAATTGGTTTGTGCCCTTGAATTTATTATTGGATTTGCATTAAATGATGTTTTTCTAAGATGATGACACATGACATAGAATTTAATGAGGTTATTCCTAAATGTATATAGTATAGATAGACATATAGATTTATTTCTTCTCTTTCCGATGTAAGTTTATCATTTTTAGAAAATATATTTATATAATTATCCATAATATTATTTTAAAAATATTATTAATTGATTTATACACTTGAGTTTTATTATTGGATTTGTATTAAATGATGTTTTTCTAAGATGACGACACATGACATAGAATTTAATAAGGTTATTCCTAAATGTATAAAGTATAGATTTGTGCCCTTAAGTTTTATTATTAGATTTGCATTAAATAATGTTTTTCTAAGATGATGACACATGACATAAAATTCAATAAGGTTAACCATTATCTTGACTAAAAGTTATAAACTTAGCCTTTTGATGAAATAAAAATTAATGGTTAGAAATTGTAAATTTGATATATTTTTTATAAATATCTTAATTAAAAAATTATTGATTTTTTTATCCCATGCAATATTATACTGTTTAAGGAACCCAAAAATAAATTATAGAAAAACCCAAAATTATATCTATATTTATTTAATTAAAACAAATATGTGGAAGAGTAGGATAAGACGCTTCCTATCAGTTCATTATTACATACCTGATTGGCAATAAATTTTCGGCGACTGTTCAGCCAGACAAAATGGACCGACACACCAGTTGTTAGGAGAAGACTCTGTGTTCAAATAATCAACAAAGACAGGCTCGAGCTCGTAGAAGCTATTGACCAACGTACCATAGCTACTACTTGTGGCTGCGAACGTTTTCATATTCAACTCATATGCAAGACCCTTCGGATCAGGGTCTCTCAAGTCTTTGTTGATGTCTTCCTTACAGAGCCTAATCCAAGGGAACCGAGTCAACGTGACTAATTCGTCATCGCGTTGGGATCCACTAAAAATCCCCGAAACCATCGCTTCCCTGCAAAGACCAAGGCTGTAACAGCTCATGCCGAAGTAGACAAACCTAGGGATACCGAATCTGGTGGCTGATTGTAGGGTCCACCAAAGGAATACATCTGTGACCATGAAGCTGACATTTGGAAGAGTCTCGAGGGCTTGTTCGAAGTCAGGCTGCATGGCTTCAGTGGCGGTGGCAAACTTATGAAAGAGGGACATGGAAGGAAGCTTGTCGGTGCTCTCTGTTCCGGCGGGGATGCCGGCAGCTGCGGCGATGTCGTTCGGGAACGGGATTGTGACGACGGAGGCGGCGGTGCCGTCGAGGGAGTCGGTCACGAATGGGAGGTTGGCAGGGGTGGTGAAGACAGTGACTGACGTGTCGCGGCGGAGTAGCAAGCGGGCGAACTGGAGGAGGGGTATGGTGTGGCCTTTGGACATGAATGGAAAAAGAACAACGTGTTGTGCAGAAGAGCCATTCGAAGGGATCGAACTCATTTTTTTATTTTTTATTTTGAATTGGTGGGTATTCTGTGAATCTGCTTGTGCCAACTTGTTGTGTTGGGTATGTGAGTATGAAACTTGCTGCTTTGAACAATTTATAGAAGTATTAATTGTGTTAATAAAACAGTTCCGTTCATCGTAAATGCAAGAGTATCATATAGTAGTTGTGATGTATAAACCGACTGAAACTTTAATTTTGACAACTACTAGCAACATGTACGGCGTGGGACATAGAAATGGTAATTTGGATCCTACCCAATGGGTACCCTAAAAAATACCCATAATAGATAGGGTAAAAATCCGTATTATTGGTATGGGCTCGGGTCTGAATAATTATCCGCAAATAAGAAAGGGTATGAGTGC
The DNA here is from genome assembly GCA_035048595.1 of Echinosophora koreensis. NCBI lineage: Eukaryota > Viridiplantae > Streptophyta > Magnoliopsida > Fabales > Fabaceae > Echinosophora > Echinosophora koreensis. The sequence goes on from JAPCYP010000068.1 coordinate 1,038,548, forward strand.
GGGTACGAGTATTTTAATATCCACCTTCCCCACATCCGCATATATATTTATATATTTATTTATTTATATTAGTATATATATTAAATCCTATATTATATATTATAACTACATATCAATTTTTAAGAATAAAATTAGGTAAAAGTTCTAAACATATGACTCATTAGTGTTTTTCCTTTTCTAGACTTACAAGTTTATGAATTTATTGTTTTAGATTTTTTTATTTAGTTTAATACTTTGGTTTGCAATTTCATGAGTATATTTGAAAGATCTTTGGATGATTTTTTTAATTGAGGTAAAATGTTCATTATGTTATTTATTGATTTTATTAATTAAAGTGCGGGTACCATGTGCGGGTGTGAGTACTTAGGTACTCGGAGAATACGAGTAAGAGTACTAAAGTAGCTAGCCACGCGGGTATGGGTCTGGGTACTGGTATTTTTTTCAAACGCGGGTATGGGACGGGTACTATAGTACCCTACCCAAACCCTACCCATTGCCATCCTTAGTGGGACATTGAATGGTAGTTCGCTTTTTTTTTTCCCCGCAAGTAAGATATGACTACGGGCTTATTTGAATCACCTTAAAAAACGTAAGAAGTAAAACAAGAAATTAATGATAGAAGTAGAAGTTACATTGTGTTTGGATTCAATTATCGAAAAATACTTTCATATCACAAGGCATTTGGATGTGTTCCTGCCAAAATCCATATTTGCCGGAATCTAGCTGCAACGGGGTGTGACCTATATTTCTAAGAATGAATACCAAGGGTATTTTAGAATATAGCTTGACTGAATGATATCCTGCTCCTACATATCCCAAGTGGGAATCAAAGCTAACGTAGTTCTCTATAAAATATTAGGTAGTCTCCCTCATTGAGGAGGCTTTGTATTTATAGTGTTATTCGTAATTGAATAATCACCTAGATAAGTGCTCTATCTTTATAATAGATAAGTATAGTTATTTGATAAGATTGTTTATGCAGAGATCTCGGATGATGATATTTAATCATCTTCTATCCTATCTTAAATCCGTTATAAGTAAGAATCGGTCAATACTGGTCCTATATCAGTATATTATCTGTTAATGGATAAGTGAAGCTCGGTCAATACTCGTCTTTTATTCCCGGGCAATACACTAGTCCCCCAAGCTCTGAGTCTAAATAAGGTGAAATAGATTTTATTAAGCTATTTGACCAGGCTTCACATGACTCAATAATTTATGCCTTACTAGTACTTAATCGTACCGAATTTGCTTGCTTACTCAAGTTTGTTTCGCGTGTGCAAACTTTAGGGATGTTGGTTCTTGAAGACATAATCTTCTGAGGTGCTCGTTCGGGTCTTTTTGGAGACTTAACTAATTTACCTATGTCAATGCTTTGGAAAAGCTTGATATTCCTATGCTCATCTAATGGTTGTCACCGTGCTGAACTCGTTTACTTGAGTTTTTTACACGTGTATTTCTGTGCTCATCTAATATTCATCCAGATGTATTCGTGGTTTATTACTTAAACCTTTCCATGCTTATTCAGAGCTAATGCAAGGCTTGCTAGCCTTCCAATGCTCGGTTTCATAAGACATAGTCTTCCTATGCTTGGCCTTCTAATGCTCGTCTAGTGCTTTTTCAAACTTGTTTGACTTAAACCTTTTCATGCTCGTCCAGAACTCATCCAAGTTCTTCGTTGTTTGTTTAAGATATAGCCTTCTAATGTTCACTTAGAACATTTTGAAAAACACTCCTACTATTCTTTTGATTCTTGTCTCAAGCCCTTGATAAGCTCGGTGATACCCTGCTCATATTATGAGATTTTGGTAGACTTGTATTGTCGTTATTGTCTCCCAATATTTGACTCAACTTGTGATAATGTTGATCATACATAGCTTTTATGAGCTTTCGATAGACTCGACCATTCCTTACCTTAATGCTCGGTCTAAGCTCATGGTGAGCTCGTCCAATGCTCGTTTAAAGCATCAGGAATTTTGGAGAATTAGCTAGGCTTATCTCATGATAAGCTCGTCTAATGCTCATTTAGAGCACTAATGCTGCACTTGGATAATTTAAACTTAATTTCATGATAAACTTCACTACAAAAAAAAGAGTCATTTAGGGACCGATTTTGGCCATATCGGTCCCTAAAACGACCAACGACTGATTTTGGAGACCGATTTGGCCTAAATCGGTCTCTAAATGACTCTTTTTTTATAGTGTGTCCAATGCTCGTCTAGAGTACCAATGCATATCTCCAGCTTGTCCAATGCTCGTTCAGAGCACGAATGCTTATCTCCAGCACTTGGAGAATTAGGCTTACCTCATGATAAGCTCGTCCACTGCTCGTTCAGAGCACGAATGCTTAACTTATGATAAGCTCGTCCAATGCTCGTTTAGAGCTCTTGAAGATCTTATCTTACCAATGTTCATTTAGAAATCTTGATAACTTTCTTCTCACTAACACTCATTCCAAGCTCTTAGTGGTTTTCTCTTCCAACACTCATTCCAACGTGACTCACTACTCCAAATGTATGTGGATCCATCTATACCAGGAATACCACTTTGGAGTTACATATCCACATTGGCCATTAAGAGCCAACGCCAGTAGTCCACCAAACTATGGGTGAACCCCTAGGATAGCCGATGCACCTTACTCTCGGATGCACCCCCGCGAGTGTACACGATTCCCTAACTCTAGGATAAATCGCCGCGGGCAGCCAGATCGCCTTACTCTCGGACAACCTCCCCAGTTATCGTATCTCCCCTAACAACTTCGTGCATGAATGCATGCATAAAAATAAACAAGCAGCTGTTTGATCACCACCTCCTCCAACACCATTTATTATTGTTTAACGTCCTTGCCCAAAGGGCACCAAGGTTTAACATCATCTTTAATCTTTTATCATTAGTCTTTAATTAACACTCTAGTTAATAAGCACCAGAGCTCAACACCTTGACCATTAAGCATCAAGGTCCCCTTGGCCAGTAACCACCAAGGTACAGCATCATTTAACACTCTGGCCAATAAGCACCAGAGCTCAACACCTTGACCAATAAGTATCAAGGTCCCCCTTGGCCATTAAGCACCAAGGTACAACAACATGCAGTAAACATCGTTATCGACTTAACCCTATTTACGTTTGTGTTTAAATACATTTATTAAGTCTTCATTAAATTATCTAACTTGCTTTCCTTCATTTAGTGTCTTATTTTATCATTGGGAACATTTGGGGTGAAACATCCCTGTTCTGCCTTCAGCGTTCTGTTCTGGGTAGGGGAGCACGGTCGTGCTTCTCCCAGCACGGGCGTGCTGACTTTTAAGTCAAGAACGGTCGTGCTAACTGTTGAGCACGGCTGTGCTAGCTGGAGTATGGTTGTGATGTTTCTGGCAGAAGGGTTGAAGAACCCTTGCTAGGCTCTCTAGGGCACTCAAAGATCAATCCTATTGGTTTTCACAGACCATCAACATCAGTTTCATTATTATTAATTAATCTCCATGTCTTGTACTTATTGGGAAATTAAGCGTTTAATTCATGTTTGTTATTAATGTCCCCAAAACAATCATAATTAAGCCTAGGGTCTCACTTTACCAATAAGCAGTTGCCTTGCCTCTCATTACTATGATTCGAGTCTTATGATCATTGGGGAATTTATCCATTAAATCTTATATCATTATCAACTTTCTTTAATATTTTATTAACATTAGTATCAAGCACAACAACAACCAAGCATCATCATCATCATCAACAACCAAACATGGCTTTATCAAACTCAATTCACTAATAGGCATGTCAACACATATTATCATAAACAGATAATGGTATACAAATAGCAATTAGGCATCATACATCAAACAGGCATATAGCATACAATAGGGTCATGGGTTAACCCTCATCTTACGCTACCCCATAGCTACATGTTCATACTAGCCCTTCTCCCTATACCCGATATGAGGAATCCCAGCGACAACGACACAGGCAACTAGACACGTTCGCTCGAGCGGCTCGATGAGTTCCCCAAGCCTTGGTCGACACATAAGAACAACCAATTAATCTCAAATGCAAAAACTAGGAAAAGAGATTAACAGATGGATAAATCGTTACCTATTAATGGCACTAGCGCGTGACTTCTCTCCCAAACAGACTCAAGACACTATGAATTTCAAAGGGTTCAAAGGAAGGGAAAGGGGAGATGTTTCTATCACACTAGGATTTCCCAAAGTGACAATTTGAGGGTTAACACTCGTAACCCTCGTTGACTCCTCTGTTTATATAACTTCAGTCCCGAGCACGGCCGTGCTACCATTAAGCACGATCGTGCATAACTCGAGCACGAGGTCGTGCTCGTTTAAGCACGGTCAGGCAAAGACACCATCATACAATCATGTTTCCGACATGACCGTGCTTCCTTTAAGCATGGCAGTGCTCGTGGCTCCAGCAGCCATTGAACACGCCTAACAAGCACGGGCGTGCTGGACATGAGGACGTTTGTGCTCATGTACCAGAATGGGATTTTAAGCCTCAAAATCCCACTTAGCCCCTCTTTAACATTTTCTAGGCAACTAACCAACAAACAAACATACAAGGCATATAGAAGCATTTTAAAGACTTATACGAAAAACAGGGTGTTAGACATGACACATAATGTGAGATAGGTATACTACGTCCCTTATCCAGCAACTCAAACGGACAAACGAGGTTGGCGTGTTGCAATCAAGACAAAAACAAGGGGTCGCATTGAAATAGATGTTTAAGAGGACGATGAGCCATATCAATTGGATAAAATGTTGCATGCAAATGAAGTAATTGAAAATGTACCAATCTCTTGCTTACAAGACACACAAGTCATAGGGGAAGAAGTGGATACCTCTAATTTGACATCAAATAAAGTCATTCCGGATTAAGATGATGAAGAAGTCGACTCGATAGAAGATGAAGAAGATGAAGATGATTTTGAATATGACATGGCTCAAATTTTGAATAAAATTAGCTTATTTATTTTAGTGATATATTTTGTATTGATCTGTATTATCATTTTCATTATTTTTAATTAATTATTATTAGCATCATTTTCCATTATTTGCGAATTTGTGTTTTTCATAAATTTAAGTGAATTATTATTAGTATCATTTTCCACTATAGACATGGCTGATGGTAAGGGAAACTGTAAGGCATATGCTGGAGGGGCACGTCGTCATGGTCGATCCTATTTCATGACACAAACATTCGATGACAGATTCGTGTCTCTCCCATCTACATATGCTCCACCACGATCACCCCCCTCCCCCCCCCCCGGGGCCCGGGGACTTGTTGCTCCTACACCACGCCCACCGCCCACACCTGTGCCTACACATGATCCAGCACTACCCCACCGACCTGTTGCTCCATCAACTCAGTTCTTGGGGACCTCCCCTAGGATCACGATGATGCCCATCCCGGGGTTTCAAACTAGACCCAAGGAGAGAGTTCCGGACAACGAGGTGCATAAGGGTTGGAGCTGCCCATGCTCACGGATCATCACAGCGAGGAGAGTCATGGATATACATCGTCTGCATCACCATCAGACGATGAAGACATTGATATTATGGATGACGATAGAGTTTTATTACCCTTGTCGGTAATGGGTAAGAAATATCTCAAATAATTTAATTTTAATTTTTATCACAATTTTATATGCATATGTATTTGATTGTTCTCCATGTTTTATTGATAAGGTTCCTTCTGTAGAAGAAATCCGTGGAGGCCATCATGTATGTGGTTACCTCACAGTATCATCAGGCCTGGAAACACTGGAGTCAGCTGGAGACACAGGGTCAGGATTGATTCTTTTCGACTTTTAAGGTATTTTGTAAATTTAAATTTAGCTCCATTTTAAGTTAATTTTAATATTTATTTAATTTATTATTATTATTATTATTATATCAAATATTATGTTCTCCTAATTTACATGAGAAGGTCGCATGGAGAATAGAACATCTTGACAGGGTGGAGACACGTTTTCATCATAAAGCTAGCAAACACCTCTCTGATTTGCTTAGGAGACACCGTGTCAAGGGTGTGCATCTACCCTGGTGCTTCTCCACCCTTTGGGACGAGCTATGTGCTTATTGGGCTAAACTGAATTCAAGAAAATATTCGCCAAGGCAAAGCTCAACAGGGCCTCGGAGACCTGTAGGAGCCTGCACACTAGCGGTTGCATCAATCAGCAGGAGCATGCTAGATGCCTTGTAACTAAAATGATCATTTTTTTTGTGAATTCATTTACATATGTATTTATTGTTATAATGTGAAACATTATTGTCATTATTAGTTATAACAAGTTTTTTTGTTGCAAGCTAAGAAGGTCGATCATAGCATCAAGTCGATCGAGCTGCATGCCCGGGCCCATACTCGGAAGGGTACTAATGAGTTTGCAGATGAGCGCTCTAGGCACTCTCAGATGATTTATATGTCTCTTTGTCGGTAATTATTTTTATTTTAGATTAAAGAATTATGGTAATATCGTGTGATGATGTGCATTATTGTTAATAACAGGAGGAGTATGAGGCTAAGTTATCATATGTTCAGTCTCAGGCAGCCTCCTCTTCCCCTACCACCATACTTGACCCAGAGGCGGAGGCCTGAGTAGAGTTGCAACCATTGGTGGAGGTTGCTGGTGGCAAGATCAAGGGTCACATTTACGATAAGGGCGACCTCGCTAACAACTATCGACGCGAGTGCTCTGGTATCTTCATTGAGCAGAGTCCAGCATGATCCAACAGGGGCTACCAGTCTCAGGAGTCTGTGGAGAAGGTCGAGATCAGGCAGAGATTGGCAGCTCAAGAGGAGTGACATTAGCAGCTGTTGACGAAGATGGTCGGGCGTGAGCATCGTATTATGCAGGAAATACAGATGATGGCAACTACGTTGAGATAGCTTTTGATGCGTTTAGGACCCATTATGACTCAGCCACAGTCGCAGCAAGACCAACACCTTCACCGCACCCCTCAGCCGCAGCCACCGTCGTCCTAGCTTGAGGGTCATCAGCATACCGGGTGTAACACCCTGTTTTTCCGTTAAGTGCTTTTGTATGCTTGTTTGGTAGGTTAAGCCTTAAGACTTAGCTTGAGGGCTAAGTGGGACTTCTAGGCCTGAAATTCCTTCTCTTAGGCTTGTGCCTTGTGACTTTCTGGGTCACAAGCACGACCATGCTTGTTGAGGAGCATGACCGTGCTCGTTATAAGTGAGCCTCTCGCTGACGCTGAGTTGAGCATGCCCGTGCTCAACGGCAGGATGTGCTTAGCAAGCGCTAAGTTGAGCACAACCTTGCTCACTAGGAGTACGACCGTGCTCAAGTCTTTGCCTTTAAATGTGAAACAGTAATCGAAGGTTACGTCAGAACCCTATTTTGGCATTAGCAGCTTCCCCAGTGCGGCTGCAACCCCTTCGTTCCCTATTTTCTCTAAACTCCTTTCGTTATTGGAGCAATGGAGACCCCTGAGAGTGTCTAGTTCATCAGTGCCATTGTTAGAAAGGTAACGATTCTTACCCTCTTTGGTTTTCTTTTCTTAGTTTGATTTGGGAACTGATAGTTTGTCCCTGTTGTTTGGCCAAGGCTTGGAAGCTGGTCGAGCCGGTTGAGGGAACGAGTCCAGTTGTCGTTTGGTTGTTACAGTTGAATCTCCAATCCAAATATAACAGCCTGATTTTTAATTACGCTGTTTAACCAGTTAAAATATAATTAATTATATTTTAATCTGAGACCTAGAAAGTGATTTTTAATAAAATAAAATCATATTCATAGTCTCTCTTATGGCAGAAAGTTACGGTAAAAATTTGGGTTGAAAATTCAGATGGTGCCCGGTCTGCGTTTTTAACTGACAGTATAATTTTATACTGACAGAAAACCCTAATTTGACCTGAAAAATGAAATTTGTAGATTGTTTATATTTTTTCCATGAGGAAGCCTACTTTCCAAATTTCTGATCAGAAATAAAAAATTATGTGTATTCGGACGAATTTTGGTGAAAGTTCACCAGTCGGTGTTTTCACTGATTAGAAAACCTAATTTTGACTCGTGAACGAACCAAAGTAGATTTTTATTACATTACCAACGAGATAGGGTATTTTGAAATTTTTGTAAAAAAAATTAAGAAATTAGACGATTCTCGGGCGTTTTTGTCGTTAATCGGGTAAACGACGGGGCCGGCAACGGATGGAAATATCAAGTGGAAATATCTAGATATTTATTTGAAATATCTAGATATTTATTAACCATGGTTACAATTAACCCCAGCACCCCCCCCCCCCCCCCCCCCCCCCCCCCCCCCCCCCCCCCCCCACACCACATTTCTTCTCCTTCGTTCTTGTCCTTCATTTCTCCAGGAACACCAAGAACACCATATTGGAGTTGTGAAGAACTTCATCAATTCCTTTCATTTCTTCAAGCTTCAAGAGGTAAAACCTTCCTGAATCATCTAAGTCTTCTCCTTCATTTATTTTTTTAAGATCAAGCCATGATCATCAAGTTTTCATAAATTTCCATTCCTAGATCTAGAACTTCAAATAATTCTAGAAAATTATTGAAAAATCCTTTTAATGTGAAACCAATTTCTGTAATCTTGTTATGTCTTCTACTTTCATTATCCAAGAGCATATATTCAAAAATATTTTCCTTCCCTATTTTCTCTAAGTGACCGAATCTCACCCAAAAGAGGGTTTAATGATTTTGTTTTCATTTTTAAAATCTAATGCTTGATTTGAGCTCTCTAGTACCTATATGATCTAAATCCAAGAGCTTGAATCCAACTAAATTTCCTAGCCTATTTTTCTAATGAGCCGAAACCCTAACCTTTGGTGTTAGAGGATTTTATTTCAAATCTTAACTTGAAACCATTTTATCTAAGTTAGTTAGGACTTTAGTAGTTAGAATCCAAAGGATGAAGTTGACAAAAAAACCCTAAACCTATTTTCTTAGTCTTGGCCGAACCTCGCCCTAAAGTGTCATAGATGGTTTTTGTTTGATAAATTATAGTTATGTTGTTTGATTCAAGGTGATACTATTAAGCTGTGATAGCATGGAACGTCGAGTTCGGGATTTCGGTGTTAACTCAGGTGGGGGAAAGAACCAATCTACCATCGGAAACGGATAAGTAGTATTTAAATTATAATATTTGTGTAGGGCGACCTAAACCCTACTAGTGGTCGAGTAATCGACAAGACCAAATTCACATTGGAAGCTTTTTCGTGAAACCAATGATGGTTTGGGGATTGTAGGTTTATCGCCGTTAGGATAATCTTATGATATTCGAGGTTGATTGAATTTATTGATTATTGAATTATGTTGTGATAAATTGTTTATTATGATGTCTTGTGATACTTGAGTAATTGATTGATAATGTAGTATGTATGATCTGCCTGTGATGATAAACTGTTTAGTTGATGTTAGGGCATGATATGAGTGATTTAAGAGATGTATTTGGGTGAGTGAATTATGATGAATTAGTGATGCCTAGCCCTAGTGTATAGAAGAGATGAGATATTGAATGAGTATTGAGATTTGTGGTGGAAGGTTAAGGCAATAGGTTATAATAATGTGGGTTAGTAAGATTCAGGATTTTAGATGTGTTGAGGTTCATGGCCGTGTGTGATGGAACACATGAGGTCGGGATAGTCCTTGAGTCCTTGATATATGGCACTAAATGCACAACGGCATGAGTAGTTTGGAACTACTGGAATGGTGTATGGGCACCATGGCACTAAGTTACTTGCACCGGACCGATTGGACTACTGACTAATGATAGGAATATAGATTGCCAAGTTTGCATGAGAGTAAGAGTAGAGGAACCATATAGTGGTTTAAGGTTGAGTTGGAGTTTTGAGAGAGGTTGGTGTTAATGGTTATTATATTTATATACTATGTCCATTTTTCCACCTTTGATGATAGACATGTGTCTTATCCCCTATTTCTGTATTTGTATACGTTTTGCTTGCTTATACGAGAAGACTTTACGGAATATCCGGGTGTTGACTATGTGGAGGAACCAGCTGAGGACTTCACCGAGAATCTTAATGTGGAGGAGTTGGACGGGACTTCTTATGAGCCAGACGCAGGAGGACGAGCTGTAGATGGTAGAAATAGAGTTTAAGTAAATAGGGTCAGTGAGTCTAGAACTATGTGTTTATGTTTCCGCAAATAAGGGTTTGTATAACGATGTACCTTCTAGGGATCTTACTGAGAGAATGCCCTAGACAGTGTTTTGGTATTGTATTTAAGTGTGTAATTATAATATGACTTTGTTACTAGCTTTCATTGTTGGTCAAATTGTAATTTCTTTCGATTTATAATCAATGTTAATAACACTAGGAATCTAAATAAATAACTAATGGCACAAGGGGCACAGTGGGGTGTCTCATTTTGGTATCAGGGCAGTTCGATTCTAATCGGACTGTGAGGTCTAGGTTGTTGTTACTAGCTGTGTCTAGTTGAATCCACACCGGATATCGACTATGTTTAAAAGTTGGGTAGTGTGTCTCAATGCGATAACTGACATTAATATGGCATATAGTATATAGATACTGGATTATGTAGTATAATATGTCATATTGATGAGAGCAGATGATTTCTTTCACAGAATCATGACTCGAGGAAGGGAAAGAGGACACGGTACAAATAGCGACGATGGAAATCCTGAAAGAATTCTTGGAAGTGTTAACCATGAGACCACTCATACTGGAAGTGGAGGAGAGTCAACTGAGACTCTCCAGACTATCAGAGATTCGGCCGCTGCAATGCTACAACAGACACAACAGAACGCTGAGATGATGCAGATGACCAGAGAACAACAAGAACTACAAAACCAGAGGAAAGCTGCAGAAGCTGAAGATGCTGGGATGAATACATTTCTGAAAGGGAAACCACCTCAATTTCGAGGAGATTATGACCCGGAGAAGGCTGAGTAGTAGGTGCAAGAGATAGAAAAGATATTCAGGACTATGCGCTGTAGGGAAGATAGGAAAGTGACGTATGCTGGCTTCATGCTGACTGGAGGAGTAGAGTCTTGGTGGAGAGGAAAGAGAAGATTATTGGAAGTCGAGGGCAAACTGATGAGCTGGCAGTTATTTCGTGACTGCTTTCTAGAGAAATACTTTCCGTGACTCGTTCTTCGCGAGAAAGAGAGAGAGTTTATGAACTTGAAACAAGGCACTATGACAATTGGGGATTATGCGTCACGTTTTGAAGCTTTGATTCAATTTTCAGAGTTTTACCAACGATTTCCTGATGAAGATTGGCAGTGTAGAAGGTTTGAGGAAGGACTTCGACATGAGTTACAATGATCAATAGTGTCTCTCGACATCCAGAGTTTTCCGGAGTTGGTGGAGAGATGTAGTGCCATAGAAAGTATAGATCAGAGGCAGGCTGCGGAACTGAAGCAACAAAGAAGTGGAGGTCCCATTCGACCCGGTTTTCAGAGATGAGGAAATACTGGTTCGCAGTGGAGACAAAGACCCTATAATAGACTAGTCAAACAAATACACTAGTGGGTGGAGCAGGTCAACAGCAACAAGGCCCAGTATGTTTTAGATGTGGAGGACCTTATTATCTGGGGGATTGCAAGGAGAATCTGCGGGAAGCTGGTTGTTTCGTCTATGGGAAACCAGGTCATTTTGCTCGTGACTGCAGACAGAGAGGTATGCAGCAACCAGTAGCTGCAGATAGAGGAGCTGGAGGCAACCGAGTTGGAGCTAGAAGAGGAGTTTCATCAGCAAGACCACCGGTTGCTAAACCTCAAGCCACTGGAAGAGTATTTACCGTGAGGGGATTTGAATCCTTTCAATCTGCGGATCTTATACAAGGTATATGTTTAGTATCGGGTAGACTCTCGTTAGTTTTGTTTGACTCAGGTGCTACGCATTCCTTTATATCTCATGAATGTGTAGATCATTTGCAATTACTTGTTTCTAGCTTACCTTATAAACTTATCATATCTACTCCAACTAGTAACCCTTTGACTACTATGTCTGTTTGTTTACAATGTCCTGTAATTATTGAGAATAGGACATTTCTCATTGATCTTATCTGTTTGCCTATGCAACAGATAGATGTTATTCTTGGCATGGATTGGCTTTCGGCTAACCAAGTAGTACTAGATTGTTCTAGTAAGACCTTATCATTTCTTGAGTCTTCTAGAGTAGTCTCTGCCAATAAAGGAGTATCCATGAGGAGTGATGATTCTCGGCAGTACGTGATGCTGTTCGCAGTGGAAACTAATGAGACTCCTAGTATAGATTCTATGCCTATTGTGAGAGAGTTTCCAGAAGTTTTCCCTCCAGATGTTCCAGGTTTGCCACCAGAGAGAGAGAGGTGGAATTCACCATAGATCTCGTACCAGGGACAGGACCTATATCTATAGCGCCCTATCGGATGTCACCCGTAGAGTTGGCGGAGTTAAAGAAGAAATTAGATGACATGTTGGGGAAAGAATTCATCAGACCGAGTGTTTCACCATGGGGAGCGCTGGTGTTGTTTGTTAAGAAAAAGGATGGAAGTGTTAGGTTGTGCACGGATTACAGACAATTGAACAAGGTGACAATTAAGAACAAATATCCGTTGCCTAGGATAGATGATCTGATGGATCAGCTGAAAGGAGCAGCTGTGTTTTCTAAGATTGATTTGAGGTCTGGATACCATCAGATTAGAGTAAGGAAGGAAGATATCCTTAAGATGGCTTTTAGTAGATACTTCAGACTTTTATGATCACTATACACGTTAAACTTCGCTCCATAAAGAAAGTGTGGCCATATCTTTAATGCGAACACTATGGCTGCCAATTCCAAATCATGAGTTGGATAATTCCTCTCATGAATTCTCAATTGTCGGGACGTATAAGCTACAACTCTTCCTTCTTGCATCAGAACACATCTCAAACCTTGGTATGACGCATCACAGTATACATCAAACTGTCCTAAAGGATCAGGTAATGTTAACACAGGTGATGTAGTCAACCTGTCTTTCAGCTTTTGAAAACTCTGCTCACACTTATCTGTCCAAACAAAAGCTGTATCTTTCCTCGTCAACTGCGTCATAGATAATACAATCTGCGTCATAGATAACGTAATCTTTGAGAAACCCTCTATAAACCTCCGAGAATATCCAGCTAATCCTAGAAAACTTCGTACCTCACTTACTGACTTAGGCCGTTCCCACTTCAGAATTGCCTCAACCTTAGCTGGATCTACTGCTATTCCTTCCTTATTGATCACATGTCCAAGAGACTGAACTTCTTCCATCCAGAACTCACACTTGGACATTTTAGCATAAAGCTGCTTATCCTTCAAAACTTGCAGCACTACTCTCAAATGTTCCTCATGATCTTCTCGTGAACGAGAATAGATAAGTATATCATCGATGAACACAACGACAGACTTATTAAGGAATGGTCTAAAAATTCTGTTCATGTAATCCATGAACACTGCTGGAGCATTCATCACCCCAAAAGGCATAACTAAATATGAGACAACGGAGATGGATGGAGTTTATCAAAGACTATGAGTTTGATCTACTGTACCATCCTGGGAAGGCAAATGTTGTAGCATATGCTTTGAGTAGGAAATTATTGCATGTGTCTGCAATGATGGTTAAAGAGTTAGAATTAGTTGAACACTTCAGAGATCTAAACTTAGGAATGGAGTTGGTTGATGATAAAATTTGCTTGGGTATGATCACTATTAGTAGTGATTTTATGAAGGAGCTTAAAGATAAACAGGTTGAAGATCAATATCTTCAGGAGGTGAGTGATAGATGAGGGTAAGATTTATGAGTTTAGCCGAGGAACAGATGGGGTGTTGAGGTTTAGAGATAGAATATTTGTGTCAGAGGACTTAGAACTTAGGAAAATGATTTTAGAGGAAGCACATAAGAGTAAGCTCAGTTTTCATCCTGGATCCACTAAGATGTATCAGGATTTGAAGAAAATGTTTTGGTGGACAAGGATGAAGAAAGAGGTAGCAGAGTATGTTTTATCTTGCCTGGTATGTCAGAAGGCTAAGATTGAACATAAAAAACCGGCAGGTTTACTGCAATAGTTAGATATCCCAGAGTGGAAATGGGATAGCATAGCTATGGATTTTGTGGTTGGATTACCACGAACTCCTAAGAGATATGATGCGATTTGGGTTATCATTGATAGGTTGACGAAGTGTGCTCACTTCTTACCTATCGGTGAAAGTTATAGCTTGGAGAAGTTGACTCAAATTTATATCAAAGAAGTTGTTAGGTTGCATGGTGTGCCATCAAGCATTGTCTCAGACCAAGATCCTAGATTTACATCTAGATTTTGGAGACAGTTGCAAGGTTCTTTGGGGACAGAGTTGAGAATGAGTTCTGCTTATCATCCCCAAACCGATGGACAGTCAGAGAGAACGATTCAGTCATTGGAAGATCTTTTGAGAGCTTGTGTGTTGGAGCACACTGGAAGTTGAGATGAGTTCTTGCCATTGATTGAATTTACGTACAACAACAGTTTCCATAGTAGTATTGGAATGGCTCCATATGAAGCTTTGTATGGAAGGAAATGTAGGACTCCGCTATGTTGGTATGAAACTGGTGAAAACCAAGTTTTGGGTCCAGATGTGGTGCAACAGACTACGGAGCAAGTCAGGAAGATAATGGAAAAGATGAAGGAAGCTCAGGATAGACGGAGGAGCTATAGCAACAAAAGGAGGAGACCGTTAGAATTCCAGGAGGGTGATCGCGTGTTTTTGAGAGTTACTCCGAAAATCGGAATTGGCAGGGCTATCAAATATAGAAAACTTACTCCTAGATTCATCGGACCTTTCCAGATTCTTCGACGGATCGGTTCAGTTGCTTATCATATTGCTTTACCACCAAATCTTTCTAATCTTCACGACGTCTTTCATGTCTCTCAATTGAGAAAGTATTATCCTGATCCTTCACATGTTATCGAGTCTGAGTCTATACAACTGCGAGAGAATCTAGAGTAAGAGGCTCTACCTGTTAGGATCGCAGATAGATGGATTAAGGAGCTTTGCGGTAGACAGATTCCATTGGTTAAGGTTATATGGGATGAAACTACTGGAGATGCTACGTGGGAACGTGAAGCATATATGCAACAACAATATTCACATCTTTTCTAAGGTATGTAAAATTCCGAGGACGGAATTTTTTTCTAAGAGAGGTAGTAATGTAACAGCCTGATTTTTAATTACGCTGTTTAACCAGTTAAAATATAATTAATTATATTTTAATCTGAGAGTTAGAAAGTGATTTTTAATAAAATAAAATCATATTCATTGTCTCTCTTATGGCAGAAAGTTACGGTAAAAATTTGGGTTGAAAATTCAGACGGAGCCCGGTCTGCGTTTTTAACTGACAGTATAATTTTATACTGACAGTAAACCCTAATTTGACCCAAAAATGATTTTTTTTTTATATATTTTGTCCGTGATGAAGCTTACTTTCCAAATTTCTGATCAGAAATAAAAAATTATGTGTATTCGGACGAATTTTGGTGAAAGTTCACCAGTCGGTGTTTTCATTGATTAGAAAACCTAATTTTGACTCGTGAACGAACCAAAGTAAATTTTTATTACATTTCCAACCAGATAGGGTATTTTGAAATTTTTGTAAAAAAATTAAGAAATTAGACGATTCTCGGGCGTTTTGGTCGTTAATCGGGTAAACGACGGGGACGGGAACGGATGGAAATATCTATTAAAAATATCTAGATATTTATTAACCATGGTTACTATTAACTATAGTTAAGCTAACTTAACCTATGTTGAGTTAAGATCAACTATGGTTAATCCTAAGTCTATAAATAGGCAAATCACTCCCTTCGCTCCCTCATTCCTCTGCTTGTGCCAGCCACCCCCCCCACCCCCCACCCCCCACCCAACACATTTCTTCTCCTTCATTCTTGTTCTTCATTTCTCCAAGAACACCATATTGGAGTTTTGAAGAACTTCATCAATTCCTTTCATTTCTTCGAGCTTCAAGAGGTAAAACCTCTTCTCCTTAATCATCTAAGTCTTCTCCTTCATTTATTTTTTTTAAGATCAAGCCATGATCATCAAGTTTTCATAAATTTCCATTCCTAGATCTAGAACTTCAAATAATTCTAGAAAATTTTAGAAAAATCCTTTTAATGTGAAACCAATTTCTATAATCTTGTTATATCTTCTATTTTCATTATCCAAGAGCATGCAATCAAAAATATTTTCCTTCCCTATTTTCTCTAAGTGACCGAATCTCACCCAAAAGAGGGTTTTGATTTTGTTTTCATTTGTAAAATCTAATGCTTGATTTGAGCTCTCTAGTACCTATATGATCTAAATCCAAGAGCTTGAATCCAACTAAATTTCCTAGCCTATTTTTCTAATATGAGCCGAAACCCTAACCTTTGGTGTTAGAGGATTTTATTTCAAATCTTAACTTGAAACCATTTTATCTAAGTTAGTTACGACTTTAGTAGTTAGAATTCAAAGAATGAAGTTGACAAAATAACCCTAAACCTATTTTCTTAGTCTTGGCCGAACCTTGCCCTAAAGTGTCATAGATGGTTTTTGTTTGATTAATTATAGTTATGTTGTTTGATTCAAGGTGATACTATTAAGCTGTGATAGCAAGGAACGTCGAGTTCGGGATTTCGTTGCTAACTCAGGTGGGGGAAAGAACCAATCTACCATCGGAAACAGATAAGTAGTATTTAAAGTATAATAATTGTGTAGGGCGACCTAAACCCTATTAGTGGTCGAGTAATCGACAAGACCAAAATCACTTTGGAAGCTTTTTCGTGAAACCAATGATGGTTTGGGGATTGTAGGTTTATTGCCGTTAGGATAATCTTATGATATTTGAGGTTGATTGAATTTATTGATTATTGAATTATGTTGTGATAAATTGTTTATTATGATGTCTTGTGATACTTGAGTAATTGATTGATAATGTAGTATGTATGATCTGCCTGTGATGATAAACTGTTTAGTTGATGTTAGGGCATGATATGAGTGATTTAAGAGATGTATTTTGGTGAGTGAGTTATGATGAATTAGTGATGCTAGCCCTAGTGTATAGAAGAGATGAGATATTGAATGAGTATTGAGATTTGTGGTGGAAGGTTAAGGCAATAGGTTATAATAATGTGGGTTAGTAAGATTCAGGATTTTAGATGTGTTGAGGTTCATGGCCATGTGTGATGGAACACTCGAGGTCGGGATAGTCCTTGAGTCCCTGAGATATGGCACTATATGCACAACGGCATGAGTAGTTTGGAACTACTGGAATGGTGTATGGGCACCATGGCACTAAGTTACTTGCACCGAACCGATTGGACTACTGACTAATGACAGGAATATAGATGGCCAAGTTTGCATGAGAGTAAGAGTAGAGGAACCATATAGTGGTTTAAGGTTGAGTTAGAGTTTTGAGAGAGGTTGGTGTTAATGGTTATTATATTTATATACTATGTCCATTTTTCCACCTTTGATGATAGACATGTGTCTTATCCCCTATTTCTGTATTTGTATATGTTTTGCTTGCTTATACGAGAAGACTTTACGGAAGATCCGGGTGATGACTATGTGGAGGAACCAGTTGAGGACTTCACCGAGAATCTTAATGTGGAGGAGTTGGACGGGACTTCTTATGAGCCAGACGCAGGAGGACGAGCTGTAGACGGTAGCAATAGAGTTTAAGTAAATAGGGCCAGTGAGTCTAGAACTATGTGTTTATGTTTCTGCAAATAAGGGTTTGTATAACGATGTACCTTCTAGGGATCTTACTGAGAGAATGCCCTAGACAGTGTTTTGGTATTGTATTTAAGTGTATATTTATAATATGACTTTGTTACTAGCTTTCATTGTTGGTCAAATTTTAATTACTTCGCATTTTGATTTATAATCAATGTTAATAACACTAGGAATCTAAATAAATAACTAATGGCACAAGGGGCACAGCGGGGTGTCTCACCAGGTGTGGGAGAAGAATAGTGTACCCACTAGGCTAGGGGGTAGCGTAAGATGAGGGGTTCCCATAACCCCGTTTTATTGTTGTTGTTAATTGTTGCTAATGCTATGATATGTTTGATTATGAATATGCCTTAACTGCTGTCAATGCCATGATCTGCCTGGTTGTATGAGTTATTGTTATGTTGTTAGTTGGCTAATTGGTATGCCTTTTTGTTGTAGTGTTATGATGTTAAATGTTAAATAGTGTATGTTGATGAATAATGTTGTTGAATGCCATTGGTTTATTCATGATGATGTTATGAGATTGCTATTGGCTGTTGTTTTCGATGATGTTGGTTGGCTGATGTGGTTAATATGTTGGATATGTTAATAAGACCCTAAACGGATTTAATTAGGACTCATAGTTAACATAAGACTTAATGGGTTAATCCCCTAAAGTTTCGTAAGACATGAACTGTTAATGAGAAGTGAGGAATGATGCCATCTGGATTAGTCCAAGGACCCTAGGATCTGATTTGAGAGTGTTAGGGAGCCAAAACTCCAAGAACATAATTGAATCTGCCCAGAACAATACGACCCGCTCCAGGAGCACGGTCATGCTGAACAGGGAGCACACCTATGCTCCCAGTTGCATTCTGGAAGGCAGGCCACGCATTGAGCATGGCCGTCTAGGACAGTGAGCACGTTAGTGCTCCACTTAAGTGGCAGCACGACCGGGCTGTGTGAATATATGCCTTGACAGGTACTTTAGTTTTGATGAATGACAAAAGGGAAAGGTCCAGAAGGACTAAAGTGCGAAAAGCGGAAAGTTATAAAGCAAGCAAGCACGAGGGGCAAAATGGGCATTTCAGTATTTGTATTGTGTGTTTTAGAAAAAGTGTGTAAATGGTAAGTAGAGTTCTCAATTTAATATTGGTCTCACACACACAGTTTTAACATGTGCCAAATACTTTTAAACATGAGTTAAAATCTGACAATTAATCATACTTAATGAGCAATCAATTTCTTAATTGTCAAGTTTTTCAAATTCAATTTTATTCGTATCATAATCGATTATGGTAATCCAATAATCGATTATGAGTCGAGGTTAATTGGCTTTAATTGGTATTAATGACTAATGATGACATTAAAGCCTTTGGTTTTCAAATTTGAAATGATATAATCGATTATGACTTTGGTATAATCGATTAGGTCCTCTCTGACTTCGTTTGAGCTTATTTCAGAAACCTTGTAATCGATTATGTAATCGATTATAGCATTTTATATAAAAGTCAGTGGACTCGTAATCGATTAGTGTAATCGATTATGACTATTCTGTCAATGTGCGCTTCCTGAGTTTTTAATTAAATAATCGATTATGGTCTAATGATAATCGATTATGACTCGCCAAAAATGAACCTTAAGAGGCTTGACCTAATTTCATTGTGAACCATCACCTGTTTTCTATAAATAGGAGATATGCAGCCTTGCCTCAATATACAATGCACTGCTATCATTTTCTCTGTGCTAAAACTCTGTGAAAACTCTTTTTATACTCTATCTCTTGCACTTTCACATTGACCATATTATATTGAGTATTCTATACACCATATAGGTAGTACTGTAATTGTTCTTCAATTTGTTTATCAGCACTATTAAGAGTGCATATTGTTGGTAAGAGTCGTGTGACTCAAAACTTACTTTTATACACCTTGTTTTTCAAGAGAGGTGATATCTCTTGGGGTGTTCTTGGATGTGATTTCCAAGTGTTTACAAGGGAGGTGATATTCCTTATGGTTGACAAGAGAGGTGATATCTCTTGGGTTATTGTCTTGAGACTCTTTCACTGGGGGAGGTGATATCCCTGGTCTGTGAGGAGTGCTCTATATTGTAAAGGTTCTAGTTGATCCTGTTAAAAACTAGAGTTGATTGAAATCCCTTGGTCGTATTGCCTTGGGGACTGGACGTAGGCCACTTGGGTAGTTTGTGGCCGAACCAGGATATCTCGCTTGTGTTCATCTTCTCATCCCTTATCATTTTATTTCTGCTTTATCTTTTGCAAAATGCTTTTTATTGCACGCGTATTTAACAAAGTTGTTTTTCATAATATATTCAAAGGAAAAAGTTTTATATTTGCCAAAGTTTTTGAAAAACACAATTCACCCCCCTCTTATGTTTGGAGTCACTTGTCAACAAGTGGCATCAGAGCTTAACTCTTGGATATAAAGGGCGAAACCGCCTCAAGAGGTAACATGACTTCAAACCGTTTTTGTAACGAGGGAAACTCCGTAAACAAACCCCCATCTTTCAATGGTGAAGGGTATGGTTATTGGAAAGAAAGAATGCAAATTTTTTTGGAAGCTTCTGATATTGATATTTGGGATTCTGTGGAAAACGGTCCATTTGTCCCTAAGCATGAAGTTAATGGTGCTTTAGTGGATAAACCGAAAAATATTTGGACAGATGCGGAAAAGAAAAAGGTCCAATACAATTTGAAAGCTAGGAACATCATCACTTCAGCTTTAAGCTACGATGAGTTCTATAGGGTCTCAAATTGTAAGATCGCTAAAGAAATGTGGGACACCCTTCAATTGACCCATGAAGGTGAAAGCATACAAGATATGCAGAAACATTTTACCCATATTATAAATCATCTTAGGGCTCTTGGAAAATCTTTTAATAATGAGGATTTGATAAATAAAGTGCTTAGATGTTTGAGTAGAAATTGGCAACCCAAAGTAACTGCTATATCTGAATCTAGAGATTTATCATCTATGTCTTTGGCTACTTTGTTTGGCAAATTGCAGGAACACGAGATTGAATTATATCGGCTCATGGAAAGTGAGGAGAATAATAATAAAATAAAGAATGGCCATGCACTCAAAGCACGCATGATTGAAAATGATGAAGGGAGTGACTTTGATGATTGTGATAGCCTTGATGAAGACGAGGAGGAGCTGAGCCAAATGATCCGCAAATTCAAAAAGTTCTTAAGGCGAAAAGGCAAAGCAAAACAAGTCTCCAATCCTAAAAAGAAAGATGAGGAAGAAGAGACCTCTTTCATCCCAACATGCTACAAGTGCGGCAAAAGAGGTCACATAAAACCCGACTGTCCTAAAGGCCAAAGAAAGCATGAGAAATCGGATAAAAGGCCACAAAAGGATCGAAGAGAAAGGAGGGCCTATATCACTTGGGAAGACAATGATATGGATTCATCCGATGAGTCGGATAATGAAGAGGCAAAATTATGTCTCATGGCAAATCATGAGGAAAATGAGGTAAATGACCTTGAATTTGAAACTGAGTTATCATATGATGAATTACTTATTGCATGTGAGGAATTGAATGATGAAAGCATGCGTCTTAGAAAAATTATTTCCTCATCAAAGAAAACCATTTCTAGTCTTGAGCTAAAAATAGATTTATTAAACAAAGAAATGGAAGCACTTAAAGAAAAACTAGTTGTTTTAAACGAAACTTCATCATGCTTATCTTGTGAAAATAAAAAGAATGAAGTTTCTGAATGTGATGAATGCAGCGTTTTGAAAATCAAAATTGAAGACTTATATAACACGCTTGCGAAATTCACAATGGGAAGGGATAACCTAAATATTCTTTTGGGAAATCAAAAAGGAATGTATGACAAAGCTGGTTTGGGCTATCAACCGAAATTTCATGAAAAATCTTTTAAGAAGTTTTTTAGTCCAAGCAACAAGTTCCATAGTCCTTTTGTTAAATGCTTTCACTGTGGTAGAAAAGGTCACACAGCCTCTATTTGTAACATTAGGAAAAACAAAGGCATAATTGTTAAAAATGTATGGATTTCAAAGGGCCTATTGCCCAAGACTAATGTTCAAGGACCCAAAATGGTTTGGGTACCAAAAGCCAAAATATGATTCTATTTTGCAGGAGTGCTTGAAGACCAAGAACAAAAATTGGAATTTCAATACAGTCGTTCGAAAGCACAATTTTTCAATCCATAATCGATTATAGGATAGTAATAATCGATTATGAGAAGTCAGAAAGGCCAAAATCGATTAAAGGAATCGATTATGCGCAGAAAGAAGACAAATAGCAAAAGTCAGTACGGTAGTAATCGATTACGCTTGGACGAGGAGCAGAAAGGCAAAAGTCAGAATGCCTCTAATCGATTAGCATAATCGATTATGCAAGCAGGTATTCTTCCAGAAGAGTCAAAATCGATTACATAATCGATTATGCATGGTAAAACCTTTTACATGACTATCTCTTCGAAAATTCTTTGAAAAGCATCATTCATCATGATACATGCTTATAATGCTTCAAATTTTCCATTACATAAAATCAAGCTAAGCTTTAAAATTTATCATTGATATTTGTTGAAATTAAATGCTTTATTACCCATCTCTCCAATGCCTTAGAAAAATAAAATATTAATTTGAAAAATTATTTTTGAAAGGGGGAGAATTATTTGCATGCTTAAGGGAAATATGAATACAAAATCATATACTTTCT
Source organism: Echinosophora koreensis (assembly GCA_035048595.1). Taxonomy (NCBI): domain Eukaryota; kingdom Viridiplantae; phylum Streptophyta; class Magnoliopsida; order Fabales; family Fabaceae; genus Echinosophora; species Echinosophora koreensis. The sequence goes on from JAPCYP010000068.1 coordinate 1,060,972, forward strand.
AAAGGGGGAAAACTTTTCTTGAATCTTGGTACTTGCTTCCGCACACATGCTTGAATTACACTGATGCCTGCATATATTTTTATATATTTATTACTCTGAATATATGCCTTGCTTTATCAATATTTTTCCCGCTTTTTGATAATGCCAAAAGGGGGAGAGTTATCTGATCGAATGTATGATTCAGGGGGAGTGGATTTGAATGTATGCATAAAGTGAGGGATGCGCTTAGAACTCTGATAAATCTTATTTGTCTGCTCTATAGTCAGTTCAGGTAGATGGTAAGAAACTAGTCACTATTGCATGGTCTGAAACCTGCTCTGCATATGTGGATTGAGGTTTGGATTTAAGATCCCTTTCAGCCTTGAATGAGGCTGCCATGCTCAAATTGGCTTGGGAGATGCTACATTCCTCAAGCCAATGGGCAGGTTTTCTTAGAAGTAGGATTTTAAGGGAGTCTAAGCCAATTTCATATCATATTCATTCCTCTATTTGGTCTGGTATTAAGCCCTATATACCTGCAGCAACTCAACAGACTGGCTGGATCATTGGTGATGGGAAGCAAGTAAACTTTTGGACTGATTTTTGGATGGAAGAATCTGTTTCTGAAATGATAAACATACCTAGTACTTTAACTTTAAAAGCTAAGGTAGCAGACTTTATTATAAATGGTTCTTGGAATCTTCCAAGACTTCTTCATGACAAATTCCCTGAAGTAGTTAGGAGAGTGAATAATGTTGAAATTCCAATAATTTTGACTGACTATAAACCTGTTTGGAGGAAGTCTGAAACAGGGCTTTTAACTTTCAAAGAGGCTTATCTTTGGTTTAAACCTTCTTTGCATTGTTGTTCCTGGGGGAAATTAATATGGAAAAACAACATCCCTCCATCTAGGTCCTTCATTACTTGGAGGGCTATTCTTCAAAGACTACCATCGGATTTGGATTTAAAAGTTAGAGGAAGTCATCTTGCTTCCATGTGCAGTCTTTGTAGAAGAGCAGAGGAACATTCTGCACATTTATTTCTGCAATGTCCCTATTCTCTTGAAATTTGGAATTGGTTAAGCCATTCCTTGCCTCTGTATATAGATTGTTCCTCAGTTTTAAACCTGTTTTCAATCTGCCATAATAACTGGAGCAGTCAGGTGCATGACATGATTATTGCTGCAATTATACATGTTATTTGGATTGTGCGGTTTGCTAGAAACAAGTGCAGGTTTGAAGAAAAATGGATCAATCCGAGGCAAGCTTGCATCTTGGCAGCAACAGGCATCTCCATGGCAGGGAAGTCCTCATCTGGAACTTGTTATAACTCTATAACTGAATTTGGTATTTTAAAAACCTTTTCTGTTGATGCACATTTCAGCAAAGCACCAAAAGTCACAAATTATCTGGAGTAAGCCTTTGTGCAACTGGATGAAAGTTAACTCTGATAGAGCTACTCATGGGAACCCTGGGCCAGCGGCTAGTGGAGGAATCTTCAGTGGCATAAATTCTGCAGCATGTGGGAGTTTTGCTTTTGGCATTGGTGTTTCAAATTCATTACTTGCGGAGCTGATTGGAGCTATGCTGTCTGTTGAAGTTGCTGCAAAGAAGATGTGGAAGAACTTATGACTTGAAACAGATTCTCAATTGGTAGTAAAGGCTTTTAGTGATAAGGCAATTGTTCCATAGAAACTTCATAATAGGTGGAACAATTGTCTTTTGTTAGTTTCTATGAACATTAATGTAACACACATTTATAGAGAAGGAAATGTATGTGCCGATAGGTATGTATGTGCCGATAGGTTGGCAAACTATGGGATTGATCATCCAGGATTCGCTTGGTGGGACACCATTCCGGATTTCATTGGTGAAGAGTTCAGTCGCAACAGGCTAGGACTTCCCAATTATATATTTTCTTAGTTTTTGGTTTTCTCTTTCTTTTTTCGTTTTTCTTTTTTGTAGCATGGGTTTAGGCTCTATGTCCCCCCATGTCTCATTTTTTGTATTTTGTTTTTTATTCTATTAATAAAATTTTAGTATACTGCAAATGATAGATAGGATTGGTGGTGCCAACATAGTTGTGATGGCCAATTCCTATAGTGATGCTTGGCATACTACTTTGATAAAAAAAAAAAGACTTAATTAACATTGGTACCTGTACGATGCATAGGGTTTTCACTAGTTTTTAATACATTTCGTTTATATTTTTATTTTTAAATTCAAAATATTTGCACAATTAATTAAGTAATAATTTTATGTATGGGTTATATTTGAAGTAGGAAATATTGAAATAAATTTGTTTATATGTATTAAATTAAGAGCAAGATGTGTCAACTAAAACAATTAAAAAATATATAATTTAAGAGTAGTTTACTAACTTAAACTGTGAAGACTTCTTCATAGCCCTATGTTGGAACAGTGAGGGGTTACTCATGTTTTAGATCAAGAATGGATAAGTGTTGTTTGCAATAAATGCAAATGGGTCACCCAAATTTGTTATCAGCAATTAGGAAAAAAGCTTACACCATTGTCAGCTATATATCACACACACTACAAGAAAAATTGATATTACCGATTGGTCAAAAGTTGTCGAAAATAGCTCAAATTCGTCGCAAATAGGCATTTTTCGACGGATTTGTGACGACTCTGGTTCCGTTGTTAATATTGTCGTCGCAAATCCTCTCTGACCGGTTATTTAAAAGACCGTCGTAATTTCTGACAGCCAAAGCCGTCGCTAAAACACGGTGGTTCCATCGTAAAATATATATATTTTTTAATTAGTTAAATAGTTAAAATAATTTAATTTATAAATAATTAATTGATTAATTATATTTAAAATTAAATGTAGTTTTAATTAATTATTTTATATTTAATATAAAATTCATAATTAATTATAAATTTGATATATTTATTTCTTAATTAGAATTTAAATTACAATATGATAAATCAATAATAATTTTAAATGATAAATAAACTTCATAAGTAAATAAAGAAAATGTTTTTACAAGAGTACGTACATCATACAAAATGAAATCTAATCCTAACCTCGAAGGATGGGTTGCCCTCATCCCCGGTGTGACACCCTTCTACCCCGCACGTTAATATAAAACATTTACTTAAAAGAGGAATTATAAAAACATGCATTATTTGAATAAAATAAAAAATTGGATAACAAGGTTTCACATCTCAACATAAACAATGCGGAAATAACATAGTTTTAAAAAGATAAACATAAACAAAACAGATAAAGAAAACCCAACCCCGATGTCACATACAGTGCTGGTATAACCGAAATCCGGATACATCACGAAAACAAACTGAAAACTAAAACTAACTATGAAACTAGGAACCTAACTATGTCGTGGCTCCTCGGAGTCACTCCTCAACAGGTTGCTCGCTGTCCTCTGCATAAAGAGATACATGCAACAACAGAAACAGGAAAACAGGGAGTAAGAAATCATGTAAACACAACGGCATGGGAATAGGGAATAAGATGAATATACATCATATCAGGCATAGCAACAAACATCATACATCATCATTTACATATTATAAGTCAACAGTCAATAGATGCTATGCGATGAAACACTACTCCACTACTCCGTTATGCATGTGGATCCAACTATCGCAGGAAGTCAACTTTGGAGTTACAAATCCACATTGGCCATAAAACCACCAACGTCGGCAGTTCACCAAACCATGGGTGAACCCCTTGGATAGCCGACGTATCATAACTGGATATGCCACCTCGGGGGCACACGGTTCACCAAACCTTGGGTGAACCACCTGAGACTTTGGCTAGATCATCTTAACTTGGACGACCTCCCCTATATTGAACATCCCTCACTAATCAACTTTAACATATGAATGCATGAGCAAACGACACACAAGGCAACCACCTCCTTTGCTTGAGCCAATAAGCACCCAAGACTTATCACCATCATCAACAACATCAACGTCAACATCAATGTCAACACCTTAACCCATAGGGGTCAAGGCCCCATGGCCAAAAGCACCAAGGTTCAACTCATCAACGCCTCGACCAAATAGCATCGGGGGCACTTTGGCCAAAAAGCAGCAAAGTATAACAATGTGCGGTAACCCAACGGGTATCGACTTAACCAGCTTATTATTCTTTATTATCTTAATTAATCTATAATTAAGTTATCTATCTTTTCTTATTTGATTGGTGTCTTATCATGTTATTGGGAACAATTGGGGTGGAATAGCCCTTATCAACCTTTAATTCACGATTCTGACCAGTAGGGGGACCACAGGCGTGCTCACCCCAGCATGTTGACAAGTGACTCCAAACACAAGAGGGGGGTGAATTGTGTTTTTCAAAAACTTTGGCAAATATAAAACTTTTTCCTTTGAATATATTATGAAAAACAACTTTGTTAAATACGCGTGCAATAAAAAGCATTTTGCAAAAGATAAAGCAGAAATAAAAAGATAAGGGATGAGAAGATGAACACAAGCGAGATATCCTAGTTCGGCCACAAACTACCCAAGTGGCCTACGTCCAGTCCCCAAGGCAATACGACCAAGGGATTTCAATCAACTCTAGTTTTTAACAGGATCAACTAGAACCTTTACAATATAGAGCACTCCTCACAGACCAGAGATATCACCTCCCCCAGTGAAAGAGTCTCAAGACAATAACCTAAGAGATATCACCTCTCTTGTCAACCACAAGGAATATCACCTCCCTTGTAAACAATTGGAAATCACATCCAAGAACACCCCAAGAGATATCACCTCTCTTGAAAAACATGGTGTATAAAAGTAAGGTTTGAGTCACACGACTCTTACCAACAATATGCACTCTTAATAGTGCTGATAAACAAATTAAAGAACAATTGCAATACCACCTATATGGTGTATAGAATACTCAATATAATATGGTCAATGTGAAAGTGCAAGAGATAGAGTATAAAAAGAGTTTTCACAGAGTTTTAGCACAGAGAAAATGATAGCAGTGTATTGTATATTGAGGCAAGGCTGCCTATCTCCTATTTATAGAAAACAGGTGATGGTTCACAATGAAATTAGGTCAAGCCTCTTAAGGTTCATTTTTGGCGAGTCATAATCGATTATCATTAGACCATAATCGATTATTTAATTAAAAACTCAGGAAGCGCACATTGACAAAATAGTCATAATCGATTTCACTAATCGATTACGAGTCCACTGACTTTTATATAAAATGCTATAATCGATTACATAATCGATTACAGGGTTTCTGAAATAAGCTCAAACGAAGTCAGAGAGGACCTAATCGATTATACCAAAGTCATAATTGATTATATCATTTCAAATTTGAAAACCAACGGCTTTAATGTCATCATTAGTCATTAATACCAATTAAAGCCAATTAACCTCGACTCATAATCGATTATTGGATTACCATAATCGATTATGGTACGAGTAAAATTGAATTTGAAACACTTGACAATTAAGAAATTGATTGCTCATTAAGTATGATTAATTGTCAGATTTTAACTCATGTTTAAAAGTATTTGGCACATGATAAAGTGTGTGTGTGTGACCAATATTAAATTGAGAACTCTACTTACCATTTACACACTTTTTCTAAAACACACAATACAAATACTGAAATGCCCATTTTGCCCCTCGTGCTTGCTTGCTTTATAACTTTCCGCTTTTTGCACTTTAGTCCTTCTGGACCTTTCCCTTTTGTCATTCATCAAAACTAAAGTACTTGTCAAGGCATATATTCACATTCTCCCCATTTTTGATGATGACAAACATCTCATGGAGGGATTTGCTTTAAGAATACAAAATTTCTTATCCAACTATCTAATTGCTTAAGGAGGGACCTAGGCCAAGAATATACATGAAAACTGTATGCAGTCATGCCAAAAGTAATGGACTTTACCAGCTGGACCCTACCCATGGTAGACAATAGCCCCTTTCCAATTGGCTAGCCTCATTTTTATTTTATCAACCAAAGGTTGTAAGTGAATCTTTCTAGGCTTCCCTTTAAACAAAGGGACTCCTAGATAAATGACAGGGAGGCTGCCCACAGCAAAACCAAGAAAATTAGAAATTTCCAACACTCTGTCACATGACATTGCACCATGAAAAAACTTGCATTTTTCAGTGGTGAAAACCTAGCCAGAGCACTCACTATACCAAAGGAACATGTTCATCAAATTTCTAAGGTTTCTCTTAGTCCCTTTACAGAACACAAGGATGTCATCTGCATAGATCACATGTGAAGGAGTTCTAAAGCCCCTTGGACTAGACATAGGCTTAAGCATACCATTACTGACCAAAAGGGAGATTCCTCTGCTTAAAGCTTCCTCAGTCAAACAGAAGAGCAAAGGGGACAAAGGATCCCCTTGCCTAACACCCCTTCTACATTTAAAATAGCCAACAGTATGACCATTTATTAAGATAGACAGATTGGCAGAATGCAATATGGCTTCAATCCAATTACAGAATTTTTCATCAAAACCAAAGTTTTTAAGAACACGAATGAGAAAGCCCCAATCAATAGTATCAGAAGCTTTTTTAATGTCAAATTTCATAGCTAAGTTACCACCAAATCCTTTCTTATCCAACATATTAAACCCCTTAGAAGCAATACAAATACAATCAAGGATTTGCCTACCTCTAATGAAACTCCTCTGCTGTTCAGAAACTATTTTAGAGGCCACCAAGGCTGACCTATCAGCTAAGATCTTTGTAATAACCTTAAACTGAAAATTAGCTAATGCAATGGGCCTAAAATTTCCTATCCTATCAGCACCCTTAACCTTAGGAATTAAAACAATGAGATTGGAGTTTAGATTGGGATATATGTTCCCCTGTATAAAAAACTGCAAGCATGAATTATGCACATCTGAACCAACAATATCCTAAAAAGAATGATAGAAACTGCCCCCAAACCCATCGGGTCCAGGAGAGCTGTGACACCCTAACTTGGTATCACATGGTTACCCGTTGCGGAATTAAAATTTGTTTAAATGCTGGTCGCTTTCGAAAAATAAACCTTCTTTATAAATAGTATTACTGAAAATGGTACTTAAAAAAATCTCCTTTTTTTTTTATAAACGAAAGAAGAAGTGATGAACACTCAGAACATGAACTGAAACAATCACACATACATATATAACTGTCCCAGTTGGGACTCAAGTTTAGTACAAAATAGGGCCTTATTAACGGCCATTGAAAACAGAATTATAAAAGGTCTACAAATACCACTAAAGAGGGTAAGCAAAACACGGGAAAGGGGGGTTCTAGAACCACATCGCAAAAGATAGCTCTCCAAGCCAAAAGTCTAACGGCAAACACCCACCAACTCCAAACTGGCTACTGGCACTGGCTACAGATAGGATCTCCACAAACACTGCCACGAGACGAGAACTCTGGTGATGGATCTATGACCTCACTGCCCTCATCCAAGGAGTCAAAATCCTCGTCATAGTCTAAGACATAGTAATCCGGCTCGTCCTCCTCCATAACCTCCAAGAGCTCCTCTTCGGGGTCCTCTTCAGGGTCTTCTTCAGGGTCCTCCTCAAGTCCCACTGCAGGATCTCTCTCAGGTTCCTCCTCTAGGTCATCCTCTACCTGTGGAGCTAGATCAAAGTGCTCGTGTAGAAGCCCAGTCACCTGTACCGTGTGCAGATATAACCAAGTCGGAGGGAGCGCAACCGTCCTGGTCTCCACGGTCTGTGTTCTCCATATCGGGTTCCCGTTAGCATCAAAATCAGTGGTCGTAATAGGTCCTTGATATGTGGCAGATGTAGCCCCCTCATGGATCTGCCACGCCCCCGCACTCCCGGCGTTATCGAAGACCTCAGTCTTCGATGCGGACGGCACCAGCGAAATACTTGGATCCACCTAAGCACGTACGCGTGCGACGATACCAAAAGGAAAAGAAGTAACAGTAGAAACGCAAGAGTGAGATACCAATAAAAAGATATATCCCACAACAACCATCAGCATGATACATACAACATTGCAGCATAATAACATGTATTTAGCAAATGAGATGGAGCAGGTGTTATATCAGTGGGTCTCATGCCCGAACAAACATTTGTATAAAATTGATGCATGACACTTCAATAATCAGGCTCTAACTTAATCTCATGAGATAACAACACCGTTTCATTGTAGAAGTAATAAAGAGTTGGTCAAGCTCTGATGCCCACTGGCAAGTTGCCACCATAACCTCGTGCACCAAGGTCTTCGGATGCACAACGTCTTGAATGCCTCCAACTGGGCCAATTGGACTGACCCTCAGATACCACCTTGTATCCGGTTTACTTAAGCACGTCTGCTAAGGGGAAATGCATATGAATAAAAACTTTCCGTTATCAAGGTTTTTCTTTGTGTATACTCTTTTTTGCTGTCGAAGCTCAAAGCAAACGACTATTCACAATTCCCCATCACTTGAACTTAAAGAAACACAGGACACGCAGTCCGAGTGCTCAATCACAACGCCTTAGACCGAGGCCACAGTCAAGTGATGGAAACCAAATGGAGGGTTGCCTTTGCATGATCGTTTTGGTTGAATTCTTTAACATAAAAGTGGCGCAAAACACAATCAAGAACAAGATAAAATTGTAAACACATTAGTAACCAAAATAAAGTGAAGAAAATATGAAAATGGAAGAAGATAGAGATGAAGTAAGGCGCCACAAACTGGGTAGTTTGATAAGCCAATGAGGTTCGCCACAAGAATCTTGGATTCTTGATAAGAACAAGTTTTGGTTCATCCAAGAACCCAAGAGAACAATTCTCTCACAAATGGATTTCAATCCAAAATTCAACTTCCAAGTTATCTCATTCATGTTGTTGGGCGTAATACATATAGGCATGGTTGCCAAAAATCTGACTTCTCACTTTGCCTCCAAAGATTCCATAACCCCTCATAACTTAGCCTAATAAATTCACTTAACTCTAACACTAACTTAACTCAGCCAACAATTCAGCCCCCAATCATTATTGTCACACCCCACCTCCCTTTATGACTCTAACTCTATTATTATGTGGTGGTTACACTTACTTCTCAAATTAAAAGTGTAACTCCCACATAATTAACAAACCAAATAAAACACCTAGAACTTATAGGAGTCACTAATGGCATGCAAACCAAAAGATCCCTCCCTCTAAGCTTCTAAATTCGTGCAACATAGGTTATTAGTGGGCTTGATCCATTTGTAATTCATAACAAGCTTGGACCCACTTACATAACCTATTACAATTATTGGATTAAATAAAAACAACTAAGAATGGACCCTTCTTCATGAAATCGCTCCACACTTCATGGATCCTTTAGTTGAACAATGTAAGTTATTAATTTGGGCTCCACTCCACTTGACCTTGACCTTGGGCTTGCTTCTATCCAAATAGCCACCATGAAATTAGGAGCTTGTTGGGCTTTCTTGTATTCAACTCTTGTCATGGACCCAACATATCCTTGATTAGCTTCTTGATCCTTGGTCTTTATTGGGCTCTTCTCATCCTTGAGGAAAAGTTGACTTGCCCCCCCTTGGCTTACATCATACCCTCCTTCTTTGAAAGAATTCGACCTCGAATTAAAACAGTTTTTATCACCATTGAGCTTCACAATCACATTGCAATAGTGGGCTTCCCTTGGAATGAATTTCTGCAAAACATTTACAACTCCACTAGACAAAGAAAGACCATTAGAAGCATTAGCAATGAAATACAAATTGTTACAATAAAAAATGATTTGGGACTGTCTTGATACCATAGTCTTTTTTTCTTCACTTTTTCTTGCCAAACAACTTTCCTTTTTCTCAGTAATCTTCTCAATATTTTTCTCTTGATCACCTTTTTCTTCAATCTTGTTTTCACTTTCTTTTTCAATCTTCTCCTCATTCTCTTTTTCAATTTTTTTCTCAACCTCTTTTTCACTCTCATTTTCAATTTCTTTTTCACTCGCATTTTCTTTTCTCTCTTGCTTTTTCTTTTCTCTCATTTTTACTTGATCCTCACAAACTTGCTTTGGGGATAGAGGACAAAGGATAACTTTTCTGTTTTGATGTAAGAAAGAAAACTTATTTGAGAACCCATCATAGATGACCTTCTTGTCATGTTGCCAAGGCCTTCCCAACAAAATATGGCTTGCCTCCATAGGCACCACATCACAAAGTACAGAATCTTCATACTTCCCAATTGAGAATGGAACTTCAACTTGCTTATTCACAATTATTTCACCAACCTCCCTTAACCATTGAAGCCTATACGGTCTTGGATGTACTTTGATAACAAGTTTTAATTTTGAAACCAACCTAGAACTTACAACATTGGCACAACTGCCACCATCAATGATTAAAGAGCATACCTTCCCTTGAATTAGACATCGTGAATGAAAGATATTCTCCCTCTGGCTATCATCTTGCTCTTTGGGTTGGCCTCCCAAAAGTCTTCTTACCATGAACAAGTCTCCGTCCGGAATTTCTTCTCCTTTTTCACTCTCCCCTCCACTTGAAGCCTCAGATTGAGAGATCACTTCTCCATTCCTTGCCACCATGGTCCTCTTCGTTGGGCATTGGGATGCTATGTGTCCATGGCCTAAGCATTTGAAGCACTTCACATCACGGCTTCTAGGACTTGTTTCCAGTGACTTGTTCCCTTGAGATGTAGACACAACCTCCTTAGAAGATGAACTACCCTCCTTCTTGGAATCTTCCTTCCACTTTGAAGATGACAACTTAGGAGGAGAACGAAATTTGTATTTTCTCCTCTTGAGTTGTTGTTCCACTTTGATAGCTTGTTGGACAAAATCTTCTAGCTCCACATAATGTTGCAATTCCACTACATCTTGAATTTCTTGATTCAATCCACTTGCCATGGTAGCCTCCCTATTTTCTTGAGAATTTGACCTAAGTAAGGCCAACTCCATCTCCTTGAAGTACTCATCAACACTTTTGGATCCTTGGGTGAGCCTTTGTAATTTGTTATGAATGTCCCTTTGATAATGATTTGGGACAAATCTTCTTCTCATGATAAGCTTCATTTCTTCCCAACTATCAATGGGCTCCGCTCCAATTCTTCTCCTCTCTTTTTGTAGTTGATCCCACCACACAAGAGCATACTCCTTGAATTCTAGGGCTGCCACCTTCACCTTCTTTCCTTCATTGTAAGAGTTACAATCAAAAACCTGTTCAATTTTCAATTCCCACTCCAAGTAAGCCTCTGGACCATTCTTCCCAATAAAGGAAGGGACTTTGATTTTGACTCCTTCAAGTTTATCATCACGCCTCCTTCCTCTTCTACCTCCTCCTCTATGCCTTCCTCTTTCACTATCATAGCCACTTGACTCATCATGATTTAGATTGGCAAGTTGCCTATCATAATTGGCTTGCATTTGCTCCATTTGTCTTTGAAGTGCAAGGACTTGGTTGGACATCCTAGCATGAAGAGCTGCTGACCTTGGAGATAAAGGTGGACTATCTTCACGGTTGGCCATGATTGAGTAGAAGAGTATATGTATTTCCCTCACAACACTCTCTCACTTATACTCACAATGTTTCTTCTTTTTCACTCTTTTGGCTTTTTCCACACAAGATGTATTTTTCTCTCTTGCCTTTTTCCTCTCAAATGTTCACCTTGAGTTCTTAGAGGAATCAAACACAAACACACCAAAAATCCAAAATTTCAAGTAACAAAAACACAGAAACTTATCAAAACAAAGAAACAAAAAGGAAAGGCTAGAAAGAAAGGATTGAAACAAAGAAACAAAGGAAGAAGGGAAATATTTTCAGGAACACAACTTGCTCAAATAGAACTTGACTTCTCTTTTGCTCAATTCCTTTTTGGCACGAATTTTTTTTTTATATCACGGTCGTGATGGGTATCATGCCCTGGCCGTGATCCTCTCTGGATCAAAATTTTTTTTGTGTCACGGGCGTGATGGTTGTCACGGCCTGCCCGTGATCGCTTCTGGAAAACACAAATAAAATTTCACGCTTGAAAGCCCTTTTGTTTTTGAGCAAAACACAATTTTTTCCTTTGAAAATTTCCCTTCACAAACAGAAACAAAGGTAGTAATTTTTTTTTTTTTTTTGGTTTTGGTTTTGAAAGAAAAGAAAGAAAACTAGAAAGATAGAAGAAGAACACAACACAAATTCAACCAAAGCCTAAGCTTTGATACCACTTGATGGCAACCAAATGGAGGGTTGCCTTTGCATGATCGTTTTGGTTGAATTCTTTAACATAAAAGTGGCGCAAAACACAATCAAGAACAAGATAAAATTGTAAACACTTTAGTAACCAAAATAAAGTGAAGAAAATATGAAAATGGAAGAAGATAGAGATGAAGTAAGGCGCCACAAACTGGGTAGTTTGATAAGCCAATGAGGTTCGCCACAAGAATCTTGGATTCTTGATAAGAACAAGTTTTGGTTCATCCAAGAACCCAAGAGAACAATTCTCTCACAAATGGATTTCAATCCAAAATTCAACTTCCAAGTTATCTCATTCATGTTGTTGGGTGTAATACATATAGGCATGGTTGCCAAAAATCTGACTTCTCACTTTGCCTCCAAAGATTCCATAACCCCTCATAACTTAGCCTAATAAATTCACTTAACTCTAACACTAACTTAACTCAGCCAACAATTCAGCCCCCAATCATTATTGTCACACCCCACCTCCCTTTATGACTCTAACTCTATTATTATGTGGTGGTTACACTTACTTCTCAAATTAAAAGTGTAACTCCCACATAATTAACAAACCAAATAAAACACCTAGAACTTATAGGAGTCACTAATGGCATGCAAACCAAAAGATCCCTCCCTCTAAGCTTCTAAATTCGTGCAACATAGGTTATTAGTGGGCTTGATCCATTTGTAATTCATAACAAGCTTGGACCCACTTACATAACCTATTACAATTATTGGATTAAATAAAAACAACTAAGAATGGACCCTTCTTCATGAAATCGCCCCACACTTCATGGATCCTTTAGTTGAACAATGTAAGTTATTAATTTGGGCTCCACTCCACTTGACCTTGACCTTGGGCTTGCTTCTATCCAAATAGCCACCATGAAATTAGGAGCTTGTTGGGCATTCTTGTATTCAACTCTTGTCATGGACCCAACATATCCTTGATTAGCTTCTTGATCTTTGGTCTTTATTGGGCTCTTCTCATCCTTGAGGAAAAGTTGACTTGCCCCCCCTTGGCTTACATCATCAAGGTTTGTGGTCGTAGAAATCACTTATGATTTTATCCATGTTTTATTCTAACATGATAAGGACACCTAGTTCACAGCAACGAAATCAGAACACACCGTTCTCGATTCCGAGATTTGGACGCTCAACCCATAACATCATGAATAGGACCCCCTGGTCCATAGTACTTGACACGGATCCTAGATCACGTGCATATAACTGAATACTAGAGGCGACGTCTCGCAACTAGATTCTCTTTCACATGTACTTACTTTTCGCTCTGTGAAAATCAAATCCAAAACAAAACCTCGGTCACTTATCCAAGTAACCGGAATGTTTCTAAATCATTTAGGAGAAAATCATTTTCCTTTGCAAACTCTTTTATAAAACATTTAAGAAATTCGTTTACTCTTTGAAATCCTTGATGGAATAAAGTCAAGTATTTTCAAGGGGTTTTCCCTTCATAAAACACATAGTTCGAAAAGGTTTTCTCTTGTACAAAACGTTTGATCATAAAAAGGTAGTTTCTATTGACTTGAAATCACTTTAACATTTTTCTAAAAACAAAGATCTTATTCTTCTGAAGTAAGCACTTTAAACAAGGAACTGTTATAAATGAACCCAAAACTTTCAAAGTTCTGTTCAAGGCTTATTAAGGCTTTTAATCCTTATAGTCATTGGGCACAGACTTAAGTCCGGCTTCTCAAACTTCAATCAACAGTAATATATTCTCAACAAAAATATCATAGACAATGACAGTCCATCACATATATGCACAATACTTTAAAGCAAGTAAGATTCAACTTCAAGTAATAATCACAATAGTTCAAGTAAACAAGTCATTCAACGATCGGTTCAATATCATAACAATATTCAAATCATTCAAGTAAACACATACACACATGCATATAGTCATTGAATATCTATAGGCAATCCCCTCTTACCTTCAGTGAAAGTTAGGGGATTGGATGTTTGGAAAGGTAAATCACGAACGTTCTCGCTTTCTTGGCGATAGAGGTCTAGGGTTACAAATACAAGATCATAAGTTAAAAATCAACTAAGAACACTAAACCACAAGGTATTAGTTCGGCCAAGACAATAAAGTAGGGTTAAGGATTCCCGAAAATTATGCAACTTATGGATTTATGATCCTCAAGTGCTAGGAGTTCATAAACAATGATCATTTAACAAAGTTGAATCAAAATCCCACTAAGTCATAGACTTAGGGTATTCGGCCAAAGCTAGTAAAATAGGCTAGCATTCACTAAACTTTCCAATCTCTTAGGTCTAGCATTCATATGTATTAAGGAGCTCAAAACCATGATCATTTTGGAAGAATGAAAACCAAACATCTTAGGCTCGCAACCCTTAAGGTTCGGCCTTGATGGGATTCCTAAGCTAGGAATCTTTAAATCATCCAATATTTTGGGCATAGCATCCTTCTATATTAAGGAGCTTTAGTCCATAATCATTTTGGAAAAATAACAATAACACATCCTAGGTCCAAAAACCCTAGTTTCAGCCATCATAGGAAATCAAGTTAGAAAGATTTAAACTTTCCAATCTCTTAGACTTAGCATCCAAATATCTTATGGAGCTCATGTCCATGATCATCTTGGAAAATGAAAAGGAGTTACATTCTAGGTTTTACAACATCAACTAAACAAGTTAGAAGTCTTTAAACTTTCCAATCACTTAGACTTAGCATCCTTCTATACTAAGGAGCCTTAGTCCATGATCATTTTGGAGAAATGAAAATAACATATCCTAGGTTCGCAACCATCATAGGATGAATAGACTATACAATCTTTAAACTTTCCAGTCACTTAGACTTAGCATCCTTCTATATTAAGGAGCCTTAGTCCATGATCATTTTGGAGAAATGAAAACCAAACCTCCCTAGGCCACTAAGGTGTAGTTTCGGCCATCATAGGAAGAATAGGTTAGAAATATTTGTTTGATAACAACTCTTAGGTTTAGAGTCACAAGGTATTAAGAGTTCTAAATCCATGATCATACTTGGAAAGTTGAAACATAGTACCCTAGGCCTAATTATTCATATTTTAGGCCATCATAGGAACAAGCTATCAAACCTTCCAAGATTTATAGGTTTAAGATCAAGGGATAGTTAGAAACTCAAACGCATGATCATTTTCTAAAAAGTTGAAACAAAACCCACCTAGACCATATTACATGGTTTCGGCCTCCTTAGAAAGAAAGGGTTAGGGAGCTTTGTTTTACACAACCATCTAGTATGTGAAAATACAAGTAAATACAAGACTAAAGAAAGTGGTTTCAACTCAAAAGGAGTTTTCTACCATTTTTAAGAGATTTTTGAAGTTTAAAGCTTAATAAGAACACATAAAGCAAATAATGAAATAAAATGACAAACTTGTACAGAAATTTATATGAGAGCATTACCCTTAATAAGAGGAAGATCTTTAATGAAGAACACAAGTGTAAAAGACAAATAAAAATGCAAGCTTTAAGTAGTTGAAAAATGAAGAAGAAGATGAAGTATAAGAGTGATGAAGTGATGAAGAAGAAAAAGTGGGGAAGTGTAAATGAAAGAGGTATATATAGGGGGAAAGGGGAGAGGTCACAGCCTTGAGGGAGAAGAGAGGGGTTTGGAGTGGCTTGTGGAGTAAGTTTAGGAGTTAAGGCTTGATGGGATAGAAAGAGGAGAGAGAAATAGCTTTTAGATTAGATTAGTATTATAATTTGAAAAAGTATAATGATTATACTTTTGGAGTGTGTAAGAGCCTCTTCCATCATGTCACCTCAAGTCACTTCATCCCTCTTTGTGCTCCATTTCATACCCGGTTGCATTTCCGATCGTAAATTTCCGACGTTTTCGCCCGAATAAAATATTTTATTTTATTTTTGAACGAAAATTTTCAAAACAACCAAAGTTGAAGGAAACATGATAAAAAACACTAACCGTCTCGTTCACGGGTCAAAATTAGGTTTTCTGCTCAGTAAATGGATACCGGCAGTGAAAACGCAAAGCGGCTTCCTTCTGAATTTTCAACCGAAAATTTCACCGTGACTTCATATGATATAACAACACAAGAAAATGATTTTAGTTTAATTAAAATCATCCTCTGAGTTTAATATAAAATAAAGGTGAATTCTCTGGTGCCAAGTTAAAATTTTGGGTAAATTTTACCCTGCTGATGTGGCCCAATAATACCATGCCAACTCAATTAATGAGGTCCAGCTATGATCCACATTGGTCTGGGTTTCATTTTTATGTTAAGCCTCCTCCAACTCTCTTTTTATCACTTTGGCCCCTACAGGGACCTGATAGCAAACATAAAAACTTAATTCACGTTTAGTAAACCTAAACCTCATTCAAAATCAGATTAGAATCCCTCTTTCTTCCCCCATCCATCGTTCCCACCCAACGTTCCCACTCAACCTTCCAACTGCATCTCGCCATCATCGTGTTCCAACCGCAGCTTGCCATCATCGTTCTGCCATTGAAGAGAACTCCGTCGTATCGTAATCACCATTGGGGACTAAGCATTTCGTTTCGCCTCACCTCTAAAGCAGCCGCCATCATCGAGCCCTACCATGCACTGCTGGTGATACACACGATTTCCAGATTTCTGCAGGTCCGTGTTAATCATTGAAGCTGGTGCGGCGGACAGCTTTGTGTGTAGCCTGTTAATGTTACTTTGTCACAATTTCAGGTATCCATCACCGATTCTAGCTCAATTCCATGCATTTGTTGATTACTGTTGAACTGTGTTTGTGGGAGATGTTTGAACGCCTATGTGGAAATCGAGATTTGTTGTAGGTGTAGCTAATGTTTGAACCCTTTCTAAAATGCTGGTGCTTTTCGTCAGTGTTTTGGTGTTGTTTTCATCTGGGCAATTGTTAATTGAGGCAATGTTGGGTTTCAATCTTGTTCAGGGGCTTTGGGATTGGTTTCTTGGTTTTGGACAGGGGTAAGGTGTAAACTTAATACTGTTCTTTCTTTAGATTAGTGTTTCTTTTTCTTTGAATGTTTTTCACTTTTCCTCGAAGAGGGGATGAAACCAGTTAGACTCCTGAGGAAATTAGCATCGCTTGGGCCTAGGTTGGCATTTTTTAGCTTGTTGGTAGCTTGAAATTTAGTCTGTTACAACTTTAAGAGGGTTTTATCATGCTCTTGCCCCCTCTCTCTTAAAGACAAGACATGAAGACATCAAGAATAGGAAATGAATACATGTATCACAGACAAATTTCAATGTAATTTCTAGCTAATCTCCAAGCATTCTAGAATGCTTAGTTTTATGAATTGTGTTTGTTAGCTTATATTGTGTATGGATTAATTAAAAAAACCAAAGTTGTATACTTACTTCATAAATAAAGTGAACAGGTTCAATGATTATATTTACATTAGAATTCAACAATTGAAACAACTTTGCTAATCAAATCAAATGTAACACCACATGCTTCTGGGTATTGCAAAATTTTCTAGTGCTCTTGGATCAGTCAAGTTCATGTTATGTTGATCACCTTCACTTGTTCCGAGCTAAGTGGTTCATCAAATCACTGGTCATTGGTTCATGAATCATGTAAAGGCTTCATTAGTTGTTTTGTTATTCCTCTGCTCATTTGTTTTTGATAAAATAAGGAATTCGTTAAGGTAAAGACCCTCTGCCCATTTTAATTGTTGAATTATTTAAGATAAAGAGCCTCTGCCCATTCTTATAGACTCCAAACTTATAGACTCCCATTCTCCCTAATATTCTGGGTATTGCAAAATGAACTTCAATTAATCACAAATAGTAACAATCAGTTCAGTATCAATCAAGGAATACATAATGAAGGAAATATTAGTGTGTTTCACAAAACTCTCATTTCATTAATATATAACTGTATTACAAGGTCTACCATTACACAAGACTGAAGGATATCACCTACACTTCCCAACTCAATACATGAAAATAGATATAGGAAAAAAACACCATAAACAGCCCAAGATACAACCATGGTCACACATCATTCTCGAATTGTTCCAAAAATCCTTTTACAGAAGTGTTGTCCTTTTCAATTCCAAATCCTGGGTGGTCTTCAGCTGTCCATTTTGGTTCAAGTGTATCAGACAAACTAGGTATGACAGGAAGTGGCCCATCAGAGAGAGCTCTGCAAACACCCAATTCAGGTTCTAAGAGGTCAGATTGATCACTTATGCTTTTGCTGATTGAAAGATTAGGTTGGTCTTCTTTCTCAACATTTGAAATATTGACCATGCCAATTTCTTGATGCAATGCAGCAAACTGGAAAATTTTGCCATAAACTCCTCCTCCAAGGCTAGGGCTTTTCTTAAGCTTTGGATCACCATGAACAGAGTTAACCACCTGTCACAACCACAAATTGGGTCCACTATCATACAACCAACTTTTAAGATCCAAGGCTGCAAATATTGAACCTCATCTGATTCTTTTTGTATCCAGTGCTGATTCTCATAATCAAAATCTAGTTTGTGTGGGGGAAGGTAGTTTTGAGTGAACATCAATTGATGCATATCGAAAACAAGCAACCAATTTCCCAAATCTGTAAGACAAACATGAGAATGGTGAATTAATGAATCCCACAACAAAAATGCTATCAGCACATATATCAGGTACAAATAATGTGGATGCTATAACAAGACAAGCAAGTTTATATAGTTTTCATAATGAGACTCAAATCTGTATGTCCTCCAAAAGGAGGTTATAAGAACCCTTCTCTTGCATAATCAGGATGAAAATAATTTTAAAAAGTTTTTGATTTTTCGAATCCAGTCATTTGTATCCCATATCATGAAGTTCATTGTAAATAATTTGGATATCAAGACCACAAACATGACAGTTTTGTTAGAGAAGGGCAACATCCAAAAAAATTGGACCGGATGCTAGTTTAATTCAATCACTAAAATAGGGAAGACTATAATCACCCATAAAAACGAAGACAATCTCTGTGTAAACAATGTTCAGAAATCGATAAACCATAGGAAGTTGATGACCAAGGAAAACAAACACGAATGGCATATGAGTAATGTTTACAAAAACAAACCTGCTACAAAGCATCCAGGAGCTTCTGCTTCGATACAATATGCGAATAAGAATGATTGGCAGATCTATTTCCATCTGCTCAGTCGCACGTATACAGAGGAGCGCGTCTCCTTCGACCAACAATGGTGGAATAGGGACAAGCTGAGAATAGGGAACGAGCTACAGTGGCGACGATTTCGAGCTCTGTCGTAGGAAGGGGTTCGAAGATGAATGAGGGATCCCTAATCTGATTTTGATTTTAGGTTTTGGTTTTTGATTTTGCAAGGAAGGGGCTAAAAGTGATTTTTAATGTAATCAGCTTAAAGTGGGGCAAAAGTGAAAAGAAGAATGTGGGAGGGGGCTTAACATAAAAATGAAACCCAGACCAATGTGGATCATAGCTGGACCTCATTAATTGAGTTGGCATGGTGTTATTGGGCCACATCAGCAGGGTAAAATTTACCCAAAATTTTAACTTGGCACCAGAGAATTCACCTAAAATAAACACATTTAAATATGTTTATACTGCTATATAAAGCATAGGAAAAACAGGGTGTTACAAGAGCTGCTACCATCCATGGCAAAAACTGCTGACTTTACTTCCTCTAAGGTAGGGACATTTGTCAACATAACATTATCCGAGTGATCAACCAGGAAAGGTATAACTTGGTTAACAAGACCATTATCAAAACAAGCATTATTAGAGGCATACAAATCTTTATAAAAGTTCAAAACATGGCACTCAATTTCAGCATTAGAACATAAAGTTGAATCAACAGTTTTCATGATAGAAATTTGCTTAGAAACTTGCCTAATCCTTGCAAATTTAAAGAAAAAGGCAGTGTTCCTATCTCCCTCAACAAACCAACTAACCCTAGCTTTTTCTTTCCAAAAAGATTCTTCATAAGCTAAAGCTTGATGAAGGTTTATTTGGGCCTCTAATTCCCTGGATTTAAGAATATCAGTTAAACCAACACTAGAAATATCATGTTGAATGGAATCTAAAGCATTCCTAGCCTTTTAACACATTCTGTTTTACATTTCCAAACACATCTCTATTACAGGATCAAAATGCATGCTTGAGAGATTTCAGTTTTTGTATAAGGACAAATATAGCACAGCCACTTATAGATTTTGACCAGATATCAGAAACCAACCTTTTGAAATCCAAATGAGAACTCCACATACTCATATATTTAAAAGGAGCAGAGTAATGAAAGGAAACTTTCTTAGATATTAACAAAAGAGGGAAATGACCAGAGCAACTTCTAGTTAAAGTGATACAAGACACTTTATCCTAGCAAAGAAACCAGTCATCATTGCATAAAGACCTATCTAGCCTCATCTCAGTATAGTTACCTAAACTTCTATTGTTAGACCAAGTGAAATGAGAACCAGAAGTTTGAATATGCGTCAAACAACAACAATCAGACCATGCTTTGAATTCATCACATGAAATTTTTAAGGGAAGCCTTCCTCCCCTTTTTTCATGTGAGCCAAGAACAACATTAAAATCCCCTATATAACACCAGGGACCAGATAATTGCTGCTGCAAAGAGGCCGATTCCAGCCACAAGTCTCTCCTCAAAACATGAGTTGTGCAAGCATAAATAGCAGATATGTATAACAAAGTTTGATCATGCAAAACAGAAATGGTTAAATGTTGCACAAAAGATGATAAAACTGTTGGACAAATGTTGAGTCCCTATATAAAATGATAGATGGTTAAATTTAGAAAAAAATATTATTTGACATAAAAAAAATTGATAAAAGATGAATATGAGAGAAAACACTCACTATTTAAAATAATAATAAATAAATAAAACTTAGTGAGAAAATTTATTGTTTATCATAATAATTAAATAAAAATAGATAAATTTGAGAGACAAAATTTAGTTCTTTAAATGATAATAACAAAATAATGAAATATGAAATTGTAGTAGAAAATTCATGTTTTATAACAAAATATTAAGATATTAAACTGATAAACCTCAATTAAAAAAATATATTCTTTTAAATACTATTATAATTAAATGATGATTTTGAAAAAAACAATGTTTCAAACAAAAATAAAATAGTAAAAGATGAAACCTAGCAGAGAATTTCATTATTTGAAATGATTTTTATTCTAATATTATGACAAGAGATGAAACTAAGTACAAAATTTCTATATTTAAAAAATAAAAATAAAAATAAAATTTAACAACAAACTTATTGTTTGAAATAATAAATAAAATAAAGAATCTAGTTAAGTAAATATCACATCTTATTTTGATTGTCAAATTTATTTTGAGTTACTTAATTTATTTTATTATTTATTATTTTATTTTATATTTTAATTGATGTTTTTCTTAAATTATTTTGATATTTATTAAATAATATTATTTAATTTTGAGTTACTTAACTTATATCACATATTATTTATTTATATTTTGAGTTACTTAATTTATTTTATTATTTATTATTTATATTTTACATAGTCACCTTTTTACTTTAGGACCCAATTTAATATTTTATATAAATTCAGGGACCCAATTAGAAACTTTTTAGTTCCTGAACCCAATTGAAAATTTTATATAAGTTCAGGTACCCAATTAGAATTTTTTTTAGTTCAAGATCCTAATTAAAAATTATCAAATAATTGAGGGACCAACTCAATAGTTTCATTTAATCTAAGGGTTTAAGCTTACAATTTTTATTGAAGATTGAGAATAATTAAGATTAACATCAATGCGAAGAGAAAAATAAAATATATTTAATAAAGAAGTATTTTAATTATCTTGAAGGAAATATATTTGATATCAAAAAAATCTTGAAGCAAATATATTTATTAACTAAAAGATTGTTTTATTAAAATTATAGATATGTTACCAACATGGTGTGGCACAGTGGGTAGATAACTGGGCCCTTTAAGCATGTGGTCAGGGGTTCGATTCTTGACCCATGCGTATGGAAGAGTATCTGTTGGGAGAGATCAACCCCTTAAATGGATCTCAGTAGCTCGAGGGATTAGTCTCTGACTCTCAGGCTCCCAGCCGGAGGATAACCAGGTTCACCCAAGAAAATTATAGATATGTTGCAGGTAAAATTAATTAATTAAAATGTTATATGCAAATATAATGCAATATAAAATTAAATAAAGATGTTTTAAAATTTAAAATTTAATAATAATTTCTTTTATTGTTATTTTTTATGAATTAATGCTGACTTCCATAAATAATAAAATTAAATATATTTTTATATACAGACGGGTAATAATATCATAAACGAGGGCTCAATCTTTTGCCGCTTTTGCTACTTTATTGCTGAATAATTTGATAAAGAATAAAAATAATAATAGTATAATACCAATAAAACGAACCAAGAATCTTTCAATAGTAATATGATAATCTAAATAAATCAAAGATATAAAAATAATTAACAAATATAAAATATTACAAGAACTTATAAAGATTTATTGAAGAAGCGTTTATATATAAAAAGTATCGCAAAGACTTATAAAGATGTTTTATTGATAAAGACATTTTATATTTAGTAAGTATTGTATTTTTTAATTTTATTTTTCAAAATATCATATTATTTGTAAGACGTTTTTATGGTGTGGCCTTTGGACATGAATGGAAAAAGAACAACGTGTTGTGCAGAAGAGCCATTCGACGGGATCAAACTCAATTTTTTATTTTTCATTTTGAATTGGTGGGTATTTTGTGAATCTGCTTGTGCCAACTTGTTGTGTTGGGTATGTGAGTATGAAACTTGCTGTTTTGAACAATTTATTGAAGTATTAATTGTGTTAATAAAACAGTTCCGTTCATCGTAAGTGCAAGAGACTCATATAGTAGTTGGAACTGTGTTATGCGGACACAGAAATGGGACAACATACACAACATCATACACTATTGTAGCCCTACTCTTTTTATTGTTATTTTTATTTTTTTACAAATTTTGACTTTTTTAAAAGAATAAAAATTTATTTCTAAAAAAAAAACTCATTAACCAGATAATGAACTGAATTAACCAGATATTTATACGTGATTAACCAGATATTTATACCTACTTAACCAAAAAAACCCATTAACCAGATAATGAACTGAATTAACCAGATATTTGTACCTGATTAACCAGATATTTGCACATACTTAACCAAAAATTTTATTTCTCAAAAAAACCCATTAACCAGATACTGAACTGAATTAACCAGCTATTTGTATGTGATTAACCAGATATTTGCACATACTTAACCAAAAAACCCATTAACCAGATAATGAACTGAATTAACCAGATATTTATACCTGATTAACCAGATATTTGTACATACTTAACCAAAAAATTTGTTTCTCAAAAAAAACCCATTAACCAGATAATGAGCGGAATTAACCAGATATTTGTACGTGATTAACCAGATATTTGCACATACTTAACTAAGAATTTTATTTCTCAAAAAAACTAATTTTTTTTTTTAAAAAAAAAGGACTTGCTATAGTGTCGCACAATGCAGCATCGTATGTTGTCATCGGATGTTGTCCCAAAAGTGTGTCAAAAAATCATTTTTGATAGTAGTTGTGATGTATAAACCGTCTGAAACTGTAATTTTGACAACTACTAGCAACATGTACGGCGTGGGACATAAAGATGGCAATTTGGACCCTATCCAATGGGTACCCTAAAAAAATACCCACAATAAGTAGGGTAAATACCCCATTTTATTGGTATGGAATCGAGTTTGGATAATTACCCGCAAATAAGAAAGGGTATGAGTGCGGGTATGGGTACTTTAATACCCACCTTCGCCGCACCCGCAAATATATTTATATATTTATATATTTATATTAGTATATATATTATAACTACATATCAATTTTTAAGAATAAAATTAGGTAAAAGTTCTAAACCTATGACTCATTAGCGTTTTTCCTTTTCTAGGCTTATACGTTTATGAATTTATTGTTTTAGATTTTTTTATTTAGTTTAATACTTTGGTTTGCAATTTCATGAGTAGATTTGAAAGATCTTTGGATGATTTTTTAACTGAGGTATAATGTTCATTATGTTATTTATTGTTTTTTTCTTTTAGTTAAAGTGTGGGTAACATGTGTGGGTGTGAGTACTTAGGTACTCAGAGAGTACGAGTAAGAGTACTAAAGTAGCTACCCACGAGGGTATAGGTCCGGGTTCTGGTATTTTTTTCAAACGTGGATATGGGACGGGTACTATAGTACCATACCCAAACCCTACCCATTGTCATCCTTAGTGGGACATTGAATGGTGGCTCGCTTTTTCTTTCACAAGATATGACTATGGGCCCATTTGGATCACCTTAAAAAAAACTTAAGAAGTAAGCAAGAAATTATTGATAGAAGTAGAAGTTACATTGTGTTTGGATTCAATTATCGAAAAATACTTTCATATCACAAGGCATTTGGATGTGTTCCTGCCAAAATCCATATTTGCCGGAATCTAGCTGCAACGGGGTGTGACCTATATTTCTAAGAATGAATACCAAGGGTATTTTAGAATATAGCTTGACTGAATGATATCCTGCTCCTACATATCCCAAGTGGGAATCAAAGCTAACGTAGTTCTCTATAAAATATTAGGTAGTCTCCCTCATTGAGGAGGCTTTGTATTTATAGTGTTATTCGTAATTGAATAATCACCTAGATAAGTGCTCTATCTTTATAATAGATAAGTATAGTTATTTGATAAGATTGTTTATGCAGAGATCTCGGATGATGATATTTAATCATCTTCTATCCTATCTTAAATATGTTATAAGTAAGAATCGGTCAATACTGGTCCTATATCAGTATATTATCTGTTAATGGATAAGTGAAGCTCGGTCAATACTCGTCTTTTATTCCCGGGCAATACACTAGTCCCCCAAGCTCTGAGTCTAAATAAGGTGAAATAGATTTTATTAAGCTATTTGACCAGGCTTCACATGACTCAACAATTTATGCCTTACTAGTACTTAATCGTACCGAATTTGCTTGTTTACTCAAGTTTATTTCGCGTGTGCAAACTTTAGGGATGTTGGTTCTTGAAGACATAATCTTCTGAGATGCTCGTTCGGGTCTTTTTGGAGACTTACCTAATTTCCCTATGTCAATGCTTTGGAAAAGCTTGACATTCCCATGCTCATCTAATGGTTGTCACCGTGCTGAACTCGTTTACTTGAGTTTTTTATACGTGTATTTCTATGCTCCTCTAATATTCATCCAGATGTATTCGTGGTTTATTACTTAAACCTTTCCATGCTTATCCGGAGCTAATGCAAGGCTTGCTAGCCTTCTAATGCTCTGTTTCATAAGACACAGTCTTCCTATGCTTGGCCTTCTAATGCTCATCTAGAGCTTTTTCAAAACTTGTTTGACTTAAACCTTTTCATGCTCGTCCGGAACTCATCCAAGTTCTTCGTTGTTTGTTTAAGATATAGCCTTCTAATGTTCCCTTAGAACATTCTGAAACACGCCCCTATTATTCTTTTGATTATCGTCTCATAAGTTCGGCGAAACCTTGCTCATATTGTGAGTTTTTGGTAGACTTGTCTTGTCGTTATTGTCTCCCAATATTTGAATCAACTTATGATAATGTTGGTCATACCTAGCTTTTTGTGAGCTTTCGATAGACTCGACCATTCCTTACCTTAATGCTCGGTCTAAGCTCATGGTGAGCTCGTCTAATACTCGTTTAAAGCATCAGGAATTTTGGAGAATTAGGCTTATCTCATGATAAGCTCGTCTAATGCTCGTTTAGAGCACTAATACTACACTTGGATAATTTAAACTTAATTTCACGATAAACTTGTCCAATGCTCGTCTAGAGTACCAAGGCATATCTCCAGCTCGTCCAATGCTCGTTCAGAGCACGAATGCTTATCTCCAACACTTGGAGAATTAGGCTTACCTCATGATAAGCTCATCCAATGCTCGTTCAGAGCACGAATGCTTTACTTATGATAAGCTCGTCCAATGCTCGTTTAGAGCTCTTGAAGATCTTATCTTACCAATGTTCATTTAGAAATCTTGATAACTTTCTTCTCACTAATACTCATTCCGAGCTCTTAGTGGTTTTCTCTTTCAATACTCATTCCAAAATCTAGGAGAATTTGATCCTCCAATGCTCATTCCGAGCTCCTAGAGAGTTTGTCAAATAATTTCTTCTTGCTAATGGTCTTTTTGAGCATGTTTGCTTTTTTAATGCTCGTCGTTCCGAGCTCTTGGAGAGTTCATATTACCAACATTCGTATAGAACTCTTGGCAACTATTTCCTAGTTTGAGCTGAATTACTTGACGCTTTTTAGGAGTTTAAAGTGAACTTTACTTCTCCAAACACTTACATTTAAAATTGTTTCTAGGAACTGAGTTTAGATCGAGATGAAACCGAGCTATTCTCCATCGAGTTTGTACTGAATTCATCAAATACATTCTGCTATGAAGAATTACATCCCTGATGAGTTTGTATCAAGCCTATCAATCAAATTTGTTTAGCCTATATCACTCATGTTTTGATAATGCTTTTTTTTATCAACTCCGCGATTATTCTTGGAGAGTTTGTTAGCTTGTTTTAAGCTTTTGGAGAGTTTCTCTCTACTATTGACCATCATTCTGGATTCTTATTAGTAATTTTCTCACCAACGACCATCATTCTGGACTCTTGGTGGAATTGGCCTCCCAATGCTCGTCATTCCTAGCTCTTGGAGAGTTTCTCTTTACTAATAATCGTCATTCCGGACACTCAGTAATTATTTTCTCGCTAATGACCATCATTCTGGACTCTTAGTGGTTTTTCAAACCAATGACCATCATTCTGGACTCTTGGTGGAATTAGCCTCTCAATGGTGGTCATTCCAAGCTCTTAGAGAGTTCTTCTAATGACCATCATTCCGGACTCTTAGCAATTATTTTCTCACTAATTACCTACATTATGGACTCTTAGTGGTTTGTTCTCACCAATGACCATCATTCTGGACTCTTGGTGGAATTGGCCTCCTAATGCTCGTCATTCCGAGCTCTTGAAGAGTTTTTTTTTTTTTTACTAATAATCGTCATTCTGGACTCTTAGTAATTATTTTCTCAATAACGACCATCATTCTGGGCTCTTAGTGGTTTTTATTTATCACCAATGACCATCATTTAGGACTCTTGGTAGAAAGTACCTCCCAATGCTCGTCATTCCGAGCTCTTGAAGAGTTTCTTTATATTAATCATCGTCATTCCGGACTCTTAGTAATTATTTTCTCACTAATGACCATCATTCTAGACTCTTAGTGGTTTTTTTTATCACCAATGACCATCATGTAGGACTCTTGGTGGAAAGTACCTCCCAATACTCGTAATTCCGAGCTCTTAGAGAGTTAATGGTCGTCATTTCGGACTCTTAGTAATTATTTTCTCACTAATGACCATCATTCTGGACCCTTAGTGGCTATTTCTCATCAATGACCATCATTCTGGACTCTTAGTGGAATTGACCTCCCAATGCTCATCATTCCGCACTCTTGGAGAGTTTCCTTTTACTAATGACCGTCATTCCGAACTCTTTGATGTGAGCATGGACACACAAGGCCAAGGACCAAGCATTCAAGACTTGCATGGACCCATGACAAGGGCAAGGCTTAGAAGAGTTCAAGACACACTCAAGAAGGTGGTGGTCAATCACTTGACTCATAGGCAACCTTATGAAGAGGGCTTCATCTTGAACCTCTTATGCACTAAGCCATTGACCACCTAGTTAAGGATAGGGCCTAGGACCTTTGTATAGAGTAGAGTTCTTGTAATAAAGGTAGGGATTAGGACCCCTGTATAGAGTAGACTTTTTGTAATAAAAGTGCTTATTTAAAAAGCACTTAGGAATAGTTTAGAAATTGGGCCTATTGGGCCATAAGCATAGAAGTAGGAAGCATTGGGCCAAAATCAAAACCCACACTTGGGTTTAGAGGAGGAGGCGCTATTTTGGCTCTTAGATGGATGATGAGCACTTTACTCATCTATAAATAGGCTTCATGTAATTCATTTCACAAGTTTGAATACAATTGAGATTTCTCACACTTGAGATTTCTAAAGAGAGTTGAGAGTTCTCCTCTTCTTAGTTCATGAGTTGAACCATTGATTCTTATCTTGAATTTCCATATTCAAGTGGTGAATCCTCCTTTGGCTTATCAAATTGAATCTTCTTCTCCAAGAAGAATGCATTGGTGACACCATTCCCCTCCTCTTCTTCCGATTCCATTTTCTACTTTGTTCTTTAATTCTTG
The DNA here is from genome assembly GCA_035048595.1 of Echinosophora koreensis. Taxonomy (NCBI): domain Eukaryota; kingdom Viridiplantae; phylum Streptophyta; class Magnoliopsida; order Fabales; family Fabaceae; genus Echinosophora; species Echinosophora koreensis. The sequence continues at coordinate 1,089,416 of JAPCYP010000068.1, forward strand.
CACTTTAATTCTTGCAATTTACTTCTTGCAATTTACTTTCTAATCATATATCAATTGTTTTTCTCTTCTACTCCTTTTTGTTTCTCTTGATTCTTCACTTGAAGAACAAGTTTTATATCAATTGTGCTTGAATTGTGTTTGATCTCAAATTCTAAAGCAATTAGATCAAAGAAGATCCTAAAATTCTTAGTGATCAATCCTTGATCACATCACTCTTAGTAATTATTTTCTCACTAATGACCATCATTCTGTACTCTTAGTGGTTTCTTTTATCACCATAACCATCATTCAGGACTCTTGGTGGAAAGTACCTCCCAATGCTCGTAATTCCGAGCTCTTAGAGAGTTTCTCTTTACTAATGACCGTCATTTCAGACTCTTAGTAATTATTTTCTCACTAATGACCATCATTCTGGACTCTTAGTGGTTATTTCTCATCAATGACCATCATTCTAGACTCTTGGGGGAATTGACCTCCCAATGCTCATCATTCCGAGCTCTTGGAGAGTTTCCCTTTACTAATGACCGTCATTCCGAACTCTTTGATGTGAGCATGGACACACAAGGCCAAGGACCAAGCATTGAAGACTTGCATGGACCCATGACAAGGGCAAGGCTTAGAAGAGTACAAGACACACTCAAGAAGGTGGGGGTCAATCACTTGACTTATAGGCAACCTTATGAAGAGGGCTTCATCTTGAACCTTTTGTGCATTGAGCCATTGACCACCTAGTTAGGGATAGGGCCTAGGACCTTTGTATAGAGTAGAGTTCTTGTAATAAAGGTAGGGTTAAAGTAATGTTTTGGTCCCTATACGTGACACTGATTTTCAATTTAGTCCCTATACGTAAAAAGTTATCAATTTGGTCCCTATATGTGACACTAGTTTTCAATTTGGTCCCTATACGTAAAAAGTTATCAATTTGGTCCCTATACGTGACACTGGTTTTCAATTTGGTCCTCACCGCTAATTGGTCCCGATATAAGAGGACCAAATTACAAATTATTCTCACATGTAGGGACCAATTCAACAAAAAAAATTTGAAATCGGTCCCTACATGTGACAATTATTTTCAATTTGATCCCTACATGTGATAATAATTTGCAATTTGGTCACTCTTATATAGGGACCAATTAGCGGTGAGGACCAAATTGAAAACCAGTGTCACGTATAGGGACCAAATTGATAATTAGTGTCACGTATAGGGACCAAATTGAAAATCAGTGTCACGTATAGGGACTAAATTAATAACTTTTTACGTATAGGGACCAAATTGGAAATCAGTATCACGTATAGGGACCAAATTGATAACTTTTTACGTATAGGGACCAAATTGAAAATCAGTGTCACGTATAGGGACCAAAACATTACTTTAACCTAAAGGTAGGGATTAGGACCCCTATATAGAGTAGATTTTTTGTAATAAAAGTGCTTATTCAAAAAACACTTAGGAATAGTTTAGAAATTGGGCCTATTGGGCCATAAGCATAGGAGTAGGAAGCATTGGGCCAAAATCAAAGCCCACACTTGGGTTTAGAGGAGGAGGCGCTATTTTGGCTCTTAGATGGAGGATGAGCACTTTGCTCATCTATAAATAGGCTTCATGTAATTCATTTCACAAGTTTGAATACAATTGAGATTTCTCACACTTGAGATTTCTAAAGAGAGTTGAGAGTTCTCCTCTTCTTAGTTCATGAGTTGAACCATTGATTCTTATCTTGAATTTCTATATTCAAGTGGCGAATCCTCCTTTGGCTTATCAAATTCAATCTTCTTCTCCAAGAAGAAAGCATTTGTGACACCATTCCCCTCATCTTCTTCCGATTCCATTTTCTACTTTGTTCTTTAATTCTTGCACTTTAATTCTTGCAATTTACTGCTTGCAATTTACTTTCTAATCATATATCAATTGTTTTTCTCTTCTACTCCTTTTTGTTTCTCTTGATTCTTCACTTGAAGAACAAGTTTCATATCAATTGTTCTTGAATTGTGTTTGATCTCAAATTTTAAAGCAATTAGATCAAAGAAGATCCTAAAATGCTTAGTGATCAATCCTTGATCACATCACTCTTAGTAATTATTTTCTCACTAATGACCATCATTCTGGACTCTTAGTGGTTTGTTATCACCAATGACCATCATTCCGGACTGTTGGTGGAATTGACATCCCATTTGGTGCAATCATGTATAAACCTGACTTCTGAAGTTGTCAAGATGAGGTTGATCAAGTTGAGTAGCTCATGAGCATGTCAAGCATATCTTGATTTTTCCAAAAGTAGTAGTAAATAAATTAATTTAAATATCAAAAATAACTTAATTACACCAATATTGTTCAAATTTGTTCATGATTAAAGGATCTTTTTGTAAATTCAAAAATTAAGTGTAATTGCTGTGAAATTGTAATTAGTAAAAGTCAAGTGGCTGCAATTTATATATAAAAAAAAAACTGGTGTAAAAAGAAAAAGTGGGCAAAAACCGTAAATATACAAAGTTTTAGGGCAAAAGTGGAAATTCTGGAAAATTCTAGCAAAGGTAAAAGACTTGCCACCATTTCACATATTTGTATTTGTGTTGATCCTTCACAATTTGGTGTAGCACAATTCACATTGATCATTACTTGTTCACATGCACTTTTATTAAATTTGAATTGAACTTTGATGAACTCTTTCAACTTGTCTTCTTCACATCAATTTGAATGTACAATTCTTCTTGAACCTTTTCTTGCTTGTCTTATAAACTCCATTAGTTTTGTATTAGTTGTTTTCCACATTCTTGACCTCTTTGAATTGATTGCCTATTGGTTGATTTGTCACTTGTTTAATGGAGACTAATTGTTGAGATCTTATTTCAACTTGTAAATCCCTTAAGGAGGAAACTCTTGAGTGGAAAGAGACAAGAGAGAAAATCATCTTGTAAAAGTCTACATTGAGTGATATACACGAGTGGCAATCTTTGAGTGAATGGTGGGTGAGTGATGAGGTCCTTGAACTATTCAATTTTCACTTGTAAATCTTTTCATTCACTTGTTCTTTAAGTGTATTTGTTCACTGTAACACCCCGACTTTTACTGTTCTTTAATATCGGTAAATATATACATATATTTGTTTATATTTTACCTGAGACCTAGAAAATGATTTTGAATAAAACAAAATCATATTTATAATCTACTTTATCGTAGAAAGTTACGGTGAAATTTTAGGTTTAAAATTCAGACGAAACCTGGTCTGCGTTTTAACTGACAGTAAGATTTTACTGATCAGAAAACCTAGTTTTGACCCGAGAACGAAACGGTTTAGGTTTATATTATTTTTCCAATGATATTGGTTATTTTGAAAATTTTCAAAATAAATAAGTTATTATACTTTATTCGAGCGCATCATCAACAAACGGGTGATCGACGGAGTCGAGAACGGACGTGCAGAGACAAAACTGGACTCCGGATGATGGGACATCTTGTCACCTAGGGTGGTGAGTCACATGGGTGACTCACCTAGCATTTATGAAGCCTAATGATGACACCAAAATATCATGATATTTATTCTAGTGAAAAGACCAAAATACCCTTGGACTTTAAGTAAAATTCCAAGAGTGTCCCTAAGTGAATTTTGACCAAAATACCATCTAAAACTATTCAATTTCGTGAAGCCCTCCATTAAATCAAACTCATTCCATTTTGATTTCATTTCATCATTTTCCTGTCAAAAACCGAAATCGAGTGAATGACGGAGCTGAGTACGAGATTTCTGGGAACCGCTAATGGATGGGATCAATGAGTCATGGATGACTCATGAGATGTGGCCCAAAATCAGCCGCACCACCCAAACACTCTCATCCACATCATTTCTAAGGCCCTAAGGCTGCCACCCTTCTCCATTTGTAGCCAAGTATCCATTTTCATTTCAACCACAAACTTATATGGCTACATGGTTCATTTCCAACCACACATCATCTTTTAATTTCATTTAATACAAGGATTATTTTATTCATTCTCTTCTTCTCCTTTGTTTTTTTTGCCAGCCATCTTCCTCCTCCCAAAATCATTTTCTTTTCATCATTTATCAAGAACACCAAGAACACTAAGACAAACTCTCCTTACTCACCCGAAACTGCCTCGCAGTTCTGACCTTTTTATGTTCTGAAACTCGAAAAACTTTCTACACAAAAGTTGTTCCTCTTTCTCTCTTCTTTCCAACGACCTAAATATCATGAAAAACGGATGAGTATTTTGAAAGATATGCCCAAATTACCAAAACAGCTCGAAATCCACAGCACCACACTAGAACAGTGGAAAGAAGGCCCTTTTATTCCATGATCCGATCTGAATCAAACCAAACCTTCAACATCAAAGTTGTTCCTATTCTTCTTACCTTTCCAACCAGCCGAATTTCGTAATTTTTAGATGAGTGGATTATGAGATACACTCATAACACCACCATATCCTCAAAGCTGTCAAATCCTCAACTAAGCTTGTTTTGATCACTTTCTTCATTTCTTCAATCAACAAGAGGTAAACCCTCATCTATCATGATCATGTTTTCTTCTCCTTCAATCATTTAAGTTGTTTAAGTCATGAATCATGATTTTCCATCTTCATGAAGCTTTCTTCAAAAATCTCTAGAAACTTGTAGAAAAATCTATTTGAGTTGAAACCAATTTCTATGATCTTCATATGACTTCTATTTTCATCATCCAAGAGGTTGAAAAATTTAGAGATCCCTAGCTATTTCTTCTTGACTTGACCGAACCAATGCTCAAATGGGTTTAGGTGATTTCCTTCATTCTTTAACTTGTTTTTATGTTGGTTGTTCATGGCTAGGTTTTGGTGGACAAAACTGTGGCCTACCTTGCTTGGTTTAGCTTGTGTTTGTTTGATCTTCAAGTGGTCTACAAGAGGTATGGGGGAGATTACCACTATCCTACCTTAATGTAGATATGTATGTGGTTTATATTGTTTTTGTGTGGTCTTGATGTGAGCCTCTAAGAGGACTTGGTATAATAATTTTGTGGTGTATGTTGTGTGATGAAAATTTATGTATGATATGCTTATTTGATGCATAATGGTTAAAATGAAATTGTTAGTATGCTTACTTGATCATTGAGAGAAAGTATGTGAAATATGCTAAATAATCATGCCATGATTTAGTGCTTGAATACATGAACATGTATGATGTTTTGTGATTGAGTGATGAAGAGAAAATCTTCTTGTTTGTTGGAACTTGGTTTCGGCCAAGGATGAGAAATATGGCAAGACAACTTTGTTCTCCAAAACCATATGATTCCATGATGGTTTATGGACTATAAAAGAATAATTAAATCAAGAAGAAAATGATTTCTTCCAAAACTATTTTCATAAGATTTAAAATGGTCTTTCGTAGTTTGAATAATCCCAAGAATGATTTTGAATTGAATTGGTTAATTATATTGAAAGTTATGGACTTTTAAAGAAATAAGGACTAATATGCAATTACTGAGAATTTCAGGGACTGTTCTGAAAACTATATTTTTAAGTATTGTGGTTTTAGTCCTTAATGCTATAAGACTATAGAAATTGGTTTGAAGTTATTTGGATTTATACATAAAAAGATATAAGCTTTTTAGTAAACAAGGACCTATTTGTAAATATTGAAAATATTGGAAAGAAACGTCATTTATGGAATTTTCATGGTAACTGGAAAATATTTTATGAGATGAAACTATAGAAGTTGGTTTGGTGTGATTTGGAGTTATAAATAAAAAGTTATAAGGTTTTAAGTGAATAAGGACCTTTTTGTAATTAATGAAAGTTTAGGGACTAAACTGTAATTTTCGAAAATAAATGTAATTGGACAGTTAGAAACTGTTTTCATGCTTGTAAAACTGTTCTAAAACTCCAAAATGAGTTTTGGACTATTAGAGTGTAAAATCGTTGAAAAAGGATTTACGCGACTTATAAACTTAACGACGTTCGGTAACATTTTTTAGGAATTTTGTATCAATGGAGAGAAAACTGTAAAGTCAGTGTTTCAACAACTTAATATGAGTATTTTAACCTAGGAAATTAATACATTTGAGGTGAAGAACCATATTTTCAAAAGTATGGCTTTTGGGCCTAAATTCAGTAAAAAGCGGCGGAACCGTCGTTAAGCGTTTTTAAAGATTTTTCAAGAGAAAGGTTTTGAGAAATTGATACTTGTGTGTCTTGGATGGAAATGGTTTTTAAAGAATGATTTGATTTCATTTAAAGATTTTGGTTTTAAGATCAAAAGGGTTTTAGTCTTCAAAGACAAGTATTTACGGTAAAGAACAAAAACCTAAGTCATGAACGACTTAGTGAAAACACGAACATAATAATTTATGACGTAGGGTGGATCAAGACCTTAAGTCATAAAGTATGGATAATTCATTATCTATATTCCATAAAATGTAATGGACTCAGAATGATTTGTTTTCTTGGAAGCCAAAGAAAAAGGCTCAGTTAGAAAAGTGCAGAGAAATAAATAATTGGACTTGTGTTCCAATCTCATAATGCGTTAGGACTTTTAATGAAGTGTTTTAAGAAAACTGTGCACAAAGATGAAAGGTTACTTGAGAACTTTAGCTTGATGATTAAGTACCGGTGATTCAGACTTAAGGACATCTAGCATCTGTTACAGTACGTTGAAAGAATTCTGAAGGAATCACGATGTCATCCGTTGGATGGACGAGAAGAATGCATTTCCGGCAAAGTTTGCCTAAACACATAGTGAAACTATGTTCTGTAAGGCCGTTGTGCCTAGGAGATGGAGCTAACACTTTAATTCGGGTGCGAATTCCGTAGTGACGATCTATTGATGCTCGGGGGTGTCGGGGTATGAAATACTCATATAGGCCCAGTTGGTTGCTCCTCTGTGGCATGGTGATCTTGCAATACACCGACATACTCGACTAGATACTATGTGTTTTCTGGTAGTGAAAGATGTTCCCGAAAAAGCCTATGTGCACCATGATGACTGTTGACGCATTTTATTACCCAAGGCTGGTGGACTCCGGAACAATCCTCCGAACCACTCTCTCCGACTGTTCGTAAAACCATGGTATAGGAATTCAGAGGTCATTCCTCGAGTCTTGGATGTTTCTATCTAGGAAAACGTTGTGCTGTGGTCATGTTTCTGTGAAACATTATTGTTTTGTTATGAGTGTAGATATGATTGATAATTGTTAATTGTACGTACCTGAGAGTCGTACCACTGCATGTCTGCCTTATGTGTAAGATAAATGGAAATCTCACCTCCTTCTTTTTATATTGCCTATGTCGGCTGGCTATGTGCCTTCTGTACTCTTTTGAGAAGGTTGAGACGTCAAAATGATCCTTGGCAGACGCATCGTAGATATTGAGGTTCGAGCATGCGGACGATATGTTGGAGTTTCTAATGGACGTCTTCCAGACTGTTGATGGGTTCGTAGACCATGTTTTTCCTCTTGGAAGAGGAAAGGGCTTAGTTCAAGAGTTACTTTTGTAGTGACTCTAGTAGTGTCTTTTGTGACGACGTCGGTAGTGGACTCAAATAGAGTTTCCACTAGATCTCATCAGTTTGGTTTGTCCTTCTCACGATGTATGAGAAAGGATTGTCTTTTCTATTTTAGATTGGCCAGCTGGGTATGTTTGGGAGTTAATGTAACTATCTATGGAGCTGCGACTCCAAGTATTTTATATTTTAGGAGCTGCGTCTCCACATCTTTATACGGGATTTGTGTATGGTTATGATTTTTGGGTTATGTGTCGGGTTGGGCATTATGTAATTAATTTGCGAACTTATGACCCTAAGTGTGATAATGGAATGTTTTATTATCCATTCATTTAAAACAAAGTAGTTATATTTATGACTTGCGAAAAGAAAAAAAAATTACCCCATTCTTTTATAGCCAATTTTAATTAACCTACTTTTCGGCCTTAAAATGTCACTTGCGATGTAGCGCCCGAGGAGGGTGTTACATTCACTGTTGGATTGTACTTAATTCTTTTGATTTTTGGTGGTGTAATTGTTCTAATTGGTGTAATCTTCATTTGATTTTTGTAATTTTCAATTTGCTGGAATTTGTATTGTAATTTCTCAAATTGTAAGTGCACCATGGCTTCACAACATGAAGAAGACATTGAAGATTCTCCTCCATCATCACCAAGAACAAGGAACTTGAATAGGAAGTTGGATAGAATGACAAGGCACAGAGAGAGAGTGTTTGAAAGATTAGAAATACTTGAGGACAAAGAAGGATCAAGGCATGCAAACTCAAATAGAGGCTCCTCAAATTCCAAAGACAATGAAGATAGGCCAAGAAGGTTTGATAGATGGAGACTTAGACATGAGCATGGAGGAAGAAGGAATAAGAAGGATGACAAGTTGCATAATGTGAAGGTGAAGATCCCTAACTTCCATGGGAAGAGTGATCCCGATGCCTACTTAGAATGGGAGACCAAGTTGGAACACATATTTTCTTGCTACAACTATAGTGAAGAAAAGAAAGTAAAAGTAGCAAGTCTAGAATTTCATGATTATGCCTTAATTTAGTGGGATCAATTGTGCAAAGAAAGAAAAAGGTATGATGAGGAACCAATTAGTACTTGGAGAGAAATGAAGAGGGTTTTGAGAAAAAGATATGTGCCTTCAAGCTACACTAGAGACCTACACCATAGGCTTCAAAGGTTGAGACAAGGAAGTATGAGTGTAGAAGAATATTACAAAGAGTTGAAGGTCATATTGATTAGAGCAAACATAGAGGAAGATAGAGAAGCAACTATGTCTAGGTTCTTGGGAGGACTCAACCAAGAAATCCAAGATGTGGTAGAGCTTTACAACTATGTTGAGTTGGAGGACTTGGTGCACCATACAATCAAGGTTGAAGCTCAAGTCATGAGAAAGAAGTCCTTCAAGAAACCCTTCTTCAACAACAACAACTTATCTTGGAAGGATCGTTCCAAGAAGGAGGGTGACTCATCAAAACAACTTGAAGTTGTTGGTAAAAGTGGATCAAAGGCCACATTTCCTTACTCTAAACCTTCCACTTCTACCCCTTATTCAAATAGATCTAGAGATATTAAATGCTTTAAATGTTTGGGTAAGGGACATATAGCATCTCAATGTCCCAATAAAAGAACAATGATCTCTAGAACTAATGAAGAAATAGAGGTCACAAGTGCCTCTTCAAGTGAGTCTTCTAGTGAGAGTGGGGAAGATAAAGTTCTCCCACATTAAGGAGACTTATTAATGGTGAGGAGACTATTAGGAGTCAAGGTTAAAGAAGAGGATGAGAGCTAAAGGGAGAATATTTTTCATACTAGGTGCATGGTGCATGGAAAGTTGTGTGCATTAACCATAGACGGAGGATCTTGCACCAATGTAGCTAGTCAAAGATTGGTGACCAAACTTGTCTCAAAACCAATCCACACCCTACGCCATACAAGTTACAATGGCTAAGTAAAAAGGGTGAAATCTTGGTGAACCAACAAGTATTGTTGAGTTTTGCCATTGGCTCTTATCATGATGAAGTGATGTGTGATGTGGTGCCAATGGAGGCGGGGCATGTGTTGTTAGGAAAGCCATGGAAATTTGATAGGAAAGTGATACATGATGGCTTTTCCAATAGATTGACTTTCATGCACCACAACAAAAAAAAATACTTTTATACCCCTCTCTCCTAAAGAAATTTGTGAGCATCAAAAGAAAATGAGAGAGAAAAGGGAGCTTGACATGCACGGCCGTGCTTATGCAGCGTGGCCAATTCAAATTTGAACTGGGAGCACGAGCGTACTCCCTGTTAAGCACGACCGTGCTTACTGGAGCGCGGCCAATACTGTCTGGGCAGATTGGGTTATGGCTCTTAGCCACAAACTCCCTAAAACACTCATAATCAATCCTAGGGTCCTTGACAAAACCATTTGGCATATATCTCACCTCTCAATACTAAATTCATGTCTTGTGAAACAATTTGTGGAATTAAGCCATTAATTTCAAGTATTATTAACAAGCCCTATTTTAACCAATTAGAGTCTTATTAATGTTAACAACGTTAAACTCCTCATATATTCATCTATGGCATAAGTCACTCATACAATCAAACTGTATTCATAACATAACATCATCAACCAAGAAGTTTACTCATGGCATACATATTAACAATTAAGCAATCATTCAAGGCATAAGCAATTATTAGCATTCATGAGCAAACATATCAAATATCGCTAAGCATACATAGATTCATAGCAGATAACAAGTAATCAGTTAACAATTAACAGGGTAATAGGAACCCTTCATCTTACGCTACCTCATTGTCTACATGTTCATAATATCCTTCTCTCCATACCTGTTATGAAGATCTATCCCCTTTGACAAGCATAATCAAACTGTCGTCATTCCCTCGAGCGGCTCGATGAGTTTCCAAAGCCTTGGTCAACATAAAAGGGTAACCAATTAATTCCCAATCACAAATAAAAGGAATTAAAGAGAGGGATAAACCGTTACCTTTCTAATGGCACTAGCACGTGACTTTCTCTCCCAACTAGAGAAAGAACACCAAGAACTTGGTTGGGTTCAACGGAAGGGAAAAGGGAAAGGTTTCTGTCACAATAGAATTGCCTAAAGTGCCAAAATAGGGTTTACACTTGTAACCCTCTCACACTGACTTGTTTATATAGACTTAAACCTGAGCACGACCGTACTCCCTATTGAGCACGGTCGTGCTTAACTTGAGCACGGGGGACGGAAAGAGCATCACAAGTCTGCAATTTCGGCACGACCGTGCTTGCGGCCCAGATAGCCACCAAGCACGCAACTTAGCACGGGCGTGCTGATACATGAGCACAGTCATGCTCATGCATCAGGATGGGATTTTCAACTTAAAATCCCACTTAGCCCCTTCTAACACTTCTAAGGCAAAACATAAAGCATGCATAAACACTTATAACAAAATAGGGGTGTTACAATTCCACCCCCCCCCCTCCTATAAAAATTTTGTCCCTGAAATTTCTACTCACCTCTATTGAAAAGGTGCAGCTATGCTTCCATCATCTTGCTCTCCAGCTCCCATATAACACTTTCCTCAGTAGCCCCACTCCAAACGACTTTACCAAAGAAATCTCCTTGCCTCTTAACTGCTTCACACTCCGATCCTCAACTCGAAGGGGTATTACCTCAAACGTCAAGCTCTCTGTCAATTGAATTGTATCAGGTACTATCACATGGCTAAGATCATGAATGTACTTTCAAAGCTGGGAGATCATGAATGTACTTTCGAAGCTGGGAAACATGAAAGACACTGTGAAGGTTGGACAAGAAAGGTGGTAAGGCTATTTGGTAGGTGACTTCGCCAACCCTTTTCAAAATTTGGTAAGGACCAATGAATCTAGGAGTAAGTTTCTTCGCTTTCATCACTCTACCGACCCCAGTTATTGGAGTAACTCTCAAGAACACATGATCACCTTCCTGGAATTCGAGCACCTTCCTTCTTTTGTCATGGTAGCTATTTTGCCTACTTTGTGCCATTTTCATCTTTTCCTGAATCATCCTCACTTTTTTTGTGGTTTCTTGCACTATTTCTGGTCCTAGCATAACATTCTCACCGGATTCATTCCATCACAAGGGTGTTCTACATCTCCTCCCATAAAGAGCCTCATAAGGTGTCATCCCAATACTAAAATGGAAGCTATTGTTTTAGGTAAACTCTATTAGGGGCAAAAACTGGTCCCAACTACCCGACTGTTCTAGCACACAAGCTCTAAGCAAGTCTTTTAACGACCAGATAGTTCTCTGAGACTAGCCATCAGTCTGTGGGTGGTAAGCTGAACTTAGCCTAAGCTTTGTCCCTAAAGCCTCATGCAAACCATTCCAAAACCTAGAGGTAAATATAGGGTCTCTATCTGACACTATGCTAGAGGGTATATCATGTAGCCTAACTATTTCTTTGATGTACAACCTGGTCAAATTTTCTAAGGGGTAATCCATATTCATAGGAATGAAATGGGAAGACTTAGTCAACCTGTCCACAACAACCCAGATAGCTATATAACCAGTTGGAGTCCTAGGGAGTCCAGACACAAAATCCATAGATATACTATCCCGTTTCCACTCAGGGATACTTAACGGGTACATCTTTCCTGAAGGCTTTTGGTGTTCTATCTTAGCCTTTTGGCACACTGCACGCGTAAACAAACTTAGCCACATCCTTTTTCATCCTAGGCCATCATAACATACGCTTTAAGTCCTGATACATCTTAGTGGCACATGGGTGCACACTTAGTCCACTTCTATGTCCTTCTTCAAGGATCAACTTTCAAAGCTCCTGAACAATTGGTATACAAACCCTATCTTGAAAGCTCAAGACTCCATCACTTCCTTCCTTAAAACTAAGGTCTCTACCCTGTGCAAGCAACTCTATGTTGTCTAAGAGATACTTATCTATCTTCTGGCCTTCTCTAATCCGATCCATCAAGCTGTTGGTAACATTTAATGTTCCAAGCCTAATACTCTTAGGGGTAATTTCCCAAGCTAAGCTCAAGTCCCTAAATTCCTCAATCAACTTCATCTCCCTAAACATCAAAGCAGAGAGATGTAAGGTCTTTCTACTTAAGGCATCAGCCACTACATTGGCTTTTCCTGCATCAGCCACTATATTGGCTTTTCCTTGGGTGGTAGGTCAACTCAAAATCATAATCCTTAAGGAATTCCATCCATCTACGTTGCCTCATATTGAGCTCATTCTGGTCAAAAAGGTATTTCAAACTCTTAAGATCACTAAAGACCTCAAACCTCGCTCCATAAAGGTAATGCCTCCAGATCTTTAAGGCAAACACCACAGCTCCTAATTCCAAATCATGGGTAGGGTAGTTCTTCTCATAGGTTTTCAACTGCTTAGAGGCATAGGCCACTACCTTACCATTATGCATCAACACACCTCCTAAACATTGTTTAGAAGCATCGCAGTAAACTATGAAAGGTTCACTAGGATTGGGCAAAACTAACACCGGTGCTGATGTCAACCTATCCTTCAAGGTTTGGAAAATTTCCTCACACTTAGAGTCCCACACAAAGAGCTGTATTTTCTTGGTGAGACGGGTCAAAGGTAAAGTTATCCTATAGTATCCAGCTAAACCCAGGAAACTCCTAATTTCGGTCACTGACTTTGGCGCTTCCCACTGTTTCCGTGGTTATCCCACCTTTAGAGATGACATATCCTAAGAAACTCACCTCTTCTAGCCAAAACTCGCACTTAGACAACTTAGCATACAACTGCTTCTCCTTAAGGGTCTGCAAGGCAACCCTCAAGTGCTCCTCATGCTCCTCTTTGGTCTTGGAGTACACTAAGATGTTATCTATGAAAACCACCACAAACTTATCCAAGTAAGGGTGAAAGGTTTTGTTCATATAATTCATGACCACAGCAGGAGCATTAGTCACACTAAAGGGCATAACCAAATACTCATAGTTACCATAACGCGTCCTAAACACTGTCTTCGGAATGTCCCCAGACTTAACCCGAATTTGATGGTATCCTGACCTCAAATCTATCTTAGAGAAGACACAAGCTCCTATCAACTGATCCATAAGGTCATCAATCCTAGGGAGGGGATAACTATTCTTAATGGTCACGTTGTTGAGTTGTCGATAGTCAACACACAACCTCATACTACCATATTTCTTCTTTACCAACAACACTGGCCCTCCCCATGGGGACACGATAGACCTAATGAACTGTTTTTGGGTCAGTCCTCTATCTGTTTCTTCAACTCAGCTAGCTCTAGAGGAGACATCCTATAGGGTGCTATAGATATAGGCCCAGTTCCAGGCACTGGGTCTATGGTAAACTCCACATCTCTCTCAGGGGGTAAGTTATAAACATACCCCGGAAACACTTCAGGAAATTCTCGCACAACAAGCACACTTCCAACATCAGGAGGGCTCTCTACTTCCAGGGAAGATAGCATCATGTACACTTGGACCTCTTCTTTCATCGAAGCCTTAACTTGGTTGGCATAGAGAAATCTTGGATCCTTAGATTCCACTGGAGTTCCAAAAACTAAGGTTTTATCAAAGAAATTCAAAAGGGTGTGGTTGGAATATAACCAGTTCATGCCAAGAATAAAAACAAGCTATTTTAAAGGTAAGGATACAAGATCAACAGTAAAGTTCCTACCATTAATGGTAATGAGACAGTTCTTGAGTGCATGTGAAGTGAGAACAGTCTTATTTGGGTATGGCAACAATTAAACCACATAACAGACAATTTAAGATTCTCGGCACAATCATGTGATACAAAAGAGTGAGTCGCACCCGAATCATACAAAACAATTAAAGGAGTTCCATCAATTAAGCACATACCTTGAATCAAGTTCTCGGACTCGGAGGCCTCAGCTCCACTAAGAGTGAAGCCTCTCCCAGTAGTCTTCAGTCAATTGGCTTGAGACTGCTGATTTTTGCTAGCCCTTGGAGGTTTTGACTTTGCTCCTCTGTACTTTCGGCTGATGTGGCCAGACTTGCCACACTTGAAGCAGATGACATCTGTCTCCTTGCACTGAGTAGTGAAGTGATCTCGTGCGCAGGACTTGCCGCATCTGATGGGCCTAGGAGCAGAATAATTCTAACCCCTGGACCTGTCCGAAGAGAACTGTGGCTTCTTGCCACTCTGCTTGAAGTCCCGGCCTGCTGGAGCGAAGTGCTGCTTTCCCTTATCCTTCTGATATGTCTTCCTCCTGCCCTGGGTATCTGAACTTTTGTGACTCGCCACTCTGGATTTGTAAGCATCTTCGAAGATCCTACACTTGTTCACCAGAACCGGGAATACGCGAATCTCCTGATAGCTGATCGTCTACTTGATCTCCAGTCGAAGACCATCCTCAAACGTTACACACTTGGAACGATCATCGGTCACAAACTGATACAGTGTGTAATACCAAGAAAACTCCTCGAACTTTGCAGCATACTTTCCCACGGACATTCTCGCTTGCTTCAGAGCCAACAATTCAATCTCTTTCTTGTCACGAATGTCTGCCGGAAAATACTTTTCCAAGAACTTGTCTCTGAAGGCATTCCAAGTGACCACCGTACCCTCAGTCTCCATATGCTAGCGACTGTTCTCCCACCAATGCTCAGCTTTCTCTGTCAACATGAAGGTTCCAAAGATGACCTTCTGATTGTCGTTGCATCCCATAGCTCGAAAGATCTTCTCAATCTCCCTCATCCACAACAGAGCACCTTCGGGGTCATAAGCTCCCTTGAAAGACGGCGGATTGTTCCACTGGAACTTATCGAGACCCTGAAACTCAGCTGGTCCTCCGTTGTTGTTGTTTTGATTCTGCCCTATCGCAATGGCAAGGAGTGCCAAAGTGTCAGTGATAGCCTGATCATTTATGCCTTTTCCTGTCATAGGTTCCTATAAATGTCCAAGACAACTATTAAATGTAGAGAACTTAAGCAGGAAAAGTTACAGGCTTCTCACGTTAAGCATCATTGCTTATAACAAGTATAGACAATCCAAACAAGAGCACACAGAAGACTCATAATAGACTCATACCACGGCCTGAGAGGACAGACCTGCTCTGAACCAATTGTGACACCCTCTACCCCGCATGTATTTATAACGCAATAACATAGAAAATATAATTTAAGAATTAAAATAAACATATGCATATCATTTATATAAAATGAAAACCAAGGTAAAAGGTACCACATTGTAACCAACTAAAACAACACAGAAATAACAAGGTTTAAACATAAAGAAAACAGAACTGAAAACAAAACCCAACCCCGATGTCACATTACAGAGCTGGTAACCAACAATCTGGAAACATCACGGATAAATAAACAAAAACTAGAAACTGAAACTGGGGAAATCCTAACTAAGAGTTGTGGCTCCTCAAAGTCACTCCTCGACTGGCTGCTCACCCTCATCTACATAAAAGATACATGCCAAAACAACAATAGAGAAACGGGGAGTAAGAACATATATATGAAACATAATGGCATGGAGATAGAAAGCAAGACGAGCATTCATCATATAAACATAGTATATAATAACATACAACATATAATTATAACGTATACATATCATGATAAATCAACCAAGTTATACTATGCAGTGCAACGCTACTCTACTACTCCATTATGCATGTGGATCCAATCTATCTCAGGAATGCAACTTCGGAGTTACATATCCACATTGGCCAATAAGCACCAATGCTGGCAGTTCACCAAACCATGGGTGAACTCCTTGGATAGCCGACGCACCGTACTCTAGGATGTGCTACCACGGGTGTACATGATTCATCTGAATCGCCACGGACGACCAGATCGTCATACTCTAGGACGACCTCCCTATTAAGTCTCTAAATGTCTCATGTGGGTTTGCCCTAAGTTTTGATGAAAACTAAACATTTGTTAATGATTTAATTGAACTTCATATTGGTAGCTGACCTGTCTATATAGTGTGCAGATCACTATATTGAGAATTCATTTTACACCTGTCTGCCCACATAAATGATCACCTATCTGTAGAGTAAAAGTCAACCTGTCTGCTGACTGGAATATTGACTAATCTGCTTTAAGATTCAACCTGTCTAAAGCCTTCACTTGTCTATGGTCCTTCGATAAGGAACACAAGGACAACAAAGCTTTTTGGAGATGTCCCATCAAGCAGAAGTCAATGATGCTTTCTCTCTCTCACTAATATCAAGAAAGTCAGAAGGTCATACTCGCAAGCAACCTAAGAGCTTAGAAACGAAGTGCTTCCAATATGCTTTATTCCTGGTACAACTGAGAGTTGCACGGAAAAGCAAAGTACAAAAGCAACCTGCATATTTTTTATTTGGCTGCTGCATGAAGCATAAAGCACTGGACTTATGTGTTAGAGTACAACCAACGTTCCTCTTGCATTAATGGCTGCCCAGAACGATTCTATTGCATTTAATGGAGCTCAACTTGAAGCCAAACTTTGAAGGAATGTCTCTAACGGATTCAAAAATATTGGAGACTATAAATAAAGAAGACATTGAAGATAAAGATAGAGAATACATAGTATTAAAGAGCCATTAATCTGTGCAATTAATCCTTCATTCTTTCAATCTGTATTCTTCAATCATTTGAAGTTATTACGCAATCTTTCTATACATCACATTTAATTCACTCTTCTGAATGTTAGTGAAAGAATTGCAAATTGTATTTATTACAACTCAAAACAACTTGAGTGAGCCTGAAGAGGCTAGGTGAGAAAAGAATACTTGTCTTGGAGCCTGAAGAGGCTAGGTGTGCAAAGAATACTTGGAGTTTGTAACCTGATTAATTATAGTGGAGAAAACTTGGTGATGCCAAGGACTGACGTAGCCCTAGTTGTTAAAGGGTGAACCAGGATAAATAGCTGTGTTTAATCTCTCTATCCTTATCTCTTTAGTTACCTTGTTTATCTTTATCTGTTATCTAACTAAAGGGTTTAAGTGTGAATATCAAACAGTTTTACTCTTGTATGATTGTATGTTTTTTTGTGAAAAACTTATCAGACAGGTGACATGTCTGTACCTTATGAAAAAACTTGTCTGAACTTAGTCTCTGTGTGCGAAAAGATTTTAACTTTGTTTCAAAATCTGATAAACACAATTCAACCCCCTTCTCGTGTTTATAGCCATCTTTTTCTCTCCCCTATGTTGAGCTTCCCCCACTAACAACTCCAATGCGTGAATGTGTGAGCACAACAACAAACAACGGGTATCCACTAGCTCTGCTTGGGCCAATAAGCACTCAAGTTTCATCGCCATCAACACCTTAACCCTTAAGAGTCAAGGTCCCCTTGGCCAATAAGCACTAAGGTTCAATAAGCACCAAGGCCCCCTTGGCCAACTACCCCAGCACGGGCGTGCTACCACTGGAGTGGAGCATGGGCGTGCTTCTTGACATGCATGACCGTGCTTATGCAGCGCGGCCAATTCAAATTTGAACTGCTCGTGCTTCCTGTTAAGAACGGTCGTGCTTACTGGATCGTGGCCATACTGTCTGTGAAGATTGGGTTATGGCTCTTAGCCACAAACTCCCTAAAACACTCATAATCAATCCTAGGGTCCTTGACTAAACCATTTGGCATATATCTCACCTCTTAATACTAAATTCATGTCCTATGACAATTTGGGGAATTAAGCCATTAATTTCAAGTATTATTAACAAGCCCTATTTTAACCAATTAGAGCCTTATTAATGTTAACATCGTTAAACTCCTCATGTATTCATCCATGGCATAAATCACTCACACAATCAAACAGTATTCATAACATAACATCATCAACCAAGCAGTTTACTCATGGCATAAATTTTAACAATTAAGCAATCATTCATGGCATAAGCAATTATTAGCATTCATGAGCAAACATATCAAATATTCCTAAGCATACATAGATTCATAGTAGACAACAAGTAATCAGTTAACAATTAACAGGTCATGGGAACCCTTCATCTTACGCCACCCCCTTGCCTACATGTTCATACTATCATTCTCCCCATACCTGGTATGAAGATCTAACCCCTTTGACGAGTGTAAGAAAACTGTCCTCGTTCCCTCGAGCGGCTTGATGAGTTTCCCAAGCCTTGGTTAACATAAAAAGGTAACCAATTAATTCTCAATCACAAAAGGAAAAGGAATTAAAGAGAGGGATAAACTGTTACCTTTCTAATGGCACTACCGCGTGACTTTCTCTCCCAACTAGAGCAAGAACACCAAGAACTTTGTTGGGTTCAACGGAAGGGAAAAGGGAAAGGTTTCTGTCACACTAGGATTACCTAAAGTGCCAAAATAGGGTTTACACTAGTAACCATCGCACACTGACTTGTTTATATAGACTCAGATCTGAGCACGGTCGTGCTCCCTATTGAGCATGGTCTTGCTTAACTTAAGCATGGGGTAGTGCTTAAGTCAGCACAGTCAGACAGAAAGAGCGTCACGAGTCCACATTTTCGGCAGAGTCGTTCTCCCTTCAAGCACGGCCGTGCTTGTGGCCCAGATAGCCACCAAGCACGCAATAAAGCATGGGCGTGCTGATACATGAGTACGGCCGTGCTCATGCATCAGGATGGGATTTTCAACTTAAAATCCCACTTAGCCCCTTCTAAGACTCCTAAGGCAAAATATAAAGCATGCATAAACACTTATAACAAAAATCGGGGTGTTACAGTCGGAGGATGAAGAGAGAGAACCTAAGACAGAGATAGAGAGAAACTAGAGAGACGGAGAGAGAATCGAGCGAGAAAGAGAGAGAGAGAGAGAGAGAGAGAGGGGGGGGGAGAGGACGGTGGTGGTCGGAGGAGAGGAATGTAACCGTGTACTGTGGTGGCCGGAGGAGAGGAAAGCGAGAAAGAGAGATAGAGTGAGAGAGGAAGAGAGTTAGAGAGAAAATGAAGAAGAAATGGGGATCTGCACGATTTAGGGATTTTAGTTTTAGCGGCCAAATATTTCTTTCGATCGCTAAATCGATCGCAATAACTAAATTTTAATATCGATCGCTATTTGGTTGCTTTTAATTTTGTCATTAACTTAATTTAGCGACCGAATACGAGTCGGTCGCTAAAAGGCCCCATCCTAAGGAGAGGAGAGGACCGTGGTGGCCGAAGGAGAGGAAGGCAATCGCGTACTGTGGTGGTTGGAGGAGAGGAGAGCGAGAAAGTTAGATAGAGTGAGAGACGAAGAGAGTTCGAGCGAGCGAAAATGAAGAAGAAAAGGGGATCTGCGCGATTTTGGGATTTTAATTTTAGTGACAGAATATTTCGATCACTAAATCGGTCGCAATAACTAAATTTTAACATTGGTCACTATTTGGTTGCTTTTGATTTTTTCAACAACTTAATTTAGCGACCGAATAGGAATCGGTCGCTAAAGGGCCCCATTAAATTTTTTTTGTACACTCACTTTATCAACCGAAATGGAGATCGGTCGCAAACTGATTAAAATTTTACTGTTGACTATTATCTTTCGCAACTTCAATCGCCAAATAGTTAACAAATTTTGACTTTTAAATTGATCCACTTATCGACCGAAATAGCGACCGATTGCTATGCTACCAAGTATTTCGGTCGATGATTACATTATTACCATCTTTCTAATAGATCCTAAAATCGGTCGCGATTTCGGTCGCCAATAGCAACTGTTATTTTCAATCGTTATTTTCGGTCGCTATTTGACCCCTTTTTTTTGTAGTGAATATTGGCCTTAATATATATTATGTTGATAAATATCATGTGACTATTTAATTGGATTCTTAATGAATGATACTGTGCTTAATGAATATTATATAAACTAAATATATATGTGTTAAATAATTATGTTTTTATAATATTGAGTGAATGCACATGTGATATTTGATTATATATAATATATGCTTGTGATTGACAAATATAATATATTGGCATTGAATTCTACTTGGAATTATTATTATATATATGCCTAAAGACATAAGAAATATTAAATGTGATATTATCTTAAAATATGTCATATGAAATATTATACACTAGTATTTATGACCCGTGCAACGCACGGGGTGAAATGTATGCATGAGTAATATATAAAATTCATTAAAAGAATCATATTCAAAAATGTCATATTTAAAATTATTTACAATATTTCCTGCTGCATCTAATTTCACCCGTAAAATTATCATTAAAACAAATTAATTTAATATTTAATATTATTAATAATTGTGATAAAAAACTTTTATACAAAAACATAAAAAATATTTTTGTTACTTTTTTTTGGCAGAGAAATTTGTGACTATTTAATTGATGAAAGCATAGATTTATTCCCTTTCACTTGCGTCTAATTCGTTTTTACGCATGTTTTAAAATTGACAAAATAACACAACACATTTAGTATTTGAAAAAGTTATAACAATATCAATTCGAAGATTATAATGAAGTAGATGAAATACTAATTTTGAAGAAGTCATAATAGTAACCATGATAATTGTAGGTGATGTGCAAAAAATGTAATAAGGACAACCCATAATCGTGACTCCATGAAAGAGAGGGATTCTAAAGATCCATATGTGCGGTGCAAAAGCCTATGCTGAATAGAAAAATAGATCTATTTGCTTGAAGAAAATAGGAAGTCGAAGTCCAAGAATAGTCCAAGACTATTATACATGGCTTTGTTTACAAAATTAAATGTAAAATATTTTTATTATTTTATATGCCTTGAATAGGGATGTCAATTTTACCCGTACCCGCGGATACCCGCGGGTAAAATCCGCTACGGGTACGGGGCGGGTTGCTAAACGGATACCCACGGGTTAAGCTTGGCGGATTTTTTCCATTATCCGTTAATAAACGGGCGGGTGCGGGTATGATGCTACCCGTGCCCGCGGATACCCGCACCCGTAGGGATATTACCTAAATACCCTTAAAAAAACCCTAGTACTTCACATCATCACAGTCACAGACACTCTATCAGATTCAAACTCTCACTCTCACTCACTTCTCACTGCGCCGCAACTCACTCACCATAGTCGGTATTCAACATTGCGCCGCAGATCGCCGGACTCCGCCCAGAAACGCCGCTGCCGCGCCACCCTCCCTCACGGTAAGTTCCCTCTTCTCCCTTTTCCCTCTTTCGTTTTCGCTTCTCAGCCACCGCGTGGCTTGGTTCCACAGAGGCACAGACCACAGCCACTGCTTGGCCGCACCTCGCCGGCCACAGCCACCGGCACCACGTGGGCGGCGTGGCCTAGTTCCACAGCCACCGCGTGGCTTCGATCCACAGCCACCGCGTGGCTTGCGCCGCACCTCGCCGGCCACAGCCACTGCGTGGCTTCGTTCCACAGCCACCGCGTGGCACCTCGCCGGCCACGGCCACGGCCACGGTGACAGTTCTAGGTTTTGGAATAATGATTTTCTGAGTTGCTTGAATGGATGCTCTGTAATAGACTAATAGGGTTTTCTTTGATAGTCTATGGTTTGGGTTTTCTTTGATTCTTAATGGTAGAAAACTAGTGTATCAAAAATCTAGTTCTGTTTAAATTTACAGATTCAGTTGTGTTCTTGTTTGTAGAATGTCTACTGAACAAACCTCAACTCCTATGGAAGATGTGCATGAGCAACTGCAAGTTCCAGCTAATGTGGAGGAATCAAATGTGGGTAATGCTAGTTCTATGAATGTTGAGTCTGATTCAACTCCACGTCAAGCTGAGAGCTCAATTCCAAGTCAAGCTGGCTCAATTCCAAGTCAAGCTGGCTCACTTCAAAGGAAGAAAACCTCAGATGTTTGGAATCATTTTTCACAGCAAATGATTAATGGACAGTTGAAAGCCGTTTGCAAATATTGTAGCTCAAAACTTTTGGGTGACCCAAAGCAAGGAACATCACACTTGCGTAATCATTTCAAAACTTGCAAACTTCGAACAACTAGAGATATAAGGCAAGCGTTTATCAAAACTGAGAAAATTGGAGGTGAAACAGTAGTGGTTGGTAATTATGCGTTTAATCAAGAAACAGCAAGGCGAGCACTTGCAAAGATGATAGTTCTTCATGAGTACCCTATGAAGATGGTTGATCACATAGGTTTCAAAGAATTTTGTGATGCTATGCAACCATTATTTCAAGGGATTTCTCGCAACACTGTTAGGAGTGACATCATGAAATTGTATAAGGATGAGAAAGAGAGTATGATGAAGTCGTTGTCAAAGAATCAAAGTCGTATTGCAATAACTACTGATATGTGGACTGCTAGTCATCAAAACAGAGGTTATATGACTGTCACGGCTCACTTTATTGATGATTCATGGACCCTACAAAGTCGACTTGTTAGGTAACAACACTAAACTATTTTGACATTGTGACAATTCTTATTATTTTTGTTATGTTGTTGGTGATATTATTATTGAAATATTTGTTTGATTGTTAGGTTCATTTATGTGCCTGCACCTCATACTGCTAAAATTCTTGCTGATGTCTTGCTTGAATGCTTGATGGATTGGAATCTAGATAGGAAGTTATCCACTTTGACTGTTGATAATTGCTCTACGAATGATGCTATGATTGAACGCATTTTAGATAAGATTTCACCTAGGTCTCTTGTTTTGGGTGGTCAATTGTTTCACATGCGATGTTGTGCTCATATCCTAAACTTAATTGTGAAAGATGGCTTGTCCATAATCTCTGATGCTATTGATAGTGTTAGAGATAGTGTTAATTTTTGGACAACAACACCCAAAAGAGAGGAGAAATTCATAGAGACATGTGCTCAAGTGAACATTTCTTATGGTAAGAAGCTCATTCTTGATTGCAAAACTAGGTGGAATTCTACATTTTTAATGCTTCAAGTAGCCATACAATATAAAGATGTGTTTGATCGATTGGCACAACGTGAGCATCAATATAAAACATTGCCTAGTGAAAATGATTGGAGGATGGCAAAAGAAATTTGCCAAAAGTTGGAAATATTTTATGATGTTACCCAATTGTTTTCTGGTACTCTGTATCCAACTGCTAATGTTTATTTTCCAAAAATATGTGAAATTAAATTGGCATTGATTGAGTGGCTTGGCTGTCCTAATTTGGTTATTCATCAAATGGCTGCAACCATGATTGGTAAATTTGACAAGTATTGGAGTGAGATCAATGGGGTGATGGCTGTAGGCATTGTGTTAGATCCAAGGTACAAAGTTGATTTGTTGGATTATTTTTTTCCTCGAATTTATGGAGAGAATTCTGATGATGAAATTGAGAAGGTAAAATCTATTTGCCAAGATATGGTAAAAGAGTATGAAATGAAAGTCAAGGGTAAGGAGAGTGATACTTCATCTACAGCTCCAAACCAAAATGAAGTAGATGTGGGTGTTGGAAGAAAAGAAGGTTAGAGGTCAGATTTTGCCAAGCATAAGAGGTCAAAAACTAATTCCACAACGAGTACTAAGTCAGAACTTGACCATTATTTGGAGGAGCCATCGTTGCCTGATGTAAATGAAGAGTTTGACATCTTAGGTTGGTGGAAGGCTAATGGGTTAAAATATCCAATATTGCAATTGATTGCAAGAGATTTCTTAGCAGTCCCTATCTCAATTGTTGCTTCTGAATCTTCATTTAGCACTGGTGGTCGGTTTCTTACTCCTCATCGTAGTAGATTGCTTCCAGATACTTTAGAGGCAATGATGTGTGTCCAAGATTGGTTATGGACGGATGTGAAAGGTAATAAAGTTTATTAGTTTTAACTAAAAATCTCTATTGATTCATTGTTATATGTCTTTTAATTAACTTATTTTTCTTTTTCAGGTTCTTCAAAATTGAAAATTGACAACATTGAATTGAATACAATATTGGAAGATACAGATACCGAGGTTGTTAGTAAATATTTTTTAAAATTTCATTTCAAACTTCATAATTATGTTGGTTGCTTGAATTTTTATTCAATTGCTTTTTTTCTTCTTTCAGGAACCAAGTGGTCAAGGTGGTGTTGGTGAAACATAATTAGGAATTGATTAAATCTGTTTGTCTAGTGGAGCACAATCCATTGTATTGGAAGACTCTCAAAGTCCTTGTATCATTTCCTAGATTATTTTCATCTATTGTGTTGTTTCATGGATATTTTAAGTGTGATGTATTAATTTGTAGGTGCTATTTCGTTAAATACTAGAAGATATTAATGTGGTGGTTTGTTTAAGTTTTATGTGTTTTTTTTTTTTGAATTTAAAAACAGATTTGTTTGTTGTTCACAACTATCCATGGATATCCGCGGATACCCGTGAAAATCCGCGAATCCGTTAAGAACCCGTTAAGCGGGTACCCGTGCGGATACGGGGCGGGCACAGGTGGATTTTTTATCCAACGGGGCGGGTAGCGGGTAACCAATATCCGTGCCCGCCCCGCCCCGTTGACATCCCTAGCCTTGAACTAATGCGATCTATGAGAAATATTAAAATATAAATTAAATGTTAAATATTATTATACGTGGCCTTGTTGAGTTGTTGGTGTTATTAAAATATAACATAATTGAAATAGGATTAGGCTATTTCAAAATAAGTAAAATTGTAAATGATAAAGTATAGATGTATCCATCATTTATTAGCTAAAGTATGTTGAGATCTCAATACACTTGATCTCATTAAGGGTGTATACATCCATACTTTTTCACTTTATATTTTTATTTACTTTAGAAGAGTTGTATCCATTGATATATAGCTAGAAAATTCTACAGGATATTTCTCCATTCTCAAACCTGAGTCATTTGCTTTTTCTTGCACATCTCTTGAAGGAGCAAGTTTAACATGGACCACGATGAACCACCCTCTTGCACAGCCTTTTTGGCCATATCTGCCAGCTCCATAACCTTCTTCCTTCCTTCTCTCCCTTTCTCTCCTTCCATCAGCTCCCTCACCGTCTTCTTCAGTCCTTCCCATTTCACAAACCCTCTCACCGAACCATTACACGTCTCCACTCTTAACCCTATCTTTATCTCCTCCTCTACCATTCTTGCATTCATATGCTGCTCTGCCATCATTGGCCACGCTAAAATAGGAACACCAGCGCAAATGCTCTCCAACACTGAGTTCCACCCACAATGGCTCAGAAACCCTTGCACGCTCTCATGCATCAGTATCTCCCTTTGGTCTACCCATTCTCTCACCACAATTCCTTTCCCCTTCACTTTTTCTTCAAATCCATCCGGTAACCCCCATTCATCCTTTCTTATTACCCACAAGAAGTTCACCTTCGATTCCTCCAACCCAGTAGCTATCTCTTCGAGTTGATCTTGTGAAATCTCTGCCTGTGACCCAAAAGCCACATATAGAACCGAGCCTTTCTCTTCTAGCTTCTGGTCTAGCCACCGAACCCATGTTGGTTTTATACCTGCGAGACGCATCCAGAAAAGAACAGGCCAAAAAAATAAAATATAGGACATATTTAGTGAAAGACATGAGCATAAGAAAATTTAATTTAAACCATATATTTAAGATTAATTTAATTAAATATAATATCCACTGTTCATTTGAAATTGAATTACTTTTTTATATGAGAATGAGATGAGCAAATCTAGGCTTTTTTGACAAAAAAATCATAATCAAATCAAGGTGTCAAAGCTTATCTTTAACACTCGGTGTCATTTGAACCCATCCTATTTTATTTTAATTTAATTTAGAGGTTTAAGCTTACAAAGGGAGGGCATAATTAAAATTAACATCAATGTAAAGAGAAAGTTAGAATATATTTAAGGTTTAACTATTGAGTTGATCCCTAAACTATTTAAGAATTTTTCAAATAGGTCCCCAAACTAAAAAAATTTATAATCGGGTCCCTAAACTTTTATAAATTTTGGCTAAATTAGTGTTTTGTTCCCTAATCTTTATTTTAGGTTTCATTTTGGTCCCTTATCTTTTTTTTGTTCCGTTTTGGTCCTCTAACTTTTTGACGTTAGCATGTTTTGGTCCTCACCATCAACTCCGTCTGTGACGGTAACGGAACTGGCATACGTGGATCCGATGTGTACTTAACGTCGTTCGAGTGGTCTACGTGGATATTAGGATCAAAACAACAGCGTTTCATGCTAGCACAATACAACGTCGTTTTGATGGTTGATGATCTGAAACAAAAAGCAAAAATTGAAGAGTCTCTTCGTGTTGCTTCATTTGGAGGGAAAACACTACATACGTTTCAATTGAGTCCCTGAGGTAAGGTTCCGTGAAAAGGTTGTTAAGTTCGCTGATGTGGAAAGTGTATTGGAATGCCGCCCCCCCCCCCCCCCCCCCCTCCCAAATTCGTATTTAGGATTGCAAGAGACCAGAATGTTGAACCAGAAAACCAACGTTACCGACGACCGCTTCTCCTCCATTTGAACAAATAGTTTATTCCTTCCCCAATCTATATTTCAAGGTTGCATATCCTTTCCTAGAAATAATTTCATCCAAAATAACTCCCTCACTTGCAACTTACTAGCTACATCTCATTTCATCTTGCTGTGACAATGTCTCAAGGTTCATTCTCCGCCCAAACCACTCATAGATGGCTGACATGGTTATCCAGCTTGGACGAAATCAGTAATATTCAGTCCAATTCAACAGATAACCATCCAATTTTCTACTTTAGGGACCCCATTGAAAATTTTATATAAGTTCAGGGGCCCAATTAGAAATTTTTTTAGTTCAGGGACCCAATTGAAAACATTATAAAAGTTCGGGTACCCAATTACAAATTTTTTAGTTTAGGAACTTATTTGAAAATTTTCAAATAGTTCAAGGATCAACTCAATAGTTAAATCTATATTTAATAAAGTAAGATTTTGAATATCTTGAAGCAGATATATTTATTAATTAACTACAAGATTTCTTTATTAAAATTATAGATATGATGCATGTAAAATTTATTAATTAAAGATGCTAATGCAAATATGATGCAAAATAAACTTAACCAGAGATGTTTTAAAATTTCATATTATTATTCTGAATTTTAAATTTAATAATAATTTTTTTATATTTTTTATGATTTATTACTGATTTTGATAAATAATAGAATTAACTATATTTTTATGTATAGACGAGTAATAATATAAGAGACGAGGGCTCAATCTTTCGCCTTTTTGGCATTTTTGCTGAATTTGATAAATAATAAAAAATAACTATAGTTTTTCTATATATAATACAAATAAAATGAACCAAAAATATTTAAATCTGAAAAAATCAAAGATATAAAATATTAAATAAATATAAAATATTACAAGAACTTATAAAGATTTTTATTTTTTTGACAAATATAAAGATTTTTATTGAAGATGCATTTATATAAAATATCGCAAGGACTTGTAAAGATGCTTTATTGATAAAGGTATTTTATATTTATTAAGAATTTTTATATTTTAATTATTTTAAAAAATATCATATTATTAGTAAGACATTTTTAGCTAATTTTTTAAAAGTAGAGTTAAATTTTATTATTTATCAAGTTCAACAAGCAAAAAGAAGTGCTTCTCTGTAGTTAATTTTATTATTTATCAAATTCAGCAATAAAAGATAAAAAACTAAAAAATACGAAAATCATTATTAAATTTAATATTGGAAAAAACATTATAAATTTTAAAACGTCTTTAGTTAATTTTATTTGCATTATATTTGAACATAACATTTTTAATTAATTAATTTTATTTGTCTCATATCTACATTTTTAATAAAACAATCATCTACTATATCTTTGTGTGTCAAGAACTTAAGATATTTGGGTAGCTAGGGTTTGACCCATTTTTTTTAGCTTTTCATCTCCTTAAAAATAAAAGTTAGGCCAAACACTTTTTTAGAAACTGTTTTGAAAAAAGAAGAAGTTTATTTATAAAGAATAAGATAACAAATAAAATTATAACAAATAAGGAGCTTATAGTGAAGCCAAGATAAATGAAGCCTCTAGAACCTATAGTGAGTCACACCAGAAGCATCACCCAGAAGCAAAGAAAGGGTGACCGAAAGAAAAGAAAGAAAGAAAAAAAAAGGCTTTTTGGTATTAAAAAAAAAAAAAAGTTGGAAAGATGATTGCAGAGAGGACAAGAAGAGTTATTCAAGGAGCAACCAAATTTAGCTTTTCTAGAAGAATTTACCAAACAACTTTATAAGTTAAAAGTAACTGTTAAGTTGTTTAAATCTAAAAATTACCAAACAACTTTAACTTATATTTAAAGCTCATAATTTTGTTTTAATTTTAAAGTAGCTTTTAAGCAAAAAAAAAAAAAAAAACTAGACCAAATACTACTTAAAATCTTTCTTTATTAAATATATTCTATTTTTTCTCTCTTCACATTGATGTTATTTTTTAATTATACTCTATCTTGAATAAAAGTTGCAAGCTTAAGTCATCATATTAAATCAATGGTTGGAAGTTGTAATTTTGAATACTGTCTAAAGTTTTATACATTGATAATTAAATCCTTTGTACAAATATTTTTTATAAATACTTTTTATTGAAAAATTATATGTATATATATATTGAACATAAACAAATATGTGGAAGAGAATGATCAAGACTTTTCTTATCAGTTTATCATACATTACATACCTGATTGGCTATAAATCCTTGGATGCTGTTCAGCCAGACAAAAAGGGCCAACACACCAGCTCTTAGGAGAAGACTCTGTGTTCACATAATCAACAAAGACAGGCTCTAGCTCATAGAAGCTATTGACCACCACACCATAGCTACTACCTGTGGCTGAAAACGTTTTCATATTAAACTCATTTGCAAGACCCTTCGGGTTCTGGTCTCTGAAGTGTTTCTCAACGTCTTCCTTGCAGAGTCTAATCCAAGGGAACCGAGTCAACGTGACTAACTCGTCATCCCCTTGGGGTCCTTTAAAAATCCCTGAAAGCATCGCTTCCCTGCAAAGACTAGCGCTGTAACAGCTCATGCCGTAGTAGACAAACCTAGGGATCCCGAACCTGGTGGCTGATTGTAGGGTCCACCAAAGGAATGCATCTGTGACCATGAAGCTGACATTTGGAAGAGTCTCGAGGGCTTGTTCGAAGTCAGGCTGCATGGCTTCGATGGCGGTGGCAAACTGATAAAAGAGGGACATGGAAGGAAGCTTATCGGTGCTCTCTATTCCGGCGGGGATGCCGGCAGCGGCGGAGATGTCGTTCGGGAACGGGAGTGTGACAATGGAGGCGGCGGTGCCGTCGAGGGACTCGGCCACAAATGGGAGATTTGCAGGGGTGGTGAAGACAGTGACTGCCGTGTCCCGGCGGAGTAGGAAGCGGGCGAACTGGAGGAGGGGTATGGTGTGGCCTTTGGACATGAAAGGAAAAAGAACAACGTGTTGTGCAGATGAGCCATTCGAGGGGATTGAACTCATTTTTATTTTCGTTTTTTTGAATTGTTGGGGATTTTGTGAGTTTGCTTGTGGCAACTTGTTATGTTTGGTTTGTGAGTATGAAATGATAGATGAGAAATGATAAATCAATATATTTTTGGGATATAGATCCGCGTCCCAAATGGACGCGAATCCTCTGAGTCACAAAGCCTATGCCATTACCTGTCACACCAATAAACATCTGACACGTCAATTAATGAGATATATCACTTTTTGCTTTATAAATTAACACCGTCGAAACCTAACGCCTGTTAACTTTGTTAACCTCATGTGAATCCGTTTGCAATTTTTTCTACTCTCCAATCTCGATGCCGCTTGACAAAACTCCAACCCTTTTTTAATTGCGTCCTTTTAAGATAAGATAAACTCCAAGTCTCTTCCAATTGGCAATTGCTGCAAGAGTTTAGTGATAAAAGAGCGTACAGTACCATCTGAAAAAGTGAAGAAGGCTTGAGATAATATAGGCTTGAGAAGATTGATTTTCATTTTTTAATTTTTTTACGAAATACTTGTGCAAAATTTAACCATAAAGAAGGCTTGACATTGGGTTTGTAATGAACAGAAAATGGAGCTTCAAAACTTTTCCTGGATTAAGCTTTTATTCGTCTATTCCCTTCTAAACCAAACTCTGGGGAAGAGTTAAAAAATTTGCAAACGAATTAACATACGGGGTTAGCAAACTTAACAGCTTCGACGGTGTTAATTTATAAAGCAAAAGTGAACTATTTCATTAACTGACGTGTCACATGCTTATTAGTATGACAGGAAATGTCACAGGCATTATGGGACAGAAGATCCGCATCCCAAATATAGATACTATATGATGGTATGTTATTTTTAAGTATTAAATATATATAATGAGAGAAAAAATAAAAAATATACATAAATATATAGATATACGATACTAAATACCAAAAGTGTGTCCAACTATCTATGTCATCAATCAATCGATACACGTTAACAACTGTAAAGTTTTTCATTACTGTTCCGGCAACATTAATAAGTGGCCGGTGTGAAGCTGTGAATTTTTTGGCATTATTGTATTCTTTACTTTTTAATACTTATCTATATCTATATTTTATTGGTTTAAAACGAGAGGTAGGTTGTGCATTATTTTATTATTTATATGTTTTTGGAATTTATATATTTTATTGTTTTTTAACTTCTTTGCTGTCGAGTTGTGTGTAGGGGGAATATTTTATACTTATTCCATCGGTAAGTATCAGTGGAAGTTATCGATGGACGTTTCCATCGGAAAATCTAAACTACAGTTAATGATGGAATTGTCCGTCAAAAACAAGTTTTTCTTTTAAATTGATTTTTTTTTATTTTGTTTGGTTTTATGTGAATAATTAATTATTACTTTTAATTTATTTTTATTAAAATTTATAATTTATATTTTGAATATTAATTATTATTATTATATTTTATTTATTAATTATTATTATATTTTATTTTAATTAATTATTATTATATTATTAATTAAAAAAATTAAAATTACAAATAAAATTTAAAAAGCAATTAAATTAAAATTAATTTAAAATAAAAACAAACTCAACATATAATCCATAAATAAAATATCCGTCTAGCTACAAAACTCTACTATATCTATAACTAGCCTAATGCACATCACCATAATATCTATCATCGTCATCCTGGCGGGGGGAGTCTACGGCGTCAGATGACCATCAGGCTACGGCTCAGAAGACAGACCGGCATCATGCAGCTGTGGTGGTGGATCGGTAGAAGTAGCGGAGGGCTGGGGCTGAGTGGCATGGAGGACCCCCGGCAGAGCGCTGCGCCTGTCTGGTGAGAGGAAATCTAGCACATCGGTCATGACCATAGAGAATGTCTCCATCTGCTGTATCATGCGCTCATCCGCCTCCCTCTGCTGCTACACCTCCTACCTCAGCCGCTGCACCTCCTCTGTGTCCTGTGAGTTGGAGGATGTAGGCTCCCAAATGGTCAAGCTCGGCATCGACCCCCGACGGATCGACTTGGCTAGGGTCGCAGTACCGTAAATCAGCCCCTTCTTCTTCCCGCCCGCCACATCCATCCAGACCTGGTCTGTAGTCGCTCAACCTCGGCGGGGTCTAGCTGAGAAGGATCCGAGGCACCAGAGCAGGAGGCAACCTCAGATGCTACCTGTAACATCCTAAAATTCGAATGTAATTATATTAATAAGAATATTAAATTAAACTAGTATAAGGATTAGTGTAGAAAATAGTTAGTATAAAAATTTATTAGGATTGTTTAGTAAATACAAAAGAATGCAATATTGAAAAAAAAGAAAAAAAAGGAAAAAAAAAAAAAGAGGGAAAAAAAAAGGGTCAACGGGTCCAGGAAAATGACAAATTTGGCTAAAAGCCAAAATGCAACTCAACGTGAGTTGCTGGGCCTTCAAGAATAAAATGATGGGATATGGATCATGCTACATTAAAATATAAAAAGATAATAATAATAAAATGGAAAGTCGATTGGTCTTCTGCCAAATATAAAAGAGTTTTATTCCCTCATAGCAGCACCGCACAACAGCTCTTTGAGTTGTTGTTTTTTTAAAAGATAAAAAGGTTTACAGAGGGAGGTAATTGGGGAGTGCTACTAACATTTGCGGTGCGAAACGTGGAACTGCACATACCCAAGAACATCAGTGGAGAGAAGAAGAAGAATTATAAATAGAGTGCTAGAATTTGTTTTAGATAATATTTGAAGATTTTGTTTTATAAATAGTTTCGGGATTATTTTTAATTTGTGATTTGTATTCTTTTATTTACAATTTACACTCAGCATAATTGCTATTTGATATTTGTCCTGATTCAAGTAATTGCTTACCTGTGTCAATTCCATATGATACCTGACGCAAGTTTACATGGTTGAGGTGCATTAATTATAGTGTGAATTAAATTCCAGCTTTAATTATTGTTGAGAAATATGCTTAGTTGGTATGAATAGTATTATTGTGACATGTGCTTTTATGTTATATATATATGATGTTATAGTGTCGCCTTAGCATATCATTATATCATTGTTATTAATGTATGGAGTTTGAGAACCCTTTGAGATAGTAATCTGGGATGACATATTGTATTACGCATGAGTTGGTCATCATCTTCTGGGAATGGATGATGGTATACATTCTATTCCGGGAATAGGATGAAACATATCACCATCTGAGATGGGATATCAGATAATTAAAATATTCACATCTGAGATGGAATATTAGATACCTCCATCTGGGATGGGGAAGGCGAGAGATATTATCATCCGGGATGGGATATCAGATAATTAAAATATTCACATCTAGGATGGAATGTTAGATACCTCCATCTGGGATGGGGAAGGCGAGAGATATCACCATCCGGGATAGGATATCAGATAATTAAAATATTCACATATGGGATGGAATATTAGATACCTCCATCTGGGATGGAGAAGGCAATAGGATGCAATTGCATGGATATGAGCTCATAGACCTTAGTGGATCTGGGATTCACACCGGTTCTGAGAACCAAAGAGTCAAGTCAAATGATTCCTGGAATCACCAAGTCGTGTTCATGGAGTTTCATTGCACAGAGTATGCATGGTTGACATGATTAAATGTTTAAGATGTGATTGTTTTGACTACCTATATCTTCTCTTATTTTATATGAAGTTAAACAATTTTTGATTATTTTAAAAGAGATTAATATTTTGAAAATTAGCAGATACCATGGATGTTTTTCTTGTTATCGCACCGGCTGAGAACAACACTATTTGCGAAAATATTTTAGAACTCATTTTTATTCACTGGGATTATATCTCATTAAAAGTGTTGATTATAGAGCACAAGGACGACGTCACTGAGACTGAAGAGACTTGAAGACTTAGTGAATTTTTTTATTATTTATTATCTAGCTTGGTTAGTACTTTTTGAAATAAAGAGCCGTTTGTGGCTAGACATGTTTATTTTAATTATTTTAACATTGGGTTAATTTTAGTAGACGCCTGGGTTTTGTGGCAATTCATTTTTATTTTTGTAAGGATTTATTATCATTATTTTACTTTAACAATTATTGAGGCATTTTCAGAATATTATATTTATAAAATTATTTTTTATTTATCCATTTTTTGTGTGAATCTATTTTGGGTTACTATTGTAACGAAGGGCGTTACATTTATGGTATCAGAGTAGTTCGATTCTAAATCGGACTGTGGTAGCGGGGCTTTTTCTAAAACAAAACTTGGGCGCATAGGATGCTTGTTAGAGTTATAGATGCTGCATGCTATTCTTTTTTATATTGGACCTGATCAACCCAATATTTCATTGGTAGTGAGCAGATTTATGGCAACTAATAGGCGAGGGATGAATGTTGCACTTGCAGCAACTTTGGATTTTATGGCCAAAGCTATGCAAGGGCAGACGGAGACTCTTTGTCAACTGAAGGGGAATGGAAGCCAGTCACTAATGGAGTCGTGGCAACCTAGGACCTTTAGCACGTTAGGTTTTTCGAATTCAAGAAGAACAATCCGCCATCATTCCGAGGAATCTTAGATCCGAAGGAAACTGGCTTTCTTCTACTCGTGTAGGAGAAAAAGTTATTATATTGTTTGATTGATGAACAACACATTCATTGATATATACTTCATGTGTGAAATTTGGAGTTACCTATCTTTCGTTTGTCCTTGATTCATATGTTTCTATTTCTGTGGAGGATAATCTTATTATCTTAGTGCTTGTTTAAATTGTTTTTCTGTGCATCGGGACATGCCTTATGTCATCGATCTTTTATCTATGTCTGGATTGTTTGTTGTTAAGGTATTGACTTATTGTCATATAGACTCATTGCCATAAAGTACATCGACAAAACTATCCTTATCTCTTCACAGCCAATGTCTTTTGATCCTTCGATGTTGATCCATATTTTAATTGTTGTTTCTTGTTATAAGTTCTTGGATTAGAGAGCTTAGGGATACATACTCCCATTCGCTACTACTATAGAGGCAGACAAAGATATAGCGACTATATCTGTTGCATGCAAATTTCAATAGGGGGTTGAGTTTAGCATAGAACTAATGTTAGAGAGTGGACCAATATATGTAGCACCTATAAGATGACACCTTTAGAGTTGAGTGAGCTTAAGAAACAGTTTGACTAGTTTCCTCAGATTGGCCGATTACTATAAAAGGTTCATAGAGCAATTATATAGACTAGTCTTACCTCTTACCAAGTTAGCTAGGAAAGAGAAACCTTTTGAGTGGGATAAGGAGTGTGGAGAGAATTTATGGGAGCTTAAGAAAAGATTGACGTCAGCATATGCCTTGACCTTTGAAAATATATGTTACCATAATTATCAATAATGAATAATTAATTTAAATTATTGTGCATGATTGAAAATTGAATTATCACTTGGCCAACTAATTATTGATATATGAGAGTGAAAATGAATATCATGATGAATTGCTGCATGTATGTATAAGTTCTTAGCTTGGTGAATTGTTTATTTGATCCTTCCATGTGGGGTAACCTATTTCAAAAAAAAAAAAGAAAAGAGATTAACTTGTTATTTTTTCTAAAGATAGCAGAGAAGAAATCTATTATAGTTATGCTGCTTGAAATATTAACAAACTCCTTTTTCTCTCTTAATAAATTGTCATTGATGTGATAGAATGAGATGTTAATGTTTGACATATAAATGTTGTTTTGCTGCATTTAGGTTACTATTTTGAAAATGTAATGCTAAAAAAATAAAACACAATATAATGAATGGCAAGAACTTATTTTAAAACTTGTTGTGTCATAGTATATCAATGTCATCTTCTCTTAATTTATTTTCTAGATATTATTTTGCAGAACATTAAGCATGATGTTTTGTGATTCTCATGTATGATGTTCTAATTTAAAAGTGATTGATTTAAGAATAATTCTTTAAGATATTCTAGACTTACCTTTGAGATTAAATATTGATATTTATTTTGTGGCAGGCTAGAAATACCAATATTCCTTTGATCCTAAATCATTTATATTATGCATGAAACTCGTAATAGACTTAGTACTTGGTGTGTGGTTTTGAAAAATTCTGTTAAAATAGAGAAGTTATTATGAAATGTAACTTTATTTCCAATAATAACAATAAAGAAATATGTCGAGAAAAAAAGAGGAAATATATGTATGTATAAGAAACAAAAATAAGTAACATGTGAATTCATTATGGTTTCCAGTAGTACATAGTATAGATGGCCAAGATGTAACAAGATTTAAAGATGTATTGGTGGATAGGATAAAAATGAATGTTGCATTAAAAAATTCTAAATATATATACTCAAAATTTATTATTATGTTGCAATTTTATTACATATTTTCTTAGAAATTAACTTTTCCATGGTTTTTCAGATTGCTTTTCAAGTGCCCAAACATCAATCGTGATTAATATGCCCCTTAGAATTGTTTGCTATATAGATTAATGGCATGTCTAATCCTAACAAACTTTTATTTCTTATCAAAAAGTGGAAAAAAAATTCTTATTTGTATGTGCCTACTCAAAGATCAAGATGAAACTGATTTCTTAGTACAACTATGGTGTTTATTCATGGAGTTTTTCTTTTTGTTATAGTTGTTTTTGCACAATGCCTCCACAGTTTAATTGCAAGTTTACTAAGTCTTATTCTTGATTTTCTTATCACGTTTCTTTAAGGGGTTGGGCTAAGATGCACCACCCTAAAATTACACCCCCTAATGCACCACTCATGTGGCAATTTGTGGGCCAATAGAATTGCCACATGGATGGTCAAAGTTTCAAACCTTGGAGGTGTATTTATACAGTAGTCAAAGCTTGTATGTACTGTATACTGCAGTATATTATATGTATTTATGGTATTTATATATTTTGCCCAAAAAAATTTATTTATTATTTTTAATATAAAAAATAGTTTAATTTGTATTATGGACGATCCTGTAGGCACTCATCGTTGGAGCTATTCTGGACAACAATACACAGAACATAGTACAAATTAAACTATTTTTGATATTAAAAATAATAAATAATTTTTTTTGGGCAAAATATATAAATACCATAAATACATATACTATACTGTAGTATACAGTACATACAAGCTTTGACTACTGTATAAATACACCTCCAATGTTTGAAACTTTGACCATCCATGTGGCAATTCTATTGGCCCACAAATTGCAACATGGGTGGTGCATTAGGGGGTGTAATTTTAGGGTGGTGCATCTTAGCCCAACCCTTCTTTAAGTAAGATAATCTTGTCAACAGAAAGTAAACTATTTCCTTTTCTTACGAAATTATCATCTTGCGCTAGATAAGACTTAGTATGTGGGATGGATGTCGCTCCTGCTTCTTCTTTCCTTCTTTAAATTTTTTTTTATTTATAAAACTTCTCTGTTCTGTAAATGATATAAGAAATTTAATGCATGAGAATATTAGATATATGTATAGATGGTATAACTTTACTTCAATTTCTTTTGTGAATAGTTGTTATAAATCTATTATTTTGAGAATGCTTATAATGATAAAATGCAAGTGAAACTATTACAATTATAGGAGGATGGACAGGAAGAAATGCTTAAGTGCATTATTTTAATATGTAAATGTTATCTTTGACTTCATTTTGAATATATTTTTATAGTTAAGGTGCCATGAATTGTACACTTATTACGTGGTGAAATAGTTAATAACTATATATATTGATGATGTGATTAGGAAATGTAGTTCCCATTTATGTTAGTGCGAAGTCGGTGAGAAGATCTTGTTAGGATCAGATTTAATCCAATAGACCACAATCAGGATTCAAATAATTAAAGGAAAGATGTGCACTGTGCAGAGTAGGTAAAAAGTGTTATGCCGACTAGAAAAGAAAACTTTCAGAATTTTAGGAAGATGAACATGTATTCTTGAGAGTCACTCCTAAGAATCGGGTTGAGAGGTCCATGAAAGTAAATATATATATATATAAAAAAATCCTCATTTCATGGATCCCTTTCAAATACTGAAGAGAGTCAGGCCTGTTGCTTACCAATTGGCTCTTCCTCAACAGTTGTCAAATGTCATGATGTCCTCTATGTTTCTCAACTTCGGAAGTACGTACCAGATGTTTCACATATGATAGCTCCCGAGTCAATACAATTGAGGGATAATTTGATCTTTAAGCCCAAGCCTATTCAGATCATTGACAAGAGCACCATGACTCTAAGGAACAAGACGATCCCATTGGTGAAAGTGATTTGGGAAGGGTTGACTCCAGAGGAAGCTACTTGATAACTTGAGGAAGATGTTAGACAACATCATCCAGATCTTTTTAGCACAGGTACATAGCTAAGTGATGCATTACCGTTAATCTATGTTTGCTTGGTTAGATAGTATGATGTTAATTTTGGGGACGAAATTCTTAAAGGAGGGAATAAATGTAACATCCTAAAATTCAAATGTAATTATTTTTAATAAGAAGATTAAATTAAACTAGTATAAGGAATAGTGTAGAAAATAGTTAGTATAAAAATTTATTAGGATTGTTTAGTAAATACAAAAGAATGCAATATTGAAAAGAAAAAGGGGGAAAAAAGGGGTCAAGGGGTCCAGGAAAATGACAAATTTAAGCCACATTGCAACTCAACGTGAGTTGCTGGGCCTTCAAGAATTCAGCTTGAATTCTTATAATATGATGGGATATGGGCCAGGCTACATTAAAATATAAAAATATAATAATAATAAAAAGGAAAGTCCATTGGTCTTCTGCCAAATATAAATGACAAGGGTTTTATTAGCAGCGCCGCACAACAGCTCTTTGAGTTGTTGTTTTTTTAAAATAAAAAAAGGTATACAGAGGGAGGCAATTGGGGAGTGCTACTAACATTTGTGGTGCGAAACGTGGAACTGCACAGACCCCAGAACATCAGTGGAGAGAAGAAGAATTATAAATAGAGTGCTAGAATTTGTTTTAGATAATATTTGAAGATTTTGAAGGTCTACAAAAGATGAGTAAAAACAACTTTTCTCACTCTTCCATGGTACAAATAGTTTTGGGATTATTTTTAATTTGTGATTTGTATTCTTTTATTTACACTTTACACTCAGCATAATTGCTATTTGATATTTGTCCTGATTCAAGTAATTGCTTACCTGTGTCAATTCCATATGATCCCTGACGCAAGTTTACATTGTTGAGATGCATTAATCATAGTGTGAATTAAATTCCAGCTTTAATTATTGTTGAGAAATATGCTTAATTGGTATGAATAGTGTTGTGGTGACATGTGCTTTTATGTTATATATGATGTTATAGTGTCGCCTTAGCATGTCATTATATCATTGTTATTAATGAATGGAGTTTGAGAACCCTTTTGAGATAGTCATCTGGGATGACATATATTGTATTATGCATGAGTTGGTTATCACCTTCCAAGAAGGGATGATGGTATACATTCTATTCCGGGAGTAGGATGAAAGATATCACCATCCGGGATGGGATATAAGATAATTAAAATATTCACATCTAGGATGGAATATTAGATACCTCCATCTGGGATGGGGAAGGCGAGAGATATCACCATCCGGGATGGGATATCAGATAATTAAAATATTCACATCTGAGATGAAATATTAGATACCTCCATCTGAGATGGGGAAGGCGAGAGATATCACCATCCGGGATGGGATATCAGATAATTAAAATATTCACATATGGGATGAGATATTAGATACCTCCATCTGGGATGGAGAAGGCAATGGGACGCAATTGCATGTATATGAGCTCATAGACCTTAGTAGATCTGGGATTCACATCGGTTCTGGGAACCAAAGAGTCAAGTCAAGTGATTCCGGGAATCACCAAGTAGTGTATATGCATGGTTGACATGATTAAACATTTTAGATGTGATTGTTTTGACTACATAAATCTTCTCTTATTTTATATGAAGTTAAACAATTTTTGATTATTTTAAAAGAGATTAATATTTTGAAAATTAGCGGATACCATGGATGTTTTTCAGGTTATCGCACCGGCCGAAGACAACACTATTTGAGAAAATATTTTAGAACTCATTTTTATTTACTGGGATTATATCTCATTAAAAGTATTGTTTTCAGAACACGGGGACGACGTCACCGAGACTGAAGAGACTTGAAGACTTAGTGAATTTTTTTAATATTTATTATCTAGCCTAGATAGTACTTTTTGAATTAAAGAGCCATTTGTGACTAGACATGTTTATTTTATTTATTTTAACATTGGGTTAATTTTAGTAGACGCCCGGGTTTTGTGGCAATTCATTTTTATTTATGTAAGGATTTATTATCATTATTTTACTTTAACAATTATGGAGGCGCTTTTAGAATATTATATTTATAAAATTATTTTTTATTTATCCATTTTTTGTGTGAATCTATTTTGGGTTACTATTGTAACGAAGGGCGTTACACTACCTGACTAAACTTGGCATTGTACTCCGTCTGCGATCAATACATTACAATCAATATTTATTAAACTATATATATATATATATATATAATAATAATAATAATAATAATAATAATAATAATAATAATAATAACCTATACTTTAAATATAAAAAGACACTTTAGCTCACCATTGTCTGCCTCGACCTCTCATCAACAAACTCACCGGTGTCCAAGTGAATGTGTGTCTGCTTAAGACCATAGGGACATTAACAGACCGAGCAAGCTCTCCTGCTTGCAGCAGACACACAAATAAAATCAATTAGTTATAAAATAAATTTTTAATAAAAAATAACAGTTTATAAATAAAATTATTTATATATGCATACCATGTAAATGGCATGCTACATGTGGCTAATCGAACTACCAATGTGCATGCTCCCACCCTTTTATAAAGCCCGATTTCTCTTCGCCTACTGACACTTCACCTTGCAATGACGATGGAATGGTCGTGTCGTGACCGTATGCGGGCGCATATGATGAGGATGGATTGGCCATGTCCGGCTGTAGGATCATCCCAGGAGTCGGCATAAATGATAATCCTGCTGGCTGTGTAGCCGGTGCCGTCGATGATGATGGTGGTGCTGGGTGTGGGTGTGGTGTAGGTCCAGTAGGGGGCGGCGAGGGTGTAGTATGGGTCGGTGAGAGTGTAGAATGGGTGGGGGAGGGTGTAGAATGGGTGGGGGAGGCTCCTATAGGTACCAATGGGGTGGGTGTGGTAGGGATGGAGGTGGGTGCTGAGGGACCTATAGGAAAACGAGCAAGCACTTGGGACTTGACGGTGTATCGTCCCCGCTTAGGCTTCCCCTTCCCCTTATCACCGTTAGGCGGTGGGGGGCGGGGCGGCTGTCCTCATGATGCTGACATATCTATTTTTATAGCACAATTATAAATCAATGTAAAAACAATAAATCAATCGACATCTAACACACTAATCTAAGCAAGTATTTAAAATATAACAATATTTGTCAAGTCTTACATTTAATTGCATATAAGAAAATATTTAAAATACAATAAAAATAACTTAACATTAAAATTCCTATTTAGACTCGGTATCGTCATCTGATTGTAAGACTGACTCTTCTTCTTCTTGTATTGAGTCATCACTTTGGATTTCTTCCTATGATGATGCATGCATCGATGACTGATTACCAATGACCACTTCTTCCCCTTCATTTGCAGATCCCAACATGCCAGTAATACGCTCGACCTCAATTACTTCATTGACATGTGACGATTCATCCGCCTGGAAGGGCGTCTCATCCTCTGCGTCATTGATTTCTATCGACCCCTAGGCTTAGTAGCGACAGCAACACACCAACCTCGTTTGTCCGTTCGCATTGCTGGATAAGGGACATAATAAACTTGTTTTGCATTCTGAGCAATTATAAACAGATCAAACTGTTGATATCGTCTATCCATGCAAATGTCCACAGTTCCATACTTGGGATCCACCTTTGTGCCTGTCCTTGATGGATCAAACCAGTTATAATAAAATAAGTCTACTTTTTTAGGATAAGTAGTAGTATTGTATTATAACTCGTATATGTGTTTTATGACCCCATAAAAATCACCAGTACCTTCACCCTGTACGACAACCCTGCTATTAATTGTCTGTTTGCCCACATTCCATTCATCTGTGTGGAATTTGTACCCATTAACAAAGTATGTATGTAATGATCTAGCATAGCTATAAGGCTCGTACACTAAATCTCTCAAGTGTTGATTAGTCACACTTAATGGTTGCTGATACATCTACGAATAGGTAAGTCATGTTAAATAATTACTTTTTCAAGAGGCAATTAAGCTTGATATATTGTTTTCTAAGTTATATGACACTTACTTGTTGCTTGAACCATTCAGGAAAATCTGCGTGTGTATGAGCAGAAGCATCTTGTTCACTTAATTGATTAATTTGCAGTAACACACAAACAAATAAAATGTGTATTATGTGTTAAAGGAGAAGTTCATATAACATGTGATACATTAATTCAAAGATGGGTCGTTGATACTTACTCATGGTATGGTTTCACCTCTGTTCAATTTATCAAGACATGAACATGGGCCGATGCATACTCCTTATTACTTAACCAGTAAGTAAGCTCCTTGCTAGCATGACGGCCAGGAAGATTAAATACGGAAAACATATAAGGATACTCTGCACTATAAGCATCTACCTCGTTCCTAATATTTCTCAGGGCCATCATGAAGTTGTTGAAATAGTGGGAACAGAAATGAGTTGTCTCACGGTGTAAGTAAGATGCACAGATTGATCCTTCTACCCTAGCCTTGTTTTTAACTGATCATTTAAAGTTGCCCATGAATCTAAGTAATTAAAAACATTAGTGACAAGGCATTATTCAAGGGACGCTAATTATTTAAATGTCAAAATACAATAAAATTACATTTCAAATGGATACATCAACCTATATTGTACTGGTCCACCAAGCCTCGCTTCATATGCAAGATGGACGGGGAGATGTTCCATTGAGTCAAAAAAATCCTAGGGGAAATACCCTCTCCATCTTGCACAGAATTATTGGAATGTTTTCTTCCATCTTCGCCAGACCATCAGCTCTTAAAGTTGCAGGGTATAGATCTTTGAAGAAATGACTGATTTCTATACGCGGGTTAGAAACATGTGAGGGCAGCGAGCTGAAAGCAATAGGAAGCAAACACTCCATGAATACATGACAATCATGACTTTTCATCCTATGAAGCCTCCCCGTTCTAACATCAGCGCATCGTGCCAAATTAGAGGAATAACCATCAGGGGTCCTAAGGTCTTTTAACCACCAACAAATTGACTTCGCTTCATCGGCGGTTAGAGTGTAACAAGCTTTTGGTTTGACCATTTTTCCATTAGGCTGCGGCTTCAGCTCTAAATCCTTTCGTCTACAGTATAGAGCTATGTCCATCCTTGCCTTCTCATTGTCCTTAATCTTGCCAGACACATTCATAACCGTGTTAAAAATGTTGTGAAAGAAATTCTTCTCAATATGCATCACATCAAGGTTATGTGTTAATAGATTATCCTTCCGATAAATTAGTAGTTCCAAAAAAATACTTTGTTTTGTCCAGTTATGCCATTCCCCATACCCGGGTAATTTTGACACACCTGCTTCAGTGACTTTAGGAAGATCCCAAATTCGACGCCATATTTGTTCAAGAGTCAACAAAGGCGGTGGACCTTCCTCTTCTGTCTGATTCTCTCTGAATTCCTTCGGAAGGGATGGTCAGGATCTAAGAACCGACGATAGAATCAAACCAGGAACTTTTGCCACGATATCTTAGGGTAAAAACCTTTCCATGTTCCATGCAATACGAGCATGCCAATTTACCGTGGGTCCCCCAACCAGAGAGCATGCTATATGCAGGAAACTCATTGATAGTTCACATCAGTGATGCCCTCACCATAAAGTTTCGCTTCTTGGAAACATCATACGTCAACACACCATCCCACTACTTCTTCAGATCATCGATCAGAGGTTGCAAATATACATTTATCCCAGCCTTTGGATTAGATGGTCCTGGTATGAGACAAGTTAGAGACATATAGGGTTTTGACATGCACATCTCGGGAGGAAGCTTGTACGGTGTAACAATCACTGGCCAACATGAATATGGCGAGGCTGACACCTGAATGTACAGGGTAAAACCATCTGAGCACAACCCAAGTTGTACATTGCGAGGATCTGATGCAAAATCAGGGTGTACCCAATTGAAGTGCTTCCAGGCTTCACCATCAGAAGGGTGGCGTATAACGCCAGGCTTTCTTCTATTTTCCTAATGCCACCTCATCTGTCCCGCAGTTTACGTAGATGCAAACAGTCTCTGCAAACAGTCTCTGCAACCTTGGAATTATTGGCACATAGAACATTGCCTTCGCAAGAACTGGCTTGTTGTTACTATGGTCACTACTTTGAATGCGGTATCTGGGTGTCTGAGAAAATTTACATTTTTCTAGCGTGCTGTCATTTGTGCCCAAGCACTAACATAATATATCATGCATCCGTTCGGACAACAATCAATCCTTTTAACCCCCAACCCTAGTTTTGACACTAACCGCTTCGCATCATGATAACTTTTTGGAAACAACTCTTTGAAGGGTGTCACATTTTGAAGCATTTTACAAAAGAACTCCAAACACTGCTCGGGGACATTCCAATTGGACTTGCAAGCTAGAAGCCTAACACAAATTGATATTTTTGAATCCGACGCCCCTTCAAACAATGACTTATGTGTCTCCAACAATAGATTGTAGAATCTCTGTGCCAATTCATTAGGAGTCTCATCCATGTCCTCAGACTCATCTGCCTAAAAATCCCCA
Source organism: Echinosophora koreensis (assembly GCA_035048595.1). Classification (NCBI taxonomy): domain Eukaryota; kingdom Viridiplantae; phylum Streptophyta; class Magnoliopsida; order Fabales; family Fabaceae; genus Echinosophora; species Echinosophora koreensis. The sequence goes on from JAPCYP010000068.1 coordinate 1,134,008, forward strand.
TGTTGCCCAAGACAATCATCGACCATCATATGCATTGACTGGAGTTGTTCGACATAGTCGTCGTGGTAGCCACTGCCTGATGCACCCATGTCAAGATCGTCACCACCGACTATCAATATCCGGCAACTCCTCACCATGATCAGTCCATATCCAATTATTAGGCTTGAACCCACGTTGGTATAGTGTAACTTCACGTCATCATCACTCAAAACCATCATAGAATTGCACTTTATTCACGGACATCTAACCCCCCCTCTCTTCGGCATAATCACAATGTTGCTTGGCTTTCGATATAAACTCCTCAACTCCATCTACAAATGATTCTTTCAGAAGTCGTCTCTAGACTCGTTCCTATCATACACCCAACTACGGCTCGGGGGATAATATCTCATCCTTCTGCATTTTCAGATATATTTGCCGTATTTTTAAACATGATACTATAACCCCAAATCACCCCCTTTCCTTAAAAGGTGTGGCCCTATCCCATTTGAGGAAAAACTTTTTCACCACTATATTATACTAGTTACTCATCACTTCTCATATCTTATAGCTGACGAAATTTCGGCAGCATTTCCCCTTGGTCTCCAAGTACACGACTTGACCACGGTAAGATACCACAACCAAGTATGGACCCGGAGAACAAAAGGAAATGCTTCGACCCAAAATTTCATCAACTATTTAACAGATGAGAATCAACAAGTAATTAGTATATCAGTGGAGAGAAAGTTTCTTCCCAAACTGTCCCAATTGGACAATCAAGATTCAATAAAATGAGCGATACCATGACAACGAGTACACATGCTCAATAATATTGAACCTTGAATGGGAAACTACGGTTTTTCTCAATTATGTATTAATTATATATACTCTAAGGTAAAATAAAACTTTAAATAACAGAGATAATTTGCATAAAGTTTGATAATAATAGCAAACTGTATAAAACATAATTAAGCAACCAACATAAACATATATTTGTCCATAAAAAATCGAATAATCATTTGTCTAACGTTTTATTAAATCATTTATTTTTTTAATTTAATTTAATTAATAAAACATTTTATTGAATTAGTTAATTAATTATGTTTGTATTCTTGACTTTTTAAATCTCAAACTCACATTGATATGATCCAATCAAAAATCAAAATGAAGATATATATAAAAAAAATTTGTGAAAATATATTATAAATTCATATACTAATATAAAAAATTAGCCTCGTGGATAAAAATATTTAAATTGTTATCTTCACATTTAAAATATTAACTTCAATATAAATATTATAGATTCTACATAATCATATACATCTAGGTATACATATAAGTATGTTTTCATGTAAAATTTTCAACCCCGTGTAAGATGCTTCAAATTTGAACATGATGTCATATTAGTAATAATGCTATTAGGGAAGAATTTCTTTCACCTGCTTCCAAATTTAACATCATTTTTCTTCCTCCCTCAATTCAAATCTTTAATTAACATAACTTTGTTTCCGTTAGGGCCATTGGGCTCTAACTTTGAGTGTCATGTTCGATAACATTAATAACTATTTCCAAGAGTTGTGTTCTTTTCATTTACTGTATTTATTTATCTACTTCTTCCAATGGATTGGGACAATTCAATTAATTTCTCAAATCCACTAAATGTTCTTCGAAGCAACATTTGTGTCCTTCTCATTCCATATCTTTATTTTGTTTTTATTTTTATAAATGCATTGGAAACCAATGTATTTAAACATCTTTCTCAAATGCACACAACACATTTAAACATCTTCTTGAGAGCATATAAAACTTCATGAGCTATGGTAATATTTATTGTCTTGGATCAGCCTCATACAAATGCACTCTAGTTTTATTTGTTAGAAATTTATTGTTAAATATTTATTGTATTTTATTTAGAAATATATATTTTCCTTCATTTCATTTATAATTTTGTCAAAATTGACAAAGGAAAATCCATACATAAGAATGATTGATGTTAGTATAAAAGTTACGGTTGTTCTTAAGTTGAGGGTCAACTGGTATGCAAGCGTTATTATTTTATATAGTTGGGTATTGAAAGTCACTCCAAAGTTAAATGTTTCACATAATTGCATTCAATCGAAAGACCATCACATTGAAGAGTACCTCTAGCAGTAGGTTGGATCCTCCTACCCTACATTAAAAAATTCAAGAAGTTCAAATATTAGTCATGAAAGATATAATTAAAAAATATTAAGCAATAGTTGTAAATAACACTTTCTCATATAAAAACATCAACTTTACATTATCTCCCAATTGAGGTTATAAGAAATTTGGTTGTTTCCAAAGTCGTAGCACTCTACTTTGATCTTCCATTTATCTTTTGATGGTGAAAGGTCACTAATAAATTTAATTTTAGCCATGAGCGGAAGATATAAAAACAAACTCTAGATGAGCAAACTTTCTCAGCATATGCTTAATTGAATTTTATATTTTTATTTGATTGTGTAAATTTTTATGGTACCTCTATTAGGTTGGATAAATAGTAAACTCACATCGGGAATATAGGAGAAATAAATCAAAGATTTGAGTAAATTACATTGGGAAATCATTTATCATCTTGGAATTGTTTATTTGCTTTGAAAATATATATAAATCTATAAATATTCTATTTACATAGATTTATTAGTAGCTCAAACATGGATTTTGACATATATCTATAAAGTTTATGTCAAGGAAAAAAAATATATGATATATCTATAAAGTAGTCTTATTTTCCGCAAACATCTTATAATTATTTATACCAAAAATTATAAATGTAAAAAATTAATTTATTTGCTTTAAAATATAATATTGGAAATATGTGTCATATTTTATTGGTATGAGCTAAAGTTATGATAACAACTTTTATTGATAATAATTTAGGAATCTTTGTTTATCATAATTCTTGTACAACAATTTATTTTTAGTTACTTTAAGTAAATTAATTACATTGAAAATTAATAATAATCTTCAATATCAATGTATTTATAATATTTATTATTTATTTATATAGATATAGATGGGAAGAGGAAAATCCAAGAGCCCAAATAGAGAGAAAAGAAAGTTTAGTAAAAAACATTGATGATTGTCAAATATACAATCCTAATAAATGCAAGCCTTCTAGATGAAGCAAAGAAAAGAATAAAATAACAATTAACAAGTAAAAGTAAAAAGTAAAACTTTTCAAAAAAAATGGCAAGATGCCACCTCAATGTAAAGTAAAATACGCTATCCAACTTTCATATTAGTATAGATATAAAATATATTATAAATTATAAAAAGTAACTAATAAAATAATGGTAAAAATTCTATTGCTTGCCAAGTTCAATGTACAGTAAAAAAATGCATCTCAACCTTTATATTAGTATGATTCTCTTTACACCTTCTTCTTCTTCCTTTTATCCCTCTTAACTTCATCTTATTCGTTCTGTGTATGCGTGTCAGACATTTGACACTATAGTACTTAGTATATTTAAATGTAAATTTTAATATTGGATTGTTTCTTTTTATGAATGTTTAAATTTAATATGGTGAATAAAATGTAATTTTTATAAAATAATATGAAACTTTTATTTTATAATTTTTTAACATTTATTAAAACTTATAGAACTTTGGGAAAAAATTATAAAAGGAAAAAGTGTATTACTAACTAGTTCTTATTAGAAAGTTCTTATTTGGAAATTAAAACCTTATGACATTCGTTAACGAATATATTTATATAAAGTTCTTATTGGGAAACCAGAATTTTTCAATTTTTAATTTAATGATTACACTCTTTTCTAACAAAATATTTCTATCTTTGATTCTTTAACCAATATCCTTAGAATACTGGTTGGCATTTGTTAAGATAATCAAAATCCGAAGTTTTTTTACTTTAAATCTGATACAAATGGGCCCATAGTCATATCTTATGAAAGAAAAAGCGACCTACCGTTCAATATCCCACATACATGTTGCTAGTAGTTGTCAAAAAAGTTTCAGTTGGTTTATACATCAAAATTATTGTATGATATTTTGCATTAATGATAAACGGGACTGTTTTATAAACACAACTAGCAAGTTACCGGAATGATTGATGACAATATATAAAGGATATATTTTTTAAAAATTATTTGCAAATTGAAAATTTTAAAAAAAATAAGGTTTAAATGTCTAATTGTAAATATAAACATCATTCATATAAAAATTTTATAAAATAAAATTTGTATACGTTTAAATTAATTTTAGTTATCCTTCATATAACATGATAACATATATAATAGTTAAATATGGATTCTGAAAATAAAATATCACATAGATCCCAATCTATGAAAAAAACATAAACATAAATACAAATTATTCTTATAAGGATGTTAGTGTTATGGGTCAAAATGTTCTTATATTTCTCCACAAAGAATGTAGGCAATCCTCACCCCATGAAAAAACAAAAACATAAACACAAAACTCAAAGATATCATATTTTTAAAACAAATAAAAAATAATCAAAAAAATAAAAATAAAGACAAATATTGAATTCTTGAATAAAAAAAATTCAGGTTTTCCTGCAACTACTCTCAGATCTTGCTACTTGTTTTCAACCCATTTTTATGGCATAAATGACCTCACTCATCTTTCTGATAGTATAAAATCACTGAAACTCATTTTGATACTTATTATTTAGTATACATAAATATAAAAGTTGTTACATATCAATGAGTAGAGCTTGTTTGATGGATATTTTTTTTAATATTTTATTCATATTAACACAACTCATTTTTATACCCCGTCAATAGTGCAAGAAGCACTTTTAACATCAGTTAAAAGTGCATTTTGATATCGGAAAAAAGTCTGATATTTCAGCAAACGTTAAAAGTGTAACTTTTAACGTCTGTTAACAATTGACGTAAAAGTTCATATTTAACGTTTGTTGTTTAAGTTAACAGTCATAAAATATGATACTTTTAACGTCAGTTATTTAATATAACTGACGTTATACTTTTAACGTCTGTTGTTTAAACAACAGATGTTAAAAGTATTTTTTATTTAATAAATTACTTTTAACGTCAGTTAAATAGAGAACTGACGTTAAAAGTATTATTTTTTTTAAAATTTCTGTTACAATATATCCCTTCCCCCAGTTATCCTTACATTCAGTAAACAATCAAGAATACATACATTACATAATTTGCACACACTCAAATTTAGCAAAATAGGGCCTCATTAAAACCTTATGATGCAAAACCTTCCTTAGGGATAAAAACATCATTAAGGAAAAAGAGTACCCTTAAATTTTATTAAAAGAAAAGAAATACAAAGAATCAATGGGGGGACAAAAAACCAAAACCCATTGATAGTAAAAACATAACTATTAGCTTCTAAGTATATAAATGTAAATTCATATACAAATATAATTAACTACACATCTTTTAAGTATGCAGGAGGTATTTTTTCTACTCCTTTTTCTGCAGCATACTTAAAGAAGAATTCTGAAAGTCGCATAAGAATATGACAGTATGCCTAGACGGATGAAGTATGAGCAACTGCCAATGATCATGCATTATGTAGGGTGCTAGATATATTTCTTTTCGATCACCCCCCAATAAGCTTCCAATGTATGAACTGACTTTATGGTCAACGGCAAAGAAATCAGGCACAAGGACTGAGGAGTCTAAGAAGCCATAAAGGTTGGAGCCCATCTCAAGTTGAAGACGATTCAGAAACCTAAGATATGAAATAAGTGGATGTTAATTACATAATATATATTGAAATTGAAATAAATTATGATATTGAAATAAAATATAACAATTAAATAAATTATAAAATTAAAATTAACTTACGTGGACCAAAGACTCACAACCATGCTGGCTACCCACTCGTCATTTTTGTAAAAGTTCCCAAGATCATCACCACAGAATTTAAATTGTATTTCTTGATTTGGGCGTGCCACCCATCCATCGTGTTCCAACAGGCATTCAAACACCTCATATGCATAATCCTCACCAAGAGAGAACATACGAGTGATGGGAGATAGCGACATCGGCTTTGCCTTCAATTTTAAATAAAGAAAGTATATAAGTAGTTAAGAATAAAAAAAAACATAAGTAATTAATTGAGAAATACGATCATTATGAATATGCCTGCTGTGACAACTCGAGCTCCCGCTGCGCTAACTCAAGCTCTCGTCGTTTCATCTCCAACTCAAGCTCTCGCCGTTTCACCTCCAACTCCCGATCCCTCTGTGACACATTATCCACCTACACATGTGTCTTTTGACAGCTCTCTTTTGTGCTCACATATGAAGGTTAGGCAACTCCCGCTATGTCTTAGGAACCCGTAGAGGAAAGCTCCTTTATAAGCATCTGCTTGAAGGATGGGTTTGATAGGAAGTGGCTCATCAGCTGATCTGTAAAGGTCGGGTCGGCAATGAGCTGCTATTTAACCTCTTCTCTAAGGTGATCCTCATTATCAACCCGCCTACGTGAAGCGCTTGTGCCATAAAATTTTTTGATGCCCACCGTCCTTGGAACACTAGTCACCCGACCAGACTGGTCGTCTTTGCCTAGGGCAATGATCAAGATATCTCGGCATCCATGTGGGACGAATGAGCCTTGGGAGCATTTTTCTTAAGCTCCTCCTGCAATGAAGAAATTAAAACGTGTAAGACAATGTGTTAAAAATATCAATATATACAAATATCAACTACAAATGCAGTTAGTTTGTTACTTACAATCTTTTCTACCACAGTGCATGTGGCTTCAGCTTTAAAATCTCCTTTTTTTTTGTCTTTTGGCTCTCCAACCAAACATCCTCACAGGCGATAGGAGATGGAGGATCAACAACTGTGCCCTCAAGCACCTCTCCAGCTGCTATATCAATATCCCTTCGTGATGATCATCTTGAGTGGCATGTACATCGTCCACCTGTGTTTCCTCAATGATAGTAGGCATGTTTTTTGAGAAAGAAGGAGTCTCAGGAATATCAAGAGTTGAATCTTGATTTTCATCACTACCATTATTCATGCTTTTTCCATGGAGAACCACAGACAACCTTTTGTTAGAAGGATCAGTGATGTAAAACACTTGTTTTGCTTGGGATGCCATGATGAAAGGCTCATTTGTATTGTTAAGTCTCTAAATGTCTGTGTGCATTTCCCTAAGTTTTGATGAAAGCTAAACATTGGAAAATGATTTAATTAACCCACTTTATGGTTGCTAACCTGCCTACTTAGTGCACAGATCATAATAATAAGACTCACCTGTCTGTCCACATGTATGACAACCTGTCTGGATAAGCAAAAGTCAACCTGTCTGCTGACTAGGATTGTTGACTTTCTGCAATTGCGTTTCAACCTGTCTCTGCTCTGTTTTCTACTCGTCTAAGGTTCTCCGATGGGAACTCGAGTACAAAAAGCTTTTGGAAGTTGTCCCCTCATACAGAAGACTCTGAATCTCTCTCTCACACTTATCAAAAAATTCAGAAGGTCATTCTCATAAGCAACCTAGGAAGTCAGAGATAACATCCAATTAAATAATGTTTCCAACATGCTTTATTCCCTAGTACTCTTGGTTAATACACGAAAAGGGAAATATACTCTGTAAAATACAAAAGCATTCTGTACAACTCTGATTTGGCTATTGCACAATGTATAAAGCCTCATGTTAGAGTACAACCAACGTTCCTACTGCATTAATGGCTGCCCAGAACAACTCTATTGCATTTAATGAAGCTCTGCTTGAAGCCATCGTTGGAAGGAATGTCTCTAACGGATCTTAAATGCTTGAAGGCTATAAATACAGAAGTCATTGAAGATGAACATATGAGAGATTTCAAAGCATTAAAGAGCCATTACTCTGTTCATTTAATTCTTCATTCTTTCAATCTGTATTCTTCAATCATTTGAAGTTATTACGCAGTCTTTCCTGAAGTCTACATTTAATTCACTCTCTGAGTGTTAGTGAAAGAACTGTCTGTCTGATTGTATTTATTACAAACAAACTTCACAAAACAAACCTGTGTGAGCCTGAAGAGGCTAAGTGAGCAAAGAATACTTTTGTTGGAGCCTGAAAAGGCTAGGTGTGCAAACAATACTTGGAGTTTGTAACCTGATCAGTTATAGTGGATAAGACTTGGTGCTGTCAAGGACTGGACGTAGCTCTTTGTGTTAAAGAGTGAACCAGGATAAACAACTGCGTTAATCTCTCCTCCCTTAAACTCTTTAGTTGTTTTGATTATATTACCTGCTTTTTAACTAAGGGGTTAAAAGTGTGAATATTGAGCTTGTTTTCCATTTGTATGTTTGTGTGCTTTTCTGTCAAAATACACCAGATAGGTCACCTGTCTGTGTAAGTTGTTTTACACTTGTCTGAACCTAGCTTCTGTATGCGAAAAGTTTTCAACTTTATTTTAATTTCTGATAAACACAATTCAACCCGCTGTCTCGTGTTCATAGTTGTCTATTTCAGTTGGTATCAGAGCTCAGCCTCTGGGTTGAGCATCTAATAGTGTAGAGGTAAAAGGTCCTGAAGAATAGACATGACTGTTGGAGCTAGTGGGAGCCACCAGACTGAAGGAGCTTCCTTAACCAGACCTCCATTCTTCAATGGAGAAAACTACAACTATTGGAAAGATAGATTTCAATGGTTCATTCTATCTACAAACTCTGATCTCTGGGATGTCATCACAGATGGTCCATTCATTCCTAAAAATGATGACAACACTGACAAGCTAAAAGCTTAGTGGACCCCTGCAGAAAAGACAAAATGGGAGCTGAATCACAAAGCCAGATACAACATCATTTGTACTCTTAGTCCTGAAGAATTTGAAAAAGTTTGTGCCTGTGATTCTGCTAAAGAAATATGGGACACTTTAGCTGTTACACATGAAGGAACGGTCAAAGTTAAAGAATAAAAAATTGCCATACTTGTCAGAAAGTATGAACTGTTTCTCATGGAGGAAGGAGAATCTGTGGCTCAGATGATAGGAAGATTCTAAACTATCATCAATGGCCTAAACTGAGAAGGTTGGAAAGATAATAAGGAGTCTACCTAAGCAGTGGAGACCTTTGGTAACTGCTATCTCTCACGCCAAGGATCTTACTTCCTTGACTATGGATGAACTTCTTAGTACACTCATTATTCATGAGCAAGAACTTGGAGATGAAATCACAACAAAGAAGGGCAAGTCAATTGCTCTGAAGGCTGATCAAAAGTCTTCAAAGGCTTCAAGAGCTCTGAAGGCAGACGAGTCATCCAGTAATGCTGACCTGTCTGAACCCGAGGATTCTGAAAGTGATGAAGAGCTATCTCTCCTAACCAGAAAGATAAAGCTTCTCTTACAGAAAAAGAAGTTCAGAAAAGATAAGCCATTCAGAAGGTTCAACAAGGACAAGAACTTCAAAGAATCCACTTCAACAGACAACAGTTCAATTGTCTGCTATGAGTGCAAGAAGCCAGGTCACATCAAAGCTGAATGTCCTCAACTTAAGAGAGCCCATTTTAATAAGTTCTTCAAAAAGAAGAAGAAAGGGATGATGGCTATCTTCTGATGAAGAGACAGAGGAAGAAGCTAATCTCAGTCTGATGGCTAACACTAACTCAGATTCAGATAATGAGATACATCCTGACTATGAGGAATTGCTGGAGGAATCCAACTGCTTATCTAAGGATTTCAAATCCCTCAAGAAAGAGTATGTTAAGCTTCTCAGTGAGCATACACAGAAATCTCATGAGTGTGAGAAGTTTGCAAAAGAGAACAGTGAGCTGAAGACTGAAAAGTCTGATGAAGCTAAGATCTCTAGTGAAACATCACAATCTGAAGAAGTTAAAAAACTTCAACAGAAAGTGGAAGAGCTCACTTCTGATCTTGCCAAATTTGTTAATGGTAGCGATAATCTGACTAAGCTGCTTGGCTGTCAGAGGCACTCCCTTAACAAAGAAGGTATTAGATATGTTCATCAGACACATCATAAAGTATCAACTAAAAACTCTAAAGTGTCTGATAAATCTACTTTCATTAAATCCATACCTGTCTGTAACTTCTGTGGAAAAACTGGACATGTTATGTCTAGGTGTATTCATAAGAAAAGAAGGAAGTCTTCACAGACTCCTAGAACTAACAGAAAAGGACCCCAAAAATTATGGGTACCTAAAGAACAAATAATCTCTATTGCATATGTCTTCAACACGACAAAGAAAACACCACTGCTGGTACCTGGATAGTGGTTGCTCGCGACACATGACAGGAGAAAGGTCTATGTTCCTAGACCTCCAACTTAAGAAAAGAGGACATATGGCATTTGGAGGAAATCAGAAAGGGAAAGTTTTAGGCATTGGTACTATTGGTGGTAAACCTCCTCTTGCCTCTATATCTAATGTTCTTATGGTTAGAGGATTAAAACACAATTTGCTTAGCATAAGTCAATTATGTGTCAGTGGATTTGATGTCTCCTTTACCAAGGGTTAATGCATAGTTAAAGACCTCAGTGGCAAAACCCTCTTTTCAGCTAAAAGGCAACAAAATCTGTATAAGATTGAACTGACTGATCTCTCAGATCAAAGTGTAACCTGTCTGATGTCTAAAGAGGATGAAAGATGGTTATGGCATAAGAAACTAGGACATGCTAGTATAAAACTAATTTCAAAATTGAAAAAGGATAACCTTGTGAGAGGATTACCTGATATTAGTTTTAAGAAAGATGTTTTGTGTGATGTATGTCAGATAGGTAAACAAGTAAAATCACGTTTTAAATCTAAAAACCAAGTATCAACCTCTAGACCTCTTCAGTTGTTACACATGGATCTGTTTGGACCAGTTAGTGTTGCTAGCTTGGCTGGAAGAAAATATGGATTCGTCATAGTTGATGACTATTCTAGATATACATGGGTACTCTTCTTAACCCACAAGGATGAGTCTTTTAAGGCTTTCTCATTATTCTGTAAAAGAGTACAAAATGAGTAGGGTTTCTGTATTTCTACTCTTAGAAGTGACCATGGGGGAGAATTTGAAAATGAGCAGTTTAGACAGTTCTGTGAGGAGAATGAAATCTCTAACAATTTCTCTACACCTAGAACTCCTCAACAAAATGGAGTGGTTGAGAGAAAGAACAGATCTCTGCAAGAGATGGCTAAATCTATGCTCAATGAGAATAATCTCCCTAAGTACTTTTGGGCAGAAGCTGTAAACGCTGCATGTTATGTACAAAACAGAATACTCATTAGGCCTTTTTTAAAGAAGACACCCTATGAATTGTGGAAAGGAAAAAGCCCCAACATTTCTTACTTTCATGCATTTGGTTATGAATGCTTCATTCTAAATACTAAGGATCAACTTGGAAAGTTTGATTCCAAGGTAGATAAAGGTATGTTTGTAGGCTATTCTGAAATGACTAAAGCCTTTAGAATTTATAATTCTAGAACTTCTGTTATTGAAGAATCTGTACATGTTAAATTTAATGATGGTTTAAAGACTGATAAGGAATTATCAGATCTAGAAGATGATCTTGCAGGTCTCGACATAAATAAGCGAGAAAATCAACAACCTGACCTGACCAAGACAGAACCTGAAAATGAACAAGTCAGACAAGTGGAGCAGACAAGTCAACAGACAAGTCAAGATCTTCATGATGATCTTAAAAGGGACTGGAAATTCAAAACTCATCATTCTAAGGATCTTATTATTGGAAATCCCTTAGAAGGAGTGAGAACCTGATCCACTTTAAAGGAATCAAGCAATGTGGCCTTCATGTCAGAAATAAAGCCAAAGCACATTGAAGAAGCTCTTGATGATGAAAGCTGGATTCTTGCTATACAAGAAGAACTCAACCAGTTCACTAGAAATAATGTCTGGACACTTGTCTCCAAGCCCAAAAACAAGTCTATCATTGGAACAAGATGGGTCTTCAAAAACAAATTGGATGAGGATGGCAAAGTTGTCAGAAATAAGGCAAGGTTAGTAGCTCAAGGCTATAACCAACAATTGACTATACTGAAACCTTTGCACCTGTAGCTAGAATAGAAGTTATTCACATTCTGATGTCATATGCTGCACAACACCAAATCACTCTTTTTCAAATGGATGTGAAAAGTGCTTTTCTCAATGGTATAATTGAAGAAGAAATATATGTTAAGCAACCCCCTGGTTTTAAAGATACTGATAAACCAGATCATGTTTTTAAACTTAAAAAAGGCATTATATGGTTTAAAACAAGCACCTAGAGCATGATATGATAGATTAAGTTCTTTTCTCATGCATAATGGTTTTACTAGAGGACAAGTAGATACTACTCTGTTTAAAAGTTCTTAGGAGAACTTCATCATAGTCCAAATATATGTTGATGATATTATTTTTGGAGCAAATAATGAAAAGCTATGCAAGGATTTTTCCAAGCTAATTGCAACACCCTGATTTTCACTGCTTTCTAATATCGGTAATAAATATATGAATGATTATATTTTTATCCGAGACTTATAAAATGATTTTGGATAAACTAATGTCATTTACATGATATATTTGATATCATAAGGTTACAATGAAATTTTGGGTTGAAAATTCAGACGGAGCCCGGTCTGCGTTTTTCACTGACAATAAAAGTTTACTGCTCAGAAAACCTAATTTTAATTCGTGAATGAGATGAAAAATATTTTTATCATTTTTGCTACGATCTTGGAAGTTTTGAAAATTTTCGTGAAAAAAATAAAATATTATATTTGCTGCAGGCGAAAATGTCGAAATATCTATAGGAGAACCTGAGTCAGATGAACCAGGGGGTCAGCAACGAAGCTGAGTTGACTGAGGTGACTGATGTGATGAGCATTTATGGCGATCCTATCCGAATCATAATGGCCATAATGGCACATAAATGCCATTAGATATTTTTATGGTGAAATGACCATTTTACCCTTGGTTTCCTATGGAAATTACAAGGCTCGCCATTGAAATTTTGGGACCATTTTACCCTTCCCTACACAGCTCTACCCCCTTTTCCCTACACTTAGACAATTTTTTCAACTCATTTATATCATCTTCATGAATCAAGACTCATTTATCTCAAAAACCCTAATCATGAATCAGGTACATTAGCACAGAGATATATCGGGAAACAGACCGATAAGCCATCTATGATGACTCAAGAGGAATGAATCATCATGGTGATAATTTACTCTAGTCAGACAAATAAAATATCTAGATATTTTGAACGTTAACCTAACCTACGTGTGGTTAAATCTAACCGAGGTTAACTAACCATGATTTGCCACATAAAATATCTACTCCCTAATATGTGGTATAGGAGGCGACCACACCACATAAACAGCCTCATCCACATCATTTGTAAGGCCCTAAGTGTAACACCCTGTTTTTACTGTTTTTATGGTTTTTACCGTTTTGTTGTTTTTACTGTTTTTCAATTATCGGTAAGATTTTAATTGTTCGTAATTTTTATATTAGATCTAGAAAATGATTTTTAATAAAATAAAATCATAGTTATACTCTACCTTATGGTAGAAGTTTACAGTAAAAATTTGGGTTTAAAACTCAGACGAAACCCGGTCTGCGTTTTCACTGACAGTAAGATTTTACTGGTTAGAAAACCTAATTTTGACCCGTGAACGAAACAGTTAAGGTTTATATTTTATTTCCAGCCATAGTGGTTATTTTGAAAATTTTCAAAATAAATAGGTTATTATACCTTATTCGGGCGAATACTCGACGATCGGGGATCGATGGAATCGAGAACGGAGGTGCAGAGACAAAACCCGACACCGGACGGATGAGAACAATGACTCATTGGTGAGTCATAGGGGGGTGGGTCATAGGGTTAGTCACCAATGCATTTAATGCATGTAATGATGACTAATTTGTGAAAAACCTAAAATACCCTAAATCCTTCATTTTAAGTACAAGTTTGCCATGACACCAAATTACTCCTTGGACCCTTTTGTCCCTTGAAACTCACGGCCAAGCCCTTCATAAGACACACTTGGCATTTCATTTTATTCATTTGGTTCATGTTCTTCATTTTTCTCACCAAAAACTCTTAAGTCTTACACTTGATTTACAAAGGAAGTATAAGTTCTTGTTGGTTTCTTCAAATTCCAAAGGTAGATCCTTGTTGTTCATGATCATATCTTCCTTTCCTTTCACAACTTTTCTTCATATCTCAAGGTTTTACAAATTTCAAATTCCTAGATCTAGAACTTCAAAAATCTCTAGAAAATCATAGAAAATCCTTTTAATGTGATTCCAATTTCTATGATCTTCACATGACTTCTACTTTCATTATCCAAGAGATTTTAAAATTTCGTGATCTCTAGCCTATTTTTCATAACAAGGCCGAACCTACCTCTAATGTGGGCTAGGTGATTTTCTTTCATTTTTAACTTGTTTATTGTTGATGTTTCATGGCTAGGTTTGGTTGGTTCAAACCTTGAGCTCTAGGTGAACATCATCCTCTTATTGCTTGAGTATCAAGTGGTCATCAAAGGTATGGGGGAGATTACTATCATCCTACCTTAGGGTAGATATGTGATGGTTTATTAGTGTTTATGTGGTTTTGTAATTCCTAAGTATGAATTTGTATATTTATTTGCATATGTGTGTGATCCTCTTGGAGGATTTGGTTTGATATATGTTGGTTGTGATATATGTGGTTTTGGTGTTGTTGATCTTTAATCAAGACCTTGATCATTGTTGATTGTTTTGTTAAAACAAATATGCTTAACATGAATAATTTAAGGCCATTCGGCCATGACTGGTTTAAGGGGTTCTAAGATGTGTTAAATTATTTGAATAATTTTTATGAGAAGTGAATGAATAGATAAGAATATAGAAATTGGTTTGGATTGATTTGGATGTGTATATTGAAAGTTATGGATTTATGAGTCCTTAGGGACTAAATTGAAAATTCTGAGAATTTCAGTGGCTGCACTGAAAGTCGTTCTTGTATGTTAAGATTGTAGTCCTTGATGAGAGAAAACCATAGAAATTGGTTTGGTGTTAAATGGATTAATACATAAAAAGTTATAAGCTTTTTGGTGAAAAAGGACCTTCTTGCAATTACTGAAAATTATTTGAGGCAGAAGCGAAATTTCTGGAAATTCGAGGGCAACTGAAAAATACTTCTAAAGAAGTTGGTTTGGTGTGATTTGGAATTATAAATAAAAAGTTATAAGGTTTTAAGTGAATATGGACCTTTTTATAATTAATGAAAGTTTAGGGACTAAAATGCAATTTTCGAAAATAAATGTAATTGGACAGTTAGAAACTGTTTTTCATGCTTGTAAAACTGTTATAAAACTCCAAAATGAGTTTTGGACTATTAGAGTGTAAAATCGTGGAAAAAGGGTTTATGCGATTTACAAAATTAACGACGTTCTGTCAAATTTTAGGAATTTCGTATAAATGATGTAAAATCAGTGTTTCAAATTAACTTAGGAGAATAAGACATTTGAGGTGAAGAACCATATCTTCAAAAGTAGGACTTTTTGGCCTCATTTTAGTAAAAAGCGGCGAAACCGTCGTTAAACGTTTTTAAAGATTTTCGAGAGAATGCTTTGGAGAAATTGATACCTAAGTATGTTTGAGAGGAATTATTCTTGAAAATGGATTTGATTTTGATAAAGATTTTGGTTTTAAGCCAAAAGGATTTTAGTCTTCAACGACGAGATTTTACAGTAAAATGTGAAAACCAAAGTCAAGAATGACTTAGTGAAAATACGAAGGTAATAAATTATGACGTGGGGTGGAACACGACCTTATGTCATAAATTAAGGATAATTCATTATCCATATTCCATAAAATTTAATGGACTCAGAATGATTTGTTTATTGGAAGGCAAAGAAAAAGGCTCAACTAGAAAAGTACAGAGAACTAAATAATTGGACCTATGTTCCAATCTCATAATGTGCTAGGATTTGTAAACAAGTATTTTAAGAAAACTTTGCACAAAGATAAAAGGTTACTTGAGAACTTTAGCTTGATGATTAAGTACCGGTGATTCGGACTTAAGGACATCTCGCATCTGTTACAGTATGTTGAAAGAATTCCGAAGGAATCACGATGTCATCCATTGGATGGACGAGAAGAACGCATTTCCGGCAAAGTTTGCCTAAACACATAGTGAAACTATGTTCTGTAAGGCCGTTGTGCCTAGGAGATTGAGCTAACACTTTAATGCGGGTGCGAATTTCGTAGCGACAATCTATTGATGCTTGGGGATGTCGGGGTATGAAATACTCATATAGGCCCAGTTGGTTGCTCTTCTGTGGCATGGTGATCTTGCAATACACCGACATACTCTACTAGACACTATGTATTTTCTGGTAGTGTAGGATGTTCCCGAAAAAGTCAATGTGCACGTTGATGACTTTGGACGCATTCTGTTGCCCAAGGCTGGCGTAATCCGGAACAATCCTCCGAACCACTCTGCGACACCCTAACCTGGGGTCATCACAAGGTTACCCGTTGCGGAAAATAAAATCATAAATTCGCTGGTTGCTTTCGGAAAATATTAATTTCTCAACGCTTATCCTTTCAAAATATGGTGATAAATTTTTTCTTTATGTGAAATACTTCAGAAAAAGATATATAGACATCACAATAGTAGAATTACTTTATACTTACATACAAACCGAATAACCAAAGCATTGCAACATATAAGCTTTTCTGAATTTTTTTTTCATACACCTTACAAGGTGTTTCAAACCATTTATAAAAACTTTCCCAAAATACCCAACCCAAAGAAAATCCTAAGCTGGTCGCCTTACAAGACACCTACTGAAAGACCCCGTGGTCATTCCCACACTCTAACATCTCTTCAAACATCAAGACCAAAGTTCCCGAGTGAAGCTAAGGACTTTTCTGCACCATCTACTTTCGTGTACCAAGACACAAAAGCCAAACCAGAAAACCTGATATATTATAAGGGTGAGATGCCAATATATGAGTTTATAACGATAATCACATGCACGACGTATTCAATTAGCACATAGACATACATAACCATAACAACATAAGATTCTCATAACTGAACAAGTAGTTTATCACTGGGTCTCATACCCGATCATCGTCATTTTTAAAAATATGCATGACACTTCAACATTCAACATCTAAAGTTTTATACTAAATCTCTAAAGATTCCAACAACGTATAAATGAGCTGATCAGGCTCCCACATGGCACATTGTCTACGAAAGAAACAATGGTCAACTCAACATGGCACATTGCCCAATCATTTGGCACAATGGTCAACACGAAACATGGCACATTGCCCGAACTCCCGGCACAACGGTCAACACAAATCATGGCACATCGCCTAAAACTCCCAGCATGATGGTCAACACAGATCATGGCACATCATCCAAAACTCTTGGCATGATGGTCAACGTAAGACATGGCACATTGTCCAAACATTCTGGCACAATGGTCAACAACAACAATTCATGGCACATTGTCCATCGAGGTACAATGGTCAACACGATAAATGGAAATATTATCCATACAACACATAATTCTCAACAACACATGACACATTGTCCACTAAGGTACAATGGTCCACTTTACATGACACATTACCCATCAAGGCGCAAGGGTCAATGCAACGCAAAATACCTCACACCTCAAGGCATTCACACAAAACAACGTGGCATGTAATACCATACTCATTAAGGCACCACACTTAACAACATCGGGCACGTCTGCCGTAAATGCAAATGTAAAACATTTTGTCCTCGTCATTTTATTTTCGTTCATTATATTCTTGTCGAAGCTCAAAATGGCTTACGACTATTCATCGTCTTCAACGTCTTAAAATTGTCATCGTCTCATCATTTTCAACATCTTAACTTTCTCATCGTCACACGGATCAAAGATCTTCGTGTTTTTATTATAGAACACTGGTATCACGACGTCTCGGATACTAGGTTTATTTTTCAACGTGAACACCGTCTTTTGTTTGTGAAACACAATTCAAAACAAAATCTCCGCAACTTATCTAAGTTGACGGAATAACATCGTTATGTAAAATTCGTTTATAGAAAATCATTTCTAATTGAAAATTACTTTATAACATCATCGGTTACTAAAAATTTAGTTTTCAGAAAGGAGAGTCACTTGAGGCTCAAACTTGTTTAAAATACGTACTGCGCGCCGCTTTAGAAATATTTGCCGTCGATACTTTTCCAAATTGCCGTCGTTTAGCCTTTTTCAAGGCATTTAAGCCAAATATTAGCTTTTTCCACTTAAATCATTTTCTAAAATTATAATTAAGTTATTTTCAAAAATTAATTTCATAAAATAACTTTTTATAATATTCCGAAATTTCTTACGTAAAAAT
The DNA here is from genome assembly GCA_035048595.1 of Echinosophora koreensis. NCBI lineage: Eukaryota > Viridiplantae > Streptophyta > Magnoliopsida > Fabales > Fabaceae > Echinosophora > Echinosophora koreensis. The sequence continues at coordinate 1,152,311 of JAPCYP010000068.1, forward strand.
TAGCGGTACAAAAATAATTTCACGGTTACGTCCTCACTGTGACTCATAGTTCACTCTTACAGTGATAAATCATTAAAATAATGATATGTTCTAATATTCCTTATTTTTCCCAAATAAATATTTTCCATAAACATTATATTCCAACATTTCCCATAAAACATTGAATTCTCCTTCCCCCACTTCATGAAGGTTTCGGCCAAGGAGGGTTAAATGGGGAGGAAAAATTTGTTTGCATCAATCTCTTGGATTATGGTAGTAGAGATGATAACTAAATCATAGAAATTGATTTCATATTTTTAGGATTTTTCTATGATTTTCTAGAGAATTTCAAACTTCTAGATCTAGAAATGGAAAAATATGATTCATGGCATAAACCTGAGAACTACATGAAGATGAAAGATTAGATGATCAAGGAGATGAGCTTTTACCTCTTGAAGATTGAAGAAATGAAGAAAATGATCAACCTTCACTTAGTTGAAAACTGGACAGCTTGAGGGTGTGATGGTTTTGTGAGTGTATATCACAATACACTCATCCAAAATCACAAACTTTAGCTTGTTAGAAATATAAGAAGAAAAGGAAAAACTTTGGTGTTGAAGGTTTCATTTGGTTTGGATCATAACAGGGGTAAAAATAGGCTTCTTTCCGATGTCTCGCATAGATCTGAGGATTCTGGACAGTTTCTGTATTTTGGTCTTAACTCTCAACATACTCATCCGTTTTTGATGATCTTTAGCTCGTTGGAAAGAAGAGAGAAAGAGGAACAACTTTCATGTTGAGAGTTTTTCGAGTTTCAGAAAGGAAGAGGGTCATATTTCCGGTGGAATTTCTGCTATCATGAACACCAAAGTGTGTTCTTAGAGGAAGAAGATGAAGTTGGAGAAGATGAAGAAGATTGTGGAAGAATGGAGAAGGATGTGGAGAATTCTTGTACTTATGGCAGCCAAGGAAAGGCTTGGGCCTTGTGCAAATGGGCTTGATGAAAATGGGCTTGAATCCATTCAATTTTGGTCCATTAAAGCTTAAGGCATAAAACTATACCTAGGAAACTTATATGATAACTTACCATCAATGAAACTAATACTTAAATTATGACTTTGGGCACTAAGGCTGCAGCCATTAGTGGGCTTGGAGTAAAGATTCTGGCCCAATTTGCCAAGGATTAACTTGAAGAACTCACTTTGGACCAAAATGCAATTAAGAGAAAGTTAGAGGACCAAAATGCAATTTCCTTAGAAATTGTCATCATGACTAGTGACTCCATCCATGACCTCATCCACATGGCCTTGTCATTTGTGACTCATGGATATTATCCGTTAGCGGCTCCCGGAAATCCCGTAATCTACTCCGCCGTTTACCCGATTAAAGACGATGCCCGGAAAAAATATAATATTTCACTTTATAGTGAAATATTTCAAAATATCCAAAATTGTTGGAAATGAGATATAAAATCTATTTATTTCGTTCTCGGGTCAAAATTAGGTTTTCTGATCAGTAAAATCTTACTGTCAGTGAAAACGCAAACTAGTCTCCGTCTGAATTTTCATTCCAAAACTTCCCTGTAACCTTATAAAAATAAGTATGACAGGGAAATGACCTTAGTTTATCGAAAGTCATTTTCTAAATCTCGGATAAAAATATAATCAGTTATATAATTATTACCGATATTAGAAAGCTGAAAAATCGGGATGTTATATACTACCCCTCTTAAAAAAATTTCGTCCTCGAAATTTCGTGACTCGAAACTCGATAGGATTTCTTAATCCCAAAATCTTACTCTCACAAGAAAGAATACAGAAGAATTTGATCAATCTGAAAAGAATACAGGAATATCCTGTGCATAAAAGATTCTTTAAGAGGTTCGTGAGTGTAAAAATGCATAGCTAATACATATTTACAACCATGACTCTAATTAAAGTTCCTTCTTTCACAAGAACTTCCAGTGGATTAGAAAATCAAAGATAAACAGTTCCGAACTCCAAGGGAATTTATTCTTCATACAGGAAATTTACAAAACGACAATTTTCAAAAGGAGAACAGTCTGGCCAAAAATCAGACTGGATCACATTTACCAAAAGTGAAAGTGATTAAACTAAGTTTCATTAAGAAACCTCCATTATCAAGAAGTCGTTTGGGTTATAACTCAAGAAACAGTCATAACAAATCTTTCAATAGCATATAAAATTATCCAGACCAATGGATACTATCCAACCAACCCACTCAAATGTCTAATACACTGAGGGTTATTTAGGAATGTGGGCACGAATTCCCCTTTGTAATAACATGCCCTAAGAATTGCACCTCATTGAGCCAAACTTGTACTTAGATAACCTCGCAACAACTCTTCTTGCACTAGATCCGTAACACTTGACGCATAGATTCCTCATACTTCTCGTGACTCTAAGAATAAACGAAAATATCATCGATGAAGATGATAACGAACCTATCAAGAAATGAACGAAAGTTCCATTTCATGTAACCTAACTCGGCTAGCTTCGTAGGCGATGTTTTACCCGAAACGGTGGAGATTTGACTGAATCTGGAAACTAGATCCATCAAAACTCAACATCCTACTATATACTAAACAGGAGTTCTCACAAGTTCTCAACTCGATTAGAGACTCATCGAAACACACATACTTGTGTGTCAACACACATTGTTTCGACAAGAAAACAATTCAAACAAGACACAACCAGAGATCACACAACAAAACATAACAGACCTATTCCCCAACATTCCCGAAAGACTCGACCAGCTCTGATACCACAAATGCGACACCCTAACCTGGGGTCATCACAAGGTTACCCGTTGCGGAAAATAAAATCATAAATTTGCTGGTTGCTTTCGAAAAATATTAATTTCTCAACGCTTATCCTTTCAAAATATGGTGATAATTTTTTTCTTTCTGTGAAATACTTCAGAAAAAGATATATAGACATCACAATAGTAGAATTACTTTATACTTACATACAAACCGAATAACCAAAGCATTGCAACATATAAGCTTTTCTGAAATTTTTTTTCATACACCTTACAAGGTGTTTCAAACCATTTATAAAAACTTTCCCAAAATACCCAACCCAAAGAAAATCCTAAGCTGGTCGCCTTACAAGACACCTACTGAAAGACCCCGTGGTCATTCCCACACTCTAACATCTCTTCAAACATCAAGACCAAAGTTCCCGAGTGAAGCTAAGGACTTTTCTGCAGCATCTACTTTCGTGTACCAAGACACAAAAGCCAAACCAGAAAACCTGGTATATTATAAGGGTGAGATGCCAATATATGAGTTTATAACGATAATCACATGCACGACGTATTCAATTAGCACATAGACATACATAACCATAACAACATAAGATTCTCATACCTGAACAAGTAGTTTATCACTGGGTCTCATACCCGATCATCGTCATTTTTAAAGATATGCATGACACTTCAACATTCAACATCTAAAGTTTTATACTAAATCTCTAAAGATTCCAACAACGTATAAATGAGCTGATCAGGCTCCCACATGGCACATTGTCTACGAAAGAAGCAATGGTCAACTCAACATGGCACATTGCCCAATCATTTGGCACAATGGTCAACACGAAACATGGCACATTGCCCGAACTCCCGGCACAACGGTCAACACAAATCATGGCACATCGCCTAAAACTCCTAGCACGATGGTCAACACAGATCATGGCACATCATCCAAAACTCTTGGCATGATGGTCAACGTAAGGCATGGCACATTGTCCAAACATTCTGGCACAATGGTCAACAACAACAATTCATGGCACATTGTCCATCGAGGTACAATGGTCAACACGATAAATGGAAATATTATCCATACAACACATAATTCTCAACAACACATGACACATTGTCCACTAAGGTACAATGGTCCACTTTACATGACACATTACCCATCAAGGCGCAATGGTCAACGCAACGCAAAATACCTCACACCTCAAGGCATTCACACAAAACAACGTGGCATGTAATACCATACTCATTAAGGCACCACACTTAACAACGTCGGGCACGTCTGCTGTAAATGCAAATGTAAAACATTTTGTCCTCGTCATTTTATTTTCGTTCATTATATTCTTGTCGAAGCTCAAAATGGCTTACGACTATTCATCATCTTCAACGTCTTATAATTCTCATCGTCTCATCATTTTCAACGTCTTAACTTTCTCATCGTCACACGGATCAAAGATCTTCGTGTTTTTATTATAGAACACTGGTATCACGACGTCTCGGATACTAGGTTTATTTTTCAACGTGAACACCGTCTTTTGTTTGTGAAACACAATTCAAAACAAAATCTCCGCAACTTATCTAAGTTGACGGAATAAAATCGTTAAGTAAAATTCGTTTATAGAAAATCATTTCTAATTGAAAATTCCTTTATAACATCATCGGTTACTAAAAATTTAGTTTTCAGAAAGGAGAGTCACTTGAGGCTCAAACTTGTTTAAAATACGTACTACCGCTTTAGAAATACTTGCCGTCGATACTTTTCCAAATTACCGTCGTTTAGCCTTTTTCAAGGCATTTAAGCCAAATATTAGCTTTTTCCACTTAAATCATTTTCTAAAATTATAATTAAGTTATTTTCGAAAATTAATTTCATAAAATAACTTTTTATAATATTCCGGAATTTCTTACGTAAAAATTAGCGGTACAAAAATAATTTCACGGTTACGTCTTCACTGTGACTCATAGTTCACTCTTACAGTGATAAATCATTAAAATAATGATATGTTCTAATATTCCTTATTTTTCCCAAATAAATATTTTCCATAAACATTATATTCCAACATTTCCCATAAAACATTGAATATAATTTTATGCAGCTTATTAAAGCTTTTATCTGATTAATCGGTTGTGCACTGACCACTGTCAGGCTTCACAAACAACATCCAACATCATCATCAAAACTATATTACCAAACAGATCATACATCATAACATCAGAATAGAACACTGCAGATAAACACTTAGACGCAGATAAACCATCACAGATAAAAATAACACAACTTAAACAACTTAAACAAACACCAACAGATCAATAATACAAACAACAACAAATAGCACATGATTATAGAAAAAACTCCTCAGGTATTCTCCCCTTACCTCTTAAAGATTCAAGCTTTGGTTTCACGAACGGCTTTTCGATTCGAATCCGGTTTCCCCCGTGCAACTCAGGATAATCCACAAAGATTTATCCTTCAACAAGTCACAACTCAACCAATCAAAATCAAACAAATATCATCACCTAAACACTTCATATAGGTCATGGCCCTAGGGTGATTTTGTGGCTAAAAATCCTAAGATTGCTTAAGTCATTGGATTAATGATCCTAAGTACTTAAGTCTTTAAAACACATGATTAACAACAAAGATTGAAACAACACATTCCAATCCCTCAAGAACTCATTTTCGGCCTTCAAAGCAAATATGAGTTAGAGATTTTAGTTTGATATAAGACTTTGGATCCAACATATATATGATATAGAAAGTTGAAATCAATGATCACTTTATAAGAAAATGAACAAAATCTCCTTCCCCCACTTCATGAAGGTTTCGGCCAAGGAGGGTTAAATGGGGAGGAAAACTTTGTTTGCATCAATCTCTTGGATTATGGTAGTAGAGATGATAACTAACTCATAGAAATTGATTTCATATTTTTAGGATTTTTCTATGATTTTCTAGAGAATTTCAAACTTCTAGATCTAGAAATGGAAAAATATGATTCATGGCATAAACATGAGAACTACATGAAGATGAAAGCTTAGATGATCAAGGAGATGAGCTTTTACCTCTTGAAGATTGAAGAAATGAAGAAAATGATCAACCTTCACTTAGTTGAAAACTAGACAGCTTGAGGGTGTGATGGTTTTGTGAGTGTATCTCACAATACACTCATCCAAAATCACAAACTTTAGCTTGTTAGAAATATAAGAAGAAAAGGAACAACTTTGGTGTTGAAGGTTTCATTTGGTTTGGATCATAACAGGGGTAAAAATAGGCTTCTTTCCGATGTCTCGCATGGATCTGAGGATTCTGGACAGTTTCTGTATTTTGGTCTTAACTCTCAACATACTCATCCGTTTTTTATGATCTTTAGCTCGTTGGAAATAAGAGAGAAAGAGGAACAACTTTCATGTTGAGGGTTTTTCGAGTTTCAGAAAGGAAGAGGGTCATATTTCCGGTGGAATTTCTGCTATCATGAACACCAAAGTGTGTTCTTAGAGGAAGAAGATGAAGTTGGAGAAGATGAAGAAGATTGTGGAAGAATGGAGAAGGATGTGGAGAATTCTTGTACTTATGGCAGCCAAGGAAAGGCTTGGGCCTTGTGCAAATGGGCTTGATGAAAATGGGCTTGAATCCATTCAATTTTGGTCCATTAAAGCTTAAGGCATAAAACTATACCTAGGAAACTTATATGATAACTTACCATCAATGAAACTAATACTTAAATTATGACTTTGGGCACTAAGGCTGCAGCCATTAGTGGGCTTGGAGTAAAGATTCTGGCCCAATTTGCCAAGGATTAACTTGAAGAACTCACTTTGGACCAAAATGCAATTAAGAGAAAGTTAGAGGACCAAAATGCAATTTCCTTAGAAATTGTCATCATGACTAGTGACTCCATCCATGACCTCATCCACATGGCCTTGTCATTTGTGACTCATGGATATTATCCGTTAGCGGCTCCCGGAAATCCCGTAATCTACTCCGCCGTTTACCCGATTAAAGACGACGCCCGGAAAAAATATAATATTTCACTTTATAGTGAAATATTTCAAAATATCCAAAATTGTTGGAAATGAGATATAAAATCTATTTATTTCGTTCTCGGGTCAAAATTAGGTTTTCTGATCAGTAAAATCTTACTGTTAGTGAAAACGCAAACCGGTCTCCGTCTGAATTTTCATTCCAAAACTTCCCTGTAACCTTATAAAAATAAGTATGACAGGGAAATGACCTTAGTTTATCCAAAGTCATTTTCTAAATCTCGGATAAAAATATAATCATTTATATAATTATTACCGATATTAGAAAGTCGAAAAATCGGGATGTTACACACTCTCTCCGACTGTTTGTTAAAACCATGGTATAGGAAATCAGAGGTCCTTCCTCGAGTCTTAGATGTCTTCTATCTAGGGAAAACGGTTCCCTGTGATTATGTTGTTGTGAAACATTATTATTGCTGTTGTGATGGATGATATAACTGTTTATTGATATTTGTACGTACCTGTGTGTCATATCACTGCATGCCTGCGTTAAGTGTAAGATGAACGGAAATCTCACCTCATTTCTGTATTTTCTGGTTTGTTGTTTTCTATCTTGCGTTGAACGAAGATGACGACAACACTGTTTCTCCATCACACTCTGCTGGAGTTTGAGAGTGCTGGGAGACATGGACACAGTCTCGAGGGCTTTAGTATAATGAACTTTTGTTAGTATTTTGTGTCTGGCCAGTCTCGTGTCTATGTTAGAGCTATGTCTCTAAAGATATTATTATAAACATATTCCAGTCTGTTGTTATTTACTGGCGTTGGTATTTTCGCCTTCTTTCTGAATATGTATGACTGATGGTACTTGGAACTTGGTTTATGTAATATTGATGCATAACTTGATGTTATATGTTAAAGAGTATGTATGGTATTAATTGTTAAAGAGAAAATAAAAAAAAAATAAACCCGTATTTTTGGCAAAATAATTATTTTCCGCTTTACTCGGTCTTATAAAAATAGAAATGTCATAGACAATGTAGCGCCTGAGAAGGGTGTTACACTAAGGCTGCCCACCCTTCACCATTTCTAGCCATGCACCCATTTCCATTTCAACCACACATTAAAAAAGACTACATGGCTTCATTCTCTACCACACATCATCATTTAATTCCATTTAACAAAAGAATCCTTTTGTTCATTCTCCTCTTCTCACTTGTTTGTGTGCCAGCCTTCATTCCTCCTCCCAAAACCATTTTCTCTTCATCATTAATCAAGAACACCAAGAACACTAAGACAAACTCTCCTTACTCACCCGAAAGTTCACCGAAGTTCTGACCATTTTATGTTCCGAAACATGAAAAACTTTCTACATGAACGTTTTTCCTCTTTCTCTCTTATTTCCAACGAGCCAAAGATCATAAAAAACGGATGAGTATTTTGAGATATATACCCAAATTACCAAAACAGCTCGAAATCCACAGCACCACACTAGAACATCGGAAAGAAGGCTCTTTTCTCCCATGTTCTGATCTGAATCAAACCAAACCTTCAACATCAAAGTTGTTCCTCTTCTTCTTGACTTTCCAAAGAGCCAAAGTTTGTAATTGTTAGATGAGTGAATTGTGAGATACACTCATAAAACCACCACACCCTCAAAGCTGCCCCAAAAGCTTCCATTTCTAATTAAGCTTGATTTGATCACTCTCTTCATTTCTTCAATCAACAAGAGGTAAAACCCATCTATAATGATCATGTTGTCTTCTCCTTCATTTATTTTACAAGTTTATGCCATGAATCATCATCATCCAATTTCATGAAGTTTTCTTCAAAAGTCTCTAGAAAATTGTAGAAAAATCCATTTGATTTGAAACTTATTTCTATGAACTCACTATGATCTCTATATTCATGATACAAGAGCATGAATCAAGAGAAAATTTCTTTCCTATTCTTCCATAGTAGGCCGAATCTAAGTCTTAGAGAGACTAGATGAGTTTGTTTCAAATTCTATGATTTAACACTTGATTTCATCCCTCTAATACCCATAATTATTGAATCCAAGTGATTGAGAAAACCAAATAAAATCCTAACATTTTCTTTTCATAAGGTCCGAACCCTAACTCATTGAGTTAGATGAGTTTTTGTTCTAGTTCTTGGTTTATGATCATTGATCATGTCTTCATCATGTTTAAGGATCATTAATCCATGAGTTATAAAATTTTTAAACATCCTTAGCCTAATTACTTGAGTAGGCCGGAACTTAGCCATAGGGATTAGATTGATTTTTGTTGTTTCATTTGTTGATTTGGATTTAATTTGCTGTGAAGGATAAATCATTATTGATTATCCTGAGTGTGCAAAGGAGACGGAGATCGAATCGGAAAACAGTTCGTGAAACGAACACTTGAATCTTCAAGAGGTAAGGGGTGATAGCCTGAGGAGTTTAAGATAATCGTATGCTATTTGTTGAGTCATCTGTGAATTATCTGTAATGATTTTCTGTGATTTTTGAATCGTTTATTGTTTAAGTGATTATGTGATTACTTTATTTTTATGATATGTTGATTTACATGATTTTAATTGAACTGCTAAATTATAATTGTGATGCATGCCATGACTTGAATGTATGCCATTCTATATTGTGGTGAAATTATCTGCTGTTGAGTGATGGATTGAGAAACCTGACATTGGTCAGTGTTTAATTTAATTTGAAGATAAAAGCTTGATAAGCTTGGATAATTAATCAGAGTGATTAATTTATGAGAATTTGACAAAAGGGTGGAAAAATATTATTTTGATAATATTTTTGTGGAAAATATGTCAATAAAGTGACAGCAAGTGCGAAACTGTGAAATTTTTTACAGGCGCTAGTTTTTCCAAAATAAATTCAATTTTATCATAAAATGTTATTTGAAGTGATTAAGTCAGAAAAATAACGTAATATAGCAATCAGAACAATTACTTAGGACAGAAACGTCATTTAAGTTATAAAAAGATTTTTATGAAACACTTTCAGGAAAAAAAAAGTTTTATTTTATGATTACAATTTTATTTATAAAGGACTTTTTAAAATTTGATTTTTATTGAGAAAGAAATTCAGAAATAAAGAATTTAGACAGAAAAGAATTTATATATGATTTCCCGTTTTATCAACGTTTTAACAGAAAAGAATTTCTGTAAGAGAATTTTATGCAGTGAAATTATTCTATTAAACTTGGATAAGTTTGCAAAGATTTGATTTTGTATTTGTTTTTTACTGAGCGAAAGGTTTTAAAAGGATAAAGGAACCTAGGAACCGAGACGTCGGAGTTCTAGTGTTCTATTGACACGTAGATTAGGGATCTGTGTCATTGGACTGAGGGTCCTGCAATGGTTTTGTGGACTGTGTGTCCTAACTTTGATGTGGAAAATGTCAGTTCCATATCCCCGAGCCTAAGACTGGTGCATCAGTTTAGGGCTTTGCGATTGAGCACTCGAACTGTGTGTCCTGTGTTGAGTTTGAAACATTTGGACTGGGTGTCCTGTGTTTGTTTAAAAGTGAAAAGTCTTAATATAAAATTAAGCATGGTCGTAAGCTTTGGGCTTCGACAAGGAAAGATTATTACGACAAAGAAAACGAAACGAGAATAAAAGTTTTTCTCATGCATTTTTGGCAGACGTGCCATGTGTTATGATCATTGAGTCCTGAGTGGATCAATGTATCTGTTATGGACTATGTTTCCATTTGATCATTGGGTTTATGTGTGAACCAATGTATTTTTACTGGACTGAGTGTCTAACTTTATGCGATAACTATTGACGTTCTGAGTGATGCAATAGGTTATGGACAATAAACTCCATTGTTCGCAGTGACCATTGGGTTCTGTGTGTATAGACCAATGAGTTACATTTTTGAACAATAACCTTGGTACATTGGAGAGTTACCAGTGTGTTATGATTTCTTTTGGGCATTGTTTTATTTCGTTTTTACAATGTGCCATGTGCAAGCTTGATCTGCTCAAAACGAAACAGAAAGTTGTGGGATCTCTGGAGATTAGGCATCAAATTAGAGCCTGAATATTGAAGTGTCATGCATTTTTATACAATGACGATGTCTGTCGGGTATGAAACCCTTTTTGATAGAATTATTCTGTTGTTTGAATAGTTTCTTTATATACTGTGAATATCTGATATATGCTGTTTTGTGTTTCGCGCATGCGGTTGTCTTATCAAAACTCATATATTGGTATCTCACCCTTACATATTTGTTTGTTTTTTCCTCTACTGTGTGAAAAATATATTTGAGTATAGATGAACTCCGAGGAGACGAATCTGTCATACTCAAGGGTCATATCCTTGACCTGTGTGAATGCTGACAATAACGAGGCTTGGGTGATCAATACTGGAGCTCAGAGTGCCATTTACACCGGACCAGTTTGGATCGTTGAAGGTACTAATTCAAGACCGACATCACGTACGTATCAGAGGTTGATGGTAGAGATACCCCTACCACCTCTCTGGTTATTTACCAGTTTTCTTGCAGATCAGGAACGGTTAAGTTCTGATACTTCTATAGTTCCGAAAGTAGAGGTATCGTCACCGGATATCTCGATATGAAGGGAAAACCAGGGTGGTCTTCCCAACCGTGATTAGTAGTATTGACCAGCTATAGGATTTTTTGTGAAGTAGTGGTACTTTGTTAATTTGGATGCTTGGCTATTGAGAGTCATCCTTTTGAGTTGTGATTCCAGATTACCGCTACGTTATAATTACGTCTTTATTTTCTTATGTTGTGACTTTGGGAGATGACCGGTTATGTGAAGGTCTAAGTGTAAAACTTTTATGATACCTATATATATGATATATAATTGTATATTATGTTGATAGTGTTTGATTGTATGTGGAGTAAAAGAAAAAGAAGAAATTTTATCACCATTTTTTTTTATAAGGATAAGTAATTAAAAGATATTATTTTCCGAAAGCAACCAGCAATATTTTATTGAGTGTATTTCCGCAACAAGTTACTTAAATGTGATACCCTGGGAATGGGGTGTCGCATTAATGGTATCAGAGCTGGTCGAGTCTTTCGGGAACCATGGGGAATAGGTCTGTTAGGTTTTTGTTGTGTGATCTCTGGTTGAACCTTGTTTGAATTGTTTCTTTGTTGAAACAATGTGTGTTGACACACAAGTACGTATGTTTTGATGGGTTCTAATTGGGTTGAGACCTTGTGAGAACTCATGTTTAGTAAAGGGTACTTATGTTCATGTTGACATGTTCGTTCATTCCTTTGGGGATGGTGTCAGACATTTGAATGAGGTACTTGTCATGGAAAATTTTTGGGAGAATTTTTTGAGAATGTTCCAAGTTTATACTTGCGAAGGATATTGAGTTTCTGATTGGTCTAGTTTCTAGATTTAGTCAGATCTCAATTGCTTCAAGTAGGACATCGCATACGAAGTTAACCGGGTTAGACTTCAAGAAATGGAATTTTCATTCGTTTCTCGATAAGTTTGTCATCATCTTCATCAAATGATGTTCTCGTTTACTCTAAGAGTCACGAGGAGCATGAGAGACCTCTGTGTCAAGTGTTACAGATTACTCGCAAGAAGTTGTTGTCTATTCAAAGATCGACTCGAGGACAAGTTATCACCAGATTGGAGTAAGGATTTATTAAATATTTTGTGCCATTGACTCAGCTCATGAGGAAAGATCAACTCTTCGTGTGTCTGAGAGATTGACGAAGTTATCAAAAATAGTGCCGATTCAGAGTGACCGTACTAAGCGAGTCATAAAGGACCTTTGTGCTTGTGAGAAATCAAGATGGATGGATTTGAATCTTCAACCTTAGGTGAGAGTCTCGGGATTAAGAAAAGTTCTTATTTGTACTGTTTATTCCTTATTGACAATTTTTCTCAAATTCCTATGGTTGTATTTGACAATCACAGCGGTACATTTTGTACAGGCCAAATTCATTTTTTTTGATCTTGATTTAAAGTCTATCTTGACTTATCCTTTGGTTCTGATAGTCTGGGTATTTTCATATTTCTTTGAAAATATGTTATGAGTATTTCTTTAGTTGTGTAACACAGATGGGTTCTTGATAATAGAAGTTTCTTGATGGAACTTAGTCTAGTCACTTTTACTTTTGGTAATTGTGATCCAGTCTGAATTTTTGGCTCGACTGTTTTCCTTTTAAATCGACGTTTTGTAAACTTCTGGTACAAATTAAAATCTTCTTGAGATTTGGAATTGTTTATCTTTTGATTTCCTAACACGATAGAAGTCTTGTGAAAGAAGGAACTTTATTAGAGTCATGTTTGTAAACATGTATTAGCTATGCATTTTTACATTCACGAACCTATTGAAGAATCTTTTTACATATTGGACACTCGTATCTTTCAAATTGGTCAATTTATTCTTTGTGCTTTCTTGAGAAAGTGAAATCAAGAAATTTTTTGTCTTGAAGATCTCTTTTCAGATTTTTGAGAGTAGGTTGACAAAGTTGACACCTTTTTACCTTCTTGGGTTCACTGTGTGGAAAGTTAACAAGTATGTATCAGAGGACTGATCCAACTTCATGAAGAATTTTCCAGCATCATTCTGAAAATGAAGCCCCAAAAAACTTTCCCCAAGTGTTGGGCAAAGTTTGCATCGAGCGTTAAGAACCAAGTTGAAGTTAATGTTCAGCTTATCATCCTGAGTTCGATGTATAAGTAAGAAAGGAATTTCTCCTTAGAAGGTTAGCTGGGAGTAAGTGTAATACCTAAGCAAGACAAGAGGTGAATGGATTTTTATTGAGGTATAGATGTGACTAGTAAACTGAGAATTTTTAGGATTAATATCCCTAAGTAAGATGATTTCAGGAAATTTTATCATGATCGAGGCAGAGTTCGCTAATGGAAATCTAGAGTAATGATCAAATGCGTGTAGATAAGATTTAATTATATGATTAGAAGGAATTACAAAAAGGTATCTATAAAATCTCTTTTGGTTTAATTGCATTAAGAGATGAAATAAAGTTATTTTGAGGTTGAGATGTGTGATGTGAAGTGATATAAGTTTGAATGATGAATTATAATAAAAATGGATTAAGACTATGATTGGATATTCTGAGTAGAGAGTTGATGCGTGTTGCTGTAAAGGTATTATTGATCTCGGTAATAATTAGGATGAGTTAGATGATTGGAATAAGTTTTTTTTTGGTGGGACGATGTTGAGAAGAGAAGCGATTAAGTTTAGAGTTTGTTTTTCGAGTGTGGTAGACTCTGACGAAATTTTGGGGATAGTAAGGATAAATAGAAATGACATAAGAATGAATTATGTTATGGAGTTATGAAATAAAAGGAAGGAGATGTGAAAGACAATGTAAGATCTTGAGGTTAAGATGAGATTTTAAAAATCCTGTTTAGTTTCGAGTGACGAAATTTCGAGGACGAAATTTTTTTTTAGTGGGGTAGTAATGTAACACCCCGATTTTCACTGCTTTCTAATATCGATAATAAATATATGAATGATTATATTTTTATCTGAGACTTAGAAAATGATTTTGGATAAACCAATGTCATTTACATGATATATTTGATATCATAAGGTTACGATGAAATTTTGGGTTGAAAATTCAGACGGAGCCCGGTCTGCGTTTTTCACTGACAGTAAAAGTTTCCTGCTCAGAAAAGCTAATTTTAATTCGTGAACAAGATGAAAAATATTTTTATCATATTTTCTATGATCTTGGAAGTTTTGAAAATTTTCGTGAAAAAAATTAAATATTATATTTGCTGTGAGCGAAAACGTCGAAATATCTCTAGGAAAACCTGAGTTAGATGAACCAGGGGGTCAGCAACGGAGCTGAGATGACGGAGGTGACTGATGTGACGAGCATTTATGGCGATCCTATTCGAATCATAATGGCCATAATGACACATAAATGCCATTAGATATTTTTATGGTGAAATGACCATTTTACCCTTGGTTTCCTATGGAAATTACAAGGCTTGCCATTGAAATTTTGGGACCATTTTACCCTTCCCTACACGGCTCTACCCCTTTTCCCTACACTTAGACAATTTTTCAACTCATTTATATCGTCTTTATGAATGAAGACTCATTTCTCTCAAAAACCCTAATCAAGAATCAGGTACGTTAGCGCAGAGATATATCGGGAAACAGACCGATAAGCCATCTATGATGACTCAAGAGGAATGAATTATCATGGTGATAATTTACTCTAGTCAGACAAAGAAAATATCTAGATATTTTGAACGTTAACCTAACCTACGTCTGGTTAAATCTAACCGAGGTTAACTAACCATGATTTGCCACACAAAATATCTTCTCCCTAATATGTGGTATAGGAGGCGACCACACCACCTAAACACTTTCATCCACATCATTTGTAAGGCCCTAAGGCTGCCCACCCTTCACCATTTCTAGACATGCATCCATTTCCATTTCAACCACACATTAAACAAGACTACATGGCTTTATTCTCTACCACACATCATCATTTAATTCCATTTAACGTAAGAATCCTTTTTTTCATTCTCCTCTTCTCCCTTGTTTGTGCGCCAGCCTTCATTCCTGCTCCCAAAACCATTTTCTCTTCATCATTCATCAAGAACACCAAGAACACTAAGACCAACTCTCCTTACTCACCCGAAACTGCCTCGTAGTTCTGACCTTTTTCTGTTTTGAAACTCAGAAACTTTCAACATGAAAGTTGTTCTTATTTCTCTCTTATTTCCAACGAGCTAAAGATCATAAAAAACGGATGAGTATTTTGAGAGATATGCCCAAATTACCAAAACATCTCGAAATCCACAGCACCACACTAGAACAGCGGGAAGAAGGCTCTTTTTTCCCATGTTCTGATATGAATCAAACCAAACATTCAACATAAAGGTTGTTCCTCTTCTTCTTACCTTTCCAAAGAGCCAAAGTTTGTAATTGTTAGATGAGTGAATTGTGAGATACACTCATAAAACCATCACACCCTCAAAGCTGTCCCAAAAGCTTCCATTTCTAATGCTTGATTTGATCACTCTCGTCATTTCTTCAATCAACAAGAGGTAAAACCCCATCTATAATGATCATGTTGTCTTCTCCTTCATTTATTTTACAAGTTTATGCCATGAATCATCATCATCCAATTTCATGAAGTTTTCTTCAAAAGTCTCTAGAAAATTATAGAAAAATCCATTTGATTTGAAACCAATTTCTATGAACTCACTATGATCTCTATATTCATGATACAAGAGCATGAATCAAGAGAAAATTTCTTTCCTATTCTTCCATAGTGGGCCGAATCTAAGTCTTAGAGAGACTAGATGAGTTTGTTTCAAATTCTATGATTTAACACTTGATTTCATCTCTCTAATACCCATAATTATTGAATCCATGTGATTGAGAAAACCAAATCAAATCCTAACCTTTTCTTTTCATAAGGGCCGAAACCCTAACTCATTGAGTTAGATGAGTTTTTGTTCAAGTTCTTGGTTTATGATCATTGATCATGTCTTCATCATGTTTAAGGATCATTAATCCATGAGTTATAAATTTTTTAAACATCCTTAGCCTAATCACTTGAGTAGGCCGAAACTTAGGCATAGGGATTAGATTGATTTTTGTTGTTTCATTTGTTGATTTGGATTTAATTTGTTGTGAAGGATAAACAGTTGTTGATTATCCTGAGTGTGCGAAGGAGACGGAGATCGAATCGGAAAACAGTTCGTGAAACGAACACTTGAATCTTCAAAAGGTAAGGGGAGACAGCCTGAGGAGTTTAAGATAATCATATGCTATTTTGTTGAGTCATTTGTGAATTATCTGTAATGATTTTATGTGATTTTTGAATCGTTTATTGTTTAAGTGATTATGTGATTACTTGATTTTTATGATATGTTGATTTACATGATTTTAATTGAATTACTAAATTATAATTGTGATGCATGCCATGACTTGAATGTATGCCATGCTATATTGTGGTGAAATTATCTGCTGTTGAGTGATGGATTGAGAAACCTGACATTGGTCAGTGTTTAATTTAATTTGAAGATAAAAGCTTGATAAGCTTGGATAATTAATCAGAGTGATTAATTTATGAGAATTTGAGAAAAGGGTGGAAAAATATTATTTTAATAATATTTTTGTGGAAAATGTGTCAATAAAGTGACAGTAAGGGCGAAACTGTGAAAATTTTTACAGGCGCTAGTTTTTCCAAAATAAATTCAATTTTATTATAAAATGTTATTTGAAGTGATTAAGTCACGAAAATAACGTAATATAGCAGTCAGAACAATTACTTGGGACAGAAAAGTCATTTAAGTTATAAAAAGATTTTTATGAAACAGTTTGAGAAAAAAAAAAGTTTTATTTTATTATTATAATTTTATTTAGAAAGGACTTTTTAAAAGTTGATATTTATTGAGAACGAAATTCAGAAATAAAGAATTTAGACGGAAAAGAATTTATCTATGGTTTCACGTTTATGAACGTTTTAATAGAAAAGAATTTCTGTAAGAGAATTTTATGCAGTGAAATTATTCTGTTAAACTTATATAAGTTTTCAGAGATTTGATTTTGTATTTGTTTTTCACTGAGCGAAAGGTTTTAAAAGGATAAATGAACCTAGGAACCGAGACGTCGGGGTTCTAGTGTTCTGTTGACACGTAGATCAGGGATCTGTGTCATTGGACTAAGGGTCCTGCAATGGTTTTGTGGACTGTGTGTCCTAACTAAGACTGGTGCATCAATTTTGGGCTTTGCGATTGAGCACTCGGACTGTGTGTCCTGTGTTGAGTTTGAAACATTTGGACTGCGTGTCCTGTGTTTGTTTAAAAGTGAAAAGTCTTAATATAAAATTAAGCATGGTCGTAAGCTTTGGGCTTCGATAAGGAAAGATTATTACGACAAAGAAAACGAAACGAGAATAAAAGTTTTTCTCATGCATTTTTGGCAGACGTGCCATGTGTTATGATCATTGAGTCCTGAGTGGATCAATGTATCTGTTATGGACTATGTTTCCATTTGATCATTGGGTTTATGTGTGGACCAATGTTTTTTTACTGGACTGAGTGTCTAACTTTATGCGATAACTATTGAGGTTCTGAGTGATGCAATAGGTTATGGACAATAAACTCCATTGTTCGCAGTGACCATTGGGTTCTGTGTGTATAGACCAATGAGTTACATTTTTGAACAATAACCTTGGTACATTGGAGAGTTACCAGTGTGTTATGTGTTCTCTTGGGCATTGTTTTATTTCATTTTTACAATGTGCTATGTGCGAGCTTGATCTGCTCAAAACGATACAGAAAGTTGTGGGATCTCCGGAGATTAGGTATCAAATTAGAGCCTGAATATTGAAGTGTCATGCATTTTTATACAATGACGATGACTGTCGGGTATGAAACCCTTTTTGATAGAATTATTCTATTGTTTGAATAATTTCTTTATATACTGTGAATATCTGATATATGCTGTTTTGTGTGTCGCATGCGGTTGTCTTATCAAAACTCATATATTGGTATCTCACCCTTGCATATTTGTTTGTTGTTTCCTCTATTGTGTGAAAAATATATTTGAGTATAGAGGAACTCCGAGGAGACGAATCTGTCGTACTCAAGGATCATATCCTTGACCTGTGTGAATGCTGACAATAATGAGGCTTGGGTGATCAATACTGGAGCTCGGAGTGCCACTTACACCGGACCAGTTTGGATCGTTGAAGGTACTAATTCAGGACCGACATCGTGTACGTATCAGAGGTTGACGGTAGAGATACCCCTACCACCTCTCTGGTTATTTACCAGTTTTCTTGCAGATCAGGAACGATTAAGTTCTGATACTTCCATAGTTCCGGAAGCAGAGGTATCCTCACCGGATATCTCGATAGGAAGGGAAAACCAGGGTGGTCTTCCCAACCGTGATTAGTATTATTGACCAGCTATCGGATTTTTTGTGAAGTAGTGGTACTTTGTTAATCTGGATGTTTGACTATTGAGAGTCATCCTTTGAGTTATGATTCCAGATTACCGCTACGTTATAATTACGTCTTTATTTTCTTATGTTGTGACTTTGGGAGATGACTGGTTATATGAAGGTCTAAGTGTAAAACTTTTATGATACCTATATATATGATATATAGCTGTATATTATGTTGATAGTGTTTGATTGTATGTAGAGTAAAAGAAAAAGAAGAGATTTTATCACCATTTTTTTTATAAGGATAAGTAATTAGAAGATATTATTTTCCGAAAGCAACCAGCAATATTTTATTGAGTGTATTTCCGCAACAAATTACTTAAATGTGATACCTTGGGAATGAGGTGTCGCACTAATGCAAGCAGAATTTGAGATGAGCATGATGGGAGAATTAAAGTTCTTCCTTGGATTACAAATCAAACAGACAAGTGATGGAATCTACATCCATCAACAAAAGTATATCAAGGAGATAATTAAGAAGTACAAGATGGAAAGTTCTAAACTGATGAAAAATCCCATGCAACTCAATGCAAAACTAAGTAAGGATGATGAAGGTAAAAAGGTAGACCAAACTGTCTACAGAGGTATCATTGGATCTCTATTATATTTAACTTCAAGCAAACCTGATATTCAATTTAGTGTCTATATATGTGCTAGATTTCAATCTGTTAAACGAATATTTAGATATTTGCTTGGGACTACTAATCTTGGTTTTCTATATTTAAGAACTAAAGAATACATATTAGTGGGTGTGATGCTGACTTTGTTGGAGACAGAATAGAAAGGAAAAGCACCAGTGGAGGATGTCACTTCATTGGAGCAAGCTTAGTCTCTTGGTCAAGCAAAAGGCAGACAATTATTGCCCTATCTACTGCTGAAGCAGAATACATCTCAACTGCTAGTTGTTGCTCTCAACTTTTATGGGTAAAACATCAACTTGAGGATTAATCTATTTTTTAGCATAATATATCTGTGTGGTGTGTGATAATTCCAGTGCTATTTGCTTAACTAAAAATCCAATTCAGCATTCTAAGGCTAAGCATATAGAAATCAAGCATCACTTTATAAGAGATTATGTTCAGAAAGGTATTTTTGATATTAAGTTTGTTAAAACTGAAAATCAATGGGCTGATATTTTTACTAAACCCTTAGCAGAGAAAAGGTTCTTATTTATTAGAGATAATCTAAACATGCATTGCATTGTTGAATAAAATGTCTGAGTATTGAACTTTCTATGCTACCCGTCTTATGGTTTTATATCACTTGTCTATGATTACCTGTCTGACTCTGCTGAATCACTGTGCTAAAACTCATCAGTTTTATTGAAATGGTTATTAATTATTTAATACCATTTATTAATCTGAAGCTAATCATGTGCACGATAGTTTTTAATCTCGAAACCATGTTTTCATTATGTCTTAAGTGAGCACTACAGTTCCCCACAAAAATCGTGCCGTTTTTGAAATTAAAAATGTTTTCTTTCTCTCTCCTGCCTTTATTGCTATAAAAGGCAAATAATCATAAAAGTTCAACCTTTACCTTTCAAATCCCTAAAGTCGTTTTGTCTTCGTCTTTTCTTCTCTCAAACCCTTCTCTCTTCAAAAACCCTCGAAACTCTTTCTCTAAAAGTGTCTCTCTTCAACAGAAATTGTTGAGAAATACAACATGAAGTTTGCTGATGTTGAGAAGGTCCTACCTGGAAAGACTGTTGATCTTCAACAGTTGAAGAAATGGGGTATGGATGTCACTGAAGATTTGGAATACTCTAAGTGGACTCCCTTCTTTGACATCAAGGAGCTTGTTCACCCCAAGCTTGTCAAAGATTTCTGGAAAAGTGCTGTGGTTGTCACCAGCACACTTGATAGAACCAAGAGCTTTAAAGCTCAAATGATGGACAAAACCCTTCTTTTCCCCATCAACTCTTTGGAACTAGTTACAAGATGCCTAAGAATTGGAGCTGCTTTCAAACCTGACCGGGAAGATCAGGTGGGAGTTGAGAATGTCAACATAGCTGTCTATGGTGTTCCCAACCCTGAGAACAAGAAGCCAACCAACATGATGCCAAAGTGTAGATTCTTGCACAAGCTATTGCTGGAGTGTATGATGCCTAGGAAAGGCTCACGAGATAGTGTGACCAAGATGGACAGATTTGCTCTGTACCGTTTGATTCACAGAATCAAGGTAGACATCAATTATCTCATCTATATGTACCTTGAAACTCTGATCCATAGGACCAACATGAAAACCTATCCCTATGGAATGCTGTTGACAAGGGTCTTCAGGAACAAGCAGTTTGTTCCCAGTGATGTTCATTTTATGGACATGTCATTTCCCCTTGACAGGAAGGTCCTGTCTATGATGGACATTGAAGGTATCCCTCTGAAAGATGAAGAAGAAGATAATAAGAAAAAGAAGAAGAAGCCTGTTGCTGAGTAGAAGCAGAATGAGAAAATGGAGGAACCAGTGGTTTCCACGGATGAATCAGAGGTTCCTATCTCTGAAAGAATCTGGAAGCCTTCTGGAAAGGTGGCCAGACAGGACCAGAGACCTGAGGTAGAGAGACCTTCAGCTTCTAGAGAAACTGCTAGAACAGTTGAGCCTTTGAGGTTCAAGCTGAAGAAACCCTCTCCCAAGAGGAAGACAAGTGAAGCTGAGGAATTTGTTGCTGCATCTGCACAACCCAGTAAAAGAAGAAGGTTGGTGAAGACCTTTACCAAGGTCAGACAATTGAGTCTGAGCCTAGTAAAGATGAAGTATCTGCTCAGGGGTAGCAGACAACTCCACCCTTAGAGGAGCCCAAGGAGAAGAAGCCTCTTAATTTGGGAATCATTCCTAGAAAAAGAAGGACAGGCTACCCAGTGCCAATAGTGGCTCATGCTGAAAGGGAAGCAATCCTTGCAGAAGGACCCTCTGCTGAAGTTGATGTTGCTGCTGCAACTACTGTTGACCTGTCTGGTGGGACTTAGACAGTTGATCAACCTGAAGTTGACACTTTGTCTCCTTCAAAGAAGAAGCTAAATCTGTCTAAGGATCAGATCTTTTCCTCTATTCCCTGTGTACCATCTTCTCCCTTTCACCAAGGTATCCACAACTCTGTTGTTTCTTCCCCATCTGCTCTTTTTGTTCAACCTTTGTTAGTTGCTTCTCCCTTTCCCTCACCTGTCTCCTCTCACCACACCCAAACATCATCATATGATGTTGTGTCTGATATGTGTCAGTACACAGTTGTTCACAGGGACTCAACTCCCAAAGAATAATCTGGCATATCATCAAGTCTGTTTATGAGTGATCTGCAATCTCTGATGACTGTAAGTGTCTCTCATCTATCTGTCATTCCTTCTCCTCCATCTCACTTTCTTAACCCTTGTAGGGAGATATTCTTTTATCCCCCTATTGTTGTGTTCATTAGAACATTGGCTAGAACTCACTATCCTGCCTCTGTTGTAATGATACCTAATAGGTCTAGGTATGTATTTCTTTTAGTCACAAGATCAAATTCCTTTTTCTGTCATATAGATTTCCTGTTACCTATACCTCCATCTGTTTTAGCCCAACAACCTCTTCCCCCTCGTATACAAATTAAAGTCACTTGTATGTCTCTCTGTGAGAGACTTTCCTGTGTCTTTTCTTCTCTTGATACTGACTTAGTCAGAATCAATCCTTTGTTTATGTTATATTTTCTTCCTTTCTTTTATTTCAGAACCCTTCATCAATATATCTTTTCTCGTATTTCTTCACCTTCTCTGTACCCAAGGCACCCCCAGTTTTAGCTTTGCCCTGGTATCCAGACTTGTCTACTACCTCAACTAGTCTGTCTACAGAAGCCCCGTCTTCTCAGATGGTGGACTTACATAGCTTCAATCTGCTTAGAGCTGAGGTAGAAGAAATCAGAGGACAATTGGATGAAGAAAGGCATGCTAGGCTGCTTTTAGAAGAGAGTTGATTCTCTGTTTTTTCTTTTGAGTCAGCCTAGGAAGTTTTTTGTTGTAAAAGTCTGCCTTGTACTTAAAATGCTTATGATGAATGAAAAATCAGTGTTCTTTTATCATCTATGTTCTATTATTTTTTGTATGTTCCTTTTTGTTGTTGACAAAAGGGGGAGAAAGTAAAAGTTAAGATGATTATGATTAAGTTAAAATTGAACTTGAGCTGCATATCTCTGATATTACTGTTGCATGACTATGATAATGATATTGACTCTTCCTTGTACTTAAAACGCTTATGATGAATGAAAAATCAGTGTTCTTGTATTATCTATGTTCTTTATTATTTCCTGTATGTTCCTTTTTGTTGTTGACAAAAAGGGGAGAAAGTAAAAGTTAAGATGATTATGATTAAGTTAAAATTGAGCTTGAGCTGCATATCTTTGATATTAATGTTGCATGAATATGATAATGATATTGACTCTGATACTGTGCTGATTGAAAATTAGAATTGTACCTAAGTGCACTTGTCTGCACAATTCTTCTGGTTTTAGAAAATTTCAACTTGTCTGCATTTTGTTATTTCTTATGTTGATATTTTCTAAGGTTCATTAAATCATATGAATGTTTGTCATCATCAAAAGGGGAGATTGTTAAGTCTCTAAATGTCTGTGTGCATTTCCCTAAGTTTTGATGAAAGCTAAACATTGGATAATGATTTAATTAACCCACTTTGTGGTTGCTAACCTGTCTCCTTAGTGCGCAGATCATAATAATAAGACTCACCTATCTGTCCACATGTATGACAACCTGTCTGCTGACTAGGATTGTTGACTTTCTGCAATTGCATTTCAACCTATCTCTGCTATGTTCTCCTACTCGTCTAAGGTTCTTCGATGGGAACTCGAGTACAAAAAGCTTTTGGAAGTTGTCCCCTCATACAGAAGACTCCGAATCTCTCTCTCACGCTTATCAAGAAATTTCAGAAGGTCATTCTCACAAGCAACCTAGGAAGTCAGAGATAACATCCAGTTAGAGAATGTTTCCAACATGCTTTATTTCCTAGTACTCTTGGTTATTAGAAGAAAAAGGGAAATATACTCTGCAAAGTACAAAAGCATTCTGCACAACTCTGATTTGGCTATTGCACGATGCATAAAGCCATGATCCTTCATGTTAGAGTACAACCAATGTTCCTACTGCATTAATGGCTGCCCAGAACGACTCTATTGCATTTAATGAAGCTCTGCTTGAAGCCATCGTTGGAAGGAATGTCTCTAACGGATCTTAAATGCTTGAAGGCTATAAATACAGAAGTCATTGAAGATGAACATATGAGAGATTTCAAAGCATTAAAGAGCCATTACTTTGTTCGTTTAATTCTTCATTCTTTCAATCTGTATTCTTCAATCATTTGAAGTTATTACGCAGCCTTTCCTGAAGTCTACATTTAATTCACTCTCTGAGTGTTAGTGAAAGAACTGTCTGTCTGATTGTATTTATTACAAACAAACTTCTCAAAACAAACCTGTGTGAGCCTGAAGAGGCTAAGTGAGCAAAGAATCACTAGTGCAAAATATACAATAAACAGGAAAGGTTTACGTTAGTTAACCAAAAGTTAGACGTTGAAAAGGAGGCGGTGGCAGTTTTGTAAATATCAGGTTCCCTTAATTCACTTTTAATGTCAGTTGTTATAAGGACTGACGTTAAAAGTTAAGTGACTCACTTTTAACGTCAATTCTATAAACAACTGACGTTAAAAGTGAACCTTTTAACGTCAGTCCTTATAACAACTGACGTTAAAGGTAGTTTTAAATTTTTGTAGCAACTATACGTTACCCGCGCGCCTTTCACTCACTCTATTGTCTGTTCTCTCTCAAACCTTCTCTTCCCTAACCCTTCCAAGTGATCTCCTCTCCACCGCGTGCTCCTCTCTCTCTCTCTCTCTCTCTCTCTTTCTCTCTCGCTCTCTCCCCTCTCCATCGCGTGTCCTAACCCTAATCTTTCACAACTCCCTCTCCCATCTTTAACAGGGTCTGAACCGCGCGCAGCCACCACAACTCGAGCGCCTTTCCGTCTCCCATCTGTAAGGTATTGAACCCTAATATGAACCCTAATCTCTTCACTTTTTTTCTTTTCTTGTCTTCTTTTCAGTTCTTAGAACTTGCTTGTAGAACCTTTTGTTTTTCTCAATTTGTGTATGTTTGCTTGTGGGATTTTGGATTAGTTGAAACTGTTTCTTGAGGTTGTTATGTTCCTGTAATTTAGATATAGGCTGCATTTTTTATGTTAAGTAAATTTGGGAATGCACTAAATTGTACTGAACTGTATGTTGTTGCTTGTTTAGGGAATGCACTGAACTGTATGTTGGTGCTTAATCTGGCATAGACTTATCTAACTGAACATTAGTATCATACGTTTTAGATTTATCTGAGGCAAAGAAATCATTATTTCCTATGATATTTTTTATGTTTTTGTGAGTATGTGTGATAAGCCATAGCTTATCTCTAACATAGGTTATGTGAGTATGCTATTTTTGATTTATCTTTAGTTTATCCATGTTAAAAAAACATATTTTAATATTTACCGTTTCTGAACAGGCATACACATGGATCACTCGGACCCGCATGCATGAGAGGACACCATGGGCCTACGCCTGATGATACTGTAAGTTTACATGTTATACAAAATTTAACCAATATTTATAATGTAAGTTTAAGTTCTTTATATATTCTTTATTTATCCTTGTTATACATAACCCTCTAATTTAACATTTTTTTGTCCAAACAGACATCACAGTCTCGGAGGAAACGGGGTAGAGGAGCCACATCATTGAAGAAATTAGAGAAAGCTAGGCAAAGTGGTCAGAAGCTTGAGGTGTCCTTTGATGCTAAACTAAAACCCCAAGGTCCCCATGCTAGAGAATTTAAAATGTGGGTGATTCTACAAACCAAGCAGCACGTTAGCATCCTATACAGCCATTGGGATGACGTTCCACAGAACGTTAAGAATCAGATTTGGGAGGCTATCATGGTATTTTACTTTTACATTCTTTTGATTTACATTATTAAATAATTATTCGAGTTCTAATTCATCCTGTTTGTTATATGTATTTAATGTGTAGATAGCTTGGACCGTGCCGAATGACGAGCATCATCGGAAGAAATGGCTCTCATTGGGGGCAAGGCGCTGGAGTGGGTTCAAGCATGATCTTACTAGGTTCTATGTATCTGGGAAGAAGAAGCTTGATAAGATGTTCTTGGATTACCCCTGGATTGATAGGGGGACGTGGGATGACTTTGTTAGGATTCGACATGAGGGCAAATTTCAGGTTAGTTGATGAAGTTAATTTATTTATGCTTCTTAAAGATCATTTAAGTAAATAAATTAAATGTATTTAACTCTATTAATTATGTGTTTTTGTTTAAACAGACTAAGGCGGATAGGGGTAGGAAGAATCAAGCTAAGAACGTCCACACCCACACCTTGTCTCAGGGTGGGTACGCCACTAGGATCGACGAGATGATGGCGGAGAAGCTGAGGGTGAAGCAGGAGGAGCTGGCTGCGAGGATAGCACATGGAGAGGTGCCTGAGGGCACACCAGTTAGTCCTCCGTCACCCATCCCGCGCGAGGATGTCTGGTTAGCTGGTCGGATGACAAAGAAAGGCTCTGTTAAAGCTGAAGCCACTCACGATGTGGCAGATAAGATTGTAAGTAACTAACTATATGCATTTATAGTTGATATTTGTAATTTGTATATGGTTGATATTTTTAAGGAACACCTTTCCCTTACAAGTTTTTTCAATTCTTCATTGTAGATGGAGCTTAAGGAAAAATGCTCCTAGGGCTCATTCATCCCTTCTGGACGCCGGGACATATTGCTCACTGCTCTAGGCAAGGACGACCATCCTGGTCGGGTGATCGGTGTTCCAGAGACGGTGTTCCAGAGCTGCTGTGTGATGGATTCTCTAGTTCACTTAGAGAATCCATCACACAGCAGCTCTTCTCGAACCCAGCCATTAAAGGCCATCTGATAAGCCACTTCTTATCCAACCCAGATTTCAAGCAGGCGCTTGTTAGGGAGCTTATCTCTGTGGGTTCCCAGGACACCGCGGGACCTGCCAACCCTTCACATGTGAGCACAAAAGAGAGCTATAATAGGACACATGTGGAGGTGGATGAGTTGGCAGATAGGGAGCGGGAGTTAGAGGTCCGACGCCGTGAGCTTGAGTTGGAAGCAAAACGGCGGGAGTTTGAGCTAGCGCAGCGGGAGCTTGAGTTGGCACGGAAGGTATATATTCATTATTAATGTCCAAATTTGTCAATTAATTACTTATGTTTTGCTTTTAACTATCAACAACTTATATACCTGATTTATTTAATATTGAAGGCAAAGGCGGGTAAGATGTCTCTCATGACTCGGTTGTTCTCGATTGATGAGGATTATGCGCCCATGCTTTTTCAATGGGAGTTGGAGCATGATGGTTGGCTGGCATGCCCACTTCATGAACATGAGCTTGGATTTGTATTCGGTGGTGACGATATTGGGTATTTTTGCAATGATGCCCAGCAACTATCCACCGCGATTGTGAGTCTTTGGTCGACGTAAGTATGCTTTATAATTTTATAATTAATTCAATTTATATATTTTATTTGAATTTTATGATTTACTGTATTCATATCGTAGGTATTTCCATCGACTTCAACTCGAGATGAGCTCCAACCAATTCGGCTTCTTAGAGCCCTACTCCCTTCAGCCTGAATTCTTTGCCAATCACAACGAAACGAAATCACAGCGTACTTAACGAGATTACTGGGAGGTGATGATCACAAGGACCTATATCTGGCACCGTACATAATGAGAGGGCATTGGCAGTTGCTCGTAATTCATCCTGCCAGGCATACTGTCATCTTCCTATGCTCTCTCCACCAAAACCCGCCACGGGAGGTGGTGGAACCTATCAATAGGTTAGTAATTAATCTTCTATTTAATTTAAGTTTTAACATTTAATTTAGTTTTATGCGACACATGATGAATTGGTTAATTGATATGAATATTCTATTTATGATAGTAGTGCGCTGAAGACTTGTAGTTTGAGCTATGCCAACAGGAGGAGTAGGACTTTTAAGTCTAAAGGAAATCCTGAATGGATTATCCTCAAGGTTGCTAGTTTGTTAAATAGTAATTAATATTATAATTACTAATTACTAATGTAGAAATATATATGTTTATTTAACGGACATTAAATTTCATTTTTTTTGTAGTCTTGATTTCAGCCAGACAGTTGGTCGTGTGGCTATTATGTGATGCATCATATGCTGAACATAGTCTCCTCATCTATTACAGAGGGATGGAAGAAGGTAATAATTAATTAAACAACTTATTATTTTAGTTTTCCTTTTCCTTGCGTTAATTAATGTTACCGTGATTTATTTGAACATGTGCAGGCTTTTAACAGCAACTAATCTCCTCTTGACAAAAATGAGTTCAAAGACTTGAGGACACGGTTTGCAGAATTTTTCTTCAAGTATGCTAAAGAGAAAGGATTGCCCGCAAGTATACCTCAGGAGTATATAGAAGATGTGTAGTTAGTAATTAGTATAGAAACTTATATGTAGGTGTGTAGTAATTAGTATAGAAACTTTTAGTTATGTTTTTTCTAACAATGGGGTTTTGATTTTTGTCCCCCCATTTGTTCCTTTGTATATATATATATATATACTTTTATTTTACTAATGAAATTTAAGTGAAATATTGGACTGTTACTAGACTGTTTACTGGACTGGACTGTTTACTGAATGCAGGGATAGCTGGGTGAAGGGATATATTGTAAGTATTTAAAAAACAAAAAAAAAAGTCTTTAATGTCAGTTGTTTAGTACAACTGACATTAAAAGTAATTTTAAAAAAAATAAATTGGCTTTTAACGTCAGTTGTACTAAAAACTGACGTTAAAAGTTAATATTTAACGTCTATTTAATGAAATAACTGACGTTAAAATTTTTTTTTTTTTAAAAATGAGTTTTAACATCAGTTGTACCAAAAAACTGACGTTAAATGCTTTGTTTTAACGTCAGTTTTGAACTGACGTAAAAAGTTACACTTTTAACGACTGCTCCAATAACGTCAGGCATTATTCAGACGTCAAAAATCAATTTTGACTGACGTAAAAAGCACTTCCTACACTAGTGAATACTTGTGTTGGAGCCTGAAGAGGCTAGGTGTGCAAACAATACTTGGAGTCTGTAACTTGATCAATTATAGTGGATAAGACTTGGTGTTGCCAAGGACTGGACGTAGCTCTTTGTGTTAAAGAGTGAACTAGGATAAACAACTGTGTTAATCTCTCTTCTCTTAAACTCTTTAGTTGTTTTGATTATATTACCTGCTTTCTAACTAAGGGGTTAAAAGTGTGAATATCGAGCTTGCTTTCTGTCAAAATACACCAGACAGGTCACCTGTTTGTGTAAGTTGTTTTACACTTGTCTGAACCTAGCTTCTGTGTGCAAAAAGTTTTCAACTTTATTTTAATTTCTGATAAACACAATTCAACCCCCCTTATCGTGTTTATAGTTGCTATTTCATGTATGACCTAACTTGCAAAGGTCTACCAATGTGAACCCCCATTAGTCGGTTTGTGCACCACCTTTACTATCAACCCACTTACATTTAAAAACCAGCACCGTAACCTTTGTGTAATCGAGCACCCAAATCTCTTCAATGACTCCAAAGTAAGGTATCGGTGCAATAACGGGGTTTGTGTCTTTTGAACTAGAGAAGTGCATTGATTCGGCCATGATCATAACCCCACTATTTTGCATGGTACTCTTGTTATCTTGTTCCTTTGTATAAAAGGAAAATTTATTGATGTCGTATCCGCTCCAACATATGACATTAAAGCTAGGCCCACGTGCTAACCATTTTAATTTGTCAGAAGCAGTACTACCATCCCTCAGGATTTCATCTTTAAACCATTGTAAGAAAGTCTTGTTATACTTGTTCAACAACCACTTTTCGTTCATTCGAGGGTTTTCTTCCTTAACTTTTCTTTTGTGATCATGAAAGTAAGGTTGAACCATATCGATGTTATTCAATATATACAAATGTGCTTGAAGCACTTCCTCCCAATCCTTGCTATTATTCATTACATCATGTGTACCCTTACCTTGACATTTTCTCTCATCATGACAAGGCTTAAGAACCCCTATAGGATCCATGTTAGGAAGGTAGTCTGAAAAAAACTCAATAGCTTCTTCTGCATTGTACCTTTGAATAATAGATGCTTCGGGACGGTGTGGATTCTTCACATACCCTTTCAAGATCTTCATGTATCGCTCAACTGGGTACATCCACCTCAAAAAAAGGGGGCCACATAATCTAATCTCCCTCACTAAATGAACAATTAAGTGAACCATGATGTCGAAAAATGAAGGAGGAAAATACATCTCCAATTGGCACAAGATTGTAGCAGCCTCAACTTCCAACTCATCCAACCTACGGGGGTCAACGACTTTGCTACATATAGCATTGAAGAATGAGCACAACCTAGTAATGGCACGTCTCACATTTTTAGGAGCAATACCACGAATAGCCACGGGCAGAAGTTGTTGCATTAAGATGTGGCAATCATGAGACTTTAAGACAACTAATTTGAGATCACTTGAGACAAGCCTCTTGACATTTGAAGAGTAACCATGTGGAACTTTGATGCCCTGAAGACACTCACAAAAAAATTGTCTCTTTTTGACAAAGTATGACATGCTGGAGGAAAATATGTCCGCTTACCATCCTCAACAACTGGAGCTAACTGCTTTCGTATACCCATTGCAACAAGATCGAGACGAGCATTCACACCATCCTTTGTCCCGATCACACTACTACACACATTTTTCTCCACATGCATCAATTAATACAATGTCTGACATCAAGCTTGCACCAGTATGGAAGATCAAAGAATATCGATCTCTTCTTCCATATGTTTTTCTCAGTAGCCTTATCCTTCTTTTTGGCCTTGTCGAAGATAACATTGATGTGCCTCACACATTGATAAAGTTGCTCTCCATTTGAGGCCGTCAGAGCATTTTCAGTCTCTTGGCGCCAATTAAATGCTTTTTTCATCTTACGATATAGGTGATCACGTCTAAGAAATCTCCGATGCCCAAGGTAAACCGTCTTCCTTCCATGATGCAACTGAGTGTAGCATGTGCCTTCTTCACATATAGGGCATGTTTTATGCCCCTTAACACTGTACCCGGACAAGTTCCCATATGCTGGAAAGTCATTGATGGTGCAAAATAACATGGCACGCAGCTTGAAAGTCTCGTGAGAATACCAATCAACTACATCAACACCTTCGACCCACAGCTTTTTCAAGTCTTCAATCAAGGGACTTAGATAAACATCTAAGTCATTTCTGGTTGCTTTGGGCCCGAAATCATCATAGATAACATCATGTATTTGCGCTTCATGCACAACCAAGGAGGTAGGTTGTAAATTGTCAAGAGAACAGGCCATGAACTATGAATACTACTTAAGTTACCATATGGATTCATTCCATCCGTAGCAAGTCCAAGCCTTAGGTTTCTTGGCTCATTGGCGAAATCCGGAAACAAAGTAGCAATCTTCTTCCATTGCACAGAATCAGCCGGATGGCGAACCTATCCATCACATTTCCTCTCATCATGATGCCATCTAAGATTCTTTGCATCTTTCACATTAGCAAACAATCGCTTGAACCTTGGAATTATTGGAAGATACCACAACATCTTCGCAGGAGGACCTTTTTTTTTCACATCACAAATCGAATCATCAAGATCATCATCATCATCACCATCCTTCACTTTGTAGCGTGATAACCTACACTTGGGGCAATCGTGATTCTCTTCATAATCACTCGTGTACAATATGCAATCATTGGGGCATGCGTGTATCTTCTTATACTCTATACCCATCAGACACAATACCTTCTTGGCCTCATAGTCAGGCAATGTGTTGCCCTCTGGAAGCAAGTCTTTCAATAATTCAAGCAATTCGGTGAAGCTTTTATCGCTCCAACCATTTCTCGCCTTCACACAAACCAATTTTAACACCGCCGACAACCGTGTATGAGTAGTACACTCGGGATACAAAGACTTATCATCATCACTGCATAACCTTTCATGCACATGTGCTTGCTGAAAAGATTCTTGTCCAATATTATAGATCATGTCCTCTACTCGATCATCCTCCATATCTACGTCAACGTCCTCACTTTGGGAGACACTTGGCTTAGTACTTAACAACACATCACCATGCCATATCCATCTTGTATAATTCAAGCAAATCCCAAAACATATAAGATGACTACTTATATCCCTGACCGTACGTTTCCTCATATTCAAACATTTGACACAAGGACAACAGAACATTCCTTTACTATTAGGAACATTCCTTTGAGCAAATTCTATAAACTCTTCCACTCCCTTCAAATACTCATCACTTGTGCGTTTACAAACCATCCAATTACGATCCATAGCTAGTATTTGAAAACCTAACAACCATAATATATGTTAATCATCATTTCAATGCCAATAATAAGCCTATTATCGAGTAAACTAGAAATCCAACCCCAACAAAAAACTATACCCATGTGGGCCTCAAATGGACATGATATATCCTCACAGCAAGTGTTTCCAAGGACTTGCCTACTTTCTAAGGAAACCAAAGACATTATTCATCATTTCATTGATGTACAACATGCTTAGCATTTTTCTCCTAAAAAATGAGGTTCCTATCCCTCTCTAGTGAGCTACGAAAGAATGTAGAAGACCAATAAATTTGACCAAGCATTAATTAGCTTCATAATTTTTTAGTTTTCAAAACATCAATAAACATAATGCTTCGATTAATAAGTATTAACAGAACTATCTATAGATGTAGAAGAGAGTGGTGATTCCTTCATTCCCTGAAACTAGTGTCAAGAACATAATGTTTTCTTCTCATGAAATCTAGTAACTAGAAAGTGATCTTAAAACATTATGAGAAGAAAATATTATGTTCGTGCCTCTAGTTTTCAAACATTATGTTCAAGGGAAACACCTAGCACTTAGCACCTACCTAATACAATGAACAACTCAGTATGTAGCACTTAGCACCTTAAAAATGGAGCCTAATATTATAGAAGAACAAACCAGTAATAACCACCAGGACAACATTATGAGCTCTGTTTTCCAAATAAATAACCAGCAATATAGAACTAACCAGTAATAACCACCAATAACTAGTGAAGGAAAGAAACCTACCTCTGAAGGATGCGGCTGCTGAAGAGGTTGCCAACTACTCTCTGTTAGGGTTCACGCGGTGGTGAATATAAAAGAAAAAATAAAGAAAAGATCAGAGAGAGAAAGAGAAACTAAAGAGATAACAATAACACATTAGGGTTCCATACTGTTCTTATTGCGCGTGGAGTGGTTTAATGGAGAATCATGCAACTGAGTGGAGTGGAGAAGGGAAGAGAAGTGGCAGCCGAAGCTTCAATGAGACAGAAAACAAGAATGACATTGAAGCTTCAAAGATAGAGTAGATAGATGAGAGAAGATAAGAGTATAAAGAGAAGAGAACTCACCAGAGATGGTCGTGACGGTGAGGGTATGAGAGAGGCGCACGCGGTAGTGGTGGTGGCGATGGAGAGGAGATGATCTCTTGGAAGTGTAACACCCTGTTTTTCCTATGCTTTCTGTAGCAGTAAATACATGTTTAAATGTATTTATTTTATATTAAACTCAGAGGATGATTTTAATTAAACTAAAATCATTTTCTTGTGTTGTTATATCATACGAAGT
Source organism: Echinosophora koreensis (assembly GCA_035048595.1). Lineage (NCBI taxonomy): Eukaryota > Viridiplantae > Streptophyta > Magnoliopsida > Fabales > Fabaceae > Echinosophora > Echinosophora koreensis. The sequence continues at coordinate 1,185,754 of JAPCYP010000068.1, forward strand.
CATGGTAAAAATTTTGGTTGAAAATTCAGACGGATGCCAGTCTGCGTTTTCACTGTCAGTACAAGTTTACTGAGTAGGAAACCTAACTTTGACCCGTGAACGAAACATTTGATGCTTCTATCATGTTTCCTTTAACATTGGTTACTTTCAAAAATTTGAATTCGGAAATAAAATATAATATATTACCCGGGCGAAATCTTTTGAAAATATGATCGGAAGTGCAACCGGATACGCAATGGAGCAGAATAGGAGACATAAAAGACTTGAGGTGACATGAGGGAGTGAGGTGACTCACTAGAGATATGGCCTAAGAACCTCCTAAAAAGTGGTCATGATGGCACTTTTTGAAATATAGCATATTATATTCTAAAAAAACCCATTTTTTTCTCTCTCTTCTCAAACCAAACAAGGCACAAGATCAAAACTTGCTCTCCAAGCTCATTCTCTCTCCAAAATTTCGTGCTCCCGTCTCCCTCCTCTATATAATCATCACTCATCTTCATTCTCTCATTTTCTTCCTCCATCTTCATACTTCTTCAACTTCTTCCATTTCTTCTTTTTTTTCAAACACTTAAAGCTTCCATTTTTATTAGTCTTTTCCACTTGAGTTCTTCATTAAAGTTCTTCCTTGTACTAAGGGTAATGCTCTCATATGAATCTTTTTGCAAGTTTCTCTTTTTATTTCATAGTTTACTTTATATGTTCTTTATGTGCTTTAAACTTCTAAAATCTCTCTAAAATGGTAGAAAACTCCTTTTGAGTTGAAACCACTTTCTATAGTCTTGTATTAACTTATATTTTCACATACTAAGAGGTTGGGTAAAACAAAAATCTCTACCTATCTCTTCCTATGAAGGCCGAAGCTATGCATATGTGGCCTAGGAGGTTTTTGTTTCAACTTTTGTTAAATGATCATGTGTTTAAGCTTCTAGATACCTCTTGATCTTAAAGTCTTTAATTTGGAAGGTTTGATAGCTTCTTGTCCTATGATGGCCAAACCATGTGAGGTTTTGAGGCTTAGGATGCTTGTTTCACCTTTTCAACTATGATCATGGGTTTCGAACTCTTAATACACGGTGATGCTTAAAAGTTTTATCAAACAAAGCACTTTTCCTCATTATCCTATGTAGGCCGAAACTTAAATGTTTTAGAGTAAGGATGAGTTTCATTTTCCAAAATGATCATGGACTAAAGCCCCTTAATATAGAAGGATGCTAAGTCTAAGAGATTGGAAAGTTTAAGGATTTCTAACTTGTTTATTCTATGTTATTGAACCTAGGATGTGTTATTTCTTATTTTCCAAAATGATCATGGACTTGAGCTCCATAAGATATTTGGATGCTAAGTCTAAGAGATTGGAATGTTTAAGTTTCCATTGTTTTCCAAAATGATCATGGACGTGAGCTCCATAAGATATTTGGATGCTAAGTCTAAGAGATTGGAAAGTTTAGAGATTTCTAGCCTATAAATCCTATGAAGGCCGAATCTAGAAGGTTATGGACCTAGGATACTTTGTTTTTCATTTTCCAAAATGATCATGGTTTTGAGCTCCTTACTATGTGTGGATGCTAGACCTAAGAGAATGGAAAGTTTAAAGAATGCTAGCCTATTTTAATAGCCTTGGCCAAATACCCTAAGTTTATAACTTAGTGGGATTTTAATTCAACCTTGTTAAATGATCATTGTTTATGAACTCCCAACACTTGAGGATCATAAATCCATGAGTTGTATATAATTTTTGGGGATCTTTAACCCTAATTTATTGTCTTGGCCGAACCTAATACCTTGTAGTTTAGTGTTCTTGGTTGATTTTAACTTGTGATCTTGTGTTTATAACCTTAGACTTCTATCGCGGAGAAAGCAAGGACGTTCGTGGTACTTCTATTCAAGCATCTAACCTCTTTACTTTCACGGAAGGTAAGAGGGGATTGCCTAGGGATATTCAATGACTATATGCATGTGTGTATGTGTTTAACTTGAGTGATTTGAATATTATTATGATATGGAGCCAATAATTGAATGACTTGTTTACTTGAACTATTGTGAGTATTACTTGAAATTGATTATTACTTGCTTTAAAGTATTGTGAATTATATATATGTGATGAACTGTCATTAACTGTGATATTACTGTTTGAGATATATTACTGTTGATTGAAGTTTGAGAAGCCGGACTTGAGTCTGTGCTCAATGATTATAAGGATTAAAAGCCTTAAAAAGCCTTGAATAGAACTTTGAAAGTATTGGGTTCATTTATAAAATTTCCGTGTTTAAAGTGCTTACTTCAAAAAGAATAAGATTCTTGTTTTTAAAAGAAATGTTGAAGTGATTTTAAGTCAATGGAAACTTCCCTTTCATGATCTAAAGTTTTGTACGAGAGAAAACCTTTTCGAACTATGTGTTTTATGAAAGAAAAACCCTTTGAAAATATTTGACTTTATTCCATCAAGGATTTCAAAAACAAATGAATTTCCCAATTGCTTTATAAAAGATTTTGCAAAGGAAAAGGATTTTCTCCTACATGATTTGGAAACGTTCCAGTTACTTGGATAAGTGATCGAGGTTTTGTTTTGGATTTGATTTTCACTGAGCGAAAAGTAAGCACATGTGAATAGGAATCTAGTTGCGAGACGTCGCTCTAGTTTTCCGTGGTATGCACGTGATCTAGGATCCGTGTCAAGAATTATGGACCAGGGGTCCTAATCATGATGTTATGGGCTAAGAGTCCAAATCTCGGAATTGAGGACTGTGCATCATGATTTCGTTGCTGCGGACTATGAGTCCTTATCATGTTAGAATAAACACATGGATAAAATCATAAATGATTTCTATGACCACAAACCTTGATTGCGGCATCGGTCTAAGATGTTGTGATTGAGCACTCGGACTGCGCGTCCTGTGTTATTGATTTTCAGGTGATGATGAAATTTATGAATAGTCGCTAGCCTTTGAGCTTCGACAACGAATGAGAACGAACACAAAGAAAACATCGAGAACTAAATGTTTTACATTTGCATTTACGGCAGACGTGCCCGACGTGGTTTTAACGTGAGACCTTAACAGGAAAGGTATCATGTGACGGTGTATTATCGTTGTTCTTAAAATGGACAATGAGACGGTGTACGTGTATCGTTGTGGCTAAATGGACAATGAGACGGTGTGCATAATCGTTGTGCCTAAATGGCCAATGAGACGGTGTATTATCGTTGTGCTTAGCTAGTCAATGAGACGGTGTATCGAGCCTGATCAACTCATTTTGAGGATGTTGGGTGTAACACCCCCACTAAGTATTACTACGTAACACATGCGGAATGTAAATTAAAAATATAATTTGCTGGTTGCTTTCGGAAAATAATTTATATAAATACATAAGCGTCTGAAATTGGGTATAAAAATTTGTCACGACTTCAAACTTAAGCCTTGATCGGCACCCAGGCTTACAATCCTAGCCTGGCAAGTCTATTTAATTTAGAAATATACTTGAATAAAAGCTAGTATTTTTACAAAAATTTCGACAGAGTCTCCTCTGTAATTCTAACATCCCAGGTAAAAGAACACCTGCTAAAATAATTACATTTTCATTCCAGAATTCCAGTTACACTAAAATACATCCAGACAGTATTATTTTAGAAATAATTACATCAACAAGCTATACAGGACCCAAAAGGAAAATCTTAGATTTTCATTCAAAGGAAATGCTCTCCGAGCTATAACTTCACATTCAAAATAAAGGCTTTCCGAGCCATACAAATAAATACTATTAGAAATCTATAACATCTCAAAAACCTAAGCTGGTCACTCTATCAAATAGCTAAAACCAAGTCTTAGAGCGACTTAGAAAGACTCCTCTGCAACATCGGTACTAGCATACCAAGGTACAATAGCGAAACCAGAAGAAACCTGATATATCTGTAAGGGTGAGATACCGACAATTGGATATATCATTCAACAACCATATACATGATACATACAATACAATACAATAGCATATTAACATTTATTCAATAATCAAGATAAGATCATATGACAGCAAGTGTTATATCAGTGGGTCTCATACCCGAACAATCAGTTTTATAAAATTAATGCATGACACTTCAATATTCAGGCTCTAACTTAATCTCATGAGATAACAACACCGTTTCATTGTAGAAGTAATAAAGAGTTGGTCAAGCTCTGATGCCCACTGGCAAGTTGCCACCATAACCTCCTGCACCAAGGTCTCCGGATGCACAACGTCTCGAATGCCTCCAACTGGGCCAATCGGACTGACCCTCATATACCACCTTGTATCTAGTTTACTTAAGCACGTCTACTAAGGGGAAATGCATATGAATAAAAGACTTTCAGTTATCAAGGTTTTTCTTTGTGTGTACTCTTTTTTGCTGTCGAAGCTCAAAGCTAACGACTATTCATAATTCCCCATCACTTGAACTTAAAGAAAACACAGGACACGAGGTCCGAGTGCTCAATCACAACGCCTTAAACCGATGCCGCAGTCAAGGTTTGTGGTCGTAGAAATCACTTATGATTTTATCCATGTTTTACTCTAACATGATAAGGACTCTTAGTCCGCAGCAACCAAATTAGGACGCACCGTCCTCAATTCCGAAATTAGGACTCTTAGCCCATACATCACGATTAGGACCCTTGGCCCATAATTCTTAACACGGATCCTAGATCACGTGCATATAACTGAATACTAGAGGCGACGTCTCGCGAACTAGATTCTCTTTCACATGTACTTACTTTTCGCTCAGTGAAAATCAAATCCAAAACAAAACCTCGATCACTTATCCAAGTAACCGGAATGTTTCTAAATCATTTAGGAGAAAATCATTTTCCTTTGCAAACTCTTTTATAAAACATTTAGGAAATTCGTTTGCTCTTTGAAATCCTTGATGAAATAAGGTCAAATATTTTCAAAGGGTTTTTCCTTCATAAAACACATAGTTCGAAAAAGATTTTCTCTCGTACAAGACTTTGGATCATAAAAGGTAGTTTCTATTGACTCAAAATCACTTCAACTTTTCTTTTAAAAACAAGAATCTTATTCTTTTAAAGTAAGCACTTTAGACAAGAAACTTTTATAACTGAAACCAAGACTTTCAATGTTCTATGCAAGGTTTATTAAGGCTTTTAATCCTTATAATCATTGAGCACAGACTCAAGTCCGGCTTCTCAAACTTCAATCAACAGTAATATATTCACAACAATAATAATATCACAGTTAATGACAGTTCATCACATATATATAATTCATAACACTTTAAAGCAAGTAATGTCCAACTTCAAGTAATAATCACAATAGTTCAAGTAAACAAGTTATTCAAGTATTGGTTCAATATCACAACAATATTCACAACACTCAATTAAGCACATACACACATGCATATAGTCATCGAATATCCCTCAGGCAAGCTCCCCTTACCTTTGAAGACAAGTGAAGATCTTCGACTTAAAGTTCCAACAGTCCATTTCCTTATCAATGACGACTCGGTTCCTTTGATGTTTCACAACACGCGCAGGTAACTCCGCGGCAACTCCAAAAAGAACGAGGTTGCCCTCCTAAGCAAGCACAACCTCAACATCAACATAGAGGGAACGTCCAAGCACATACAACAGTCAAACAGCACAATTTGGGGAAACTTTATTTTGCTTAAAGGATCATGAAATTAAACTTACAAATCATCAATTAAAAGTCCTAATTTCATTAAATCATAGTTAATTTCACAAAGATGAGTCACTTTCAACTAATGTCAGATTTGGGTTTATGACTCCTAAACCAAATTTGGGGAAAATAAGATTTGCTTATAGAAAAGCGAAATTGATTTGTCATAACTTAAATTAACAGTCCCAATTTCATAAATGCACACTTAATTTTACAAAACATAACCAATTTCAATAAAAATCGAATTGGGGTTTTAGGGTTCATATCCTAAATTAGGGAAAACTCATTGTAATCCTAGAATCATGAAATTAGTTTAATAAAACATCAATTTGTAGTCTCAATTGCATGAATACACATTTAATTTCAAAGTTTAAAGCTGAAATCAAAATGTTAGGGTTAGGGTTTCAAAATCAGATTTGGGGATTTTCAATCTAGAAGAGATTAGAGGGTAAAACACCTACCCAAGGTGAAGAGATGACATGGTGGCTGTTGAAACCTCCGGCGCGGCGGCTGTGACTGCGGCTCCGACGAGGCAGCTCTAAACAATGGTCTGGACAATGGGTTTTTGTGCGACCCACACAAGGAAGAACAACACCCAAACAGAGACGTGAAGGGAGGCGCCACAACGACCGGAAACGGACTCCTACAGTGGTGAACCAGCGTCGAATGGCGGAGCAGGGGCCAGACGGGCACGGGACGACGAGCTGGTCGCGGCTGTCTCCTCCTCCTCACGCGGCACGGTCGAACGGTGGTCGTGGTCCAGTGGTGGCGCACGGCTGTTTTGAGGGAGGGAAGGTGGTTGATGAAGATGACATGAGAGAGAGGAGGAAGAAGATGATAGCAGAAGAAGAAAGGAAGAAAAGTGTGAGGGGGGAAAATGTCGAGTGAGAGAGGGAGATATAAGGGGTAAATTCATTTTCTTTGTGAGTAGGTACAAAACGAGTGATAAATATCGAGTCTAAAATAAACATGTTTTTACTTTTTGGAATCTAAAAATAAAGATTGATAACTATATGATTTCGAAATTCAAATTAGAGTAAAGATTAATAGTTGAACTGATCAACTAAGAAAATACTCGGTCCAAAATTAATTTCATATTGATGCCAAACCAATTTATTTTCAAGTCTAAAATTAAATAGAATAAAATATGAAAATACTTCTCTCCTAATCATATCATTTAAAATATTTCCTAAATAAATATTAATAGTGACAATAAGATAACATTATTGTCTAACAAACATACTTGTATTGAAATAAAGCTGTGCTAACGCACTCAATAAAATCATTTTAAAGGAGTAATTGAAGTTACTCAAACCAAATAAAATAATACGAACATATAAACATATAGATATTTACTATTATTGAAGTACAGTAAAAACTGGGGTGTTACATTACTACCCCTCATAAAAAAATTTCGTCCTCGAAATTTCGTAGCTCGAAACTAAACTAGATTTTGTAATCACACCTTGATCTTAAGATCCTACTTTGTATTTCTCGTCGCTTCATTCCTTTCATCTATAATTCTTTAACATGATCGATTCTTATGCCATTCTATTTATCCTTAAACTACCTCTGAGTCTGAGTTGCACATGATGAATTTCGTGCCAAAAGCCTATGAAATTCAATCCTCTTATTGAAATTGAACTTTGCCACATCCAACAAAGTCCGTTCTTTTCTTAATTCCTCCAGAATCTTTTCCCTCTTCGATTTCATATCCTTAGTTTGCCTCTCGTTTCCAATTTGGGTATCAAGCCCTATTGATATCCCTGGTTTAGGAAATTTCACATGCACATCTACTCATTTCCCCAAAGAAAATACACCACAACTCCTAACAATTCCTCCATCTGAAGGAAGTGCTCCATCACTTATGCAAGGAAGTGCTTGTATCATATCTGCCCTTGTCTTCTATACTTGCAACCAAGAAAAGAGATTATAAAACAGAGTTGCTCTAAGGCCAGAACAACAAGGAGTTACCCAAAACAAAGCCAAGAAATCCAGGTGGACACTCCCTATTAGGCAATCTTGGGTTTAAAACGTCCAGCTTCCACTGTGGATCACCAACCACATATTTAACGGGATAAGGCCTCAAAGATTCGAGACATTTCACCATAGCTTATCACACCTGAAAGATATAATCAAAACTTAATCACTTCTGGCCTCAAAATTAGTCCGCTAGCAAAACTTCTTCAACACCTTATCCTCACGACGAACATCAAGTTCAACATTAACTCTACCACACATATCAACTTTCAACCCAAAGAACACAATTTCAATCTTAGTTTCCTTTGGACTTATTCCATCACCCCAAATTTCATCACGGTCAGGCCTTTCAAGCTCTAAAACAGAGCTCTCAAACTCTTCTCACAACTTAGTTTCTGAAGAACTCCTCTTTACTATTTCCGTTCAGCTTAAGGAAAACTACTATAGATATTTTCCCGTTAATCCTCGGACTCACTAAGTCAACATTAACCATAAACGTTGATCACTACTCTAAATTCCTTCAATGATATATCTGCCTCGATCATGATAAGGTCCACTGTAATCATCTCACTCAATGATGTTGAACTTAAGGGTTCTTATAGTACCATTCACATCTATACATTAACGAAGCTCCTATCAACTTTGGTTTGTCCTACCATAGAGATGACAAAAATTAGGTACCACACTATCTTCGACATTTCACCTTAGTTTACCACATTCGAAAGCCATAATCAAAACTTAATTACTTCTATTCTCAATACGGGTCCATTAGGAACCTTCTTCAACATCTAACTTCCACAGCTAACACCAAAGTCAACACTAACTTTATCAAAACATGCATTAACCTTCTACTCAAGGTATGCAATCATAGTCTTAGTCCATTTGGGCTTAGTCTACTCTCCTAGTCATATCAAATTCACACTTTTCAAGTCTCTAATTAAAACGTCATCACATTCCTTAAGGTAAACTGAAATAAAAAAGGAATCACCTCGGCTAGGATTATCTAACTCATTAACTTTGAACTTCTTCAGAAACTTAATTTTCACAAGAGCTTATCTCTTTCGCTTGAATCCACTTAAGTGAAATTACTATAGGCACTCTTCTTGTTAATCTTTCAAAATTCCGGCAATCAAAGATTAATTACAGACATTGATCATTACCCTAGATTCCCCAACGATTATTCTGCCTCAATCAACATTTGATTTATAATAATTGTCTCACTTACTGAGATTGATCTTAAAGGTTCATATCTTACCCATCACAACTATACCTCAACACTGTTAAGTCTCTAAAATGTCTGTGTGCATTTCCCTAAGTTTTGATGAAAACTAAACATTGGGTAATGATTTAATTAACCTATTTTGTGGTTGCTAACCTGTGTACTTAGTGTACAGATCAAAAGATTGCAAAACTCACCTGTCTGTCTACCTAAGTGTCACCTATCCATATAAGCCAAGAAGTCAACCTGTCTGCTGACTAGGATTGTTGACTATGTGCAAACTGATTTTACAACCTGTCTCTACTCTTCAACTTGTCTAAGGTTCTTCGTTAAAGAACTCGAAGTACAGGAAGCTTTTGCAAGCTGTCCCCTCATGAAGAATACTCTGCGAACTCTCTCACGCTTATCAAGAAACTCAGAAGTGCTCTCTCTCAAGCAACCTAGGAAGTCAGAGATAAACTTCCAGTTAAAGAATGTTTCCAACATGCTTTATTCCCTAGTACTTTTAGTTATTACACAGAAAAGAAAATGTACTCTGCAAAAGTACAAAAGCACTCCGCACAACTCTGAGTTAATGTCTACACGATGCATAAAGCTATTATCCCTCATGTTAGAGTACAACCAACGTCTTCATTGCATTAATGGCTGCCCAGAACGACTATATTGCATTTAATGAAGCTCTGCTTGAAGCCATAGTTGCAAGGAATGTCTCTAACGGATATTAAATGTTTGAAGGCTATAAATACAGAAGTCATTGAAGATGAACATCATCAGAGTTTTACAAAGCATTAAAGAGCCATTACTCTGTTCATTTATTCATTCTGTATTCTTCAATCATTTGAAGTTATTACGCAGACTTTCCTAAGCTTTATATTTAAACCACTCTCTGAGTGTTAGTGAAAGGTCTGTAAGTGTATTTATTACAAACCAAACTCTCAAACAAATCTGAGTGAGCCTGAAGAGGCTAGGTGTGCAAAGAATACTTGTGTTGGAGCCTGAAGAGGCTAGGTGTGCAAACAATACTTGGAGCCTGTAACCTGATCAGTTATAGTGGATAAATCTTGGTGCTGCCAAGGACTGGACCTAGCTCTTTGTGTTAAAGAGTGAACCAGGATAAATCTCTGTGTTAATCTCTCTTCCCTTAATCTCTTTAGTTGTTTTGATTATATATATCATCTGCTTTCTAACAAAGGGGTTAAAACTGTTTCTGTCAAGTCTGTTTTCTTATCTCTACGTGTGTTGTTTTTCTGAGAAAACTACAACAGACAGGTGACCTGTTTGTGTATCTTTTTACACCCGTCTGTGCTTAGCTTCTGCATGCAAAAAGTTTTTAACTTTATTTTAAATTCTTATAAACACAATTCAACCCCCTTCTCGTGTTTATAGTTGTCTATTTCAGTTGGTATCAGAGCTCAGCCTCTGGGTTGAGCATCTAATAGTGTTGAGGTAAAAGATCCTGAAGAATAGACATGACTGCTGGAGCTAGTGGAAGTAACCAGACTGAAGGAGCCTCCTTAACCAGACCTCCATTCTTCAATGGAGAAAACTACAACTATTGGAAAGATAGATTTCAATGGTTCATTCTATCTACAAACTCTGATCTCTGGGATGTCATCACAGATGGTCCTTTCATCCCTAAAAATGATGACAACACTGACAAGCCAAAAGCTCAGTGGACCCCTGCAGAAAAGGCAAAATGGGAGCTGAATCACAAAGCCAGATACAACATTATTTGTGCGCTCAGTCCTGATGAGTTTGAGAAGGTCTGTGCCTGTGATTCTGCCAAAGAAATATGGGACACCTTAGCTGTCACACATGAAGGAACCGCCAAGGTCAAAGAATCAAAAATTGCCATACTTGTCAGAAAGTATGAACTATTTCTCATGGAAGAAGGAGAATCTGTTGCTCAAATGATTGGGAGATTTCAAACTATCATCAATGGTCTAAAGTCTCTTGGCAAAGTTTACTCCAATGCTGAGAAGGTTGGAAAGATACTTAGGAGCCTACCTAAGCAGTGGAGACCTCTGGTAACTGCTATCTCTCAAGCCAAAGATCTTACCACCTTGACTATGGATGAACTCCTTGGAACACTTACTGTTCATGAGCAAGAACTTGGAGATGAAGTCTCAACAAAGAAGGGCAAGTCAATTGCTCTAAAGGCTGATCAAAAGTCTTCCAAAGCCTCTAAAGCTTTAAAGGCAGACGAGTCATCCAGTGATGCTGACCTGTCTGAATCTGAGGATTCTGAAAGTGATGAAGAACTATCTCTCCTAACCAGAAAGATAAAGCTTCTCCTACAGAAAAAGAAGTTCAGAAAGGATAAGCCATTCAGAAGATTCAACAAGGACAAGAATTTCAAGGATTCCACTTCAACAGACAAAAACTCAATTGTCTGCTATGAGTGCAAGAAACCAGGACACATCAAAGCAGAATGTCCTCAACTCAAGAAAGCCCCATTTAAGAAGTTCTTCAAAAAGAAGAAGAAAGGAATGATGGCCACTTGGGAAGATCTAGAATCAACATCTACTGATGAGGAGACAGAGGAAGAAGCAAATCTGTCTAATGGCTAACACTGACTCTGATTCAGATAATGAGGTAAATTCTGATTATGAGGAATTACTTGATGCCTATGAAGAATTGTTGGAGGAATCCAACTGTTTGTCTAAGGCTTTCAAATCTCTCAAGAGAGATCATGTTAAGCTCCTCAGTGAGCATAAACAGAAATCTCTAGAGTGTGAGAAATTTGCTAAGGAGAACAGTGAGCTGAAGACTGAAAAGTCTAATGAAGCTAAGATCTCTAGTGATACATCACAGTCTGAAGAAGTTGAAAAACTTCAACAGAAAGTGGAAGAGCTCACTTCTGATCTTGCCAAATTTGTTAATGGTAGAGATAATCTGACAAAGCTGCTTGGCTGTCAGAGGCACTCCCTTAACAAAGAAGGTATAGGATATGTCCATCAGATACATCATAAAGTATCAACTAAGTACTCTAAAGTGTCTGCTACATCTACTTCTATTAAATCCATACCTGTCTGTAATTTCTGTGGAAAGACTGGACATGTTATGTCTAAGTGTCTCCATAAGAAAAGAAGGAAGTCTTCACAGACTCCTAGAACTAACAGAAAAGGACCCAGAAAACTATGGGTACCTAAAGATCAAATAATCTCTGTTGCAGATGTCCTCAACAGCACAAAGAAAACACCACTGCTGGTACCTGGATAGTGGCTGCTCGCGACACATGACAGGAGAAAGGTCTATGTTCCTAGACCTCCAACTTAAGAAAGGAGGACATGTGGCATTTGGTGGAAATCAGAAAGGGAAGGTTATAGGAATTGGTACTATTGGTGGTAAACCTCCTCTTCCCTCTATACCAAATGTTCTTATGGTTAAAGGATTAAAACACAATTTGCTTAGCATAAGTCAAATATGTGACAGTGGATTTGATGTCTCCTTTACCAAAGATTTCTGTATAGTTAAAGATCTTAGTGGCAAAACCCTCTTTTCAGCTAAAAGGCAACAAAATCTGTATAAGATTGAACTGACTGATCTCTCAGATCAAAGTGTAACATGTCTGATGTCTAAAGAGGATGAAAGATGGTTGTGGCATAAGAAACTAGGACATGCTAGTATGAAATTAATTTCAAAACTAAAAAGGGATAACCTTGTGAGAGGATTGCTTGATATTAGTTTTAAGAAAGATATTTTGTGTGATGCATGTCAGAGAGGTAAACAGATAAAATCAAGTTTCAAATCTAAAAACCAAATATCAACCTCTAGACCTCTTCAGTTGTTACACATGGATCTGTTTGGACCAGTTAGTGTTGCTAGCTTGGCTGGAAGGAAATATGGATTTGTCATAGTTGATGACTATTCTAGATATACATGGGTACTCTTCTTAACCCACAAGGATGAGTCTTTTAAGGCTTTCTCAGTATTCTGTAAAAGAGTAAAAAATGAGCAGGGTTTCTGCATTTCTACTCTTAGAAGTGACCATGGGGGAGAATTTGAAAATGAGCAGTTTAGTCAGTTCTGTGAGGAGAATGGGATCTCTCACAATTTCTCTGCACCTAGAACTCCTCAACAAAATGGAGTGGTTGAGAGAAAGAACAGATCTCTGCAAGAGATGGCTAGATCTATGCTCAATGAGAATAATCTCCCTAAGTACTTCTGGGCAGAAGCAGTAAACACAGCTTGTTATGTACAAAACAGAATACTCATTAGGCCTTTTCTAAAGAAAACTCCCTATGAACTGTGGAAAGGAAAAAGCCCCAACATTTCTTACTTTCATGCATTTGGTTGTGAATGCTACATATTAAATACCAAGGATCAACTTGGAAAATTTGACTCTAAGACAGACAAAGGTATCTTTTTGGGATACTCTGAAATGTCTAAAGCTTTTAGAATTTACAATTCTAGAACATCTGTTATTGAAGAATCTGTTCATGTCAAATTTAATGATAACTTAAAGACTGATAAGGAATTGTCAGATCTAGAAGATGATCTTGCAGGTCTTGATATAAACAAGTCAGAAGATCAACAACCTGACTTAACCAAACCTGAACCTGAAGCAGAACCAGACAGACCAGTGGAACAGACAAGTCAACAGACACAGACAAGTCAAGGTCCTCTTGAAAGAGACTGGAAATTCAAAACTCATCATCCTAAGGATCTCATCATTGGTCATCCCTCAGAAGGAGTAAGAACCAGATCTACCTTAAGAGAATCAAGCAATGTGGCCTTTTTGTCAGAAATAGAGCCAAAGCACATTGAAGAAGCTCTTGATGATGAAAGCCGGATTCTTGCTATGCAAGAAGAACTCAACCAGTTTACCAGAAATGATGTCTGGACACTTGTCTCCAAGCCCAAAAACAAGTCTGTCATTGGAACAAGATGGGTCTTCAGAAACAAGTTAGATGAAGATGGCAAAGTTGTCAGAAACAAGGCAAGGTTAGTAGCTCAAGGCTATAACCAACAAGAAGGTATTGACTATACTGAAACATTTGCACCTGTAGCTAGAATAGAAGCTATTCGCATACTAATGTCATATGCTGCACAACACCAAATCACTCTTTTTCAAATGGATGTGAAAAGTGCTTTTCTCAATGGAATAATTGAAGAAGAAGTTTATGTTAAACAATCCCCTGGTTTTGAAGATACTGATAAACCAGATCATGTTTTTAAACTTAAAAGGGCATTATATGGTTTAAAGCAAGCACCTAGGGCATGGTATGATAGACTAAGCTCTTTTCTCATGCATAACGGCTTTACAAGAGGTCAAGTAGATACTACTCTGTTTAAGAAAAGCTATAAAGAAAATTTCATTGTAGTCCAAATATATGTTGATGATATTATTTTTGGAGCAACTAATGAAAAGCTGTGCAAGGATTTTTCAAAGCTGATGCAAGCAGAATTTGAGATGAGCATGATGGGAGAATTGAAGTTCTTCCTTGGTCTACAAATCAAACAGACAAGTGATGGAATCTACATCCATCAACAAAAGTATATCAAGGAAATGCTCAAGAAATACAAAATGGAAAATGCTAAACTTATGAAAACTCCCATGGAAACCAATGCAAAACTTAGTAAAGATGATGAAGGTAAAAAGGTAGACCAAACTGTCTACAGAGGTATGATTGGATCTTTGCTGTACTTAACTTCAAGCAGACCTGATATTCAGTTTGTGTCTGTATGTGTGCTAGATTTCAATCTGACCCAAGAGAATCTCATCTTAAAGCTGTTAAGAGAATATTTAGATATTTGCTTGGTACTACTAATCTTGGTTTGCTGTATTTAAGAACTAATAAATACAGATTAGTGGGATTCTGTGATGCTGACTTTGCTGGAGACAGAATAGAAAGAAAAAGCACCAGTGGAGGATGCCACTTCATTGGAGCAAACTTGGTCTCTTGGTCAAGCAAAAGACAGACAACTATAGCTCTATCTACAGCTGAAGCAGAATATATCTCAGCTGCTAGTTGTTGCTCTCAGCTTTTATGGGTAAAACATCAACTTGAGGATTACTCTATTTTTAAGCATAATATATCTGTATGGTGTGATAATTCTAGTGCTATCTGCTTAACTAAAAATCTAATTCAGCATTCTAAGGCTAAGCATATAGAAATCAAACATCACTTCATTAGAGATTATGTTCAGAAAGGTATCTTTGATATTAAGTTTGTTAAAACTGAAAATCAATGGGCTGATATCTTCACTAAGCCTTTAGCAGAAGAAAGATTTTTATTTATTAGAGATAATTTAAACATGCATTGTATTGTTGAATGACATGTCTGAGTTTTTAAAAACTGTCTGTGATCACCTGTCTGACTCTGCTGAGTCACTATGCTGAAACGCAACAGTTTTATTGAAATGGTTATTATTTATTTATTTATTTAATACCATTTGTTAATCTGAAGCTAATCATGAACACGGCAGTTTTTACCTCGAAACCATGTTTTCATTATGTCTAAGTGGGCGCTACAGTTCCCCACATAAATCGTGCCATTCTTAATTAAAAATGTCTTTTTTCTCTCTCCTGCTTTTACTTCTTTAAAAGGCAAATCTTCAGAAAGTTTCAAACTGTATCCTTCTCAAAAAGCCCTAAGTCTTTTCGTCTTCATCTTCCTCTCGTTCCAACCCTTCTCTCTTCCAAAACCTTCACTTTCTCTCTTTTCTGAAAAATGGCATCTCCAAAGCGCCTGTCTCCAAAAGAGATTGCTGAGAAATACGAGATGAGATTAACTAATGTAGAGAAGATTCTACCTGGAAAGACTGTTGATCTTCAACAGATGAAGAAATGGGGAATGGATGTCACTGAGGAGTTGGAATACTCTAAGTGGACAGCCTTCTTTGATATCAAGGAGCTGGTCCATCCCAAGCTTGTCAGAGATTTCTGGAGGAATGCTGTGGTCATCACCAATGTGGTTGATGGAACCAAGAGCTTCAAGGCTCAAATGTCAGCTGATGTGACTCTTCAGTTTCCTATAAGCTCTCTGGAACTGGCAACCAGATGTCCAAGGATTGGAACTGCCTTCAGACCTGACTGGGAAGATCAGGTGGGAACTGAAAGTATCAATATTGTTGTTTATGGAGTTCCCAACCCTGAGAACAAGAAGCCTGTCTGCATGGTGCCCAAGTGCAGGTTCTTGCACAAGCTGCTTCTGGAGTGTGTGATGCCCAGAAGAGGGTCAAGAGACAATGTGACCAAGTTGGACAAATTTGCTCTGTACCACTTGATTCACAAAATCAAGATAGACATCAATGATCTCATCTACATGTATCTTGAGTCTCTGATCAGAAGGACAAATATGCCTACCTACCCTTATGGAATGTTGCTGACAAGGGTTTTTAGGAACAAGATATTTGTTCCAACTGATGTCCACTTTGTGGACATGGCTCTGCCCATAGACAAGAAGGTCTTGTCTATGATGGGGATTGAAGGAATCCCTCTGGAGGATGAGGAAGAAAAGAAGAAGAAGAAGAAGAAGAAGAAGAAGCCTGCTGTTGAACAGAAACTGAAGGAAATGGCAGAGGAGCCTGCTGATTCCACTGGTGAATCAGAGTATCCTATCTCTGAAAGGATTTGGAAAGCTGCTGGAAAGGTTGCCAGATAGGATCAAAGGCCTGAGGAACCCACAGCTTCTGAAGGATCTGCTGAGACAGTAGAGCCTCTCAGATTCAAGCTGAAGAAGCCCTCTCCCAAGAGGAAGACCAGTGAGGCTGGAAAATCAGGTGTGGTTTCTACACAACCCACCAAGAGAAGAAGACTGGTGAAGACCTTTACCAAGGACAGACAAGTGAAGTCTGTACCTAATAAAGAGGAAGCACCTGCTCAGGGGGAGCAGACTTCTCCACCTACAGAAGAGCCTAGGGAGATCAAATCTCTTGATCTGGGTTTCATTCCCAGAAAAAGAAGGTCAGGCTACCCTATGCCTGTAGTGGCTATTGCTGAAAGGGAAGCTGTCCCTGCAGAAGAGCCTGCTGCTGCTACTGCTACTGCACCCTCTACTGACCTGTCTGCTGGAACACAGACAATTGGTCATCATGAAGAAGCTTCTCTGTCTCCTTCAAGGAAGAAAGCAAGGCTTTTTGAAGAACCACTCTTCACCTTCCCTTCTGCACCATCCTCTCCCCTTCATCTAGGTATTCCAGATTCTGTTGTTTCTTCCCCCTCTGCTCTCTGTGTCAACCCTTTATCTGTTGCCTCCCCTTTTCACTCACCTGTCTCCTCTCACCCCTCTCAACCATCTTTTGATGTCGTGTCTGATATATGTCAATACACAGTTGTTCACAGGGACTCAACTCCCAGAGAACAATCTGGCATATCATCGAGACTGTTTGTGAGTGATTTGCAATCTCTGATGACTGCAAGTATATCTCACTTATCTGTCATCCCTTCTCCACCACCTCACATTCTGAACCCATGTAGGGAGATCTTCTTTTATCCCCCTATTGTGTTGTTCATTAGAACATTGGAAGGATCTAACTATCCTGCCTCTGTTTTAATGTTACCCTCTAGGTCTAGATATTTCTTTCTTTTAGTCACAGGGTCTAATTCATTCTTTTCCCACATAGACTCTCTCCTACCCCTACCTCCATCTGTCTTAGCCAATCAACCTCTTCCCCCTCCTATTCCAATAAGAGTCACTCGACTGTCTCTTTGTGAAAGACTCTCTTATGTCTTTCCCTCTCCTGATTTTGACATAGTCAGAATCACCCCTCTGTTTAAAATTGTTTTTCTTCCTTTATTTTATTTCAGAACCATTCATCAATTTTTCTTTCCCCGTGTCTCCTCACCTTTCTCTGTACCTAAGGCACCCCCAGTTTTAGCCTTACCTGGTATCCATCCCTGTCTGATGCTTCAACCAGCCTGTCTACAGAAGTCTCCTCCTCTCAGATGGTGGATTCAGTGAGCTTCAATCTCCTTAAGACTGAGCTAGAAGAAGTCAGAAGACAATTGGATGCAGAGAGGCATGCTAGGCTGCTGTTAGAACAGAAAGTTGATTCCCTGTATCTTATGTTTAATCAGCCTAAATAAGTAGTTGTAGGAACTGCCTTGTAATTGAATTGCTTATGATGAATACAAATCAAATTTTACTTCATTATTCTTTTTCGTTTTTCTTTTTCTCTCCACTGTTATCTATTTAACTCTTTTTGTTGCTGACAAAAGGGGGAGAAAAATGTTAAGATGTTTAATGTAAACAATATATGCTAAGTGTTCATTCTCTGATATACTCTGATACTATGAACTTAAACTTGCTGCATATTACTCTGATGCTCTTTATTGAACACTAATGCATCTGTCTGCACATATAGAAAATATCAACTTGTCTACTGTCTGTACTTCCATACTCTGATATTTTCAAAGGTTCATTAAATCATCTGAATGTTTGTCATCATCAAAAAGGGGGAGATTGTTAAGTCTCTAAAATGTCTGTGTGCATTTCCCTAAGTTTTGATGAAAACTAAACATTGGGTAATGATTTAATTAACCTATTTTGTGGTTGCTAACCTGTCTACTTAGTGTACAGATCAGAAGATTGCAAAACTCACCTGTCTGTCTACCTAAGTCTCACCTGTCCGTATAAGCCAAGAAGTCAACCTGTTTGCTGACTAGGATTGTTGACTATGTGCAAACTGATTTTACAACCTGTCTCTACTCTTCAACTTGTCTAAGGTTCTTCGTTAAAGAACTCGAAGTACAGGAAGCTTTTGCAAGCTGTCCCCTCATGAAGAATACTTTGAGAACTCTCTCACGCTTATCAAGAAACTCAGAAGTGCTCTCTCTTAAGCAACCTAGGAAGTCAGAGATTAACTTCCAGTTAAAGAATGTTTCCAACATGCTTTATTCCCTAGTACTTTTAGTTATTACACAGAAAGGGAAATGTACTCTGCAAAAGTACAAAAGCACTCTGCACAACTCTGAGTTAATGTCTACACGATGCATAAAGCTATTATCCCTCATGTTAGAGTACAACCAACGTCTTCATTGCATTAATGGCTGCCCAGAACGACTATATTGCATTTAATGAAGCTCTGCTTGAAGCCATAGTTGCAAGGAATGTCTCTAACGGATATTAAATGTTTGAAGGCTATAAATACAGAAGTCATTGAAGATGAACATCATCAGAGTTTTACAAAGCATTAAAGAGCCATTACTCTGTTCATTTATTCATTCTGTATTCTTCAATCATTTGAAGTTATTACGCAGACTTTCCTAAGCTTTATATTTAAACCACTCTCTGAGTGTTAGTGAAAGGTCTGTAAGTGTATTTATTACAAACCAAACTCTCAAACAAATCTGAGTGAGCCTGAAGAGGCTAGGTGTGCAAAGAATACTTGTGTTGGAGCCTGAAGAGGCTAGGTGTGCAAACAATACTTGGAGTCTGTAACCTGATCAGTTATTATTGGATAAATCTTGGTGCTGCCAAGGACTGGACGTAGCTCTTTGTGTTAAAGAGTGAACCAGGATAAATCTCTGTGTTAATCTCTCTTCCCTTAATCTCTTTAGTTGTTTTGATTATATATATCATCTGCTTTCTAACAAAGGGGTTAAAACTGTTTCTGTCAAGTCTGTTTTCTTATCTCTACGTGTGTTGTTTTTCTGAGAAAACTACAACAGACAGGTGACCTGTCTGTGTATCTTTTTACACCCATCTGTGCTTAGCTTCTGCATGCAAAAAGTTTTTAGCTTTATTTTAAATTCTTATAAACACAATTCAACCCCCCTTCTCGTGTTTTTAGTTGTCTATTTCAAACACAACTATTATCACTTATTGTCAATCCTGTAGAAGGAATGATCGTACTTAGGTACTAAACCTACTCCCAGCTAACCTCCTAAGGGTTAGATCGTTTCTTATTTTCCCATCAAGTTGAGGATGATCCTTTGATCTCAATCTCAACTTGATCCTCAACACTTGGAGCGGATTTTACCGACAACATTGGTAAACTTCGGGTCCTCATCTGAAATGATGCTTAAAGATAATCCATGGAGTCTGATCAGTCCTCTGATACATTATTCGGTTTACCCCTCCATTGCATAGTGGATCTTAACTTGTAAGAAGGGTGTAGACTTCACCAGTCGATCCACGATCACTTGAATTCAAACAAGACTCATGTAGGTCTTTAGCAAACTCGGAACAAAGATTCATGGCGATGCCAAAATCTTAACAAGGAAGGTCTCCATTGTTAAACTATCCTTTTTTTTTCCACTGTACTCAACTAACTCTGACATCTTGATGTGGAGATACCCAACTCATGACTGATGAGATAGGTCACACATCGACGACATTTGGAGAATACGTAGAACTAAGATGATCAACGACGACAAGTACTTTCGAAGCGCAATAAGACATGACCTTGGTGATCATAAAAGAATTTTTCAAGAAAAGAAATTTTTCTTGATTTCACTTTCACAAAAGCATAGAAAAGAATTTCATTAATTTGAAGGATACAGGAATATCCAGTATGGAAAAGGCTCTTCAAATAGGTTCGTGGGTGTAAAAATGTATGGCCAACACATATTTACAAACATGAATCTAATTAAGTTCATTCTTCCACAAGAATCTTCGAGCGGATTTTGGAAATCACAGGATGAATAGTTCCTAATCCCAATAGGATTCATACTTAGTTTAAAGAATTAACAAAATGACGACCTTTAAAAGAAAACCATCTGGTCAAAATCAGACTGGGTCACTTCTACCAAAAGTATAAGTGACTAGAAGAAACTTTTTGTGTTACAACTCAAGAAATAGTCATAACAGATTTCTTTCAATGAAATACGAAAATTACATACCAATGGGTACTATCCATCAATCCACTCAAATGTCTAATACATTGAGGGTTATTTAGAAGTGTGAGTACAACTCCTCACAAACAAGGGAATCAATCGAAATAACTTGAAAGTTATGAACTAGGATAACTAATTCATGAGTCCTGACAGATTTCAAATTAAAATCAGAAAATCTATCTGACACATACAAACTTCACCGTTGTGATTGTCGAATACAATCATAGGATTTGAGAAATAAATGTCAATTGACAAATACAAGAGAATCAAAGGTTACAGTCAAGAGTTCCTTAATCACGAGACACTCACCCAAGATCAAAAATCCACTCAATTCGTCTTGGTTCCAACCAACATACAAGTCTTTCTAGCCATGCTTAGTATGACCACCTTGAATTGGGCATGATCCCGGACAACTCAATCAATCGATCAAACATACAAAGAGTTGATATTTCTTCATGAACTGAGTTGACGACGCAAAATCTTAGATAGGTCATCACTCCAATCTGGTAATAACTCGTCTTCAAGTCGATCTTTTAGTAGACGACAACTCCTCACAATTGATTTACCAAATCAACTCCGCAAGTCAGAGAATACTTGTTCATAATTCGTCCTTTTACTTAGTTGTTAGAAATCCACATGGTGACACGAGCCTTCACACAACATTGGTGCTTCACAAGGAAAACACTTGGTCTAACAAACGGTTCAGACCACCGATCTTCCAGTTGAATCGAGTCGTCCAACTCGATTAACTTTGTAGGCAACATCCTACACAAAGCGACAGAGATCTAACCAAATCTAGAAGCTAGATCAATCAAAAATCAATGTCCTTTGCTAACCGTAAACCTAGATTATTCCCAGGGAACATTCCCGGAAAATCCTTTACAACAGGCACTTTGTTTCGAATGTCTGACACGATTTGCAAGGATAATCGAATGTCATATCCGAACCCAAGTAACATTCAAGATCTACGGTCTCCCAGGACATAAAACCCTTGGAAAACCATCAAGAAAACATATACTTGTGCGTCAACACACATTGCTTCAACAAGAAACAATTCAAACAAGAACCAACCAAAGATCACACAACAAAAACTTAACAGACCTATTCCCCAAAGATCCCGAAAGACTCGACCAGCTCTGATACCACTTGTAACACCCCCACTAGGTATTACTACGTAACACATGCGGAATGTAAATTAAAAAGATAATTTGCTGGTTGCTTTCGGAAAATAATTTATATAAATACATAAGCGTCTGAAATTGGGTATAAAAATTTGTCACGACTTCAAACTTAAGCCTTGATCGGCACCCAGGTTTACAATCCTAGCCTGGCAAGTCTATTTAATTTAGAAATATACTTGAATAAAAGCTAGTATTTTTACAAAAATTTCGACAGAGTCTCCTCTGTAATTCGAACATCCCAAGTAAAAGAACACCTGCTAAAATAATTACATTTTCATTCCAGAATTCCAGTTACACTAAAATACATCCAGACAGTATTATTTTAGAAATAATTATATCAACAAGCTATACAGGACCCAAAAGGAAAATCTTAGATTTTCATTCAAAGGAAATGCTCTCCGAGCTATAACTTCACATTCAAAATAAAGGCTTTCCGAGCCATACAAATAAATACTATTAAAAATCTATAACATCTCAAAAACCTAAGCTGGTCACTCTATCAAATAGCTAAAACCAAGTCTTCGAGGGACTTAGAAAGACTCCTCTGCAACATCGGTACTAGCGTACCAAGGTACAATAGCGAAACCAGAAGAAACCTGATATATCTGTAAGGGTGAGATACCGACAATTGGATATATCATTCAACAACCATATACATGATACATACAATACAACAGCATATTAACATTTATTCAATAATCAAGATAAGATCATAAGATAGCAAGTGTTATATCAGTGGGTCTCATACCCGAACAATCAGTTTTATAAAATTAATGCATGACACTTCAATATTCAGGCTCTAACTTAATCTCATGAGATAACAACATCGTTTCATTGTAGAAGTAATAAAGAGTTGGTCAAGCTCTGATGCCCACTGGCAAGTTGCCACCATAACCTCCTGCACCAAGGTCTCCGGATGCACAACGTCTCGAATGCCTCCAACTGGGCCAATCGGACTGACCCTCAGATACCACCTTGTATCTGGTTTACTTAAGCACGTCTGCTAAGGGGAAATGCATATGAATAAAAGACTTTCAGTTATCGAGGTTTTTCTTTGTGTGTACTCTTTTTCGCTGTCCAAGCTCAAAGCTAACGACTATTCATAATTCCCCATCACTTGAACTTAAAGAAAACACAGGACACGAGGTCCGAGTGCTCAATCACAATGCCTTAAACCGATGCCGCAGTCAAGGTTTGTGGTCGTAGAAATCACTTATGATTTTATCCATGTTTTACTCTAACATGATAAGGACTCTTAGTCCGCAGCAACCAAATTAGGATGCACCGTCCTCAATTCCGAAATTAGGACTCTTAGCCCATACATCACGATTAGGACCCTTGGCCCATAATTCTTAACACGGATCCTAGATCACGTGCATATAACTGAATACTAGAGGCGACGTCTTGCGAACTAGATTCTCTTTCACATGTACTTACTTTTCGCTCAGTGAAAATCAAATCCAAAAAAAAAACCTCGATCACTTATCCAAGTAACCGGAATGTTTCTAAATCATTTAGGAGAAAATCATTTTCCTTTGCAAACTCTTTTATAAAACATTTAGGAAATTCGTTTGCTCTTTGAAATCCTTGATGAAATAAGGTCAAATATTTTCAAAGGGTTTTTCCTTCATAAAACACATAGTTCGAAAAAGATTTTCTCTCGTACAAGACTTTGGATCATAAAAGGTAGTTTCTATTTTCTCTCGTACAAGACTTTGGATCATAAAAGGTAGTTTCTATTCTTTTAAAGTAAGCACTTTAGACAAGAAACTTTTATAACTGAAACCAAGACTTTCAAAGTTCTATTCAAGGTTTATTAAGGCTTTTAATCCTTATAATCATTGAGCACAGACTCAAGTCCGGCTTCTCAAACTTCAATCAACAGTAATATATTCACAACAATAATAATATCACAGTTAATGACAGTTCATCACATATATATAATTCATAACACTTTAAAGCAAGTAATGTCCAACTTCAAGTAATAATCACAATAGTTCAAGTAAACAAGTTATTCAAGTATTGGTTCAATATCACAACAATATTCACAACACTCAATTAAGCACATACGCACATGCATATAGTCATCGAATATCCCTCAGGCAAGCTCCCCTTACCTTTGAAGACAAGTGAAGATCTTCGACTTAAAGTTCCAACAGTCCATTTCCTTATCAACGACACCTCGGTTCCTTTGATGTTTCACAACACGCGCAGGTAACTCCGCGACAACTCCAAAAAGAACGAGGTTGCCCTCCCAAGCAAGCACAACCGCAACATCAACATAGAGGGAACGTCCAAGCACATACAACAGTCAAACAGCACAATTTGGGGAAACTTTATTTTGCTTAAAGGATCATGAAATTAAACTTACAAATCATCAATTAAAAGTCCTAATTTCATTAAATCATAGTTAATTTCACAAAGATGAGTCACTTTCAACTAATGTCAGATTTGGGTTTATGACTCCTAAACCAAATTTGGGGAAAATAAGATTTGCTTATAGAAAAGCGAAATTGATTTGTCACAACTTAAATTAACAGTCCCAATTTCATAAATGCACACTTAATTTTACAAAACATAACCAATTTCAATAAAAATCGAATTGGGGTTTTAGGGTTCATATCCTAAATTAGGGAACACTCATTGTAATCCTAGAATCATGAAATTAGTTTAATAAAACATCAATTTGTAGTCTCAATTGCATGAATACACATTTAATTTCAAAGTTTAAAGCTGAAATCAAAATGTTAGGGTTAGGGTTTCAAAATCAGATTTGGGGATTTTCAATCTAGAAGAGATTAGAGGGTAAAACACCTACCCAAGGTGAAGAGATGACATGGTGGCTGTTGAAACCTCCGGCGCGGCGGCTGTGACGGCGGCTCCGACGAGGCAGCTCTAAACAATGGTTTGGACAATGGGTTTTTGTGCGACCCACACAAGGAAGAACAACACCCAAACCGAGATGTGAAGGGAGGCGCCACAACGGCCGGAAACGGACTCCTGCAGTGGTGAACCGGCGTCGAATGGCGGAGCAGGGGCCAGACGGGCACTGGACGACGAGCTGGTCGCGGCTGTCTCCTCCTCCTCACGCCGCACGGTCGAACGGTGGTCGTGGTCCAGTGGTGGCACACGGCTGTTTTGAGGGAGGGAAGGTGGTTGATGAAGATGACATGAGAGAGAGGAGGAAGAAGATGATAGCAGAAGAAGAAAGGAAGAAAAGTGTGAGGGGGGAAAATGTCGAGTGAGAGAGGGAGATATAAGGGGTAAATTCATTTTCTTTGTGAGTAGGTACAAAACGAGTGATAAATATCGAGTCTAAAATAAACATGTTTTTACTTTTTGGAATTTAAAAATAAAGATTGATAACTATATGATTTCGAAATTCAAATTAGAGTAAAGATTAATAGTTGAACTGATCAACTAAGAAAATACTCGGTCCAAAATTAATTTCAGATTGATGCCAAACCAATTTATTTTCAAGTCTAAAATTAAATAGAATAAAATATGAAAATACTTCTCTCCCAATCATATCATTTAAAATATTTCCTAAATAAATATTAATAGTGACAATAAGATAACATTATTGTCTAACAAACATACTTGTATTGAAATAAAGCTGTGCTAATGCACTCAATAAAATCATTTTAAAGGAGTAATTGAAGTTACTCAAACCAAATAAAATAATACAAACATATAAACATATAGATATTTACTATTATTGAAGTACAGTAAAAACTGGGGTGTTACATTGGGATCTCCGGAGATTAAGTTTAGAGCCTGATGATTGAAGTGTCATGCATTATCTTTATAAAACTGATTGATTCGGGTATGAGACCCACTGATATAACACTTGTTGTTTTAACCATGAATAATGCTTAAATGCTAATATGCCAATGTGTTGTATGTATCATGTATATGGTTATTGTATGATATATATGCATTTGCCGGTGTCTCACTCTTACAATTATATCAAGTGTCTTCAGGTTTTGCTGTAGTACCTTGGTACTCTAGTACCGATGTTGCAGAGGAGTCTTTCTAAGTCACTTGAAGACCTAGTGTTAGAGATTGGGAAAGTATTTTGATTGGGGGATGGCCACGGGGGGTCTCTCCAATGAATATTTGATAGAATGACCAGCTTAGGAGTCTGAGTTGGGTTATATATCTGAAGAGGTCGGTAAATGTAGTGTTATATACAACTATCTGTAGTTTAAACTTTTTCTTTCGAAAATGGAAACTTAGAGAAATGTTGTATGTCATGGTAACTTTGTTAGAATGTGACTTTACATTTTAAATGTATGCATTATGGATTTCAGAGTTATCCTTAAAGAAAAAAATTTTATACCCCTGTTTTTTGACTTAAAAGAAAACAATTTTCCGAAAGCAACCAGCAAATTAACTTTTTAATTTACTTCCGCATGTGTTACGTAGTAATACCTAGTGGGGGTGTTACAGGAAGGGTTAGGGCAGAGAAGGTGTGAGGTAACAGAGGCAGAGATGAGTGAAAGTGGAAGAAAGGCGCGCGGGTTATAACATATACTTACTAAAAATAATTCAAAACCACCTTTAATGCCAGTTGTTTAAACAACTAACGTTAAATGTCATCTTTTACGTCAGTTATTTAAACAACTAACGTTAAAAATGATTTAAATTACCCTAATAATTACAGTTCTGCCACCGCCTCCTTTTTAACATTTAAGTTTTAGTTAACAAATGTTAACCTTTCCCGTTTATTACATATTTTGCACTAGTGCGTGTATCTCACGCCTAAGATATTTCAACCTTGCTGCATTTGGACATCTTTCTCATAACATAAAATCACTCGAGCTAAAGTTTATAGTTATCATGTAGCATATATATATATATATATATATATATATATATATATAATATTATAAAAGTTGTTTGTTTAATTTTTTTAGTTTGGCTTCTACACTTAATTTACATGAACAAATATTTAAGTTATATATTCTAAAATTTCAACAAATTGAACATGTAAATTGTAGCAGTTTTATAAGACAATCCATATATATTTTATGCTCACACTTAGCTGCCATAAGCAAGTCAATCCATATGAGGATCAAAACATCGTTTGGTAGACAAAAAATTAATAATTCAGCACAATAAATTAAAAAAAAAATCAATTAAAAAAACATCCTGCAATGTTTTATGTATATAAATGAGTGTCATAATAGAATGAATAAAGTGAGCCTTCAAAAATTTGAATGCTTCAGAAAGAAAATTAGGAAGTTGAGAAGGCAGATCATAGTGTTGAGAATGTTGAGTTTTTTTGAGTGAATAGAAAAAAGATAGAAAAGAAAAATGATGGAGAGATGAAATGATAGAGTGAATAATAAAGAGATGAAAAAATATAAAAAAAGAAAAAGTAAGCAAAAGGTAGTATAGTGTCAAGATCTTCTAGGGTTTTGGTTTTTTGCATGGACGTCTAGGATTTGCATGCATTCATGGCTTCGGCTGCAAGAAACCCTATTTGCCCATGGAAGTTTCTTTCTTCCCGCTCTTATTCTCCCCCATCATCTCCTCATCGGCCTCGACAAAGTAGAACTTTTGCTCAAGACTTGAATAACTCCTTTGACATCTCTTTCAGTCAATTGCCTACACCTTGTATTAAGGGTGATTCAGTTGCAATCAAAATTTCGGAAGATTAATATTAAAGAGTTCTTGAGAGTTGCAAGAACAATTTGCATGGAAGACTCATTCTTGCAAAGGGTTCTCTCGGAAAGGGTTTTTTGAATTCAATTTTGCCTCCTAAGAAGACCTTCGATGTGTCTAGTCTGTGGGTTCTTGGAACCTCAACCTTGGTTTTCTAAGACTGTCGCAATGCAGTCCAGACTTTAACCCCAACAATCAGAAGCAAACTCATGTACAGGTTTGGATTAGAATCCATGGATTGCCTCAGGAGTATTGGAGGCCAAAATTTCTATTTGAAATAGCCAATGGTGTAGGGACCCCAATTTCTTTGGATGAAACTACAAGAAAAATGTCTTTGGCCACTTTGCAAGAGTTTTGGTGGATGTAGATTTATCAAGTAATCTGCCAGAGGAAGTCATGGTTGAGCGTGATAGTTATGCATTCTTTGTCAATATTGAATTTGAAAAATTGCCTTTCTTCCGTGAATTCTGCAAGGCAATTGGCCATTCAATAGATAAGTGCAAGAAAAAGATTCCCAAGAATGTTATCGAGCCTTGTAGTGAACAACCTCAAGGTCAGAAGCCAAGAGTAATTCAGACATATGTTCCTAAAGCAGTGTAGA
Source organism: Echinosophora koreensis (assembly GCA_035048595.1). NCBI lineage: Eukaryota > Viridiplantae > Streptophyta > Magnoliopsida > Fabales > Fabaceae > Echinosophora > Echinosophora koreensis. The sequence continues at coordinate 1,213,857 of JAPCYP010000068.1, forward strand.
CAAGTCATGTGACTTATCCAAAGTAGTTGCAAGTTGATCAGAATCATAGTGATGATCAGGTTCAGAATATTGGTGATCAGGTTCAGAATGTTGTTAATGACATTGCAAGCTCAGGTTCTGCCTAGTGAGAAAAAGAGTAATATCATATGATTCAAGAATTAAGCCCTTCAGATGTGGAAAGGGAAGCTCTTAATCATGATGGAGACAATGCAGATACTGTCTATGATGACTCTTTACATCCAGAGTCTCCTCAGTTTAATCTCAATCCAGGGAATAGTGCAGGAACTTTTTCCCCTGGTACTAGTCATGTTTCAGATTCTATCAATTCTGCAGTCAATGCTTCAGATCCTGCTGTGATGGAAAATTCTACTCCTGTTACAAAGAATGGACGATCTCCTATTAATCAAGTTGTGCAGAAAGACCTAAAAATTGTCTCTAATGTTGGGCAGATGCAGAAAATGAAGCTTAGAAAAGGAAAATAATGATCATTTGGATAAGTCTCCAAATAATGATTTTTTTGGTGGGTTTAATTTAGTTCTTTCTAAATCTCAATAGAGGAAATTGAGACAAAAGAAAAAAAACAAATTGAAGCAGGCACTGTTCACAAAGTCCTTTCAAGGGCTGGTCCTAAAAACTTTGCCTAATGAAAGTCTTATTTTTGAATGCTAGAGGCATTTCCAACCATGAAACTAGGTTGGTCTTAAAGAAGTTTTGTACTTCTCAGAAACGTGACATTATTTTTTTAATTGAACCTTGGATGTCAATTGATAACTTTCCTTCCAGCTTTTGGAAACAATTGAGATTAAAGCCTTTTAGTTTAAATGAAAGAAACAATGATCTTCCTAATATATGGGGACTATGCACAGAACATCTTTCTCCCTCTATAATTTCAGTTTCCAATCAGTATATAGCAGCATCAGTGGCTATTGATGGTCAAGTTATATTTCTTGCTGGGATGTATGCTTGCACAACTTACCTTCTTAGAAGACATCTCTTGTTGGATCTTGCTAACTTCAGCAAAATTATCTTGCCCCTTGGTGTTTTTTGGGTGATTTCAATGCCATCCTTGCCTCTCATGAAAAGAGGAGTGGCAACCTTCCTTCCAATGCTTCTTGCAAGAGTTTAAGGCCTGGTCAGATAGTTGTAAGTTAACTCACTTCCTTACAAGAGGTGCTGAGTATATTTGGAAAAATAAAAGGAGAGCAAGGGCTCATATTGAGATGTGGCTAGATAAATCAGTTTGCAATGATAGCTAGCTTTCTTTTTGGGATTCTACCACTTGCTGCACTTTGCCTAGATGTCAATCAGATCATCTTCCAATCATTTTGATCCTAAAGAAAGGTACAAAGTCTTTTCCTTCCTCCTTTAAATTTCATAAAATGTGGACAGATCATCATAATTGTAAGAGATTAGTCACTGAGGTTTGGCAGAGATCTTTTGAAGGATATCCAATGTATATTTTTGTCTCAAAAGCTTAAGGTTTTGAAAATTGAGTTTAAAATTAGGACAAAGAGGTCTTTGGGAATGTGCATATCAAAGTGGACCAAGCTATGACAACTCTTGAATCTTTCCAAAACAAAATTTCAGTTTCTGGTTCCTCTGATAGTCTGCATGCTAAGGAACTACAAGCACAAATTGATCTTCAACAGGCTCTATCTTTGCAAAAGTCTCTCTAGAAAGAAAAGGCAAGGTTGAATTGGCATTCATATGGTGATAGGAATTCTTCATTTTTCCCAAAAATTGTAAGAATTAGGCACACTTCTAAACAAATGTCCATGCTTAGGAAGGATGATGCTATATTTGATGATCCTGCTGATATTGAAAACATTGTGCTGGACTAATTTTCTGGAATTTATGCATCTGACAATGTTTGTGTTGACAATGATCTTATTGAAAAATCCATTCCTTCGTTTGTTTCAATGGAAGATAATCTTGTGCTAATCAATATGCCTCAATGGAAGAGGTTAAGGCTGCTGTTTTTGCCTTGAATAGAGAGGGGGCTCTTGGTCTTGAAGGTTTCAGTGGTCATTTCTTTCAACACTTCTGGGACATTGTTGCTGCTGATGTTTATAATTCAGTTCACCAATTCTTTTCTCAGGGACGGATTATGCCAAATTTAAACTCAAATTTAGTTGTTCTGATACCTAAGGTTCCTGAAGCAGATTCAATTGATAATTTTAGGCCAATAGCTCTAGCCAATTTTCAGTTTAAAATCATTACTAAGGTTTTAGTTGATAGGCTGGCCAAGGTTGCTCCTAAAATTATTTCAGATCATCAAAGAGGGTTCATTAAGGGTAGAAGCATTGGTGATTGTATTTGTATAGCATCGAAGGCTGTCAATTTGTTGGATAATAAGGATTTTGGTGGAAATCTAGCTCTCAAGTTTGATGTTAGGAAAGCTTTTGATACTTTGGATTGGAATTTCTTGTTGAAAGTCTTCCAAGCATTTGGTTTTAATCAGAAGTTCTGTGACTGGATCCATACTATTTTGAAATCTGGAAAGCTGTCCTTCTTGGTTAATGGCCATCCAGTTGGTTTCTTTCCTTGTAAAAGAGGTGTGAGGCAACGTATCACCTCTTCTATTTTGCTTAGCTGAAGAGGTTCTAAGTAGAAGCATTTCAAATTTGGTTCAACAAGGCAAACTGCAACTGATGGTAGGTCCTAGACCCTGTAAACCTCCACACCATGTTCTTTATGCAGATGGCATCCTAGTCTTTTGCAGAGGCACTAAACAGAAATTTCAAAAGCTTATGACTCTCTTCAAGAATTATGGTGATACTTTAGGTCAACTTCTCAGTGTTGGCAAATGCAAATCCTATGCATGATCAATCTCTCAGGCTAGAATTAATTACATCAAGAACAACCTTGGTTTTGCTGCAGGTTCATTGCCCTTCACTTATTTAGGAGTTCCACTTTTCAAGGGTAAGCCAAGGAGAATTCATCTCCAACCAATAGCAGATAGAATTAAAAGCAAGTTAACAAGTTGGAAAGGTTCTTTACTCTCCATCATGAGTAGAGTTCAGCTGGTTCAGTTTGTCGTACAGGGTATGTTGATCTATAGTTTCAAAGTTTACTCTTGGCCAGCCTCTCTTTTGAAATCTTTGGATAAATGGATCAGAAATTTCATTTGGTCTGGGGATAGTCTCTAAAACACTTGTCACAGTTTCCTGGCATGATGTTTGTAAGCCTTACACTGAGGATGGATTGGGAATAAGATCATTCAAGAAAATTAATGAACCTGGTATATTAAGCCTTTGCTGGAGCTTGTTTTCTTAGCAGAACCAATGGACTGATCTGATCAGGGCTAGATTCTTCAGAGATAATATTTCAATTTCTCATTATGCCAAATCTTCTATATGGCCTGCACTAAGGTGTCTTGTTCAAACTGTTCTTAGCAACTCATCATGGATCATTGGTGATGGTAATCAGGTAAACCTTGGGACAGATAAATGGATTTCTCATCCTATTGTTGATCTAATTCAAATTCCTTCTCAGTCACGTGGTGAACTTGAAGCAAAGGTTAGGGACTTTATTGTGGATAATGCTTGGATTATTCATGATGAACTTGCAAATATATTTCCAGCTGTGTGCAAGGAAGTCCAACAAACTGTTATCCCTTTTATGCCCTGTGCAGACCAACTGATTTGGCAAGGTACTGAAACTGGTGAACTGTCATTTAAGGAAGCTTTTAACTTTCTGAACCCGAGTAGTCAACCAATTTCTTGGGGGAGTCTTCTCTAGTCAAAGTGCACCCCTCCTTCAAAACCTTTTCTGAGCTGGAGACTGTTACATAACAAACTTCTTTGTGATGATAATATAAGGAAAAGAGAGTGTATCGCTGTATCCATATGCTCTTTGTGTAGTGTTGATGCAGAAACAACAGAGCATTTATTCTTTAATTGTAGTTATGCTTAGTCTATTTGGTGTTGGTGAAGTTCTGTCCTGCAGCATAATGCTGATTTTTCATCTTTAAAGTTTATTTTCTCAATCTGTTATAAGAGCTGGAGCTCCCAAACTAAGGATATTGTATTAGCTGCAACAATCAATTCGATATGGGCAATTTGGAAAGCCAGTAACAGTATCAGGTTTCATAACAAATTTCTGTCAATAGCCAGTGCAATCAACCTGATAAAAGCTTCAGTCTCCCTCTCTGGTAACCAATCATCAGGTTTTATGTCATCATCTATCTCAAAATTTTCTATTTTCAAAACTTTTAAGGTTGATGGTCATGTCAATAAAGCTCCATTGGTTAAGCAAGTTGTTTGGTACCCACCCACCCACCCCCACAATCCCTGGACAAAGTGCAACACTGATGGGGCTGTAGGGGGGTTTCCTAGTGTAGCTGCATGTGGTGGCATTTTTAGAGATCATATGGCTAGTGTTTTGGGCTGCTTTGCTCTTAATATTGGTGCAGAAAACTCATTCCATGCTGACCTAACCGCAGCTATAGTAGCAATTGAAATTGCTGCAAAATATGGATGGAGCAATCTTTAGCTAGAGTGTGACTCAATTCTAGTAGTGGAAGCCTTCGAATTGGCAAGTTTAGTCCCTTGGAAGCTTAGAACTCGTTGGAAGAATTGTCAACAGCTCATTAGTGGTATGAACTTTCAAGTATCCATATTTTCTGAGAAGGAAATTGTTGTGCAGATAAATTATCATCTTTTGGGATCTCCTCCTAAGGTTTTACTTGGTGGAATTGTATTCCTAGTTTCATTTTTGAAGATTTCAACGGAAATAGGTTGAAACTTCCTAATTATAGATTTAGAGTGTGTTTGGGAAAGCTGGAAAAAAAAAAGATTATACTGATAATCAATTTTTGTATAATCGATTATTGTAATAATCGATTATAATCAGAATCTGTTTTGTTTGGATATGTTTGCTGAAAAGCGATTTTAAGTTAATCTATTTCGTTTGGGTGGTGCAAAAAAAATCACTTTTATATAGTAAATTACGAAAAAGGGTATGAAGTTATTTTTATTTGTATTAATAATATTTGATTTTTTTTAAACATCATAACTTGAATAATGTCTTTGTTTTCAAAAAAATATTATTATTTTACATAGTATATTTTTTTACTGTGTTACTAAAACATATTTTAGTTGTATGAATTTGATAAAGGTGTTTAAAGACACTGCGTTCCAATGCATTGAAAAAAGCAACAAAAAAAAATAACGATAGGGAATTGAATGGACACAACTCCTGATTGAGAGAGCGTTAAGTGAATTTGGTAAATAAAATGAATTGTCTAAATACATTAGAAGGAAAAAAAAAAAAAAAAGAGCATGGAAAGAACACAACTCTTGGGAATGATTGTTAATGTTCTCAAATATGACACTCAAAGGTAGAACCCAAAGGCCCTAATGAAAACAAAATTATGTGAAAATAATCAAAATTTGTGTCATGACATCTATCTATCTATCAATATATAAAGACATAATCTCTTTTACTACTGTTAATGACCAGTAAATGGGGAGGTTGCAAGCTGTGGAAGTTTAGGGAATTTTCTTATTTAATATTAAAATAATTTTTTTAATTAGTTATGTCCATCTAATGCATGTGTCGCTGTCATGTTTTTCGGAGATGACCATCCCTCTATGAGATGATTACTCTCTGCTACCGAGAGCAGACATAGTCTATCTTTGCAGTTCCTTCTTCATCTATCCATAATCTTAAATTTCCGAAAATCATTTCTTCCTCAATCTCTCTTTCTTTGTTTTAATTTCCCTCTCCATTCTAATCTCAATTCCTCAAAATTTTTTCATTCTTCCTTTATATGTATTTACATGTTGATTATGAATTTATTTTCTCATCTTGAGTAGATTTTCCAACATCAAACTTTTATGATAGCTATATATGTATTTTAATCGTCATTTTCCAAAACCAAAATCTTTGATAATCATACTAAGTTTTCATATTCCAATCCATCATATTGATGGCAAGGAGGATATGTGGATCAGTTATATGATTTAAGACAATTAGTTAATCATTGATAATAATCAATAAGAAACACTTAATACATATTGTTACATTACGTATTGTAATATCATTTTAAAATAATAAAAAATCAAATTTTTTCTGTTCTCATATTATAGACAAGATTGTTTTAAGGCTTTTGCTTATCATTTGTGTCTATTAATTAAAACCCTTGGAGATGAATATAGGTACTAATAGTGTGTATGGGACGAAAAAGTTGAAGCCAACTTGTGAAACAAGTAAAGAAAGGATTTGATAAGTTGGCTTTAATTTGGGATAAAGAAAAAAAAGGATTTGATAGATTTAGAGACACAATTCAAATTATTAATGATAACAATATTACCAATAATAATAATAATAATTGAAAACCCGTGTATTGCACGGGTGCAAGCAAGCTAGTTCCAATAACACCCACCACTAATTGCCACCAAAAATGGAATAGTCCTGTACTTGAATGGACTTGTCTCGGAATAGTCCTGATGAGTGAACATGTCTTCACATGTTCCCTTGATATATAGCCAAAATAGTTCCTGCCATTATTAATCAAGGGCGCAATACAAGAAGCAATGCAACTTATAAACAGGGAAAGAATTGATGTCAAGAAGATTTGTAAACAAAATTATAAAATATAAAACCAACATTGTGTAAAATAAAATGACCTTATTTATCACCCAAAAAAAATGACCTTTTTTTTTACTGAAAAATAAAATGGCTGTTAAGAATGATAAATTAACGAATCTCTTCACGGTATTTTTTTTTTTCCGATCTACTTCGAGGAGTATCCCACCACCAACCGACAGGGACTAATCTCTCGCGGGAGTTTGTTTGGCACCTCGATGGGTGGCATCCCTCCCAGCTGAGGTTTTTTCCATACCCAAGGCTCAAACCTGAGACCTTGGTTAAGGGGCGAGAGGCCTTTAACCACTCACACCAACCCCAGTTGGTATCTCTTCACTGTATTTATTATGTCAGTTGCCATATTTAAACTTTACTAGCACACACTTTACAATAGTTTGAGGCAAAAAATGCTTTTAAAAAAATGTTTTAAGGTATTTAATAGTGCATAAGTAAGGAAACACAATATTTAAAAGAAACACCTTTAACACCATTTGAGACTCCCCGATCTCTAATTAAAGAAGAACTTAATTAATTAAGTCCTAATCCATTGTTATTAGAACCAAAGTGTTTTTAGCTTAAATAATCTCTTAAGTTTGGATGCTAACAAAAATGTTAAATTTGCATGGCAAAGTATTGTCAAGATCTAACTTGTATGATTGAAGGCTTGCAGGATTACTAAGTTGCAGTATCGGGTCATTTTCTCAACCTCTAGACGAGTCTTCAAAACTTTGGTAAAATTTCGAGTCTTTTAAGTTATCGCTAGACGAGGCCTTAAAAATTAGCTAAGGTAATAGATGTTAGACGGGTATCTAAGTCTAAGAAAAGATTAGTAGACGAGCCAATAAGTAACTCTCAGAAAAACACCGAGTCCAAAGACTTGATAATAGACAAGAAGTCATACTAGACGTAATCTTAACTGATCTTCAACTTTCATACTCTCACACTTAGTGAGTTCTTAGATCAAATCTAAATCTCTTTGCTAGAATTAGAGCCTGAAGAGGCTTGGTAGAGAAAGAATACTTGTAGCTTGAAGAGGTGTTGAATACTTGTAATCTATTTGGAGAATAGTGGATAAAACCTTCAGGTAGAAGGGACTTGACGTAGCTCTTAGTTGGAAAAGAGTGAACCAGGATAAATCACTTGTGTGAATCTTCTATCCCTTATCTTTTACAGTTTTTGGTTATACTAAATTTGGGGTTTTGGATCTGAGTTTGTTAAATTTTTAAAAAGGTTTTATTGTTTGTGCGTACTTATCATGTTTTGCATGTTAAAAGGTTTGAGAAAAGGCTTTTTCGAAAAACTGTTAAGAAACACAATTCAACCCCCTTCTTGTGTTTCCCTATGTCAACTTCACCATTGTTAACGAATGTAGATACCATCACTTGTCTGCTTGATTTACAGTCTAAGGAAGAATTTTAACTCTCCCAGCATGCTCATCTCAAATTATGCTTGCATTAACTTTGAAAATTCCTTGCACAACTTTTCATTTTGCATGAGAAAAGGACTAAGTCTATCATACCATGCTCTCTATGAAATCCTCTACCCCGCAAATTAATATAGAACATTTACTTGAAAGAGGTAATATAAAAATATGCATATTTTTAATTAAATTAAAAACAGGGTAAAAAGGTACCACATGGTAACATCTCAACAACGCCGAAAAACATAATAACTTTAAAAGAAATAAAACATAAAACAGAAAACATAAACCTAACCCAACCCCGATGTCACATATAGAGCTGGTATACCAAATTCCGGATACTCACGGAAAACGACAGAAACTGAAATTTACTAATAACTCTAAAACTAACCATCCTAACTAGAGTCGCAACTCCTCGGAGTCACTCCTCCACTGGTTGCTCACCGTCCTCTGCATAAAAGATAGGGGTGGCAAAGCGGGCCAACCCGCCCCGCCCCGCCGTCAACCCGCCTAAAACGGGGCGGGTTGAATTTCGGAAATGGGTTGAAAATGACCCCCCGCCCCGCCCAGTGGCGGGTTGGCCCGCCAAAAAATTTAAAAAATCAAATTAAATATTTAATTTATTAATTACTTCAACTATCTTAAAAATAACCATGTTTCCACTTGAAAATGATTTAAATTAATGAAAAATTAAAAATACAAATCACAAAGACTTGTTAAATTATGATTTATGAGAACCTAAAAATTAAAATCCTAAATTATACATGGCACCATTTCCCTAACAATCACCATGTACTCATGTAGTACTAACATTAAAACTTAAAAGGCAAAAAATAAAGCATGCATTAGTCCAATAAGTCCAATAATCAAAAGTCCATAACCATCACAAATACAAATTAGTTTCAATAATCCAAAAGTACTACTACTAACTACTAACCAAAAGTCCAATAATCCATAAGTCCACAACCACACAAACACAAATTAGTTTGAATATTTTAAACCACATCCACAAAAAAAGTAATACACAAAACATGAAATCAATCTTCATCATCTTCCAAGTTTACAACATTGGATGCTTGCTTGGACATAGTCATCCCTACTTTTTTTGCATCATCCTTATCCTTATCCTCGTCATCTTCATCAACATATCACAATTCCAAAAGAAATTAAATAAATTAACAAACAGTTGTCAAAATTCAAATTAAAACAACAAAGAATGATTATGAATTATGATCGAATTAAACAAATTACCATCGCCAACAAAACCGTGCAACCAATTGCGCGTACATATCAAAGCTTCCGCATTTTTTGACAAGAGACGGCTTCTATATTTGTTTAGAACAATAGAACCAATGCTAAATGCAGACTCAAAAGCCACGGTCGTAGTAGGAATACTCAACAAGTCACAAGCCATTACTGATAAATCTGTAAATCGACCCCTATTATCTTTCCACCATTTTAATACATCCAAGGTTTCATGCTCACCATAATCCAAAGTTGGCTCATCCAAATACATATCAAGTTGATTCTTCCCAGTTTTAGTAGCAAGCTGTTGATTGTGCATTTTCAATCCCTGTTATAGTTCACAAATGAAACACGTGAAAAGAAGAATATGAAAGCGACACAAGATTTAAAAATTACAACAAAGAAAGTAATCAAAACTATTAATTCATTAAATTTATACTTACATTAATCAAGTTATGGGAGAAATGTTGGGGTTCCTTAAACCCACTAGAAGAGGGGGTATGAGTAGAAACTCGCTCTTTGAGGAAAGTACTTCTAGTAGAATATTTCTCAAACAACTTGTAAAGGTTTCTCTTTACTTCATTTGTCTTTGATTCACTTGTAGTTTCATCAACACTTGAGTAACAATAAGTCAAAGAAGAAAGCTTTATTCGCGGGTCAAGAACCGCTCCCAATGCAAACACAACACTATAATCATCCCAATATTTGTCAAACTTAGAAAGCATCCTTTCAGACATATTTTTTATGACTTCATCTTCATCCCTCAAGCTATTAAGTAGAACACACTGAATTTTCCAAACTTGCAAAAAGTACAAGTTGGAAGTAGGATATGATGTGCCAGAAATCATATTTGTGGTTTCATAGAAAGGAGACAAAAACACACAAATTTTTTCTCCTCTTTTCCACTCTTCTGTTGATGGACAATACACATAATTATCATCTTTAAAATGAAGATGAGCAAAAACACGACAATATTTGAGGGCACATTCAAGCATCAAATAAGTTGAGTTCCATCTTGTAGGAACATCTAAACACAAGCCAGCAGAAGTGTCAACACCACCAATACCTTGAATGCATTCCTTGAATTTTTGCATTCTACTCTCTGAACCCCTCACATATTTGATGCTGTCTCTAATTTTATTCAAGGCATCACCAAGTACTTTCAACCCCTCCTGAACAATGATATTTAAAATATGTGCAGAGCAACGCACATGAAAGAATTGTCCATCACATAACAACCAATTTTGAAGGACAAGCTGACTCTTCAAGTGATCTTGCAAAACATTATTAGAAGCTGCATTATCTAGAGTAAGAGAAAAGATCTTCTTCTCAATTCCCCAATCAGTCAACAACTCAAGCAGCTTCTTAGATAACTCAGATCCAGAGTGAGGGGGAGGCATATGACAGAAGTTGAGAATTTTACTTTTTAAATTCCAATTGAAATCAATATAATGTGCAGTCAGACATATATAGCCCTCAGTGGTACAAGTAGTCCATAAATCAGAAGTTAAAGAAATCCTATATGGAATGCTAGCCATTTCCTCTTTGAGCTTCTCCTTCTCTCTCGCATAAATATTTAGTACATCAGCCTTGGCAGTATTTCTAGTAATGGGAATTGAATCAGGATTCAAATACTTTATCCAACTCCTAATCTTCTTATACTCAACAAATTTGAAGGGCAAATCATGTGCAATGATTGCCGCAGCACACATCTCACGCAAGACCATTTGATCTATCTTACGTGATTTCACTTTTCCTTGCATATCAACAATCATTTGACCTACATCTTCATATTTAGTTTCTTTACAATTTAAGACATGACGATTTAAAGTTGAGGTGCCATATTGTTTCCCACCCACCTTGTACACTTTATTACAAGCATTACATTTAGCTCTTCCAATTCCATCGTTACCTGGCCCTATTTTAGTGAAAAATTTCCAGCAATCAGATGTATTTGTTTTGGCCTTTTTCACAACAGGCTGAACCGATTGAGATTCCTCAACCACATTCTCCACATCTTCCCCATCAACATCAGGTTCATCATAATGCATGATATTGATGGATTCAACAGGTTCACTCATACTGAACAAACAGATAAACAAACAAATAACTAAACAACAAATTGCTAAACAAAACAAACAGATAACTAAAACTAATACTGAACAAGGGTTGAGAAATATTCAAATAAGGGTTGACAAATATCAAATACATACCTGCTGGCTGGTGCGTTTCGAGTTGAGAAGGAGGTCTTGAGCGGCGCCGTCAGGGAATGGCTGGCATCTGGGTGGCGGAGCTCGGCGTTTCGCGATCTGAGATGGAGGCCATTCGCGTTCGCGATCTGAGATGGAGGGAAAGGGAATGGCCGTTTCGGGTTGCTGTTGGTGCTGCGTTCGGTCTTGGGCGGCGGTCTTGAGCGGCGCCGTCAGGGAATGGCCGTCGTCTGGGTGGCGGAGCTCGGCGTTTCGCGATCTGAGATGGAGGCCGTTCGCATTCGCGATCTGAGATGGAGGGAAAGGAAATGGCCGTTTCGGGTTGCTGTTGGTGCTGCGTTCGGTCTTGAGCGGCGCCGTCAAGGGAACGGCCGGCCGCCGCTTGTGGGTGGGGGAGGCTGGCTGAGAGAGTGAGAGTGAGGGACTGATTGTGGTTAGTGGGTGTGAGTGAAAGTGAGAAGTAGAAAAAGATACATGCCAACAACAAGAAAGAGAAACGGGGAAAACATGTAAACACATCGGCATGGAAGTAGTAAGCAAGATGAACATACATCATATCATGACATAGCAATATACAACATAATACAATCATATCAACATGTTATCTCAACCAACATATGCTATGCGATGCAACACTACTCCGCTATTCCATTATGCATGTGGATCCAAACTATCTCAGGAAGGCAACTTCGGAGTTACATAACCACCTTGGCCGAAAAGCACCAACGCCGACAGTCCACCAATCCATGGGTGAACCCCTTGCATAGCCAATGCCTCAAACCTTGGACGCGCACGAGGGCGCACGGTCCACCAAACCTTAGGTGAACCAACCGCAGGTGGTCAGATCACCACACTCCAGGACGACCTCCCCAATGCTGATCTTCCTCCACTAACAGCTTCAACGCATGAATGCATGAGCACAACAACAATCAAGGCAACCACCTCCTTCGCTTGGGCCAATAAGCACCCAAGATTTATCTCCAACATCAACACCTTAGACCCATATGAGTCAAGGTCCCCTTGGCCAAAAATCACCAAGGTTCAACTTCAACAACACCTTACCAAAAAGCATCGAGGCTACTTTGGCCAAAAAGTACCAAAGCATAACAACGTACGGCAACCCATTGGGCACCTGCTTAGCCTACTTATTAATCTTGTTTATCTTAATTAATCTTTAATTAAGTTATCTAACTCTTCTTCATTCGATTGGTGTTTTATCACATTATTGGGGACATTCGGGGTAAAACACCCCTTTAAGCCTTTAATTCAAGTTCTGATCAATAAGGGAGCACGAGCGTGCTCACCCCAGCACGGTTGTGCTTCCACTTAAGTGGAGCACGGTCGTGCTCATTGTTCTGCATGGCGGTGCTCAATGCGTGGCCATCTTCCAGAATTCAATTTGGGAGCACGGGCGTGCTCCCTGTTCAGCATGATCGTGCTCCTGGAGCCAGCCGTACTTTTCTGGACAGATTCGACATATGTTCTTGGAGCCAAACTCCATAACACTCTCAAATCAGATCCTAGGGTCCTTTGACTAATCTAGTTGGCATCATACCTCACCTCTCACTAATAGTCCATATTTTATGAAACATTGGAGAATTAATCCCTTAACCATTATGTTAATTAAGAGCCCTATTAAGTTAATTAGAGTATTATTAACTATTCATCATAACAACAACATAACTCAGCCAATCAGCATCATAACAACGATATTCATGCTAATCATAACATACCAACTCAGCCAATAATTCATGACAAAAAGCATAACACTTAGTACAATAGTTGGCATACAATATCATAAACAGTTCAAACAAACATACCAAATAGACATTATAACAGGCATACTCAATAACCAATAACAATTGTGGCAATTAGTCATATTATCAAATATAACATGGCATAAACAACAATTAATAACAACGGGGCTATGGGAACCCCTCATCTTACGCTACCCCTTGCCTAATATATACACTATCCTTCTCCCCATATTTGGTATGAAGAATCCGATAGTGACAATACAAATGGTAAACCACGCATTCCTCGAAGGCTCAGTTAGCTTTCCAAGCCTTGACAAACAGAAAAGGGTTAACCAATTAGTTCCCAAATCTAAATAATAGAAAAGGAAACACTAAGAGGGATGAACCGTTATCTATAAGGATCAAAATAGACGAACTAGACGTTCCCAAGAGTCTCTAAAACTCTAACAATGCAATGGGTTTAGAGAAAATAGGGAAGAAAGGGTTTGTAGCCGCAACAGGGTTTCTATTTGTGCCAAAATAGGGTTTATGAGGAAACCCTCGGTTACTATTCTCCTTTTAAAGGCATAGGCCCGAGCACAGCCGTGCTCCTCCTTGAGCATGGGCATGCTCACATTAGCACCTCTGAGGCACGGTTTACCTTTGAGCACGGGCATGCTCCCTGTTGAGCATGGTCGTGCTCAACTTAGCGTCAACGATACATGCTTTCCCAACGAGCACGGTCGTGCTCTCTAATAAGCACGGCCGTGCTTGTGACTCAGAGATTCACAAGACATGAACCTAAGAGAGGAATTTTAAGTCTAGAAATCCCACTTAGCCCTCAATTACCACCCTAAGCTAAGTCCTAAGGCTCAAACAAACAAACAACATATATAGAAGCACTCAACGAAAAACGGGGTGTTACAAATCCACCCCCTTATAAAAATTTCGTCCTCGAAATTTCTACTCACCTCGCTTGAAAAGGTGAGGATACGACTCCATCATCTTGCTTTCTAGCTCCCACGTAGCACTTTCCTTAGTAGCCCCACTCCAAACAACTTTGACCAAAGGAATCTCCTTACCTCTTAGTTGCTTCACCCTCCTATCCTCGACTCGAAAGGGTAATACCTTAAAAGTGAAGTTCTCTTTTAACTATATGGTATCAGATACTATCACGTGACTAGGGTCATGAACATACTTTGAGTTGAAACACATGAAAAACACTATGAAGGTTGGACAAGAACGGTGGTAAGGCTACTTGGTAGGCGACTTCGCCGACTCTTTTCAAAATTTGGTAACGACCAATGAATCTAGGAGTAAATTTCCTTGCTTTCATCACTCTACCAACCCTAGTTGTCGGGGTAACTCTCAAGAACACATGGTTGCCTTCTTGGAATTCGAGCGCCTTCCTCCTTTTGTCATGGTAGCCTACTTTGTGCCACTTTCATTTTTTCCTGAATCATCCTCACTTTATCCGTGGTTTCTTCACTAGTGCAATAGGTGCTTTTTACGTCAGTCATAATTGATTTTACAAGTCAGAATAGTGTCTGACGTAAATACAGCTGACGTTAATAGTTAACATTTTAATGTCAGTTGTTTAACTGACGTTAAAAGTAAACTATTAACGTCAGTTGTTTAATAAAACTGACGTTAATATTGTAACATTAACGTCAGTTGTATTAATGAACTGACGTTAGTAGTTTTATTTTTAACGTCAGTTTTATTAAAAAGCTGACGTTAATAGAGTATCTTTTTTTTAAAAAAAAGACTATTAACGTCAGTTGTTTAACATCAGTTGTTTGAAACAACTGACGTTAAGAGATTTTTTTTTTTTAAATTCGGTTTTAAAATAACACTACCCCCAGCTGTCCCTGCAGTCAGTAAACATCCCAGCAACACAGAGAATATTGTTACAGAATTGCAAACACTCAACTTTGGCAAAAATAGGGTCTCATAAAGTGTACCCTTAAATTTCAATATTACTAAAAGAAAATAAATATACAAAGGAAACAATGGCGGGACTTAAAACCAAAACCCATATATAGGAAAAATATAACTATCTACAAGTATATATATATATATATATATATATATATATATATATATATATATATATATATATATATATATATATATATATATATATATATATATATATATATATAAATTTTAGCCTCTAATGTCTAAAAACAAAACTATCAATCTAAGTATATATAAATGTTAGTCTCTAAAATGTCTAAAAACAAAACTACTCATCTAAGTATGATCAGGAGGTACTATTGTCAATTCTTTTTTCAGGAGCATACTTGAAGAAGAATTCTGCCAAGCGCATCGTGTCCTGTGTAGGCCCCACAGTGTCCTCCTGTGCATGTGGGTGATCCGACTGATCCATATGTATGCCTGTTCAGAAACAATATATATTAAACTGGATAAATAAATACAGATGGATAGATAAAAATAAATCTATACTAAACTGGATAAATAAAACATTTTCCTTAAAAGAAAAAAACTCACACTATAATCAAGTTTAAACTTCCTATATCAATATCCCTTTGTGATGATCATCACGAGTGGCATGTACATCGTCCACCTGTGTTTCCTCAATTATAGTAGGCATGTTTGTTGAAAAAGAAGGAGTCTCAGGAATATCAAGATTTGAATCTTGATTTTCATCACTACCATTATACATGCTTTTTCCTTGGAGAACCACGGACAACCTTTTGTTAGAAGGATCAGTGATGTAGAACACTTGTTTTGCTTGGGAAGCCATTATGAAAGGTTCATTTATATGACCTAACTTGTTGAGGTCTACCAATGTGAACCCCCATTCGTCGGTTTGTACACCACCTTTACTATCAACCCACTTACATTTAAAAACCGGCACCGTAAGCTTAGTGTAATCGAGCACCCAAATCTCTTCAATATATCCAAAGTAAGGTGTCGATGCTTTAACGGGTTTTGTGTCCTTTGCACTAGAGAAGTGCATTGCTTCGGCCACGATCATAACCCCACTATTTGCATGGTACTCTTGTTATCTTGTTCCTTTATATAAAAGGAAAAGTTATTGATGTCGTATCTGCTCCAACATATGACGTTGAAGCTAGGCCCACGTGCTAGCCATCTTATGTCATCAGAAGCAGTACTACCATCCTTAAGCATTTCTTCCTTAAACCATTGTAAGAAAGTCTTGTTATGCTTGTTCAACAACCACATTTCGCTCATTCGAGGGTTTTCTTGGTTGACTTTTCTTTTATGTTCAAATAAGTAAGGTTAAACAAAATCGATGTTGTTCAATACATACAAATGTGCTTGAAGCACTTCCTCCCGACCCTTGCTATTAATTTTGAAACCATGTGTACCCTTACCTTGACATTTTATCTCATCATGCCGAGGCTTAGGAACCCCTATAGGATCCGTGTTATGAGGGTAGTCCGAACAAAACTCAATAGCTTCTTCTGCAACATACCTTTGAACAATAGATGCTTCCGGACGATGTGGATTCTTCACATACCCTTTCAAGATCTTCATGTAGCACTCAACTGGGTATATCCATCTCAGAAAAACAGGCCCACATAATCTAATCTCCCTCACCAAATGAACAATTAAGTGAACCATGATGTCGAAAAATGAAGGAGGAAAATACATCTCCAGTTGGCACAAGATTGTAGCAGCCTCAACTTCCAAGTCATCCAACATACGGGGGTCAACGACTTTGCTACATATAGAATTGAAGAATGAGCACAACCGAGTAATGGCATGTCTCACATTTTTTGGAGCAATACCACGAATAGCAACAGGCAGAAGTTGTTGCATCAAGATGTGGCAATCATGAGACTTTACGCCAACCAATTTAAGATCACTAGAGACAAGCCTCTTCATATTTGAAGAGTAACCATGTGGAACCTTGATGCCCTGAAGACACCCACAGAAACTTTGTCTCTCTTTTTTTGACAAAGTATGACATGCTGGCGGCAAATAAGTCCGCCTACCATCCTCAACAACTGGAGCTAACTGCTCTCATATACCCATAGCAATGAGGTCGAGACGAGAATTCACACCATCCTTTGTCTTGCCCTGAATTTGAGAAGCATCCCGATCACACTATCACACACATTTTTCTCCACATGCATCACATCAATGTAGTGTCTGACATCAAGCTTGCGCCAGTATGGAAGATCAAAGAATATCGACCTCTTCTTCCATATGTTTTACTCAGCAGTTTTACCCTTCTTTTTGGACTTGCCGAATATAACATCGATGCCCTTTACTCTCTGATAAACCTATTCTCCATTTAAGGCCGCCGGAGCATCTTCAGTCTCTTGGCATCCATTAAAAGCTTTTTTCATCTTACGATATGGGTGATCAAGTCTAAGAAATCTCCGATGCCCAAGGTAAACCGTCTTCTTTCCATGATGCAACTGAGTGTAGCATGTGCCTTCTTCACATATAGGGCATGCTTTATGCCCCTTGACACTGTACCCGGACAAGTTACCGTATGCTGGAAAGTCGTTGATGGTGCAAAATAACATGGCACGAAGCTTGAAAGTCTCGTGAGAATACCCATCAACTACATCACATCCACAGCATTTTCAAGTCTTCAATCAAGGGACTTAGATAAACATCTAAGTCATTTCCCGGTTGCTTTGGGCCCGAAATCATCATAGACAACATCATGTATTTGCGCTTCATGCACAACCAAGGGGGCAGGTTGTAAATTATCAACAGAACAGGCCATGAACTATGAATACTACTCATGTTACCATATGGATTCATTTCATCCGTAGCAAGTCCAAGCCTTAGGTTTCTTGGCTCATCGGCGAAATCCGGAAACATAGTATCAATATTCTTCCATTGCACAGAATCAGCAGGATGACGAACCTTTCCATCACGTTTCCTCTCATCATTATGCTATCTAAGATTCTTCGTATCTTTCACATTGGCAAACAATCGCTTGAACATTGGAATTATTGGAAGATACCACAACACCTTCGCAGGAGGACCCTTTTTTCTCGCATCACAAATCGAATCATCAAGATCATCACCATCATCATCACCCTTCACTTTGTATCGTGATAAGCCACACTTGGGGCAATCGTGATTGTCTTCATGAACACCCGTGTACAATATACAATCATTGGGGCATGCGTGTATCTTCTTATACTGCATACCCATCGGACACAATACTTTCTTGGCCTCATAGTTACGGTCAGGCAATGTGTTGTCCTCCGGAAGCAAGTCTTTCAACACTTCAAGCAATTCAGTGAAGCTTTTATCAGTCCAACCATTTCTCGCCTTCACACAAACCAATTTTAGCACCGCCGACAACCGTGTATGAGTAGTACACCCTGGATACAAAGGCTTATTTGCATCACCGCACAACCTATCATACACATGTGCTCGATGAAAAGATTCTTGTCCAATATCACAGATTATGTCCTCTACTCGATCATCCTCCATATCTACGTCAATGTCCTCACTTTGGGAGACACTTGCCTTAGTACTCAACAACACATCACCATGCCATATCCATCTTGTATAACTCAACCAAATCCCTTCACAAATCAAATGAGTATGTATATCCTTCACAGTACATTTCCTCGTATTCAAACACTTGACACAAGGACAACAGAACATTCCATTACTATTAGGAACATTCCTTTGAGCAAATTCTATAAACTCTCCCACTCCCTTCAAATACTCAGCACTTGTGCGCTTATAAACCATCCAACTATGATCCATAGCTAGATAGGTTCTGTAGATATACAAATATATATCCAATATAAGCACAATACGGGAGATTGAAAACTAGTTTTTGAAAAATGACAGATGAGAGCATGATACAAGCTAGGTGGTTTATTTCCACAGTAATCTCACATCATTCTTCTCATCATGCAGGCAACAACACATATTAGGACTATTGCTATATCCAGTACTATAACCACTCAGCCATATGAATCAATCCAGAGAGCATGATACAAGCTAGGTGTCCAAATATTATCTCAAATTTACACCATTTTCAGGTTTCTTAACACGGAAAAGAAAGCAGCAGATTAAGATAAATTATCAAAACAGAATTCCAATGAGCAATTGTTGATGTCACATGCTACAAGCAACTCTAAATTTCTTCCCATTTTGAAATAGATCATGACAGCAGAAGAAAAATAAGATAAAACACAAAGTCCTCGACCAGAAATAGAGACATTCCAAACAACTCAAACTCTGAGTTTCAACTACAGAGACTACAGTTTCAACACATACACTCAAAACCAAAAAAAAAAAATTAGTGTCCTAAAGAACTCATTAGAAATAGGTGCTCGCGTGGTGGTGGGGAGGGGAGCTCGAGTGGTGGCCAACGTTCGATGTGGTTGCTGAGAGTCAGAGGGACAAGGAGAGTTAGTGCGAGCAATGTTCACAAGGCAAAGAGTGAGCGGGAAAGACTGAGTTAGGGTTAAGAGAAAGAGAGAGAAAGAGTGTACCTCATGGTGGTTGTGGAGAAGCCCTCGCAGTGGTGGCGGTAGAGAGTAGCTCGCGATTAGGGCAGAGTGAGAGTGAGAGTGAGAGTGATGAAAAGAGAAGAACAGAGACAGAGCTTAGTGAAGAAGGCATACAGAGCACACGGGTGTAAACGTTATAACCAAAATAAAACAATATTTTACGTCAGTTGTTACAAAGAACTGACGTTAATTTTAATTTTAACGTCAGTTATGTACAACAACTGACGTTAAAAGTTCATTTATTTAATGTCAGTTATTTAAGACAACTGGCGTTAAAAATAAATTTTATTATTTTTAAAATAGTTTTAATGTCAGTTATTTAAGACAACTGACGTTAAAGGTTTATCAGTTTCTGCAAAAACATTTATACCTTTGACTACTATGCTACCTTCCCATGCGCTTTGTAACTTAATCCTCTTAATGAACATTAAGTTTATAGACTCAGTTTTGAAGAAAATCAGGCAGTCTCTTCTCTATATAAAGTACCATTCTTCCTCTATAATACACACACTTCTTCCCCTATATTTCATTTTCTATTTCTTCACACACAATATGGCTCTGCCATATTTGAGATCTTTATTATTTCTTCCTATACCTAGACTCAAAGGTTTCTGTCTTAATGGTCAAACAACTTCTGAGGTTGAGTAAATCACATAACATGGATGATAAGGTTTCCCTTTCACCCCGGTTTTGATACCCAACAACTTCTGATGGTGAGTAAATCACATAATGTGAGTTGCTCACCTCAGCTTTGATAGCCAGTGACTGTTCCAGGACCATTGCTGAAACAGATCGAGTGTACCCTTGTTGGCCTCTGATTTCGCAGCAAGTGACTGTGGCCTCAGATGGAGCATCAAGGACTTCAACTGAGGGGTACGAAAGGGATCCGGATCATGTAACCATTGGAGTTTCTAAGGACTGGACTGAGAAGAAACTAATGTTGAATCAGAAACTTTTTTATATTTTAGGGCTATGTTGCAGAAATTTTTTATCTTTTAATCATGTAATTGTAACTTATGAATCACTTCAATGAGATACGATTTGATTATATATATATATAACTTGTTTTATATTAAGTGTTTATTAATTTATTTTAAGGCTAAATTACACTTTTGGTTGTGCATGAAGCGCAAATACATGATGTTGACTAAGGGACGACAATGAACATTTTAAAAACTTGAGGACCAAATTGAACATTTTAAAACAATTTGGGGACCAAAATGAACATCTTAGAACAATTTGGGGGACCAAAACGAACATTTTAAAACAATTTGGGGACCAAAATGAACATTAAAATATTAAACTTAATGCCACGTGTCATTAGGTTTGACGTTGCCGTTAGTCAACTTGACGGAAGGACCTATTTGAACAAGTTTAATGAATTAGGGGACCAAAATGAACATTTTAAAAACTTGGGGACCAAATTGAACATTTAATAATAATTTGGGGACCAAAAGTGTAATTTAGCATTTATTTTAATTTGCACATGAATTTGTTTATTAATTCAAGCTAATTAAGTTTAGAAATAAAAAGCACTATATATGGAGTTATTTGCATTAAGAGTGACAACGAGGGAGATGACAACGAAAGAAAGATAGGAATGAGGAATATAGGATTATTTACGTCAGTTTTTTATTTAACTGAAGTAAAAATCACAATTTTAACGTCAGTTGTATAAATAACTGACATTAAAAGTGTTAATCATTCTTGCATATCATTTTTAACGTCAGTTCATTAAACAACTAACGTAAATAGTGATTTTTATTTACAAAACTGCCACCGCCTCCTTTTTAACGTCAAACATATGGTTAACTGACGTAAATCGTTCCCGTATATTTCATAATTTCCACTAGTTCTTGCACTACCTCGGGTCCTAACACAACACTATCACCAGGGTCACTCCAACATAAGGGTGTCCTACATCTCCTCCCATAAAGAGCTTCATAAGGTGCCATCCTAATACTGGAATGGAAACTATTGTTGAGACCTCATAAGTCTAAGACACATTCCATGTGTAGATTCTCTAAGTTTTGATGATTCCAAATAGATTAAGTATGGTAATATTGAACCATATGAAATTACTGACATATCTGATAAGTGTGCAGGAAAATAGACTTAAGGTCACTCGTCTATTTATGACCCGTCTACTTTTTAGTAGAATCTCAGTTTTTAGACTTGTCTAAAAACCATTCGTCTAAAATTCAGTCAAAAATCAAGTCAACGCTCAGTCAAGATCTAAGTTTACTTGATAACGTGGCAAGAAGCATCTGTCTGGAAAAGACTCAATGGATCACCCATCTAGTTTTTGGAATACGCTAGCACCCGTCTAGTTTTGAACTGCATAAGCACTCGTCTAATTTTTGGATTGACTTTCACCAGTCTAAATTTCCGTTACTGCTACCATGTCAGTGTGTCAGAAATGAAGTCCAAGTCACCTTATTCAAATTAGATGTCTTCCTTAAGGATCTCGAAGACCTCTGGACAATAGCTCAAAGGACCAAGAATAAAGAACGTTGTTTCCAGTTTTTAAGGAATAAACACGCAATCTCTGTACCACAGCAGTAACTTTTTAGCTGTTTTAGTACAAAGTAAAAGTGTTTTCTGGAAAGTGAACTGACTGTTGCACTGAAAAAGGAAAGCTCTCTGCTACAAGTACAAGAAGCTTGCTGCAGTATACTCTGAAACAACAGCTGTTCAGATTAAAGTGTACTCTTGGACATCCTTGTCAAAGCTTAATGTTCCCAAGCATTTAATGTTTATACAGAACTACTCTTTGGCATTAATGGTGTCTCAGAAGCTCAAATCAGAAGAACACACTTTCTGAAGCTGTGACTAAACGGATCTTTTGATTGAAGTCTTTAAATAGATCAAACAATGAAGATGAAAAAAAAGAAGTTAAATATCATTAAGAACACTGCTCAGAAGCATTTACTGTCTTCATTAACTTCTTCATTCTTTCATTGAATATACTTTCAATCATTTGATATTAATTCGCAGTATTTCATACTTCATATTTATTCCACTCTTTGAGTGTGATCTGAAAGACTTGCAAGTTGTATTAATTACACAAAACCTTTTCATTCCTTACTGTGTTGAGCCTGAAGAGGCTAGGTGAGAAAAAGAATACTTGTTTGAGTGTTGAGCCTGAAGATGCTAGGTGTGCAAAGAATACTTGTACTGTAATTTACTCAGTTATAGTGGAAACTTGGTGCTTCCAAGAAACTGGACGTAGCCCTGTGGATTTTGGGATGAACCAGTATAAAACTCTTGAGTGATATTTTTCTTCCCTTATCTCTTTAATTTGCTTAAGTATTGTTCTATTTAAGCTTTTAACTTGGGGAGTTAATATTGTGAATATCAAACTCTGTTTTACCCTTCTCTGTTTGCTCGTGTGTTCTGTCTTAATATTAGACATATCACTCGTCTGATATTCTTGTATCTAAGCTCTGCTTGTTGTGCCTGCGAAAATCTTTTTAAAGTAACCGAAAAAGTTGGTAAACACAATTCAACCCCCCTTCTTGTGTTAACTTTGGTTATTTCAGTCCAGACACAAAATCCATGGAAATACTATTCCATTTCCATTCTGGGATATTTAAAGGTTGCAATTTACCTGATGGTTTTTGGTGTGCTATCTTAGCCTTTTGGCACACTAAACAAGCATACACAAATTCAGCCACATCTTTCTTCATCCTAGGCCACTAAAACATACACTTAAGATCCTAATACATCTTAGTGGCACCTGGGTGCACACTCAGTCCACTCCTATGTCCTTCTTCAAGGATCAACTTTCTAAGCTATGAGACATCTGGTATACAGACTCTATCTTTGAACCTCAAGACTCCATCATTTCCATCCTTAAAGCTAAGGTTTCTACCTTAAGCGAGCAACTCTTGTTGGTCTAAGAGAAACTGGTCTAATTTCTGGCCCTCTCTAACTTGATTCATCAAACTGTTAGTAACCTTCAAGGTTCCAAGCCTAATGCTCTTAGGGGTAACTTCCCAAGCTAAACTCAGGTTTCTAAACTCCACAATCAAATCCATCTCCCTAACCATCAAAGCGGAGACGTGCAAAGTTTTCCTACTTACAAGACTGAGGAACACATTCAAAAGAATCTCACAAGTCTTCCAAAACAATGGAGACCACTTGTAACTGCTGTGTCTCAGGCCAAGGGCTTAACAACAATGAAGCTTGATGAGCTTCATGGAACTCTTCAGATCCATGAACAAGAGCTGATTGAAGAGAACAATGGAAAGAAAACCAAATACATTGCACTCAAAGCTGACAAGAAGTCATCTAAGGAAGCAGTTTCAAAAGCTCTCAAAGTAGATGAATCTGAGGAATCAAATGAGGATGACTCTGATGATGAAGATGATGAACTCTCTCTTTTCACCAGAAGAATGAAAAAGCTATGGAAGAAAAGAAACTTCAGAAAGGACAAACCTTTCATGCGCTTCAACAAAGAAAAACACAACAAAGATGGTGGATCTAATGACAGAAATGTCATTGTGTGCTATGAATGCAAAAAGCCTAGTCACATCAAGGCAGAATGACCTCAACTTAAAAAGCAACCTCCCAAAAAGTTCTTCAAAAAAAAGAAGAAAGGAATGATGGCCACTTGGGAAGATCTTGATGAAAGCTTCACTGAAAGTTAAGGAGAGGAGCTTGAATCAAATCTCTATCTTATGGCAGATATTGATTCAGAATCAGAAATTGAGGTACATTTTGAACTTGAAAAATTGAATGATGCCTATGATGAACTATTGGAAGAATCCAACTATAAATCTAAAGCTTTCAAATCCCTCAAGAGACAGTATGCTAAACTCTCAAATGAGTATACAAAGAAATCTCAAGAGTGTGACAAGTTAGCTGAAGAGAATAGTAGGCTTAATGTGAACCATATTTTCATATTGGTTTTGATGTTGACAAATATGTTGGCCGTGGCAACCATACCCAAGAGGGGAGTGAATTGGGTTTTAAATAAAAATGAAAGCTTTTTCGATAACTCAAAACCCTTTTAAACTTTAAACTAAATTTTCAGCGGATAAATAGTTATTTTCAAATTAAGGTGCTTTATAAAAATAAAACATTTGAAATTAAAATGCAATAATTAAAATTGCGGAGATGTAAAGAGATGAGGGATAAGAAGATGAACACAGCGATATATCCTGGTTCGACTACAGACTATCCACGTGGCCTACGTCCAGTCCCCAAGGCAATACCACCAAGGGTTTTCACTCAATCCCTAGCTTTTAAACAGGAGCAGCTAGAACCTTTACAATAACGAGAACTCCTCACAGACCAGAGACATACAATCCCCCATTGACAGAGTCTCAAATCCCTAGCTTTTAAACAGGTGCAGCTAGAACCTTTACAATGGAATCACACCCACTAACACTTACAAGAGATATACCCTCTCTTGTAAAAATGGTAACCAAAGGAAGGTTTGAGTCAATCCGACTCTTACCAATATAAAGCACTCCTACTTAGTGCAGATAAACAAATTGAAGCACAAGAACAATAACACCTATATAGTGTGTAGAACTCTCAAAATAATATGGTCAAGTGATAGTGTAAGAGAGTAGTATAGAAAATGATTATCAGAGTTTTAGCACAGAGAGAAATAGTAGAGTTGTAACATATGATGGCTCAAAGTGATTTTCAAAATTTTGTACAAAAGCTCTTTGAATTGAATCAGAGAATAAAAATAAAATTCACGCTATTGCTCTTTCTCTTTCTCGTGTGTTCTCTTACTCTCTCTCAGTCTCAAGCCATCCACACTATAAAGCCATCTTAAACAAAAGTTTTTACGTTGCAACATGAGTGAGGCTGGCATTTAATTCAAATTATTTTGCTATTAAAAACCAATCAATTTCCATAGACTAGAAACGTGTAAGGCGCTTGAAGCATAAGTGAGGCAATGTCAAGGGTCTGATCATTTGAATTTCAAAAGTAATATTGAAATAAGAATCTTTGGCAATAACTTGAATACACATTATTTAATTTCAATGCAAATCTTTTGCAATTAAAAAATTGAATGCCAAATGAAAACTCATTCAAAGTCCAACACTTTCATTCTATCAAAATATATAGGAACGTTGAAGCAATATAAGTGCCATGATCTGATTCTTGTTTTAAATGTAAATATGTTGCAATGAAAGAAAATATTGATTATCATAAGATTAAAAAACGTGTAAGACATGGCCATTTGAGTTCAAAAGTTATTTGGAATAAAAAGCTTGGCAATAGCTTGAATGCGCATGATATGATCTTATATTTTAAAAGCAAATCTTTAGCAATTAAAAAAATTAATTTGATAAAAATTTATTTATATATTATTTTCATTTTTATTTTGATTAAAAAAATTTTTGCTTCTCATCATTAAAACATTGAGATTTATTTTGAAAATATTTTAAGACCAGTTTTGAAATATTTTGATTTTCATCATTAAAAACCTTGAGCCAAAATAGTATATTTTAACACATGTAATAATCCTTTTAAGCACATGTTAAACATATGTGTGTGAGACCAATATTAAATTGAGAACTCCACTTACCATTTACACACATCTTCTAAAACAAGCAATTAATACAAATACTGAAATTCTCATTTTGCCCATCTTGACTGCTTGTTTGACTTTTTGCCGCTTTTTGCACTTAAGTCCTTTTCAAACTTTTTGCAATTTGATCCTCTAGAATTTGCGTGTTGGTCCTTGGACTTTAAATTTCCCTTTTGCTCATCATCAAAACAAATGTACCTGTCAAGGCATATATCCACAAACTCCCCCTTTTTGATGATGACAAACATCTCATGAGGGAATTTCTAAAAGATAGGGTTAGAGCAATAAAATATATCACACATTTTAGTTTCGCTCTACTCCCCCTTACTTTATGCAATTTGAGCAAGCAATATATATCTCATTTCATAATTTTGCTCTACTCCCCCTTAAGCATGTAATCAATAGAAGATTTGCCAATTTAATTTTCTCTACTCCTTAAGCATGCATTTATTAAAATCATATATCAATTTGACTTAGCTTATCTCCCCCTTAAGCATGCACTCATGTAATTCTCCCCCTTTTGTCATTATCAAAAAGCGGGAAAAGTATTATAGCCTTAATATGGCATATATCTACTAAAGTAATAGTCAATTTTAAGCTTAAGATACATAGACCATGGCATGCATAAGTAGAATTATCAAAGAGATACAAAAATGAAATACGTGCGGAAGCAAAAGTGTCAGGTAAATTAACACAGCACAAAGGATACTCATTATTATTATTATTATTTTATTCCATATGAAGCTCTTATTTGTCTCAAAATAGAGTTAATCCCAAATAAATTAACTCATAGAAACATCTCCCCTATTTGATATTTCAATTTATTTAGGCATCAAGAGATGAGACATTCATACTTTCAATAAGGGAATTTTATAGATATAACACAGATTAAAAAAAATTCTCCCCCTTTGACAAGTATATATTCTTGTATTTTATGCTTCCCTTAAACATGTAAATATTTCTCCCCCTTTCGAAAATAATTTTTCAAAAATAACGTTTCATTTATGGGAGAAAGAATAGAAGCCACATTGAAAATCAACAAGCATTAAACAATCCATACAATAGAATATCATAAAAGATTAGGATTGAGAAACTTATTGAATTAAATATTGTGTGGCGCTTTCTGGGCTTCTTTGTATAATCGATTATTGTAATCGATTACAACTCCTCTGGAATTTTCCATTTTCTCCCCCTATCACGTGTAATCGATTATCTCAATCGATTATTGGCTTACTGACTTGTTGATAATCCATTATAATCGTATGTTCTTAAAATACGATATGTTCTTTAAATGTGAAATGCAATTAAATATCATTCCCTGTGCATTAATTACAAATTGCTTCTATAATAAAAAGGTTCCCACAATCAATGAAGGGGAGAAACCTTTATAATAAATGCACAGTTTTAGGGAGAGATTCAAATCCTTTTTGCTGTTGTCAAATAGGGGGAGAAAAATAGCAAATATCCTTAAAAAAAAGCAGATAACATTTGGAGAGCAATGTACCAACAATGTCGTACATAGGGGGAGAAAGACTAAAAGGAGAGAATATCTTTATACATTTGCTATAAGTATTTGTCACCATAAAAAGGGGGGGAGAATGTGAACCTAAAGGTGATATAGGTTTTGATGTTGACAAATATAGTATTAAGGGGGAGAACATGAACCAATCAATATGATAAACCAATCAATATGATATAGATTTTGATGTTGACAAATAGAGTATCATGGTATTAGTTAAGAAAAAGGAATATTGGGATTAGTATCATATTGATAAATGCCATGTGACACTTATATTTGATTTATGGTTGATATTGATATATTTAATATATATTGAATATTTGATGATTGGCAAACATTATGATGAATGAACATTAAATGTTAAATGCACATCTGTTAAATGGTTATATTTGATAGAACATTAATTGAAGGCACATGTGATATTTGATATGTTTTGTAATTGACTATATAATAAATTGGCATAGAATTAAACATGGAATTATTATTATATGCCTAAAGACATAAGAAATATTAAATATGATATGTTCTTAAAATATGTCTTATGAATTATTATACATGGCTGTGTGAATAAAATTAAATGTGAAATACTATTACTGTTTTCTATACCTTGAACTAATACAATCATTGAGAAAATTGTGCATTAGAAAAGTTCAGGTTTGAACAAGCAAAGCTATGACATCAAGAGCTAAAGTCTCAGAAGAATTCAATTGCAAAAAGTGACAAAAGGACTTGCAAGCAATCAAGATGGATTAAGGGAAATTTTATTATTTGTATTGCTTGTTTTAGACTTTTTTAAATGGTAAGTAAAGCTCTCCAATTAAAATTGGTCGCACACACACATAAATGAGCTTTCAAAATAAAACTTAAATGGCTTTTAAATGAACTTAAATGAGATATTAATTCCAGCCATTAATTTTTCAAATTCAAATTTAAACTCGAGCAATAATCGATTATATGGATAGGATAATCGATTATGAATAGACTTAATTGGCTTTAAATGAGCTTTAATGAGTAATTAAGTTTTATAACCGTTAAGTTTTCAAATCTGATGTTTTGAACGTACATAATCGATTATAGGATTTATATAATCGATTATATGTTTTAAAGTGCTGTCAGGATTTCAAACAGAGAACCAATAATCGATTAGCATAATCCATTATGCTGTCAATAATCGATTACATAATCCATTACGCTGAAATAATCGATTAGCATAGTACATTATGCCGCGACTGTCTCAAAGAGGCGCTTTTTCAATCTGAGTTAAAATAATCGATTATGGCTTTAAATAATCGATTATTATGCGCAAAAATTGAGTTTTAGAGAGTTATTGACCTAATCCTTCGTGGCCTATATAAAGGAAACTTAGGCACAATTCAGAGCACGAAAAAATTAT
The DNA here is from genome assembly GCA_035048595.1 of Echinosophora koreensis. Lineage (NCBI taxonomy): Eukaryota > Viridiplantae > Streptophyta > Magnoliopsida > Fabales > Fabaceae > Echinosophora > Echinosophora koreensis. The sequence continues at coordinate 1,243,021 of JAPCYP010000068.1, forward strand.
CATTTTATCTGTGCCAAAACTCTATCAAACTCTTCTCCCTACTACTCTCACTTTTACACTTTGATCATATTATATTGAGAGAGCTTTACACACCATATAGGTGATATTGTATTGTGCTTCAATTTGTTTTTATCTGCACTATTAAGAGTGCTTTATCTTGGTAAGAGTCGGATTGACTCAAACCACTTTTTTGGTTACCAAACAAGAGAGGGTATATCTCTTGGGATATTTTTGATGCTCTTACACAAGGGATAGTATGTCCTGTGATTTGTGTTCAGGGTTCTCTGGATTGTAAAGGTTCTAGCTGCACCTGTTTAAAAGCTAGTGTTTGAGGCTCTTACACAAGGGATAGTATGTCCTGTGATTTGTGTTAAGGGTTCTCTATTTTGTAAAAGTTCTAGTTGATCCTGTTTAAAAACTAGAGTTGATTGAAAACCCTTGGTGGTATTGTCTTGGGGACTGGACGTAGGCCCCATCAAACTCATTCAAAGTCCAACACTTTCATTCTATCAAAATATATAGGAACATTGAAGCAATATAGGTGCCATGATCTGATTCTCTCTTTAAATGTAAACATGTTGCAACGAAAGAAAATATTGATTATCATAAGATAAAAAAACGTGTAAGACATGACCATTTGAATTCAAAAGTTATTTGGAATGAAAAGCTTGGCAATAGCTTGAACGGGCATGATATGATCTTATATTTTAAAAGCAAATCTTTAGCAATTAAAAAAAAAAATTGATAAAAATTTATTTATATATTATTTTCATTTTTATGGTAATCGATTATGGTATTCTGAACACGTTTTATAAATCAACTTAAATGGCTATTAATGTGTTTAAAAGAGTATTAATTATCTCTAGCCGTTAAGTTTGCATTCGAAATTATATAATCGATTATGATGTTTGAAAAATCGATTATGGCTTTTTTAAAAAGCAAGACAGAGAATAGATAATCGATTAGTATAATCGATTATGCCTTTTTAACAGTCAAATGTTTTATACAGAGAACAAGTAATCGATTATCCTAATCGATTATGTACTGACTATTTAAAGATGCGCCTTTTAAAATGAGTTAAAATAATCGATTATGGTTTTAAATAATCGATTACTGCGAGACAAAAAGTGTTTTAAAATGGGCTTGGCCTAACTTCCTTTTGCTAATCACTTCTTCTATATAAAGGAAACTTAGGCTGATAACAAAGTGCTAATTCCCCATTTCCTAACTGTGCTAAAACTCTGTCACTGTCATTTTCCCTTATCACTCTCACTTATACACTTTGATCATATTATATTGAGAGAGCTTTACACCATATAGGTGTTGTTGTATCTTGCGCTTCAATTTGTTTTAATCAGCACTACTTAGAGTGCATTTTGTTGGTAAGAGTCGGATTGACTCAAACCACCTTTTTGGTTACCAAACAAGAGAGGGTATATCTCTTGGGATATTTTGAGGCTCTTACACAAGGGATCGTATGTCCTGTGATTTGTGTTAAGGGTGCTCTGATTTGTAAAGGTTCTAGTTTAGCCTGTTTAAAAGCTAGTGTTTGAGGCTCTTACACAAGGGATAGTATGTCCTGATATTTGTGTTAAGGGTTCTCTGTTTTGTAAAGGTTCTAGTTGATCCTGTTAAAAACTAGAGTTGATTGAAAACCCTTGGTGGTATTACCTTGGGGACTGGATGTAGGCTACGTGGATAGTTTGTGGCCGAACCAGGATATATCGCTGTGTCAATCTTCTTATCCCTATCTCTTTTACTTCTGCTTTATCATTTGCAAATACGTTTTTACTTGCACACGATAACGTTTTAATTTGAAAAGAATTTCATATCCGCTGCTAATTCTGTTTTATATCTTAAAGGGTTTTTGATTTATCGAAAAAGTTTTCATTTTTTTTCTAAAATCCAATTCACCCCCCTCTTGGGTATGGTTGCCACGGCCAACAATTAGTATCAGAGCTTCGGCTCTGGTTAGTAGCTTAACAACTTAGAGTTAAGATCCTTTGGCAACCTTTTTATATTTTCCAAAATGTATGGTTTTGAAATTGACAAACCACCATTCTTTGATGGTGAGAATTTCATTTATTGGAAAGCTAGAATAGGAATTTTTATGCAGTCAATTGATGTTGATTTATGGGATATTGGAGTCCATGTATTCATTCTCAAACCCAAACAGCATCAAACTGAGTTTGATAAAAATTGTTTTTACTTGAATCTCAAAGCTATGCAAATTCTTCGGAATTGTTTGTGTGATGATGCTTATGAGAAAATTAAAAATTGTGATAGTGCCAAGGATATTCTGAATGTACTTGATTATAATTACCTTGTCACTAACACTCTTGAGAATGAAAGTAATTCCTGGAAAGGGCAAAATTTATTGGAGGAAAAATATCCTCAAGAACATGCCAAGAAAAAGTGTCTCAAAAGCAAAGAGTCATATGTGCATAAAATAGAAAATATTCTCAAAGCGACTCAGGAGTTTGTCTTTATGCTAGATTTCAATCAGATCCTAAAGAATCTCATTATAAGGCTGTTAAAAGAATTTTCAGATATTTGATTGGAACCACTAACCTTGGTTTATTATATAAGAAAACTGAAGATTTCAGGTTAGCTGGATTTTGTGATGCTGATTTTGCTGGAGATAGAATTGATAGAAAAAGTACCAGTGGAGGATGCCACTTCATTGGAGCAAATATGATCTCCTGGTCAAGCAAAAGGTAAAGCACCATTGCTCTATCAACTGCTGAAGCTGAATATATATCAGCAGCTAGTTGTTGTTGTGTGAAACTGTAGCTCGATATACAACGGCACGTCTGCCAGACTAAGCATGTAAAACCAAAGGTTTTTCTTTTCAGAAAACAACTAGACTTTTAATATCAACTTAGGATTTTAAAACATCATTAAAGATTTTAAAGTCTCTTTCTCACGCGAACACTAGTTCGACATCTCGGAAATCTAGGTTCTTATTCGGAATACTAGTCCGGCTTCTCGAAAATCTGAAATCAGTCCGAATCTCAGCACAGCAATCTAGATCCATTCCTTTCATCTCTTTTCACTTTCCAAAGAAAGCCAACATCATTTTTTTTTCAACTTTTCTGTGTTCATGTATTTTTACTGAATTAATTTTCATTCACAAGCAATGACTAATGTCATGCTTCAACCAGTCTCAGTCAATCAATATCACAGAAATACATTCATTATATACATAGTCTATCCACATAACTCAACAACAACACATGGCATATTTTCAACAGTCTATCTATAGCATCACCATACATGTTAATTCAACATAAAATAAATCATACAATCGAGTATATGACTACTAGGAACTCCTCAAACAAACTCCCTTTACCTCTGAGTGTTGAGTTTCTTGTCCTGAAAGTGATCGTTTAAGCTTCAGTTTCCTCCAAACAAATTCAAACAACAAACTATACCATGATTCCTTCACAAAACATCATAGACAAGTTAAGTTTTTGAAAAAAAAAATTCCTATTAACTCCCTAAAGTGATATTTTTGGCCTCTATAGGAAATATTGGTTAGAAAATTTTGTTGAATCTAAGCTCTTAGAGTTTGATCATATAGGTACTGGAGAGCTTAAAACAAGCATTAGATTTCATAAAAGAAGCAACTAGCTAAGGCCTTATGAAGATGAGAAAATGAATCAAGCTTCATAAGCTTTAATCATACAAGAGTTTATGATTCATGTTCATGGAAGCATAAAAATGGGTTTCAAATCAAAATGAACATGAAAAAGAAAGATGAACTCAAGAGGAAGAGCATGAACAAATTACCTCAAGTATGATGATGGAAGAAGAAGAAAACGACAAGAACTTGATGATTTCTTCAACAAATGCAACAACTTAGCTCTTAAGTTTTGTGTTTTGTGAAATGGAAAATGAAGAAAAATGAGTGTAGAGAAGGAGGGAGGGAAACCGTGGGTTTGGGTAGATATATAGGCTAGATATTTTCTATTTTAGGCTTTGTTTAGATCATTAGGATCTAGTTAATGGGTTTTAGATGATATAATAATATATTTCAAAGTGTAATCATATGATTTAAAAGTTATGATGTGACAAATTTCCACAAATCACATCAATCACTTTCATCATCTCTACTCCACATTATCTTTGCACCACATCCCGTTCCGTCGTTTACCCGACTCAGAATTTTCCCGCGCGTCTCAAATGAACACTTCACCCAAATAAAATAAAATATTTTATTTTCGAGTGAAAATCTCGAAATGATTCTTATCACTTAAGAAAAAGGTAAGAATCATTGATTATTGGTTCACGGTTCAAAATTAGGTTTTCTGATCAGTAAATTTATACTGTCAGTGAAAATGCAGACCATGTTTCGTCTGAATTTTCAACCCAAAATTTAACTGGAACTTCTTACTATCTAATATGATTTAGATATGATTTTGTGTTAGCCAAAGTCATTTTCTAGGTTTCAGATAAAAATATAAACATATAATTATCTTTACAGACATTGGAAAGCAGACATTGGAAAGCATTGAAAAAAATTCCGGGTGTTACAATATAAGAAAATATTACAATATTAAATGTAATATCTTCTTGCACTGGAAAAGAGGATTAACTCAAATAGATTTTGAAGAGAGAAAAAAATAATAATATGATAGATAAATATATTTTCTAATGATGGTTAACTTGCACGGGAAAATAAGATAAATGAATCAAATAGATTTTCAAGAGAAAATAAAAAATAATATGATAGAATAGATAAAGTTAATATCTGTTACAATTTATGATCGACGATTTAGATAAAATAAATTTTTAGCATTTTTCGGTATATAATTTTCCACAAAAAAATTTAAACCATATAATATGAATTCAACAATTATATATTTACAAAAATCCTAAAAAAATAACATATTTCCTATACATGGCACGGGTCCATCAATCTAGTGACGTAAATATAGTGTTTCTTTGGGGAACATTTTTAAAGGTATATCTTTTAATAGCGCTTCTTTGAGAAAGCACTATTAACTACCTATGTGCATTTTATTTAAAAGTATTTCCTCTCAAAACCGCTATTAAGTATGTGCAATTAAAGGCTGAATCTGGCGTAGTGATGTCATTTGGCGTAGTGATGTCATTTACTCACCTTTATTGGACGATGTCAATACCAAAAAATGCCAAGGAAGAAGTGTGACCCAAAATACACTCAACAACGGAGAGATTTGGAGTTATTAGGGACGAATTACAAAAGGTTTGCGAAAAGGGATTTCAAAATTGTGATTTGTGTTTCTAAATTAAGGTTTATTTCGGAAAAATGAATGAGATTGAAATTTGGGATTAAAAAACAACTCCAAAATGACGTAGCATTGGGAACAAAAATTCTTATTCTATTTTGGTTTAAAAACAACGACACTTGGGTTAATTTGGACATCCATTTTGTGTTTTAAGCGATTTTCACGGTGGATATATGGTAACAGTACACATAAGTATGCTTTTTTTTTTTTTTTGGGATAAGCTACACATAACTAAGTTAACAGATATATTGGCAACTTAATGGGCATCCTTGGACGGAAAGTGACAGAGGGATTAATTTTTCTCACGTTTGCAATTCTGGAGGGATTAATTGATTAATTAGCTTTTGTGATGAACTAAAAGTATATCCTTATTTTTTCTAAGGGACCACTTTGGATTTTTTTTATATACAAAAATTGATTCTTCCAATGCACGGAATTTTCTTATAAAAAAAATATGAATATTTTTTTTAAAAAAACCTTAACAAGTCATTAAAATTTTCCATTATATATCAATTTATCAGTTAATTAAATGGTGGAATATGGATTGTAAGAGTGTAGTTTCAAACCCAACAATACGTCTCGTCCCTTTCTCGATCCATCTTCCTCTCTCCTCCTCCCTTTATGGGACCTCTCATAAGCCTCCCCCTTATATCATGAAAAACAGAGTACTAGCTCGAAATTTTCCTGAAGCATTTTCAATCATGCATATAAAGTTATTGATAACCCATTTGGTAGATAGATTTTTTTTTTTTTTTTTGTTAAGCCAGGAAGCATCATCCTCAAAGTCATGATTCATGAGAATGTAAAAAAATATATTTGGTATGCCTTAAATTTGTTAGGGAATTTTATTCTTCGTGTTTGTTTTAAGGGCATCTTTTAAAAACTAAAGTAATTTTAAAACTAAAAATAAAATTAAAGTAAGGGCATCTTCATTAAAAACTAAAAATAAAAATATATTAAAAATTAAAAATTAAAGTGATTTTAAAAAATAGTGCATGCCAGTACATGGTTCTTTTTATTACCAAATAGAAATATATTTTAACATAATATTAATATTATTTTTTATGAAAATTTAAGATAGAATAGTCTTTTCAAATAGTCAAAACTTTTTCATGTTCGTGGGAAACTAGGATTTCCAATCCCTCTCATGGGATTGTTTTTGAGGAAAATATGATCTAAAGCCACTCCTAGAAATGTTAGTTCCCCGAGAATCACATTACATAAGTTTACCAAACATAAAAATTTAGAATTCCTAAATTAGGATTCCTAAAAAACTAAAAGATAATTCATATCTACCAAATACGCTAAAAGACAAAATGCTACTGTTTACAATTGGGCTGAATCCCTAGTATAGAAATCATATATACTGATATGAGATGGCAGACGTTGAAGTATATATATATATATATATATATATATATATATATATATATATATATATATATATATATATCTCACATACAATAAGGTAAAATAAATATACCTTAAACAATTGTAAAGATGATGTTAAATTAAAGTTGGGTATTAAATGATAGAGTTGTTACACTCTATGCGACTTTAACTACAAAATACGAAGGAAAACATTTTTTAGCACCAGATTTGACACCCAAAAACGTACCGGTATTCATTTATAAGTAAATTTGGATATTATGTCGGTGTTAAAATAACATAATTGAAATTGGATTAGGCTACTTTAAAATCAGTAAAAAAAAATTATAAAATAAAAATTTAATGATGTACCTATTCTTAATTAGCTAAAGTATCTTAAAATCTCAATGTACTTAATCTAATTAATACCGGATATATCCTTACATTTTTACTTTACAATTTTTTTACTATAAAAGAGTGTTATCCACTGAAATATATAACTAGTACGTAATTCTATAGGGATATTTCTCCTTTGGTTCTTTACACTCAGTTTTTCCCTTAATTCGATCTCTTTTCCCTCTAATCGTTGACCTTACTTTAATATATTCTTTTGGTTACCCTCTCCCTTGGCACTGTCTTGAGATTGTTCCTTATGAACTACCTTAGACATCCAATTCCCAACCTGAGCCTGCACCTTCTACTTCATCTCAACACGCTGACTTTGCTGCAATGGCATCCACTTTCATTACTGTGGATCCAGTTGCAAGATCTCAAATCAATGTTCTTAGTGAAAAGATGGATGCATATATGGTCATACTTAGACAGGTTTTTGAACATCAAAATAATTAGTTTTATTTTGTAATTACTTTCCTTTGTTCACAAAGCAATCTATATGTCAACGATGTTCTTAATCAATAAAAGTTATTTCAGTTATCTATGCTTATATCTCTTTGCCTGTTTGTTGATGACAAAGGGGAAGAAACTATGAAAATGAACTTTTGAGCTATGCGTCCGAATGAACTATATACACTATGTCTAAATATTATTCTTATATGTGCTCTGATCATGACTCTGGAAATATTTGATATGCTCTGATCATAAAATATCTTATGTGACCCTAAATAATAATCTGTTAAAGATAAGCATAAGTTTAGGGGGAGCGTGACTAAATACGTGTGTTTGAAGTTCATTAAAATCATAAGAAAATGTTTGTCATCATAAAAAAATGGGAGATTGTTAAGTCTATGTTTTTTACATCTCTAATTTTGATAAATCCAAACAAATAATGATTTTAATTGAATCTCTTGAAATATGCTAATATGTGTATTAAGTGTGCAGATCATAAGGCAAAAGCATTTTGGTTAAACTTGTCTAAAAGAAGTGTATATGTTTACTTATACAATGCGTCTAACCCAACAACTTGATTGAAAATATTTCACAACACTCTTATTCAAAAGACAAGAATATTCCTTAGCATTTTCAAATCAAAGAATATTGATTTAGAAACATAAAGTATGAAGTTGTGCTGGAAATTCCTTTTGTTGTAACAAGCTAAGAGACCTTTATGCAGTCACAAACCCATGTTGCACAAATAAGGAAAGTCGCGCTGCCCAAGCCAAAAAAGCAACTGCTACTGCTCTGAATCATGCTGCACTCTAATAAAGCCATGTCAAGAAATATGTTCAACTTGTCTTAAAGCTCTCCAACGATCATAAACATTAAATGGACATTCAGAACGACTATTTGACATTAATAAATGAAGAACAAAAATCATATTCATCTCCAACGAATTTATTGTTGATGGGTATAAAAGGAAGACTTTGAAGACTGCTGAAGACACACACCTGAACTTGATTATTCAAGCATTCAATTCTCTCTTCGCATTCAAAGCTCTCTAAGTTCTTTTAAGAATACTTCTTTGATCAATCATTTGTATTTATTGAGAATTTATTACTGCGGCCATACCAACCTTAATTCTTATTCACTCATTGAATGTTCTTCGATTGAGTTGCAAAGTTGTAAACCTTAAAGTTGTTACTTCATTTGTTTCTTACTCGCTATAGAACCTAAAGAGACTTCTTGAAAGAATACTTGTGTCGAGTCTGGAGAGGCTAGGTGTGCAAACAACACTTGTAAGTTGAGCCTGAGGGGGACTAGGTGTGCAAACAATACTTGCCTGTAACCTAAACAGTTATAGTGTAACACTTAGTGAAACCGAGGACTAGACATAGGCCAAAGTTTGGGGTGAACCAGTATAAATTTGTGTCAACTCTCTTCCCTTATCTCTTTAAGTTTGCTTTTACGTTCATTGTGCTAACTAGTTTGAAAGTGTTAAGTTTTTAATTAATCTGTTTTATATCATACGCATCTAAGTGTCTGATCCTGCTTTTAGAGAAAACCTTCCTTTTTTTGCAAAGAGTTTAATTAAAACACAATTCAACTCCCCTTCTAGTGTTTTAATCTATTCTTTTCAATAGCGACTCAACAAAGAAATCCTTAAAGGAAATAGAAGCTTGTTTTTGAATCAGAATATCTTATTAATATTCTTGATCAGCGAAGTCTTTTCTCTCATCTCTCATAAAGGACAAAATGCCAAAAAAAAAAAAAAGACTCAAGTTGTTGCATAGTACAAAAGTATGCTATACTCTGACCAATGAGAGTCAAAAGCATACTTTTATCACTTTTGTGATGTCTGCTACGGCGAAAGCATGAAGAAAAGCCAAAATCAAGTATAAACAAAATTTGCCCATGTTCAGAATAGCTATTTGATATCCAATGGTCAAAAGAACAAAGATGAAAGATCATCTCTCCCAACAAATACTTTTGAAGATGAAGCCTATATAAGAAATAAAGTGAAGCTGCACAAGATATGAGCTAGAGAAGATATACAAAAAACAATATTCTAAGTGAAACTTTCAAGCGCTCTTAATCTTTCATATTCTCTGATATTTGCTATAACTACCTTCTCTCACACTATAAATATCTTAGAGAAGTTAGTCTAAGCAGTCATACCCAAACTTAGTAATTATCCACTCGTTGAGTGTTACTTGGTTGACCTGCTAGTTGATATAAAGTGTAGCTGCTGCTTCAAAATAAATCACATCTCTCTGTTAAACCTAAAAAATCTATCAAAAAGAATACTTGGTTGAGCCTGAAGAGACTGGTGCAAAACAAGAATAATGTCCAATTTAAGGCCAAATTGATTTTTGATGAAAATTTTATTTTCATTAATGATGAACCCATTGACTTGTTTTGGCTTTATCTTGCGCTACATATCTCCGATTGATGCATTCTTTGTGCATTGGAAAGGTAAGGCAATTATCTACACATCGTATTTCAAGCCTCTTGACTAGATTCAGCTTCTATCATAGTGAAAAATGGGCTGGAAGTTTAAGACGAATTCTTGAATGGAATTTTTCATGTATTTTGGGCTTTCTATTATGATTCTTTTATATTTTGTTATTTTCAAGTCTAGAGTGTCTTTAATGTTCCAAATTCCTAGAATTTATTTTGGTTCAATTTAATTAGCCACTTAGTAGAATAGTTATTTCTTTTATGAGGGGTTTTAGTCACTTTATGGTGACCTTTTGCATGATGTATGTAGCCCTTAACTCTATATATGTATCACACCTACTATGAATGAAATTAACTTGGATGTTCAATTTGGATTTGTTCCAATTGTGAGAGTGTTTAGCCTCTCTTAGGTTCTTCATTGAATCAGCCCCTTTGATCTTATCAAGAGTCCAAGATTCTTGTGGCAATCTTCACCTTGGCTTATCAAATCCTCTTGGATTTGTGGCCCCTACCTTCCTTGCCTTATATTGTCAATTTGTTATTCTTCTTCTTCTTCGAATTTTGGTTGGTCACTCAAGAATAGATCTGAATTTATATATGTTCCTTTCAAGGATCATATCATGTGGTATCAGAACCATCCTTGCTAGAGTGACTTTTGATCGTGTTCTTCAATTTTTTTCCCGGAAATTTCTTCTTTCCACCACATATCATGTGGTATCTAGAGCCATCCTTCCTAGAGTGACAAATCAAGAGTGTAAACACTTGGTGAGTGGAGAGGTCCTTACATATATTTTGTTATTTTCTAACTTATTTTCTTTGCAATGTTGCAATTTGAGCCAACCTCTTTTATCTTATCAAGAGTTCAAGACCCTTATGGTGATCCTCACCTTGGCTTATCAATTCTCCTTGGGATTGTGGCGCCTTCCTTCCATTTGTTATCTTGTCCATTTGTTATTCCTTTTCTTCTTCGAATTTTGGTTAGTCACTCAAGGATAGATCCGAATTTATACATGATCCTTTCTAGCATAATAAGAAAATCGACGATAGCTACGACAAATTTTGTAGCTAATTCATAGATAATCTCTAGCAAAGAAATTTAGCTACAAATTTGCTACGATATAGCTATGGGGTAGCAAAATTTGAGTGACAAATTAGGTAGGAAACATTTTCCTAGCTAATTCATAGCTTATTTTAAAGTTTCCTAGCTATTTTGAAGTTAATATATAGAAAAATGTTGTTCAATATTCATTTTTCCTAGCTATGTAACTAGGATACTATCATAGCAATTTCGTAGCTAACATATAGCTAAAATTTTTTTTTAAAAAAAATAGAGTAAATTCATAGCTATTTCCTAGCTAATACATAGTTTCTTGTTAATCTAAATGTTGCATTTTAAAGCTATTCTCACTACAAGAAAATCAAATCTTACCATGGCCTAAAAGGCCACACCAAATAGAGAAGGCGCCAATAAGCCAAAGATAACAAAAATAACATAGATAGACCAAGCATTATATGAGATTAAAAACTTCATTTGCCAAATCGAATTACATTGACATTTAAGATTCAAAACATGGACACTACAATCTTAGGCACTTAAACTAGGCACGTCTAATATGAAAGCAAACAACAATATTTTTGAGTAGTGCTTGTATATCCTGCTCAAATAAAAGAAAACAAAGAGGTCAATAATTTCATATTATGCTCCAATTAAAATGAAACAGTTCAAACATCACTATGGACATTATTGTACGCCTCTTAGTTTAGAGCTGGCTTGTGAGCATCCATTTCATATACATAGCATCTAGACAAATTATGTAAGTTATAACCAATGTCAGGCTTGCCTTTCATGGCACTTGTATTCAGGGTTTTATTTGGATGGATTTGTTACCTAATTTCATTAGAGGTGACTTCTTTAGGAATAGAGTTGGCTTGCCATTCTATAGGTTCACTTAATGTTTTCTCATGGGTTTTGGTTTATGTCCCCCCATGATTTTTGCATTCTTTTTCTTATTACTTTTGATAAAACTTTAGTTGTGCTGCAGATGATTGGTGGCTTTTGAGGTGTCCTCCTTGTTGGGATGTCCTTAGTCATTGTGACGCCTTTGCATGCCTCTGCTTTAAAAAAAAAATCGTAATTGAAAACAAATTGTAAACCAGGGGAAGGAAAGAGTAATTACCTTTAGAAACCCTTAATGTTTAAGGGGAGAACAAATTAATTTTTATAAATAAATGAAGGAAGGAGAGAGCAAACCTCATCTTCCAGCATTGCAAATTCGCTCAAATAGCTCTCCACCTGCTGCATGCTCCATAACTATTCTGAGATATGTTGAGGTCAAAACCACCTGCAAAACCAAAATCCCATATTAAACTACCCCAACATGATACAAGCAAAGCTATTACTCATCCCAACCACAACAAGACAAGATAATCCATATAGGCGCATAGATACAGACCTCCTTAAACCGAATCATATTGGGATGGTGAAGATTTTTGTGCTTTATGATTTCCCTTGCAACATTCTCATCTATCTGAAACACAACAATTAAAAATATATGTGTGTGTGTGTCGACATGGACATACAAAAATATGCCCACCCAACTAATAACCAAGGTTTACAAAACCGGACCGGCCATTGAACCGGTGAAGGCAGCGGTTCAAGGTTCGATGGTCCAACCGAGGTTGAACCGTGGTTGAACCGATTATAATTAAATAATATTATTTTAATTTTTAATATAATATTTGTAACAATATTAAACAAAAAAACAACATAACTAAAAATTAAACTAAATAAATGTATAGATATATGTTAAAATCATCTCCATAGGCAAAGTCAACCCAAAATCTACAACCAGCCCACATATGTTAGAAGACAAAAGAATTGGGTTTTGACTAGGATGACCCAAATCCTTTTTTAATATTATTTTTTTAATTTTTTAAATTTTTTTTAGCAAACCGGTCCAGGCCGGTTCACAACCGGTTATGACCGGTTTTACCGGTTTTGAACCGGTTCGACGGTTCTGAGGCCGGTTTCAAGCAAGGCCGGTTCAGGGGGCCAACCGAACCGGCTTAGGTCCCGGTTCCCGGTCGGACCGGTCAAACCGGCCGGTCCGGTCCGGTTTTGACTACCTTGCTAATAACAATAAAAGAAATACAGAGAGACATGTGATTTCTGTGAACTCAGCTACTTAATTTGTCTGCAACCTATTCAATTTTCTAGTTATTGTTTCATCTTTGGATTATAGTAGTAGAGACAAGAAATTTGAACTAGATGAAGATAGGTGAAAGGAGTAATGGAATTGGAGGAACCTTGTGACCCCGTTCAATGTATTTCATGGCAACTAGCTCCTTGGTCTCTTTGTGGCGCATGAGCCTAGCAACCCCAAAATTCCCAGATCCTATATCCTTCATCAGCTCGTATTTCTCCATCTCCTCTTGCATGTTACTGAGGGTTCTAAATTGCGGTCCGCAATACGTTTTGCGCCCGCAATATTGCGGATGTGGCACTCGCCGCAACGGCAATGAACCGCAATTGCGGTGTGATCCATAATATCCTGTAACGGTCTCATTGAAACCGCATTTTGTCCGCCACGAGCCTTGTCGGAGATGGTAACGGACCGCATCACACCGCAACTTTTGTTCAAGGTTACTTTTTTTTTTTCCAGACCTTTTCTCAGAAAAATCGCATCTTTATCTCTGTTCGCCGTTCTTTCTCATCTCCATCATAAGATCTGCCATATGCTCTGCCTCACGACTCTGTCTCACCACTGAGTCACCCTGATCTATGCGGTTGTCCTCCTCCTCCGGCAAATCTGCATCATTTGCCCTCTCCTCTGCTCTCACTCGTCCATCAAAGCCAAAGCTACAACAGGTTCCTCTGTGTGTTGTATTGGGGGCGATGGTGATTTGAAGGTGTGGGTAAGTGTCGTAAGAATGATTTGGGAATTGGGAGACGGAGTGATCTGGGTAAGTGGTTTATGGGAAGTTTCTAGAAGAGGGAAAAATTGGGTGGGACCGTGGGAATGAATAAATTTGATGAAATGTGGGTGGTTCAAAATTGTGGGTAATCTGGGTGGGAATTAATAGTCATTATTAAATTTTAATTGTCATTATTAGATTAAAAATATTAATTATGTGAAGTTTGTTGAAGAGGGAAATATTTTTTGGAAGGATTGAAGAGGGAAATATTGGTGGGTGAGGGATATTTTTGTGTGGAAATTTGATGACATTTGGGAATTATTTAAGTTTCTTATTTTCTTACCATTTTTTGAAAATGATGCAATGTCTTAAAATGAATAAAAAATTATATAACACTATTAATGAAAGGTATTTAACCCCGGATTAGTCAGAGTCAAAGACTCTGTACATCAGGGCGGGGGTCAAAAACCCTCCGGACCAAAAAAAAAAAAAATGAAAGGTATATAAAGAATTATAATGATTATATAATTTTTTTACAATTGGTGCAAGCATAAAATTATTTCACGCTGTAACGGCCGCAATTCGCATCGCAGCATCCATAATGATCGCAATCATAGTGACCACATCCGCAACCACATCCGCGACCACAACCACAATTTAAAACCATCGAATCCACACACAAAATGTACACCTTTCAATTCCTCAAACAAGTCCTCCGCCTCAGATGAATCAAACCCCGATACCCCTAGAAGATCATAAATAAATCCATTTTGCATAAAAAGCATTTCCACATGTGTTCTTAGGTTTCAATTCCATAAATTTCATTTCGACTCTAATATAATTGTGTCCCCAAAGTTTTAACATTTAAAAACTACTTAAATCATATCCCTTAGCTTAAACAAATTATTAACAGTCTAAGAGTAATATAATTGGAAAACGTAAATTGGAAATTTTTTATTTTTCTTTTAAGCAAAGATGGAATGCAAAAGCATCACTGTAAGAAACAAGACATCCCAACTAGGTTGGCACCTCAAGTCCTACCAATCATTTGCAGCACAACCATGAAATTTATTAATAAAAGGAAAATAATGAACGATTCAAACCACATGGGGGGACCAAACCTAACCCATGAAAATGACAAGAATTATTTAAATCTATGTATAGAAAGGAATGCTATATCTATTACAATTAAAATCATTAAGAATAAATCTAGGTGGCAAATTCCACCAAGAATAGCAATGACTCATAAAAGCATGGCAAGCCAACTTATCCACACAAGAGTTTCCTTCTCTGAAGATGTGAGAGACATGGAATTGCATTCTTTGTACTATCCCTTTGCAATTTGACCATCTATTCCTTAACTTCCAAGGAACTATATCAAAGTTCTTGAAAGCATTGATAACCAAGATTGAGTCACACTGCAACCATAACTTTGACCAACCTTTTTGAGAAGCTATTTCAATAGCCATCATAGCTGCTATTAATTCAGTATAGAGAGAGGTAGATACTCCAATAAAATCAGAAAAACAGCCCATTATAGCTCCATTTGAATCTCCAAAAATGCCTCCGCAAGTAAAAAGACCAGGATTTCCTCTAGAGGCCTCATCCGTGTTACCCTTAACCCAACCACAAGGGAGCTTCAACCAGTTAACTTGAATAATTGATGGAGCTCTAGGAGAATGAGCTGTAACAGCAAAGGATTTGATGATGTCTAGTTCATAAATTGGAAATTATTCCAGTTATGAAACGAAAATAAGAAAACAAAAGTTGGAAAATCAGAGATAATATAAGCAACTAAACTTGGGTAGATAAAAGTTAAATAGTAAGTGCTTCGCATTCAGAACATAGGAAGAACCCTCCCCCTTCCCCCATTCTAAATGTTGTCCTATCACCCCTAAGCATGGATCGCCCACGTGCTCAACATGATGGATGTCAGGGACTGCAAAATAAGCAATAATTGAAAAACAAAATAAAGACTAACAATAAATATTTGAACAAAATGAAGTTAGTATGTATAATTAGAAATTCGTTACATACCCTTGCCACTAAATTCATAAAATGATAATATATACATAAAGTAATTAGAAAGACAAAATTGATATGTCCTAACTAGAAATATTTCAAACTGGCCATAAATTTTATAATTTAAAAGTTAGTATATACAATTTGAAGATTGTTTCGATACCCATGCAAATAATTTCACAAAATGATAAAATATTAGAAAGAAAAATTTAAAATGTCCTAGCATCAATTGTGACAAGGGTGTGTATCATTTTTCAGCCAAAAGATGGAGTTAGAATTTTAGGATCTCAAGCAAATAGGCCTTAGATGATAAAGAGTGCTTGCAGCAATATAGACAAGAGTGCACAAGCACTGTTGAACACCTTAATGCTTTGTTTGTTAGGGTAGAAAATAATAAGAAAGAAAATAAGAAGAGAGAAAAGGAGGAGAAAATACACTTTTCTCTTGTTTGGTGGAGGAGAGAAATAGGGAAGAGAGAAGAAAATTGGTGGGACCCACCTCAAATTTTTTTCTCTCCCCAAGTGAGAAGAAAATGGAAGAGGGAGAGAGTGTTTCATATAAAATGACTTTTGTACCCTTCTTTTTTGGTTCTCATTCAATTATTTAATAAATTTAAATAAATTGAATTAAATTAATCATTTAATTAATTAAATTAAATTGAAATAAATAAAATAATTATATTAAACTAATAAATTTTATTTAAACAAACTTAAATCAGTTAAATTAATTTAAATTATTTGATTAGTTAAAATAACTTAAATCAATTAAATTTAAATATTTTTATATTGATTTTTTAGTTAAGGATATTTTTGTCTTTTTAAAAAAATTTATTTTTCTCTCTTCTTATTTTCTATCCAACCAAACAAAGGGGAGAGAGAGAAAACACCTCTTTCTCCTCTATTTCTCTCCTATTTCTCTTACACCAAACAACACATAAAATCTACTTTATTTCTCACCATTTTCTATCTTCCCATACTCTTTTCCACCTCTTTCTCTCTTCTCATTTTCTTCTCGCAACCAAACAAAGCCTAAGTGAGAACTTCAACTCAATGACCAATCTAGCACAATAGTTTCAGAGTGGTTATTTGGTCCCTAACTATAACTAGTGTGCTGGATTGGCATCTAATTGTAAGCCCTCATTCATAGGAAAATAAAAAAAGTTAAAGAAAACCACATTTAATATGCATTAACTGACTACTCATATTTGTCTCAACTCATATGACAACCATAAAAAAACGCACTACAGTAAATTACGTCTTTAGTGGCAATTATTTAGTGGCCATAAAATAATTGCCACTAAATCATTCAATAAACTAAAGTTTTTGTGATTAATTGATATTAGTTAGTAATAAATCGTTTTATGCTGACTATATTTATCATTTGTCAGTAAAAGTTTAATCACCCGTCAAAGAGTTATCTCCCTCCCTTTTCCCTATTTTTTGAAAGTCTCACTCTCTCTGCCAGTGCCCTGCTCATCTTTGTTGTTCTTCAACCGCGATTTTCTTCAACTCTAGAGATTTTATGATTTTATCAACATTTTCTCGGCTTCAGCGAATCACCGAGTCTAAACCCTCAGATTGCTCATTTCCCATCTCTCTATTTCCTTCATATCTGAACATTCTCTCTCTCTCTCTCTCTGTGTGTGTGTGTGTGTGATTTCTTTGTAGAGCTGCGAGGACTTTGAAGGATCGCTCAACCTTGAAGGTTCATTTTCTTCCTTTTTTTTGACGGATTCAACGATCCTTTTGTTTGAATTGGAAATTTTTGGGAATCTCACGATGGTTTATTGTTCATTTATTGTTCAGTTTCAGGAACAAGAAAGTGTTAGGGTTGATGGTTGTTACCACATCACAGTTAAAGTTACACAATTTCAAGTGAGAAAACAATCACTGTTAAGAATCTGATGTTCTATTGCCCTGGATATATGTTAAGTTCATAGATGTGAATTGGTTGAGGTATATGTAGTTGCTTGAGTATATCTTGATTCAATTAATCTTTAGACCTTTTTGCGCTAGTTCTGTGGACAGTTCTCCAAATTGTATGAGCAGGTTCTTCTAGAGTCCGGACAGTGCTTGATTCTTTCTATAGTCAATCATCTTTTATTTTACAAGAGAGTGGGTGAAGCATGATACGTATGAGATTTTTGTGATCTTTGTGATGTCTTTTTTGAAGTTTTAAACATTCCATTTTATCCTGTTGTGGTTATTGGAACTAAGTAACCTTTTGTCCTATTGTTTAATTGTTATGTCTTTTCTATCAAGTTGCTTTTTAATAGATATGTTCTAGTTTCTTATCACACTATTATATTATTTTACAATACTGAACTTCTATAGTGTTAATTATTGCAATTATCAGAATGCGTTTGGCTCTTCTTTCAAATGGCTATTTTCCTATTGTGATTGATAACTTGCAAAGTGAGTGGCTCTCAGGTGATTTCTTTCCTCTGCGGGCTTTTTTGCCTGATCAAGAGAAATATACTTTTTCTTTTTCTTTTTTTCATTTTAAGTTGCCACTGTTTTATACTTTACATGATAGTGAGTCTGACATCATTGGTGGTGTGGGTGTAGAAACAGGGCATGTCATAAGAACTCGCATTGGTGGCCGAAATGGTCAATCTAAGCAGGTAATTAAAATAGCAGTAGTGGAATGTTATCAAGGAAGACCATATCAGAGTACTTCTACATGCCTATAACACAAGCAGCAAGAGAGCTTAACGTGGGGTTAACACTTCTGAAGAAAGGTGCAGGGAGTTGGGAATCAGAAGGTGGCCTCAGCTTATGAGCTTGCAAACTTTGATAAATAATGTGTAGGTGTGTTCTCCTTGATTGGAGAAATTGCAATTAATTTTGGAATCTGATTCTAACGTTAATATGATGATTTATATTTGATCTTCATGGCGATAAAAATGAGGCTATTTTGTAAATTTGTTCTATATTACCTTCAATTTTCATTGACAATGTGCCTTGCTTTTAATTACGATGTTTGAGTGTGATGCAGTTGAAAATATAAGTTTAGTTAATATTTAATAGAAATTTGGGAAATAAAATTGTCCTTTATTCATTTATGATAATCTGAAGCAATTTCTCTGAAAATTTGATGATAAATTGATTTTATTTGAAGTTTCATATGCTTGTATATGACATGGTTTCTCACACTACTATTCCAGCTATGTACATTATGAATTTCAATTCAATTCCAGCCCTGTAAAATGGTTTCTCACATCGTGTTGCCTCTTTGTTTGGTGGAGCGCCTTGTCCAACAGCTGAAGAGGTTGATCTTCTATCACCTCACTTATATAATTACCAAGAGGTAAATTCCATTGATAGTTACCCAAGTGGAAGTTTCATTGTTTCTGTTATGCTTGTCATTGCAGGCATTAGTTGATCTTTACTTTCATGGTTTGTTGAATATTGATCAGGAAGTCAGGAACTATCCCCTCAACCATATCAAAACTTGAGTTTGAGTTTGAGAGAAGGAAATTGACCAATTGACCAATGTTAGAGAGTTGATTTATCAAGAGGCATGGCCATAGATTTTTTTTTTGCACTCATGCTTCAAATTATTTTCTTCTTTTGCTGTGGTAATAAATAGGTACTCACTTGATAGCTGTGATTAATGAAGAAATCTTATATTTTCTTGCCAAGAATTATTTATATAAACTCCTCACTTGATAGCTCAAAAAATCATATTTCTCCCGGCTTTGATGAGCTTTCAGTTAAAACTCAAAAAAGGCTGACATAAGATTTGATATGCTGATGCAATTTTTTTTTTATACCAAAGAATTATTGATTTTACTGATCAAGTTTATGATGACCTTGAAGAACTAGGATGGACTTGAACCTTTAGCAATATCAGACCAAGTCTTCCCCTGTGATATTCATAATTATGTACTGCTTCATATCGTCTTTGTTTTTGCAAACAGTTCAACATTGAAGTAAATTTTGCTATACACATCTCTATTGATTGTTATCCAGACACTTTCACTAGTATACCACGAAATCTGCAGCTTACACACAAAATGTTGCTAGACTATATTACTACTATAACTAACCTTGTCCTTATCACTTTCTCCTCCAAGTTTGTGTTTTAATAAATTACTGCATAATGTTAATTTAATGCTTCTTTTTGGTGGAGCAATTTGATGCTTTCATTTGTTTGTATCCTGCTTTTTTTGGACTTGATGTTCTTATACTATCTTGTGGCTTAAATGGCAGCTAAGAGTGGACTTTAATGGTGATCAAACACAAAAGATATTTGACAAGATCCTAGCAAACTTGGCTCGTACTGCCCCACTAGTTCCTGGATTTCGAATGCGAAAAGGAGGCAAGAAGCTGCAATATATTGATACCATGCACTTTCTTACACTAGACGTTTCTATCAATTAGCAGTACATTTTTCATGCCCAATTTATGATTCATATGTTGCAACACAAGCCGAGAACATACATGGGCTTGACATTTGGCATTTCCTGCAAGACACCTCCCCCATTCAAAAACCCTTATCCTCAAGAGTTGCTTGAACACATCCTCAATAGTGGCTTGAACACAAGGTATCGCCACCCACAAAGGGACGTCAATATTGTTAATGGCATCAATATTGTTAAAATACAAGCGTTGATCACTTGGATGGTTAGTTTTTTCAATCAATTGTTGTTCTCCACTCTAGTAATGAGTTGTCTCTGAAAAAGTTTATTTTTGACAAGGCCATTGGTCCTTGAGCACTGGGAAATGTAACAGAACACCCACCTATATTATCATGTATGCCTTAGTTTTAATGGAATGAATGAATTTTAGCATGATTTATTTGCAATGTTTGTATATTATTGTTTAAGTTTTTTAGTAGCAAATATTATTGTCGGTAAAACTTTTGTTAAGCAAGTCATGACTAATTTGGTTGGCAAATAATCTTCAATATTTCCTGGCAATGGTAATTGTTGGTAAAAGTCAACTAAAACTTTTAGTGGCAATAAAAATAGCTAGTAAATAAGCTTGAAAGGGAATTCGAAAATAACATTTAGTGGCAATTAAAATTGTCGGTAATAATTGTCGTTATAACTTTTGACTTTTAGCGGCAATTAATTGAGTCTTTACCAGCATTTTCTATAATTGCCGGGAAAGCTTTTAGCGACACTGGATACACCGTCTAATTAATAATTGCCGGTAAAAGTTTTAGCGGCCATTGTTATTGCCACTAATGGTCATAATAATTGCCGCTAAAAGTATGTTATGTTGTAGTGACGGTCAGAATTGAATACTGAACTATTTACAAAACTTATCAAGTACCAAGGCATAGATGCAACATCAATTTCAAAAGGTAGGGAAAGTCTTACTCCTGCTTTTTACCAAAAAGCTTTAAGTGGTTATAGACCATTTAACTAACCAAGTAATTTTCAATAATAACAAAAAGGACAACCAGCACATCTTACACTAACTGGAGAGCAAAGGCAAAAAGTTACAAAGAGCAATTACCATTGAAAAGATATGTTTTTTCTTTGGTATCTTTGTATTGACGAAGTCACTGTAACAAACGCCATACATAAGGAATAACAAGAACTACCAGAATTGCAACTGAATGACTACCACAAACTGAATCAGCTTCAAGCCAAGTAATTGTGGCAACCGGCATATCATAAAAATTATATTGTAATCAAGTTGATATAGTAAGATATAGGAAGGAAACAAAAATCTCTACAGCCAAAAGATGATAGAGAGAAAAAAAAAAAAAAAAAACAAAGTTTTGATGAACGACCCAACTTAATTAGCATCAAAATGATATAATGAGTGCAAACATATGAATATTGTAACATCCCGTTTTTCAAGTATGTGATTAAGATGTGAATTAAGTATGTTTAAGTGTTAAATAATGTTTATTATGGTATGAGGAAGTTGTAATTCAACTTTGAAGAGATTTGGCCTTGGAACGAACTCAAAACGCGAAGAAACACGCGAAAACACGATAAAACGGGTTCTGATCAGCAGAGCACGCTCAAGCGTGGAAAACCCAACGTTCAAGTGTTGGCATGCTCAAGCGTGGGTTTCCCAATGCTCAAGCATGGAAGAGGTGGAAGAGGTGGAAACGGTGCGATGCGGTCCGGTGCGGTGGAGACGGCATGCTCAAGCGTGGAAACGGTCACGCTGAAGCATCCTCACACTCAAGCGTGGAAATCTGCACGCTCAAGCATGTTGAAGTTCTATAAAAGGACTTGTTTCCTTAATTCATTTAAAATTTTGGCCGAACTTGTGAGTTTTTCCTCCATGGTTTCGTACAAAAGAGAGGCAGAGGGACATTATTGAGATTCCGAAACTTTGTTCGAGTAATTCGAGTATCAGAATTCAAAACCAATCATATCGTTGTAGTCGTAGCTTCGAATTCTACAGGTATAGCTAGTTGGTTTCTCAAATTGACGATGGTGTGTCATAGTTCATCGACCTGATTAGTTTGTTCTTCTTGGATTCGTAATCTTCACGTTATTCTAAGCATGTATATGATATCCGGTTGTAGTTCTGGTCGTCAAATAAACGAGGATTATGCCCGTTGTCGTGGAAACTAGTTCTTGACTTCAAGGGAGCATAGAGGCAGCGAGAGTGCTCTTAAGGCAACAGAGGTATATCTCTGTGAATTTTGGTTTTGGATTAGTAGTAGTTGACGTTGTGGTCTCTGATATCGTTTTGATATTTTCTATGTTTGCGGCAACAATTGGTACCCGTATGTGTGCTCGGAACGGAAAATGGATGGTAATTGGTGTGAATGATGGCAGATTTAGGAATGTGCTCGTAGGTGTGATTGTGGTTGATAGTGATCGAGGGCCAAGGTCGTTCGTTAGTTCAGGAGTCGCGTATAATCGATATTAGGTGAGGGGGAAGAAACCTCAATTATCGGGAAAATAGGCATATAATATGACCATTAACATGTGTGGGGATTTCAAACCCCGTTGATAGTTAGTATATGATTGGTGTGTTTGTATATGAATAATCTGCTAATATAAAAATATGTTTTTGTGATAACATGATGGTAGATTATACTACGATTATATGATGTTTAGTATGCATGTGGTAATTCTATATTATCTTGTCGATAGTATGACAATATATGGACTGCGTGCTGTGGTAGGTTGTAACACCCTATTTTTCGTAAGTGTTTTTATTAAGCTGGTTTTATTAAGTTAGAAGTGTTGGCTAAGGGCTTGGTGGGATTTTTGGCTTAAAAGTCCCTTTCTGGTAGATGAGCACGCCCGTGCTCATTAGCCAGCACGTCCGTGCTTAAAGTCAGGAGCGTGTTCCTGATTTTAAGTTGAGCATGCCTGTGCTCAACAGTGAGCACGCCCGTGCTCACTGTGCGGACCGCGTCTCATTGACGCTAAGTTGAGCACGACCGTGCTCAAGGGTGAGCACGACCATGCTCAGGGCCAGGTTATATATATATATATATATGCACAGAAACCGAGGGTTGCGATTTTTAACCCTACTTTTGGTGGCTGCTAACCCTATTGCGGCTTACACTGTGTTCTTCCCTGTTTCCACTAAACTCAGCCAGTTGAGTTTTGGAAGTCGTTGGGGAGCCCTGTGCATCTGTTTTGGTTTAAAGGTAACGGTCCCTTTCCCCTTTTCAGTTTCTTTTTGTTTTCTGGTTGGGAAAACTGATGGTTGGTTATGTCCTGTTTGTCCAAGGCTCGTTTTGGGTATGAGCCGCTTAAAGGGAAGGAACCGGTTCGCTGTTTAGGATGCTGATAGAGCTACCTTCAATCCAGGTATGGGGAAGACGGCAGTGTTTACATAGGCTTGGGGCTAGTGTAAAGTAAAGGGGTTCCCATAACCCCGTTGTTATTTTGTATAATGATTGTATGATTTAAGGTTATGTTGATGATGTATGTTTTGGTTGGTTTATGATGATATGTTATATGCCCATATTGTTGATGATTGATTTATGTTGAATATAGCATGATGTTGTTTGTTAATCGTTGCTATTATATGAGGTGATTGGTTGATGCCAATGCGAGTTGGATTGATGTTAATGAGGAGTTTTAATCCTTAAAACATGTTAAAAATTGACTTAGGATGATTAACTGATTAACCCCTAAAATTGGTTAAAACTTGGTCGTTGTTTCTGCCCAGAACAGTGCAGTTGCACGATGAGCACGACTGTGCTCCCAGTTGAATTCTAGAAATTGGCCACGTTGTTTAGCACGGCCATGCAGGACAAAGAGCACGACCGTGCTCAACAGGAAGCACGACCGTGCTTCACTTAAGTGGCAGCACGCCCTTCACGTGTTAAGCACAACCGTGCTGGGGTTTAAGCATGACCGTGCTCACCCCTCCTGGACAGAATCAAAATTAAAGAACTTTAAGGGGTTTCAAACCCCATTTCCCCAATGATGATATGTTGATATAGCTAATTAAAGATAAAGATTAAACAACTTGGCTAATGTTTACCAAAGATAATTAAGATGATGAGATGGTGAGGTGTCGAGTTTGATAAGTCGGTACCCATTGGGTACCACAAGCTGATGAGTTATGCTTTGGTGCTTTTTGGCCAAGGAAGTCTTGACCTTGTGGTATGGGTCTAAGGTGTTGTTGTTGTACCTTGGTGGCCGAGAGTTTGCCCCAAGTGTTGCGGTTGATTCCGCTAAAATCCTCAGGTAGATTCCGCAAGGCAAGTTGTTGCGGTAGAATCCGCTGTGGTCGATTCCGTTGTTGTTTTCGGTTGAGTCCGTTGGAGTTATGGAGGTGGCGTTGCCGTTGTTGTTGTTGTGCTGCATACGCATTGCATCAGAGTTGTTGTTGAGGGATGTTCGACAGAGGGGAGGTCGTCCTAGAGTACGACGATCTGGCCATCCACGGTTGGAGTAGATCTCCTTGTGCCCCCGTGACGAGGCATTCGTTGGTTTGATGAGTTGGCTATCCAAGGAGTAGATTCTCCGGTTTTGAGTCGATTCTCAATGTGGATATTTAACTCTGAAGTCGTTCATCCCGAGTTTGGAGGATCCACATGCATTGTTGGTTTAGCGGAGTAGGGTTATGTTGCACTGCATAGCATACTGTTATCATGATGATGATGTTTGATGAAATGTTGTTATGCTGGTTGTTTACTTTACTTCCTACTTCCTTACTATTGTGTTTACATGATTCTTACTCCCTATGTTTGTTTGTTTGTTTGTTGTTGGCCTAATTGGCACCTTGTAGAGGATGACGAGTAGCCCGGAGAGGAGTGACTCTACGGAGCCGCCACTCATAGTTAGGGCTATTTTTATGTTTAGATAGTTTATTTCAGTTGTATTCCGAGGATATGTTTTCCGGAACGGTTATACCAGCTCTAAGTCGTGACATCGGGGTTGGTTATTTATTGATTATGTTTTATTTCGCTTTTAAACTTGGTTTATATTTTCCACATTGTGAACTGGTTCATGTGGGACTTTTCTACCCATGGACAAATGTTTTATATTATTCAGTAAAATGCATGTTTTTCATTTAATTGTTTTTATAATAAATGCTTTATAACATGCGGGGTAGAAGGGTGTCACATTTAGTGGTATCAGAGCAGTTTGCCCTGTCCGGACGTGGTATGAGTTTATCGTGAGTCTGTTGTGTGTTCTCTTGTTTGGATCATCTATACTTGTTATAGATAATGATGTTTAAGTTAGTTGCCTATCGCTTTTACCCGTGTAAGTTCTGTACTAAGAGTTGTTTTTGGGCATGTACAGGAACTAATGGCCGGTAGAGGACGTAACGATCAGGCGATTGCTGACGCATTGGCACTCCTAGCCAATGCTATTGGACAGGTCAACCATAACAACAATGGTGGGCCAGCTGAGTTCCAGGGACTGGATAAGTTTCAGAAGAACAACCCTCCGTCGTTCAAGGGAGCGTATGATCCAGAGGGAGCACTATTATGGCTAAGGGAGACAGAGAAGATCTTCTGTGCGATGGATTGTAACGATCAGCAGAAGCTCATCTTTGCTACCTTCATGCTAACTGAGGAGGCTGAGCATTGGTGGGACAACTGCAGGCAGCGGATGCAGCCTGAGGGCACAGTGGTTACATGGGCTGTGTTCAAACAGAGATTCCTGGAAAAGTACTTCCCGGCAGATATCAGGGACAAGAAAGAGATGGAGTACTTATCCTTGAGGCAGGGATCGTTGTTAGTTGGCGAGTATGCAGCCAAGTTTGAGGAGCTGGCAAGGTACTACACTCGGTACCTGCATGAGACAGATGATCGCTCCAAGTGTGTGAAGTTTGAAGCGGGACTCCGGCCTGAGATCAAACAGGCCATCAGTTACCAGGAGATTAGAGTTTTACCGATTCTGGTCAACAAATGCCGGATTTATGAGGATGCCAATCAGTTCAAAGCTGCCAGTTCTAGAGGATCGGAGAGTCAGAATGGCAAGAGGACTGATCAGAGAGACAAGGGTAAGCAGCGGTATGCCCCGACGGGCAAGGACTTCAAGCAAAGTGGCAAGAAGTCACAGTTTCAGCAGAATAGCTTCAGGGGTGGATTCTCTGATGCCCCCAGAGCTATGAGGTGTGGTAAGTGTGGAGCGTCGGACCATTATTCGTCTTAGTGCAAGGAAACACAAGTTATCTGCTTCAGATATGGCAAGCCTGGACACATCAGCCGTGAGTGTGAAGGAGCCAAGGCCGAGCCTTCCAGCGCTAGCAAGAATCAGAAGCCCCAGGCCAACAGACTGAAGACCACTAAAGAGTCTTTACTCTTAGTGGAGCCGAAGCCTCCGAATCTGATGACTTGATCCAAGGTACATGTTTTATTGATGGAACTCAATTAACTGTATTGTATGATTCGAGTGCTACTCACTCGTTTATATCGCATGACAGGGTCAATAGTCTTAACTTGCCTGTTACCTTTCTTGAGTTTGATTTGTTGATTTCTACACATACAAATAAACCTGTTTCCACTTCTTATGCATGCAAGAACTGTCATATATTCATAAATGATAAAACTTTTGTTGCCGAATTCGTATGCTTACCTTTAAAAGACCTGGATATTATTCTTGGCTTAGACTGGTTATCTTCCAACCACGTCCTTTTGAATTGTTTTGATAAGACCCTAGTTTTTGGAACTCCAAAGGAGTCTAAGAATCCGAACCTTCTCTCTGCCAGCCAAGTTCAAGCTTCGATGAGAGACGAAGCTCAGGTATACATGATATTTGCTTCCCTGGAAGTAGAGAGCAGCCCTCCTGATGTCGCCAGCGTGCCTGTTGTGCGGGAATTTCCGGAAGTGTTCCCGGGGGATGTTTATAACTTACCCCCAAAGAGGGATGTTGAGTTTACCATAGATTTAGTGCCTGGCACCGGGCCAATCTCCATAGCACCCTATAGAATATCTCCTCTAGAGCTAGCTAAGTTGAAGGAATAGTTGGAGGACCTGATGAAGAAGCAGTTCATTAGGCCGAATGTGTCTCCGTGGGGAGCACATGTGTTGTTAGTGAAGAAGAAAGATGGTAGTATGAGGTTGTGTGTCGACTATCGGCAGCTCAACAAGGTGACCATAAAGAATCGATATCCCTTCCCTAGGATTGATGATCTTATGGACCAATTGATGGGCGCTTGCGTCTTTTCGAAGATAGATTTGAG
Source organism: Echinosophora koreensis (assembly GCA_035048595.1). Classification (NCBI taxonomy): domain Eukaryota; kingdom Viridiplantae; phylum Streptophyta; class Magnoliopsida; order Fabales; family Fabaceae; genus Echinosophora; species Echinosophora koreensis. The sequence continues at coordinate 1,270,478 of JAPCYP010000068.1, forward strand.
GTCAGGGTACCATCAGATTCGGGTTAAGTTTGAGGACATCCCGAAGACAGCGTTTAGGACGCGATATGGTCACTATGAGTACTTGGTTATGCCCTTTGGTGTGATCAATGCTCGTGCGGTCTTCATGGACTACATGAACAAGGCCTTTCACCCTTACTTGGATAAGTTTGTGGTGATGTTTATAGATGACATCTTAGTGTACTCCAAGAGTAAGGAGGAACATGAGGAACACCTGAGGGTTGTCTTGCAGTCCCTTAAGGAGAAACAATTGTACGCTAAGTTGTCGAAGTGTGAGTTCTGGTTAGAGGAAGTGAGCTTCTTAGGACATGTCATCTCTAAGGGTGGCATAGCAGTGGACCCAGCTAAGGTAGAGACGGTGCTCCAGTAGGAAGCGCCAAAGTCTGTGACCAAGATTAGGAGTTTCTTGGGGTTAGCTGGGTATTATAGGCGGTTCATAGAAGGTTTCTCTAAGATAGCTTTACCCTTAATCCATCTCACCACGAAGGGACAGTTGTTTGTGTGGGACTCTAAGTGTGAAGAGAGTTTCCAAACCCTTAAGAATAGGTTGACATTAGCACCAGCTTTAGTATTACCCCATCCTAGTAAACCTTTCGTAGTATACTGTGATGCATCGAAGTAAGGTTAAGGTGGTATGTTGATGCAAGATGGTAAGGTAGTAGCTTATGCTTCTAGGCAATTGAAAACCCATGAGAAGAACTACCTTACCCATGACCTAGAATTAGGAGCTGTGGTATTTGCCTTAAAGATCTGGAGGTAATCGCATTACCTGTATGGAGCTAGGTTTGAGGTTTTTAGTGATTAGTGATCATAAGAGTTTGAAATCAAAAGGAGTTGAACATGAGGCAGCGTAGGTGGATCGAGTTCTTAAAGGATTATGACTGACTTCGAGCTGACCTATCACCCAGGAAAGGCCAATGTGGTGGCCGATGCCTTGAGTAGAAAAACCCTGCATGTCTCCGCTTTGATGGTTAGGGAGATGGATCTGATTGAGGAGTTTAGAGACCTTAGTCTAACTTGTGATTTTACCCCTAAGAGTATTAGGCTTGGTACCCTGAAGGTTACCAACAACTTGATGGATCAGATTAGAGAGGGTCAGAAGTTAGATAAGTTCTCCTAGACCAGCGAGAGTTGCTCGCTCAGGATAGAGACCTTAGCTTTAAGGATAGAAATGATGGTGTCTTGAGGTTCAAGGATAGAGTTTGTGTGCCAGATGTTCCTGAGCTAAGGAAGTTGATCCTTGAAGAAGGACATAGGAGCGGATTGAGTGTGCACCCAGGTACCACCAAGATGTATCAGGACCTTAAGAAGATGTTTTGGTGGCCTAGAATGAAAAAGGATGTGGCTGAATTTGTGTATGCGTGCCTAGTTTGTCAGAAGGCCAAGATAGAACACCAAAGGCCTTCAGGTAAGTTGCAACCTTTGAGTATCCTAGAATGGAAATAGGATAGCATCTCCATGGATTTTGTGTCTGGACTCCCTAGGACTCCAGCTGGTTTTGAGGCTATTTGGGTTGTTGTGGATAGACTGACTAAGTCTGCCCACTTCATTCCGATGAACATGGAGCATTCTTTAGAGAAGTTAGCTAAGCTGTACATCAAAGAGATAGTTAGGCTTCATGGTGTACCCTCTAGCATAGTTTCAGATAGAGACCCGAGGTTTACCTCTAGGATTTGGAATAGTTTGCAAGAGGCTTTAGGGACAAAGCTTAGGCTTAGTTCAGCTTACCACCCACAGACTGATGGGCAGTCTGAGAGGACCATCCAGTCCTTAGAGGACTTGTTAAGGGCTTGTGTGTTAGAACAGTCTGGTAGTTGGGACAAGTTTTTGCCCCTGATAGAGTTCACCTACAACAACAGTTTCCATTCCAGCATTGGGATGGCACCTTATGAGGCTCTGTATGGGAGGATATGTAGGACACCCTTGTGTTGGAGTGAACCTAGTGATAGTGTAGTTCTAGGGCTAGAGATAGTCCAGGAAACAACAGAAAACATCAGGTTGGTTCAGGAAAAGATGAGAGTTGCACAGAGTAGGCAAAAGAGCTATCATAATAAAATGAGGAAGGCGCTCGAATTCCAGGAAGGCGATCATGTATTCTTGAGAGTTACTTCAACGACTGGGATTGGTAGAGTGATGAAGGCGACGAAACTTACTCCGAGGTTCATTGGTCCTTACCAAATCCTTAAAAAAGTCGGTGAAGTCACCTACCAAATAGCGTTACCCCCGTTTTTGTCAAACCTCCACAATGTCTTTCATGTGTCTCAACTCAGAAAGTACATTCATGACCCTAGTCATGTGATAGTACCCGACGCTATACGGTTGAAAGAGAATTTGACATTTGAGGTGTTACCCCTTCGAGGCAAGGAGATTCCTTTGGTTAAAGTGGTTTGGAGTGGGGCAACTGAGGAAAGTGCTACCTGGGAGCTGGAGAGCAAAATGATGGAGGCGTATCCGCATCTTTTTCCATGAGGTACGTGTAAATTTCGAGGACGAAATTTTTATAAGGGGGTGGAATTGTAACACCCCGTTTTTCGTAAGTGTTTTTATTAAGCTGGTTTTATTAAATTAGAAGTGTTGGCTAAGGGCTTGGAGGGATTTTTGGCTTAAAAGTCCTTTTCTGGTAGATGAGCACGGCCGTGCTCATTAGCCAGCACGCCCATGCTTAAAGTCAGGAGCGTGTTCCTGATTTTTAAGTTGAGCACGCCAACAGTGAGCATGCCCGTGCTCACTGTGCGGACCACGTCTCGTTGACGCTAAGTTGAGCACGACCGTGCTCAAGGGTGAGCACGACCGTGCTCAGGGCCAGGTTATGTATATATGCACCGAAACCGAGGGTTGTGATTTTTAACCCTACTTTTGGTGACTGCTAACCATGTTGCGGCTGACACTGTGGTCTTCCATGTTTCCACTAAATTCAGCCAGTTCATGGAGCTTTGGAAGCCGTTGGGGAGCCTTGTGCATCTGTTTTGGTTTAGAGGTAACAGTCACTTCCTCTTTTCAGTTTCTTTTTGTTTTATGGTTGGGAAAACTGATGGTTGGTTATGTTCTGTTTGTCCAAGGCTCGTTTTGGGTGTGAGCCGCTTAAAGGGAAGGAACCGGTTCACTATTTAGGACGCTGATAGAGCTACCTTCAATCCAGGTATGGGGAGGAGGGTAGTATTTACATAGGCTTGGGGCTAGTGTAAAGTAAAGGGGTTCCCATAACCCCGTTGTTATTTGGTATAATGATTGTATGATTTAAGGCTATGTTGATGATGTATGTTTTGGTTGGTTTATGATGATATGTTATATGCCCATATTGTTGATGATTGATTTATGTTGAATATAGCATGATATTGTTTGTTAATCGTTGCTATTATATGAGGTGATTGGTTGATGGCAATGTGAGTTGGATTGATGTTAATGAGGAGTTTTAATCCTTAAAACGTGTTAAAAATTGACTTAGGATGATCAACGGATTAACCCCTAAAATTGGTTAAAACTTGGTCGCTGTTTCTGCCCAGAACAGTGCAGTCGCGCGATGAGCACGACCGTGCTGAACAGGGAGCACGACCGTGCTCCCAGTTGAATTCTGGAAAATGGCCGCAATGTGTAGCACGACCGTGCAGGTCAAAGAGCACGATGGTGCTGCTGAGCACGACCGTGCTCAACAGGAAGCACGACTGTGCTTCGCTTAAGTGGCAGCACGCCCTTCACGTGTTAAGCACGACCGTGCTGGGGTTTAAGCACGACCGTTCTCGCCCCTCCTGGACAGAATCAGAATTAAAGAACTTTAAGGGGTTTCAAACCCCATTTCCCCAATGATGATAAGTTGATATAGCTAATTAAAGATAAAGATTAGACAACTTGGCTAATGTTTACCAAAGATAATTAAGATGATGAGATGGTGAGGTGTCGAGTTTGATAAGTCGGTACCCATTGGGTACCACAAGCTGATGAGTTATGCTTTGGTGCTTTTTGGCCAAGGAAGTCTTGACCTTGTGGTATGGGTCTAAGGTGTTGTTGTTGTACCTTGGTGGCCGAGAGTTTGCCCCAGGTGTTGCGGTTGATTCCGCTAAAGTCCTCAGATAGATTCCGTGAGGCAAGTTGTTGCGGTAGAATCCGCTGCGGTCGATTCCGCTGTTGTTGTTGTTTGAGTCCGTTGAAGTTATGGAAGTGGTGTTGCCGTTGTTGTTATGCTGCATACGCATTGCATCAGAGTTGTTGTTGAGGGATGGTCGACAAAGGGGAGGTCGTCCTAGAGTACGGCGATCTGGCCATCCACGGTTGGAGTAGATTCTCCTTGCGCCCCTGTGACGAGGCATTCGTTGGTTTGATGCATTAGCTATCCAAGGAGTAGATTCTCCGGCGTTGAGTCGATTCTCAATGTGGATATTGTCGTCCATCCCGAGTTTAGAGGATCCACATGCATTGTTGGTTTAGCGGAGTAGGGTTATGTTGCACTGCATAGCATACTGTTATCATGATGATGATGTTTGATGAAATGTTGTTATGCTGGTTGTTTACTTTACTTCCTACTTCCTTGCTATTGTGTTTACATGATTCTTACTCCCTATGTTTGTTTGTTTGTTTGTTGTTGGCCTGATTGGCACCTTGCAGAGGATGACGAGTAGCCCGGAGAGGAGTGACTCTTAGGAGCCGCCACTCATAGTTAGGGCTATTTTTATGTTTAGATAGTTTATTTCAGTTGTATTCCGAGGATATGTTTTCCGTAACGGTTATACCAGCTCTGAGTCGTGACAACGAGGTTGGGTTATTTATTGATTATGTTTTATTTCGTTTTTAGACTTAGTTTATATTTTCCGCGTTGTGAACTGGGTCATGTGGGACTTTTCTACCCATGGACAAATGTTTTATATTATTCAGTAAAATGTATGTTTTTCATTTAATTGTTTTTATAATAAATGCTTTGTAACATGCGGGGTAGAAGGGTGTCACATAGGTTGATGTTGTGATGGATCTGATCATGATTGAATTTGGAGATGTTTGTTATAAGACTAAGTTGATAGTTTAAGTAGGAAAATATGTTCATGTGGTGATATCAAGGTGCTAGATGTAAATGTTGTATGAAATCATGTGGTGATAGATGCATGCGCATTTCATGCATAACATTGGTCAACCTTGTGGGTAGCCGCAACAACTGTTTGAGCGGTTACTAATAGGAGGTTGATGGTTGTGATCGACTGCAACGATAGCTAGACAGTTGTCACAGGAGAGCCATATGAATAGCTGCAAAAGTCGTTTAAGTGGCTATCGTACGAGGTCGGATCATATTTGTGTGTATAACTGCAACAGCCTTAAGAGTAGTTATTACACAAGGGAGGTGACCGTGTTGACTATAGTAGCCGTTTGAGTGGTTGTCACGGTGGAGCCGTGTGAACAGTTGCAACAGTTGAGCAATTGCCACACGAGGTTGAGGTGAACTATCCGGAGCGACCAAGTTGGCGGAACTCATGTTAGAGCGACGTGGGTGCTTTCTCATTGTTGGAGAACTTCTCGAGTTTCTCATTGAAAATGCTATATGTGTTGTGAATAATTGTTTATGTGGTTTTGAGTGATGACAAATCAAAGAAATAAGTTAAGTTCCTAAATATATTGCATAAATAATTTATAAATGTGTGAACATTGCTAATTGTGTGCTCAAGTGTGCAGACAAGTGAAAAGTGCTTCACTCGTCTAATATCACCTGTCTAGTGATGTGTGCAGACAAGTGAAAAGTGTATCACCTGTCTAGTGATATGCAGACAAGTGAAAAGTGTTTCACTCGTCTTATGTCACCTGTCTAGTGATAAAAGGAAAGGTGTTCTATCTCCCTATGCATGTTTATGAACCTGTCTACTGAAGTGTCTTAAGACCAGAAGCGTCTTAAGACGGGTGAAGGATATTAAGACAAGTGAAGTGTCTTATCCCGAAGAGTCTCAATTCAAGAATCTGTCTCGAAGTGTGTCTGCTCAAGTGTCTATCTAAAAGCATCTTATGAAGTGTCTGAAGAGTATTCAAGCATAGATCAGACTACTGCTTATAAAGAATAGATGTGTAGAAGCAAAGATGGAAGATTAGAGTCAAGCGTCTGGACAAAGCATCTGCTACCGACATTCAAGCGTCTGTGCCATCATATATTGAGCTACACTCATTCAAATCAGGAGATCTTGGTCTCATTGGAAAGATAATAGAAATATCTACAACTTTCATGAAGAAGTCGAGACCTGAATCAATCTCCATCTAAGTGAAAAATCATCTACAAGTGGAAGATGTGATTCTGTTCGTGACAACCAGAACATACAACCGTCTGCTGACAATATCTGGAGCTTTAGGTATCCAAATGAATCTATCTTGGTGTCATTGTAAAGCTAAGAAGCATATCTAAAACTTTGATGAAGACGTTGAGACCAAATTCGATATATATCAGTGTCATATTTCATTCGTAATTTGATGGCCTGATGCTGTTCTGACAGACAGACCTTTGAAGTGTCTGCTGGCCATAACTTGAGTTGTGCATGTCCAAATTGTATGAAACGGGTGCCATTCGAAAGCTAACATCCAGGGCTACAACTTTCATGAAGACCTCGAATCCTGAATCGATCATTAAGAAGGTCGAAATTGCATAATACGAAGATGACGGAGTTTAGGAGCTAAAGGAGCAAGCATCTCACAAGCTCATCTAAGAAGTGTCTAATGAAGCTAACCAAGTGTCTTCCCAGTATAAGACAAAGAAGAATTAGTTAAATGTTTATATGGGAAAGCAGGAGGTGTCAACAATTGAAGATATGTTGACATGCAATGAAAGATAGCTGTTACGTATTGAAGTTTCTCTTCTACCAAAGTTGCACAACTATTTAATATTATATATTATCACAAAAGTGCAAATGCCAAAAAGGTGTGCAGCTGGTCAGAATAGTTTTATTGATAAAAGACATATACAACTGTATGTTGAAAGAAAAGAAAAAAGAAGAAATATATCACTGCTGCAAAAGACAAAAGCTGTAAAAGCAAAACCACTTTATATACAGTGTGGTCAGCATCAAGAAGTTTTGTGCAACGGTCAAAAACTCCAACGGGTATATTTTGTCAAGCCTATATAATGAAGACCAAAAAAGAAGAAGAAGAGTTGCTCGTGTTAGTGCTGCTACTGCTGCTACAGTTGATGAAAAATGAGAGCATCACTATCTTCATCTCAACAGAAATCATTCTCAATGTAATCATCCTAGATTCACTCAAGTGAGTGTTATGAGTGATTTCTTTTTCAGTTCTAAAGTACTTAAAAAAATATATCCACTCTTTTGAGTGTAGAAAGAACTCATATCTGTACTTCATTGTAAAATCACTCTATGAGTGTTGTGAGAATTTCTCTATGTAATCTTCATCAAAATCCAGTGAGCCTGGAGAGGCTAGGTGAAAATAATACTTGCAACAGCCTGGAGAGGTTGGTTAAGAATAATACTTGTTGAGCCTGGAGAGGCTAGGTGAAAAGAATACTTGCAACAGTCTGGAGAGGCTGATTAAGAACAATACTCAATGAGCTTGGAGAGGCTAGGTGTGCAAAGACTACTCGTTGTAATTATCTGATGTGATAGTGGAGAAAACTCAGCTGCTGCTGGGGACTGGATGTAGCTCATCATTTATATGAGTGAACCAGGATAAATCTTGTTGTCTATCTTCTCTCTACCCTTATCTCTTTATCTTTGTTGTCTTATGTATTTCAACAAAGTTTTCTAACTGATTTTAAGCTTTATGTTCTAAGTTGTTTTCAAATGTTTTTATCCTCTAGATTTTGTCTAACTGGTTGACGTTTAGTCTGAGATAATCAGACAAGTAAATATTGTCCATTAGACAAGTGAAATGTTTTATCTTCCTTATTTGCAAACTGGTTAAAAATATGTTATTAGTTTTGTTAGATGGTTTTTAAATTATCTTCTTTTATCCATCTACACTCTCTTTATTTGAAAAACTCTGATTTATGTTTTGATGTTTCGTAAAAGTTTTAAATTTCTATCATCACCCAATTCACCCCCCTCTTGTGTGATGGTTGCTTTGACCCAACAATTGGTATCAGAGCTAAGTGCTCTGGTTAAGAAGCTTAATCGCTTGGAGTTAAAGATCCTTGTTATCTTAGCAACCAAAATCACTTTTTTTCAAAAATGTTGGTTTTAACTTTGAAAAACCTCATGCCTTTGAATTTCTTTTCACAAAAATTCAAACTGGAAATGTTTTTATAGTATGTTGATTTTGTTTTGTGAAATGCTGTTTTTGATGCTCTTTTCTCTTCTAAACCAAAACTCATTTGGACTGATTTTGATAAAAAAAAAAAAAAAAATTAATTAGAAAAATGTTTTTTAGAAATTTGTCTTTTAAAAATTTTGTTTTGACAAATCCAAAAAGTGCTTTAAAGCTAAAAATGTTTGGTTTGTGTTTAATGCTAACAATACTTCTCTGTGTAAAAGTATATCCTTTGAATTAGAAGATGCAGATCATTGGTAGGAGCTGGATTAGACAAATCTCATCAAGAGGAAGAACACAGCATAATTAGTAGCTCTCCATCTCAAGAAGCCTGTGAGGTACAAAATTTAAATTTTAAATATTGTTACAATGAGTTGTATGATATATTTAATTATTTGGTCAATGTGATGTTATCCATATATTAAAAAATTATTGAACATGCTCTTCTCAATGATGTTTCCTTCAAACTAAAACTTGGACTTCTTATATAAGTATTGTTATGAAGACTAGATTACCATCTAATTTCATTATATGCAATATTGTTGTTGTAGACATATTTCTCATGTACGCTACTATAGAATAAATCATAATATGAGAAATAAATCTATTAGGATTTCTAAAGCTTTAAATTGCTTATCTACTAACTCCCAAGGACCCAAGTCAAAGTGGGTACCAAAAGCCCTTTCTAGTACTTCATTATTGCAGGAAAAGTGCTAAAAAAGATTGAATAGTCACCCAATAATAAAGGAAACCTCCTATAGAAGTGAATGTGTCGGTCAGTCAAGGAAGACACACTCATCCAAGCCTTCTCTCATGCAAACTAAAATTCATAAAGTTCAAGACTTCAAATGAGAAGATATGGATGAAGAAGAATTTTTCATGAAGGATCTAACTCAAGAAAAACTTCTGGAGTTGAGTTTATTAAACTTGATAAGCTACATCGGAAGTTGCTTGATCCCACTCCCTATTGAAAAATTCAGAACAACATGGCAGCTGAAAAATTAAAGGAATCAAACTCGGTGATATCTACTCCTTATCTCTTGTTGTTGTTTAACTTGTGATTATTTATTCTACACATGCATTTTTTTTGTGTGTGCTAAAGTGCATTCATGTTAAAATAAGATAATGATTTTAATTTTCATTAACCTAAGCTCACATTTACTTATCCCTCACATGAATTAGAATATTCTCATAAAGTGTTTGTTATACATGTTCAGATGATTCAACATGCATACTTGGAAGAACTATATTGATAAAAATTCCCTTCACTTGAAAATTATCAAATGTGTGCCTTAAATATTTCTCATGCTTCAACTTATGATGAAATGGTACACAATCTGTAAAATGCATATATGAGTTGAAATCATAATAGTCCAATGCATAAGAATTTCTTTTGGTCATCATTATAATTGCTGAAAAAGTATATGATTGAAAATGCTTGCAAATTTATGCTTGAAAATTATTTATTGCTAATCTCAAGTATTAGAAAAGAAGTTTTGTACACAGCAATTGAAAATATAAGAAATTGTGAACAAAAGGAGATGAATAGAGAAAAGTGTTGCACTCTCCTCGACCACTTCCAAGCACCATTCTTAGAAGATGTTGTGAAGACTATCACAAATGGAAAGTTAGTTGAAGGATGTATATTGGAGAAGATACATGGTACAAATGTTCAAATCAAAGGAATGAAGTGGAAGAACAAAGTCTAAAGTTGAAATTTTCCAAAAGTATGTGGTCAAAAGGAAAGCAAAATGATTCATCTCAATTATGGAGCATCACACATCACAAATTCCAGTAAGTGTCTCTATTCTCAACATTATTATATTGTCTAATTATCCTGGATAGTATTGATGCTTATGGTTCAAACATGTTGCTTTCATAAGTTGTGATTGCATAAATGATATAATTGTCTTTTTACATGCTTAAAACTGTTTTAGAATCTCTTTGTGAAAAGGAAAAGATAGTGATGAAACTACACTATCTTAGGGGGAGTAATATGTCTTATTATGCTAAATCTGTCTTCACTCCTATATACGTGTTCTTTTATCTAAGCATTAGTTCAGGGGGAGTGATGATACAATAGTTTGAGTTGAGTATGTCTCATATGCTTGTTGCAGTACTATGATTTTCTTAACATGTTATCTTGCATCTTAACATGTCTCATATAAGGGAAATACATATTGATAACCCTTTTTGTTGATAACAAATAGGGGGAGAAATATAAAATATGTAGTATATTGTAGGTGATTTGTCATCATCAAAAAGGGGGAGAATGAAAATGCTATATGTGTTGTGAATAATTGTTTATGTGGTTTTGAGTGATGACAAATCAAAGAAATAAGTTAAGTTCCTAAATATATTGCATAAATAATTTATAAATGTGTGAACATTGCTAATTGTGTGCTCAAGTGTGCAGACAAGTGAAAAGTGCTTCACTCGTCTAATATCACCTGTCTAGTGATGTGTGCAGACAAGTGAAAAGTGTATCACCTGTCTAGTGATATGCAGACAAGTGAAAAGTGTTTCACTCGTCTTATGTCACCTGTCTAGTGATAAAAGGAAAGGTGTTCTATCTCCCTATGCATGTTTATGAACCTGTCTACTGAAGTGTCTTAAGACCAGAAGCGTCTTAAGACGGGTGAAGGATATTAAGACAAGTGAAGTGTCTTATCCCGAAGAGTCTCAATTCAAGAATCTGTCTCGAAGTGTGTCTGCTCAAGTGTCTATCTAAAAGCATCTTATGAAGTGTCTGAAGAGTATTCAAGCATAGATCAGACTACTGCTTATAAAGAATAGATGTGTAGAAGCAAAGATGGAAGATTAGAGTCAAGCGTCTGGACAAAGCATCTGCTACCGACATTCAAGCGTCTGTGCCATCATATATTGAGCTACACTCATTCAAATCAGGAGATCTTGGTCTCATTGGAAAGATAATAGAAATATCTACAACTTTCATGAAGAAGTCGAGACCTGAATCAATCTCCATCTAAGTGAAAAATCATCTACAAGTGGAAGATGTGATTCTGTTCGTGACAACCAGAACATACAACCGTCTGCTGACAATATCTGGAGCTTTAGGTATCCAAATGAATCTATCTTGGTGTCATTGTAAAGCTAAGAAGCATATCTAAAACTTTGATGAAGACGTTGAGACCAAATTCGATATATATCAGTGTCATATTTCATTCGTAATTTGATGGCCTGATGCTGTTCTGACAGACAGACCTTTGAAGTGTCTGCTGGCCATAACTTGAGTTGTGCATGTCCAAATTGTATGAAACGGGTGCCATTCGAAAGCTAACATCCAGGGCTACAACTTTCATGAAGACCTCGAATCCTGAATCGATCATTAAGAAGGTCGAAATTGCATAATACGAAGATGACGGAGTTTAGGAGCTAAAGGAGCAAGCATCTCACAAGCTCATCTAAGAAGTGTCTAAGGAAGCTAACCAAGTGTCTTCCCAGTATAAGACAAAGAAGAATTAGTTAAATGTTTATATGGGAAAGCAGGAGGTGTCAACAATTGAAGATATGTTGACATGCAATGAAAGATAGCTGTTACGTATTGAAGTTTCTCTTCTACCAAAGTTGCACAACTATTTAATATTATATATTATCACAAAAGTGCAAATGCCAAAAAGGTGTGCAGCTGGTCAGAATAGTTTTATTGATAAAAGACATATACAACTGTATGTTGAAAGAAAAGAAAAAAGAAGAAATATATCACTGCTGCAAAAGACAAAAGCTGTAAAAGCAAAACCACTTTATATACAGTGTGGTCAGCATCAAGAAGTTTTGTGCAACGGTCAAAAACTCCAACGGGTATATTTTGTCAAGCCTATATAATGAAGACCAAAAAAGAAGAAGAAGAGTTGCTCGTGTTAGTGCTGCTACTGCTGCTACAGTTGATGAAAAATGAGAGCATCACTATCTTCATCTCAACAGAAATCATTCTCAATGTAATCATCCTAGATTCACTCAAGTGAGTGTTATGAGTGATTTCTTTTTCAGTTCTAAAGTACTTAAAAAAATATATCCACTCTTTTGAGTGTAGAAAGAACTCATATCTGTACTTCATTGTAAAATCACTCTATGAGTGTTGTGAGAATTTCTCTATGTAATCTTCATCAAAATCCAGTGAGCCTGGAGAGGCTAGGTGAAAATAATACTTGCAACAGCCTGGAGAGGTTGGTTAAGAATAATACTTGTTGAGCCTGGAGAGGCTAGGTGAAAAGAATACTTGCAACAGTCTGGAGAGGCTGATTAAGAACAATACTCAATGAGCTTGGAGAGGCTAGGTGTGCAAAGACTACTCGTTGTAATTATCTGATGTGATAGTGGAGAAAACTCAGCTGCTGCTGGGGACTGGATGTAGCTCATCATTTATATGAGTGAACCAGGATAAATCTTGTTGTCTATCTTCTCTCTACCCTTATCTCTTTATCTTTGTTGTCTTATGTATTTCAACAAAGTTTTCTAACTGATTTTAAGCTTTATGTTCTAAGTTGTTTTCAAATGTTTTTATCCTCTAGATTTTGTCTAACTGGTTGACGTTTAGTCTGAGATAATCAGACAAGTAAATATTGTCCATTAGACAAGTGAAATGTTTTATCTTCCTTATTTGCAAACTGGTTAAAAATATGTTATTAGTTTTGTTAGATGGTTTTTAAATTATCTTCTTTTATCCATCTACACTCTCTTTATTTGAAAAACTCTGATTTATGTTTTGATGTTTCGTAAAAGTTTTAAATTTCTATCATCACCCAATTCACCCCCCTCTTGTGTGATGGTTGCTTTGACCCAACAATTGGTATCAGAGCTAAGTGCTCTGGTTAAGAAGCTTAATCGCTTGGAGTTAAAGATCCTTGTTATCTTAGCAACCAAAATCACTTTTTTTCAAAAATGTTGGTTTTAACTTTGAAAAACCTCATGCCTTTGAATTTCTTTTCACAAAAATTCAAACTGGAAATGTTTTTATAGTATGTTGATTTTGTTTTGTGAAATGCTGTTTTTGATGCTCTTTTCTCTTCTAAACCAAAACTCATTTGGACTGATTTTGATAAAAAAAAAAAAAAAAATTAATTAGAAAAATGTTTTTTAGAAATTTGTCTTTTAAAAATTTTGTTTTGACAAATCCAAAAAGTGCTTTAAAGCTAAAAATGTTTGGTTTGTGTTTAATGCTAACAATACTTCTCTGTGTAAAAGTATATCCTTTGAATTAGAAGATGCAGATCATTGGTAGGAGCTGGATTAGACAAATCTCATCAAGAGGAAGAACACAGCATAATTAGTAGCTCTCCATCTCAAGAAGCCTATGAGGTACAAAATTTAAATTTTAAATATTGTTACAATGAGTTGTATGATATATTTAATTATTTGGTCAATGTGATGTTATCCATATATTAAAAAATTATTGAACATGCTCTTCTCAATGATGTTTCCTTCAAACTAAAACTTGGACTTCTTATATAAGTATTGTTATGAAGACTAGATTACCATCTAATTTCATTATATGCAATATTGTTGTTGTAGACATATTTCTCATGTACGCTACTATAGAATAAATCATAATATGAGAAATAAATCTATTAGGATTTCTAAAGCTTTAAATTGCTTATCTACTAACTCCCAAGGACCCAAGTCAAAGTGGGTACCAAAAGCCCTTTCTAGTACTTCATTATTGCAGGAAAAGTGCTAAAAAAGATTGAATAGTCACCCAATAATAAAGGAAACCTCCTATAGAAGTGAATGTGTCGGTCAGTCAAGGAAGACACACTCATCCAAGCCTTCTCTCATGCAAACTAAAATTCATAAAGTTCAAGACTTCAAATGAGAAGATATGGATGAAGAAGAATTTTTCATGAAGGATCTAACTCAAGAAAAACTTCTGGAGTTGAGTTTATTAAACTTGATAAGCTACATCGGAAGTTGCTTGATCCCACTCCCTATTGAAAAATTCAGAACAACATGGCAGCTGAAAAATTAAAGGAATCAAACTCGGTGATATCTACTCCTTATCTCTTGTTGTTGTTTAACTTGTGATTATTTATTCTACACATGCATTTTTTTTGTGTGTGCTAAAGTGCATTCATGTTAAAATAAGATAATGATTTTAATTTTCATTAACCTAAGCTCACATTTACTTATCCCTCACATGAATTAGAATATTCTCATAAAGTGTTTGTTATACATGTTCAGATGATTCAACATGCATACTTGGAAGAACTATATTGATAAAAATTCCCTTCACTTGAAAATTATCAAATGTGTGCCTTAAATATTTCTCATGCTTCAACTTATGATGAAATGGTACACAATCTGTAAAATGCATATATGAGTTGAAATCATAATAGTCCAATGCATAAGAATTTCTTTTGGTCATCATTATAATTGCTGAAAAAGTATATGATTGAAAATGCTTGCAAATTTATGCTTGAAAATTATTTATTGCTAATCTCAAGTATTAGAAAAGAAGTTTTGTACACAGCAATTGAAAATATAAGAAATTGTGAACAAAAGGAGATGAATAGAGAAAAGTGTTGCACTCTCCTCGACCACTTCCAAGCACCATTCTTAGAAGATGTTGTGAAGACTATCACAAATGGAAAGTTAGTTGAAGGATGTATATTGGAGAAGATACATGGTACAAATGTTCAAATCAAAGGAATGAAGTGGAAGAACAAAGTCTAAAGTTGAAATTTTCCAAAAGTATGTGGTCAAAAGGAAAGCAAAATGATTCATCTCAATTATGGAGCATCACACATCACAAATTCCAGTAAGTGTCTCTATTCTCAACATTATTATATTGTCTAATTATCCTGGATAGTATTGATGCTTATGGTTCAAACATGTTGCTTTCATAAGTTGTGATTGCATAAATGATATAATTGTCTTTTTACATGCTTAAAACTGTTTTAGAATCTCTTTGTGAAAAGGAAAAGATAGTGATGAAACTACACTATCTTAGGGGGAGTAATATGTCTTATTATGCTAAATCTGTCTTCACTCCTATATACGTGTTCTTTTATCTAAGCATTAGTTCAGGGGGAGTGATGATACAATAGTTTGAGTTGAGTATGTCTCATATGCTTGTTGCAGTACTATGATTTTCTTAACATGTTATCTTGCATCTTAACATGTCTCATATAAGGGAAATACATATTGATAACCCTTTTTGTTGATAACAAATAGGGGGAGAAATATAAAATATGTAGTATATTGTAGGTGATTTGTCATCATCAAAAAGGGGGAGAATGAAAATGCTATATGTGTTGTGAATAATTGTTTATGTGGTTTTGAGTGATGACAAATCAAAGAAATAAGTTAAGTTCCTAAATATATTGCATAAATAATTTATAAATGTGTGAACATTGCTAATTGTGTGCTCAAGTGTGCAGACAAGTGAAAAGTGCTTCACTCGTCTAATATCACCTGTCTAGTGATGTGTGCAGACAAGTGAAAAGTGTATCACCTGTCTAGTGATATGCAGACAAGTGAAAAGTGTTTCACTCGTCTTATGTCACCTGTCTAGTGATAAAAGGAAAGGTGTTCTATCTCCCTATGCATGTTTATGAACCTGTCTACTGAAGTGTCTTAAGACCAGAAGCGTCTTAAGACGGGTGAAGGATATTAAGACAAGTGAAGTGTCTTATCCCGAAGAGTCTCAATTCAAGAATCTGTCTCGAAGTGTGTCTGCTCAAGTGTCTATCTAAAAGCATCTTATGAAGTGTCTGAAGAGTATTCAAGCATAGATCAGACTACTGCTTATAAAGAATAGATGTGTAGAAGCAAAGATGGAAGATTAGAGTCAAGCGTCTGGACAAAGCATCTGCTACCGACATTCAAGCGTCTGTGCCATCATATATTGAGCTACACTCATTCAAATCAGGAGATCTTGGTCTCATTGGAAAGATAATAGAAATATCTACAACTTTCATGAAGAAGTCGAGACCTGAATCAATCTCCATCTAAGTGAAAAATCATCTACAAGTGGAAGATGTGATTCTGTTCGTGACAACCAGAACATACAACCGTCTGCTGACAATATCTGGAGCTTTAGGTATCCAAATGAATCTATCTTGGTGTCATTGTAAAGCTAAGAAGCATATCTAAAACTTTGATGAAGACGTTGAGACCAAATTCGATATATATCAGTGTCATATTTCATTCGTAATTTGATGGCCTGATGCTGTTCTGACAGACAGACCTTTGAAGTGTCTGCTGGCCATAACTTGAGTTGTGCATGTCCAAATTGTATGAAACGGGTGCCATTCGAAAGCTAACATCCAGGGCTACAACTTTCATGAAGACCTCGAATCCTGAATCGATCATTAAGAAGGTCGAAATTGCATAATACGAAGATGACGGAGTTTAGGAGCTAAAGGAGCAAGCATCTCACAAGCTCATCTAAGAAGTGTCTAATGAAGCTAACCAAGTGTCTTCCCAGTATAAGACAAAGAAGAATTAGTTAAATGTTTATATGGGAAAGCAGGAGGTGTCAACAATTGAAGATATGTTGACATGCAATGAAAGATAGCTGTTACGTATTGAAGTTTCTCTTCTACCAAAGTTGCACAACTATTTAATATTATATATTATCACAAAAGTGCAAATGCCAAAAAGGTGTGCAGCTGGTCAGAATAGTTTTATTGATAAAAGACATATACAACTGTATGTTGAAAGAAAAGAAAAAAGAAGAAATATATCACTGCTGCAAAAGACAAAAGCTGTAAAAGCAAAACCACTTTATATACAGTGTGGTCAGCATCAAGAAGTTTTGTGCAACGGTCAAAAACTCCAACGGGTATATTTTGTCAAGCCTATATAATGAAGACCAAAAAAGAAGAAGAAGAGTTGCTCGTGTTAGTGCTGCTATTGCTGCTACAGTTGATGAAAAATGAGAGCATCACTATCTTCATCTCAACAGAAATCATTCTCAATGTAATCATCCTAGATTCACTCAAGTGAGTGTTATGAGTGATTTCTTTTTCAGTTCTAAAGTACTTAAAAAAATATATCCACTCTTTTGAGTGTAGAAAGAACTCATATCTGTACTTCATTGTAAAATCACTCTATGAGTGTTGTGAGAATTTCTCTATGTAATCTTCATCAAAATCCAGTGAGCCTGGAGAGGCTAGGTGAAAATAATACTTGCAACAGCCTGGAGAGGTTGGTTAAGAATAATACTTGTTGAGCCTGGAGAGGCTAGGTGAAAAGAATACTTGCAACAGTCTGGAGAGGCTGATTAAGAACAATACTCAATGAGCTTGGAGAGGCTAGGTGTGCAAAGACTACTCGTTGTAATTATCTGATGTGATAGTGGAGAAAACTCAGCTGCTGCTGGGGACTGGATGTAGCTCATCATTTATATGAGTGAACCAGGATAAATCTTGTTGTCTATCTTCTCTCTACCCTTATCTCTTTATCTTTGTTGTCTTATGTATTTCAACAAAGTTTTCTAACTGATTTTAAGCTTTATGTTCTAAGTTGTTTTCAAATGTTTTTATCCTCTAGATTTTGTCTAACTGGTTGACGTTTAGTCTGAGATAATCAGACAAGTAAATATTGTCCATTAGACAAGTGAAATGTTTTATCTTCCTTATTTGCAAACTGGTTAAAAATATGTTATTAGTTTTGTTAGATGGTTTTTAAATTATCTTCTTTTATCCATCTACACTCTCTTTATTTGAAAAACTCTGATTTATGTTTTGATGTTTCGTAAAAGTTTTAAATTTCTATCATCACCCAATTCACCCCCCTCTTGTGTGATGGTTGCTTTGACCCAACAATTGGTATCAGAGCTAAGTGCTCTGGTTAAGAAGCTTAATCGCTTGGAGTTAAAGATCCTTGTTATCTTAGCAACCAAAATCACTTTTTTTCAAAAATGTTGGTTTTAACTTTGAAAAACCTCATGCCTTTGAATTTCTTTTCACAAAAATTCAAACTGGAAATGTTTTTATAGTATGTTGATTTTGTTTTGTGAAATGCTGTTTTTGATGCTCTTTTCTCTTCTAAACCAAAACTCATTTGGACTGATTTTGATAAAAAAAAAAAAAAAAATTAATTAGAAAAATGTTTTTTAGAAATTTGTCTTTTAAAAATTTTGTTTTGACAAATCCAAAAAGTGCTTTAAAGCTAAAAATGTTTGGTTTGTGTTTAATGCTAACAATACTTCTCTGTGTAAAAGTATATCCTTTGAATTAGAAGATGCAGATCATTGGTAGGAGCTGGATTAGACAAATCTCATCAAGAGGAAGAACACAGCATAATTAGTAGCTCTCCATCTCAAGAAGCCTGTGAGGTACAAAATTTAAATTTTAAATATTGTTACAATGAGTTGTATGATATATTTAATTATTTGGTCAATGTGATGTTATCCATATATTAAAAAATTATTGAACATGCTCTTCTCAATGATGTTTCCTTCAAACTAAAACTTGGACTTCTTATATAAGTATTGTTATGAAGACTAGATTACCATCTAATTTCATTATATGCAATATTGTTGTTGTAGACATATTTCTCATGTACGCTACTATAGAATAAATCATAATATGAGAAATAAATCTATTAGGATTTCTAAAGCTTTAAATTGCTTATCTACTAACTCCCAAGGACCCAAGTCAAAGTGGGTACCAAAAGCCCTTTCTAGTACTTCATTATTGCAGGAAAAGTGCTAAAAAAGATTGAATAGTCACCCAATAATAAAGGAAACCTCCTATAGAAGTGAATGTGTCGGTCAGTCAAGGAAGACACACTCATCCAAGCCTTCTCTCATGCAAACTAAAATTCATAAAGTTCAAGACTTCAAATGAGAAGATATGGATGAAGAAGAATTTTTCATGAAGGATCTAACTCAAGAAAAACTTCTGGAGTTGAGTTTATTAAACTTGATAAGCTACATCGGAAGTTGCTTGATCCCACTCCCTATTGAAAAATTCAGAACAACATGGCAGCTGAAAAATTAAAGGAATCAAACTCGGTGATATCTACTCCTTATCTCTTGTTGTTGTTTAACTTGTGATTATTTATTCTACACATGCATTTTTTTTGTGTGTGCTAAAGTGCATTCATGTTAAAATAAGATAATGATTTTAATTTTCATTAACCTAAGCTCACATTTACTTATCCCTCACATGAATTAGAATATTCTCATAAAGTGTTTGTTATACATGTTCAGATGATTCAACATGCATACTTGGAAGAACTATATTGATAAAAATTCCCTTCACTTGAAAATTATCAAATGTGTGCCTTAAATATTTCTCATGCTTCAACTTATGATGAAATGGTACACAATCTGTAAAATGCATATATGAGTTGAAATCATAATAGTCCAATGCATAAGAATTTCTTTTGGTCATCATTATAATTGCTGAAAAAGTATATGATTGAAAATGCTTGCAAATTTATGCTTGAAAATTATTTATTGCTAATCTCAAGTATTAGAAAAGAAGTTTTGTACACAGCAATTGAAAATATAAGAAATTGTGAACAAAAGGAGATGAATAGAGAAAAGTGTTGCACTCTCCTCGACCACTTCCAAGCACCATTCTTAGAAGATGTTGTGAAGACTATCACAAATGGAAAGTTAGTTGAAGGATGTATATTGGAGAAGATACATGGTACAAATGTTCAAATCAAAGGAATGAAGTGGAAGAACAAAGTCTAAAGTTGAAATTTTCCAAAAGTATGTGGTCAAAAGGAAAGCAAAATGATTCATCTCAATTATGGAGCATCACACATCACAAATTCCAGTAAGTGTCTCTATTCTCAACATTATTATATTGTCTAATTATCCTGGATAGTATTGATGCTTATGGTTCAAACATGTTGCTTTCATAAGTTGTGATTGCATAAATGATATAATTGTCTTTTTACATGCTTAAAACTGTTTTAGAATCTCTTTGTGAAAAGGAAAAGATAGTGATGAAACTACACTATCTTAGGGGGAGTAATATGTCTTATTATGCTAAATCTGTCTTCACTCCTATATACGTGTTCTTTTATCTAAGCATTAGTTCAGGGGGAGTGATGATACAATAGTTTGAGTTGAGTATGTCTCATATGCTTGTTGCAGTACTATGATTTTCTTAACATGTTATCTTGCATCTTAACATGTCTCATATAAGGGAAATACATATTGATAACCCTTTTTGTTGATAACAAATAGGGGGAGAAATATAAAATATGTAGTATATTGTAGGTGATTTGTCATCATCAAAAAGGGGGAGAATGAAAATGCTATATGTGTTGTGAATAATTGTTTATGTGGTTTTGAGTGATGACAAATCAAAGAAATAAGTTAAGTTCCTAAATATATTGCATAAATAATTTATAAATGTGTGAACATTGCTAATTGTGTGCTCAAGTGTGCAGACAAGTGAAAAGTGCTTCACTCGTCTAATATCACCTGTCTAGTGATGTGTGCAGACAAGTGAAAAGTGTATCACCTGTCTAGTGATATGCAGACAAGTGAAAAGTGTTTCACTCGTCTTATGTCACCTGTCTAGTGATAAAAGGAAAGGTGTCCTATCTCCCTATGCATGTTTATGAACCTGTCTACTGAAGTGTCTTAAGACCAGAAGCGTCTTAAGACGGGTGAAGGATATTAAGACAAGTGAAGTGTCTTATCCCGAAGAGTCTCAATTCAAGAATCTGTCTCGAAGTGTGTCTGCTCAAGTGTCTATCTAAAAGCATCTTATGAAGTGTCTGAAGAGTATTCAAGCATAGATCAGACTACTGCTTATAAAGAATAGATGTGTAGAAGCAAAGATGGAAGATTAGAGTCAAGCGTCTGGACAAAGCATCTGCTACCGACATTCAAGCGTCTGTGCCATCATATATTGAGCTACACTCATTCAAATCAGGAGATCTTGGTCTCATTGGAAAGATAATAGAAATATCTACAACTTTCATGAAGAAGTCGAGACCTGAATCAATCTCCATCTAAGTGAAAAATCATCTACAATTGGAAGATGTGATTCTGTTCGTGACAACCAGAACATACAACCGTCTGCTGACAATATCTGGAGCTTTAGGTATCCAAATGAATCTATCTTGGTGTCATTGTAAAGCTAAGAAGCATATCTAAAACTTTGATGAAGAAGTTGAGACCAAATTCGATATATATCAGTGTCAGATTTCATTCGTAATTTGATGGCCTGATGCTGTTCTGACAGACAGACCTTTGAAGTGTCTGCTGGCCATAACTTGAGTTGTGCATGTCCAAATTGTATGAAACGTGTGCCATTCGAAAGCTAGCATCCAGGGCTACAACTTTCATGAAGACCTCGAATCCTGAATCGATCATTAAGAAGGTCGAAATTGCATAATATGAAGATGACGGAGTTTAGGAGCTAAAGGAGCAAGCATCTCACAAGCTCATCTAAGAAGTGTCTAATGAAGCTAACCAAGTGTCTTCCCAGTATAAGACAAAGAAGAATTAGTTAAATGTTTATATGGGAAAGCAGGAGGTGTCAACAATTGAAGATATGTTGACATGCAATGAAAGATAGCTGTTACGTATTGAAGTTTCTCTTCTACCAAAGTTGCACAACTATTTAATATTATATATTATCACAAAAGTGCAAATGCCAAAAAGGTGTACAGCTGGTCAGAATAGTTTTATTGATAAAAGACATATACAACTGTATGTTGAAAGAAAAGAAAAAAGAAGAAATATATCACTGCTGCAAAAGACAAAAGCTGTAAAAGCAAAACCACTTTATATACAGTGTGGTCAGCATCAAGAAGTTTTGTGCAACGGTCAAAAACTCCAACGGGTATATTTTGTCAAGCCTATATAATGAAGACCAAAAAAGAAGAAGAAGAGTTGCTCGTGTTAGTGCTGCTACTGCTGCTACAGTTGATGAAAAATGAGAGCATCACTATCTTCATCTCAACAGAAATCATTCTCAATGTAATCATCCTAGATTCACTCAAGTGAGTGTTATGAGTGATTTCTTTTTCAGTTCTAAAGTACTTAAAAAAATATATCCACTCTTTTGAGTGTAGAAAGAACTCATATCTGTACTTCATTGTAAAATCACTCTATGAGTGTTGTGAGAATTTCTCTATGTAATCTTCATCAAAATCCAGTGAGCCTGGAGAGGCTAGGTGAAAATAATACTTGCAACAGCCTGGAGAGGTTGGTTAAGAATAATACTTGTTGAGCCTGGAGAGGCTAGGTGAAAAGAATACTTGCAACAGTCTGGAGAGGCTGATTAAGAACAATACTCAATGAGCTTGGAGAGGCTAGGTGTGCAAAGACTACTCGTTGTAATTATCTGATGTGATAGTGGAGAAAACTCAGCTGCTGCTGGGGACTGGATGTAGCTCATCATTTATATGAGTGAACCAGGATAAATCTTGTTGTCTATCTTCTCTCTACCCTTATCTCTTTATCTTTGTTGTCTTATGTATTTCAACAAAGTTTTCTAACTGATTTTAAGCTTTATGTTCTAAGTTGTTTTCAAATGTTTTTATCCTCTAGATTTTGTCTAACTGGTTGACGTTTAGTCTGAGATAATCAGACAAGTCAATATTGTCCATTAGACAAGTGAAATGTTTTATCTTCCTTATTTGCAAACTGGTTAAAAATATGTTATTAGTTTTGTTAGATGGTTTTTAAATTATCTTCTTTTATCCATCTACACTCTCTTTATTTGAAAAACTCTGATTTATGTTTTGATGTTTCGTAAAAGTTTTAAATTTCTATCATCACCCAATTCACCCCCCTCTTGTGTGATGGTTGCTTTGACCCAACACTCATTGTTGGAGGGATTCGGGAAGGCAGTGTTTCCTCAGAGTTGGAGGACCTTTGTTGCACTTTCTTACACTTTCTTGGTATCGCGTGAGCCAGTAGCCCAACTACCCACTTACGTTGTTGTAGAATTGGCCAATCATGCATGTAGGACCAGTTGGGCACTATAATAAGAGTGTGTTTGGGAAATATTATTTTCCCCCATTTTAGTTTTTTTTAGCTTAAAAGCTGTTTCATAGATAATCTATCATGTTTGGCATTTTGCCTAAATTTATAAAAAAGCTTTTTTTAGAGAAAAAGAAGTTGTTTTATGCCATCTAGTTTTTTCTAGCCTAAAATTATTGTGGTTTGATTATTTTTCATTCTCAAAACTCTCTTCCCTGTTTACCCCTACAAAACTAACTTCTAAATAAATATTATTAAATTATACAAATAACTCCATACCCTTTTTCGTAATTTATTATATAAAAGTGATTTTTTTTGCACCACCCAAATGAAATAGATTATCTTAAAATTGCTTTTCAGCAAACACACCCAAACAAAAACAGACTCTGATTATAATCGATTATCACAATAATCGATTATACAAAAATTGATTATCAGCATAATCTTTTTTTTTTTTTTTCAGTTTTCCCAAACACACTCTAAGTTGTGATCCTAGTAGATGAGATTTCGAGGTTGATTGTTATGACAACGATCTTGGGAGACGGATTGTGTTTGTTGATGTACATGCTGATATGTAGTATTTTATGCTGTTTCCTATTCTATGATGATTGTAGAGTTTCTTATCTCCTGTATATGTATGTTTCTCTGTTTATGTTTATGATGGTTCGGATCATGACTCGAAGACAGAACGAGCCCTTAGCTGGTGCAGAAAAGAGGAAGGTGACGAGAATGCCAATATCTCTCATGTTAGAAGACTTTCGAAGATGTTGTTTGCTCTTCAGTAGTTATACCACGGCCAGTGGAGTGTCAATTACTGTATAAGCCATAGCTTTTGAAATACTCTAATGTTGTATATATGTTTTAAATGTTTTAAATTTTTTCTGTTATAATTATATGCATCAATAACATGTTAACTTCCATGTGGCACTCGAAAGAGTGTTACATTAGTGGTATCAGAACAGTTCGATTCTAAAATGGACTGTAGCGTTATGTCCAATCAGAATGAAGGACTGCGAGGTACAATATATTATTACTGGCCGTGTCTTGTTGGACCTACATCAGGTGTTGACTATGCTTAGAAGTTGGGTAGAGTATCTGTATCGCGAGTTATCTTTTGTTTTTGCATTGAGAGACAATGATAATTGTTTCGATTATTTATAAGATATAAAACACATACTTCTTATGAATATGAGCTAATGGTTACTATTATAGGAACCTATGGCTAGTGAAACTCATAGTAGCTGAAGTGGGAGAACCATAGAAGATAATGATGACGATGTAGAGATTCCTAGAACTGAGGAAGAAAATGAGTCCGAAGTCATGAGAACAATAAGGGACATGGCAAGAACTATGATGCTTCAGTCGCAACAAAATACACAGTTAATGCAGCAACTTCAACAACAGCAAAATCACAACTACAGAATCAAGAACAAGAAAGAGTAATGCATGTGGGACTGGTGGCATTCATGAAAGGCAAGCCGCCACAATTTCACGGAGAATATAATCCGGAAGGAACGGAGTTGTGGTTACAAGAAATAGAGAAAGTTTAGTTTTCACAGCTATGCGTTGCAGAGAAGACAGAAAAGTCACCTATGCATCCTTCATGCTTGTAGGAGGTGCAGAGTCATGATGGAAGAATGGACAAAAGATTTTGGAAATAGAAGGAAGAATAATTACATGGGAATTGTTTAAAGAATGTTTCTTGGAAAAGTATTTTCCTAAAACAATTAGACATGAGGAGCAAGAATTTATGAGTTTGAAACAAGGAAATATGTCAGTTGGAGAATATGCTATAAGGTTTGATTCTTTGCTCAAATTCTCCAAGTTCTACCAAGTATGTCCAGATGAGAATTGGATCTGCAAAAGATTTGAAGATGGGTTGAGAAGTGAATTACAGAGAGCAATGTTACCATTGGGAATTTTCAAACTTTCGGAACTGATAGAAAGATGTACTGCTTTGGAAAGTCATGATAAATGGATCGAAGCCCGTCAACAAAAGAAGAATAAAGGGCCAATAAGGAATCATCAGTCGAACAGGGATGAGGGACTTCATCAAGAACAGAAACCATATGATCGCCCAAAACAGCAAACTGTGATAGTTGGAATGGATGGACGAAGACAACTTAATTGTTTCAAGTGTGGAGGAGCACACTTAATGAAAGATTGCAAAGTAAAAGACTTTGTTTGCTTTAAATGTGGTAAGGCGGGACATTTTTCTCGGGACTGCAGACAAGGAGGAATGACAAGATCAAATGGTGGAAAGCAGGGACTGGGAACACAATCTCAAGGAACGGGACAACAGACAAAGCGAACTCCACCAATAGGCGTTTATTCACATTAAGAGGAACTGGGTCTTTTCAATCATAAGCAGCGACGTTTTGTTCAACGATCTTTTTGGAAGTAGTTAGTAAGTTTCTCTCGCTATGTTTTGGATAAGACAATATTTTGAAGCTATAAGTTAGATACCTATATGTATTTATTGTGAAGACGATGATGTATTGATGCTATAGACATGCTACGTATGTATGTATGTATGTATGTATGTATGTATGTATGTATGTATGTATGTATGTATGTATATATATATATATATATGAATCGACAAGTTGGTATATGTTAAAATATGTATGAATTAGTAAGATCACGTTATTAATAGTTGTATCAGAGTGCGCAGCGGAAGCATATAGAACTTTTATACGAATCTACGATGTTGCATATAACCACCGCAAAATTTCGAGGACGAAATTTCTTTTAAGGGGTAGTAATGTAACATCCCGTTTTTCAAATATGTGATTAAGATGTGGATTAAGTATGTTTAAGTGTTAAATAATGTTTCTTATGGTATGAGGATGTTGTGATTCAAATTTGAAGAGATTTGGCCTTGGAACGAACTCAGAACGCGAAGAAATGCATGAAAACACGATAAAATGGGTTCTGATCAGCTAAGCACGCTCAAGCGTGGAAAACCCAACGTTCAAGCGTTGGCACGCTTAAGCGTGGGTTTCCCAATGCTCAAGCATGGAAGAGGTGAAAACGATGCAACGTGGTGAAGTGCGGTGGAGACGGCACGCTCAAGCATGGAAACGGTCACGCTGAAGCGTCCTCACGCTCAAGCATGGAAATCTGCATGCTCAAGCATGTTGAAGTTCTATAAAAGGACTTGTTTCCTTAATTCATTTGAAACTTTGGCCGAACTTGTGAGTTTTTCCTCCATGGTTTCGTACAAAAGAGAGGTAGAGGGATATATTTGAGATTCCAGCACTCCATTCGAGTAATTCGAGTATCAGAATTCAAAACCAATCATACCGTTATGTTCGTAGCTTCGAATTCTATAAGTCTAGCTAGTTGGTTTCTCAAATCGACGTGATTAGTTTGTTCTTCTTGGATTCGTAATCTTGACATTATTCTAAGCATGTATATGATATCCGGTTGTAGTTTTGGTCGTCAAATAAACGAGGAATATGCTCGTTGTCATGGAAACTAGTTCTTGACTTCAAGGGAGTATAGAGGCAGCGAGAGTGCTCTTGAGGCAGCAGAGGCATATCTCTGTGGATTCTGGTTTTGGATTAGTAGTTGTTGACGTTGTGGTCTCTGATATCATTTTGATATTTTCTATGTTTCCGACGACAGTTGATACCCGTATGTGTGCTCGGAATGGAAAATGGAATGGTGACCATATTGGTGTGAATGATGGTGTAACATCCAGGTGCCGACGAGGGCGGGGAGTGGTCACTTGTGCAAGAAGGCACGGACAAGGAGCGGCTCCTGGCAGGCTTCTAGGCGGAGGGACACATGAATGATCCGATTACATACCCGAATGAGAGGGATCCTGAGACTGTGTAGGTATGGGACTATACAGTTGAGGAAGACTTATATGAATTGATTGGTACTACCTGTACAAACAATATGCATCTTCTTTTCGGTAGCCCGTCATTTAAGAAATCCACAGTTAAGCGTGCTTGACTTGGAGCGATTCTCGGATGGGTGACCTCCTGGGAAGTTTTCCCAGGAAGCGTGTGAGTGAGGACAAAGCACGCTGAAAAGACCCGTGTTGGTCTGTGGGGACAGTCGTCAATCCATAGAGCAGCCAGAGATGTTACAAATGGTATCAGAGCAGCACCTCTCTCAGTACGGTGTGGTTCGGGGACGAACCAAGCGGAAGCTGGTGGGCATGTAACATCCGGGTGCCGACGAGGGCGGGGAGTGGTCGCCGGTGCAAGAAGGCACGTTCAAGGAGCGGCTCCTGGCAGGCTTCTAGGCGGAGGGACACATGAATGAACCGATTACATACCCGAATGAGAGGGATCCTGAGACTGTGTAGGTATGGGACTATACAGTTGAGGAAGACTTATATGAATTGATTGGTACTACCTATACTAACAAGATGCATATTCTTTTCAATGGCCCATCACTTAAGAACTCCACAGTTATGCGTGCTTGACTTGGAGCAATTATGGGATGGGTGACCTCCTGGGAAGTTTTCCCAGGAAGCGTGTGAGTGAGGACAAAGCACGCTGAAAAGACCCGAGTTGGTCTGTGGGGTCAGTCGTCAATCCATAGAGTAGCCAGGGATGTTACAGATGGCAGATTTAGGAATGTGATCGTAGGTGTGATCGTGATTGACAGTGATAAAAGGTCAAGGCTATTCGTTAGTTCAGGAGTCGCGTATAATGGATATCAGGTGAGGGGGAAGAAACCTCAGTTATCGGGAAAATAAGCATAGAATATGACCATTAACATGTGTGGGGATTCTCAAACCTCGTTGATAGTTAGTATATGATTGGTGTGTTTGTATATGAATAATCTGCTCATATGATAATATGTTTTTGTGATAACATGCTGGTATGAGTATACTATGATTATATGATGTTTAGTATGCATGTGGTAATTTTATATTATCCTGTTGATAATATGACAATATATGGACTGTGCTGTGGTATGTTGATGTTGTGATGGATCTAATCAGGATTGAATTTGGGGATGTTTGTTATAAGACTAAGTTGATAGTTAAAGTAGGAAAATATGATCATATGGTGATATCAAGGTGCTAGGTGTAAAGGTTGTAAGATATCATGTGGTGATAGATGCATGCACATTTCAGGCATAACGTTGGTCAACCTTGTGGGTAGCCGCAACGGCTGTTTGAGCGGTTAGTAATATGAGGTTGATGGTTGAGATCGACTACAACGATAGTTGGACAGTTGTCACAAGAGAACCGTATGAATAGCTGCAAAAGCCATTTGAGTGGCTATCATACGAGGTCAGATCATACTTGTGTGTATAACTGCAACAGCCGTTTGAGTAGTTATTACACAAGGGAGGTAACCGTGTTGACTGCAACAGCCGTTTGAGTGGTTGTCACGGTGGAGCCGTGTGAACAGTTGCAACAGCTGAGCAATTGCCACACGAGATTGAGGTGAACTATCCAGAGCGACCATGTTGGCGGAACTCATGTTGGAACGACGCGAGTGCTTTCTCATTGTTGGCAAACTTCTCGAGTTTCTTTGGTGCGTTGGAAAGATAAGGAAATTATCTACAAATTGTATTTCAAGCCTCTTGACCAGATTCGACTTCTATCATGGTGAAAATGGGCTGGACGTTTAAGACGAATTCTTGGACGGAATTTTTCTTGTATTTTGGGCTTTCTAATATTATGTTTCTTTTATATTTTGTTATTTTGTTATTTTCAAGTCTAGAGTGTCTTTAATGTTCTAAATTCTTAGAGTTTCCTTTGGTTCAATTTAATTAGCCACTTAGTGGAATAGTTATTTCTTTTATAAGGGCTTTTAGTCACTTTATGGTGAACTTTTGTTTGCATGATGTATGCAGCCCCTGACTCTATTTATGTATCACACCTATTATGAATGAAATTAAGTTGGATGTTCAATTTGGTTTGTTCCAATTGTGAGAGTGTTTAACCTCTCTTAGGTTCTTCATTGAACCAACCCCTTTGATCTTTTCAAGAGTCCAAGATTCTTGTGGCAATCTTCACCTTGGCTTATCAAATCCCCTTGGATTTGTGGCGCCTACCTTCCATTCCTTATCTTGTCCATTTGTTAATCTTCTTCTTCTTCGAATTTTGGTTGGTCACTCAAGGATAGATCCTAATTTATATATGTTCCTTGAGAGGATCATATCAAAGACTAAGTGTGAAAGGAATATTTGTTTGTAACTTGGCCAGTTATAGTGTGAAAACTTTGTGAGGCAAAGGACTGAATGTAGACCAAGGTTGTGGGTGAACCAGGATAAATCCTATGAGTTTATCTCTTCCCTTACTCTCTTTAATTACTACATTATTTATCTTATTGTTACTAACTTTGGGGAGTGTTTGTGTTTGATCAAGGTTTCTGTTTTACCTCTTTGTATAAACATTTGCTTAAGTGTGGTTGGAACAATGTGTGGCTTGAGAATGACTCCTCTCTTGTGGTTGTTGCTGTTTCAAGACAAAAAATTGTGCCATGGGACATTAGAGTCAAATGGAGAAATTGTCTCCACATTTGTGCAAGTATTGAATTCAAATGCTCTCATGTTTTTAGAGAAGCTAATATGTGTGCAGATAAATTAGCTAATGTTGGTGTTTCTTCCCAATGCTACTCTTGGTGGGATCTTATTCCTAGTTTCATTAAGATTGAGTTTTATCATGATAGGTGTGGTTTGCCTATGTATAGATTTAAGTAGCTTCCAATCTTTCCCATGGGTTTGGTTTGGTCCCCCCATGCTTTTGTACTCTTTAATTTCTATTTTTTCAATTTATTGGGGTGTGCTGCAAATGATGGTTAGGGCTTGAGGTGCCAACCTAGTCGGGATGTCCTGTTCTATAGTGATGCCTTTGCATGCCTTTCTTGTTTAAAAAAAAAATTAACATTTACTTAAGTGTTTGTTCTCTGTGTGGTTGTTGTTTTGTGCTTGTAAAAACTATTTTGTGAATTTGTGAAAACACCATTCAACCCACTTTTTAGTGTTGTTTTGTGGCATTTCAAATATCTTTCTCCATTAAATATATTTAATTTTTTCTCTCCACGTTAAAGTAATTCTTAATTATTCTCCCTCTTTAATGAAAATGGTAAATTTAAGCCGTTAAATCAAGTTGAAATCAGTGGATCAAAATTGGTGTAAAATTAAAGTTTAACATCTTGTGTCAACGAATATATATATATATATATATGATAACCCATCATTAGCTTTATAATATATTCAATTGTTGTGTCAAATGACTTCTAAACAAAGAGATATATGTTGTGGCAACTTGTTATGTTTGGTTTGTGAGTATGAAACTTGCTGCTTTGAAGCAATTTATAGATGAAACTTGCGATGCTTTCAGGGATTTTTAAAGGACCCCAAGGGGATGACGAGTTAGTCACGTTGACTCGGTTCCCTTGGATTAGACTCTGTAAGGAAGACGTTGAGAAAGACTTAAGAGACCCGGAGCCGAATGGTCTTGCATATGAGTTCAATATGAAAACGTTTGCATCCACAACTAGTAGCTATGGTATGTTGGTCAATAGCTTCTATGAGCTCGAGCCTGTCTTTGTTGATTATATGAACACAGAGTCTTCTCCTAAGAACTGGTGTGTTGGTCCTTTTTGTCTGGCTGAGCAGCAGCCGAAGATTTATTGCCAATCAGGTATGTAATATTGTATGATGAACTGATAGGAAGCGTTTTGACCCTTCTCTTCCACACATTTGTTTTAGTTAAAGGTATATTGATATAATTTTGGGTTTTTCTATTCAATACAATTTTGTACGTGTTAAAGAAAAGAAAAAAAAATAGAACTTATATATTGTACACTTTTAATAAATAGTTGTTATTTTTGGATTCTTTAATCTGTACAATGTTTTAGTAAAAAAAAAACTGTACAATGTTCCACGGATAGAAAAACCCATAATTTTGTAATAAAAATAATTATAAAAATTATTTAATATGCATAAAGGATTTATTTGATATATATTGTTAGTATGAAAAAACTTTACATTGATAATATATCAAAGTTTTAATTTCCAACTGTTAAAAACAATAGAATATATTTAATAAGAAAAAATTTGAAGTATCTTAACATACAAAGATATATATATTTATTGAGGACATAATTGTGTTATTAAAAATGTTGATACGAGGCAAATAAAATTACTTAATTAAAAATGCTGCCTTCCAATATAAGACAAATAAAATTAATTAAAGATGTTTTGAAATTTTATAAAAAAAAAAAATTGAATTTTAAATTTAGTTCTAGTTTTACTTTATCTGTTATTTCTTAATTTGATAAATAATAAAATTAACTACAGTCATAGACAAGCAGTACTCCTCATTTTTTTTTTCCTTTTCAAGCACTCCTTTTTTTTGCTTGCTGAACTGGCTAAATAATAAAATTAACTCTAATTTTAAAGAAAATTAACTAAAAATGTCCTAGAAATAATATGATATTTTTTAAAAATAAAATAAAAAATAAAATACTTATTAAATATAAAATGTCTTTATCCATAAAACATCTTTATAAGTCTTTGCAATACTTTATATATATAAACGCTTCTTCAATAAAAATATTTCTGAGTTATTGTAATATTTTATATTTGTTAATTATTTTATATCTTTAATTTTTTTAGATTATCATATTATTATTGAAAGATTCTTGGTTAGTTTTATTGATATTATATCTACAGAAAAACTATTATTACTTTTATTCTTTATCAAATTATTCAGCAATAAAGCAGTAAAAGCGGCAAAAGATTGAGCCCTCGTTTATGATATTATCACTCGTCTGTATATAAAAATATATTTAATGTATTATTTCTGAAAGTCAGCATTAATTCATAAAAAATAAAATCTAAAAAATTATTATTAAATTTAAATAATAAATTTTAAAACATCTTTATTTAATTTTATTTTGCATTATATTTGCATATAACATTTTTAATTAATTAATTTTACCTGCAACATATCTATAATTTTAATAAAACAATCTTGTAGTTAATAAATATATTTGCTTCAAGATTTTTTTTTTTGATATCAAATATATTTTCTTCAAGATACTTAAAATATTTTTTATTAAATATTTTTTATTTTTATCTTCAAATTTATGTTAATCTTAATTATTCTCTATCTTCAGTAAAAATTGTAAACTTTATTTTTTTGAGTAAAAACTTATAGATACTAAATAAAAAATTGTAAGCTTAAACCCTTAGATTAAATTAAAATCAAAGGTTGGAAATTGATATAAGAGTAATGTTTAATACCTGGATGGTGTTAATGGATTCTTTTTTTTACTGGTGTTAATGGATTCTCACTCTCTTTATAGATATTAAATATTTTAATAAATATTTTTTATTAAAAATTATATGTGTATATATATTTAACTAAACAAATATGTGAAATTAGAGAAGGAGCATGCAAATCACGCTTCATTAGGTAAGAGTGTGAAAAAAAATTAATCCTTACCATTCAATTTCAAATGAACAGCGGAGATTATATTCAATTAAGATTAATCTTAATTATATGGTTTAAATTATTTGTTCTTATGGTCAAGTCTTTCACATATTTGGCCTCTTCTTTTCTGGATGTGTCTCGCAGATATAAAACCAACATGGGTTCGGTGGCTAGACCAAAAGCTAGAAGAGAAGTGCTCGGTTCTATATGTGGCTTTTGGGTCATAAGCAGAGATTTCGCAAGAACAACTCAAAGAGATAGCTACTGGGTTGGAGGAATCAAAGGTGAACTTCTTGTGGGTGATAAGAAAGGATGAGTGGGGTTTACCAAATGGATTTGAAGAAAGAGTGAATGGGAGAGGAATTGTGGTGAGAGAATGGGTAGACCAGAGGGAGATACTGATGCATGAGAGTGTTGAAGGGTTTCTGAGCCATTGTGGGTGGAACTCAGTGTTGGAGAGCATTTGCGCTGGGGTCCCCATTTTAGCGTGGCCAATGATGGCAGAGCAGCATCTGAATGCGAGAATGGTAGAGGAGGAGATAAAGATAGGGTTAAGAGTGGAGACGTGTATTGGTTCCGCGAAAGGGTTTGTGAAATGGGAAGGATTGAAGAAGACGGTGAGTGAGCTGATGGAAGGAGAGAAAGGGAGAGAAGGAAGGAAGAAGGTTAGGGAGCTGGCAGATATTGCCAAAATGGCTGTTCAAGAGGGTGGTTCGTCGTGGTCTACGTTAAACTTTCTCCTTCAAGAGATGTGCAAGAAAAAGCAAACGACTCATGTGTGAGAACCGAGAAATATCGTAGAATTACATACTACTGATACTAGTTATATTTCAAAAACTCTTCTAAACTAAATAAAAATATAAAGTGGAAAAAATAAAGGTGTATCAATTGATTAGATGTGTATCTCAACATACTTTAACTAATTAAGTGATACATGCTTGCACTCTTATTTTACAATTTTATTCATTTTAAGTAACATAATCCTGTTTCATTTATGTTATTTTAACAACAACATAATATCCATTTTACTTATGAATGAAACTGGTATGTTTATGGTTGTCAAGTCTGGTGCTAAAAAGTGTTTTTGTTTGTATTTTGTAGTTAAAGTCGTCTACAGGGCAATGACTCTATTATTTAGATACCCAACTTCAATACTTAATTATCACTGATACCCGTGCGATGCATAGGGTTTTCACTAGTTTTTAATGCATTTCGTATATATTTTTTAATTTTAAATTCAAAATGTTTGTACAATTAATTGAATAACAACTTTATATATGACTTATATTTGAAGTAGTAAATATTGAAATAAATTTAGTTATATGTATTAACTTAAGAGCGAGATGTAAATTAAAACGATAAAAAAATATAATTTAAGAGTAATTTATTAACTTAAACTCTGAGACTTCTTTATAGCCCTATGTTGGGAAAGTAAGAGGTTACTCAAATTTTAGATCAAGGATAGATAAGTGATGTTTGCAATAAATGCAAGTAGGTCACTTGAATTTGATAGGAGCAATTAGGAAAAAAATTACAATATTGTCAGCTATACACCGCACATGATTCTACCACATATATCTCTTTGTTTAGAAGTCATTTGACACAACAATTGAATATATTATAAAGCTAATGACGGGTTATCATATATATATATATATATGAGGATGGATCATTTTACACTAAAAGATATTTACAACTCTTACACTCAATCTCAACCCTTAATGACCCTTGATGATTTTTAAATCTGATGGCCCTAATATGTGGAGCAAAGTAAGTCACGTGAGTTCCCTTTCTCCCCCAATTGCCTCTTCCCTCTATTGCGCCTGTCAAAAGCAATTAGCGAGAGGAACCAAATTCTAAACAAAAAGCAACAGGGTAGGCTTTCTGACTTTAACATATACAACTTCAACAACACTGCAATGGTCATGGCAGATTTGATGATTTGGAGTAAAAGGAAGTCAAAGAGGAATATTTGCATATATTGTTATATCTCAAGGCTGTGATCCGAAGCGTTTAAGATGTCACCCACTATTACACTTTGTGGCTTCTCATGGATTAACAAAGGATGTTGTTTTGAATGGTTATTTGGTGTCAAAGAGATTCATGAACACTGGAGAGGAAATTATAACTTTCTATAGGGCATCCACAGACTGGTATGAAAATTATATTTGATGAGAGGGAACAGATCGAGAACTCGATTCAAGCAAGGTGAGGAGCAAAATATATATTCTGATACCATCAAACTGAGAAGAAGAAACGACGCCTCTGCAACAATAACACCATGGGCGGGGAAGAGAAGAGGTGCGGGAAAGCAAACGGGGGAGGGAAATGAAATTACTAAAAGAGGCGCAGATGTTGTCTCACGTGACTTACTAACAGAAAGGAGATTATGGCCATCAGATTTAAATATTATTAAGGGTTGAGATTGAGTGTAAGAGTTGTAAATTTTTTTTGGTGTAAGTTGATCCCTCCTATATATATATATATATATATATATATATATATATATATATTGTCGTTACCACATATATCTCTTTGTTTAGAAGTCATTTGACACAACAATTGAATATATTATAAAGCTAATGATGGGTTATCATATATATATATATATTCGTTGACACAAGATGTTAAACTTTAATTTTACACCAATTGTGATCCACTGATTTCAACTTGATTTAACGGCTTAAATTTACCATTTTCATTAAAGAGAGAGAATAAGTAAGAATTACTTTAACGTGGAGAGAAAAAATTAAATATATTTAATGGAGAAAGATATTTGAAATGCCACAAAACAACACTAAAAAGTGGGTTGAATGGTGTTTTCACAAATTCACAAAATAGTTTTTACAAGCACAAAACAACAACCACACAGAGAACAAACACTTAAGTAAATGTTATTATTATTTTTTAAACAAGAAAGGCATGCAAAGGCATCACTATAGAACAGGACATCCCGACTAGGTTGGCACCTCAAGCCCTAACCATCATTTGCAGCACACCCCAATAAATTGAAAAAATAGAAATTAAAGAGTACAAAAGCATGGGGGGACCAAACCAAACCCATGGGAAAGATTGGAAGCTACTTAAATCTATACATAGGCAAACCACACCTATCATGATAAAACTCAATCTTAATGAAACTAGGAATAAGATCCCACCAAGAGTAGCATTGGGAAGAAACACCAACATTAGCTAATTTATCTGCACACATATTAGCTTCTCTAAAAACATGAGAGCATTTGAATTCAATACTTGCACAAATGTGGAGACAATTTCTCCATTTGACTCTAATGTCCCATGGCACAATTTTTGGTCTTGAAACAGCAACAACCACAAGAGAGGAGTCATTCTCAAGCCACACATTGTTCCAACCACACTTAAGCAAACGTTTATACAAAGAGGTAAAACAGAAACCTTGATCAAACACAAACACTCCCCAAAGTTAGTAACAATAAGATAAATAATGTAGTAATTAAAGAGAGTAAGGGAAGAGATAAACTCATAGGATTTATCCTGGTTCACCCACAACCTTGGTCTACATTCAGTCCTTTGCCTCACAAAGTTTTCACACTATAACTGGCCAAGTTACAAACAAATATTCCTTTCACACTTAGTCTTTGATATGATCCTTTCAAGGAACATATATAAATTAGGATCTATCCTTGAGTGACCAACCAAAATTCGAAGAAGAAGAAGATTAACAAATGGACAAGATAAGGAATGGAAGGTAAGCTCCACAAATCCAAGGGGATTTGATAAGCCAAGGTGAAAATTGCCACAAGAATCTTGGACTCTTGAAAAGATCAAAGGGGTTGGTTCAATGAAGAACCTAAGAGAGGTTAAACACTCTCACAATTGGAACAAACCAAATTGAACATCCAACTTAATTTCATTCATAATTGGTGTGATACATATATAGAGTTAGGGGCTGCATACATCATGCAAACAAAAGTTCACCATAAAGTGACTAAAAGCCCTAATAAAAGAAATAACTATTCCACTAAGTGGCTAATTAAATTGAACCAAAGGAAACTCTAGGAATTTAGAACATTAAAGACACTCTAGACTTGAAAATAACAAAATAACAAAATATAAAAGAAACATAATATTAGAAAGCCCAAAATACAAGAAAAATTCCGTCCAAGAATTCGTCTTAAACGTCCAGCCCATTTTCACCATGATAGAAGTCGAATCTGGTCAAGAGGCTTGAAATACAATTTGTAGATAATTTCCTTATCTTTCCAATGCACCAAAGAAACTCGAGAAGTTTGCCAACAATGAGAAAGCACTCGCGTCGTTCCAACATGAGTTCCGCCAACATGGTCGCTCTGGATAGTTCACCTCAATCTCATGTGGCAATTGCTCAGCTGTTGCAACTGTTCACACGGCTCCACCGTCACAACCACTCAAACGGCTGTTGCAGTCAACACGGTTACCTCCCTTGTGTAATAACTACTCAAACTGTTGTTACAGTTATACACACAAGTATGATCTGACCTCGTATGATAGCCACTCAAATGGCTTTTGCAGCTATTCATACGGTTCTCTTGTGACAACTGTCCAACTATCGTTGTAGTCGATCTCAACCATCAACCTCATATTACTAACCGCTCAAACAGCCGTTGCGGCTACCCACAAGGTTGACCAACGTTATGCCTGAAATGTGCATGCATCTATCACCACATGATTTCTTACAACCTTTACATCTATTACCTTGATATCACCATATGATCATATTTTCCTACTTTAACTATCAACTTAGTGTTATATCAAACATCCCCAAATTCAATCCTGATTAGATCCATCACAACATCAACATACCACAGCACAGTCCATATATTGTCATATTATCAACAGGATAATATAAAATTACCACATGCATACTAAACATCATATAATCATAGTATACTCATACCAGCATGTTATCACAAAAACATATTATCATATGAGCAGATTATTCATATACAAACACACCAATCATATACTAACTATCAACGAGGTTTGAGAATCCCCACACATGTTAATGGTCATATTCTATGCTTATTTTCCCGATAACTAAGGTTTCTTCCCCCTCACCTGATATCGATTATACGCGACTCCTGAACTAACGAACAGCCTTGACCTTTGATCACTGTCAATCACGATCACACCTACGATCACATTCCTAAATCTGCCATCATTCACACCAATATGGTCACCATTCCATTTTCCATTCCGAGCACACATACGGGTATCAAGTGTCGTCGGAAACATAGAAAATATCAAAATGATATCAGAGACCACAACGTCAACAACTACTTATCCAAAACCAGAATCCGCAGAGATATGCCTCTGCTGCCTCAAGAGCACTCTCGCTGCCTCTATACTCCCTTGAAGTCAAGAACTAGTTTCCATGACAACAAGCATATTCCTCATTTATTTGACGACCAAAACTACAACCGAATATCATATACATGCTTAGAATAACGTCAAGATTAC
This sequence comes from Echinosophora koreensis, assembly GCA_035048595.1. NCBI lineage: Eukaryota > Viridiplantae > Streptophyta > Magnoliopsida > Fabales > Fabaceae > Echinosophora > Echinosophora koreensis. Next base: position 1,308,541 of record JAPCYP010000068.1, read on the forward strand.
GAATCCAAGAAGAACAAACTAATCACGTCGATTTGAGAAACCAACTAGCTAGACTTGTAGAATTCGAAGCTACGAAGATAACGGTATGATTGGTTTTGAATTCTGATACTCGAATTACTCGAATGGAGTGCTGGAATCTCAAATATGTCCCTCTACCTCTCTTTTGTACGAAACCATGGAGGAAAAAACTCACAAGTTCGGCCGAAGTTTCAAATGAATTAAGGAAACAAGTCCTTTTATAGAACTTCAACATGCTTGAGCATGCAGATTTCCATGCTTGAGCGTGAGGACGCTTCAGCGTGACCGTTTCCAATACATCATACATACGTAGCATGTCTTTAGCATCAATACATCATCGTCTTCACAATAAATACATATAGGTATCTAACTTGTAGCTTCAAAATATTGTCTTATCCAAAACATAGCGAGAGAAACTTACTAACTACTTCCAAAAAGATCATTGAACAAAACGTCGCTGCTTATGATTGAAAAGACCCAGTTCCTCTTAATGTGAATAAACGCCTATTGGTGGAGTTCGCTTTGTCTGTTGTCCTGTTCCTTGAGATTGTGTTCCCAGTCCCTACTTTCCACCATTTGATCTTGTCATTCCTCCTTATCTGCAGTCCCGAGAAAAATGTCCTGCCTTACCACATTTAAAGCAAACAAAGTCTTTTACTTGGCAATCTTTCATTAAGTGTGCTCCTCCACACTTGAAAACAATTAAGTTGTCTTCGTCCATCCATTCCAACTGTCACAGTTTGCTGTTTTGGGCGATCACATGGTTTCTGTTCTTGACGAAGTCCCTCATCCCTGTTCGACTGATGATTCCTTATTGGCCCTTTATTCTTCTTTTGTTGACGGGCTTCGATCCATTTATCATGACTTTCCAAAGCAGTACATCTTTCGATCAGTTCCGAAAGTTTGGAAATTCCCAATGGTAACATTGCTCTCTGTAATTCACTTCTCAACCCATCTTCAAATCTTTTGCAGATCCAACTCTCATCTAGACATACTTGGTAGAACTTGGAGAATTTGAACAAAGAATCAAACCTTATAGCATATTCTCCAACTGACATATTTCCTTGTTTCAAACTCATAAATTCTTGCTCCTCATGTCTAATTGTTTTAGGAAAATATTTTTCCAAGAAACATTCTTTAAACAATTCCCATGTAATTATTCTTCCTTCTATTTCCAAAATCTTTTGTCCATTCTTCCATCATGACTCTGCACCTCCTACAAGCATGAAGGATGCATAGGTGACTTTTCTGTCTTCTCTGCAACGAATAGCTGTGAAAACTAAACTTTCTCTATTTCTTGTAACCACAACTCCGTTCCTTCCGGATTATATTCTCCGTGAAATTGTGGCGGCTTGCCTTTCATGAATGCCACTAGTCCCACATGCATTACTCTTTCTTGTTCTTGATTCTGTAGTTGTGATTTTGCTGTTGTTGAAGTTGCTGCATTAACTGGGTATTTTGCTGCGACTGAAGCATAGTTCTTGCCATGTCCCTTATTGTTCTCATGACTTCGGACTCATTTTCTTCCTCAATTCTAGGAATCTCTACATCGTCATCATTATCTTCTATGGTTCTCCCACTTCAGCTACTATGAGTTTCACTAGCCATAGGTTCCTATAATAGTAACCATTAGCTCATATTCATAAGAAGTATGTATTTTATATCTTATAAATAATCGAAACAATTATCATTGTCTCTCAATACAGGAGATAAGAAACTCTACAATCATCATAGAATAGGAAACAACATAAAATACTACATATCAACATGTACATCAACAAACACAATCCGTCTCCCAAGATTGTTGTCATAACAATCAACCTCGAAACCTCATCTACTAGGATCACAACTTAGAGTGTGTTTGGGAAAACTGAAAAAAAAAAAGATTATACTGATAATCAATTTTTGTATAATCGATTATCGTGATAATCGATTATAATCAGAGTCTGTTTTTTATTGGGTCTGTTTGCTGAAAAGCAATTTTAAGATAATCTATTTCGTTTGGGTGGTGCAAAAAAAATCACTTTTATATAATAAATTACGAAAAAGGGTATGGAGTTATTTGTATAATTTAATAATATTTATTTAGAAGTTAATTTTGTAGGGGTAAACTGGGAAGAGAGTTTTGAGAATGAAAAATAATCAAACCACAATAATTTTAGGCTAGAAAAAACTAGATGGCATAAAACAACTTCTTTTTCTCTAAAAAAAAGCTTTTTTTATAAATTTAGGCAAAATGCCAAACATGATAGATTATCTATGAAACAGCTTTTAAGCTAAAAAAAACTGAAATGGGGAAAAAATAATATTTCCCAAACACACTCTTATTATAGTGGCCAACTGGTCCTACATGCATGATTGGCCAATTCTACAACAACGTAAGTGGGTAGTTGGGCTACTGGCTCACGCGATACCAAGAAAGTGCAAGATAGTGCAACAAAGGTCCTCCAACTCTGAGGAAACACTGCCTTCCCGAATCCCTCCAACAATGAGAAACTCGAGAAGTTCTCCAACAATGAAAAAGCACCCACGTCGCTCTAACATGAGTTCCGCCAACTTGGTCGCTCCGGATAGTTCACCTCAACCTCGTGTGGCAATTGCTCAACTGTTGCAACTGTTCACACGGCTCCACCGTGACAACCCCTCAAACGGCTACTACAGTCGACACGGTCACCTCCCTTGTGTAATAACTACTCTTAAGGCTGTTGCAGTTATACACACAAATATGATCCGACCTCGTACGATAGCCACTTAAACGGCTTTTGCAGCTATTCATACGGCTCTCCTGTGACAACTGTCTAGCTATCGTTGCAGTCGATCACAACCATCAACCTCCTATTAGTAACCGCTCAAACAGTTGTTGCGGCTACCCACAAGGTTGACCAATGTTATGCATGAAATGCGCATGCATCTATCACCACATGATTTCATACAACATTTACATCGAGCACCTTGATATCACCACATGAACATATTTTCCTACTTAAACTATCAACTTAGTCTTATAACAAACATCTCCAAATTCAATCATGATCAGATCCATCACAACATCAACCTATGTGACACCCTTCTACCCAGCATGTTACAAAGCATTTATTATAAAAACAATTAAATGAAAAACATGCATTTTACTGAATAATATATAACATTTGTCCGTGGGTAGAAAAGTCCCACATGACCCAGTTCACAACGCGGAAAATATAAACTAAGTCTAAAAACGAAATAAAACATAATCAATAAATAACCCAACCTTGTTGTCACGACTCAGAGCTGGTATAACCGTTACGGAAAACATATCCTCGGAATACAACTGAAATAAACTATCTAAACATAAAAATAGCCCTAACTATGAGTGGCGGCTCCTAAGAGTCACTCCTCTCCGGGCTATTCGTCATCCTCTGCAAGGTGCCAATCAGGCCAACAACAAACAAACATAGGGTGTAAGAATCATGTAAACACAATAGCAAGGAAGTAGGAAGTAAAGTAAACAACCAGCATAACAACATTTCATCAAACATCATCATCATGATAACAGTATGCTATGCAGTGCAACATAACCCTACTCCGCTAAACCAACAATGCATGTGGATCCTCTAAACTCGGGATGGACGACTTCGGGGTTAAATATCCACATTGAGAATCGACTCAACGCCGGAGAATCTACTCCTTGGATAGCTAACGCATCAAACCAACGAATGCCTCGTCACAGGGGCGCAAGGAGAATCTACTCCAACCGTGGATGGCCAGATCGCCGTACTCTAGGACGACCTCCCCTATGTCGAACATCCCTCAACAAAAACTCTGATGCAATGCGTATGCAGCATAACAACAACGGCAACGCCACTTCCATAACTTCAACGGACTCAAACGACAACAACAGCGGAATCGACCGCAGCGGATTCTACCGCAACAACTTGCCTCGCGGAATCTACCTGAGGACTTTAGAGGAATCAACCACAACACTTGGGGCAAACTCTCGACCACCAAGGTACAACAACAACACCTCAGACCCATACCACAGGGTCAAGACTTCCTTGGCCAAAAAGCACCAAGGCATAACTCATCAGCTTGTGATACCCAATCGGTACCGACTTATCAAACTCGACACCTCACCATCTCATCATCTTAATTATCTTAGGTAAACATTAGCCAAGTTGTCTAATCTTTATCTTTAATTAGCTATATCAACTTATCATCATTGGGGAAATGGGGTTTGAAACCCCTTAAAGTTCTTTAATTCTGATTTTGTCCAGGAGGGGCCAGAATGGTCGTGCTTAAACCCCAGCACGGTCGTGCTCAACACGTGAAGGGCGTGCTGCCACTTAAGCGAAGCATAGTCGTGCTTCCTGTTGAGCACGGTCGTGCTCAGCAGCACCATCGTGCTCTTTGACCTACACGGTCGTGCTAAACATTGCGGCCATTTTCCAGAATTCAACTGGGAGCACGATCGTGCTCCCTGTTCAGCACGGTCATGCTCATCGCGCGACTGCACTGTTCTGGGCAGAAACAGCGACCAAGTTTTAACCAATTTTAGGGGTTAATCCGTTAATCACCCTAAGTCAATTTTTAACACGTTTTAAGGATTAAAACTCCTCATTAACATCAATCCAACTCACATTGCCATCAACCAATCACCTCATATAATAGCAACGATTAACAAACAATATCATGCTATATTCAACATAAATCAATCATCAACAATATGGGCATATAACATATCATCATAAACCAACCAAAACATACATCATCAACATAGCCTTAAATCATACAATCATTATACCAAATAACAATGGGGTTATGGGAACCCCTTTACTTTACACTAGCCCTAAGCCTATGTAAACACTACCCTCCTCCCCATACCTGGATTGAAGGTAGCTCTATCAGCGTCCTAAACAGCGAACTGGTTCCTTCCCTTTAAGCGGCTCACACCCAAAACGAGCCTTGGACAAACAAAACATAACCAACCATCAGTTTTCCCAACCAGAAAACAAAAAGAAACTGAAAAGAGGAAGTGACCGTTACCTCTAAACCAAAACAGATGCACAGGGCTCCCCAACGGCTTCCAAAACTCCAAGAACTGGCTGAATTTAGTGGAAACATGGAAGACCACAGTGTCAGCCGCAACATGGTTAGCAGTCACCAAAAGTAGGGTTAAAAATCATAACCCTCGGTTTCTGTGCATATATACATAACCTGGCCCTGAGCACGGTCGTGCTCACCCTTGAGCACGGTCGTGCTCAACTTAGCGTCAACGAGATATGGTCCGCACAGTGAGCACAGGCATGCTCACTGTTGGCGTGCTCAACTTAAAATCAGGAACACGCTCCTGACTTTAAGCACGGGCGTGCTGGCTAATGAGCACGGGCGTGCTCATCTACCAGAAAAGGACTTTTAAGCCAAAAATCCCACCAAGCCCTTAGCCAACACTCCTAATTTAATAAAACCAGCTTAATAAAAACACTTACGAAAAACGGGGTGTTACAATTCCACCCCCTTATAAAAATTTCGTCCTCAAAATTTACACATACCTCATGGAAAAAGATGCGGATACGCCTCCATCATTTTGCTCTCCAGCTCCCAGGTAGCACTTTCCTCAGTTGCCCCACTACAAACCACTTTGACCAAAGGAATCTCCTTGCCTCTTAGCTGCTTCACCCTCCTATCCTCGACTCGAAGGGGTAACACCTCAAATGTCAAGTTCTCTTTCAACCGTATAGCGTCGGGTACTATCACATGACTAGGGTCATGAATGTACTTTCTGAGTTGAGACACATGAAAGACATTGTGGAGGTTTGACAAGAACGGGGGTAACGCTATTTGGTAGGTGACTTCACCGACTTTTTTAAGGATTTGGTAAGTACCAATGAACCTCGGAGTAAGTTTCCTCGCCTTCATCACTCTACTAATCCCAGTCGTTGAAGTAACTCTCAAGAATACATGATCGCCTTCCTGGAATTCGAGCGCCTTCCTCATTTTATTATGATAGCTCTTTTGCCTACTCTGTGCAACTCTCATCTTTTCCTGAACCAACCTGATCTTTTCTGTTGTTTCCTGGACTATCTCTAGCCCTAGAACTACACTATCACTAGGTTCACTCCAACACAAGGGTGTCCTACATATCCTCCCATATAGAGCCTCATAAGGTGCCATCCCAATGCTGGAATGGAAACTGTTGTTGTAGGTGAACTCTATCAGGGGCAAAACTTGTCCCAACTACCAGACTGTTCTAACACACAAGCCCTTAACAAGTCCTCTAAGGACTGGATGGTCCTCTCAGACTGCCCATCAGTCTGTGAGTGGTAAGCTGAACTAAGCCTAAGCTTTGTCCCTAAAGCCTCTTGCAAACTATTCCAAATCCTAGAGGTAAACCTCGGGTCTCTATCTGAAACTATGCTAGAGGGTACACCATGAAGCCTAACTATCTCTTTGATGTACAGCTTAGCTAACTTCTCTAAAGAATGCTCAATGTTCATCGGAATGAAGTGGGCAGACTTAGTCAGTCTATCCACAACAACCCAAATAGCCTCAAAACCAGCTGGAGTCCTAGGGAGTCCAGACACAAAATCCATGGAGATGCTATCCCATTTCCATTCTAGGATACTCAAAGGTTGCAACTTACCTGAAGGCCTTTGGTGTTCTATCTTGGCCTTCTGACAAACTAGGCACGCATACACAAATTCAGCCACATCCCTTTTCATTCTAGGCCACCAAAACATCTTCTTAAGGTCCTGATACATCTTAGTGGTACCTGGGTGCACACTCAATCCGCTCCTATGTCCTTCTTCAAGGATCAACTTCCTAAGCTCAGGAACATCTGGCACACAAACTCTATCCTTGAACCTCAAGACGCCATCACTTCTATCCTTAAATCTAAGGTCTCTACCCTGAGCGAGCAACTCTCGTTGGTCTAGGAGAACTTATCTAACTTCTGACCCTCTCTAATCTGATCCATCAAGTTGTTGGTAACCTTCAGGGTACCAAGCCTAATACTCTTAGGGGTAAAATCACAAGCTAGACTAAGGTCTCTAAACTCCTCAATCAGATCCATCTCCCTAACCATCAAAGCGGAGACATGCAGGGTTTTTCTACTCAAGGCATCGGCCACCACAATGGCCTTTCCTGGGTGATAGGTCGGCTCGAAGTCAGTCATAATCCTTTAAGAACTCGATCCACCTACGCTGCCTCATGTTCAACTCCTTTTGATTTCAAACTCTTATGATCACTAAAAACCTCAAACCTCGCTCCATACAGGTAATGCTATTATCTCCAGATCTTTAAGGCAAATACCACAGCTCCTAACTCTAGGTCATGGGTAGGGTAGTTCTTCTCATGGGTTTTCAATTGCCTAGAAGCATAAGATACTACCTTACCATCTTGCATCAACACACCACCTAAACCTTACTTCGATGCATCATAGTATACTACGAAAGGTTTACTAGGATGGGGTAATACTAAAGCTGGTGCTGATGTCAACCTATTCTTAAGGGTTTGGAAACTCTCTTTACACTTAGAGTCCCACACAAACAACTGTCCTTTCGTGGTGAGACGGATTAAGGGTAAAGCTATCTTAGAGAAACCTTCTATGAACAGCCTATAATACCCAGCTAACCCCAAGAAACTCCTAATCTTGGTCACAGACTTTGGCGCTTCCCACTGGAGCACCATCTCTACCTTAGCTGGGTCCACTGCTATGCCACCCTTAGAGATGACATGTCCTAAGAAGCTCACTTCCTCTAACCAGAACTCACACTTCGACAACTTAGCGTACAATTGTTTCTCCTTAAGGGACTGCAAGACAACCCTCAGGTGTTCTCATGTTTCTCCTTACTCTTGGAGTACACTAAGATGTCATCTATAAACATCACCACAAACTTATCCAAGTAAGGGTGAAAGGCCTTGTTCATGTAGTCCATGAAGACCGCACGAGCATTGATCACACCAAAGGGCATAACCAAGTACTCATAGTGACCATATCGCGTCCTAAACGCTGTCTTCGGGATGTCCTCAGACTTAACCCGAATCTGATGGTACCCTGACCTCAAATCTATCTTCGAAAAGACGCAAGCGCCCATCAATTGGTCCATAAGATCATCAATCCTAGGGAGGGGATACCGATTCTTTATGGTCACCTTGTTGAGCTGCCGATAGTCGACACACAACCTCATACTACCATCTTTCTTCTTCACTAACAACACAGGTGCTCCCCACGGAGACACACTCGGCCTAATGAACTGCTTCTTCATCAGGTCCTCCAACAGTTCCTTCAACTTAGCTAGCTCTAGAGGAGATATTCTATAGGGTGCTATGGAGATTGGCCCGGTGCCAGGCACTAAATCTATGGTAAACTCAACATCTCTCTTTGGGGGTAAGTTATAAACATCCCCTGGGAACACTTCCGAAAATTCCCGCACAACAGGCACGCTGGCGACATCAGGAGGGCTGATCTCTACTTCCAGGGAAGCAAACATCATGTATACCTGAGCTTGAACTTGGCTGGTAGAGAGAAGGTCTGGATTCTTAGACTCCTTTGGAGTTCCAAAAACCAGGGTCTTATCAAAACAATTCAAAAGGACGTGGTTGAAAGATAACCAGTCTAAGCCAAGAATAATATCCAGGTCTTTTAAAGGTAAGCATACGAGATCGGCAACAAAAGTTTTATCATTTATGAATATATGGCAGTTCTTGCATGCATAAGAAGTGGAAACAGGTTTATTTGTATGTGTAGAAATCAACAAATAAAACTCAAGAAAGGTAACAGGCAATTTAAGACTATTGACCCTGTCATGCGATATAAACGAGTGAGTAGCACCCGAATCATACAATACAGTTAATTGAGTTCCATCAATAAAACATGTACCTTGGATCAAGTCATCAGATTCAGAGGCTTCGGCTCCACTAAGAGTAAAGACTCTTTAGTGGTCTTCAGTCTGTTGGCCTGGGGCTTCTAATTCTTGCTAGCGCTGGGAGGCTCGGCCTTGGCTCCTTCACACTCACGGCTGATGTGTCCAGGCTTGCCATATCTGAAGTAGATAACTTGTGTTTCCTTGCACTGAGACGAATAATGGTCCGGCGCTCCACACTTACCACACCTTATAGCTCTGGGGGCATCAGAGAATCCACCCCTGAAGATATTCTGCTGAAACTGTGACTTCTTGCCACTTTGCTTGAAGTCCTTGCCCGTCGGGGCATACCGCTGCTTACCCTTGTCTCTCTGATCAGTCCTCTTGCCACTCTGACTCTCCGATCCTCTAGAACTGGCAGCTCTGAACTGACTGGCATCCTCATAAATCCGGCATTTGTTGACCAGAATCGGGAAAACTATGATCTCCTAGTAACTGATGGCCTGTTTGATCTCAGGCCGGAGTCCCACTTCAAACTTCACACACTTGGAGCGATCATCTGTCTCATGCAGGTACGGAGTATAGTACCTTGCCAGCTCCTCAATCTTGGCTGCATACTCGCCAACTGACAACGATCCCTGCCTCAAGGATAAGTACTCCATCTCTTTCTTGTCCCTGATATCTACTGGGAAGTACTTTTCCAGGAATCTCTGTCTGAACACAGCCCATGTAACCACTGTGCCCTCAGCCTGCATCCGCTGCCTGCAGTTGTCCCACCAATGCTCAGCCTTCTCAGTTAGCATGAAGGTAGCAAAGATGAGCTTCTGCTGATCGTTACAATCCATCGCACAGAAGATCTTCTCTGTCTCAGCCATAATAGTGCTCCCTCTGGATCATACGCTCCCTTGAACGACGGAGGGTTGTTCTTCTGGAACTTATCCAGTCCCTGGAACTCAGCTGGCCCACATTTGTTGTTATGGTTGACCTGTCCAATAGCATTGGCTAGGAGTGCCAATGCGTCAGCAATCGCCTGATCGTTACGTCCTCTACCGGCCATTAGTTCCTGTACATGCCCAAAAACAACTCTTAGTACAGAACTTACACGGGTAAAAGCGATAGGCACATATGTCCTCTATTCTAACAATTGTGCAGCAGGGTTAGTAATCATATTCAAGTTGGTGCATTAGATTAGACAGCAAGAGTTTCATTCTAAACAGTAAGAGTTGAACACAGTAAAAGGGCCCAGAGGCCTTTTCCAATGAATCATTAATCATTTGGAATAAAAAACAGGGGTGGGATTCATGCACAGCCATTCATTAATCAAGATTCAAACAACTATGGCCCTACTGGTCCTACAGACAAACAAATATAACAGGTCCTAATGACCACTACTTGCGAAAACTTAAAAGAAAATAACATATTTCTAGGAATGGGGTGGAGAGTTTAGGGCATCCTGATGTGGGATGCTGCAACACAATGGCTCTGTTTGAAGCCTATGCAGCTCTGGTGCGCAAACTCTTCCTGGTGCCTCCTTTCTTGGAGGGCACCTTGGCTTGTGTTGCTCCGGTGACCTGGACTTCTTCCTCTTCTTTCTCTTCCTCAGCTTTTTCTTCTTGCGCCTCTATCTCAGTACTCCCTTCATTCTCTTCTTCAGCCTCAGTGCTCTCTTCAGCTTCCTCTTCTTTTTCTTCCTTTGCTTTAGCAGCTTCTTCTTTGTCAGAATCCTCTGCTGCAGCAGCTTTAGCCTCCTCTACACTCAATGCTGCAGCAACTTTCTCCTTCTTAATCTTCACAGCCACATTGGTTACAGCCATCTTTAGTTTCTTTGAGAGAGGCACTATGTCTTCCTCCTCTTCTTCCTCCTCTTCAACATAACTAGCAGCAATTTTTGTTACTGGGCTCTCCTTCTCAGCAGCTGACTTTGTGCCCTTTGCTGGTTTTGATGCAGAGGGAGGGGTTGATGCTACTGCAGGGGTGGTGGAGGGTACTTTCTCAGATGCTATAGCACGGGGCCTTTTAATGCTCCCTTGATCTTGCTGGGAGGCTTTAGAGGCAGGCTTCTTCTTTTTGGAGGCAGGTGCCTCATCTTCTTTCTGCTGCTGTTGTTTGGATGGGGCAATACCCATCCATTCTTCATCCGAGGCAGAGCTGTGAGCAGGATCAATGTTGGCTGATTTTTCAGGGTTTTCAGGTACTGGATCAGAAACAGATTTTTGTTGTTGGGGTGTTACAGGGACATCTTCAATAAAAGGTGGCATAATTTCTTGGGGGAACTGGGGGATTGGAGTCCTCAAGCTTCCAACCATTGAGCTTCATTGTTTGCTTTTCCCATTGATACTTGCAAAAGTAGTATTGCCAGAAAGTTTTCTCATGCTGCAGTATGGTGGTCAGTTCTTCTACTTTCTGCTCCAGCAACCCAGAACGATCCTTCTATTCTGGGGTGCTAGATCTGGGTGGTTTGCTTCCACTTGCACTTGCTTTCTCAGAATTTGAATACATCCTCAGCACACAATTCATATCAATGAGGCCTTTGTTTAGTTCTAGCCCTTCCCCAGGGTTATACTCTATTCCTTGCTCTAAACACAGTTCAGTAATAAGACAAGGGAACATTAGGTTACCTTGTTGCTTCATTGCACAGGTTGTGATCTGACTCTTGAGTATCTCCCCCCACATTTATCTTTTTCTTGTTCAAGATACAGTGGAGTAGAACCAGGCGTTCTTTGTCCACAGTTTCCAGATGAGAAGTAGGGGAGAGAGAGTATCTGAGGAAGTGGTACCAGATTTTTAAAAGAGGCAGCAGCAGCATGGATCGAGGTAGTTTGAGTTGGCCTTCTGCCCGTTGTATGAATTCTATACCAGGGAGGGCTAGTTCTTTCCTCATTTGCTGCAGTTTGGCAGCTGTTGCAGCTTTCAGAATCTGTTGATACTCGTTTTCAACTTCCTCCAAACCGAGATGTTGATTAATTGTCTTTATAGCAAAAGACACCTTACCCCTTCTGATAACCACAAATGTTTGGGCGTCAGACGCAATATTTGCATAAAACTCCCTAACCATTTGTGTACAAAATCCATCTTTGTGCTCAGCAAAGGTCCTCCAATTATGTGCATCAATCACGCTCACAAGCTCTGGGAGCCTCCGATTATGTGCATCAATCAAACTCACAAGCTCTAGGAGCAGACCCAAGTTCACTCCATTCCCATATTTGAAACCTTTTTCTTGATGGAGACTGCGGTTGAGGGTCTTTTTTTCATACTTTTCTTTCTCTTCTTCACTAACCCAGTTGGTTAGGGTTTCGGTTGAGTCAGAAGAGGGTGGTCCAGCATTCTTCATAGTCTTGTGTTTCACACGGCTTGATTTCTTGGCAGTCATGGTGTTTTGATTCTTGAAGAGTAGGAAGAGTGGAGTGTTAGGGTTACGGGTTGAAGAAGGAAAAATAGACGTTGTAAAGTGGGAGTGAGAAATAAGGGTGAGTGGTCTATTTAAAGTGTAAGGTGAGAGAGGGGTGTTGGTTACCACGGGTGGCAGTCGTGGGAAAAGAAAAGAATAAAGAAGAGAGAAAGGTGGAGATCGTGTGGTTGGGGGTTAGATTTAGGGAAGAGTGGTGTCTCTCTCCATATCTTTTGGCATTTATTGAAATTCAAATTTTATTAAATCTGCCCACTTTTCTCCTTTTTCAACAATGGACAAAAAGTCCAGCCGGTCCCCACTTTATACCTTTGTTAGCAGATAGTCCCTGTCCTCAAGATTTCATTTTTTTTTTATCATGAAATTGCATGCTATAGCATATTTCCAGAGCAACCCAGTGTTCTGTCTTATGCTACAGCCTGACTTACTTCTGCCCTTACTACTGCTTCTTTATTCAGAAATGTAGATGCTTTTTATTCATGGGCTGCCTCCCATGAGCGCTTGGTTTACAAGGTCCTCAGCCAGACCGTGATGCAACATCATACAGTATCATCAAGATTGGTGGTGACCTTCATTCTGTCTATAGGTTCTCCAAAATAATGCTTGACTCTCTGACCATTAACTTTGAATTCTCTTCCACTACCAGCATCCAACAGATCAATAGCTCCATGTGGGTAGACCTTTACAATTGTGAATGGGCCAGACCATCTTGACTTCAACTTGCCAGGGAAAAGCTTCAGCCTAGAGTTAAATAGTAGCACTTGCTCTCCTTCGTCAAAGGATCTTTGATGTATCTTCTTATCATGCCAGATCTTAGTTTTTGCCTTGTATGCTTCAGCATTTTCATATGAGAACCGTCTATGTTCCTCCATTTCATTAAGCTGCAGCATGCGTACTGCTCCAGCAGATTGAAGATTAAAGTTCAGTTTCTTTGTTGCCCAGAAAGCTTTGTGCTGCAACTCTAAGGGTAAATGGCAAACTTTCCCATACACCAGTCTATATGGGGACATCCCCAAAGGAGTCTTGAATGCAGTTCTATAAGCCCACAGTGCCTCATCCAGATGTGAGGACCAATCCTTCCTACTTGTGTTAACCATTTTCTCCAAAATCCTTTTGATTTCCCTGTTGGACACTTCAGCTTGACCATTAGTCTGGGGGTAATAGGCTGTGGCAACTTTATGCTTGACTCCATATTTTGCAAGCAATTTGGAGAAAACTTGTTTGCAAAAATGGGTTCCTTTATCACTAATGATTGCTCTAGGGGTTCCAAATCTAGTAAAGATGTTTTTCTGTAAAAACTTTGTTACCACCCTAGCATCATTTTTTATTGTAGCCACAGCGTCCACCCATTTAGACACATAATCAACAGCTACAAGAATGTAAAGGTAGCCAAAGGAAGGGGGAAATGGTCCCATAAAATCAATACCCCATACATCAAAAAGTTCAATTTCCAAAATGGTGTTTAGAGGCATTTCATATTTATTGGACAAGTTCCCTACCCTTTGGCATCTATCACAATGTTTAACAAATTCTTGTGCATCTTTAAAAAGGGTAGGCCAGAATAAACCTAATTGGAGAACCTTGGCAGCAGTTCTCATACACCAAAATGTCCTCCATATGCTGCAGCATGGCACTGTGTCAGAATATCATGGAATTCTTCATCTGCAGCACATCTTCTGTTCAGATTGTCTGGGCACATCTTGTAAAGGTATGGTTCATCCTAGACGTATTGTTTGGCTTGATGGAAAAATCTCTTCCTTTGCTGAGAGTTCATGTCTGGAGGAACCACACCACTGGCAAGAAAGTTGACTAGATCAGCATACCAGGGTGTTGCAACATCTTGCATTGATAACAGTTGCCCATCAGGGAAAGATTCATCAATGGCTATTCCCCTGGGTTATACAACATCCTCTAGCAATCTTGAGAGGTGATTAGCCACTTGATTCTCCACTCCTTTCTTATCTCTGATTTCCAGATCAAATTCTTGTAATAGCAACACCCACCTGATCAGCGTTGGTTTAGCATCCTTCTTGTCAATTAAATATTTGATTGCAGAGTGGTTTGAGTAAACTACCACTTTTGTTCCAACAAGATAGGATCTAAACTTCTCAAAGGCATACACTACAGCTAGCAACTCCTTTTCAGTAGTGGTATAATTGATCTGAGCATCAATCAAGGTCTTGCTTGCATAGTAGACTGGATGCAACACTTTGTTGTACCTTTGTCCCAAAACCGCTCCCATTGCATAGTCACTTGCGTCACACATAAGCTCAAAAGGCTTCTCCCAGTCAGGTGGAACAATAATGGGAGCAGTGATAAGAGCAGTCTTTAGAAGTTCAAAGGCTTTTATGCATTCTGCATTAAATTCAAAAGTCCTATCATGCTCCAGCAGCTGACACAATGGCTTAGAGATCTGGTTATACCCTGAGTATCCATCCAGAAAACAATAAAGATCCTTCCCAGCAAGTCTGTCCAACATTTGATCAATGAAAGGCAAGGGGAAATGATCTTTCCTTGTGGCTTTGTTCAACTTTCTATAATCCATGCAAATCCTCCATCCAGTCAAAATTCTTGTGGGAATGATCTCATTTTTCTCATTAGTGATGACAGTCACACCTCCTTTCTTAGGCACACATTGAATTGGACTCACCAAACACTGTCAGAGATGGGATAGATAATCCCTGCATCCAGCCACTTTATAATCTCCTTTTTGACTACTTCTTTCATAATTGGGTTCAGCCGTCTCTGACTTTCAACACTATTCTTTGAGTCTTCTTCCAAGATAATTTTGTGCATCCATATTGATGGACTAATCCCCTTGATGTCTGCTATCTGCCACCCTATTGCCTTTTTGTGCCTTTTTAACGCTGTCAACAATTGTTCTTCTTGCAGCCCATTCAATGAAGCAGAGATGATAACAAGCAAAGTATTATCATCACCAAGGTAAGCATATTTCAAGTGACTTGGCAATTCTTTTAGTTCGAGGGATGGAGGTTCGACAATAGAAGGAATATTGTCTTTAACAGTGTCATCAGTTACCTCCAATGATTCATATTTTCTAGTCCATATATGTTGCACTGCCTTGCTGTCCTGTGGTTTATCAGAATCTTCATCAGGAAAATTTTCATCTTCTACTGATGCTGCAGCATAGTCTATATGGTTCTTCAGAAATTGTTGTTGCACCAATTCATCAAATGTCTCAACACGAGAGCATTCTTCCATACCCTCATCAGGGTACTTCACGGCATTGAAAACATTAAATGTCACATACTGATCATTAACCCTCATGGTGAGTTCTCCCTTTTGCACATCAATTAGGGTTTTTCCTGTTGCCAAGAATGGTCTCCCTGGGATGATGGGAACCTCTCTGTCTGCTTCAAAATCCAGAATGATGAAATTCACAGGAAATGCAAATTTATCGACTTTGATCAACACATCTTCAATTTTTTTTGGATATGCAATGGATCTGTCAGCCAGCTGAAGTGTGACAGATATAGGCCTTGCTTTTCCAATTCCCAGCTTCTTGAAAATAGACATGGGCATAAGGTTGATGCTTTCTCCCAAGTCACATAAAGCTTTTCCATAGTAGATGTCTCCAATAGAACATGGTATGGTGAAACTTCCAGGATCTTTCATTTTTCTTGGCACCTTGTTCTGCAACATCATGCTGCATTCTTCAATCATAGCAACAGTTTCAAATTCTCCCAATCTTCTTTTCTTAGTGAGCACATCTTTCATGAACTTTGTGTAATTGGGCATCTGTTGTAGAGTTTCTACCAATGGTATGTTGATATGAAGCTGCTTTAGTACATCCAGAAACTTGTTGAATTGTTTCTCTTGGTGGGCTTTCTTCAGTCTCTGAGGGAAAGGTGGTGGATGCCTTTCCGGAATCAATTGGGGCATAGCAGAGTGTGCTGCAGCATCAGGCACTTTCTTAACAACTGCAGGTTGCTCTGCTGCCACACTTTCTGCTGATTTTTCCTTCTCTGAATATGAATTATCCATCTTTTGTTTCTTCTTTGGCTCTGCAACTTCTACATCTTTACCACTTCTTAAATTGATTACCTTGCATTGTTCTTTACCTCCTCTAGAACTTGAGGCCTTAGGGTCTTCAGTAGAAGCTGGTAGTGAGCCAGGTTGCCTTAAGTTGATTGCGTTGGCCAACTGTCCCACTTGGGTCTCTAAGTTTCTCATTCCAGGTTTGGTTTCTGTCATGAATGCCTTTAGTACAGCTCTGGAGTTTTCTATTGCTATTGGAGTTGCTGCTGCCTAGGCTGCTAATTTTGATTGTAACCAGAGGGTGGATTCAATGTATTGCTATAATTGGAATACCTCAGATTAGGATGTTGCGATTGCTGCCATCCTATGTTTCCAAATGAATTATTGCCTCTGTAATTGTTGTTTCCCACATAGTTGACTGCAGCAGGGTTTGCCGAACAATTCTAAAACAAATGATCTCCTCCACAATAAACACATGATACAGCATCTGCCTTGCAGATTTGTTCAGTCACCATCTCTTCAGTCATTATGGGTGGAGCAAAGGAATTTCCTTGATTTGCCATGGTCAGCCCCTTAACCATATTAGTTAACGAGGTCATTTGGGCAGACAGTGCTGCAACTTCACTTACTTTATATGCTCCTACTGCAGCATTGCCTTTTCCAAAAACTTGTCTTGATGTTGGCCACTGATAGCTGTTAGCTGCTATATCTTCTATCAGAGCATGAGCCTCGTCGTAGGATTTAGTGAGGAGACTGCCTCCAGCTGAGGCATCTAACATCATCCTTGAGCTAGGTAAAACTCCATTATAGAAGTGCTCCATCTGAATACAAAATGGAATGCCATGGTGGGGACACTTCTTAATGAGTTGCTTAAATCTCTCCCATGCTTCAAATAGTGGTTCATCTTCATGCTGCCTGAATGAAGTGATGTCAGTCCTCATCTTTGCATTCATGGTTGGTAGGAAGAACTTGGTCAAAAATTTTTCAGCAAGTTTCTTCCAAGTATCAACTGAATTTGCATCCAAGGAATTTAGCCAGTTGCTTGCCACATGCAGAAACTGTTTGAGGTGCAAGTGAGGGTCCTCTGTTGCAGCTCCATTAAATTGGCCAATTGTTTGCAACATTTGGAACATCACTGGCTTGAATTCAAACTGAGGTGCAATGATGGGAGTCCTCACTATCCCTGTGTTCATGGCTTCAGGGTCGAACATTGCATACCCCCTGATGGCACAGTTTTTGTCATTAGCCATAGCCATGCTGTTTTGTGGTGCTTCTTCAGCCATTTCTAATTCAGCAGGGGACAATGTTTCAGAAGAGTTAGGTGTGGAGTTGGTTGGAGTATTCAGAACCCACTCTGGTACAGACTGAGATGTTTGACCTCTTCTAAGCCTTCTGAATGTCCTTTCTATCTCTGGATCAAATCTGTAATTAGGTGACAAGAACCTGTGCATACGGTCTCAGTACCCTGTGCTACAGCAAACCACTAAGAGTATCAGTATCACTAACTACAGAACTAATAATCTAAAAACAGAATTTTAACATCAATCAAAATCCCCGGCAACGGCGCCAAAAACTTGTTGCCTTAAAAACAGTTGTTCTTAAGCTTGTGCAACTATACACAAATGCCTCAAGTAGTATAGAACTTTTGTTCAGATATCGTTCCCACAGGGATTAAATTGATGCGGCAAAATTCAGTTCAGATTATATGTTCAAGAGTTAGGAAGGAGTAACCATTAATTGTTGTGTGTGGACAACTTAAAATAAAGGTGTTGATACTAAAAAAAAAAAAAACAAATTACAACTTGAATGTAAATTAAAACAGGTTAATAGAGAAAAGTGATCTAATGATTTAGATAATTAAAACAGCTTCAGGCATGCTGCAGCATAAATCTTGTTTAGCCCTCATTATGCTCTGACCATGCTCTAGCATCTAGCTCTAGGAAATTACAGTTTGTTTTCCAACATTACAGGGTTAGGTTCATTAACTTTGTTTTATTCCTAGGTTCAGATTAATTACACCACCCTCTAATTAAAGCTCGTTCCAGCTAGCTTAGGGACATGAATAGCTATTCCTAGCCTACTCATCATCAATTAATTTTCCAATTAATGATTTAACCCATATCCTTTATCAAGTTCCCACTTACTTAATTCTTCCAAATTAATTAAAGCTAAGTGTTCAATCAAGTTGATCATGCTTAATCAAACAACATTAAATGCGTGATAAAAGAAGATGCAAACATAGCCATTACACAAATCAGCTGAACATTCATTATACTATCATACCCAAAGCTTAAAGAGTTTAGCTCATAGTGAGCTTACAAAGAACAAATGTAAGAAAAGAGCAAGAAATCATTACAATGTAGGAACACGAAAAACGCAGCAGCAGCTCAGGAAGAAAGAACTCAGCGCAGCCCTCAACAAGACAATGTGTAAAAATAAATCAGAATGTTCAAATCTCTCACTAGGGTTTTCAAGATGCTTTTATAGTACACTAAACCCTATTATCTTTCATTCCATTTTGGGCCAACAATCAAAAGAATTCATAAAATAACCCCTAGCCCAAATTCCAAATGATGTAAGGCAGCTAATCCTATGCGCTTGTGTTTCCTTAAAAACGACAGCATCAGCGCCCTTGAGGAGAAAGGAAGGGTGTCCTTGTCAGCTTTTGTCCTTTAGTGCCATACTACTAGAAGGTAGTCCTTGCTACAGCAACCAAGCTCTTGTATCCAAATGCTTCAGCCTTGCTCCAGCAAGCTTTCTGCGTACCAAGACACAGAATTTTTAGACAATGATAGAGCAATCAGGAGCAAAAGGCTAATATTTACTACACTTAACACATTTATGTATAAACTAACTTTTTCTAACAGAAACCAAACTTAAAACCTTAAGGATGGCAAAGAATTACAGTAAAAAGGATCTAAATAACTCTTCATTCAAAGAGTTATCAGATGGCAAGGCAATCGTCCCCGACACTTTCTATAGGCGCAGTCACCCAAGATCAGGTCTTGGGTGATATTGAGATAGTATACCATGACCTTGATGGACAGCAGGTCGACCCTTCACAGTTTTTCATGGTCTACATCAGCCTAGTCAGCATATATATGAGATATGGTGGAGGTCCTTTCTTCTCTTTAATTGCTTTGCCTTGTCAGCCTACTTGTTGTAATAAGGAATTCAAACAAATCCTTTGAGGTTTTGAAATTCATTTTGATTAAATGCTTTAAGTTTAATTTAGAAAATATTTTACTTTTCATCATTAATATCTTACCATATTAGAACCTAATTAAATCAATCTCTTACAGAAGTATTTAAATTCTAATAATTTACCCATTGAAGTCTTTAGTCTTGATACTTGTGTTTCTAGTACTTCGTAATAACTTGAATTTGTGCTTTGAAATATCTACATTTAATATGAAATATTCTTTTGCCTTGTATCAACGTTTGTCATTCAGTTGTCTTTTTCTCTATATTTTTTTTATTGAATAGTTTATTCTAGGCTAAATTATACTTTGTTCCCTTATCTTAATTTTATGTTTCAATTTGGTCCCACTTTTAATTTTTTGTTCCAAATTGGTCCTTTATTTTGTAAAGTTATACCGGTGCGATACCTGTTTTATTTTTCTCTGAAATGGTCTCTCATTTTACAAAAGTTAAATCAATGTGGTCTCCTTTTTTGTTCCGAAATGATCCCTCTTTTATTTTTTATACCAAGTGAACATGTGAAGACAAGTTCATTTAAGAGGGCCATTTCGTGACAAGTCCATTCAAGTACAGGACCATTTACTTTGTGGTTGCAAATGGTATGGTCTGAAGTGTTATTGGGATTTTTTATTTTTTTTTTGGTAATAAGTGTTATATTGGGACTCTCTTTTTGGCTTCATACGTTTATTTCACACAATATGTGTGTCACACATTTGAGATCATAGTAGTTAGTATTGATATATAAATTTATATG
Organism: Echinosophora koreensis; assembly: GCA_035048595.1. Lineage (NCBI taxonomy): Eukaryota > Viridiplantae > Streptophyta > Magnoliopsida > Fabales > Fabaceae > Echinosophora > Echinosophora koreensis. The sequence goes on from JAPCYP010000068.1 coordinate 1,328,759, forward strand.
GGAATTGAATTTTAATATGATGATTAATAAAATGTAAATTGTATAAAATAATTTGAAAATTTTATTGGACAAGTTTGTAACCTTTAATGAAACTTATTTAACTTTGAAAAAAAGAATTATAAAAGGAAAAAAATTATAAGCTTTCATAATATGTTATACAAATTTTGATTAAAGGTTATTTCAAAATTTTCAATTCAATTTAGAAAATAGTTAAAATTTTCAAAATTTATAATATATAAGTGCTTTTTCGTCCAAACAGTATATAAAAAAGTGATTCTGTATGTCCTTTTCTGTAATTTTAATTAACTAAAAGTGCTTAGAATTGCATCCAAATGCCTTGTGATTTAAAAGTATTCTTCGATAACCGCATCTAAACACAAAATAACTTCTACTTCTAATTATTAGTATCTTGTTTTACTTCTTCATCGTAAAATATTTTTTAAGGTGATCCAAATAGGCCCATATATATTCATATCTTACTAAAGAAAAAGCAAGCGGTCCATTCAAAGTCCCACTACATGTTGCTTTTATTTTATTTTTTTTTATTTTTTTGACTCAACCACAAAATGTTGCTAGTAGTTGTCAAAATTAAAGTTTCAGTCGGTTTAAACATCAAAACTATTATATGATATTATTGCAGGTTTCGTCTAAGTTGCATCCAAACTTGCTCCTTGTTGACTATTCAATGGGGTGTTTTCACTTGACACATAAGCAAAAGTGGTCAACTTAGTATAATACTTGTATTTTCTTGTATTTAAATCATTGTTTGTGTATGCATATTGTATTTTTTTCTTTTTTGTTTGGTCAACAATATTTGTTTTTTCTTTTAGCATTTTTCCTTTTTCTTTACATAAAAGTATTGAAATGAAAAGATAATATTTTTCCCCTTTACTACAACAACTTCGACCACCGCCGTCATATGAACTCCGACCACCGTTTCTCCATTTCTCCAATTACCTGATACCAAAACTGTAACACCCCCCTTGGGCATTACCTCGTGAACACGTGCGAAAATAAATTAAAAAGAAATTTGCTGGTTGCTTTCGGAAATTTATTTACTTTAGGTCAGAAAATCTGGGTGTAAAAATTTTCTTCTGAATACTTCAAAAAAATGATGCGCACATCATAGTAGTAAGAACTATCTTATACTCACCAACACACATAGAGTGAGTTTATTTATAATCAAACTCTTCACAACACACAAGTTTTTCTTAAAAGTATTTTCTTATAAACTATATGAAAATTATCAAGACACACATACTAAACTTCTCAAAAACATACATCCTCAAACACAAACCTAAGCTGGTCGTCCTACAAGACATTCACTGAAAAGACCCCGTGGTCATTCGCCATGATCAAACATCTCTTCGAACATTCAGACTTAAGTCTCCAAGTGACTTGAGGAATTCCTCTGCAACATTTGGTCACTAGGTTCGTTTTTCAAATTTAAAATCTTTTTCGTTCTGTAAAACACAAATCGAAAACAAAATCTTCTCAATTTATCCAAGTTGTCGGAAATAACACCATTGTATAAAACTAATTTACAGAAAACCCTTTTACGATGGAAATTCGTTTATAAAATCATCAAATTACTTAAAAACTCATTTTCTTCTAAAATTCTTTATTTGAAACTTTAGTTTAAAGAAAAAAAAAATTATGTATAATAAACATTGCGGTTTTTAAGAATGCTTTCCGTAAATATTTTCGGAATTATCCGTCGTTTGACATTTTAAAAACGTTTTAAGTCAAAATTTGACTTTTCTAGTAAAATAATTTTCTCAACACCATAATTAAATTATTTTGAAACTTAACTTTTTATAATAACATTTTCCAATATCTTGTAATTTCTTACGTAAAAATCAGCAGTACTAAAATATTTTCACGGTTACGCCCTCACTGTGACTCATAAACCACTCTTATGCCGATAAATCATTAAAATAATAGTATTTTCAACTATTCCACATTTCTAACCAATCAAATAATTAAATAGTATTATGTTACTACATTCCACCAATTAAATATTCAAGATTTCTCATTAAGCTTTTTAACGCTTTTATTTTCGTAATTAATTGAGCACTGACCACTGTCAAACTTTTCAATCAACAATCAACATCAATAATAACTTCATGTCAATGCTATAGCAGATAACACAGTTTATAACATGCATTAAAATACTATAACAATTAAATGCAAATAACAAATTAAAAGCATATAATTAACATCAAATAAATTAAATACGTAAGATAATTTAAAACACCACAAACACACTCAAATAAATTATACAGACCACATACTGATAGCATATAGCTATCGGAAGAAAATCCCTCAGGTACTCCCCTTACCTCAGAGTGATTTTCCTCCCGAAATAAGTTTCGCCAAAAATCCGGTCTCCATAGAACACGTACACGATTCACACAAAGACGACCTTCAACAAACCACAACATAAAACAAGTTAACTTTTGAAGAAAACCTACTAACTCCTAATGGTATAGGTTCGGCCATGTTTAGCTAAATTAGCTAGAGATCTCAAAATTTCACATACTCTTAGATCCATGACCTTAGAGTATTATTGAGTTAAAGAAAATACTCTTTAGTTGAAAAATAAAACAAAATCATCCAAGTCCTCAAGAACAAGTATTCGGCCATGAGGGTTTCACGTGGCTAAAATTTTCAAAAATTCATAAGCTCTTGGATTAGTGATCCTTAAGCATTAGGAACACAAGATCAATGATCATAAATCAAAAAGTGAAATAAAATCCTCTAACTTCATAATAAATTAATTTCGGCCTTCACATAGAAAATAGGCTAGGAATTTTATTTTGATTCAATCTCTTGCATTCAATACATATATGAATTAGAAAGATGAAATCCATTGTCATTTTCTAAAAGATTGAACAAAGGTTTTCGGCCTCAAGAGAAAAAATAGGAAAGAAACTTTTTTTGATTCATGCTTTTGAATACTAAACATAGAGATGATGACAAGTTCATAGAAATTGGTTTCATGATCATAGGATTTTTCTATGATTTTCTAGAGATTTTTGAAGTTCTAGATCTAAGAATTTCAAATGATGATCATGGCCTTGAATCAAGAAATTGAATGAAGAACATGCTATTGATTGAGTGAGATGAGTATGGTATACCTCTTGGATGTTGAAAAATGACAAGGATTCAAGTGGTTTCTTCACAAATTTGGTTATGGCTAACTTGGAGAAAATGAGAGAATTATGAAGATGATGAAGTTAGAAACATGAGTGGGAAATGAAGTGAGACAGCCACGAAAATGAGGAGGTTGGGAGGGTATTTTGGTCAAATTCACTTAGGCTAAACTTGGAATTACATAAAGGACTTAGGGGTATATAGGTCTTTTCACACAAATAAATATCATGATATTCTGAATGTATGACATGCATTAAAAGCTAGGTGAGTCACCCATATGACTCACCACCCTAATGTAAGCAAAAATTTCCAAATTTTTTGGTCCAAAATATAAGCAAATTTCAACTACTTTCTTCTCATTTAATGAAGTTATTCTCAAAATACCCTTCATTTAATACAAATTTTGTTTTTCAATGACTCTTTTAAATGAGGCAACTAACTATCTTAATATGTGTGTCCCATTTAATTTTTGCTTACAATAGAGACCGGAGGGAGTATGATCTCAAATGTGTGACACACATATTGTGTGAAATAAACGTATGAAGCCAAAAAGAGAGTCCCAATATAACACTTATTACCAAAAAAAAATCCCAATAACACTTCAGACCATACCATTTGCAACCACAAACGTAAATGGTCCTGTACTTGAATGGACTTGTCACGAAATGGCCCTCTTAAATGAACTTGTCTTCACATGTTCACTTGGTATAAAAAATAAAAGAGGGATCATTTCGGAACAAAAAAGGGGACCACATTGATTTAACTTTTGTAAAATGAGAGACCATTTCCGAGAAAAATAAAACAGGTATCGCACCGGTATAACTTTACAAAATAAAGGACTAATTTGGAACAAAAAATTAAAAGTGGGACCAAATTGAAACATAAAATTAAGATAAGGGAACAAAAGTATAATTTAGCCTAGAATAAACTATTCAATAAAAAAAATATAGAGAAAAAGACAACTGAATGACAAACGTTGATACAAGGCAAAAGAATATTTCATATTACATGTAGATATTTCAAAGCACAAATTCAAGTTATCACGACGTACTAGAAACACAAGTATCAAGACTAAAGACTTCAATGGGTAAATTATTAGAATTTAAATACTTCTGTAAGAGATTGATTTAATTAGGTTCTAATATGGTAAGATATTAATGATGAAAAGTAAAATATTTTCTAAATTAAACTTAAAGCATTTAATCAAAATGAATTTCAAAACCTCAAAGGATTTGTTTGAATTCCTTATTACAACAAGTAGGCTGACAAGGCAAAGCAATTAAAGAGAAGAAAGGACCTCCACCATATCTCATATATATGCTGACTAGGCTGATGTAGACCATGAAAAACTGTGAATGGTCGACCTGCTGTCCATCAAGGTCATGGTATACTATCTCAATATCACCCAAGACCTGATCTTGGGTGACTGCCCCTATAGAAAGTGTCGGGGACGATTGCCTTGCCATCTGATAACTCTTTGAATGAAGAGTTATTTAGATCCTTTTTACTGTAATTCTTTGCCATCCTTAAGGTTTTAAGTTTAGTTTCTGTTAGAAAAAGTTAGTTTATACATAAATGTGTTAAGTGTAGTAAATATTAGCCTTTTGCTCCTGATTGCTCTATCATTGTCTAAAAATTCTGTGTCTTGGTACGCAAAAAGCTTGCTGGAGGAAGGCTGAAGCATTGGGATACAAGAGCTTGGTTGCTGTAGAAAGGACTACCTTCTAGTAGTATGGCACTAAAGGACAAAAGCTGACAAGGACACCCTTCCTCTCTCCTCAAGGGCGCTGACGTTGTCGTTTTTAAGGAAACACAAGCGCATAGGATCAGCTGCCTTACATCATTTGGAATTTGGGCTAGGGTTATTTTATAAATTCTTTTGATTGTTGGCCCAAAATGGAATGAAAGATAATAGGGTTAGTGTACTATAAAAGCATCTTGAAAACCCTAGTGAGAGATTTGAACATTCTGATTTATTTTTACACATTGTCTTGTTGAGAGCTGCGCTGAGTTCTTTCTTCCTGAGCTGCTGCTGCTGCGTTTTTTGTGTTCCTACATTGTAATGATTTGTTGCTCTTTTCTTACATTTGTTCTTTGTAAGCTCACTATGAGCTAAACTCTTTAAGCTTTGGGTATGATAGTATAATGAATGTTCAGCTGATTTGTGTAATGGCTATGTTTGCATCTTCTTTTATCATGCATTTAATGTTGTTTGATTAAGCGTGACCAACTTGATTGAACACTTAGCTTAATTAATTTGGAAGAATTAAGTAAGTGGGAACTTGATAAAGGATAGGGGTTAAATCATTAATTGGAAAATTAATTGATGATGAGTAGGCTAGGAATAGCTATTCATGTCCCTAAGCTAGCTGGAACAAGCTTTAATTAGAGGGTGGCGTAATTAATCTGAACCTAGGAATAGAACAAAGTTAATGAACTTGACCCTGTAATGTTGGAAAACAAACTGTGATTTCCTGGAGCTAGATGCTAGAGCATGGTCAGAGCATAATGAGGGCTAAACAAGATTTATGCTGCAGCATACCTGAAGTTGTTTTAATTATCTAAATCATCAGATCACTTTTCTCTATTAACCTGTTTTAATTTACATTCAAGTTGTAATTTGTTTATTTTTTTTTAGTATCAACACCTTTATTTTAAGTTGTCCACACACAACAATTAATGGTTACTCCTTCCTAACTCTTGAAAATATAATCTGAACTGAATTTTGCCACATCAATTTAATCCCTGTGGGAACGATATCTGAACAAAAGTTCTATACTACTTGAGGCATTTGTGTATAGTTGCACAAGCTTAAGAACAACTGTTTTTAAGGCAAGAAGTTTTTGGCGCCGTTGCCGGGGATTTTGATTGATGTTAAAATTCTGTTTTTAGATTATTAGTTCTGTAGTTAGTGATACTGATACTCTTAGTGGTTTGTTGTAGCACAAGGTACTGAAACCGTATGCACAGGTTCTTGTCACCTAATTACAGATTTGATCCAGAGATAGAAAGGACATTCAAGAGGCTTAGAAGAGGTCAAACATCTCAGCCTATACCTGAGTGGGTTCTGAATACTCCAACCAACTCCACACCTAACTCTTCTGAAACGTTGTCCCCTGCTGAATTAGAAATGGCTGAAGAAGCACCACAAAACAGCATGGCTATGGCTAATGACAAAAACTGTGCCATCAGGGAGTATGCAATGTTTGACCCTGGAGCCATGAACACAGGGATAGTGAGGACTCCCATCACTGCACCTCAGTTTGAATTCAAGCCAATGATGTTCCAAATGTTGCAAACAATTGGCCATTTTAATGGAGCTGCAACAGAGGACCCTCACTTGCACCTCAAACAGTTTCTGCATGTGGCAAGCAACTTCAAATCCCAGGAATCACTGTTGATGGATTCAGACTGCGTTTATTTCCATTCTCTTTGGGAGGGAGGGCTAAAAACTGGCTAAATTCCTTGGATGCAAATTCAGTTGATACTTGGAAGAAACTTGCTGAAAAATTTTTGACCAAGTTCTTCCCACCAACCATGAATGCAAAGATGAGGACTGACATCACTTCATTCAGGCAGCATGAAGATGAACCACTATTTGAAGCATGGGAGAGATTTAAGCAACTCATTAAGAAGTGTCCCCACCATGGCATCCCATTTTGTATTCAGATGGAGCACTTCTATAATGGAGTTTTACCTAGCTCAAGGATGATGTTAGATGCCTCAGCTGGAGGCAGTCTCCTCACTATGGCAACCTGGCTCACTACCAGCTTCTACTGAAGACCCTAAGGCCTCAAGTTCTAGAGGAGGTAAAGAACAATGCAAGGTAATCAATTTAAGAAGTGGTAAAGATGTAGAAGTTGCAGAGCCAAAGAAGAAACAAAAGATGGATAATTCATATTCAGAGAAGGAAAAATCAGCAGAAAGTGTGGCAGCAGAGCAACCTGCAGTTGTTAAGAAAGTGCCTGATGCTGCAGCACACTCTGCTATGCCCCAATTGATTCCGGAAAGGCATCCACCACCTTTCCCTCAGAGACTGAAGAAAGCCCACCAAGAGAAACAATTCAACAAGTTTCTGGATGTACTAAAGCAGCTTCATATCAACATACCATTGGTAGAAACTCTACAACAGATGCCCAATTACACAAAGTTCATGAAAGATGTGCTCACTAAGAAAAGAAGATTGGGAGAATTTGAAACTGTTGCTATGATTGAAGAATGCAGCATGATGTTGCAGAACAAGGTGCCAAGAAAAATGAAAGATCCTGGAAGTTTCACCATACCATGTTCTATTGGAGACATCTACTATGGAAAAGCTTTATGTGACTTGGGAGCAAGCATCAACCTTATGCCCATGTCTATTTTCAAGAAGCTGGGAATTGGAAAAGCAAGGCCTATATCTGTCACACTTCAGCTGGCTGACAGATCCATTGCATATCCAAAAGGAAAAATTGAAGATGTGTTGATCAAAGTCGATAAATTTGCATTTCCTGTGAATTTCATCATTCTGGATTTTGAAGCAGACAGAGAGGTTCCCATCATCCCAGGGAGACCATTCTTGGCAACAGGAAAAAACCCTAATTGATGTGCAAAAGGGAGAACTCACCATGAGGGTTAATGATCAGTATGTGACATTTAATGTTTTCAATGCCGTGAAGTACCCTGATGAGGGTATGGAAGAATGCTCTCGTGTTGAGACATTTGATGAATTGGTGCAACAACAATTTCTGAAGAACCATATAGACTATGCTGCAGCATCAGTAGAAGATGAAAATTTTCCTGATGAAGATTCTGATAAACCACAGGACAGCAAGGCAGTGCAACATATGTGGACTAGAAAATATGAATCATTGGAGGTAACTGATGACACTGTTAAAGACAATATTCCTTCTATTGTTAAACGTCCATTCCTCGAACTAAAAGAATTTCCAAGTCACTTGAAATATGCTTACCTTGGTGATGATAATACTTTGCCTGTTATCATCTCTGCTTCATTGAATGGGCTGCAAGAAGAACAATTGTTGACAGCGTTAAAAAGGCACAAAAAGGCAATAGGGTGGCAGATAGCAGACATCAAGGGGATTAGTCCTTCAATATGCATGCACAAAATTCTCTTGGAAGAAGACTCAAAGAATAGTGTTGAAAGTCAGAGACGGCTGAACCCAATTATGAAAGAAGTAGTCAAAAAGGAGATTATAAAGTGGCTGGATGCAGGGATTATCTATCCCATCTCTGACAGTGTTTGGTGAGTCCAATTCAATGTGTGCCTAAGAAAGGAGGTGTGACTGTCATCACTAATGAGAAAAATGAGATCATTCCCACAAGAATTGTGACTGGATGGAGGATTTGCATGGATTATAGAAAGTTGAACAAAGCCACAAGGAAAGATCATTTCCCCTTGCCTTTCATTGATCAAATGTTGGACAGACTTGCTGGGAAGGATTTTTATTGTTTTCTGGATGGATACTCAGAGTATAACCAGATCTCTAAGCCATTGTGTCAGCTGCTGGAGCATGATAGGACTTTTGAATTTAATGCAGAATGTCTTTTGAGCTTATGTGTGACGCAAGTGACTATGCAATGGGAGCGGTTTTGGGACAGAGGTACAACAAAGTGTTGCATCCAGTCTACTATGCAGGCAAGACCTTGATCGATGCTCAAATCAATTATACCACTACTGAAAAGGTGTTGCTAGCTGTAGTGTATGCCTTTGAGAAGTTTAGTTCCTATCTTGTTGGAACAAAAGTGGTAGTTTACACAAACCACTCTGCAATCAAATATTTAATTGACAAGAAGGATGCTAAACCAAGGCTGATCAGGTGGGTGTTGCTATTACAAGAATTTGATCTGGAAATCAGAGATAAGAAAGGAGTGGAGAATCAAGTGGCTGATCACTTCTCAAGATTGCCAGAGGATGTAGCAGAACCCAGGGGAATAGTCATTGATGAATCTTTCCCTGATGAGCAACTGTTATCAATGCAAGATGCTCCAGCACCCTGGTATGTTGATCTAGTCAACTTTCTTGCCAGTGGTGTGGTTCCTCCAGACATGAACTCTCAGCAAAGGAAGAGATTTTTCCATCAAGCCAAACAATACGTCTGGGATGAACCATACCTTTACAAGATGTGCCCAGACAATATGAAGAGAAGATGTGCTGCAGATGAAGATTCTGACTCAGTGCCATGCTGCAGCATATGGAGGACATTTTGGTGGTATGAGAACTACTGCCAAGGTTCTCCAATCAGGTTTATTCTGGCCTACCCTTTTTAAAGATGCACATGAATTTGTTAAACATTGCGATAGATGCCAAAGGGTAGGGAACTTGTCCAATAAATATGAAGTGCCTCTAAACACCATTTTGGAAATTGAACTTTTTGATGTATGGGGTATTGATTTTATGGGACCATTTCCCCCTTCCTTTGGCTACCTTTACATTCTGGTAGCTGTTGATTATGTGTCTAAATGGGTGGAGGCTGTGGCTACAATAAAAAATGATGCTAGGGTGGTAACAAAGTTTTTACAGAAAAACATCTTTACTAGATTTGGAACCCCTAGAGCAATCATTAGTGATAAAGGAACCCATTTTTGCAACCAAGTTTTCTCCAAATTGCTTGCAAAATATGGAGTCAAGCATAAAGTTGCCACAGCCTATCACCCCCAGACTAATGGTCAAGCTGAAGTGACCAACAGGGAAATCAAAAGGATTTTGGAGAAAATGGTTAACACAAGTAGGAAGGATTGGTCCTCACATCTGGATGAGGCACTGTGGGATTATAGAACTGCATTCAAGACTCCTTTGGAGATGTCCCCATATAGACTGGTGTATGGGAAAGTTTGCCATTTACCCTTAGAGTTGCAGCACAAAGCTTTCTGGGCAACAAAGAAACTGAACTTTAATCTTCAATCTGCTGGAGCAGTACGCATGCTGCAACTTAATGAAATGGAGGAACATAGTCTGTTCTCATATGAAAATGCTGAAGCATACAAGGCAAAAACTAAGATCTGGCATGATAAGAAGATACATCAAAGATCCTTTGACGAAGGAGAGCAAGTGTTGCTATTTAACTCTAGGCTGAAGCTTTTCCCTAGCAAGTTGAAGTCAAGATGGTCTGGCCCATTCACAATTGTAAAGGTCTACCCACATAGAGCTATTGATCTGTTGGATGCTGGTAGTGGAAGAGAATTCAAAGTTAATGGTCAGAGAGTAAAGCATTATTTTGGAGAACCTGTAGACAGAATAAAGGTCACCACAAATCTTGATGATACTGTATGATGTTGCATCACGGTCTGGCTGAGGACCTTGTAAACCAAGCGCTCATGGGAGGAAGCCCGTGAATAAAAAGCATCTACATTTCTGAATAAAGAAGCAGTAGTAAGGCTGTAGCATAAGACAGAACACTGGGTTGCTCTGGAAATATGCTATAGCATGCAATTTCATGATAAAAAAAAATGAAATCTTGAGGACAGGGACTATCTGCTAACAAAGGTATAAAGTGGGGACCAGCTAGACTTTTTGTCCGTTGTGGAAAAAGGAGAAAAGTGGGCAGATTTAATAAAATTTGAATTTCAATAAATGCCAAAAGATATGGAGAGAGACACCACTCTTCCCTAAACCTAACCCCCAACCACACGATCTCCACCTTTCTCTCTTCTTTATTCTTTTCTTTTCCCACGACTGCCACCCGTGGTAACCAACACCCCTCTCTCACCTTACACTTTAAATAGACCACTCACCCTTATTTCTCACTCACACTTTACAATGTCTATTTTTCCTTCTTCAACCCGTAACCCTAACACTCCACTCTTCCTACTCTTCAAGAAATCAAAACACCATGACTGCCAAGAAATCAAGCCATGTGAAACACAAGACTATGAAGAATGTTGGACCACCCTCTTCTAACTCAACCGAAACCCTAACCAGCTGGGTTAGTGAAGAAGCGAAAGAAAAGTATGAAAAAGAGACCCTCAACCGCAGTCTCCATCAAGAAAAAGGTTTCAAATATGGGAAAGGAGTGAACTTGGGTCTGCTCCCAGAGCTTGTGAGCGTGATTGATGCACATAATTGGAGGACCTTTGCTAAGCACAAAGACGGTTTTGTACAAAAATGGTTAGGGATTTTTATGCAAATATTGCGTCTGACGCCCAAACATTTGTGGTTATCAGAGGGGGTAAGGTGTCTTTTTCTGCAAAGACAATTAATCAACATCTCGGTTTAGAGGAAGTTGAAAACAAGTATCAACAGATTCTGAAAGCTGCAACAGCTACCAAACTGCAGCAAATGAAGAAAGAACTAGCCCTCCCTGGTACAGAATTCATACAACAAGCAGAAGGCCAACTCAAACTGCCTCGATCCATGCTGCTGCCTCTCGTAAAAATATGGTACCACTTCCTCAGATACTCTCTCTCCCCTACTTCTCATCTGGAAACTGTGGACAAAGAACGCCTGGTTCTACTCCACTGTATCTTGAACAAGAAAAAGATAAATGTGGGGGGAGATACCCAAGAGTCAGATCACAATCTGTGCAATGAAGCAACAAGGTAACCTAATGTTCCCTTGTCTTATTACTGAACTGTGTTTAGAGCAAGGAATAGAGTATAACCCTGGGGAAGGGCTAGAACTAAACAAAGGCCTCATTGATATGAACTGTGTGCTGAGGATGTATTCAAATTCTGAGAAAGCAAGTGCAAGTGGAAGCAAACCTCCCAGATCTAGCACCCCAGACTAGAAGGATCATTCTGGGATGCTGGAGCAGAAAGTAGAAGAACTGACCACCATGCTATAGCAACATATGCAGCATGAGAAAACTTTCTTGCAATACTACTTTTGCAAGTATCAATGGGAAAAGCAAACAATGAAGCTCAATGGTTGGAAGCTTGAGGACTCCAATCCCCCAGTTCCCCCAAGAAATTATGCCACCTTTTGTTGAAGATGTCCCTGTAACACCCCAACAACAAAAATCTGTTTCTGATCCAGTACCTAAAAACCCTAAAAAATCAGCCAACATTGATCCTGCTCACAGCTCTTCCTCGGATGAAGAATGGATGGGTATTGCCCCATCCAAGCAACAACAGCAGAAAGAAGATGAGGCATCTGCCTCTAAATAGAAGAAGCCTGCCTCTAAAGCCTCCCAGCAAGATCAAGGGAGCATTAAAAGGCCCCGTGCTGCAGCATCTGAGAAAGTACCCTCCACCACCCCTACAGTAGCATCAACCCCTCCCTCTGCATCAAAACCAGCAAAGGGCACAAAGTCAGCTCCTGAGAAGGAGAGCCCAGTAACAAAAATTGCTGCTAGTTATGTTGCAGAGGAGGAAGAAGAGGAGGAAGACACAGTGCCTCTCTCAAAGAAACTAAAGATGGCTGCAACCAATGTGGCTGTGAAGATTAAGAAGGAGAAAGTTGCTGCAGCATTGAGTGTAGAGGAGGCTAAAGCTGCTGCAGCAGAGGATTCTGACAAAGACGATGCTGCTGAAGCAAAGGAAGAAAAAGAAGAGGAAGCTGAAGAGAGCACTGAGGCTGAAGAAGAGAATGAAGGGAGTACTGAGACAGAGGTGCAAGAAGAAAATGCTGAGGAAGAGAAAGAAGAGGAAGAAGTCCAGGTCACCGGAGCAACACAAGCCAAGGTGCCCTCCAAGAAAGGACGCACCAGGAAGAGTTTGCGCACCAGAGCTGCATAGGCTTCAAACAAAGCCATTGTGTTGCAGCATCCCATATCAGGATGCCCTAAACTCTCCACCCCATTCCCAGATATATGTTATTTTCTTTTAAGTTTTCGCAAGTAGTGGTCATTAGGACCTGTTATATCTGTTTGTCTGTAGGGCCAGTAGGGCCATAGTTGTTTGAATATTGATTAATGAATGGCTGTGCATGAATCCCACCCCTGTTTTTTATTCCAAATGATTAATGATTCATTGGAAAAGGCCTCTGGGCCCTTTTGCTGTGTTCAACTCTTACTGTTTAGAATGAAACTCTTGCTGTCTAATCTAATGCACCAACTTGAATGTGATTACTAACCCTGCTGCACAATTGTTAGAATAGAGGACGTATGTGCTGTAGCATGAACATATAAAGGTGAGCCTGAGTGAAATATTTCACTGCACATCTATTGTTCACACTCATGCATTTTCTGTAAGGTTTGCTTTGATTCTGTCTGATCTTAGCATACATAATTGCACACCCAGTATGCTTGAGGCATTTTCTTGTTTATTTTATGTTTAACAGAGCCTGAATAAGCCCACCCAACTAATACATTTGTCCCTGGTTACTCCCTTTGAGCTTTGGCCATTTATTGACAAACTAGTACATTACAAGCCTTAGACCTGAAAAAAAAAAAAACAAAATTCACCCGCAAGGTAGATTTAGAGGATGCTTTTGTAGCTAGTTATGACATAAGATTGGGACAAGCATCTGATTAAGTTTGGGGGTGCTTTGCTGCAACACATGTGCATGCTGCAGCAGGACTGTAAATAAATCAGAAAGGGATAGGCAGCCAGTGAATCAAAAAGTCATAAACGAAAAATGTGAAGCTATCATCCCTTACTCTGAAGCTAGTTTCTTTATGCTTCTAGCTAGAATGTTGTAAAAAAAATGTTTTTGAGTAGAGAACAGAACAATGGCTGAAAAATCACACTGAATGTTCTCTGTTCACAGCAAAGTTTCAATAAAAGGTGGACTTGGTAATGAAAGGAAAGGACTCAAGAAAATAGAAAAATGAGAATTGAAGGATGATGACAACCAAATTGAGGGTTGCCTTGGCATGATCGTTTTGATTGAATTTGTTATCATATATGGCGCATACAAAACAAGACTTGAAATCAGAATTGAAACATAGTTGAAAATGAAGAAGTAAAGAAGAAAATGGAAGAGATTAGAAATGGTGTAGGTACCACAAACTGGGTAGTTTGATAGGCCTTGTGATGTTCGCCACAAGAATCTTGGATTCTTGATAAGAACTAAGTTTGGTTCAACCAAGAACCTAGTAGAACACAAGTCTCACTCAATGGATTCAATCCAAATTAACATCAAAGTTGTATTTCTGAGTTGTTTTTGGCACAATACATAGAGAGTAGGCAGCCAACCTTTGGTTGCCATACACAAACCAAAACCCCCACTTTGAATAATCTAATTATGACACTAAAAACCCACTTAATCACCAATCCTAACTCAGCCATCATTGGCTTCTACACGCCTACCATCTAATGAATATGGGTGGTTACACTTGCTTCTCACATTAAAAGTGTAACCCCCATAATTAACATCAAAAGGAATCCCAACTAAAAACATGTGTAGAAAAGGGAAAAGGTGGGCTGCATCAATTTGTAATGATGGACCCACTTACATAATTCTCACACTTATTGAATTAACAAAGAAAACAATTAAAACTCTTGAACTATACTTCATGATGTCGCCCCACACTCATGTTTCTTAATCAAGGATGAGCAAAGTCATTAACTCGGGCTCATTGTCTCCTTGTCTTGCATTTGGGCTTGTGTCCATTAAAAGGGCCACCAATTGAGTTAAAGCTTCTTGGGCTTTCTTTGCTCTTGCTCTTGTCATTGGGCCACCAAGACCTTGAATGGCTTCTTGATTCAGGTTGGTCTCCATTGGGCTTATATCATCCCCTCCTTCTTTAAGTGAATTCGACCTCGAATTGAAATCTTCATCGCCTACATCAAAAAGAGATAAGTCAACCATATTAAAAGTTGCACTAATACCTCCATGTTCACTTGGAAGATCCAACTTGTATGCATTGTCATTTATCTTGGCCACCACTTGAAATGGTCCATCTCCCCTTGGTTGAAGTTTAGATTTCCTTTGAGAAGGAAACCTCTCCTTCCTCATGTGTACCCAAACCCAATCTCCAGGCTCAAATACCACCTTCTTCCTCCCTTTGTTAGCTTGTCTTGCATAGCTTTTGGTCCTCTTCTCAATTTGGACCTTCACTTGCTCATGTAACTTTCTCACATATTCAACCTTGGCCTTTCCATCCTTATGCTTTAAAATTGAAGAGTTAGGCAATGGCAATAAATCAAGAGGAGTTAAAGGATTAAAACCATAAACAACCTCAAAAGAAAAATATTGAATAGTACTATGAACTGCCCTATTATAAGCAAACTCCACATGAGGCAAACACTCCTCCCAAGACTTAATGCTCTTTTTAATTACAGCCCTTAAAAGGGAAGAAAGTGTCCTATTCACAACTTCAGTTTGCCCATCCGTTTGAGGATGGCAAGTAGTAGAGAAAAGAAGCTTTGTACCTAGCTTCCCCCACAAAGTCCTCCAAAAGTGACTTAGGAACTTGGTGTCCCTATCACTAACAATACTCCTTGGGAGACCATGAAGTCTGACCACCACTTTGAAAAACAATTCTGCAACATGACAAGCATGTTCAACTTTCTTACATGGAATAAAATGAGCCATCTTAGAAAATCTATCCACCACAACAAAAACTGAGTCTTTACCATTCCTTGATCTAGGCAATCCCATAACAAAGTCCATAGACAAATCAATCCAAGGAAAATTAGGAATAGGCAAAGGAGTATAAAGTCCATGAGGCATTACTTTAGATTTTGACCTTTTACAAACAATGCATTTTTCACAATATTTTTGCACATCATGTTTCATATGAGGCCAATGAAAATTTTCATGCAACATGTCTAAAGTCTTTTGAACCCCAAAATGCCCCATTAAACCCCCTTCATGCGCTTCCTTCACAAGCAAATCCCTTATGGAACTTTTTGGCACACACAATCTCTTTTCTTTAAACAAAAACCCTTGGTACCTAAAGTATCCATTTTGGGCTGATTGCACACAATTAGCATAGATATTTGAAAAATCCTTATCATGCTCATACAAATCTTTAATGCATTCAAGACCAAACAATTTTGTTTCAAGGGTAGAAAGTAAGGAATATCTCCTTGAAAGTGCATCCGCCACAACATTGGCCTTACCCTTCTTGTGTTTCACCACATATGGAAATTGCTCAAGGAATTCAACCCACTTGGCATGTCTTCTATTTAA
Source organism: Echinosophora koreensis (assembly GCA_035048595.1). Taxonomy (NCBI): domain Eukaryota; kingdom Viridiplantae; phylum Streptophyta; class Magnoliopsida; order Fabales; family Fabaceae; genus Echinosophora; species Echinosophora koreensis. Next base: position 1,344,933 of record JAPCYP010000068.1, read on the forward strand.
CTTTCCTTGCCCTTTCAAATATTTCAAAGACTCATGGCCACTATGAATCACAAATTCTTTGGGCAAAAGATAGTGTTGCCAAGTTTGCAAAGCTCTTACTAAGGCATACAATTCCTTATCATAGGTGGGATAATTAAGGGCAGCTCCACTTAATTTCTCACTAAAATAAGCAATTGGATGCCTTTCTGGCATCAAAACAGCCCCAACACCAACATTAGAAGCATCACATTCAATTTCAAAAGATTTAGCAAAATTAGGCAAAACAAGTATTGGTGCATGGGTGAGCTTTTCCTTAAGTTCTTTAAAAGCATGCTCTTGTTTCTTCCCCCATTTAAATCCCACATTCCTTTTGACTATTTCATTAAGAGGTGCAACCAAGGTGCTAAAATCCTTAACAAACCTCCTATAAAAGCTAGCCAAGCCATGGAAGCTTCTCACTTCACTTACATTCTTGGGGGTTGGCCAATCTTGTATGGCCTTAATCTTTTCCTTGTCAACATGAACCCCTTTATCATTTATCACAAAGCCAAGAAAAATTACATGATCCACACAAAAGGTACATTTTTCTAAATTTGCATACAATTTTTCCTTTCTTAATACAAGCAAAACAGTCCTTAAATGCTCATGGTGATCATCTAAGTTTTTGCTATAGATTAAGATGTCATCAAAATAGACCACAACAAATTTTCCCAAAAACTCCCTCAAAACTTGGTTCGTTAGTCTCATAAAAGTGCTAGGTGCATTGGTTAACCCAAAAGGCATGACCAGCCACTCATATAAACCATACTTAGTTTTGAAAGCAGTTTTCCACTCATCTCCCTCTCTTATCCTAATTGGATGATATCCAGTCTTTAAATCAATTTTAGAAAATATACATGCACCATGCAATTCATCAAGTAAATCATCAAGTCTAGGGATAGGATGTCTATACTTAATTGTGATGTTGTTCATGGCCCTACAATCCGTGCACATCCTCCAAGTTCCATCTTTTTTTGGCACTAGAATCACCGGAACTGCACATGGGCTCAAGCTCTCTTGCGCCCATCCTTTTTGCATCAACTCCTCCACTTGTTTTTGAATCTCTTTGGTCTCTTGAGGATTGCTCCTATAGGCTGGCCTATTGGGCAATGATGCACCCGGAATGAGATCTATGTGGTTCTTAATTCCTCTTATAGAGGGAAGGCCGTGTGGCACTTCCTTAGGAAAAACATCACCAAATTCCTGCAAAAGATATTTAACACCACTAGACAAAGAATGATCACTAGGAGTGTTAGCATTTAAACAAAATTCCCTACAATAAAGTATGTATAGGGGCTGCCTTGAGACCAAGGCACTCTTTACCTCACTCTTTGTTGCAAGAAAACCCTCTTTTCCTTCTTTTTCCTCTTTTTATTTTTCTCACTTTTTTTCTCATGATTTTTTTTTTAATTTTTCATCACTCTTTTTCTCATTCTTTTTTTCATGCTCCTTCTCTTTTCTCTCTTGCTCTCTTTTTTCTCTCATTCTCATTTGATCCTCACTAATTTGCTTTGGAGATAAGGGAGAAAGCACGACCTTTCGGTCTTGATACATGAAAGTGAACTTATTTGAGAAACCATCATGGATGGCCTTCTTGTCATATTGCCAAGGCCTTCCCAACAACATGTGGCTTGCCTCCACAGGCACTACATCACAAAGAACAGAATCTTCATACTTCCCAATTGAGAATGGAACCTCCACTTGTTTGTTCACCACCATTTCACCTACCTCACTTAACCATTGGAGCCTATATGGTCTTGGATGTGCTTTAGTTACAAGTTTCAATTTGGAAACCAATCTAGTGCTCACAACATTGGCACAACTTCCACCATCAATAATTAGAGAACATACCTTCCCTTGAATTAGACACCTAGAATGGAATATATTCTCCCTTTGGCTTGCTTCATGGTCTTTCACTTGACTCCCCAAAAGCCCTCACCATAAGCAAATCACCATCCGGCATGAACACATCTTCTTCACTTTCCTCCTTGCTTGAAGCCTCGGATTGTGATACAACTTCACCATTCATGGTCACCATGGTTCTCTTCGTGGGACATTGAGAAGCTATGTGTCCATGGCCTAGGCATTTGAAACATTTCACATCACGGCTCCCAGAAGTTGGTTCCATTGGTTTCTTGCCTTGAGGGGTGCTCACGGCTTCTTTGGTTGATGCACCCTCCTTCTTTGGCTTGTCCTTCCAAGTTGAGGAGGGGAATTTGGAAGATGATGAAGTAGAATACTTGGTGTTCCTCCTCTTAATTTGTTGCTCCACTTTAATCGCTTGTTGCACAAGTCTTCAAGCTCCACATAATTTTGTAACTCCACTATGTCTTGAATATCTTGATTCAAGCCATGTAAGAACCTTGCCATAGTAGCCTCCCTATCTTCTTGAAAATTTGACCTAAGTAAGGCCAACTCCATCTCCTTGAAGTACTCATCAACACTCTTGGTTCCTTGGGTAAGCCTCTGTAACTTGTTGTGAATGTCCCTTTGATAATGATTTGGGACAAACCTCCTTCTCATGATAAACTTCATTTCCTTCCAAGTGTCAACGGGCTCCTCTCCAATTCTTCTCCTCTCTTTTTGTAGTTAATCCCACCACACAAGGGCATACTCTTTGAATTCTAGGGCTACCACCTTCACCTTCTTTCTTTCATTGTAAGAGTTACAATCAAAGACTTGTTCTATCTTAAGCTCCCACTCCAAATAAGCCTCTGGATCATTCTTCCCAATAAAGGAAGGAACTTTTATTTTGACCCCATCAATCCTATCACCTCGCCTCCTTCCTTTTCTACCTCCTCCTCTATGCCTTCCTCTTTCACTATCATAGCCACTTGACTCATCAAGATTTAGATTGGCAAGTTGTCTATCATAATTGGCTTGCATTTGCTCCATTTGTCTTTGAAGAGCTTGGACTTGATTGGCCATCCTAGCTTGAAGAGTGGCTGACCTTGGAGATAATGGTGGACTATCTTCATTGTTGGCCATGATTGAGTAGAAGAATATATATGTATTTCCTCATAACACTCCCTCACTAGTTCACACAATGGGAATTTTCACTCTTTTGGCTTTTTCCACACAAAATGTATTTTCCACTCTTGCCTTTTTCCTCTCAAATGTTCACCTTGAGTTCTTGGAGGAATCAAACACAAAACACAAAAAGTCCAAAATTCAAATAACAAAAACGATCACAAAACTTATCAAAACAAGGAAACAAAAAGGAAAGGCTAGAAAAGAAAAGCTTTTGGAAACAAAGAAGTGAAGGAAGAAGGGAAATACTTCAAGTACACAAGTTGCTCAAATTTTTTTATTTATTTTTATAATTGGGTCACGGGCGTGATGTTGATCACGACCTACTCGTGATCCTCTCTGGATTCACACTTTTTGTGTCACGGGCGTGATGGTTGTCACGGCCTGCCCGTGATCGCTTATGGAATTCAAAGTTTTCTTTTGTCACGGCCGTGATGGGTATCACGGCTTGCCCGTGATTGCTTCTGGGAACACAACGAAAATTTCACACTTGAAAACTTCTTTTGAGCAATAACACAATTTCGAAATCTTTTCCTTCACAAACAGAATCAAAGTAATATATTTTTTTTTTTTTTTATTTTGGGTTTTGGAAGAAAAGAAAGAAGGTAGAAAGATGAAGAACACAAGATACCAAATTCAACCAAAGCCTAAGCTTTGATACCACTTGATGACAACCAAATTGAGGGTTGCCTTGGCATGATCGTTTTGATTGAATTTGTTATCATATATGGCACATACAAAACAAGACTTGAAATCAGAATTGAAACATAGTTGAAAATGAAGAAGTAAAGAAGAAAATGGAAGAGATTAGAAATGGTGTAGGCGCCACAAACTGGGTAGTTTGATAAGCCTTGTGATGTTCGCCACAAGAATCTTGGATTCTTGATAAGAACTAAGTTTGGTTCAACCAAGAACCTAGGAGAACACAAGTCTCACTCAATGGATTCAATCCAAATTAACATCAAAGTTGTATTTCTGAGTTGTTTTTGGCACAATACATAGAGAGTAGGCAGCTAACCTTTGGTTGCCATACACAAACCAAAACCCCCACTTTGAATAATCTAATTATGACACTAAAAACCCACTTAATCACCTATCCTAACTCAGCCATCATTGGCTTCTACACGCCTACCATCTAATGAATATGGGTGGTTACACTTGCTTCTCACATTAAAAGTGCAACCCCCATAATTAACATCAAAAGGAATCCCAACTAAAAACATGTGTAGAAAAGGGAAAAGGTGGGCTGCATCAATTTGTAATGATGGACACACTTACATAATTCTCACACTTATTGAATTAACAAAGAAAACAATTAAAACTCTTGAACTATGCTTCATGATGTCGCCCCACACTCATGTTTCTTCATCAAGGATGAGCAAAGTCATTAACTTGGGCTCATTGTCTCCTTGTCTTGCATTTGGGCTTGTGTCCATTAAAAGGGCCACCAATTGAGTTAAAACTTCTTGGGCTTTCTTTGCTCTTGCTCTTGTCATTGGGCCACCAAGACCTTGGATGGCTTCTTGATTCCGGTTGGTCTCCATTGGGCTTACATCAAAGGATCAATGGGGAAGTTGAGCTAGATATGAAAGCATCCTTATGCTCTACCTTGAGTAAGTCACTTACCCAAATGATTCAACCTTACCTGTCCTAAGCCCAGTTACAACCATAAAGACCTCTTGCTGTGTGCAATTCTGTGTTTGTTTTGATTATGATAAATTCTTATCAAATCTATATCAGGGATACATGTTTATGGTAAAGTGTGAAAGATCTAAAGTGAGGGTGAGATGCAGAACCAACTGTTCTGAGAGATGTATGCTGCAGCATGTGTTAATCTATTTGAATTTATGTATAGCAGTTGTTGTTGAAAGCAGGATAGACAGAGCAGTTTGGATAGGTAAATAAGTGTGGATTTCTGGATGGGAGTTGAAGGATGGACAAATTTGGGGTGTGCTTGCATATCATTCATTAATTCAGAGTATTTTTGTGTTCCTTGTATGTTTCTTTTGCATTACTTGAGGACAAGCAATGGTTTAAGTTTGGGGGTGTGATAACTGTAACATCCCTGTTTTTACATATATGTTTAATTGCTTTATTAAGGGTGATTAATTTTCTAAATGGTTATTTTGTTTTGTTTTGTTTATTTTAATGTTGCTTAGCTTGAGTATTTTTATTTACTCACTTAAAAGGTTTTACTGGGTATGTTAGCACTGCGTTGTTACAGGGTGTGCATGCTTGCTAGACAATAGCATTATGCTATTATTCTGTGTTTAGAAAAACACAATCTAAAATTAATTTGGTTGAAGAAAATTATTTCAATAGTCTCTAAAAGAATTTTTTTAGCATCAGAAAAATAAAAGAGAGTAAATTTTACTCTTTTCTTTCCCTGGTCTTAAACCCTCCACGATACTCCTTTCCCTCTCTCTTCCTTTTTCTCCTTCTTTCCCCGTTTTTCTTTTCTTCTGCAGCACAACACACTTTCCTCTTCCTCTCCCAAACACTTCAAACCCTCTCCTCCTTCTCTTCACTCCGCACGCTGTCGACCACCACAACGCCACTATCCGGCCACCGCTCAGAGTGGGAGGACGACCACGAGCTCCAACCTCATCTCCTTCCATGTACAAAACCGTGTGCCGCCGAGCCTTGCCCAGCCGCGACCGCGCCACTTGCATCTCCGCCGGAGCCGCGACCACCACTTCCGGTTCGTGTCACTACTCCAATTGCGTTCCAGTTCGCGTCTGGTCCGAGCTCCGCCATGCGGGGGTCACTCCACCGCGCTCAGTTGCGTGCCGCCATTGTGGGAGAACCTCCGGTCGCCGCACCTTGTGGAGGAGACGACCTCGACACTCGCCCCCTTCTGGTTCGTCTGTCGTCGCTGCTACGCCGTGGTAAGCCCCCTAGGCCGCCATTCATGGTGGTTTTCATCTTCCTTGTTAGTTTTTGAGCTTCTTTCTCCTTCCCCTAAAGCTTGCCATCTCTTTTGGCTCATGGAAGCTTCAGGAAACACTGTCCAGCCGTACACCGCCGCGTCGCTGGAGTCACCGCCGTCGCACCCATGTCTGGCCCCATCTCCTTTCCTTCTTCGTTGGGTGAGTATAAATTTCACTCATTGTGTTTCAGTTTCAAAAATCCCAATTCCTCAAACCCTAACATTTTAATTTTAAATCTCAGATGTGAAATTAACTTTATTTTAGTGCAATTGGGGTTGTGAATTAGTGTTTCCCTAAACTAATTTTATCATTCTTTGGTTGGATTTATTTTTCCCCAAATTGTATTATGAACCCTAAAACCCCAATATGATTTTATTTGAAATTAGTTTTGTAATTATAAAATTAACTATGTTGTTATGCAATTGGGACTGTTAATTGATGTCTTGACAAACTGATTTCACATTTCTATAATCAAATATTTTTTCCCCAATTTTTGGTGTTGGACATTATTTTGCCCAAATCTGATTTCTGTTGAAAGTGACCCTATTTTGTGAAATTAAGTATATTATTGAGTTAAATATATACTGTTGAGAATGAGTAATTAATTTTGTGAATTGTCTGATTGTTTCAATGTTCGTGTCGTCTCTATCTCTGTGATGTTGTTCGTGTTCGTGCTTGCCTTGGGGAAACAGAAGTTTCTAGTGGGAACTATTTGGAGCTGACTGCATAGCTGTGAAGTTCCAGGGAAACCTCCGATTTCCTTAAAAGGCGGGGGAATGTTATATGTTAGGCGTAGTTTGGGGTATATGCGGGTTGGTATATCTGCTTAAGAATATTGGGAATTATCTTAGTATGCTTGCTGAATATTTTAATGTTGTGATTATCTGTGTAATTTTAGGATTTTAGTTATACCTTATTGTAACTCTTTAGATTTAATTTAGTGCTAAGCTAAATTGGATCTTGTTGACTTGGCGTAAGGTTCTAATTCGAGAACCTTACTTATTTGTTTGGAACTTGCGTACGTTAAGCGTTGGATATAATTCCAAGTAATTGGCCTCTAAGTATAAGCCTTATGTTCGATTGTTAAGTCACTTAGGGACTTGTTGTGATGTGCTATCAGTTAGTATCAATTTCTTATTTATTGAATATGTGAATTTAATCTTAAGGTTTATCCTTGTTTACGTTTTGTTAAGTCTTGGGCTCGAAATATTTTATTATATGGAGTTGAGGAATTTTTGGAAAGAATAGGCCAAATTATCGAATAGTCGAGAAATTTCAAATTATTATCCTTGGATGTTTTTCGCATTTTATGAAAGTATTTCATTTTAAACACCAAATATCAATTGTAACTATTATTATACATTTTTATCCAAAATGAGTCAAAATGGCAATCTAAAATAATTAATTTTAGCCTAAGTAAGCTTTAAGTTAAAATATTCAAATGAGTTTGAGTCGAAAAGGATAATTTTGGCCAATGGTCCTTTTAAGCCTAACTCTTATCAATAACTGTTTTTATATTGATACCGGCACTTTGGAACTTTTAGTTCCTGCTTTATTTGCCTTCGGGGATAGTCAGGCGTGGATCCTGCTAATGGTCCGGTGTATGTGTTGACAAGTGACCTCAAACACAAGAGGGGGGTGAATTGTGTGTGAATTGATTTTTGAAAATTTTTAGCAAATTAAACTAAGTTTAAAACTTGTTTTGATAAACAATAACTTAATAATAAAACTTTGTGAAATAAAGCGTATGAAAAATAAAAACGTTGCGATAAATATAAAGAGATAAGGAAGAAGATGACACAGCGATGTATCCTGGTTCGGCCACACAACTACCCACGTGGCCTACGTCCAGTCCCCAAGGCAATACGACCAAGGGATTTCAATCAACTCTAGTTTTTAAAACAGGCTAAACTAGAACCTTTACAAATTAGAGAACTCTTAACACAAATCACAGGACGTACTATCCCTTTTGCAAGAACCTCAAGAAATCGTTCGTGAGATCACACTCACTTAAAAACAAACTGTAAAAGTTTTACAATGAGAGAGCACTCAAAAGTGCAGATATGAAATACAACTTGAAGCACAATAATAGTAACACCTATATGGTGTATAAGATTCTCAAAGTAATATGATCACGTGTAAGTGCAAGAGTAAAATGAAATAGTAATCAGAGTTTAAGCACAATAGAGAGTAGAAGAGAGTAGTAGATTGGGCATTTGTCAAAGGCTGCCAAGCTTCCTATTTATAGAGAATAGGTTTGGGTTCAGTGTGAAATTAGGTCAAGCCTCTTAAAATGCATTTCTGCCGCAGCATAATCGATTATCTAAAATCCATAATCGATTATTTAATGTGTTTTCATGAAGCGCGCGTCTGGACAGAAAGGTCATAATCGATTACCATAATCGATTATGTCTTCACTGCTTTTTCACCAAAGAAGATAATCGATTTAATTAATCGATTATGATGTTACTGACTCTTTCATAAAAGGCTATAATCGATTACATAATCGATTACAGGGTTTCAGTTGTAGCACATTGGAAGTCAGTAAGGTCATAATCTATTATCGAATTTCGGTAATCGATTATTATATTTCAAAATTTGAAATCAACGGCTTTAATATCATAATGGCAAAATTACGATTTTGGTCCCTTAAGTTATTTGTTTTGTTCAAATTGGTCCCTTAAGTTTTTTTTGTGACAAACTAGACCATTAAGTTAGGTTCAGGTTTCAAATTGGTCCCTTAAGTTTTTTTTTGTAACAAACTAGACCCTTAAGTTATGTTCGGGTGACAAATTGGTCCCTTAAGTTATTAAAAATAATAAATTAAGGGTCTAATTTATTGGACCCTTTGAAAAATTAAGGGATTAATTTGTCACCCGAACATAACTTAAGGGTCTAGTTTGTCAAAAAAAAACTTAAGGGACCAATTTGAATAAAATAAATAAGTTAAGGGACCAAAAGTGTAATTTTGCCTATCATAATTACTCATTAACACTCATTAAAGCCATTTAACCACGACTCATAATCGATTATAGCATTTCCATAATCGATTATGGTGCGTATCAGGTGGTTATTCAAAAACTTGACAATTAAGGAAAGATTGCCCAATTAAGCTCAATTTTAATTGTCAGTTTTAATAACATGTTATTATTTATTTAATCACATGATTTATCTTTTAAAGCACATGTTAAATATGTGTGTGTGTGAGTGACCATATTAAATTGAAAACCCTACTTACCATTTACAAATTATTCTAAAACAACCAATACAAATAGTAAAATTCCCTTTTTACCCCTCTTGATTGCTTTGCCTAATCTTGACTGCTCGTTTGGCCATTTTCACGCTTTTTTCAAATAAGTCCTTTGGACTTAAAAATTGCTTTTGTCATTCATCAAAATATATGTACCTGTCAAGGCATACATCCACAAACTCCCCCTTTTTGATGATGACAAACATCTCATGAGGGAATTTCTAAAATATAGAGTTAGAGCAATGAGTATATATATCTGAGTTTTAAAACGTTTGCTCAACTCCCCCTCACTTCATGCAATATTTTGAAATTCTCAAAATTCTCCCCCTTAAGCATGCACTCAAATATCTCTCTCCCTTTTGGCATTATCAAAAAGCGGGAAAAGCAAGTTAAATACTACATGGCATACATCCACCAAGATTTAAACATTTCAAGAATTAGACATATTTAGCCATGGCATGCATATAAATAGTAAACCACACATCATAGTCATAGATAATTAAAGAGTGTGCATACGGAAGCTAAAGTGCCAGGAATATACAGTCATCCAAAAATAGTAATGAAATGTATAAACTAGATATAAAATAGTACTATATATAGTACTCATCACCACCATCTCCTCCATCATCATTACCACCATCATCATCATCACCATCAGTGCCATCATCAGTGCTGCTGCTGCTGTCCAAGTCATCCTGAGGCTGTGGGGCTCCACGGAGTGGAGTGGCCTCAGATGCAGTGACTCTACGCTCCAAGGATTTAACTTCCAATGAGAGCTCACGAATAGCTGTAGAGTTTGCTCGGATCTCAGTGGTGTTCACCCGAACCTCAGCTAGAATACTCTCAAGTAAAGCCATCATTTCTGGTGAGGCTGTAGCAGGAGGTGCCTGTGAAGATGATGCTCCACCAGTGTTGGTTTGCTCGGCTGTACGCCATTTCCATCCTTTGGGTTTGTATTCCCAATCATCAACATAAAATTCAATGCCCATCTGATTGATAGTACCCTCCTTCATCATAGCATGAAACTTCTTGTAATCCAACTTAACCTCTCCAGTGAGGTTAACCCTAACATGCTTAAGGATCCGAGTCACTAGATGACCATAGGGCAAGTCAGGACCACCCCTATTGTCATACATATGCTGCATGACTAATCCAGCCCAGTTCACTCTCTTTTTCTTTTCCAGCAGCCACAGAATAACAACATCCATTCTTAATAACTGATAAAAATTATGGCATCTAGGAAATAAAAGCCTAGCTACCACATAGTGCAACAACCTGCTTTGCACTTTCATCTGACCCGCAGTTATTTCTTTATCAATTGCATCAGAAGGCTCAGTTAGGACATTCCTGATCGCTTGAATTCTAGCAAATTCATTTACAAGGGTTCCGCAGCAGGACCCTCGGCAGTGGCATAGGTGCCTTCAGAAGGCAAGCCAACTACTCTTCCAAACGCCTCATCATTGAGACGAATGGGTTTCCCACAGACTTCAGACATTAAAACTCCATCAACTAGCCTAAGGTTGCAGTAAAATACCTTGACCAAGTCTGGGTAGATGTCCTCTGATTGAGACAGAAACTCAATTATTTCTGCATGGTCTAGATACTCCAAAAATTTGAAGTTGCTCTTTCGCATCCATTCAATGTCAAGAAAGCGAGGTTTCTGAATCTCTTTCCCAATGTAGGTGCTCATGTAGTTTGCCAACTGATCCCCATTGGTGAACCATTTATCCACTTGTTCTTGTGTAAGTGGACCCGGATTGATCGCTGCTGTTCTTTGGCGTTTTGGAGGCATGATGATGATAGGAGTTGAGTAGGGATGAAGAGTTTTGAAAAAGATGAGTTTTGTAGCAGAAAAAACCAGAGAAAAGAGAAGATGGAGGCGCGTGAACAGTGTTATGCAAGTGGAAAATGACGTTAGGGTTCGGATTTACCTTATAAACTCGCACAATAATCGATTATCTTACCATCATAATCGATTATTTTGATGACGTGGCAGCTCCTGATTGGTTGGATCTTGCCCGTGTGGTTTTGGCGCCAACCCTTCAGCTTCAAATAATCGATTAGGTAATCGATTATTTTCTGGGTTCTTCATCAGAAAATCGATTATGGATGAATATTGAAGAACACTAATCGATTATGTAATCGATTATTCTGTTTCTGGATTTCTGAATTTTAGTGCTAATCGATTGTGCTAATCGATTATCCTCTTCCTGTCCACGTTGCTCAAAGAGACAGTGGATGCATAATCGATTATAGTAATCGATTATGACTTCTCTGTTTTGTGGACTGAAACTTTTATTTTGGTATAATCGATTATGATAATCGATTATGCTCTTTCTGCCTGCACACTTAATAAACATATTAGCAAATAACAAGGTGTGTTATGCAGAAATGCATGACTGATTCAAAATCCCTAATTCAGGTCTTATGAAAAAGAAGCTTTCTTTTGATAGGGGTTTTGTAAAAATATCTGCAAGTTGTTTGGTTGTTTCAACAAATTCAATCATGCAATCCCCTTTTTGAACATGATCCCTAATAAAGTGGTGTCTAATTTCAATGTGTTTAGTCCTTGAGTGATACACAGGATTTTTAGTGAGGTTTATGGCACTTGTGTTGTCACATTTTATGGGAACAGTGTTGAGATTAATTCCATAATCATTTAATTGTTGCTTCATCCAAATAATTTGTGCGCAACAACTACCCGCCGCAACGTATTCCGCTTCAGCGGTGGATAAAGCCACACTTGCTTGCTTCTTGCTATGCCAAGAAACTAAAGCATTTCCTAGTAAGTGGCAAGTTCCACTAGTGCTTTTTCGGTCTAATTTGCAACCCGCAAAATCAGAGTTCGAATATCCAATTAGGGTACAATCTGCCCCTTTAGGGTACCATAAACCCATGTTTTGTGTGCCAATGAGATATCTCATGATGCGTTTTACCGCGGCGAGATGTGATTCTTTTGGGTTTGATTGAAAACGTGCACACATGCAAACACTAAACATGATATCAGGGCGACTAGCAGTAAGATAAAGAAGAGAACCTATCATACCTTTATACTTACTTATGTCGACGGATTTACCATTTTCATCCTTGTCAAGGTAACAGGATGTGCTCATGGGAGTTGATAGTTCTTTTGAATTGTTCATCCCAAACTTCTTAAGAAGCTCTTTGCAGTACTTTGACTGATTGATGAATATTCCTTCCTTTGATTGCTAAATTTGCAACCCAAGAAAATAGTTGAGCTCCCCCATCATTGACATTTCAAATTCACTTTGCATAATTTTTGAAAAATCCTTGCACAAAGCTTCGTTAGTGGCACCAAAAATTATGTCGTCCACATATATTTGCATAAGTAAAATGTCATGCTTTTTGTTTTTGATAAAAAGTGTGGTGTCAACTTTTCCTCTTTGAAAACCATTTTCAAGTAAGAATTTGCTTAGGCGTTCATACCAAGCCCTAGGGGCTTGCTTTAAACCATACAAAGCCTTTTTCAGTTTGAAAACATGGTTTGGAAATTCATAATTTGTAAAACCCGGAGGTTGATAAACCTCTTCTTGAATAAAACTGTTCAAGAAGGCGCTTTTGACATCCATTTGAAAGAGTTTAAAATCCATGAGCTTTGGTGGTAATTACTATGTACTTGTAATTGTGGATGACTATTCTCGTTATACATGGACATTGTTTATTTCTCATAAAAATGACGCTTTCGGTGCCTTTCGTAAACTTGCCAAGGTTATTCAAAACGAGATGGGATTAAACATTGTAACTATCCGAAGTGATCATGGTGGTGAGTTCCAAAATGAGGCATTTGAGGCCTTTTGTACTAAAAATGGAATCGGGCATACTTTTTCCTCACCAATCTCACGAACGATTTCTTGAGGCTCTTGTACAAGGGATAGTATGTCCTGTGATTTGTGTTAAGAGTTCTCAAAGTAATATGATGACGTGTAAGTGCAAGAGTAAAATGAAATAATAATCAGAGTTTAAGCACAATAGAGAGTAGAAGAGAGTAGTAGATTGGGCATTTGTCAAAGGCTGCCAAGCTTCCTATTTATAGAGAATAGGTTTGGGTTCAGTGTGAAATTAGGTCAAGCTTCTTAAAATGCATTTCTGCCGCAGCATAATCGATTATCTAAAATCCATAATCGATTATTTAATGTGTTTTCATGAAGCGCGCGTCTGGACAGAAAGGTCATAATCGATTACCATAATCGATTATGTCTTCACTGCTTTTTCACCAAAGAAGATAATCGATTTAATTAATCGATTATGATGTTACTGACTCTTTCATAAAAGGCTATAATCGATTACATAATCGATTACAGGGTTTCAGTTGTAGCACATTGGAAGTCAGTAAGGTCATAATCGATTATCCAATTTCGATAATCGATTATTATATTTCAAAATTTGAAATCAATGGCTTTAATATCATAATTACTCATTAACACTCATTAAAGCCATTTAACCACGACTCATAATCGATTATAGCATTTCCATAATCGATTATGGTGCGTATCAGGTGGTTATTCAATAACTTGACAATTAAGGAAAGATTGCCCAATTAAGCTCAATTTTAATTGTCAGTTTTAATCACATGTTATTATTTATTTAATCACGTGATTTATCTTTTAAAGCACATGTTAAATATGTGTGTGTGTGAGTGACCATATTAAATTGAAAACCCTACTTACCATTTATCACGCTTTTTGCAAATAAGTCCTTTGGACTTAAAAATTGCTTTTGTCATTCATCAAAATATATGTACCTGTCAAGGCATACATCCACAGTATGCATTACCGGTGCCAGTGGAGACTTGGACAGCAGGACTATCTTGAAACTCCACTGAATTAAATATTATTCAGATGTTAAGTACTTTCGTGTGAAAGGACCGCGGAGATGGCTGTTAGCGTACTCCAATCGGGACTTGTGCACTGAGTTATTTACACATATTACCTGAATGCTATCTCGACAGAACAATATGACAACAATAGTCTCCATGGAGCAAAGTTAGGTCGATGTCTTAGGCATGCATTCGAGTCTCAGCTTTTTCTGAAATCGTATGTATGTATTTTATAAAATTTCCTTAATTATATGTATCCACTTGATTGTTTGTTGTCGCCGCATACCCATATCTACATTATGAGCTTGGCATAGAATCTTACCTCCATATGCGTTTCTTCTTTCTTCTTGTGTATGTGGGTAGCTGATTCTGATGGTTGCACTGTACGTGGGACCGAGATGACTGATGGTTGATGATGCATCATGAAGACTTTTGCTTCTTTTGGAGGATCCCGTGCTGGAGAGATATTCTTGAGAATCCTCTTTTATTTTGTATTGTATATATATTAAGGGAAACTTTGATGTATCAGTCGTGATGACAGTTTCCTGTTTTTATGACTTTATGTTTATTTTATTTTACTAATGAAACCTTCCGATTACATATGAAAATCAATTTCGGATTATTGTATCTATAATTTTCTAAGTCTTTATTATAGTTGAAGTTTTTATTTTTCCGCCCCTGGCAGTTGATGTAAGACCAGAGACCAAGAAATTGGTTTGAATTAAGTTTTGACATTATAAACTGTTTATCAAGTTTTCCGATTTCAAACAAATCTTTGTTTTTCAAAGGAGACATTTCGAAAATGATTTGTAAAAATTCCTACTTTAACCATTATAATTAGTGTTAATTAAAACTAGGCGTTACAATAACTCTTTGAATGAAGAGTTATTTAGATCCTTTTTACTGTAATTCTTTGCCATCCTTAAGGTTTTAAGTTTGGTTTCTGTTAGAAAAAGTTAGTTTATACATATTTGTGTTAAGTGTAGTAAATATTAGCCTTTTGCTCCTGATTGCTCTATCATTGTCTAAAAACTCTTTGTCTTGGTACACTGAAAGCTTGTGGAGCAAGGCTGAAGCATTGGGATACAAGAGCTTGGTTGCTATAGCAAGGACTACCTCCTAGTACTACGGAACTAAAGGACAAAAGCTGAAAAGGACACCCTTCCTCTCTCCTCAAGGGCACTGACGCTGTCGTTTTTAAGGAAACACAAGCGCATAGGATCAGCTGCCTTACATCATTTGGAATTTGGGCTAGGGTTATTTTATGAATTCTTTTGATTGTTGGCCCAAAATGGAAAGAAAGATAATAGGGTTTAGTGTACTATAAAAGCATCTTGAAAACCCTAGTGAGAGATTTGAACATTCTGATTTATTTTTACACATTGTCTTGTTGAGAGCTGCGCTGAGTTCTTTCTTCCTGAGCTGTTGCTGCTGTGTTTTTCGCGTTTCTACATTGTAATGATTTCTTGCCCTTTTCTTACATTTGTTCTTTGTAAGCTCAATATGAGCTAAACTCTTTAATGAATGTTTAGCTGATTTGTGTAATGGCTATGTTTGCATCTTCTTTTTTCACGCATTTAATGTTGTTTGATTAAGCGTGATCAACTTGATTGAACACTTAGGTTAATTAATTTGGAAGAATTAAGTAAGTGGGAACTTGATAAAGGATAGGGGTTAAATCATTAGTTGGAAAATTAATTGATGATGAGTAGGCTAGGAATAGTTATTCATATCCCTAAGCTAGCTGGAACGAGCTTTAATTAGAGGGTGGTGTAATTAATCTGAACCTAGGAATAGAACAAAGTTAATGAACCTAACCCTGTAATGTTGGAAAACAAACTGTAATTTCCTAGAGCTAGATGCTAGAGCATGGTCAGAGCATAATGAGGGCTAAACAAGATTTATGCTGCAGCATACCTGAAGCTGTTTTAATTATCTAAATCATCATATCACTTTTCTCTGTTAACCTATTTTAATTTACATTCAAGTTGTAATTTGTTTATTTTTTTTTAGTATCAACACCTTTATTTTAAGTTGTCCACACACAACAATTAATGGTTACTCCTTCCTAACTCTTGACCATATAATCTGAACTGAATTTTGCCGCATCAATTTAATCCCTGTGGGAATGATATCTGAACAAAAGTTCTATACTACTTGAGGCATTTGTGTATACTTGCACAAGCTTAAGAACAACTGTTTTTAAGGCAACACCATCCCATCGCCATTGTCCGACTGGAACTATCCATCTCCTGAATCAATACATACAGAGAAAGAAAGAAGATAGGGGAACAAGCAACATGACATCGTCATAAAAGGGGGATGGGGAAACACAATACAACATGTTCACTCTAGAGTCATACATTTACAAAAAATCCCCAAATCACATTTCTAGGATCGTCCCTCTAAGGAGTCACAACTCATATGCATGTCGTCCGATTTCACTTACAGGGAATACTGGACATTCTGTCTTTGGAGCATCCTTTACTTAGAGAATGTCAGTTGGTTCATCGAGGTAACTGTTCCGCTCGCCGTGACCAATAAGAGTGCACCCCCCTATGATTCCAACTCCAATAGGGGTCACAACTCATATGCATGTCGTCCGATTTCACTTACAGGGAATACTGGACATTCTGTCTTTGGAGCATCCTTTACTTAGAGAATGTCAGTTGGTTCATCGAGGTAACTGTTCCGCTCGCCGTGACCAATAAGAGTGCACCCCCCCTATGATTCCAACTCCAATAGGGGTATCTTGGTAGCCTCAAAAGGTCCACCTGCGACTGGAATACTCAGGGCCAGACGTCGGGATAGTCACGCTCCAGCAGCGATCTATTTCTTTCTACCATACTATCAAGGATTTCTTTCATAGAATTCTGCTGATTCTATTATAGTCCGACCATCTTATTTAAGACTAAGAATTGAAATCCCTTTTTTTATTCAACCGTTGCATTGATAAGAATTAAATAAGAATTTATCCATATACGTTCTGATCGCCAACTCATATTAGATCCAGTTCTATTTTATTGGAATTGGTAGAATAAATAACCCAAGCAAATGAAAATGAATTTAACTTTACTTTTCTTTGTTTCCGAAGTAACTTTCATCAACTAGCACTATTTTGACGTAGTAAGTGCAAATTACTGGTCATTGTATATCGAGCCAAACTGGGCTACATCTTCAAGGTTCCCAGAACCGTCCCTCTCCATATTTCATACCCTCACTCAGGCCCACCAACCTCGCATGACTCCCAGTCACGTGGTCGGCTGCTTTGGCAATTACGCAATGCACAAACAACCTAAGTTGGCACCATAAACTCATCTTATGGTTAAAATTGCTAAACTCCTCCATTTTGTATGATATCTAGTACTCGGAGGTACCGATGTAATTTCTTGTTTCTGTCCGACTTGCTTCAAAACTTGGCTAGAAAATATAAAAATAATCATACAGTAGGGTGACATGGTTAAAGTTGGTAAATTTTTTCATCTGTATGATTTCTAGTACTCGGGGGTAACGGTAACAACTATTTACAAAAATTTTGAAATTACAAGGATGAAATCCTAAGAAAACATTTTACAAGGACTAAAACCAAAAGTCATGAACTTTGCCGGGACAAAAAACTTATTTAAATCTTATCAAAAAGATTTTTCAAGGACCAAAAAGGGTAGCAAGGGATAATGATTTTGTCATGAAGGATAGAGAAAGATGGCCAATATTCATTTCAAATGTTGTTTCCTCATTTTATATTATTTTTTTTATGAGGGGATTTAGGAGCTTCTACCCTTCACTGTACATGTTTACCGCAACACAAGGATCAATTTACACTAGTGCAGGAAGCATTTTTTATGTCTGTTAAAAGTGCTTTTTAATGTCACTAAAGAGCCAGACGTTAATACAGCAGACGTTAAAAATGTGACTTTTAACGTCTGTTATGAACAGACGTAAAATTTTACATTTAATGTCTATTTTTTATATAACAAACGTTAAAAGTCTACTTTTAACGTCTATTGTTTATGAAACGGACGCTAAAAGTGTTACTTTTAAAGTCTGTTTTATATTCAACAGACGTTAAAAGTAGACTTTTAACGTCTGTTTAATAAAAACAGACATTAAAAGTAATTTTTTTTTTAAATTATGGTTATGCAACATGGATAGAGATAGGGATAGGGATAGAGATAGACACAACTATTTTATCCTGGTTCACCCCTTAACAACTAGGGTTGCATCCAGTCCTTGGCAGCACCAAGTTTTCTCCACTATAACTGATTGGGTTACAGACAACAAGTATTCTTTGCACACCTAACCTCTCTAGGCTCCAAGACAAGTATTATTTTAACACCTAGCCTCTTCAGGCTCACTCAGATTTGTTTGAGAGAAGTTCGTAATAAATACAACTTACAAGTCTTTCACTAACACTCAAAGAGTGAATTTAATGTGAAGGGTAGAAAGATTCCAAAATAACTCCAAATGATTGAATAATAAATATTGAAAGAATGAAGAAATAAATGCACAGAGTAATGGCCCTTTGAAAGTTGTGTTCTCTATATCTTCATCTTCAATGTCTACTCTATTTATAGGCTTTAATCAATTTGAATCCGTTAGAGACATTCCTTCTGGTTTTTGGCTTTGAGCTGAGCTTCATTAAATATAATAGAGTCGTTCTAGGTAGCCATTTAATGCATAGGAACATTGGTTGTACTCTAACAGAGATGGGTAGTTCTTTAGGCTTTGTGCATCAGCCAAATCAGAATTGTTCAAGTTGCTTTTGCACTTTACTGAGTTCATTTCCCTTTTCGTGCAACTTCCAAATGTACTAGGGAATAAAGCATATTGGAAGCACTCCTTTTCTGAGTTCCATGGTTGCTTGAGTGTTTGACCTTCTGAAGTTCTTAATCCTCGTGAGAGAGAAAGCTTCAACAACCTCCGACTAAGTAGATAGCTCACAGAAGTTCTTCTATCCTTGTGTGTTCCACATCAAAGGACCACAAATGGGTGAAATCTTCATTAGACAGGTTAACTCTTCTAAGTAGAAAGTCAACAATTCAGTTGAGTCAGCAGACGGGTTGGCTTTGATCATAAGACGGGTGTTCTCCACTTTTGACCAAGATAGACTTAGGGCAGACAGGTGATAAATAAACTTAAAGTGATAATTTGCACACTAAGTAGACAGGTCAGCAACCAAGATGGAGTTCATTTAAATCATTGATAAATGTTTAGATTTCATCAAAACTTAGGGTAAATGCACATCAGACATTTAGAGACTTAACAATCTCCCCTTTTTTGATGATGGCAAACATTTAAGTGATTTGATAACCTTATAAAATATTAACATATAAGAAAAAACTTATACAAACAGGTTAATATTTTAGATCAGAAGATGTATGCAGACAAGTATTAAAACACTGTTTCAAAACTTATGCATATTACATCAGAGCTTTGAAACATTTTTAGGTTTGTTAGAGCTTATCATAACTTTGTCAAATTAGAATTGTCAGAGCAGTAGTTCCCCAAAGTTCATTTAAGATCTTATAGATAGGTTTAAAGTTCATGTTCCACTAAGACAAGTTAAGGTTTATATTATGTATCTTCATTATTTTTCTCCCCTTTTTGGCATCAACAAAAAGGAAAGGAAAAGAACAAGATATATAAAATATAGATTTTTATTAATCATCATCAGCTTGTACAAGGCAAGTTTATAGTTACAAGACCTATTAAGGTCCACTGAAAAGTAAAAACAGAGAAGCTACTCTAGCCTCTAAGGCAATCCTAGCACGTCTCTCTTCATCTAGTTGCCTAAGGGTAGCTTCCAACAGAGCCTGTTGAGAAGCAAAAGCATCTTGCAGTTGATTAAAGCTTCTGATGTCCACAAACTCAATTCTTGCAGCTTCTGAGATGACAACAACAGATTGAACAGACTCTTCTGAGTGCGAAGGCAAGGCTAACACTAGAGGTGCATTGGGTACATAGAAGGATGCAGAGATCCTTGGGAAGATAGAGAGATGGATTGTTCTATAGAAGAAAAAGGGTAGAAAAGTAATTTTGAACAATGGTCTGATTATGACAAAATCTACCTCAGGTGAAGAGAAAATTGAGGAGAGTCGTTCAGATAAAGAGATGGGTAATGGTTATAGGTTTAGGAGGGGGAAGAGGATTAGCAACAATAGAAGGGGGTAAAGGTAGCAAAGTGTCTATGTACTCAAAGAAAGACTCAGGACCAGTGAGAAGCATGAATGAGTATCTAGAGGGTGAAGGTAGCATTACTACAGAAGGAGAGTAGTATCCACCAGAAGAAGAGTGGATGAAGACAATTATAGCGGTAGAAAAGAAAATTTCTCTACAAGAATTAATTAAGTAAGGTGGAGATGGAGGGATGACAGACAGATTAGAGAAACTTGTAGTGAGAAGATTCTGCAAGTTAGATGCAAAAAGACTTGCTGAAATGCCAGCAGGTTCCCCAGGGGTATCATCCCTATGAACAATATTGTACTGACATACATCAGAGACTACATTATAGGTAGAAGTTTGGGTAGTGTGGAAGAGATAGGTGAAGAAGTTGGAGAGACATGTGGTAAGGGGTTGACAGAAATGGCAGGAGGAGAGGAGACAAGTGGGATAATAATACCTTGATGAACAGGTGAGGATGGTGGTGATGAAGGACGAACCACTTGGTTTTCAGACATCCTCAGCTTCTTCCTTAGATTGGGTGGATTTAGAGGATCCACCAAAGGATATACAATTGTTTGTGCTCAGACAGGTCTTGTATAGTTGCAGCATCAACTTCCACTTCAGCAGCAGGGGCCACAGCAGCAGGTGCAAGGTAGCTTGACCTTCTTTTCTTGGGTATTAAACCTAGAAAAGGAACCTTCTTCTTCTTTGGCTCCTCCAAGGGTTTGGTCATAAGCTCCCCCTGAGCAGGTACTTACTCTCTACTGGGTGCAGACACAACTTGTCTGTCCTCAGCAAAGGCCTTCATCAGCCTTCCTCTCTTATCTGATTTAACAGACTCAACTTCAGAAGCTTTAGCTTCTCTTGCCTTCCTCTTAAGAGAGAGTTTCCTCCTTCTGAAGACAAGTGGCCTTCCAGCAGTCTCTGCAGATGCATAGGGCTTCTCCAGCAATGGCCTTTGGTCCTATCTGGACACTTTTCCAACAGGCTTCCAAATGCCTTCTGATATGGGAACCTCAGATTCATCAGCTGATTCAGCTTTCTGCTTCTTCTTAGCAGCTTCAACCTTCTTCTCTTCCTCATCCTTGAGAGGCTCAGCCAGGGGGAATTCTTGGGATTTTCATCATAGACAAGGTCTTCTTGTCTATGGGCAGAGCCATATCCACAAATTCGCCATCTCCAGGAACAAAGAGTTTGTTCCTAAAGAGTCTTATCAGCAACATCCCATAGGGAAAGGTTTGCATTGATGACCTCTTAATCATTGATTCAAGATAAAGGAACACAAGATCATTCAGATCAATCTTTATCTTGTGAATCAAATGATAAAGGGCAAACTTGTCCAGCTTAGACACATTGTCTCTGGATCCGTTCCTAGGTGTCACACACTCTTGCAACAGCTTTAGCAGAAATCTGTATTTGGCTACCATGTTGACTGGTTTGAGATTAGGAGGGTTTGGAATCCCATAAAGGGCTATGTTGGTGTTGGCAGATCCAACTTCATCCTCCAACTCAGTTCTGAACCCAGCTCCCAACCTGTGACAGTTGGTGACCTTCTCCAGAGAGCTTATGTTGAAGATGAAGGTCGTTTTCAGCACGAGTCCTTTAATATCCTTGGTGCCATCAAAAGGGTTGGTGAAGAGAGTAGTACTGTTCTAGAAATCCCTGACCAATCTGGGATGAATAGGCTCCTTCATTTCAAAGAAGGGAGTCCACCTTGAGTATTCCAACTCCTCAGTGATGTTCATGCCAATTTCTTCATAAGTTGAAGATCTACCACCTTTCTAGCAAGGATCTTCTCAACATCATCAGCCTTTATTTGGTAAAGCTTAGCAGTTTCTTCAACAATGAGATTCTTCTTGGGTACCATTGCAGGTGAAGAGTTAGGGTTTAGAAGGTTTGGGGTTTTTCACAAAGAGAGAAAGACGAAAGGTTTGAAAGATTTGAAAGTGTAAAGAGAAAAGCTTTCACACTTTTTGTCCTTTTATAGACATAAACTCATGAGAGAGAAAAAAAATTAATGCTAAAACAGCACGAAATATGTGGGAAACCACAACGCCCACTAAGACATTATAGAAAACATGGTTTCAAGAGATAAAACTGCCCAGTACATAATTAGCTTTAGATTATTAAATGGTATTAAATAGTTAATAACCATTTTATAAAAAAATGTTGAGTTCTTACAAGTATGACTCAACAGGATCAGACAGGTACCACAGACAGGTCATATAAAATGCATAAGACAAGTTAAGCAACATCAGACATGTTATTCAACAATGCAATGCATGTTCAAATTGTCTCTAATATAATTAAACCTATCTTCAGCTAAAGGTTTTGTGAAAATATCAGCCCATTGATTTTCAGTTTTAACAAACTTAATGTCAAAGATGCCTTTTTGAACATAATCCCATATAAAATGATGTTTGATTTCTATATGCTTAGCCTTAGAATGATGTATGGGAATTTTGGATAAGCTAATTGCACTGGAATTATCACATCATACAGAAGAGTAATCCTCAAGTTGGTGTTTTACCCATAAGAGTGTGACCAATAAATAGCAGCTGAGATGTATTATGCTTTAGTAGTTGATAATGTGATTGTTGTCTGGCTTTTCTTGTCCAAGAGAATAAACTAGCTCCAATGAAATGGCATCATCCATTAGTGCTTTTTCAATCAATTATGTCTCCAGCAAAGTCAGCATCACAATATCCAACTAATTTGTATTCTTTTGTTCTCAAATACAACAAACCAAGATTAGTTGTCCCAAGCAAATATCTAAATATTCTTTTAACAGTCTTAAGATGGGATTCTCTAGGGTCAAATTGGAATCTTGGACACATACAAACACTAAATTGAATATCAGGCCTGCTTAAAGTTAAGTATAGAAGAGAACCAATCATTCCTCTGTAGGCAGTTTGGTCTACCTTTTCTACCTTCTCCATCTTTATTAAATTTTGCATTGGGTTGCATAGGAGTCCACACAGGTTTAGATTCCTTGGTGTATTTCTGTTGATGGATATAGATTCCATCACTTGTTTCATTGATTTGTTGTCCAAGAAAGAACTTTAACTCTCCCATCATGCTTATCTCAAATTCTGCTTGCATTAGCTAAGAAAATTCCTTGCACAACTTTTTATTAGTAGCTCCAAAGATAATATCATCAAGATATATTTGAACTATTATAAAGTTATCTTTTGAACATTTCTTGAAAAGAGTTGTGTCTACTTGTCCTCTAGTAAATCCATTATGCATGAGAAAAGAACTAAGTTTATCATACCATGCTCTAGGTGCTTGTTTCACACCATATAAAGCCTTTTTAAGTTTGAAAGCATGGTCTGGTTTACCAGGATCTTCAAAACCAGAGGGTTGTTTAACATATACTTCTTATTCAATTATGCCATTAAGAAAAACACTTTTACATCCATTTGAAAAAGAGTGAATTGGTGTTATGCAACATATGACATAAGAATGCGTATGACTTCTATTCTAGCAACAGGTGCAAAGGTTTCAATGTAATCAATACTTTCTTGTTGGTTCTAGCCTTGAGCTACTAACCTAGCTTTGTTTCTGACAACCTTACCATCTTCATCTAACTTATTTCGGAAAACCCATCTTGTTCCAATTGACAGACATGTTTGTTGGCTTGGAAACAAGAGTCCAGACATCATTCCTTGTGAACTGATTGAGTTCCTCTTACATAGCAAGAATCCAGCTTTCATCATCAAGAGCTTCTTCAATATGCTTTGGTTCAACTTCTGACAGAAAACCCATATTGCTTGATTCTCTCAGTGTTGATCCTGGTTCTTACTCCTCCTCAAGGATTTCCAATGATGAGATCCTTAGGATGATGAGCTTTGAACTTTAAGTCTCTTTTGAGGTCATCGTGTTGATCTTGACTAGTCTGATGACTTGTCTGCTCCACTTGTCTGTCAGACTCTTCAACATATTCTTCTTTAGACACATCAAGATGTTGACTATCTTGTCTGTTCAAGTCAAGTCCTGCATGATCATCTTCTAGATCTGATAGTTCCCTATCAGTCTTTAACCCATCATTGAACTTCACATGAATAGATTCCTCAACAACAAAGGTTTTAGAGTTGTAAACTCTAAATGCCTTAGACATTTTAGAATAACCAATGAAGATACCTTTATCCACTTTGGAATCAAACTTTCCAAGTTGATCCTTAGTGTTCAGAATGAAGCACTCACATCCAAATGCATGGAAGTAAGATATGTTGGGTCTTTTTCCTTTCCACGGTTCATAAGGAGTCTTCTTTAGAAAGGTCTTATAAGTATTCTATTTTGTACACAACACACTGCTTCTGCCCAGAAGTACTTAGGGAGATTATTCTCATTAAGCATTGATCTAGTCATCTCATGCAGAGATACAGAAACCTTGCTCATTTTGTACTTCCTTACAGAATACAGAAAAAGCCTTTAAAGACTCATCCTTGTGGGTTAAGAGTACTCATATAAATCTAGAATAGTCATTAATTATGACAAATCCATATTTCTTTCCACCCAAGCTAGCAACACTAACTGGTCCAAATAGATCCATGTGTAACAACTAAAGAGGTCTAGAGGTTGTTACTTGGTATTTAGATTTGAAAATTGATTTTACTTGTTTATCTCTCTGACATGCATCACATAAAACATCTTTCTTGAAACTAATATCAGGCGATCCCCTCACAAGGTTATCCTTTTTCAATTTTGAAATCAGTTTCATACTAGCATGTCCTAGTTTCTTATGCTATAACCATCTTTCATCCTCTTTTGACATCAGACAGGTTACACTTTGATCTGAGAGTTCAGTCAATTCAATTTTATAAAGATTTTGCTGCTTAATACCTGAAAAAAGGGTCTTGCCACTCTTATCTTTGACTATACAAGCATCCTTGGTAAGTGAGACATCAAATCCACTATCACATAATTGACTTATTTTAAGCAAATTGTGTTTTAACCCTTTAACCATAAGAACATTCGAGATTGAGGGAAGAGGGGGTTTACCACCAATTGTACCAATACCAATCACTTTCCTTTTCTGATTGCCTCCAAAGGCAACATATCCTCTTTTCTTAAGTTGGAGGTCTTGGAACATAGACCTTTCTCCTGTCATGTGTCACGAGCAGCCACTGTCCAGGTACCAACAAAGTTTTTTTTTTTTTTTTGTCCTATTAAGGATATCTGCAACAGGAATTATTTGATCTTTTGGTAACCATATTTTTCTGAGTCCTTTTCTGTTAATTCTAAGAGTCTATGAAGACTTCTTTTTTTTTTTCATATGAATACACTTAGACATAACATGTCCAGCTTTTCCACAAAAGTTACAGACAGGTTTGGATTTATTGGAAATTGATTCAACAAACATTTTAGAGGTTTTGTTGATATTTTATGATGTGTCTAATGGACATATCCAATACCTTCTTTATTAAAGGAGTGTCTCTGACAGCCAAATAGCTTAGTCAGATTGTCTCTGTCAATAACAAATTTGGCAAGATCAGAAGTGAGCTCTTCCACTTTGCAGTCTTTAGCTTACTGTTCTCTTTGGCCAGCTTCTCACACTCTTGAGATTTTTGTTTATGCTCACTAAGGAGCTTTACATACTCTCTCTTGAGGGAGTTGAAGGCCTTAGATAACCAGTTGGATGAAGTTGACATAGGCAAACACAAGAAGGGGGTTGAATTGTGTTTGTTAATAATTTTCGAAAACAACCATTTTCAAAACTTATTTTCTCACACAAAGAATAAAAGGCAGAAGCACACACACAGAAAAAGATCCTTTTAAAAGCTTAACAAAATCAAGTTCAAAACCCCACAGTTAGTATAAACAAATAAAACTGAAGAGATAACGATTAGAAGATTCACGCAAGTATTTTATCCTGTTCACTCTCTTCCAACCAAGAACTACGTCCAGTCCCTTCTACTTGAAGGTTTTTCTGTGTCTTGATTGCTCTATAATTGTCTAAAAACTCTGTGTCTTGGTATGCAGAAAACTTGCTGGAGCAAGGCTGAAGCATTGGGATACAAGAGCTTGGTTGCTGTAGCAAGGACTACCTTCTAGTACTATGGCACTAAAGGACAAAAGCTGACAAGGACACCCTTCCTCTCTCCTCAAGGGCGCTGATGCTGTCGTTTTTAAGGAAACACAAGCGCATAGGATCAACTGCCTTACATCATTTGGAATTTGGGCTAGGGTTAATTTATGAATTATTTTGATTGTTGGCCCAAAATGGAATGAAAGATAATAGGGTTTAGTGTACTATAAAAGCATCTTGAAAACCCTAGTGAGACAGATTTAAACATTCTGATTTATTTTTACACATTGTCTTGTTGAAAGCTGGGCTGAGTTCTTTCTTCCTGAGCTGTTGCTGCTGTGTTTTTCATGTTCCTACATTGTAATGATTTCTTGCTCTTTTCTTACATTTGTTGTTTGTAGGCTTACTATGAGCTAAACACTTTAAGCTTTGGGTATGCTAGTATAATGAATGTTTAGCTGATTTGTGTAATGGCTATGTTCGCATCTTCTTTTATCACGCATTTAATGTTGTTTGATTAAGTGTGATCAACTTGATTGACCACTTAGCTTAATTAATTTGGAAGAATTAAGTAAGTGGGAACTTGATAAACGATAGGGGTTAAATCATTAATTGGAAAATTAATTGATGATGAGTAGGCTAGGAATAGCTATTCATGTCCCTAAGCTAGCTGGAACGAGCTTTAATTAGAGGGTGGTGTAATTAATCTGAAACTTGGAATAGAACAAAGTTAATGAACCTGACCCTATAATGTTGGAAAACAAACTGTAATTTCCTGGAGCTAGATGCTAGAGCATGGTCAGAGCATAATGAGGGCTAAACAAGATTTATGCTGCAGCACACCTGAAGCTGTTTTAATTATCTAAATCATCAGATCACTTTTTCTGTTAACCTGTTTTAATTTACATTCAAGTTGTATTATTTTTTTTTTAGTATCAACACCTTTATTTTAAGTTGTCCACACACAACAATTAATGGTTACTCCTTCTTAACTCTTGAACATATAATTTGAACTGAATTTTCCCGCATCAATTTAATCCCTATGGGAACGATATCTGAACAAAAGTTCTATAATACTTGAGGCATTTGTGTATACTTGCACAAACTTAAGAACAACTGTTTTTAAGGCAACAAGTTTTTGGCGCCGTTGCAGTGGATTTTGATTGATGTTACAATTCTGTTT
Source organism: Echinosophora koreensis (assembly GCA_035048595.1). Taxonomy (NCBI): domain Eukaryota; kingdom Viridiplantae; phylum Streptophyta; class Magnoliopsida; order Fabales; family Fabaceae; genus Echinosophora; species Echinosophora koreensis. Next base: position 1,372,374 of record JAPCYP010000068.1, read on the forward strand.
TTAGATTATTAGTTCTATAGTTAGTGATATTGATACTCTTAGTGGTTTGCTGTAGCACAGGGTACTGAAACCGTATGCACAGGTTCTTGTCACCTAACTACAGATTTGATCAAAAGATAGAAAGGACATTCAGAAGGCTTAGAAGAGGTCAAACGTCTCAGCCTGTACTTGAGTGGGTTCTGAATACTCCAACCAACTCCACACCTAAATCTTCTGAAACATTGTCCCCTGCTGAATTAGAAATGGCTGAAGAAGCACCACAAGACAGCATGGCTATGGCTATGGCTAATGACAAAAACTGTGCCATTAGGGGGTATGCAGTGTTCGACCCTGAAGCCATGAACACAGGGATAATGAGGACTCCCATCACTGCACCTCAGTTTGAATTCAAGCCAGTGATGTTCCAAATGTTGCAAACAATTGGCCAATTTAATGGAGCTGCAACAGAGGACCCTCACTTGCACCTCAAACAGTTACTGGATGTGGCAAGAACCTTCAAGATCCCAGGAATCACTGATGATGCATTCAGACTGCGTTTATTTCCATTGTCTTTGGGAGGAAGGGCTAAAAACTGGCTAAATTCCTTGGATGCAAATTCAGTTGATACTTGGAAGAAACTTGTTGAAAAATTTTTGACCAAGTTCTTCCCACCAACTATGAATGCAAAGATGAGGACTGACATCACTTCATTCAGGCAGCATGAAGATGAACCACTATTTGAAGCATGGGAAAGATTTAAGCAACTCATTAAGAAGTGTCCCAACCATGGCATTCCATTTTGTATTCAGATGGAGCACTTCTGTAATGGAGTTTTACCTAGATCAAGGATGATGTTAGATGCCTCAGTTGGAGGCAGTCTCCTCACTAAATCCTATAATGAGGCTCATGCTTTGATAGAAGGTATAGCAGCTAACAGCTATCAGTGGCCAACATCAAGACAAGTTTCTGGAAAAGGCAATGCTGCAGTAGGAGCACATGAAGTAAGTGAAGTTGCAGCACTGTCTGCCCAAATGACCTCATTAACTAATATGGTTAAGGGGCTGACCATGGCAAATCAAGGAAATTCCTTTGCTCCACCCATAATGACTGAAGAGATAGTGACTGAACAAATCTACAAGGCAGATGCTATATCATGTATTTATTGTGGAGGAGATCATTTGTTTGAGAATTGTTCGGCTAACCCTGTTGTAGTCAACTATGTGGGAAGCAACAATCACAGAGGCAATAATTCATTTGGAAACACAGGATGGCAGCAGTCGCAACATCCTAATCTGAGGTATTCCAATTATAGCAATACATTGAATCCACCCTCTGGTTACAATCAAAATCAGTAGCCTAGGCAGCAGCAACTCCAATTGCAACAGAAAACTCCAGATTCATCCTTAGAAGCTGTACTAAAGGCATTCATGATAGAAACCAAAGCTGGAATGAGAAACTTAGAGACCCAAGTGGGACAGTTGGCCAACGCAATCAACTTAAGGCAGCCTGGCTCACTACCAGCTTCTACTGAAGACCCTAAGGCCTCAAGTTCTGGAGGAGGTAAAGAACAATGCAAGGTAATCCATTTAAGAAGTGGTAAAGCTGTAGAAGTTGCAGAGCCAAAGAATAAACAAAAGATGGATAATTCAGATTCAGATAAGGAAAAATCAGCAAAAAGTGTGGCAGCAGAGCAACCTGCAGTTGCTAAGAAAGTGCATGATGCTGCAGCACACTCTGCTATGCCCAAATTGATTCCAGAAAGGCCTCCACCACCTTTCCCTCAGAGACTGAAGAAAGCCCACCAAGAAAACAATTCAACAAGTTTCTGGATGTACTAAAGCAGCTTCATATCAACATACCATTGGTAGAAGCTCTGCAGCAGATGCCCAATTACACAAAGTTCATGAAAGATGTGCTCACCAAGAAAAGAAGATTGGGAGAATTTGAAACTCTTGCTATGACTGAAGAATGTAGCATGATGTTGCAGAACAAGGTGCCAAGAAAAATGAAAGATCCTGGAAGTTTCACCATACCATGTTCTATTGGAGACACCTACTGTGGAAAAGCTTTATGTGACTTGGGAGCAAGCATCAACCTTATGGCCATGTCTATTTTCAAGAAGCTGGGAATTGGAAAAGCAAGGCCTACATCTGTCACACTTCAGCTGGCTGACAGATCCATTGCATATCCAGAAGGAAAAATTGAAGATGTGTTGATCAAAGTCGATAAATTTGTATTTCCTGTGGATTTCATCATTCTGGATTTTGAAGCAGACAGAGAGGTTCCCATCATCCTAGGGAGACCATTCTTGGCAACAGGAAAAACCCTAATTGATATGCAAAAGGGAGAACTCACCATAAGGGTTAATGATCAGTATGTGACATTTAATGTTTTCAATGCCCTGAAGTACCTTGATGAGGGTATGGAAGAATGCTCTCGCATTGAGACATTTGATGAATTAGTGCAACAGCAATTTCTGAAGAACCATATAGACTATGCTGCAGCATCAGTAGAAGATGAAAATTTTCCTGATGAAGATTCTGATAAACCACAGGACAGCAAGGTAGTGCAACATATGTGGACCAGAAAATATGAATCATTGGAGGTAACTGATGACACTGTTAAAGACAATATTCCTTCTATTGTTAAACCTCCATCCCTCGAACTAAAAGAATTTCCAAGTCACTTGAAATATGCTTACCTTGGTGATGATAATACTTTGCCTGTTATCATCTCTGCTTCATTGAATGGGCTGCAAGAAGAACAATTGTTGACAACGTTAAAAAGGCACAAAAAGGCAATAGGGTGGCAGATAGCAGACATCAAGGGGATTAGTCCATCAATATGCATGCACAGAATTATCTTGGAAGAAGACTCAAAGAATAGTATTGAAAGTCTGAGACGGCTGAACCCAATTATGAAAGAAGTAGTCAAAAAGGATATTATAAAGTGGCTGGGTGTAGGGATTATCTATCCCATCTCTGACAGTGTTTGGGTGAGTCCAATTCACTGTGTGCCTAAGAAAGGAGGTGTGAGTGTCATCACTAATGAGAAAAATGAGATCATTCCCACAAGAACTGTGACTGGATGGAGGATTTGCATGGATTACAGAAAGTTGAACAAAGCCACAAGGAAAGATCATTTCCCCTTGCCTTTCATTGATCAAATGTTGGACAGACTTGCTGGGAAGGATTTTTATTGTTTTTTGGATGGATACTCAGGGTATAACCAGATTGCTATAGCACCAAAGGATCAGGAAAAGACAACCTTCACTTGTCCTTATGGCACTTTTGCTTTCAGAAGAATGCCATTCGGCCTGTGCAATGCTCCAGGAACCTTCTAGAGATGTATGATGGTCATTTTCTCTGATATGATTAAGAAATCAATGGAAGTGTTTATGGACAATTTTTCAGTGTTTGGGGAAACTTTCCAAACCTGTTTAATAAATCTGGAACAGATTTTGGACAGATGTGAAGAAACAAACCTAGTGCTGAATTGGGAGAAGTGTCACTTCATGGTGAATGAAGGAATTGTGCTGGGACATAAAATCTCCAGAAATGGCATTGAAGTGGACAAGGCAAAGATTGAAGTAATTGAAAAGCTGCCTCCTCCAACATCAGTTAAAGGAATTAGAAGCTTCCTAGGTCATGCTATTTTTACAAAAGGTTCATCAAGGACTTCTCAAAAATCTCTAAGCCATTATGTCAGTTGCTGGAGCATGATAGGACTTTTGAATTTAATGCAGAATGCATAAAACCCTTTGAACTTCTAAAGACTACTCTAATCACTACTCCCATTATTGTTCCACCTGACTGGGAGAAGCCTTTTGAGCTTATGTGTGACGCAAGTGACTATGCAATGGGAGCGGTTCTGGGACAGAGGTACAACAAAGTGTTGCATCCAGTCTACTATGCAAGCAAGACCTTGATCGATGCTCAGATCAAGTATACCACTACTGAAAAGCAGTTGCTAGCTGTAATGTATGCCTTTGAGAAGTTTAGATCCTATCTTGTTGGAACAAAAGTGGTAGTTTACACAGACCACTCTGCAATCAAATATTTAATTGACACGAAGGATGCTAAACCAAGGCTGATCAGGTGGGTGTTGCTATTACAAGAATTTGATCTGGAAATCAGAGCTAAGAAAGGAGTGGAGAATCAAGTGGCTGATCACCTCTCAAGATTGCCAGAGGATGTAGCAGAACCCAGGGGAATAGTCATTGATGAATCTTTCCTTGATGAGCAACTGTTATCAATGCAAGATGCTGCAGCACCCTGGTATGTTGATCTAGTCAACTTTCTTGCCAGTGGTGTGGTTCCTCCAGACATGAACTCTCAGCAAAGGAAGAGATTTTTCCATCAAGCTAAACAATACGCCTGGGATGAACCATACCTTTACAAGATGTGCCCAGACAATCTGAACAGAAGATGTGCTACAGATGAAGAATTCCATGATATTCTGGCTCGGTGCCATGCTACAGCATATGAAGGACATTTTGGTGGTATGAGAATTGCTGCCAAGGTTCTCCAATCAGGTTTATTCTGGCCTACCCTTTTTAAAGATGCACGTGAATTTGTTAAACATTGTGATAGATGCCAAAGTATAGGGAACTTGTCCAATAAATATGAAATGCCTCTAAACACCATATTGGAAATTGAACTTTTTGATATATGGGTTATTGATTTTATGGGACCATTTCCACCTTCCTTTGGCTACCTTTACATTCTGGTAGCTGTTGATTATGTATCTAAATGGGTGGAGGCTGTGGCTACAATAAAAAATGATGCTAGGGTGGTAACTAAGTTTTTACAGAAAAACATCTTTACTAGATTTGGAACCCCTAGAGCAATCATTAGTGATGAAGGAACCCATTTTTGCAACCAAGTTTTCTCCAAATTGGTTGCAAAATATGGAGTCAAACATAAAGTTGCCACAGCCTATCACCCCCAGACTAATGGTCAAGCTGAAGTGTCCAACAGGTAAATCAAAAGGATTTTGGAGAAAATGGTTAACACAAGTAGGAAAGATTGGTCCTCACATCTGGATGAGGCACTGTGGGCTTATAGAACTGCATTCAAGACTCCTTTGGGGATGTCCCCATATAGACTGGTGTATGGGAAAGCTTGCCATTTACCTTTAGAGTTGCAGCACAAAGCTTTCTGGGCAACAAAGAAACTGAACTTTGATCTTCAATCTGCTGGAGCAGCACGCATGCTGCAGCTTAATGAAATGGAGGAACACATACTGTTCTCATATGAAAATGCTAAAGCATACAAGGAAAAAACTAAGATCTGACATGATAAGAAGATACATCACAGATCTTTTCACGAAGGAGAGCAAGTGCTGCTGTTTAACTCTAGGTTGAAGCTTTTCCCTGGCAAGTTGAAGATGGTCTGGCCCATTCACAATTGTAAAGGTCTACCCACATGGAGCTGTTGATCTGTTGGATGCTGGTAGTGGAAGAGAATTCAAAGTTAATGGTCAGAGAGTCAAGCATTATTTTGGTGAACCTGTAAACAGAATGAAGGTCACCACCAATCTTGATGATACTGTATGATGCTGCATCACGGTCTGGCTGAGGACCTTGTAAACCAAGCGCTCATGGGAGGCAGCCCAGGAATAAAAAGCATCTACATTTCTGAATAAAGAAGCAGTAGTAAGGGCAGAAGTAAGTCAGGCTACAGCATAAGAAAGAACACTGGGTTGCTCTGAAATGATGCTATAGCATGCAATTTCATGATAAAAAAAAATTTGAAATCTTGAGGACAGGGACTATCTGCTAACAAAGGTACAAAGTGGGGACCAGCTGGACTTTTTGTCCGTTGTGGAAAAAGGAGAAAAGTGGGCAGATTTAATAAAATTTGAAATACAATGAATGCCAAAAGAAGTGGAGAGAAACACCACTCTTCCCTAAACCTAACCCCCAACCACACGATCTCCAAATTTCTCTCTTCTTTATTCTTTTCTTTTCCCACGACTGCCACCCTCGGTAACCAACACCCCTCTCTCACCTTACACTTTAAATAGACCACTCACCCTTCTTTCTCACTCACACTTTACAACGTCTATTTTTCCTTCTTCAACCCGTAACCCTAACACTCCACTCTTCCTACTCTTCAAGAAATCAAACCACCATGACTGCCAAGAAATCAAGCCGTGTGAAACACAAGGCTGTGAAGAATGCTGGACCACCCTCTTTTGACCCAATTGAAACCCTAACCAACTAGGTTAGTGAAGAAGCGAAAGAAAAGTATGAAAAAGAGACCCTCAACCGCAGTCTCCATCAAGAAAAAGGATTCAAATATGGGAAAGGAGTGAACTTGGGTCTGCTGCCAGAGCTTGTGAGCGTGATTGATGCACATAAATGGAGGACCTTTGCTGAGCACAAAGACGGATTTTGTACACAAATGGTTAGGGAGTTTTACGCAAATATTGCATCTGACACCCAAACATTTGTGGTTATCAGGGGGGTAAGGTGTCTTTTTCTGCAAAGACAATTAATCAACATCTCGGTTTGGAGGAAGTTGAAAACAAGTATCAACAGATTCTGAAAGCTGCAACAACTGCCAAGCTGCAGCAAATGAAGAAAGAACTAGCCCTTCCTGGTGCAGAATTCATACAACAGGCAAATGGCCAACTCAAACTGCCTCGATCCATGCTGCAGCCTCGATCCAGATCTAGCACCCCAGAACAGCAGGATCGTTCTGGGATGCTGGAGCAGAAAGTAAAAGAACTGACCACCATGTTGCAGCAACATATGCAGCATGAGAAAACTTTTTGGCAATACTGCTTTTGCAAGCATCAATGGGAAAAGCAAACAATGAAGCTCAATGGTTGGAAGCTTGAGACTCCAATCCCCCAGTTCCCCCAAGAAATTCTGCCACCTTTTGTTGAAGATGTCCTTGTAACACCCCAACAACAAAAGTCTGTTTCTGATCCAGCACCTGAAAACCCTGAAAAATCAGTCAACATTGACCCTGCTCACAGCTCTGCCTTGGATGAAGAATGGATGGGTATTGCCCCATCCAAGCAACAGCAGCAGAAAGAAGATGGGGCATCTGCCTCTAAAAAGGAGAAGCCTGCCTCTTTAACCTCCTAGCAAGATCAAGGGAGTATCAAAAGGCCCTGTGCTGCAGCATCTGAGAAAGTACCCTCCACCACCCCTGCAGTAGCATCAACCCCTCCCTCTGCATCAAAACTAGCAAAGGGCACAAAGTCAGCTGCTGAGAAGGAGAGCCCAGTAACAAAAATTGCTGCTGGTTATGTTACAGAGGAGGAAGAAGACGAGGAAGACACAGTGCCTCTCTCAAAGAAACTAAAGATGGCTGCAACCAATGTCGTTGTGAAGATTAAGAAGGAGAAAGTTGCTGTAGCATTGAGAGCAGAGGAGGCTAAAGCTGTTGCACCAGAGGATTCTGACAAAGAAGAAGCTGCTGAAGCAGAGGAAGAAAAAGAAGAGGAAGCTAAAGAGAGCACTGAGACTGAAGAAGAGAATGAAGGGAGTACTGAGACAGAGGCGTAAGAAGAAAAAGATAAAGAAGAGGAAGAAGTCCAGGTCACCGGAGCAACACAAGCCAAGGTGCCCTCCAAGAAAGGAGGCACCAGGAAGAGTTTGCGCACCAGAGCTGCATAGGTTTAAAACAAAGCCATTGTGGATGCTGCAGCATCCCACATCAAGATGCCCTAAACAAGCTGCATCATCCCACATCAAGATGCCCTAAACTCTCCACCCCATTCCCAGAAATATGTTATTTTCTTTTAAATTTTCGCAAGTAGTGGTCATTACGGCCTGTTATATCTGTTTGTCTGTAGGGCCAGTAGGGCCATAGTTGTTTGAATCCTGATTAATGAATGGTTGTGCATGAATCCCACCCCTATTTTTGATTCCAAATGATTAATGGTTAATTGGAAAAGGCCTCTGGGCCCTTTTGCTGTCTTCAACTCTTACTGTTTAGAATGAAACTCTTGTTGTCTAATCTAATGCACCAACTTGAATGTGATCACTAACCCTGCTGCACAGTTGTTAGAATAGATAACATATGTGCTGTAGCATGAACAGATAAAGGTGAGCCTGAGTGAAATATTTCAGTGCACATCTATTGTTCACACTCATGCATTTTCTGTAGGGTTTGATTTGATTCTGTCTGATCTTAGCATACATAATTGCACACACAGTATGCTTGAGGTATTTTCTTGTTTATTTTGTGTTTAACAGAGCCTGAATAAGCCCACACAACTAATACATTTGCCCCTAGTTACCCCCTTTGAGCTTTGGCCATTTATTGACAAACTAGTACATTACAAGCCTTAGACCTGAAAAAAAAAAAACAAAATTCACCCGCAAGGTAGATTTAGAGGATGCTTTTGTAGCTAGTTCTGACATAAGATTGGGGGAAGCTTGAGGACAAGCATCTGATTAAGTTTGGAGGTGCTTTGCTGCAACACATGTGCATGTTGTAGCAGGACTGTAAATAAATCAGAAAGGGATAGGCAGCCAGTGAGTCAAAAAGTCATAAGCGGAAAATGTGAAGCTGTCATCCCTTACTGTGAAGCTAGTTTCTTTATGCTTCTAGCTAGAATGTTGTAAAAAAAAATGTTTTTGAGCAGAGAACAGAACAATGCCTGAAAAATCACACTGAATGTTCTCTGTTCACAGCAAAGTTTCAATAAAAGGTGGACTTGGTAATGGAAGGAAGGACTCAAGAAAACAGAAAAATGAGAATTGAAGGATCAATGGGGAAGTTGAGCTAGATATGAAAGCATCCTTATGCTCTACCTTGAGATAGCCACTTACCCAAATGATTCAACCTTACCTGTCCTAAGCCCAGTTACAACCGTAAAGACCTCTTGTTGTGTGTAATTCTGTGTTTGTTTTGATTATGATAGATTCTCATCAAATCTATATCAAGGATACATGTTTGTGGTAAAGAGTGAAAGATCCAAAGTGAGGGTGAGATGCAGAACCAACTGTTCTGAGAGATGTATGCTGCAGCATGTGTTAATCTATTTGAATTTATGTGTAGTAGTTGTTGTTGAAAGTAGGATAGACAGAGCAATTTGGTTAGGTAAATAAGTGTGGATTTCTAGATGGGAGTTGAAGGATGGACAAATCTGGGGGTGCTTGCATATCATTCATTAATTAGGAGTATTTTTGTGTTCCTTGTATGTTTCTTTTGCATTACTTGAGGACAAGCAATGGTTTAGTTGTGTATTCGCAAAAGTTGTTTCTTCAGAGGTTGGGGTCTTCTATTTATAGTGGCCTTTTTCTTCGCTTGAAAATCTTCAACGGTTGTTTTGAATTTTTTCCATTTAGAGATGGCATCAAATGTATAATATCCGTTGTGACTGATAGCTTGAACGTGGCCATTGTGAAATCTACTATTGGTTATCACTTCTATACAAAATGGTCACACCTCTAAGCAATTGCAACTTGAAAACTGTACAAATTCCAGCTATTCCAGCGATAAAGGTGATAGGGTACAAAGCGTTTTGCATTTCCTCATTATACTATTTTGTATTTCCTCGATGGTACTATGTTTCTCTCACAAAGAAACAAGGCAATAAAACAGTTAAAGCAAATAGGAAGGACCAACATTCATTTCAAATAAATATCAATCATTTGAAATAAATATTTCTATGTGGTCGAGGTAGCATTTATTGAGCATATGAAAGACTCATAATAAAAAAGAGCTCGTCTACTTGAAACTTCGTCTACACACTCATGGTTAAAAACTCTTTTTGCTCGTCTACTGACTTGGCATATCCTCTCGTCTATTATCAAGTCTTTGGATTTGCTATATTTCAGTGAGTTACTTTGATCTCCGTCTACTGACATGGCAGTAAAGCTCGTCTACTCATAGAAATTAAAGTTCCTGTCTACTGAGAATATTTTATTTACCGTCCACTCGAATATTAAAATAAATAAATAAACCAATCGTTTTGAGTAGCTCATCTACATGGATGGACGCGGATATTAGGAAACTCTTTCAAAGTTTCCATAACTTATCAAATTTTGAACATTCCTGCAAGACTAGATAGAGCATGTTAGATCTCAACTAAAACTTTGCCATGCAAATTTAATCATTTTTGTTAGCATCAAAAATCAGAGATTATTAATCCAAATCACTTTGGTTCCAACATTGGATTCCTCCAACAACTCCTCATAGGCATCATACAATTCCTCAAAGTTAGGGTGTACCTCATTTTCAGAATCTGAGTCTGTATTGGCGATCAAACAGAGATTAGCTTCCTCCTCTATTTCTTAATCTTCAGAGAATGTTGACTCCAGATCCTCTCAAGTAACCATCAATCCTTTCTTCTTCTTTCTGGAGAACTTCTTTTGAGGGTCTTTCTTAAGTTGGGGGCAATCAGCCTTGATGTGACAAGGCTTCTTGCACTCATAGCAGATAATTGGACTTTTGTCTGTTGATGCAGACTACTTGAAGTTCTTTTCTTTATGAAACCTTCTGAAGGGATTCCCCTTTCTGAACTTCTTCCTTTTTAAGATTATTCTCATCTTTCTGGTCAAGAGAGATAGCTCCTCAACACTTTCAACATCCTCATTTTCAAACTCATCAAGGTCATTGGTAGACTTGTTTGTTTTTAAAGCTTTTGAGGCTTTGGAGGCTTTCTGATCAGCTTTTAGAGCAATGGACTTGCCCTTTTTGGTTGTCACATCATCACCAAGCTCTTGCTCATGATGCCAAGAAGTTCATCCATAGTCAAGGTAGTGAGATCCTTGGCTTGAGAGACAGCAGTAACCAGGGGTTTCCACTGCTTTGAAAGACTTTTGAGGATCTTTCCAACTTTCTAAGTGTCGCGATCGAAAATCGAAGAGAAGGAAAAAGGATAACTGTTTTCCTTCCTAAGAATGAAGTCGTCACCAAAGTTTTTTTTTTTTGTTGGGAAACGTTGGGAAAACCCTTCTTGAAAAGCGACTAGTCTTTATTTTTAAATAGAGATTGACTAGGGTTCGGGAGTTGATTATGTCTAGGGAAGGCATGGGTGATTATCCCCACAGCACCCTAGAGCATCTGTCATTACAACGGTTACCCTTAGATTGTGCAAATTAAAATTACCCCTTTTAATTATTAAGTTTTAGAGAGACAAAAAAAATGTGTCACTGAACTGTACAGTTACAATGGCTCGAATTGCAGGATCAATAAGCTGTTGCAGCTAAATTGATCTTTTCCTGATTTTCTATAAGACAACTTTCGTAATTTTACGTTTTAGCTTAAATAGAATTTTTATTTCTAAAAAGAGAATTTTGAGAGATTAAGATGTACAAGCTTAGATTTCTCTCGAATGATTAAGGAATCATTAAGTCGTACGACTAAATTAGTTCCCTTGAACATTTATTAATTTGACACGTGAAATATTTAAAAAGAAAGAAATTTAATAATCATCTTTTTAGCGTAAAAGAATTTTATTTATAGAGAAAAGCTTTTGAGATGTCAAGTTGTAGCAACTTAGATGTTTCTCGAATGACCGAGGAATCAATAAAGTGTACACTAAGTTGATTCCTCTTTTTTTTTTAAAAATATTTCATTTTATTTTTAAGTAATAGATCATTTTATTATTATTTTTAGAATAATAGAGTTATCTACTTTGTCATGTTTATTTTCTAGTTTCTAGTGTGAATAGAGATTTTACTTTAAAAAAGAAGTTTTGAGAAGTCAAATTGTAGAAACTTGTACGTCTCTTGAATGAGGAATCAATAAGCCTAAACTAAATTGATCCCTTTCCTTCATAAAAAAATTATTTTTATTTTTTGAGATAGCAAGTCACTGACAAAAAGGGATTTATTTTTTATTTTTGTTGTTCTTCCCAAAAAAAGTTTGTGATTATTATTATTATTTACGTAAAACAATATTTAAATATTGGAGCCAAACAAATCGTTAATATTATATTGATTCCTCCTTTTTTTTTCTTTTTTATGCAAGTGGAGTTCAACGTACAGTCAGAAACACCACTTAAAATTCGTTTACGAAAGTGAATTAGTCTCTAGTTTCTCCTTTTCCAAGGAGATCCTAAAATAAGTCTCTAGCTTCTACTTTTCCAATTTTAATGTGTTGATTTTTTATATTGACACGAAGCTAAACGTGATTAACTCCAAGAACACAAAGACATTAGAACTAATAAGCCCTCGTGACAACATCCATAAAAATGATGAATAAAACATTAGACAAGCACAAGCTCTTGGAATGAATTAAAAGTATGTTCTTCTTGGAATCAATTCAACCAAGTTAGCTTTTAATTATTATTTTTTCACAACCTTTTGTTCCATTTGTTTCTTTTATTATTATTATTATTATTATTATTATTATTATCATTTTTAGGCATTCACAAGTAAAAAAAAAAATGACATGTTAACACATTAAAAAAAAAAACTACTTAAACAAAGTAATAATAAAAATGATGGAGGCTCACTGTATAGAGTAAATGGCGATGGGATACATTCACAAGAGGCATAGTAGAAGCATACCTTTTATGCACCGAGCGATTGCAACACACATGCTTATCACAAAATCACGCAGCTAAGCGAGATTCAAGAAGGCTAAACTTACTGCATTTTTATGATGTTTTGGTCTAAACTTTTACTAAAAAAAACAATCGGCCACCAACTCAAATATTTATCAATTCAAGCTTACAACATTCATCAAATCAATTCCAAACCATCGAAACTCAACAATACATGTTCTCTCTCATGCAAGCCAAGTAACAAAATTTATCAGACAACATGAACAAGAACCTTCATGAATTACAGTGGCTGCACAATCATTCAATTTGCAAAGTATAGAATAAGCTTTTTTCAATAACTTACTTTGCACACATAAAAACAAAATTTCCAACCAATTGGCCCATGAATTGCCACAGAATTTTAATACAGTTCTTATTCCTCATTTTATATGTTAGAAGCTGTTAGATTCCCATGAGACTAACTCCAGACATGATTCAACATATAATGGATTCTTTATCAACAAAACCAATAACCATGACCAAACTATGATGATTTTTATCAAACAGCATCTGTACAGAATAGAACCAAATGCTTTCCACAAAGAAGAAAAACAGACCAGTCACATAAGCATAAAATTGATGGTCAAGGTTTCAATTTGGCAAATAACAGGGAATGCACAAAAGACAGTAACTTAGTACCTAAAAAAAATAAAATTTATTAGTATGCATTACATGCCAGAACACCTGCACAATTTGGCTAAATCTAGTATGCAGCTAAAAATGAAAATATACTTCATGACAGGCTCCAAGCACCAATCATTCACATGCTTAAAAGAAACAGATTCAAAAAGGAGCATAATACTGAATACATATATATCATTTATCAGAAAAAAGCATGAATTTACATAGCTACTGTGATTACTTAAAAGACATGATCAATCATGATTACCAGAATATGATTCCTTTCAAATTCTTGACCACACTTTGAGCTTACAAACCAGGATTCTCCCGAAAGTAACAAGATGAAATCTCTCAGATTACAGAATGCAAAATAAAAGGGCTCACAGTACAGAGAACATCCCAAACCCTTTTCCTAACCAGAAATTTTTGGCCTCCAACAGAGTAACCATAAACATCAATTTTGGACCCTAAAAGACTCAGCTCACAATACAGAACTCAGGGACTCAGAACTTGTTTCTGGAAAAAATTTCGGATTTAAGAAAAACACCACTCAGAACTGAACAAACTCAATATCAGTGACCTTACCCAGAATTTTCGGCCCCCTTTCTTCTTCATTTTCGTCTCCTTTTATAGGAGAAAATCCCCAACAAGTTGCTCTCTAACTTGTGTCACTGTTGATGCGAATTGATGTCTATTAAATGCTCCATGTCGTCACCTAGAAGCTTTTGTGCGAAAAAAAAAAAAAACTTATCTTTTGCAGCTTGGGTCAGAAACGCACATGGAAGGGGGTCCCATTGTCGGGTGTGCAGAGAAGATAAGGGTCAGAGAATGGGTTGCGATTTCGTGTGAGTGAAGAGAAGATGGAGTAGAGGATCGGTGATGGTAGAGGATAAAGAGGAGAGAAGAGGAAGAAAGAAAATGGTGGCGATAGGGGGTGATGAAGCGGCGGCAGCGGCTATGGAGAGTGGAGGAGAAGTGAGTTTTGTGTTCTGAAAGGAGGGGGTGGCTAGGGTAAGTGAAGAGAAGAGAAGGGGAAAAGAAGAAAGTGTGGGTCGCTGGTTGCGGTCCGGGTTGTGATTGACCCGTTCTGATGGTGTGGGTGTGGGCCGGTTCGGGTTGGTGAAGGGAGTGGGACATAGAGTGCGAACCGGGTCGCGCCTGACCCGGTTTTGGAGTGGTTTTTTGGGCTGGTTTGTTTGGTTTTTTGGGTGTAAATTGGGTTGGATTGTTTATTTTATTTTTTTCTTTTTGAATTTGGTGGGGTTTGGGTGGAAATTGAGCTCAATCTTCTTTTATTTTTTCTTCTCTTCTTTTCCTTCTTTGTTTTCTTCTCCTTGCTTTATTTTCCTGAAAATAATAAAAATAATAATTAGACTAAATAAATATAGGACAAAATTTGGTGTTCACACTAAGCATTTGTATAAGTTTTGCCAAGATATTTCAAACCGTTTATGATAGTGTGGAATCTTCATATCATCTGAGCAATAGATTCACGTTCCTCCATGGTGAACAATTCATACTTTCTAGCATGTATGGCAATCTTTGACTCCTTTACTTTTATAGTTCCTTCATGTGTGACAGAGTGTCCCATATTTCCTTGGCAGAGCACAAGCATAGACTTTTTCAAATTCTTTAGGACAGAGAGCACAAATTATATTGTATCTAGCTTTGTGATTCAGTTCCCATTTTGTCTTTTCTGCATGTGTCCACTGAGCTTTTAGCTTGTCAGTGTTGTCATCATTTTTTGGAGTGTATGATCCTTCAGTGATGACATCCCAGATATCAGAGTTTGTTGAAAGGATAAATCAATGAAATCTATCTTTCCAATAGTTGTAATTTTCTCCATTGAAGAATGGAGGTCTGGTCAAGGAAGCTCCTTCAGTCTGGTGACTTCCACTTGAACTAGCTCCAGTAGTTATGTCTATTCTTCATGATCTTTTCCTCTAAACTGTTAGATGCTCAACCTAGAGGCTGAACTTTGATACCAACTGAAATAGACAACTATAAACACGAGAAGAGGGGTTGAAATGTGTTTGTCAGACTTAAGATAGAAGTTAAAAACTTTTTCACACACAGAAGCTAGGGACAGACAAGTGTTTTAAAAGCACACAGACAAGTGACTTGTTTGATGGTTTTTCAACAGAAAAACACACAAGCATGCAAGTTTAAAACTTGTTTGATATTCACACTTTTAACCCATTTAGCTACTTAACAGATAAGATAAACAAATTAACTAAAGAGATATGGATAGAGATAGACATAGCTATTTTTATCCTGATTCACCCCTTAACAACTAGGGCTACGTCCAGTCCTTGGCAGCACCAAGTTTTCTCCACTATAACTGACCAGGTTACAGACAACAAGTATTCTTTGCACACCCAGCCTCTCCAGGCTCCAAGACAAGTATTATTTGCACACCTAGCCTCTTCAGGCTCACTCTGATTTGTTTGCGAGAAGTTCATAGTAAATACAACTTGAAAGTCTTTCACTAACACTCAAAGAGTGAATTTACTGTGAAGGGTAGAAAGACTGCGTAATAACTTCAAATGATTGAAGAATAAAGATTGAAAGAATGAAGAATTAAATGCACAGAGTAATGGCTCTTTGAATGTTGTGTTCTCTATATCGTCATCTTCAATGTCTGCTCTATTTATGGGCTTCAATCAATTTGAATCCGTTAGATATATTCCTTCTGATTTTTGGCTTGAAGTTGAGCTCCATTAAATGTAATAGAGTCGTTCTGGGCAGGCATTTAGTGCATAGGAACGTTGGTTGTACTCTAACAGAGATGGGCAGTGCTTGATGCTTTGTACAGCAGCAAAATCAGATTTGTTCAGGTTGCTTATGTACTTTACTGAGCGCATTTCCCTTTTCGTGCAACTTCCAGATGTACTGGGGAATAAAGCATATTGGAAGCACCCTTTTTCTGAGTTCCATGGTTGCTTGACCTTCTGAAGTTCTTGATCCTCGTGAGAGAGAAAGCTTCAACAACCTCTGACTAAGTAGACAGCTCACAAAAGTTCTTCTGTCCTTGCGTGTTCCACATCGAAGGACCATAGATGGGTGAGAGCTTCAATAGACAGATTGAATCTTCTAAGTAGAAAGTCAACAATTCAGTTGAGTCATGGCTTTGCTCATAAGATGGGTGTTCTCCACTTTTGACCAAGATAGACTCAGGGCAGACAGGTGATAAATAAACTTAAAGTGATAATTTGCACACTAAGTAGATAGGCCAGCAACCACGATGGAGTTCATTTAAATCATTGATAAATGTTTAGATTTCATCAAAACTTAGGGTAAATGCACATCGGACATTTAGAGACTTAACATGACCATCTATACACACTCCCAAAAAATAGAAAGAAACATATACATCATCAAAAGAGAAGATCCTAGAGACTCACAAAGGCTCACATCTTATAAATGCTCTGGCAGTACCACACCCTTAGTGGTTTGGGCATCTAGAGCTTTCCTTACCCTCGCCATGACGGTATATATATACATCGGGCTCCTAAACCGACTCTTCACTGCTGACCACCATCCTGCACCGCCATCTCGATGCTAGATACTGACTGCTCCTCCGTTGACTGCCCCTAGACACCATCCCTAGCCAGCTGTGAGCATTAGAGTTATCGATGTTGTTCCACATATCGTTAAGAAACTCTCGTTGTCTTGGCGGATACCACATCTCCTAGAACGACAACCTCTGCGTGATACGAAACGGACCATGCAAAGAGAAGAAAGGACCTCCACCATATCTCATATATATGCTGACTTGGCTGACGTATACCATGAAAAACTGTGAATGCTCGACCTGCCATCCATTAGGGTCATGGTACAATATCTCAAGATCTCCTAGGACCTAGATCCTGGTGAAATAGACAATTATAAACACGAGAAAGGGGTTGAATTGTGTTTATTAGATTTTTAGATAAAAGTTAAAAACTTTTCGCAAGCAGGAGCTTAGAGCAGATGAGTGATTAATAGAGCAATCAGACAAGTGACTTGTGTGAAGTTTTTCAACAGAAAAGCACACAAGTGTGAACACCCTATTTTGACCGGGTCTTTTAGTTTCCATTAGAAATTTCAAAAAAAATAAAAAATGTGCAGAGAAAATAAAAAATAAACATAATAAAAAAGATTTTAATTTTATGTTAAACACTTGGGTCTATTTTTGTTATTGGGCCAAACCAGTTAAACCCATTACTTAAACCCTAGCAGCCACCTTTGTTTTTTCCCTCCAACATTTTGATTTAGAGATAGAAATCCCTTGATTTTTGATCCTTAATTTTTGCAAGTTTTGATTTTAGATAGAAATTTTAATCTGGGCATATTTTTAGGATCAAGATCAGAGTAAATTGCCATTATAAAATCACAATGGAGGAGGAAGTGAAAAATTCCAAGAGGTCTCTCTGACTGAGAGCAACAGGGAGGGAAAGAAAAAAGGGAACCTCCATTAAGCCTTCTGTAAGGATCTGTCACAAACACCCACTGTCCCTCATACCAATCGCAGCGCAGCTCCGGACCACCGTGACCAGAACCTCCTCGTGCGGCGTCACCTTCCTCGCCCTGCTCCTCCGTGATCGCCGTCACGCCCTTGTACAGATCGCGCGTCGAAGCAACCAGAGGGAGTCGTCCTCACACACCACTGCCGTCATCCTGAATCGGAACCACCGCAGGCCACCACCTTGTCCGCCTCAACCGCGAGTCGCCGTCTCAGCCTCAGCCCGAGCCTCGCAGGTGACCATCATCGCGCCACCATCTACTGCTCCTGTTTCTTTTCACGCACGCACCAGGTGAAGGAGAAAGGGGTTTATGTTTACTACTCCTTTTGGTCACTGGAATATTATGTTTTGATGCATTGTAATTGGCTTTATTAGTTTATTTTAATTTCTCTGTGTTATTCTTTTTTAAAAAAGCAATACTTGAAAATATTTATTTTTGGGATTGCTTTGTGAAATGTTTCACATTCAATTCCTTAGATACAAGATAGCTCTGTGGACGTATCTGTCATGTTCTATCTCGTTTTGGAGTTTCCAAAAAAAAATGAAATATATAAAAACTTTTTTTTTAAATAATAAAAAACCTTTTCATAAAGAATAAAAATAACCAACAAACAAAATATTTTTTACAAGAACTACGTGACTTTGAGTTTCCCATCGCAGCAGAGAATACGTAGGAGCGGGATTGATCATCCCGTCAAGCCAAAATTAATTTTTCTTCTATTTTTGTTCTCTTTTTAATTTGTTTGTATAGTTAATTAAAATAATAAAATTGTGCTATTTAGGGATGCCCGTGGACTTGAGTGTCATGTTCAATCCCTTAGAATTAAGGTTCCCTATGGATATATGCGCCATGTTCAACCTCTTTATTGTAAATATTAATTACTAATCTATTTATTCGTTAAATAACTTTTGGGGTAAAATAAATAATTTAAAAGTTATTAATTTTGCACAATTAATTTAAGGTACCATTTATAGGATGGGCGATGTAGGGTGCTTAACACCTTCTCTACTCGTAACCGACTCCCGAACTCAACTTGGTTTCAAAGATCATTTTTTAAAGGTTTTCCAATTTTTTCCTAAATTAAATAAAATTGGTGGCGACTCTACTTTTTTTTTCTTAAAATCTATTTTTTTCGCGGTCCCTGCCGCGATTTTTGGTTGCAACAGAATTAGAAATTTCAAAAAAAATAAAAAATGTGTAGAGAAAATAAAAAATAAAAAATAAACATAATAAAAAAGATTTTAATTTTATGTTAAACACTTGGGTCTATTTTTGTTATTGGGCCAAACCAGTTAAACCCATCACTCAAACCCATTACTCAAACCCTAGCAGCCACCTTTGTTTTTTCCCTCCAACATTTTGATTTAGAGATAGAAATCCCTTGATTTTTTATCCTTAATTTTTGCAAGTTTTGATTTTAGATAGAAATTTAATCTGGGCATATTTTTAGGATCAAGATCAGAGTAAATTGCCATTATAAAATCACAATGGGGGAACGAATTGAAAAACAACAGTAACAACAGGGAGAGCAGCAAAAAAACAAGAAACTGAGAAAATGTCTTTGCAAGTATTCTGAATATTGAATATAGAGTGATACAGTGAGTAGAAACACCACCGGACCTCCCTTACACGGTTCTGTCTTGTTCGGAACAGTACCACCGTAGCGCAGCCGCCACCAGTCGCTGCCGCCGCGTCACGAACGGACCACCACGAGTTCGGCCCGAGCCTGCCTTCTCCGCCCAGATCCGGCCTCGAGCCCACCGCCAGGACCTCCAACCCCACCGCGTGCGAACCGCACCGCCATCCCGAACCGTGACCACCGCGACGTTGCCCAAAATGGTGACTCTGTCTCGCGAGCCATCAGCCGCCAGTCTCCGACGCTCCTGCCGCCGCGTCACCACTCGTCTCGCCATCCCGGAGCAGCCCAGATCGGGTCACGAGCTCACTGCCGCCGTCATCATGAGCTCAGGCCGCCGCACCACTGTTCCCTTCCTTTGCTCTCACGAACGCAGGTAGAAGGAAGGAAGGCTTCTCTATTGTGTTTTTAAGTTTGTCTTGATATATTGGGTTTTAGTAGCTTTTGTTTCTTTTTTTTATTTTTAATTATTTCTGAATAATTATTTGGATTAGTTGTTGGACTTGAGCCCAAACTAAGTGGGTTTAACATGTTTTTTAATAGGGAATTGGGCTAATAAGAAGTGTTTGAAACTGGATTTGATCTTCATGTGTTGAAATAAACAAAATAGAATGATGTAAAAAAATATTTGAAAATATTTATTTTGGGATTGCTTTGTGAAATGTTTCACATTCAATTCCTTAAGTACGAGGTAGCTTTGTGGACGTATCTGCCATGTTCTATCTCGTTTACGGGTTCCTTTTTTTTCGAAAAAATGAAATATATATAAAAAAAACCTTCTTAAAATAAAAAAAACATTTTTCATAAAAAAAATAAAATCAACCAAGAAACAATTATTTTCTACAAGAACTACATAGCTTTGAGTTTCCCATCGCAGCAGGGAATACGTAGGAGCGGGATTAATTATCCCGTCAAGCCGAAATTAATTTTTCCTTTATTTTTGTGCTCTTTTTAATTTGTTAATGTAGATAATTAATTAATAATTTATTTAATATTTTTTTGGGTTGCTCTATGACAAGTGTCATGTTCAATCCTTTAGCTTTGAGGTTGCCCTATGGACTTGTGTGTCATGTTCAACCTTATTTAAGATTTATCAATAATATTTATTTATTTTTAAAAAAAAATGAAGAAGCATAAAATATTAAATAAAATATATCAATAAATAATTTCTTCCTTGTAAATATTTTTTTGGGGTAAAAAATAAATAATTTAATTTCGCGTAATTTATTTAAGGTATCATTCTTAGAATGAGCGATGTAGGGTGCTTAACACCTTCCCTACTCGTAACCGACTTCCGAACTCATTTTGGTTCCAAAGACCATTTTTATTATTTTTCCAATTTTTATCCTAAATAAATAAAATTGGTGGCGACTCTACTTTTTCTTAATAAATCTTTTTATGGTTGTCCTCGTCTCGATTTTTTTGGTTGCGACAGATGGCGACTCCACTGGGGACATTTTGAGAGTCAAGCCTAAGTAATGAATTGCGCATTTTGGTATTTATTGTTTACCCCTTTTACTTGTTTTCTTTTATATTTTTTTTATTTTTTTGGTATATATTTGATACCTTTTGCTTTAATAATAATTTTTGCATTAGGATAGAAGACAATGATATTTGTTGGGTGCTTGTCTTGCAGGTTCAAGTAGTTTTGTTTTAGGATTGTACAGGTTTGTATGCCTCCAGCACACACAACACCGACACTCATTTTCACACACTTTCAGCTCTATACCCGAGCTTATGGGAGCTTAAGGA
This sequence comes from Echinosophora koreensis, assembly GCA_035048595.1. Taxonomy (NCBI): domain Eukaryota; kingdom Viridiplantae; phylum Streptophyta; class Magnoliopsida; order Fabales; family Fabaceae; genus Echinosophora; species Echinosophora koreensis. The sequence continues at coordinate 1,393,387 of JAPCYP010000068.1, forward strand.
TTAGGCGGTGCCTCAGCATTGTCATTGAAGGCCTCGTGCCTATCTGATATTTGTTGATTCACCACTCAGATTGTTACTAGTGTCATGGACTAGTCATCCTGGAGGGTTTATCCCTACTTGTGACTAGGTTCATGAACTAGGTCCTTGACAAGGGCAATCTGGGGACCATGACCTTTAGAAGTCTAGACCCGTCCTAAAGTTTGCACTCCTAGATTGACTTAGTGGCCGTTCGACTTAGAAGTTGCCATCATAGGTACCTTTGATTAGATCTTACCTCTTAAGACAATTGGAGGCATACCATATCTCCCTTGTGTTTTTCTATCTATTTACTTATTTTATTTTATTATTTTTATTTTTTCTTTACTTCTTTTCCTTTTGTGTTTAACAAACGAATAATAAATAAATAAAATAAAAAGAGGGGGCAATGCTTTTATGCGTCCCATGACCTTTGGGTTTATGACCCTACAAGGACATCTCTTTTTACATTTTTTTTTTGTAAATAATATCATTTTTTTGTATTAGGTAATTCTCTTTTGTGGAAGAAGGACACTATCTGTGTAGCAAGGAATGGAAATGTCTAACTCTAGCAATGCAATTGGCCTAAAGAAGAATATTAGAGTTGATGTGAAAATCAATGATGTGAAGCCTTTAATAGAAATCAGCCATTTGATGCCAAAAGAAGTACGTTTTGAGTTTGCAAGCAAGTATGGAAAGATTTTGGACTTGTTACACATACCTGTAGATGCTTTGGGCTTGAGTGCTTTGGCCCAATATTGGAACTTGAATTTAAGATGTTTCGAGTTGCCGAATTTGGATACGACACCGACTGTAGAAGAATATGCTTACATGCTAAGGATACCTCTTCCAAGGGAGCTTCGTGTTTATTTCTATTATGGCCAACATGTTAGTGATGGGAAGATAGCAGAGTTGTTGGGAGTTCTACCAAAGCCATCAGACAAAATGGAAAAGGGAGATGTCAGAGGTCTGAGGAGAAGATTCCTTGAAGTTCATCTCCAGGAATTGGCGCGACAAAAGAATTGGGTTATCTTCAAGCGAGTGTTAGCTTTAACCATTTATGGGTTGGTGCTTTTCCCCTTTATACCAGACATGGTGGATTACGCAGCCATGGATGTCTACCACAAGGTCGAGGAATATAATGTGAATCCCATTCCCGCAATTCTGGCAGAAACTTTCCTCTCATTGCAAGTGCGCCATGAAAATCAACAAGGCAAATTACGATGTTGTGCACAAATGCTATATGTTTGGATCGTGACTCACATGTATGCTCGAAAATATATTAATGGGATTGATGACCCCTTGAGGAGATTCCATCACATTCCGATAAAGCCGCGTAAATCCAATGAATGGAGGCAAGAATCTGATGAGGTTGATTCGAAAGCTTTTTGCTGGATGTGTCCTTGGTATAAAGGAAATACAGTAATCTTCAGTTGTGGGAATTTCTCCAATATTCCTTTGATGGGACCAAGGGGTTGCGTGTCATATTCTCCGGCACTTGTGATTCGACAATTGAAATGGACTCAACAGGAACCACTCGAAAAGGTGTTGGGTGGAATTTCTTTCTTATATCAAGAGTGCGAGGTTGTCAAAAATACAACAATAGCTGTTAGATCCGCTTGGAGCAACATCTGGGTACTGGGATCAAATGAGTTGGGGAGACAAATTATTTCTCATACTAGAAACTATGAGGCATGGAGGAAAGCAAGGAAAGGCAACCCTATTGTTTCGAAACCAATCCCGTATAAAGATGAAAATCCGCAAACGGAAGCAGAAATGTTAAAGAAGATCGAGATTATGATGGCTCAGATGGGAGTGCTAGAGGAAAAGAACGAAACAGACCAGATCACCATCATCACACTTCAACACCAAGTCCAGAAGTTAAACATGAGGATAGAACATTTGAAAGATGAATGTGCCGATGCATATGAAGCCGCAAGTCCAGCGAAGAGAGCAAAGAAGTGGAATATGAAAGAATCAGAAATTCGAGGATTACTAGCAAGGATAGAAGATCAAGAAAAAATGATGGCACAAATCTTCAAAGAAAAAGAAGACTTGGGGGCAAAAGTCAAAGTGCACATCCAGACAATCAGGATATTGGAGGAAAGCATAGGATCTCTGAAAGAAGCCTTAACTCATACTGAGCGCTACTCTGATGAAGGTTGGAATGCAGCTGCAACTATGCGTGAGTCATTGAAAAAAGCACAAGAAAAAGAGCACCAATTGTGGATGAGGGTATGGATGTTCGAAAGGGAGAAAAAACAGTATGAGGATGAGATCAGACAACAGGAAGAATGGCTAGAGAATTGGGAACCTGTGGCAAAAGATTTGAAGGCTGACAGAGATGCTTGGAAGAAAAGATATGAACACCTCTCAGGAAGCTTGCAATACCATACCTATCAGTTCGTGGGTCACCTCGAGGAAGCATTAGTACAAACTCGCATGAGTGACGGATCTACAATCCCTCCAAAAATAGCTCGCTTCATGAAGTATTGTAGGGGTCTTGCTAGCGGATTCAAAAGGAAGACTTTAAAACTTTTGATGTAATTATGTTAGATGGGAGACATTGTATTTTCGTTTCAAAGAAATAAAAGCCTTTTTACGTCCATCAATGAATTCCGCTCTATCTTATGGTGTGTTACAAGTAGGCATGTATGATTGCATTGCTAGTAAATGATGCTGTCTATTGAGGGACACATGTTCCCATGGATTTGTCATCAACCACACATTAACCTAAGGGGGATGTGCCCCTAGAGTTATGTGTTGGGGTGAAGTTGCTTGCTACAAAAATGGTCTTTCCTTTGCAAAAGAAAGAATTCATGGGTTTTTATTTTCAAAGCATACTTTTATCTTTCTTTTATTTATTAAAAAATAAAAATAAAATAATAATAATAATGAAAAAAAATATAAAAAAAAGGGGTTACTGACGATTTTTTTTACTCAGAACTGAAAACGCGAATCTGAGGATTTGAGAACCATTGCGCGATCTAAGAAAGACAACACCGATCAAACCCGAGTTTACAACACTAGATCTCGGACCAGAATGGCTGCCAACAGTCCTGAAACAGGAAGGAACTTGAGTTTAGAAGTAGATGAAGTGAGGGGAAGGGTGACAGAAATCTCTGAAACTCTAGCAAGGTTAGAGGCTATACTACAGGATATGAGGGAATCACTTAGCAGGCTTGGTGCAAATAGAATTGGAAATGAAGATAGCCCACACGTAAGTACAACCGGCCCTCTCCATGGTAACGACACCAATGTTTTCAAGCATAAACAATAGCCTCACTCAGGGAATGTCAAGTTACACAGAGCCCATAGTAATCCCCATCGGGGAAGGATATCGCCCTCTCGAGAATGTGTATCATGAGGCTGCTGGTTATGCAGGGCTCACATGGGAAAAACCCCATGTATCCATTCCTGAACAATCCAGGGGAGTTCAGTTTGGGCCTGATAAGATGAAGGAAGAATGGATGGAGAAGGTAGAAGAACAAATAAAAGAGATCAAGGGCTCAAGTGCTTATGGCCTTCTCAAGATTGAAGAACTTTGTCCTGCCACAAATGTCGTGATTCCGAAGGATTTCAAAATTCCTGATTTTTCCAAGTATGATGGAAGTGGGAACCCACGATTCCATTTGATTAGCTATGCCACCAAAATGGCCATTTGGTCTAAGGATGACAAGTTCCTCATTGGTTTTTTCCATGAAAGTTTGACCGGAATCGCACTAGAGTGGTACCTTCAGTTAGATCATTCTAAGATCTCACGGTGGACAGAATTAGCCGACTTGTTCATGGATCAATACAAATTTAATTTGGACGTAGCTCCAACCCGTGAACAGTTGACTACAATGCAGAAGAAGAGTGATGAATCCTTCAAACAGTATGCACAAAGGTGGAGGAGTTTGGCTGCTTAGGTACAGCCATCGCTGATGTTGTCTGAAATGTGCTCATACTTTTTGGGAACCCTCGGATCTCCCTTTATCGGAGCAATGGCAGGAGCAGCTTATAGGGATTTCTCTGATTTGATTGCTGCAGGGGAAAGAATTCAAATCCTAGCCAGAGCCGGGAAGTTACCAATTGACATGGAAGGCAGTGCATCTAAGAAGGGGTTCCAGCCTAAGAAGAAGGAAGCAAAATCAAATTATGTGCAACACCAGCAGAACTTTGGACCTCGCCATGTCCCTTCATACCCAAGGTACCAAGCACCATATCAGACCCAAACACCCTTTTACCCACCTCAACAAGCCTCGCCAACCATCACCCAGCCACAAAACCAAATAAATAATATCCCTACCCCTCAGCCATACAACCCCACTCGCCCAACATATACTCATTATCCACCTGCACCTCAACAAAACCATCCAAGCTACCCTCGACCTCGCCTAAATTTTCAAAATCAAGGACGTTTCCAATCTCAAAATCTGCCACCTTTCCCAAGACTGTCTATCTCCAATGCAGATTTGTTCAAACAACTATTCGATCGTCACTTAATCGCTGGAAACCCTGTACGACCTATGGAACCACCTTTCCCTGCCTGGTACAATCCAAACTTGACTTGCAAGTATCACATGGATGCCCTGGGGCATTCCATTGAAGAATGTGAGGCCTTCAAGACAGTAGTAAGAAAGTTGATTGCTTGTGGAAGATTGGGTTTCGAAGAAGATTCGGGGCCTAACATTGTTAATAACCCAATCCCGAACCATAATGTTGAAAACAGGGTAAATAACTTGGAATTGAAGGGGTCTCAAGTCAAGAAGGTCCTGGAATTGCGAACACCGATGCAAGAAGTCTTTGAGGGGCTCAGGAAAGCAGGATATGATATTGTCGCACCGGGGAAGCCAATCGAAAAAGAAATGAAGTGTGATGGTGATTTAAGTTGTGACTATCATCATGGGCAGGTAGGGCATGATATTAAAACTTGTTGGGACTTTAAGGTCCGAGTCCAAGGATTGCTTACCTTGGGGGTGATCCAAGCCAGACGAGGTAGGACCGAAGAAATTAATGTGGTTGAAAAAGTGGTGCTCCGGATACCACCCATGAATGATGCCCCGACGCCAGAAAAAGTGATTGTAAGGGTGAAAAAGCTAGCCCCTTTTGTTTATAATGATACACATGCTGTACCATGGAATTATGAACAGAAGGTTGAGCTAGTAGGAGGGGTAGAAGAAACTTCAAGGGCTCAAGTTACTAATGTTGTGAGAATTGGAGGCATCACAAGGAGTGGGCGATACTATGACCCTGCAGAAGAAGAAGCAAATAAAAATGCCAAAGATAAGGAGATCGTGGATGAAGGAAAGGAGAATGAAGAAGAAGAAGAGTTTCTGAAGATCATGAAACAAAGTGAATACGATGTGACGGAGCAGTTAAAGAAAACATCGGCAAGAATATCACTTTTGTCACTTTTCCTCACATCAGAGATACATCGTAAGGCATTATTGAAGGTGTTGAATGTAGCTTATGTTAATCCTGACATCACACCAGAAAATGTAGTAAACATGGTGGATCCGGTGAGTCGGGTCAACATGATCAATTTCTCAGAAGATGAGGTGTTTTTGAAGTTTAAAGGTAGTCCTAAGGCACTCCATATTACCCTAAGGTGCAAAGGATTTGTGCTTGCGAAGGTGCTTATAGATGGTGGCTCGGCATTGAATGTGGTTCCGCTGTCCACTCTAGAGCAGATAAACATAGGCTTAACTGATTTGACACCCCAGGAGATGATTGTGTGAGCCTTTGATGGGACAGCAAGAGGGATCTTAGGGGGAATAACTCTGCCCCTCGAAGTAGGGCCTAGTTGTTTTCATGTTCTCTTTCAAGTCATGGAGATCCAGCCAGCTTATACTATGCTTCTAGGAAGGCCTTGGATTCATGAAGCTGGTGTTGTTCCATCAACGTTGCATCAATGTTTGAAGTACATTCAGAATGGTGCTGTGATTACCATCCGTGGTGAAGAGGAAATCATGCTTTCAAAGCCTGTTTCGGTACCTTACGTAGAAAGTGCAGAGCAAGTCGAGGATGATTCCCTGCGCAGTTTTAAGATCCTGAAGCCAGAGAGCAAGAGAAAGGAGCTGCCAATGCAGAATGTGAATGAAGTGGCAGTCCGTATAATGGAAAGGAATGGGTATCAGAAAGGAAGAGGCCTAGGGGCAAACCTCCAAGGAATCCCTCAACCAATTGCAGCCACTGCAATAGATGGAAGACATGGACTAGGGTACGATCCTTCTCTAGCAGAAAAAATGAAGTACCTAACTCTCGGAGGCAAGAAAGGAGAAGGGAAGGGATTTAGTTATGTCCCCCACTTAACGAATACTTTCTCGGCATCAACTGAAGCGATCTCACCAGAGAAGTTGACTTCCCCTCATTTCACTATCAGTTCACTTGAAGAGGAGCAAGAAAGAAACCCTGTGATTTATCTCTCTGTTGACAATGAGGTCCTTGGCAATTGGCGGTCTGAACCGTTTGTTGATGTTATTTCCATGAAGTAATTATCTTTTTGTATCTCGAATAAACTGATGTTTACTTTAGTTGAGACATGAATAAAATGAATTAGTATGATTTTCAGCATTTTTGGTGTCTTCCTTTCTCTACCCCTTATCTTATATCAATCGCGCTTTATAATATCCTTGCCTATATTTCTATGGTTGCAAACATTTTCTTTCAGGAACCTCACCCCTGTCGAAGGTTTGTCTCACGAAAGGAACCTTGAAACCTCATTTACTGATTCCCTTGCGGCTGTTGACGAAGATGATTCTGGGATTAGTGAGGAAGAAGAAGCTATTGAGGAATTTACAAAGTTGATGGAGCGTTCAGAAGATGGTTTCACTTCAAATGATGAAGTTATAGAAGTGATTAATATGGGGACCGAGGAAGACAAGAAGGAGTTGAAAATAGTGGATAATCCAGAGCGTGCAGAAATGGTCACGCTGTTTAAGGAGTATCTAGATGTGTTTGCATGGTCATACAAAGATATGCCAGGATTGGATCCAAAAATAGCATCACATAAAATCCCATTGTACCCGGACACGGTGGCAAAGAAACAAAGGTTGAGGAGGATGCATCCAGAGATGTCATTAAAGATCAAAGAAGAGGTAACTAAGCAATTAGAAGCTGGGTTTGTGGAAGTATCGAGACACCCAGAGTTGGTAGCTAATATTGTACCAGTACCGAAGAAGGATGGGAAAGTAAGAATGTGTGTGGATTACAGAGATCTAAATAAAGCCAGTCCAAAGGATGACTTCCCATTGCCTCATATTGACGTCCTTGTAGACAGCACAGCAAGGAGCCACAGGTTCTCTTTCATGGATGGGTATTCGGGATACAATCAGATCCTCATGGACGTCGATGACAAAGAAAAGACGACTTTCATCACCCCTTGGGGAACTTTTTGTTACAAAGTAATGCCTTTTGGATTGAAGAATGCCGGAGCTACTTACCAGCGTGCTATGGTAGCATTATTCCATGATATGATGCATAAAGAGATAGAGGTATATGTGGATGACATAGTGGCTAAGTCTAAGGAGGGGGAAAGCCATGTAGCGGTTTTGCAGAAGTTATTTGAGAGATTGAGAAAATATAATTTGAGGCTCAATCCCACAAAATGTGTTTTTGGAGCATCAACTGGGAAATTGCTTGGTTTTGTGGTCAATAGAGAAGGAATACAGGTGCAGCCAGAAAAGGCAAAGGCGATAAGAGACATGCCGACTCCCAAGAATGAACGAGAAGTAAGAGGTTTTCTAGGGAGATTGAATTACATTGCCCGATTCATTGCTAACTTAACTAGCACATGCGAGCCAATTTTCAGACTATTAAAGAAGAATAATCCAGGAAATTGGGATGAGGAATGTCAGGAAGCCTTTGACAAAATAAAGGCATACCTATCAAGCCCACCAGTGTTGGTGCCGCCCACTCGAGGTCGTCCCTTGATACTGTATCTCACTATCTTACCAACCTCAATGGGAGCAATGTTGGGGCAACATGATGAGTCTGGCAAGAAAGAACAGGCAATTTACTATCCGAGCAAGAAGTTTAATGACTGCGAAGCCCGATACATGGCAATTTAGAAGACTTGTTGTGCGCTGGTGTGGACTTCCAAGAGACTTAGGCAATACATGTTATATCACACCACTTGGTTAATCTCTCGAATGGACCCTTTGAAATATATCTTTGAGAGTCCCCACATATCCTTAAGGGTTTCAAAGTGGCAAGTGATATTATCAGAGTTCGATATTAAGTATATGACTCGGAAATCCGTCAAGGGAAGTGCAATTGCTGATCATTTAGCTGAAAATCCTCTCAAGGATGGACAGCCGATTACATCTGAATTCCCTAATGGGGAGATACTATCATTGGAGGACGACGAAGTAGAAAAGGAGAACGTGTGGAAGATGTATTTCGATGGTGCAGTTAATATGCACGGTTCTGGCATAGGAGCAGTGGTGATTTCTCCGGATGGCAAACAATACCCAGTGGCCATTAAGCTTGAATTTGAATGCACCAATAATATTGCCGAGTATGAAGCATGTGCGAGTGGATTACAAGCAGCGATTGATCTTGGAATAAGCAGTTAAAGGTCTTTGGAGATGCAGCCCTAATCATTTATCAGGTCAATGGCGAATGGCAAACTAAAGATCCCAAACTTATCCCATATCAGAAATACTTGACTCAGTTAGTTGCGAAGTTTGACGAGATTACTTTCTCGCACTTGACTCGAGACAAGAATCAATTTGCGGATGCTTTAGCCACATTAGCTGCTATGACCAAGCTGGGTCTCCATACCATCGTCCAGCCTATTCAAGTGAAGGTACAAGATGAGCCAACATACTGTGCACATGTGGAAGAAGAAGAGCACGATGGCAATCCTTGGAATCGCGACATCAAGCAATATATACAAAGCAGAACGTACCCAGAAGGAGCAAATGAAGTGAATAAGAGGACGATTCGTAGATTATCAATGTCCTTTTACTTAGATGGTGAAGTTTTGTATAAGAGGAACTATGATGGGGTTCTCATAAGGTGTGTTGATGCTCGTGAAGCTCGGACTATCATGATAGAAGTGCACGAAGGGATATGTGGAACACATGCTAATGGTCATATGATGGCACGCAAGATCTTACGAGATGGTTACTATTGGTCAACCATGGAAGCTGATTGTTTGGAGCATGTCCGAAGATGCCATAAATGCCAAATATATGCAGATCAGATCAAAGCTCCACCATTCCAATTGCACAATCTAGTGTCCCCTTGGCCCTTTTCGATGTGGGGAATAGACGTCATTGGACCTATCAATCCCAAGGCTTCAAACGGACATCGCTTCATTCTGGTTGCAATAGATTACTTCACTAAGTGGGTGGAAGCAGCATCATATGCCAATATAACTCAAAAGGTGTTTACTAAGTTCCTGAAAAGGGATATTATCTGTCGCTATGGAATACCAGAAAGAATCATTACAGATAATGCTGCCAATCTTAATGGGGCGGAGGTAAAAAAGTTATCTGAGACCTTCAAAATCAAGCATCATAATTCTGCCCCATATAGACCACAAATGAACGGTGCGGTAGAAGCAGCCAACAAGAATGTCAAGAAAATTGTTGCTAAAATGGTCGTAAATTATAAAGATTGGCATGAAATGTTGCCATATGCTTTGCATGCGTATCGTACCAACATACGATCAAGTACTGGGGCAACGCCTTTCTCATTGGTGTATGGAATGGAAGCTGTTTCTCCCATAGAAGTTGAAATCCCTTCGTTAAGAGTGTTAATGGAAGCCAACTTGGAAGAATCTAAATGGGTGAAAGCTCGATATGATCAGTTAAACATGATTGAGGAAAAAAGACTGATGGCTCTCTGTCATGGACAACTATATCAGAAAAGGATGGCAAAAGCTTTTAATAAGAAAGTCCGTCCGAGGGAGTTTCAACCAGGTGATTTGGTGTTAAAGAAGATACTTCCCAATCAAGAAGATGCTCGAGGAAAATGGGCACCCAATTATGAAGGACCATACATAGTAAAGCAGGCATACTCAGGAGGAGCTTTGGTCCTAACAGATGAAAACGGACGAGAGCTACCGAGACCTATAAACTCCGATGCTATGAAAAAGTTCTATGCCTGATTAGTCAAAAAAAAGAAAAAGAGGAGAGCCCGTTAGGTTGAAAACCCGCAAAGGCAACCTAAGCAAAAGTTAGGGCATTAAAAAAAAAAAAAAGTCCGTTAGGTTGAAAACCCGAAAGGGCGGCCTAAGCAGAAATTAGGACAAAGAAACTGAATCTTAGGCTGAAAACCTGCAAAGGCAGCTTAAGCGATATCTTAATGTTTATTACACCGGGGCAATTTTGCTTATGACTTGCTACACTGGGGCAATTTTGTTTGTGATTGGCTACAATGGGGCAAAGAAAATCATTGAAATGTTAATGAAAGGATGTATGTGGAAGCTGAGACCAGGATTTGCGACATCAAACAGTTGTTGGGAATCAAATAAGAGGATCAAGGAACCAATACTGGGGCAAATTTTTAGGCGGTTTTCTTCTGTTCCATTATCCCTTTTCATACAATTCCCATACACCCTTGTATTTCCCCCTTTCTTTCCAATTTCTTTGTGTGCAATGTAAATTCTCATATTAAGGCAAGGAATTTATTCATCCATTTTTCCTATTGTGCTTAAATCATGTTTAAGCATTGAAGTCATGTCTCAATTTAAGTAAATTTAAGTTTAATAGTATGATTTGATAATTCTAATGGTTACTTCAATGAATGGTTTGAACCAAAGAAAGCCCAGCATTTCAAAGTCAATAAGGGAGATAACGGTGTATAATGAGGAGAAAAGAAAAGAAATAATGAAAGTATCCACGAGTCCTAGTCTTGAAGGAAGCAATCACTCTACATGCCTCCACCGCTTTAAAAAAAAAAAAAGGGAAAGGAAAGCCCCTCCTATCGAAAGGAACTGACAAGGCCCTGACTCAGAGCTGTTGGTAAACAAGGGTTTGATTGGTCAAAGTTTTTCGATGGAGCGTATGGTTCAGCTGAACGATAGAAAAGAGAAAGCAAGTTACCATCATTTTATTTCTGGGATCTGAGGCCCATTGCATTTTATTTTTGGAGCTCTGAGGCTCACTGTGCTTTTACTTCTGGGATCTGAGTCCCACTGCAAATTTATTTTCGAGCTCTGAGGCTCACTGTTAATGTTACTTCTGGGATCTAAGGCCCGCTGCAATTTTATTTTTTCGAGCTCTGAGGCTCACTTTTATTTTTATATTTGGGATCTGAGGCCCACTGCAATTTAGACACAAATAAACTAAATAGATAACGCCTTTTTGATTAAAAAAAAAAAACAGATATAGACACAATTATTTTATCCTAGTTCACCACTTAACAACTAGGGCTATGTCCAGTCCTTGGCAACACCAAGTTTTGTCAACTATAACTGATAAGGTTACAGACAAGTATTCTTTGCACACCCAACCTACCCAGACTCACTCAGATTTGTTTGTAAGAAAGTATAATAAATACAATTTTACAAGCCTTTCACTAACACTCAGAAGAGTGAATTTAATGTGAAGGTTTGAAAAACTACGTAATAATTTCAAATGATTGAAGAATAAAAATGAAAGAATGAAGACTTAAATGCACAGAGTAATGACTCTTGAGTTAATGTTGTGTTCTTCTTTTCTTCATCTTCAATGTCTTCTCTATTTATAGCCTTTAACTAATTTGAATCTGTTAGGGACATTCCTTCTGATTTTTTGCTTTAAGCTGAGCTCCATTAAACGCAATAGAGTTGTTCTGGTTAGCCATTGATGCATAGGAACATTGTTTTTACTCTAACAGAGGGGATCAGTGCTTTTTGCTTTCTGCAGCAGCCAAATCAGAGTTCTTAAGGTTGCTTTTGTACTTTGCTGTGCATATTTCCTTTTTCGTGTAACAAACAGATGTACTAGGGAATAAAGCATTTTGGTAGAACTCCTTTTCTAAATTACAAGGTTGCTTTTGAATATTTGACCTTCTGAAATCCTTAATCCTTGTGAGACTCCTCTTGTCTATTCCAAATCATATTTCATTTGCTAATTCATTTTCCATCGTCAAATCTTCCTGATCACGTTGGCCTGTGGATTTTTACCAACACCAATATTTGAATTGGTTCCAAGGGTCCAGACAACAAAAGCATCAATATTTTTATGTGGACTTTTTTCTATTGGTGGAGTCCAACTCCAATTTGAGTTGGAATTCAAATTGCCCATTCCTTTTTCATCTTTTTCTATTTGGTGTAGCAACTTAATTGCTATTATTTCCTGCAAAAGTAAAAGGTAGTTAAAAATATTATTAAATAAACTCTAAAAACACAAAATTAAAATAAAATACGTAAAACACTACCAAAGACTCAACTGGCTAAACTTATGGACAAAACTTAATCAATTAGCACAATGAGGAGCAAAAATCAACTTAATAAGTACACAAAAATCTCTTAAATTAGAAGATTATCACTCCCCCAAATCTAAGACTTTGCTTGTCCCTAAACAAAAGTAACCCAAACAAACACACAAAACACTAAGGACAACAGACCAAGCTCTTATATGATTTGGGAAAACTGAAAGAGAGCACAGTTAAACAAAACTACTATAAGGCAAAATTGCACAAAACTAATTCCTAAAACAGAAGCATCAACCAGTAGTAAGCTCACATTCAAAAATGCCAGGAAACAAAAAACATAACAAATTTGCAACTCCATATTCTTCAAAATTAAAAATCATGGCAATTTGGTAAGGGAAGAAAAACTTAGTCCTCACAAGATGCACAATCTTCAAATAATCACTCTTGTATGGTGAAGTGTTTCCCTCAAAGCACACATTAGAGTCATGGAACCATAGATTTGCCTTTCATCTAATTCCTAAAAAATCACAAACCACAAGCATGCACAAATCAAAGGGACTTTATTTTCGGTTGTAGCTTGGCTAAAGTGAAAAACAAATGAGGAGAGAAATAATCAAAAGATGACCAAGAGAATATGAGAGCAATTACAACAGCTCAAATGTTTTAATGCAAAGCACAAAATTCTCAATTGCTATAATTGAATTTTCTTTTCTTTCTCCTTTCCCTTCTTTGGAATCTTTCCTCAACCTTATTCACAATTTTTTTTCTTTTTCTTTTTTTTTTTCAGTGGGTATCAATTTTTTTTCTTTTTCATGCTTTTTTACACTTTTTTTTTGTTTCCTCCAAAGCTTTCAAAGCCTCTCACATCATTCCATTACCCTCTCCCCCAAACCAATGTCTTTGCTAGTCCACAAGCAATTCACCAATGCTCTCCTATTCCCAAATTGGAATAAATACGGTCATTATAATTCAAGAAGCAAGGGTGAGAACAAAAAGTAACAATAAACTGAAGGGGGGAAGCAAAGGAATTTTTCATGCAAGGTTGACTTTTTGGGTCAAGTGGCTTATGAAAAATGGCCCAAATCATTTTTATGCAACACATGCAATTCATGAACCTTAAATAAAAGAATCAAGCAAATCTCAGCACATCAACTCAATGGTGCACACTAAAAAAGAATTTACAATCAAGCCCAATATCTCACTAAGGTCATAACCAATAATCCAAAATTTCATTCCAAACCTCATTGCCATGAATTTAATGAAAAAGAAACAAAAATATGCAAAGAAGTTATGAAAAATGCTATGAACAAATTTGAAAAATGAAGACTACACTAAAAGAAGAGCTTCCAAGAAAGGAAAATAGCATGACAAAATGCACAAAATAATGAGAATGCTAAAAGTGACATATCAAAACAGCATCCTAAACCTTTAAGTGCTTGGTCTGTCTTTATTTTAATACAAACTAACTAAAACAAGTGAAACACACAACTAACAGCAAGAAAATGAAAATAAATTAAAGTGAAGGGTTAAGAAAAACTTATTGACAAGCTTCCACCCGGATCCCATTGCTTGTGCATAAGGGCCAAGAGATGCTCAATATGTAAGATCCTCCTCCCGGTTCCCATGGCTTTTGGAGTGGCAGTTCCAGCAGCAATATGACTCTACTCTCAGTTCCTCCTGACAAGTGTGTGGAGACTTCATTGACCTCTTTAAGTACAATAATGAACTCACTTCCTCCCGGGTCAATTGGTGTTGTCACAAAAAATATGACGGACAAGTGGAAAGGGTCAACTTTGTAACATCCATACATGCATGTAACCCCACATATTTATCAAATACAACAATTTCAGGTATCCTGGCAAACATGGTGAAGTAAGGCAGACCCTCTTTGCTCTATATTCCATGTTCTTTTTCTTGTGACTCATCTTCCACTACCACTTCATCTACACTTTGATCCATCCCCACAACCATATTTTCCTTAAATTGTGCTTCATGTGGCTCTTGTACTAACTGTTTGCAAATTTCATCAACTTGCATTTTGAAGTTTTGCATCACAGCTTCGATAGAATCACAATTGGCTCTTGCTTTGTCTCAGAGATGGATAGCTCTTGTGAATATTGTTCCAGAGCAACTTTCAAAGGTGTTGGCTCATTCCATTCCCATTCCTCTTCATGCTTCTTTATTACACTACAAGCTTGTACGCATGAGGGCATTGATATCCCCAGAGCCTGTAGTCTCCCATGACCACATTCAGTCCAAAATAATATTTTGTTACTCCATCCAAGGTCGGAAAATAATAAGTCTCCATGTGTTGCATCCACCTTGCACAAACAAAACTCAAAAGAAAAGATAAAAAATATACACAAGATAAATAAAAAAAATGTCTAAAGTACTTGTCTCCTTTATTACTAATGATATTGGAAAAACCAATCCCCGGCAATGGCGCAAAAAACTTGTTGAGACCATGACAAGTATATTGGATCGTTGCAGGTAACAAAATCAGTGAGAATCGGATATCGTCTACAGGGATTAGTTACCAAATACCAATTCACAAATTAAACAACTATCTAGACCAATGCTTTTGGTATGAAGAGAGCTCAAATGAAATAAAATAAAGCAATTAAAATATTTTTGGTTTTTTTTTCCTTAGACAGTTAAATAAACACTTAGAAGACAAGCAGAAATAAAAGCGCTAGAGAGTTGATTTCACCCAGTTATGAATCTGGATTCCTAATACACAAAGAATCCTATGAATTATCAAAACTCTAATTATCCTAATCACAATTGATATGTTGAAGGACAAATTCCCTTAATTAATTGAAGCCTAATTCCTTAGTGAATCAATTCTACCAAACCTCACTAATTACCCTAATTCCTTAGGTCTAATTAACAAGGCATGATGATAAAAGCTCTATGGAATTTGTGTAGACCCACACTAATCAAGTTATCTATTCCTAGATTGATCCAATTAATGGTAATGCTTACAAGAGGCAAGTCCATATATCACCATTCCTAGCATATACATGAACCCTCAACAAACACAAGAATGGTGGCCAAACATTCAAATGTAATTAAGCATAGTAAACATCACATTAACAACACCAAATGTTTATAAGATAATCAGAGAGTCAATTAAAACATCATCATAAACGGATTACATCAAAACTCTAACAAAAAGGATTGCAGCACTTCTTTTCTTCTTTTGCGCTGCCCCGCTCCACTCTGCGCACACCCTTCTCTTTTTTTTCCACGCTGCTGTGTGCTCTTTGCCCTTCTTTACGTTGATGCCTCCGTTTATTATTCATGGGTCCATCATTTCCAAATCACATTTCAATTGCTAATTCATTTTCCATCTTCAAATCTTCCTGATCACGTGGGCATGTGGCTTTTTTCCAACACCAATATTTTGAATTGGTTCCAAGGGTCCAGACAACAAAAGCAACAATATTTTTATGTGGGCTTTTTCTATTAGTGGAGTCCAATTCCAATTTGAGTTGGAATTAAAATTGCTCATTCCTTTTTCATCTTTTTCTATTTGGTGCAGCAACTTAATTGCTATTATTTCCTAAAAAAGTAAAAGGCAGTTAAAATATTATTAAATAAACTCTAAAAACACAAAATTAAAATAAAATGCGTAAAACACTATTAAAGACTCAACTAGCTAAACATAGGGACAAAACTTAATCAATTAACACAATGAGGAGCAAAAATCCACTTAATAAGTACTCAAAATCTCATAAATTAGAAGATTATCAGCTGACGTATACCATGAAAAACTGTGAATGCTCGACCTGCCATCCATCAAGGTCATGGTACACTATCTCAAGATCTCCTAGGACCTAGATCCTGGTGAAATAGACAACTATAAACACGAGAATGGGGTTGAATTGTGTTTATCAGATTTTTAGATAAAGTTAAAAACTTTTCGCAAGCAGGAGCTTAGAGCAGATGAGTGATTAACAGAGCAATCAGACAAGTGACTTGTCTGAAGGTTTTTCAACAAAAAAGCACAAAAGAATGCAAGATAAAAACTGATTGATATTCATACTTTAACCCCTTTAGTTAGTTAGCAGTTAAGATAATCAAATAAACTAAATAGATAAGGATAGACACAACTATTTTATCCTTGTTCACCTCTTAACAACTATTTTATCTAGTCCTTGGCAACACCAAGTTTTCTCAACTATAATTGATAAGGTTACAGACAAGTATTCTTTGCACACCCAGCCTCCCCAGACTCACTCAGATTTATTTGTAAGAAAGTATAATAAATACAACTTTACAAGTCTTTCACTAACACTCAGAAGAGTGAATTTAATGTGAAGTTTTGAAAGACTACGTAATAACTTCAAATGATTGAAGAATAAAGAATGAAAGAATGAAGACTTAAATGCGCAGAGTAATGGCTCTTGAGTTAATGTTGTGTTCTTCTTTTTTTCATCTTCAATGTCTTCTCTATTTATAGCCTTTAACTAATTTGAATCTGTTAGAGACATTCCTTCTGATTTTTGGCTTTAAGCTGAGCTCCATTAAATGCAATAGAGTTGTTCTAGTTAGCCATTAATGCATAGGAACATTGTTTGTACTCTAACAGAGGGGATCAATGCTTTATGCTTTCTGCAACAGCCAAATTAGAGTTCTTAAGGTTGCTTTTGTACTTTGCTATGCATACTTCCCTTTTCATGTAACAAACAGATGTACTAAGGAATAAAGCATTTTGGTAGCACTCCTTTTCTAAATTACAAGGTCTCCTCCACCTCCGGTATGATCGTTCTCACCATTGCCACCTCCGACAATTCTCTTAGGGGTTCTATCTCCACGACATGTACAACGTCCTCTATCTCGAGCCATGATCATGTAAAAGAAGTCATCGGCTCACATCCATATGACATATAATACTACATAAACAAGTATATAAATACTATATGCCATACCAATGTTAGTTATCGCGTCGAGTCTGGACACACTACCCAACTTCTAAGCATAGTCAATATCCGATGTGGATTCAACTAGACACGGTCAGTAACAACATCCTAAACCTCACAGTCTGAGCAGAATCAAACTGCTCTAATACCACCAAATGAGACACCCCGCTGTGCCCCGTTGTGCCATTAAAATGACAACTTAATCACGTTCTTAACGTTAACACATATAGCGAATGTAACACCCCGTTTTTGTTAAGTGCTTCTTATATGCTCGTTTGGTTGTTTAAGCTAATTGTGTTAAGCTAGAATGGTTCGCCTAAGGGCTTAGCGGGATTTTTGGCTTAAAAGTCTCTTTCTGGCACATGAGCACGCCCGTGCTCATTAGCCAACACGCCCGTGCTTAAAGTCAAAAGTGTGTTTCTGATTTTAAGTTGAGCACGCCCGTGCTCAACAGTGAGCACGCCCATGCTCAATGTGCGGACCGCGTCTCCCTGATGCTAAGTCTAGCACGACCGTGCTCAAGGGGGAGTACGACCGTGCTTAAGTTCAGACTATATATTTTTGAACAGAGACCGAGGGTTTACGTGAAAAACCCTACTTTTGGTGGCTACCACTACCCTAGTGCGGCCAGAGCAGTTTCTTTCCCTTTTGTTCACCCAACTCAATCAGTTCTTACACTACAAAAAAAGGCGTGATTACCGACGGCCAAAATCCGTCGGTAATGCAAAAAATCCGTCGGTAATGCGCTTTTCCGACGGATTTTCCGACGGACCAAAT
The DNA here is from genome assembly GCA_035048595.1 of Echinosophora koreensis. Taxonomy (NCBI): domain Eukaryota; kingdom Viridiplantae; phylum Streptophyta; class Magnoliopsida; order Fabales; family Fabaceae; genus Echinosophora; species Echinosophora koreensis. Next base: position 1,411,458 of record JAPCYP010000068.1, read on the forward strand.
TCCGTCGATATCCGGCTCGTAGGAAACGGTTTCCGACGGACCAAGGATCCGTCGGAAACGTTACCGACGGAATTTCCGACGGTAAGGTTTCCGACGGAATTTCCGGCGGAAATTTCCGTCGGTAACTTTCCGACGGAAAAATCCGCCGGTAACGTTTTTTTAATTTTTTTTAATTTTTTTTTAATTTAAATATTAATTACTAAATCAATTTTGTTAATAAAATTAAGTTTTTTTATTATAAATAATTTGTTATATAGATCAAAAAAAGAAATCACAAATAATTAAAAAGACAATTAAATTTAAATTAACATTAATATTCCACACATACAATATCCGTCAGTCTAGAAAACACAAGTAAATAAATCTAAAACTATCCTAATCATCATCATCATCATTATCATTATAGTACTCATCATCATCATCATTATGTAGGGGGGAGTTCACCGGTGTCAGACCATCATGCTGCGGCGCAGAAGCCACACCGGCATCATGCGGCTGCGGTGGTGCCATGGTAGAAGTAGTGGCTGGTTGGCTGGCATGGATGACCCCCTCTAGAGCGCTGCGCCTCTCTGGTGGAAGCAGCTCGAGCAAAGAGCTCATCACCGTAGACCAAGTCTCCATCTGCTGCTCCATGCGCTCTGCGTGCTGCTGCATGCACTGTGCATGCTGCCTCTGCTCCTGCATCTGCTGCCTCAGCTGCCGCATCTCCTCCGTGTCCTGTGAGCCGGAGGATGTAGGCTCCCGAATGGTCAAGCTCGGCATCGAGGCCCGAGTGATGGAACGAGCCATAGTCGCGGTACCGTAAATGCGACCCTTCTTCTTCCCACCCGCCACTTCCATCCAGACCTGGGTCTGTAGTCGGTCGACCTCGGCGGGGTCCAGCTGGGAAGGATCCGAGGCACCAGAGCAGGAGGCGACCTCAGACGCTACCTGACTGAACCTGGCATTATACTCTGCCTGCGTTACAAAAACTATATTATTAGACTATAATAATGAAAAATAAATCAAATGTAAAGAGATACTTGAATTAGCTCACCACTGTCTGCCTCGACCTCTCATCAACAAACTCGCCAGTGTCTGCGCGAATATGTGTCTGCTCAAACACGATAGGGACATCAACCGAGTGGGTAAGCTGTCCTACCTGCAGCCGACAAGAAATATAATCACTTATTTATAAAATAAATCATATAAAAAAACAAAAAAATACTACTATTTATATGTGCATACCATGTTAATGGCATGCTGCATATGGCTAATCGAGCCACCAGTGTGCATGCTCCCACCCTTCTCGGAAGCCCGATTTCTCTTTGCCTGCTCACACTTCGCCTTGTACTCTGGAGTGTCCCAGTACGCACAAAGCTGGGGCCAAATTCTGGGGCCTATGTAATCTGGGCGCACTCGAGATTCCCAAGCCGTCGCGAGCATGTCCCTCAGTCGACTAGATGCTCTTTCGTCAAATATGACGCATATCTGTGCAGCATGCTCCGGTAACCAGCGCACAAGGGCCTGTTAACAAAGAAGAAATATCAATTTTATACAAAAAATAACAAATATATAAACTGCGTGAAAAATAAATATATAAAATATAGGAAAAAATGAAACAAGTTACCCCGAATCGTGTGAAGATACGATCGCGGTCTTCCTTCGGTATCCTCCCCCACGATGGCCAGAAGCGACGATATTGTGCCTTGAGGGCGTAGGTAACGTTCTTCGATCCCACTTTCGATGGGATGAAGCTGCAAAAGTTAAAATTTTATTAATTCAACAATATGCATATCAACAAATATATACTTATCGGATAAATATGAAATAGTCAAAGTTTAAAAATTTCTTACGATCCAGAAACAGGCGTGACCCATGGTCGATCCTCAGGTCTGGGAATCCTGGCCCACTCAGGCAAGTTCTCAGGTGCGACCGAGTGCTGGCCGGACGATGTGGATGGAATGTCCGTGCCGTGAGGGTATGCGGCCCCGGATGATGAGGGTGGAATGGTCGGGTCAGGCTGTGCCGACATACCAGGAGTCGGCATAAATGATAATCCTGCTGCCTGTGTGACATATGCAGCTGATGTAGGTGGTGCTGGGTGTGGGTGTGGTGCAAATCCAGTAGGGGGCGGCGAGTAGCCGGCTAGTGAGCCTCGTGGGGCAAATCGAGTGGGTGGAATATGTGTGGAGGAGGGTGTAGGGTGCGTCGGGGATGGTGTATGGGCAGGGGATGGTGTAGTATGGGTCGGGGAGGGTGTAGAATGAGTAGGGGAGGGTGTAGAACGGTCGAGGGAGGCTCCTGTAGCTGGAGTGGGTGCGGTGGGTGCAGAGGAACCTGCACCAAGGCGGGCAAGCACCTGAGACTTAATGGTGTATCGGCCTCGCTTAGCCTTCCCCTTCCCCTTATCACCGCTAGGCGATGGGGGGCGGGGCGGCTCTCCTCCTGATGCTGACATATCTTTTTTTTTATCACAATTATAAGTCAATGTAAAAACAATAAATCAATCGACATTTAACAGCATAATCTAATAAGCAAAATTTTAAAATACAACTAAATTACAAAAGTCTTACATTTAAATGAAAAAAAAAATTTACAAAATACATGATACTGTAACTTAGCAGTAAAATTCCTATTCAGACTCGGTATCATCTTCTGATTGTAAGTCTGACTCTTCTTCTTCTTGCATTGAGTCATCACTTTGGATTTCTTCCTCTGATGATGCATTAATCGATACCGATGGATTAGCAATGGCCACTTCTTCCCCATCATCAGCAGATCCCAACATGCCAGTAATACGCTCGACCTCAATTACTTCATTGACATGTGACGATTCATCCGCTGGAAGGGCATATCATCGTCTGCATTATCGCTTTCTATGCGACCCCTAGGTTTGGTAGTGATAGCAACACACCAACCTCGTTTGTCCGCTCGCATTGCTGGATAAGGGACATAGTAAACTTGTTTGGCATTGTGAGCAATGATAAACGGATCAAATTGTTGATATCTTCTATCCATGCGAATGTCCACAGTGCCATACTTGGGATCCACCTTTGTGCCTGTCTTCGATGGATCAAACCAGTTACAATAAAATAATACTACTTTTTTAGGATAAGTAGTAGTATTGTATTGTAACTCGTATATGTGTTTTATGACTCCATAAAAATCACCAGTACCTTCACCCTGTACAACAACCCCGCTATTAATGGTCTTTTTGCCAACGTTCCATTCATCTGTGTGGAAGAATTTATACCCATTAACGAAGTATGTATGCCATGATCTTACACTGCTGTAGGGCTCGTACGCCAAATCTCTCAAGTGTTGATTTAGCACACTTAATGGTTGCTGATACACCTATGAATTTATAAGTCATATTACAATATTTTCATTTTCAATTAGCAATTAAGCTTAATATATTGTTTGCTAGGTTATACGACACTTACTTGTTGTTTGAACCATTCAGGAAACTGGGCATGTGTACGAGCAGAAGCATCTTGGTCACTAATTTGATTAATTTGCAGGAACACACTGACAAATTAATAAAATACGTACAATGTGTTAAAATAGAATATGATATACCGTGTGAGACATTATTTAAAAAATTAGTCTTTCAAACTTACTCATGGTATGGTTTCACCTCTGTGCAATTTATCAACACGTGAACATGAGCTGACTCATACTCCTCATCACTTAACCAATATATAAGCTCTTTGCCAGCATGACGGCCAGGAAGATTAAATACGGATAGCATATACGGATACCCTCCACCATCAGCATCAACCTCGTTCCTAATATTCCGTGGTGCCAACATGAAGTTGTTGAAATAGTGGGAACAAAAATAGGTTGTCTCACGGTGTAAGTAGGACGCACAGATTGATCCTTCCACCCTAGCCTTGTTTTTAACTGATCGTTTAGAGTCGCCCATGAATCTAAGAAATAACAACTATTAGTCACAAGTCATTATTCAAGGGACGTTAATTGTTACAATGTGAAAATATAAAAATATTACCTTTCAAACGGATACATCCACCTATATTGTACTGGTCCACCAAGCCTCGCTTCGTATGCAAGATGCACAGGGAGATGTTCCATTGAGTCAAAAAAACCTGGGGGAAATACCCTCTCCATCTTGCAAAGAATTGTTGGAATTTTTTCTTCCATCATCTTCAGACCATCCGCACTTAAAGTTGCAGAGCATAAATCTTTGAAGAAATGACTGATTTCTGTAAGCGGGTTCGAAATGACCGAGGGCAACGAGCCGAAAGCAATAGGAAGCAAACACTCCATGAATACATGACAATCATGACTTTTCATCCCATGAAGCCTGCCAGTTCTTACATCAGCACATCGTGCCAAATTAGAGGAATAACCATCAGGCATCCTAAGGTCTTTTAACCACCGACAAATTGACTTTGCTTCATCAGCGGTTAGAGTGTAACAAGCTTTTGGTTTGACCATTTTTCCATTAGGTAGGGGCTTCAACTCCAGATCCTTTCGTCTACAGTACAACGCTATGTCCATCCTTGCCTTCTCATTGTCTTTCGTCTTGCCAGACACATTCATAACCGTGTTAAAGATATTGTCAAAGAAATTCTTCTCAATATGCATCACATCAAGGTTATGTCTTAATAGATTATCCTTCCAATACGGTAGTTCCCAAAAGATGCTTTGCTTTGTCCAGTTATGCCATTCTCCATACCCCGGTATTTTTGACACACCAACAACAGTGACTTTAGGAAGATCCCTAACTCGGCCCCATATTTGTTCAGGAGTCAACAAAGGCGGTGGACCTTCCTCTTCTATTTGATTCTTTTTGAATGCTCAGGTATTCCTTCGGAAGGGATGGTCAGGATCTAAGAACCGACGATGAGAATCAAACCAGGAGCTTTTGCCACCATATCTTAGGGTAAAAGCCTTTCCATGTTCCATGCAATACGGGCATGCCAATTTACCATGTGTCCCCCAACCAGAGAGCATGCCATATGCAGGAAAATCATTGATAGTCCACATCAGTGACGCCCTCATCATAAAGTTTCGCTTCTTTGAGACGTCATACGTCAACACACCATTCCACAACTTCTTCAGATCATCGATTAGAGGCTGCAAATATACATCTATCCCAGCCTTCGGATTAGATGGTCCCGGGATAAGACAAGTCAGAAACATGTACGGTTTTGACATGCACATCTCAGGAGGCAGATTGTACGGTGTAACAATCACTGGCCAACATGAATATGGCGAGGCTGACGCCTGAATGTACGGGGTAAAACCATCTGAGCATAGTCCAAGTCGTACATTGCGAGGATCTACTGCAAAGTCAGGGTGTACCCGATCGAAGTGCTTCCAGGCCTCACCATCAGAAGGGTGGCGTATAAGGCCCGTATTTCTCCTATTTTCATTATGCCATCTCATATGTCCCACAGTTTGCGGTGATGCAAACAGTCTCTGCAGCCTTGGAATTATTGGCAGATAGAACATTGACTTCACAGGAACTGGTTTGTTTTTACTACGGTCACTGCTTTGAACACGGTACCTGGGTGTCTGGCAGAATTTACATCCTTCCAACATGCTATCATTTGTACCCGAAGCACTGTCATAATATAGCATGCACCCGTTCGGACAACAGTCTATTCTTTTAGCCCCCAACCCAAGTTTTGACACCAACCGCTTCGCATCATAATAACTTTTTGGTAACAAGTCTTTGAAGGGTGTTACATCTTGAAGCATTTTACAAAAAAACTCCAAACACTGCTCGGGCACATTCCAATTGGACTTGCAGGCTAGAAGCCTAACACAAATTGATAATTTTGAATCCGACGCCCCTTCAAACAACGGCTTATTTGTCTCCAACAGCAGATTATAAAATCTCTGCGCTGATTCATTAGGAGGCTCTTCCATGTCATCAGACACATCTGCCTCGAAGTTCCCATGTTGCCCAAGACAATCGTCTACCATCATATGCATTGACTGGAGTTGTTCGACATAGTCGTCATGTAAGCCACTGCTAGATGCACCCATGTGAAGATCGTCAACACCGACATCATTCAGATTAATATCCGGCAACTCCTCACCATGATCAGTCCATATCCAATAATTAGGCTTGAACCCACGTCGATATAGATGTAACTTCACATCATCCTCACTCAAAACTTTCATACAATTGCACTTTATGCACGGACATCGAATCCCCCCTTCTTCTGCATAATCACAATGTTGTTTGGCTTTCGATATAAACTCCTCAACTCCAATTACAAAGGATTGTTTTAGAAGCCGTCTCCCAGACTCGTTCCTATCATATACCCAACTACGGCTCGGGAGATAATATTCCATCCTTCTGCATATCCAGATAAATTGACGTATTTTTAAACATGATACTGTAACCTCAAATCGTTCCCTTTCCTTCAAAGGTGTGGCCCTATCCCATTCGAGGAAAAACTTTTTCACCACTGTATTATACTAGTTAATCATCGCTTCTCATGTCTTATAGCTGACGAATTTTCGGCAGCATTTCCCATTGGTCTCCAAGTACACGACTTGACCGCGATAAGATACCGCAATCAAGCATGGACCCGGAGAACAAACGGAAATACTTCGACCCGAAATTTCATCAACTATATAACAGATGAGAATCAACGAGTAATTAGTATATTAGTGGAGAAAAAGTTTTTTCCCAAACTGTCCCAATTGGACAATTCAAGATTCAATAAAATGAGCGATACCATGACCACGAGTACACATGCTCAATAATATTGAACCTTGAACGGGAAGCTACGGTTTTTCTCAATTACGTATTAAATATATATACTTTACGATAAAATTAAAATTTACGTAACACAAATAATTTGTGTAAAGTTTGATACCAACAACAAACTATATAACACATAATTAAGCAACCAACATAAACATATGTCAGCCCATAATCATTTGTCTTACGTTTTATTAAATCATGTATTTTTCAATTTAATATAATTAATAAAACATTTTATTGATTTAGTAAAGTAAGTATGTTAATTTGTATACTAGAATTTTAAAATCTAAATTTTATTTTAAATTCTATTATTAGTACTAGGGGCAACCAGTCTGGCCGCATTTCGATCTAATCCTTTCACGCATCTTTATCGTGTAAATTTCTTCAATTTTACAATGTAACCTATTAATGTAAACACACATTATACACTTAATCATTGCATTAATAATATTATGTTAAGAATAAAAGTAAAAATAAATAACATACATGTTTAAATAAAAAACAAATCCAAGATACAGAATATAATTTATTTACAACTAAAGTTTGGTTATGACATCTCACAATCTAGCTTAATTACGAGATTACATAAGGAATAATTTCAGGTGCTTTTTGCATTTCTCTACATCAAAATCAAAATAAATTAATATTGTTATTTTTTGTTAGTTAAAAAGCAATAAAGCATACCAAATGATAAAAAACATAAATTATTACTGTACAATACTGCTAATTAAAACATAACCGTATAGCATACCAAAATGATCCAACATAACAGTCCAACACATTTAACAATATACAACATAACATTACAGTACACCTTATTACACTCCAAAAAAACTATCCTACACACTTAAAAAAATTAATCCAACATAACAGGAGACCTAATTACACTCCAACAAAACTGTCTAACACACTTAAAAAAAATTAATCCAACATAACAATCCAACACAATTTTTACTTTGTCCTAACAATTTACAACATCCTATAATTAACAACTATCTATACAACATTTAATTAATATACTAAAAATATTAACAAAGAAAATTGGAAACTCACCTGAAAAAACCAAACTGGTAGCCGGAATTCCTCAGGCACGGTGGCTGGTGCTCCAAACTGGTGGTTGTTTTATGGAGAAGACAAACATTGAGTAAGTATAATGCACAAACAAAGAACAGAGTTGAAGGCGAAGGTGGTTGCTCACCTTAATGTAGTGTTTGTGGTGGTGAAAGATGAGGTGCAGGCGGCGGCTCAGGCGGCGGCGGGGTCGGCGCAGGGGGCGGCGGGTCGGCGCAGGCGGGCGGCGGTTCGGCGCAGGCGGGCGGCGGCCGGGGCTGGGACTTCTGGCTCGGTCGAATGAAGAAGAAAGGAGAGGAGAAAGGAAAGAGAGGGAGAAAGGAAAGAGAAGGAGAAAGGAAGAAGAAGAGGAAGAGGAAGAGGAAGGAGGAAGAAAGGGGCAAATCGGGTGGTGAAGAGAGGAACAAGAGAGGAGAAGAGAGAAAATGAAACATGAAAATGAGGGGGGGGGGGGGGGGGGAATCCGGCGGTTTAATGGGGGAGGAGGCATTACCTACGGAAATTTCCGTCGGTAATGCAGGGACCGATTTGAATTACCGAGGACGGGATCCGAATTTCCGACGGATCCGCCGTCGGTACAGCGACCCGTTTTCCCGCCTTTGGTTACCGACGGAAATTTCCGTCGGTAACCCGCCCCGATTCCCGCGCCGCCGCCCCTTACCGACGGAAATTTCCGTCGGTAAGTTACCGACGAAAAATTCCGTCAATAACCCGCCCCGATTCCCGCGCCGCCTCCCCATTTCCGACAGAAATTTCCGTCTGTAACTTACCGACGGAAAATTCCGTCGGTAACGCGCCCCGATTCCCGCGCCGCCTCCCCATTTCCGACGGAAAATTTCCGTCTGTAACTTACCGATGGAAAATTCCGTCGGTAACGCCCCCTTACCGACGGAAATTTCCGTCGGTAACTTACCGACGGAAATTTCCGTCGGTAATACCGTTTCGAACCCCCGTTACCGACGGAATTTTCCATCGGTAAATTACCGACTGAAAATTTCCGTCGGTAAGCCGCCCGGATTTCCGAACCCTGTCAGTTTACCGACGGAAATTTCCGTCGGTAATTTACCGACGGCAATTTCCGTCGGTATTCACTAGTTTCCGACGGAAATACCGACGGAATTTCCGTCGGTAACGTTACCGACGGACTTTCCGTCGGAAATTTTTGGGTTTGTCCGTTATCTAACTTTCCGACGGGTTTTTCCGTCGGTAATGCAAAAAATTCCGTCGGAAATCCGTCCATCGGTAACTGTCCGTCGGTAAATCAATGTTTTCTTGTAGTGTTAAGTATTGGAGACCTTTGGGGAGCTTTGGTTCATATATGTTTGATATATAGGTAAATATTTTCCCTTTTTGTAATTTCCTTTCATTACCTTGATTCGAAACTGAGTTGGTTTGTGTTTTTGGTTAACCAAGGCGTAGAATCGGATTGAGCCGCTCGTGGGGACGTGATCAGCTTGATCGTTTGAGCGTAGAGCAACCTTCAATCTTGGTATGGGGAGAAGGGTAGTGTAACCATAGGCAGTAGGGGTAGTGTAAGGTAAAGGGGTTCCCATAACCCCGGTTTGCTATGTATGAATGTATGATTTAATATACTGGTTGATTGGCTGTTTTGATAACATGATCTGTTTGGTTTGGTTTGGTTATGTTCTTGATATATGTCTCATTGCTATTATTGGTTGTTTTACGAGGTTAATGCCATGATTATCATTGTTGATATGATGTTGTTTGATGATTAAGATATGGCCATTTGGATGTTGGTTTTGTTGTTAAATATTAATTGGTTAATTAGGTTTAAAAACGTGTTAAGTTTAAGGGAATTAATCCCTAAAATATTTGGTTAGAAACTGTGTTGAAACTCTGCCCAGGACAGCACAGTCGCGCAATGAGCTCGACCGTGCTGAACAGGGAGCATGCCCGTGCTCCCAGTTTGAATTCTAGAAAATGGCCACGCATTAAGCACGGCCGTACAGTAGAGGAGCACGACCATGCCGAATAGGAAGCACGACCGTGCTCCACTTAAGCGGTAACACGCCCGTAATGTGTTAAGCACGCCCGTGCTGGGGGTTAAGCACGACCGTGCTCACCCCTCCTGGACAGAATAGAATTAAAGGACTTTAAGGGGTTTCAAACCCCATTTCCCCAATGATGATAGATGATACAATTAATCAATGTTATGGATTAGATAACTCGATTTATAATTAATAAAGATGATTAAGAAGATGAGATGATGAGATGGTTAAGTCAGTATCGGTTGGATTACCGCACGTTGATAGCTTTGGTGCTTGTTGGCCAAAGTGACCTCGATGCTTATTGGTCGAGGTGTTGATGAGTTGAACCTTGGTGCTTAATGGCCAAGGGAGCCTTGACCCCGCGGTTTGGGTATAAGGTTACATTGATGTTGATGTTGAAGTCTTGGGAGCTTCATGGCCCGAGCAAGGAGGTAGTTGAGATTGTTTGTTGTTATGCCATTTGTATAGAGCATTGGAGTTGTTGGTTGATGGGAGAGGTTCGACATTGGGGAGATCGCTCGAGAGTACGGTGATCCGGCCATCCACAGTAGGTCACCCGATGGTTTGGTGATCGCGGCCCCCCGTGATGAGGCATCCACGGTTTGATGCGTTGGCAATCCATGGGGTTCACCCAAGGTTTGGTGAACTGTCGGTGTTGGTGCTTCTATGGCCAATACGGATATGTAACTTCGAAGTCGTTCATCCTGAGTTAGTTGGATCCATATGCATAGTTGGAGTAGTGGAGTAGCATTGCATTGCACTGCATAGCATATTTGATGTTGACAATGATGATGATGATGATGATGATGATGATATATATATATATATATATGCTGATTGTTTTACCTTGCTTCCTATTGCCATGCCGTATATGTTTACATGATTCTTACTCCCCTCTTTCTGTATGTTTGTTTGGCCTGATTGGCAATTTGCAGAGGATGACGAGCAACCCGGAGAGGAGTGACTCTGAGGAGCCACCACTCATAGATAGGGCCTTTCTTTTGATAGTTAGTTTTCAGTTGTAATCCTAATTGCACGGAATTGTTAAACCAGCTCTGAATTGTGACATCGTGGTTGGGTATAACTTGGTTTTATATTTTCCGCGTTTTGTGAACTCGTTCATGTGGGACTTTTCTACCCATGGACAAATGTTTATTTTATCCAGTAAATGCATGTTTTTATTTTATTATTTATATCTTGTTCGATTGTATAACATGCGGGGTAGAAGGGTGTCACATTTAGTGATATCAGAGCAGGTTTATCCTATCAGGCCATAGTATGAGTCTGTCGTAAGTCTGTTGTGTGCTCTTGTTTGAATTATCTATACTCGTTATAGACAATGATGCTTTAAGTTAGATTGCCTATCGCTTTTACCCGCTTAAGTTTCTGTATCTAAGAGTTGTGTTGGACGTGTACAGGAACTAATAGCAGGTAGAGGACGCAATGATCAGGCGATTGGGATGCATTGGCCCTTCTGGCCATCTCTATCGGACAGGTCAACCATAATAACAATAATGGTGGGCCAGCTGAGTTCCAGGGACTGTATAAGTTCTAGAGGAACAACCCTCCGTCGTTGGGAGCTTATGATCTGGAAGGAGCTTTGTTATAGCTGAGGGAGACAGATAAGATCTTCCGAGCTATGGATTGTAACGATCAGCAAAATCTCATCTTTGCTACCTTCATGCTTACTGAGGAGGCTGAGCATTGGTGGGAAAACTGCAAGCAGAGGATGCAGACTGAGGGCACAGCAGTTACATGGGTTGAGTTCAGGCAGAGGTTTCTGGAGAAATACTTTCCGGCAGATATCAAGGACAAGAAGGAGATGGAGTTCTTGGCCTTGAGGCAGGGTTCGATGTCAGTTGGTGACTATGCTGCCAAGTTTAAGGAGCTGGCGAGCTATTACACTCCTTACCAGCATACTGCCGATGAGCGTTCCAAGTGCGTTAAGTTCGAGGTTGGACTTAACCCGAAATCAAGCAGGCGATAAGCTACCAGGAGATCAGAGTCTTCCCAGTTCTGGTCAACAAGTGCCGGCTCTATGAGGATGCTAGTCAGTTTAAAGTTGCCAGTTCCAGAGGATCGGATAGTCAGAGCGGCAAGAGTACTGATCAGAGAGACAAGGGTAAACAGCGCTATGCTCCGACCGGCAAGGACTTCAAGCAGAGCGGCAAGAAGCCATAGTTTCAGCAGGATAGGTTTAGGGGCGGGTTCTCTAATGCCTCTAGACCTATGAGGTGCGGCAAGTGCGGCGCACCGGATCATTATTCTTCTTAGTGCAAGGAATCAGCTGTGATTTGCTTCAGGTGTGGCAAGTCGGGTCATATCAGCCGTGGGTGTGAAGGAGCCAAGGCAGAGCCTCCCAGCTCTAGAAAGAGTCAGAAGTTTCAGGCCAACCGACTGAAGACCACTGGGAGAGTCTTTACTCTTAGTGGAGCTGAAGCCTCCGAGTCCGATGACTTGATTCAAGGTATATGTTTTATTGATGGAACTCAATTGATTGTATTGTATGATTCGGGTGCTACTCACTCCTTCATATCGCATGATATGGTCAAGAGTCTTGGTTTACCAGTTTCTTTTCTTGAGTATGATTTGCTTATATCTACACCCACAAATAAACCTGTTTCCACTTCTTATGCATGCAAGAACTGTCATATAGTCATCAATAAAAAACCTTTGCTGCTAATCTTGTATGCTTACCTCTAAAAAACCTTGATATTATTCTTGGCATGGACTGATTATCTTCCAACCATGTCCTTTTGAACTGTTTTGACAAGACCCTGATTTTTGGAACTCCAACGGAGTCTAAGAATCTAGACCTTCTCTCTGCCAGCCAAGTTCAAGCTTCGATGAAAGACGAAGCCCAGGTATACATGATGTTAGCTTCCCTGGAAGTAGAGAGCAGCCCGCCTGATGTTGCCAGCTTGCTTGTTGTTCGGGAATTTCTTGAGGTGTTTCCGGGGGATGTTTATAACTTACCCCCAGAGAGAGATGTTGAGTTTACCATAGACTTAATGCCTGGCACCAGGCCAATCTCCATAGCACCCTATAGAATGTCTCCTCTAGTGCTAGCCAAGTTGAAGGAACAGTTGAAGGACCTGATGAAGAAGCAATTCATTAGGCACAGTGTGTCTCCGTGGGGAGCACCAGTGTTGTTGGTGAAAAAGAATGATGGTAATATGAGGTTGTGTGTCGACTATCGACAACTCAACAAGGTGACCGTAAAGAATCGGTATCCCCTCCCTAGGATTGTTGATCTTATGGATCAGTTGATGGGTGCTTGCGTCTTTTCAAAGATAGATTTGAGGTCAGGGTACCATCAGATTCAGGTTAAGTCTGAGGACATCCTGAAGACAGCGTTTAGGACGCGATACGATCACTATGAGTACCTGGTTATGCCCTTTGGTGTGACCAATGCTCCTGCAGTCTTCATGGACAGCATGCACAAGGCCTCCCTTACTTGGATAAGTTTGTGGTGGTGTTCATAGATGACATCTTAGTGTACTCCAAGAGCAAGGAGGAACATGAGAACACCTGAGGGTTGTCTTGCAAACCCTTAAGGAAAAAAAGTTGTACGCTAAGTTGTCTAAGTGTGAGTTCTGGTTAGAGAAAGTGAGCTTCTTAGGACATGTCATCTCTAAGGATGGCATAGCAGTGGACCCAGCTAAGGTAGAGATAGTGCTTCAATGGGAAGCGCCAAAGTCGGTGATCGAGATTAGGAGTTTCTTGGGGTTAGCCGAGTACTATAGGCGGTTCATAGAAGGTTTCTCTAAGATAGCATTGCCCTTAACCCGTCTCACTAAGAATGGACAGTTATTTGTGTGGGACTCTAAGTGTGAAGAGAGTTTCCAAACCCTTAAGGATAGGTTGACATCAGCACTAGTGTTAGTTTTGCCAGATCCTAGTGAAGCCTTCGTAGTTTACTACGATGCTTCTAAGCAAGGTTTAGGTGGTGTGTTGATGCAGAATGGTAAAGTAGTTGCTTATGCTTCTAGGCAGTTGAAAAGCCATGAGAAGAACTACCTTACCCATGACCTAGAACTAGGAGCTGTGGTATTTGCCTTAAAGATCTGGAGGCATTACCTGTATGGAGCGAGATTTGAGGTCTTTATTGATCATAAGAGTTTGAAATATATTTTTGATCAGAAGGAGCTGAATATGAGGCAGCGTAGGTGGATGGAGGTCTAATGACTTCGAGCTGACCTATCACCCAGGAAAGGCCAATGTGGTGGTCGATGCCTTAAGTAGGAAGACCCTGCATATCTCCGCTTTGAAGGTTAGGGAGATGGATCTGATAGAGAAGTTTAGAGACCTTGAGTTTACCCCTAAGAGTATTAGGCTTGGTACTTTGAAGGTTACCAACAGCTTGATGGATCAGATTAGAGAGGGTCAGAAGTTAGACAAGTGTCTCTTGGACCAGAAAGAGTTGCTCGCTCAAGGTAGAAACCTTAGCTTTAATAATGGAAGTGATGGCATCTTGAGGTTTAAGGATAGAGAGTGCATACCTGATGTTCCTGAGCTTAGGAAGTTGATCCTTAAAGAAGGACATAGGAGTGGACTGAGTGTGCACCCAGGTGCCACTAAGATGTATCAGGAGTTTAAGAGGATGTTTTGGTGGCCTAGGATGAAAAAGGATGTGGCCGAGTTTATGTTTGTGTGCCTAGTTTGTCAGAAGGCTAAGATAGAACACCAAAAGCCATCAGGTAAGTTGCAACCTTTGAATGTCTCAGAATGGGAATGGGATAGCATCTCCATGGATTTTGTGTCTGGACTCCCTAGAACTCTAGCTGGTTTTGAGTCTAGATGGGTTGTTGTGGATAGACTGACTAAGTCTGCCCATTTCATTCTGATGAATATGGAGTATCCATTGAAGAAGTTGGCTAAGTGATAACCTTTAGAAATAAAGGTTATCTAGCCCACTTTGAGTCCTTAAAATGGTCTTTAAGAGAATAGTTTAGGTTAAGCTTAGTGTTTAAAGTAAGTAATTGCATAGTTTTCTTGAAAACAGCTAGAGTCTGGAAATTTCATGTTTAATGGTGCTTGTGAGCTTTGTGATATAAACAAGAGCTTAAGGAAGAAGCAAAGCTGATATCTATGCTGCAGAGTGCTGCAACTTGGAATGAGGCGCAGCAGTCAACCAAGAAGAAGTCAACATTAATTTAAGCTGACTTGTGGAAGAAGTGGACCCAGGGCATTAATGTACTCAACGTGCATAGTATTAGGACAAATATTGTGGTCTCTGTACTTCCTTTTATTTTGGGCCATGCATTAAGTATTGTAAATATTCCTTTTTGGGCCAAAGGGTACATGTTTTGTCCTATTATTACTTTTTGGTCCCCTGATGCAAGAGAGGCACACGAGCTAAGGGTTTTTACCCTAAAGGAAATCAGTATAAAAAGAAATTGGATGCACGCAGCCAGAGGCAGTTTTTGGAGAGGCTCTTAGCTCATTACAATTTTGCAAGCTGAGAGGAAGCCAAGCCAAGAGGAGAATTAAGAAGCTATGAGAGTGTGGAGCCAAGCTTGGAAGAGCGTGGTGACTCATTCTTCAATCTTTTAACTTCCCTTTTTGTGAACTTCCAGCTTGTAATGGATCTATCATTTACTTTATTTTATAATATGTTCTATTTCATTTTCATTTCTATCATGAGCTAAATCTTTTGAGCTGGGAATGTGATGATCTTGTAATGAATGTGATGAAATACATGTGAAATTTGTTTGCAGTAATTTAACCAAGTGATTTGCATGAATAATTGCTAGAAAATGAGAGTGATCAACTTATTTAATAGCCCAAGTTTATTAATGCTGGAAGACATTAATAAATGGAACCCTTGAGTTAATATGAGTTGAGTAGTTAATTGGGAAATTAAATTACCTTGAAGTGAATAGGAATATTCATTCAAACTCATAGGTTAGCTGAGATATTTGAACTGCAGATAAGCATAATTAATTTGGGCTTAGAAATAAGGAACATTTAATGAAGCTTATCTTAAAAGGTGTTGGAAAACATATCAGCTTTTATTCTCTGGAACCTTTGCTGCAGCATTTGAGAGCATGCATGACATCACAGGATTTATAAGTGATTCTATTCCTAGCTTATTTTTATTACACAATCACATACCCTTCATTTCATTTAACTTCACCTTATTTCAGTCACTTATAATTGACAAAAATTCAAAATATTCCATTTACTTTTGCTAGTTGTTTTGTGATCCTATTTGCCCTCAAGGTTACCTAACTTGATTAACTACATAAAGACTTTAAAAATTACCCTCCAATCCTCGTGGGAACGATCTTTTATCATTATATTACTTGATTGATTGTGTATACTTGCACATTGCACATTTTGAGCAACAAGTTTTTGGCACCATTGCCGTGGATTGAATAGTGCTAATTTTTATAAGCTTTTAAACTAGTTAATCTAGTTAGTTGTGTTTTTAATTCTACTGGTTGTGTATTCTTCAACAGTAGGCTTTTGTACTGCATGCGTGGAAAAGGTGCACCTGAATTCCAACTTGATCCTGAGATTGAAAAGACAGCTAGAAGACTAAGAAAGCAAAGCAGAGAAAACAAAGCTCGAGCCCAACACTCAGATCTAGGCTTCATGGCTAATTTACTTAATGAAGAAGAGGATCAACCTGATATGATTGAAATGGCAAATGACAAGGATAGATCTATTAGCGAGTATGCTGTGTTTGATCAATGTACCATGAACACTGGAATTGTGAGGCCTGAGATTACAACTCAGCATTTTGAATTCAAGCCAATGAAGTTCCAGATGTTGCAAACTGTGGGACAATTTGGTGGTTTACCAACTGAAGATCCTCACCTGCACTTGAGGCAGTTCCTAGAGGTAGCGAGTAATTTCAAAAATCCTGGTGTAAGTGAAGATGCTTTCAAGCTCAGATTGTTTCCCTATTCACTGAAAGATAGAGCCAAGGCTTGGTTGAACTCATTGGAACCTAATTCCATCACTACATGGAATAGGTTAGCTGAAAAGTTTCTAACAAAGTATTTTCCCCCAATCAAAAATGCAAGGATGAGGAATGACATAACCTCATTTAGGCAACTTGATGATGAGCCTTTATATGAAGCTTAGGAAAGGTTTAAAGATCTGCTGAGAAAGTGTCCACATCATGGGATACCTTTCTGTATTCAGATAGAAACATTTTACAATGGATTAACTCCAGCTACAAGAGTGATGCTTGATGCCTCATCTGGAGGAGCTTTGTTGACTAAATCCTATAATGAGTGTCATGAACTGATAGAAAGTATAGCTACAAACAGTTACCAATGGCCCACAACAAGAGTGAATGCTCCAAAAGGTACAGGGAGAATGCATGAAGTAAGTGAAGTCACTGCACTATCAGCTCAACTGTCAGGAATTTCTCATATGCTAAAGAACCTCACTACTGCACACAGTCCAGCAACTTCACAACCTTCCATAGCAGAGCAGAGTATGGTGAACATGGGTAAGGACACAGTGAATGCAATCTCGTTTGTGTATTGTGGAGAAGGTCATCTGTTTGAAGAATGCCCCAACAATCCAGCCTCAGTGAATTATGTTGGTAATTTCAACAGAAATTTCAACCCTTACTCCAACACTTATAATGCAAGGTGGAAGCAACACCCAAATTTTTCTTGGAATAATACTCAATCAGCACCTGGAGGCTCTAGTAATGCTAATAAAACAACTCAACCACCAGGATTTCCTGCTCAACAACAACAGCCATCTCAAACTGCAAGCCAAGACACTTCACTTGAAGCCATATTGAAGGCATTTATGACTCAAACTCAAACTCAGTTTCAAAATCAAGGAGCTGTTATGAGGAATTTAGAAACTCAGATGGGACAATTAGCCACTGCTATAAACTCAAGGCCAGCAGGAACCTTGCCCAGCACAACTGAAACTCCTACTGACAAGGGAAAGGAGCAATGCAAGGTGATAAATCTCAAAAGTGGGAAGGAATTACTTGGACCTGAACAGAAGATTGATGAAGCCACAAGTACACCTAAGAAGATAGCCTCTTCTAGAGTTGATGAGGAGCAGTCAGGGATAGAACAAGAATCTACTAAGCAAGATGCCCCTAAATTCACACAGGACAGACCTCCACCACCATTCCCTCACAGATTGAAAAAGGCAAACCAGGACAAGCAATTTGGCAAATTTCTGGAGATACTGAAGCAGTTGCACATTAATGTTCCTTTGATGGAAGCTCTCCAACAAATGCCCAATTATGCTAAGTATATGAAAGATGTGTTGTCAAAGAGAAAAAGGCTAGGTGAATTTGAAATAGTAGCTATGACAAAGGAGTGCAGTCTCATGTTGCAAAACAAAGTGCCCCCAAAAATGAAGGATCCTGGCAGTTTCACTATTCCTTGTTCCATAGGAGACTCGTATAAAGGAAAGGCCCTATGCGATTTGGGAGCTAGCATAAATTTGATGCCCAAGTCTGTTTTTCAGCAGTTGGGAATAGGAGATGCAAGGCCAACCACTGTCACACTACAGTTGGCAGATAGATCTATAGCTTACCCAGAAGGAAAAATTGAAGATGTGCTTATAAAGGTTGACAAGTTTGTTTTTCCTGTGGACTTTATTATTCTGGATTTTGAAGCTGACAAGGAAGTGCCTATAATCCTTGGAAGAACTCTGATAGATGTGCAAAAAGGAGAGTTAACTATGAGGGTGAATGACCAAGAAGTAAAATTCAATGTTTTGAATGCTTTAAAGTACCTGATGAAGCAGTAGAAGAGTGTTCTCTGATCCAACATTTGGATTCTTTGGTGCACAGGCAGCTAATGAAAGATCACAACCATCTAGCCAAGGAAGCATATATGCTCTCTGATGAAGAAGAAAGTGCCAATAAGGGTGTTGAACTGAGCAGTGAGCAGAAACCTCATCCTAGATGATTCAGGAAGTATGAACCTTTGGGAGTGCAACCTACTAATATAAAGGAAAATATTCCTTCAACAGTGAAACCTCCTATCTTGGAATTGAAGCAGCTTCCTCCACATCTTAAATATGTGTATTTGGCTAAAGGCAACCATTTACAAGTCATCATCGCAGTAGGGTTAACTTTAGCTCAAGAATTACACTTGATAGATGTACTCAAGAAGCATACAAAAGCTATTGGTTGGCAAATAGCAGATATCAAAGGAATTAGCCCCACATTATGCATGCATAAAATCCTTTTGGAAGATGGGGCCAAAAACAGTATTGAAAGTCAAAGGAGATTAAATCCTATCATGAAAGAAGTTGTGAAGAAGGAGATTATTAAATGGTTGGATGCAGGCATCATTTATCCAATTTCAGACAGTGTGTGGGTTAGTCCAATCCAATGTGTGCCAAAGAAAGGAGGAGTCACTGTTGTCACAAATGACCACAACAAGAAAACATCGATTTACCGACGGACAGTTACCGACGGCCGGATTTCCGATGGAAATTTTTGGCATTACCGACGGAAAAACCCGTCGGAAATCTAGATAACGAACAAACACAGATATTTCCGACGGAAATGCCGTCGGTAACGTTACCGACGGAAATTCCGTCGGTATTTCCATCGGAAAAGAGGCGGGAAATTCGCGCGGGATTTAATACCGACGGAAATTGCCGTCGGTAAATTACCGATGGAATTTTCCGTCGGTAAACGGACGCGGTTCGGAAATGCGGGGGGCTTACCGGCGGAAATTTTCGTCGGTAATTTATCGACGGAAAATTCCGTTTGTAAAGGCGTGGCTCGG
The DNA here is from genome assembly GCA_035048595.1 of Echinosophora koreensis. Lineage (NCBI taxonomy): Eukaryota > Viridiplantae > Streptophyta > Magnoliopsida > Fabales > Fabaceae > Echinosophora > Echinosophora koreensis. The sequence goes on from JAPCYP010000068.1 coordinate 1,431,005, forward strand.
AAATCGGGGGAGGGGGTTACCGACGGAAATTTCTGTCGGTAAATATTTCCATCGGTAATTTACCGACAGAAATTTCCGTCGGTAAGGGGCGGCTGCACGGAAATCGGGACGGATTACAGACGGAAATTTTCATCCGTAATTTACCGATGCAAATTTCTGTCGGTAAGGGGCGGCGGCGCGGAAATCGGGACGGATTACCGATAGAAATTTCCGTCGGTAAATTACCGACGGTTACCGACGGTGGGTCCATCGGAAATTCGGATCCCACCGTCGGTAATTTAAATTGGTCCCTTCATTACCGACGGCGCGGTCGGTCGGTAATGCCTCTTCCCCATAAAACCGCCGGATTCTCCCCCCTCCCCCAGTTCCATGTTTCATTTTCTCTCTACTACTCTCTTCTCCCTTTTCTTCACCGCCGACCTCCGTCCTATCTCCGGGGAGTGCCCCTTTCTTCCTCCTTCCTCTTCTTCTTCCTTCTCCCTCTCTTTCCTTTCTCCTCTCCTTTCTCCTCTCCTTTCTTCTTCAATCGAACCGAACGCCCCTTAACCAGCCTCGGCCGCCGCCGACGACTCCGACCCCGCAGACCGCCGACGCGCCGGCGCCGACCACGCCGACCCGCCGCCCGCCTGCGCCGACCACGCCGACCCGCCGCCGCCTGCACCTCAGCCTTCACCACCGCAACCACTACGTTAAGGTGAGCAACCACCTTCTCCTTCAACTCTCTTCTTTGTTTGTGCATTATACTTACTCAATGTTTGTCTTCTCCAGAAAACAACCACCAGTTTGGAGCACCAGCCACCGTGCCTGAGGAATTCCGGCTACCAGTTTGGTTGTTTCAGGTGAGTTTCCAAATTTAGTTGTTAATATTTATGGTATATTAGTTAAATGTTTAATGGATAGTTGTTAATTATAGAATGTTGTAAATTGTTAAGACAAGATAAAATGTGTTGGACTGTTATGTTGGATTATTTTTTTTAAGTGTGTTAGACAGTTTTGTTGTAGTGTAATTAGGTGGACTGTTATGTTGGATTATTTTTTTTAAGTGTGTTGGACAGTTTTGTTGGAGTGTAATAAGGTGTACTGTACTGTTATGTTGTATATTGTTAAATGTATTGGACTGTTATGTTGGATCAATTTGGTGTGCTGTATGGTTATGTTGTAATTAGCGGTGTTGTACAGTAATAATTTATGTATTTTATGATTTGGTATGCTTTAGTGCTTTTTAATTAACAAAAAATAGAAATATAAATTTATTTTTATTTTGATGTAGAGAAATGCAAAAAGCACCTGAAATTATTCCTTATCTAATCTCGTAATTAAGCTAGATTGTGAGATGTCATAACCAAACTTTAGTTGTAAATAAATTATATTCTGTATCTTGGATTTGTTTTTTATTTAAATATGTATGTTATTTATTTTTACTTTTATTCTTAACATAATATTATTAATGCAATGATTAAGTGTATAATGTGTGTTTACATTAATAGGTCACATTGTAAAGTTGAAAAAATTTACACGATAAAGATGCGTAAAAGCATTAGAAATGCGGCCAGACAGGTTGCCACTAGTACTAATAATAGAATTTAAAATAAATTTTAGATTTTAAAATTCAAGTATACAAATTAACATAATTACTTTACTAAATCAATAAAATGTTTTATTAATTATATTAAATTGAAAAATAAATGATTTAATAAAACGTAAGACAAATGGTTATGGGCTGATATATGTTTATGCTGGTTGCTTAATTATGTGTTATATAGTTTGTTGTTGTTATCAAACTTTACGCAAATTATCTGTGTAACTTAAAGTTTAATTTTATCGTAAAGTATATATATTTAATACATAATTGAGAAAAACCGTAGCTTCCCGTTCAAGGTTCAATATTATTGAGCATGTGTACTCGTGGTCATGGTATCGCTCATTTTATTGAATCTTGAATTGTCCAATTGGGACAGTTTGGGAAAAAACTTTTTCTCCACTAATATACTAATTACTCGTTGATTATCATCTGTTATATAGTTGATGAAATTTCGGGTCGAAGTATTTCCTTTTGTTCTCCGGGTCCATGCTTGATTGCGGTATCTTACCGCGGTCAAGTCGTGTACTTGGAGACCAATGGGAAATGCTGCCGAAAATTCATCAACTATAAGACATGAGAAGCGATGAGTAACTAGTATAATACAGTGGTGAAAAAGTTTTTCCTCGAATGGGATAGGGCCACACCTTTAAAGGAAAGGGAGCGATTCGAGGTTATAGTATCATGTTTAAAAATACGTCAATTTATCTGGATATGCAGAAGGATGGAATATTATCTCCCGAGCCGTAGTTGGGTATATGATAGGAACGAGTCTGGGAGACGGCTTCTAAAACAATCCTTTGTAGTTGGAGTTGAGGAGTTTATATCGAAAGCCAAACAACATTGTGATTATGCAGAAGAAGGGGGGATTCGATGTTCGTGCATAAAGTGCAATTGTATGAAAGTTTTGAGTGATGATGACGTGAAGTTACATCTATATCGACGTGGGTTCAAGCCTAATTATTGGATATGGACTGATCATGGTGAGGAGTTGCCGGATATTAATCTGAATGATGTCGGTGTTGACGATCTTCACATGGGTGCATCTAGCAGTGGCTTACATGACGACTATGTCGAACAACTCCAGTCAATGCATATGATGGTGGACGATTATCTTGGGCAACATGGGAACTTCGAGGCAGATGTGTCTGATGACATGGAAGAGCCTCCTAATGAATCAGCGCAGAGATTTTATAATCTGTTGTTAGAGACAAATAAGCCGTTGTTTGAAGGGGCGTCGGATTCAAAATTATCAATTTGTGTTAGGCTTCTAGCTTGCAAGTCTAATTGGAATGTGCCCGAGCAGTGTTTGGAGTTTTTTTGTAAAATGCTTCAAGATGTAACACCCTTCAAAGACTTGTTACCAAAAAGTTATTATGATGCGAAGCGGTTGGTGTCAAAAATAGGGTTGGGGGCTAAAAGAATAGACTGTTGTCCGAACGGGTGCATGCTATGTTATGACAGTGTTTCGGGTACAAATGACAGCATGTTGGAAGGATGTAAATTCTGCCAGACACCCAGGTACCGTGTTCAAAGCAGTGACCGTAGTAAAAACAAACCAGTTCCTATGAAGTCAATGTTCTATCTGCCAATAATTCCAAGGCTGCAGAGACTGTTTGCATCACCGCAAACTGCGGGACATATGAGATGGCATAATGAAAATAGGAGAAATACGGGCCTTATACGCCACCCTTATGATGGTGAGGCCTGGAAGCACTTCGATCGGGTACACCCTGACTTTGCAGTAGATCCTCGCAATGTACGACTTGGACTATGCTCAGATGGTTTTACCCCATACAGTCAGGCGTCAGCCTCGCCATATTCATGTTGGCCAGTGATTGTTACACCATACAATCTTCCTCTTGAGATGTGCATGTCAAAACCGTACATGTTTCTGACTTGTCTCATCCCGGGACCATCTAATCCGAAGGCTAGGATAGATGTATATTTGCAGCCTCTAATCGATGATCTGAAGAAGTTGTGGAATGGTGTGTTGACGTATGACGTCTCAAAGAAGTGAAACTTTATGATGAGGGCGTCACTGATGTGGACTATCAATGATTTTCCTGCATATGGCATGCTCTCTGGTTGGGGGACACATGGTAAATTGGTGTGCCCGTATTGCATGGAACATGGAAAGACTTTTACCCTAAGATATGGTGGCAAAAGCTCCTGGTTTGATTCTCATCGTCGGTTCTTAGATCCTGACCATCCCTTCCGAAGGAATACCCGAGCATTCAAAAAGAATCAGACAGAAGAGGAAGGTCCACCGCCTTTGTTGACTCCTAAACAAATATGGGGTCGAGTTAGGGATCTTCCTAAAGTCACTGTTGTTGGTGTGTCAAAAATACCGGGGTATGGAGAATGGCATAACTGGACAAAACAAAGCATCTTTTGGGAACTACCGTATTGGAAGGATAATATATTAAGACATAACCTTGATGTGATGCATATTGAGAAGAATTTCTTTGACAATATCTTTAACACGGTTATGAATGTGTCTGGCAAGACGAAAGATAATGAGAAGGCAAGGATGGACATAGCGTTGTACTGTAGACGAAAGGATCTGGAGCTGAAGCCCCTACCTAATGGAAAAATGGTCAAACCAAAAGCTTGTTACACTCTAACCGCTGATGAAGCAAAGTCAATTTGTCGGTGGTTAAAAGACCTTAGGATGCCTGATGGTTATTCCTCTAATTTGGCACGATGTGCTGATGTAAGAACTGGGAGGCTTCATGGGATGAAAAGTCATGATTGTCATGTATTCATGGAGTGTTTGCTTCCTATTGCTTTCGGCTCGTTGCCCTCGGTCATTTCGAACCCGCTTACAGAAATCAGTCATTTCTTCAAAGATTTATGCTCTGCAACTTTAAGTGCGGATGGTCTGAAGAAGATGGAAGAAAAGATTCCAACAATTCTTTGCAAGATGGAGAGGGTATTTCCCCCAGGTTTTTTTGACTCAATGGAACATCTCCCTGTGCATCTTGCATACGAAGCGAGGCTTGGTGGACCAGTACAATATAGGTGGATGTATCCGTTTGAAAGGTAATATTTTTATATTTTCACATTGTAACAATTAACGTCCCTTGAATAATGACTTGTGACTAATAGTTGTTATTTCTTAGATTCATGGGCGACTCTAAACGATCAGTTAAAAACAAGGCTAGGGTGGAAGGATCAATCTGTGCGTCCTACTTACACCGTGAGACAACCTATTTTTGTTCCCACTATTTCAACAACTTCATGTTGGCACCACGAAATATTAGGAATGAGGTTGATGCTGATGGTGGAGGGTATCCATATATGCTATCCGTATTTAATCTTCCTGGCCGTCATGCTGGCAAAGAGCTTATATATTGGTTAAGTGATGAGGAGTATGAGTCAGCTCATGTTCACGTGTTGATAAATTGCACAGAGGTGAAACCATACCATGAGTAAGTTTGAAAGACTAATTTTTTAAATAATGTCTCATACGGTATATCATATTCTATTTTAACACATTGTTCGGATTTTATTAATTTGTCAGTGTGTTCCTGCAAATTAATCAAATTAGTGACCAAGATGCTTCTGCTCGTACACATGCAGAGTTTCCTGAATGGTTCAAACAACAAGTGTCGTATAACCTAGCAAACAATATATTAAGCTTAATTGCTAATTGAAAATGAAAATTTTTTAATATGACTTATAAATTCATAGGTGTATCAGCAACCATTAAGTGTGCTAAATCAACACTTGAGAGATTTGGCGTACGAGCCCTATAGCAGTGTTAGATCATGGCATACATACTTCGTTAATGGGTATAAATTCCACACAGATGAATGGAATGTTGGCAAAAAGACCATTAATAGCGGGGTTGTTGTACAGGGTGAAGGTACTGGTGATTTTTATGGAGTCATAAAACATATATACGAGTTACAATACAATACTACTACTTATCCTAAAAAAGTAGTATTATTTTGTAACTAGTTTGATCCATCGAAGACAGGCACAAAGGTGGATCCCAAGTATGGCACTGTGGACATTCGCATGGATAGAAGATATCAACAATCTGATCCGTTTATCATTGCTCACAATGCCAAACAAGTTTACTATGTCCCTTATCCAGCAATGCGAGCGGACAAACGAGGTTGGTGTGTTGCTATCACTACCAAATCTAGGGGTCGCATAGAAATCGATAATGCAGAGGATGATATACCCTTCCAGGCGGATGAATCGTCATATGTCAATGAAGTAATTGAGGTCGAGCGTATTACTGGCATGTTGGGATCTGCTGATGATGGGGAAGAAGTGGCCATTGCTAATCCATCGGTATCGATTAATGCATCATCAGAGGAAGAAATCCAAAGTGATGACTCAATGCAAGAAGAAGAAGAGTCAGACTTACAATCAAAAGATGATACCGAGTCTGAATAGGAATTTTACTGCTAAGTTACAGTATCATGTATTTTGTATTTTTATTTTTATTTTTTTGCATTTAAATGTAAGACTTTTGTAACTTAGTTGTATTATAAAATTTTTCTTATTAGATTATGCTGTTAAATGTCGATTGATTTATTGTTTTTACATTGACTTATAATTGTGATAAAAAAAAATAGATATGTCAGCATCAGGAGGAGAGCCGCCCCGCCCCCCATCGCCTAGCGGTGATAAGGGGAAGGGGAAGGCTAAGCGAGGCCGATACACCATTAAGTCTCAGGTGCTTGCCCGCCTCGGTGTAGGTTCCTCTGCACCCACCGCACCCACTCTAGCTACAAGAGCCTCCCCCGACCGTTCTACACCCTCCCCCACTCATTCTACACCCTCTCCGACACATACTACACCATCCCCTGCCCATACACCATCCCCGACGCACCCTACACCATCCTCCACACATATTCCACCCACTCGATTTGCCCCACGAGGCTCACTAGCCGGCTACTCGCCGCCCCCTATTGGACTTGCACCACACCCACACCCAGCACCACCATCATCAGCTGCATATGCCACACAGGCAGCAGGATTATCATTTATGCCGACTCCTGGTATGTCGGCACAGCCTGACCCGACCATTCCACCCTCATCATACGGGGCCGCATACCCTCACGGCACGAACATTCCATCCACATCGTCCGGCCAGCACTCGGTCGCACCTGAGAACTTGCCTGAGTGGGCCAAGATTCCCAGACCTGAGGATCGACCATGGGTCACGCCTGTTTCTGGATCGTAAGAAATTTTTAAACTTTGACTATTTCATATTTATCCGATAAGTATATATTTGTTGATATGCATATTATTGAATTAATAAAATTTTAACTTTTGCAGCTTCATCCCATCGAAAGTGGGATCGAAGAACGTTACCTACGCCCTCAAGGCACGATATCGTTGCTTCTAGCCATCGTGGGGGAGGATACCGAAGGAAGACCGCGATCGTATCTTCACACGATTCGGGGTAACTTCTTTCATTTTTTCCTATATTTTATATATTTATTTTTCACGCAGTTTATATCTTTTTAATTTTTTGTATAAAATTGATATTTCTTCTTTGTTAACAGGCCCTTATGCGCTGGTTACCGGAGCATGCTGCACAGATACGCGTCATATTTGACGAAAGAGCATCTAATCGACTGAGGGACATGCTCGCAACGGCTAGGGAATCTCGAGTGCGCCCAGATTACATAGGCCCCAGAATTTGGCCCCAGCTTTGTGCGTACTGGGACACTCCAGAGCACAAGGCGAAGTGTGAGCAGGCAAAGAGAAATCGGGCTTCCGAGAAGGGTGGGAGCATGCACACTGGTGGCTCGATTAGCCATATGCAGCATGCCATTAACATGGTATGCACATATAAATAGTAGTATTTTTTATTTTTTTATATGATTTATTTTATAATTAACTGATTATATTTCTTTGTCGGTTGCAGGTAGGAGAGCTTACCCACTCGGTTGATGTCCCTACCGTGTTTGAGCAGACACATATTCGGGCAGACACTGGTGAGTTTGTTGATGAGAGGTCGAGGCAGACAGTGGTGAGCTAATTTAAGTATCTTTTTACATTTAATTTATTTTTCATTATTATAGTCTAATAATATAGTTTTTGTAACGCAGGCAGAGTACAATGCCAGGTTCAGTCAGGTAGCGTCTGAGGTTGCCTCCTGCTCTGGTGCCTCGGATCCTTCCCAGCTGGACCCCGCCGAGGTCGACCGACTACAGACCCAGGTCTGGATGGAAGTGGCGGGTGGGAAGAAGAAGGGTCGCATTTACGGTACCGCGACTATGGCTCGTTCCATCACTCGGGCCTCGATGCCGAGCTTGACCATTCGGGAGCCTACATCCTCCGGCTCACAGGACACGGAGGAGATGCGACAGCTGAGGCAACAGATGCAGGAGCAGAGGCAGCATGCAGCATGCAGAGCGCATGCAACAGCAGATGGAGACTTGGTCGACGGTGATGACCTCTCTGCTCGAGCTGCTTCCACCAGAGAGGCGCAGCGCTCTAGAGGGGGTCATCCATGCCAGCCAGCCATCCACTACTTCTACCGTGGCACCACCGCAGCCGCATGATGCCGGTGTGGCTTCTGCGCCGCAGCATGATGGTCTGACGCCGGTGAACTCCCCCCTACATAATGATGATGATGATGAGTACTATAATGATGATGATGGTTAGGATAGTTTTATATTTATTTACTTGTGTTTTCTAGACTGTCGGATATTGTATGTGTGGAATATTAATGTTAATTTAAATTTAATTATCTTTTTAATTATTTGTGATTTCTTTTTTTGATCTATATAACAAATTATTTATAAAAAAAAAACTTAATTTTATTAAAAAAATTGAATTAATAATTAATATTTAAAATAAAAAAATTAATTAAAATAATAATAAATTAAAAAACGTTACCGATGGAATTTCCGTCGGAAACGTTACCGACAGATTTTTCCGTCGGTAACGTTTCCGACGGAAAAATCCGTCAGTAACGTTTCCGACGGAAAACTCCGTCGGTAACGTTTCCGAAATGTTAATTTCCGTCAGAAACGTTACCGACGGATTTTTCCGTCGGTAATTTTCGACGGATCCTACTCGTCCGTCGGAAATCGTTTCCTACGAGCCGGATACCGACGGAATTTGGTCCGTCGGAAATGCGCATTACCGACGGATTTTTTGCGTTTCCGACGGTTTTTGGCCGTCGGTAATCACGCCTTTTTTTGTAGTGGACAAGAATGAATTAATTCCCACAAGAACAGTTACAGGATGGAGAATCTGCATGGATTATAGAAAGCTAAACAAGCCCACTAGAAAGGACCATTTTCCACTTCCTTTCATAGATCAGATGCTGGACAGGTCGGTAGGAAAAGGAATTCTATTATTTTTTGGATGGATATTCAGGCTACAATCAAATAGCTATAGCCCCTGATGATCAACAGAAGACTACTTTCACATGTCCTTATGGTACTTTTGCATTCAGAAGGATGCCATTTGGGTTGTGTAATGCCCCTGCCACCTTCCAAAGATGCATGATGGCTATTTTTTCAGATTTGATAGAAAAATCTGTGGAGATTTTCATGGATGATTTCTCAGTGTTTGGAGAATCATTCCATGATTGTCTGAAAAATTTGGAGCAGATATTAGAAAGGTGTGAATAAACCAACCTAGTGCTAAACTGGGAAAAGTGTCATTTCATGGTACAAGAGGGTATTGTCCTAGGGCACAAGATATCCAAGAAAGGAATGGAGGTTGACAGAGCCAAGGTGGAAGTCATTGAAAAACTACCTCCTCCCAAAAATGTGAAAGGAGTGAGAAGTTTTTTGGGGCATGTAGGATTTTACAGAAGATTCATAAAAGATTTTTCAAAAATTTCCAAACCTTTGTGCCAGTTGCTGCAGCATGAGGCAGCATTTGAATTTGATGACAGCTGTTTAAGGGCATTTGAAACTCTGAAGCAGGCCCTAATCACTGCACCTGTCATTGTGGCACCTGATTGGGAAAAACCTTTTGAATTGATGTGTGATGCAAGTGATTATGCAATAGGGGCTGTGCTTGGGCAGAGGCAAGGAAAGATCTTTCATTCCATCTATTATGCAAGCAAAACTCTAATTGATGCTCAGCTAAACTACACCACAACAGATAAGGAATTACTAGCAGTGGTGTTTGCTTTTGAAAAGTTCAGGTCATACTTAGTGGGAACCAAAGTCATTGTTTATACAGATCACTCAGCCATCAAGTACCTAATTGCCAAAAAGGATGCAAAGCCTAGGCTAATAAGATGGGTACTTTTGTTGCAAGAGTTTGATCTGGAAATAAGAGATAAAAAGGGAGTGGAAAATCAAGTGGCTGATCACTTATCTAGGTTGCAACTAGAAGGTGATTTGGGGACTAATCACATGTTACAAGATTCCTTCCCTGATGAAAAATTGTTAGCTGTACACGAAGCTGTTTCCCCTTGGTATGCTGATTTAGCAAACTTCTTAGCAAGCAGAGTTATTCCCACTGACCTGAACTATTAAAAGAGGAAGAAGTTTCTTCACACTGTGAGACAATATCTGTGGGATGACCCCATCTTATACAAGATCTGCCCAGATCAAATACTGAGGAAGTGTGCAACAGAGGAGGAGCAAAAAGGCATCCTCCAACACTGTCATACCTCACCCTGTGGAGGACATTATAGAGGCATGAGGACAGCAGCTAAAGTCCTCCAAACAGGTTATTTCTGGCCTTCCTTGTTCAAAGATGCACACACTTATAAACTTAATTGTGATAGATGCCAAAGAGTGGGGAATTTGTCCAACAGAAATGAAATGCCCCTAACCAATATTTTAGAAGTTGAATTATTTGATGTTTGGGGCATAGACTTTATGGGACCCTTTCCTCCCTCTTTTGGCAATCAATATGTGTTAGTAGCTGTTGATTATGTTTCAAAATGGGTCGAGGCAGTGGCTACATCTACTAATGACTCTAAGGTGGTAACCAAATTTTTACATAAAAACATCTTCACAAGATTTGGCACACCTAGAGCTTTAATTAGTGATGAAGGCATTCACTTTTGCAACAAGATTATGACCAACTTACTAGCTAAGTATGGCATAAAACATAAAATAGCTACTGCCTATCACCCTCAATCTAATGGGCAAGCTGAAGTTTCTAACAGGGAAATTAAGAGGATACTTGAAATGGTGGTGAATCCATCAAGAAAGGATTGGTCCATACACTTGGATGATGCTCTATGGGCCTATAGAACAGCTTTTAAAGCGCCTCTGGGAATGTCTCCCTACAGACTAGTGTTTGGCAAGGCATGCAATCTCCCCATTGAGCTTGAACATAAGGCTTATTGGGCTCTAAAAAAATTAAATTTGGATTTGTCACAAGCTGCTAAAGCAAGATTTTTGCAGTTAAATGAGTTAGATGAATTGAGATGGTTTTCATATGAAAATGCTGAAAGTTACAAAGCTAAAACAAAAATTTGGCATGACAAGAGAATCAAAAAGAGAGAGCTCAAGGTGGGAGAGAAAGTCTTGTTGTTTAATTCTAGACTTAAATTATTCCCAGGGAAGCTAAAATCAAGATGGTCAGGCCCATTCACTATTGTCCAAGTGTATGACCATGGAGTTGTGGATCTCAAGGATGACTCAAGTGGCAGAATTTTCAAAGTAAATGGGCAAAGAGTGAAGCAATACTTAGGTGACCAAGTGGCTAGGATGAAAGCCACTATCACCTTAAGTGACATGTGACAATTTTTCAAAGTCAGGCTGAGGACTTTAAAACCAAGCGCTACTGGGAGGCAGCCCAGATTTTTAATTGCTTATTTTGTTAATCTAGAGTATTTAATTGTTAATAATTTTTTTTTAGTTAGTATGGTGCAGTTTTGCCAGGGTACCAGAATTAACAGGATTGGGGGGTAGTTTGTAAATGGCCCAAGGTTCACAGAGCTAATGGGCTGAGACTGGAGAAGAGCAAAGCCCAATATCATGGGGTAGATTTAAATGTAATGGTTATTTGCATAATAGGGGAGAAATTAGACACTTTCAAGGCAAATATTCTCCCATTAAATGCAAGTGCATCATATTTTCTCCACTTTCCCACGTAACCCTCACTTGCCACTCTCCTTACCCCCTCTCTGCCACTTCCCCATAAACCTCTCAAATCTCCCAAAAACACCTCTTCATCACCTTCTTATAACCGTACACCTTCACTTACAAGCCACACCCTGCTCTGACCACGCATCACTTCTCCACAACCCCTAAACAAATTCGCTATTCTCTACCCTTACCCCTTCACATTCTCAGAAGTATTACAATGGTGAGGCAAAAGTCAATCGGAGTCAAGGGCAAGAACCTAGTGGTTATGTCTGATTCAGAATCTGACACTCCTAGGGTTTTCAAGGATGCTGAAGCTAAGGCTCGCTTCGACAAAGAAATCAAAGAGAGGCAACTTCATTTGGAGTTGCGGTTTGCTATCAAGAAAGAACCCAACTATGGCCTCACCCCTGATGTAGCTCAGGTCATTACTCTCAACAACTGGAAAAAATTTGCAGCACACCCGAGAACCCCTGTTGTCCCTCTGGTCTGAGAGTTCTATGCCAATATCACTTCCACTAACCTGAGGCATTCAATGGTGAGAGGTATCAAGGTGAGTTTTTCTGCAAAGTCTATTAATCTGAGGTGGGGATGGGAGAGTGAAGAAGATGAGTACCAAGGGTTGCTGAAAGATATTTCTGAAGTGGAACTGAACACTATAATGAAGGAGCTGACTATAGAGGGAACCCAGTGGCTCGATGAAGCTGGAGACAGTACTTGGAAGATTGCTAGACCATCACTGAAACCCTTAGCCAAGGTTTTGCATCATTTTGTGCGCCATAGGCTGTTACCTACCACTCATCTCGAAACTGTGGATAAAGATAGGTTGGTACTCTTAAGCTGTATCTTAAGTGGCAAGAAGGTGAATGTGGGGCTGATCATTGAGAAGCAGATTTCAGAGTGTGCATTCAAGGGAAGCAACAGGCTGTTCTTCTCATCTCTCATCACTGAACTTTGTATCAGAAATGGAGTTGAGATTTTTGAAGGAGAAGAGATCATGGTGAACAAGGGCATTCTGAATGTCAAAGCCATTAACAGGTTTGCCACTTCTAAGCCCCAGGTTCAACCTTCCAGAAACAATGAAGATTTGGAAAGGAAAGTAGATCAATTAACTGAGTTGGTCAAGTATCACATGGGACAACAGAGACAGTATTATGATTTTGCCAACAATGTGTACCAGTGGCAGAAAAAGATCAACAGAATTGACCATCCCAAATTAATGATTATACCACCACCATTCCCCAGAGAGTTACTGGCCCCTTTTCCCTTTGAAAGGACAAATTCACCATCCACTCAAACCCCTGAACCTACCCCACCCACTGCTGAGCCTGACAATGAAGAAGATTCAATGGATTGGTGTCCACCCCCCCCCCCCCCCCCCCATCTCAGTTCCAAGCCACTGTCACTTCAAGAAAGGGCAAAGAGCCTCAACAGCCTAAGCCTGCTAAGAAAACAAGAAAAGGTGCTGCTGGGAGTAGTGGAGTGGCACCTTCTGATCAAGAAGCTCATACTGAATCCACTCAGTCCCACCAGCCTGTGAAGAAGGCCAAAGCTAAGGGAGCTCAAGCAAGCCCTGTCTCTGCAAAGCATACTACCCCCAATTCTGAAGAGGAGGAAATGGCCATCACCAAGAAAGTCAAAGGCACTGGAAACAGAACCCTGAGCAGATGCTTAACTTTGAGAACAGAAGGCTCAGTACTAGGCTGAAGAAGAATTAGCATGAAGCTATGCTTCATAATGCTGCAGCATCATTACCCTGATATTTCTGAACCTTGTCTTTTGTTTTGTTTTTATGTTTTTATCTTGTTTTGGTGTGTCCCTGTTTGCTTGTTCTGTTAGGAGTCCTAGGTTTTGGTTGGGTTGTTTGCCTACATCAGCAATGTTGCCAGCCATTTCCTTAACTTAAACTTTTAGATTTCCCTTAAGAGTAATCTAAAGTTTGGGGGAGGGATTGGAATTGGCTTTGATGTTTTTGAAAAGTTTAATGACAAGTAGCAGTAATAGCTTTGGTGTTTTTGAATCTTGCCTTGTGGAAATCCCTGATAATTAAAAAAAAAAAAAAATTGCACACAATGCACAATATTCTAGAGAGCTTAGGGAGATGAGAAGACTCTAGAGGGAAGAGATGTCTGATTCTCTGAACACTAATCTACCCAAAAATTCAAAGAACAAAGGACTTAAGGTACTAACCATAGGATAGCAGTGTGAGGAGAGTAGAAAGAATAATAAACCTGAGAGATTTTGAGCCTCAGCAGTTATTGAAACTGAGAGTCCCACTCATGTGTGTACTTTATAAGGTTTGCCCTGTTTCTGATCTGTTTTGCATGTCAATACTGTGCACATTTGTGCTTGAGGCATTTACAATTCATTTTTCATTATTCCAGTTTAGCTTAAATGGCCTACCTGAAAGTAAAACTTTGTTTTGAAGCCCCCTGAGCCTGGAATCTGTTATTCTGTTACTAGCCACATTACAAGCCTATAACCTGGAAAAACAACAACTACTCATGCTAGGTGAAACCATCTGTGCTTTTCACAAAAAGATGTCCAGATATAAGTTTGGGGGTGCAGCCTGGAAAGTAAGTTGTTGAGAATAAAAGGACTGCTAAAAAAAAAAGGCAGTATCAATTCTTAAATTTTCATTTCAGTAAAAAAAGGGGGGGGGGGGGGGGGGGGGCAGCACTCTAATGTTTAAAGAAAAAATTTTGAGGATCAAAGAATTGAAGATCAATTAGAAAAGAAAAGCTCATTTGTTTCCACCTAGTCAGAGCCTTTCCCTAAATTTGTCTTCCACCCCTGCCTCAGCCACATTACAACCAAACTTAAGCCCTCTTGCAGTGTGCAGTTCTGATCATGCTTTACTAGTTAGAAATGGCTCAAGCCTATAATAGAGGAAGCATGTGAAGTGATGATAGAGTGAAGTCATATTCTGTGAAAAGCAGTTTTGAAAGCTAGGAATGCAATTCTGAATCTAAATGAGAGCTTCTCCTTACCCCAGATTAAAGTGCTTGAACTATGGTTGGTCCTGGAATTCACTTTGTTTGATGAAGTGAGGGTAGAGAACTGCTGTCAGGTAAGAAAGACTATCTGGAACTCTAAGTTAACTCGGTTCTTCTAAGTTCATTCTGGATCACACACTCCCTACACTCTTCTCCTTTTAAGGCAAAAAAAAGTTAAAGTTTGGCATAAAGGGATTTGTGCATAGTAAGATTATGATAAGGATAGCTGCTACTTGTTTCTGTCTGGTGCTGATTGAGGCATTATGTTCTTTTCTCTTGAAGCCTTTCCATTACTTGAGGACAAGTAACAGTTCAAGTTTGGGGATGAAATAAAGGTTATCTAGCCCACTTTGAGTCCTTAAAATGGTCTTTAAGAGAATAGTTTGGGTTAAGCTTAGTGTTTAAAGTAAGTAATTGCATGGTTTGCTTGAAAACAGCTAGAGTCTGGAAATTTCATGTTTAATGGTGCTTGTGAGCTTTGTGATATAAACAGGAGCTTAAGGAAGGAGCAGAGCTGATGTCTATGCTGCAGAGTGCTGCAGCTTGGAATGAGGCACAGCAGTCAACCAAGAAGAAGTCAACATTAATTTAAGCTGACTTGTGGAAGAAGTGGACCCAGGGCATTAATGTACTCAACGTACATAGTATTAGGACAAATATTGTGGTCTCTGTACTTCCTTTTATTTTGGGCCATGCATTAAGTATTGTAAATATTCCTTTTTGGGCCAAAGGGGACATGTTTTGTCCTATTATTACTTTTTGGTCCCTTGATGCAAGAGATGCACATGAGCTAAGGGTTTTTACCCTAAAGGGAATCAGTATAAAAAGAAATTGGATGCACGCAGCCAGAGGCAGTTTTTGGAGAGGCTCTTAGCTCATTACAATTTTGCAAGCTGAGAGGAAGCCAAGCCAAGAGGAGAATTAAGAAGCTATGAGAGTGTGGAGCCAAGCTTGGAAGAGCGTGGTGACTCATTCTTCCGTCTTTTAACTTCCCTTTTTGTGAACTTCCAGCTTGTAATGGATCTATCATTTACTTTATTTTATAATATGTTCTATTTCATTTTCATTTCTATCATGAGCTAAATCTTTTGAGCTGCGAATGTGATGATCTTGTAATGAATGTGATGAAATACATGTGAAATTTGTTTGCAGTAATTTAACCAAGTGATTTGCATGAATAATTGCTAGAAAATGAGAGTGATCAACTTATTTAATAGCCCAAGTTTATTAATGCTGGAAGACATTAATAAATGGAACCCTTGAGTTAATATGAGTTGAGTAGTTAATTGGGAAATTAAATTACCTTGAAGTGAATAGGAATATTCATTCAAACTCATAGGTTAGCTGAGATATTTGAACTGCAGATAAGCGTAATTAGTTTGGGCTTAGAAATAAGGAACATTGAATGAAGCTTATCTTAAAAGGTGTTGGAAAACATATCAGCTTTTATTCTCTAGAACCATTGCTGCAGCATTTGAGAGCATGCATGACATCACAGGATTTATAAGTGATTCTATTCCTAGCTTATTTTTATTACACAATCACATACCCTTCATTTCATTTAACTTCACCTTATTTCAGTCACTTATAATTGACAAAAATTCAAAATATTCCATTTACTTTTGCTATTTGTTTTGTGATCCTATTTGCCCTCAAGGTTACCTAACTTGATTAACTACTTAAAGACTTTAAAAATTACCCTCCAATCCTCGTGGGACCGATCTTTTATCATTATATTACTTGATTGATTATGTATACTTGCACATTGCACATTTTGAGCAACACTAAGCTGTACATCAAAGAGATAGTGAGGCTTCATGGTGTACCCTCTAGCATAGTATCAGATAGAGACCCGAGGTTTACCTCTAGGTTTTGGAATAGTTTGCAAGAGGCTTTAGGGACAAAGCTTAGGCTTACTTTAGCTTACCACCCACAGACTGCTGGGCAGTCTGAGAGGACCATCCAGTACTTAGAGGACTTATTGAGGGTTTGTGTGTTAGAACAGTCTGGTAGTTGGGACAAATTTTTGCCCCTGATAGAGTTCACCTACAACAACAGTTTCGATTCCAGCATAGGGATTACACCTTATGAGGCTCTGTATGGGAGGAGATGTAGGACGCCTTTGTGTTGGAGTGAACCTAGTGACAGTGTGGTGCTAGGACCAGAGATAGTCCAGGAAACCAAAAAAAAAAAAAAATCAAGTTGGTTCAGGAAAAGATGAGAGTTGTATAGAGTAGGCAAATGAGCTATCATGACAAAAGGAGGAAGGCGCTCGAATTCCAGGAAGGCGATCATGTATTCTTGAGAGTTACCCTGACAACTGGGGTTGGAAGAGTGATGAAGGCGAGGAAACTTACTCCGAGGTTCATTGGTCCTTACCAGATCCTCAAAAGAGTCGGTGAAGTCGCCTGTCAAATAGCCTTACCACCATTCTTGTCAAGCCTCCATAATGTTTTTCATGTGTCTCAACTCAGAAAGTATATCCATGACCCTAGTCACATGATAGTTCCCGACGCTATACAGTTGAAAGAGAACATGACGTTTGAGGTGTTACCCTTTCGAGTCGAGGATTGGCGGGTGAAGTAGCTAAAAGGCAAGGAGATTCCTTTGGTCAAAGTCTTTTGGAGCGGGGCTACTGAGGAAAGTGCTACCTAGGATCTAGAAAGCAAGATGATGGAAGCATACACACACCTTTTCATTTGAGGTACGTAGAAATTTCGACGACGAAATTTTTATAAAGGGGTGGAATTGTAACACCCCGTTTTTGTTAAGTGCTTCTTATATGCTCGTTTGGTTGTTTAAGCTAATTGTGTTAAGCTAGAATGGTTGGCTAAGGGCTTAGTGGGATTTTTGGCTTAAAAGTCCCTTTCTGGCACATGAGCATGCCCGTGCTCATTAGCCAGCATGCCCGTGCTTAAAGTCAGAAGCGTATTTCTGATTTTAAGTTGAGCACGCCGGTGCTCAATGTGCGGACCGTGTCTCACTGACACTAAGTCCAGCACGACCGTGCTCAAGGGGGAGCACGACCGTATTTTTGCACAGAGACTGAGGGTTTACGTGAAAAACCTACTTTTGGTGGCTGCCACTACCTTAGTGCGGCTAGAGCAGTTTCTTTCCCTTTTGTTCATCCAACTCAATTAGTTCTTGTGTATTGGAGACCTTTGGGGAGCTTTGGTTCATCTGTGCTTGATATATAGGTAAAGTTTTTCCCTTTTTGTAATTTCCTTTTGTTACCTTGATTGGAAACTGAGTTGGTTTGTGTTTTCGGTAAACCAAGGCATAGAATCGGACTGAGCCACTCGTGGGGACGTGATCAGTTTGATTGTTTGAGCGTAGAGCAACATTCAATCCAGGTATGGGGAGAAGGGTAGTGTAACCATAGGCAGTGGGGGTAGTGTAAGGTAAAGCGGTTCCCATAACCCCGGTTTATTATGTATGAATGTATGATTTAATATATTGGTTGATTGGCTGTTTTGATAACATGATCTGTTTGGTTTGGTTTGGTTATGTTCTTGATATATGTCTTATTGCTATTATTGGTTGTTTTATGAGGTTAATGCCATGATTATCATTGTTGATATGATGTTGTTTGATGATTAAGATATGGCCGTTTGGATGTTGGTTTTGTTGTTAAATATTAATTGGTTAATTAGGTTTAAAAACATGTTAAGTTTAAGGGAATTAATCCCTAAAATATTTGGTTAGAAACTGTGTTGAAACTCTGCCCAGGACATCACTGTCGCGCGATGAGCACAACTGTGCTGAACAGGGAGAACGCCCATGCTCCCTGTTTGAATTCTGGAAAATGGTTGCGAATTAAGCACCGCCGTACAGCAGAGGAACACGACCGTGCCGAATAGGAAGCACGACCGTGCTCCACTTAAGCGGCAACTCGCCCGTAATGTGTTAAGCATGTCTGGACAGAACAGAATTAAAGGACTTTAAGGGGTTTCAAACCCCATTTCCCAAATGATGATAGATGATACAATTAATCAATGTTATTGATTAGATAACTCGGTTTATAATTAATAAAGATGATTAAGAAGATGAGATGGTGAGATGATGAGATGGTTAAGTCAGTATCCGTTGGATTATCGCACGTTGATAGCTTTGGTGCTTGTTGGCCAAAGTGACCTCGATGCTTATTGGTCGAGGTGTTGATGAGTTGAACCTTGGTGCTTAATGGCCAAGGGAGCCTTGACCCTGCGGTTTGGGTCTAAGGTTACGCTGATGTTGGTGTTGAAGTCTTGGGAGCTTCATGGCCCGAGCAAGGAGGTGGTTGAGATTGTTTGTTGTTGTGCCATTTGCATAGAGCATTGGAGTTGTTGGTTGATGGGGGAGGTTCGACATAGGGGAGATCGCCCGAGAGTACGGTGATCCGGCCATCCACGGTAGGTCACCCAACAGTTTGGTGACCGTGGCCCCCCGTGATGAGGCATCTATGGTTTGATGCGTTGACTATCCATGGGGTTCACCCAAGGTCTGGTGAACTACAGGTGTTGGTGCTTCTATGGCCAATACGGATATGTAACTCCGAAGTCATTCATCCTGAGTTAGTTGGATCCACATGCATAGTTGGAGTAGTGGAGTAGCGTTGCATTGCACTGCATAGCATACTTGATGTTGACGATGTTGATATATATATATATATATATATATATATATGCTGATGTATGTTATGATGATATTATGCTGTTTGTTTTACCTTGCTTCCTATTCCCATGACGTATATGTTTACATGATTTTTACTCCCCTCTTTCTGTTTGTTTGTTTGGCCTGATTGGCAATTTGCAGAGGATGACGAGCAGCCCGGAGAGGAGTGACTCTGAGGAGCCACCACTCATAGTTAGGGCCTTTCTTTTGATAGTTAGTTTTTCAGTTGCAATCCGAATTGTACGGAATGGTTATACCAGCTCTGAATTGTGACATCGGGGTTGGGTCGTTTATGTTTATGTTTATCGTGGTTTAACTTGGTATTATATTTTCTATGTTTTGTGAACTCGTTCATGTGGGACTTTTCTACCCATGGACAAATGTTTATTTTATCCAGTAAATGTATGTTTTAATTTTATTATTTATATATTTTTCGATTGTATAACATACGGGGTAGAAGGGTGTCACAACGAAAAACGAAGATATTAAAATCTTAAATATAAAACATATAGCTTCTGAAAGTTAAACCATCACACCATAGACATAATACACATACACAACATATGTCTATCCATCAAAGTACAAAACACCGTCTAGGGTATCCCATCAGTAGGATCCCCTGTAGGTACATACTAAGACAAACTGACATAAGCAATGGAAAATAAAACATCTCAAAAGACGCACTGGCCATAGACCCTAAACTCTACCGTTAGAATCCACAGCTCGCCCTCCAGTATATGGTTCATAAGGAGTTCCATCAAGATACTTAGTAGCTGGCTCTTCCGTAAGGTCTTCTCATAAGATCACATAACAAAACATATACAATATAGCAAAATATGAGATAAGGAGCAGTTCTATCATCATAAGCGGAAAAGGAATCATAGCATACAATACAATAATAGTCAAAGACACTCATCACATAGTACATGTTTACATTTCAAGCATCGTCCCTCTAAGGAGTCACATCTCTTATGCATGTCGTCCGATTTCACTCACAGGGAATACTGATTCCCTGACATTCTCTGTCTGGAGCATCCTTTACTCAAAGAATGTTACGACTGCAATACTAAGGGCTAGAGTCGGGATAGTCAAGTTCTAGTGGAGATCACGACACAGTAGGTGCAAATTACTAGTCACTGTAGATCGATCCGAACTAGGCTACATCCCTAAGGTTCCTAGAATCCTCCCTCTCCATATTTCATACCCGCACTTGAGCACACCAACCTCGCATCACCCCTAGTCATGCGGCCTGCCACTTTGGCAACTATGCAATGCACAAACAACCTAAGTTGACACCAGTACGTTCCCAACATTTAACTCATCTCACGAAGCTAAATACATCCATAAACTCACATCGGTGCCCATACAGTAACACCCTGATTTTTCCTAGTGCTCTAAAATAGGAAATGATTTATTAAAAATGTTTGAAATATTAGGTAAATAAAGTTTTCGGCGCAGAAAAAATTTGAATTCTGACTCTGTTCAAACACCTTTGAATGTATTAACGGGTACTGTTAGAGCGGATAGCGAGAATTAAAAATACCGACTTAATCGTACAAAATGAGTTAGAATAATTTTTAGGTATTGGGCCATATGTCCAAATCCTAAAATCATGTAGAAACTGAAACTGAGAGAATATTATTATTTTAATTAGTTTCAGCTCCATCTGTCCCAACTGTCACCGGTACTAGGTCTCATGTCAAACCTAGAGTCGGGAACCTAAGTCTAACTTATAAAATATTCCATTGATTAAATTCCAAAATCTTTGGCTATTTTTAAAGCCAGAAGTCTAAAATCTTACACTACTAATGTTGAACATTCTATTATTTAAAACCAAATTTCATCAAAAACCTAATCTTATTTCTTTTCCTCTAGTATCAACCGTATGCACTACCTTTTTTGGAGACCAAGTTGATTTTGTATTATTTGGAGAACCAATCAAATTCATCTCTTTATTCTCTTTAAACCCCAATCATTAGATTTACTTTTGTATCACCATCTCTCACCATTAATTTAAAATTTCAAGATATTTTCTTCTCTCTCCTAGACTTACATGGCTGTACACACTCCACATTTATTCATTTGGAAAATTTTCGCCTCCCATTTACTACACCATTCGACCAACACACATACTTTCACAATTTCATTTTTCTTCTTCTATTCATCTTCCATCTTCCATCATCACCCACATACATTTTTATTCACCATTTTCTCTACTCTACACAAGATCATGCATCTCCAACTCAAGTTTCTACATTGTTGAAGAGGTGAGAAAGTTCTCACCATCTCCATTTTCATTTTTCTTCCATTTTCGATTTTACCTTCTTTTTACCAAGAGACTTACTTTGTTCTCTCTTTTCATGGTTCTACATAGAGCAAGAAAAGCTCCTTTTTGTTGGTTGGAAGGACTTGATTACAAACCCTAAGGTGGGGAGGAAGATGACCTTCATACTTGTTTTGAGTAGTTTTACTCTTAGGGGGAACTCCACATTCCCTTTCTTATCCACTCTCTACTTGTTCTATGTGTTTTCCTTTTTGTAGATTTATTTTATTATTGTGTGATTTTCGGATTGCCCATTTTAATGGTTGGAAAGAGGTTGAAAACCCCATCCATCCATAGTTGATATGTGTTTTTATGCTATTTTGAAAATTGTTTATATGATTAGGTTGATTTTGGGCTTGGTGCTTAATTGGGGTTTCTAAACCCTAACTTAAATGATCTTGAAAGCTTGGAGGATACAATTAGGATTGGAGAGGGAATAGTGTGGGAGGAAGATAGCACACCATTCTTGAGTTGATTTGGACCCCATTGTTGTTGATGGTATTATTAGGCCCTGAGGGACCACAAATATGTTGATTAAGGTTCTTAAAACACAGGATTGATGGTCTCAAATATGGCTTAAAGTTAGTATTAAAAATTGGTTGGTTATTTTCGGAATTTATAGGTTAAGGTTGAAAAAGGTGTTGGTGGACTGGAGAAATGGTGATTTCTTTAATGAATTTGGCGTTCTATGATTAGATTATGGTGAAATTTTTTTTTTTTTTGACAAAGATTATGGTGAAAAGTTAATGTTTTAATGATGTGATTAAATGTTTAACATTATCTTGTTGATGAATGACAAGATTATGGTCCTTGAAAAAGTGAAATTGAAGTGTTAAGAGTTGGGATTAGGTCCACTAGGATAAAACCTAGAATTAGAATAAGATACGCATATCTTGAGCTACATAAGTCCTTTTCGAGTGAAAACCAATCTTATTTGGCAGAATATTTATAGAGGTATAAAGAAGGAAAGTCTTAGAATTTTTCCCTAATCATGTAGCTCCCAATAAATCCGTGAACATTGCTGCCCTGTTGTAGATTCTGATGCAACCAGTTCTCTTCGACGGACCATAACTTTGGCTATAAGAATGATATTTGAGGGAAACCAATTGGATTTGAAATCTGACCCATATTAGTTTGTGACTAGATAGTTTCATAATTTTATCTTCTTTGTTTAAGTTTTTGTGCTACTTTGAAGTTACTTGACCTGTTTTGTGGTCTAATATAAACCAGTCTAGTTTAAATATGGATAACTTTACCTAGGGAACTCATTTTTGAGTTAAACCAAATTAGTTTAAAAGATAACATATATTAGTTTTAAACTGTTAAGTTTCAGAATTTTTGGCCAAAGGGATTGATCATAATGCTCAAAAGACCAGATAGGTTCAATTTTGAAATCTGTTACAGGACAGTCCAATTGGAATGCACAAAACTTTGAGTTAGGAAAATCATTTTTGAGTGAAACCTGTTGTGTTTGAAATATAACATATCCTAGTTTAATAATAATAAGTTTCAGAATTTTTGGTCATATAGGTCAACAGCAGTGCACAAAAAGTTGGTATGTACAGTCTAGAATTCTGCTGCAAAACAGTCTTCTTTGTCAGATCATATCTCGGGTTAGGAAACTCAAAATTAGATGATTTTTATCTTTTTGGAAAGCTTAGGATGTGTAGCTTACAGTGGTAAAGTTTCGGAATTATATAATTTTAGAGTAAATTTAAGTGAGTGATCAAAGTAACCTCATTTAAAGAGAAAAAATCTAGTTTAATGTAGAAACTTGGAATTTGTAAATCTCTAATTGTGCTAACCCAATTGGGGTTGATATTACAGTCTTAGAAAGCTTGCAGAAGGCTACACCCTAGAATAGATGTGATTGGCCTTATTTTGTGATATGTGAGAATAATGAATATTTGGTTCTATTTGAATGTAAATGTACTAGATACTTGGCTCAAGATGAATGATTATATCATGTGCTGCACAATGACCATTGATTGGATATCAACATGGATGGAGTCCATGTGGACTATGAATACCTATATTTGAACTTTACTTGGACTACTATGAATGTGAAATGTCCATTATGGTTGATGGACATCTATGCTCATCTCACTTGGATGTGATGATCACTTGAGCTAATATAATTTTATAAATGATTGCATTGTGTCCATTCTTGCATGTGGTGTCTGTGAGGAGATACACCCAAGTGCGGGTGGGAGTAATAAGGGAAGGTTGAGATGACCTAGGGGGCACATTCGATGCGGAACTCCACAAGGTCGTGTGGTAGCTCCCTTGTTGTCGTGGTATCTGATGCAACACAGATGTACTAGCGACGAGACCCTGAACTACTTAGGATCAGTTGAGGATGTTTCTGATTAGTCATGTGGCGTGCAAATGATTTTGTTTTAAGCACTTTTTTTAGCTATTAGTTATGGAAACGTTGACTCCTGATTGCTCCTTTGTTGTTATTTCTCCGAAGATTGGGTCAGTCGGCACTAAAAAGACATATGTGTGAGCATATGCATATGCATTTACATCTGTTATTTATTCATGTTAATTTACAACCTTGATGAAATTCTATATTAATAAGTAAGCCTTTATTGTGAGTATTCTCTTGATCTATTTATGTTACTTTTGTTGAAATTTACCCTTATGTACCTAAGATGTAAAATCTACTCTATTACCTTTTTATTGGTAGTAGTTATCTTACCTCTTCTTCTGTACTTCTTGTTGTGGTTCATTTGGATCTGTTTATTTCAAATGACGGATGCAGATTCACCCCTAAACTTCGAGGCTGCATTGTTATCTGTAAGGATGATACCACTTCGAGGATCGTATGTGGAACAGAGATGAAATAGTATAATACAAGTGTCCTTGACCAGCTCTGGAGAGTCTTAACTTATGTTTTATATTAAGTTTGTATATCAAATACATATATTGATAATTGATTATTATGTATTGGAATATTTAGATGACTTATAATATCCAAGTAGGTATTGAGTTTAAATAAAATTTGTGATAATATGTGCTTGAATTTAACTCAAAAAAGTTATAGTGCCCTGGGTCATGATTATAACCATGTACGTATGTGTGGATTGATAAGTAATAACTATTTTTAGGACATGTAACAAGATTAAAATGAGATGCTAAGGGGTGTCTCACATACACCACAATCTCATCACTTTATCATTCAACGTACTCTCAAGGTGTCAACTAGGGTTTCTAACATATCAACACAACCAACCTTAACAACAAATTCTATATATCAGTTACATATTCTAGCACATAAAACATCAATACCAGCACATCAAATATCAACATATCAATCAAGCAGATAAACATGGCATATATCAGAGACATCCTCAATCAATACTTGTCAAACTTAGGGTTTTGCTATAAAGCCGATAAACCTACAATAACAAAATCCTAGCATTGTTGAGGGTTTAGCCATTGTTGATTACTCAACTACTAGTAGGGTCTGGGGCACCCTACAAACCCAGAAAAACTTACAATAGTATGCTTGCCTCCCCGACGAGGTCGGTTACTTTCTCCCTACCTTGGGTACTCACGTATACTTGCTTAAAGCTTTGCAAATTCATGTTCTTCTCTCCACACAGTTGTTGTCACGTCTCCCAAGAAGCTCCGTGATGCTCGAAATTTGCCCTAACATAGAGACAACATGCAGACATCGTCATATACCCTAATTTTGCTCGAAATCCGTAATCGAAGCAAGAAATGATGAAAGAAATAGTGAAAATGTTGAAGAACAATAATGGCGACAATTTCGACATGTTATGGATTTGAGCATTACCTCGGTCGATTTGTGAAATCGAACACGTACCCATGTTGTATTCGTTGCTCGCTTCGCAGTGTTGTAGTCGGAATCGTGAAACTATGATCGGATTGCCTTCAACCCTCACTTTCTCTCTCTAGAAATCCACAGCCTCTCTCTCTAATTATGCTGGTTCGTGCATAGAATGAAGAAGAAGTAAAAAAGGAAAGAAAAGAGAAAGAACTTAGGGCACCTCTCAGCACTGAGCACGCTACGCTTGAGCGGGCCAGTGTCCCACGCTAGAGCGTGGTCTCATGTTGTCATGTGTTTCATCCAACTGACACATGTCGCACACGTGTCTGACCTAGTAGCATGTTTGAACGTCCACTTACCCACGTTTGAGTGTGCCAACGCTCAAACGTTGGACCTCCCCACATCCAAACGTTGAGCATCCTACAGGTACCCGACTTTCGCACATTTTGGTGCGTTCTGAGCTCGTTTCAACTACGATTCTTTTCAAATTTGAAACACAAGCTAACTAACACCTAAGCAGGGACAAATTTATAGTGAGGTCAATGGGGGCACCTGCCCCCACTGTTTTTTAAAGTTCTAAATAACTTCTATTTTGCCCCCACTAAAAAGCATATTGTTCCCCCATTGTTCTACAATTTTAGTTTATATAACACTTTTTTATTGTCCAATACAACTTAAAATATAACACTATATTTCTTAAATAAGACTTTTTATTTTCCTACTCTACGCCTCATTCCATTCCTCTCCTGTTTCACTCTTTTCGTAATGCAGCCACAGATAAACTAAGAAAGTGAAACCGTGTGTGAGACTAATAAAAAGAAGCCAGGAAAACAATATTACCAAACAATAAGAAGTCAGGAATTAGGACTCAGCCCATTTTATGTTCTCTTTCTCATATTCTCTTCATTTGTAGTGTGCTAGAAATTAGAAATGGATAAATATTTATAAGAAAATCAACATTAGAGTCTCTAGAACTCATGTTTTTTTTGCAATAAGCATTTGGTATACAATGATATAATTTTCATAATCTCCAATTTTTTCTTAATGGTAATAATTTATTAATTTATCGCTTAGACATCTATATATTTTTTAATAAAAATATTATAGTATATAATCTTGCCCCCACTAGTCAATATTTCTCGATCCGTCCCTGCACCTGAGGAGCATGATTAAGCCTTCAAATATGCTCAATCCTTGTTTCACACTTAATCAAGAAAACTGGGTGTTACAAGAGAGAGAAGAGAGTTCTTTGGTGGTTCCTAAGAGTTTTGATCTTTGATTCAAGTGAGTGAGAAAATTGAAGTGGGAAAGTGTCTATAAGAGAGAGTTGGCCGAATTCTTCAAGCAAAAGAGGGGGCAATTTGGTCATTCTAGGTGACTTAACCATGGTAAAAGGTAGGTTAGTAATTTAGAAAAAAGGTTAAGTAGATATTTTGGGAAAAAGGTATGATGGCTTGTCACATCAGAGTCACATCGCATCACTTTGTTGAATCTCGAGCCTCATACTTCCCAAGGTTCTATTCTTCTACTGCTTCGCATCAGGCTCCGATTCTCTCCGAACAGGGTTGACACGTTTTTGCTTAAAGCAGGTACTGAATAAAATATTAATATTTTATTCCAAAGCCAAAAATTCAAACCACATTCCAAACATTCTTAACACACTCAAGGAATTCTCAAATCTAATTTCTCAAATAATTTATTCACAGAAGAAATTAATTGACAAATAAAGCATTTTCGGGGTGTTACAAGATCTAGAAATTTAAGAGAATTTGTATGTTGGTTTTTTTCTTCAAATAATTTGGTATTTTAGTTAATAAAGTAATATTTTATTTCAAAAGTGCCATTTGGCATGTCATGGGGCAAACCATTAATCGCAAGGGATGGTTCCGACAGAATTATGATAGAGGCACGATGGAAGGACTAATGTTGCAATGTTAGAAAATTTAGAGGACCAAAAGTCTAGAAAAAAATTGAAGAATAAACATCACACGTGAACAAAATAGTTAGAGACTAAAAGTGTTATTAAGCAAATTGTTTAATAAGTTTACCCATTATAAGTATATAATA
The DNA here is from genome assembly GCA_035048595.1 of Echinosophora koreensis. Classification (NCBI taxonomy): domain Eukaryota; kingdom Viridiplantae; phylum Streptophyta; class Magnoliopsida; order Fabales; family Fabaceae; genus Echinosophora; species Echinosophora koreensis. Next base: position 1,458,465 of record JAPCYP010000068.1, read on the forward strand.
AGTTTTTTATTTTTACACTAGGTTGAGTTAAGTAGATGATGGCAAAACGGGCTAACCCGCCGACCCGACCCGACATTGACCACCTAAATGGGGCGGGGGCTGGTTGACCCATTTTGGTAAAATGGGTTGAAAGTCCCAATCCACCCCGTTTAGAGGTAAAAAAATAGCAAAATTTTAAAAAAATATAAAAATGAAAAAATAGAATTACCAATATACAAATATCATCTAAAATATCAAAATATAAAAATATATTAGTGAATGAGATGGACTACATACAAATATATATAGTTATAATGGATGAATAATTGTAAACTAAAAGTGTGTGTGTATATATATATATATATATATATATATATATATATATATATATATATATATATATATATATATATATATACTGAAAGGGATGGATTAATTAATGTTCATATGGGTGGGTAAACTAAACAATCATTATAACATAAAAAATTATATTTTTCCCCCAAAAAAAAAGGTTGGCGAGCCAACCTGGCTCGCAACCAACCCGTTTTCTTGGTGGGTTACGCATGACGGGACAAAACAGGTTGGCGGATTGAGGTTCCTGTCAAAAATGACGGGTTTAACGACTTGACTTGTTGGACCCAACCCATTTTACCACTTTCTAGAAATAAATTGTGGAATACGTAAAATAATATATATATATATATATATATATATTGCGGAAAGAATCAAAGGTTAGTAAGCAAATGTGGGTCTCGCTTTGTTTTTCCTTTTTTCTTATATTAATTTGTTGTTTGTTTTAACATTCTTCATATTTTATATTTGGCTAAATTACACTTTTGGTCCCCAAATTATTATTAAATGTTCAATTTGGTCCCCAAGTTTTTAAAATGTTCATTTTGGTCCCCTAATTCCTTAAACTTGTTCAAATAGGTCCTTCCGTCAAGTTGACTAACGGCGACGTCAAACCTAATGACACATGGCATTAAGTTTAATATTTTAATGTTCATTTTGGTCCCCAAATTATTTTAAAATGTTCATTTTGGTCCCCCAAATTGTTTTAAGATGTTCATTTTAGTCCCCAAATTGTTTTAAAATGTTCAATTTGATCCTCAAGTTTTTAAAATGTTCATTGTCGTCCCTTAGTCAACTTGACGTCGTCGTTAGTCAACTTGACGGAAGGACCTATTTGAACAAGTTTAAGGAATTAGGGGATCAAAATGAACATTTTAAAACTTGGGGACCAAATTGAACATTTAATAACAATTTGGGGACCAAAAGTGTAATTTAGCCTTTATATTTTATATCAAAGCAACGGTTTGATTATAGATGTTAAATAGGATGATTCTTTCGGAGTTATGACAGGAGTAATGATATTTTGAACATAAATATTGGACAACGTATGTGATATTGTATATATTTATCATTATCTCTTACTTACTTTTTATATTCTTTGTATATATTCCTCTCGAAAATACACTAAAAATAAAGGGAACATCTTATGATATCCACATTTTGTATTCAAAATAATCATTCCTCTTATGATAGAGGGTTGAACGAAGGGCTAATGTTGTTATATTAAATAATTTAGAGAATCAAAAGTCTGGAAAAAAAAAAATTGGGGAATAAGCATCCTAGATGAACACATTCTAATATCAAAATTTACCCAGCGATATTTTTTTTTAGGTTGAATCAAGAGATAAATTGAGGAAATAATCAAAGGTTAGTAAGCAAATGTGTGTCTCATTTTTTTTTTTTTTTTGGTTTAAATAAGCTTTTAGTCCTTGGAAAGTTCACTAATTTTGGTTTTAGTCCTTGTAAAAAAAATTCTTAGGATTTCATCCCTATATTTTCAAAAATTTTGTAAATAGTCCTTATTGTTACCCCTGAGTATTAGAAAGCATACTAGATGAATAATTTTGTCAATTTTAATCCTATGGCCCTAATGTATGATTTTATTTCTACTTTCTAACCAAATTTTGGAGCAAGTCGGACAAGAACGAGAAATTATCTCGACACCCTCTGAGTACTAGATATCATATAAAATGAAGGAATTTAGTAATTTTAACCTTATATCCCTAATATATGATTTTGTTTTTATTTTATGGCCAAATTTTACAGCAAGTCGGACAGTAAAATAAAATTACCTCGATACCCATGAGTGCTAGATAACAGAAAAAGATGACGGTAAGGACTATTTACAAAATTTGTGAGATTACAGGGACGAAAACCTAAGAAAAAATTTCACAGGGACCAAAACCAAATTTGATGAACTTTGTAGGGACCAAAAACTTATTTAAACCTTTGTTTTTTCATATTAATTGGTTCATTTGTTTTTTAACCTTTATCATATTTTATATGAAAGCAACTGTTCTGTTTGATTGTAAAGTAATTTGCAAACTATTGATTGTAAAGTAAAATAACAATCAACACGTTTCTAACTCCATGAGTGAGAGTGGAAGCTTAGCTAAAGACATGAAAAAAGAGGAGTCAGAAGAAAAGGCAAAAGAAGCACACAGAATGAAAAAGGATTCAGAGGACAGAGAAGAACAAGACTCGGAACAACATAACAAGAAGCAAAAGGACAATACTCAACACCCAGTTTCAGAACCATCACCATCCATCATCACTCTCCACTCTCCATCTCTTTCTCCTCTTCCTTCACTACGAACCCGCAAATCCCCTTCTCCGCCGCTCCATTCTCTCTCAGACTCGCCAAATCTCGATGGCCACTCCCCCGCCGGTCACGGCGGCTTCTCTCCTCCGCCTGCCGACTCATCACCGGAGTCATCGATTTCCGACGATCACTTCCCCGTAAGCGACGGGGTCCGTCCAATCGGAGATGAGGGTTTCCCCCCGGCGGCGGCGCCGGTTGTGGTGGCTCACCGGTTCCAGGTGGAGCCAAAGGTGGTCACCAAGGTAGATCCTGGCGCCGAAGAGGGTTTCGTTGGGGTCAAAGATGTCGAGCAAGCCGCCGGTAGCGGCGACGGCAGCGGTAACCGGCGATTGAGACCAGATGTATCGGTTATGTTGAGGTCCCAAAAAGTTGCCATGTTGAGTAAGGTTTTGTTGGGCCTTAGAATCATCGCTTTTGTGTTCTGCTTAATATCTTTATCAGTGTTGGCTGCTGATAAAGAACAGGGTTGGGCTCTGGACTCCTTCTATCTGTACAAGGAATTCAGGCAAGTGTATTTGATCTCACCTGATGGGAAAAGGTTTGGTTGTTGTTGTATGAAATGTAAATTTAGATTGCTTGACTTTCTTTTCTTTTCTTTTTTTAAAATTGGTTTGTTTTTGTGCACTTGTAATTTGTTTGTGGGGGGCACTTATGTGATGGTGTTTGTTGTTGATAATGTGTAAATTGGTTGGTTTTTTGTGGTGCATGTGATTTTGCAGGTATAGCTTTTCAGTGAACGTGATTGGGTTTGTGTATTCTGGGTTCCAAATATGTGATCTAGTGAAGTACTTGATCGCCAGAAAGCACATAGTGGATCACCGGTTAATGGGTTACTTCAATTTTGTACTTGATCAGGTAAAGCCAGTCTTGTCCTCTCTGACATTTAGAGCTATTTTAGGGTTATTTAGTTTATTAATTAGTATTAGTATTCAATCGAAAGTAGCCCCACTTTTTTTTTTATGAGAAAAAGAGATTTTTTTTTTTTAAATAACCCAATTTAAAAAATTATTTTTCAATATACCTCCCTTTCCCAATTATGTACTAAAATACCCCACTTTTAATTTTAGGTGAGAAGTCAGCATTTCGAAACAATGACTTCTCATCAATTTTTTTTTCCATTCTTTGAGAAGTCGCATTTTGGACTTGCGACTTCTTTTCTTGTATTTTTTTTTTTCGTTTTAAATTTTTTATTCATAAAAAAAGTTTTGTTAATTTTTTAGTTTAATTAATTAGGCTAGTTTAATTAAGTATTGTGTTAATTAAGACATTAAGAAGTTAAGTTTACTATTAAAGAATTTAATTATGGATAAAAAACATTAATTAAAAAAATTAAACATTAATTAGTTAGTTAGTTATAATTTTTTTAAATTAAGTTAATTAATTAGGTTAGTGTAGTTAATTAGTGTGTTAATTATGAGGTTTAGGAATAAAATATATAATAAAAAACATAATACTAAAAATCAAACACATTAATCATTATTATTAAAAACATAGAGCGGAAATTAAATATATTAATCAGAACCATAAATTAACCATAACGCAATAAATACATAAAACTACCCCCCAAGGTGGTGTCCAGTTCCACAACGTGGTCGACGTCTGATACGTGGTGGAAGTTGTTTGCGTTGCGGGACATCTTCTTGATCATTGTCACCGGTGGTGGGCTTGTCTTGCTGCACAGGGTCATTTTGATTTAAGTTTGATGCTGGCAGTAACGAGTTATAAAATTGTTCGCAGGTATACGACATCGAAGAACTTCCAAACCCACTCATGTGGGGGAATGCTGGCTCGCCAAAGGAGTACATGCTGTCTATGTATCTTTGTCCTGACGCTGGTGTACTGAGGTCTGCACCAAACAAATTGTTGACAAATTCGTCGTCATTAGAGGCGTAGGAGAGTTGATGATTGTCGGTCCATTGGGGAGGAGGTTCTTGGTCTGGGATAGTGTTAGCAAAAGCTTCAGTTGGAGGTTGCTGAGCTTCAATCTGCACTGTGCTGGCATCCGGGGGGCTTGGTTGCCGTGGTGTTGTTTGCCTTGCACGCCGTTGTGGAGGCCGTTGGTGGACTTCAGCTGAAGTTTCACTAACATCAGGGCGACGTCCACCTTGCCGTGGGTCTCGAAGCTGTTGGTGAGTTGACAGGTAAGGCATGAAATTTTGCCTAAACCACGTCATATACTCTGCTGTATGCGTCAGTGGACCCTGAATAGGTTGCCCTTGCACCAGGTGCTCTCTACGATACCTCCAGTATGGCAGATACCCTTTGTGCCTTTCTTGCCAGTTTGTGTAATGTTGCCCCCTCATGTCAAGGTTGTGTTCGTGATCCAAATCTACAGGGGGTCCGGTTATGTCATGTTGTATGCAAACTGGAGCTTTACCCTATCCGTTTGGTGCCATTCAATCATAGATAAACAAATCAACACCGTGTAGGCACTCCATGATCCTCGGTCTCGGAATGCTCTGACTGGCAGGATGTTCTCATAACTTGCATATGGCCTCAACAAAAACTGAAAGATTAAGCATGATCAGTAAAATTAAGCATGATGGCAGCAAGTACAAGTGAATATTTTTAACAGTGACATTCAACCTGATCAGGTCCCATGTAATCAATAGTTCTGTAACCGGAAACTGAGTTATTAGGAGTTACGGTAAATTGCAGCCCCCTCTCGGACCAACTAGTAAAAATAGCATTTTTAGATCAGTCCGCTATATATGAAATAAAGTAAATTTAACGTAGGATATTTGTTCACTAACCGTTGTGCTAGCGGCCATGTGGCATCACGGGGGCACCATGGTGCAATGAAGGGCATGCGATACCATGCCCATGACTGTAGCAGTATAGCACAACCACCCATAGAAATGGCACCAGGCAAGGTTGCGCGGCATATTTCTCTGTAAATACATGCCAAACATGCCGATCCCCAACTGTAGCGGCCAGCTTGCTGAAAATCTCGTAGCAGAGGCAGGTACATAAGGTGGACACTGTTGGTTGATTTGTCAGGCATCAACACCCCCCCGGTCAAGCGCAAGATATAAGCTCTACAATGTGCTGCAATATCGAAAGGTGACTCGAGGTCGGCCCCGCACATCATCGTCCCGTTGTTGTCACGGGCGACACTACAGCACGCGTGACACAAGGTGGGCCCTGCTATCATCATCCCGTCGTCGTACTAATTGTTGGTTAGGGGTGTAGGCCGGCATTGTCTCCAAGTCAACGATCGTGCCTGGGACAAACTCTTGCATGGCTAGGAGCCATCTAGGTAGGTCATTGTAAGATTGTTCCTAGTTGTCGTAGACCCTCTCGATAGCCTTCTGCTTGGCTATCCACGCCTTCCTGTAGTTGGTGGTGTACCCGTATTGTGTGTGCAATTAAAACTGACACTGTAATCGAGGGATCCCCCTTAACAAGTCCCTTGATACTTTCACAGATCATGTTTTGGGGGGGGGGGGGGGGTTCTATTTTTAGGCGTTGGGGTTTTGATGATGACGTCTAGTGGGGCCCACCTCGTGTCATGCATGCACCTCGTGTCATGCGTGCTGGTGTGTAGCCCGTGAACGAAGGGACGATGATGTGCGGGGCCCACCTCGAGTCACGTGTGCTGGCATGTAGCGGTGACGACAACGGGACGATGACATATGGGGCCCACCTCGTGTCACGCGTGCTGGCGCGTAGCCCGTGCCCGTGACAACGACGCGACGATGACATGCGGGGCCCACCTCGTGTCACGCGTAGCGGCGACGGAGACGTTTTGTTGTCTTCTGCCGACAAAAAAGAACGACTGAGATTGAACCGCCAAAATCAACGGCCCATGATCGCTCTCGTCTCCTCTACAAATCCGCGAGGCCTCAGATTCCAAAATCAAACCATTCGGCTAAGAGAAATCCATCTTCATAGCAATTCCAAACTTCTTCTTCCTCCTCATAACCCAAAGTCATCTCAATGGAGCCTCAACCATTGCTCAGGCTACAACATGTTCAACGATCGGGCACCATCAATGATGTCCTTATCCGATCCCACCACCATACCATGTCCCCTCCGAACCATCAAATCGAACCGTTGTTGCAAAAAGCTGGGTTGTTCATGGCTGTGAAAGTCGGTCACTGCCGGATTGAACATGCCTTGATAACTGCAATGGTTGAAAGGTGGAGGCCTGAAACACACACGCTTCATCTTCCTATGGGTGAATGCACAATAACCATGGCTGCGAAAGTCGGTCACTGGCCCCAGTTACTTTGACTGGGAAGAAGTATGCGCTTAACTGTTGGGTGTGGTGTCTCTAGAAGATCAAATGAAAGGGTCTACTGTAAAGGTTAAATGGTTGGAAGTTCTACCTTTGCAAATCTTCTAGATGGAGCATCACCTTTCGATATTGCAGCACATTGTAGAGCGTATATCTTGCGCTTGACCGGGGGGTGTTGAGGCCTGACAAATCAACCAACAGAGTCTACCTTATGTACTTGCCTCTGCTGCGAGATTGTCAGCAAGCTGGCTGCTACAGTTGGGGATCGGCATGTTTGGCATGCCTTTACAGAAAAATGTGTTGCACAACCTTACCTGGTGCCATTTCTATGGGTGGTTGTGCTATACTGCTACAGTCATGGGCATGGTATTGCATGCCCTTCATTGCACCATGGTACCCCCGTGATGCCACATGGCCGCTAGCACAACGGTTAGTGAACAAATATCCTACGTTAAATTTACTTTATTTCATAAATAGCGGACTGATTTAAAAATGCTTTTTTTACTAGTTGGTCCGGGAGGGGGCTGCGGTTTACCGTAACTCCTAACAGCTCAGTTTCCGGTTACAGAACAACTATTGATCACATGGGACCTGATCAGGTTGAAAATGTCATTGTTAAAAATATTCACTTGTACTTGTTGCCATCATGCTTAATTTTACTGATCATGCTTAATCTTTCAGTTTTTTTGGAGGCCATATGCAAGTTATGAGAACGTCCTGCCAGCCAGAGCATTCCGAGACCGAGAATTATGGAGTGCCTACACGGTGTTGATTTGTTTCTCTATGACTGAATGACACCAAACGGATAGGGTAAAGCTCCAGTTTGGCATACAACAGGACATAACCGGACCCCCTGTAGATTTGGATCACAAACACAACCTTGACATAAGGGGACAACATTACACAAACTGGCAAGAAAGGCACGAAGGGTATCTGTCATACTGGAGGGATCGTAGAGAGCACCTGGTGCAAAGGCAACCTATTCAGGGTCCACTGACGCATACAGCAGAGTATATGACGTGGTTTAGGCAAAATTTCATGCCTTACCTGTCAACTCACCAACAGCTTCGAGACCCACGGCGAGGTGGACGGGGTGGACGTCGCCCTGATGTTAGTGAAACTTCAGCTGGAGTCCATCAACGGCCTACACAACGACGTGCAAGGCAAACAACACCACGGCAACAAAGCCCCCCGGATGCCAGCACAGTGCAGATTGAAGCTTAGCAACCTCCAACTGAAGCTTTTGCTAATACTATCCCAGACCAAGAACCTCCTCCCCAATGGACCGGCAATCGTCGACTCTCCTACGCCTTTAGTGATGAAGAATTTGTCAACAATTTGTTTGGTGCAGACCTCAGTACACCAGCGTCGGGACAAAGATACATAGACAGCATGTACTCCTTTGGCAAGCCAGCATTCCCCCACATGAGTGGGTTTGGAAGTTCTTCGATGTCGTATATCGACGAACAATTTTATAACTCGTCACTGTCAGCATCAAACTTAAATCACAATGACCCTGTGCAGCAAGACGAGCCAACCGCCGGTGTCAAGAAGATGTCCCGCAACGCAGACAACTTCCACCACGTATCAGACGTCGACCACGTTGTGGAACTGGACACCACCTTGGGGGGTAGTTTTATGTATTTATGGCGTTATGGTTAATTTATGGTTCTGAATAATGTATTTAATTTCCGATCTATGTTTTTAATAACAATGATTAATGTGTTTGCTTTTTAGTATTATGTTTTTTATTATATATTTTATTCCTAAACCTCATAATTAACACACTAATTAACTACACTGACCTAATTAATTAACTTAATTTAAAAAAATTATAACTAACTAATTAATGTTTAATTTTTTTAATTAATGTTTTTTATCCATAGTTAAATTATTTAGTAGTAAAATTAACTTCTTAATGTCTTAATTAATACAATACTTAACTAAACTAACCTAATTAATTAAACTAAAAAATTAACAAAACTTTTTTTATGAGTAAAAAATTTAAAACGAAAAAAAAAATATAAGAGAAGTCGCAAGTCCAAAATGCGACTTCTCAAAGAAAAAACAATGGTGAGAAGTCGATGTTTCAAAATGTGACTTCTCACCTAAAATTAAAAGTGGGGTATTTTGGTACATAATTGGGAAAAGGGGGTATATTGGAAAATAATTTTTTAAATTGGGTTATTTAAAAAAATCACTTTTGGTTCTAACTACTCAGAAATTTGTAGTATTGATTGGTGCTGGTAAGTCATGATGGATAATAATGGCTGGACCCCTCAAATAATGCATTGGAATCACATGGAAAAGTTTAGGCGTTATAGACAAACATATACAGTTGAGTCTTGTTGGGTTTGAAACAATTGGTTTGTCAAATCCATCAGCAAATTTTTTGGGTCGACACTTTGAAACAACTTTTGAATGGCTTTTTAGTTTACTCTACCTTTTCCCTGTAATGATTTTGCCTTTTGCTTTCTTAGAGCTGGTTCTAAGTTGTAACGCTCTTTTTCTGAAACATAAGTTTATGATTTAGTTTTGTCTTTCAGACAAGTGTTTTTGGTAGAGTCATTAAGACTCGTGCTCCACTTTTTTAAACTGTTAGTAAAAAGTAATTGTTATTTTTCGTTAAATCGTTTATTTGTTTTGTAGTTGGTTTAATGGGTAATGAATTGTACTCAATAGCTATTTAACTTATGAAAAAGGAACATTAGTCATGCTTGTTGATTTGATAGTGTCTCATTTTTCTAATATAAGTGAAAATATAAATGAAAGGGAATTTTATGCCTAAAAATGTAAAATATTTCGATGCATAAGTAATTTAAGATGATCAATTTATGAAATCACTATAAACTTTATGCTTGTTTGTTTTGTTTTATGTTTTTTGTTTACATTTTTTGTTTTTAGAAATAATTACAAAACTGTCACCTTATTTTCATTTTATTTCTTATTTTCAAAATTTTGTAGAAGAAACATTGAAAACAACTTTTTATTATTTTTACTATTTCCTGTACAAATATTTGAAAACAGGAAATAGAATGAAATAAGATGGCAATTTTATAATTATTTTTGAAAACAAGAAATATGAATTTGAAAACAAAGCAAACAGACAATTTTTGGGTTTGGATTAGTAATTGTGAACTTATGTTATTATTGCGATCATATCTTTACCATGCTATTCCGTATGTTATTAATTACTTTAGTATAGAAAGTGGTAGTCGTAATTAATAATAGCAATCAAACTTGTCTTCGGTGGTTACCAGAACTTATGGATTGTATTGTCTAACCTAAAACTTATTGACTGAGAAGAAATGGATTGGATGACTAAGTGGCAATCACCCTTCCTTTGTAATGCAGCAACCTTCCCCTTATTTTCTAAACCAAGTGTTTTTCTGGGATCAAAACAAACCTCATATTTTCCCAATTTGCAGTATTTTCACAATTAAAATAAATTTACATGCATTGTATTTTCCCTTCTATATTATTGTATGGTATTGGTAGCATATAATAAGAGGCTGAAAAGAGAGAGTGGGAATTGGAACACTGGCTTACGTTATTAGCATTTCCAAGCAACAAAAATAGATTCAAGCCTTTTATTTATTCTTATAGATAATGCAGATAGTTGAACTAAGGCTTCGTAGGTTACCACTTATACCAGACAACCACACTATATCATAGTTATTTTAGCACGATATTTTAACTGTTGCATGTTTAAAAGGAATTCGCCATTTTTGACAAAGGTACAAAAATTTTGTCAATTCACTGATTCAAAGATCAGTCCAAACAAAAACACATGACTGTAAAAGGACAATATGTCCATGAAAGTCCTGCATTACCATGAAAGGATGTTCAAGACCCTATATGATCCTCGTATACTCCACACACACTCTAATTGAACTTCTAGCACTTGATTATAAACTTACCGTACTGCTGGACTGCTTGTTTTTAATTGCAGATCTTAACTTACCTTCTAATGTCAGCATCATCATCGGCTGCCACCAGAGCCTATGATTGGGAGTCCAATTGGGGTGACGACAAGTTCCCGGACATGGCAACTGCATCCGTGGCTTTGTCCTTCATTGCTTTTGTGGCCTTTGCCTTTGCCTCTCTTGTCTCAGGTTCTATCCTTTGTAGGTTCAGATAGTTCATACAAAAAATACTATATGTGTGCAAACTCTTATCAAGGATGAACATGGAGTTTTATCGATCCTTTCTGAATTAGCAAGTACCCCAAGTTTTCAGAAAGAAGATTCACTTTATACAGAAAGGGAAAATTTCACTTTATGTTTGTGTCAATTTTATATTTTATAGATACAAATGGATTAATCACATGTTTGCACTAGCATGTCTTTTGTAGTATTTAATAAGATGTAGCATGCTTTTTTCTCAATAAATGGGTTAGGAGTTGGGGTGAGTCTGGTAACATTTCTCACATTAATTTTAAGGATGATATTTTTGTTTTGAGGAGAGATAACATTTTTATCTCATCTTAATTAAAATTTAGTTTTACTATAAAAGGAATTTGTATAAAACCTGATATACAATAAATGGTTAAATATGTTTTTAGTCCCTCATTTTTTACAAAAATTTGGTTTTAGTCCTCCATTTGAAAATTTTACTTTTTCAGTCCCCTGGTTTTTAAAATGTCTCAGAAATGGTTCCTAAACCACACTTTCGTTTGAAAAACGAGGGACTTTTGACACATTTTAAAAACTTTTCTAAATGAGGAATTAAAACTGAATTTTTTTCAAATATGAGGGACTAAAAACATAGTGGAATAAATATGTTTTTAGTCCCTATAAATATATGGTTTTTTATTTTTAGTCCCTATAAATTTTTTGTTCCAACTTTAGTCCTTATAAATAAATTGCTCCATTTTTGTTTTGGTCCTCAATGTTAAGTTAATCTGTTAACTTAATGACACTACAATGTGAAATTACCTTTAAGCACATGGTACATGGATATTTACCAATTACTAATGAGGTGAATTTTTTATTGTTAATTTTAAAAAAAAAATACTGGCTTGTGATATAACAAATCCCTAAACCCCAATGTCCCCGTACGTTGTTTTCCTTCCCATTGCACATGTAGCAGAACCTTCCTGATTAGAGAACACAATTCTCTAATATAATCCATTACAAAATGAAAAAAAGAGAAAGGGAAATATAATGCGAGAGGTCACACGACGTACCACCTTCCCCTTCATCATTTTGAGGTTCACCGTTATCACTGCAACTCTCGCCCTCTCTACAAAGGCGACAATTGTAACATCCTTCTCGTTATCATTGTAAATATAAATGTTTTGATTCAAGTAAATGTACAATAAAATATTTCATAATCATAATTAAGATTATAAGTTCGAAATCGTCTACATAAGACCCAACCCGACTCACAAACAGAAAACATAGAAATATGCAGATTCAGTATAAAGATATGGAGACGCAGCTCATAAAATATCAGATACATGGAGTCGCAGCTCCATAAATGATAACCCTACCCCCAGACAAACCAAGCTGGCCAAACTTAGTTAGCCACACCTCCATCAATTGTGAGCCACATATTATTAACCATGATTAGCCAAAATAACCTTAGTTAAGTTAACTATTAACTATGGTTAATCTTATATTAATTAAATATTCCTAAAAGCTATTAATCTAAGCTTAAGGAACCAAACAAAGCCTAATTCTACCCCTATATAATGACCCAAAACCGCAGCCCCCTCCCCTTGGTTCTTCACTTCATCTTCTTCAACTTTTCTTCACAAATTTCACCTATACTCCATTGTTGTCTTCAAGAGCTTCAAGTGATTTCTATTCCAAAGCTTGCTAAGATCATCATTCTTCCTCATCTTCTTCAATCTAGTGAGGTAACAAGACCATCTCCATCTCTTTTAAGCTCTTGTTCTTCATGTTTTTGAGTTTTCATATTCTTAGATCTAGAACTTAGAATAATTCTAGAAAATTGTAGAAAAATCCTAAAAATGTGAAACCAATTTCTATGATCTAGATATGATTCCTACTTTCATTATCCAAGAGCATGTAATCAAAAACATTTTCCTTCCTTAAAAACCATTGTGGGCCGAACCTAGGAGAGAAAGTGGGTTTGAAGTTTTTGTGTCATTGTTTTCAATTCTAACACTTGTATCATGCTCTTTGATACCTATATGGTTATAATCTAAGAGCTTAACTTCAACAAAGATTTCTATCCTAAATTTATGGTGTTGGCCGAAAATCTAAGGTTTAGGAGGAGTTTATAGATTTTGTTGAAGTAATGAATTCTAATGATTGGTTAATACTCTTAAGTATCTATGTAATCTAAAACCAATAGCTTGGATCAAAAAGAATTTCCTAGCCTATTTTACCAAGTAAGGCCGAAACCTAGCTATTTAGGTTAAGAATGATTTTGTTAATTAATTATAGTTGTATTGTTTGGTTGAAGGAGAAACTGTTAAAGTGTGGCGTGATAACGAGGAACGGCGAATTCGGAATTTCGGTGATAACTCAAGTGGGGGAAAGAATCAACCTATCGTCGGAATCGATAAGTAGTAGATTATATGATAATTGTGTAGGGCGACCTAAACCCTACTAGTAGTCGAGTAATCGACAAGACCAAAATCACATTGGAAACCTTTTCTATAAAACCAATGGTGATTCGGGGATTGTAGGCTTATCGACGTTAGGATGATTTTTATCTTATTTGAGGTTGATTGAATTTATTATTATTATTGAATTGCTTATGTGATATTTTGTGGTATTTGAATATTTTGTGATGTTATGTTATGCATGATCTGTCTGGTGGTTAATATGATGCTTAGTGGATTTTAAGAAAAGATATATATGTTGTTCGAGAGATAGTTGTTTGTTTTGGGTGTGAGAATAATGGTGATTTAGAAGTGCCTAACCTAGATGATTTATTTTAAAGAGGTATGGTGACCTAGAATATATGTTGAGTTCAAGTGGAAGGTTAAGGCACTAGGATGTTGTTAAAATGGGTTGGTGAGATTCACGTGTATTGGTAATATAATACACAAGGTCGGTGTTGTTGTTCACAACCGTGTATTGGTAATATAATACACGAGGTCAAGAGTTCTCGCTAGACCGTTCCACCTTAGACATAGGTTGTGCAGCTATAGTGTCATTGAATTTCATTGAGCACCCCCGGGAGTGGACGGGGTGTGCACCGGGAGCATCGTGCAGCTATAGTGTCATGCTTTGCATGAGCGTTCTCACCATGGAAGAGAATGTGCACCGGGAATTTGGAACCTGTCGCTTGAACAATTGACTGACATTCCCCGAGAGGAATTCGTGAAAGAAATCAGTGGTGGCCACGTCAGTATAAAAGTCTAGTTGTACGAGATTGGGGTAGAGGATGATACTTGAATTTGAGGATGTTGTGCTAGTTAGGTGTTGAATGATGATTTGTCTGTGACAATTACTGTGTAATTTACTATTACTCTTTTCCGCTTTTTGATGATAGAACTGCTTCTTCTCCCCTATATTTCTGTATTCTTGTGGGCTACTTTACTTACACTAGAAGAACCGATGGAGGATTATGTTGCTGAGGAGCAGGGCGGAGATCTATATGAAACAGAGGTTGCTGAGGAGTTGGATGGAACTCCTTACGAACCAGACACTGGAGGTCGTGCTGTGATCCATGGTGATTAGAGTATAGACATTATGGCCAGTGTGTCTAAGGAGTATTTTTATATGTTTCCGCTAAGTATGACTTTTATTTAAGTTTATGCCTGTGAGGGATCCTACTGAGAGGATACCCTCAACAGTGTTTTGGTAATGTAATAAATACACCGATGTGTATTTATATATTACAATGTTGATGTGTTTAATTTGCAGAAGTTATATGATTATTAAATAAGTTTTAATTTTTAAGTATTTTCGCGCTAAGCGCACGATTAAGAAATGATTTAAGAGGGAATTAATCTAATAAAATACCGGGGCACAACGGGGTGTCTCATCTATCTTGTCCTTATTTATTTGGTGTCTTATTTCATCATTGGGGACAATTGGGGTGAAATACCCCTCCATTATTAATCTCGTTATTATTCTGTCTGGGGGGAAGCACGGGCGTGCTTCCCCTAGCACGGGTGCTCCACTGCGGGTGTGCTTGTTGACATGCATGGCCGTACTTATGCAGCGCGGTCAATTCAAATTTGAACTGGTAGAACATACGTGCTCCCTGTTAAGCACGGTCGTGCTTACTGGAGCGTGGTCATACTGTCTAGACGGATTGAGTTAAGGCTCTTAGCCAAAAACTCCCTAAAACACTCATAATCAATCCTAGGGTCCTCGACTAAACCATTTGGCATATATCTCACCTCTCAACACTAAATTCATGTCTTATAAAATAGTTTGGGGAATTAAGCCATCAATTTCAAGGATTATTAACAAGTCCTAATTTAACCAATTAGAGTCTTATTAATGTTAACAGTGTTAAACTTCTCATATGTTCATCCATGGCATAAATCACTCATACAATTAAACAGAATTCATAACATAACATCATCAACCAAGCAGTTTACTCATGGCATACATATTAACAATTAAGCAATTAATCATGGCATAAACAACTTATCAACATTCATGAGCACACAAACCAAATATCCCTAAGCATACATAAACTCATAGCCAGACAACAAGTAAAAGTTAACAATTATCAGGGTCATGGGAACCTTTCATCTTACGCTACCCCCCTTGCCTACATGTTCATACTATCCTTCGCCCCATACCTGGTATGAAGATCTAACCCCTTTGACAAGTGTAAGCAAACTGTCCTCGTTCCTTCAAGCGGCGCGATGAGTTTCCCAAGCCTTGATCAACACAAAAAGGGTAACCAATTAATTCCAAATGAAAAAAATAAAAGGAATTAAAGAGAAGGATAAACTGTTACCTTTCTAATGGCACTAGCGCGTGGCTTTCTCTCCCAAACTAGAGCAAGAACACCAAGAACTTGGTTGGTTCAAAGGAAGGGAAAGGGGAAAGGTTTCTGTCACACTAGGATTGCCTAAAGTGCCAAAATAGGGTTTACACTCGTAACCCTCGCACACTGACTTGTTTATATGACTCAGACTTGAGCACGGCCATGCTCCCTATGAAGCACGGTCGTGAGTCCGCACGGTTGGACAAAAAAAGCGTCACGAGTCCGCGTTTTCGGCACGGCCGAGCACGGCTGTGCTTGTGGCCCAGATAGCCACCAAGCACGCAACTAAGCACGGGCATGCTGATACATGAGCACGGCCGCGCTCATGCATCAGGATGGGATTTTCAACTTAAAACCCCACTTAGCCACTTCTAACACTTCTAAGGCAAAACATAAAGCACGCATAAACATTTATAACGAAAAACAGAGTGTTACAATTCTCACTTCACTAAACAAGCTCACAATCACATATACATATCCATGTATCAATACATAGATTCATGGCACATAACTTAACATTTTAAACATGCTTTCCTACCATAGATCATGTAATCTAAATCATCATTTTTCTTCAAACACAAATCATATGTACACCACATGCACAACACAAATATTATACAAAGTCCTCTTAGAGGATCACATTAACATAAACACATAACCCCACACTTATGTTTCAAGACAACATAAACATACTTTAAACCACACACACCCACACCCACAATAAGGTAGATGGTGGTTAATCTCCCCCATACCTCTTGTAGATCACTTCAAAACAAGCTAGATGGAGGTGAATCCTCCAAGTTAGCTCACGGTTTTGGTGCAACAAAACCTAGCAAGAACAAACAAAAATTGAAATGGATCATATACAAGGACTTAGGAATGAACAAGGAAGATGGAACATGGCTTGATTCACTCACTTGAAGTGAAGATTTGGATGATCCAAGAAATCAAGCTCTTGACATAAAAATACCTATTTTAATAGAGTGCTCTAAATAGATTTTCTTGTGAGATAAGATGGTCTTAGAATGATGAGAGGGGTAAGGATATGCTCTTAGTTTTTGAATCAAGCAAGTGGTTGGTGATTTAGGGGTGGTGGCCGAATCTCACATAGAAGAAAGGAAAGGATTTTGTGTTATGAATAAAGATGATAAGTTAGAAATGAATGAAGATGAAGTGTGTGGAAGGGGGTGTTGGCCATGTAGTTCTTGAGATCATGGATCAATTAGGACTTATGGATGATGAACATGAAGAACAAGGCTAAGAAAATGAAGAACATTTGAGAGAAAAGAAAGTTATAAGTTTTGATTCTTAAAACTTACTAACTAAGCATGTTTTTATGTTTATGTGACATGAAAATGAATGGATGGATATTGGTGTAGCTTGGCACAAAAATATCCATGAGAGAATGAGGGTATTTTGGTCATTTAACATTGTTGGACATGCAAGGAATTAACAAAGAAGTCCAAGGGCATTTTGGTCATATTTTATGAAAATATCTAGATATTTTCACAAGTTATCATTACACTTGATGAGTCATGGTGTGACTCACCATGGTGACTCATCTAGGTGATGACTTGCCATTCCTATCTCCCGCCATACCTCTGCAGTCCCGTCTCCGGCTCCGTCGTTTACCCGATTATGGTTTTCGATCGCTTTTCGCCAAAATTTACCCGAATGAAATATTTTATTTTATTTTTGTGCGAAAATTTTAGAAATAGACTTTATCAATGAAATTATGATAATCAGTTTCGAGTCAAATTAGGGTTTCTGCCGGTATAAAACTATACTGTCGGTAAAAACGCAGACCGGTTTCTGTCTGACTTTTAAACCCAAAATTTCGTTGTAACTTCCTTCGATACAGAAGGTTTCAACTATTATTTTGTTTTCCTCAAATTCATTTTCTGGATCCCCGGTAAAAATACAGAAAATAATTACTAGTTAAGATGCGAGAAAACGGGGCATTACAACGATTGTTTGAACGAACAAGACCCTTTATTCCAATCTTCTCCTCCATCGGCTGTCCTCCGCGACGGTGCAAGCAACCTGGAACGTTGCGGCGATAGAGAGTGAGACCTCTGGCGATGTGCTCTGTTGGCATCGCTACCACCTGAAATCATACGGGAGAAGACAAATTTGGGGAAGGAAGATAGAGTTGGGATGAAGAGAACATATAGAGAAATGGGATTTAGGGATTTGTTACATCATCCTAGTAAATTTTTTAAATAAAAGTTAAATTAATAATAAAAAATTCACCTCATTAGTAAATATACATGTGGCATGGGTTTGAAGGTAATTTCACATTGTCATGTCATCAAGTTAACAGATCAACTTAACAGTGAGGACCAAAATCAAAACGGAGGAATTTGTAGGGACTAAACTTGCCCAAAAAATTTTGTAGGGACTAAAAACAAAAAACCGTATATTTGTAGGATTAAAAACATATTTAACCCAAACATATTTAACCCTACAATAAATTAATGTACGCACCATGTAGTCTTGTTATGCAATATTGGATATGTAGTATTTCTGTTATGTGACTATCATCATTTCATACTTTAACTATATTTTCAATATTTGTTCAAAAAAAATTATATTTTTTCAATATTATAGTCAATTTGATATACATCCAGTGGTATAGAGTAATAACCATCTCGTGTTGTAGTTCTCCATGTTTTAACCCTATTTTGACGAACCAAAAATTCAGGCATTCAGCATGATCACCCACGATTCTAAATCCCATTTTATATATATATATATATATATATATATATAGAGAGAGAGAGAGAGAGAGAGAGATACAAGGGAGGAACAAACAAGAAAAACTAAATGACTAGTCTGGGCAAAGACAAAAAGAATGATGTCAAGTGGATAACTATTGAAGGCATTAGTAACCTTAAACTAATCTGCTTGAAAAGTGTTGCTTCATTTCAAGTGTTAAGATTCGATTTGCATCCATCATCCTTGGGTCCAGTTTCTATTCTCAGCAATGCTTCTGGTGTTCAATTATTGCTAGTGGGATTGTTAATAGCAACATAGCATGAATGGAATTTTATCTTGAACAATGGTTGTTAATTGATTCTGTGATATAAAATGCTTATGACATTGGTACTTGGCTTATGGTTAACTATTTAAATATATGCCATAGTATCGTTGCAATATGGCATTAGGATTCCAGATATTTAATCAGATGATTATTTTATTACCTGTATGTGGTGCAACTTGAACTTATGAAAGTGTACTTAATGGTTAATGTGATTTATGCAAATTGTGAGTTTTTTGGTATGGTTTGAATCCGAGAACCTTATCTATTCTTGAATTTCCAGACGTTGAGCGTCAATTGGATTTTGGTATAATTAGGCTCTAAGTATGACATATGAGTATCACCATTAAGTTGCTTCCAGATTTTCTGTGACGTGCATCTGTTTGCGAACTTAGATTTAAAAGGAGTTGGAGTTCTTCTTAGTTGGTATCAATTCTCTCTTCATTAGATTTATGAATTCAATTTGAAGGTTTATCCTTATTCATATTTTGCTAAGTATTGGACTCGACACTTATGTGTTATGGCAATTTTGGAATGAAACGAATAGACCCAAATATTAGAAAGTTAACGACTTTCAAAATCTCAGTCTTATAATAATCTAAATCTATGTTTGTAGCTAATCTTAGATATCAAATATTAATTTTAAATATTATTATATAATTAATTTTAGCCTAAATATGCTCTAATTGATTTTAAGTGTCCAAATGAACTTGATTTACGAATAATTATTGGGTTAATGGTCTATTAAAGCCCAATTCTTAACAATACCTTTTTTTTTTTTAAATTGATATCAACGCTTGGGACGTATGGTGTAACACCCCCACTAGGTATTACTACGTAACACATGTGGAATTTAAATTAAAAAGATAGTTTGCTGGTTGCTTTCGGAAAATAATTTATATAAGTACATAAGCGTCTGAAATTGGGTATAAAAATTTGTCACGACTTCAAACCTAAGCTTGGATCGGCACACAGGCTTACAATCCTAGCCTGGCAAGTCTATTTAATTTAGAAATATACTTGAATATAAAACTAGTATTTTTACAAAAATTTCGACAGAGTCTCCTCTGTAATTCGAACATCCCAGGTAAAAGAACACCTGCTAAAATAATTACATTTTCATTCCAGAATTCCAGTTACACTAAAATACATCCAGACAGTATTATTTTGAAAATAATTACATCAACAAGCTATACAGGACCCAAAAGGAAAATCTTAGATTTTCATTCAAAAGAAATGCTCTCCGAGCTATAAACTTCACATTCAAAATAAAGGCTCTCCGAGCCATACAAATAAATACTATTAGAAATCTATAACATTTCAAAAACCTAAGCTGGTCACTCTATCAAATAGCTAAAACCAAGTCTTCGAGCGACTTAGAAAGACTCCTCTGCAACATCGGTGCTAGCGTACCAAGGTACAATAGCGAAACCAGAAGAAACCTGATATATCTGTAAGGGTGAGATACCGACAATTGGATATATCATACAACAACCATATACATGATACATACAATATAGCAGCATATGAGCATTTATTCAATAATCAAGATAAGATCATAAGACAGCAGGTGTTATATCAGTGGGTCTCATACCCGAACAATCAGTTTTATAAAATCAATGCATGACACTTCAATATTCAGGCTCTATCTTAATCTCATGAGATAACAACACCGTTTCATTGTAGAAGTAATAAAGAGTTGGTCAAGCTCTGATGCCCACTGGCAAGTTGCCACCATAACCTCGTGCACCAAGGTCTCCGGATGCACAACGTCTCGAATGCCTCCAACTGGGCCAATCGGACTGACCCTCAGATACCACCTTGTATCTGGTTTACTTAAGCACGTCTGCTAAGGGGAAATGCATATGAATAAAAGACTTTCAGTTATCAAGGTTTTTCTTTGTGTGTACTCTTTTTCGCTGTCGAAGCTCAAAGCTAACGACTATTCATAATTCCCCATCACTTGAACTTAAAGAAAACACAGGACATGCGGTCCGAGTGCTCAATCACAATGCCTTAGACCGATGCCGCAGTCAAGGTTTGTGGTCGTACAAATCACTTATGATTTTATCCATGTTTTACTCTAACATGATAAAGACTCTTAGTCTGCAGCAACGAAATTAGGACGCACCGTCCTCAATTCCGAAATTAGGACTCTTAGCCCATACATCACGATTAGGACCCTTGGCCCATAATTCTTAACACGGATCCTAGATCACGTGCATATAACTGAATACTAGAGGCGACGTCTCGCGTACTAGATTCTCTTTCACATGTACTTACTTTTCGCTCAGTGAAAATCAAATCCAAAACAAAACCTCAGTCACTTATCCAAGTAACCGGAACGTTTCTAAATCATTTAGGAGAAAATCTTTTTCCTTTGCAAACACTTTTATAAAACATTTAGGAAATTCGTTTGCTCTTTGAAATCCTTGATGGAATAAAGTCAAATATTTTCAAAGGGTTTTTCCTTCATAAAACACATAGTTCGAAAAAGGTTTTCTCTCGTACAAAACTCTAAATCATGAAAAGGTAGTTTCCTTCAACTTAAAATCACTTCAACATTTTTCTAAAAGCAAAGATCTTATTCTTCTGAAGTAAGCACTTAAACAAGGAATTGTTATAAATGAACCCAAAACTTTCAAAATTCTATCCAAGGCTTATTAAGGCTTTCAATCCTTATAGTCATTGAGCACAGACTCAAGTCCGGCTTCTCAAACTTCAATCAACAGTAATATATTCACAACAATAATAATATCACAGTTAATGACAGTTCATCACATATATATAATTCATAACACTTTAAAGCAAGTAATGTTCAACTTCAAGTAATAACCACAATAGTTCAAGTAAACAAGTTATTCAAGTATTGTCTCAATATCACAATCATAGTCACAACACTCAATTAACACATACACACATGCATACAGTTATTGAATATCCCTAGGCAAGCTCCCCTTACCTTTGAAGACAAGTAAAGGATCCTCGTCTTAATGTTCACGTTAGCTCCAAGAGTGTAACTATCTACTCCATCAAGCAAGCACCGTGTCAAACGTCTCAGAGAGGGAATCCAACAACGCACAACAACCAGAAATCAAGAAATCAATTACACATGATCAAGCACACATTCTAATTTGATCTAAACACTTAATCTTATTACCAAACAAGGTCACTTTCAAGGAAGATCATGTTTGGAGTTAAACTTCACAAAATGTATTTTGATTTTCCAATAAAATCAATTCGGGCAAAAGAGGTTTCATCACACAATTTGGGAAACTTGTTTTTTTGCTTAAAGAATCATGAAATTAGTTTAATAAAACATCAATTTGTAGCCTCAATTGCATGAATACACATTTAATTTCAAAGTTTAAAGCTGAAATCAAAATGTTAGGGTTAGGGTTTCAAAATCAATTTGGGGATTTACTAAAGAGAAGAGATTAGGAAACTCCTACCCAAGGTGAAGGAGATATCATGGTGGCTGTCTTGGGGTGTAGCGACGGCGACGTCACGGCAGCTCCGGCGAGGACACGACAGTAGTGCTCCCTGCGGCGGAGACAGCGACCAAACACTAAGCCAGCAAGCCAGTATGTGCAGGGCGGCGTGCGTGGTCGTCTTCCTCCTACTGTGCGGTGGTCGGACAGCGACGGACGGTGGGTTGCAGGCGGCGCTCGCGGCGGCTGTTGTGACGCGAAGGAGAGCTAAACCCGCGTCATCCTCTCGCTCTAGGTGACGGTCCGACGGTGCTCCATGGTGGTTGGCGGCATGGCTGAGTTAGGGAGAAGGAGGAGAAGATTTGAATCCAAGGAAGAGGAGGTGAAGACCAAGAGTGAAGGAGTTTGGTTTGTGATGAAGAAGAAAGAAAAGAAAATGCTGATGAGGGAGGGGGAAACGCGTACAGAAATAGGGAAAGGAGGGGACTTTGGGTTTTTCATTTATTTACTTTTTAATTAGGTACAAAATGAGTGATAAATGTTGAGCCTAAAAATTAAAATGTTTTTGCCCTCTTTAATCTAAAAATTAAGATTGACAAATATATACTTTCAAATTTTGAAATATAGTAGAGATTGATTGTTGAATTGATCAACTAAGAAAATTTACAGTCCAACATTTAATCTCCGATTAATGTCAAACCAGTTTATTTTCAAATCTAAAATTAAATAGAATGAAAATATGAAAATGATTTTCTCTTAATCATATTATTTAAAACATTTTTCTGTACTGGTAATAATAGTGACAATAACGTAAATTATTGTCTAGTAAGTGTGCATTCACTGAAATAAGTCAGTGCTAATGCACCCAATAAAATAATTTGAAGTGAGTAATTTAATTACTGAAACTAAACCACATAACAAAATAAACATAATCATCCAAATAAAATAATTAATCATATGGGTAAAAACTAGGGTGTTATATTACTACCCCTCTTAAAAAAAATTTCGTCCTCGAAATTTCGTAGCTCGAAACTAAACAGGATTTTGTAATCACACCTTGATCTTAAGATCCTACTTTGTATTTCTCGTCGCTTCATTCCTTTCATCTATAATTCTTTAACATGATCGATTCTTATGCCATTCTATTTATCCTTAAACTACCTCTGAGTCTGAGTTGCACATGATGAATTTCATGCCAAAAGCCTATGAAATTCAATCCTCCTATTGAAATTGAACTTTGCCACATCCAACAAGGTCCATTCTTTTCTTAATTCCTCTAGAATCGTTTCCTTCTTCGATTTCATATCTTTCGTTTGCCTCTCATTTCCAATTTGGGTATCAAGCACCGTTGATATCCCTGGTTTAGGAAATTTCACATGCACATCTACTCTATTCCCCAAAGAAAATACACCACAACTCCTAACAATTCCTCCATCTAAAGAAAGTGTTCCATTACTCATGCGAGAAAGCACTTACATCATATCTGTCCTTGTCTCATATACTTGCAACCGAGAAAAGAGATTATACAACAGAGTTGCTCTAAGGCCAGAACAACAAGGAGTTACACCAAAAAAACAAAGCCAAGAAATCCAGGTGGACACTCCCCATTAGGCAATCTTGGGTTTAAAATGTCTAGCTTCATTGTGGATCAACAATCACGTATTTAACAGGATAAGACCTCAAAGATTCGAGACATTTCACCATAGCTTATCACACATGAAAGATATAATCAAAACTTAATCACTTCTTGCCTCAAAATTAGTCCGCTAGCAAAACTTCTTCAACACCTTAGTCTCACGATGAACATCAAGTTCAACATTAACTCTACCACACATATCAACTTTCAACCCAAAGCACACAATTGCAGTCTTAGTTCCTTTTGGACATATTCCACCACCCCAAATTTCATCACGGTCAGGCCTTTCAAACTCTAAAACAGAGCTCTCAAACTCTTCTCACAACTTAGTTCCTCAAGAACTCCTCTTTACTATTTTCGTTCAGCTTAAGGAAAAACTACTATAGATATTTTTCCGTTAATCCTCGGACTTACGAAGTCAACATTAACCATAAGCGTTGATCACTACTCTAAATTCCTTTAATGATATATCTGCCTCGCTCATGATAAGGTCCATTGTAATCATCTTACTCAATGATGTTGAACTTAAGGGTTCTCATAGTACCATTCACATCTATACATTAACGAAGCTCCTATCAACTCTGGTTTGTCCTACCATAGAGATGACAAAAATTAGGTACCTCTTCGACATTTCACCTTAGTTTACCACATTCGAAAGCCATAATCAAAACTTAATTACTTCTATTCTCAATACGGGTCCATTAGGAACCTTCTTCAACATCTAACTTCCACAGCTAACACCAAAGTCAACACTAACTTTATCATAACATGCGTTAACCTTCTACTCAAGGTATGCAATCATAGTCTTAGTCCATTTGGGCTTAGGCTACTCTTCTAGTCATATCAAATTCATACTTTTCAAGTCTCCAATTAAAACGTCATAACATTCCTTAAGGTAAACTGGAATCCAAAAAGGAATCACATCGGCTAGGATTGAATCACATTAGCTAGGATTATCTAACTCATTAACTTTGAACTTCTTCAGAAACTTAATTTTCACAAGAGCTTATCTCTTTCGCTTGAATCCACTTAAGTGAAATTACTATAGGCACTCTTCTTGTTAATCTTTCAAAATTCCGGCAATCAAAGCTTAATTATAGGCATTCATCATTACCCTAGGTTCCCCAACGATTATTCTGCCTCAAACAACATTTGATTTATAATAATTGTCTCACTTACTGAGATTGATCTTAAAGGTTCAGACCTTACCAATCACAACTATACCTCAACACAACTCTTATCACTTATTGTCAATCTTGCTGAAGGAATGATCGTACTTAGGTACTAAACCTACTCCCAGCTAACCTTCTAAGGGTTAGATCGTTTCTTATTTTCCCATCAAGTTGAGGATGATCCTTTGATCTCAATCTCAACTTGATCCTCAACACTTGGAGCGGATTTTACCGACAACATTGGTAAACTTCGGGTCCTCATCTGAAATGATGCTTAAAGATAATCCATGGAGTCTGATCAGTCCTCTGGTACCTATTCGGTTTACTCCTCCATTGCATAGTGGATCTTAACTTGTAAGAAGGGTGTAGACTTCACCAGTCGATCCACGATCACTTGAATTCAAACAAGACTCATGTAGGTCTTCAGTAAACTCATCACAAAGATTCATGGCAATGCCAATATCTTAACAAGGAAGGTCTCAATTGTTAAACTATCCCTTTTTCACTGTACTCGACTAACTCTGACATCTTGATGTGGAGATACCCAACTCATGACTGATGAGATAGGTTACACATCGACAACATTTGGAGAATACGTAGAACTAAGATGATCAACGACGACAAGTACTTTCGAACCGCAATAAGACCTGACCTTAGTGATCATAAAAGAATTTTTCAAGAAAAGAAAT
Organism: Echinosophora koreensis; assembly: GCA_035048595.1. NCBI lineage: Eukaryota > Viridiplantae > Streptophyta > Magnoliopsida > Fabales > Fabaceae > Echinosophora > Echinosophora koreensis. Next base: position 1,484,257 of record JAPCYP010000068.1, read on the forward strand.
TTTTTCTTGATTTCACTTTCACAAAAGCCTAGAAAAGAATTTCATTAATTTGAAGGATACAGGAACATCCAGTATGGAAAAAGATCCTTCCATCAGGTTCGTGGGTGTAAAAATGCATGATCAATACACATTTATAAACATGAATCTTATAAAGTTCATTCTTCCACAAGAATCTTCCAGCGGATTTAAGGAATTGAAGGGTGAATAATTTCCAATCCAAAGAGGATTAATTCTTATTCTTAGTACAAAGAATTTACAGTCTGACCAAAAATTAGTCTAGGTCACCTCTACCAAAAATAGAAGCGACGAAACTAAGTTTCACCAAGAAACTTCTGCTATCACGAAATTATCTGTGTTATAACTCAAGAAATAGTCATAACCACTCCTCTCAACAAAATGTGAAAGTATCCAGACCAATGGATTCCGTTAAATCAATTCACTCAAATGTCTAATACATCGAGGATTATTTAGAAGTGTGAGTACAACTCCTCACAAACAAGGGAATCAATTGAAATAACTTGAAAGTTATGAACTAGGATAACTAATTCACGAGTCCTGACAGATTTCAAATTAAAATCAGAAAATCTATCTGACACATACAAACTTCACTGCTGTGATTGTCTAATACAATCATAGGGACTCATGGAACAATTGTCAATTTTACAAGTTCAGAAAAGAATGAACAGCACAGTGAAGAGTTCCTTAATCATGAGACACTCACCCAAGATCGAAAATCCACTCGATTCGTCTTGGTTCCAACCAACATACAAGTCTTTCTAGCCATGCTTAGTATGACCACCTTGAATTGGGCACGATCCCGGACAACTTAATCAATTGATCAAACATACAAAGAGTTGATCTTTCTTCATAAACTGAGTTGCCGACGCAAAATCTTAGATAGGTCTTCACTCCAATCTGGTAATAACTAGTCTTCAAGTCGATCTTTTAGTAGACGACAACTCCTCGCAATTGATTTACCAAATCAACTCCGCAAGTCAGGGAATACTTGTTCATAATGCGTCCTTTTACTTAGTTGTCAGAAATCCACACGGTGACACGAGCCTTCACACAACATTGATGCTTCACAAGGAAAACACTCGGTCTAACAAACGATTCAGACCACCGATCTTCCAGTTGAATCGAGTCATCTAACTCGTTTTAACTGTGTAGGCAACATCCTACACAAAGCGACAGAGATCTGACCGAATCCAGAAACTAGATAAATCAAAAATCAATGTCCTTTGCTAACCATAAACCTAGAATATTTCCAGGGAACACTCCCAGAAAAACCCTCTACACAAGCACCTTGTTTCGAATGTCTGACACGATTCTCAAGGATAATCGAATGACATATCCGAACCCAAGTAACATTCAGGATCTACGGTCTCCCAGGACATAAAACCCTTGGAAACCATCAAGAAAACATATACTTGTGCGTCAACACACATTGCTTCAACAAGAAACAATTCAAACAAGGATCAACCAGAGATCACACAACAAAACTTAACAGACCTATTCCCCAAAGATCCCGAAAGACTCGACCAGCTCTGATACCACTTGTAACACCCCCACTAGGTATTACTACGTAACACATGTGGAATTTAAATTAAAAAGATAGTTTGCTGGTTGCTTTCGGAAAATAATTTATATAAGTACATAAGCGTCTGAAATTGGGTATAAAAATTTGTCACGACTTCAAACCTAAGCTTGGATCGGCACACAGGCTTACAATCCTAGCCTGGCAAGTCTATTTAATTTAGAAATATACTTGAATATAAAACTAGTATTTTTACAAAAATTTCGACAGAGTCTCCTCTGTAATTCGAACATCCCAGGTAAAAGAACACCTGCTAAAATAATTACATTTTCATTCCAGAATTCCAGTTACACTAAAATACATCCAGACAGTATTATTTTGAAAATAATTACATCAACAAGCTATACAGGACCCAAAAGGAAAATCTTAGATTTTCATTCAAAAGAAATGCTCTCCGAGCTATAAACTTCACATTCAAAATAAAGGCTCTCCGAGCTATACAAATAAATACTATTAGAAATCTATAACATCTCAAAAACCTAAGCTGGTCACTCTATCAAATAGCTAAAACCAAGTCTTCGAGCGACTTAGAAAGACTCCTCTGCAACATCGGTGCTAGCGTACCAAGGTACAATAGCGAAACCAGAAGAAACCTGATATATCTGTAAGGGTGAGATACCGACAATTGGATATATCATACAACAACCATATACATGATACATACAATATAGCAGCATATGAGCATTTATTCAATAATCAAGATAAGATCATAAGACAGCAGGTGTTATATCAGTGGGTCTCATACCCGAACAATCAGTTTTATAAAATCAATGCATGACACTTCAATATTCAGGCTCTATCTTAATCTCATGAGATAACAACACCGTTTCATTGTAGAAGTAATAAAGAGTTGGTCAAGCTCTGATGCCCACTGGCAAGTTGCCACCATAACCTCGTGCACCAAGGTCTCCGGATGCACAACGTCTCGAATGCCTCCAACTGGGCCAATCGGACTGACCCTCAGATACCACCTTGTATCTGGTTTACTTAAGCACGTCTGCTAAGGGGAAATCCATATGAATAAAAGACTTTCAGTTATCAAGGTTTTTCTTTGTGTGTACTTTTTTTCGCTGTCGAAGCTCAAAGCTAACGACTATTCATAATTCCCCATCACTTGAACTTAAAGAAAACACAGGACACGCGGTCCGAGTGCTCAATCACAATGCCTTAGACCGATGCCGCAGTCAAGGTTTGTGGTCGTAGAAATCACTTATGATTTTATCCATGTTTTACTCTAACATGATAAGGACTCTTAGTCCGCAGCAACGAAATTAGGACGCACCGTCCTCAATTCCGAAATTAGGACTCTTAGCCCATACATCACGATTAGGACCCTTGGCCCATAATTCTTAACACGGATCCTAGATCACGTGCATATAACTGAATACTAGAGGCGACGTCTCGCGTACTAGATTCTCTTTCACATGTACTTACTTTTCGCTCAGTGAAAATCAAATCCAAAACAAAACCTCAGTCACTTATCCAAGTAACCGGAACGTTTCTAAATCATTTAGGAGAAAATCTTTTTCCTTTGCAAACACTTTTATAAAACATTTAGGAAATTCGTTTGCTCTTTGAAATCCTTGATGGAATAAAGTCAAATATTTTCAAAGGGTTTTTCCTTCATAAAACACATAGTTCGAAAAAGGTTTTCTCTCGTACAAAACTCTAAATCATGAAAAGGTAGTTTCCTTCAACTTAAAATCACTTCAACATTTTTCTAAAAGCAAAGATCTTATTCTTCTGAAGTAAGCACTTAAACAAGGAATTGTTATAAATGAACCCAAAACTTTCAAAATTCTATCCAAGGCTTATTAAGGCTTTTAATCCTTATAGTCATTGAGCACAGACTCAAGTTCGGCTTCTCAAACTTCAATCAACAGTAATATATTCACAACAATAATAATATCACAGTTAATGACAGTTCATCACATATATATAATTCATAACACTTTAAAGCAAGTAATGTTCAACTTCAAGTAATAACCACAATAGTTCAAGTAAACAAGTTATTCAAGTATTGTCTCAATATCACAATCATAGTCACAACACTCAATTAACACATACACACATGCATACAGTTATTGAATATCCCTAGGCAAGCTCCCCTTACCTTTGAAGACAAGTAAAGGATCCTCGTCTTAATGTTCACGTTAGCTCCAAGAGTGTAACTATCTACTCCATCAAGCAAGCACCGTGTCAAACGTCTCAGAGAGGGAATCCAACAACGCACAACAACCAGAAATCAAGAAATCAATTACACATGATCAAGCACACATTCTAATTTGATCTAAACACTTAATCTTATTACCAAACAAGGTCACTTTCAAGGAAGATCATGTTTGGAGTTAAACTTCACAAAATGTATTTTGATTTTCCAATAAAATCAATTCGGGCAAAAGAGGTTTCATCACACAATTTGGGAAACTTGTTTTTTTGCTTAAAGAATCATGAAATTAGTTTAATAAAACATCAATTTGTAGCCTCAATTGCATGAATACACATTTAATTTCAAAGTTTAAAGCTGAAATCAAAATGTTAGGGTTAGGGTTTCAAAATCAATTTGGGGATTTACTAAAGAGAAGAGATTAGGAAACTCCTACCCAAGGTGAAGGAGATATCATGGTGGCTGTCTTGGGGTGTAGCGGCGGCGACGTCACGGCAGCTCCGGCGAGGACACGACAGTAGTGCTCCCTGCGGCGGAGACAGCGACCAAACACTAAGCCAGCAAGCCAGTATGTGCAGGGCGGCGTGCGTGGTCGTCTTCCTCCTACTGTGCGGTGGTCGGACAGCGACGGACGGTGGGTTGCAGGCGGCGCTTGCGGCGGCTGTTGTGACGCGAAGGAGAGCTAAACCCGCGTCATCCTCTCGCTCTAGGTGACGGTCCGACGGTGCTCCATGGTGGTTGGCGGCATGGCTGAGTTAGGGAGAAGGAGGAGAAGATTTGAATCCAAGGAAGAGGAGGTGAAGACCAAGAGTGAAGGAGTTTGGTTTGTGATGAAGAAGAAAGAAAAGAAAATGCTGATGAGGGAGGGGGAAACGCGTACAGAAATAGGGAAAGGAGGGGACTTTGGGTTTTTCATTTATTTACTTTTTAATTAGGTACAAAATGAGTGATAAATGTTGAGCCTAAAAATTAAAATGTTTTTGCCCTCTTTAATCTAAAAATTAAGATTGACAAATATATACTTTCAAATTTTGAAATATAGTAGAGATTGATTGTTGAATTGATCAACTAAGAAAATTTACAGTCCAACATTTAATCTCCGTTTAATGTCAAACCAGTTTATTTTCAAATCTAAAATTAAATAGAATGAAAATACGAAAATGATTTTCTCTTAATCATATTATTTAAAACATTTTTATGTACTGGTAATAATAGTGACAATAACGTAAATTATTGTCTAGTAAGTGTGCATTCACTGAAATAAGTCAGTGCTAATGCACCCAATAAAATAATTTGAAGTGAGTAATTTAATTACTGAAACTAAACCACATAACAAAATAAACATAATCATCCAAATAAAATAATTAATCATATGGGTAAAAACTAGGGTGTTATATATGGTTCCTGCCTTATTTGTCTTCAGACAATATTCCAACCTAACATAATCATAGTTGTTGTCATTCTGACAATCTAGACACCTGAATTATAGGAAATTAGGGGTGGATCTTGCCAATGGCTCAGTGTTCAGTTGCACTGCGTCCGCAGAGACCTGGATAGTAGGGTTATCTTGACACTCCACCAAACTAAATCTTATTCAGATGTTCAATACTCTCATGTGAAAGTACCAAGGAGATAACTGTTAGAGGACTCCAGTCGTGAGCTTGTGCACCGAGTTGTTTACGCATATTTGCTGAATGTTATCTCGACGGAATTTTGATTTAATACCACTGGATTTAGATACCCTCTAAAAAATCTTAATAATATCGATTGGATACCACAAGACTTATCTATATCTATATCTATATCTATATTTATCTATATTATATACAATTAAGAATAATTTCAAAATAGAAACCTCCAAATGTCAATCTCTTGAGCAATTCCTCAAGGTATTTTTTCCACTTGGCTTCATTAGAACTCTTCCCTCCAAATTATGCTAATGTGTCTTGCTTAGATTCATTTAATGAAAAATCATTATGATGACACTCAATATAGGAATCTATATCTATATTATATACAATTAAGAATAATTTCAAATTAGAAACCTCCAAATGTCAATCTCTTGAGCAATTCCTCAATGTATTTTTTCCACTTGGCTTCACTAAAACTTTTCCCTCCAAATTTTGCTGATGTGTCGTGCTCAGATTCATTTAATGAAAAATCATTATGATGACACTCAATATAGGAATGCTAATCAGAATCAATCCGAAATCAATTAAAATTAATGAATAATATATGAAATCAATTAATGTGAGGAAGAAAATAGTGACAACAATTCAAAATGAATGATTCTGACCATGAAATCAATTCATTTTATTGAATTCAATAAATGTGTCCAAAGTTTGAAAATACCAATTAAAATCAATAAATTAATATTAAAATTGAATATGCAATCAATTAAAATCAGTATTGATGAATGAATATTAAAATACAGAATTATTCCCTACATTAATAAATTAAGATGAGTTTTAGGGGAAATGTTTTGGATTGTTAAATGGACCTGCCATTTTATTGACTAGTTAATTAAAGTTAACAATATATATGGTGTATAAAATATTTATTATACCTAAAAATATATAAATTCAAATCATAATTTTTCTAATTCAAAGTTATTAATTTCTATATATATATATATATATATATATATATAAAATATGGTCTTATACAAGGTGTTTTTTATCCTCATATCAATGTGGAATTTTTGTAATTGTTGATAGATGATTCCTAATATAAATTAATAAAAAAATCTTATATATTTAAATTATAAAATATTTTATAGAAATGTTCTGAAATAATATTTACCTGTGCTACTCACTATACTAGTTTATATTACTTAAAAGTCTTGATTGAATAACACAAGACTTTTTGTCGTAAAAAAATCTTTTAAATTTTCTTAGAGTGTGCTTGCGAAAGGTGGAAAAAATATATTATGCTGATAATCGATTATATGTATAATCGATTATTGTAAAAATTGATTATAATCAGAATTTGTTTTTGTTTGTTATGTTTGCTGAAAAACGATTTTAAGGTAATCTTTTTCGTATAGGTGGCGTAAAAGAATCACTTATACATTGTAAATTATAAAAAAAGGTATGAATCAACACATATACCAATAATGGTATGTTCATATTCTTGGGGGTAAATATAGGATGGAGATATTTGAGAAAAAAATAATCTCAATTTTCTATCATAATTAGAGCTGGGTCTACGAACCAGTCTGCTCCGCTTTGGTCCGCACTGAAACGGACCGGACCAAAAAGCCCCATGATAAATGGACTTTAAAAAATAGAGTTCGCGTCCAGTTCGCATAGTCCGCGGGCTGAACGGACTGTCCGCGGACTCATCAACAATTTTTTTTGGGCAAACATAAAAAACAAATTCTATAAACCAAACTAAATAAACATCACCCCTTGTTGGTTTTTGTTTTTCGTTTTTTTCTCTTTTGTTACAAAAAAAAGAAGAAAAGAAACTAAAACAACATCAAAAACATCCGCTAGCCGTGCATCCCCGATGCAGCGTCTCTTCAAGGTTTGGCTCTGTCCCGGCCATGCTTCATCTTCTTTGGCCATGGTAGATTAGAGCTATGGCGGCATAACACCGTTTGTAACGCCCTTCGTTACATTAGTAACCCAAAATAAATCCAATAAAATCTTTTAAAACATTTAAATTAAAAATATGATTCATGAGAATTTTCTCAAATAATTAAGTCCGAAAAATAACTCATATTAAATAAAATAATAATATTTTAAAGTAATGAAAAATAATAATAATTTCGTACATTCGAATAAAAATCAAAAGCCTCAAAATTGGGCATCTAACTACAATCCGAGAAGAGTAAAACTGAAATTAATACACGATATTTGCATGACGCTCTTAAACCGTGCTACAATACTAACCATCTAATCTAAAAGCAAGAAGATAAATCCTCAAGTCTCTGCGTCCTCAACGGCGGTGTCCTCGGGCTCTGAAAACAACACTTTTTATGAGATATAAAATCCCAGTGAACCACAATACGGTTATAAAATGTTTCGAAAATAATGTTGTTCTCAGCCGGTGCGGTAACCGGAAAAACTATCCATGGTATCCGCTAATTTTTCCAAAATAATATGTTTTAAAATACACTTAATAACAACAGTAATGTCCACAACTTAAAAAGATATAGCATAAGGACAAACCACTTCAATGCATCACCTTCCACATACCAAATAATTTTAAAAATAATCCAAGGGGCTCGAAGACCTCATTCTTAAATTGGTCTCTTGCCGGCATGCCATAAATCTCACACATCACACGACAATGGCGTCCCATTGCCTACCCCTACTCATGAGGAGTGTTTCGATGTCACCCTCCTGTCGGGGACATTTCTATTTCGATACCTCCCATGTGCACATGGCGGTATTTCTCCCTTTTCGACACCCCAACGTGTGGTGGTGTTATTTTCGATACCCCTTTTTAGGCGGTATTGCTCTTTTTCGACATCCCAATTATATGGCGATGTTACTTTCGATACCCCATTACGGTGGTATTACTTTTCGATACCCCTCTCATAGGTGGTATTGCGGCAAACATTATACATCATATTATAACTTACATATGTCATGTCTCATGCACGTAACAAAATATTTTCCACATTTTAAACATATAAATTTCCACCAATAACAAACAATCATGAATATCACAACATATCATACATGAATAAGCACATTACAACATCAATTAATCAATTAATTCCCCTTTTTAACAAAGCCCCAATTTTAGAAATTAGGTTATTAATAATATGCATCAAATCAATTAAAAACTCTCAAAATCACAGGGTAATCCCTTGGCAACACAAACAATCATTTATATCATGAAAAGAGTTCGTAAAAAGTATTGTTATTCACCTCTCGAAGACCTCCAAAACGTTCTAAAAATTATCTATGACAAAATCTATTGCTTCCCTAAAAGATCCTTCTTCCCCTGGCTGCCGTTCTTGGATCAGTGTGCTGGAATGGTGATACTGCCGAGGAAAAGAACATCTCTCACTCCCACACTATAGTCACTGTGCGGCGTAGGACCAATTTATTTCTACCTCCAAATAGAAACCCTCCCGTCATTGTTTTTTTTTTTTAGCCTTAGCTTCAATGTTTTTTTTATTTTATTATTAAACCCAAATATGACTTGCTTTTGCCAAAAGGCAAAAGTAAATTAATGTGTGCTTGGGCTTAACGTAGCCCTGTACACAAGTTATGTATATATTTATTATTTGATTTATTTTATTTTACGTTTGCATTTTTCTTTTATAATAGTTAATTAATTTCGATAAATCCTCATACTATCAAATCTTTACACTAAACCTCTTAATTATATTTTATTTGCACTATAGTTTTTAATAACTCAATATTTTATATCAAATTAATTGTATTAAAATTTTAGGATGTTACACCGTTCATCCTTGTTCCGGATCTGAAAAGCGAGGGAGGAAGGCCGCAGCACCGGAGGCGAGGAGGCATGCGTCTGGGTTGTGACCACTGCATGAGGAGTTGAGAGGAGCGCGGATCTAAGGTTCTGACTTTGAGGGAGGCGCGGATCTGCATGAGAGGTAGAGAGGGTAGCGGTGTCGAAAGAGAAGTCGCGAAAGAACCTTGGAATGACTCAAGCGAAACCAAAAGTGGTCGGAGAGCTTGTTGGAGGAATGGTGGTCAAAGTGCTTGGCAGGCGGAATGGTCGAAGAGGTCAGGGATTAGGGTTAGGTGACTTAGTTAAGAGAGGTGGGTTAGAGAAAAAATGAAATGGGCTGCGTGGGGCTGATCTAAAATTTTTAGCCCAATATAGCTATTTTTTTTATAAAAAATGTAGCAGTCTGCGGACTGGTCCGCGAATTCGTTGACCGAGACCATTTAATATGCGGGTTAAATGGACCGGACCCAAAAAACCCACGTTTAAATGGACTCATATTTTACCTAGTCCAAGTCCGCACGGACTACGGGTTCAGCAGTTTGTCCGCGAACCCAAGTCCATCATAATGCTCGAGACTTTAGATAGAGGAGAAACAACCTTTTTTAGCTTAAAAAGTTTTTTTCATCTTTTCATCTAATTTGTCAAACACATTAGTTTGACTATAAAAAATCATTTTTTGCAAAGCAACTTAAATCCAAATAATTTAGCTTTCCCTTTTAGAATATGTTTGGAAAAGCTGGATTAATAGATTTTTTTTCCATTTCAGCTGTTTTATCTCCAAAAAGTTGTTTTCAAAATAATATAACATGTTTGGCGCATTGCTTAAATTTATTCATAAAAAAAAATTCTTTTAGAAAAAAATTGTTTTATGCTATCATGTTGTGATTTGATTATTTTTCATTCTCAAAACTCTATTTCCTATATACCCTTACAAAACTAACTTCTAAACAAATATTATTAAATTATACAAATAACTTCGTATCATTTTCGTAATTTACTATATAAAAGTGATTTTTTGCATCATCCAAACAAAATAGATTATCTTAAAATCATTTTTTAGTAAATAAACCCAAATATTATAATCATAATCGATTATCACAAATATACTATTAAACCTCGTTAATTTTTCCAATACCCCAGGGATTGGAGGCTAACAACTTTCCTAAGCGGTAAATATCTAATTTAACCAGAAGATGTATGTACCTAGCAAGCTAGTTTTTACTCAAGCCCACGACCTTTTCCATCAAAACCTTCTCCACCGTTGATCTTTATCGCGTACTCACGTACGGTATGTGTGGGTTCTCTATGTGATGCCCTAATTTCTAAGCCGCACCTCCTATAAAATCCAACTTCCGAATCTCCTTCTCAATCTGAAGTCACCAATTTTCATCTGTTCCAGCTCCGAACAATGATAAAATGCTACTCTTTAGCATTTTACTTCTTGGGTGACAGAAATTATATGGTTTCAGAATTCGGTTAGGTAGTATTTTCTCAATTTCGGGAATTCTCGTTCACATTCTCTTGATTGTATGTTTGCTTATATGTTGTATTTTCAGATGCAAATTCTGATTCTTTTTTCGGATTTTCTTTGTATCGCAATCCATCCTTCTTTTGGAGATTTTATTTTAACATATGAAAGATAAGGTTTCATTTTACCACCTTTATTTGTGTACTTTGACAGCAACGTATTTTTTTTTCTATTTCTTTCATCTTTTGCATCTTTTATTTGTATGTTACTTTGAATGCTTGCAAATGTGTAATTTGAGCATTTCATCAGGAAATTAAATTCAGCACTGCACTAGTACTGAGGCTCTGATGACTTGATGTCATTAGTTGTCAAATTTAAATGTGCAAAATAAATATTGGGCGCCGCTTTGCAGATCTCACTTCACATGTTTGGACTGCCAGTATAACCCATATAAAAGTACCAAGTCCTTTTTTAAATCTCAATTTCTTAGAGTGTTTGGCAAATTGAAATAAAACAGAGTTTCTGTTTTGTCTTTGTTTGACTTAGATTCATGTTTATCTGGCCAATGATTTTATGTTGTAAACAATTGAGATGTGAACTTTCTTCTATGCACGATGCCTCCCGGGCTTCTCTGAGATCCCCGTGATGCGAAAGCCCCAAATGCATGTGCTACATCACTGCCGTTCGTGTTGCAGTTCAGCCCTTAATTCATTCTTGGCTGATCTGTGTCAAAACAACGGCAAAATCATATTTTTCTTTTCTTATTACTATGTGATATTGTGTTTGTGATTTTTTGTGTGGAATTTTGTGTTTGCCTCACTACACCTTTAGCTTGTTTTCTAACATGTAGCCATGAAAATAAAAGCTAGTCATAGAGGCACAAATTGAATCAGCGGTATTCACGGGTAAGTTCTAGGGTGAGAGGGCTAACTATACCTCTCACCATGAGAGGCCTTAGATTACCATTGAATCCTTTTCATCCACATGATGGTATCGTATACCACACACACCAAATCATTTCTTTTTCAACTCCCTTCACTGCTCCTCCGCCCCTTCGTCTCCTCCGTCACCATCACCGATTCACCAGCATCATCATCTCCTCCCTCCACCCTTCATCCCTAACCTCCTCAACACTCCTTCACCCACCACTCCCTACCAGGCCGCCCACATCCAGCCACCTTCTGCTCCGCCGTGCTCAAACATACATCAGTCACGCGCAAGCCAGATCCGCCGTGCCAAGCTAGAGTAGTCACACGAACCCGGACCTGTCGCGCCAAGCCAGAATAGTCACACGAACCCGGACCCGGACCCGCCGCGAGCCAGAACCAGATGCCGCCGCCTTTTGTTTGTGCCTCTGCTTGACATTGTTGCGGTTGAGGAGAAAGAGGCAAGGTTGATTGTGAATGTGAGAGGGATGGTTAGGGTGGGGTGGGGGTGGTGGGACACGGTGGGTTGGGGTCGGGGTGGGGGATGGTGGGTTGGTGGTGGTGGTGGGGGCCCTCGTCGCGGGTCGGATCTGGGCACGACGGTGGTGGAGAAGGTGATGAGCGAGAGGCTGATGGCGAGATCGAAGACAGAGAAAACAGAGCCAGAATGAGAGGGAAGGAAATGAGAAAGAAGAGGGGCGGCGGCGACAATGGCGGCACACAGTGGTGGTCTCGGTTGGGACGGAGGTGGAGGGGCGAGCAGTGGAGGTAGATGGAGGCGTCGGAAATCACTCTGAAGGTGGTGGTGGTTTCTGGTGAGGGTCTACGGATGGAGTTGGGATCTGGGGTGACGGTGGCAGAGGCAGGAGGAGGTGGGGTGCGGTCGGCGGTGGTAGTGGCAGAGGGGTGGAGGTGGGTGGTGGCGGCGGCGGCAGTGGTGGGCTGTGAAGACTGAAGTGAGTTGGGGGAGAGGTGATGTGGTGTGGAGGGTACATAATATGATCATGAGAATTAGTTTAATCCTATAGTGGATAGTGGCCTCTCATGGTGAGAGGCATGATTAGCCCTCTCACCCTAGAACTTGCCGGTATTCACGTGGGGTTTAACTTTTCTATGTTTGTGCCTCTAAAAATGTCTGCCACATCATTATTTAAATCTAAAATTTGATTTTTTTTATATCTAGTATGATTAGTTTTTAGTCTTAAAAGTTGATTTTTAAAACTATTTCTTGCCCTTTAATTGTTTTGATGATTATTTCTTACATGTTATCTGCGCTTCTGAGTTTTCTTGATGAACCATGAATGAAAAAAATGGTTGAATTTCTTGATAGGAACCAATTTCTGTTTTTTTACTCTTTTTTTGTTTGTTAAAATTTAATATTGGTTTTCAATTTTAGATTTTTTTTATTTTTTTATTTTTCATTTTTTGTTATAATAGTTGGCTGTGAGGATAATTATTCAGTTTTATTTCAAATGCCAGTTCTGCTTCTGAAAAATCGTGTTTGATAGAACTGTGATATATTCTGAGCCCTTATTAAGTTTTGTGTAACTACATTTTTTCTGTGGTTATTATGTGTTTTTATTAATTTGTGTATGTTTATGTGCTTTTATTTTTTACTTTTTTATTGGTAAAATTTTGTTTTGTGATAAACTATGTTATCTGTGTGCTTCACATTGCTTGTGATGATTTAATCCAAACTATGTTATCTGCACTGACCACCTTACCCAATCAATCACATTGAGTTTGAGTGATATGACTCGTAATTAGCCGAGACACAGAAATTAGCATCAATCATAGTCAAAGTGGAGCTTCTCAATAACTTCTGGCAATATCCGAGAAATGCTTCTTAATAAGATTCAAATGAGTAACTACCTCTTCTTTTTCTTGTATTATAGAATGGATATTAGTATGAGCATGATTCCTCTTTATCATCCTAAAGAAAAAGTTGGTGTTTTAATCACGATGTTTAACCCATTGAACTCGGGATCTTTGACGAAAGAACTGCAGCTTAAGATGTATAAATGGGACATATGACGTATATATTTAGCTCAGGATCTAGAGGACTCTGTTACCTTTGTTGCAACTCTGGAGCATTTGAGATTTAACCAGTTAGTCCCTATCCAATGAGACTCTCGAAGAGAACACTAAAAACCTTTTAAGAGCAACTTGTCTCTGAAAGCTTAGTAGCAAGGACAAACATGGTCCCTAGACCTCTTGATCCAAGCAACAGCCACAAAGGGAAAAACAATCTTAATCCTCTTGATACAAGCAACAGCCACCCACCCCCACCCCCCATTGAACATTAGCTCGCTTTTTTTTTTTCACATCTAGGTTTTTACCGTACTAGAAATTAGAAAATCTAAAATGAAAATTTAGATAATTGAATTTAACTAAGTTTAGTGCTTATCTAAGAACAATCTTAAGTGTTTCATGGAGAAAATATTTTTCTTCTATAATATCTTTAAATAGCTTAATCAAGTGAATTTTCAAGCAATTAGAAAAATATAGCTATGTTTGAATGAATATTAGGCTAATGATATATTAGGCTTAAAAATAATGAGTTAACATTAGGGGGGAGAATAGGTTAGGTCGAGTTTGTAGCATCCTTCTTGAGTGTTATATTGTTTGAGACATTTTTTCAATTCTGTTTAACACGGAAAATAAATTTTCTGAAGATACAAGTTTATTTTTCGCTATTCGTTTTCGCAAATAAGAAATAAGAAATTAGATAATACTTAACATTTATTAGCATTTTCCAACCACTTTTTTTCGGTCTATTTCGAGGAGTATCCCACCGTCAACCTGAGACGGGGACTAATCTCCCGCGAGAGTTTGTTCGGCACCTCAATGAGTGGCATCCCTCCTAATTGAGGTTTTTTCCATACCCAACGCTCGAACTCAAGACCTTGGTTAAGGGACGAGAGACCTTTAACCACTCACATCAACCTCAGTTGGTAGCATTTTCCAACCATTAACAGGTCTAAAACATATACATCCGAAAAATGGAGAATAAGTAGAAATAAGAACGCCATTAAAATAACAAGTCTAAGAAAAACATAAATAACCTTGGAGACATAGCTCCATAAAACTAGTCCTAAACACCGAGACTCATCATGCTGGCTTGTACAAAACGATGACGAGGTGTCATCATTGTACAATAATAACAATTGAGGACGATACATCATCACACTGGGGTTAAGCTCTCACATCTTCCATATACTAATCTATGAAGATGCTCATGATCGGTCTGTCTAATATCCAAAGCTGGTTATGATAGTAAAGCAGTACTACTGTCTTCGTTGCAGAACATAAAATAAACAGAAGACCAGAAAACGTAGAAAATGAGGTGAGATCCCCATTCATCATACATAAAGCAAGCATGCAGTAGCACGACCCACATACATGTTACAACATACATATATTCATATTATCTTCCATTCTCATTCCGCAGATCAAAACTCCAAGAATATACAATACTAAACTAAACGATAAGCTTATCAAGCATACCAGACACGGTTTGTCCACTGAGGGACGAGAATAGAGAGAAAACTGATTGAAATTGTATAGTCTCATACCTACACAGCCTCAAGGAATTCTTGATCCTAACTCCGGAGCTAATTGACATTTTGGAAAGAAAATGGTTAGTACATGTTTCACATACGCCTACCTTAAGCACCATGTGCGGCTATCATGGCACACAAGGCTTAAATCATAATGTACATACAATCATAATCACATGTGATCTCAAACTCTGTAAAACATCGGGCTCTTTATGAAACCTCTACAACTAGGAAGCTTGGCTTCCTAGGCACAACGACCTTATTGAACATAGTATCAACTATGTATTTGGGCAAAATTGTCGGAATACGTCCAATTGGTCTATCCATTGGATAACCTCGTGATTCCACAGGAATCCATTTGATGTCAATCTCTGACGGACGATATTCTCGGGTCCGAATTACCAGCCCTTTGCTGAACCACAGTTCTCAAGCAGACTTTCCATGTTTATGCAAAGATGTTTTAAGGCACTTGCTTACAAGTCCTAACACATTATGAAATTGGATCGACAGTCTAATCATTTATTTCTTTACACCTTTCTAATGGAGCCTTTTGCTTGGCTTCCAAGAAATCAAATTATTCTGAATCCATTAAGTCTTATGGATGTGTTGATATTGAATTAAGTTCATATTTTCACCAAGTCATCTATGACTTAGGTTTTGCACTTTACTGTAAATACTAAAATCCTTTTTGAGTTAAAACCAAAACATTTAGCCAAAACCAAATCATTTTGAAGGAAAACCCCAACAAAGATACATGGATACCAACTTTCTCAAAAGAGACTTTAGAAACCACTTGAAATTTTTAAAATACCGTTTTACCGCTTTTTACTGGATTTCGGACTAAGCTTTGTATTTTCAAAAGGCTAAATCTCTTTATAAAATATTTCACTTTACTAAATTCCAATACCCATGTTAAGGTATTAAAACACTGATTTCAAACTTCACGTTACGGTTTGCTCAAAAACTCCAAAACTCGACCGAACGTTGCTAAGTTCGAAAATCGCGTAATTCCTTTTTCAACGATTTTAAACTCTAATGGTCCAAAACTCATCTTGGAGTCTTAGGACAGTTAAATAGACTTCAAAAATAGTTTCATACTATCAAAAATAGTTTTGGTTGAAATTAGAACCTTTGTTCATTTTACGTGTCCGATTTCGTGAAAATTCTGTTTCTAAGTCCGCTAAAACATGAATTTTTGTTCTCTTAAATCCTAAACTCAAATTAGAACCATTTTGTGTCATTGAAACCACAACAGACAGATTTCAATACCATGAAAACAGTTTTACAAATAATTGTTTTCTTCTTGATTTCGTTACTCTTTAAAGCCATTAAACAAATTTAGAATTTCATAGTTTGCCAAGATCAAGTTATTCATCACATTTGTATCATACTTGGCCGAAACCAAGACATAACCAAGTGAAGATTTTCACTTCACTAACAAACTCACAATCACACATACTTATTCATATATCAATACACTAAATCATGGCATGATACTTTAGCACATTAATCAAACATTCCTACCAAAGTTCAAGTAAACTAAATCATCATTTTTCTTCAAACCAACATATATCAAATAATCATATACTCCACAAATCACAAGTTCACCACATGGATAACACAATCATCACATCAAGTCCTCTTAGAGGATCACATATACACAAAGCCATAACCCTAATACTTAGGGCTTTCAAGACAACACAAACTCAATATAAACCACACACCCACCCACAATAAGGTAGATGAAGGTTATTCTTTCCCATACCTCTTGTAGTCAAGTAAGCTCTTTGTCTTAGATCCTTCAATATTCTTTCCTCTCCACCCACAAAGTCACACCAACAATAACCAATATACAACCTTTATCAACCATACAAAAATACCAAGTTAAATCAAAACAACAAGCTAAAGAATGAAAAAAAAAAACCACTTAACCCATTTTGTGAGGGTTTCAGCCATACATAGAAGATTAGGGTAGAAACTTCTTTTGCTCTCAACCTTTTGGATCTAGAGTTTAGAGGTCTTAGAGAGTTCATAGAAATTATCACAACCTCAAAATCATTTTTCTATGATTTTCTAGAAATTTATCAAGAAAATGGGAATGAACTTGAATTTGTGAAAAACAAAAGGATGATCAAAAATTTCATGAAGGGAAAGGAAGTTTAAGTCATGTAGATGGAGGATATACCTCTAGAAATTGAAGAAATGATCAAAAGCTTGGAGCTCCAATGGAAACCTTGAATATAAACTTAGTGTTCTTGAGTAAGTAGATGAAGAAATGTGACAAACCAATGGGTTTAGGTGAGGGATGAGAGGCTGCACGAAAATGTTGCTCCAAGTGTGAGGTTGTAGTACAATTTTTGGACACAAAAGGAATTACATAAAGACTTAGGGGGTAAAATGGTCTTTTCACATAAAAATATCTAGATATTTTGGCAAAGGTCATGATTACAAGGGTGAGTCATGGTGGTGACTCACCATGTGACTCACCACTTGAGGTGATGTCTTGCTCCATCAATCCATCGTCTGGTCCTATCTCTGCAGTTCCGTATCCGTCTCCATCGTTTACTCGATTATGGTTTTCGATATTTTTTTTTATCAAGATTCGCCCGAATAAAATATACTACTTTATTTTTTAGTAACATTTTGAAAATAGACTTTATCACTGAAATAATGATAAAATCTAGAATTTCTCAGTTTCGGACCAAATTAGGGTTTCTGCCGGTACAAAATTATACTATCAGCGAAAATGCAAACCGGTTTCCGTCTGAATTTTAAACCCGCAATTTAACCGTAACTTCCTTCGATATAGAAGGTCTCAACTATGATTTTGTTTTCCTCAAAATCATTTTCTATATCCCCGATAATAATATAAAATATAATTATCGGTCAAGACGCGAAAAAACGGGGTGTTACAGAGTTAGATCCTAACAAGCTTGAGTTTGGCATGTATTTCAGTCTCGAGGCCCGAACCTGGTCTTAACCTAACCTACTTCAAAGTCTGGACTGACCTGAAAGTTATTTAAAAGTCTACTTATCAATAAGACCTTTAAATATGCCTCCACCTATAAATAGGTCATAAGTCTTCACTTGTAAATAGGCTTCAGGTCTCTAATGATAAAGAGGTCGATAGACCTATCCTGATGTCACTAGCCTAAGACAAATAAATATGCAAGTAGACCATTACATAAATTGCACATCGAAGAAAAAAAAGACCATTACATAAATTAGTATAAAGGTTAAATTTTTAAATGAGTCAAATGAAATTTTAAATAAGTTAAAAGTAAAAATGAAATTAAGTATAAATAGCCCTCATTCACAGTTTACACTCCCTTTTAGTAAAACAAAAATTTAAAATCTGAGAAGGTGTCCAACATAAGGAAAGGAAGAGTCAAGGTGAGTCATTTCCTTCCATCCCTTGCATGAATAAGATCCATTCATTTTTTGGATTTCCTCTCTTCTAGAATTCTTTTCTTCTCTTCTCAAGCTACAAAAAGATACCCATTTGAAGTGCTAAAGACTTCTTGGAGCCCTTCTTCCTTAGTATAGTTTCGGTCAGGTGAAGGAAACAAAGTAGGGGCAGTTTTTAGCTTGCTTGTTTGAATCCTACTTTTTTTTTTTAATTATTAAAAGCCAAAAAGTCTATTAAACAGAGTAGTAGAATCATACAAGTGTAACCAAGCACTAAAAACAGAAGACTAAACAAACCCAATCACCAAGCATACCAGCAGGGCGAAGTTTAGATGAGATAACATCGTACACCAACCTACTTGTTTGTATGTGGATTTCTGTTGCATACAAATGTTGGAATATTTTATTCCAATATCATACTGTGGGCAAATATCGGTAATTAATTATATTAGATATTTATCAATTAGGAGCCTTAATTGATATGTGATCAAATTAAGAGATAAGGCCAATCAGATTTCTGATTTGATAATTGATTATCATTAATTATCCGATATGGGCGAAATATGAGTGGATGTTACTGATAACCAATTTCGGAATTATGGGAACCCTAATTGGTCATCACCCTACATGTAGGCTATGGTCCCCAATATACCGGACACAACGCTCACCTCTTCTCCCCATCTGAAGAGCGATCAAGGCATAAGGAGTCCAGGTTGAGGAAGAACCATAAAGCCACCGCTAACCATATATTTGTTATCATCATCATCTATGTTGATTATCAAGGTATTCCGCCCAAGAAGACGACCAACCCCTCCTTGCTTGTGATAGGTTGCTGGTGAAGGTTAGTGATCAAGTTCATCCTTCAAAGAACGCTTAAGATTATTGGATCCAGGTATATTCATAACTTATAATCCTAGTTTTTTTTTGCTAAGCCAAACATTGAATTAACAAGAGTACAAGGGGTACTCTAAACCCATTTACAAGGAAAGTCACATCTTAAACTAATTACACATCCACCTGACCAACCATACAGAACAACCCTGAAGTATATTAATCCTCCCTAAGAGCAAAGTTTTTACAGGATGTGCCCAAAAAAAACATATCCAATGTAAATATAAAAACTAAGCTACTACCCTATGAAGTATCAGTACAATACCAGCAAAACACCAATCATGGGACAACCTTTATGCATTCTAGAGGGTTGATGCACCACTCTGTAAATGAAAAACACCCTTTCTTTACCAAACTATTACACCAAGACCAAACTCTAATTTTAATCAAGTCGGTCACCTTATCAAAATCCAAAGCGCCTTGTTTGAAGATCAATTCGTTCCTATGTAGCCAGATGGACCAAATAGTTGCGAACCAGAACATTCTCCAATCTTTGTTTGATGCCCTTCCTGAAATCAAGCCACCATGCTGCACAAGTAGGTCCTTTAAATTACCTATCAACGCCGTATCCAATCCTAACCAGTTATATACAAACATCCACACAGAATAGGAAAATCTACGATGCAAAAAAAGATGAGAGGTAGTTTCCAATTCAGAGTTACAAAATCTGCAGAGGATGGATCCAGTTGAGTGAGTGATTCCTCTAGATTGCAGATTTTCTGCTGTAGGAATCCTATTGAGAATTGATCTCCAACAGAAGGCTGCCACCTTTAAAGGTATGCTTCTATCCCACAACAATGTGAAAGTGCAGTCCAAATTCCGCTCCTCCGCCTTTGTGAGTAGCTGATATGCCTCCTTAACCATGTAGGCAGATGCTGTTTTTCCCATCCAGCACCAAGAATCATCCACACCAGCGCATAGTTCCTTACCTGCAAGCATATCCATCAAGTTCCCAAGTAGTTCCTCCACCCAAAGGAATAGACCTCTCCTCCAAATAAATTTCCAGCACCAAAACTCATTTCTCCACTCACCCATTTCTGACACCTTTGCCTCCTTTGTCACACAAATATTATATAGCCTGCAAAAGCTTGTTGCAAGTGGAACCGTGCCAACCCAGGAGTCATGCCAGAATGAAGTGCTATTACCACATCCCAATCTTTCAGCTATAGCTGCTGAAAGCCAACCCCCTCTAACATTTTGACCCACCTCCAAGATACCTAGATCCCTCCACCAACTTGAGACTCCCCCCCCCCCCCCCCCCCCCCCCCCCCCCCCTCCCACCTCCCACCTCCCAAAGATTTATCACACCAACTTAATCTCCACATAGTAGGGTCTCCATATCTAACTCTAAGAATTTTTGACCAAAGAGATTCTTTTTCAGTAAAGAACCTCCACCTCCACTTTCCTAATAATGCTAAGTTTAAAGCATTAATGTCCCTAATCCCAAGACCCCCCTCCTCTCTTTTTTTGCACACCACCTCCCACTTAACCCAACATATATTCCTAGTAATCTGGCATGATGTAGATCCTAGGCTATGTGGTAAATGTGCTCTAGGACGTATGCCTATAGATTTAACGCTTTCGCATAAAGTATAAAGAACCTAAAGAATTAAAGAAATATCTAACAAGTGGTATCAGAGCGGTCATCATTATTGGATTATTAGAATTCATGTTCTTTGATTCATATATGGTTGGGTGGGTTTTCTTGAATGGTTATTTTACCCCAGTTTGTATGAATCCTAATATTCTTTTTAGGATTTATACAAGGAAATACTATTTCGGTGAATTTAACGTTTTCAATGCCCTTAAGATTTGCAATGGGTTTTCAAAATCATGTAGAAAAAGGTTCTGCACCCTTCATGTGAAGCCTTAATACGGGAATGCATAATTGATTCCATATCTGTTGCATATTGAAAGTTTAACTTCTATATATTATATATGAATTAAAGTGGCTTCCTACATGATGTTTAGGGTACATGATTAGGCAATTTTTTTTTTTTTTTTTCTGGACGTGAATGATCTTTTAATGTGATTAACATGCTTTAAGGGAGAGCTTTTAGATTATCATATTTGGACCCAGAATTGCTTGAATTGTTTTCGTGAGATTGAATCAATTGCTGCTAGTTTCAATGCTATTGTGATATATGGATCAATCAATGAATAATTGTTTTCAATACTAGATTGATGGACCCGTGTCATGCACGGGTTATATACTATTTTTAAGGATTTTATTTTTAAATATATAATTGTTAAATTCATGTTTTGTGCTTTTTTTTTTGGGAAATTATATATCAAAAATATTAAAAAATTATTTTATCTGAATCGTCGATCGTAAATTGTAACAGATTCTAACTTGATAATTATTATAAACATTACAATACAGATAATGACGTTTAAGTGTTAATAATAAATACATATTGAAATACATATTGTCTCCTACAAAATTTTAGTATTAAAAATATAATTTAAAAAATAAGTCATGTGTGAAGAATATAAAACAACATAATATTTGAATATAGCCTTAAAGTTTTATTGTGAATTTTTTTTTTCAAAAGCAAATTATAATCTTGATAATTTAATAGTGATATTTTAGGTATGATTTATTTTAATTGTAAGTAATTTTATTTAAGTTAAAATATTATTCAATTATAAATTTGTGTTTTCATTCATAAATTTATAAATATATTTTAAAAAATGGATAAATTTTTTGAATAAACCTAATGATGATGGATTAGATTAAACAAATTCAATAAAAAACTTGATGTTCGAAATTTTCTGTGATTTTTATAGAATGATGTAGTTTAAATTCATGAGAAAATTAATTAAAAATAAAGTTGTTCGAAAATCATGTTGATAAAAAAAAATTTAATTAATTTTCTCATGAATATTATTAAATGAATTTTTTAAAATCCTTTTAATTAATTTAAAAATCCTTTTAATTATGCACAATATTTTTGAATTAAATTATTTGAATTAAATGAGTAGTTTTATCTAATGTCGAAATATGGAATAGCATTCAATGAGCTTATTCCTAAATGTATATAGTATAGATATTTGTAAAAGTCACGTGATGAAGTAATAGTGCTAGAATACAAATGATTGTGAGCTTTTATTAGCTTTTATACTGGCTTTTATTAATTGCCCTTGGAATCAAGAGCCATGGACGATTACTTATTTATGTCCACTTTGAATGCAAATTTTTTTTTTGACAGCAAGCATCACGGCTAGGCCGTGATAATTGCCATGGTCGTGGCCAGTTAAATATAAAAAAATAAGAAAAAATTGAGGTTTATTCCACATTTGAACAATCAGGTTTTCAAGTTTAAATGTGGATTGGGCAAATTTTAGAACCCCTATCTTTATCAAATTGTCTGGTAATTTTGATTGGATTGTTTGAAGCAACACGTTGCCAAAGTAACCTCTGTTGTGTAGATTAATTTAATTGAATTTACTAAGATGTGCATGAAAT
Source organism: Echinosophora koreensis (assembly GCA_035048595.1). NCBI lineage: Eukaryota > Viridiplantae > Streptophyta > Magnoliopsida > Fabales > Fabaceae > Echinosophora > Echinosophora koreensis. The sequence continues at coordinate 1,507,182 of JAPCYP010000068.1, forward strand.
TATTTATGTGGACTGACCTTGGCCCAAAGGTAAAGGACAATTTGGCCGAATAATGGAGTGCCTGCGATGATAAATGTGTGGTGATTATAAAGGTATTTTCCATGTAGATAATGGGATGCGCGAAGGTGACCATTATTTGACAGGACTTATCATCAATGTTTGATCATTGCGTGAGAGGGCCACTTACAATTAATACTTACTAGTCCAAAGATTGGGGATTAATGTTGTGCTAGGCATCTTGTTGGGTCTTTAATTTGCCAATTTGGATTTCGAGTGAGTCAATTAAAGTATGAAATCACCAAAGTGACCTCTCTTGTGGAAATTGCTCATAAGAGATATTGAACGTTGTGTGGGTGTATATCCATGATTAACCGGCCCAAAGGAAGGTTAATATCTGGTCGGGTTGCATTCACACCTGTGATGGTAAACACGTAATGATTATAAAGACTATTTTCATGTGAATAGCAGAGTGTCCAAAGATGGCTGTTGTTTGACAGAAATTATCATTAGTGTTTGACGACCATTACAACAAAATACCTTTAGCAATTAATATTATTGTCTCAAGACTTGATATTATGATGCATTGGGTATTTTACTGAGTATCTTTATGATACTTTTGTTCTCTTTAAGGTTAATATTGCTTATGTATCTGCTAATTTAATCCTTAAAAGTTCCGACTTTTAGGATTGAATAAAGTTGTTCTTTGATCGCTAAACCTTGCATAAAGATGGAGAAACCCACCTTCTCTCACTCAATCCAGTACCTCTGAAGAGATAATTAAGTATAGGAAGTGGAATCGCTCCAAACACTTGGGTCTTATGATTATACAACATAATATTCCAGAAACCTTTAAGGGTGTTATTTCGGATGGCAAAACCAAAACATTTAGCCAAAACCAAATCATTTTGAAGGAAAACCCCAACAAAGATACATGGATACCAACTTTCTCAAAATAGTTTTTAGAAACCACTTGAAATTCTTAAAATACCGTTTTACCGCTTTTTACTGGATTTCGGCCTAAGTTTCGTATTTTCAAAAGTCTAACTCTCTTTATAAAATATTTCACTTTACTAAGTTCCAATACCCATGTTAAGGTATTAAAACACTGATTTCAAACTTCACGTTACGGTTTGCTCAAAAACTCTAAAACTCGACCGAACGTTGCTAAGTTCGAAAATCGCGTAATTCCTTTTTCAACGATTTTAAACCCTAATGGTCCAAAACTCATCTTGGAGTCTTAGGACAGTTAAATAGACTTCAAAAACAGTTTCATAATATCAAAAATAGTTTTGGTTGAAATTAGAACCTTTGCTCATTTTACGTGTCCGATTTCGTGAAAATTCTGTTTTTAAGTCCGCTAAAACATGAATTTTTGTTCTCTTAAATCCTAAACTCAAATTAGAATCATTTTGTGTCATTGAAACCACAAAAGACAGATTTCAATACCATGAAAACAGTTTTACATATAGTTGTTTTCTTCTTGATTTCGTTACTTTTTAAAGCCATTAAACAAATTTAGAATTTCATAGTTTGCCAAGATCAAGTTATTCATCACATTTGTATCATACTTGGCCGAAACCAAGACATAACCAAGTGAAGATTTTCACTTCACTAACAAACTCACAATCACACATACTTATTCATATATCAATACACTAAATCATGGCATGATACTTTAGCGCATTAATCATACTTTCCTACCAAAGTTCAAGTAAACTAAATCATCATTTTTCTTCAAACCAACATATATCAAATAAGCATATACTCCACAAATCACAAGTTCACCACATGGATAACACAATCATCACAGCAAGTCCTCTTAGAGGATCACATATACACAAAGCCATAACCCTAATACTTAGGGCTTTCAAGACAACACAAACTCAATATAAACCACACACACACCCACAATAAGGTAGATGAAGGTTATTCTCCCCCATACCTCTTATAGTCAAGTAAGCTCTTTGTCTTAGATCCTTCAATATTCTTTCTTCTCCACCCACAAAGTCACACCAACAACAACCAATATACAACCTTTATCAACCATACAAAATACCAAGTTAAATCAAAACAACAAGCTAAAGAATGACAAAAAAAAAACCACTTGACCCATTTTGTGAAGGTTTCAGCCATACATAGAAGATTAGGGTAGAAATTTCTTTTGCTCTCAACCTTTTGGATCTAGAGTTTAGAGGTCTTAGAGAGTTCATAAAAATTATCACAACCTCAAAATCATTTTTCTATGATTTTCTAGAAATTTATCAAGAAAATGGGCATGAACTTGAATTTGTGAAAAACAAAAGGATGATCTCAAATTTCATGAAGGGAAAGGAAGTTTAGGTCATGTAGATGAGGGATATACCTCTAGAAATTGAAGAAATGATCAAGAGCTTGGAGCTCCAATGGAAACCTTGAATATGAACTTAGTGTTCTTGAGTAAGAAGATGAAGAAATGTGACAAACCAATGGGTTTAGGTGAGGGATGAGAGGCTGCACGAAAATGTTGCTCCAAGTGTGAGGTTGTAGTACAATTTTTGGACACAAAAGGAATTACATAAAGACTTAGGGGTAAAATGGTCTTTTCACATAAAAATATCTAGATATTTTGGCAAAGATCATGATTACAAGGGTGAGTCATGGTGGTGACTCACCATGTGACTCACCACTTGAGGTGATGTCTTGTTCCATCAATCCATCGTCTGGTCCTATCTCTGTAGTTCCGTATCCGTCTCCGTCGTTTACCCGATTATGGTTTTCGATCTTTTATTTGATCAAGATTCACCCGAATAAAATATAATACTTTATTTTTGAGTGAACATTTTGAAAATAGAATTTATCACTGAAATAATGATAAAATCTAGAATTTCTCAGTTTCGGGTCAAATTAGGGTTTCTGCCGATACAAAATTATACTGTCAGCGAAAACGCAGACCGGTTTTGTAACATCCCGGTTTTTATGATTTTGTTTTACGTAAGATGAACATGTTTAAGACTTGGATTATATGGTTAAGAGATGGATTAAGGTATAGGAACCTTTGCATGGAAAGTACACAGCTTTTCCGGGTGAGTTTGAACGTCAAGACCAATTAGGGTTTCCCGGTAAGCGTCTTTGAGACGTCTGAGTGTGAAATAAGAATTTTGGAGTTAGAGATGAGATTAGGCCTTTTTGATGGTTTTAGGTTGTTTATTAGGTCCTAAGGAGCCTATATCTCAAATTTGAGCGCAATCGGAAGTCGAACGGACCCTGAACACAAAGAGTTGACTTTTGGTCAGAAGTCAACGCTCAAGCGTGGGTGTATCCACGCTCAAGCTCCCAAGTCAACCAGACAAGGACCATGCTTTGACTGGCCACGCGTCGTCACGGCTTACGTGGCAGCCTGTGAGTGGATGCATCGTGCGGCAGCTTTCCACGCTCAAGCGTGGCAATTCCCACGCTCAAGCGTGGGCACGCTCAAGCGTGAAATTTCTCACGCTCGAGCGTGGCTGCGTGGTTTTGTAAAAATAAAAGCCTAAGTGACTTAAGTCACTTAGGCAGCAGAAACAGAAAGAAACAGAGAGTAGTGAGTTGAGAGAAGCCTGAGAAAACAGAGAGGGAGAGTCTAGAGAGAGAAAGAGAGAAAATCTAGAGAGAGAGAGAAGTTGTAGTGTGAGAACGAGGTGCTCGATCCTTCCGTTGCGATTCCGGTTACACCGTTGTGTTCGTGACGGCGATACCTTCATTGTCCTCTTCTTCGTTTCTTCTAAATGTGAAGGTAAATCCTACTCTCTTTATGTCGAAATGCCGTCCGTTACGATGTTCGTGATATCTTTAGTTTCGGTTGACGGATTTTGATTCCGTCTTTGATTTTGAACTTGTAGTAACGTATGCTTCGTAACGTGATGTCTAGGTGAATTTTCGGAGGCTCGGAGGCCTTGCTCCCTTGCGTGGCAGAATTGAAGGTATAAAGGGAGTGTTCGTTTCGAGACGTCGGTACAAGTGTACACAAGGTGAGGGGGAAGAAACCTTAATTATCGGGACAATGGGCATAAAATACGAACATTTACATGTGTGGGGATTCTCAACCCCCGTGGATTGTTGATTGATAATATGCTTAGTTGATTATGTGATATATGGTTATTATTTTATTTCTCCGTTAATTATATGATGTTGTTTTGTTGATAATATTGTACTATGTGTTGTTGGTATATTGATGGGTGGTGGATCAATATTGGTGATACTTTGGAGATATTTGATATGAAACTAGGTTGATAGCTTGACTAGGAAGTTATGATGTTATGTGGTGATATTGAGGTGCGAGACAGGAAGGTCGTGTGACATTATGTGGTGATGGATGCATGTGCATATCATTGCGTTGGTCATCCTTATGGGTAGCCGCAATAGCTGTTTGAGCGGTTACTAATATGAGGTTGATGTTGGTGTGTTGTGAACGACTACAACGAAAGTTGGATAGTTTTCACAAGGGGCCGTATGACTAGCTACGATAAGCCGTTTGAGTGGCTATCATACGAGGTCGGATAATATTGGTGCATAGCTGGGCTATCACACAAGAGGTGTATCTGTGTATTTATACACAGAGGGGCCGTGTGAACAGTTGCAATAGCCGTTTGAGCAATTTTCACACGAGGTTGAGGTGGACTATCCGGAGCGACCAAGATGACGGATCTCATGTTGGTGACGCAGGAGTTAGTAACCCAACTACCGACTAAACGTTGTTGTAGAATTGGCCAATCATGCATTTAGGACCAGTTATGCATTAGAATAAGTTATGATCCTAGTTGCTGAGATGTTGAGGTTGATTGATGTGATAATAATCTTGGGAGACGGATGTGTTTGTTTATATACATGTTGATGAGTAGTATTTTATGCTGTTTCCCCTTTATGATGATTAGAGTTTCTTACCTCCTGTATGTCTCTGTTTATATTTATTTTGGGTTCGGATCGTGATTTGAAGATGGAGATATGCCTTTAGCGGGTGTAGATACGAAGAAGACGAAGAGGATTTTCAGAGTTGAAGTTGAGTCTTTAGTATTTTATACCACGGCCAGTGGAGTGTCAGTTTTAGGTTTATGCCATTGCTTCTGCGAATTTTGATATGTTTTATTGATTTAAATTTATCTGTTATTTTATTACATGCATTTGCATAATGTGGTGCCCGGAAAGGGGTGTCACATTTGGTGGTATCAGAGCTGTTCGGTTCTAAAACGGACTATGGGGTTATGTCTGATTAGAATCAAGGACTGCGAGATACAGGATGTTGTTACTGGCCGTGTCTAGTTGAACCTACATCAGGTGTTGACTATGTTTAAAAGTTGGGTAGAGTGTTCGTATCTAAGTTATCTCTTGTTTCTTTACTGAGAAATAATGATAACTGTTTCGATTATTTATAAGAAGTATGTGTTATATATTTCTTATGAATATGAGCTGATGGTTACCTCTACAGGGACCTATGGCTGGTGGGACTCACGGTAGCCAGAGTGGGAACAACGTGGAAGATAATGATGTGGAAGTAGAGTTTCCTGGAGTGGAAGAAGAAAATGAATCTGAAGTCATGAAGACAATACGGGATATGGCCAGAACCATGATGATTCAGTCACAGCAGAATGCACAGCTAATGCAGCAACTGCAACAACAGCAAAATCAGCAATCCCAGAATCAAGAAGGAGTAATGGATGCAGGGTTAGTTGCTTTTATGAAAGGAAAGCCGCCACAATTTCATGGAGAGTATAATCCAGAGGGAGCAGAGTTGTGGATACAGGAGGTAGAGAAAGTATTCACCGCTATGCGTTGCAGGGAAGACAGAAAGGTCATATATGCATCATTCATGTTGGTAGGAGGTGCAGAGTCATGGTGGAAGAATCGTCAGAGGATATTGGAAGCTGAAGGAAGAATCATTACATGGGAACTGTTCAAGGAATGTTTTCTGGAAAAATATTTCCCTGAGACAATTAGACATGAGAAGGAGCAGGAATTTATGAGTCTGAAACAAGGAAACATGTCAGTGGGAGAATACTCAATCAGGTTTGATACTTTGCTCAAGTTCTCCAAGTTTTATCAAGTCTGCCCAGATGAGAAGTGGATATGTAAAAGGTTTGAAGATGGATTGAGAAGTGAATTACAAAGAGCGATGTTACCCTTGGGAATTTCCAGACTTCCGGAATTGATTGAAAGATGCACTGCAGTGGAAAGTCTTGATAAAAAGATCGAAGCCCGTCAACAAAGGAAGAATAAAGGGCCAATCAGAAATCATCAGAACAATGGGAATGAAGGACCTCGTCAAGAGCAGAAACCATATGATCATCCAAGACCGCACAATGTAACAGTTGGAATGGATGGACAAAGATCACTTACTTGTTTTAGATGTGGAGGAGCACATTTAATGAGGGATTGTCAGGTGAAGGATGTTGTTTGTTTTAAATGTGGTAAGTCAGGGCATGTTATTCGGGATTGTAGACAAGGAAATACAACAAATGCTGGAAGACAAGGAACCGGGGCATCATCTCAAGGAACTGGACAACAAGCAGCACGAACTCCAACAACAGGACGTGTGTTCACTTTGAGAGGAGCGGAGCATTATCAATCATGAGCAGTGAGGTTTTTGTGGATGATCTTTTGAAGTTGTCAGCTAGTTTCTCTTACTAGGTTTTGGAGAAAATAATGTTTTGAAGCAATGTTTAGGTATATATGTAGTTAGGTTAAGGATGAGGATGTATATATTCTGATGGCATAGTCTGTGAAATATGTGTGAAATATGAACCTACAAGTCGGTGTATGTTTAGATTTTGATAAGTTGAAAAATATGAATCAGTAAGGTTGTGTTGTTGATAATTGTATCACAGTGCTCAGCGGAGTTGATGTTGCATGTAACCCCTGCAAGGGGTGTCACAGGTTTCCGTCTGAATTTTAAGCCCAAAATTTAACCGTAACTTGTAACACCCTGTTTTTTAGAATATTTTAATTAAGCTGGTTTTATTAAGTTGGATTTATCGGTCGAGGGCATAGTGGGAGTACATGAGCACGCCCGTGCTCATCAGCCAGCAAGCCCGTGCTTAAAGTCAGAAGCGTGTTTCTGATTTTAAGTTGAGCACGACCGTGCTCAACAGGGAGCACGCCCGTGCTCAATACGTGGACCGCGTCTCGTAACGTTAAATCGAGCACGACCGTGCTCAATAGTAAGCACGACCGTGCTGAAGTCTGAGATTTATATAAACGAAAACAGAGTCGAGGGTTTACATTTTAACCCTACTTTTAGTGGCTGCTAATCCTGTTACGGCTGACATAGTGTTCGTCCCTGTTTTCGCTCAACTCAGCCGGTTCTAGGAGTTTCTGAAACCTTAGAGGAACCCTGTGAATCTAGTTTGGGTCAGAGGTAACGGTCTCTTTCCCTTTTCAATCCTTTTTGGTGTTCTGGTTGGAAAACTAATGGTTGATTTTGCTTTGGTTGATCAAGGCTCGTTTGTGCGTGGGCCGCCTAAAGGAGAGGAGCTGTTTGCCGTTAGGACCGCCGTTAGAGCTACCTTCAATCCAGGTACGGGGAGAAGGGTAGTATAATCATAGGGTCGGGGTTAGAGTAGAGTAAAGGGGTTCCCATAACCCCTATTTGATGATTACATGATTTAAGGATGTGTTTAATGTATGTTTCTGGTTATTATGTTAATGGTGTTATGTTGCATATGGTTATGGTTGCTGTTTGTAATCATTGTTATTAACATGATGATGTTATTGCTGGATTGATGCCATGATTGAGTTGGTTGTTGTTATGATGATGAGTTTAAACCTGAAAACATGCTGATAATTGATGTTAGGAATAATTGAGTAAAAAACCTGGTAATTTGACTAAGTATCAGCCTCTGTTCCTGCCCAGAACAGCACTGCCGCGCGATGAGCACGACCGTGCTGAACAGGGAGCACGACCGTGCTCCCAGGTGAATTCTGGGTAAATGGCCGCGCTGTTCAGCACGGCCGTGCAGGACAAAGAGTACGACCGTGCTGCTGAGCACGACCGTGCTCAGTAAGAAGCACGACCGTGCTTCACTTAAAGGGGAGCACGCCCCTCACGTGCTTAAGCATGACCGTGCTGGGTTACGAGCATGACCGTGCTCAACCCACTGAGACAGAACTGAACTAAAGGACTTAAGGGGGTTTTGAACCCCACTTCCCTATGATGATAACTGATTAGACAACTTGGTTAATGTTCCTAAAGATATATAAAGATGATGAGATGGTGAGATGTTAAGTCGATACCCTTTTGGGTGCCGCAAGCTGATGAGCTGTGCCTTGGTGCTTTTGGCCAAGGAAGCCTTAACCCTGTGGTTTGGGTTTAAAGGTGTTGATGTTGCTGTGTACCTTGGTGGCCGAGAGTTTGCCCCAGGTACTGCGGTTGATTCCGCTTAGGTCCTCAGGTAGATTCCGCGAGGCAAGTTGTTGCGGTTGATTCCGCTGTTACCTTCGGTCGATTCCGTTGGAGTTATGGAGGTGGTGATGCCGTTGTTGTTATGTTGCATATGCATTGCATCGGAGATGTTTAGGGATGTTCGACATAGGGGAGGTCGTCCTAGCGCCCCCGTGATGAGGCATTCGTTGGTTTGATGCGTTGGCTATCCAAGGAGTAGATTCTCCGGCGTTGAGTAGATTCTCAATGTGGATATGTAACTCCGAAGTCGTTCATCCCGAGTTTAGTGGATCCACATGCATTGATGGTTTAGCGGAGTAGGACTGCATTGCACGCCATAGCATAATGATGATGATGATGATGTTGATGTTTGATATGATGTTGCTATGCTTGCTGTTTACTTTACTTCCTATCTCCATGCTAATATGTTATACGATTCTTACTCCCTATATCTGTTTGTTGTTTGTGTTTGGCCTGATTGGCGCCTTGCAAAGGATGACGAGCAGCCCGGAAAGGAGTGACTCTGAGGAGCCGCCACTCATAGTCGGGCTAGTTTGTGTTATGTTAGTTTTCTGTTGTAATTCCGTGGGTGTTTATCCCGGAACGGTTATACCAGCTCTGTAGATGACATCGGGGTTCGGATATTTATATTAGTTTATTATGTTTAAATCTCATTTCAGGTTTCCGCGTTGTAAACGGTTCATGTGGGACTTTTCTACCCATGGACAATTGTTTTATTTATTTCAATAATTGCATGTTTTCCTTTAATTGTTTCTGTATTAAATGGCTTATAACATGCGGGGTAGAAGGGTGTCACATTTAGTGGTATCAGAGCAGTTTGACCTTGTTCGGACGTGGTATTAGTCTGTTGTGAGTCTGTTGTGTGACTCTTGTGTGAATTGTCTATACTTGTTATAGATAATGATGTTTTAAGTTAGTTGCCTGTAGCTTTTACTCGCTAAGTTTCTGTATTAAAGGCTGTTTTGGGCATGTACAGGAACTAATGGCCGGTAGAGGATGCAACGATCAGGCGATTGCTGACGCATTGGCACTTCTGGCCAATGCTATCGGACAGGTCAACCCTAACAACGGTGGGCCAGCTGAGTTCCAGGGACTGGATAAGTTCCAGAGGAACAACCCTCGGTCGTTCAAGGGAGCGTCACCCAGAGGGAGCTTTGTTGTGGCTGAGGGAGACAGAGAAGATCTTCCGTGCGATGGACTACAATGATCAGCAGAAGCTCATCTTCGCCACTTTCATGTTGACTGAGGAGGCGGAGCACTGGTGGGTTAACTGCAGGCAGAGGATGCAGGCAGAGGGCACAACGGTGACTTGGGCTGTGTTCAGGCAGAGGTTTCTGGAGAAGTATTTTCCAGCGGATATTAGAGACAAGAAGGAGATGGAATTCTTGTCTTTGAGGCAGGGGTCGCTGTCAGTCGGTGACTATGCGGCTAAGTTCGAGGAGCTGGCTAGGTACTACACTCCTTACCAGCATGAGACGGACGATCGCTCCAAGTGTGTGAAGTTTGAAGCGAGACTCCGGCCTGAGATCAAACAGGCCATCAGCTACCAGGAGATCAGAGTCTTCCCTATTCTGGTCAACAAGTGCAGGATCTATGAGGATGCCAGCCAGTTCAGAGCTGCCAGTTCCAGAGGATCAGACAATCAGAGTGGCAAGAGGATTGATCAGAGGGATAAGGGCAAGCAGCGGTATGCCCCTTCGGGCAAGGACTTCAAGCAGAGTGGCAGGAAGCCCCAGTTTCAGCAGAGTAGCTTCAGGGGTGGGTTTTCTGATGCCCCTAGAGCTATGAGGTGTGGGAAGTGTGGAGCACAGGACCACTATTCGTCCCAGTGCAAGGAAACACAGGTCATCTGCTTCAAGTGTGGCAAGCCAGGCCACATCAGCCGAGAGTGTGATGGAGCTAAGGCCGAGCCTCCCAGCGCTAGCAAGAATCAGAAGTCCCAGGCCAACAGACTGAAGACCATTGGGAGAGTTTTTACTCTTAGTGGAGCTGAAGCCTCCGAGTCTGATGACTTGATCCAAGGTAGGTGTTTAATTGATGGAACTCAATTAACTGTATTGTATGATTCGGGTGCTACTCACTCGTTTATATCGCATGATAGGGTCAAGAGTCTAAAATTGGCTGTTACCTTCCTTGAGTTTGATTTGTTGGTTTCTACACCTACAAATAAACCTGTTTCTACTTCTTATGCATGCAAGAAATGCCATATAGTTATAAATGATAAAACTTTCCTAGCTGATCTTGTATGCTTACCTTTGAAAGACCTAGACGTTATTCTGGGTATGGACTGGTTATTTTCCAACCATGTCCTTCTAAACTGTTTTGATAAAACCCTGGTTTTTGGAACTCCAAAGGAGTCTAAGAATCCAGACCTTCTCTCTGCCAGCCAAGTACGAGCTTCGATGAGAGACGAAGCCCAAGTATACACGATGTTAGCTTCCCTGGATGTAGAGAGCAGCCTTCCTGATGTCGCCAGCATGCCTGTTGTGCGAGAGTTTCCTGAAGTGTTTCCAGGGGATGTTTATAACTTACCCCCAGAAAGAGATGTTGAGTTTACCATAGATTTAGTGCCTGGCACCGGGCCAATCTCCATAGTACCCTATAGAATGTCTCCTCTAGTGCTAGCCAAGTTGAAGGAACAGTTGGAGGACCTGATGAAGAAGCAATTCATTAGGCACAGTGTGTCTCCGTGGGGAGCACCAGTGTTGTTGGTGAAAAAGAAGGATGGTAATATGAGGTTGTGTGTCGACTATCGACAACTCAACAAGGTGACTGTAAAGAATCGGTATCCCCTCCCTAGGATTGTTGATCTTATGGATCAGTTGATGGGTGCTTGCATCTTTTCAAAGATAGATTTGAGGTCAGGGTACCATCAGATTCGGGTTAAGTCTGAGGACATCCTGAAGACAGTGTTTAGGACGTGATATGGTCTCTATGAGTACTTGGTTATGCCTTTCGGTGTGACCAATGCTCCTGCGGTCTTCATGGACTACATGAACAAGACCTTTCACCCTTACTTGGATAAGTTCGTGGTGGTGTTTATAGATGACATCTTAGTGTACTCCAAGAGTAAGGAGGAACATGAGGAACACCTGAGGGTTGTCTTGCAGACCCTTAAGGAGAAGCAGTTGTATGCTAAGTTGTCTAAGTGTGAGTTCTGGTTAGAGGAAGTGAGCTTCTTAGGACATGTCATCTCTAAGGGTGGCATAGCAATGGACCCAGCTAAGGTAGAGACGGTGCTCCAGTGGGAAGCGCCAAAGTCTGTGACCGAGATTAGGAGTTTCTTGGGGTTAGCCGGGTACTATAGGCGGTTTATAGAAGGTTTCTCTAAGATAGCTTTACCCTTAACCCGTCTCACCAAAAAGGGACAGTTGTTTGTGTGGGACTCTAAGTGTGAAGAGAGTTTCCAAACCCTTAAGAATAGGTTGACGTCAGCACCAGTGTTAGTTTTGCCAGATCCTAGTGAACCCTTCGTAATTTACTGCGATGATTCTAAGCAAGGGTTAGGTGGAGTGTTGATGCAGAATGGTAAGGTAGTTGCTTACGCTTCTAGGCAGTTGAAAACCCACGAGAAGAACTACCCTACCCATGACCTAGAGGTAGGAGCTGTGGTATTTGCCTTGAAGATCTGGAGGCATTACCTGTATGGAGCAAGGTTTGAGGTTTTTAGTGATCATAAGAGTTTGAAGTATCTCTTTGATCAAAAAGAGTTGAACATGAGGCAGCGTAGGTGGATGGAGTTTTTAAAGGACTATGACTTCGAGCTGACCTATGATGTAAGCCAAAGGGGGGCAAGTCAAGATTTCCTCAAGGATGAAAAGAGCCCAATAAAGACCAAGGATCAAGAAGCTAATCAAGGATATGTTGGGTCCATGACAAGAGTTAAATACAAGAAAGCCCAACAAGCTCCTAACTTCATGTTGGCTATTTGTATAGAAGCAAGCCCAAGGTCAAGGTCAAGTGGAGTGGAGCCCAAATTAATAACTTACATTGTAGGATCCATGAAGTATGGGGCGAATTCATGAAGAAGGGTCCATTCTTAGTTGTTTTTATTTAATCCAATAATTGTAATAGGTTATGTAAGTGGGTCCAAGCTTGTTATGAATTACAAATGGATCAAGGCCACTAATAGCCTATGTTGCACGAATTTAGAAGCTTAGAGGGAGGGATCTTTTGGTTTGCATGCCATTAGTGACTCTTATAAGTTCTAGGTGTTTTATTTGGTTTGTTAATTATGTGGGAGTTACACTTTTAATTTGAGAAGTAAGTGTAACCACCACATAATAATAGAGTTAGAGTCATAAAGGGACTTGGGGTGTGACAATAATGATTGGGGGCTGAATTGTTGGCTGAGTTAAGTTAGGTGTTAGTGTCATGAATTAGGCTATTCAAGTGTGGGGGGTTATGGTATTGAGAAGGCAAGGAAAGCCAAAAGTTGGCAGCCATCCTTCTATATTTATTTTCGTCCAAAACATGTAATGGTTAACTTGGAAGTTGAATTTTGGATTGATATCCATTTGAGAGAATTGTTCTCTTGGGTTCTTGGGTGAACCAAACCTTGTTCTTATCAAGAATCCAAGATTCTTGTGGCGAACCTCACAAGGATTATCAAACAATCTTGTTTGTGGCGCCTACTTCATCCCTAACCTCTTCCATTTTCTTCTTTACTTCTTATTTTCAACTATGTTTCAATTCTGATTTCAAATTGTTGTTTTGTATGCGCCATACTTGTTTGAGAAATTCAACTAAATAGATCATGTAAAGGCATCCCACCATTTTGATGTCATCAAGTGGTATCAAAGCTTAGGCTTTGGTTGAATTTGATATTGGTGATTCTTCATCTATCTTTCTAGTTTTCTTCTTTTCTTTCAAAAACCAAAATATAAAAAAAATACTACCTTTGTTTCTGTTTGTGAAGGGAAATTTTCAATTAGAAAATTGTGTTTTGCTCAAAAAACAAAAGCAAGTGTGAAATTTTCGTTGTGAAATCCAAAAGCGATCACGGGCAGGCCGTGACAACCATCACGCCCGTGACACAAAATTTTTTTTATCCAGAGAGGATCACGGCCAGGGCATGATCCCCATCACGGCCGTGATATAAAAAAAAAAAAAATTTCGTGACACAAGGAATTGAGCAAAAGAGAAGTTAAAGTTCTATTTGAGCAAGTTGTGTTCCTGAAAATATTTCCCTTCTTCCTTTGTTTCTTTGTTTCAAGCTTTTCTTTTCTAGCCTTTCCTTTGTTGTTTCCTTGTTTTTGATAAGTTTGTGAATTTTGTTACTTGATTTTTGGATTTTTGTGTATTTGTGTTTGATTCCTCTAAGAACTCAAGGTGAACATTTGAGAGGAAAAAGGCAAGAGAGAAAAATACATCTTGTGTGGAAAAAGCCAAAAGAGTGAAAAAGAAGAAACATTGTGAGTATAAGAGAGAGAGTGTTGTGAGGGAAATACATATACTCTTCTACTCAATCATGGCCAACTATGAAGATAGTCCACCTTTATCTCCAAGATCAGCCGCTCTTCATGCTAGGATGTCCAACCAAGTCCTTGCACTTCAGAGACAAATGGAACAAATGCAAGCCAATTATGATAGGCAACTTGCCAATCTAAATTATGATGAGTCAAGTGGCTATGATAGTGAAAGAGGAAGGCATAGAGGAGGAGGTAGAAGGGGAAGGAGGTGTGGTGATAAGTTTGAAGGAGTCAAAATCAAAGTTCCTTCCTTTATTGGGAAGAATGATCCAGAGGCTTACTTGGAGTGGGAGTTGAAAATTGAACAAGTTTTTGATTGCAACTCTTACAATGAAGGAAAGAAGGTGAAGGTGCGAGCCCTAGAATTCAAGGAGTATGCTCTTGTGTGGTGGGATCAAATACAAAAGGAGAGGAGAAGAATTGGAGCGGAGCCCTTTGATAGTTGGGAAGAAATGAAACTTATCATGAGAAGGAGATTTGTCCCAAATCATTATCAAAGGGACATTCATAACAAATTACAAAGGCTCACCCAAGGATCCAAAAGTGTTGATGAGTACTTCAAGGAGATGGAGTTGGCCTTACTTAGGTCAAATTCTCAAGAAGATAGGGAGGCTACTATGGCAAGGTTCTTAAGTGGATTGAATCAAGAAATTCAAGATGTAGTGGAATTGCAAAATTATATGGAGCTTGAAGATTTGGTTCAACAAGCAATTAAGGTGGAACAACAACTCAAGAGGAGAAAGTACAAATTTCGTTCTCCTACTAAGTTGTCATCTTCAAGTTGGAAGGAAGATTCCAAGAAGGAGGGTAGTTCATCTTTTTAGGAGGTTGTGTCAACATCTCAAGGGAACAAGTCACTGGAAACAAGTCCTAGAAGCCGTGATGTGAAGTGCTTCAAATGCTTAGGCCATGGACACAACATACCAATGCCCAACAAAGAGGACCATGGTGGCAAGGAATGGAGAAGTGATCTCTCAATCTGAGGCTTCAAGTGGAGGGGAGAGTGAAAAAGGAGAAGAAATTCCGGAAGGAGACTTGTTCATGGTAAGAAGACTTTTGGGAGGCCAACCCAAAGAGCAAGATGATAGCCAAAGGGAGAATATCTTTCATTCGCGATGTCTAATTCAAGGGAAGGTATGCTCTTTAATCATTGATGGTGGCAGCTATGCCAATGTTGTGAGTTCTAGGTTGGTTTCAAAATTAAAACTTGATATCAAAGTACATCCAAGACCGTATAGGCTTCAATGGTTAAGGGAGGTTGGTGAAATAATTGTGAATAAACAAGTTGAAGTCCCATTCTCAATTGGGAAGTATGAAGATTCTGTACTTTGTGATGTGGTGCCTATGGAGGCAAGCCATATTTTGTTGGGAAGGCCTTGGCAACATGACAAGAAGGTCATCCATGACGGGTTCTCAAATAAGTTTTCTTTCTTACATCAAAACAGAAAAGTTATCCTTTGTCCTCTATCTCCAAAGCAAGTTTGTGAGGATCAAGTGAAAATGAGAGAAAAGAGAGAGCAAGCGAGAAAAGAAAATGAAATTGAAAAAGAGAGTGAAAAAAAGATTAACAAAGAGGTTGAGAAAAAAATTGAAAAAAAGAATGAGGAGAAGATTGAAAAAGAGAGTGAAAAAGAGGTTGAAAAAAAGGTGATCAAGAGAAAAATATTGAGAAAATTAGTTTGGCAAGAAAAAGTGAAGGGAAAGAGGCTTTGGTTTCAAAACAGTCCCAATTCATTTTTTATTGTAACAATTTTTATGTTATTGCTAATGCTTCTAATAACTTTTCTTTGTCTAGTGATGTTGTAATTGTTTGGCAGAAATTCAATCCAAAGGAAGCACCCTATGGCAATGTGATTATGAAGGACACCTTTGATGGACCACCAATGTCTAATTTTGGTGATAAAAACTGTTTTAATTCGAGGTCGAATTCTTTCAAAGAAGGAGGGTATGATGTAAGCCAAAGGGGGGCAAGTCAAGATTTCCTCAAGGATGAAAAGAGCCCAATAAAGACCAAGGATCAAGAAGCTAATCAAGGATATGTTGGGTCCATGACAAGAGTTAAATACAAGAAAGCCCAACAAGCTCCTAACTTCATGGTGGCTATTTGGATAGAAGCAAGCCCAAGGTCAAGGTCAAGTGGAGTGGAGCCCAAATTAATAACTTACGTTGTTCAACTAAAGGATCCATGAAGTGTGGGGCGAATTAATGAAGAAGGGTCCATTCTTAGTTGTTTTTATTTAATCCAATAATTGTAATAGGTTATGTAAGTGGGTCCAAGCTTGTTATGAATTACAAAGGGATCAAGGCCACTAATAGCCTATGTTGCACGAATTTAGAAGCTTAGAGGGAGGGATCTTTTGGTTTGCATGCCATTAGTGACTCCGATAAGTTCTAGGTGATTTATTTGGTTTGTTAATTATGTGGGAGTTACACTTTTAATTTGAGAAGTAAGTGTAACCACCACATAATAATAGAGTTAGAGTCATAAAGGGACTTGGGGTGTGACAATAATGATTCGGGGCTGAATTGTTGGCTGAGTTAAGTTAGGTGTTAGTGTCATGAATTAGGCTATTCAAGTGTGGGGGGCTATGGTATTGAGAAGGCAAGGAAAGCCAAAAGTTGGCAGCCATCCTTCTATATGTATTTTCGTCCAAAACATGTAATGGTTAACTTGGAAGTTGAATTTTGGATTGATATCCATTTGAGAGAATTGTTCTCTTGGGTTCTTGGTTGAACCAAACCTTGTTCTTATCAAGAATCCAAGATCCTTGTGGCGAACCTCACAAGGCTTATCAAACAATCTTGTTTGTGGCGCCTACTTCATCCCTAACCTCTTCCATTTTCTTCTTTACTTCTTATTTTCAACTATGTTTCCAATTCTGATTTCAAATTGTTGTTTTGTATGCGCCATACTTGTTTGAGAAATTCAACCAAATAGATCATGTAAAGGCATCCCACCATTTGGATGTCATCAACCTATCACCCAGGAAAGGCCAATGTGGTGGCCGATGCCTTGAGTAGGAAAACCCTGCATATCTCCACTTTGATGGTTAGGGAGATGGATCTAATTGAGGAGTTTAGAGACCTTAGTCTAGCTTGTGAGTTTACCCCTAAGAGTATTAGGCTTGGTACCTTGAAGGTTACCAACAGTTTGATGGGTCAGATTAGAGAGAGTCAGAAGTTAGATAAGTATCTCTTAGACCAGCGAGAGTTGCTCGCTCAGGGTAGAGACCTAAGTTTTAAGGATGGCAGTGATGGTATCTTGAGGTTCAAGGATAGAGTTTGTGTGCCAGATGTTCCTGAGCTTAGGAAGTTGATCTTAGAAGAAGGTCATAGGAGTGGATTGAGTGTGCACCCAGGTGCCACTAAGATGTATCAGGACCTTAAGAGAATGTTTTGGTGGCCTAGGATGAAAAAGGATGTAGCTGAGTTTGTTTATGCGTGCCTAGTTTGTCAGAAGGCTAAGATCGAGCATCAGAGGCCTTCGGGTAAGTTGCAACCTTTGAGTGTCCCAGAATGGAAATGGGATAGTATCTCCATGGATTTTGTGTCTGGACTCCCTAAGACTCCAGCTGGTTTTGAGGCAATTTGGGTTGTTGTGGATAAACTGACTAAGTCTGCCAATTTCATTCCGATGAACATGGAGTATCCGTTAGAGAAGTTGGCTAAGCTGTACATCAATGAGATAGTTAGGCTTCATGGTGTACCCTCTAGCATAGTTTCAGATAGAGACCCGAGGTTTACCTCTAGGTTTTGGAATAGTTTGCAAGAGGCTTTGGAACAAAGCTTAGGCTTAGTTTAGCTTACCACCCACAGACTGATGGGCAGTCTGAGCGGACCATCCAGTCCTTAGAGGACCTGTTGAGGGCTTGTGTGTTAGAACAGTCAGGAAGTTAGGACAAGTTTTTGCCCCTAATAGAGTTTACCTACAACAACAGTTTCCATTCTAGCATTGGGATGGAGCCTTATGAGGCTCTGTATGGGAGGAGATGTAGGACACCTTTGTGTTGGAGTGAACCTAGTGATAGTGTGGTGCTAGGGCCAGAGTTAGTCCAGGAAACAACAGAAAAGATTAGATTGGTTCAGGAAAAGATGAGAGTTGCACAGAGTAGGCAGAAGAGCTACCATGATAAAAGGAGGAAGGTGCTCGAATTCCAGGAAGGTGATTATGTATTCTTGAGAGTTACCCCGACGACTGGGGTTGGTAGAGTGATGAAGGCGAGGAAACTTACTCCGAGGTTCATTGGTCCTTACCAAATCCTCAAAAGATTCGGCGAAGTCGCCTACCAGATAGCCTTACCCACGTTCTTGTCAAATCTCCACAATGTTTTTCATGTGTCTCAACTCAGGAAGTATATTCATGACCCTAGTCATGTGATAGTACCCGACGCTATACAGTTGAAAGAGAACCTAACGTTTGAGGTGTTACCTCTTCGAGTCGAGGATAGGAGGGTGAAGCAGCTAAGAGGCAAGGAAATTCCTTTGGTTAAAGTGGTTTGGAGTGGGGCCACTGAGGAAAGTGCTACCTGGGAGCTGGAGAGCAAGATGATGGAAGCGTACCCGCATCTTTTCACTTGATGTACGTGTAAATTTCGAGGACGAAATTTTTTATAAGGAGGGTGGAATTGTAACACCCTGTTTTTCAGAATATTTTAATTAAGCTGGTTTTATTAAGTTGGATTTATCGGTCGAGGGCATAGTGAGATTTTTGGCTAAAAGTCCCTTTCTGGTACATGAGCACGCCCGTGCTCATCAGCCAGCAAGCCCGTGCTTAAAGTCAGAAGCGTGTTTCTGATTTTAAGTTGAGCACGACCATGCTCAACAGGGAGCACGCCCGTGCTCAATGCGTGGACCGCGTCTCGTAACGTTAAATCAAGCACGACCGTGCTCAAGTCTGAGATTTATATAAACGAAAACAGAGTCGAGGGTTTACATTTTAACCCTACTTTTAGTGGCTGCTAATCCTGTTATGGCTGACGTAGTGTTCGTCCCTGTTTTCGCTCAACTCAGCCGGTTCTCGGAGTTTCTGAAACCTTAGAGGAACCCTGTGCATCTAGTTTGGGTCAGAAGTAACGGTCTCTTTCCCTTTTCAATCCTTTTTGGTGTTCTTTTTGGAAAACTAATGGTTGATTTTGCTCTGGTTGATCAAGGCTCGTTCGTGCGTGGGCCGCCTAAAGGAGAGGAGCTGTTTGCCGTTAGGACCGCCGTTAGAGCTACCTTCAATCCAGGTATGGGGAGAAGGGTAGTATAATCATAGGCTCGGGGTTAGAGTAGAGTAAAGGGGTTCCCATAACCCCGGTTTGATGATTACATGATTTAAGGATGTGTTTAATGTATGTTTCTGGTTATTATGTTAATGGTGTTATGTTGCATATGGTTATGGTTACTGTTTGTAATCATTATTATTAACATGATGATGTTATTGCTGGATTGATGCCATGATTGAGTTGGTTGTTGTTATGATGATGAGTTTAAACCTGAAAACATGCTGATAATTGATGTTAGGAATAATTGAGTAAAAAACCTGGTAATTTGACTAAGTATCAGCCTCTGTTCCTGCCCAGAACAACACTGCCGCGTGATGAGCACGACCGTGCTGAACAGGGAGCACGACCGTGCTCCTAGGTGAATTCTGGGTAAATGGCCGCGCTGTTCAGCACGGTCGTCCAGGACAAAGAAGCACGACCGTGCTGCTGAGCACGACCGTGCTCAATAAGAAGCACGACCGTGCTTCACTTAAAGGGGAGCACGCCCCTCACGTGCTTAAGCACGACCGTACTGGGTTACGAGCACGACCGTGCTCAACCCACTGAGACAGAACTGAACTAAAGGACTTAAGGGGGTTTTGAACCCCACTTCCCTATGATGATAACTGATTAGACAACTTGGTTAATGTTCCTAAAGATATATAAAGATGATGAGATGGTGAGATGTTAAGTCGATACCCTTTTGGGTGCCGCAAGCTGATGAGCTGTGCCTTGGTGGTTTTGGCCAAGGAAGCCTTAACCTCGTGGTTTGGGTGTAAAGGTGTTGATGTTGCTGTGTACCTTGGTGGCCGAGAGTTTGCCCCAGGTACTGCGGTTGATTCCGCTTAAGTCCTCAGGTAGATTCCACGAGGCAAGTTGTTGCGGTTGATTCCGCTGTTACCTTCGGTCGATTCCGTTGGAGTTATGGAGGTGGTGATGCCGTTGTTGTTATGTTGCATATGCATTGCATCGGAGATGTTTAGGGATGTTCGACATAGGGGAGGTCATCCTAGAGTACGGCGATCCGGCCATCCACGGTTGGAGTAGATTCTTCTAGCGCCCCCGTGATGAGGCATTCGTTGGTTTGATGCGTTGGCTATCCAAGGAGTAGATTCTCCGGCGTTGAGTAGATTCTCAATGTGGATATGTAACTCCGAAGTCGTTCATCCCGAGTTTAGTGGATCCACATGCATTGATGGTTTAGCGGAGTAGGACTGCATTGCACGGCATAGCATAATGATGATGATGATGATGATGTTGATGTTTGATATGATGTTGCTATGCTTGCTGTTTACTTTACTGCCTATCTCCA
The DNA here is from genome assembly GCA_035048595.1 of Echinosophora koreensis. Classification (NCBI taxonomy): domain Eukaryota; kingdom Viridiplantae; phylum Streptophyta; class Magnoliopsida; order Fabales; family Fabaceae; genus Echinosophora; species Echinosophora koreensis. Next base: position 1,527,621 of record JAPCYP010000068.1, read on the forward strand.
TGCTAATATGTTATACGATTCTTACTCCCTATATCTGTTTGTTGTTTGTGTTTGGCCTGATTGGCACCTTGCAGAGGATGACGAGCAGCCCGGAGAGGAGTGACTCTGAGGAGCCGCCACTCATAGTAGGGCTAGTTTGTGTTATGTTAGTTTTCAGTTGTAATTCCGTGGGTTTTTATCCCGGAACGGTTATACCAGCTCTGTAGGTGACATCGGGGTTCGGATATTTATATTAGTTTATTATGTTTAAATCTCATTTCAGTTTTCCGCGTTGTAAACGGTTCATGTGGGACTTTTCTACCCTTGGACAATTGTTTTATTTATTTCAATAATTGCATGTTTTCCTTTAATTGTTTCTGTATTAAATGGCTTATAACATGCGGGGTAGAAGGGTGTCACATAACTTCCTTCGATATAGAAGGTCTCAACTATGATTTTTTTCCTCAAAATCATTTTCTAGATCCCCAGTAATAATATAAACTATAATTACCGGTCAAGACGCGAGAAAACGGGGTGTTACAGAGTTAGATCCTGACAAGCCTGAGTCTGGCATGTGTTTCAGTCTCGAGGCCCGAACCTGGTCTTAGCCTAACCTACTTCAAAGTCTGGACTGACCTGAAAGTTATTTAAAAGTCTACTTATCAATAAGACCTTTAAATATGCCTCCACCTATAAATAGGTCATAAGTCTTCACTTGTAAATAGGCTCCATGTCTCTAATGATAAAGAGGTCGATAGACTTATCCTGATATGTCACTAGCTTAAGACAAATAAATAGACAAGTAGACCATTACATAAATTGCACATCAAAAAAAAAAAAAAAAAAAGACCATTACATAAATTAGTATAAAGGTTAAATTTTTAAATGAGTCAAATGAAATTTTAAATAAGTTAAAAGTAAAAATGTAATTAAGTATAAATAGCCCTCATTCACAGTTTACACTCCCTTTTAGTAAAACAAAAATTTAAAATCTGAGAAGGTGTCCAACATAGGGAAAGGAAGAGTCAAGGTGAGTCATTTCCTTCCATCGCTTGCATGAATTAGATCCATTCATTTTTTGGATTTCCTCTCTTCTAGAATTCTTTTCTTCTCTTCTCAAGCTACAAAAAGATACCCATTTGAAGTGCTAAAGACTTCTTGGAGCCCTTCTTCCTTAGTATAGTTTTCGGTCAGGTGAAGGAAACAAAGTAGGGGCAGTTTTTAGCTTGCTTGTTTGAATCCTACTTTTTTTTTTAAAATTAAAAGCCAAAAAGTCTATTAAATAGAGTATTAGAATCATACAAGTGTAACCAAGCACTAAAAACAGAAGACTAAACAAACCCAGTCACCAAGCATAACAGCAGGGCGAAGTTTAGATGAGATAACATCATACACCAACCTACTTGTTTGTGTGTGGATTTCTGTTGCATGCAAAAAGCTAAAATCTTCTTCTTCTTCTTCTCTCTAGGTTTTGGTCAAGGAAGGGGGGAAAAGGAAACGCATGTGGGGTTTGAGTTTTTAATATGTGATAAAGCTTAAAAATGAGAGCAATGAAGTAAAAGAATTTATTTTGCAAATGGTGAAGTCTTGATATGCATTTTGCCTTGATTTTCTTGTCTTGGCTGTGGGTCTAATATTCTTTACTAAACGTATGATATTTTGGTTAAATGATTGATGTGGTGTTGTATTTTTTTTTTTTTATAAACAAAGAATATATTGATTAGGAGTACTAGGGGTAGTCTATCCCATATACAAGAGTAACCGGAAACAACAATACCAAACCTATGTAAATAATAACACTGCATCTTTAGGTAGAAAGCAGTATCCAATTTACAGAGGCAAACTAGAACCAGAAAACTTTCAGCACCATTTACACAACTTGTACATCCATCATAAAATGAAACTCCAAAGTGAACAAAATAAGGTGCATTTAGTCATCCTTCAGGTTGAAAGCGAACACAGCTTTATCTTAATCTCCCAACCACTTTAAACCAACCAGCTTATACAACATGACCCTTCCAAATAAAAACCAACAATCTGCACAGTTTATATATATGAACCTGACCAAAAATTCAAAACCAATTTGCCAACTGAGTAAAGTCCCACACAGCTTGGAAACAATCTGGACATAAAAGAGTAAGAGCAAAAATGACAGGAGCATAATCGAACATAGCAAAACCAGATGAAAGGATATCATGGCAGACAAGCTAGAGGTGATATACACCGCTGTGAATAAGTGTACATCAGAGGATGTTGATTTGAGGGGCACCACAACCAGGAACGTGTTCTTATCTGTTCCATTATAGTAAAAATATCTACCTTATTACCCCTATTAAAGATTACATCATTTCTCATTAACCAAAGGAACCACATTGTCGAGTGCCAGAACACTTGATGTGGTGTTGTATTGATGGAGTTTGAGTAGATTTGAATTATTTTCGAATGAGTTTGATGTTGTATGGTTATTTTTTATGATAAAGATGTGAGCTATGTGATTCTAATGTGAAATGATTTATGTTATGCTTGGTTGATTGTTGGAATGTTTGATGATTGATGATGGGTTTAGTTTGAATCTTGAGTTTCTTGATGAGAGACTAGCTAAAGGAATTTGATCCTAAGAGGATGGTACACATGAACTTGTATGAACTTTAAACAAGAAAATTTAAACACTACAACAAAATACACTTTTAGTGGCAATTATTTCATGGCAATAAACTATTTGTCACTATTTCATCATTTAGAATGACAGTTTATATGATTAATGAATGTTAGCCTTAGCCATTAAAAAAACATTATAATGAAAATTTATATAAATTGCTGGTAAATACTAAAAATCAAGGCTAGCTAATTTGTCATCCAATACGTGTGTGCCTTTGGCCATTTCACTACTTCCCAGCCAGCACACCATTTGGCCCAATTCAAGTTCAAATAAAATCCCAAAAAACATTGTGTGTTTCTCTTTTTCATATTTCCTCTTCATGTTCTGCATAGTTCCTCTTCAACTTTAGCAAATTTCCTTTTCATGTTCTTCTTTCTCCTCTTCATTTGTTGAGGCTTCATGTTCTAAATTCAATCTTCACAAAATCAAATCATCTCGAGATTGAAGAAATGGAAAACCCTAACTGATTAAAGTTGGAGGAGGGAGAGATCTGAAAGTGTTAACGTGGTTTTTTGGTTCCTGACCAAAATTCCTCCGTGACAAATAATTGAAGATCAAACGAGTGTGGGACCGACGAGTTATACGGTAATCTCGTCAAGAATGTGTGCTAATTGTCTGTCAAGCATAAATTTGACAATCATCCAAACAGAGAGTTTACTGGCAAGGACTTAATGCTAAAGTAAGTATAAAAGTTGTGTACCAAATATTGTCAATAATGAAATTTGACAATAAAATTGTTTGTATTTGAAAATGTAATTTGAAGTTTGAAAAGAAAATGACAGTTTCTTTATAGAAAATAACATCCTACTCACACTATGTGTATGATGAAAAGAACAAAAGTTTGAATAGAAAGCAAGTAAACTAAGATCTAAGTAATACTATTTACGAAAAGTAAATGAACTTAAAGGAAGAACATAAAAGAAATGCTGGAAATAATGAAGAACAAATGAAGAACTTGAATGAAATAAACCAGTATTGCATTGGATTAAACAAGTATTAATTTGCAGAAAAGTAATGAAGTTTAAAGAAATAACATGAAGAGGATTATAAATAAACTGGAAAATGTATGAAGAACTATTGAAGAAGTATTAAAAGTTAATAAAAATTAACAAAGAAATAAAGATGAATCCGCCATCACAATATTGATGGCAGTAAAATAAAGAAGTGTAAGAACACTATGAATATGAGATGAACATTAAAGGAAAGAAATGGAATTGAATAAAGAAATTGTATTGAATATTGAATATCTGAAATGGGTGGAAGGAGTACTTGATTTAATCCGTCAGTCTGTTGTGTGATTAAGACTTGTAGGATGTTTCAAGTTCCAAATTGTGCTTACTAGTATTTATAGGCATCTAAAGTAAATACCTATTACTAACTTCCTATCTTAATGACTGCCACGCATCTTGGCAGTTATCTAAATTTCAAATTTAAACTACTTGTCAAACAACTTTGATAACTGCTCAATTTCTTGAACCGCTCCGCGTCAACTTGATTGTCTTCGACGGTCTGGCTGCTTGACAGCTTGTCTTGCTAATGCCTTGTCAGTCTTGAGGACTTGGCCATTTTCACACTTCTCTGTACGTTTGACAACTCTTCTTAATACTTTGTCAAAAAGTTTGGTTGCCAATTTATCCTTTCTGTCGACCAGTATTTTCTTGTCAACTAAATATTTTCAATACTTAGAAAATATTTGCCATTACCCTGATTCCTTCGTCAGCCTGTCGAAATGCATCCGTCAATAATCATAAATTTCACCCTTAACAGATGCCCCCCCCCCCCCAAGTTTTGCTTTTCGACGACCTTATTTGTCTGACATGTCAACTGAAGAACTTCTTGTCAACTCCACACTTGCCAATTCTTTTATAATCTTCTAAATTCGACATTCTTCTTTATGTCCATTCTTCTGTCAACTCTGAACTTGGTCAATTTTTTTCTCTTCATTCCAGCTCTCGTTTACTATGGGATTTCCTTATGAATTCGACACTCTTGCTTTTTACCAATTTTTTTTTGTCGACTTTCCCTGTCAACTTAGCACTTGTCAATTTTCTTTTAGCCAAAACAGTATATATCAATTTTAGGACTTCTTTCTTAATTTTTATGTAGCCTCTTTCTGTCTGTTTGACGAAAGCTCAAATTAGAAAATTCACTCCTAACATATGCACCCTAAGATTTGTCTTTCGACGACTTAGGGAGAGAGGCAAAACTTCAACAATCGCCAATCTTGATGCCATCAATCCTCCTGAACAACCAATTCATTCTTCACCAACTCCTCAACAAACTCCAATTCTCAGGCACATCTTCCACCTCTTCCGACAGACACCTTGTATACCGTCGTCAAACCAGTGAAAGTTCCTGCCTCTATACTTGAAGACTTAATTGATTTTCTATCAGAGGCTGGTCGTCGGTGTTCATCAAGATCTGCCCATTTTTCAAATTTGACAGGGCAAGATTCGAGTGATTATCAAGCTGTAAAGTTTATGCAAAAGCTGAAATCCCTTTTCAAGCATCCACTTGTCATCCTATGTTCAGATTCAGCCGTCTGTTCGACCATGGCCAATCATCTCTGACAACTTAATCCAATCAAGAACAATCTGTCCAAGACTTCTTTGATGGTCTGACAGACAAATTGTCAACCATCAATGATGTTATGTCCCTTTTTGAAGCTGAGGAAATTAACAGGGACAATAAGTTGGGGACTCTACGAACCATGAAGGCCACAAGAGAACAAGAGATTCATGTCATTTCCGACAACGTCAAAGCTGATTTGGTAGTTGATAAAGAGATTATTGACTTAGAAGCTGCTTTAACTTAAGCTGAAGAGAAAAAGCTTCAACTTGCGCAAATTCTGTCGGCCAGCAAAGAAAATGTCAATCAAATTAACGATGAATCTAAAAAGTTAGGGGTGACTACCAGGACTATTGTCAACAGGCTAATAGCCATAGAAACCGAATATCTGGCAGCCAAGGCTGACAGAGAGGCTCTGGAGATGGCTTGGGAAGAAATCGAAAATTCCCAATCTTAGTTTAGTTGGCATTTCTTTTTTATATGTGTTTGTCAACTGAACATCTTTTTGACTTATCTTTTTGAATATTCATAATGGTGATAAAAAAAAAATTTCCTTATCATTTCTTTTTTGACACCCACAACAACAACGTAAATATATATATATATATATATATATATATATATATATATATATATATATATATATTGTCATACAACTATACTGCATCTTACTGTGTTCACACCTAAGCCTTTATAAGTATATGTCCCCTTATTGAAAAACAACAACATACTATAAACAAAACCTAAGCTGGTCACACCTATAATACGACATAATAGTAGTAAGTAAACGTCGGCATGCTCCGGACTAAGGAAACTTCTTCTTATAGTCATCATATCCCTTGAGTGGTTCATCTGGACTCGGATATCAATATATACACAAGTAGAGAAACCAACAATAAAACTTGCAATAGTGAGAAACCAATATATGAATTTAACACGACAACTACATGCACGACACAAAAGAAAGCATATACACATATACATTTCCATAAAAAACAAGTAGTCTATCACTGGGTTTCATACCCGATCACCGTATTTTGAAAACAAATGCATGAACACTTGAACTTTCGATGTCTAACTTTTCACTTAATCTCCGGAGATCCCAACACCGTGTAAATGAGCTGATCAAGCTCGATTGCCAGGTATGCTAGGCACAACGTAGCATGGAATACCATACATAACAACGTAGCACGGAATACCTTACCTATCAGGCACCGTACATAACAACGTAGCACGAATACCTTATCATTAAGGTATCATACATAAAACATGGGCACATCTGCCAATGGATGCAAATAAAAATTTTTGTTCTTGACACTTTTCTTTGTGTTCATTCTTCTTTTGTCGAAGCTCAAGATGGCTTACGACTATTCATACTTTTCAATGTGACACCCTTCTATCCCGCATGTTATAAGACATTTAATGTAACAGCAACTAAAAAGAAAACATGCATTTTAATGAAATAAACAAAATATTTGTCCATGGGTAGAAAAGTCCCACATGAACAAGTTACAACGCGGAAAATAAAATAAGTTTAAAACAATTAAAACATAACAAATAAATAACCCAACCCCGATGTCACAACTCAGAGCTGGTATAACCGTTCCGGAAACATATCCTCGGATTACAACTGAAATAAACTAACATAACATAAACTAGCACTAACTATGAGTGGCAGCTCCTCAGATTTACTCCTCTCCAGGCTGCTCGTCATCCTCTGCAAGGTGCCAATCAGGCCAAACACAAACAAACAAATAGATATAGGGAGTAAGAATCACGTAAACACAGACAGACATGGCACCAACATACACCAACCACATCAACAACCAACATGTTATGTAGTGCAATGCAATCCTACTCCGCTAAACCAACAATGCATGTGGATCCACTAAACTCGGGATGGACGACTTCGGAGTTAAATATCCACATTGAACTCAATGCCGGAGAATCTACTCCTTGGATAGCCAACGCATCAAACCAACAAATGCCTCGTCACGGGGGCGCTAGGAGAATCTACTCCAACCGTGGATGGCCAGATCGCCGTACTCTAGGACGATCTCCCCTATGTCGAACATCCATAAACAACATCTCCGATGCAATGCGTATGCAACACAACAGCAATGGCAACACCACCTCCATAACTCCAACGAAATCGACCGAAGATAACAGCGGAATCAACCGCAACAACTTGTCTTACGGAATCTACCTGAGGACTTAAGCGAAATCAACCGCGGTACCTGGGGCAAACTCTCAGCCACCAAGGTACAACAACAACACCCTAGACCCAAACCGTGGGGTCAAGGCTTCCTTGGCCAAAAAACACCAAGGCACAGCTCATCAGCTTGCGGTACCCAATGGGCACCGACTTACCAAACTTAACACTTCACCATCTCATCATCTTTAATTATCTTTACTAACATTAGCCAAATTGTCTAATCAACTTATCATCACTAGGGAATGGGGTTTGAAACCCCTTAAGGTTCTTTAATTATGTTCTGTTCAGGAGGTAGAGCACGGTCGTGCTTAACCCCCAGCAGGGTCGTGCTTAAACACGTGAGGGCGTGCTGCCCTTTAAGTGAAGCACGGTCGTGCTTCTTATTGAGCACGGTCATGCTCAGCAGCACGGTCATGCTCTTTGTCCTGCACGGCCATGCTAAACAGAGCAGCCATCTTCCCAGAATTCAACTGGGAGCACGACCAGTACGGTCGTTCTCATCGCGTGACAGTGCTGTTCTGGGCAGGAACAATAACCGTGTTCTAACCAATTTTAAGGGTTTAATCAGTTAATCCTCCTAAATCAATTATTAATGCGTTTTAAGGATTAAACTCAGTAAAACATCAGAATCAAATTAGCATTGGCATCAACCCAAGAGTAACACCATGTTCATCACCATCACAACAATATGAATACAAACCAATATTATGAACATGGCATCTAAAATCACATATCAACAACTACCAACATGTTATCAGGAAAATTAACATATATAAAACAGATATTTACACAACAAACTGGGTTATGGGAACCCTTTACTTTACTCTAACCCCAAGCCTACGAGTACACTACCCTTCTCCCCATACCTGGATTGGAGGTAGCTCTCCCAAAACACCAACTAGCCAAACGATTCCTCCTCTGAGATGGTTCAACCTCAACAATGCCTTAGACAACGAAAACACAACTATGTTAGTTTCCAAATCACGAACCTAAAAAGGAAACCAATAGAGAAGAGGAACCATTACCTATAGACTGCCATAGACCAACCAGTGTCCCAACAGGCTTCCAAAACCCCACTATAGCGCTGGAAAGAGAAGAAATAAGGAAAGGATGAGTTCTGACCGCAACAGGGTAGCAGCAGCCGTCACAAATAGGGTTATGACGTTAATCCTCAATTCTGCTCACGTATATAACATTCGGACCTGAGCACGGTTGTGCTCACCCTTGAGCACGGTTGTGCTCGACTTAACGTCACGAGACACGGTCAGCACATTGAGCACAGGCATGCTCACTGTTGAGCACGGTCGTGCTCAACTTAAAATCAGAAACACACTCCTGACTTTAAGTACGGGTGTGCTGGCTAATGAGCACGGGCGTGCTCATGTACCAGAAAGGGACTTTTAGCCAAAAATCCCACTAAGCCCTCGAACAATAAATCCAACTTAATAAAACCAGCTTAATAAAATTAATTCCGAAAAACAGGGTGTTACAATTCCACCCCCTTATAAAAATTTCATCCTCGAAATTTACACGTACCTCAAGGAAAAAGATGTGGGTACGCTTCCATCATCTTGCTCTTCAGCTCCCAGGTAGCACTTTCCTCCGTTGCCCTACTCCAAACCACTTTGACCAAAGGAATCTCCTTGCCTCTTAGCTGCTTCACCCTTTTATCCTCGACTGGAAGAGGTAACACCTCAAACGTCAGGTTCTCTTTCAACTGTATAGCGTCGGGTACTATCACGTGACTAGGGTCATGAATATACTTCCTGAGTTGTGACACATGAAAAACATTGTGGAGATTTGACAAGAACGGGGCTAAGGATATTTGATAGGCGACTTCGCCGACTCTTTTGAGGATTTGGTAAGGACCAATGAACCTCGGAGTAAGTTTTCCTCGCCTTCATCACTCTACCAACCCCAGTCGTTGGGGTAACTCTCAAGAACACATGATTGCCTTCCTGGAATTCGAGCGCCTTCCTCCTTTTATCATGATAGCTCTCCTGCCTACTCTGTGCAACTCTCATCTTTTCCTGAACTAACTTAATGTTTTATGTTGTTTCCGGGACTATCTCTGGCCCTAGCACCACACTATCACTAGGTTCACTCCAACACAAGGGTGTCCTACATCTCCTCCCATACAGAGCCTCATAAAGTGCCATCCCAATGCTGGAATGGAAGCTGTTGTTATAGGTGAACTCTATCAGGGGCAAAAACTTGTCCCAACTTCCTGACTGTTCTAATACACAAGCCCTCAACAAGTCCTCTAAGGACTGGATGGTCCGCTCAGACTGCCCATCAGTCTGTGGGTGGTAAGCTGAACTAAGCTTAAGCTTCGTGCCTAAAGCCTCTTGCAAACTATTCCAAAACCAAGAGGTAAACCTTGGGTCTCTATCTGATACTGTGCTAGAAGGTACACCATGAAGCCTAACTATCTCTTTGATGTACAGCTTAGCCAACTTCTCTAAAGGATACTCCATGTTCATCGGAATGAAATGGGCAGACTTAGTCAGTTTATCCACAACAACCCATATAGCCTCAAAACCAGCTGGAGTCCTAGGGAGTCCAGACACAAAATCCATGGAGATTCTATCCCATTTCCATTCTGGGATACTCAAAGGTTGTAACTTACCCGAAGGCCTCTGATGCTCTATCTTAGCCTTCTGACAAACTAGGCACACATACACAAACTCAGCCACATCTTTTTTCATCCGAGGCCACCAAAACATTCTCTTAAGGTCCTGATACATCTTAGTGGCACCTGGGTGCACACTCAGTCCACTCCTATGTCCTTCTTCAAGGATCAACTTCCTAAGCTCAGAAACATCAGGCACACAAACTCTATCCTTGAACCTCAAGATACCATCACATCCATCCTTAAAACTTAGGTCTCTACCTGAGCGAGCAACTTTCGCTGGTCTAAGAGAAACTTATCTAACTTCTGACCCTCTCTAATCTGATCTATCAGACTGTTGGTAACCTTCAAGGTACCAAGCCTAATACTCTTAGGGGTAAACCCCAAGCTATACTAAGGTCTCTAAATTCCTCAATCAGATCCATCTCCCTAACCATCAAAGCGGAGACATACAGGGTTTTCCTACTCAAGGCATCGGCCACCACATTGGCCTTTCCTGGGTGATAGGTCAGCTCGAAGTCATAATCCTTTAAGAACTCCATCTACCTACGCTGCCTCATATTCAACTCCTTTTGATCAAAGAGATACTTCAAACTCTTATGATCAATAAGACCTCAAACCTCGCTCCATACAGGTAATGCCTCCAGATCTTTAAGGCAAATACCACGGCTCCTAGCTCTAGGTCATGGGTAGGGTAGTTCTTCTCATGGGTTTTCAACTGCCTAGAAGCATAAGCAACTACTTTACCATTCTGCATCAACACCCCACCTAATCCTTGCTTAGAAGCATCGCAGTAAACTACGAAGGGTTCACTAGGATCTGGCAAAACTAACACTGGTGCAGATGTCAACCTATTCTTAAGGGTTTGGAAACTCTCTTCACACTTAGAATCTCACACAAACAACTGTCCCTTCTTGGTGAGACGGGTTAAGGGTAAAGCTATCTTATAGAAACCTTCTATAAACCGCCTATAGTACCCTGCTAACCCCAAGAAACTCCTAATCTCGGTTACAGACTTTGGCGCTTCCCACTGGAGCACCATCTCTACCTTAGCTGGGTCCACTGCTATGCCACCCTTAGAGATGACATGTCCTAAGAAGCTCACTTCCTCTAACCAGAACTCACACTTCGACAACTTAGCGTACAACTGCTTCTCCTTAAGGGTTTGCAAGACAACCCTCAAGTGTTCCTTGAGACACCCCGATGTCCCATTAAAGAAAAACCTAATTTATCTAAAACTTAATCTTAATATTAGCATTGGACATATATATATAGAAAATCATAAATATTAAAAACTTAAAAGTAAGAACAAAATTTAACATCACATCACACACATATAAATATAAATACAAACATACTGGGCTGATAAACTAAAGAGGGTACTCCATCAGTAGGTCCCAAAAGATACATACTAATACAAAATGATATAAGCAACGGAAACTAAAACGTCATAGAAAACGCACTGGCCATAGACTCTAAACTCAACGGCTAGAAGTCACTGCTCGTCCTCCAGCATCTGGCTCATAAGGAGTCCCATCAAGCTCCTCTGTTGCTGGCTCATCCACAGGGTCTTCTCAAAACGAGCACATCAAAGAAACATACATATAAAAGAAGTAGGGGATAAGAAACTATCTATCATCATATATGGAAAATGGTACGTAACATATAAATAATAAAGGCACATAGGCATGCATCACAGATATACAATCATCCTCGAGATATATTATCATCATCTACCCTTCGCACTCATGTAACTTATGTTGACGTGGCCACCACCAATCCTGTCACACATCCATTGCCCGCTGAGAGATGTTAGTCAGTTGTCCAAGTGACGCGTCCCCAAACACCGGTGCACACTCTCATCCACGGTGAGAATGCTCATGCAAAGCAATGACACTATAGCTGCACATCTCGCTCCGGTGCACACCCTGGTCCTCTCTCGAGGGTGCTCATGCATAGCAATGACACTATAGCTGCACAGCCTAAATCTAAGTTGGGACGGTCCCGCGAGGACTTCTGACCTCATGTGTTCCAAACACACGGCTGTGATCAACAATATGCATCTATATAGGTCTCGCCGACGTATATCGAATCATACCCTAGTGCCTTAACCTCTCATCTCTATCTCATAGCATATCTCAAATAATATCACCTCATCAGTCTCATCATAATAAAATATTAATTAATTAGGTTAGGCACATCTAAATCATATATCATACATTCCCCAACATGCATCACTTAAAATATCAAATCTCAATTAACATATCAATCCAAATAGCACACAGCAAGCAGCTCAAAACAGTAAAATCAGACAACCTCAGATATCATAAAAATTAACCTAACTGCGATAAATCTACAATCTCAATATCATCATTGGTACCACTCAATGATCCCCAGTGTGATATTGATATTGTCAATTACTCGTTCACTAGTAGGGTTTAGGTCGCCCTACGCCAATATTGAATAAAATGTTACTTAGCCATTTCCGACGTTAGATGGCTTCTTTCCCCTACCTGAGATGTCGTAGGCTAGCTTTAGAGTAACGAAATGGACTGTGACACCCTTCTACCCCGCATGTTAATATAAAACATTTACTTAAAAGAGGTAATATAAAAACATGCCTTTAATTGATTAAAAAGAAAACTTGGATAAAAAGGTTTCACATCTCAAGGAAAACAATGCGGAAATAACATAGTTTTAAAACAGTAAAACATAAACAAGACAGATAAAGAAAAACCCAACCCCGATGTCACATATAGAGCTGGTATAACCAAAATCCGGATACATCACGGAAACAAACTGAAATAACTAAAAACAACTAACAACTATAGCTAAGCATCCTAACTAGAGTCGCGGCTCCTCAGAGTCACTCCTCCATTTGGTGCTCACCGTCCTCTGCATAAGGAAAATACATGCAACAACAGAAACAGGAAAACAGGGAGTAAGAAATCATGTAAACACAACGGCATGGGAATAGGGAATAAGATGAACATACATCATAGTATGGCATAACAATATAGCAACATACAATATTTATACATCATCATATAATATCATAACAACACGTTAATCATCCAACATATGCTATGCAATACAATGCAACCCTACTCCACTACTCCATCAATGCATGTGGATCCAACTAACTCAGGAAGTCAACTTTGGAGTTACATATCCACATTGGCCATAAAAGCACCAACGCCGGCAGTCCACCAAACCATGGGTGAAGCCCTTGGATAGCCGACGTACCATAACGGGGTACGCCACCTCGGGGGCACACGGTTCACCAAACCATGGGTGAACCACCCGAGACTTGGGCTAGATCATCATAACAGGATGACCTCCCCTATGTTGAACATCCCCCTCTAACCAACTTCAACGTATGAATGCGTGAGCACAACAACACACAAGTCAACCACCTCCTTTGCTTGGGTCAAAAAGCACCCAAGACTTATCACCAACATCAGCATCAACACCTTGACCCAAACCGTGGGGTCAAGGCCCCCTTGGCCAAAAAGCACCAAGGTCCAACTTAACAACACAACAACGTGCGGTAACCCAAAGGGTACCGGCTTAACCATCTTATCGTCTTTAAACATCTTAATTAATATAATTAAGTTATCTAATCTTCATCATTTTATTGGTGCATTATCATAACGGTAACATCATCATCAACAACATATCCAATCAATGTGATCAACATAATCCATGTCATAACAATAACATTCATAATCATGGGTATTCATACCAATTCAACCAAAACTCGTGGCATAAGACAATTCAATAGGCATATCACATCATGAGCAACTCAACAATTATAACAAATAAACATACAAATTAATCCAATTAAATATATAAACAATTCAGTCAGACAACCAGGCAGATCATGGCATCAATAACATTATAACAACAATAAACGGGGCTATGGGAACCCCTCATCTTACACTATTCCCTAGACTAGTGTATACACTATTCTTCTCCCATACCTGATATGCGGTTCACGTTTCAAAAGAAGAAAGAAGATCCACTAGGGTCTCGTCTCACTAGCGCTTGTCTACGACTTCAAGAACACCAAAGAGATGCTTTGGTTCAACTCTAAGATCAAGAAATCAAAAGGAAGTGATCAAGAACTTGAAGGAAAGAACACAAGGGACAAGGTGAATGAATTTTACCTTTTCTAATGTCCCAAACAGCAAGCACAACGAACCCCTATCTGTAGCGATGTTCTCCTATCAAGAAGCAGTGAAGAACGGTGCAAGAACGGGTTCCCTAGAGAGAGTTTTAGGGAGAAAAACCATAAGGATTCAAAGAGGAAGGAGGGAGGCAGTTTTATGAGTGTTGGGGTCTTGTAAACTAGGTTTAGGTCAAGTCTAATGGTATATATATGAGTTTGGGTTATAACGGGTTCCTATTTCAGCCCAAACTGTATACTGTTCGGTATTTTGACCATAACTTGAGCTACAAGTTTCCTATTGAGGCGTTCTAGGTGTCGTTAGAAATCTAAGAGAAATATCTACAAATTAATATCGGATGATCGAATCCTAAATCGGACTCTAAGAAGGTCAAAAGTTCGATGAAAGTTTAACGACAGATTTGGTAGTTATTCGTAGATAGGATCCTTAGGAGATTATGATAAGATCTTAAGAGATAATCGAAAAGAGGATTATCCTATATTAATAAGGAGTCAAATCTGAATGGTTGTGGGCTAAAATCTAAAAATAACACTATCTCTATTTAAATACTAAATCACACGATATCTTATCATATCATTATTAATCGCTTATTATTAATAAAATCACATATCACATAAAATCAAACATTAAGAGACACAATCTCATATTAATGCAAATAATCATATATTAAAACACATATTATCATATGTAATATATGTAATAAAAATACTATAATACTAATAATAATAATAATAATAACAACAACAACAACAACTAGGCATCCATAGTAACATAATCCCTTATACGAAAATCAGGGCGTTACATGGACCCACTCCAATCTCCTCAAATCTGCCTCGTGAGGTTCTCCTACCTTCGGGGCTCCAAAAATTCACCTGAACACATATTCACGAAGTACACGTTACGTGTAGCTCAAATCTGAAGACAGAATTGAAAACAGATAAACAGATTGAGAGATAACTTCAATACTATCACGGACAGCATTTCGGCATAAAAACATAGACTTACCTTAGCCTAACCAAGAAAAGAAAGGTAGGACGATGAGGTAGAAGTCGCGAGGATCCCAACGGTATAATCGGTTTTTCAATAGGACGAACGGATTGATCAGAATCTCCTCTGGATATTTCTCTCTGTTTCTTTCTCTCCTCTCCCTCTCACTCTAAAACCTGATTTCTGCCTCTTTCTAGCTACTTCCACGAATTTATAACATTTAACTCGTTTTTTTTTTTTAATTACTGGGCGCTAAGTGCCCAGCACTAGCGCTCAGCGCTGGTGCTTCTGCACCGCCTTAGCGTGCCAACAGTGGTGCGCTACGTGGCAGAGGCCAGTGCTCAGCTCCCGGAAGCCTGCGCTCAGCACTGGTTTCTGTCCAACACTTCCAGTTCCGACGTTTTCTTGCGTTCTGAGCTCGTTCGAAGTCCGATTGACCTGAAATTTGAAACATAGACTCTTCTATACCTAAGGAATAAGACTAAGCCTTCAAAAACACCTAATATCTTCCACAAAAATAAACTTCCTATTGTACATTCTTATGCAGTCTAAACGGTATAACGGAAATTCTAGAACACTTTCTTATTCAATTCAACGCCGGTTAATATCATACTTTCCATGCAAGGTTCCCAACACCTAAACATGCATATCAGACCTTAAATCAAAGTCTTAAACATAGTTATCCAACATATAAATAATGCCTTAAAACACAGATGTTACATTCCTCATGTTCCTCCTTACTCTTGGAGTACACTAAGATGTCATCTATAAACACCACCACAAACTTATCCAAGTAAGGGTGAAAGGTCTTGTTCATGTAGTCCATGAAGACCGCAGGAATATTGGTCACACCAAAAGGCATAACCAAGTACTCATAGTGACCATATCGCGTCCTAAACACTATCTTCGGGATGTCCTCAGACTTAACCCGAATCTAATGGTACCCTGACCTCAAATCTATCTTTGAAAAGATACAAGCGCCCATCAACTGGTCCATAAGATCATCAATCCTAGGGAGGGGATACCGATTCTTTATGGTCACCTTGTTGAGCTGCCGAAAGTCGACACACAACCTCATACTACCATCCTTCTTCTTCACCAACAACACAGGTGCTCCCCATGGGGACACACTCGGCCTAATGAACTGCTTCTTCATCAGGTGCGGTAAACTCAACATCTCTTTCTGGGGGTAAGTTATAAACATCCACAGGAAACACTTCTGGAAACTCTCGCACAACAAGCATGCTGGCGACATCAGGAGGGCTGCTCTCTACTTCCAGGGAAGCTAACATCATGTATACTTGGGCTTCGTCTCTCATCGAAGCTTGAACTTGGCTGGCAGAGAGAAGGTTCGGATTCTTAGACTCCTTTGGAGTTCCAAAAATCAAAGTCTTGTCAAAACAATTCAGGAGGACATGGTTGGAAGATAACCAGTCCATACCCAAAATAATATCTAGGTCTTTCAAAGGTAAGCATACAAGATCGACAACAAAATCTTTATCATCTATGACTATATGACAGTTATTGCATGCATAAGAAGTAGAAACAGGTTTATTTGTAGGTGTAGAAACCAAGAAATCATACTCAAGGAAAGTAACTGGCAATTTAAGACTCTTGACCCTATCATACAATATAAACGAGTGAGTAGCACCCGAATCATACAATATAGTTAATTGAGTTCCATCAATAAAACATGTACCTTGGATCAAGTCATCAGACTCGGAGGCTTCAGCTCCACTAAGAGTAAAGACTCTTCCAGTGGTCTTCAGTCTGTTGGGCTGGGACTTCTGATTCTTGCTAGCGTTGGGAGGCTCGGCCTTAGCTCCATCACACTCGCGGCTGATGTGTCCTGGTTTTCCACACTTGAAGCAGATGACTTGTGTTTCCTTGCACTGGGACGAATAATGGTCCGGTGCTCCACACTTACCACACCTCATAGCTCTAGGGGCATCAGAGAACCCACCCCTGAAGCTATTCTGCTGAAACTGTGGCTTCCTGCCACTTTGCTTGAAGTCCTTGCCCGTCGGGGCATACCGTTGCTTGCCCTTGTCCCTCTGACCAGTCCTCTTGCCACTCTGATTATCCGATCCTCTAGAACTGGCAGCTCTAAACTGACTAGCATCCTTGTAAATCCGACATTTGTTGACCAGAATCAGAAAAACTCGGATCTCCTGATAACTGATGGCCTGTTTGATCTCAGGCCGGAGTCCCGCTTCAAACTTCACACATTTGGAGCGATCATCTGTCTCATGCTGGTAAGGAGTCTAGTACCTAGCCAGCTCCTCAAACTTGGCCGCATAATCACCAACTGATAGCAACCCCTGCGTCAAGGACAAGAACTCCATCTCTTTCTTGTCCCTGATGTCCGCTGGAAAATACTTCTCCAGGAACCTCTGCCTGAACACAGCCCATGTAACTACTGTGCCCTCAGCCTGCATCCTCTGTCTGCAGTTATCCCACCAATGCTTCGCCTCCTCAGTCAACATGAAGGTGGCGAAGATGAGCTTCTGCTGATCATTACAGTCCATCGCACGGAAGATCTTCTCTGTCTCCCTCAGCCACAATAATGCTCCCTCTGGGTCGTACGCTCCCTTGAATGACGGAGGGTTGTTCCTCTGGAACTTATCCAGTCCCTGGAACTCAGCCGACCCACCATTGTTGTTAGGGTTGAGCTGCCCGATAGCATTGGCCAGAAGTGCCAATGCATCCACAATTGCCTAATCATTGCATCCTCCACCGGCCATTAGTTCCTGTACAAGCCCAACACAACTCTTAATACAGAAACTTAAGCGAGTAAAAGCTACAGGTAACTAACTTAAAACCTTATTATCTATAACAAGTATAGACAATCCAAACAAGAGTCACACAACAGATTCACAACAGACTCATACCACGTCCGAACAAGCTCGAACTGCTCTGATACCACTAAATGTGACACCCTTCTACCCCGCATGTTATAAGACATTTAATGTAACAGCAATTAAAAAGAAAACATGCATTTTAATGAAATAAACAAAATATTTGTCCATGGGTAGAAAAGTCCCACATGAACCAGTTACAACGCAGAAAATAAAATAAGTTTAAAACGATTAAAACATAACAAATAAATAACCCAACCCCGATGTCACAACTCAAAGCTGGTATAACCGTTCCGGAAACATATCCTCGGATTACAACTAAAATAAACTAATATAACATAAACTAGCCCTAACTATGAGTGGCGGCTCCTCAGAGTCACTCCTCTCCGGGCTGCTCGTCATCCTCTACAAGGTGCCAATCAGGCCAAACACAAACAAACAAACAGATATAGGGAGTAAGAATCATGTAAACATAATAGCAAGGAAGTAGGAAGTAAAGTAAACACAGACAGACATGGCACCAACATACACCAACCACATCAACAACCAACATGTTATGTAGTGCAATGCAATCCTACTCCGCTAAACCAACAATGCATGTGGATCTACTATACTCGGGATGGACAACTTCGGAGTTAAATATCCACATTGAGAAACTACTCAACGCCGGAGAATCTACTCCTTGGATAGCCAACGCATCAAACTAACGAATGCCTCGTCACGGGGGCGCTAGGAGAATCTACTCCAACCGTAGATGGCCAGATCGCCGAACTCTAGGACGATCTCCCCTATGTCGAACATCCCTAAACAACATCTCAGATGCAATGCGTATGCAACACAACAACAACGGCAACACCACCTCCATAACTCCAACAGAATCGACCGAAGATAACAGCGGAATCAACCGTAACAACTTGCTTCGCGGAATCTACCTGAGGACTTAAGCGGAATCAACCGCGATACCTGGGACAAACTCTCGGCCACCAAGGTACAACAACAACACCCTAGACCCAAACCGCGGGGTCAAGGCTTCCTTGGCCAAAAAGCACCAAGGCACAGCTCATCAGCTTGCAGTACCCAATGCGCACCGACTTACCAAACTTAACACCTCACCATCTCATCATCTTTAATTATCTTTAGTAACATTAGCCAAATTGTCTAATCAACTTATCATCACTGGGGAATGGGGTTTGAAACCCCTTAAGGTTCTTTAATTCTGTTCTGTTCAGGAGGGTTGAGCACGGTCGTGCTTAAACACGTGAGGGCGTGCTGCCCTTTAAGTGAAGCACGGTCGTGCTCTTTGTCCTGCACGGTCGTGCTAAACAGTGCGGCCATCTTCCCAGAATTCAACTGGGAGCACGGTCGTGCTCCCTGTTCAGCACGGTCGTGCTCATCGCGCAATAGTGCTGTTCTGGGCAGGAACAGTAACCGTGTTCTAACCAATTTTAAGGGTTTATCTAGTTAATCCTCCTAAATCAATTATTAGTGCATTTTAAGGATTAAACTCAGTAAAACATCAGAATCGAATCAGCATTGGCATCAACCCAACAGTAACATCATGTTCATCACCATCACAACAATATGAATACGAACCAATATTATGAACATGGCATCTAAAATCACATATCAACAACTACCAACATGTTATCATGAAAATTAACATATATAAAACAGATATTTACACAACAAACCGAGTTATGGGAACCCTTTACTTTACTCTAACCCCGAGCCTACGAGTACACTACCCTTCTCCCCATACCTGGATTGAAGGTAGCTCTCCCAAAACACCAACTAGCCAAACGATTCCTCCTCTGAGACGGTTCAACCTCAACAATACCTTAAACAACTAAAACACAACCATGTTAGTTTCCAAATCACGAACCGGAAAAGGAAACCAATGGAGAAGAGGAACCATTACCTATAGACTGCCACAGACCAACCAGTGTCCCAACCGGCTTCCAAAACCCCACTATAGCGCTGGAAAAAGAAGAAATAAGGAAAGGATGAGTTCTGACCACAACAGGGTAGCAGCAGCCGTCACAAATAGGGTTATGACGTTAACCTTCGATTCTGCTCACGTATATAACATTCGGACCTGAGCACGGTCGTGCTCACCCTTGAGCACGGTCGTGCTCGACTTAACGTCACGAGACGCGGTCAGCACATTGAGCACGGGCGTGCTCATTGTTGAGCACGGTCGTTGTAACACCCCCCTTGAGTATTACCTCCTAATCACATTCGGAAATAAGTTAAAAGGAAAGTTTATTGGTTGCTTTCGAAAAACTTCCATTAACTTCATAGGTGTGAAAATATGGGGGCAAAAATTTTCTTTTTCTTCACTGCGGAATATTTTCAAAAGGAATAGTACACACAACACAAACATAATATCATACCCTGCTTAATGGCACATAAAAGTTGGATTTATTTATGAATCAAAACACTTCAACATGTAAACTTTTATGAGGAAATATTTCTCACGGAAAGAAATAAGTTCATTATAAGGTTCTCCAATTCACAACAATTTTCTTAAAACACCTGTCTCAACGAAATATCCTAAGCTGGTCGTTCTAAAAGACAACTGCTGGAAAGAACTCTGTAGTTCTCACCATAAAATTTTCACCAACCTCTTCGAGGATGCGGGATTAAAATCCCCATGCGAGGTTAGAACATCCCAACACCTCTTGCCCTTGTGCACTAAGGTAATTCGGCCATAACTAGGAGAACCTGATATATTGTAAGGGTGAGATATCGTCATACGGATAATTATGATAAACTACATACTTGCAACACAAACAGCATATACAACAGATATCATCATGTTTACAGCATGTGAAAGATTAAACTAAATATAATATCACACCAATCCATCATCAACTTTGAAAAACCATGATGTTCATGAAAAAATTCAACTTTGATGCAAGACTCCGGAGTTTTCAACTTTCTTTAAAAAGGAGCTGATCAGGCTCGATTGCCATACAAGGCTCAACGTGAATTTCCACTTACACTGTCCAAACTCCTGGCACAGTGTACAACGTGCGTGGAATGTCCATAGCATACTGTCCAACACAAGGCACAGTAATCCGGGCTAATGGACTTCATTTCCATC
Organism: Echinosophora koreensis; assembly: GCA_035048595.1. Taxonomy (NCBI): domain Eukaryota; kingdom Viridiplantae; phylum Streptophyta; class Magnoliopsida; order Fabales; family Fabaceae; genus Echinosophora; species Echinosophora koreensis. Next base: position 1,548,815 of record JAPCYP010000068.1, read on the forward strand.
AAGGCACAATGAAACACCGTAGCATGAAATACCTGGCCTTCCAGATATTCACACAGAACAACGTAGCATGAGATATCTGACTCTTCCAGATATTCATACAAAAACAACATGGGAACGTCTGCCAAAAATGAATGCATGAGAAAAACCACTTTTGTTTTCCACTTTTCTTTGCGCATCATTCTTTTCCTTTTTGTCGAGGCACAAGGCTCACGACCTTTCAACTTTTTCGATATCTTACAAACTTTTATTAACAACACAGGACTTTAAGTCTGAGTGTCGAATCACAACAGTTCCAGACTTATGCATCAGCCATGGAACTCTGTGGTCGTAGAAAATCAACTTTCACCTTCTTATCATTTCCATTCAACGTATATGGAACAACAGTCCATAGCAACATTCACTGGAACATAGTCCACAACAACGTAACACGGATCATAGATCAACGTGCTTCTAAAAACACTAGTTACCCGACGTCTCGGTCACTAGGTTCAACTTTTCAACTTTTCATCCTTTTCGCTCAGTGAAAATACAAATCCAAAAAACAAAACTTCCGTAACTTATCCAAGTTATCGGATATTTTTGTTTCAATAAAAAAAAAATTTCGAACAACATTTTCTTTTGAAATTCATTTTGAAATCATATAATAAAAAGATATCTTTTTGTTCTAAAAGCATATCTTTATTTTGGAAAAGATCCTCTTTTTCTAGAATAAAGGCTTTTTAAGACGGATTTAGTGTAATATAAAGAGGACTAAAATCTTTTGGCAAAGAAACAAAATTTTAATTTTTCACTGTAACGAGTTTTTGGAATTTCATGTTTTTATGGAAAACATCCCTAATAGCTTCCTAAAATAAATTTTTCTCACCTTTGTAAAGAAAATCTTTATTTTTAAAATTCTTAAATTTTTCACTAAAGATTGATAAAAATATTAGCCTTCCCTTCAAAGAATAGTTGTCAACTTGAAAACATTTTCTCTTTTTGCTTTAATACATGTTTTATTAAGGCTTTTATCTTTACTTTAAGGATTGGGCTCTAACCAACGGTTAGGCTACTATGCAACACACATTCAACAATTCACAACATAAAAACATAATATATTCAATTATACATTTTAATTCAACATGTTATCAATAGCACATGAATCAGTCAAAGTAACAACAACTTTATCACAGCATCATAAAATTAAACACACAAACACATCACAATTCATCTTTTTCACACATCAACAACAACAGTCAACAAAATCAAACAATCCAAACACACAAGCATATAGTTACCATAATTATATCATCCCTTAGGCTATCTCCCCTTACCTAATTCGACGGGTAGACAAGGTCTTTGTTTCCGCGTTGCCCAGAGCGAACTTCCTTTTTCTCACTGTGTGCCGCAAGTCTACGAATTAAGCGAACGACTTAAGTTAAACCAACAAAGTTGTCTTATCTTCCTAAGCATAGGTTTTGGCAATGGCTGGAAAAATGATGCTAGAGATGTCCAATCTTTTTTTCAATTTCTTGGATTGTATTTTGTTCAAGACTTACTTTATATATATATATATATATATATATATATATATATATCTGTACTTTAATCCCATATTTTTTTTATATATTTACATTAACACTTGTTTATAGTCCATTTTATACCAAAGTCTTTACTTGAAGACATTATTATTAAAAAAAACATATTTTTCCTTCAAAAATTTGAGTGAACTCTTTTATAAAATCATTTTCAAAACAGCTGTGGGTTTTAAATTGTGAATGATTATTCAAATGACCTTCAAAATCTTTGAAAATTTAATTGGAGGTACCCAACTCACATATAAACATATGGTAGTTGGTTACATGTCAAAATTCGAAAGCATTAATTTATTAAAAATCCCACACTGCCTCTATTTGTACAGGATTTTCCAGAAATCCAAGTTCACCCACTTGCAAATTTAAGAAATTGTTTCTCTTTACATACATATTTAAAAATTCTAAAACTTCAAAAAAACTTTAGTTATACTTTGTTAATAACCCAGAAAATTTTATAAAGGTTTTTAACTTTCAAAATCATATTTAAAATCATCATGCAACCAACTATGTTCTTATTTTCGCAGTCAGAATTTAATTCTACTTTGAGAGGTGTTTTAACCCAGTAAATCTTATCCAAATACTTACATATTATATATCAAATTGAAGCCCCAGAAGTGTTCTTTCCAAATATGTATTTATTTTCCAGAAATACATTTTGTATAAAAATTTATGGACTTACGAAAAAATATATATCATGCTGCCAGAATCAAAATCTACACAAGTTTATCCACATCAAGTTACAATCTTCACTCTAGCATCATCCACAAGCCATAGAACCAACAAGCAAGGGTCCTAGACCCTCAAAAACATACATGCAAACATACAATATAAGGAAAATCATTAAAACACTCTATCTCTTTCTCATGCATGTCATCAAAATAGTGATTTTTAATTAAGTGTTCTTCTTAAAAATACAAAACATGGTCTTTTCAACTTTTTGCCAAGATACATGAAATCTATATGAAAATCAAAGTACTTTATCTTCTCAAAAACTTAAAACCAACCATTTTCAATTTGGTACCTCATGCATGTAAAAACTTAGGATCAAAACAACATGCTTGTGAAACTCTTTGAAAAAAAATCATCATCCTTCCTCCATTAGGGTTTCGGCCACCCATAAAAATGATCATAGGAAATTCTTTTTCAACATGCAAAGGTTGAAGAAAATTGTAAAGATGTTAATAAGCTTAAATCAATTGATTTCATGTACATGCACTTAAAGAAAAACCAACTTTCAATAGAACTTATGAACATGCAAGTTGATTGTAAGAACTCAAAAGAAAAGAGAAAAGATTTAGAGTTTATACCCTCTAAATGATGATGATGAAGAACAAGAGATGAAGTCGAGTATGGATGTTAGCTTCCAAGTTTAAAGTGTAGAGGTTGAAGATGATGAATAGTATAGTTAGAAAATTGGCAAGAGTTTGGCCAGGAAATGGAAAAACAGATGAATGAATGAATGAATGAGAAAGGAGGGGGTATTTATAGGGGAGAGGGGGTGCAGCCCTCTCTAAATTTTCTATAAAATTTTTAATTTTTTTAACATTAATAAATTCATATTTAATTTAAATGTATTAGGTTTCTAGGAAATGTAAAATAATTATTACATTTGACATAATTATTGTTGAATAGTGACATAAGTCACTATTCACATCAAATAAAATCTTTCCAAAATCTGGGAAAATCAGATTTAATTATTTCGGGTTCGTTCCGGTACCGATTGTTACGTAACGGTAAAAATCGATCGAATTTTTATTCATAAAATTTCACCCGAAAAATTCATATAAAAATAAATAATTTCTAAGATCATAAAAATAAATATAATTGGGTTAAATTTTCGAATTTTTAAGATTATTTTCGGGTCAGTAGGGTTTTACTGACTGCGAAAACTTAAAACCGTAAACGTCGGAAATTTTCTACTGAAAATTCAACTGTATATATATATATTTTTTAATATAAAATAAATAAAGATGACTTCATTTGGTCTTATCAAAATAATTTATCACCAAAAATAAAATCTTAAATATTCACATAATCACAATTTTACAGACAAGCAGAAAATCGGGTGTTACATAACTTGTGTAAATGGCTAAAATGATGAAAAACATTTAATGGAAACACTATTTACATCAACCTTTCAAGGGTTTCCTTATCAAGTCATGTCAAAAATCTGCACCAATGAAAATTGGACAAAATTTGTTTCATTCCGGTTTCATTTAGTTCTTAACGGTGAAAATCGATCGTATTTTACTTCTTAAATTTTATACTAGAAAATTCATATTAAAATAATTCTTCCAAAATAATAAACACACATATACATTCATAATCATAGAGTATGAAGAAACGGAAAAAAAATCGGGGTGTTACATTACTACCCCACTAAAAATAAATTTCGTCCTCGAAATTTCTTGATTCCGAGTTAGACAGGATCTTGTATCCCAAGATCCTATATTGTATTTTTCGTTGCATACCACTCTTCTATTGATAACCTCATAACACCATTGATCTCCAAAGTTCATTACTATACTTTTCATTTCTAATTATTCCTCAGGTGATAAAGAAATTCACGCTTATTCTTTGTTCTACTTGTCCCCAACATAAAATCGTTTAGCTTCGATTCCTGCTTTCTATCATTAACAAATCTATCTTAATTTCTCACACATCAAGACTTAATCCCCTCTTCCTTCAATACTAATCCATTAGAAAGACCTTCATTCGATATCTTGAACTATTACTGTCAACATCAATATTTAAACTAAGATTCCCACTTTTCTTACAACATATATATCAGTTCCTATCCAAAATTTGATGTCATATTTTCAGTCGCTTCTTTCCTCTCATTGCTAACCCCAGAACATAATTCATCCCTATGTCATTCTCCTTCATCCTTGAAATTTTCTACCATCAGATCGTATTCACTATTCATGACCTTGAATCTTTAGTCCTCCCATATGAGGAACAAGATTAAAACTTAATCACTTATATTTTTAATCACCAATCCATTAGAAACTGCTTTCTCAAAACTAATCTTTACTGAAACATATATCAACTTTCTACTCAAAGTATACCATTATAGTCTTAATCCCTCTAACGCAGTCTTCTTTCCTAAGTTATACCAAACTCACATATTTCAAGTCTCCAATCAACCATCGTAATATTTCTTAGGATAGACTAAAATCATAATACACTACGTAAGGTAGGATGTTCTAATTCACTAATTTTGTACCTTTTTTAGAAACTTATTTTCCACAAAAGCTTATTTCTTCCGCTCGAATCCACTTAAAGGGAATTACTATTCACCTTCCGTTCACAACACATGCATTAATTTCCTTTAAACATATTCTACTTCCTCAAATCAAAATCCTACATTTCAATTCTAAAGAACCATGATTTTACTCTTTTATGCAACTATAACCAAAAAGAAAATCACCTTGTTTTGAATCAACTAAAGCCATAAATCTTGAACTTCCCTAACAACTTAGTTTTGCTTAAGAACTCCTCTATACTGCTCATGCTCAGCTTAGGGGAACTAATATAGTCGTTTCTCTATAAATCTCCAAACTTAAAAAAAATCATTCTTAACCATAGATATCGATCATTACTCTAGATCCTTTTAATAGTGTTCTGCCTTAATCAACATTTGATTCATAAAAATTTCCTCACTTATTGTTATTGATCTTGGGGATCCATATCTTATCCGTCACCATTATACCTCAACAAAACATTCGTCACTTCTTATTCATTCAATTAAAGAGGTGATCGTGGTTAAATACTACGCTTACTCCAAACCATCTTTCTAAAGATCAGATCATTCTTCTAGACTTCCTTTAGCAACATTCTGTCCCAAATCCTGATAAAATCTATTAAAATCGTCTTACTTCACGACGTCAAACTTAAGGTTTCTCACTTGTAAAACAGCTCTAATTCTCAATTAAAACTTCTATTGTAGGGATGATCATACTTAGGAGTTAAACCTACTTCCCACTAATATACTAAAGATAGATCGCTTCTTACTAGTCCATCGAGTTGAGAGTGATCAGTTGGACTTAGCCTCAACCTGATCCTCTACACTCAGAGCGGGCTTTACCGATGAACGTTGGTAAATTTTGGATCTTCATTTGAAAAGATACTCAAAGATACTCCATGAAGCCTGATTAGTCCTCTGATACATATTTTGGTTTGCATCTCCATTGCGTAGTAAATCTTAACTCGTAAGAAGGGTGTCAACTTCGTCAGTCGGCTTACGATCACTTGAATTCAAACAAGTCCTCTTAGAGGTTTTCTAATAAACTCATTACGAAAATCCAAGATGACGCCAACATCTTAACAAGGGAAGTCTTAATTGTCAAATTATCTCTTTTTCACTGTATCCGGGTAATTCTGACATGTCGACATGAAACAGATACCTATCCTCATGACTACTGAGATAGGTCATATGTCAATGACGTTTTAGAAAGAGGAAAAAAAATATATACAGAGGGTAAACTTGATCAAGGATGACAAGTCCCTTCGAATCTATAATAAGATATGATCTTGAAGATTAAAGAAAGAAATTTTCAAGAAAAGAAAATTGTTCTTTTCACTTTCACAAAAGCATAGAGGAGAATCTCATCAATTTGAAAGAGGCAGGAACATTCCATATGGAAAAAGATTCTTCTATTAGGTTCAGGGATGTAAAACTGCATGGCCAATACACATTTACAAACATGAATCTAATAAAGTTGCTCCTTCCATTAGAATTTTCCTTCGATAGTTTTAACGCTAAGAGTATTTGACTTACTATAAGACGTTCATCAAAGGAAGATTTTAAAGAAAAATAGTCCGACAATTTGGACTGGGTCACGTTTACTAAAAGTAAAAGTGAATAGCATAAGTTTTCATCAAGAAACTTTTGTTGCTAAGAAATCATTCGGGTTATAACTCAAGAAATAGTTATAACCAATTCATGAAGTCCTGATAGATTTCAAATCAATCTTAGAAAAGTTTGTCTGACACACGCAACGGGATTACTATGATTGTTTGATACAACCATAGGGACTCGAGGAACAATTGTCAACTAACAAGTCCATAAGAATTAAATAGTACAGTGAAGAGTTTTCTTAAACAGAAGACACCCATTATAAAAGGAAAGGTTCGGATAGCTTATTTCAACTTTGAAGAAGTACGATGGGCTTTCTAAACATGCTTAAACTTGGTTTGTTGTCGTCCTCCACATTCCTTTCTGAACTCCGTACGATAACCAAAGTTTTAGTCCGTCTCTCAGCCATGTAAAGAATTAGTCTTCCCTCGTAAGGTGAGTCAACGACTCCAAAATGGTAGACAGCTCCTCGATAAGACTTTGAAAATAATCCGTTAGCCCAACAACTACAAGTTTTAGTCACTGTCTGCGGTCATTTCCACAAAACTGATGCTCCATCCTCATGAGCAACACTAATACTCTCACAGGACACTCTTGGTCCCGCAACTATTCTAACATCAGACCTCCCCTTTTATTCAAATCATTTGACTTGACTAACTTTGAAGGCGATATCCTATACGAAGTGGTGAAGACCCGATTGAGTCTAGGAACTAGATTAATCAAATACTTAATATCCTTTGCAGGGACAAACCTGGAACAATCTCAGGGAACATTCTCGAAGAATCTTCCATAACGGGTACTTCATTTCAATATCCGACACCATCCCAAAAAGGGTAAATGAACGTGTCGGCATAAAGCAACGTACCATTTACTAATCATGAGTTCCCATAAGGTCTCGACCAAATCAGAATTCATCAAAACACACCTACTGGTGCGTTAACACACATTGTTTCAGCAAGAAACAATTCAAATAATGACAAACAGAGTTCACACAACAAAAACACCACGGACCTATTCCCCAAGGTTCCCGAAAGACTCTACCAGCTCTGATACCACCAATGTAACACCCCCCTTGAGTATTACCTCCTAATCACATTCGGAAATAAGTTAAAAGGAAAGTTTATTGGTTGCTTTCGAAAAACTTCCATTAACTTCATAGGTCTGAAAATATGGGGGCAAAAATTTTCTTTTTCTTCACTGCGGAATATTTTCAAAAGGAATAGTACACACAACACAAACATAATATCATACCCTGCTTAATGGCACATAAAAGTTGGATTTATTTATGAATCAAAACACTTCAACATGTAAACTTTTATGTGGAAATATTTCCCACGGAAAGAAATAAGTTCATTATAAGGTTCTCCAATTCACAACAATTTTCTTTAAAACACCTGTCTCAACGAAATATCCTAAGCTGGTCGTTCTAAAAGACAACTGCTGGAAAGAACTCTGTAGTTCTCACCATAAAATTTTCACCAACCTCTTCGAGGATGCGGGATTAAAATCCCCATGCGAGGTTAGAACATCCCAACTCCTCTTGCCCTTGTGCACTAAGGTACTTCAGCCATAACTAGGAGAACCTGATATATTGTAAGGGTGAGATATCGTCATACGGATAATTATGATAAACTACATACTTGCAACACAAATAGCATATACAACAGATATCATCATGTTTACAGCATGTGAAAGATTACACTAAATATAATATCACACCAATCCATCATCAACTTTGAAAAACCATGATGTTCATGAAAAAATTCAAATTTGATGCAAGACTCCGGAGTTTTCAACTTTCTTTAAAAAGGAGCTGATCAGGCTCGATTGCCATACAAGGCTCAACGTGAATTTCCACTTACACTGTCCAAACTCCTGGCACAGTGTACAACGTGCGTGGAATGTCCATAGCATACTGTCCAACACAAGGCACAGTAATCCGGGCTAATGGACTTCATTTCCATCAAGGCACAATGAAACACCGTAGCATGAAATACCTGGCCTTCCAGATATTCACACAGAACAACGTAGCATGAGATATCTGACTCTTCCAGATATTCATACAAAAACAACATGGGCACGTCTGCCAAAAATGAATGCATGAGAAAAACCACTTTTGTTTTCCACTTTTCTTTGCGCATCATTCTTTTCCTTTTTGTCGAGGCACAAGGCTCACGACCTTTCAACTTTTTCGATATCTTACAAACTTTTATTAACAACACAGGACTTTAAGTCTGAGTGTCGAATCACAACAGTTCCAGACTTATGCATCAGCCATGGAACTCTGTGGTCGTAGAAAATCAACTTTCACCTTCTTATCATTTCCATTCAACGTATATGGAACAACAGTCCATAGCAACATTCACTGGAACATAGTCCACAACAACGTAACACGGATCATAGATCAACGTGCTTCTAAAAACACTAGTTACCCGACGTCTCGGTCACTAGGTTCAACTTTTCAACTTTTCTTCCTTTTCGCTCAGTGAAAATACAAATCCAAAAAACAAAACTTCCGTAACTTATCCAAGTTATCGGATATTTTTGTTTCAATAAAAAAAAAATTTCGAACAACATTTTCTTTTGAAATTCATTTTGAAATCATATAATAAAAAGATATCTTTTTGTTCTAAAAGCATATCTTTATTTTGGAAAAGATCCTCTTTTTCTAGAATAAAGGCTTTTTAAGACGGATTTAGTGTAATATAAAGAGGACTAAAATCTTTTGGCAAAGAAACAAAATTTTAATTTTTCACTGTAACGAGTTTTTGGAATTTCATGTTTTTATGGAAAACATCCCTAATAGCTTCCTAAAATAAATTTTTCTCACCTTTGTAAAGAAAATCTTTATTTTTAAAATTCTTAAATTTTTCACTAAAGATTGATAAAAATATTAGCCTTCCCTTCAAAGAATAGTTGTCAACTTGAAAACATTTTCTCTTTTTGCTTTAATACATGTTTTATTAAGGCTTTTATCTTTACTTTAAGGATTGGGCTCTAACCAACGGTTAGGCTACTATGCAACACACATTCAACAATTCACAACATAAAAACATAATATATTCAATTATACATTTTAATTCAACATGTTATCAATAGCACATGAATCAGTCAAAGTAACAACAACTTTATCACAGCATCATAAAATTAAACACACAAACACATCACAATTCATCTTTTTCACACATCAACAACAACAGTCAACAAAATCAAACAATCCAAACACACAAGCATATAGTTACCATAATTATATCATCCCTTAGGCTATCTCCCCTTACCTAATTCGACGGGTAGACAAGGTCTTTGTTTCTGCGTTGCCCAGAGCGAACTTCCTTTTTCTCACTGTGTGCCGCAAGTCTACGAATTAAGCGAACGACTTAAGTTAAACCAACAAAGTTGTCTTATCTTCCTAAGCATAGGTTTTGGCAATGGCTGGAAAAATGATGCTAGAGATGTCCAATCTTTTTTTCAATTTCTTGGATTGTATTTTGTTCAAGACTTACTTTTATATATATATATATATATATATATATATATATATATATATATATATATATCTGTACTTTAATCCCATATTTTTTTTATATATTTACATTAACACTTGTTTATAGTCCATTTTATACCAAAGTCTTTACTTGAAGACATTATTATTAAAAAAAAACATATTTTTCCTTCAAAAATTTGAGTGAACTCTTTTATAAAATCATTTTCAAAACAGCTGTGGGTTTTAAATTGTGAATGATTATTCAAATGACCTTCAAAATCTTTGAAAATTTAATTGGAGGTACCCAACTCACATATAAACATATGGTAGTTGGTTCCATGTCAAAATTCGAAAGCATTAATTTATTAAAAATCCCACACTGCCTCTATTTGTACAGGATTTTCCAGAAATCCAAGTTCACCCACTTGCAAATTTAAGAAATTGTTTCTCTTTACATACATATTTAAAAATTCTAAAACTTCAAAAAAACTTTAGTTATACTTTGTTAATAACCCAGAAAATTTTATAAAGGTTTTTAACTTTCAAAATCATATTTAAAATCATCATGCAACCAACTATGTTCTTATTTTCGCAGTCAGAATTTAATTCTACTTTGAGAGGTGTTTTAACCCAGTAAATCTTATCCAAATACTTACATATTATATATCAAATTGAAGCCCCAGAAGTGTTCTTTCCAAATATGTATTTATTTTCCAGAAATACATTTTGTATAAAAATTTATGGACTTACGAAAAAATATATATCATGCTGCCAGAATCAAAATCTACACAAGTTTATCCACATCAAGTTACAATCTTCACTCTAGCATCATCCACAAGCCATAGAACCAATAAGCAAGGGTCCTAGACCCTCAAAAACATACATGCAAACATACAATATAAGGAAAATCATTAAAACACTCTATCTCTTTCTCATGCATGTCATCAAAATAGTGATTTTTAATTAAGTGTTCTTAAAAATACAAAACATGGTCTTTTCAACTTTTTGCCAAGATACATGAAATCTATATGAAAATCAAAGTACTTTATCTTCTCAAAAACTTAAAACCAACCATTTTCAATTTGGTACCTCATGCATGTAAAAACTTAGGATCAAAACAACATGCTTGTGAAACTCTTTGAAAAAAAATCATCATCCTTCCTCCATTAGGGTTTCGGCCACCCATAAAAATGATCATAGGAAATTCTTTTTCAACGTGCAAAGGTTGAAGAAAATTGTAAAGATGTTAATAAGCTTAAATCAATTGATTTCATGTACATGCACTTAAAGAAAAACCAACTTTCAATAGAACTTATGAACATGCAAGTTGATTGTAAGAACTCAAAAGAAAAGAGAAAAGATTTAGAGTTTATACCCTCTAAATGATGATGATGAAGAGCAAGAGATGAAGTCGAGTATGGATGTTAGCTTCCAAGTTTAAAGTGTAGAGGTTGAAGATGATGAATAGTATAGTTAGAAAATTGGCAAGAGTTTGGCTAGGAAATGGAAAAAGAGATGAATGAATGAGAAAGGAGGGGGTATTTATAGGGGAGAGGGGGTGCAGCCCTCTCTAAATTTTCTGTAAAATTTTTAATTTTTTTAACATTAATAAATTCATATTTAATTTAAATGTATTAGGTTTCTAGGAAATGTAAAATAATTATTACATTTGACATAATTATTGTTGAATTATGTCACTATTCACATCAAATAAAATCTTTCCAAAATCTGGGAAAATCAGATTTAATTATTTCGGGTTCGTTCCGGTACCGATTGTTACGTAACGATAAAAACCGATCGTATTTTTATTCATAAAATTTCACCCGAAAAATTCATATAAAAATAAATAATTTCTAAGATCATAAAAATAAATATAATTGGGTTAAATTTTCGAATTTTTAAGATTATTTTCGGGTCAGTAGGGTTTTACTAACTGCGAAAACTAAAACCGTAAACGTCGGAAATTTTCTACTGAAAATTCAACTGTATATATATATATATATTTTAATATAAAATAAATAAAGATGACTTAATTTGGTCTTATCAAAATAATTTATCACCAAAAATAAAATCTTAAATATTCACATAATCACAATTTTACAGACAAGCAGAAAATCGGGTGTTACATAACTTGTGTAAATGGCTAAAATGATGAAAAACATTTAATGGAAACACTATTTACATCAACCTTTCAAGGGTTTCCTTATCAAGTCATGTCAAAAATCTGCACCAATGAAAATTGGACAAAATTTGTTTCATTCCGGTTTCATTTAGTTCTTAACGGTGAAAATCGATCGTATTTTACTTCTTAAATTTTCTACTAGAAAATTCATATTAAAATAATTCTTCCGAAATAATAAACACACATATACATTCATAATCATAGAGTATGAAGAAACGGAAAAAAATCGGGGTGTTACAGTCGTGCTCAACTTAAAATCAGAAACACGCTCCTGACTTTAAGTACGGGCGTGCTGGCTAATGAGCACGGGCATGCTCATGTACCAAAAAGGGACTTTTAGCCAAAAAATCCCACTAAGCCCTCGAATGATAAATCCAACTTAATAAAACCAGCTTAATAAAATTAATTCCGAAAAACCGGGTGTTACATTCAACGTGTTAGAATTTTTGACGTTAACACAGGACACGAAGTCCGAGTGGTCAATCACAAAACCTCAGACCTTGCAATCAGTCTTGGATTTGTGGTGATACAAAACAACATTCACCATTAACAACGTTCATTACAACGTGTATAGGACACAAAGTCCAGAACAACGTAACACGGATCAAAGATCTTCGTGCTTATATTAAATAACACTAGTATTGCGACGTCTCTGATACTAGGTCGCATTTCAACGTTAACACTGTTTTCGTTCTGTGAAAAACAAATCCAAAACAAAGTCTCCGCAACTTATCCAAGTTGTTGGAAATAACACCGTTTAGTAAAACTCATTTACAGAAAATCCTTTGTAAAATCATCAATTACTTGAAATATTTTTCCTGAAAACCTTATGTTTTAAAAAAAAGTAGAGTCACTTGAGAGTACTAAAAATACTGCTGTTTTAAGAAAATACTTTCTGTAACCGCTTTTTCAGAACTAATTGAGGTCTAACATTTTAAAATCCGTTTAAGTCAAAATTGGACCTTTTCTCCTTAAATAATTTTCTAAAACCATAATCAAGTTATTTTCGAAAATAAATTTCACGTAATAACTTTTTTGATTATTTAGAAATTATTCGCGCAAAATTTAGCAGTACAAAAATAATTTCACCGTTACGTCCTCACTATGACTCATAAATTGCTTTTACACTAATAAACCATTAAATAATAATATTTTCAAATAATCCTTACTTTCTCAAATAATTATTTAAATCATAATATCTTCCAGTATTTCTCATAAAGTCTTCTTAAAGCTTTTATCAGATTAATTGATTGAGCACTGACCACTGTTAGGCTTCTCAAACAACAATCAATAACAACATTATAACAATATTCCCAGGCAGATCATGCATCACAACATTATAATATATAACTGTAAGTAAACACTTCACCGCAGATAAATAAACACAGATATACACAACTTAAAACAAGTTACGCAAAAATACCACGACCATAGATAAATATATAGACCAACCACAGATAGCACGTAGCTATCGAAAAAATCCCTCAGGCAATCTCCTCTTATCTCTTGAAGATTTTTCCTTGCCGAGTTGAAATTCCGTCAAACGTCTGGTTTCCGCAAAACACGTACCCGACTTACACAACAATCTATCCTTCAATCAAATCACAACAAATAATTATCAATCAAGCACTAAATACACCTATGCTCCTATTTGATAGGTTCGAACATGAGGTGATTAATTGGCTAAAAATTTCTAAAAATCCTAAGTTTGTGGATTAGTGATCTTTAATCACTTGAAACCATAAAACAAAGATTAGAATACAAAGATTGAAATAAATATTCCAACCTCTCAAAAACCCTAATTCTGCCATGACACTTAACCTAGGCTAGAGATTTCAAAAATTTACATACTCTTAGATCCATGACCTTAGAGTAGTGTAGAGTTAAGATAAATTATCATAAATTGAAAAATGAAACAAAATCTTTCAACTCCTCACGAATTTTTTGTTTGATGTATCCTCTTGGATCTTAAATATATAGAGGATAATAAGATCATAGAAATTAGTTTCATGCTCATTGGATTTTTCTATGATTTACTATGAATTTTCAAAGTTCTAGATCTAACAATTGAAAAAATATGATCATGGCTTCAAAACACAAAAATAATTGAAGAACATGATGATGATTGAGTGAGAGAAGCATGGTATACCTCTTAGAAATTAAAAATGAGCAAGGATTCAAGTAGTTGCTTCACAAAACAAGGCTATGAAAACTTAGAGTTTTTTGAGAAAGTGGACAAAAAGCTTCATGGAGAAGATGATGACAAGCTTAAATAGCAATGAAATGGGCTCATTTTGAGGGTTTGGACCGTGGCTATTGGGGGCAAAAGGGTCCAAGGCATAAATTTTTAGGGACAAAACAGTAATCTTACAAATTGGCATTTTTGTGATATAAAGATGACTTAAGGACAAAATGGTAATTTTGCCTAAGGTAATCATGAAAATTATGTGGTTGAGATTGAAGGAGAGGTGGCTGATTTGTGTCCACAAATAGTGGGGCAAACTTGTCATTTCAAAGAAAGTTCAACGGTAAAATAGTCCAAGAGCAAAATGGTCTTTATATTAGTTTGAAGAAATATCTAAATTTTTTGTTAAATGTAATCATGAGATGGGTGACTCATCCATATGACTCACTACCCTAGGTGGCACAATATCTCAGCATCCGATGTCGGGATTTGTCTCTACACGTCAGTTCTCAACTCCATCGATTACCCGATTTAGGGTTTTACGCCCGAATCAAGTATAATAACTTATTTATTTTGAAAATTTTCAAAATAACCTATGTCGTTGGAAATGAGATATAAAATCTATGTATTTCGTTCTCGGGTCAAAATCAGGTTTTCTGATCAGTAAAATCTTACTGTCAGTGAAAACGCAGACCGGGTTTCGTCTGAATTTTCAACCCAAATTTTAACCGTATACTTATAAAAATAAGTATAATATGAATATGACTTTGGTTTTCCCAAAATCATTTTCTAAGTTTCGGATAAAAATATAAACGTATTTATATAATTTCCGATATTATAAAGTAGTGAAAAGTCGGGGTGCTACAGACTACCCCTCTTAAAAAAATTTCGTCCTCGAAATTTCGTGACACGAAGCTAGACATAGGCTAACTCAAATATTTCACACAATCTATCGAAATGAAAGAATGCTTTGAGTCTGGATAAAAAGTATAGTTAAAAGATTACCGTCGTAGCTTGAAGTCTCAGTTCCCCTCACATTATAAACTCTACCCGTAGTCGTCGGTTTATTAGTGCTGGTGTTATTGACAGTAGGTCCACACCTTGAAGCATTGCAATCCCTCGACAGATGTCCAACTTGATCACAATTAAAGCACTTCATTCCCCTCACTGGGCATTTATCAGCCATCTGATTTTGGTCTCCACATTTGTAACACCTCCTAACTTGACCTCAGTTTTGACTTTGTTGACCCCCACTTCCCGACTCAGAATTATTGGGATGATGTTGTTGCTGATTCTGGTTATTTCCTTGTGGTCGGAAATAAGGTTCATTCTGCACTTGTTTTCCTTTTTGGTTCTGGAACTGACCCTTTGATCTAACCGGTCCTCCTACCGTTCCTCTGTTGTCTCTTTCTTTCCTCATCAGCTCTATTTTTCTACACTTCTCGACTAATGCTTGGAAATTCCGAATTTCTAAAGGTAGTACCGATTCTTTAATCTCGAAACGCAGTCCCCCATTTCCAATCCTCGTCTGGATTGTTCTGGAAAAAACGAAAATACTTGGCAAGCGATTCAAACCTTGCCGCGTATTCTCCAACAGTCAAATCTCTCTGATGAAGTCGCAGAAATTCTTTCTCCTTCTCAACTCGCGCACTTTGAGGAAAATACTTGTTCCAGAATCTATTTCAGAATACTTCCCCAGTAATCTCCTGATTCTCTACTTCCAGCAGCTGTTGGGTGCCTTTCCACCAATACTCAGCATCACCAACCAACAGAAATGTAGCATAAGATACCTTCACTCCCTCTAGACTGTGTATTAGTTCAAAGATCTTCTCTAGCTCCTGAATCTATAAATCATCTTTGATAGGATCCACGTCTCCATGGAATTGTGATGGCTCCTGACGCCTAAATGCAGTTGGATTTTTGCCTTCAGCTGCCTATTCAGCTCGAGCCTGCTCCTGTTGGTTCTGGGCAACCATTGTAGCAGTCTGATTTGCAATGGCAGCTGCCACATGTTCCATAGCCTGTGCTGCATAGTCCACTCCTTCTTCATAATTCTCATTCATGTTACCATGGCCACCAATGGGACCACCTCAACGACCTCTTCCACTGCCGCGTCCACGTCCTCGTCCACATCCACCTTCTGGTGCTGGTTCCATAACTGACCTGTCCAGACAAAATCAATTAGACCACAACCAGAAAATGAAACGCGTAATTATGTGTTAACTCACATTACTTCTAAGAAGTAATTCAAACAAGTCCTAATCAGAGAACACACAACTTCAACACAATAGACCTATTCCCCAACATTCCCGAAAGACTCGACCAGCTCTGATACCACTAATGTAACACCCCCCTTGGGCATTACTTCATATTGCGAAAATAAATTAAAAAGTAATTCACTGGTTGCTTTCGGAAAATAATATTTTCTTAAGTTGTAATCCTGTTTCAAAATGGTGATAAAAAATTTTTTTCCTTATCTTTTCTTTTTCGACAACCACAACAACAACGTAAATATAATCGTATGTATATATATATATATCGTCATACAACTATACTGCATTTTACTGTGTTCACACCTAAGCCTTTATAAGTATATGTCCCCTTATTGAAAAACAACAACAACATACTATAAACAAAACCTAAGCTGGTCACACCTATAATACAGACATAATAGTAGCAAGTAAACGTCGGCATTCTCCGAACTAAGGAAACTTCTTCTTATAGTCATCACATCCTTGAATGGTTCATCTGGACTCGGATATCAATATATGCACAAGTAGAGAAACCAACAATAAAACTTGCAAGAGTGAGAAACCAATATATAGATTTAACACTACAACTACATGCGCGACACAAAAGAAAGCATATACACATATACATTTCCATAAATAAACAAGTAGTCTATCACTGGGTTTCATACCCGATCACCGTCTTTTGAAAACAAATACATGAACACTTAACTTTCAACGTCTAACTTTTCACTTACTCTCCGGAGATCCCAACACCGTGTAAATGAGTTGATCAAGCTCGATTTCCAGGTATGCTAGGCACAACATAGCATGGAATACCATACATAACAACGTTGCACGGAATACCTTATCTATCAAGGCACCGTACATAACAACGTAGCACGAATACCTTATCATTAAGGTATCATACATAAAACGTGGGCACGTCTGTCAATGAATGCATATAAAACGTTTTGTTCTTGACACTTTTCTTTGTGTTCATTCTTCTTTTGTCGAAGCTCAAGATGGCTTACAACTATTCGTACTTTTCAACGCGTTAGACTATTTGACGTTAACACAGGACACCAAGTCCGAGTGATCAATCACAAAACCTCAGACCTTGCAATCAGTCTTGGATTTGTGGTGATAGAAAACAACATTCACCATTAACAACTTCATTACAACGTGTATAGGACACAAAGTCCACAACAACGTAACACGGATCAACGATCTCCGTGCTTATATTAAATAACACTAGTATCGCGACGTCTCTGATAGTAGGTCGCATTTCAACGTTAACACTGTTTTCGTTTTGTGAAAAACAATTCCAAAACAAAGTCTCCGCAACTTATCCAAGCTGTCGGAAATAACACCGTTTAGTAAAACTCATTTGCAGAAAATCCTTTGTAAAATCATCAATTACTTGAAATCTTTTTCCTGAAAACCTTATGTTTTTTTAAAAAAAAAAGAAGAGTCACTTAAGACTACTAAAAATATTGTTATTTTAAGAAAATACTTTCTGTAACCGCTTTTTCAGAACTAATTGACGTCTAACGTTTTAAAATCCGTTTAAGTCAAAATTGGACCTTTTCTCCTTAAATAATTTTCTAAAACCATAATCAAGTTATTTTCGAAAATTAATTTCACGTAATAACCTTTTATATTATTTCGAAATTATTCGCGTAAAAATTAGCAGTACAAAAATAGTTTCACGGTTACGTCCTCACTGTGACTCATAAATTGCTTTTACACTAATAAATCATTAAATAATAATATTTTCAAATAATCCTTATTTTCTCAAACAATTATTTAAATCATAATATCTTCCAATATTTCTCGTAAAGTCTTCTTAAAGCTTTTATTTGATTAATTGATTGAGCACTGACCACTGTTAGGCTTCTCAAACAACAATCAATAACAACATCATAACAATATTCCCAGGTAGATCATGCATCACAACATTATAATATATAACTGCAAGTAAACACTTCACCGCAGATAAATAAACACAGATATACACTACTTAAAACAAGTTAAGCAAAAATACCACAACCACAGATAAATATATAGACCAACCACAGATAGCACGTAGCTATCGGAAAAATCCCTCAGGCAATCCCCTCTTATCTCTTGAAGATTTTTCCATGCCGAATTGAAATTCCGTCAAACGTCCGGTTTCCGCAAAATACGTACCCGACTTACACAACAATTTATCGTTCAATCAAAACGTAACAAATAATTAACAATCAAGCACTAAATACACCTATGCTCCTATATGATAGGTTCGGCCATGAGGTGATTAATTGGCTAAAAATTTCTAAAAATCCTAAGTTTGTGGATTAGTGATCTTTAATCACTTGAAACCCTAAAACAAAGATTAGAATACAAAGATTGAAATAAAATATTCCAACGTTTCAAAAACCCTAATTCTACCATGACACTTAACCTAGGCTAGAGATTTCAAAAATTTACATACTCTTAGATCCATCACCTTAGAGTAGTGTAGAGTTAAGATAAATTATCATAAATTGAAAAAGGAAACATAATCTTTCAACTCCTCAAGAACATAATTTCGGCCGTGAGTACAAATATGGCTTAGAGATTTTCATTTGATTAAACAAGTATGAATTCAATACCTATATGAACCATAAGATTGAATCAAGCAAGACTAGTCTTAAAAAAATGTACAAAGTCCCTCCCCCACAACAAGTTAGGGTTCGGCCTCAACAAAATAAATAGGCACAAAATTTTTGTTTGATGTATCCTCTTGGATCTTAAATATAGAGAGGATAATAAGATCATAGAAATTGGTTTCATGCTCATTGAATTTTTCTATGATTTACTATGAATTTTAAAAGTTTTAGATCTAAGAATTGAAAAAATATTATCATGACTTCAAAACACAAAAATAATTGAAGAACATGATGATGATTGAGTGAGAGAAGCATGGTATACCTCTTAGAAATGAAAAATGAGCAAGGATTCAAGTAGTTGCTTCACAAAACAAGGCTATGGAAACTTAGAATTTTTTGAGAAAACGGAGGAAAAGCTTCATGGAGAAGATGATGACAAGCTTAAATAGCAATGAAATGGGCTCATTTTGAGGGTTTGGGCCATGGCTTTTGGGGGCAAAAGGGTCCAAGGCATAAATTTTTAGGGACAAAAGAGTAATCTTACAAAATGGCATTTTTGTGATATAAAGATGACTTAAGGACAAAATGGTAATTTTGCCTAAGGTAATCATGAAAATTATGTGGCTGAGATTGAAGGAGAGGTGGCTGATTTGTCCACATAATTTGGGGCAAACTTTTCATTTCAATGAAAGTTCAAGGGTAAAATAGTCCAAGGGCAAAATGGTCTTTATACTAGTTTGAAGAAATATCTAAATATTTTGTTAAATGTAATCATGAGATGGGTGACTCATCCATATGACTCACTACCCTAGGTGGCACAATATATCAGCATCCGATGTCGAGTTTTGTCTCTGCACTTCAGTTCTCGACTCCGTCGATTACCCGATTTAGGGTTTTACGCCCGAATTAAGTATAATAACTTATTTATTTTGAAATTTTTTAAAATAACCTATATCGTTGGAAATGAGATATAAAATCTATTCATTTCATTCTCGGGTCAAAATTAGGTTTTCTGATTACTAAAACCTTACTGTCAGTAAAACGCAGACCGTGTTTCGTCTGAATTTTCAACCCAAAATTTAACCGTATTCTTATAAAAATAAGTATAATATGAATATGACTTTGGTTTTCCCAAAATCATTTTCTAAGTTTCGGATAAAAATATAAACGTATTTATATAATTTCCGATATTAGAAAGTAGCGAAAAGTTGGGGTGTTACATATGCCAACCGTCAACTTCCTGCCCGCTCTCTTAGGAATAAGTTAGCTTAAACTGACAAGATGTACTTTTGACAATGTAAAATTGTATTGCCAAATCAATGAATAAAACTTATGTTCTATCTCATTTACTATCAGTTTTTACTTCTAACATCGTCGGTTTATACTTTTTCAAATGCTTGCCGTTAATTGATTTAATTCTTAGGCCCATATTCACATCGACGAGTGCATAATCATTCCTAGGAAAAACTTTAGTAATTTTTAATGGTCCTTCCCATTATGGAGACCATTTGCCATATTCTCGACAACTTTTGTCCATGGGGAAAATGGCTTTCCACACTAAATCATCAACTTTAAATGATTTATACTTAACTCGTCCGTCATAGAACTTTGCAATTTTTTCCTTTTGCCGAATCAAGTTTTCCAATGCAATAAGCCTTTCATCATTCAACTCGTCTAATTCATCCAACATTGCATTCCAATATTGGTTGACTGGCAAGTCATCTTGCCTTTGAATATGAGTTGATTGAAGATTGATTTCGACAGGTAATACAAGATCATGTCCATATACTAACCTATATGGTGACATCCCTTTCGACTGTCTGGGAGATATGCCTATAGTATTTGATCAAGGGTGTTATGCCAATTTCTAGGCTGTCCACCAACATGCTTTTTAATAATGCCAATAATAATTTTATTGATAGCCTCGACTTGGCCATTGGCCTGCGCATAATATGGAGTAGACATAAGCATCTTTATATGCCTAGAATTAGCATATTCTACAATTTTCTTACCAGTAAATACTGACCCTTGATCCGTTGTCAGGGTTTGCGGTATGCCAAACCGACAAACAATGTGATTCTCTATGAAATCAAATACATCCTGTTGGGTGACTGCTTTAAAACAAGCTGCTTCTACCCACTTGGTAAAATAATCAACTCCAACCAAAATGAATTGGTGACCTTTCCATGAAGAAGGATGAATTTGGCTACTTAATGTAACACCCCCCTTGGCTATTACCTTGTAACATGTGCGGAAATAAATTAAAAAATTATTTGTTGGTTGCTTTTAGAATATAACCTCTATAAGTTTTCAATAAGTCCAAAAATGGGGTAAGTCAGCCACTGCAACCAGTATCTTGTGAGGGCAATTCTTTTATAATGATGCCCCCTTGTCTGGCAAGCTTTTTCTTCTGAGCCTGTCGGAGCCTCTGCATTCTTCTCTTCTGGATTTTATATATGGCTGGCTGACTTGACGGTCCTGACAAACCAGGTCCTGTCATTTGAGTATTTTGAGCTAGTTGTCCTTTTCGGTAATCCTTGTTCCAAAAGGGAGGATTCTGATCATTGAACTTATTCCTTTTGGCCCATGTCTGCTTTCGCAGTTCTGGATATCTGGCCATGGCTGAATTTCTTACCCATCGATCCACCATTACATTGGATGGGGGTTTCCTGGTCCTGATGGAATTGAATCCTCCTGTAACAGCCTAATTTTTAATTACGCTATTTAACCAGTTAAAATATAATTAATTATATTTTAATCTGAGAGTTAGAAAGTGATTTTTAATAAAATAAAATCATATTTGTGACACCCTCTCCGGGCCTCTCCGGGCCTCTCCGGGATCATCACAAAGTTACCCCAATGCGGAAAATTAAATTAAAGTGCTGGTTACTTTCGGAAAATAAAATTATTGAAGTAATAATATTTTTGTGAATTTGGTGATAAATTTTTTTTTTCTTTTTAGTGCAAGATCAAACATGACCACAATAAGACAATTAGAAACTAATATATCTATACACCTATGCATCCTTGTTTATATATATATTACAACCACATTAGGAGATTACAAAAGGACCTTTATCATGTTAGGTCATTCTCCTCAAACTAAGTAAAGAAAATATAAAGACATATACAAAACAGTAGTGTACGTCTAGAACCATACAAAAACTAATGGCTCTCAGTAGCCAGGTTAACTGACGCATATCACTACCCCAAAATAACTAACCCTACAGCTGGTCAGAGCTAATGGAACCCATTAGGGAGATCAGGATGATCACCCCCTCCTAAAGCAGAACTATCCGATGAGGATACTACTGCTCCCACATCCTCGCCTGGTGCCTCATCGTCGTCCTCAATAGGTGGCAAGTCCGCAAGGATGTCCTCCACGAACTCATCAGGGTCCTCCTCTATCACCTCGTCTGGAACTACCTCAACAGGAGGCTCAGCAGGCACTGCTACATCTGGTGCATCTATCTGTAAAGGCTGTCCCAGCTCTGGGTGCACCTCAATCTCTCCGTGCTCCAACAAGTACTGTAGGTAAAGTCCTGGTGGAGGTAATGGTATCTCGCAAGTCTCAACAACATATGTCCTACGCTGAGGTCCGGCAGCTAGTGTGCTAGTAGTCTCACAGGTCGGGCCAAAGTAGGTAGCGCTCCTCGCCCCAGGATTGATCTCCCAAGCGCCACCATGCGTACGGTTCTCAAAAGCGATGCTGCGGATCACCGAATGTGCCAATGGCATCATTGGATCCATCTATCCTCAGATATAAGAAAAGTACCACAAGAATAGAACAAACAAAGAAACAATGCAAGAGTGAGAAACCAAATCATGGATTTAACACGAGAATCATATACCCGACACAACAAAACATACAAAGATTCATACATAATATCACAGGGTTTCATATCAGCGCATCATCAGTTTTGAAAATTATGTATGCAACACTTCAATAATTGGTCTCTAACAATATACCTAATCTCATGAGATATCAACACCAAAGGGTGAGTTGATCAGACTCAATAGCCACTCAGGAAAAGGCACTCAAGCCAACGGCACTCAAGCCAAAGCCACTCAGGCAAAGCCACTCAGGCAACGGCACTCAGCCAACGGCACTCAAGCCGAATCCCACTGTAAACTGTCCAAACCAAGGCACAGTATTACAAAAATGGGCTCATTGACCACCAAGGTACAATGAGATAAACACATGAATATCCCCTTGATACCATGAATAACTTTATAGACACGTCTGCCTTAAATGCATGTAAAACCTTTTATTCTCGTCATTTCTCTTTGTGTATAAAATTTCCTTTGTTGCAGCACAAAACGCTTACAACCATCATCGTTTTAAAGTGTCTTAACTCTTTTATTAACAACACAGGACCTTAAGTCCGAATGCTCAGTCACGAGACCCATCAACCGATGCACCAGTTTCAGGCTCGTGGTCATAGAAAACATTTTAAATGTTTTAAACAGTATACCTTATGTATACAGTAGATACCCAATCTACAGGACATTAAGTCCGACGGACACTCAGTCCACGACACCAACGAACCTTAGTACCCTGACGTCTCAGTTACTAAGTTCAAAACCACTTGTTAACATAGTTAAGTGAAATTGGATTCTAGAAAATCAACTGATATAAAAACTTTGTTTCCTGAAAATAGTTCCCTAAAACCTCAACTGGTTCAAACTACGTACTGCCGTTTCAAAATAACATGTGCCGTCAATTGGCGTTTTTAACGTAAGTTAAGCCTAATAACAGCTTTTTCCACTATAATAATATTTAAAAATCATCATTAAGTTATTTTTGAAAATTTATTTCATAAAATAACATTTTATAATTTTCCGGAATTTCTCATATAAAAATTAGCAGTAGTAAAATATTTTCACGGTTTCGCCCTCTCTGTGACTCGTAGTTCACTTTTTCACTGCTTATTCATTAAAATAATATTATTTTTCCAATATCCCATATTAAGCTCACATAAAAGTTTCATTAATATTATATTCTAATATTTGCCAATTAAACATTGAATATAATTTACCAAGTTTAATAAAACTTTTATCTGCTTAATCAATTGGGCACTGACCACTGTCAGGCTTCACAAACAACATTTCTCAATAGCATACAATATAATTATACACAGAGTATACAAACACAAGAATTTAACAATTAATTGCAGATAAATAACTTAAAAGCAGATAATCAAACACAGAATAAACAAAACAACTGAAAACAAATAACAGAAAACAAACACCATACTCACAAAACCAATATACAGACCAACACAAATGGTATATGACCATCCGAAAATCCCTTGGAATTCCCCTCTTACCTCTTGTAGAATGTGCAGTGAAAACAAAGTGTTCGTCAAAAAGTCCACAGTTCACGTACCCGTCGTATGCACGTAACCTTCAACCAGTACAATCAAATAATTACAAAACAAGAAATTAACAACACCTAATTCCTTCTACATGGTCACGGCCCCAAGGGTCTCATGTGACTAAAGTTTCCTAATTAGGCCTAAGTTAAGGATTAAGGAGTTCTAACTACTTAGAATCATGAATTAACAACTAAACAACTAGGTTAAGAATCAAAACTTCCTAACCCTCAAACACCTAGAATTCGGCCATGACATGTTCATGTGGCTAGGGTTTTTGGTTTGACACAATAACTTGGATTCAACAATCATATATATTAACAAAACAACATACATGATCATTGGTAAGAAACATGAACAAAATCTTCTCCAAACTAACCTGAATAGGTTCGGCCATGATGAGTATACAAGGAAAGAAATCTTTGTTTTCAACATAGCCATGGATTTAGAATACATGCATGATGATTATCAAGGCTAGCTAGGTTACTTCCAAGAGAAAGAATAAAATTTTCCATGCTCTATTTTTTTTTTTTTTTTGAGGATTCGGCCTAGCCAAAACAAATTAGGAAGGAAGAGTTTGCTTGCTAAATAACCTTGGATTCAACATGTTTAGGTAGTAGAGAGTTAAGATCCATGATTATTTAGATGAACATGAACTAAAATTTTCTCCTCCCTTTATGACCTAGGTTCGGCCTAAGCAAGAAAATAGGGAAGGAAGATGTGGTTTTCAATAAACTCTTGGGTTTAGATAGAAGAGATGATTATAAGCATATAGAAATTGGTTTCACTATTTTAGGAGTTTTCTACAATTTATGGTGATTTTTCAAAGTTATGATCATAAAGATGAACTTAGTTGGAAACTAATGATCAAGGCATGGAAATAGAAAACTTCATGAAGAACATGATAATAAATGATGAAAAAAGTAAGAATCACCTCTTGAAGCTTAGGAAATGTGCAAGAATCAAGAACTTCTTTTGTAAACTCAAGCTTTTGTCTAACTTAACAATGGAGTTTTGTGAGAGCAAGGTTGAAGATGAAGATGATTCTAGACAATTGTGGATTGTGTGAGTCACTTAAGAAGCAAAATGTGGCTGCCTCCACCATGGGCCATGCGCCCCATTTGGGCCATGCCAAGCCCAAGCCCGTTTGTTTCATTTTGCTAACTAGGAACCATGAAAAACATAACTAGTTCATAATGAGTTTATGACATCAATTGGGTTTTGTGGAATTCATACTCTTGGATATGATTGTGAGTCTTTGGGCCGCAGCCCTCTAATGGTTTTGGAGTAAAATTTCTGGCCCAATTCACTTGGAAATGCATAGAAACCAACTTAGGGTCCAAAATGCAATTAAGCGAAAGTTTAAGGACTTAAATGCAAATTCTAAAATTTGACACAAAAGTGTGACTCCTCTACCTAAATCAACTTAAAAGTATAGGAAAATGATTTATCAGCTCCAAGAAACTCCGTCGTTTGCTCCGTCGTTTACCCGATTACGTATTTCGCCCGTAAAAGATAAATATTTCACTGTTTTATGAAATAATTCTAAAAATACACTATCGTAGGAAATAAAATAAGAATCTTAAGTGCTTCGTTCACGAGTTAAAATTAGGTCTCCTGGTCAGTATAAATATACTGTCAATGAAAACAGCGGGCCGGGATTCACCCGTCGTTTCAACAAAAATTTTACTCGTAGCTTTCTACGTTCAAGTAGAATTGAGTGGTAAACTTCGTTTATTTAAAATAATTTTCTAATACACCAACAATTAATTAAACATATTACTCTGCATTCCTGTTATTTAAAACAGCAAAAAACAGGGTGTTACATTACTACCCTACTAAAAAAAAAATTCGTCCTCGAAATTACGTACCTGTAAATAACTCAGGATATTGTAACTTCATTTTATCTTCCATTTCCCACGTTGCTTCTCCAGTACCCTCATTCCAAATAACTTTGACCAGGGGGATTTGTTTACCTCTGAGCTGCTTCGTCATCTTATCCACGATTCGTACAGGCAAGGTCTCGTAAGACATATTTTCTTTTAATTGTACAACATCGGGTTCAATTACGTGAGATGGATCAGGAATATATTTCCTTAATTGTGAAACATGAAAAACATCATGAAGATTGGAAAGAAAAGGTGGTAAAGAAATTTTATAGGCTACAGGACCCACACGACGAAGAATTTGGTACGGTCCAATGAATTTAGGAGTTAGTTTTCTGGATTTAATTACCCGACCAACCCCAGTCGTAGGCGTGACTCTCAAAAACACATGTTCGCCTTCTTCAAATTCAAGAAGTTGTCGTCTCTTGTCAGCATAACTTTTCTGTCTACTTTGAGTTGTCCGCATTTTCTCCTGAATCATTTTCACCTTTTCCGTCGTTTGTTGCACGAAATCTGGTCCTAGCAATAAACTCTCTCCATCCTGGTACCAACATAACGGTGTTCTGCATCGTCAACCTTATAGAGCTTCATACGGTGCCATCCCAATGCTTGAGTGGAAACTATTGTTATAAGTGAATTCTATCAAGGATATGAATTCATCACAACTCCCAGAATTTTCTAAGGTACAAGCTCTGAGTAAATCTTCAAGTGATTGAATAGTCCTCTCAAATTGTCCATCAGTTTGTGGATGATATCCGAACTCAACCTGGGTTTCGTTCCTAGAGAGTCTTGTAAACTTTGCCAAAATTTTGACGTAAATCTCAGATCACGATCTGAGATAATACTGGTGGGTACACCATGTAACCTAACAATTTCGCCAATATACAACTGAGTCAACTTTTCCATCGAATAACTCATCTTGATAGGTAAAGAGTGAGCCGATTTGGTCAATCGATCAACTATTACCCATATGGCATCATGCCCCTTCCGAGTCCTTGGCATACTTGATACAAAATCCATTGATATGCTATCCCATTTCCATTCTGGAATATCCAAAGATTGTAGCATTCCTGCTGGTTTCTGATGCTCAATTTTGGCCTTTTGACAAACTAAACAAGAAGCTACGTATTTCATAACATCTCTCTTCATACCATACCACCAATACAGTTTCTTTAGATCTTGATACATCTTTGTAGCTCCGGGATGTAAACTTAACTTACTCCTATGAGCTTCCTCAAGAATCAACTTCTTCAATTCAGCATCATCTGGTACACAAATCCTTTCACCGAATCTCAAGATTCCATCAGTTCCCGCTTTAAACTTTGACATAGCTCCTCGTCGCACTGATTCGCTTTCCTTTTGTAGGTACTGATCACTTCCTTGTTTCTCTCGTATTTGTTCCATTATGATTTGAGACAGTAATCATACCCAAACAAATCTTTCCAGGTGACACTTCTACTGATAAACACATATCTCTAAATTCCTCTAACAACTCATGTTCTTTGATCATCATTACTGATGCATGCATTGATTTCCTGCTCAAAGCATCTGCCACTACATTCGCCTTTCCAGGGTGATATTGTAGTTGAAAATCATAATCTTTTAAAAATTCTAACCAACGCCTCTGTCGCATATTCAGCTCCTTTTGACTGAATAGGTATTTTAAACTTTTATGGTCACTGAAAACATTAAAAGTAGCCCCATACAAATAATGTCTCCAGATTTTTAAAGCAAACACCACTGCAGCTAACTCTAAATCGTGTGTAGGATAATTCCTTTCATGAATCTTCAATTGCCTTGACGCATAAGCTACGACTTTTCGGTCTTGCATCAATACACACCCTAGTCCTTGGTGAGAAGCATCACAATAAACTTCAAAAGGTTCTTTAGGATCTGGTAGTACCAACACAGGTGAAGTAGTCAGCGTTCTTTTTAATTCTTGAAAACTTTCTTCACAAGCCTCCGTCCATATAAATGCTTGATCCTTTCGAGTTAATTGAGTAAGTGGTCCTACTATTTTAGAAAATCATCTTCTGTAGTATCCTGCTAATCCCACAAAACTACGAATCTCTATCACCGTCGTAGGCCTTTCCCATTCCAAAACAGCTTCAACTTTTGCCGGATCCACAACGATTCCTTCACTCGAGATTACATGCCCTAGAAATTGAACTTGGTCTAACCAAAATTCACATTTTTTGGGTTTCGCATTAAGCTGTTTCTCCTTTAGAATTTGGAGAACCACGCTGAGATGTTCAGCATGTTTTTCTTTACTGGGAGAATAGATTAGAATGTCGTCTATAAAAACAACGACAAACTGATCTAAGTAAGGACGAAAAATCCGATTCATGTAATCCATGAATATAGCAGGTGCATTCGTCACACCAAAAGGCATCACAAGGTATTCGTAATGTCCGTAGCATGTTCGAAACGCTGTCTTAGAAACATCCTCCGCCTTTACACGAATCTGGTGATAGCCCGATCTTAAATCTATCTTTGAGAAAACAGTCGCTCCATGCAGTTGATCCATCAAATCATCTATTCTTGGAAGCGGATATTTGTTCTTGATTGTTACTTTATTCAGCTGACGAAAATCTACACACAATCTAGACGTTCCATCCTCCTTTTTCACCAGCAACACTGGAGCTCCCCATGGTGATACACTGGGTCTAATAAATTCCTTCCTCATTAGTTCCACTATCTGCTCCTTTAGGATTTCAAGTTCTGCTGGCGACATACGATATGGCGCAATAGATATTGGTCTAGTGCCGGGAATCAGATCAATCGCAAACTCAATCTCTCGAACAGGTGGTAATCCAGGTACATCTTCAGGAAAAACGTCGAGAAACTCATTGACAATGGGTATACACTGCAAGTCTAACTCACTCTTAACATCTAAGGAAGACAATAACATGTATCCTTGTGCTCCCTCTTTTAAAGAAGCTATTACTTGATTAGCAGATAAAAATCCAGAATGCTCATCCTTAGGAAAAACTAAAGTTTTACGCGCACAGTCTATTAGAATACGGTTGGATGATAACCAATCCATGCCCAAGATTACATCTAACTGTACTAAAGGCAAACAGATCAGATCAACAAAGTAATGTCTATCCTGAAGAATAATAGGACAGTTCAAGCAAACAGCATTGACAGTAACTGGCTTAGCAGTTGGAGTAGAAACAATCAGATCATATGACAATGAAGAAACAGGTAGTTTCAGAAGTTTCACACAATCCATCGAGATAAAAGAATGGGTTGCACCTGAATCGAATAGTACAATTAAAAGCTTACCGTTTACGTCACCCGTACCTTGTACAAGATCGTCAGAGTTTGAAGCCTCAGCTCCACTCATTGTATAAACTATCCCCTTGGCCGTCGGTTTATTTGTTTTGGTAGTGTTAACAGTCGATCCTCGCTTTGGTGCATTACAATCCCTTGCCATATGCCCCACTTGACCGCAGTTGAAACATTTAGCTCCCCTCGCAGGACAAGTATCAGCATAATGTCCGGGATCCCCACAGTTGTAACATCGCCTGACTTGGCCTTGATTTTGGGTTTTCTGACCCCCACTTCCTGCTGCTGGATAATTCGGATGATATGGTTGTCGGTTCTGATTATTCCTCGGTGGACGGTAATAAGGTTTATTCTGGTTCTGCTTTCCTCTCTGATTTTGAAATTGGCCCTTCGGTTTCACTGGTCCGCCGACAGTTCCTTTATTATCTCTTCCCCTCATGATTTCCACTTTTCTGCACTTTTCAACTAAGGCTTGGAAATTTCTGATTTCCAATGGTAGTACTGATTCCTTAATTTCAAAACGAAGTCCTCCCTCAAAACGCTCACATTTCCAGTCTTCATTAGGATTATTATGAAAGAATCGAAAATACTTGGCAAGCGATTCAAATCTTGCTGCGTATTCTCCAACAGTCAAATCTCGTTGTTGCAGTCGTAGAAATTCTGCCTCCTTTTCAGCACGCGCACTCTGAGGAAAGTACTTGTTTAAAAAAGTAGTCCAGAATAAGTCCCAAGTCACCTCCTGATGCTCCAGCTCCAGAAATTGTCTGACGCCTTTCCACCAATATTCAGCGTCTCCCACGAGCAAATAGGCAGCATAAGACACACGCACTCCCACTAGAGTGTGAATCAGCTCAAAAATCTTTTCTAAGTCTTGGATCCATAAGTCAGCTTTCACAGGATCCACATCCCCATTGAATTGTGACGGTTCTTGGCGTCTAAAAGCAGTCAGATTTTTGCCTTCAACAGCCTGTTCAGTACGAGCCTGTTCCTGCTGATTCTGAGCAGTCATTACAGCAGTTTGTTGTGCAATAGCGGCAGCTACGTTTTTCCATAGCTTGTGTAGCATAATCCACTCCTTCATCGTACTCTTCATTCTCAATACCACGTCCAGCAATACGACCACCTCTACGACCCCTTCCACGGCCGCGTCCAAGTCCTCGTCCACGACCACATCCAGCTTCTGGTTCAACAACTGGTTCCATAACTGACCTACAAGCCACAATCAGTTAAACCAAAACCAACACCAGAAACTGAAACGTAGACGTAGATAGTAAAACACATTACTTCTAAAAGTAATTCAAACAAGTCCTACTTCAGAGAAACACAACGTCTACACAACAGACCTATTTCCCAACATTCCCGAAAGACTCGACCAGCTCTGATACCACAATTATGACACCCTCTCCGGGATCATCACAAAGTTACCCCAATGCGGAAAATTAAATTAAGGTGCTGGTTACTTTCGGAAAATAAAATTATTGAAGTAATAATATTTTTGTGAATTTGGGGATAATTTTTTTTTTCTTTTTAGTGCAAGATCAAACATGACCACAATAAGACAATTAGACACCAATATATCTATACACCTATGCATCCTTGTTTATATATATATTACAACCACATTAGGAGATTACAAAAGGACCTTTATCATGTTAGGTCATTCTCCTCAAACTAAGTAAAGAAAATATAAAGACATATACAAAACAGTAGTGTACGTCTAGAACCATACAAAAACTAATGGCTCTCAGTAGCCAGGTTAACTGACGCATATCACTACCCCAAAATAACTAACCCTACAGCTGGTCAGAGCTAATGGAACCCATTAGGGAGATCAGGATGATCACCCCCTCCTAAAGCAGAACTATCCGATGAGGATACTGCTGCTCCCACATCCTCGCCTGGTGCCACATCGTCGTCCTCAATAGGTGGCAAGTCCGCAAGGATGTCCTCCACGAACTCATCAGGGTCCTCCTCTATCACCTCGTCTGGAACTACCTCAACAGGAGGCTCAGCAGGCACTGCTACATCTGGTGCAGCTATCTGTAAAGGCTGTCCCAGCTCTGGGTGCACCTCAATCTCTCCGTGCTCCAACAAGTACTGTAGGTAAAGTCCTGGTGGAGGTAATGGTATCTCGCAAGTCTCAACAACATATGTCCTACGCTGAGGTCCGGCAACTAATGTGCCAGTAGTCTCACAGGTCGGGCCAAAGTAGGTAGCGCTCCTCGCCCCAGGATTGATCTCCCAAGCGCCACCATGCGTACGGTTCTCAAAAGCGATGTTGCGGATCACCGAATGTGCCAATGGCATCATTGGATCCATCTATCCTCAGATATAAGAAAAGTACCACAAGAATAGAACAAACAAAGAAACAATGCAAGAGTGAGAAACCAAATCATGGATTTAACACGAGAATCATATACCGACACAACAAAACATATAAAGATTCATACATAATATCACAGGGTTTAATATCCGCGCATCATCCGTTTTGAAAATTATGTATGCAACACTTCAATAATTGGTCTCTAACAATATACCTAATCTCATGAGATATCAACACCATAGGGTGAGTTGATCAGACTCAATAGCCACTCAGGCAAAGGCACTCAAGCCAACGACACTCAAGCCAAAGCCACTCAGGAAAAGCCACTCAGGCAACGGCACTCAGCCAACGGCACTCAAGCCGAATCCCACTGTAAACTATCCAAACCAAGGCACAGTAATACAAAAATGGGCTCATTGACCACCAAGGTACAATGAGATAAACACATGAATATCCCCTTGATACCATGATTAACTTTATAGACACGTCTGCCTTAAATGCATGTAAAACCTTTTATTCTCGTCATTTCTCTTTGTGTATAAAATTTCCTCTGTTGCAGCACAAAACGCTTACAACCATCATCGTTTTAAAGTGTCTTAACTCTTTTATTAACAACATAGGACCTTAAGTCCGAATGCTCAGTCACGAGACCCATCAACCGATGCACCAGTTTCAGGCTCGTGGTCATAGAAAACATTTTAAATGTTTTAAACAGTATACCTTATGTATACAGTAGATACCCAATCTACAGGATCTTAAGTCCGAAGGACACTCAGTCCACGACACCAACGAACCTTAGTACCCTGACGTCTCAGTTACTAAGTTCAAAACCACTTGTTAACATAGTTAAGTGAAATTGGATTCTAGAAAATCAACTGATATAAAAACTTTGTTTCCTGAAAATAGTTCCCTAAAACCTCAACTGGTTCAAACTACGTACTGCCGTTTCAAAATAACATTTGCCGTCAATTGACGTTTTTAACGTAAGTTAAGCCTAATAACAGCTTTTTCCACTATAATAATATTTAAAAATCATCATTAAGTTATTTTTGAAAATTTATTTCATAAAATAACATTTATAATTTTCCTAAATTTCTCATATAAAAATTAACAGTAGTAAAATATTTTCACGGTTTCGCCCTCTCTGTGACTCGTAGTTCACTTTTTCACTGCTTATTCATTAAAATAATATTATTTTTCCAATATCCCTTATTAAGCTCACATAAAAATTTCATTAATATTATATTCTAATATTTGCCAATTAAACATTGAATATAATTTACCAAGTTTAACAAAACTTTTATCTGCTTAATCAATTGGGCACTAACCACTGTCAGGCTTCACAAACAACATTTCTCAATAGCATACAATATAATTATACACAGAGTATACAAACACAAGAATTTAACAATTAATTGCAGATAAATAACTTAAAAGCAGATAATCAAACACAGAATAAACAAAACAACTGAAAACAAATAACAGAAAACAAACACCATACTCACAAAACCAATATACAGACCAACACAAATGGTATATGACCATCCGAAAATCCCTTGGAATTCCCCTCTTACCTCTTGTAGAATGTGCAGTGAAAACAAAGTGTTCGTCAAAAAGTCCACAGTTCACGTACCCGTCGTATGCACGTAACCTTCAACCAGTACAATCAAATAATTACAAAACAAGAAATTAACAACACCTAATTCCTTCTACATGGTCACGGCCCCAAGGGTCTCATGTGACTAAAGTTTCCTAATTAGGCCTAAGTTAAGGATTAAGGAGTTCTAACTACTTAGAATCATGAATTAACAACTAAACAACTAGGTTAAGAATCAAAACTTCCTAACCCTCAAACACCTAGAATTCGGCCATGACATGTTCATGTGGCTAGGGTTTTTGGTTTGACACAATAACTTGGATTCAACAATCATATATATTAACAAAACAACATACATGATCATTGGTAAGAAACATGAACAAAATCTTCTCCAAACTAACCTGAATAGGTTCGGCCATGATGAGTATACAAGGAAAGAAATCTTTGTTTTCAACATAGCCATGGATTTAGAATACATGCATGATGATTATCAAGGCTAGCTAGGTTACTTCCAAGAGAAAGAATAAAATTTTCCATGCTCTATTTTTTTTTTTTTTTGAGGATTCGGCCTAGCCAAAACAAATTAGGAAGGAAGAGTTTGCTTGCTAAATAACCTTGGATTCAACATGTTTAGGTAGTAGAGAGTTAAGATCCATGATTATTTAGATGAACATGAACTAAAATTTTCTCCTCCCTTTATGACCTAGGTTCGGCCTAAGCAAGAAAATAGGGAAGGAAGATGTGGTTTTCAATAAACTCTTGGGTTTAGATAGAAGAGATGATTATAAGCATATAGAAATTGGTTTCACTATTTTAGGAGTTTTCTACAATTTATGGTGATTTTTCAAAGTTATGATCATAAAGATGAACTTAGTTGGAAACTAATGATCAAGGCATGGAAATAGAAAACTTCATGAAGAACATGATAATAAATGATGAAAAGAAGTAAGAATCACCTCTTGAAGCTTAGGAAATGTGCAAGAATCAAGAACTTCTTTTGTAAACTCAAGCTTTTGTCTAACTTAACAATGGAGTTTTGTGAGAGCAAGGTTGAAGATGAAGATGATTCTAGACAATTGTGGATTGTGTGAGTCACTTAAGAAGCAAAATGTGGCTGCCTCCACCATGGGTCATGCGCCCCATTTGGGCCATGCCAAGCCCAAGCCCATTTGTTTCATTTTGCTAACTAGGAACCATGAAAAACATAACTAGTTCATAATGAGTTTATGACATCAATTGGGTTTTGTGGAATTCATACTCTTGGATATGATTGTGAGTCTTTGGGCCACAGCCCTCTAATGGTTTTGGAGTAAAATTTCTGGCCCAATTCACTTGGAAATGCATAGAAACCAACTTAGGGTCCAAAATGCAATTAAGCGAAAGTTTAAGGACTTAAATGCAAATTCTAAAATTTGACACAAAAGTGTGACTCCTCTACCTAAATCAACTTAAAAGTATAGGAAAATGATTTATCAGCTCCAAGAAACTCCGTCGTTTGCTCCGTCGTTTACCCGATTACGTATTTCGCCCGTAAAAGATAAATATTTCACTGTTTTATGAAATAATTCTAAAAATACACTATCGTAGGAAATAAAATAAGAATCTTAAGTGCTTCGTTCACGAGTTAAAATTAGGTCTCCTGGTCAGTATAAATATACTGTCAGTGAAAACAGCGGGCCGGGATTCGCCCGTCGATTCAACCAAAATTTTACCCGTAGCTTTCTACGTTCAAGTAGAATTGAGTGGTAAACTCCGTTTATTTAAAATAATTTTCTAACACACCAATAATTAATTAAACATATTACTCTGCATTCATGTTATTTAAAACAGCGAAAAACAGGGTGTTAAAATATTCATAGTCTCTCTTATGGTAGAAGGTTACAGTGAAAATTTGGGTTGAAAATTCAGACGGAGCTCGGTCTGCGTTTTTACTGACAGTATAATTTTATACCGGCAGAAAACCCTAATTTGACCCGAAACTTAAAATTTGTAGTTTTTTTATATTATGTCCGTGAGGAATCCTACTTTCTAAATCTCTAATCAGAAATAAAATATTATGTTTATTCTGACGAATTTTGGTAAAAGTTCGGACGGAAAACAGTTGGTGTTTTCAATGACAGTAAGATTTTAATGATCAGAAAAACTAATTTTGACTCGTGAACGAAATGGGTTATGATTAAATCATATTTCCAACGAGTCTGGTTAGTTTGAAAAATTTTCAACCAAAAACGAAAGGTTAAATTATACTTTTGGTCCCCAAATTGTTTTTCAATGTTCAATTTGGTCCCCAAGTTTTTAAAATGTTCATTTTGTTCCCTAAGTTCCTAAAACTTATCCAATCGAATCCTTCCGTCATGTTGACTAACGGACATGGACGTTGAACGAGTCTGGTCC
This sequence comes from Echinosophora koreensis, assembly GCA_035048595.1. Classification (NCBI taxonomy): domain Eukaryota; kingdom Viridiplantae; phylum Streptophyta; class Magnoliopsida; order Fabales; family Fabaceae; genus Echinosophora; species Echinosophora koreensis. The sequence continues at coordinate 1,584,825 of JAPCYP010000068.1, forward strand.
ACCGGAATTGGGGACCAAATTGAACATTGAAAAACAATTTGGGGACCATTATTTTGGGGTCAACGTCGATGTCCGTTAGTCAACTTGACGGAAGGACTCGATTGAATAAGTTTTAGGAACTTAGGGACCAAATTGAACATTGAAAAAAAATTTGGGGACCAAAAGTGTAATTTAGCCAAAACGAAATATTATGCTTTTATTCGGGCGTAAAATCCTAATCGAGAAACCGATGAAATCGGCAACGGAACTACAGAGATAGAACGGGACATCAGAGGAGCTGAGCTATGGGATGACTCATCAAGAATTTATGGGGCAATAATGTTAGGAATTATGAGTTTTTAGGTGAAATGACCAAAATGACCTTAATCTTAACCTAACCGAAGTTTAGTTAATTTCTAACCATGGTTAAGTAACCATGGTAAATTCTTGTTGCCAAGAATCAGCCACACCCTTCCTAAAATGTGAGCCACATGTTTATTAACCGTAGTTAGCAAAGTAACCCTAGTTAAGTTAATTATTAACCATAGTTAACTATTATATTATTTAATATTCACAAAACCCATTAATTCAATTCCTAAAAACCAAACAAAGCCTAAGATCTACACTATATATACCCCAAGGACACAGCCCCCCTCCCCATCTTCACTCTTCATCTCTTTCATTTCTTTTCTTCACAAAAAACACACAAAACTCCATTTTCTTCTTCAAGAGCTTTAAGTGTTTCAATTGAAGAACTTGCCAAGATCATCATCATTTCTTCATTTCCTTCACACACTTGAGGTAACATGATCATCCATGATCATCTCCTCTCTTCTTGAATTCATTTTCTTCTTATTTAATGAGTTTTCCATTTCTAGTTCTAGAACTTTAAATAATTCTAGAAAATTGTAGAAAAATCATAAAAATGTGAAACCAATTTCTATGATCTAGTTATGATCTCTACTTTCATTATCCAAGAGCATGTAATCAAAAACATTTTTCCTTCCCTATTATCTATTGATGGCCGAAACCCTCTCAAAAATGAGTTTGATGATTTTGTTCAATTTTTAAAGTCTAATACTTGATTAAAGCTCACTAGTACTTGTATGATATAAATCCAAGAGCTTAAGTCCAACTAAATTTTCTAACCTATTTTTGTATTTAAGGCCGAAACCCTACCCTAAGTGGTTGGATGATTTTTATTCCATATTTTCAACTTATAGCAATTTATCCTAGCTATCTAAGACCTAAGTAGTTAGTACCCAAAAGATTAGAATGAGAAAATGATCCTAGCCCTAATTTGAACTGAATGGACGAATCTAGCATAAAGTAGGTATAGTTGGGTTTGTTTGATTAATTATAGCTATGTTGTTTGGTTCAAGGTGAAACTGTTAAGATGTGGTGTTATAGAGAGGAACGTCGAGTTCGAGATTTCGGTGCTAACTCAGGTGGGGAAAAGAACCAATCTACCGTCGGAAATCGATAAGTAGTATATTCTATAATAATTGTGTAGGGCGATCTAAACCCTACTAGTAGTCGAGTAATCGACAAGACCAAAATCACATTGGAAACCTTTTCTGTAAGACCAATGGTGATTTGGGAATTCTAGGTTTATTGACATTAGGATGATTTTATCTTATCTGAGATTGATTGAATTTATTATTATTATTGAATTGCTTATGTAATATTTTGTGGTATTTAAGTAATTCTGATATTGTGTTATGCATGATCTGCCTGGTTTTTAATATTGTGCATAGTGGATTTTAAGCAAAGATATATGTTTTTCAAGAGATAATTGTTGGTTTGGGCGTGAGGATAATGGTGACTTAGAGGTGCCTAACCTAAATGAGTTATTTTAAATAGGAAGGGTGATATAGAATATGTGTTAAGGCTTTGATGGAAGGTTAAGGCACTAGGTTGTTATCAATGTGGGTTGGTGAGGTTCATGTGTTTGTATTGTTATTCACAGCCGTGTGAGTGGAACACACGAGGTCAGGATATTCTATTTTGGGATATCGGATATTGAGGGTGAGTACCCTACAGATGTGGATGCCGAGGTAAACTACCGTAATACTCATTTAGTTCTTGACGCGTTCGAATGTTCTCGGCAATGGACCGTTCTGGACTGATACTCCTTGACGCGTTCGTATATTATTGGCACTGGACCAATTTAGACGAATACTTGTTTAGTCTTTGATGCGTTCGAAAGTTATTGGTACTGGACCATTCTAGACTACTGACTAACGTGATAGGAATAGAGATGGCCACGTCAGTATAAAAGTTTAGTTGTATGAGATTGGGGTAATTTGAGGATGATTTGTTAGTTATGTATGTTGATTGTCTGTGACATTTTTTGTATGACATGCTTTGACTCTTTTCCGCTTTTGATGATATAAATGTTTCTTATCCCCTATATGTTGTATGTTGTATTTTATTTATTATATGATCGTATGAGAAGACCCTATGGAGGAGCCTGTTGCTGAGAAGTTGTATGGAACTCCTTATTAGCCAGAAGCTGGAAGAAGAGCTGTGGACCTGAGTGGTAGAGTCTAGATAGTTAAGGCCAGTGTGTCTTGTGAGACATCTTATGTTTTCCGCTAGTATAACTTTTGTTCAAGTATATGCCTGTGAGGGATCCTATTGAGAGGATACCCTCAACAGTGTTTTGAAATATGTGTAAAAGACTTATGTGTGTATTTGCAATATAACTATGGTATGATGTTGAAGTTATACGTTTATTAATTTAAGTTTTTATTATCTTCATATTTTCGGGTTACATTTAACGTTAAGAACGCTAGTAAATGTAATTAAATAATTAATGGCACAACGGGGCACAATGGGGTGTCTCACCTCCGCCGACAGACTTGTTACTTCCCACTGATTCTCTGACTGACTCTTCAAGCCATCCTCCAATGTTATTTTGTCTAGGTCTTTTTGATATATATTTCGCTGACGACCGTTTCTCTGCCTGTCGAAAGCATGCCTAGCACTCACGTGCATACTGTTAGATCCAGTATGGCTCCTCGGGTGCGAAAACTTGCCTTGACTATTACCATCACGAGAATCAGTTGTCCTGTGGGTGATATGATGGCGTTTTCTGCCCCTTAGCTTTCTTGGCAGCAACATCGTCGTAAAACTCTTCACATCTTGGACAAACTTTAAATACGCCACCAGATTTCTTCCGTGTCATGAAATCGACATGCGGTTCCCCTGGCTTTGGATAGATATCGAATGAATCCGACAGGTCCATATGGATATTCTGTCTAGCCCTTATGTTGACCATGCCTATTCCCATAGGGACTTGGCGGTCAGCCTTATTAACTACGGGACCAAATGGTTCTGGGTCAATCTTCATGTCTAGTTTCTTGTCTGAAAATTTCAGTCTCCCTTCTACTAAACCTTTCTGAATGATGTCCCTGAAATGCATACAGTCGTTAGTTACATGACCAAAAGTGTTATGAAATTTACAGTATTTTCGATCCTTTATTTCATGGACTTTCAATAGCCTATGATCATCTAACAACTTTAATTACTTATCCTTAAGCAATATGTCAAATATTTGGTCAGCTTTGGTCACGTCAAACGTGTATACTTTCTTATTAACAAAGGGAATCCTTTCTCTGGCCCTTACGGGCCTCAAGGCTTGGCATGTATGAGGTGGACCATTTTTTAATTCGACATAGTCTACCTAATATTCCTCAGAATTATTATCTTCTTCGTCAGAATCATCGCATCCGACAAAATTAATTTTTTCCCTTTTGAGGAATTTCCTTTGCTTGAAAACCTTTTTGGCCTTCAGTTGTTCAATTTGTCGAACTTTATCTCCCAACTGGGTGAGATCAATTAGATGTTGGTTGACCAATTTCTTTCTAGTATAATAATCTAAGCCTCCGGCAGCTATTTTCACTATTTCTGCCTCAGGGATAGGGGTGAAGCATTTTTTTGTTAAGGAACTTAGGAAGAACCTCAACTTGAGGCCCTCTTCTAATGCCAAGTCTCCTATCTTGACAGTGTATCGAGCAATGTGTTCCACTGTCGACTCACCGTGTAACACCCTATTTTTACGGTTTTTATCATTTTGCTGTTTTTACTGTTTTCCAATTATCGGTAGAATTTTAATTGTTTGTAATTTTTATAGGAGATCAAGAAAATGATTTTTAATAAAATAAAATCATAATTATACTCTACCTTATGGTAGAAGCTTACGGTAAAAATTTAGGTTTAAAACTCAGACGAAACCCGATCTGCGTTTTCACTGACAGTAAGATTTTACTGGTCAGAAAACCTAATTTCAACCCGTGAATGAAACCGTTTAGGTTTATATTTTATTTCCAACCATAGTGGTTATTTTGAAAATTTTTAAAATAAATAAGTTATTATACGATAGTCGGGCGAATACTCGACGATCGGGGATCGACGGAATCGAGAACGGAGGTGCAAAGACAAAACCCGATCCGGACGAATAAGACCAATGAGTCATTTGTGATGACTCAAGGGGGTGAGTCATAGGGATTAGTCACATGCATTAAATGCATGTAATGATGACTTTTTAAGTGAAAAGTCCAAAACACCCTTAATTTCTCATTATAATTTCAAGTGTGCCATGACAACATTTTACCTATTTCTCCCTAGAAACCCATGGCCCAAACACTATAAGACACCTTTGGTCATTCATTTTCTCCATTTGGCTCAAGTTCTTCAACTTTCACACAAAAACTCCTAAGTTGCTTACACTTGATTTACAAAGGAAGTCTAAGTTGTGGTTGGTTTCTTCAAATTCCAAAGGTAGATTCTTGTGATCCATGATCATACCTTCCTTTCCTTTCACAACTTTTCTTCATATTTCAAGTTTTCACAAATTTCAAATTCTTAGATCTAGAACTTCAAAAATCTCTAGAAAATCATAGAAAAATCCTTTTAATGTGATTCCAATTTCTATGATCTTCATATGACTTCTATTTTCATCAACTAAGAGCTTGAAAAATTTAGAGATCCCTAGCTATTTCTTCCTAGCTTGGCCGAACCATGCTCAAAATGGGTTTGGTAGTTTACTTCATTTTTAACTTGTTGTTTTGTTGATTGTTCATGGCTAGGTTTTGGTTGTGGAAAACCTTGAGCTCTAGGTGAACATCATCCTCTTCTTGCTTGAGTTTCAAGTGATCATCAAAGGTATGGGGGAGATTACCATCATCCTACCTTAGGGTAGACATGTTGATGGTTTAATTAGTGTCCTTTAGTGTAAATAGTCTTGTAAATCATAAGTGTGAAATTTATTGTCTTACATATGTGTGATCCTCTTGGAAGGATTGATTGATGTTTGTGTTTGTGGTATAATTATTATTGATGTTGAATATGACTATATGATGCATGACTATTTGAGAAAATTGTCTAAAACAATTATTTAGGCCATTCGGGCTTGGCTGTGTAATAGGGTTGTATGATGATTTAAATTATTTGAATAATTTTTATGAGAAGTGAATGAATAGATAAGCATATAGAAATTGGTTTGGATTGATTTGGATGTGTATATTGAAAGTTATGGATTTATGAGTCCTTAGAGACTAAATTGCAAATTCTGAGAATTTCAGTGGCTGCACTGAAATTCATGTTCTTGTGTGTTAAGATTGTAGTTCTTGATGAGCCAAAACCATAGAAATTGGTTTGGTGTTAAATGGATTAATACATAAAAAGTTATAAGCTTTTTGGTGAAAAAGGACCTTTTTGCAATTACTGAAAATTATTTGAGGCAGAAACGAAATTTCTGGAAATTTGAGGGCAACTGAAAAATATTTCTAAATAATTTGGTTTGGTGTGATTTGGAGTTATAAATAAAAAGTTATAAGGTTTTAAGTGGATAAGGACCTTTTGTAATTAATGAAAGTTTAGGGACTAAACTGCAATTTTCGAAAATAAATGTAATTGGACAGTTAGAAACTGTTTTTCATGCTTGTACAACTGTTCTAAAACTCGAAAATAAGTTTTGGACTATTAGAGTGTAAAATCGTTGAAAAATGATTTACGCGATTTACAAAATAAACGACGTTCGGGCAAATTCTAAGGAATTTTGTATAAAGGGAAATTTTGATGGAAATTAGCGTTTCAACATTTTCATAAAAGTAATAGAGCCTAGGAGAATAATACATTTGAGGTGAATAACCATATCTTCAAAAGTAGGACTTTTGGGCCTAAATTCAGTAAAAAGTGGTGAAACAGTCGTTAAACGTTTTTAAGGGTTTTCGAGAAAATGCTTTGGAGAAATTGATACCTAAGTATCTTTGAGGGGAATTATTCTTGAAAATGGATTTGGTTTTATCTAAAGGTTTTGGTTTTAAGCCAAAAGGATTTTTGTCTTCAAAGACGAGATTTTACTGTAAAGTGTAAAAACCTAAGTCAAGAATGACTTAGTAAATATACGAATGTAATAATTTATGACGTGAGGTGGAACACGACCTTATGTCATAAAGTATGGATAATTCACTATCCATATTCCATAAAATTTAATGGACTCAGAATGATTTGTTTTATTGGAAGCCAAAGAAAAAGGCTCAACTAGAAAAGTATAGAGAAATAAATAATTGGACCTATGTTCCAATCTCATAATGTGCTAGGATTTGTAAACAAGTATTTTAAGAAAACTTTGCACAAAGATGAAAGGTTACTTGAGAACTTTAGCTTGAGAACTTTCCTTCATTTGCCTTGTAAGGGTTTGTATTTGAGTAGTAATCCTAGCTTGAAGAGCTACTGTCCTTGGAGTAGGAGGTGAACTATCATCATGGTCTGCCATCACTTAACACACAATATCAAAAGATAACAAGAAATTTATAAAATTCCTCATTACACTCCCTCACTTGTGCACACAATGTATTTCACTCAAATTGGCTTTTTCCACACAAGATGTAATTTTCACTCTTGCCTTTTCCCACTCAAGTATTCTCTTTTAGGCCTTAGAGGAGTCAAACACAATCCACACAAAAATCCAAAATTCAAGTAACAAAGTTTCACAAAACTTATCAAAACAAAGGAAACAAAAAGAAAGGCTAGAAAATGGAAAGCTTTGAGAATAATGAAACAAGAAAGAAGGAAAACTTTTGTCAAGAACACAAATTTTCAAAAAAACAAAAAAAAAACTCAAGAGCTCTCTATGAATAGATTCACACAGTTTTTGCTCTCTGTGAATCGATTCAAACCACCGAGTGAATCAATTCAAACCTTGTTTGCTCTCTGTGAATCGATTCACACCTACTTGTGAATAGATTCACACCTTTTTGTTCTCTGTTTTTTTTCTTCTTCTTTTTTTTGAATTTTTTCTTTTTTTTTGGGCAGCAAGGAGATAGTTCACACAGTAATTCCCTTCAAAGAAAATAAGGGTAAATTTTTATTTTTTGGGTAGAAACAAGAAAGGTAGAAAGGTAGAAGATGAACAAACACCGAAAAATGAAGAACACAACACAAAAATTCAACCAAACGAGTGCTTTGATGCCACTTGGTGACAACCAAATGGATAGGTTGCTTTTTGATGATCTTAGGTTGAATTATCCAATTACAAAACCAAGTCAGAATTGTGATGTAAGTTAAAAGGAAGAAAATAAGAAAATGGATGAGGTTTAGAGATGATAGGAAGCGCCACAAACCAAGGTGGTTTGATAAGCCAAGTGAAGTTCACCACAAGAATCTTGGATTCTTGTTAAGAACAAGTTGGCTCAACTAAGAACCAAAGAGAAACAAAATTCTCACAATGGATTTCAATCCAAAATCAACTTCCAAGTTATTCTTCCAATGTATGTAGGCATGTTACATATAGTTGTGGTTGCCAACTTTTGGCTTCCAAAAAGATACCATAACCCCCACATAACTAGCCTAATCATGACACTAAATGACTCACTTAACCCTCTTTAACTCAGTCACTAATGGTGACTTATTACTCTCTCTCTCTCTCTATCATTATGTAGCAGCCACACTTACTTCTCACATTAAAAGTGTAACCCCCATAATTTAAATAAAACATTAACATGACTAATAAACTAGGAGTTTCTTTAGGCATGCAAGCCAAATATTCCCTCCCAACTAAGACAACATACTCGTGTAAAATAGGTCAAAGGTGCTTGGCCCAATTGCAACACTTAACAAATTTGGATCCACTCACATAACCCATTACACTTATTGAATTTGAAATAAGACAAATAAATGGACTTATAACTAGTGCATGCCCCATTTGAACATGATCATGGGTCTTCTAGTTGAATGAGATAAGTCATCAATTTGGCGTCCATTCCATTTGGTCTTGATCTTGAGCTTGCTTTTATCAAAATTGCCACCATGTGATTAAGAGCTTCTTGGGCTTTCTTGGTTCTAGCTCTTGTCATAGGTTCACCAAGTCCATGTAGTGCTCTTTGGTCCATGCCCCTTATTTGGCTCATATCAAAGACTCTTAGAGCCATAATGCAGAATATTATGACCTTTACCAAAATAAAATTTGACTCGACAAACTAAGCTGGTCGTACTATGAGACTCTTACTAGAAAAGACCCAATGGTTATTCCAATTAATCAACCTTTTTCAAAAGTCGGAACCAATCCCTCCGAGTGGGGCAGAGAACTCCTCTGCATTATCTGTACACTCAAAAATAACAGTATATGACAACAATACATAACATAACATCATAATTATATCCACAAGGATTCATTCCCGACAACCAAATGCATTTTGTAAAACCTTTCATGTCACTTCGATATTCACTATCTATTTGATAATCCTCCGGAGATCCTAACTTCCCTTCGTCGAGCATAATAGGATCGCGATAATGCCTATAACACAATTGTTTCGCGTTGGGTCGGCCTCTCTTGGGTCCGATCCCCAATTGTTCTAGGGTATTGTATCTCACCTAAATAATATTGAATAGTTCCTAATTGAGTACATTACGTGCTGGTAACCGATTTCCACGGTCCGAGGTTGCAAAAGCCCGAGCCTTCCGTGGGTGTTCGAGCCCGAATGTCCCTAATAGACCCAAAGTCTAAAGAATATATCTCTGGTCCGTAACTATCCAATTTATCAGTTCACCCTTTGTGAAACTGTAGCTCGATACACAATGGCACGTCTGCCACAACGGCACATTGGCCAGACTATGCATGCAAAACAATGGTTTTCGTTTCTGTTTTCTTTCTCGCTTCGTTCTTTCCTCGTCGAGACTTAAAACTCCCGACTACTTTTTATTCAGGTATTAAATACATTTTAATACCAACTTAAGATTTTGAAACAAAATAAAAGATTTTAAAATCTCTTTCTCATTTGAACACTAGCCCGACGTCTCGGTAATGCCTGTTCTTCTTAGTAGGAACACTAGCCTAGCTTCTCGGAAATCCGAATCCGGCCCGATATCATCGGTAATCCAGATCCAGTCCGAATCTCAGCATCGGCAATCTAGGTCCTTTCCCTTCCACAAAACTCAAACAAGAGCTCTAGCCAGTACTTCAGCAATCCAGACCTAGCCCGTAATTTTGGCAATCCAGATCTAGCCCGTCGTTTTGGTAATCTAGGTCCTTTCCACTTTCCTCTTTTCCACTTGGTTTTTCGTTCAGTGAAAACTAAATCGAAAAACAAAAATTCAAAAGTTTCTCAACTTTGATTCATAAATACTTCTCGTTCTTGGAAATACACTTTCATAGAAATTTTGTCCTTCGAAATTCATTTTCTACAACTTAGAAAAATACTAAATCTTTTATTCAACATTTGACCAAATACAAAACTCTTAAAATCGAATTTATCAAAGAAAATATTTTCTCCAAAATCCTTCCATTTTTGAATGAAACTTTTCGAAAAGCTTAAAAGAACCTTTATTTTCAAAAGGCTTCTCCATCAAATACTTTTAAAAATATTTTCTTAAAATTTTGAAGTTTTCCATCTTCTTTATTTTCCTAAACCTTAGTTTATCTCAACACTTTTCCTTCTTAGAATTTTCTTCTCATTTTCCAAAGAAAACAAACTTCACTTTTTCAGTTGTTCTGAGTTAAGGTATTTTAATATCTTGATCTTTATTAACAAGCAATGACCAGTGTCATGCCCTCAGCCAATCACAATCAATCAATATAAATAACATATACATGTTCAACAATTTCAAATAACATCAAACCACATTTTCAAATCAACATATATTCAATCAAAACACAACAAGGTACATGACTAGCAAAACTCCTCAGGAAAACTCCCTTTACCTTTGAAGACCAGAAAAGATCCTCTCTTTGGTTTCTCAACCGTTAGCTCCCTTCTGAGCGAAGCTGCACAAAGCCAAACTCCAACTAATAACTCGACTGGATGTTCGAGTTTCCTCTAAACAGCTTCCGTCAACTCCCGAAAAATGTAAAACCTGATTCTCCCAAGCAAACACAACCACGACAACATCCCGAAGAAGGAGTCAAAACATTTTCAACCATCATACAAATCTAACAATTAATCATTCATCATCAAACACTTACTCTAAGTTGATTTAAACACTTAATTTCACAAAATAGAACAAACTTCAATAAAATCAGATTTGGGAAAATAGTGTTCGTCACCAAAAATTGGGGAAAATTGATTTGAGTATAGAATTGCGAAATTAGTTTGTCAGAACATAAATTAGTAGTCCCAATTACATATATACATAGCTGATTTCACAAAAACATAACATTTTGATTAAGATCAGATTGAGACTTTAGGGTTCATAAATCAATTTGGGGAAACTCATTCTAACTAAAGAATAATGAAATTAGTTTAGGAAAACACAAATCCACAGTCTCAATTGCATAAAAACAAGTTTAATTTCAAATCACAGTATGAAATCAAAGAGCTAGGGTTAGGGTTTTCAAAACAAATTTGGGGATTTTCTGAAACTAGAAGAAATTAAGGGTAAACACTTACACATATCTGGCAAGTGGTTTTGAATGACGAAGCAGACGACGACTGGAGGTGCGGCAACGACAAGGCACAACGACGGCGACAGGGGCACAGTGACGAGGACGAACAGATGCACGAGGTTGGGTCACGTTTTCGTGTTGGTTGTGGTCGAACGACGCAGTGGCACGCTGCTGGACGATGATGGCAGGGTGGTGGTTGGGAGCTAGGGTGGAGGAGGAGAAAGAAGAAGTGGGGGGGGGGGAGTCGCGTACGGGGACAGATAGAGGAGAGGAACTTGTATTTTTTGTTTTATTTTCTTTTTTCTTTTGTTAATAGGTAAAATGTGTAGTTGAAATTGATTTTAGAAAAAAGGAAATAATATGAACCATTAGATCTAAAAAAATGAGTGACAAATATATACTTTCAAAATTCAAATTAGAGTAAAGATTGATAATTGAACTGGTCAACCAAAAAAATCAGTTACCCAAAATTAATCTCCAGTTAACATTAAACTAATTATTTTAAAATCTAAAATTAAGTAGAGTAAAATCTCAAAGTAAATTTCTTGAAATCATTATTTAAAATATTTTTTAAAATAAATAATTATAGAGACAATAATGTAATATTATTGTCTGGTAAGCATGCATACACTAGAATAATGCAGTGATAACGCACCCAATAAAATAATTTTAAATGAATAAATATAATTACTCAAACCAAACCAAATTAAAATAAATAAAAATAATCATTCAGAAAATTAATCACTTCAAATAAAATAGTGTAATTTAAGAATATATATATATATATATATATTACTATTATTTAAGAATAGTAAAAACCAGGGTGTTACAATTTTTATTTAAGGTTTTATTTTTTTCGTTTTATATCCGTTTAACGTTAATATTGCGATTAAGTATTAAATTAAATTAGGTTTTCTGTAATGAGACATCGAGGTGTCTCAACATCCTTTTCTCCCCTCTAACTGTAACAATAAAACCCTAAATCAGAATCATGCAAATGATTTTCGTACACAACCACACAACCCACATCAAAACCTACATTTGAAACCCAGATTTGGCCCTTATCTTGTACAACCCATAGTCATAGAACCTCCGCCAAGAATTTTGTGCGTCCATAATGCAATCAATAGAATTATAGTTCCACCATAGTTGAACCGATTATAGTTAGATATATTTTTAACTTATACGATATGTTAAATAATAAATTATACTCTTAAAATTACATTTTCCAATAAATTAAGATTGAATGGCACTCAATTTTTCAATATAAGTTTAAGTTCCCAATATTAAAGATATTAAATAACAATTTTTGAAAGCTGTAATAATAATTAAATCTTTTAAAAGATTAAGCATTCCAATACTCAAGTTATTAAGTAATTTTTTTTTTTTTGTAAAAAAAAAAGTAATAAATTTTTTTCTAAAAATTTTGAAAGCTGAAACTCAGAATTTCAATGATAAGAGATAAGACATAGACCTTCCACTTCACTCATTCCCTTCTTTTTTTTTCATAATTTAGAACGCACTCTCCCATCCTCTCCTCCTCCTTTTTATTCTTTGCAGAAGCTAGAGGCACTTCTTCCGCGCACACAAAAGGGAAAGCAGAGAACGATGGTTGCGCCTTCGGAGAAGGAATGTCGTCGCTGGAGAAGAAGTGTGGTCGCTGAAGAAAGTATAGAAGCTGCCGCGCGTGTCCATAAGAAAAGGAAGAAGAAAGTTTGAGTAACCAAATTACTAAAATAAGGGATCTATTTTGTGATTTACAAGAGAGGGAAGAAATGACCCAGCATTTCGCCCTTTTTTTTGTAAAATAATAGGTGTTTTATGAGAATTGGGTGAATCGATCAAACTGCCGGTTTTTACCAGTTTGTCTGGTTCACGATTGGTTCCGCCAGTTTCTTCTCGGCTCTGTTGCTGAATGGTTTTTCGAACATATTGGATCGGCCACAAGATCCGTTCCGGTCCAACCGACCCGATCGACTGTTCCGTATCGGTTTTAAGAACCATGATATTGAAACGAATTAGCGGGCCATGTGAGAGAAATCCTACTATCTTATTCGTTTAAATTCAATTGTACAAAATGTATAATATCAAAAAATATGTTTTAAACCCTAAAGGGTTGGTCTAGTGGAGCATGACAGAATCTCATATCTGACAGATTGCATGTACTAATCTCCTTAGGGTGAGGTAAATGTAAATCCATTTGTAAGTGCTCATAGAGCCTGAAGGTTTTCTCTACCTTGTACTGGGGCACCATCCTCTCATCCTAAATTTTATATAAAAAAAGAAATGTGTTTTTAAAACTAGTTATTAAAAAAAAAGGAAAAAAAAAGAAAGATGCTTTAAAACCTGGAGTAAAAATATTTGGACACACAATTTGGACACATTGTATAAATACCGTAAAACTTATGAATATATTGGGAGTGATGAAATACATAATGTAAGAGAAAAAACAATTAATTAGTGGAAAGTAGTACTTTTATATAATATTGGACACTATTTTTATGTTGAAATATCATTAGTAAGAACCTAATAGAAAGCGTGGAAATCTCTCATTTGTAAGTTAAAGTTTCCCTTGCCCCTGAACCCAAAGGATGTCTAGATGCAGAGAACTTGTGCCTTTTTCTATCACTTTCTTGTCATCTAACACTAGATCTCTTTAATATAAAAGATAAGCAAGGCCCACGATCGCTCAATAATTATGATATCCCACGGATGAAACTGAAACTTGTAGAAAATGATATTACTTTATCCCAGGTTTACTCAACACTTCACACCTCCACTCACTCATTTAAAAATTTTAAAGTGACTTTGAACTCCAAATTATGTGGTCTATATTAATTAGATGATTTTTATCTTAATGAAATTGTGTTATAAGATTTTTTTCTAGAGAGTCGTCATTTTGGTTCTTAAAATTATAGGAACCTAGTAAGTTAATCACTCATATTAAAAAATAAGCAAAAAATGTCCCTCAAATTTAAAAAAGATTCAATATATTATGATCGTGAAATTGACATATATACGAAATTGACCTAATTTGATGGACTTTTATCAATTTGGAGGACATTTGTGAAGAACCAACTTATTACTGGCCTACAATTTTTGAAATTAAAATAATAACATATATTGTATTGTATAATTTATATATATATATATATATATATATATTTTGAATTAATTAAATCATAAAATAAAAGAAATAATATTTGGACACAAAAATGATATCCAATATCGTATAAAAATATTTATTTTTCTTATTTATTATTTTCTTCTTTCTCATCGTCTATTTTATCATTCTCAAAATATCCATAAACTTTATGCTATATACATACAAAATGTTAACTGTGTGTTGAAATATTTTTACTCTAAAATAAAGTCTCGCCGGTTCGCTTTGAAGGTATATTATTTATTTTTAAATCAGGTTGAGATATATATACTTAATTTATTATATTAGATGAGCTTTATTCGACCCACTCAGTCACCATCTGATTCCTTGCTATATTGCACTTTCCCATTTTCCTTCACTCTTCTGCACTGCATCATTTCCAAAATCACAAAGCATGGCTGCCATACCTACTCAAATGAAAGCTTGGACCTACTCTGAGTATGGCAACACTGCCAATGTTCTCAAGTTTGATCCCGCTGTCCCTTTACCTGAGTTGAAGGAAGACCAGGTGCTCATCAAAGTCGCAGCGGCATCTCTTAATCCCATTGATTATAAGAGATTGGGTGGGGGTTTTAAGGATACGGACTCCCCTTTGCCTGTAAGACTTTCATTCCCCACCTTTTGTTTTGGGTGTTCCAAATTATTTAGCTTCATTTGCTGGTTCATGCATGGTTAGTTGTCCATAGGATTTAATTTTGAACATGCATAACTTTTGTGGTTTTTACCTTGACTTTCACCCTACGTAGGAGGTATAACCTAGGTTTTATCGGAAGCTAGAAAATGAAATTCATCTGTTATGAAAATTTGTCACACCCCGGAACAGATCCAAAAGACATGAGAATATAGATACGTATGAAATATTTTTGACAAGGTATTTTTTATAAAAATAATGAATGTAAATTTTTTTATAAAAAGTTAAATAAGTTTTTAGTCCCTCAAATTTGTGTGATATTGGATTTTAGTCCTGCGATTGAAAAACATATATTTTTGGTCTACCAATTTCTAAAACGTGTTATTTGTGGTTCTCGAATATACGTTTGGGGATCACAAATGACACATTTTAGAATTTGGGGACTAAAAAATTATGTTTTTCAAACGGGGGACTAGAACCCAACATCACCCAAATCACCCAAATTTGAAGGACTGAAAACATATTTAACTTTTTATAAAATATATCGAAGTTGTCCCCTAAACCTTCTCAGGTCACACCCTAAAAGTGTTTTTTTTATTCGTATCCCTTTTCTTTTAATTTAATTTTATTTTCGGGGGTGGGTGTGAAGACTGCTCCAGGCTATGATGTTACTGGCGTGGTGGTTAAAGTGGGAAGTCAAGTGAAGAAATTTAAGGTTGGGGATGAAGTTTATGGTGATATCAATGAGAAAGCTTTGGACCATCCAAAGGTCATTGGCTCTTTGGCAGAGTATACTGCTGCAGAAGAGAAATTATTGTCTCACAAGCCACACAATCTGAGCTTTGTTGAGGCTGCCAGCCTCCCTTTAACAATTGAGACTGCTTATGAAGGTCTTGAGAGAGCCGGGTTTTCTGCTGGGAAATCTATCCTTGTTCTGGGAGGCGCTGGTGGAGTTGGAACCCATGTTATTCAGGTATGAGTATGATAACTAGTATGCATTTAGATGACAAGTTAAAGTTGAGCTTTCTGGCTGTTCCTTTCTTATGCTTGATCGTGTTAATTCCAAAACATGACATTCTCAATAATTGTTCTTCCCCCCTTTTTAGTTGAGATAAAATTGCTGTCTCTAGTGATTAAAGTAGTTAAATTATATCAGCTACATAAATGGAATTCAATCAGAAACATAACACCTCATACCTGCTTATCTTATATTGTTATCTTTATTTTTGTGTAATTTGTATTTCTGGATTTCATACAACTCGTTTCATGTAGATTCAATAACTTGAAATCTATACAGATCAAATACAGAATACATTCACTTTCTTCCTACACTCTCAAAACTCCCCTATTGAAATTTCATGCCTAGTAATTGTAATTCATATAATTCCTGTTTGAGGTAGCTTGCCAAGCATGTTTATGGCGCATCGAAAGTAGCTGCTACTTCTAGCAGTGGGAAACTGGAATTGTTGAGGAAGCTGGGAGCTGACTTGCCTATTGACTATACAAAGGAGAACTTTGAAGGCCTGCCTGAAAAGTTTGATGTTGTATATGATGCAGTAGGTCAGATTTTGAACCTATATTCTGCTTTGAAAAGTTTATGAGGTTGTTCGCGTACTCCCGTATTTTATAGATAGAACATTGACACTTGTTCTCTTAAAACCTAAAACAGGGCAGACTGACAGGGCATTCAAGGCTTTGAAAGAAGGAGGCAAAGTTGTGACAATAGTACCACCTGGATTTCAAAATGCTATCTTTTTCATACTTACTTCTGATGGGGCTATCTTGGATAAACTGAGACCCTACTTGGAGAGTGGCAAGGTGAAGCCAGTGCTCGATCCCAAGAGCCCCTTTCCATTTTCTCAGACTATTGAAGCATTTTCCTATCTGGAAACAAACAGAGCCACAGGAAAAGTAGTCATCCATCCCATACCATGAACATGAGCATTTCAGTTCCTTTGTAATCTATGCTTTCTAGTTGTCTATCCGAAAGAGATGAAAGAGTGGAATAAATATCTCAAAGCGTGGTTGCATTGGTCGGATAAAAGTACCATATTCCGTCCATTCTAAGTAAACTGCAGCAAGAACTTGCCTCATGGGACAGTCTTTGTATTTTTATTGATACAGTTTGTAGTTGAAAGCCCTTTATATGTGGCTTTAACGTATGGTTTGTGCTTTTGGTTAACAAATTATTGGAGCTTGCTTGATACTGGAATGGATCCTCCTCATATAAGTCTTTCTTTTTTCTTTTTCTTTTTTTTTTTTTTACATGACAAGAATAAGTGAAGAGAAAGATAAATACAAAGGCATCAAATGAATGGGGCGCTCTTAAAATTGGTGGGTCTTTAGGGTGTTTAAATGGGATTTTCTTGGGTCGGGCGAGTTGGTTAGGTAAAACCATCATATAAGTGGTAATTCTAGGATTCGAATCCATAACCTATTAATAGTGAGTTATGTAAATTTTATTTGTTTGTTATTCTTTTTTATTATATAGTCAACAGAACAATTTCTGTTTCTATATGGTATCAGATTACCTTTTGATAATTTGAAAAATTCAGAACAATTTTTGTTTCTATATAAGATTGTTGTCTTGTTGATTCATCTCATTTGACTTCTACTTATGTTCAAAGTGAACTTTTCAATGGAAAAAGGGTAAACAATTACATAATTGTGAAAATAAAGTTTCATATCAGTTGCAAGCATTCAACATGGTGTAACTTTTGATGAGAAACACAAATTGCATATAATGTATAATGTATATAACAATAAATCTGCATTCATTTAAGGAAAGAGTTCTGTCACTTATGCAAGGAAATGCTTATATCATCTCTGTCCTTGTCTTATATA
Organism: Echinosophora koreensis; assembly: GCA_035048595.1. Taxonomy (NCBI): domain Eukaryota; kingdom Viridiplantae; phylum Streptophyta; class Magnoliopsida; order Fabales; family Fabaceae; genus Echinosophora; species Echinosophora koreensis. The sequence continues at coordinate 1,602,330 of JAPCYP010000068.1, forward strand.
CTTGCTGCTGATAAAAGAGACTATAAAACAGTGTTTCTGAGGCCATGACCAAAAGGAGGTACACCAAATAATTTTGAGCTGTCTACATTAATCATATTCATAGCATAGCCAATAATAGTACCAAAATAGCATAACAAAGAGCAATTTGCTGACAGAAAATGCTGAAGTGTACAAGAACCTAAGAATGTAATGTAATAGCATCATAACATTAAAAAATAACATCCTTTATTAATGCCTGTCCTAAAACTCAAAATAATTATGTTGTCCCAAGGAAGCCTAGCATCTGGTATTCATTGGAGCCTAGCATCTAACATTTAACTAAATGGACAAGAAAAAAAAAGTAATGAAACAAAGAAGCCCAATTCATTGTATCCATAGAGTTACAAACTTATAACATACCAATACATAACTTCAAAATACAAACGAAAACTGATATGATATTTTGATATCAAAATTTGACACCATTAGGGACACCGTAATTTTGAGTGGGTTATGAACCAATAAAATAAAGAGAAAGAAAGAATAAAGTGATAAATAAGTATCGCATGGTATAGATATACGGTGTTTGTGTCAAACTTTGATATCAAAATATTATATCTCAAAGGAAAATGCCTTCCCTAAGAGTAAAGGAATTTGATGGGAGATGGGAAGGTCATCCCTAATGATATTCAATTACTTTTACATGTCCAAAAAAACCTAAACATATTGAACTACTTTGTCCTTTGCAGTGAGATAGCTTGAAATTCTGCAAAGTGGTCCTGGGTAGTCTCTGTAAATCCAAGTCATTAATACCACCAGCTATTCTACCTCTTGGTTCCCAGCAGCATTCGTCATAGCCAATTCTGATCCCACTAGTTTTTGTACTGCAGTTATTGCCAATAATATGGTTAATTTTCAGGCAATGTCTTCGGGCAATGTCTTTGAAAGCACATACCACATCTAAATGCATCAAATATGTACTAATACATTATCAACATTGGACCATCTCTGTATCAGAAATTGCTTAGCAGCATCAGAAATTCTGTGTGTAGTAAAAAACCTGCAAATTTTTTGACAAGTTGATAGTCAGAATTCCCTGTTATGATTAAAACTACGCCTTTCATAGCCCAGTGACAATACTCTAATTAGCAGCCCATGTGAGGAAAAAACAATTATACTGTCTTATTCGTTTAAATGAAATTGTTCAAATGTATAATATCAAGAAATATATTTTAAAACCTAATAGAAAGCGTGGAAGTCTCTCATTTGTACGTTGAACTTTCCCTTGTTGCCCCTAAACCAAAACGATGTCTAGATACAGAATACTTATGCCTTTATCTGTCAATTTTTTGTCATAGGTAGCAGATATTTCACATATTTTTAAATCAGATTGAGAGGTACACTTTAACTTATTAGATGAGCTTTAACCGATGCTGTCACCATCTGATTCCTTGTTTTATAATTATTGCACTGACTTTCCCATTTTCCTTCACTCTTCAACACTGCATCATTTCAAAAATCACAAAGCATGGCTGCCATACCTACTCAAATCAAAGCGTGGAAGTCTCTCATTTGTACGTTGAACTTTCCCTTGTTGCCCCTAAACCAAAACGATGTCTAGATACAGAATACTTATGCCTTTATCTGTCAATTTTTTGTCATAGGTAGCAGATATTTCACATATTTTTAAATCAGATTGAGAGGTACACTTTAACTTATTAGATGAGCTTTAACCGATGCTGTCACCATCTGATTCCTTGTTTTATAATTATTGCACTGACTTTCCCATTTTCCTTCACTCTTCAACACTGCATCATTTCAAAAATCACAAAGCATGGCTGCCATACCTACTCAAATCAAAGCTTGGACCTACTCTGAGTATGGCAACTCAGCCGATGTTCTCAAGTTTGATCCCGCTGTCCCTTTACCTGAGTTGAAGGAAGACCAGGTGCTCATCAAGGTCGCAGCTGCATCTGTTAATCCCATTGATTATAAGAGATTGGGTGGGCTTTTCAAGGATACGGACTCCCCTTTTCCTGTAAGACTTTCATTCCCCACTTTTTGTTTTGAGTGTTCCAAATTATTTAGCTTCATTTGCTAGAGTTTTTAAAAGCAACGGTATTTTAACTGGTTCATGCATGGTTAGCTTTGTCCGTGAGATTTAACTTAGAACATGCATAACTTTTGTAGTTTTTACCTTGGCTTTCACCCTATTAGAATTGAGAGAGAGAGAGAGAGAGAGAGAGAGAGAGAGAGAGAGAGAGAGAGAGAGAGAGAGAGAGAGAGAGAGAGAGAGAGAGAGAGAGAGAAACTGAATATTGAGTGATTTCATTGATTGATCACACTGTACAATAATCTGCTATATATAGATAGCTGTGGGGAACTAAACTAACTGTTTACAACAGATTGTAACTAACTTTTGACTAACCAGCTGTGTCAGCTTAACTAACCTAACAATCTGAGTTAGTTAAGTTTTGACAGCTTTACCCAATATAACTAATACACCCTAAGTAAGAGATAAAACCCAAGTTGGAAAATTGGAATTTATCTTTCATGAAAATTTGGATTTTTTTTTTATGGTCTGTCACACCCAGAACAGATCAAGAAGATATGAGAGATGGGCCAAATATATAAATATATATAGGAAATATTTTTGACATGGTATATTTCATAAGAATAATAAATGTAAATAATTTTATAAAATATATTGAAGTTGTCCCCCTAAACCTTTCCTGGTCACACCCTAAAATTGTTCTTTTCATTCATAACCTTTTTCTTTTAATTTAATTTTATTTGCGGGGGTGAGTGTGAAGACTGCTCCAGGCTATGATGTTGCTGGCGTGGTGGTTAAAGTGGGAAGTCAAGTGAAGAAATTTAAGGTTGGGGATGAAGTTTATGGTGACATCAATGAGAAAGCTTTGGACCATCCAAAGGTCATTGGCTCTTTGGCAGAGTATACTGCTGCAGAAGAGAAATTATTGTCTCACAAGCCACACAATCTGAGCTTTGTTGAGGCTGCCAGCCTACCTTTAACAATTGAGACTGCTTATGAAGGTCTTGAGAGAGCCGGGTTTTCTGCCGGGAAATCTATCCTTGTTCTGGGAGGCGCAGGTGGAGTTGGAACCCATGTTATTCAGGTATGAGTATGATAACTAGTATGCATTTAGATGACAAGTTACAGTTGAGCTTTCTGTCTGTTCCTTTCTTATGCTTGACCGTGTTAATTCCAAAACATGACATTCTCAGTAATTGTGCTTCCCCCCTTTTCAGTTGAGATAGGAGGAGTTAAATTATATCAGCAACATAGATGGAATTCAATCAGAAATCATAGCACCTCATGCCTGCTTGTCTTATATTGTTATCTTTATTTTTGTATAATTTGTATTTTCAGATATCATATAACTCCCTTCATGTAGATTCAATAACTTGAAATCTATACAGATGGAATACATAACACATTCACTTTCTTCCTGCACTCTAAAAACTCCCATATTGAAATTTCATGCATAGTAATTGTAATTTATATAATTCCTGTTTGAGGTAGCTTGCCAAGCATGTTTATGGCGCATCGAAAGTAGCAGCTACTTCTAGCACTGGGAAACTGGAATTGCTGAGGAAGTTGGGAACTGACTTGCCTATTGATTATACAAAGGAGAACATTGAAGACCTGCCTGAAAAGTTTGATGTTGTATATGATGCAGTAGGTCAGATTTTGAACCTATATTCTGCTTTGAGAAAAGTTTATGAGGTTGGTAACAAATTTTATAGATAGAACATTGACACTTGTTCTCCTAAAAACCAAAACAGGGCAATCTGACGTGGCATTCAAGGCTGTGAAAGGAGGAGGCAAAGTTGTGACAATAGTACCAGGCGCGACGATACCACCAGGATTTCCAAATGCTATCTTTTTCATACTTACTTCTGATGGGGCTATCTTGGATAAACTAAGACCCTACTTGGAGAGTGGCAAGGTGAAGCCAATACTCGATCCCAAGAGCCCCTTTCCATTTTCTCAGACTGTTGAAGCATTTTCCTATCTGGAAACAAATAGGGCCACAGGAAAAGTAGTTATCCATCCCATACCATGAACATGAGCATTTCTGTCCGATTGTAATATATGCTACCAAGTTTTCTATTCGAGAGACGAAAGAGTGGAATAAATCTCTCACAAGCGTGGTTGCTAGTTTGTGGGACAGTCTTTGTAATTAAACTGCAGCAAGAACTTGCTAATGGGACAGTCTTTGTATTTTTATTGATAGTTTGTGGTTGAAAATGGTTTGTGATCTTGGTTAACAAATTATTTGAGTTTGCTTCATACTGGAATGGATCGTCCTCGTATAAGTTTTTTTGACATGACAAGAATAGGTGAAAAGAAAGATAAATACAAAGGCATCAAATGAATGGGGTGTTCTTAAAATTTGTGGGTCTTTAGTGGGTGTTTCTCTTGGGTCAGGGAAGATGGTTAGGTAAAAACTTTCATTTAAGTGGTAACTATATGATTCGAATCCCTAACCTATCAATGCAAATTTTATCCATTTGTTATTATTTTCTATTTTATACTCAACAGAACATTTTCTGTTTCTATGTGGTGTCAGATTATCTCAGTTGCTGGCATTCAAAATGGTGTAACTTTTGATGAGAAACAAAAATTGCATATAATGTATATAACAATAACAATAAATCTGCACTCATCTAAAGAAAGAGATCTATCACTTATGCAAGGAAATGTTTGTATCATCTCTGCCCTTGTCTTATATACTTGCGGCCGATAAAAGAGACTATAAAACAGAGTTTTTCTGAGGCCATAACCATCAAGAGGTACACCAAATAATTTTGAGCTGTCTACATTAATAATATTCACAGCACAGCCAACAATAGTACCAAAATAGCAGCATAACAAAAGAACAATTTGCTGACAGAAAATGCTCAAGTGTAGAAAAACCTAAGAATGTACTGTAATAGCAGCATAACATTAAAAAATAAATTCATTTGTTAATGCCTGGCATAAAACTTAAAATAACATGCTTTGTTAATGCCTGTCCTAAAACTTAATGCCTTATATTTCAAATTCTTTGTTTGGATAAGGTAATTTAATTTCTTTCAATTGTAAAATTTCATTTTTGAATATTTATTTTAAAAATTATGATTTTAATATAAAATGTGACTAATAAATAAACATCAGTAAATTTTTAAATAATAAAAATTATAAAAGTAAAAAAAAAAAAAAAATTAAACAATTTAAACTCTTGTACCATTTTTAATATATTTCACTCCCACCTCCTTAATATTATGCATAGGATCTCATTAACTTGTTTTCCACACTAAGTACCCATACATTTCCAACTGGTGGGGTAACTCAATTGGTTTGAGTTAAGAGTATAAGGAGTTGAAGGTATTGGAGGTTCAAGATTCAAACCCTAGTAAAGGAAAAAAACTAACATTTGCCTATAAAAAAAAAAAAAAAAAAAAAACCCATACATTTCCAACTTGGATGTATTAATTCAAAAGATTCATAACTGGGATGTCAAGTAGATACAAATTTATACAAGACAAACATAATATATCCTCACAGTACTTGCAAATGTTTTATAAAGGCAAGCAAATGGTCCAATGATTTTCCACAAACTCAATCCAACCAAAATCACAGCACAAATTACATCATAAATAACGTGGAAACTACTGCAAATCTGAACTACTTCTTTTGATAAATCATGTATTCTTGATTCTTCAATACATGCGATATAAAGAAAAAAATATACCAGAATTATATAAAACAAAGTATAGCAAGTTATCTTGTTCAACGTCAAACTAAAAGTACAAGTATGCCATTTGAACTCAGTTTTTTTAATTGAAAAGTCGTACCATAACAAGCTATTCCTACTACAACAGCAATGGAGAGTGCCAAAATTCATCATGTAGTTAAAATTAAAAATCATTGATCACTAATCTCTGAATGACTGAATGTAGTTTCCAATATAGTACTTCTTTGGAATACAGTAGAATGAGATAAAACCACATCCAAAACTCAAAAGCTCCATATTGGAGCTTCTGCACAGGCGCTTCTCAGGCTGCTCACCCGGCATTCCAAACACACTGATAAAGAACGAAAAGCAAGTGAAGGAAGAAGACAAATAAGATAAGAAAATATTTATACTTCATCTTAGTGCAAACACATAATCAAGATAACAAAAATAACAAGTAGTTCTAAATCTGGTAAAGCGCCACTAGCACTAGCCTATTATTCTTAGTAGCACCAGTTGGCCTACATCGGGATACACGATCAAGAATCCTCAGCAAACTAAATCGTATGATACCACATTCTACATCAAACTAAATTGTAACAGTTACTAGAAAGTCAAACTTTATATGGAACTGTAGTCCTGTAATAAACAGAACAGAGACTATCCTCTCAGCTAGAACCCCTTCTGCTCAAGCCTCTAATGTCAGTATAAAAACTAGAAAATGGAGTCAGAATCTAGTTCCGAGATCTTAGTTCAAACAATAAGTAACTAATTGTAGTCAAAAAAAAAAAATCACTGAAGCTCTTTATGGTCCGATACCAGTATATGTAAGGTTAGTGTAGACTTTTACCTCTTTTTCCTATCAACGCATTCTCCCGGAGGATTGATTACCCAGCATAATGCAACAAACTATAATTTGCTTACTATTGTTCCACATACTTGAGCTACTTTAAAGTAGAATAACATGTCTAGTAAGTAAGCATTGGCATCAAGAAATGTATTGCAGATATCAGCCAAAGGGCACTAAAACAATAAATGTACAAGAACTAATACAAGAAAAGCTGGATGTTTTCATGTTAGCAGCACAGTTTACTGAAAGGCTGGGCTTTTGGCAACTGGGTTTGTCTTGTAGACTAGAGAAAAGCATATAAAGGAATTGAATTTGAAGTGGGATCTCATGCAATGATTAACCTGTGGATGTACCCTGTGTTTAACTCCAAAGCTAGCATATAAATGAATGTTACTCATTTTCCGATTAGTGTAGAGACCCGATCAATTGTCTTGTAAAATAGGTGAAGCTCAAGAATTGTGTCCTAACTAAATGTATTATGTAGATGTAATGCTATTGTTAAAGGGTTTTGAGTACCCCTTATACTCTATTAATGATAATTTTTGCCTTTTTCCAAAATAGTACATAAATGAATGAATAATGGAGAAAACCAGGACACGGTCAAAGAGGAACAATATCTGCAAAAGTACTCAACTATAATTAAATGAAAACAAGTTAGGTGCACATACCATGTGAATATCTACAAAAGCCACCCCCTACAAACAGAGAACTAATATCCCCTTGTAGACCATCACGTGAAACATCACACAATAGGCTAATCCCCTTGTATACCAAATAACATACCCAATCTTGTAATCTATTAAATCAAATGGAGTTAGTCCTATTACCATCGAAACCACCAGCATATAAACTAATCTGTTACAGGTTCAACTTGTGACTTGGATGCATAAAACTTCAAAACGCCAAATGCATATACAAAAATTCACATGAACTTGCCCAATGGTTTCATTAATCCCCTTTTCACGTGACAAAATAAAAGCTTGTTAATTTAAAAAAGATGACAAAATAAAAGCTTGCTTAAAGCAGTTAAAAAGTGCTAACCCAGCATACATACCAATTCACAAATTTCACTATCATTTACCAATATGCTTGTAAAATCAATAATTTACTGAAATGCTTCCCATTACTTATCCTGGTTGCAAAATAATGATTTTCCACTGAATGCAATTTCACTTATGCATACATCGTCATGTTAACCAGAATATATTTGAGGAAATGAAAAGTACACTCCCCCATCAGCTTCAGAAATCAAATCCTTCAAATCTTCACTACTCCCCATATACTGTCCATACAACTTTTCAAAGCAATTCAGTAAAAATGAAGCCTATAAAAAGACTAGAGCAAATCTTTCAGACAACAGAATAATGAAAACAAAGAATAGTGTTCCTGTCAAGGTCCGACTTGCCGGAATCTCGCCGTAAACGTCAGACCAAGAGTGAACAATGGGGTTATTTTAGATTATGGCTTGACAAAATACTTATGTTCCGGTCCTACATATCCCAATGGGAATCAAAGCCAGACGTAGTTCTGAGTTCAACCCTTGATCATGGGGTGTTGCAATCCCTTAATCTTGTATCCGATGTGCACCGTCGGGTAAGGACTCTTTGATAGTCTCTTCATTGCAGCCGGGACCTCTAATACACTTAAGGGAGAACACCAAGGTTAGTGAAAGTGAAAGTCCTTCTTCTCTTGGGCTCTTTCTCCATTTATAGAGGAGTAATCCGATCCTACTTTCTAGGATCTGGTTTATCTTTATCACTTATCTCTTTCAGCCCAACTCCAACCTCCTTATCTGATAAGACTTATCCCTTATATAAGGTAAGGTTGTTAGTTGAGTTCTAGATAAGTGTATCGTTAAGTTAGTTAGGTTTCCGAGCTCGGTGGCCGAGCTTGCTACCTCGGCCAGTACAAATAGCATGAAAACAAGTGTAGCATGAAAGCACACGAAAATTAATGTAAACCAGAAATCAAAACCCTATCGCATGAAAACGAACCAAAAATCATAATCAAAAACAAAATTAAGCAAAAAACCAACCAAAAAATACACGAGAATAGCATCTATAGAGAAGATCCTGTTGTGTGTGCTAGCATCATCCTTATAAATAGCCATAAAATATGCATATTATGCCTTATAAAAAATAAAGTTATTTGAGAAGTTGCTTGGGATGCTTTTTCTAACACCTCTCATCTTCATTAGTGCTACTGTTGTGTGTGCTAGCTTCATCCTTCCCAAAATTCACGTCCAGATTTTGAGAGCTTGTACCTAGATACACAGTCTCTGCATTATCAGATGCCATGTCTAAGGCCATAATGGCAGGCTTGGATACTTCAAAATCCTCCATATCTGACCGCTGGCTAGGATCTAACTTGTAATCTATAAGATCACTCGGAGTATCTCCTTTGGGATATTCTTGTTCTATAATTGAGCTTGAATTTGTTGAGCTAATAGGGTGGTCCTGTTCATTTGATACCTTCGAGTCAGGAGGAGGATTCATAAGAAATGATTCCCGATTAAAAGAACCGATAACCAAATGTGGAGCCTTGTCCTGGCATGTGTGATTGCCAAAGTATGTAATTTGATACATATCTGGAATTTCTTGTACCCGCTGCACCAATTTTGTTGCCAGGCAACCTTGATCATACCTTCGAGTGCACCTATAGTAACTCCTGCAAATTATTATTAACAAGGTGAGTTAGACACTAATCTCTTAAAACAAAAATTACAAGAAGATACAAAATAAGTGAAATACATTAATAAACTTGGGTGTCTTTTTCATGTGTCCTAATTAATTTCTTACCTGATAGTAGTCTCAATGTTCAGCAAGTTTCCAAAGTCTGCATTAGCCACCAACTTCTGGTGTGTTTGGTTTGTGGGAAGCATTATAATTGATTTTATCTTCTGTCAAACATGATTTTAGTAAAAATATAGATATTTGATTATAGTCGGATAAAATTGATTTTGCTTCTAAACTGTTAGATCAATATTCTGTTATGGCAGTTATGCCATTATTAGTTAGCCTATTTGTTTTAGTCTGTTAGTTAGTTAGTTTGTTATGTAGTTTGTTAGCTTGCTTAGTAAGCTTTGTAGTTCTATAAGAGCATCGCTCTATGATGAATAATACAGTGAAGTAATTCAGCAATATTACTTTGTTGCATTCTCTAATTCCTAACATTTTGGCATCAGAGCTCCTACTGGGGCCTGAGAAGAAAAGTGAGTTGCAATCTTGTGAATGAAAGAGGGAATGTCGAATTCAAATGATGGCAGTTTTGTCCAACCTGCAATCCCACGTTTTGATGGACATTATGACCATTGGAGCATGCTAATGGAGAATTTCCTAAGGTCCAAGGAGTATTGGAGCTTGGTGGAAACGGGCATTGCAGAACCAGAGAAGGGAGGTGTGGTGACTGATGCTCAGCAAAGGAGAATTGATGAGCAGAAGCTGAAAGATTTAAAGATCAAGAACTACTTGTTTCAAGCCATTAATAGACCAATCTTGGAGACTATCTTGCAAAAGAACACATCAAAAGATATATGGGATTCTATGAAAAGAAAGTATGAAGGCAATGCAAGGGTGAAAAGATCAGTTCTTCAAGCCTTGAGGAAAGAATTTGAGACTCTTGAGATGAAGGTTGGAGAGACAGTGATTGATTACTTCTCTCGAGTCATGAGTGTGGCCAACAAGATGAGAACTCATGGAGAACAAATGACTGATGTAACCATTGTTGAGAAGATCCTTAGATCCTTAACTGACAAATTCAATTATATAGTTTGTTCAATTGAGGAGTCTAAGGATACAAATTCACTTTCTGTTGATGAACTTCAAAGTTCTTTGGTAGTACATGAGCAGAAATTCCACAAGAATCATGGAGAGGAGCAGGCTCTTAAAGTAAGTTTTGATGAAAGAAATGATAATGGCAGAGGTAGAGGCAGCTATAGAGGAAGAGGAAGAGGAAGAGGGAGGCAGAATCGAGCCACGATTGAATGCTTTAAATGTCATAAACTTGGACATTATAAGTATGAATGTCCTGAATGGGATAAAGAAGCCAATTATGCTGTTTTCAATGAGGAAGAAGAGCTTCTGTTGATGGCTCATGAGGAATTGCATGATGTGCAAAGATCTGATGCTTGGTTCTTGGACTCAGGCTGCTCAAATCACATGTGTGGAAACAGATCTTGGTTCAAAGAAGTTGATGACACCTTCAAGCAGTATGTGAAACTTGGCAATAACACAAAAATGGAGGTGACAGGCAAAGGAAGTGTTAAGCTGAGCATTAAAGGAGTCAATCATGTCATCTCAGATGTGTTCTTGGTGCCAGAACTCAAGAACAATCTCTTGAGTATAGGGCAGCTGCAAGAAAGAGGGCTAACAGTGATGTTTCAGTCAGGAACATGCAAGCTTTTCCATCCAGATAAGGGATTGATTCTTGAAACTAACATGACAACAAACAGGATGTTCATCCTGTTTGCTCACCCTACAACCAAGAATGATGCATGTTTTCATACTACTGCTCAGGATCTGTCTCTATTATGGCATTGCAGATATGCTCACCTTAGCCATAAAGGACTAAAAACTCTGCTAAGTAAAGGAATGGTTAGAGGTCTTCCTTCATCTCTGTCTGCAACAGAAAAAGTATGTGAAGATTGCATGAAAGGAAAACAACACAGAGATCCAATTCCCAAGAAGAGCCAATGGAGAGCAACTCAGAAGCTAGAATTGATTCATGCAGACATCTGTGGCCCTATCACTCCTTCATCCAATAGTAAAAAGAGGTATTTTCTATGCCTCATAGATGATTATTCTAGAAAGGCATGGATTTACTTCTTGATGGAAAAATCAGAAGCCTTTCATTACTTTCAATGTTTTAAGAAGTTAGTTGAAAAGGAATCTGGTTTGATGATCAAATGTCTAAGAACTGATAGGGGAGGAGAATTTACATCATTGGAATTCAATGAATTCTGTCAGAAAACAGGAATTAGAAGGCAATTGACCACACAGCATACACTCCTCAGCAGAATGGTGTGGCTGAGAGGAAGAATAGAACCATCATGAATTTGGTGAGAGCTTTGTTGACAGAAAAGAAGATTCCAAAGTCTTTTTGGCCAGAAGCAGTAAATTGGGTGGCATATGTGTTGAATAGATCACCTACATTGGCTGTTAAGAATCAAACTCCAGATGAGGCATGGAGTGGTATAAAGCCATCAGTTGAGCACTTTAGGGTGTTTGGTTGTGTAGCTCATGTTCACATACCAGATGCCAAGAGGACCAAACTGGAAGATAAGAGTTGCAAATGTGTTTTGCTGGGAATGAGTGATGAGTCTAAGGGCTATAGGCTCTATGATCCAACTACAAGGAGGATTGTAGTGAGTAGAGATGTAGTTTTTGAGGAAGATACTCAATGGAATTGGAGTCAAAGTCACAAGGAAGAATTGATTGTAGATGCTGAAGGTGGTGATACTGAGACCACAAATGTATTTGAAGAAGAAAGTGAAGCAGACAGTGAATCAAGTGGTGAAGAAGAAGGAAATCAGTCTCAACCTATAGCAAGTGAACCCGTCAATGAAGATGGTGGCAGAAACAGGCATCCACCTGGATGGATGAGAGATTATGTAACAGGAGAAGAGCTCTCAGAACCAGAAGATGCAATCAACATGACTTACATTGAATGCTCAGATCCAGAAAGTTTTGAGGCTGCTGTTAAAAGCTCCAAATGGAGACAAGCTATGGATAGTGAAATCAATTCCATTGTGAAGAATGGAACATGGGAACTCACTGATTTACCAGCTGAAGCAAAGAAGATAGGTGTCAAGTGGATCTACAAGACTAAGTTGAATGAGCTTGGTCAAGTGGACAAGTACAAGGCCAGGTTAGTGGCCAAAGGCTATTCTCAACAATATGGGGTGGACTATACAGAAGTGTTTGCTCCTGTAAGCAGGATGGACACTGTGAGAATGATTATAGCAATAGCAGCACAGAGAGGATGGAAACTGTACCAGCTTGATGTAAAATCAGCTTTTCTATATGGCACTCTAACTGAGGATGTATATGTGGAGCAACCAAAAGGTTATGTTCAAAAGGGATGTGAGCATAAAGTCTACAAGCTTCACGAGGCCTTATATGGTTTAAAGCAAGCTCCAAGAGCTTGGTTCAGTCGAATTGAATCATACTTTATCAGTACAGGTTTCAAAAGGAGCAATCATGAACAGACTTTGTTTTTAAAGTACTCTTCAGGAGGGAAGATACTGATTGTCAGTGTGTATGTAGATGATCTTATATACACTGGCAATGATGAGTCTTTAATGAGTAGTTTCAAAAACAGAATGAAGGAAGAATTTGACATGACTGATCTTGGCAAAATGAGATTTTTCCTTGGAATTGAAGTGCTGCAAGAGGAACATGGAATCTATATCTATCAGAGAAAGTATGCCTTAGAAGTATTGAAGAGGTTTGGCATGTCTGATAGCAATCCAGTTATAATCCCTATGGTGCCTGGTTACAAACTTTGTAAAGATGAAATAGGAATGAAAGTGAATGAGACTCAATACAAGCAAATGGTAGGAAGTCTCATGTATATCACAGCAACCAGACCTGACATGATGTTCTCAGTTAGCTTGATCAGTCGATTTATGAGTCAACCTACTCAAATGCACATGCAGGCTGCAAAGAGAGTTCTCAGATACCTTCAAGGTACTGTGAATTTTGGTATTTTGTACAAGAAGGGAGGAAATGAGGAATTGCTGGCCTACACAGACAGTGACTATGCAGGTGACTTGGAAGACAGAAAAAGTACTTCTGGTTATGTATTCCTAATGAGTAATGGAGCAATGGCTTGGTCATCCAAGAAGCAGCCAATTGTGACCTTGTCCACCACAGAAGTAGAATTTGTGGCAGCTGCAGCCTGTGCTTGTCAAGCTGTGTGGATGAGAAGAATATTAAAGGAGTTGGGACATAGTCAGGAAGGCTGCACTACATTAATGTGTGACAACAGTTCAGCTATCAAACTTTCAAAGAATCCAGTTATGCATGGAAGAAGTAAACACACTGATGTTCGTTTTCATTTCCTGAGAAATTCATCTAGAGATGGCTTTATAGAAATGATTCATTGTGGAACCAAGGAGCAAATTGCAGATCTGCTAACAAAGCCTGTCAAGTCAAATTCTTTCCTCAAGCTTAGAGAGCAGCTGGGAGTTTGTGAAATTCCTAATTTAAACTAGTTGCTTATGTCATTATGCAACAGTTTAAGGGAGGGATTGTTAGATCAATATTCTGTTATGGCAGTTATGCCATTATTAGTTAGCCTATTTGTTTTAGTCTGTTAGTTAGTTAGTTAGTTAGTTTGTTATGTAGTTTGTTAGCTTGCTTAGTAAGCTTTGTAGTTCTATAAGAGCATCGCTCTATGATGAATAATACAGTGAAGTAATTCAGCAATATTACTTTGTTGCATTCTCTAATTCCTAACATAAACTCCGATTAGACTAGAAGCTATAAAAAATAGTTTTTACGTTAGATTAAAAAATTTATGCTAAGTTTTATATCAACCTTACTTTCTGATTAAAAATATTCAAACATCAATCACTTCACTTCAAACTCAGTTTGAACCAAATCAATTTTACAAAATCAAGTTCGCTCAAAATCACTTTTAACAAACATTCATCCAAACACACACTTCACCTGTTTGAGTTGGATTTCTACTTATGGAATGAGTAAGAAAGGAAGTGTACACTTCTAGTGTAAGTCAGTTTAAGTAGTTTTTAACAAGATATTTCTATATTAATAAATAGATCACTCCGTCAATCAGCGTTTTTTACTTTGCAGAAAGGAAAGAAGGAAAGGAATCCAAGAAATAAATTGAAAAAAGAAAGGGACAATGACCAGTAATGCAACTTAGGTATAAATCATGTACTATCTCATAATATATTTCCTTTGAAAATAATGATTACCTAGGGAATTTAGAACCCAGGATTTCCTTTTGTCCGTACTTTCTCCATGAATGATCATCTTCAAGGGTTGGAGAGAGTTTGACCAATCTCTGTGCAGTTTTCCTGCGCAACAACAATACAAGATATACCATGCATGTCATTTTAATTATGTACTATACTATATATTGGCCAGAACATTCAGAATCTGTATAATGTTTCAGTGGAATCAGTTTTTTTTCTTTGGGTACATAAAATGAAAGCAGTTTGGAACTTCTTTAAAAAAAAAATTGAATTGATTTAGAAATTAAATTTTGGATTTGAAACTAATTAGAATGAAAATTGATTTGAGTCTTTTTTTTTTTTTTTTTTTTTTGGGATTCAAGTAGTTAGAGGTTGTTACTAAGAGTAAAACAGTCTATTTATCTAAAATAATGATGGAATTTCTAAAATAGAATAAATGAAATGCACATGTCAAATCTTTTCCTAGTTTTTTTTACATGGACTAATGAAAGGATTTCATTGGTATACCAAGTCGGTGTAAAGATATTTTATACTGCCAACTAATTATAAATTGTTATATCATTAAAAATATTTGACTTTTATTTCAATTAGCTTAAAAGTCACATATATCATAATTTGTGATTGGTGTAAAAAATTGTACACTGAATATATATAATAATTAAACTCCTAACACATGAAAATATCTTAAAATGATTAAAATCAACGTATGCGTAGCTAAGGACATGTTATACAATGACTTTCAGAAAATAGGACAAAGATTTATGGTGTGGATGATTTTCCTTTAGGCTTTTGGTCAAAGGGCATTTAGATCCCAAACCAAATAAAAACTTGAAAGAAAACAAAGGCTAAGACAATATTGTCTCTTTCATCTGACCTTTTGCGCAAGGACGGCAATTCTTGTTGGTGATTGCTATCTCCTGATATGAGCGCACTGTTGCTGCCATGATTAGATAAAATATCACATATGCGTAGGTAACGAACTATAGAACAAGTTAACAACATTCAGAAAATTGGATTAAAATATCATTAACGAATTAGAAGAAAACAGAAGCTATGCTTTTTTTTTCCTCAACCAATTATGTCCTTCATCTAACCTTTCGCGTAATGATGGTACATTTTGTTGGTGATTGGTATCTTCAGATATGGACCCAATGTTGCTGCCATGATCAGATTCAGATGCCTCCTCTAATCCATTTTCAGCATCAACTTGTACAGCTACATGATCTGTGATAGTAACTGTCCCAATCTGTTGCGCTTGGGAATCCAAAGAGGAGCGAAGAAGGATCAGAAAATAACAAAAAACTGCTCCAACAGAGGCCAACATCAAATTAATCTTCATGAGTTGTACGGTAAGACATCCAATGAAGAAATTAAGTAGATCCACTTCGAATCCAAGCTCAATCTGCCTTGACAAACTGAATGACATAAAAGCAAATGCAGCACATGAAATCAAACCCAACACATCTGCTTTACCCTTTACGGCTTTGTCATAGAAAAAAGAATAAACAGAAGTCACCATCAGCACCAAAAACCCCAGATGAGCTTTTAACATGAGACTATTGGAAAGTTGCCATTTCTTTGCAAATAACATGAAGGTGCAGATAATAAAACTCACCACCCCATATAGAAAGATCTTCAGCAAGTTCCACTCTCCGAATAGGTGTTCAAATGATGAGCTCAATGCGTAACACAGCACTCCAATCATACTTGATATAAAACCAACGTATCTCCATAACTGGGGCAGCTTTAACAAATCCATAACTGGGATTACTGCCATCATTATTCTTTTCAATGAGAGGTTAACACGGTGAAGGGCAAGGAGAAGAAATGCTTTCTAATTTTCTTTATTGTAAAAGTAAGTTGTATAAGAACCAGATGGAAGTGGGACTATTTAACACGTTGAAGGACAAGGAGAAGAAATGCTTTCTACTTTTCTATGATGTTTCAAAGAAACTTCAAAAAAATTGCCGATCTATGATGGTGCCATTGGCTTTGGGCACCACCAGTGCTCCCCAACTAACAAGGACTTAACTGTAAATTGAAAACTTTGAAAACGAAAGAAGAGTTTGTAGTCACCCTGTTCCACGCACCTGAGCAAGGTCTCCCTCAAGGCATCCCAGAACCATCTTCGCTTACAGCCACCACCACTGCCAATAACGGTCCAGCTTCATAACTAACCACCTCCACAGGAACAAGAACAGCACCGTCACCTCCACCGCAAGCCGCGTTCGTCACCAACACACGATCCAGACGCCGTCGAGCCCAGCAGCGAGCTACGTTATCTCTGTAATAATCGGACCGGAGTCAGATGTGTGGTCCTTGGGAAGCATGGTGGTCGAGATTGTCACCGGATGAATCGGTTCCGGTTGGACCACTCCTGCAATACGCGGGGTTTTTACCAAACTGACCTACTTTTAGAAACTATTTACCAAAATAACCTAGTTTTGAAACTATTTACCAAACTAACCTAGTTTTAATTAAAATAATAATTTTTTTTTTTAAAAAAAAAAAAAAAAAAAAAAGCTGGCAGGCGCCACGTGTCACCACCCGGTGCAGTGGCGCCACTGCCAACAGCGCCATTGGTGGCGCATGTGGCAGTGGCGCCACTGCACCAGGTGGTGACACGTGGCGCCTGCCCCCCACCCCCCCAATCAGGCATTTTATGGGCAGCCCTCCCCCCATTCCTGCGACCCATTCCCCCCTCCCTATAAATACCCCTCCCCAGTTCCCTATTCTCACACACACACATTCACTTGTTATATTTCCTCTAACTTGTTTATTTTCTAACACTCTTTTAATTTTTTGCACAAAGTTTAGGTAAATGTTACATTATTTCTGATATCATTATTTTAGTTTTGTTAATTATATAATCCTTTGTCAATATTCTGTTACTGTTTACTTTTTACACTCTTCTTTATCACTTATTATTCTGGAAGTGTTGCCTTTTACTTTTATAATACCATATATTTGTATCATTTAACATGATATTTATTTGTGTTTTTTATTTCACCCCTTCTACCGTCTCCCCCTTCCACCAACACATATCTGTTAATTCCTTTTACACTCTGTTATAATAAATGTTAAATTTAATTAATTGGTTTATATTCATTTACTAACATTCTGCTACTTTTTTTTAACGTTGATCGTTGTCATTTATTTTTATGCTAATGTTGAAGTTAATTCTTATAATATATTTTTTGACAGATCTGGTAATTTGTTTATCTGTATTTTTTTAATTATGTCCTTTTGTTTTTTTAATTCAGAATGTACCATTTTTTGTTTATTATATTTATTTTGTTTTGTTTTCTTAGTTATTATTTAAGTTGTTGTTATTTATAATTTTATTTATACTGCCTTATTACCTTGTTGTATGCACAATTCATTATTGTTAAATACCATCAGCAGTGGTAATTTATTCATTTATTATCATGTTAATTTTTTTATTTATTATTATTATTGTTGTAGGCCGACAATATGAGTCAAGTTGTTAGGGTTTTGCTTTACTGGAACGGTAGGGTATATGATGGAGATCATGGCCTTACTTTTGAAGGAAATACCAAATTCATGAAAATAAAACAAGGAATCAGGTATGAAGCGCTGAGATCACGGATACATTCTAGGTTGCAACTTCAATGGAATCAGTGTATTTCAAAGATAACGGCCAAATATCTTGTACAAATAACACCTCCAATTTTCACCGGTTACCAATTAACTGATGATGCGGATGTGAGTTGCATATTGGACGCTTTTTTGCAAACGCCGGATCTGACAACACTTGAGATCTATGTGGACATTGATTTGGTTGGTAGCTCCATCATACCTGATCAACCACTATACGGTAATCTTGAAGTACAACAATATGACTTGCCGGATCAATCAGTTAGCGATGATGAGGAATGGTACAGTGAAATGGAGTCCGTTTCAGATGCAGATGAAGACGGCGATGAATTTACAAATTGTGATTCACATGAATCAGCTGATTCCGAAGATGAATGTGAAGCTGGGTCCAATATAATAGTATCCGGGTTGGTTCCTCCGGTGTCATCGGTACCGCTCGGTGGTGGTGTTCCACAACATTCACGTATGTTTTTAATAACGTTATTCCATTCTAATATACTTATAATCGATAGCGTACGTATATAAAATAAGTTAATCTACTGCAGCTCAATCACATGGTCCATTCATCAATCCATCTCCACACTACAGTTATATTAATTGGAATCATCCGGACGAAGAGACGGATTTCGCAGGCATGGACGTTCCTAGATCTTGGCAGATCGGCCAGGAGTTGTATGTGGGGTTGCGATTTGAGAGCAAACAGGCTGTTCAGGATGCGGTGAAGCAACATTCAATGAAAATTCACCAATCATTTGAAGTTGGAAAATCAACGAAATCCCTATGGGATGTGCGTTGTCCAAATAGTGCAGATGGTTGTCGTTGGAGGTTAAGGGCCATTTTGTCGAAGAAGTCAGACATGTGGGAAGTGTCGAAGTACGGTGGTCCTCACAACTGTGTCAATGCAATGTTGTCACAAGATCACGCAAAGATGGACTCCAACTTTGTATGCTCATGCATTCTAGGTATTACTGTTCATGAAGATTTTAAATGCGGTCAGTACAATAAATCATATATGACATGATCTAAAATTTATTTTATATGCTGTGCCAGGCATGGTCCGCGAACAACCTGCTGTTACCGTTGGGCTTATACGGGAAAGAATCCAAAGTACATTTGGATACAAAATTTCTTACCGGAAAGCATGGAAGGCGAAACAAAAGGCGATAGTGCAAGTCTTCGGAGATTGGGATGAATCGTACGCTCTGTTGCCGAAATGGTTTGAGCACTTACAGTTGTATGCCCCAGGAGCCTATTATAAGATCGAGACAAATCCTGTCGTTGTTGGTAATCGGGTTGATATTCAAAGGCGTAAGTTTCTCCGTGTTTTTTGGACATTCAAGCAATGTGTTGATGCGTTCAATTACTGCAAGCCGATAATACAAGTTGATGGTACATTCTTGTATGGTAAGTATCGTGGTACCCTGTTGATTGCAACTTCACAAGACGGGAATAGGAAACTCTTGCCGCTTGCGTTCGCTATAGTTGAAGGAGAAACATTGGATGCCTGGTCATGGTTTTTGGCACTTATTCGTGAAAAGGTTACCAATAGGACAGGTATATGTTTGATCTCTGACCGCCATCGAAGTATTATATCTGCTGTGGAAAATCCATACCTTGGTTGGCAACCACCGAATGCTTACCATGTATACTGCCTCAGACATATCGCCAGTAATTTCAATCTCAGATTTAAAAATGCCAAGTTGAAGAAATCTTTGATGACACTAGGTAATAATTTAATTTCAATTATCAAATGGATTCGGTGAATCATCTTTATATATCAAACCTGCTATGTTATTTCAGGATATACACCGTCTCGCGTTATCTTCGAGCGCAGGTTAGAAAGGTTTCGGGAAGCTAGCCCGGAGGTTGCACGGTGGATTGATGGCATTGCAAAGGAAAAGTGGAGCCTCGCTTATGACGATGAAGGTCGTAGGTATGGTCACATGACAACTAACTTGTCGGAGTCAGTAAATAGAGTATTCAAGGGAATTCGAAATTTGCCAATCACGGCGTTGGTGAAGTGCACATACCATAGACTGGTAGAATATTTTGTTGAGCGGGCTTCAAGTACCAGGGCAGAAATGAATTCTGGTCATAGACACTCCCAAAAATTCCGAGACGCAATGATGGTGCAACATGCAGAAGCATCATCCCATCATGTTCGGAGGTTTGACCATCAAGGTATGCGTTTTGAGGTCGAGGAGGCATTCAACCCAGCCACCACCCAGAGTGGGGGCCAGGTGTGGAGTGTTGATCTACCATCTCGATATTGCCAATGTGGAAGATTCCGTGCATTTCACTTCCCTTGCTCTCACGTAATTGCTGCATGTGCCCACGTTCATATTAGGTGCGATGACTATATCGACGACAAGTACCGGTTAGACTGCATCATGACTGCTTATTCCCAACAATGGTTCCCCGCTGGAAACGAGGAAGGTGTACCTGCAATGCATATGCCGTGGACCTTGGTACCGGATGAGACGATGATACGTCCAAAGGGACGGCCTAAATCATCCCGGATAAGGAATGAGATGGATTGGAGGGAGTCCCAACCTAGCCAACTTTGCGGGTTATGTAGGTCTGAGGGGCACAACCGGCGTCATTGCCCTCAACGCGCCGGAGGATCGAGGAACGCTTAGCTGACTTGTAATTGTGTTTGTAAAGCATTTTGCGGTGTTGGATAATGTTAAATGTTGATTTAGCTACATCCTACTTAATAGTTTTGTAAACGCTGCATGATTCAATAATAATAATTAACTACGTAAGCATCAAGTTACTATTAAGCGAACAAATAAGATATTAATGTTATGAAATGCAAATGTTATATATACAACAATTATCATCACATCATTGGTGTCGGTGTGGGTTTTGGTGTGGCTGCGCGGGTGACAAGATGCACTGATATCAAGGGCACAACAGCCAACCAGATATGCATGCCTTCAATGCATATATACGGCAAACTTGCCAACAGTAACTCGCTATATGGCTCCCACACAATCTACAAACAATCAACAACTATCATAAAAGAGAACTTGTTAAGAATTAATAAAATCGATGATGTATTACATCGGCACCCTTACATCGCATGGTTCCATTGTATCAAAAACATCTCGATAATGAGGCAGCTCGCGATAGTGTCTGGCAAAATTCCGCCCACGCTGCCACCTGATAGTCAAATTTAGGTTATAAGATAATAATACCAAAGCTAACGAAATGTTAGAAGTCAATTTAAAAATCAATCTCACCTGGTTCCATATGGTGTCCCTGGTGGTCTATTCTCGTTTCTCAGTACGGGTGCCACCTTTGGAAACCGCACCCATGCCCACATCTGAACCAATGCAGTAAACCCTCCAATATCTTTGTTGTAGTAGTCAGTGGCATTACATAGCTCACGATACAAATAACCCAATACCGCTGCACCCCAACTTAGTTGTGCAGTAACATTAAAATCCTCTAACATCGTTAGATATCTTAATGAGACTAATGCACCAGAACGGTCTGGGACCAACACGCCACCGAGTAACCTCAAAATATATGCTCGTGTACAACGGGCAACCACTATTGGATCAGACAAATCGTGTTGGTTCAGATCTCCAAAATGCGCATTCAGCCATGACAGTCTCAAACGACCGCCATGAAAGGCTGCCGCATTTGGGACCAATCCAAGCATTTGACCAACATACTGTGGCCAATTATTATAGGTTCGACCAACAACAGGCTGTCCGTCGATACGAAGACCCGAAAGAACAGCAATATCCTGCAGAGTGATAGTGCATTCGCCAAATGCCATGTGGAATGTGTGGGTCTCCGGCCTCCATCGTTCAACCAATGCACTTACCAGTGCGTGGTCTAAGTGAAACAGTGATAACTGAGCAGGGCCGAGAAATCCTGTCATGTCAAGAATATCTCTGATGGGTGGGGGAATGTTTTCACCTCCATCCGTAAATTGAAATGCCTTTCTAATATTAAGAATTCTATCATCCTCATTGTTCCACACATGTTGAGACACATGTGTCTTTTGCATGTGTAACAATTCATCGTTAATAGGGCCAGGATTGATTGATTGTGCCATATCACCTTCAAAAAAAAAAACATACACACGTAAACCATGAGTACAACAACAACAACAACAACAACAACAATAATAATAATAATAATAATAATAATAATAATAACAACAACAAATAACAACAATATTATTAATAATAGTTAAAAACAATAATAACAATAATAACAAAAAAAATATAATCACATTAATAATAACAACAACAACAACAAAATTTATTTCAATAACCACACTAATAATTAACATAATAAAAAATTAACAAGTAATCCTAATAAATAACAAGAATAACAACTAAAAACAAACCAAATATATCACTAAGATCTATAAAAACAATACTAAAATTAACATAACCATAATACAATAAAAAATAAAAAATAATAAATAAAAAGATAAATAATATCAACATTTATAACCTATATGTCAACAAATAATTTTTATAAATTAAATAAAAATAGCAACTACCAAACATCATTATAATATATGGCCAGTAGCAACTGCACAAAACATCCTAATAACGTACATCACAGCAGGTTGAGAACTGTGACCCCCATCTTCGCCTGGGAGCCAACCGCAGTGCAAAATTGGATCCTGTGTGGCTTTAGCCCCTTACCATCAGGCACCACGTCCTACATTACCTGTGAAATATGTTTACAGGTAATGAAGGATGTGGTGCCTGAAGGCAAGGGGCTAATGCCACACAGGATTCAATTTTGCACTGCGGTTGACTCCCAGGCGAAGATGGGGGTCACAGTTCTCAACCTGCTGTGATGTACGTTATTAGGATGTTTAGATTATTTTACTAAGCACATGAAGACATTCATGTGGTTAGTAAAGGAGTCAAAATATCATGCCGACACTTACCTACCCGCTTCTCACGTGTGCAGTAAATAACAACCATAACATAAATAAAATTATAAATAACAACAACTTAAATAATAACTAAGAAAACAAAACAAAATAAATATAATAAACAAAAAATGGTACATTCTGAATTAAAAAAACAAAAGGACATAATTAAAAAAATACAGATAAACAAATTACCAGATCTGTCAAAAAATATATTATAAGAATTAACTTCAACATTAGCATAAAAATAAATGACAACGATCAACGTTAAAAAAAAGTAGCAGAATGTTAGTAAATGAATATAAACCAATTAATTAAATTTAACATTTATTATAACAGAGTGTAAAAGGAATTAACAGATATGTGTTGGTGGAAGGGGGAGACGGTAGAAGGGGTGAAATAAAAAACACAAATAAATATCATGTTAAATGATACAAATATATGGTATTATAAAAGTAAAAGGCAACACTTCCAGAATAATAAGTGATAAAGAAGAGTGTAAAAAGTAAACAGTAACAGAATATTGACAAATGATTATATAATTAACAAAACTAAAATAATGATATCAGAAATAATGTAACATTTACCTAAACTTTGTGCAAAAAATTAAAAGAGTGTTAGAAAATAAACAAGTTAGAGGAAATATAACAAGTGAATGTGTGTGTGTGAGAATAGGGAACTGGGGAGGGGTATTTATAGGGAGGGGGGAATGGGTCGCAGGAATGGGGGGAGGGCTGCCCATAAAATGCCTGATTGGGGGGGTGGGGGGCAGGCGCCACGTGTCACCACCTGGTGCAGTGGCGCCACTGCCACATGGGCCACCAATGGCGCTGTTGGCAGTGGCGCCACTGCACCGGGTGGTGACACGTGGCGCCTGCCAGCTTTTTTTTTTTTTTTTTTTTTTTTTTAAAAAAAAATTATTATTTTAATTAAAACTAGGTTAGTTTGGTAAATAGTTTCAAAACTAGGTTATTTTGGTAAATAGTTTCTAAAAGTAGGTCAGTTTGGTAAAAACCCCGCAATACGCACATGCCACGTCACCACGAGCCTGCTAGCTGTTTCGCACCTCTCGGAACTCAACACCCATGAAATTCATGAAATAAACTCAAAAAACACCTTGGAGGGCGCCGAACACTGGACTTCTAGGAAGAGTACAACTCCTGCAATACGCACATGCCACATCACCACGAGCCTGCCAGCTGTTTCGCACCTCTCCGAACTCAACACCTATGAAATTCATGAAATAAACTAAAAAAGCACCTTGGAGGGCGTCGAACACTGGACTTCTAGGAAGAGTACAACTCTTCTTACCACCAGACCAGCGACATAATGTGTTAGCTTTATGAAAAATATAACCCGGTACCCCAACCGAATCAATGATCGATCTGGTTTTAATAACACTAGTCCCTAATCATCTAAATCAGTCAAACTCAAGCCACTGACATTAATAGTATTTGAATAAATTTTGTATATATGTATATTATATCTAGGGAACAATGGCCCAATGTTCGTCAACGAATGTTGGTCCAGTTGGTAAGGATTCCGCTCATATCCTACAAAGATGTGAGTTCAAATCTCACTACCGATGTGAGGACCTCGTTGGTGGGTAATTTGTAAGTACCTCTATAAGCATTCCTTGAACCGTGAGGCCTGCCCTATCCCTGATGAGTCACCCGGGACCTCACTCATCTAAACATTTTGTAACAAAAAAAAAATGGCCCGAAATTATAAATTATCTTATAAAAAAAAGTAAAAAATTATTAAAAATTTAAGTTTATTACTCTTCAAAATATAAATTATATTATGATAAAAAAATATAAATTGTATAAAGTCTCAAAGAAAAATTCTTTTTTTTATATCTTAAGGTACTAGTTAGCATTCTTCATTATTTATATAACATTAAAAAAAAGATTTATATATGTATATAATTAGTGTGGACCAATATCATGCACGAGGAATATGCTAATTTTTTAGGATTCCATTTTGAAATATGTAATTTTTTATTTTATGTTTTGTGGTTTAAAAATTTTTGTGGAGAATTATATTCGAAAAATTGTTAAAAGAATTATTTTGTCTGAATCGTTGATTACAAAGTATAACAAATATTAATTTAAAAATATAAGACATGTATAAAGAATATATAAAAAAATCATAATATTTGAAAAATAGACATTAAAGTTTTATCGTGAATTTTTTTTTTTTAAAAAAAATTATTAATTAACACTAATCATTTCTTCTCTCACTACTATAGTATCATATTTTTCTGAACATTTAATAGTAAATATACATTTTCAAAGAAACAATTGCATTTCAAGCTGATAAATCATTTCTCAATATAATTTATTTAAACATTAATACTAAATACGTCCCAATGATCTTCATAATGATATAAATTTTAAGAAAAATATTTTATCTATCATATAATTATTTTTCTTCTATCTAAAAATCTATTTGATTTAGTTATCCTCTTTTCATGTGCAAGTAAATCATTTTAAAATATATTTATCTATCATATTAATTTTTTCTTCACTCTCAAAAACCTATTTGATTTATTTCTCCTCTTTTCCTCGTGCAAATCATCAATTTCTAGAAAATATATTTATCTATCATATTAATCTTCTTCTCTCTTGAAAATCTATTTAATTTATTTCTTCTCTTTGCCAGTGTAAGTTAACAATTTTTAGAAAATATTTTTATGTATCATATTATTTTTATCTTCTTTCTTAAAAATTTATTTGATTTATTTCTCCTCTTTTTTCCGTGCAAATTAACAATTTTTAAAAAATATATTTAAAAACCAAATTATTTTTTTCTTCTCTTTTGAAAATCTACTTGATTTATTTCTTCTCTTTATCCAGTGCAAGTTAACTATTTTTAGAAAATAGATTGATCTATCATATTATTATTTTTATTCTCCCTTAAAAATATACTTGAGTTAATTCTCCTCTTTTCCCCATGTAAGTGAACCAATTTTTGAAAATATTTATCTACCATATCATCATTTTTATTTTCTCTTAAAAATCTATTTGTTTTATTTCTACTCTTTTTATCGTGCATGTTAATAATTTTTAGAAAACACATTTATCTATCATGTTCTTTTTCTCTTCTCACTTGAAAATCTATTTGATTTATTTATCCCATTTTCCCGTGCAAGTTAACCTTTTTTAGAAAATATTTTATCTCTATCATATTATTTTTCTTCTTCTCTCTTAAAAATTTATTTGATTTATTTCTTTTCTATGTCCGATGCAAATTGACAAATATTAAAGATTTAAATACAAAATATCATAAAAGTTTTTCCACAATAAATTTGATCCGAATATAAAAAACATTTAGGTTCCAAATATGTTGAATTGTTCTCCTTTACTATTTAATATTTTCTTCGTTAATTATTTGAAGAATTTGTTAAGAAAATATAACAAAACTCTACAAAAAATAATATCCAGCGTAAGAATAGAAAAAAGGAAAATAAAAATAGTATGGTTACCCCGAGTGGGACCTGTGCAGAATAGAATACATAAAGCTGAACGGGGGTATTTTACCCCAAGTATCCTAATAATAATATAAGAAGACACCAAACAAAGTTAAGACAAGCTAGATAACTTAAAGATGATGATGTACCTTGGTAGCCTAGTGGCTAAGGAGGCCTTGATACTTGATGGTCAAGGTGGTAATCTCTGGTGTAGAACGACCAGAGTGTTTAAAAGACTAAACGATGAAACGATTAACAGTAATCCTCGATAGCCGAGTGTGGTCGAGGTGTTGATGGAGGTGGTGGATAGACGGTTGTTTGTTTGTTTGCATGCATCATGCATGGAGTTATTAGGGGGAGGTATGACATAGGGGAGGTCGCCCGAGAATAAGGTGATCTGGCCATCCGCGGTGATCTAAGTGATCTGGCCCTTGGTGGTGGCGTACCCAAGAATAAGGTGCGTTAGCTGTCCTAGGGGTCCACCCATGGTTTGGTGGCGTTGGTGCTTGTTGGCCAATGTGGAGATGTAACTCTGAAATCATACGCCTGGCGCAGATGGATCCACATGCATTCGGAGTAGTGCTTCGCATTGCATTATATGATTGATGATTATATTGTTATACTGTGATGTGTTGTTGGGTTGGTATGATGACTATGTTATAAATGCTATGTTGCTATGTTTCTATGTGTTGTATTATCATCTTGCCAACTATCCTATTACCGTTATATTTATAAATATGGTTCTTACTCCCCGTCTTTTGTTGTTGCTTTGCATGTACCCTTTTTGTGTTATGCAGAGGATGGTGAGCAGCTTGCTGAGGAGTGACTCTGAGAAGCCGCTTCTAGTAGTTAGTTTATGTTTAGTTTAGTTTGTTATCCGAGTTGTTTATCGGATTGATTATACTAGCTCTGTAATGTGACATCGGGGTTAGGTTTCGTTTATATGTTTATGTTATGTTTTCTTTATAAACATGTTTTGGTTTTCCGCGTTATGTTACAATGCGACAGCCTCTGCCTGGTTTTTAATATAATTGCATGTGTTCTTTCCCTTTTATATCTGTGTTATCACTTTTGAATACATGCGGGCTAGAGGGTGTCATATATACCACAATCATAATCGATTATACTGATTCAAAATTTAAATCCAACAGCTTTAATGTCATAATAACCCATTAACACTAATTAAAGCTATTTACTTTTGACTCATAATCGATTATAGGGTTACCATAATCGATTATGGTACGTGTAAAATTGAATTTGAAAAACTTGACAATTAAGAAAAATGATTTCATATTAAGGCTAATTAATTGTCAGTTTTAGTCCATTTAAAACACATGTCAAAAGCATTTTAGCACATGTTAAACATTTAGGCACATGTTAAATAAGTGTGTGTGTGGGACCAATACTAAGTTGAGAATGCTATTTACCATTTACATATGATTCTAAAACAAACAATACAAATAGTAAACTTCTCATTTTATCCCTTATGCTTGCTTGCTTTATAATCTTCCGCTTTTTGTATTTTAGTCCTCCTGGACTTTTTCCTTTGTTCATCATCAAAACAAATAACCTATTCAAGGCATACATTCACATACTCACTCTTTTTTATGATGACAAACATCTCAAGAAGGGATTAGCTAAATGAAAAGGATTAGAGCAATATTGTTAAAAAGTCAACAATAATTCAAGCATGGATATCAGCTCTACTCCCCCTCACTTCATGCATTTATTCAAGATACTCCCCCTTAAGCATGCAAGAAAATATAACATATAACACTCTCCCCCTTTTGGCATTATCAAAATGCGGGAACCAAACATGCATAAAAAGGCATATATTCAAGCATATAAAATAAGGTCAAGTGCAGTAGGAGTGAGTAAGTCATAAAATATGGGTACAGTCATCCAAAATAAAATAGTCATGATAAAAGCAGAGTAATAAAAACAGAAACAGAAAGGATCATCAAGCGTCATCCTCCTCATCATCAGCATCCATCTCATCACCACCAACTGTATCATCGTCGCCGTCGTCATCTAGACCAACTGTAGGCTGAGGCGGTGCTCGAATAGGACGATCAATAATGATCTCTGCATCAGCTACGCGACGCTCCAAAGCCTGCACTTGATGAGCTATCTCATGAATGGCAGTGGAGTTTGCGCGAATCTTAGTGGTGTTGACCCGAACCTCTGCTAAGATACTATACAAGAGAGCCATAACCTCGGGTGAAGCAGCAGCAGCAGAAGGAGCCTGTGATGATGAAGATGCTCCAGTAGTGGCAGGTGTTTCATCAAAGATTGCATACAGCTTCCTTTTTGGCTTATATTCCCAAACACCCCCATGATTTTCAATGCCCATCATGTTTATGGTTCCTTGATTGTACATGGCATGGTATTTTAAGCCATCAATCTTGGCTTCCCTAGTGATGATATGAACATGGATTCACAAATCAAAGGACCAAGCATTGAAGACTCTCATGGACCCATGACAAGGTCAAAGCTAAGTAAAGTCCAAAATACTTTAAAAGAGAGTCCAAGATACCTAATTATGGATAGGGCCTATGACCTTTGTATAGAGTAGACTTCATGTAATAAATATAGGAACTAGGACCTTGTATAGACTAGACTTCATGTAATAGAAGTGCTTATTCATAAAAGCACTTAAGACTAGTTTAGGAATTGGGCCTATTGGGTCATAAGCATAGGAGTAGGAAGCATTGGGCCAAAATCAACCCACACTTGGGTTTATGATGTAGGAGGCGCCATTTGCATCTTGAAAGTGGATGAGCACTTTGCTCATCTATAAATAGGTTCCTTGTAATTCATTTCATAAGTTTGAATTCATTTGGAAGGTTTTCTCATACTTGAGATTTCTAGAGAGAGAGAGAGTTCTCCTCTTCTTGGTTCAAGAGTTGAACCATTGATTCTTATCTTGAATTTCCATATTCAAGTGGTGAATCCTCCTTTGGCTTATCAAATTCAATCTTCTTCTCCAAGAAGAATGTAACATCCCAGGTTTTAGGGTTTTGTTTTATGTAAGAGGAACATGTTTAAGACTTGGATTATGTGGTTAAAGTGTTAGTTAAAGTCTAGGAATTTTTGCATAGAAAGTAAGCGATTATCTGGAAGGAGTTTAAATGTGAGCAAACTTAGGATTTGCCCTGTTATTATCTTTAGGACGTTGGAATGTGAAACAAGAAATTTGAAGTTAGGATTGAGATTAGGCATTTTTAATGGTTGGAGGTTGTTCATTAGGTCTTAATGAGCCTATATCTCAAATTTGGGATTAATCGGACTTCGAACGAGCTCAGAACGCGACGAAACGCGTAAAATCGGTATGGCTGCCAGAAGGCCAGCACTGAACGCCCAACACTAATCAGTCCTGCGATGTGTCACGCATGCAGGGCCCCTGGTTGCATGCCCAGCGCTGGGCGCTGGTGAATGGGGCTGAGCGCCCAAGCTCAGCCGTGGAAAAAAATAAAAGAGGTTCAACACCTCATTTGAACCACTTTAGATGGCATTTTCAGGGCAGAAACCAAGAGAGCCAGAGAGGGAAAGATAGAGGGAGGAAGAGAGAAAGCTAGAGGGAGAAAGAGAGTGAGTGAGAGAGGAAAACTACACTATCCAAGAGCTTAAAACGACAATTGTTGAAGGGCTGAAGCTGAAACAGCTTCTGAAAATCCACCACCACAACCTTTTCAACCGTTGGATTTTATTCAAACTTTAAAAGGAGGTTCTATACTGGTAGCTCTTCATATCCAGCGGTTGGAATTTCTGTATGTTCCCCAGAGTGAGAGTAATTCAACTAAGAAGAAGGAGGGAAACTCAACCCGAGTAGCTCATGACCAGTCACATTGAAAGGTTCGATCCATTCTTGTTCACCGTTGGATCGGGCCAAAAGTTTTGGATAAAGTAAAGGAAAGGTATTTCTTTAAACTCAACGGTCAAATTGTTAAAAAGAGGTCTATATTTTGAGATATTGATCCAGAACAGTGGCAGATTTACCAATGTTACTGCAGTTTTTACGTTCCTTACAATGCACCATTCGTAATGTGATGCTTAGGTGATTTTTCGGAGGCTCTGTTTCTATTCGAGGCAGAATCGAGGAGTTTGAGGATGCTTCATTTTAATTCGTGTCATCTCGTTCTGTTTAGCATGCGACTCTCAGATGGGGGAAAGAAACCATTTAACGTCGAAAACGGCACAGTTCCATTTAGTTCGATAATGGCGTAGGGCGACCTAAACCCTACTCGAGAGCGAGTAATGAACAATGTCCATCTCACATTGGGGACTACTTAGTGGTACCAATGATGATACTGAAATTGTGCGTTTATCGTCATTACCATAAAAATATATTATTTTATTATTTTATGATTGGCTGTTGTGACTGCTTGGACTGATTGAATTATAATGATGATTGATAATATGAGTATTGGAATTTCTTATGAAAATGATTATTAATATTATATTGGAAATGATGACATGATGGTATGATGATATGAATGTAATGATTATGAGTAGAGATTGAGTAAGTGAGAAGATATGATGAGTCGTGATGTTGTATTGTGGAAATCATACTTTATGTGCTAGTAGTGCCTAACCGAGACGATTGATGTAATATGATGATGAGATTTTATTGAGGTTATTTATGAGGTGATGATGAGCGGTTAGGGCACTAGGGGGTGACCTGAAACATGGTCTGTGATATGTGGACATGAAACATGGTCGTTATGTGGACCTGAATCATGGTCGTTGGGGTCTATTCCTCAGAGGGAGAATTCCCGGGGTCTAGGCTAATGACGGAACGTCTCAGACATGATTTCATTTTAGTTGCAGCTATAGTTCATGCATTGCATGAGCACCCTAGCCGTGATTCAGAGGTGTGCACCGGATTGTGTAGCTATCGTGTCATTGCTTTGCATGGGCATCCTCCATCCCCGGATGAGGGTATGCGCCGGGGCCTCTGGGACTTGTCGATTGATGTGGATATCCGGATGTAGCCGACTACCTGTGGTGATTCATACAACATTTGCATTGCATCATGATTGGAAGGGGGGGGGTAGAGGAAAGACCCTAGCTGTGGATTGAGGATGGTTGTGTTATATATATATATATATTTGGGAGATGGATGTTTATCTTGCTGTTATAGAATTAAATGTCGCTAAACCCTTTCCACGTTTGACGTTATATTGTTTCTTATCCCTTTCTTCTTGCTGTTGTGTATGTTTTGTTTATGTTATCGCTATAAGAAGACTCGGTGCAGGAGCCAGCTATGGAGGAGCTAGAGGGAACCCCTTATGAGCCAGATGCTGGAGGACGAGCAGTGGACCCGAGTAGTTGAGTAGAGAGTCTACGGCCAGAGCGTCTTTTTGAAGCATTTTACTTTCTGTTATTTATATCAGTTTGTACCAGTTTGTACCTATTGGGACCCTTCTGATGGGATTCCCTCTACTGTACTGTATCAGGTTATGATGTGTACATGTTATGCATGTATGTATATATGTTGTTTTATATTTTAAGTTTTATTTTTCCGCCGTTTTTAACATATATGCTTAACGATAACAACACGTTTTGGTCCTAAATATTATGGGTTTTCTTTAATGGGACGTCGGGGCATCTCATTTGGTGGTATCAGAGCAGTTCGGTTCTGAAACGGACTTTGAGGATTGTGATTAAGGTGAACTGGCCATTTAGTTGAATCCACATCGGATAACAACTATGTTTAGAAGTTGGGTAGTGAGTCCGACACGACATTTCTATGACATATAGTATTATATGTCATATTGATGTGGGCTAATGATTTCTTTTGATAGGATCATGGCTCGAGGTAGAGGACGAGGACGTGGTGGTGGTAGAGCTACAGAGAAGGACCCTAGAATGGGTAACGGTCATGCTTCTCAGACTGGAGGGAGAGCTGGAAGTGGAGGAGAGTCATCCGAGACTCTCAAGACTATACGTGAGTTAGCCACAACTATACTACAGCAAACCCAGCAGAACGTGCGGGTGTTACAGATAATTACGAAGCAACATGACCAGCTTAATTAGAGACAACAGTGGAGTGGAGGACCTATGAGAGCAGGACATCAGAGGAGAGGAGATAGCGGTTCTCAGTGGAGGAGAGGGCCCTATACCCGGCCAGCATAGAGTGTTCAGACACATGTAGCAGCACCAATGGATGGGGTGGGTCAGCAGCAGCCAGGCCCAGTTTGTTTTGGATGTGGGGGACCGCATTATATTCGAGACTGCCGGCAGAGACATGGCTGTTTTGTTTGTGGTAAACCAGGTCATCTGGCTCGTGATTGCAGACAGAGAGCTAGACGGCAGCTGGTAACTGCTGAACTAGGATTCAGAGCTGACGAAGGTGGAGCTGGGAAAGGAGTTCCAGCGGTAAGATGATAGACGGGCAGACCTCAGGCCATGGGGAGGGTGTTTACGGTGAGAGGATCTGAGTCTACTCAATCTGCAGATCTTATTCAAGGTATGTGTTTACTATCTGGCAGACTCTCGCCTGTGTTGTTTGACTCAGGCGCTACACATTCATTTGTTTCGCATGAGTGTGTGGATCATTTACATTTGCCCGTTTCTCAACTACCATATACTTTGATAGTATCTACCCTTACCAGCGATCCTTTGATCACTATGTCTGTTTGCCTACAGTGTCCTATAGTGGTTGAAAATAGGACATTTCTTGTAGATCTCATCTGTTTGCCCATGCAACAGATAGATGTTATCCTTGGCATAGATTGACTTTCGGTTAGACTGTGCTCGAAAGACCTTATCTTTTCTTGAGCCTTCTGGCATAGTATCTGCCAATGAAGGAGCAGCTATGAGGAGTGACGATTCTCAACAGTATGGGATGCTTTTCTCTTTGGAAGCTAAGGAGACTCCCAGCATAGATTCTTTGCCTACCGTGAGAGAGTTTCCTGAGGTTTTCCCTCCTGATGTTCCAGGTTTGCCACTAGAGAGGAAGGTGGAGTTCGCCATAGATCTCATACCAGGGACCGAACCTATATCAGTAGCCCCTTATCGGATGTCACCCACAGAGTTGGCAGAGTTAAAGAAACAACTGGATGATATGATGAAGAAGGAATTCATCAGACCGAGTGTGTCACCTTGGGGAGCACCAGTCTTGTTTGTAAGGAAGAAAGATAGAAGTTCCAGGTTGTGCCCGGATTACCGGCAGTTGAACAAGGTTACAATCAAGAACAAATATCCGTTGCCTAGCATAGATGATCTGATGGATCAGTTGAAGGGTGCTTCAGTGTTTTCTAAGATAGATTTAAGATCAGGATACCATCAGATTAGGGTGAAGAAGGAGGATATACCTAAGACCGCTTTCAGGACAAGGTATGGACACTATGAGTACCTAGTTATGCCTTTCGGTGTAACTAATGCTCCAGCGGTGTTCATGGATTACATGAATAGGATCTTTAGGCCATTCCTCGATAAGTTTGTGGTGGCGTTCATTGATGATATTCTTATTTATTCCCGTAGCCGGGAAGAACACGAGGTGAGACACCCCGTTGTGCCCTGGTGTTTTATTAGATTAATATCCTTCTTAATTCATTTCTTAATTGCACGTTTAGCTTAAAAAGATACGTAAAAATTAAAACTTATTTAATTAACATAAAATTTATGCAAATTTAAAACACACCAACATTAACATATATAAATACACACCTATTTATTCATTACAATACCAAAACACTGTTGACGGCATCCTCTCAGTAGGAGCACTCACAGGTAAAAACTTAAAATAAAATTCATACGTAGCAGAAACATATAAAAATTACTTCTTAGACACACTGGCCAGACTATCTATACTCTAATCACCCTGGATCACTTCTCGACCTCCAGCATCTGGTTCGTAAGGGGTTCCATCCAACTCCTCAGCAACCTCCGTTTCATACAGAGTTCCGTCCAGCTCCTCAGCAACATAATCCTTCATCGGGTCTTATAATGTAAGTAAAGTAACCCACAAAAGTACTGAAATATAGGGGATAAGAAGCAGTTCTATCATCAAAAAGCGGAAAAGAGTAATAGTAAATTATACAGCAATTGTCACAAACAAATCATCATTCAACACCTAACTAGCACAACATCCTCAAATTCAAGTATCATCCTCTACCCCAATCTCGTACAACTACACTTTCATACTGACGTAGCCATTACTGATTTCTTTCACGCATTCCTCTCGGGGAATGTGAGTCAGATGTTCAAGCGAAAAGTTCGAAATTCCTGGTGCACATTCTCTTCCATGGTGAGAACGCTCACGCTAAGCATGACACTATAGCTGCACGATGCTCCCGGTGCACACCCCGTCCACTCCCGGGGGTGCTCAATGAAATTCAATGACACTAAAGCTGCACAACCTATTTCTAGGGTGGAACGGTCTAGCGAGAACTCTTGACCTCGTGTATTATATTACCAATACACGGTTGTGAACAACAACACCGACCTCGTGTATTATATTACCAATACACGTGAATCTCACCAACCCATTTTAACAACATCCTAGTGCCTTAACCTTCTACTAGAACTCAACTCATATTCTAGGTCACCACGCCTCATTAAAAGACATCATCTAGGTTAGGCACCTCTAAGTCACCATTATTCTCACACCCAAAACAAACAACTATCTCTCGAACAATATATATATATATATATATATATATATATATATATATATATATATATATATATATATATATATATATCTTTACTTAAAATCTACTAAGCACAATATTAACAACCAGACAGATCATGCATAACATAACATCAGAAAATATTCACACACCCAAAATAATACGTCACATGCATGTGGAATACCTCAACCAGCGGATCACAGTAAATTCAATAACAATAATAAATTCAATCAACCTCAGATAAGATAAAATCATTCTAACGTCGATAAGCCTACAATCCCCGAATCGCTATTGGTTTTATAGAAAAGGTTTCCATTGTGATTTTGGTCTTGTCGATTACTCGACTACTAGTAGGGTTTAGGTCACCCTACACAATTATCATATAATCTACTACTTATCGATTCCGACGATAGGTTGATTCTTTCCCCCACCCCTACACAATTATCATATAATTTACTACTTATCGATTCCGACGATAGGTTGATTCTTCCCCCACCTAAGTTATCACCGAAATTCTGAATTCGCCGTTCCTCGTTATCACGCCACGCGTTATCATATTTACCTTCATCCAGACAACACAACAACAAGTTAATCAACAAACCCTCCCTTAACCACTTTTAGTTAGGTTCGGCCAAGTATTTCAAATGAGGGTTAGGGTTATGTTCTCATTCTAATCTTTTGGATTCTAGGTGCTGAGTGAGACACCCCGATGTCCCATTAAGAAAACCCTAATTAATTAAACCTTAATCCGTATTAACGTTAACGCGATTAATACATTCGAAAATATATGTAAAATAAAAATTGTAGTTATTTTAAAACAGTTTAAACATACGCAAGCGACGTCATCCACACATATATAAAATATATACAGCACATCTATCAGAGTACGCCAAGTCCCCTCCATGGGACCATTACAACTTACAACCATCTATACAGACTCAAAGTATAAACATATACATACTAACCAAAGAGACACAGAAGAAGTCCTAGAGATACTCAGCCCGCCTCTCAAAATACATCAAAATACAACACAATCTCGTAGAGGTTCACTACCTACAAACGCATCCGACATATCCACATCATCAGTGATGTAGGCGTCTAGAACTACCCTTGCCTTCGCCTTAACGGCGCACTTATACCCGTAGTGGAATCTTCTGTAGAACGCATTGTGGCCGGTAATCTTTCCAAGTTGCCATTCCCATCTTGCCATTGTTGTTTATCTACCATACCGATAACATACAAGAAAGATAGAGGAAGAAGGGAGATAAGCAACAGAACATAGTCATAAAAATGGGGATGGGGACACATAGATCAACAGTCACATATACATCATACAACAAACAAACAATCGTTCATTCAGTCACACCTACACAATCATCTTCAAGAGTCACACTCTCAGATCATTCCTCTAAGGAGTCTCACTCCTATGCATGTCGGCCGATATATCTCATCCGGGTCTCAACC
Organism: Echinosophora koreensis; assembly: GCA_035048595.1. Classification (NCBI taxonomy): domain Eukaryota; kingdom Viridiplantae; phylum Streptophyta; class Magnoliopsida; order Fabales; family Fabaceae; genus Echinosophora; species Echinosophora koreensis. The sequence goes on from JAPCYP010000068.1 coordinate 1,638,944, forward strand.
CCAAGACATTCCTTTATCAAGCCTCTCTGCTTAAGGAATGTCAGTTAGTTTGTCTAGGTAACTTTTCCGCTCACCGTGACCCATAAGAGTGCATCTCTCTGTGAGCTCAGCTCCATCAGAGGTATCTGGGTCGCCTCGGATAGTCAACCTTAGACGTGGATACTCAGGGCAAAGTCGGGACAACTAGGCTCTATCGGGGTATACGACACACTAGGAGCTACCTAATGGTCACTGTGAGCCTCTCGAGTCCAGTTCGTACATCCCCAAGGTCTCTCCCTAGACCGACCCTTCCGTAATCCGTACTCGCACTCGAGTACAACTAACCTCGTATGAGTCCCTGTCATACGGCTCGCCACCTTGGCAATATGCAATGCAACAACCATCCTTAAGTTAACACCGGAACCTTCTCTCACAATCCAAATCTCAAAATCACAGTCTCAGATTGGATGGCAATACATCCCCGGCCTTAAAGCCACAGTCTCAAGGCATTACCACGGTGTCAACTCTCAATATAACCAGATCACACTATCAGTCATTCCCATCAACAATATATTATAGTAATAAAATATCATGCCATCACATCAATCATCACAACCAAGCATGTTATAGTAGTCATCACAGTAACAAACATAGCAAACAACCCCAATCATTATCAGTTCTCTAACCTAGAGTTTCAAACCGAACATTGATAAATCTACAATAACTAAACCAAAGGCATTATTAAAATATTATTTTAGTGGGGTTTAGCCATTGTTGATTACTCAATATCCTAGTAGGGTCTGGGGCACCCTACATTCATGCATATATATATAACTGTGACTCTATGCTTGCCTCCCCGACGATGTCGGTTACTTTCTCCCCACCTTGGCTTATCCGGTACAATTTTCTGAGCTCTCTACACGCCTCCTCTAAGCTATACAGCTGTTGTCTTGCTTTCCAGGGGACCCTCAATGCTCCCAAAATTTGCCCTAACACATGGACAGAGTCCTGGCAATGTCATAAACTCTAATCTTACTATAGATTCTCAAAAAGAGCTCAGATTCAAGCTAGAACCCAAGAAAGAAAATGATTGATAAATGCTAAGTTAAGGATTTGAGCATTACCTCAATTGTAACAAAGAAACACTAGCCTATATGTGTAGTACTCGTTGCCCTGATCACAGATTTGAAGTCGGAATCGTGATCTGACGGACAGATTTCCCCCGGACTTAACTTTCTCTCTCTAACTATCTTTCTCTCTCTCATTTTCGAGATCCCCTCCATCTCTCTCGTTTTCTCTCGAAAATTTGAGAGTTTCTCCAACTTTCTAGCATTTTAAAAGCTAAAAGGGGTGAGTCAGCATTGATTACGCCCGGCCTAAGTTTTCTGCGCCCGGCTCAGCCAATTACGCCCGGCTCAAGTTTTCTGCGCCCGGCCAAAATGCGTAGATCACCGCCTTTGAATTGCGCCCGGCCTAACAAATCTGCGCCCGGCCTAATTTTCTGAGCCCGGCTCAACATACCTGAGCTCGGCTTAATCCCGTGTTGACCAGTTTGACCAGAATCTCTGATTCACACGTTTCTTCGCGTTCTGAAGTCGTTTGAAGTTCGATTGACCCCAAATTTGAAACACATACTAATTAACACATAACGAACAAAATTAAGCTCTCACACCAACTTAATTACTGTCTGATTCCTTAATCGAGAAAACGGGTGTTACACTGAGGTCTTGGATAACTAGGATAAATTGTTAGAAGTTGAAAATATGAAACAACCTCTAACCTCCAAGGTTAGGGTTTCGGCCATGAGCATAAAAATAGGTGAGAAAATTCTTTTGATTTCAAGCTTTTGGATTTAGATAACATACATACTAGAGAGCTTAATTCAAGCATTAGATTTCACAATAGAAACAAAAACACCAAACCCATTTTACTACATAGGTTCGGCCAAATAGGGTTCAATAGGAAAGAAAATGATTTTGGTCACATGCTTTTGGATAATGAAGGTAGGAATCATATCTAGATCATAGGAATTGGTTTCACATTTTTATGATTTTTCTACCATTTTCTAGAATTCTTTAAAGTTCTAGATCTAAGAAATGGAAACTCAAGAATATGAAGAACAAGAGCTTTAAAATGGAAGAGATGATCTTGTTACCTCAATTTAGGAAAGTAGAAGAAGGATATTGATGATCTTGGCAAGTTTCTTCAATGGAAACACTTGAAGCTTTTGAAGGTGATAATGGAGTTTGTGAAGAAGAAGAAGAAGAAGAAGAAGAAGAATAAGAAGAAGAAGAAGAAGAAGAAGAAGAAGAAGAAGAAGAAGAAGAATGAAGAAGATGAAGAGTGAAATGGGGAGGGGAGGCCACGGTTTTGAGGGCTTTTATAGGGAAAATCTTAGGCCTTGTTTGGTTTTTAGCTTTTAGATTAATGGGTTTTGTGATTATTTAACTAATATATGATTAACTATGGTTAATAATTAACTTAACTAGGGTTACTTTGCTAACTATGGTTAATAAACATGTGGCTCACATTAAATGAAGGTGTGGCTGATTTTGGTCCACAAGAATTGACGATGGTTTCTTAACCATGGTTAGAATTTAACTAAACGTCGGTTAGGTTAAGCTAAAAGGGCATTTTGGTCATTTCACTTAAAAACTCATAATTTCTAACATTAATTGCATCATAAATTCTTGATGAGTCATCCCATAGCTCAGCTCCTTTGATGTTCCGTTCTATCTTTGCAGTTCCATTGCCGATTCCATCGGTTTCCCGATTAGGGTTTTACGCCCGAATAAAAGCGTAATATTTCGTTTTTAGTTGAAAATTTTCAAACTAACCAAACTCGTTGGAAATATGATTTAAATATAAACCATTTCGTTCACAAATCAAAATTAGGTTTTCTGATCATTAAAATCTTACTGTCAGTGAAACACTAACTGTTTTCCATTCGAACTTTCGTCAAAATTCGTCCGAATACACATCATATTTTATTTCTGATCAGAAATTTGGAAAGTAGAATTACTCACGGAAAAAATTTAAAAAATATATACAAATTTCAGTTTTCGGGTCAAATTAGGGTTTTCTGTCAGTATAAAATTATACTATCAGTTAAAAACGCAGACCAGTTTTCGTCTGAGTTTTAAACCTAAATTTTAACCAGAGTTTCCTACCATAGAGTAGGTTCTGGATATGATTTTGTTTTCTCCAAAATCATTTCCTAAGTCTCAAATAAAAATATAAATAAATATATTTTTACTGTTTAAAACAGCGTAATTAAAAACAGGCTGTTACATGAGGAACACTTGGGAGTGGTGTTGCAGGTTTTGAAAGATAGGTAGTTGTATGCTAAGCTATCCAATTGTGAATTTTGGTTAGAGGAAGTGCAGTTCCTAGGTCATATAATCAATAAAGAAGGGATAGCAGTGGATCTAGTTAAGGTAGAGGTAGTGAACTAGTTGTTTAAAGAAGTTGTTGTTAAGGGAATTGAATTGGCTAAAACCTTGTAGCCTTTTTATTATTGAGTTGTTTATTGTTGAGTTGATGGTTAGAGTTGCGGATTTGATTTGGAATTTAGGTTTATAAATGGAAATTTGCAAGATATAAGAATCGTAAGTGTTGTTAGCTTGTTAGTGAGAAAAAGGATGATCATGTCAAGTTTAGGTTGAGGTGGGGTAGTTCTTGGGTATATGAAATTGGTATTTGAGGATAAAGAATATAATTAGGCATGTTGTTCTTGTTAAAAAGGTGATTTTAGCACTACACCTGAAGCTATGATTGGATTAGCTTAGTGTACTATTCCAATGGGGTTTGTAAGTTGAGATTTGATTGGAGGCTTTGATGAATAGGGATTAAGTTCAAATGCATCTTTAATGTTTAGCTTGTGTTAATTGATTTAGTTATGATTGGATTTGGAGAATTTCAAGATAAGGCTTGTATTGCATATTATATACATGTTGATTTTCGGATTTATGATGAACTAGAAATGTTGAAGGTAAGATTGATAAATTATAGAGAGTTGTATGATGAGATAGTGTTTGGGAGTAAACTTAAGTTTATGGGATTGATTCTTTGATGTGAAGATGGACTCATTCTCTAATGATGATAAGTGGGTTTAAAGAAAAGGAAGTTTAGGTATATGGTGTTTATAAGAGAAGTTGGATTTAGTTATGATTGGATTTGGAGAATTTCAAGATAAGGCTTGTATTGCATATTATATACATGTTGATTTTTGGATTTATGATGAACTAGAAATGTTGAAGGTAAGATTGATAAATTATAGAGAGTTGTATGATGAGATAGTGTTTGGGAGTAAACTTAAGTTTATGGGATTGATTCTTTGATGTGAAGATGGACTCATTCTCTAATGATGATAAGTGGGTTTAAAGAAAAGGAAGTTTAGGTATATGGTGTTTATAAGAGAAGTTGAATTGAGTGTGACTTGTCCATGATAGGATTTAAGTCCTTATGCTGAGAATATAATTTTGAGGCCATTGGATGTTATTAAGATATTTGACTTATGAAAATAGTAGTAAATTTGGATTTGGTGAAAGATTTATTATTCTAAGTAGTATTGAGTAGGATTTTGAGTATTTTACGGTTAAATCAAGATGGTTTAGAGATTGGATATGTATGCCCGAGGATTTTGAGTTTAAGATGATGATGTATATATTCTGATGGCATAGTATGTAAATAATATGTGTGAAGTATGGATCGATAAGTTGGTGTATGTTTAAGTTGTGATAAATAAAAGTATAGGAATCAGTAAAGTTGTGTTATTAATAATTGTATCAGAGTGCGCAATGGAGTTGATGCTGCATGTAACCCCTGCAGAAAATTTCGAGGACAAAATTTCTTTTAGGGGGTAGTAATGTAACATTCCGAGTTTTAGGGTTTTGTTTTATACAAGAGGAACATGTTTAAGACTTGGATTATGTGGTTAAAGTGTTAGTTAAAGTCTAGGAATTTTTGCATAGAAAGTAAGCGATTATCTGGAAGGAGTTTAAATGTGAGCAAACTTAGGATTTTCCCGGTTATCGTTTTTAGGACGTTGGAATGTGAAACAAGAAATTTGAAGTTAGGATTGAGATTAGGCATTTTTAATGGTTGGAGGTTGTTCAATAGGTCTTAATAAGCCTATATGTCAAATTTGGGATCAATCGGACTTCGAACAAGCTCAGAACGCGACGAAACGAGCGAAATCGGTATGCCTGCTAGAAGGCCAGCACTTAGTGCTGGGAGGTGGCGCTGAGCACCCAGCACTGATCAGCCCTACCACGTGTCACGCATGCAGGGCCCCTGGTTGCATGCCCAGCGCTGGGCGCCCAAGCTCAGTCGTGGAAAAAAATAAAAGACGTTCAACACCTCATTTGAACCACTTTAGATGGCATTTTCAGGGCAGAAACCAAGAAAGCCAGAGAGGGAGAGACAGAGGGAGGAAGAGAGAAAGCTAGAGGGAGAAAGAGAGTGAGTGAGAGAGGAAAACTACACTATCCAATAGCTCAAAACCACAATTGTTGAAGCGCTGAAGCTGAAACAGCTTCTAAAAATCCACCACCACAACCCTTTCAACCGTTGGATTTTGTTCAAACTTTAGAGGGACGTTCTGGACTGGTATCTCTTCATATCCAGCGATTGGAACTTCTGCATGTTCCCCAGAGTAAGAGTTATTCAACTCAGAAGAAGGAGGGAAACTCAACCCGAGTAGCTCCTTTCCCATATTTGAAACCTTTTTCTTGATGGAGACTGCAGTGGAGGGTTTCTTTTCATACTTTTCTTGAGCTTCTTCACTAACCCAGTTGGTTAGGGTTTCAGTTGGGTCAGAAGAGGGTGGTGCAGCGTTTTTTACAGCTTTGTGTTTCACACGGCTTGATTTCTTGGCAGTCATGGTGGTTTGATTTCTTGAAGAATAGGAAGGGAGGATGTTAGGGTTACGGGTTGAAGAAGGAGAAAATATGTTGAATAGGTTGAGTGAGAAAGAAGGGTGAGTGGTCTATTTAAAGTGTAGGATGAGAGAGGGGTATCGGTTACCGAGGGTGGCAGTCGTGGGAATAGAAAAGAATGGAGAAGAAAGAGAGGTGGAGATCGTGTGGTTGGGGGTTAGGTTTATGGAAGAGTGGTTTCTCTCTCCATATCTTTTGGCATTTATTAAAATTCAAAAATTGTTAAATCTGTCCACTTTCCTCCCCTTCACAACGGACAAAAAGGCCAGCCGGTCCCCACATTTGTACCTTTTGTAGCAGATAGTCCCTGTCCTCAAGGTTTTTTTTTAGTCATCATTCCAGAGCAACCAGTATTCTGTTTTATGCTGCAGCCTGACTCACTTCTGCCCTTACTACTGCTTCTTTATTTAGAAAGGTAAATGCTTTTTATTCATGGGCTGCCTCCCATAAGCGCTTGGTTTACCAGGTCCTCAGCCAGACCTTGATGCAACATCATTCAGTATCATCAAGATTGGTGGTGACCTTCATTCTATCTACAGGTTCACCAAAATAATGCCTGACTCTCTGACCATTAACTTTGAATTCTCTTCCACTACCAGCATCCAACAGATCAACAGCTCCATGTGGGTAAACCTTTACAATTGTGAATGGGCCAGACCATCTTGACTTCAGCTTACTAGGGAAAAGCTTCAGCCTAGAGTTAAATAGCAGCACTTGCTCTCCTTCATGAAAGGATCTGTGGTGTATCTTCTTATCATGCCAGAGCTTAATTTTTGCCTTGTAGGTTTCAGCATTTTCATATGAAAACAGTCTGTGTTCCTCTATTTCATTAAGCTGCAGCATATGTGCTGCTCCAGCAGATTGAAGATCAAAGTTCAGTTTCTTTGTTGCCCAGAAAGCTTTGTGCTGCAACTCTAAGGGTAGATGGCAAGCTTTCCCATACACCAGTCTATATGGGGACATCCCCAAAGGAGTCTTGAATGTAGTTCTATAAGCCCACAGTGCCTCATCCAGATGTAATGACCAATCCTTCCTACTAGTGTTAACCATTTTCTCCAAATCCTTTCGATTTCCCTGTTGGACAACTCAGCTTGACCATTAGTCTGGGGGTGATAGGCTGTGGCAACTTTATGCTTAACTCCATATTTTGCAAGCAATTTGGAAAAAAACTTGGTTGCAAAAATGGGTTCCTTCATCACTAATGATTGCAATAGGGGTTCCAAATCTAGTAAAGATGTTTTTCTGTAAAAACTTTGTTACCACCCTAGCATCATTTAGCCACATAATCAACAGCTACTAGAATGTAAAGGTAGCCAAAGGAAGGGGGAAATGGTCCCATAAAATCAATACCCCATACATCAAAAAGTTCAATTTCCAAAATGGTGTTTAGAGGCATTTCATATTTATTGGACAAGTTCCCTACCCTTTGAAATCTATCACAATGTTTAACAAATTCATGTGCATCTTTAAAAAGGGGAGGCCAGAATAAACCTGATTGGAGAACTTTGGCAGCAGTTCTCATACCATCAAAATGTCCTCCATATGCTGCAGCATGACACTGAGTCAGAATATCATGAAATTTTTCATCTGCAGCGCATCTTCTGTGTCTAGGCACATTTTGTAAAGTTGATGAAAAAATCTCTTCCTTTGCTGAGAGTTCATGTCTGGAGGAACCACACCACTAGCAAGAAAATTGACTAGATCAGCATACCAGGGTGCTGCAGCATTTTGTACTGCTAACAGCTGCTCATCAGGGAAAGACTCCTCAATGGCTATTCCCCTGAGATCTGCAACATCCTCTGGCAATCTTGAGAGGTGATCAGCCACTTGATTCTCCACTCCTTTCTTATCTCTGATTTCCAGATCAAATTCTTGTAATAGCAGCACCCACCTGATCAGCCTTGGTTTAGCATCCTTCTTGTCAATTAAATATTTGATTGCAGAGTGGTCTGTGTAAACTACCACTTTTGTTCCAACAAGATAGGATCTAAACTTTTCAAAGGCATACACTACAGCTAGCAACTCCTTTTCAGTAGTGGTGCAATTGATCTGAGCATCAATCAAGGTCTTGCTTGCATAATAGACTGGATGCAATATTTTGTTGTACCTCTGTCCCAGAACTGCTCCCACTGCATAGTCACTTACATCACACATAAGCTCAAAAGGCTTCTCCCAGTCAGGTGGAACAATAATGGGAGCAGTGATAAGAGCAGTCTTTAGAAGTTCAAAGGCTTTCATGCATTCTGCATTAAATTCAAAAGTTCTGTCATGCTCCAGCAACTGACACAATGGCTTAGATATCTTTGAGAAGTCCTTGATGAACCTTCTGTAAAAACCCGCATGACCTAGGAAGCTTCTAATTCCTTTAACTGATGTTGGAGGAGGTAGCTTTTCAATTACTTCAATCTTTGCCTTGTCCATTTCAATGCCATTTCTGGAAATTCTATGCCCCAGCACAATGCCTTCAGTCACGATGAAGTGACACTTCTCCCAATTCAACACAAGGTTTGTTTCTTCACATCTATCCAAAATCTGTTCCAAATTTATTAAACATGTTTGGAAAGTTTCTCCAAACACTGAAAAATCATCCATAAATACTTCTACTAATTTCTCAATCATATCAGAGAAAATGGCCATCATACATCTCTGGAAGGTTGCTGGAGCATTGCACAGGCCAAATGGCATTCTCCTGAAAGCAAAAGTGCCATAAGGACAAGTGAAGGTTGTCTTTTCCTGATCCTCTGGTGCTATAGCAATCTGGTTATACCCTGAGTATCCATCCAGAAAACAATAATAATCCTTTCCAGCAAGTCTGTCCAACATTTGATCAATGAAAGGCAACGGGAAATGATCTTTTATTGTGGCTTTGTTCAACTTTCTGTAGTCCATGCAAATCCTCCAACCAGTTACAGTTCTTGTGGGAATGATCTCATTTTTCTCATTAGTGATGACAGTCACACCTCCTTTCTTAGGCACATGCTGAATTGGACTCACCCAAACACTGTCAGAGATAGGGTAGATAATCCCTGCATCCAGCCACTTTATAATCTCCTTTTTGACTACTTCTTTCATAATTGGGTTCAACCGTCTCTGACTTTCAATACTATTCTTTGAGTTTTCTTCCAAGAGAATTCTGTGCATGCATATTGATGGACTAATCCCCTTGATATCTGCTGTCTGCCACCGTATTACCTTTTTGTGCCTTTTTAATGCTGTCAATAATTGTTCTTCTTGCAGCCCATTCAATGAAGCAGAGATGATAACGGGCAAAGTATTATCATCACCAAGGTAGGCATATTTCAAATGACTTGGCAATTCTTTCAATTCGAGGGATGGAGGTTTAACAATAGAAGGAATGTTGTCTTTCATAGTGTCATCAGTTACCTCCAATGATTCATATTTTCTGGTCCAAATATGTTGCACTGCCTTGCTGTCTTGTGGTTTATCAGAATCCTCATCAGGAAGATTTTCATCTTCTACTGCTGCTGCTGCTGCAACATCATATCTATGGTTCTTCAGAAATTGCTATTGCACCAATTCATCAAATGTCTCAATGCGAGAACATTCTTCCATGCCCTCATCAGGATATTTCAGAGCATTGAAAACATTAAACGTCACATGCTGATCATTAACTCTCATGGTGAGTTCTCCCTTTTGCACATCAATTAGGGTTTTTCCTGTTGCCAAGAATGGTCTCCAGAGGATGATGGGGACCTCTCTGTCTGCTTCAAAATCCAGAATGATAAAGTCCACAGGAAATACAAATTTATCAACATTAATCAATACATCTTCAATTTTTCCTTCTGGGTATGCAATGGATCTGTCGGCTAGCTGAAGTGTGACAGATGTAGGCCTTGCTTTTCCAATTTCCAGCTTCTTGAAGATAGACATGGGCATAAGGTTGATGCTTGCTCTCAAGTCACATAAAGCTTTACCACAGTAGGTATCTCCAATAGAACATGGTATGGTGAAACTTCCAGGATCTTTCATTTTCCGTGGCACCTTGTTCTGCAACATCATGCTGCATTCTTCAATCATAGCAACAGTTTCAAATTCTCCCAATCTTCTTTTCTTAGTAAGCACATCTTTCATGAACTTTGTGTAATTTGGCATCTGTTGCAGAGCTTCTACCAATGGTATGTTGATATGAAGCTGCTTTAGTACATCCAAAAATTTGTTAAATTGTTTCTCTTGGTGGGCTTTCTTCAATCTCTGAGGGAAAGGTGGTGGAGGCCTTTCTGGAGTCAATTTGCTGCCACATTTTCTTCTTATTTTTCCTTCTCTAAATCTGAGTTATCCACCATTTGTTTCTTCTTTGGCTCTGCAACTTCTACATCTTTACCACTTCTCAAATGGATTACCTTGCATTGTTCTTTACCTCCTCCAGTACTTGAGGATTTAGGTTCTTCAGTAGATGCTGGTAATGAGCCAGCCGGCCTTAAGTTGATTGCATTGGCCAACTGTCCCACTTGGGTTTCTAAGTTTCTCATTCCAGCTTTGGTTTCTGTCATAAATGCCTTTAGTACAACTTCTAAGGATGAATCTGGAGTTTTATGTTGCAATTGAAGTTGCTGTTGCCTAGGCTGCTGCTGTTGATTGTACCCAGAGGGTGGATTCAGTGTATTGCTATAATTGGAATACCTCAGATTAGGGTGTTGCGACTGCTGCCATCCTGTATTTCCAAATGAATTATTGCCTCTGTAATTGTTGTTTCCCACATAGTTAACAGTAGTAGGGTTTGCCGAACAATTTTCAAACAAATGATCTCCTCCACAATAAACACATGATACAACATCTGCCTTGTAGATTTGTTCAGTCACCATCTCTCCAGTCATTATGGGTGGAGCAAAGGAATTTCCTTGATTTGCTATGGCCATCCCCCTAACCATATTGTTAAAGAGGTCATTTGAGCTGACAGTGCTGCAACTTCACTTACTTCATGTGCTCCTACTGCAGCATTGCCTTTCCCAGAAACTTGTCTTGATGTTGGCCACTAATAACTGTTAGCTGCTATACCTTCTATCAGAGCATGCGCCTCATTGTAGGATTTAGTGAGAAGACTGTCTCCAGCCGAGGCATCTAACATCATCCTTGAGCTAGGTAAAACTCCATTATAGAAGTGTTCCATTTGAATACAGAATGGAATGCCATGGTGGGGACACTTCCTAATGAGTTGCTTAAATCTCTCCCATGCTTCAAATAGTGGTTCATCTTTATGCTGCCTGAATGAAGTGATGTCAGTTCTCATCTTTGAATTCATAGTTGGTGGGAAGAACTTGGTCAAGAATTTTTCAGCAAGTTTGTTCCAAGTATCAACTGAATTTGCATCCAAAGAATTTAGCCAGTTTTTAGCCCTTCCTCCCAAAGAGAATGGAAATAATCGCAGTCTGAATGCATCATCAGTGATTCATGGGATCTTGAAGTTGCTTGCCACATCCAGAAACTGTTTGAGGTGCAAGTGAAGGTCCTCTATTTCAGCTCCATTGAATTGGCCAATTGTTTGCAACATTTGGAACATCACTGGCAACACGTGGCGCTGCATGCAAAATTCTTTTTTTTTTTTAAAAAAAAATAATTTTTTTCTGATTTATTATTATAAAACGTATTATAATATATTTTTTAAATGTTTTTTTTTCAGAAAAAGCCTGGCCAATCAGGACCTGCCACGTGGCAGGTCAAAGGTCAATGGCGTCAGTTTGACTGGCACCACTCATGCTACAGTAAAAAACATAATTTTTTATTTCACAGTGTCAAAAAGTGGGTTAGTTTGATAAATAGTTTTAAAAGTAGGTTATTTTAATAAATAGTTTCTAAATGTAGGTTATTTGGGGAAAAAAGCCGAATGAGCTGTAAAAGTAACATTTCCGGTTATGTTAGGTGTCCCATCTTGGAAAGCTAGCAAAGATTTAGATATGAACACTATCCTACTAGTCCGCAAATGTGGGAGAAGACAGCGAGAAAATGCACCAAGAGGAAGAAATTTTGAAGTCGCTGACTTTGACGTTTTACCTCCACCGGTGTTGTAAATTTATATATTTATTATTATACTTTTATCACAAAATAAATAATATCTCTATATTCACCTTCGTATAAATCAAATATTGTTTTAATATTATCTGAAAATAATGTTAAAAAAGCATTACTATAACTTGGCAAACGCTGCTTGGTAACTTGGCAATGTAAATGCCGTTTTCATAGTCTGCTAGGAGATCAATTGGGATTTTATTTCTTCTGGGAAGCATGGTTGAGGATTATTAATTGCTGATTGTAACTTTGCTTTGCCTATTGGGTATCTGGACTTGTAGTTTAAGCAAGGATTTTGGCTTCCATAAAGCAAATACTGGCTGTTTGGCAGTATTATTTTTACAGTGTGCCTCCTCTTTGTTACCTTTGAATATGAGTTAGTATCCCTTATACTCATTCAATATGTTTATTGGGGAAAAAAAAAATTAGAGAGAAAATGTATGAATAAAATTTCAAAGATCTTGAGTGGGCAATTATTAAAATCTCCTTGTGTTTATATTTTCTTCTGGGTATCTACGCGTGAAAAAAACATGTGCCATTTCTCTTTTCAAAGACGTATGACTAATGGATGTATAAACCTTGGTCAGTGATGGAGTAAAGATACTCTCAATTTAGTTTTTTCCATTTATCTTTCATTTAGGAGAGAGATAGATACAAATAGTTTTTAATTATTTAATTTTCTTTAAGAATAAAGAAAGTTTGAAACACAAATCTCTCCATTATATCTATCTCTCTCCTAAATGAAAGGTAAATGGAGATAACTAAATGGAGAGGATCTCTGCTCGGTGTCTATCTGTATGAATAATAAGTTGATTAATTTTTTTTTGAAGAAATAATAAGTTGATTAATATTGTTAGATTTGTGATTAATGTTATCAAAATCTCATCTGTCCAAATATAATTGCTGTCGTCTTTTATCCCAAACTCGCATGCCTCCACCAAACACTCCCACACACACACTTCTGCTTCACGGAGCAATATAACCGGCTAGTTATTTATAACTCTTTGTTCACACAAGAAGCAGCAGCGAAGAGCTATCCCACACCAGGTCCAAAAATGAGTTCCAAACACTGCTCAAATCCCATCTACAACAACAAGAACTCACCATGTGTTTTCTTCACCATAGTTTTTCTCCTCTCATCTGTCCCCTACTCACTCTCTGATCCAAGAATCTCAGAAGCTGGACTCTACTGTGGCACAGCCAAAGCCCCACTGAAAGCCAACTACATCCCAAGCTTCATCAAAGAAATGGAAAGCCTCTCCCAACAGGTCACCAACCACAATTGGGGAACTCACTTTGTCAACATCTCAGGATCATCAGCCATTCCCATTTATGGCTTTGCACAATGCTTCCATGACCTCTCCCATACTGACTGCCTTCTCTGCTATGCTGCCAGCCGCACCAAGCTCCCTCGCTGCCTCCCTTCGGTCTCCGCTCGCATCTACCTCGACGGATGCTTCCTTCGCTATGACAACTACAGCTTCTACTCAGAGGACACTGACCCTTTGATGGATACGGTGAATTGCACCAGTCAGCAAGGTTTGGTGGTTGATGAAGCTGAGAGGTTGAAGCTTGAGAAGAGTGTTGGTAAAGTGATTGATAGGGTGGCCATGATGGCTGTGGCCAAGGGAGGTGGATTTGCTGTGGGTGAAGTTGAGGGTGTTTATGCCTTGGCACAGTGCTGGAACACTGTTAGCAGTGAAGGGTGTAGAGATTGCTTGAGGAAAGGTGGGGAGGAGGTGAGAGGGTGCTTGCCAAAGAGGGATGGGAGGGCCTTGAATGCTGGATGTTATTTGAGATATTCAACAGAAAAGTTCTATAATGAACAAGGTGCATCAGAGGGTGGAAATGGTAAGTAAGTGTGGTTCTTTAGTTCAAAGTTTTCTATTCTTCAATATTTCTTGATAATTTGGGAACTGGAAATGGAAGCTCACCTGGGAATTTTTCTTTTTTTAACTTTTACTATGCAATTTCAAAGTTTCTCCTCTGTTGTATTCTCAAATGCTTTTCAAATTTTCCAAATGACACTTCTGAACTTTTACATAAATAGATTCCAGATCATAGTTCATACATGGCACTGAGTGATAAAAAAAAATAAAAAATCTTATTTCCTATTTCTTTAATTTCTCTTCCTCTGCAACAAAGAGTCAAACTAGCAAGTCCTACTCCAATGTTCATGCCTCAGATTCCATTTTTCAGGGTTTTTAAGAAGAGGAACCAAAATAGCAATAGTATTAGCAGCAGCTGCAGTTATAATGATCTCTCTCTCAGCCTCTTATGCAGCCTTCAAAAAGTTATCTAAGATAAAGAAAGGTGAACACTCTAAAATTGAATTATCATTATGTATAGGATTATATTTGGTTAATTACTATGTCTTAGTTTTCTGATGTCATATTTCTTTTCTCAGAAAGCAACAATCTTGGTCAGATTTCCTCTTCCATAAGCAAATCAAACTTGAATTACAAATACGAAACTCTTGAGAAGGCCACAGATTATTTCAACTCTTCAAGAAAAGTAGGCCAAGGAGGAGCTGGTTCAGTATTCAAAGGTATTCTCCCAAATGGGAATGTTGTTGCTGTTAAGAGATTGATCTTCAATAACAGGCAATGGGTAGATGAGTTCTTCAATGAAGTGAATTTGATTAGCGGAATTGAACACAAGAACCTGGTCAAACTATTGGGTTGTAGCATTGAAGGCCCTGAGAGCCTCCTTGTGTACGAGTACCTACCTAACAAGAGTTTAGATCAATTTATTTTTGGTAAGTTCTCTTTGTTTTTCAAAATAATTACCGGTTTCTCTCATTAATCCTATACCGCATATTGTGTACTGGGTTCACTTTAAAGAAAGGCATAAAAAGTGATGAACCGCATACCAAATAACCCGCGTACCGCGTACCTATGCCGCATACCTGGTAACTATGTTTCAAATACATTTAAGGTTGATAATTTCATAAAATAAACCAGCCAACATTTTAGCTGTGAAAAAAGGGTATAAGATACATTAGAATCTTAGATGCTTATGTATAGTTTCATTGAGGTGACACTAATTTTGCTTTGCAGAAAAGAATAAAACTCATATTCTAAACTGGAAGCAGCGGTTTGATATCATTCTTGGAACAGCAGAAGGGCTTGCATATCTGCATGGAGGCTCGAAAGTAAGAATCATCCATAGAGACATAAAAAGCAGCAATGTTCTTCTGGATGAGAATCTCACTCCTAAGATTGCAGATTTTGGCCTTGCCCGGTGTTTTGCTGCAGATAAAACACATTTGAGTACAGGAATTGCTGGAACACTGTAAGTCCTTAGTTCTAGCATATGAGATTGTACATTCGAGTAATTATACATATTATACATACATTTCTAAATAAGCATGGTAGTTCCTGCAATATACTGGTTCTTTTGAGGAGCATGTCAATTAAAAATTGTTACGTAGGAGAGTCATAAGGTATCCAGGTGATTTAGGGTGTGTGACAAAGGTATTAGGAGTTATAAGGTGTCAGGTTCGAATCCCACCTCTACTAACATAACAAGCTAACAACTAATATTTGTCTGTGCAAAAAATTGTTAGGTAGGTAAAAACTCTAAGTTTGCTTCATTTCTTTTTCCGTACCAGGCTCTCTTATACATAAGCCCTTTGAGATTAAAGTTTTGAAGATTAGGGTCAAGAATAGTCTTTTAAATTTATATTTTTAGTACACCCCTCGTGTGAAAAGGCACTCATACCGTGTACAGAAACCATTCAAAAGAAAGCTTGAAATGTTACATAAAACTAGCATAGTTATTTTTATAGCTATAACAGGTTCCTTAGTCGTTTTTCATTCTTGAAGCAGAGGTTACATGGCTCCTGAGTACCTAGTTCGAGGACAACTTACAGATAAAGCTGATGTCTATAGTTTTGGAGTACTTGTTCTGGAGATTGTATGTGGCAGGAGGAATAATGTCATGAGAGAAGACTCTGGTTCCCTTCTACAAACAGTAAGACCTGTGCCTAATTTGAATAATAACACTTGAAACAAACCTCATTATTATTTATTTTTTTTGAGCTACTGGTTTCAACACCCTTTTATTGGTGATTACCAATGTGGAAAATTGACTTTTTGGCACCAGGTTTGGAAACATTACCGATCAAACACACTGGCTGAAGCTGTTGATTCTTGCTTGGGAGATGATTTTCCTGCAGCTGAAGCATCAAGGGTGTTTCACATTGGATTGCTTTGCACACAAGCTTCTCCTTCATTGAGGCCAACCATGGACCAAGTTGTATGCATGTTAAGCAAGTCAAATGTAGGTGTTCCTGCACCAAATCAACCCCCATTTTTGAACACTGCAGTGCTAGACTCTGACAGCTCCATTAGATCTTATAGCACAAGCAGCTTTGTATCAAATGCTTTAAAGAAGATTGGAGTGTCCTACAGCTCCTCAGAGTCCTCTAGTAGTCTAGTTCACACAGCTCAAATAGGTCATCAAGAAGTGCAGAACCAATAAGCCAAGCTTGATTTCCAATATATTCTAAGGTTTTGGTAGGTCATGTCCAAATGTCGTCGTTTAAGAGTAAGATTGGAACATTACAGTACTTAGGTTAGGACATAGGAAGTCAATCAATATTAGCCAAAAAAAAAAAGTATATGATAGAAAAGAAAGAAGGTCGCTTGTTGAAAGGGGTATAGCAAGTGTGCAAGGGTAATCAAGGATGAACAGCAGTTCACTAACTGTAGAAAGTTGAGTAAAATAACATGTTTGGCAAAGTCTTCTCGGCAATGTCACCATAATCTTAATCCGGAATTATTTAGTTATGTTAAGAATTCTCTGTGAGTCAGATATGGATGAAGAAGTTTCACCTTGGAAAGAATTTCACCTTGGAAAGAATTTGAGTGGTTGAAGGCTATATATATATATATGTACAGAAGACCCATAAACTCAATGCTTTAAGGTTTTGGGTTAAGATGTGGTGTTCAAATCCACTCATGTGGTTCTTTAATTAGCCGATGAAGATCTCCCAATTGACGCTCCCCCCGAATCCCAACATAAGTTAACATCCTTTAAAAAAAAAATATGGGGTTATGGTGACAGGTGAACATATGTAATTCTCATCAGGGGTGTTCATCAACCGATTCAAACCGAACAAATCGAAAACCGAGAAAAACGGTTTTTTTTTTTCAATTGGATTGGATCGGATTTTGGATCCCCTAGTGAAATCAAATCAAATCCAAATCGATATTTTATATACATATACTATTATTTTATAAATTATAGTATTACTCATACTTGAGCATTGCTTTCCATACTTTTATGTCATTCGTTTTCTTTAATATTTTTGTTGGAATGACATATATGAGACTATTTAAAATAAATATTAATGTCTTGAAGTTATATTTTGCTAAAGTTTTGATGCATAACATATATATACTTGATTGAGTAAACATGAAAAATAGGAAATCAATTAAGTAAATTTGAAAAATAATTAGCTACAATTTATTTGTAGCCGATTCAAGGAAAAAAAAAAGGATAAGTGAGAATTAGCATAAAAAAATATTTAACATAAAGACATGTTAAAATAATCATTGGGCACCCTAAACTAGCTCACTTAAATAAAGATTATCTTTTGTCCACTATTTATTAAATAAATAAAAATGTCACTTGACATAAGAAAATAAAGTATGACAAAAACCTAATTATCCAATCAAAACCGCATTTGATTTGGATTGGATCATATTTTTTTTAAGGAAGCAAACCTATCAAATCCAAACCGCACATTTCTGTCATCATTGGATTACATGACTTTTTAGGTCAAAACCGATCCGATCCGATCCAATCCACGAACATTACTTATTTTACATTTTTTTTTTGTTAGAAAAGATTTATGGTGGGGGATGATGCCCCAGTCCAAGGTAGGGAAAACCTTCGGACTCTATGAGCACTTACAAAGGGACATTTACCTCACTCCAAGGGGACTAGTGGGGGCTCGAACCTGCAACCTATCAGATTCGAGACCCTGTCATGCTCCATTGGACCAACCCTTTGGGATTACTTATTTTACTTTTTACTATTTTGTATTTTTTTTTATTCCGTGCAAAAATGCATTTAGAGCAAATCATTAGACAAATTCTTTAAATTCTTTCAATTAAACTAGTGAAATCTTATTTTTATTTTTACCAAAAAAAACTAGTGAAAAAAGTTTCTAATTTAAAATGAGCGTTTGATCATCGTTGGATGTAGTCGAATCCTTTTAATAATTGAGTTCCAAAACTTCAAATGTTATGCTTAACTACTGATTATATATCCTTAATTTTGATTTATATAATTGATGTTCCTCTTATATTATAAGAGAAAGAAAGTGGATTATGCTCCTTTAAAGTGAAGAAAAATATAAAGTGAGAAATTAAGGATATATCTATTCTTGATTAGTTAAAATAAGTTAGGATTTCAATATACTTTAACTAATCAAGGGTAGATACACCATTAATTTTTTATTTTATATTTTTTTCTATTTTAGAGGAGCTTTATTCAAAGAAATAGTAGTAAACATAGTTTTTGTTTATGAAGTCCATTCAATCCACATGCCGCCTTTGTCTTAGTGTGGAATAACTTAGCATATAATATAGGTGGGAATCATTATTGTGATGCTCTACAAGTAAAACAGGATATTGACGTGGTAGCTGAAATTCAAATTGACGCTGATGTTAAACAACTTTCAAAATTTGAAAATTGGATGAATAAGAGCAACAATGCAATAAATTGTCCACCTGATGCAACAGCTAGTGAGTACTACTTGTTAACCGCATAACCCAGTTATGCAGTTTGGCACAGTTTGTGGATCTCAGCCGTTAATTGGATTGCCACGTGAGATGAACGTGGTGAGGTTTTGTGGAAGCAATAGCATTTGGAAGTGCTGAGCTTAGAGAGAATGGAACCGAGAGAAAGCCCATTGTGGTCCTGCTAATTTAATGACAAAAGCAATATCTCCAACAACAACTTCCGTCTAATAAAATCGTTTTTTTTATACTAAACCGTTTTATTTATTTTGAAGATGATACATTAATACTATGTTTTTTTTTGATAGGCCAAATGGTTAATTGGTTAGATATTAGTTGTTAGAGGGGTGGGGGGGAGGGGAGCGAACCCCTCCCATAGAACTCCTTCCTTTCCTTCCTACATGTCCCTTGTTATTTCTTCCTAATTTATCTTATATTAACTGCATACAATTTTTAGATTATTAATTTTTTTAAAAAAATTGCATTTTTTTTGGGGAAGTGAAAAGTGCAAACATCTAAGCAGAAAAGCAGAAGTATGTTAATAAAAAAGAATAAAAGTATAAACATGACCCACTAAAATCTAATCTTCAATAATTAAGAAAAATATGATTGGCAAACTCTTATTATCTCCTTAATATTGTGTTTTATAGGAAAATATGATTAAAAAAATGTCTTGCTAACGAGTGCCCTAATGACATTGGACCATTGGTTAAGGAACTCACAAAAAGAAAATTTGTATTGAAAAACTAAGTGTTACACTTTTCGAAATGTTAAATGCATCATTTCCCATACAAATTTTCCTTTTTTGGTTGCTTAAATAATATCCTAAGGGCACTTATTAGCATTCTCCTTAAGAAAAAGTATAAAAGAAAAAATGTATCCATCACCCATAAATATTTTCTTGTGATGGTTTTATTTCATCATATAACAATTGGAATAGGAGGGTATATTTGAGTGCATCTTCAAATGATGATTAATGGTAGATTGCTCCTTCTAAAGCAAGTTAGATAGGTGGTAGTGTACCTACAAGACACTCAGAGCATCACCAGCCTAACATCTTTTCTTTTTATTTATTTATTTACATATTTAAGTGGGTCCCATCATTTAATGTCACTAATTCACTTTTTAAAACTTAAGCAGCTCACCTCTCCGGCCAACACCTTTAAAAGTTTTATTAAATAAGTCTTTCAAATAACTCAACATCATTATATTTAATCAACATTTTTACTAGGCTTAATTGCACATTTGGTCCTCTAACTAATGTGTGATTTTGGTCCTTATGGTGTTTTTAGCACATTTGGTCCTCCTATTTTTTCAGTGTTGCGAATTCGACCCTTTTGTCCAATATCCATCAAATTTTCAATGATAAATAGAGAGGAATCACTTCTGTAAGCGTATAGAACCTCTGCTTGAGCTTCTGTGTTAAAGGACCTTGTGGTTGAAAAAAAAAATCTCGGAAAGGAGGTACGAAACCAACAAATGTCATAGAGGAACCATTGAATCATGTTGAAATGGAGAGAAAGAGGAGGGAAAAACTCAATAAGAGGTTCTATGTGCTTAAAGTAGTGGTTTCTCTCTGTCAATTATTGAAAAAATTGACAGACATTAAACAGAAGGATCAAAGTTGCAACATTCAAGAAATAGGAGGACCAAATATGCTCGAAAAAAATCACAGTGACTAAAATCACACATTAGTAATAGTTCGAGGACCAAAAGTGCAATTAAGCCATTTTACTAAATGACCCCACCAAAATGCTTTTAAAGTACAAGAAAGACCATTTTTAAGCACCCGAGCACCTCACAAAATTGGGCGTTTGATAAAAACCCCACTCCAATGATTGGTTCTTAATAAGAATGATATTTAATAAGCAAAAGTGGCACAAGCTCCTCCCATTGGAGGTGGCCTCAGAAGCTCAATAGTTGTGCAGTACAAGATAAAACATGTACATGATAAATATAGATGCATGCGTGTGTGACCTAGTCTTATAATTATAAGGGAGGATTACTTAAAGGCCCAGTTGTATATAAAGAGATACAATTTAGACGCAATTTTGATAAACTTTATATGGGGGGGATATGATCCCTAAACTTTCTCATAAAAAAAAGATATACTATTAAGATATTATTATTTCCTATTTTGTAGATAATTAGTTATAGGACCAAAACTGCTTAGACTGCAGTTGGCTGTGTCAAGGCTAGGTTACTCATGTTGGGCATAGATTTAGGATATTGGTTAAGAATAATTGAACCCAATTCAGTGTTCCGATGATACAAGAGTGTTGATGTACTATTTCTCAGAGGCCAATAGGAGTGTTCAATGCCCCTAAGAAAAGGAATCTATTATGCCGTGTTTATGCTAGGATTTGCGATACCACAACTGGTAAAATAAAATTCCATGATTCTTCTATGATGTTACCTTATGAAGGGATATTTGGTTGTTATTCGTTATGAGACATGTCAAGGTTTCTAAACACTCGGGATCTTTTATGGTAATTTAACTAGGAGTTTCTGTGTTCTATTATTTAGAAAACATGGTTTGTGATTTGCTAAATGGCATAGTGATGCATCCAAGTCATAGAAATCCATTGTAGCTTAGCAACCGATGTCTATCAGAGTGGGCATGTGCCAGTTGTGGTCATGATCAAGGTTCTAAATCGCGGTTGCGGTCGCGGTTACGGTCGCTGCGATTGCGGCCATTGCAGCCGCTGCGATGCGTAATGCTGCCGCTGCGGCGTGATAATTTTATCGTTTCACAAAATGAAAAAAAAAATCATTATTTTTTTTGTAATTCTTTATATATCTTTTATTATTGGTGTTGTATATATTTATATTGATTTTTAAGACATTGCATTATGTTTATGAATAATTTAAGCTTAATTGTAGTGAAAATAATATTATTATAAATAAAACTTTTAAGTACATATAAGTACGAATTTAACAAAGAAGTAAGAAAGTGACAGACTTAAAAGTGCACAAATATATACAAATCACAAATAAAAAGAGATTAGTGTCACATGGAGGAATACAACCAGCTGTAATTGTGATTCTATAACGTCACATTGTCACCACTTAGAGATGTGTCTTCACTACAAAATTTTTTTTTGATAAAAGTAAACAAATTAATAAATTTAAATAATAATAATTAACAAATATATGAATCAAAGATAATAAAAATTGAACTTACATGATACTTGCTACCACATGGTGGAATGACGTGGTGGTTCATAACCTCTATTCTCACTTTGGCTATCATCTTGTGTAGCTCCTTGCCCAAAGACATAATAAAAAAATCCACCACTTGATTGTTGATCTTGATAACTGCTAATCAAGTAAATGCTTCTTTAAAAGAGGGAGCGCAAGGATACATGTTATTATTTTCCTTAGACGTTAAGAGCGAGTTAGACTTGCAGTGTATACCCATTGTCAACGAGTTTCTGGAGGTTTTTCCTGAAGATGTACCTGGACTACCACCTGTTCGGGAGATTGAGTTCGCGATTGATCTGATTCCCGGCACTGGACCAATATCAATAGCACCATATCGCATGTCGCCATCAGAACTTGAGGACTTAAAAGGGCAACTAGTGGAACTGATGAGGAAGGAATTCATTAGACCCAGTGTATCCCCGTGGGGAGCTCCAGTTTTGTTAGTGAAAAAGAAAGACGGAACTTCTCGTTTATGCGTAGATTTTCGTCAATTGAACAAAGTGACGGTTAAAAATAAGTATCCGCTTCCAAGAATAGACGATTCGATGGATCAATTACGTGGAGCAGCCGTTTTCTCAAAGATTGATTTACGTTCGGGCTATCATCAGATTCTCGTGAAGGCGGAGGATGTTCCTAAAACAGCGTTTCGAACATGCTACGGGCATTATGAGTACCTTGTGATGCCATTTGGAGTTACGAATGCTCCTGCAATATTCATGGATTACATGAATAGGATTTTTCGTCCTTACTTAGATCAGTTTGTCGTTGTTTTTATCGATGACATTCTAATCTATTCTTCCAATAACGAAAAACATGCTGAACATCTCAGTGTGGTTCTCCAAATTTTAAAAGAGAAAAAGTTATATGCCAAACTTGAAAAGTGTGAATTTTGGTTAGACCAAGTTCAATTTTTAGGACACGTCATATCAAGTGAAGGAATTGCTGTGGATCCGTCAAAAGTTGAAGCTGTTTTACAGTGGGAACGACCTGAAACTGTAACCGAGATTTGTAGTTTCGTGGGTTTAGCGGGATACTATAGGAGATTCATTGAAGGATTTTCCAAAATAGTAGGACCTCTTACCCAATTAACTCGAAAAGATCAAGCATTCATATGGACAGAAGCATGTGAAGGAAGTTTTCAAGAATTAAAGAGGAGGTTGACTACTTCACCTGTGTTGGTACTACCTGATCCTAATGAACCTTTTGAGGTTTATTGTGATGCTTCACATCAAGGGTTAGGATGTGTACTAATGCAAGATCGAAAAGTCGTAGCTTATGCTTCAAGAAAATTGAAGATTCACGAAAGGAACTATCCTACACATGACTTGGAGTTAGCAGCAGTGGTATTCGCTTTAAAAATCTGGAGACATTATTTGTATGGAGCGACTTTTAATGTTTTCAGCGACCATAAAAGTTGGAAATACCTGTTCGATCAAAAGGAGCTTAACATGAGACAGAGACGTTGGTTGGAATTTCTAAAGGATTATGATTTCCAATTACAGTATCACCCTGGAAAAGCAAACGTAGTAGCAGATGCTTTGAGCAGGAAATCAATGCATATATCGGTAATGATGGTCAAAGAGCAAGAATTGTTAGAACAATTCAGAGATATGCGATTGACAATTAAGATGTCGCCAGGAAAATTGTGTTTAGGTATGATTACTGTTTCAAATGAACTGATGGAACAAATTAAAGAGAAGCAAGAAAGTGATCAGTACCTACGAGGAGAAAGAGAATTAGTGAGACAAGGAGCGGTGTCGGAATTTAAAGAAGGAACTGATGGAATTTTAAGATTCGGTGAAAGGATTTGTGTACCAAACGACGCCGAACTTAGAAAGTTGATTCTTGAAGAAGCTCATCAAAGCAAGTTAAGTTTACATCCGGGAGCTACTAAGATGTACCAAGATCTCAAGAAATTGTATTGGTGGTACGGTATGAAGAGAGACGTAATGAAGTACGTAGCTGCATGTTTAACTTGTCAAAAAGTTAAAGTGGAACATCAAAGACCAGTAGGAATGCTACAATCCTTAGACATTCCAGAATGGAAATGGGATGGTATTGCGATGGATTTCGTGTCAAGTTTGCCAAAGACTCGGAAAGGGTATGACGCTATATGGGTAATAATTGATCGACTGACCAAGTCGGCTCACTTTTTGCCAATCAATATGAAATACCCACTGGAGAGATTAACTCGGTTATACATCGATGAAATCGTTAGATTACATGGAGTACCTTTGAGTATTATCTCAGATCGTGATCCGAGATTTACATCAAGGTTTTGGCAAAGTCTACAAGAATCGTTAGGAACGAAACTCAGGTTGAGTTCGGCTTATCATCCTCAAACAGATGGACAATCGGAGAGGACGATACAATCACTTGAAGATTTGTTGAGAGCCTGTGTGCTAGAAAATGCTGGAAGTTGGGATGAATATCTATCATTGATAGAATTCACTTACAATAACAGTTTTCATTCTAGCATAGGAATGGCGCCCTATGAAGCTTTGTATGGTCGACGGTGCAGAACGCCTTTATGTTGGTACCAGGATGGTGAAAGTGTAGTAATAGGACCAGACATCGTGCAACAAACGACGAAAAAGGTGAAAATGATTCAGGAGAAAATGCGGACAACTCAGAGTCGACAGAAAAGTTATGCTAACAAGAGACGACGACCTCTTGAGTTTGAGGAAGGCGAACATGTGTTTTTGAGAGTCACGCCAACGACTGGGGTTGGCAGGGTAATTAAATCCAGAAAACTCACTCCCAAATTCATTGGACCTTACCAAATCCTTCATCAGGTAGGTCCAGTAGCCTATAAAGTTTCTTTACCACCTTTTCTTTCCAATCTTATATTCCTGATCCATCTCATGTAATCGAACCTGATTTAGTACAACTAAAAGAAAACTTGTCTTATGAGACTTTACCGGTACGAATCGCGGATAAGACGATAAAGCAGCTCAGGGGTAAACAAATTTCCTTGGTCAAGGTTATTTGGGATGATGTGACTGGAGAAGCAACTTGGGAAGTGGAAGACAAGATGAAGTTACAGTATCCTGATTTGTTTACAGGTACGTAATTTCGAGGACGAAATTCTTTTTAGTGGGGTAGTAATGTAACACCCTGCTTTTTACTGTTTTAAATAACAGAAATACATATGAATATGTTTAAATGTTTAATTACGTTTTAGAAAATTATTTTAAATAAACGGAGTTTACCACTCTATTCTACTTGAACGTAGGAAGCTATGATTAAAATTTAGGTTGAAAAGTCAGGCGAATCCCGGCCTGCGAATTTCACTGACAGTATAATTATACTGATCAGAAGACCTAATTTTAATTCGTGAACGAAACGCTTAAGGTTTTTATTTTATTTCCTACGATTGTGCATTTTTAGAATTATTTCACAAAACGTGAAATAATATAAGTTTTACGGACGTTATGTTCAATCGGGTAAACGACGGAGCCGATTACGGGAGTTTTGAGACCCGATAAGTGGACAAAACCTATATGCCCTTAGGAATAGGTCATCCATGTGAGAGGTTTAATGTGGCTTAGGTTTATGTTAGCAATTTTGAATAATTGCATTTTTATCCCTAAACTTTCTATTATTTGCATTTTGGTCCCTAAACCAATTTCTTTGATACACTAAGTGAAGTGGGCCAAATTTTTACCATTCAAACCCATCAAGGGCTGCCAACAAAAGTCTCAATTTCATGTCCAAGAATTCATTTCCATGAAGGAATTCTAGTCTTGAATTTCCTATGTCTTCATTTTGCCATAAGTTGAAATAAGTGAAAAATAATTTGGGCTTGGGCTTTTTGGGCCCAAAAGTGGCGCAAGGCCCATGATTTGGGAGGCTTGCTCTACAAATTCTAGAGGCAACTTGAGAATTCTAGCTTATTCTACAATCTTCCATACTATTCACTATCTTCTACCTTTCTCTCTTTTCTCTCAAACTCCATAAGCTAGATTTGTGAAGGAGCTTGGTGATTCCTTGCCCATTTTCATATTCCAAGAGGTGATTCATGTTCCTCATCCTCTCTAAACTCTTATTCATTCATTTCATTTCTTGTTTTACATACTTTTTCATATGATTCCTCTTTGTTATTCATAACTTTGAAAAATCATAGTAAATCATAGAAAAATCCTAAAAATGTGAAACCACTTTCTATGTGCTTATTATTCTCTCTACTATCATGATCTAAGAGATTGTTTCAAACAAATTTTTCCTTCCCTAGTTTCTAGCCTAGGCCGAATCATGCAAAAAAAAAAAAAGGTGTAGGAACTTAATTTCTTTTGATGAAAGTAATCATGTTAATCATCTATTGAACATGTATTAATGATGAATCTAGGTTCTTATGTCAAACTAACATTCCTAGCCCTAATCTAATGTCTTGGCCGAAATTAGGGTTTTGTGAAATTAATAGTTTATGTTCTAATCTTTGTTGTTAAACAAGTATTACAAAGACTTAAGGATTTTGGATCATTAATCCAAGACTTAAGCAAAGTTAGCTTTTTTTGTCACTAAACCTAGTCTAGGCCGTGACCAACTAGGAGTGATTAAGAAGATTTGATTCTTAATTTTTGTTGATTAGTCATTAATCCATTGTCTTAAAGTGATTAGGATCATTAATCCAATGACTTAGGCAATTCTAGAAATTTTTAGCCACTAAACCTAAGAGAGGCCGTGACCTATTATAAGGGATTAGGAGGATTTTAATTGTTTGAGTAGTAATTGTTTGATTACATTGTTGAAGGTTAAGCTTAAGCCGAGGTGTACGTGAGTTTTTGACTTCCGACGACGTAATTCGACTAACCGAGAAATCTTCGAGAGGTAAGAGAGGATTACCTAAGGGATTTATTCGATGGCTACATGCCAGTTTGTGTTGTCTGTAATTAATTGTTGGTGGTTGTTTACGTGTCTCAGTCGTTTATTTTTATCTGTGTTGGTTATCTGTTTATAATTGTTTATTTGTAATTATTTATTTAATGCTGTGATGCATGATCTACCTGAAAATATTATTGTGATATTGTGGTGGATGTTGTTTGAGAAGCCTGACAGTGGTTAGTGCCCAATTAACTAATCAGATAAAAGCTTTGAAAAGCTTCGTAAATTATATTCAATGTTTTAACGGTAAAATATTGGAATATAATATTAAGGGAAAATATTTATTTGGGAAAAATAAAGAGTTTTGTAAAATATCATTATTTTAATGATTTATCGCTGTAAGAGTGATTAATGAGTCACAATGAGGACGAAATCGTGAAAATATTTTTGTACTGCTGATTTTTACGTAATAAATTCTGGAATATTATAAAAGTTATTTTATGAAATTAATTTTCGAAAATAACTTAATAATAATGATTTTAGAAAAATATTTAAGTGAAATAGGCTAAAATTTGGCTTAAATGGCTAATTTGACGGCAACTTGGAAAAATACCGACGGCAAGAAATCCTAAAACGGCAGTACGTAGTTTAAACAACTTTGAGCCTCAAGTGACCATCTTTTATAAAAATTTAAAGTTTTAACTTACGGTTTTATTTCCCATTTGAAATGATTTTCCGAAAAACAAGTTGAACCCAACTGTGTTAAAGAGGTGTTGAACTTAGTAACCGAGACGTCGGGGGTACTAAGGTTCTTGTTGTGTTATGGACTTGGGGTCCTTTGGACTTTGAGGTCCTGTAGACTTGGTGTCTACTGAGTTAAAAACATTTAAGATGTTTTCTATTACCACGAACCCATGACTGGTGCATCGGTTTAGGGGTGTCGTGATTGAGCACTCGGACTTTGAGGTCCTGTGTTATTAATAAAGTTTTAAAGATGTTTAAAACTATGGTTAGTCGTAAGCCATTTGAGCTTTGGCAAAAGGAGATTGAACACAAAGAAAAGTGTCAAGAACAAAATGTTTTGTTGCATGCATTTGGCAGACGTGCCCGGTTTATGTGTGAGTACCTTGCGGCGTCAGGTCTCATGCTACGATTTTATTCATTGTGCTAGGGTTGGACAATGAAACCCCATTTACGTTGTTATCACCGTGCCTCGAGTTTGGACAGTGTGCAATGGGTTTTGACTGCGTGCCAATGGCTGCGTGCCAGTGTGCCTAGTGTGGCAATTGAGCTTGATCAACTCACTACGGTTGGGATATCTCATGAGATTAGGTGCAAAGTTAGACGATGTATTGAAGTGTTCATGCATAGTTTTTCAACTGATGATGTGTGGGGTATGAAACCCAGTGATAAACTATTAGCTTGATATGAATGCTTATAACATGTATATGTGTATGTGTTATCTGTGGTGTCATGCATGGAGTTGTCGAGTTAAATCCAGATGATTGGTTTTCTCACTCTTGCATGTTTTATTTTTGGTTCCTCTACTTGTGCATATATGATTTCGTCTGAGATCAGATGGACCCGGATATGCCACTGGCACATTCGAGACTCCGTTCGATCAGGTTTGATCGAGCACATTATGGTGGTGCCTGGGAGATAAACCCTGGGGCACTCAGCGCCACCTATTATGGCCCTACTCGAGAGATTGTTGGCACCGTAGAGGCAGGACCGCAGCAGAGGATGCACGTTATGGAGACGATTGAGGTATCTCTACCTCCGATATGGCTCTACCTACAGTTTCTGGCCGAGCATGGATTACTCATCGTTCCGCCTCAGCCCATTCAGCCTCAGCCTCTTCAGATGGTAGCACCGGCAGTACCTCCTGTTGAGGTGGCGGAGGAGATTGAGATGGAGGAGGATCCTTATGAGTACCTTGAGGACGATCTGGAGTTTCACCCTCCTGCAGTTAGTGATGATGACTCTTCTGACGATGGAGAGGGAGCAGAGGTATCTTCACCGGATACACCTGCTGGAGGTGGGGGTGATCATCATGATCTCCCCAATGGTTTTCATTAGCTTGACCAGCTATAGGTATAGTTTTGGGGTAGCGAGTCTTGTCAGTTTTTGATCTGGCTACTGAGAGCCATGAGTTTTTAGTATGGTTCTGGACTACTCGTTACTGTTGTGTATATGTCTTTACTTTCTTTACGTAGTTTGATGGAGAATAGCCTATACTGATGAGGGCTCTTTTGTAATCTCCTACTAGTGATGTTGTATGTATGTAACTCTTGATGCATATACGTATAGATATATTTGTTTATGTCATGGATGTTTTTTTAAAAAAAAATTATCACATTTTCACGATAAAACGTTTACTAAAATGTTTATTTTCCGAAAGTAACCAGCGATTAATAATTTAAATTTTCCGCCTTTGGGTAACTATGTTATGTCCCCAGAAAGGGTGTCGCAACGATCAAATTATGAAACCAAGGAGAGTTAGATAAATTCATAGGTAAGCGCTCATAAATAATAAACTTGCTTACTGCCTCTCCTAGCTTCTTCCTCAATGTCTTCATCATACCCTTACCGATATTTGGTTGCTTCATGCTTCGGCTCCTCGTAAGATCAATATTTGTAGCTCTAAACCTAAAAGAGGTATCTTGAGACATTTCGCCTCCACCAACACTCGCATGAGAGCTTCCACCTTGTTCATATATATTTTGACGCCCTCCTGTTTGTTGTCTAAATTGTTGCCTGTCTTCCCATTCGCGATGTGATCTCAGGCTTTCCTGTGTAGCAAACCTCATTTGTTCATCAATAAGGTGATTCACATCTTCATCTTCTCCTCTCAGGCGTGCTTCAAATTCTTCTTTTCTTTTTTTGGAGTCATTTTTCTTTGCCTTTCCTTCAAGAAGAAGCTTCATCATACCTTTTCTTGCCAATGTGCTCACTCTAGCACAGCCAGCCACTTGTCCTTTCATATGTGCTATATGCTGTTTCAATCTTGTAATGCCACCTTTTATTATTTTGTAACAAAGTTTGCATTGGATATTGTTCCGACTTCCGGCTACAGGTTTTCCTAAATGCCATCCAATATCGTCACTTAGAGCACCATCTAATCCCTGTGTAGGAAATTCTTCTCTTGGTGGCATTATGTATATTTTATACATCCTGTTCAATATTTATAAATAAACATCAATCAATAATTCAGCCAAACTTACAACTTTAATATAAACTAGTAATTAGGCAAACACAAATAATTTAGTTATTAACATTTAATTTGAATAAATACTAGCTAAACATATATTTGCGTAAAAAAAAAAAAGCTAAACATATATTAACAAAAAAATCTATTTTTTTTTCCTCATCCTCTTGACTAACCTCCTTTCCCTCCTAAATTTTCTCAAAATTTCCCTCTAGTAATTCTCACCCAAAAATTTTCCTCCCTAATCAAATATCCCATTCCTACCACTCACACTCTTCCCCCCTTGTTTTCGTCCCACACGTGGTCCCCCCTCTATTTTCATCAATTCGCCCACTCCCACACGTGTACCATCAATTGCTCCTCAAAGCCTCACCCTCACTCAGATATCCCAATTCCCATGATTCCCAATTTCCCCATCCCTCAGAGTCTCTCACACGGGCAAGGGCGCAACGCACATGCCCACACCCACAAGGCCAGCCACACTCCCCTGAGTCCGAGACGGCGAGACCCTGACCCTGAGTGAGTCCCCTCTCAGCCTCTCTTCTTCATCTAATCTCTTCAACTTCTCTTCTTCTCAAGTTCTTCCTTCAACCCTGATTTCTCCCCTTTCTTTCTCTGATTTCATTCACCCATGGGCCATGGCCTCCGCCTCACGGCCCTGCCGCTGCCGCCCCTGCTCCTCACGGCTCACCCATGGCCTCGCGGCCCTTAACAGTCAGCCCCACACCCGGAGGACGGCGGCGGCGGCCCTAATCGCCCCACACAACCCCGGAACCCCCATTAAACCCCCGACAGATGAGCAGTGAGCAGAGCACCATAGCATAGCAGAGGAGGAAGATCTTACCCTGGGGTGAGGCTAGTAGATCGGATGATTCGGACGTGAGGAGTCACAGGGAGGCTTGAGCAGATCCAGAGCAAATAAGTCACGAGAGAAACTCAGTAGTCAGTACAGTGAGGAATGAGGTTATCATATGAGACACAGTCAAGCACAAAGCAAAGTCATTGGGGGAGAAAAGAGATAAAGCCAAAAGAAAAAGGTACCAGAATCTCTTTTCTGATGTAATTTGATTCTCTGAAATCTGAAAATTTTGTTTTGTAGTCTTTTTTCTGACATACTTTGATTCTCTGATCTGAAATTTTGTTTTTTTACAAGTATGATTGAATTGAACGGAACTGGTTTGATTGTTTGAAACTCCGTTGCGGTTGATGCGGCCCGTTGCGGCCGAAACAACGTTACGTTGCGGTCGAAACGGTGTTACGTTGCGGCTGTTACGGGTGATTTTGAATCACACCGCAATTGCGGCCTGATGCCGTTGCGGTGAGTCCCGCAACCGCAATATTGCGGCAACATTAGCGGTTGCGGACCGCAATTTGAAACCATGGTCATGATCCGTAATGTATGGTCATGATGACCCCTAGCCATTATAGTTAGTGGTGTTTCAAGATGCTACAATGTGAGTAGCATTAGGCAACTGGGATCTGAACTTTTGGCATTTCATTGGATCACGTTGTTTCATCTAAGAGTCGATGTCGCCTTACTTGTGGGAAAGCTCCTAGAGCCATGTGGCAAGCAAGGATTGGGCACCATTGTTTCCCTTGCATGTTATCATCATTTCAAATATTTGCCAAGGACCAACATGCCACTGCCATGATCGGGAAAGGGCGACATGGCCCTATAAAAGGAGGAGTGGGGATGAAAACCACCACTTTCCGCTCTCCATCTTATTTGCTCTGAATTCTTCATTGATCGAAGCGACTTTTGATGAGTGTTTTGCAATAGTGCACGGTGTCACATGGTTTTCAAGGTGGTTTTCCACCATTTCTAGCAAGCTTAGAGCATTCCAATGCTTCTTCATAACTCGGATATTGCTCTTTTCAACACTTTGAAACCTGTTTTAGTAATGGAGATGATGATAGATGTTAGGATTGGTAAGGATGTGTGCAACGTCTTAGAGATAATACATTAAAACAGATAACCAAACTATTACAATTCTTAATATCAGAAAAATAAGATAAATTAAAACCAACAATTTAATAAATAATAAATAATATCTCATCAAATTCAATACATGAAGTCCATACAATTCTTTCAATCAACATGGGCGTCTAAATACCAGAAAAACTGATACCAAGGTCTTCAATGCTCTAAGTTGATGTGTTATCACTAATGTCTCACTGGTGCGTTCTGAAAATAAGACAACTAATAAGATATAACTATGGTGAGTAAAACATAGTTCTAAAACATTCAGACAAAGATGTTATTTTCAGTTGGGGCGGTGTCCATAAAATCAACCATTATATCTGTTAATTTCCAAAAATATATAATTAAAAGCAATATAAATCCAAACAACACAATTACAAGCATTTCTGAACATAATTAAATATATAGAGTTAATGTGCATACAATAAAGCAATATAGTTTACATCTATAATCATATATTCTTTAATTCGATTATCACTTAGGAATCCTCAATCCCTCAACCGTGCCTCCAGTTGATCTCCATCTTTTCTTATCAATTCTCCTTGGGGGGATCAATCCCTTAAGTGCGCCTTCAAGTTAATGCCCAGCCTATCAAAACAATTCACATGGGGAAAATCAATCCCTAAACTGCCCTTTTGAGTTGACGCCTTATCTGATGATCTATTCACTAGGGGATGATCAATCGCTCAAATGCGTCTTCAAGTTAATGTCCATCTTATCATATCCATTCACTTGGGGATGAATGATCAATCCCTCAAATGCACCTTTGAGTTGACACTCATTATCAATTTATTACTCTAAACAATATCATATAATATCATAATTTCAATAATTTATAAAAATCTCAATTTGAAGGGTATACATTACCCATAAACGTTTCCATAGGCCAAAACATTTATAAAACAACCCAAGTCAAATAAATTTGGGGTTCAAAACAAGGAATAACACATACAAATATTTAATGTCATTCAATCCCAAATAAGAACTCTCAATTTCAACATACATGTTTATATCCACATAAGCCATTAATGCATCAAACACCACAATATACATATTTAAGTGTTTTTGAGAAGAGAATAACTAACAGTTGTATTGGAGATGTGTTATGTAAGCACAAGGAAAGGTTGATTAAATTAGACAAACCTTGAAAAGGGAGTTTGAATGTTCAGAAGACTATGAAAAAAACCAGAAAGCGAAGAGCATCAAAAAGTTTCTTCCTAAGCAAGGTGTACAACGTTGAAAAAAGAAATCAACTTTCTGAAATATTGGATAATCAGAACAAGAAATGTTGAATTATCTTTTCACATGAATGAATTAACGGAAGCATGAAAATAAATCAAAAACTTCACTCATGCATCCAAAGATAAAAAATTGATACAGATATAAGTTCAAATAACATGAGCAGTATAGTTGATACAGATTCAACTTATCACTAGCATTTGATTTGGGAATCAGTTTTTGCTTCCTATTATGTTCTGTTCCATTCCATCATCACCTTCCACCAATCCAAAGATAGTCTAAGTAACTTTTGTGTGATAAGTTACTATTCCATCTTTGGATTCCTAAAATTATGTCCTTTTAATTATCTTCTTTTATTAGAGATATAGTGAGCCTATATTAATAGTTAGTTTGTTGATAGTTAACCTATATAAAGGCATCATATAATCACTTTGTAATCAATTTTAATTTTCCCTTTCAATCAATATATTGTTTACTTTCCTCTCAACTTTCTTTCATCCTCAATGGGTGCAATTCCATTATCTTCAGACATAATGGGTTCATTACTTTTTGGGGGATTCGTTGTCAGAGAGCATCATTCTTTTAGTTTCAGGTTCACCGTTATTATTTATACACGGAGATGGCTCCTCCTCCTTCTACGTTCAGTCTCTCTACATCAACCCTTCTTATTCTTGCCTCCTCATGAATGATGCTACAAAGATCCACAAACATACCCAAACTCTTGAAAACCCTATTTAATAGCAAAAGCTTTAGGTCATTTACAGGCAATTAGCATGAATTAACTATCTTCAAAAGCTTTTCCATGAGTCAAACCCTCGTTGTTAAGATCATGCAGTCATCTGATTTTGGTTTTGAGGGCATAACTTGTTCCATTTTCAACTTGTTGTTGCACTAATTTTCGGTTGCTTCTGGATTCTGCCAGTACCAAATTAATGCCTTCTACAACTTTAGCTAGACAATCATCGCTTAGTTTGCTTACAAAATTGCTCAAGGAAATATTATATTCATGTTAATCTATTTCTTCAAAAATGACATCCAAAGATACCAGATCTCGCTCATGAAGATAGGATTCCTCATTGTTCACACATCAAAATTCTTCAAGAGCATTTGTGTATCCCAACCACTAAAATTGCAAGGGAGAGCTAGTGAAGCATTGAGCTCTGTTCTAAGTTTTTCAAAATTAATGCTCATCAACATATTTATAGAGCAATGATTCATCACCAGCTGGAGGGGAACCATACTTGAATAATTCATCATCTGAAACACGTCCTATATTCAGAGTGGCTAGAGCTGTCATTAATGTGGCGCATCCTTTGCCTGAAGATAATGGAATGACATCCGGAGGTGACAAGAAACTATGTGAATGATTCATCAACAGCTGAATGTAGCAGACCTAGGAGGCAAAGACAACTCGGGCCTAGGAGACAAAGACAAAGACAGTCCGCGCCCATCCTACCCTCACATGACCTCCAGGATCGACAGACTAATGTTGAGCAAGAGTTGAATGCTGAACGTAGAAGGAGGATGAGGCAAAAGAAACTCACGCTAGCCTGTATTAGGAGGATGGATGCCATGTTTCCTAACTCCTCCTCCTTCTACGTTCAGCTCTTTGTCTCTCTGCATCAGCCCTTCTATTTTATTGCCTCCTCATGTGAGGATATGCTCGGCCCGAGCTGTCTTTGCCTCCTCGGTCTCGTTCGCCTAGTAGTAACAGTGACGGGAGGCTGCTTCTTTTTTCGAGTATTTCTTTTTCGAGCATTTCTTGGTGGCGATGGATAGAATCTTTCAAACGATGTTCGAGTCCTTTTGTCTCTTTGCACCAGCCCTTGTATTTCATGTCTTAACCCCTAATCTTCCAAGTCATACATCTCGTTTTGTTTTTGTTCTAATTCAATCTTTCTAGTTTTATACAGGTTAACTAACTAACAGCTATAAAAAAACTAACTACTAATATAGGCTAGTGTGTGATGCCATTGCAACTTCCGCCTTCTACGTTCAATTCTTGCCTCAACATTAGTTTGCCGATCCTGGAAATCATGTGAAGGAGGTTTGAATTGAGCTGTCTTTGTCTTTGCCTCCTAGGCCCTAGTAGTCTTTGCTTCATAGGCCTGCTACACTCAACTATTGATGAATCATTTAGATATAGTTCTCTATCACCTCCGGATGTCATTTCATTCTCTTCAGGCATAGGATGCGCTACATCAATGCTCTAACCACTCCGAACATAGGATGTATTTCCGATTATGAATTATTCACGTATGGTTCCCCTTCAACTGGTGATGAATCATTGCTCTACAAATTAATATGTTGATGAGCATTAATTTTGAAAAACTTAGGAAAGAGGTCAATGGTTCACTAGATCTTCCTCGCAATTTTAGTGATTGGGGATACACAAATGCTCTTGGTGAATTTCGATGGGTGAACAATGAGGAATCCTATCTTCATGAGCAAGATCTGGTATCTTTGGATGTCATTTTCGAAGCAATAGATCAACAGGGATATAATATTTACTTGAGCCATTTTATAAACAAATTAAGCGATGATTGTCGAGCTAAAGTTATAGAAGGCATTAATTTGGTACTGACAGAATCCAGAAGTAACCGAGAATTAGTGCAACAACAAGACGAAAATGGAACATGTTATGCCCTCAAAAACAAAACCCGAGGACTGTAGAATCTTAACAAGTGTTTGACTCATGGAAAAACTTCTAATAGTTAATTCATACTAATTGCCTGTAAATGGCTTAAAGCTTTTGATATTAAATTGGGTTTATAAGAGTTCCAATATTGCTTATATTTGTAGATCTTTGTATGACCATTCGTGAGGAGACAAGAAATAGAAGGGCTGATGCAGAGAGACAAAGAAATGAATGTAGAAGATCAATTCTTGTAGTCCCGGTTTCATGCTTAAATAATAGTGATGAAACCGAAAGAATTGTGCTCTATGGAAGAAGTTGAGAGAAAAGTAAACAATGTATTGATTGAAAGAGAAAAGTAAAAGTGATTACAAAATTATTACATGATGCCTTTATATAAGCTAACTAACTATCAACAGACTAACTACTAATATAGGCACACTATATCTCTAATAAAAGGAGAAGAGAATCAAAAGGACATAATTTTAGGAATCCAAAGAGGGAACGGTAACTTATCACACAAACGTTACTTAGGCTATGTTTGGATTCATGGAAGGAGATGGAATGGAATGGAATGGAACGGGAAGGAGATGGAATGGAACGGAACATAATGGAACGGAAAGGAATGGAACGGAACGAAATACAAATTTCATTCCATCGTTTGGATATTTTATTGAAAAACGAACAGAATGGAATGAATTATAAAATTTTATTCTCATATTCCTTATTTTAAAAACACTACCATATCTTATTTTCATATGGTAGTGTGTGACTATCAAGCAATAAATCATGAATTTGGAAAGAGCATATAAAAGGTTGCTTCAAAATTCAAGTGGTGGCAGTGGCTCCAACAACACACGTAACACTGACCAGGCCCTCCTTCATTATTGGATTTCAAACGTCATCATAGCAATTGGAAATGGAATAGTACTAGTGCAGGTGGATCATCTTTTTCTTCTATCAATAATGGCGGAACTTTGAATAGAAGAGGAGATGGGTGGTAGGGTGATGGAACTTGGAGGAGGCCACAACAGGAATGATGATGCTGTTGATGAGGAGGTTTCAAGCACAGTGGGAGTGGATGTGAGGATAAAAATTAATTTATAATTCAAAGGAAGGTCATTTTATGATTCCATCTCATTCCTCCCAATTTGGGAGGGAAGAAAAATAAACCTAAATGATGGAATATGATGAGGACCTCAAGGAAGCACCCAAAGGAGAGCTAGAGAATGCTTTAAAAGGAGTTGGAGAACCTTGGACAAGAGCTAGAACAAAGAGGATCATAGAGGCAAGGGAGAAGGAGGTGACCAGTGTTGTTTATGGCAGATGGCGGCCTATGACAGCAAACCAAAAATCCCCCATAGCGTATGGTGGATGGCGATTGCGCCATATGGCGGAAGGCATGGCGAACAAAATATATATCACATGGTGGAAATTCAAGAAAAGGACCCAAAAGTTCATTGTGAATAGATTCATGAATAGATTCACACATTTTGTTCTGTGAATCGATTCACACCTACTTGTGAATGGATTCACACATTTTGTTCTTTGTGAATCGATTCACACCTATTTATGAATCGATTCACAACATGAAAGACTTAATTTTTATACTTCGTTTTATTTCTAAAAGGTGATGTAAGCCTATAATGGGCCAAACAAAATGCATGGGCTTGCCTTTTAGGCCTTTAGGGTATTTTCTAGGTTCTTTTAATACTCTTGTAGACCTCATTTTGGGGTAACTTGGATTATGAATGAAATTTCTCTTTGAGAATTGAGTTGAGCTTGTGTCTCCTCTTTGAGTTCTTGACTTAGAACTTGCTTGATTCTTATCAAGGGATTCCATTCCTTTGTAGTGAATCTACCTTGGCTTATCAATCATCCTCTCCAATGGAGTTGATTGTGGCGCCTTCCCTTCTATTCCTTTCTTGCCCATTTGTTTGAATTCTTGTGTTTTGTTGATTTTGGGTGTTGAATGAAGTTGCAAGCTTGTTGGAATGATCCTTCATCAATGCTTCAAGTTTGGAGCACATCAGAATGGGATGGAATGGGTTTCATTCCCTTCCATTGCATTCCATTCTCTTTTATCTTATGCAAACAATGGAACCTCATTCCATTCCATTCTATTCCCCTCCTTTCCATTCCATTACATCAATCCAAATATACCCTTAGTGTAGGATAATTTCTTATAAAAAATTATCTGCTTGTTGTGGTTGTGGAGAACATATGAAAAAAAAAACTTCATAATTAAAGATAGTATTGAAATTCTATATCCATTAAATATTTAAAATAAAAAACAAAACGAAGTATATTAAAGAATAAGTGGTCTTAATCTGCCTATGTTTACAAAACTTGCATTTGCATACTTACCTCAGGAGTGGTCATAATAATATCCACTTCACGTATATTCCTTGAATTGTAAAATCCATTGTCACCTGTAGCCAATTGATACCACATGGCCCAAACTTCTGATTCCAATCACGGAGCTTCCCCTGTACTAAAGCCTTAGATGGGGCTATATAGATCTAGACACCATATGAAAATCATTGTAATAATTAGATACGGATACATAATGATGGAATACTTAGTAATTGTGAGCTTAGTATGATTCACCATTCATCATGCACAAAAGCTTGGGTCGTTGTTTATGTTCCAATACAATATGAGTATTCTTTTTAGGAAATAAATTATTGGATCTCTATTGAAATAGACAACTATAAACACGAGAAGGGGGTTGCATTGTGTTTATCAGAAATTAAAATAAAGTTGAAAACTTTCGCACACAGAAGCTAGGTTCAGACAAGTATAAAAACAACTTACACAGACAGGTGACCTGTCTGGTATATTTTGACTGAAAAGCACACAATCATACAAATGAAAACAAGCTCGATATTTACACTTTTAACCCCTTAGTTAGAAAGCAGATAATATAATCAAAACAACTAAAGAGTTTAAGGGAAGAGAGATTGACACAGCTATTTATCCTGGTTCACTCTTTAACACAAAGAGCTACGTCCAGTCCTTGGCAGCACCAAGTTTTATCCACTATAACTGATCA
This sequence comes from Echinosophora koreensis, assembly GCA_035048595.1. Classification (NCBI taxonomy): domain Eukaryota; kingdom Viridiplantae; phylum Streptophyta; class Magnoliopsida; order Fabales; family Fabaceae; genus Echinosophora; species Echinosophora koreensis. The sequence continues at coordinate 1,677,784 of JAPCYP010000068.1, forward strand.
GGTTATAGACTCCAAGTATTGTTTGCACACCTAGCCTCTTCAGGCTCCAAGACAATTATTCTTTGCTCACTTAGCCTCTTCAAGCTCACACAGGTTTGTTTTGAGAAGTTTATTTGTAATAAATACAATCAGACAAATAGTTCTTTCACTAACACTCAGAGAGTGGATTAAATGTAGACTTAGGAAAGACTGCGTAATAACTTCAAATGATTGAAGAATATAGATTGAAAGAATGAACAAAGTAATGACTTTTTAATGCTTTGTAATCTCTGATGATTTCATCTTCAATGACTTTTGTATTTATAGCCTTCAAACATTTAATATCCATTAGAGACATTCCTTCCAACGATGGCTTCAAACAGAGCTTCATTAAATGCAATAGAGTCGTTCTGGGCAGCCATTAATGCAATAGGGACGTTGGTTATACTCTAACATGAATGATCATGGCTTTATAGATCGTGCAGTAGCCAAATCAGAGTTGTGTAGAATGCTTTTGTACTTTGCAGAGCATATTTCCCTTTTCGTGTGATAACCAAGAGTACTAGGGAATAAAGCATGTTGGAAACATTCTTTAACTGGATGTTATCTCTGACTTCCTAGGTTGCTTGTGAGAATGACCTTCTGAATTTCTTGATAAGCATGAGAGAGAGATTCGGAGTCTTATCTATGAGGGGACAGCTTCCAAAAGCTTCTTGTACTCGAGTTCCCATCGAAGAACCTTAGACGAGTAGGAGAACATAACAGAGACAGGTTAAAACTAAATTGCAGAAAGTCAACAATCCTAGTCAGCAGACAGGTTGACTTTTGCTTATCCAGACAGGTTGTCATACATGTGGACAAACAGGTGAGTCTTACTATTATGATCTGTGCACTAAGTAGACAGGTTAGCAACCACAAAGTAGTTTAATTAAATCATTATCCAATGTTTAGTTTTCATCAAAACTTAGGGAAATACACACAGACATTTAGAGACTTAACATCTATAACATTGATACAAGAAGAGAACCTGTCTATAGAGTTCTTTTCTTGAACTCGAGAGAAAATTTCACTCTTGATGTCTTTTCGGAAATGATCACATACTGTTTCAAGAGAACTCTTGACATGCATGAATCTTCCCTCTGCAGATATGAACAGGGAGAGAAGCCTCAAAATGCAAAGTTCAAAGGGTACTGTTTTACCACTCCCAGTTGGTGTAGATATGACCATATTTACATCTGAGTGGAAACAGATAGGAAAGCATTCACTCTGAAGTGAGTTAAAACAGTTGCACGCCTTTTATCATAGAAAGCTCGTTATGCTGATCAAGAAGCAACACTTTTGAAATTGCTTTAGGTGCAGGCCATTGTCTAACACTAATAATAATTGAACACCCATTTGGAACACCTTTTCTGGACATCCTAGACACAATGGTAATTGTGTAAATAGACACAATGGCACAACGTAAATGACAACGTAAATGAGGTGGTTGTAGCTGTGCAACTATTAAAAGTTTTATGTTGAGGAAAAATAGGAGATGCAACATGTTTTGGTTGTCAAAAACGTGTGGTCAAGGGAGAACTTTTTCTCCTATAAATACTAGCATTTGTGAGAAGAAAATATTAATCCCAACAAGAGAGAGAAATACCAGAGAGAAACAAAAGCTTAGAAATAAAAGCTTACGAGTGTTTGGGTGTAATTGGGTTGTGGGTTGTGAGAGGTTGTGAGTGTTTTGTAAACACTTTGTATATTTCCCTTTTTAGTAAAATATCTGTAGCAGCTCGGAGACGTAGGCATAATTGGCCGAACTCCGTTATCAAAGTGTGTGTTATTATTGCAACCAGAGGGCATGAAGGATGAAGATTGGACTCTTCTTGGCAGACAAGCCCTTGGAGTCATCCGATTGACGTTATCCCGCAATGTTGCTTTTAACATTGCAAAAGAAAAGACCACAACGAGTCTTATGGAGGCTCTTTCCAGTATGTATGAAAAGCCGTCGGCCTCAAACAAAGTTCATTTGATGAGGCGATTATTCAATCTACGGATGACAGAAGGCGCATCGACTGTGCAACATCTCAATGAACTCAATACAGTCACAACCCAGTTGAGTTCAGTTGTAATTGAGTTTGATGAAGAAGTACGAGCATTGATACTTTTATCTTCCCTACCAGAAAGCTGGAATGCTACTATCACGACTGTGAGTAGCTCATCGGGAGGCAACAAGTTGAAATTTAATGATGTTCGTGATCTGGTTCTCAGTGAAGAGATCCGACGGAGAGAGTCGGGTGAATCGTCAACCTCTTCAGTGTTGCACACAGAGTCAAGAGGAACAAATTCAACCAGAGGAAATGGACGCGATAAATCGAGGGTCAGGAGGTCCAAGTCCAGAAATCACCGTAGTTCCAATAGCTCAAAGAATGTCGAGTGTTGGAATTTTGGAAAGACCGGGCACTACAAAAATCAGTGCAAGAGTGCACCGAAGAATCATAAGGTGAAGGCAGAGGCAAATGTTACCTCCACGTCAGGAGAAGATGATGCATTGATATGCTCTTTGGAGAGCAAGGAAGAGTCTTGGGTGTTAGACTCTGGAGCATCCTTTCGTGCCACTTAACAGAAAGAATTCTTTGAGGATTATGTCCCCGGAAACCTTGGTAAAGTTTACCTTGGTAACAATCAATCTTATGAGATTGTCGGTAAAGGTATAGTGAAGATTAAGTTGAACGGGTCTATATGGGAATTGAAAAATGTTAGACATATTCCCGACCTGACAAAGAACTTAATCTCAGTAGGCCAGTTGGCCAATGATGGCTACACAACAGTCTTCCATGGCGATCAATGGAAGATTTCAAAGGGTGCAATGATGATTTCTCGCGGTAAAAAGAGTGGTACTCTTTACAAGACAGCAGGAGCATGTCATTTGATTACAGTTGCAGCCAATGAAAATCCCAATCTATGGCACCAGAGACTGGGCCATATGAGTGAGAAAGGGATGAAGATCATGCACTCAAAGGGCAAACTACCAGGTCTTCGGTCAGTAGAAATTGACATATGTGAAGACTGTATACTTGGAAAGCAGAAACGAGTCAGCTTTTAGACAAGTGGAAGAACCCCAAAGAAGGAGAGACTTAAGCTTGTTCATTTCGACGTTTGGGGACCAACGACAGTCTCATCCATTGGTGGGAAACAATACTTTGTGACTTTTATCGATGATCACTCTAGGAAAGTATGGGTCTACTTTCTGAAACATAAGTCTGAAGTATTTGAGGCTTTTAAGATGTGGAAAGCCAGGGTTGAAAATGAGACAGGGTTGAAGATCAAAAAGCTCAGAACCGACAATGGTGGTGAATATGAAGACACCAGATTCAAGAAGTTTTGCTTTGAGCACGGGATCAGAATGGAGAGAACCGTGCCGGGTACACCTCAACACAACGGTGTAGCTGAACGTATGAACCGAACGTTAACTGAAAGAGCCAGAAGCTTGCGTGTGCAGTCAGGTCTACCGAAGCAGTTCTGGGCAGAAACAGTCAACACAGCAGCTTACTTGATCAATCGAGGTCCATCGGTACCATTGGAGCACAAAATACCAAAAGAGGTATGGACTGGAAAAGAGGTGAACCTCAAACATCTTAGAGTTTTTGGTTGTGTAGCATATGTGCATATCAGTGATCAAGGCAGGAATAAGCTTGATCCGAAATCGAAGAAGTACACTTTCATCGGTTATGGTGAAGATGAATTTGGCTACCGCCTTTGGGATGATGAAAACAAAAAGATGATCCGTAGTAGAGACGTGATCTTCAACGAAAGAGTGATGTACAAGGATAGGCATAACACAGAAACCAGCAACTCAAAACAGAGTGGGCCTGTGTATGCAGAGGTGGACAATGTCCCAGAAAGTCCTATAGTTGAGAATTCTCAGTCAGAGGAATCAACTGAACAAGATAGCAAGCAGCAGTCTGACACGCCAACACCTCATACTCCAACTCCTGAATTGAGAAGGTCTTCTCGGCCTCATGTGCCTAACAGGAGATACATGAATTATATGTTGTTGACTGATGGAGGTGAGCCTGAAAACTATGAGGAAGCATGTCAAACCGCAGATGCTAGCAAGTGGGAGCTTGCCATGAAAGACGAGATGAAGTCTTTGATCTCCAATCAAACATAGGAGCTAGCTGAGCTACCCATGGGAAAGAAGGCACTTCACAACAAATGGGTGTATCGGGTGAAGGAGGAGCATGATGGCTCCAAGAGATACAAAGCCCGACTAGTTGTCAAAGGATTCCAACAGAAGGAAGGAGTTGACTACACCGAAATTTTTGCTCCAGTTATGAAGCTCAATACTATCAGGTCTGTGTTAAGTATTGTTGCCAGTGAGGAACTCTACCTTGAGCAGTTGGACGTGAAGACTGCATTTCTTCACGGAGACTTAGATGAGGAGATATATATGCACCAACCAGAAGGTTTCTAAAAAAAATGGAACGAGAATATGGTGTGTAGATTAAAGAAGAACTTGTACGGCCTGAAACAAGCCCCAAGATAGTGGTACATAAAGTTTGACGGCTTCATGCATAAGGAAGGTTTTCAGAAGTGCAATGCCGACCACTGTTGTTACTTCAAGAGATATAAGTCCAGTTATATCATTCTGCTACTTTATGTCGATGATATGTTAGTAGTTGGTTCAGATATGGACGAGATCAGAAGCTTGAAGATGAAGTTGTCAAAAGAGTTTGACATGAAGGACTTGGGTCCAGCAAATAAGATCCTTGGAATGCAAATCACAAGAGATAAGCAAAAAGGAATTTTGCAGTTATCTCAGGAAGAGTACATCAACCGTATTTTGCAAAGATTCCACATGGGCGACGCCAAACTAGTAAGTACACCTTTGGCTAGTCATTTTCGCCTATCGAAGGACCAGTACCCTCAGACAGAGGAAGAAAGAGAATTCATCCGTATGCTTCAGTCATTGGAAGTTTGATGTACGCGATGGTCTGTACGAGGCCAGACATTGGCCATGCAGTGGGAGTTGCAAGCAGGTTTATGACAAATCCAGGTAAAGCTCATTGGGAAGCAGTTAAGTGGATTTTGAGGTATCTACGAGGCACCACAACGAAGTGTCTGTACTTTGGTAAAGGAGAATTAAAAGTACAAGGATACGTAGATGCAGACTTTGGAGGTGAAGTTGATCACCGAAGAAGTACCACCGGTTACATATTCACTGTTGGAACAACCGCTGTTAGTTGGATGTCGCAGGTACAAAAGATTGTTGCTTTATCCACTACAGAAGCTGAGTATGTAGCTGTAACAGAAGCCAGTAAAGAATTGATATGGCTTCAAGGATTGTTGACAGAGCTAGGATTCATCTAGGATAAAATTGTTTTGCACAATGATAGTCAGAGTGCGATACATCTGGCAAAGAATTCAGCATTCCATTCCAGGACAAAGCACATTGATCTTCGTTATCACTTCATCAGGTCTCTACTTGAGGATAAGGTGCTAACATTGAATAAGATTCAAGGAAGTAAGAATCCAGTAGACATGTTAACAAAGGTGGTGACTATTGACAAACTGAAGTTGTGTTCAACTTCAGTTGGGCTGCTAGAATAACAAACCAGGGAAGGCTGCTGCATTAATCGAGGTGTGAAGACAGATTGAAATCGGTCTTCAAGTGGGAGATTGTTGGTAAAACAACGTAAATGAGGTGGTTGTAGCTGTACAACTATTAAAAGTTTTATGTTGAGGAAAAATCGGAGATGCAATATGTTTTGGTTGTCAAAAACGTGTGGTCAAGGGAGAACTTTTTCTCCTATAAATACTAGCATTTGTGAGAAGAAAATATTAATCCCAACAAGAGAGAGAAATACCAGAGAGAAACAAAAGCTTAGAAATAAAAGCTTACGAGTGTTTGGGTGTAATTGGGTTGTGGGTTGTGATAGGTTGTGAGTGTTTTGTAAACACTTTGTATATTTCCCTTTTTAGTAAAATATCTGTAGCAGCTCAGAGACGTAGGCATAATTGGCCGAACTCCGTTATCAAAGTGTATGTTATTATTGCATATTTATTTCGCTTTTCACAAATCTGATTTAGGAAAATTACGTATTTTCCCAACACAATTGTGTAAATAGAAGTACACTATTAACATATATATATTCTTGGGTGTCCATTTTGGGTGTTCATATAGCACACCTCTTGTCTAAACATATAAACTTCAGAGGTTTAAAATAGTTCAAACAAATCACTGATTTTAAGGTTGCCACAAAGATGACATAAGTAGCACAATCCCCTTGTTTGAATACCCAGAATATGACACTCAACTCACACATCAACATAGAGTACATTCATTCTACCTCGAGATAGATATATCTTGGGACCCACTCATACATCAACAAACAATGTCATATTTAGCAGTAAAAAAATAAAATTTGTAAATAATACTCACGCAATGATTCCAAGAAAAAATTTAAAGAAGCTATTACATTACAGATTTAAAGCTTCAGAGCACCTAAACTTATCAGCAGCAACATGGTACAAATTATCACCGTAGAAAAAGACAGAAAGTACCTTAAAACTAAAACATGAACGAAATGGCGCAGGCAAATCGAACAGACTTCAAAGAATATGAGTCCATAATCAGGATGCTGAATAAACTAAACAAACAGAAGTTGAAAAGAGAACATCAGTTCTAATTCTTAAGTAACGAACTGAACATAAGGTAACGTAATTAATCCAATATGGTAATGTCACTAGTATATAACATTGTATATAACCACTGCTAGTTGCACCTTATTTTCGGACAATAGTGATTATAAAAATACAAAAAAATAAAAAATGCCAACATTGAGCACCACAGTAATCTTGACAAAAAATTGTAAAGTTAAAGTCAATTTCATAAATGAAAAAAAAAAAATCGAAAGTTCAAAAGTAAATAAAAACAAGTAAAAATTAAAAAGAGATTCTCGAACAATGTTAGCAATAATCTGCAAATCAAAACTTCTAAAATGTCACCAGCACTCTAGCGATAAACACGTGAAATTACTTGGGGCGGGGTAGCTCAACTGGTTTGAGCCAAGAGCTCGTTTGGTGGTCAGGATAGGATAAGGACGAATAGGATAAGAGAACATGATAGGAGTAGGATAGGATATGAGCAGGATAAGCTATTATTATATCCGACGTTTGGTATCCACCAGATAACCAACTGGATAAAAATTAATTTTAGTATGAATTTAAAATTTTCGTTTTTATTCTAAATGTTTTCATATTTTATTAGATTTTACTTTTTTTTTTAAATACATAAAAAAATAAAATTATCATTGTGATAAAATTATATATAATCTTTTAAATTTTTAAAATATTGTTTAACTTGAGCACCAAAAAATATTGTTTAACTTAAATTAATTTTTTTATAATTTTAAATATTATTTTAGTTTTTACTTTACATATGATTAAATTGTTAGAATAATTTTTAGATTTTTCATTTTTTTAAATTAATAAAAAATAACAAATTAATCTTGTGACAAAATAAAAACAATTTTTAAAATTAATTATTAATATTTTTTATCATTTTAAATATTTTATTAGATCTTTTTTTGTAATCATGTTATGTTTTATTATATTTTAATTATTATATATTATATATAAAATATTTGTATATTTCATTATATTGTAAATCTCCTTATCTTATCCTGTTGAGTCCTAACCCAACTCTGAGGGATGGAATTTTAACTAGATGGATAGGATAGGATAAGTCACCAAACAACAGTTTCTGACAAGTTATGATATCTTGTCTCTCTTATCCTAACCACCAAACGAGCCCTAAGGATATAAGGATGGAAGGGATTGAAGAATTAGGATTCAAAGACGAAGGAGAAAAACTAATATAATCTATAATCTATAATCTATAATCTATAATATATACAAAAGAAAATGTATGCATGAATCAATTCTACATGTGTCGTTCAATGAGGCTGTCCATGTCAGCATTTTCCTACGTGTCATTCATACCACGTTTCAAGGGATTACTGGATATGCAGGATTTCCCTACAAAAGGAAAGATTTTAATTCATTAAAAGAAATAAAACTTCAAACTCAAGTCATTTTAATTTTTTTTTTGACGCAAAATTACTGATCATTTATTAGGTGTTACTTTTTTATATTTTGAATGATACATGATATATAATCATCTTGATTGCTTTTGAATCGGAATATTAATGATATTCATCACCCATCAACAAGTGTAACTAACTAATATCTATTTTCATAACTCTCCATTTTCATTATCTATAGTATATACATTTAGGAATAACCTCATTGAATTCTATACTATGTGGCATCCTCTTAGAAAAACACTATTTAATGCAAATCCAATAATAAAACTCAAGGGCACAAATCAATTAATAATATTATTTAAATCAATTAATAATATTTTTTAAAATAATATTATAGATAAATATATTTTCTAAAAATGGTTAACTTACATCGAAAAGATAAGAAATAAATCAAATAAATTTTGAAGAGAAAATAAAATTAATAATATGATATATATAAATATATTTTATAAAATGGTTAACATGCACGGGAAAATATGAGAAATAAATTAAATAGATTTTCAAGAAATAATACATGTAATAATATGATAGATAAATATATTTTTACAAAAATGATTAATTTGCACAAGGAAAGAGGAGAAATAAATCAAATAGATTTTCAAACTTCGGGGATAAATAAAACAAATGGATTTTTAAAAGAAAATAAATTAATAATATGATATTTAAAAAAAGATAAATAAATTAAATAGTTTTTTAAAATAAAATAAAATAATAATATGATATATAAGTATATTTTCTCGAAATAGTTCACCTGCATGTGGATAAGAGGATAAATAAATCAAATATATTTTAAAGAGAAAAGATAAAATATGATAGATAAATATATTTTCTAATAATGGTTAACTTGTAGGGAAAAGAATAAAAAAAAAAATTAAGAGAGAAAGTTTATAAATCAAATAGATTTAAAAATATCTTATAATTAAACTTATATGATGATTTATCTTTTATATTTTACGCAACAAATTTTTTTTCAAATATTTTTTTATAATTAACCTCATAAATCAATAATTTGAGGTGTATAATTCCACAACAAAATTTTAAATTAAAAATGTGAAATCAACAATCACATATTTTTTGATGAAATCCTAAAAAAATACCATATTCCCCGTGCATGGCACGGGCCATTTACTCTAGTAATTAACATTCAATCATTTGCCTATAAAAAAAATTGTGAAATTCCTTGCTATCTGATAACTAATTAAAAAGATAAAGATCGTCAATCAAGCTGTCACTGATCTATATACAAGTATACAACTATAAGATTCATGGCAACAGAAACAAAGAAATAAAGAATGAATCAGATAAATTGATAAATCTAATTAAGACGCTAATGCTCTTTCATCGTTGTAGGTTACGGAGTTCAGAGCCAGATCCAGTTTCTCAAGCGTGTTTTCATGCATAAAGAGAGAGAGAGTGTGTATGTGAAAAACATGAAGGAGTAAGTAAACAAAGATGGATTTCTCAAATTCAGAGGTAGGTTCAACTTCGCAAGCGTGCGTTTCTTTAGACAGGGAGGGCGAGACAAAACCAGAGAGAGAAAGAACTGGCAGTTCCGGGTGGCAGCGGAGGAACTTTGAATCGAGTGAGAAGTAGCACCAAAAGATGAAATAGCTGTATGAAGTAGGGATGCCAATGTGAATAGGGTTTCGGGTGGGAATATGTCTAGGCCTCTGGTGCTTTTATAACTAGGTTAGTCTGCCCTATTTCAAAGCCTAGTCCGACATTAAAATTAAAATCTATTAAAAAGTCTATGTATTAACGAGACTTTTAAATATGCATCAACTTATAAATGTCTCGTAGGTTTTCACTTGTAAATAGGTTTGTATGTCTCTAATTATAAAGAGGTCGATAGACCTATAATAATAAATATGTTATCAAGCCTTCACAAATAAATAAGCAAGTATATCACTACATTCAAACGGGTCAATAGACCTTTACTTTCAAATATTTATAGATAATATAAATATTATAGTGTTATAATATATTATATTATACATAAATACTTATGTGTGTATGTGTTAAATAGGTCAGCCTAATAGGTCTAGTAGGCTTTTTTAAAGCCTTATGTCTTACCTCTTTAGCTACATTGGTTTTTTTAAAAAGTTTTGATCTAGCTTTTTTACTAAATATACTAACGAGTAGGGGCGGTAATATAGTACCCGTCCCCATACCCGCTTTTGAAAAATTACTCATACCTGGACCTGATATCCGCATGGATCGCAATTTATGTACTCACATCCTTACCCGTTGGATACCTTAGTACCCATACTCACCCGTACCTATTACCCACACTTTAATTAAGTATGAAAATTAACAAATAAAAAATATTATTAAAAATGTATAACAGATGGAGAACAAATATATAATAACAAGTCTAAAATATTATGGTAGTATATAACAAGGTAGGTCATTTTAGTATGTTCCCACATTACGCATTCACATCATGATATATCTAAGTTTGAAGTACAAAGGTCTTTGATACAAAACATATAATATTCCCCAAAACATCAAGTAAATATTATAACTAATATCTGGAACAACAAATTCATAAAGGTAAGGTAAGGAAAGTTGAATGGAGGAAGTATATTGTAGAAGGGAGAAGAGGCAGAAAGATAAGGAAAGTAATACACTTTACATACTGTAATAACTAGATTAGCAAACAGTTAACTCTGTTATTCTGTTTAAGCTCAGGTTAGTTAGTTAGTTACATGATGAGCTGGCATGAGCTGGCATAACAGAATTTAGCTCCATAGCTTGTACTATATAAGCTGAATTCTTCAGCTAGATCAAGTAAGAGGAATCATTAGCATCTTATAGCTTTGCCTCTTCTTCATATTCTCTTATTACTTCTTCAAGTTTCTTAGTTGGTTTTATGGTATCAAAGCTCCATTTGTGAGCTTCGTAGCTTTGTTGAACAATGGTGAGGAACAACAATGGAGGTGGAGGCGGAAGTTTTGTTCAAGCAAATCTGGTTGCAGATCCTTCACAAAATTCTTCAAGTCATTATTATGTTCATCCTGGAGAGAATACGAATGCTTCTCTTGTGAATCCTGTTCTGAATAAAAGGAATTACAATTCCTGGGCAAAAATGATGAAGCGAGCATTGATTGGCAAGAATAAGTGGAAATTTGTCAATGGATCGATTCCTGTACCAGATCCATTCGATCCAAGCTTTGATGCTTGGGAAAGATGCAACATCATCCATTCGTGGCTTGTGAGCTCGGTTTCTCCTTCGATAGCTCCAAGCATAGTTCACATGGACTTAGCTTCCAAGGTTTGGAACAACTTGAAAGAAAGGTTTTCTCAAGGAGATCTGGTTCGAATCTCTGATTTGCAAGTTGAATTATATGCTTTCAAACAAGGTAACCTTTCTGTCATTGATTTCTTCACTGAGCTTACGAATTTTTGGGAGGAATTGGAAAGTTACAGACCTATAACATAATGCAATTGTGACTCTCTCAAATATAGAGAGGAAGATTATGTCATGAGGTTCCTCACTGGTTTGAATGAGTGCTATTCAGTTGTCAAAACTCAAATTCTGATGATGGTGCCTTTACCACCACTTACTCGTGTTTTCTCTATGATTTTACAACATGAGAGACAACTAGGTTTAGATGACACTGATGAGAATTTGCCTATGATCAATGCTGTTGATGGCAAAAGATTCATTAAAGGAAAGAACTCAGGTGGCAAGGTATGTACATATTGTGGAAGACTTGGCCATACACAGGAGACTTGCTTCAGAAAACATGGATTTCCTCCAGGATTTGGCTTCAAATCCAAGAATAATGGAGGTTTTGTCAATAGTGTGGCCTATGATGGAGATGAACTTGATGAGAGAGCTGAGACAAGCAGCACTAATGACAAGGAATTGGTTGTCTCGGGGCTTAGTGCTGAGGAATGCAAAACCTTGATCAACTTGTTACAGAAGACTAATGTCCAAAATCCTACTAATCAGAGACCAGCCACTGCCAATGATCCACAACCTAGTGCTCAGATAAATCAAGCCTCCACAGGCAGAATTGTGAGTGACAAAACAGGCTTGGTAAAACAACATGAAGGTACAAAATCTGTGTTTTCATGCAGAACTGTGATTGACAGTCAGGATTGGATTGTAGATTCGGGGGCCACTGATCACATATGCACTTCTATAGTTTGGTTTGATGATTATCATATGATTGATCCCATTCCTGTTACTTTGCCTAATGGAATTGTTGTGATGGCACATATAGCAGGGAATGTAAAACTGTCAGATGCTCTTGTGCTTAGGAATGCTTTGTTTTTACCTGAATTCAGCATTAACTTAGTCTCTATTTCAAAATTAACCAAAACTGCTCAATGCATCTGTATGTTCACTGACAACACCTGTTCTATTCAGGACTCAGCATTGAGGAAGATTGGTTTGGCTGAGTTGTGCAATGGCCTATACTACTTGAAGGTGCATGGAAGGGATAGGAACACTATGAGAAATAATGCAGTTCCAAGTATTGGCAAAGCAAATATAATATGTAGTTCAGTAAACATTCCTAAGAGTGCCTTGTGGCACTTTAGATTTGGTCATGTTAGTGCAGAAAAACTAAGCATACTTTGTAAAGACTTTCCTATGATACATATAAACAAAGATGAAGTCTGTGACATTTGCCATTTTGCAAGACAAAGAAAATTACCTTATAATGTCAGCACAAGTAGAGCATCTGCACCTTTTGAAATGTTGCATATGGATATTTGGGGCCCTTACTCACTTCATTCTATACACAAGCATAGGTATTTTCTGACCATTGTGGATGATCATAGCAGATTTACTTGGGTTTCCTTGTTGAAAGGCAAATTCCAAGTGCAGTCATTGGTTCAGAATTTCATCACATTTGTTGAAAAGCAACATAATGCAAAAGTAAAGGTGGTGAGATCAGATAATGGATCAGAATTTGTCCTTGGAGATTTCTATAGCAAGAAGGGCATCATTCATCAAACAAGCTGTGTAGAGACACCACAGCAGAATGCAAGGGTTGAGAGAAAACACCAATTCATTTTGAGTATTGCTAGAGCACTGATGATTCAGTCTTCATTACCAAAGTTCCTATGGAGTTATGCAATACAACACGCTGTTTTCTTGATGAACAGAGTACCTTCCAATGCCTTACAAGAAAAGACACCATACCAAGTGCTACACAGTGCACTGCCTGACATTAGCATGTTAAAGGTCTTTGGATCACTCTGCTATTTTTCTACACTAGCTAATCACAGAGGGAAATTGGATGATAGGGCAAGAAAATGTGCATTCCTAGGCTACAAAAGTGGGGTGAAGGGTTATGTTGGCTATGACCTCAACTCCAAGGAGATTTTAATCTCTAGAAATGTGGTGTTTTATGAGCATCTCTTTCCTTGCTCTTCACAACACAACAGTACAATTGAAGCTCACAAATGGCAATATATGAGTCCTACTAACTCAGAAACACAGCACCTTGATCCTGCATTTCCTGATGCAATTCCAATTCCAATCTCAGTTGAGCATGACACTGCAGGACCAGAATGTACCATTCCTGTCACAAATTCTGTTCCTGTGACTGATACAGCACTAGAGCCAACTACCACTGAAGCAGAAACCACTGAGTCACCTCCTTGTCACAGTGATCCAGCACCTAGAAGGTCAAATAGAGAAAAAATAACACCCTCTTATTTGCAGAACTATCACTGTGCACACATGAATGCAACTTCTACATCCCCTAAGTCCTCCAACTGTGTCTATCCACTGAGTTCTTATATCTCTTATGCTGATTTGTCCCCACAACATAGAAGTTATGCTCTTTCCTTATCCACTGTCAGTGAACCCTCTTCTTATAAAGAGGCAGTGAAAGATTCCTGTTGGATTGATGCCATGAATGCTGAGTTGAGAGCTTTAGAAGCAAATCACACATGGACAATTGTTGAACAACCTCATGGAGTGCATCCCATTGGCAGTAAATGGGTGTATAAAATCAAAAGAAGATCTGATGGGTCTATTGAGAGATACAAGGCAAGGCTAGTTGCCAAAGGTTATACACAAACTGAGGGTGTGGATTTCTTTGACACATTCTCTCCAGTAGCAAAATGACCACTGTTAGAATGCTTCTAGCACTAGCCTCTGCCCAAAACTGGTTCATTCATCAGCTTGATGTAAATAATGCCTTTCTCCATGGAGAATTGCAAGAAGAGGTTTACATGCAAGTGCCTGAGGGTGTGGACTGTGTTGGCAATAACAAAGTTTGCAAAATGCTCAAGTCATTATATGGCTTAAAACAAGCCAGCAGAAAATGGTATGAGAAATTGTCCAGTTTGCTTATGGACCTTGGATATAAACAGGCCTCATCAGACTACTCATTGTTCACCAAAACATCCAATGGCTCATTCACTGCTTTGTTGATTTATGTGGATGACATTATGTTAGTAGGAACTTCTATGGATGAAATTCACTTCATCAAAACCACCTTGGATACACAATTTGGAATCAAGGATTTAGGAGTGCTCAAATACTTCTTGGGGCTTGAGGCAGCACATTCTTCCAAGGGTATTTCTCTGTGCCAAAGGCAGTACTGCCTTGATCTCTTGACAGATGCAGGAGTTACAGGTAGCAAACCTGTCTGCACTCCCATTGAGCCTAAGACTAGGCTGCATCAGGACAATGGCCCAGCATACACAGATGTTGCAGGTTACAGAAGACTGGTTGGGAGGCTTCTCTACCTCACCACCACTCGGCCAGATATCAGTTTTGCAGTCCAACAGTTGAGTCAGTTTCTTACTCAACCAACTGTTCTGCATTTTCATGCAGCACAAAGGGTTCTCAAGTACCTTAAAGGCAACCCAGGAAAGGGTTTATTCTACCCACGATCCTCCTCACTTCAGCTACTTGGCTTTGTTGACTCGGATTGGGGAGGGTGTCTTGACACAAGGAGGTCCATCAGTGGTTATTGTTTCTTCTTGGGAGATTCCCTAATATGTTGGAAATCCAAAAAGCAACTCACTGTTGCCAAATCCTCTAGTGAGGCAGAGTACAGGGCTTTGGGATCAGCCACTTGTGAGCTCCAATGGCTGCACTACCTCTTAGATGATCTGCAAATTCAATGCTCTAGACAGTCTGTGATATATTGTGACAATCAAAGTGCCTTACACATTGCGGCTAACCCAGTGTTTCATGAACGCACAAAGCATTTGGAAATTGATTGCCACATAGTTAGAGAAAAGAGCATGGCTGGTCTCATGAGGCTTTTGCCTATTACATCTCACAGCCAAACTACTGATGTGTTCACTAAAGGGCTGCATTCCACACACTTTCGGAAGCTTATTTCCAAGCTAGGATTACTAGACATCTACCATCCTTAGCTTGCGGGGGGCTAATACACTTTACATACTGTAATAACTAGATTAGCAAACAGTTAACTCTGTTATTCTGTTTAAGCTCAGGTTAGTTAGTTAGTTACATGATGAGCTGGCATGAGCTGGCATGAGCTGGCATAACAGAATTTAGCTCCATAGCTTGTACTATATAAGCTGAATTCTTCAGCTAGATCAAGTAAGAGGAATCATTAGCATCTTATAGCTTTGCCTCTTCTTCATATTCTCTGATTACTTCTTCAAGTTTCTTAGTTGGTTTTAGAAAGTAATAACCTAAGTTATATTTCAATTTCTATAATTTAATATATTTTGTTATATATACTAGCGGAAAGATACGCACGTTACTTTTATTTTTATGCATTTTGTTGTTGGTATATAATATATTTTTTGTCAATTGTGTAAGATGTTTATTTTTTATTGGTAATTTTTTGTGATTTTATACCGTGATTGGTTAATCTAAACATGTGTGTGTGTGTATCATTACATTAATAATATTATGTTGTAAATAAATGTAAACATAAATAAAATGCATATTATAATAAAAATTAAATCCAATATATAAACTATTATTTAGTTAACTATTATTTAGCCTTGACATCTTCGTCTCTGGCTTAATTGGGGGACTAAACAATGTCTGAATTTTAGGAGTTTTTTTTTTTTTTTTTTTTTAGCATTTCCCTGCATCACAATCAAAATATATTTATATTATTAATTTTTTTGCATAAAATGTAATAAAGCATACCAATGATATGAAACAATTTCCAATATTTGTTTACCTTGCAAGGATGCTTCTCAATTATTTGTATATTTAATTATCAATAAATTCTTGACGTTTGAAAAACTACAAATTATCTCACATGACATCACATTAACGTGTCTATCTGTTTGTATTTTTTTTTTTTTGTGTATTTTTTTTTTGAGTAATTTGTTTATTATTTTGGTAATTTGAGTCAAATGTATATGTTTGGTTGATTAATTTTGTAGTTTTAGATTAACGTGTATGTTTGATTGGATATTATATATACACATACATGTGAATAGGTTAATAATATGAGAATTTCTATGGAGCCTTGGAAAATTTAGCTGTTTTGGTTCAGTTTTATTCTGACCAATAGCTAGGCATTGGTGTATTTAATGAGGTCAAGTCAAAATATTTGGTTTTTAACCTAAACATTTGGTTTTACAAATTTGTTCCTGGTATATATATATATATATATATATATATATATATATATATATATTATACATGGCAAGGAAATCAGACAAGCATCACCCAGCTTCAAAGAAAACCATCAGGAAACAGAGAAATGATAACGAAAAACAACAGCTTTGAACCAAAAAGAAAATATGGTTTATTGACCCTACGATTGTGATTTCTCCCTTAGTTTTTTTATTGAAGGTCTCACTTATTCATAAATCAATACGATTTTCAAAGGAAGATACACTGACTGCAACCTAACCCAACGGACAAAAGAATGAAATTCATTTGCCATATAATACCCAAATTCAGAGAACCCGTAAAAATCGAAAAAGTGGCAATCTTAGAACAAAAGATCTGTTCTTTTCTTATTACCAAAATCTTCCTTTTTTTTTATATATTTTTCCTTCCTAAATCACAAAAGATTAAATCTTCAATCTAATTTGGGTGGAAAAGATGTAAAAACAACAAAAAATGACCTGGGTTGGAGTTGAATATTGTAAATATCCTTTTTCCGCAAACGGGTCAGGTTGACCCAGCTAGAGGTAAGGGATGAAGTTTAACCGTTGCTTTATTTTAACGCTTTATGTTTACATAACAAAAATGTTGTTCTAACATCTCTAATCTGACAACTACGGGGACAACTTATACAAATACGGTAGGGGATTACAGTAGGGGCAGTGGCAGTTTTGAAAATTTGGGAAGTGCCACTTTTTCATTTCAAATTTACCCTACTCCTTTGTATCATTCATCTCCTCCCCTCCTTCTCTGTTCAGCCATTTCCTGTAACACCCTGTTTTCTCGCGCCTTGATTGATAATTATATTTTATATTTTACCAGGGATTTAGAAAATAATTTTTAGGAAAACAAAATCATAGTTGAGACCTTCTATATCGAAGGAAGTTAAGGTGAAATTTTAGGTTTAAAATTCAGGTGAAACCCGGTCTGTGTTCTTCACTGACAGTAAAAGTTTACTGATCAGAAAACCTAATTTTGATCCGTGAACGAAACGGTTTAGGTTTATATTATTTTTCCAACGATATTGGTTATTTTGAAAATTTTCAAAATAAATAAGTTATTATACTTTATTCGGGCGCATCATCAACAAACGGGTGATCGACGGAGTCGAGAACGGACGTGCAGAGACAAAACTGGACTCCGGATGATGGGATATCTTGCCACCTAGGGTGGTGAGTCACATGGGTGACTCACCTAGAATTTATGAAGCCTAATGATGACACCAAAATATCATGATATTTATTCTAGTGAAAAGACCAAAATGCCCTTGGACTTTAAGTAAAATTCCAAGAGTGTCCCTAAGTGAATTTTGACCAAAATACCCTCTAAAACTATTCAATTTCGTGCAGCCCTCCATTAAATCAAACTCATTTCATTTTGATTTCATTTCATCATTTTCCTCTCAAAAACCGAAATCGGGTGAATGACAGAGCTGAGTATGAGATTTCCGGGAACCGCTAATGGATGGGATCAATGAGTCATGGATGACTCATGAGATGTGGCCCAAAATCAGCCACACCACCCAAACACTCTCATCCACATCATTTTAAGGCCCTAAGGCTGCCACCCTTCTCCATTTGTAGCCAAGTATCCATTTTCATTTCAACCACAAACTTATATGGCTACATGGTTCATTTCCTACCACACATCATCTTTTAATTTCATTTAATACAAGGATTCTTTTATTCATTCTCTTCTTCTCCTTTGTTTTTTTCGGCAGCCATCTTCCTCCTCCCAAAACCATTTTCTTTTCATCATTTATCAAGAACACCAAGAACACTAAGACAAACTCTCCTTACTCACCCGAAAGTTCATCGAAGTTCTGACCTTTTTATGTTCTTAACCTCGAAAAACTTTCTACATGAAAGTTGTTCCTCTTTCTCTCTTCTTTCCAACGAGCTAAAGATTATCAAAAACGGATAAGTATTTTGGGAGTTATGCCCAAATTACGAAAACAGCTCGAAATCCACAGCACCACACTAGAACAGTGGAAAGAAGGCCCTTTTCTTCCATGATCCGATCTGAATCAAACCAAACCTTCAACATCAAAGTTGTTCCTATTCGTCTTACCTTTCCAACCAGCCAAATTTCGTAATTTTTAGATGAGTGGATTATGAGATACACTCATAACACCACCATATCCTCAAAGCTGTCAAATCCTCAACTAAGCTTGTTTTGATCACTTTCTTCATTTCTTCAATCAACAAGAGGTAAACCCTCATCTATCATGGTCATGTTTTCTTCTCCTTCAATCATTTAAGTTGTTTAAGTCATGAATCATGATTTTCCATCTTCATGAAGCTTTCTTCAAAAATCTCTAGAAACTTGTAGAAAAATCTATTTGAGTTGAAACCAATTTCTATGATCTTCATATGACTTCTATTTTCATCATCCAAGAGGTTGAAAAATTTAGAGATCCCTAGCTATTTCTTCTTGACTTGGCCGAACCAATGCTCAAATGGGTTTAGGTAATTTCCTTCATTCTTTAACTTGTTTTTATGTTGGTTGTTCATGGCTAGGTTTTGGTGGACAAAACTGTGGCCTACCTTACTTGGTTTAGCTTGTGTTTGTTTGATCTTCAAGTGGTCTACAAGAGGTATGGGGGAGATTACCACTATCCTACCTTAATGTAGATATGTATGTGGTTTATATTGTTTTTGTGTTGTCTTGATGTGAGCCTCTAAGAGGACTTGGTATAATAATTATGTGGTGTATGTTGTGTGATGAAAATTTATGGATGATATGCTTATTTGATGCATAATGGTTAAAATGAAATTGTTAGTATGCTTACTTGATCATTGAAAGAAAGTATGTGAAATATGCTAAATAATCATGCCATGATTTAGTGCTTGAATACATGAACATGTATGATGTTTTGTGATTGAGTGATGAAGATAAAATCTTCTTGTTTGTTAGAACTTGGTTTCAGCCAAGCATGAGAAATATGGCAAGACAACTTTGTTCTCCAAAACCATATGATTCCATGATGGTTTATGGACTATAAAAGAATAATTAAATCAAGAAGAAAATGATTTCTTCCAAAACTGTTTTCATAAGATTGAAAATAGTCTTTCGTAGTTTGAATAATCCCAAGAATGATTTTGAATTGAATTGGTTAATTATATTGTAAGTTATGGACTTTTAAAGAAATAAGGACTAATATGCAATTACTGAGAATTTCAGGGACTATTCTGAAAACTATATTTTAAGTATTGTGGTTGTAGTCCTTAATGATATAAGACTATAGAAATTGGTTTGAAGTTATTTGGATTTATACATAAAAAGATATAAGCTTTTTAGTAAACAAGGACCTATTTGTAAATATTGTAAATATTGGACAGAAACGTCATTTATGGAATTTTCATGATAACTGGAAAATATTTTATGATATGAAACTATAGAAGTTGGTTTTGTGTGATTTGGAGTTATAAATAAAAAGTTATAAGGTTTTAAGTGAATAAGGACCTTTTTGCAATTAATGAAAGTTTAGGGACTAAACTGCAATTTTATAAAATAAATGTAATTGAACAGTAAGAAACTGTTTCCATGCTTGTAAAACTGTTCTAAAACTCCAAAATGAGTTTTGGACTATTAGAGTATAAAATCGTTGAAAAATGAGTTACGCGACTTACAAACTTAACGACGTTCGGTAACTTTTTTTTAGGAATTTTGTATCAATGGAGAGAAAAATGTAAAGTCAGTGTTTCAAAAACTTAATATGAGTATTTTAACCTAGGAAATTAATACATTTGAGGTGAAGAACCATATTTTCAAAAGTATGGCTTTTGGGCCTAAATTCAGTAAAAAGCGGCGGAACCGTCGTTAAGCGTTTTTAAAGATTTTTCAAGAGAAAGGTTTTGAGAAATTGATACTTGTGTATCTTGGATGGAAATGGTTTTTAAAGAATGATTTCATTTCATTTAAATATTTTGGTTTTAAGATCAAAAGGGTTTTAGTCTTCAAAGACAAGTATTTACGGTAAAGAACAAAAACCTAAGTCACGAACGACTTAGTGAAAACACGAACATAATAATTTATGACGTAGGGTGGATCAAGACCTTAAGTCATAAAGTATGGATAATTCATTATCCATATTCCATAAAATGTAATGGACTCAGAATGATTTGTTTTCTTGGAAGCCAAAGAAAAAGGCTCAATTAGAAAAGTGCACAGAAATAAATAATTGGACTTGTGTTCCAATCTCATAATGCGTTAGGACTTTTAATCAAGTGTTTTAAGAAAACTGTGCACAAAGATAAAAGGTTACTTGAGAACTTTAGCTTGATGATTAAGTACCGGTGATTCGGACTTAAGGACATCTAGCATCTGTTACAGTATGTTGAAAGAATTCTGAAGGAATCACGATGTCATCCGTTGGATGGACGAGAAGAACGCATTTCCGGCAAAGTTTGCCTAAACACATAGTGAAACTATGTTCTGTAAGGCCGTTGTGCCTAGGAGATGGAGCTAACACTTTAATGCGGGTGCGAATTCTGTAGTGACGATCTATTGATGCTCGGGGGTGTTGGGGTATGAAATACTCATATAGGCCCAGTTGGTTGCTCCTCTGTGGCATGGTGATCTTGCAATACACCAACATACTCGACTAGACACTATGTGTTTTCTGGTAGTGAAGGATGTTCCCGAAAAAGCCTATGTGCACCATGATGACTGTTGACGCATTTTATTACCCAAGGCTGGTGGATGTGAATATATGCCTTGACAGGTACTTTAATTTTTGATGAATGACAAAAGGGAAAGGTCCAGAAGGACTAAAGTGCAAAAAGCGGAAAGTTATAAAGCAAGCAAGCACAAGGGGCAAAATGGGAATTTCATTAAGTGTATTGTGTGTTTTAGAAAAAGTGTGTAAATGGTAAGTAGAGTTCTCAATTTAATATTGGTCTCACACACACATTTAACATATGCTTAAAAGAATTTATCATGTGTTTTAAAGGGATTAAAATTGACAATTAATCATACTTAATGAGCAATCAATCTCTTAATTGTCAAGTTTTTCAAAATCAATTTTATCCGTGCCATAATCGATTATGGTAATCCAATAATCGATTATGAGTCGAGGTTAAATGGCTTTAATTGGTGTTAATGAGTAATTATGACATTAAAGCCGTTGAGTTTGAATTTTGAATAAGAATAATCGATTATGGTTTTTGTATAATCGATTATGTCCTCTCTGACTTCAAACGAGCTTCAACAGAAACCCTGTAATCGATTATGTAATCGATTATAGCTTTTTATATGAAAGTCAGTGGACTCATAATCGATTAGTGTAATCGATTATGACTATTCTGTCAAAGTGAGCGCTTCCTGAAATTGGTTTAAATAATCGATTATGATAATGTAATAATCGATTATGCTGCGACAAAAATGAATTTTAAGAGGCTTGACCTAATTTCTTTTGAACTCCTATAAAAGCAAGTTTAGGCAGCCTTCATCAAATACAATACATTGCTATCGTTTTCTCTGTGCTAAAACTCTGTGAAAACATTTTTATACTCTATCTCTTGCACTTACACATTGACCATATTATATTGAGTATTCTATACACCATATAGGTGGTATTGTATTTGCTCTTCAATTTGTTTATCAGCACTATTAAGAGTGCATATTATTGTAAGAGTCGTGTGACTCAAATCATTCTTTTCTACACCTAGTTTTTCAAGAGAGGTGATATCTCTTGGGGTGTTCTTGGATGTGATTTCCAAGTGTTTACAAGGGAGGTGATATTCCTTGTGGTTGACAAGAGAGGTGATATCTCTTGGGTTATTGTCTTGAGACTCTTTCACTGGGGGAGGTGATATCCCTGGTCTGTGAGGAGTGCTCTATATTGTAAAGGTTCTAGTTGATCCTGTTAAAAACTAGAGTTGATTGAAATCCCTTGGTCGTATTGCCTTGGGGACTGGACGTAGGCCACTTGGGTAGTTTGTGGCCAAACCAGGATATATTGCTTGTGTTCATTTTCTCATCCCTTATCTTTCTATTTCTGCTTTATCTTTTGCAAAACGTTTTTTTAATTGTACGCGTATTTAACAAATTTGTTTTTCATAATATAACCAAAGGAAAAAGTTTTATATTTGCCAAAGTTTTTGAAAAACACAATTCACCCCCCTCTTGTGTTTGAGGTCACTTGTCAACAAGTGGCATCAGAGCTTAACTCTTGGATATAAAGGGCGAAACCGCCTCAAGAGGTAACATGACTTCAAACCGTTTTTGTAACGAGGGAAACTCCGTAAACAGACCCCCATCTTTCAATGGTGAAGGGTATGGTTATTGGAAAGAAAGAATGCAAATTTTTTTAGAAGCTTCTGATATTGATATTTGGGATTCTGTGGAAAATGGTCCATTTGTCCCTAAGCATGAAGTTAATGGTGCTTTAGTGGATAAACCGAAAAATCTTTGGACCGATGCAGAAAAGAAAAAGGTCCAATACAATTTGAAAGCTAGGAACATCATCACTTCAGCTTTAAGCTACGATGAGTTCTATAGGGTCTCAAATTGCAAGACCGCTAAAGAAATGTGGGACACCCTTCAATTGACCCATGAAGGTACTACCGAGGTCAAAAGGGCTAGGATGAACACATTGACCCATGAGTATGAGCTATTTAGGATGATACAGGGTGAAAGCATACAAGATATGCAGAAACGTTTTACCCATATTATAAATCATCTTAGGGCTCTTGGGAAATCTTTTAATAATGAGGATTTGATAAATAAAGTGCTTAGATGTTTGAGTAGAAATTGGCAACCCAAAGTAACTGCTATATCTGAATCTAGAGATTTATCATCTATGTCTTTGGCTACTTTGTTTGGCAAATTGCAGGAACAGGAGCTTGAATTATATCGCCTCATGGAAAGTGAGGAGAATGATAATAAAATAAAGAATAGCCATGCACTCAAAGCACGCATGATTGAAAATGATGAAGGGAGTGACTTTGATGATTGTGATAGCCTTGATGAAGATGAGGAGGAGATGAGCCAAATGATCCGCAAATTCAAAAAGTTCTTAAGGCAAAAAGGCATTGCAAAACAAGTCTCCAATCCTAAAAAGAAAGATGAGGAAGAAGAGACCTCTTTCATCCCAACATGCTACAAGTGCGGCAAAAGGGGTCATATAAAACCCGACTGTCCTAAAGGCCAAAGAAAGCATGAGAAATCAGAGAAAAGGCCACAAAAGGACCGAAGAGAAAGAAGGGCCTATATTGCTTGGGAAGACAATGATATGGACTCATCCGATGAGTCGGATAATGAGGAGGCACATTTATGTCTCATGGCAAATCATGAGGAAGTTGAGGTAAACGACCCTGAACTTGAAACTGATTTATCTTATGATGACTTGCTTATTGCTTGTGAGGAATTAAATGATGAAACTATTAGACTACGAAAAATTATTTCCTCATCAAAGAAAACCATTTCTAGTCTTGAGCTAAAACTAGATGTTTTAAACAAAGAGATGGAAGTTCTTAAAGAAAAACAAGATGTTTTAAATGAAACTTCATCTTGCTTATCTTGTGAAAATAAAAAGAATGAAGTTTCTGAATGTGATGAATGCAGCATTTTGAAAATCAAAATTGAAGACTTATATAACACGCTTGCGAAATTCACAATGGGAAGGGATAACCTAAATGTTCTTTTGGGAAATCAAAAGGGAATGTATGACAAAGCTGGTTTGGGCTATCAACCAAAATTTCATGAAAAATCTTTTAAGAAATTTTTTAGTCCAAGCAACAAGTCCAGTAGTCTCTTTGTTAAATGCTTTCACTGTGGTAGAAAAGGTCACACTGCCTCTATTTGCAATATTAGGAAAAACAAAGGCATAAATGCTAAAAATGCATGGATTTCAAAGGGCTTATTGCCCAAGACTAATGTTCAAGGACCCAAAATGGTTTGGGTACCAAAAGCCAAAATATGATTCTGTTTTGCAGGAGTGCTTGAAGACCAAGAACAAAAATTGGAATTTCAATATGGTCATTCAAAAGCACAATTTTTCAACCCATAATCGATTATAGAATAGCAATAATCGATTATGAGAAGTCAGAAAGGCCAAAATCGATTAAAGGAATCGATTATGAGCAGAAAGGAGAAAAATAGCAAAAGTCAGTAAGGTAGTAATCGATTAACATAATCGATTACTCTTGGACGAGGAGCAGAAAGGCAAAAGTTAGAATGCCTCTAATCGATTAGCATAATCGATTATGCAAGCGGGTATCTTTCCAGAAGAGTCAAAATCGATTACATAATCGATTATTCACGGTAGAACCTTTTACATGATTAACTCTTCAAAATTATTTGAAAAAGATCTTTTTATCATTATACATTCTTCTCTCAAATGCCTTATAAAATTGAAATATTAGTTTGAAAAATTATTTTAGAAAGGGGGAGAATTATTTACATGCTTAAGGGAAATAATCATACACTTGCAAAAAGGGGGAATCAATTCTTTTATTATCCTGGCACTTGCTTCCGCACACATGTTTGAATTACACTGATGCCTTTTATATATTTATTACTCTGAATATATGCCTTGCTTTATCAATATTTTTCCCGCTTTTTGATAATTCCAAAAGGGGGAGAGTTATCTGAATGCATGATTCAGGGGGAGTGGATTTGAATGTATGCATAGAGTGAGGGGGAGTAGAGCAAACTGTGCTTAGAACTAAAAACTCTGATATATTTGCTTGAACTGCTCTAACCCTATCTTTCTAGCAAATCCCTCCTGAGATGTTTGTCATCATCAAAAAGGGGGAGAATGTGAATATATGCCTTGACAGGTACTTTAAGTTTTGATGAATGACAAAAGGGAAAGGTCCAGAAGGACTAAAGTGCAAAAAGCGGAAAGTTATAAAGCAAGCAAGCACAAGGGGCAAAATGGGAATTTCATTAAGTGTATTGTGTGTTTTAGAAAAAGTGTGTAAATGGTAAGTAGAGTTCTCAATTTAATATTGGTCTCACACACACACATTTAACATATGCTTAAAAGAATTTATCATGTGTTTTAAAGGGATTAAAATTGACAATTAATCATACTTAATGAGCAATCAATCTCTTAATTGTCAAGTTTTTCAAAATCAATTTTATCCGTGCCATAATCGATTATGGTAATCCAATAATCGATTATGAGTCGAGGTTAAATGGCTTTAATTGGTGTTAATGAGTAATTATGACATTAAAGCCGTTGAGTTTGAATTTTGAATAAGAATAATCGATTATGGTTTTTGTATAATCGATTATGTCCTCTCTGACTTCAAACGAGCTTCAACAGAAACCCTGTAATCGATTATGTAATCGATTATAGCTTTTTATATGAAAGTCAGTGGACTCATAATCGATTAGTGTAATCGATTATGACTATTCTGTCAAAGTGAGCGCTTCCTGAAATTGGTTTAAATAATCGATTATGATAATGTAATAATCGATTATGCTGCGACAAAAATGAATTTTAAGAGGCTTGACCTAATTTCTTTTGAACTCCTATAAAAGCAAGTTTAGGCAGCCTTCATCAAATACAATACACTGCTATCGTTTTCTCTGTGCTAAAACTCTGTGAAAACATTTTTATACTCTATCTCTTGCACTTACACATTGACCATATTATATTGAGTATTCTATACACCATATAGGTGGTATTGTATTTGCTCTTCAATTTGTTTATCAGCACTATTAAGAGTGCATATTATTGTAAGAGTCGTGTGACTCAAATCATTCTTTTCTACACCTAGTTTTTCAAGAGAGGTGATATCTCTTGGGGTGTTCTTGGATGTGATTTCCAAGTGTTTACAAGGGAGGTGATATTCCTTGTGGTTGACAAGAGAGGTGATATCTCTTGGGTTATTGTCTTGAGACTCTTTCACTGGGGGAGGTGATATCCCTGGTCTGTGAGGAGTGCTCTATATTGTAAAGGTTCTAGTTGATCCTGTTAAAAACTAGAGTTGATTGAAATCCCTTGGTCGTATTGCCTTGGGGACTGGACGTAGGCCACTTGGGTAGTTTGTGGCCGAACCAGGATATATTGCTTGTGTTCATTTTCTCATCCCTTATCTTTCTATTTCTGCTTTATCTTTTGCAAAACGTTTTTTAATTGCACGCGTATTTAACAAATTTGTTTTTCATAATATAACCAAAGGAAAAAGTTTTATATTTGCCAAAGTTTTTGAAAAACACAATTCACCCCCCTCTTGTGTTTGAGGTCACTTGTCAACAGTGGACTCCGGAACAATCCTCCGAACCACTCTCTCCGACTGTTCGTAAAATCATGGTATAGGAATTCAGAGGTCATTCCTCGAGTCTTAGATGTTTCTATCTAGGAAAACGTTGTGCTGTGGTCATGTTTCTGGGAAACATTATTGTTTTGTTATGAGTGTAGATATGATTGATAATTATTAATTGTACGTACTTGAGAGTCGTACCACTGCATGTCTGCCTTATGTGTAAGATAAATGGAAATCTCACCTCCTTATTTTTATATTGCCTATGTCGGCTGGCTATATGTGCCTTCTGTATTCTTTTGAGAAGATTGAAACGTCAAGATGTCGCTTGGCTGACGCATCGTAGATATTGAGGTTCGAGCTTGCGGATGCTATGGTGGAATTGCTAGTGGACATCTTTCAGCTTTCAGCTTTCAGATAGTCCAAGACGATAGTGTTTGTTTTCTGTCATGCCTTACTTTTGTTTTCTTGAGATGGGAATGACGGTTGATAGTTCATAGACTATGTTTTCCTCTTTGAAGGGGAAAAAAAAAAGGGCTTAGTTCGAGTGCTACTTTTGTAGTGACTCCAGTAGTGTCTTTTTCGACGACGTCGGTAGTGGACTCAAATAGAGTTTCCACTAGACCTCGTCAGTTGAGTTGTCCTTCTCACAGTGTACGAGAAAGGACTGTCTTTTCTATTTTAGATTGGCCAGCTGGGTATGTTTGGGAGTTAATGTAACTATCTATGGAACTGCGACTCCAAGTATTTTATATTTTAGGAGCTGCGTCTCCACATCTTTATACGGGATACGTATATGGTTATGATTTTTCGGTTATGTGTCGGGTTGGGCATTATGTAATTAATTTGCGAACTTATGACCCTAAATGTGATAATGGAATGTTTTATTATCCATTCATTTAAAACAAAGTAGTTATATTTATGACTTGCGAAAAGAAAAAAAAATTACCCCATTCTTTTATAGCCAATTTTAATTAACCTACTTTTCGGCCTTAAAATGTCACTTACGATGTAGCGTTCGAGGAGGGTGTTACATTTCCCACCCCGTCCTTCTTTGAAAGCGCGGGAGACACCCTCCTGTTTCCACACCCAGCTCCTTTCCCACCCACTTCACTTCTTTCTTTCTCAATCAGATCCCGTCACAATCCGGCAGCCCCTCATCGCACACTGCACAGGAAGGAGGTCGAAGACACTGCACGTGAAGGCCAAGCCTTGCTACTTCATGTAGACGATAGGACCATTGTTGAAGACGCTGCCATCACTCCCTTAAGCAAGGTTATCTTCCTCTCCCTTTTAAATCAGCTTCTGGGTTGTTTATTTCCATCTTGCATTTGTGTGTTTAGGGTTTCTTCATGCTGGTTTTCTATTTCCTTCTTTTGAAGATTGAAAGAAAAAAAGTGATCATTCTGGGTTTCTATTTGTGAAATCTTCATTCTGAATTAACCATTTATAGTGCTGAATTAATCATCTATTTTCAAAGGAGTAACCAAATATTCTTAGATGATTCTTAAAACTTTCAAGTGTCAGGATGCTGAATTAACCATTTATATAACTGAATTAACCATCCATTTTCAAAGGATTAACCAAATATTCTTACGTGCTTCTTAAAACTTGCAAGTGTCAGGATGTTGGATTAAACATTTATAGAGCTGAATTAACCATCTATTTTCAAATGATTAACCAAATATTCTTAGATGATTCTTAAAACTTGCAAGTGTCAGGATGCTGAATTAACCATTTATATAACCGAATTAACTATCCATTTTCAAAGGATTAACCAAATATTTTTAAGTGATGTTAAAACTACTTGGTAGCTTCAAGATGCTGAATTAACCATTTATATAACTGAATTAACCATTTGTAATTGGATCTGATGGCACGAAATCATATAAATCATAGGGCTATTATACAGATGAAATATCAATCCTATATATTATAATATTTTCCCTTTTTATTTATTTATAAATAGTGTTTTACCTTTGAATTTACATATTTGGCTTTGAGTTGTGTTGTGGTTGATAATACTTGTAGCTTGCCAATCATGTAGTTTTGCATATGATTAACCATATATTTATATTGTTGTGCAGTTTTGGTGTGGCACCCATCATTGAAAGTCCATGGATAGTTTAAACAATTTGGGTACCTGTGGTAGTGGAGTAGGCAGCTTTACTGATGATTGTGAAACATGGGAGCCTGCATCAGATATGTGCTTTTCTTCCATAGATGATGTGAAATCGTTTTATGAAGAGTATGCTTCGAAGAAGGGTTTTGGGTGGAAGATTAGAACATCAAAAAAAGGAGACGATGGTGAGATAAATTACTTAATCCTAACATGTTCAAGAGAGGGATCTCCAGTGTCGGAAGTTCCATGTACGTTGAAGACACTTCCGACTAAAAGGAAAAATTGCCCAGCCAGGATTTCTGTTAAATTGGGAGAAGATGGATTGTGGTACATTAAAACTTTTGTACCTGATCATTCTCATAAGATGAGCCCTACAAAGTCAAGGTTGTTCAAGGCAAACAAGAAGATGAATATGCATGTAATGAGAAGAATCCAAATAAATGATGATGCAGGAGTGAGGATCAACAAGACTTTCCAATCGCTTGTTATGGATGGAGGAGGGCATGAAAACATACCTTTTTGTGAAAGAGATGTGAGGAATTTTGTTAACAAGGAACGACGTTCAATTGGAAAGGAAGGTGATGGCAAAGCCTTAGTAAGCTACTTTCGTCAAATGAGCGAACAAAATAGTTCTTTATTCCATGAGATAGATTTGGATGATAATTTTCACGTTAGGAATGTGTTTTGGGCTGATGCAAGAAGTAGGGCTGCTTATGAATGTTTTGGCGATGTTGTGACCTTTGACACAACATATTTGACCAATAAATGTGACATGCCCTTTGCTGCATTTGTTGGTGTGAACCATCATGGTTAGTCAACTTTACTTGAGTGTGATCTAGTTTCAGCTGAAGACACGGAGACATTTGTGTGGCTTTTCCAATCATGGCTTCGTTGTATGGGAGGAAAAGCCCCTGTGGGGATTGTGATTGACCAATGCAAGGCTATGCAAAATGCCATTGAGATAGTCTTCCCTACATCTCGCCACAGGTGGTGCTTATGGCATATAATGAAAAAAATTCCTGAAAAGCTCAGTGGATATGGTGAATATAAAAGGATTAAGTTTGCAATGAAAGAAGCCGTTTATGATACCTTCACACCAGCTGATTTTGAAGATAAATGGAAAAATGATTGGTTGAATGGATTGTACAAGGAGCGTCATAGTAAACCAGAAATCTTCAAATTATCTGGCATGTTTATAGCCCATTGGAATGGGGTGCCCCTAATTAGGGCTTCTTGTGTAGGTGTCAGGTTTCTGTTAACTACAACCAACCTTTTTGGAGAACATGCATGTCGCAACCTTACATTTTTATCATTTGTTGACGACATGTTGAAACAATACCTGCAAAATATGTCAATAATAAAATCCACAAACAAGGTATGTGACAAACAGGAAAAATCCACAAACATTGCTTTAATAGTATTATCTCACTGTAACAGCTAAAGCAGTACATTAGCATGCATAAATTGCTTAAGATACCTGAAATTTTACTTGCTATTTCTTTATTTAAACAAGGTATGTGACAAACAGGTCACACACTTTAATAAATCACAACCTGATGATGCACACCTACCTCTAGGAAATTTACAAAATGAAATAAAACCAGACTTAACTGCAGAAGAGGCTGCCTATATGTCCTTCCTAGCAACAAGAGTCAAGATTAGAGTTTGGTATTGGCACATTGAGGAAAAGGAGCATAGATTCAGAGATAGTTAAGAATTTGCCAATGTCAAGGTTAGCTACAGCAAAATCTCATATCTGTGGCTTGACCATTAATGGGCTATCGGTCTGGAAAGGACATAGTGGTTATGATA
This sequence comes from Echinosophora koreensis, assembly GCA_035048595.1. Taxonomy (NCBI): domain Eukaryota; kingdom Viridiplantae; phylum Streptophyta; class Magnoliopsida; order Fabales; family Fabaceae; genus Echinosophora; species Echinosophora koreensis. The sequence continues at coordinate 1,708,597 of JAPCYP010000068.1, forward strand.
ATTGAATGTTCATTTCAGTTCAGCTTCAGAGTAAATGGAATTTATCTTGTTTCCATTACTTGATTTATTTATTAGATAAACCAGGTTCTAATTAACATATGTAGTTTCCTCAGCAATTAGATCTACCAGCTTGTGGTCTGTACCCTAATGTGATATCAAAGTCTTAGTACTATGTGCAAACTTCAAAATCCTCAATGATCTCAAGGAAATAACACACAAGAAAAGGCAACAGAAAACCTTATGTCATGTGCAACAAAAGAGTTCAGCATGCAATAGTTGTTGCTATTATCCAACAACACTTAACAATCCCAACGTGCCTGGATACTTGAGATAATGAATAATTTACATTAATAAAATCTACATTTTATCTACACAAGAGACATTTATCGTCATTAACAGATGCCTTACACGTGAAACCAAAATCCAATCAATCATATAATGGTTCCACATAACGATTTCCAAAAAAAATACAGAAGAGAAAGAAACCCAATTACCAAAAATGTATTCAAACAACCTTGAACTAAACAATCTATGCCTGTATTTCCAATCTATGATGAGAGTGAAGCTCGGAGAGAGAAAAAAGTGGCAGACTCAGAGAGAGATGTAACAGCCTGATTTTTAATTACGCTGTTTAAACGGTTATAATATAATTAATTATATTTTAATCTGAGAGTTAGAAAGTGATTTTTAATAAAATAAAATCATATTCATAGTCTCTCTTATGGTAGAAGGTTATGGTAAAAATTTGGGTTGAAAATTCAGACGGAGCCCGGTCTGCGTTTTTACTGACAGTATAATTTTATACCGGCAGAAAACCCTAAATTGGACCCGAAACTGAAATTTGTAGATTTTTTATATTTTGTCCGTGAGGAATCCTACTTTCCAAATTTCTGATCAGAAATAAAAAAATTATGTGTATTCGGACGAATTTTAGTAAAAGTTCGGACGGAAAACAGTCGGTGTTTTCACTGACAGTAAGATTTTAATGATCAGAAAACCTAATTTTGACTCATGAAAGAAATGGTTTATGATTAAATCATATTTCCAACTAGTCTGGTTGGTTTGAAAATTTTCGATCGAAAAACAGATAGAAACCCTAATCGGGAAACCGACGGAGTCGAAAACGGAACTGCAGAGACCCATCAAGAGATCGGGACAACGAGTCACACATGATGACTCATGGAGGATGAGTCACCAAGCATTTATGAGCATTAAATGCTAGTAATCATGAATTTTAGGTAAAATGACCAAAATACCCCCAAGCTTTCGTGGTTATTAACAAGACACATCTATGCACTCTTAACCACTTATTTTACATGGTTGTAAACCTTCCACATCTCCTCAATTTCGTGCAGCCATATATACTAAACCATACCTATTTCAATTTGCTTTCGTTTCATCATTTTCCTCTCAAAAACCGAAATCGGGTAAATGACGGAGCTGCGTACAGAATTTCCGGGAACCGCTAATGGATAGGATCAGTGACTCATTGGTGAGTCACTATGTGTGGCCCAAAATCAGCCACACCTCCATCAATTGTGAGCCACATATTGTTAACCATGATTAGCCAAAATAACCTTAGTTAAGTTAACTATTAACTATGGTTAATCTTATATTAATTAAATAATCACAAAACCCATTAATCTAAAAGCTAACAAACCAAACAATGCCTTAAATCTACCCTATATATAGCCCCAAAACCATGGCCTCCTCACCAATTCACCCACCTTCTTCATTTTTTCTCATTCTTCACTTTTCTTCACATAAACTTCATTTTCTTCTTCAAGAGCTTTAAGTGTTTCCATTGAAGAACTTGCCAAGATCATCATCATTTCTTCATTTCCTTCACACACTTGAGGTAACATGATCATCTCTTTCCATTCTTAAGCTTTTGTTCTTCATGTTCTTGAGTTTTCATATTCTTAGATCTAGAACTTAGAATAATTCTAGAAAATTGTAGAAAAATCATAAAAATGTGAAACCAATTTCTATGATCTAGTTATAATCTCTACTTTCATTATCCAAGAGTATGTAATCAAAAACATTTTCCTTCCCTATTTTCTTGTTAAGGCCGAAACTAGGTATTTTTGGATAAAGGAAGTTTTGTTCAATTAAGTCATGATTTATATCAACTATCTAAAGTATGTAGGTTCTAAATCCAAGAACTTGAATTAAAAGAAGTTTTCTAACCTATTTTTATATTTGAGGCCGAAACCCTACCCTAAGTGGTTGGATGATTTTGATTCCATATTTTCAACTTATAGCAATTTATCTATGATAGCTAATACCTTAGGTTCTAGCATACAAAAGATTAGGATGAGAAAATGATCCTAGCCCTAATTTGAATTGAATGGCCGAACCTAGCTATTCTAGGATTAAGGGTGATTTTGTTAATTAATTATAGTTATGTTGTTTGGTTCAAGGTGAAACTATTAAGTTGTGGTGTGATAGCGAGGAACGTCGAGTTCGGGATCTCGGTGCTAACTCAGGTGGGGGAAAGAACCAATCTACCGTCGGAAACGATAAGTAGTATATTCTATAATAATTGTGTAGGGCGACCTAAACCTTACTAGTAGTTGAGTAATCGACAAGACCAAAATCACATTGGAAACCTTTTCTGTAAAACCAATGGTGATTTAGGGATTGTAGGTTTATCAACGTTAGGAGGATTTTAGCTTATCTGAGGTTGATTGAATTTATTATTATTATTATTGAATTGCTTATGTGATATTTTGTGGTATTTGAATATTTATGATAGTCTGTGTTATGCATGATCTGCCGGGTTTTAATATTTGTGCTTAGTGGATTTAAGCGAGGATGTATGTTGTTCGGAAGATTTGGTTGGGTGAGAAAGTATCGGTGAATTAGAAGTGCCTAGCTTAAATTGATTATTTTAAAGATGAAAGGTGTCATAGAATATGAGTCAAGGCTAGGATGGAAGCATGAGGCACTAGGTTGTTGTCGATGAAATTCAGTGAGGTTCATAAGTTGTATTGTGTTTATAACCGTATGTTTGATACATACGAGGTCCGAAGTCCTTGTGGGACCGTCCAATGATAGATTTAATTAGTGTAACTATAGTGTCAATGCTTTGCTTGAGCACCCTTGAGAGAGAGAACCAGGGTGTGCACCGACTGTACCGTGCAGCTATAGTGTCATTGTTATACATGAGCATTCTCACCATGAATAAGGGTGTGCACCAGTTTTGGGGACGCGTCACTTGGACGACTGACTAACATCCCTAACAGATATAGGGAATTAGTGGCCACGTCATCATAAAGGTTTAGTTGCGTGAGGTTGATGGTAGAGGATGATATCTTAATTTCGAGGATGATTTGCTAGTTATATATGTTGATTGTCTGTGACTTTTATTATGTTATATACTATGACTCTTTTCCGCTTTTATGATGATAGATATGTTTCTTATCCCCTATATCTTTCGATGTGGTGTATTCTGTCCTTTTATGGGATTGTACAAGAAGACCCTGTAGCTGAGCTGAATGAGGAGGAGTTGGATGGAACTCCTTACGAACCGGAGGTCGGAGGATGAGTTGTGATCCATGGCGATTAGGGTCTAGTTAGTCATGGCCAGTGCGTCTCGTGAGACGTTTTTATATGTTTCCGCTAAGTATAATTCTTGTTTAAGTATATGCTTGTGAGGGATCCTATGGAAAGGATACCCTCAACAGTGTTTTGGTAATGTAATAACTAACCAGGTGTGTATTTATATATTACAATGTTGATGTGTTTAATTTGCAGAAGTTATATGATATTTAAATAAGTTTTAATTTTTACGTATTTTTCATGCTAAGCGCACGATTAAGAAATGATTTAAGAGGGAATTAATCTAATAAAACACCGGGGCACAACGAGGTGTCTCAAGAGAGACCAAGGACAAAAATAATAGGGAAGCATGGGAGGATAACCAAAACACCAAAATTCAACAATTAACAAAATCCAAGGAACACAGAAATCAAAAATAAAATTCCATAATTCACAGGTAGCCACTAGAGTAAAATGGAAGAGTTAAAATGTATTCATTATTAGTTTAATGGAAGAGTAAAATGGAGAGTACCCAAAACGGAAACCTTAGAATCAGAGAGAAAGGACACTTCTTTTTGCAGCGATTTGGATCCCGTTTGGTAATGTTGCAGCGTGGATGTGCTTCTGGGCCGCCGGACTGTAACTGGACGGAGTGATGGTGGCCGGAATAGATTAGAGGAGAGGAGAGGCGTGAAAGGGGAGAGGGGGGAGCGGCAACGGGTGTGGTCGGGAAGAGAGGAAAGATGTGAAAGGGAAGAAAGAAAACGGTTGTGGTTGGGGCTCTGTGGTGGGGGCGGTTTGAGCGGCAGTGCTTGGGGGAGGGGGTCGTGTGGGTGCTGAGGGAGGAGATGAATAGTGCCAGCCCTTGGGAGAGGGAAACGTGAGAAAGAGAGGGTGGGGAAATTTAAATGAAAAAATGACCTAACCTAAATGCCACTGCCAACATTTACAAAAATGCCACTGCCTATACCGTATTTGTATAAGTTGTCCCCGTAGTTGTCAGATTAGAGATGTTAGAATAACATTTCTGTTTACATAAATGTCAGCCATTTACATCAACTGTCTCGGTGGCATGGTGGTAAGCTTCCATTATTTTACTATAGAGGAACACGGGTCTGATACCTCAAAGACGCAATTTTCAATTTTTGTTTCATTTTTGAAATAAAACAAGGTTTATTGCCGGAATCAATCAATAACACTTGAACAATTGTCAAGTAAATCAATAGTTGGCTGACAAGTGGCGCTTTGTGGGTTTTCCCTTTTTTTTCTTCCTTTGTTTTTTTTCTTTTTTTTCCCTCTCGAGTAACAATTTTATTGTAGCTCAACTCAAAGCGCAGGACATGTGTCATCTTATGGTTTTTTTTTGGCCAATTTCAATTTTTTTCATAGCTTCCTTTGCTTTTTATTGTACACGGTCAGCTTCTCTTCCAAGTTTTTAGGCTTTGAGTGTTTGACCAACCCAGTAGAGGTGTCGTTTTATCTTTGGATGAAAATTTCCCGCTCAAAACCTCTCCTAATAATGACCTAATGTCTTCTTCTTTCCGATTTCACTCAGCTCACTTTCATTCTTTTTTTTTTTCAGTTTAATTCTTTCTTCCACTCCAAACTCCAAATTACTAAAATTTCAAATTCAAAATCTAAATAGGTTGAAACTAATTTGCAGTACTTGGGTCTCATCATGTCAACATTTTTTTCTTCTTCATACAGTAACACCACCTCTCTCTCTCTCTCTCTCTCTCTCTAAACATCATGGTGCAGGGAGCTTCCTCCTATCTTCTTGAGGTATTTATCAACAAGGTAGCTTTCCTAAATCAATTTATCATTTCTATTTTTGTTTTCTATTCTCACAATCTTCAAATTCCTTTCACTCAATATACTTTTTCTGTGATTTCTCTCATGTTTATTTATGGAGGTGGGTCTTACCCTCACTCTTCTTCTTCGCGCGTCTTGTGTTTTCCTTCTATTTAATTTCTAATTTCATGTGAAAAACGTTAGGTTTCTGGTTAGGCCTCCCTGACACATAAATGGCAGAAGCTCCCCTCTCTCTGTGGCGGCGGATGAATAATAGGTTTCAAGTTTTGTTCTCTCTCCCCACAAATACTTAACTTCTCTCGTCGCCCCCTTTCTTTCAGTTAAAAATTTTGTTTTACCGTCGATGTCACTTGTTGATCATGTGGTTTGTGGGGTGCATTTTTGCCATTCCAGTGTGAGTGGTAGTTTAATGGATTTTGGTTTATGTTTTGTGGCAGATGGATGGGATCAACGACTGCCGTTATTGGTGGTCAGGTGAAAGTTTTCGACGGCGGTGACTCATGCACCACATGTTAATGGAGGTGGGGGCTTTGCATTGGTGTGTCTGAGATACATATTTTTAGATTAGTTTTTTATTTACTTTTTTATTTTTGTATTCATGATATTTTATTTTTTGATGGTTTTTTTTTTTTTTGGTTTACTTTCGGTGGTGTTTTTAACTAAATAGTTTTGTTATATTTATTGAGACAACTTTACTTTGTGTAAGGTTGAGTTGTCATATGCTCTGGAGAGGTTAGCCACATGTTTAGTTAAGTCATGACTATGGTAGATCTATACAATTTACTCTTGACATAGTGTTATTTGGGTAAGTTTTTTGGAAATTTATCATGTTTATAAAGGGGACTGAGAGTGGTGTTCACTGTGCTCGGATAGGCTAAGTTTTGTCTATTGGTCTAACCTAACCTTCTCTCCTTGAATAGGCTAAGTTTACTCTTCCATCTACCTGCTATTGGTATAACTTGTTCTATAAATGGGTGTTTAATTTGAAGGTTTTACCTAGGTGATGAATCATCCCAGGTAATGCATCAATTTATGGTCTTTATTTTCAACAGCAGTTAAAACAATGCTTTAATTTTTTGGCTAAAATGCAGTTTTAGTCCCCAAGTTTTTCAGTTTGGTAAAAATGGTCCCCCCAAGTTTTTTTTGAGCGATTTTAGTCCTCTAAATTTTCAAACTTAGCAAAATTAGTCCCTCTGTTAGTGGACTGTTTAAAATTTAACGAAACCGTATACGTTGCACGTCCAGATGTGATAAAATATATCAAAATAATAATGCTTTGTAATTAAATAAATTTTTAATCTATAAATATTAAATTTTTTTTTTCTTTTTCAAGTAACCCACATGAAAAGGACCTAACCCCTTTAGCCTTTCTTCAACCTCCAAATCCCGTGCATCCTCACCCTGTATTGATGAGAGCGTCTTCAACCTCCAAGTGTTACAAAGTGTAACACCCTGTTTTTAGGAATATTTTATTTAAGCTGGTTGCATTAAGTTGGATTTATCGTTTAAGGGCTTAGTGGGATTTTTGGCTAAAAGTCCCTTTCTGGTACATGAGCACGCCCATGCTCATCAGCCAGCAAGCCCGTGCTTAAAGTCAGAAGCGTGATTCTGATTTTAAGTTGAGCACGACCGTGCTCAATGCGTGGACCGCGTCCAGTGACGCTAAGTGGAGCACGACCATGCTCGAGGGTAAGCACGACCGTGCTCAAGTCCGGAAGTTATATACGTGAACAGAATCGAGGGTTTAACGTTTTAACCCTATTTTGGTGAACTCAGCAGCCGCAGTGCGACCACGAAGAGTCGTTTTCTGGTTTCTTCCATCTGGGACAGTTTAGAGGCATTGGGAGACTGTTAGTGCATCATTGGTAGTGGTTTAGGTAAAGTTCCTTTCCCCTCTCTTGGTTTCCTTTTCCGTTATTGTGAATAGGGAACTAACCCTTGGTTGTCTGTTGATCCAAGGTTTGTTCGGTGTAAGTCGCTGTAAAGGGGAAGAGCCGGTTCGTTGCTTATGACACCGAAAGAGCTACCTTCAATCCAGGTATGGGGAGAAGGGTAGTATTTACATAGGTCTGGGGCTAGTGTAAAGTAAGGGGTTCCCATAACCCCGTTTTCAATATTATTGTGGTATGATTAAATGTCTGAATAATGATGTATGTTGACTGCTATATGATGAGATTGTCATATGTTCAATATTCTGGAAAGTATGTTATGTTGAATGTGAGTATGATATTGATGTGTTCATCATTGTTATTACCATGAGATGGTTGTTGATGTTGCTGGCTGCATGGTTGATGTTATGATGATTGAGTTACTGCTGTTTAATCCCTAAAAACGTGTTAAAAGTGAGTTAGGATGTTTAATGGATTAAATTATGAAATTTGGTTAAGTATCAGCCTCTGTTCCTGCCCAGGACAGCACTGTCGCGCGTTGAGCACGACCGTGCTGAACAGGGAGCACGACCGTGCTCCCAGTTGAATTCTGGGAAGATGGCCGCGCTGTTGAGCACGGCCGTACAGGACAAAGAGCACGATCGTGCTGCTGAGCACGACCGTGCTCATTAAGAAGCACGACCGTGCTTCACTCACAGGGGAGCACGCCCGTGCTGGGTTACGAGCACGACCGTGCTCAATCCACTGAGACAGAATACAATTAAAGGACTTAAGGGGTTTTTAAACCCCACTTCCCCATGATGATAACTGATTAGACAACTTGGTTAATGTTATTAAAGATAATTAAAGACGATGAGACGGTGAGATGTTAAGTCGATACCCTTTTGGGTGCCGCAAGCAGATGAGTTGTGCCTTGGGCTTTTGGCCAAGGAGGCCTTGACCCCACAGTTTGGGTCTAAGGTGTTGTGGTTACGTACCTTGGTGGCCGAGAGTCTGCCCCAGGTACTGCGGTTGATTCTACTTAAGTCCTCAGGTAGATTCCGCGAGGCAAGTTGGTGCGGTTGATTCCGCAGTTACCTTCGGTCGATCCCGTTGGAGTTATGGAGGTGGTGTTGCCGTTGTTGTCGTGTTGCATACGCATTGCATCGGAGTTGTTGTTTAGGGATGTTGGACATAGGGGAGATCGTCCTAGAGTACGGCGATCCGGCCATCCACGGTTGGAGTAGATTCTCCTAGCGCCCCCGTGACGAGGCATTCGTTGGTTTGATGCGTTGGCTATCCAAGGAGTAGATTCTCCGGCGTTGAGTAGATTCTCAATGTGGATATGTAACTCCGAAGTCGTTCATCCCGAGTTTAGTGGATCCACATGCATTGATGGTTTAGCGGAGTAGGACTGCATTGCACTATATAGCATGATGATGATGTTGATGTTTGATGTGATGCTGCTATGCTTGCTATTTACTTTACTGCCTATTCCCATGCTAATATGTTTATACGATTCTTACTCCCTATATATGTTTGTTGTTTGTGTTTGGCCTGATTGGCACATTGCAGAGGATGACGAGCAGCCCGGAGAGGAGTGACTCTGAGGAGCCGCCACTCATCGTAGGGCTAGTTTATGTTTCACAGTCGTTAGTTCAGTTGTAATTCCGTGGATTTTATTCCGGAACGGTTATACCAGCTCTGTATGTGACATCGGGGTTGGGTTATTTTTATTGGTTTGTTATGTTTTCGTTATTTAAAACTTATTTCATTTCCGCGTTGTAAACGGTTCATGTGGGACTTTTCTACCCATGGACAATGATTTATTTTATTCAATAAATTGCATGTTTTCCTTTAATTGTTTTAATTTAATTGGCTTTTAACATGCGGGGTAGAAGGGTGTCACATTTAGTGGTATCAGAGCAGTTCGACCTTGTTCGGACGTGGTATAAGTCTGTTGTGGGTCTGTTGTGTGACTCTTGTTTGAATTGTCTATACTTGGTATAGATAATGATGTTTTAAGTTAGTTGCCTGTAGCTTTTACTCGCTAAGTTTCTGTATTAAAGGCTGCTTTGGGCATGTACAGGAACTAATGGCCGGTAGAGGACGCAACGATCAGGCGATTGCTGACGCGTTGGCACTTTTGGCCAATGCTATCGGACAGGTCAACCCTAACAACGGTGGGCCAGCTGAGTTCCAGGGACTGGATAAGTTCCAGAGGAACAACCCTCCGTCGTTCAAGGGAGCGTATGACCCAGAGGGAGCATTGTTGTGGCTGAGGGAGACAGAGAAGATCTTCCGTGCGATGGATTGTAACGATTAGCAGAAGCTCATCTTCGCCACCTTCATGTCGACTGAAGAGGCGGAGCATTGGTGGGATAACTGCAGGCAGAGGGCACAGCGGTGACTTGGGCTGTGTTCAGACAGAGGTTTCTGGAGAAGTATTTTCCAGCGGATATCAGGGACAAGAAGGAGATGGAATTCTTATCTTTGAGGCAGGGGTCGCTGTCAGTCGGTGACTATGCGGCTAAGTTCGAATAGCTGGCTAGGTACTACACTCCTTACCAGCATGAGACGGACGATCGCTCCAAGTGTGTGAAGTTCGAAGCGGGACTTCGGCCTGAGATCAAACAGGCCATCAGCTATCAGGAGATCAGAGTCTTCCCAATTCTGGTCAACAAGTGCAGGATCTATGAGGATGCCAGCCAGTTTAGAGCTGCTAGTTCCAGAGGATCGGACAATCAGAGTGGCAAGAGGATTGATCAGAGGGATAAGGGCAAGCAGCGGTATGCCCCTTCGGGCAAGGACTTCAAGCAGAGCGGCAGAAAACCCCAGTTTCAGCAGAGTAGCTTCAGGGGTGGGTTTTCTGATGCCCCTAGAGCTATGAGGTGTGGGAAGTGTGGAGCACAGGACCACTATTCGTCCCAGTGCAAGGAAACACAGGTCATCTGTTTCAAGTGTGGCAAGCCAGGCCACATCAGCCGCGAGTGTGATGGAGCTAAGGCCGAGCCTCCCAGCGCTAGCAAGAATCAGAAGCCCCAGGCCAACAGACTGAAGACCACTGGAAGAGTCTTTACTCTTAGTGGAGCCGAAGCCTCCGAGTCTGATGACTTGATCCAAGGTACGTGTTTAATTGATGGAACTCGATTAACTGTATTGTATGATTCGGGTGCTACTCACTCGTTTATATCGCATGATAGGGTCAAGAGTCTAAAATTGCCTGTTACCTTCCTTGAGTTTGATTTGTTGGTTTCTACACCTACAAATAAACCTGTTTCTACTTCTTATGCATGCAAGAACTGCCATATTGTTATAGATGATAAAACTTTCCTTGCTGATCTTGTATGCTTACCTTTGAAAGACCTGGACATTATTCTGGGTATGGACTGGTTATCTTCCAACCATGTCCTTCTGAATTGTTTCGATAAAACCCTGGTTTTTGGAACTCCAAAGGAGTCTAAGAATCCAGACCTTCTCTCTGCCAGCCAAGTACGAGCTTCGATGAGAGACGAGGCCCAAGTATACATGATGTTAGCTTCCCTGGATGTAGAGAGCAGCCCTCCTGATGTCGCCAGCTTGCCTGTTGTGCGAGAATTTCCTGAAGTGTTTCCGGGGGATGTTTATAACTTACCCCCAGAAAGAGATGTTGAGTTTACCATAGACTTAGTGCCTGGCACCGGGCCAATTTCCATAGCACCCTATAGAATGTCTCCTCTAGAGCTAGCTAAGTTGGAAGAACAGTTGGAGGACCTGATGAAGAAGCAGTTCATTAGGCCGAGTGTGTCTCCGTGGGGAGCGCCTGTGTTGTTGGTGAAGAAGAAGGATGGTAGTATGAGGTTGTATGTCGACTTTCGACAGCTCAACAAGGTGACCATAAAGAATCGGTATCCCCTCCCTAGGATTGATGATCTTATGGACCAGTTGATGGGCGCTTGCGTCTTTTCAAAGATAGATTTGAGGTCATGGTACCATCAGATTCGGGTTAAGTCTGAGGACATCCCGAAGACAGCGTTTAGGACGCGATATGGTCACTATGAGTACTTGGTTATGCCTTTCGGTGTGACCAACGCTCCTGCGGTCTTCATGGACTACATGAACAAGACCTTTCACCCTTACTTGGATAAGTTCGTGGTGGTGTTTATAGACGACATCTTAGTGTACTCCAAGAGTAAGGAGGAACATGAGGAACACCTGAGGGTTGTCTTGCAGACCCTTAAGGAGAAGCAGTTGTATGCTAAGTTGTCTAAGTGTGAGTTCTGGTTAGAGGAAGTGAGCTTCTTAGGACATGTCATCTCTAAGGGTGGCATAGCAGTGGACCCAGCTAAAGTAGAGACGGTGCTCTAGTGGGAAGCGCCAAAGTCTGTAACCGAAATTAGGAGTTTCTTGGGGTTAGCCGGGTACTATAGGCGGTTTATAGAAGGTTTCTCTAAGATAGCTTTACCCTTAACCCGTCTCACCAAGAAGGGACAGTTGTTTGTGTGGGACTCTAAGTGTGAAGAGAGTTTCCAAACCCTTAAGAATAGGTTGACATCAGCACCAGTGTTAGTTTTGCCAGATCCTAGTGAACCCTTCGTAGTTTACTGCGATGCTTCTAAGCAAGGGTTAGGTGGTGTGCTGATGCAGAATGGTAAGGTAGTCGCTTACGCTTCTAGGCAGTTGAAAACCCATGAGAAGAACTACCCTACCCATGACCTAGAGTTAGGAGCTGTGGTATTTGCCTTAAAGATCTGGAGGCACTACCTTTATGGAGCGAGGTTTGAGGTTTTTAGCGATCATAAGAGTTTGAAGTATCTCTTCGATCAAAAGGAGTTGAACATGAGGCAGCGTAGGTGGATGGAGTTCTTAAAGGATTATGACTTCGAGCTGACCTATCACCCAGGAAAGGCCAATGTGGTGGCCGATGCCTTGAGTAGGAAAACCCTGCGTATCTCCGCTTTGATGGTTAGGGAGATGGATTTGATTGAGGAGTTTAGAGACCTTAGTCTAGCTTGTGAGTTTACCCCTAAGAGTATTAGGCTTGGTACCTTGAAGGTTACCAACAGTTTGATGGATCAGATTAGAGAGGGTCAGAAGTTAGATAAGTATCTCTTAGACCAGCGAGAGTTGCTTGCTCAGGGTAGAGACCTAAGTTTTAAGGATGGCAGTGATGGTATCTTGAGGTTTAAGGATAGAGTTTGTGTGCCAGATGTTTCCGAGCTTAGGAAGTTGATCTTAGAAGAAGGTCATAGGAGTGGATTGAGTGTGCACCCAGGTGCCACTAAGATGTATCAGGACCTTAAGAGAATGTTTTGGTGGCCTAGGATGAAAAAGGACGTAGCTGAGTTTGTGTATGCGTGCTTAGTCTGTCAGAAGGCTAAGATCGAGCATCAGAGGCCTTCGGGTAAGTTGCAACCTTTGAGTATCCCAGAATGGAAATGGGATAGCATCTCCATGGATTTTGTGTCTGTACTCCCTAGGACTCCAGCTGGTTTTGAGGCAATTTGGGTTGTTGTGGATAGACTGACTAAGTCTGCCCATTTCATTCCGATGAACATGGAGTATCCTCTAGAGAAGTTGGCTAAGTTGTACATCAAGGAGATAGTTAGGCTTCATGGTGTACCCTCTAGCATAGTTTCGGATAGAGACCTGAGGTTTACCTCTAGGTTTTGGAATAGTTTGCAAGAGGCTTTAGGAACAAAGCTTAGGCTTAGTTCGGCTTACCACCCATAGACTGATGGGCAGTCTGAGCGGACCATCCAGTCCTTAGAGGACCTGTTAAGGGCTTGTGTGCTAGAACAGTCAGGAAGTTGGGACAAGTTTTTGCCCCTAATAGAGTTCACCTACAACAACAGCTTCCATTCCAGCATTGGGATGGCACCTTATGAAGCTCTGTATGGGAGGAGATGTAGGACACCCTTGTGTTGGAATGAACCTAGTGATAGTGTGGTGCTAGGGCCAGAGATAGTCCAGGAAACAACAGAAAAGATTAAGTTAGTTCAGGAAAAGATGAGAGTTGCACAGAGTAGGCAGAAGAGCTACCATGATAAAAGGAGGAAGGCGCTCGAATTCCAGGAAGGCGATCATGTATTCTTGAGAGTTACCCCGATGACTGGGGTTGGTAGAGTGATGAAGGCGAGGAAACTTACTCCGAGGTTCATTGGTCCTTACCAAATCCTCAAAAGAGTCGGCGAAGTCGCCTACCAAATAGCCTTACCCACGTTTTTGTCAAATCTCCACAACGTTTTCCATGTGTCACAACTCAGGAAGTATGTTCATGACCCTAGTCACGTGATAGTACCCGACGCTATACAGTTGAAAGAGAACCTGACGTTTGAGGTGTTACCTCTTCGAGTCGAGGATAGGAGGGTGAAGCAGCTAAGAGGCAAGGAAATTCCTTTGGTTAAAGTGGTTTGGAGTGGGGCGACTGAGGAAAGTACTACCTGGGAGCTGGAGAGCAAGATGATGGAAGCATACCCGCATCTTTTCCCTTGAGGTACGTATAAATTTCGAGGACGAAATTTTTATAAGGGGGGTGGAATTGTAACACCCTGTTTTTCGGAATATTTTATTTAAGCTGGTTGCATTAAGTTGGATTTATCGTTTAAGGGCTTAGTGGGATTTTTGGCTAAAAGTCCCTTTCTGGTACATGAGCACGCCCATGCTCATCAGCCAGCAAGCCCGTGCTTAAAGTCAGAAGCGTGATTCTGATTTTAAGTTGAGCACGACCGTGCTCAACAGGGAGCACGCCCGTGCTCAATGCGTGGACCGCGTCCAGTGACGCTAAGTGGAGCACGACCGTGCTCGAGGGTAAGCACGACCGTGCTCAAGTCCGGAAGTTATATACGTGAACAGAATCGAGGGTTTAACGTTTTAACCCTATTTTGGTGAACTCAGCAGCCGCAGTGCGACCACGAAGAGCCGTTGATGACATCCAAATGATGGGATGCCTTGACATGATCTATTTGGTTGAATAAGATAACATAAAAGTGGCACAAATCATAATCAAGAACAAGAATAAATTGTAAACACTTTAGTAACCAAAATAAAGTGAAGAAATAAACAAAGATGGAAGAGAAAGAGATGATCAAGGCGCCACAAACAAGGATGTTTGATAAGCCAATGAGGTTCGCCACAAGAATCTTGGATTCTTGATAAGAACAAGTTTTGGTTCATCCAAGAACCCAAGAGAATAAATCTCTCACAATGGATATCAATCCAAAATTCAACTTCCAAGTTATCTTATTCAACCAAATAGATCATGTCAAGGCATCCCATCATTTGGATGTCATCAAGTGGTATCAAAGCTTAGGCTTTGGTTGAATTTTTTTTTTTTGAGTTGTGTTCTTCATCTTCTACCTTTCTTCTTTTTACCCAAAAACAAAAAAAAAAAAATTTTGCTACTTTGTTTCTGTTTTCGAAGGGAAATTTTCGTGGTTTTGTTATTACTCCAAACCAAGTTTGCAAGTGTGATTCTCTTCTTCAAAGTTAAAAAAAAAAAAAGGTAATAATCGATTATTCCAACCATATAATCGATTATCCAAGAGTCAGTGAACCCAAAATCGATTACAAAAATCGATTTTTTACAAAAAAAAAGGGTCCATAATCGATTATGACAACCCCATAAGCGATTATTCATGAGTCAGAGAGCCCAGAATCGATTAAAATAATCGATTATTAAAAAAAAAAAAAATTTGGGCGAAAATTTTGTGTTCTTGAAGAGTTTCCCTTCTTCCTTTGTTTCTTTGTTTCAAGCTTTTCTTTTCTAGCCTTTCCTTTGTTGTTTCCTTGTTTAGATAAGTTTGTGATTTTTGTTACTTGAATTTTGGTATTTTTGGTGTTTGATTCCTCTAAGAACTCATGGAGAATATTTGAGAGGGAAAAGGCAAGAGAGAAAAATACATCTTGTGTGGGAAAAGCCAATTGAGTGAAATACATTTGTGTGCACAAGTGAGGGAGTGTAGTGAGGAATTTAATTATTTCTTGTTATCTTTTGATATTGTGTGTTTAAATGATGGCAGCCCATGAAGATAGTCAATCATGTTCTCCAAGGTCTTCAACTCTTTATGCTAGAATGGCTACCCAATTACAAGACCTTCAAAGGCAAATGGAGCAAATGAGTACAAAGTATGATGGACAACTTGCCATCCTTCAAAACCGAGAAAATAGAGAAGGGGTCAAGATCAAAGTTCCTACCTTTCATGGGAAGAATGATCCCCAAGCCTATTTGAAATGGGAGATGAAGATAGAGCAAATGTTCCATTGTAACAATTTCAATGAGGAAAAGAAAATGAAGGTAGCCTCTCTTCAATTTAAGGATTCTGCACTTGTTTGGTGGGATCAATTGCAAAAAGAGAGAAGAAGGTATGGGGGAAGGCCTATTGAGACTTGGACCGAGATGAGAAAAATCATGAGAAGAAGATATGCTCCATATCATCACCATGGAGTTCTTTCCAATGAATCAAAGAAGGAGGGTAACACTTCAATTTCTAAGGAGGCCATGGCAAGTGTTCAAGTAAAGAAACCTATGGAAGCATCTTCTAATTTGAGAGAAAGAAAAATCCAAGTGGAAAAAGAAAAAGAGCGAGAAAAGAAAGAGGAAAAAGAAAAAGAAAGTGAAAAGAAGAGTGAAAAGAATGAGAGTACAATTAAAGAGGAGAAAAAGAAAAATGAGAGTATAGAAAAAGATGAGAGCAAAACAAAAGGTGAGGAGGAAAAAGTAAAAGAATGTTTTGATGTTTTTCCTAACTCTTTGCCTACTTGTGTTGATTCTTTTTTGAAGGAAGTCCAAGATGTTTCTCCAATGGAAGCTTGCAAGACAACCAATGTAGTTGAAAAGTTAATCCCAAGGGAAGTACCCCATGGTTTGGGAACTTGCATGGTTTCCCAAAAGCATGTATATCATAACACAAAATTTGGTAATATGCTTGGTAAATTGCATGGGTCTTGTTATTCTTCTACATTTGATAGGAATAGAAACTTGCTTGATGAATTGCATGACTCTTATCATCTTCCTAAGATTGATTTGAGAATTAAGAACCAAGACTTGAGTGAATTCCTTGAAAAATGTGTTGTTGTGTTTTCTAATGTTCATTTGGTATATCACAACAATTTTGAGGAATGTGTTGGATTACTTAGAGAAAATTTGTTTGCTAACTTGCTCACATATTCTTTTGATCAAAATAAAGTTGGCATTTTGAGGTTTGTTATGAGCTCTAAGGGTTTGCATGTGACAATAATTGAGGGGTCAACTACTATTCCCCTTCTTACTCTACCAATTCTTGTGAATTCTTTTGAGTCTTCATATGATGAGCTTAATGTGCTTGAGAGGGATATCTTGTTTGAAAAGGAATTATCTTTTGTTTGTGATAAGGAGAATGTCCATGAGGTTCAACTTTCTTGGGAGTTTTTAAAAAGAGAAAGTACATTTTCTAGTATGACCATGTTCAAGCCAAGAAAGGTAAACTTGAAGGTAGATTTTCATAAGAAGTATAACTTTGTGCTTACTCTTATGATTCATTGCCTTGGCTATAAATGTGATGAGATGTTGATTGAAAAGGATGGAAATGTGTTACACCTACTTGCCACATTTGAAGGTTTCCATTCATTTCCATTTGACCCTGGTGGTGGGGTGTGTGAACATAAGAAGAATAAAATGTTTCCTCTTGAAAGGAAATAAAAGGGCCACTCTAGAAGAGATGGGCTATTGCAACTTAAAAAAAAAAAAAAAAAATTGTGATATTGACTTTCTTTCAGTTTGGTGTCTATGTCTTTCTTTTGATGTAGGGGATGAAGTAATAAATTCGAGGACGAATTTTCTTAAGAAGGAGGGCCTGATGTAAGCCAAGGAGGGGCAACCCAACTTTGCAACAAAACTGATATGAGCCCAATAAAGGCCATGGATCAAGAAGCTCTAACTCAAGCCCAAATGCAAGACAAGGAGAAGAGAAGCCCAAGTTTATGACTTTGTTGCTCATCCATGATGAGAATGCATGAAGAATGGGCGTGATTCATGAAGCCTAGTTGGAAGTCCATTATTTGTTATTACTTTGTAATTCAATAAGTGTTGGAATTATGTGAGTGGGGCCTTTATTGCAAATGGAGGCAGCCCATCTTTCTTATTCTGCACATGTTAAATTAGTGTAGATTGAGTTTCCTTTTGATGTAAATTGTGGGGGTTACACTTTTTAATTTGAGAAGCAAAGTGTAACCACCCATAATCATGAGATGGTGGGGCGTATCAATCAATGTGGTGGCTGAGTAAAGATTAGCTTAATTGAGTCTTTAGTGTTAGAGTTAAGTGGATTATTAGGCTAAGTTATGAGGGGTTATGGAATCTTTAGAGGCAAGTGTGAAATCAGATTTTTGGCAACCATGCCTATATGTATTACACCCAACAACATGAATAAGATAACTTGGAAGTTGAATTTTGGATTGATATCCATTGTGAGAGATTTATTCTCTTGGGTTCTTGGATGAACCAAAACTTGTTCTTATCAAGAATCCAAGATTCTTGTGGCGAACCTCATTGGCTTATCAAACATCCTTGTTTGTGGCGCCTTGATCATCTCTTTCTCTTCCATCTTTGTTTATTTCTTCACTTTATTTTGGTTACTAAAGTGTTTACAATTTATTCTTGTTCTTGATTATGATTTGTGCCACTTTTATGTTATCTTATTCAACCAAATAGATCATGTCAAGGCATCCCATCATTTGGATGTCATCAATTGATGTAAGCCAAGGAGGGGCAACCCAACTTTGCAACAAAACTGATATGAGCCCAATAAAGGCCATGGATCAAGAAGCTCTAACTCAAGCCCAAATGCAAGACAAGGAGAAGAGAAGCCCAAGTTTATGACTTTGTTGCTCATCCATGATGAGAATGCATGAAGAATGGGCGTGATTCATGAAGCCTAGTTGGAAGTCCATTATTTGTTATTACTTTGTAATTCAATAAGTGTTGGAATTATGTGAGTGGGGCCTTTATTGCAAATGGAGGCAGCCCATCTTTCTTATTCTGCACATGTTAAATTAGTGTAGATTGAGTTTCCTTTTGATGTAAATTATGGGGGTTACACTTTTTAATTTGAGAAGCAAAGTGTAACCACCCATAATCATGAGATGGTGGGGCGTATCAATCAATGTGGTGGCTGAGTAAAGATTAGCTTAATTGAGTCTTTAGTGTTAGAGTTAAGTGGATTATTAGGCTAAGTTATGAGGGGTTATGGAATCTTTAGAGGCAAGTGTGAAATCAGATTTTTGGCAACCATGCCTATATGTATTACACCCAACAACATGAATAAGATAACTTGGAAGTTGAATTTTGGATTGATATCCATTGTGAGAGATTTATTCTCTTGGGTTCTTGGATGAACCAAAACTTGTTCTTATCAAGAATCCAAGATTCTTGTGGCGAACCTCATTGGCTTATCAAACATCCTTGTTTGTGGCGCCTTGATCATCTCTTTCTCTTCCATCTTTGTTTATTTCTTCACTTTATTTTGGTTACTAAAGTGTTTACAATTTATTCTTGTTCTTGATTATGATTTGTGCCACTTTTATGTTATCTTATTCAACCAAATAGATCATGTCAAGGCATCCCATCATTTGGATGTCATCAAGAAATGCTTTGATACCACTTGATGACATCCAAATGATGGGATGCCTTGACATGATCTATTTGGTTGAATAAGATAACATAAAAGTGGCACAAATCATAATCAAGAACAAGAATAAATTGTAAACACTTTAGTAACCAAAATAAAGTGAAGAAATAAACAAAGATGGAAGAGAAAGAGATGATCAAGGCGCCACAAACAAGGATGTTTGATAAGCCAATGAGGTTCGCCACAAGAATCTTGGATTCTTGATAAGAACAAGTTTTGGTTCATCCAAGAACCCAAGAGAATAAATCTCTCACAATGGATATCAATCCAAAATTCAACTTCCAAGTTATCTTATTCATGTTGTTGGGTGTAATACATATAGGCATGGTTGCCAAAAATCTGATTTCACACTTGCCTCTAAAGATTCCATAACCCCTCATAACTTAGCCTAATAATCCACTTAACTCTAACACTAAAGACTCAATTAAGCTAATCTTTACTCAGCCACCACATTGATTGATACGCCCCACCATCTCATGATTATGGGTGGTTACACTTTGCTTCTCAAATTAAAAAGTGTAACCCCCACAATTTACATCAAAAGGAAACTCAATCTACACTAATTTAACATGTGCAGAATAAGAAAGATGGGCTGCCTCCATTTGCAATAAAGGCCCCACTCACATAATTCCAACACTTATTGAATTACAAAGTAATAACAAATAATGGACTTCCAGCTAGGCTTCATGAATCACGCCCATTCTTCATGCATTCTCATCATGGATGAGCAACAAAGTCATAAACTTGGGCTTCTCTTCTCCTTGTCTTGCATTTGGGCTTGAGTTAGAGCTTCTTGATCCATGGCCTTTATTGGGCTCATATCAGTTTTGTTGCAAAGTTGGGTTGCCCCTCCTTGGCTTACATCAGCCGTTTTCTGGTTTCTTCAATCTGGGACAGTTTAGAGGCATTGGGAGACTGTTAGTGCATCATTGGTAGTGGTTTAGGTAAAGTTCCTTTCCCCTCTCTTGGTTTCCTTTTCCGTTATTGTGAATAGGGAACTAACCCTTGGTTGTCTGTTGATCCAAGGTTTGTTCGGTGTAAGTCGCTGTAAAGGGGAAGAGCCGGTTCGTTGCTTAGGACACCGAAAGAGCTACCTTCAATCCAGGTATGGGGAGAAGGGTAGTATTTACATAGGTCTGGGGCTAGTGTAAAGTAAGGGGTTCCCATAACCCCGTTTTCAATATTATTGTGGTATGATTAAATGTCTGAATAATGATGTATGTTGACTGCTATATGATGAGATTGTCATATGTTCAATATTCTGGAAAGTATGTTATGTTGAATGTGAGTATGATATTGATGTGTTCATCATTGTTATTACCATGAGATGGTTGTTGATGTTGCTGGCTGCATGGTTGATGTTATGATGATTGAGTTACTGCTGTTTAATCCCTAAAAACGTGTTAAAAGTGAGTTAGGATGTTTAATGGATTAAATTATGAAATTTGGTTAAGTATCAGCCTCTGTTCCTGCCCAGGACAGCACTGTCGCGCGTTGAGCACGACCGTGCTGAACAGGGAGCACGACCGTGCTCCCAGTTGAATTCTGGGAAGATGGCCGCGCTGTTGAGCACGGTCGTACAGGACAAAGAGCACGATCGTGATGTTGAGCACGACCGTGCTCATTAAGAAGCACGACCGTGCTTCACTCACAGGGGAGCACGCCCCTCACGTGCTTAAGCACGACCGTGCTGGGTTACGAGCACGACCGTGCTCAATCCACTGAGACAGAATACAATTAAAGGACTTAAGGGGTTTTTAAACCCCACTTCCCCATGATGATAACTGATTAGACAACTTGGTTAATGTTATTAAAGATAATTAAAGATGATGAGACGGTGAGATGTTACGTCGATACCCTTTTGGGTGCCGCAAGCAGATGAGTTGTGCCTTGGGCTTTTGGCCAAGGAGGCCTTGACCCCACGGTTTGGGTCTAAGGTGTTGTGGTTACGTACCTTGGTGGCCGAGAGTCTGCCCCAGGTACTGCGGTTGATTCCGCTTAAGTCCTCAGGTAGATTCCGCGAGGCAAGTTGGTGCGGTTGATTCCGCAGTTACCTTCGGTCGATCCCGTTGGAGTTATGGAGGTGGTGTTGCCGTTGTTGTCGTGTTGCATACGCATTGCATCGGAGTTGTTGTTTAGGGATGTTGGACATAGGGGAGATCGTCCTAGAGTACGGCGATCCGGCCATCCACGGTTGGAGTAGATTCTCCTAGCGCCCCTGTGACCAGGCATTCGTTGGTTTGATGCGTTGGCTATCCAAGGAGTAGATTCTCCGGCGTTGAGTAGATTCTCAATGTGGATATGTAACTCCGAAGTCGTTCATCCCTAGTTTAGTGGATCCACATGCATTGATGGTTTAGCGGAGTAGGACTGCATTGCACTATATAGCATGATGATGATGTTGATGTTTGATGTGATGCTGCTATGCTTGCTATTTACTTTACTGCCTATTCCCATGCTAATATGTTTATACGATTCTTACTCCCTATATATGTTTGTTGTTTGTGTTTGGCCTGATTGGCACATTGCAGAGGATGACGAGCAGCCCGGAGAGGAGTGACTCTGAGGAGCCGCCACTCATCGTAGGGCTAGTTTATGTTTCGCAGTCGTTAGTTCAGTTGTAATTTCGTGGATTTTATTCCGGAACGGTTATACCAGCTCTGTATGTGACATCGGGGTTGGGTTATTTTTATTGGTTTGTTATGTTTTCGTTATTTAAAACTTATTTCATTTCCGCGTTATAAACGGTTCATGTGGGACTTTTCTACCCATGGACAATGATTTATTTTATTCAATAAATTGCATGTTTTCCTTTAATTGTTTTAATTTAATTGGCTTTTAACATGCGGGGTAGAAGGGTGTCACATTTAGTGGTATCAGAGCAGTTCGACCTTGTTCGGACGTGGTATGAGTCTGTTGTGGGTCTGTTGTGTGACTCTTGTTTGAATTGTCTATACTTGGTATAGATATTGATGTTTTAAGTTAGTTGCCTGTAGCTTTTACTCGCTAAGTTTCTGTACTAAAGGCTGCTTTGGGCATGTACAGGAACTAATGGCCGGTAGAGGACGCAACGATCAGGCGATTGCTGACGCGTTGGCACTTTTGGCCAATGCTATCGGACAGGTCAACCCTAACAATGGTGGGCCAGCTGAGTTCCAGGGACTGGATAAGTTCCAGAGGAACAACCCTCCGTCGTTCAAGGGAGCGTATGACCCAGAGGGAGCATTGTTGTGGCTGAGGGAGACAGAGAAGATCTTCCGTGCGATGGATTGTAACGATCAGCAGAAGCTCATCTTCGCCACCTTCATGTTGACTGAAGAGGCGGAGCATTGGTGGGATAACTGCAGGCAGAGGATGCAGGCAGAGGGCACAGCGGTGACTTGGGCTGTGTTCAGGCAGAGGTTTCTGGAGAAGTATTTTCCAGCGGATATCAGGGACAAGAAGGAGATGGAATTCTTGTCTTTGAGGCAGGGGTCGCTGTCAGTCGGTGACTATGCAGCTAAGTTCGAGGAGCTGGCTAGGTGCTACACTCCTTACCAGCATGAGACGGACGATCGCTCCAAGTGTGTGAAGTTCGAAGCGGGACTTCGGCCTGAGATCAAACAGGCCATCAGCTATCAGGAGATCAGAGTCTTCCCAATTCTGGTCAACAAGTGCAGGATCTATGAGGATGCCAGCCAGTTCAGAGCTGCTAGTTCCAGAGGATCGGACAATCAGAGTGGCAAGAGGATTGATCAGAGGGATAAGGGCAAGCAGCGGTATGCCCCTTCGGGCAAGGACTTCAAGCAGAGCGGCAGAAAACCCCAGTTTCAGCAGAGTAGCTTCAGGGGTGGGTTTTCTGATGCCCCTAGAGCTATGAGGTGTGGGAAGTGTGGAGCACAGGACCACTATTCGTCCCAGTGCAAGGAAACACAGGTCATCTGTTTCAAGTGTGGCAAGCCAGGCCACATCAGCCGCGAGTGTGATGGAGCTAAGGCCGAGCCTCCCAGCGCTAGCAAGAATCAGAAGCCCCAGGCCAACAGACTGAAGACCACTGGAAGAGTCTTTACTCTTAGTGGAGCCGAAGCCTCCGAGTCTGATGACTTGATCCAAGGTACGTGTTTAATTGATGGAACTCGATTAACTGTATTGTATGATTCGGGTGCTACTCACTCGTTTATATCGCATGATAGGGTCAAGAGTCTAAAATTGCCTGTTACCTTCCTTGAGTTTGATTTGTTGGTTTCTACACCTACAAATAAACCTGTTTCTACTTCTTATGCATGCAAGAACTGCCATATTGTTATAGATGATAAAACTTTCCTTGCTGATCTTGTATGCTTACCTTTGAAAGACCTGGACATTATTCTGGGTATGGACTGGTTATCTTCCAACCATGTCCTTCTGAATTGTTTCGATAAAACCCTGGTTTTTGGAACTCCAAAGGAGTCTAAGAATCCAGACCTTCTCTCTGCCAGCCAAGTACGAGCTTCGATGAGAGACGAGGCCCAAGTATACATGATGTTAGCTTCCCTGGATGTAGAGAGCAGCCCTCCTGATGTCGCCAGCTTGCCTGTTGTGCGAGAATTTCTTAAAAGCTTATTTGTTTTGATGTTTTGATCCTAAATGAAGTCAAGAAATGATAAGGCAGAAGAAAGAGGAGAATTAGCAGCAAGATCTTATTACTATATTTATATTTTTTAGAACCAAAGTGGTTTTGGCTTAAATAATCTCTTAAGTTTTTATGTTAACAAAAAGGTTAAATTTGTATGGCAAAGTATTGTCAAAGATCTAACTTGTATGATTGAAGGCTTGCAGGATTACTAAGTTGCAGTATCGGGTCATTTTCTCCACCTCTAGACGAGTCTTCAAAACAATGCATATCAAGTTATCAGTCTCAACGGATCCTAGCATTTAATGCCATGTCTAAACGGATACAATTTAAAGGCAGTTGAAGAAGTTCAAGACAGCAAAGCACTCCATCTATAAATACTGGATGAACCTCAGTGAAGTAGAGAGACTCTCTGATATCAAAAGTGCCAAAACTCTGCTGAAATATATAGAACAAGTTTACTTGTAATCTTAACTGATTTTCAAGTTTCATACTCTCACACTTAGTAAGTTATTATATCAAATCTGTAGATCTCTTTGTTAGAGTTAGAGCCTGAAGAGGCTTGGTATAGAAAGAATACTTGTAGCCTGAAGAGGTGCTGAATACTTGTAATCTATTTGGAGAATAGTGGAGAAAACTTTCAGGTAGAAGGGATTGGACGTAGCTCTTGGTTAGAAAAGAGTGAACCAGGATAAATCACTTGTGTGAATCTTCTATCCCTTATCTTTTACAGTATTTGGTGATACTAATTGTGGGGTTTTGGATCTGAGTTGGTTAACCTTTTAAAAAGGTTTTATTATTCATGTGTACTTATCTTGTTTTGCTTGCTAAAAGGTTTGAGAAAATGCTTTTTTGAAAAACTGTTAAGAAACACAATTTAACCCCCCTTCTTGTGTTTTCCTATGTCAGAGCTCAGCCTCGAAAGGTTGAGCATTTAACAAGTGCTGAGGGAGTACGATCCAATAAGCATGGATACAGAAGGACAAGCAATCAATAGACCTCATCTCTTTGATGGTTGGGATTATGACTACTGGAAAAAGAGAATGATGGCTTTTCTTGATGCACAAAATGTGGGTATCTGGGAGCTGATTGAAACTGGCTACACTGAGCCAAGAGGTGATGCTGGAGCTGCTATTCCTAGAGAATGGACTCCAGAGCAGAAAACTCAACATCAACTCAATCTGAAAGCCAAGCACTATTTGATGTGTGCTATCACCAGATCTGAGCATGATAAAGTCCATAGCTGTAACACTGCTAAAGAAATATGTGATACTCTTGCCCTAGCTCATAAAGGGTCATCCCAAGTCAAGGAGTCAAAGATAAGCATGCTGGTTCACCAGTATGAATTATTCAAAATGGTTGAACATGAAACCATAGATCAAATGTATGGAAGATTTCAAACTATCACCAACAGTCTTAGATCTCTTGGAAAGACCTATGAGAATAGAGATCATGTCAGAAAAATTTTGAGGAGTTTACATAAACAGTGGAGACCTAAGGTCACTGCTATTCAAGAGGCAAAGAACCTCAATACTCTCACTTTGGAGGAGCTTCTTGGATCTTTGAAAGTGCATGAGCTGGAGCTCAATGAAGAAAAAAGTTCCAAAAAAGGAAAGTCTGTTGCCCTAAAGGCAAAGAAGGCTAGCTCATCCAAAGTTCTCAAAGCCGAGGAATCCTCAGATGAAGCAGACCCTTCTGACAGTGATGAAGGATCTGATGAGGATGAACTGTCTTTCATCTCCAGAAAAATTTAACATATGTGGAGAAAGAAAGGTGGTTTCAGAAAGAAGAATTTCAACAAAAAGTTCTTCAAAGAAAAGTCAGACTCCAAGGAAAAAGGTCCACCTCTATGCTTCGAGTGCAAAAAACCTGGTCACTTCAAAGTTGACTGCCCAGAACTAAAGGACAAAAAGAAGTTCTTCAAAAAGAAAAAAGGGCTTAATGGCTACTTGGGAGGATCTTGATCTATCATCATCTGAAGAAGAAGATGAAGCTGAGGAAGAGGCAAACATTTGTCTCGTGGCTGGCACTTCTTTGAAAAGTGAATGCACTGATGCTGAGGTAATGAAATCTGATTCATTTACTTTACAAGAAGCATTTGATGATTTGTTACACAACTCGTCCATTCTGTCACATGAATATAAAAATCTCAACAAGAAATTTTCAAGGTTGACTAAGGAATATGATAAAGTCTGCATGGAAAGGTAAGCTCTTGAATATGAAAACAAGAAGCTTGAACCAGAGAATGTCAGTCTAACTGACAAACTCAAGGTTGAGCCTGATGTCCCTTGTGAAATTGCAAAACTGAGACAAGATGTGACATTTCTGACAAACAATCTGTCTAAATTCATAGGTGGCTCAGAAAAGTTAAGCTTGATACTGAGGTACTCTAGGTCACCTCATGATAAGTCTGGCCTAGGCTACGACAAAGAGAAGCGTGAAGCATCTAACAGAGTATCAAAGTCTCATGCACATTACAAATCCTAAAACCAAAGCACAACATGTTACAACAAAATCTAGCTCGTCCAACACCTTTTGTAAAGTGTGTGGAAAAAGTGGTCATGTAACATCTAGATGCATACATCACAAGCATATCAAACATTCTAGTCCAGTGACTACTAACAAAAAAGGACCCAAGTCAATCTGGGTACCTAAAGATAAGATTATACCTATTGCAGACTTGCTTAACAACAGAAAAGAAACACGCATCATGGTACTTGGACAGTGGTTGCTCACGTCACATGACGGGAGAAAGGTGTATGTTCCAAGACCTTAGACATAAAGCTGGTGGCTGGGTTACCTTTGGAGGTAATCAGAAAGGGAAGATCATTGGAGTAGGTAAAATTGGAAAAAATCATTTTCCCTCCATTGATAATGTTCTTTTAGTTAATGGTTTAAAACATAATATGCCGAGCATAAGTCAATTATGTGACAGTCGGTTTGCTGTTTCTTTTGACAAGAACATGTGTAATGTCAAGAAGGCTGATGGATCACTCTTATTCACTGCCAAGAGGCAAAACAATCTATATAAGATTGACTTGGAGGACCTCACAAATCAAAGTGTCTCATGTCTAGTGGCCATTGAAGATGAGCGATGGATTTGGCACAAAAGGCTAGGTCATGCAAGCTTGAAATTAATTTCAAAGCTAAATAGCATAACCTTGTAAGAGGCTTACCAAACCTTAAGTTCAAATCTGATGCTCTCTGTGATCCATGTCAAAAGGGAAAACAAGTCAAAGGTTCCTTTGAATCTAAGAATATTGTTAGTACCAATAGACCACTAGAGTTGCTACACCTTGATCTGTTTGGACCAACAAGGGCTGCCTCTATCAGTGGGAAGAAATATGGTCTAGTCATAGTAGACGACTACACTAGATGGACATGGGTTATGTTCCTAGCTCACAAGGATGAGTCATTCAGGGTCTTCTCTGTATTATGCAAACGTGTACAGAATGAAAAAGGCATGTGTGTCACTTCAATCAGAAGTGACCATGAGAGAGAGTTTGAAAATGAGATATTTCAAAAGTTCTATGAAGAAAGTGGTATACTTCACAATTTCTCAATACCTAGAACACCACAGCAAAATGGTGTGGTAGAGAGAAAGAACATGTCTCTTCAAGAGATGGCTAGAATAATGCTCAATGACAACTCTGTCCCTAGACACTTCTGGGCTGAAGCTGTAAATACTGCCTGCTACATTCAGAACAAAATATACATAAGATCAATCCTGAATAAGACTCCGTATGAATCGTGGAAAGGACGAAAACCCAACATATCTTACTTTCGTCCTTTTGGTTGTAAATGTTTTATATTAAATACTAAAGATCAACTTGGTAAGTTTGATTCTGAAGTAGATAATGGAATTATGTTAGGATATTCTGAATCAACTAAAAGGTTTAGGGTTTACAATTCTAGAACCTTAGTAGTAGAAGAATGTATACATGTTAAATTTGATGATAAGCAGCCTGATAAGCAATTATCAGAGCTTGATGAAGCTTTTGTAGATTTGAATCTCAAAGATTCTGACAATCAAGAAAACATCAAAATTGATGATCAAGTAGAAGATCAACAACAAACTGAGTCTGATTCTTCACAACAAGAAAATGTTCAGAGATCTTGGCACTTCAAGAACTACCATCCTCAAGATCGAATCACACTACAAAAAATCAACTGTTTAGCGACCGACAAAATCGGTCGCTAAAAGTGTAAAGTCGGTCTCTATTCACTTTAGCGACCGAATTAGCGACCGATTAATAGTGGTGGCTAATAACCTGGTCGCTAATGTTTTAGCGACCGTATTAATATTTCGGTCGCTAAATGGCGACCGTATTTTCGGTCGCTACGTGATAAAGGTTAGTCGTTGATCGGTTGGTCGCATGATTGGGGTAACCACGTTTGGAGACCGATTATTGGTCGCTAGTTCTGTAGCTAATTTACGTTACTTTTAACCAAAGTAGCGACCGAATACCACCTTTTTTTTTCCTTTAACTAACTTTTAGCGACCGAATTATGGGTTGCTAATTCGGTTGCTAAACTGGATTTTATTATTATTTTTTAAAATTTAATTTTTAAAATAAAAAAAAATTTGCTTTAAAGGTTTAGCAAAATTCCTAATAAAACACACCAAATTACTAATGAATTATACAATTATAAAAAATACTGAATATATATAATCTGCTCGTATGGATTCAATTCTTCCCTCCGGTCACCATTTCCATAGTACGAACCTTCAAACGCAACCGGGTTTAAATAAGGCAACGTCTCACCATGGTTACTCCATCAATAGTAATCAGGCATAAAGCCTTTCTCATAAAGATCGGCCACAACTCCATCGACGCTTTTGAAAGATTGACACTTGCATCTTTTGCAAGGACACCTCAAATGATCACCGCCCCGCCTTATAAATATCTCCTGGCTAACAACAAACTCTATAAACTCACCCACTCCAACTCTATACTCTTCCCTAAGACGTTTATTCCGATCCAACCTGCGATACATCCATTTCCGACTCTCCGGAATATCCATTCTTGCCAATTAAATAGCCTGACCAACCCTACAATAACACTTATATATTACGGTGCATTCCAATAGCTCCATCAATCTCGTTCTTATGACAAGGTATGAACCTATCCCATTCGAGAAGAAACCTTTACCACACTCGGCTAACAATAGTTATTCCCTTATTCAAATACCTTATACTTAACAAAATTTCGGCAGCATTTCCCATTGGTCTCCAAGTACACGACTCGAGCACAGTGAGAATCACCGTGATCAAGTATGCACCCGGAGAACAAAAGGTAATGCATCAGACCGAGATTTCAACAAGTATATAAGCCATTTGAACATGGAAATGACTATTGTACGAGTGTGAAAAAGGTTTTTTCCCAAACTGTCTCACTTGGACAATTCAAGATTCAATACAATAAGCATGCGTACCTGGAAGGTACGCATGCTCATTAATATTGGGTACGCATGCTCATTAATATTGAATCTCAAACAGGAAACTAAGGCTTTCGTAACTTAATAATTAACTCTAGCAGAAAATAAAACCATTGACTTATAAGGATTACAGCATACTTCAACAAATATATATTGAAGCATAATTCAATACAAACTTAGATAAAATATAGTAGCAAACATCCTATTGAGCTCCGCTCTCCACTAACAAGTAACACATCATTGTCAGACACATGCATAACTTCTAAATTAGCAGCACACAACAAGCATCCCTCCTTTTGGACAGGATCGCATCCTATTGAGTTCTGCTCTCCACTAACAAACAACACATAATTGCAAATACATGCATAAATATTAAATTATCAGCACACAATCAGCATCTTGCCTTTCAGGCAGGATACCATCTTATTGAGCTCAGCTCTCCACTAACAAACAACAAGATAATTCACATAACACATTACAAGCACCACACAATCAGAACCTATTAGACAAAGCAGAACCTTAAAAGAGAGTATTGAGAGAACTTACCTATGCGACAAAATGCAAAAACAAGTATGGATATGGGGAGGAGCCGCAGACAAGAAGATCAGGAACTGATAAATATAATAAGACAATATGAAAGCAAATTAATATCCTTAGAGCCAACTTAATTGTATTCAACTTAGTAATATAAAAGTTCAACAAATTGCCATTACGACCAATTGATTACCTGTGGAGATGGAGAGGGGATGAAGGGACTCGGTTTCAACTCACAAGAAATAAAGCAATGACCTATAATGCATAAATAAAATTAATCCGGTCAAATTTTCCAAACAGTCACAGGATGATATGCTATTCCAAACAATGTCTAGCAAACAAGTAGGATTGCAGCTCAGGCAAACCTGGGCAATCATGATATTCTATAAAATCTGAAGAATTGTATATTTGAACCAATAAATTGTACAAAACTTGAAAATGCAAGACATGCATATTTATAATGAAAGAGCAATAACTTCAAATTTTCAAGACTTAATTATCAGTGGATTTAGGTACTGTATTGCTTGACTACTTATGCATGAAATTCATCATTCTTCCATGTTTAAAAGGAAACTTGAGATTGGGTAAGCAGCTATTTTAATCAGGTTACATAATTACTGGGAAAACAGGAAAGAAACCATATCATCAAAAGCTTACATACATACAGTCACTAATCCCCTATTGTTCAGTCACAAGAGAAAAATAAAAACTATTATACATGCATATTTCTATCCGGATTAGGATCCTCTCAACTTTTTTCTCTTGTGTTAGATAGAGAAAGATACAAAAACAAATTTATATTCATATGTAGGGCCCATTAGAATTTTCTTTTGTGTCTTTATCTATCATAACATAATAGGAAAAATGAAAGGAAGGATCGAAATCCTTTCTATCCACTATTTCAAGCCAAAACAGAAAAGAAACTCAAGAAAATCAAAATTCACACAAACACGTTAGTACTTTTGCTTGAACACAATTCTGGAAACATACTCTAAACCTTAAACTCACATTAAATTTTTTTTTTTTTTTTAAAAAGATGAAATTTTATATAAAGCAGTTTTCAACTTTAAAATTGACAACCACTATCCTTGGTTAGTGACTTCCAATAAGCTCAAATCTACAACTATTCATGCATACAGAAAGACATAACAGAGTGATTCTAAGAACAAATCAAGCTATCCCTATTCTTACAGTATAAATCTATAAACAACATTAAACTCACATCATGAAAAATCACAAACAAACATAATCCAATTCCTTAAAAGTAGAACAAAAAAAATTAATCATTAATCATTCCCGAAACCCTAACCTGAGAGAGAACTGATCAGAGGAGACTGTGGGGGTGGTGGCCGCACGAACAAAGCCCCTTGAGATGGTGGTGGTGGTCGGAGGAGGAGGTGGCAGCACCTGAGAGAGACATAGAGAGAGAAACTTAAATAGAGAGAGAGAACCGAGCAAGAGAGAGCGCGAGACAGAGAGAGAGAGTGAGAGAGATGAGAGAAGAAGAGAGCTTACCTATGGTCCGTGAGAGGTGGCGGTGGAGGTGGCGGTGGCCGGAGGAGGATGAGAGAGAACCTGAGAAACAGAGAGAGAGAGAGAGACAGAATGAGATAGAGAGAGAGGGATGGAGAGAGACGGAGAAGATGAGAGCTTACCGGAGGAGAGGGGATGACAGTGGTGGCTCGAGGTGGCCGAAGGTCGTGCGAAGAAGGGAGAAACAGCGAGAGAGAAAGAAGATTCGGGCGAAAGTGAGGAAGAAAGGGGATTCTGATGCATTTTGGGATTTTATTTTTAGCGACCGAATTATTCGGTTGCTAAATCGGTCGCCAAAGTTAAATTTTTAATTCAGTCGCAACAACGGTCGCTAAATGGGTTAGTTTGAAATTTGAATTCATAAATTTAGCGACCGATGTAAATTCGGTCGCTAAAACGCTCCACTTTAAAAAATTTTATACGCATGTTAGCTACCGAATTTACATCGGTCGCAAATATATATCAAATTTTACCGTTGTATACAAATCGATCGCAATTTCGGTCGCTGAAAGGTCAACAAATTTTGACTTTTAATTTCCTTATTTTAGCGATCGAAATAGCAACCGGTATCTCCACTACCCCCCATTTCGGTCGCTATTTTGGTCGCAGGATCAAGTATAACAAATGTTAATTGTAGTTCCTATAATCGGTCGCTATTTCGGTCACAAATAGCATCTAGTAATTTCGGTCGCTAAATGACCTTTTTTTTGTAGTGTCATTGGAAGCCCCAGTGATAGGCTAAAAACCAGATCTACATTCAGAAAGCAAAATGATTCTACTTTAGTCTCTGAGTTAGAACCAAAGACAGTAGACGAGGCTCTACTAGATGAGGGTTGGATTCTGGCAATGCAGGAAGAACTGAACCAATTTGAAAGAAGTAAAGTGTGGACTCTTGTGCCTTTGCCAAAGGATAAATCAGTTATTGGAACCAAATGGGTTTATAGAAATAAGCTTGATGAAAATGGTAAAGTGGTAAGAAATAAAATAAGACTTGTTGCACAAGGTTACTCACAGGAGGACGGTATATACTA
Source organism: Echinosophora koreensis (assembly GCA_035048595.1). Lineage (NCBI taxonomy): Eukaryota > Viridiplantae > Streptophyta > Magnoliopsida > Fabales > Fabaceae > Echinosophora > Echinosophora koreensis. Next base: position 1,740,593 of record JAPCYP010000068.1, read on the forward strand.
TACTGAAACTTTTGCACCAATTGCTAGACTAGAAGCTATTCACATTTTATTATCATTTACTGCACATCATAATATTATGCTATATCAAATGGATGTAAAAAGTGCTTTTCTAAATGGTTTTATTAATGAGGAAGTGTATGTTATGCAACCTCAGGGTTTTGAAAGTGAAACCCAACCTGAACATGTATATAAGCTAAAGAAAGCTTTATATGGCCTTAAACAAGCTCCTAGAACTTGGTATGAAAGTTTAAGTTCATTTTTAATGGACAATGGGTTGCGTAGAGGAAAGGTTGATACAACCTTGTTTAGAAAATCCAGTAAGTCCATTTTTATTATTGTTCAAATATATGTTGATGACATAATCTTTGGTGCAACTAATCAATCTCTATGCAAAGAGTTTTCTAAGCTAACGTAGAAAGAGTTTGAAATGAGCATGATGGGAGAATTCAAGTTCTTCCTTGGACTTCAAGTTAAACAAACAGTGGACGAGGTGTACATCCATCAAACTACGTACACAAAGGAACTTCTAAAGAAATTCAAGATGGATGATTGCAAACTAATGAACACTCCTATGCATCCCACATCCATACTGAACAAAGATGATAAACATAAAAAGATAGACCAAAAGGTATATAGAGGTATGATAGGATCTATTATATGTCTTACTATGTCTAGACCAGATATTATGTTCAGCTTATGTTTACGTGCTCGATTTCAATCTGGTCCTAGAGAATCTCACTTATCAGCAGTGAAGAGAATATTTAGATATTTGAAAGGTACTACTAATATGGGTTTATGCTTTAAGAAAAATGATGATTATAGATTAGTTGGTTTTTCTTAGGGGTGAGCATCGGGCGGTTTCGGGTGGGTTCGGGTTGGGATTGACGAGTTTGTGCGGGTTTGATACAAGAAAAATGAAATCCATTTCCGCCCATCTATACAACGGATTGGTCGGGCGGGTTGCAATGGGTCAATGATTTTTATTTTTTATTTTATGAAAAAACAAAAAAATGAAACAGAGCCCAGCCCCCAGAATATGCTTTTTTATTATTTAAGCAAAAGACAAAAAAAGGAGATAAAGCCCAACCCAGAATTGGAAGCTTAAAAAAAAAAAAAAAAAGAACAGAGCAGAGCAGATCTCAGATCTAGAAGCTCCTCTCTTCTCCACCATGACCACGGAGCTGGAATGGCGATGATTCTGATCGCGGCGGCCTAACAGGGACGATGGATCTGCATTTTTTCTTTCTTTGGTACTCTGATGTACAGGCGTTCACAAATGGAAAAGGAAGGGGAAATGGTTGCACAACGTGAAACGATTCCGGTGGCCACGCGGGGGTTCCAGATTTGCGATGAATAAGCTTTGTTCTGCAGTGCGTCGCGGTTGTGTGATGGAAAGGAAAGGTAGATATCAGAGAGCAAGCTTCCATGCGCTAGGAAAGTAAATGATGGAAGGCTGGAAGGATTCAAAGCTTAAGCTTAAGGAGGAAGAAGAAGAAGAAGTGCATGAGGTTAAGCTTAAAGAAGAAGAAGAAGCTGCGCTAGGGCTTCACATGTGTGTCTATTAAGTGTGTTCACTTCAATCTGAGTAAATCAAGTGGAGTAGTGGAGGGTTGGGTCAGCTAGTAAAAAATAGTAAGGGTAAGAATTGGGCCTTGGTGTAACACCCTGTTTTTCGGAATTAATTTTAATTAAGCTGAGTTTATTAACTTGGATTTATCGGTCGAGGGCTTAGTGGGATTTTTGGCTAAAAGTCCCTTTATGGTACATGAGCACGCTCGTGCTCATTAGCCAGCACGCCCGTGCTTAAAGTCAGAAGCGTGTTTCTGATTTTAAGTTGAACACAACCGTGCTCAACAGTGAGCACGCCCGTGCTCAATGCACTGACTGCGTCTCGTAACGTTAAATCGAGCACGACCGTGCTCAGGTCCGAATGTTATATACATGAACAGAACTCGAGGGTTTAACGTTTAACCCTAATTGTGAGTGCAGCAGCCACATTGAGTGCGGCCAGAACGAGCCTCCTTCCTTTTCCTCCATCTTGAGCAGTTTAAGTGAGTATTGGAGACCTTGGGAGACCGCTAGCATATCTGTGTTGATTATATAGGCAACGTTTCTTCCCTGTCTAAGTTTCCTTTTCATTATTGTGATTAGGGAACTAATTATTCGTGTTTTTATTTGTTTAAGGATTGTTTGAGGTCAAGCCATCTTAGGGGAGGAACCGTTTGCCGTTAAGATCACCATTAGAGCTACCTTCAATCCAGGTATGGGGGAGAAGGGTAGTGTGATCATAGGCTCGGGGTTAGAGTAGAGTAAAGGGATCCCCATGGCCCCGGTTTTGTTTGTATAATTATCTGTTTATGTATGCATATTTGTTGGTTATTCTGATAGCATGTTAATGATTGATAATATGTTATGTTTATGTTAGTAAATGATTGGTTGAGTTTATGTTGTTGGAATGACTATGATCATGATGATGTTGTTGGTTGATGCCACTGTTACGTTGATGTTGATATTATTACTGAGTTTAATCCTTAAAAACACGTTGACAACTGATTTAGGATGTTAACTGATTAAACTCTTAAAAAATTGGTTAAAACTCAGTCTCTGTTCCTGCCCAGAACAACTCTGTCGCGCGATGAGCACGACCGTGCTCCCAGTTGAATTCTGGGTAAATGGCCGCGCTGTTCAGTACGACCGTGCAGGACAAAGAGCACGACCGTGCTCAATAAGAAGCACGACCGTGCTTCACTTAAAGGGGAGCACGCCCCTCACGTGCTTAAGCATGACCGTGCTGGGTTACGAGCACGACCGTGCTCAACCCACCTGGACTGAATAGAATTAAAGGACTTAAGGGGTTTCAAACCCCACTTCCCTATGATGATAAACGATTAGACAACTTGGCTAATGTCTACTTAAGATAATTAAAGATGATGAGATGGTGAGGTGTTGAGTTTGATAAGTCGGTGCCCATCGGGTGCCGCAAGCTGATGAGCTGTGCCTTGGTGCTTTTTGGTCAAGGAAGCCTTGACCCTGCGGTTTGGGTTTAAGGTGTTGATGTTGCTGTGTACCTTGGTGGCCGAGAGTTTGCCCCAGGTACTGCGGTTGATTCCGCTTAAGTCCTCAAGTAGATTCCGCGAGGCAAGTTGTTGCGGTTGATTCCGCTGTTATCTTCGATCGATTCCGTTGGAGTTATGGAGGTGGTGTTGCCGTTGTTGTTGTGCGCATTGCATCAGAGGTGCTGTTTAGGGATGTTCGACATAGGGGAGGTCGCCCTAGAGTACGGCGATCTGACCATCCACGGTTGGAGTAGATTCTCCTAGCGCCCCCGTAATGAGGCATTCGTTGGTTTGATGCGTTGACTATCCAAGGAGTAAATTCTCCGGCGTTGAGTAGATTCTCAATGTGGATATTTAACTCCGAAGTCGTTCATCCCGAGTTTAGTGGATCCACATGCATTGATGGTTTAGCGGAGTAGGGCTGCATTGTACTGCATAGCATAATGATGATGTTCATGTTTGATGTGATGCTGCTATGATTGTTGTTTACTCTACTACCTATCTCCTTGCTATTATTTACTCCCTATAACTGTTTCTTGTTTGTGTTTGGCCTGATTGGCACATTGTAGAGGATGGCGAGTAGCCCGGAGAGGAGTGACTCTGAGGAGCCGCCACTCATTGTAGGGCTAATTTATGTTATCGTAGTTGCTAGTTTACAGTTGTAATTCCGTGGATTTTATTCCGGAACGGTTATACCAGCTCTGTATGTGACATCGGGGTTGGGTTATATTTTTGGTTCGTTATGTCTTTACGGTTTAAAACTTATTTCATTTTCCGCGATGTAACTGGTTCATGTGGGACTTTTCTACCCATGGACAAATGTTTTATTTATTTCAGTAATATGCATGTTTTCTTTTTAATTGCTTTTATAATTAAATGGCTTATAACATACGGGGTAGAAGGGTGTCACACTTGGCCCACTCATAGTAAATATGTTCTTTTTTAATTATTTTTTTTTAGTAGCGGGTCGGGTCGGGTCGGGTACCGATGGATGAGTAAATCCAAACCCGAAAACTGACGGTTGTTATCCATTTAAACTCTATTTTTGCATCTGGCCAACCCTCCCAACCAATCCAACCCGCCTATTTCATAAAAATTAATAGCGAGTTGGTCGGTTTCGGGCGGGTCATACATTTTTTCTCACCCCTAGTTTTTCTGATGCTGACTATGCTAGAGATAGACTTGAAAGAAAAAGTATCAGTGGAGGATGCCACTTCATTGGAGCTAATCTAGTCTCATGGTCAAGCAAAAGACAAAGTACCATTGCCTTATCAATTGCTGAAGCTGAGTATATTTCTGCTGCTAATTGCTGCTCACAACTTCTATGGATCAAACATCAATTGGAAGACTATAATGTGTTTGTAAGTAGTATTCCACTCATGTGTGACAATACTGCTGCAATAAATCTATCTAAGAATCCAATATTGCATTCCAGAGCTAAGCATATAGAAATTAAACATCATTTTATTAGACATTATGTGCAAAAAGGTGTAATTGATATACAATTTGTAGATACTGACTATCAATGGGCAGATATCTTTACTAAACCTCTTGCTGAGGACAGATTCATCTTTATTAGAAAGTATCTTAACATGATTTGTGTGGATTGATTGCGCGTCTAAATGTTTGTCGCGTCTACTGCATGCGCGTCCATTGCTTAAGTGCGTCCAGTGTATGGTAAATGTGCGTCCAATAAGCTTTGCGTCCATTGACTGTCTGAATGCTCTTATCTGACTCGTCTATGCTATCTTCAATTAATTTGCATTTATTTTGTCTTCAATACATATTTAATTAAATTCTCTTTGCTGGGTCAATTACTTCCATCAATCCCATCACTTGCTTTTTACAGTTTTGAAAAACCTGCATCGTGTCAGCATTCATTACATGTCTCTTCACATATCTTCTTTTATTTTCTTTTTGAATTATTTTTTCAAGGAAAACTCTTCACATTCGAAACCTTTTTAAGTAAAAATTGTTCCCTCTGAAAAACCTTTCACAATCTCTTTCTTCTGAACCTTCGAGCTCTCTGTTTCCCCTGTTTCCAAACCCTAACCTTCAATCTTCAATAATGACTTCCTCAACTGTTGTTTCAACCTATGATGTCACCAAGCTGAATATTGGCATCGAGTACCGCATTGAGTTTGGAATTTTGAAGGAGTATAATATGGATGTAAGCAAATACATCAATGCTGCCGGTTGGGATGGTCTCTTCGTCGAGAAGGTCTTATAATTCGGGGCTGGCTGGCTGGCTTGTTATATTTTCTTGGGCTCTATCATTGTCACATTATACGAAGAGCTTATAATTCGGGGTTGTGACACCAAACACAGGGTAGAAGGCGCTCGATGCAAACCAACTGGAGTTAATTCCTACATAAATATCTAGTATTGTCACATTATATTATATTTAGAGCTTACAATTTCAGGGAAGGCACCCAATGCCGACCAACCCGAGACAACTGCCTTTGGTAGTGGCCAATGCGTCCTAAATGCTCCTGGCGGTGGTGGTGCCATATTTTGCATGTGGGTGTTTTTTGTTATTTCGTAACAGACTTTTTCCAAAGATTGAATCTTTAGGACAATCATGTCTTTTCAAATAGTTATGTTCTTCCATGAAGAATTGTATCACATCCATGAAGGATTATATCTCCATCAAAGGGTATGGTATGGTCTATATGAGGACCATTCCTATGCAAATTTGATTCTTCTTCTTGACATCCAAATCAATTCCTATTTTTCTTTGATGCGCAAAAAGGATATTAGGAATATATTATTCTGTAAAATGCCATTATTATCGATTTGATTGCAAGTATGCAAAGCGAGTCAAGTATTCTTCATTGTATCCCGCAAGAATTTCACCTAACTATTTTGCATGTAGTTGAGAAAATTCGTGGAGGCAAATTAAACCTAAAAGACTTAGTCTTGTACACACCTTGAAGATTCTGTGCATTGTCCGGTTTTCCAGTTTTATAACTTCATCACAAACAAAAATAAAATCTGTTGGTGTAATGTATGATGTTCCATTTTGATGTTCAGAAAACATAATTGTAATGACAAAGCTCAAGATATGCAACGCAAGTCGGAGACCTTCCTCACAACAAGGGACTAAATCTATAACTGCAATCTTGCAGTGCCATGTTCTAAAAGTTTATCGAAGCAGTACAGGATCTCAGAAGTTAGTTCAACAATTTAGAGTTCAACAGTGCCATGATATACATGTCATCCTTGTCAAAGAAAATCAGAGAAAGGAAAATACACTCTTGAACCCAGGAAACGATTCTACTTCCTTCATTTGGTCTTTAGTTCCCAAAGAGCAACACTGTCTTCTTATTTCACTTAAACCATCCCCCTCTTCTTTTGATTCCTTACAAAAGCAATGCTGCTTCTTACTACTCTCGGCAAAACTGCCAGTATCTGATGACCGCTTTTTCTCCTTCAACATAGAAGCAGTAACAGTTGGTACATAAATGGACGATGGAACAGAATTGGTGCTTACAACTCCTTGAGAAATATTTAGTACTCCATCGATGCCAGTGCGACAGGAACCTTCAAATATGTTACGTTTTACCTCAGAACCAACTTGAATACTGGATGAATATTTTTCCATTTCAGCAGTTTCTATATACGAAGTAAGCATGGTATCAGTGATCATGTCCGAGGAATTTATCTCTGTTGGCATACTGAAAGCAGTTTTCAAAGAACTGGGAGAACTAGGATGATTATTTGAGAACAACTCCGTTTTCTGGATTATTGACTCCACGTAATCAAGCTTACTAAACAGTGGAAAATCCTTAGATTTTCTCCGTACATGGTCAAAAATCGTTTCTTCAGTTGATGTTTCATAAGTTCTTGCTTCACGTTCAGGGAGGAAAACACCTTAAGCAATAAAAGAAACAATGATAACTTGACATTGGAAGCAAAAAATAATTCCCAAATCAAATGCTAGTGATAAGGTGTACCTGTATCAACTATACTGCTCATGTTATTTGAGCTTCTAGCTGTATTATGATCATTTGAAGTTAGATATAGGTTGATATCATTGTGTTCTGCCTTGCTGAGTTCTTCTGGCAAATTGACCTGAGTTTGTTGAGGAACTTCGAGTGTTTCTGCATTATCCAGATCGACTACCTCACAAGGTAGGTCAGCCCTCTTCTCACGGGCTTGATTTCTTTTAAGGACTTCTAGTGATGGGCAGCGAATATTATCAAATGCAGACAGGAGAGAAAAGTTTTTGGCCTTCACCCGTATGTGCTCAAATACTGTTTTCTCAGTGATAATTTTGCAGTCGTCCTCTTCAACCTCAAGAGCATGGCCACCTTCTAGACAGAACTAGTTAGTAGGTGAAGGGAAGAATGCTTTTCAAAATCATAAAAGAATTCAAAATCATCTCTGGAGTGCTACCTTCCTCTAACTGTTCATCCAAGAGGTCGAAACTCGGACTGCAAAAGAACTCATTTCTGTCAAAATTCAGGTCTTCAGTAAACAAATACTAGATGCTGACATACAAGACATTTCAAGGGAAGATGACTAACATAGATTCACTTTCCATCTTGTCCTTGCTCAAAGTGCGTAGCTCATTCATTGGTTTACGAGGTTCAGTTATGTTGTCATCTTCTATGACAAATACCTCTTCAGGTGGATAAAAAGAAGCCTGCTTGCTGTTTCTTTTTAAAAGTATATTTGAATTACCCTCTTTGATCAAGGGAAGCTTTTGGTGGATATCAATACCAACTGTATAGACAAAACTGAAGAATTTAGTTATAATTCCACAATTTAAACGAAGTATATTGGAGAGGATTTATAATTTAGACATATATTAGCCACATCTTACTGTATTCCTCAAATATAAAATCAGCTGTGATGGTCTGCTTCCCTTGTCGGATGGGCACCAGAACTTTTGCACTGTACGGGCTGCAATATGAAATATATGATGTTCTTCAGCGTAAAATAAAATAGGTAGCAGAAGAGAAGTTGCCTATCTAACAGTAAGAGTTGTATAATATATTCATTTACATGCAACCCAAACTGCACCTGTAATACATGTAGTAATCATAACTGTTTACATTATCCTCCGGAGAAGATTTCATAAATTATTACAAATTCAAGCAAAAAAAAATTCAAGCCTTTTTACAAGTACAATGGCTATTATATTAGAATGCATTTTATTTAGGAGACTTTTTGTTTGAATACCGTACTAAAAATCTTCAAAATTAATATTGTTAACACTCTTTTAGTCTGGAATGCTCAATAACTGATTATGTTTTTACTGCAAAAATAAAGCATAGATTTAGTTCATGTACCTGGAGAACTGATCCACCCTGCAGCAACAATTTGGAGAACATTAGACTGTGATTAGATGGAGAAAGAACAATTTATACACACAGTTTGCCATAATACCAACGAGTCAAGAATACCATCATCAAGACATGTGTAATAGAAACATAATTGGCGTACACTATCAAGTCATTAAATGTTAATTAGTAAGTCATTATCACCTTATTTTTTCATGAAAGAGAATAGTGTTGTCTTCCTCCGAACCAACGATCTGTGTGAAAGAAATTTCGGTAACTTAATTTAATTATTAAATTCTAGAAATCTCCTAAGAAAACATTCAGTTAACACACCATATCAGCATAATGTCGTTTAACTGACTGGCCTGGCTGTGATATCCTAGTCAATGTTACTTCTAGCTTTGACTTTCCTTGTCTCTGGTTTTCAATTTCTGCCAGCTTCACATCAACTTTTGGAGGTAGCGATAGTAAGGAATCCTTAATATGGTTACCAAACGGGTATTTTCGACCAGTCACTATCTCTATTCTCCTAGGATCAGCTTCAGCGAGTGCCTCAAATGATTTAATGTTCATTGAATGCAGTGCCTGGAAAGAACATCAAAAGAAAAAAATCATGCAATTAAAGGATATTATTAATTACTATATAAATTAATAATATAAAAATTCAATAAATATTACCTTTGCTGTAACCATCCCGATTCCAGGTAACTGTTTCAACAGGTATGGACTGTCATCCCAAAGTTTCTGGTCTAGTGATATGGCGAGAAGGGCTGAATTCATGGCTCCTTTGTAATTCCTTTTGTAAACAAAATAGTCTTTCATGCATTTTGCAATTCTAGATCCATTTGAGCATATAGAATTCATATCCTGTGGCATCAAGTTTACTTTAATGTTTAAGCATGTTGATCTGTAGCACAAAATACTGATGTTACAGTACTCTACCTGAATTAGAGATAGGTCATGAACTGAAGGATCACCAGTTAAGCAATCATTTGCCAAAATAAATATTTTTTCTTGTCTTGTTTGAATGCGCTTTTTCTTTTTCTCTTTATTTCCCAAGATGTGAAAACGAAGCCGGCCATCTTTATCAGCATTGATCTCATTTAAGAGCTTCTTCTCATTGCGCCTGAGCTGGATCCCTTCATTTCCAGTACAGTATTGTGTCAATTTTTAATGCTGATACATTCTATCCTAATATAATAAAAAGTGATCACAAATGCTTTTAAAAAGAATTAAAAAAATATCACAAATATATCCCCACAAGCAATTTCCTCTGCACAGCAAACAACATGAAGTCCATCTTCTAAGCTGCAGTTTTCAGGTGTCTGCATTATCTGTTTCATAGTGTCAAATCTCAAATAGAACTTTGTCATTAACCTTCCAGGATCTAAGGCAGAGAGAGCAAAATTATCAGCAACCTTTTTAATTTTTATTCTTTCAGAAATACGGCAGAAATGTTAATTATACTTAACGTTATCAATACCTAATGGTCTCAAGAGGAAACCATCTTCATCGACCCAGACCATTTGATGCTGTGATAACTCGTTAACTTTCTGAACACAAATCTCTGAAAACATTACTTCAATAATTAATAGAGGGAAATGGGAAAAAAGAAGAAAACAAACTCTTAGAGAAAGAGAGAGGGAGATTAAAAAAAATAGAAAGCTATAAAAGACAACCAGCTGATGACAATTGTACCATGCATATGCTTCTCTAAACGGTCACCAGAAATTCCTTTTTTAATTGCATAGTGCTCAGGGTTCTGCTTGTGTAGAAAAAAAAATTCATCAAATGTGACGGGAGAAGCTTTAAGCTAAATCTAATGGACATCTTTACTCACTTACCCTTTTCATTCTTACATACAAGTATGAGCATTTCATCCACTCAATTGCTTTTGAAATATCAGATACTGTAAGTTGAACTATTTCTGCAAGTAAATGCTCCCTCACACATGAGAGCAATCTATGGAAAGCAAACCTTAGCTAATCAGAGTAACTTCACAGTGTTTGCAGAATATGAGAAACATTCAAGGGCACTATTTCCATTGTGTAACTTAGAAAGAGGTAGTCTTACTGCGATTCCACAACTTCGCACCCACTTAAGAGATTCTCATACAAATGAACCTGTAATATGAGTACATAAGAGCACATATTTTGAAAGAATAAAGTTTGTCATCATAATTGAAGAACTCCGGCAGTGTAAGGTGAAAAAAAGCATTATGCAGGCCATTACCAAACAACACACACCCTCAAAATGAGCGGGAAAATATATGTGCAAGTAGCCTAGTTACCGTTTCTCTCCTTGTCATGATTATAGCCATGCCTGTATCATCAAATGGTGGTCGGCCTGCCCTTCCGCACATCTGTACCACAAGAAGTTCACCCGAAATATAATATTAAGGGTAATATGTCATTTGCCACCCTAATTAATATTAACAATCCAATAGTCGAACTAAATAATTTCAAGCATTGATTCCCACTTCCTCCCCACCTCCACCATTTTATGTAGTCATAGTGTAACAGAAGAAAAAAAGGAAACATATCTTATGGACCGTGGTTGTGTCTGCTTGTGGTTTTAAGTGCAACTCTTATATGTCTATATGGAAGACGTCAACAGGAATGACTTTCTGAAATCAACCAACTAGTTGACAGCTATATGAATATATGTAATTCACTTAGCTATTAAAATCTAACAGCTATTTGGACTAAGATTAAAGTCATTGAAACTCAATCCACATCTTAGGTTATCCCAAATACATAGTAATCAAAGAAATTCTTACAAATCACAAAACAAAATCCTTTATTGCTTGAGTTAATTGTCAAGGCTCTACCAAGCAGATGATACGCGTATCGAAACACGTATTCATAGTTACTAATATCCTGATACACTTTGCAGTATTATATACAGATAAACAACTAAAATTAACAGACAGTATCTTAAGAAATAAACCTGCAATATTGTGGAGCGGTCATATTCCATATAGAGACCTTTTTCCTTGTTACTAGACATAGTTAACACTACAATAAGTCAATTAGTACAAAAAAAAAAATTCTAAAATGCGACAATAAAGTACATAACTTTTAAAAAAATATATATTACATACAAGTGCTGCGTTGATTTAATAACCACTGTATGCGCAGGGAGGTTGATTCCATGAGCTAGTGTGTTTGTAGTGCAAAGTACTTGGATGTCACCCTTGAGGAAAAGGCCTTCCACAAGATTGCGATCTTTGAGGCAAAGCCCACCATTGTGATAACCAACTGCAAGCAAATCCATTTTCTAAAAGTACCAACTTGAAATTCTAGTTTACATGCATGGATGGAATTGTGATCTCTTTCCAGTAAGCATTGTAGTTTTGCCAAAACAAGATATAGGTTTCTAGCATACCACCATAAAGAATATATGATTGCATTTGCTTGTCACTGAATGATAGAGAAGCCTCCCTCAGCCGATCTTGCTGTTCTCTACTCCTAACGAATGGATTTGATTGACAAAAAGTCATGACTATTTGAGAGAGTCGCTGAGCTGCTTCTTGTGCTCCTTTTCGTGTTGAACAAAATATAAGCGCAGATTTCCCTCTTGAGTATTGCATTAGAATATCTGAAATCCGTTGCACAAATAGAATGATGATTTTACCATATAATTATATAGAAATGTCCATAGAAGATAGCAAGTTATAAAGTATAAAGCTGTTAACCGTTAGGCTGTAGTATCCATGCTTACCGAAAATATAGTTTTGAAGGCGCTGCATGGTATTATAAACGATAAAAATCAGAAATTATGATAACTTAAACTGATTAATTAAATGACTTCTTTGAAAGTGGCATATCCTTGAACAAATGATGAAGATTAATATAATCTAAATTTTGTCAACTTGAAACCAACCTTCTCAAATAGAAAGTCATTCTTGGCTGGGGCATAGCCTGCATAAATTTAGGAGTAATAATCAAACATCTCTAAATTACTGCCAGGACTATAAGCCAGAACAAGTAAGTAATATAGAATAAAAATTCACAAATTCAACTTAGGAATGTAAGAATGTTTTGACTTTTGAAGAAGCCATATCTTTTTCGCTTTAAAAAACACATCCAACTTGGTTGTATTGATTTTATATTAGAATGCAATAAATAAGATTTGATATTGCTAATGTTAAGACGGTTATGTTTGATTTTATTAGCATACCAAAAACCTTAGTTGTCAACTTTACTGGCCGCATTTCTTCGCCAAATCTGTGAAGAAAGAAAAGTAAAGTAAACTTTTACTAGATATTGCCTTTCAGCATTATAGTGCATAGTCATCTTATGCATGTGGAGGTGGAAAACTACCTTTTAATCCCTTTGTCAGGAACCTTAAGCCACTCAGCTGAAATAGTGCGTTATTGTGTGAGAATCTTCCCATATGGTTGTTTACATGTTATTTTAATTCCCACAACACTTGTGACAGCATCAATATCAATAAAAATTACCTAGATCCTCAATATTTGGAATTGTCGCAGACACAGCTAGGAAGCGGACCTGAGAGAGAGGATTTGATTTCATTTTTGGATTGCAAGCAACAATTTTTATTCTACTAACAATTGCTTCCAGAGCAGCTCCACGTGGATCATTCAACAGATGAACTTCATCAATAAGTAGAAGTGCTATGTCACTAAAAAAGCTCAAGCCACCACCTTCTATACCATATCGTGACACTGCATCAAATTTCTATTCACGGATAAAAGAAGACATTAGCCATCTCCTATAGTATCAATAAATATGTCAGCTTACTGCTTGTGCATGTGTACTTGTGTGCATCTCTGTCTACAAGGGTCCCTATCAAAATGATACAAGGGCAAAAGGAGAAGAGCATCAAAAGGACATAATTTTAGGAAGCCAAAGAGGGAATGGTAACTTATCACACAAAAGTTACCTAGTGTAGGCTAATTTCTTATAAAACATATTTGCTTCTTGCTTCTTGTGGTTGTGGAGAACATACGAAAACTAACTTCATAATTAAAGATAATATTTAAATTCAATAACGATATTTGAACATCTAAAAACTTGACACTTGCAACACCTGGTTAATGAAGGTTTAAAATCGTAGTTAATGACATGTAATTTGGTTAATGGATATACTTGTAATAAATGAGTAATTCACCAACGGACAACTTGGTTAATGATGTACAAAATCTTGGTTAATGAAACTCAGTAAATGGTTAATGAGTTACCCAATCTGGGTGTATTCGTTAACCAAACTCAGCGTGCCATTAACCACAATTTTGAATGTCATTGACCAAGTGGTAGGTGTCAACTTTTAAGATGTTCAAATAGCATAACTGATTGAAATTCTATAGCCACTGAATATTTAAAAGAGAAAACAAAAACTAAGTATATTAAAGAAAAAATGGTCTTCATCTGCTTATGTTTGCATAACTTGCATTTGCATACTTACCTCAGGAGTGGTCAGAATAATATCCACTTCATGCATATTCCTTGAATTGTAAGATCCATTGTCACCTGTCAACTCCAGGCAATTTATACCCCATGGCCCAAACTTCTGATTCCAATCACGGAGCTTTTCCTGTACTAAAGCCTTAGATGGGGCTATATAGATCTGGACACCATGTGAGAATCATTGTAATGATAATTAGATACGGATACATAATGATGGAATACTTATTAAATAGCTTAGGAAATAAATCTACAACATTGACCCAAGAAGAGAACCTGCCTATAGAGTTCTTTTCTTGAACTCGAACCAATTATAATCTTCAGAAGCATTACAATGAGAGAATTTTTCACTGTTGATGTCTTTTAGGAAATGACTTACTGTTTTAAGAGATCCCTTGACATGTATGAATTTTCCCTCTGTGGAGATGAACCTGGATAGAAGCCTCAAAATGCAAAGTTCAAAAAGTACTGTTTTACCACTCCCAGTTGGTGCAGATATGACCATATTTACATCAGAGTGGAAACAGATGGGAAAGCATTCACTCTGAAGTGAGTTAAAATACCTGCACACCATTTATCATTGAAAGCTCGTTATGCTAATCAAGAAGCAACACTTTTGATATCGCTTTAGATGCAGATCCTTGTCTAAACGTATAAACTTAAAGGTTTAAAATATTTCAGATAAATCACCAATTTAAGGTTATTCACAAAGATGTCATAAATAGCATAATCCCCTTGTTTGAATACCCACACTCAGCTCTCACATCAGCATAGGGTACATTCATTCTACCTCGAGATTGATATATCTTGGTAACCACTCATACTCACATCAACAAACAACGTGCATATTTAGCAGTACCAAAGAAAATTGTAAGAAATAACCATCACGCAATGATTCGAATAAAAAATTTATAGAAGTTAATATATTAACGATTTAAAGCTTCAGAGCACCTAAACTTATCAGCAGCAACTTGGTATAACTTATCCACTTACAAAAGACAGATAGTACCTGAAACTAAAACTTGAACGAAATGGCGCAGGCAAATCAAACACCGACTTCAAAGAATACAAGTCCATAATCAGGATGCTGAATAATTTAAACGAACAGAAGTTGAAAAGAGAACATCAGTTCTAATTCTTAAGTAACGAACTGAACATAAGGAAACGTAATTGAGCCAATATGGTAATATACAAGATTGTATATAATAACCACTGCTTATTCCAAATTATTTTAGGACAAAACTGATTATATATATAAAAAATAAAAAATGCCAACATTAAGCATGACAGTAATCTTGACAAAAATGGTAGAATTAAAGTTAATTTCATGAATGAAAGAAAAAGTTCAAAATAAATAAAAATTGAAAAGAGATCCATCGAATACTGTCAGCAATAATCTGCAAATCAAAACTTCTAAAACTGTCAGAATAAGTATCACGAAAAACACATGATTCCTTGCTAGCTGATAACTAATGAAAAAGATAAAGATCGTCAACCAAGCTGTCACTGATAATAGATACAACTAAATGCATGGAAATAGAAACAAAGAAATAGAGAAAGAATCAAGGAAATTGTCAAATTGATAAATCTATTCAGACGCTAAGACTCTTCATTATTGTAGATTACGGAGTTCATCGTAATCCTAATTTGACCAAAAAATAATAATAACATTTCACTGCGGAAGGTTTGTTAAGGTTTTACTCAAAAGAACAGAAGCAATTTGTGGATTCAGCAAATCGGAGGTTTTACAGAGTACATATGCATCAGTACACAGGCGTGGCAATACAAATTATCATGTGAAATGAAAATAGAAAACGAGATTTCGATATGCATTCAAGAGAAATTTAAAATTTCAGAAACAAAAAACTGATCCGAGTTTGGAATCCTCAAATTCAGAGGCAGACCCAGTTTCTCAAGCGTGTTTTAATGCACATTTAGAGAGAGAGATAGATAGAGAGAGAGTGAAAAACCTGAAAGAGTAAGGAAATGAAGATGGATTTCTCAAATTCAGAGGTATGTGCAACTTCGCAAGAGTGCGTTTCTTTAAACAGTGAGGGCGAGAGAAAACCAGAAGTTCCGGGTCGCAGCGGAGGAATTTTGAATCGAGTAAGCAGCAGATAGAAAATGAAATAGGGAGGTATTTATAGCTGTATGAAGTCCTGTTGGCGGGAACACCAGGGGTCTTGGACTCACCACTTCAACTTTAGTTTCTTATTTTATTTTTAACTAGTATGAGACCCTTGCCATGCACAGGCGGAATTGTAATAATACAATATTTTGGTCATTAAAAAATTTTGTTGTATTATAAAATGAAATTTTTTAAAATTTGTTTAAAAATCATTTTTACCAAATACAATTTTTTTTTTTTTACAAACCTACACATATTGATCAGTTATAGTTACTACACTAATTAGGTTGATATATTTATAAAATTAAATTAAATTTATAGAAGTCCTGTTGATCTAGTTTTCACCTATTATTTAGGAAGTTATAAATAAAAATAATTATTTTCCATGTAAAACAATTTGTATAAGATATAGATGAAATTGAATGAAAAATTTACTTTCAAATGCATATTTTTAGATGGATATAGATGGATATATATTAATAGATGAATGGATATAGATATAACCAAAATCACAAAAAAAAATATAAACGTTCACTATATCAAGGTATCCATTATGGAGATTGTCCATATCTATATATAAACATAAACACACTAATATTGTTACTCATGCCATGCACGGGGCGGCATTGTAATAATAGAATATTTTAGTAATATAAAAAATATTGTTTTTAAATTTAAATATCAAATATATAAATATCAAAAATCAAAATTTTAATCGAGTATCTAATTAATTAACATTTATAAATTCATAAATTAACATATGAAATAAAGGATATATTACATAAAGATAATGGAAACAAAAAACTGCTAGAGAACAGAATGCATAAAATTAATATAAGTAGAAGACAACGAAATATATATTATATAAATTAAATATTAAATTTGTTGCCAAAACAGCACCTGCATATCAAGTTCGAACAAAGAACAGATATATAGATGTCTGAATCCCAAAATTATAAAGTTTTATTTGAGCATTACAACCTGAAAAATAAATAAAAGATCAATAATAATAAAATCAGTATTACTTTTCATAAAAATCCTCTAGATATCTTTGGTCTTTGCATATATGGTAGGCTAAGTGTACGATTCTCTCCACCAATTTCAGGAGAGAGAAAAAGCCATTTCTCAATCCATTCCTCCTTTTTTTCCAGAAGTTTTCTCATTCCCGACCAAGATAAACTTGTATATCATTCATCCTCGTATCTATCAACCAATGATTCAAATAGATGATGCTTAATTATAAATTTCACATTATAGACAAATTATAGAGAGAAGATGTATATTCTTTTTTTTTTATCAAAGAGAAGATGTATATTCTAAAGCAATATTGTAAGCCTAAAACATTATGTTAGTATAATAATGTAACTGATAAAGTTCTTAAAGTATATTTCTCCAATAACAATTGAACTGATAAAGAGAAAATGAAACACTAATCAATCAAGCAACACTATTGTTGTCATAGGATCTTCATTATATAATCCAAAGTGAGTGATTCTCTCCACCAATTTCAAGAGAGAGAAAAAAAAAAGCAACCATTTCTTCCTCCAAACCATTTTTTGCGGAAGGTTTCCCATTCCCGACCAAGATAAGCTTGTATATCATTTCTCCCCATAATTATCTAATGATGATTCAAATAGATTATGCTTAAAATATAAGTTTCACAATATAAGCAGATTATAGAATTTTTAAATTAAATATGCAACAGAATTTTCAAGTTGAATTTTTTAAATTAAATTAAATATACAATAGAATTTTTCATTGCTATCAGTATGTATTCTTATCAATGCAAGCACAAATTCATTAGCATAAATGGCTTGAGAAGAGAGCCAGTGTGTACAGGTAGGGGTGGGAATAGGCCAGGCCAGGCTAGGCTTTGCTTAAATAGGCCTAGCCTGTTTAAAAAAAAGAAAGCCTGAGCCTGGCCTGTTACCTATTAAAGGCTTTTTTTGAAGCCTGGCCTGGACTTTTTAAAAGCCTAGCCTAGCCTGTTGGCCTTTTTAAAAGCCTATTTCATATTAAAGGCTTCAAATAGGACATTTGACTTATCTCTTATCTCTTATCTCTTATCTCTTAATAGGCTAATAGGCCATTAATTAAATTAAATTGATCATTGATCAAATTCTATATTTGGACTAACAATAAGGACTTCTAGCAAGCACCATAAGGCACCCAATGGGCCTTCTTAGTCACTTAACCAATGATTCTAACTTTTATTTGCTCTCTATTTATAGAATGATGGTCTACTTCAGATATATATTTTTAGCAATGTGGGACTAACTACTATTATCTAATAAGGTCAACTCCACCTCCGAAGCCACCATCGTACCCTTCAAATCGACATTCCACAGAAAACCTCATCCCAATCGCGATTGTGTGTTTGTGTTAGTGTTGTGATGAGTTTAAAAAAAAGCATTGACATGGTATTGGAACAAGATGCTGTCGGTGAAGATGCATTGAGAGGGTGGCTAGTTGCGGCATACGCTGCACAAATCGACAAGTCCTCTCACGAGCTCAGTGCCAGTATCTTGCAAGAGGCCTATGAGAAAATGAATGATGTCTTCCCTTTGTTTTTAGAAGAATTACAAAAGAAAGGGTGGCATACTGATCGTTTTCTGGATGGAACAGGGAGCCACTTTGCAATATAGTGTTCAAACAAATCATATGTTGGCTTGAATATGTTTTTTAACCCATTATTATGTGAGATTGGATGCATTACATCCAATGGTTCAGATTACTTATTGAAGTTGATCTAGCAGTATTTACTGCACTGTTGGATCAAATGTCATAGCTTTGGGTGCAATATAGTTCACACTTCACAGCCTCCTACTGTGTAGAATGCATACAGGGTATTCTCAGAAGCTAAATTTGATCATGTTTTCTTCTCTTGGCTTCGTCCTTTTACTTCTATTTTATTACAATAAATAATGTATGACTTTTGGGATAGTGAATTTGCTGATTTTGAGATAACCCAAAAAAAGAAAAAACAAAAGCTGCAAGAACTTATTATGTGAGTTAGTCCCACATCTCTCAAATTATACATGTGAAGCAAACCAACATTCTATAAATAAATAACAAAATGCATCATCTATAATATATAAATAATAATATATAAATAATAAATAATATAAATATAATATATAATATAATATATAATATATATAATATATATATATATATATCATTTTGTATTTTCTAAAAAATAATGTTATTTTATTTATTATTTATTATTTATTATTTATTTATTATTTATTATTTATTATTTATTATTTATAAGTAGGTCGGCCTATCAGGCTTAAAAGGCTTTTTTATATGCCTGAGCCTGACCTATTTAATTAAAAAGGCTTTTTGAAAAGCCTAGGCCTAACCTTTTTACTAAACAGGCCAGGCCAGGCCTTAAATAGGCCAGGCCATAGGCCCCTGTCGGGCGGCCTGGCCAAAAAGTACTGGGAACAAAATGAAGTGATCTAAATCAAACTGGTACTAATGCAAAACAAAGTTATGCATAAAATTAATATAATTAGAAGACAACGAAATATATATTATATATTAAATTTGTTGCCAAAGCAACACCTGTCATATCAAGTTCAAACAAAAAGCAGATATATAGATGTCTGAATCCCAAAATTATAAAGTTTTACTTGAGCATTACAACCCAAAAAAGAAACAAAAGATCCATCAAAACAAAATCAATATTATCTTTCATAAAATTCCTCTAAATATCTTTGGTCTTTGCATATATGGTAGGCTAAGTGCACGATTCTCTCCACCAATTTCAGGAGAGAAAAAAATTCATTTCTCCCTCCATTCCATTCCTTTTTTTTTTTTTTTTTGCAGATGTTTTCCCATTCCCGACCAAGATAAACTTGTATATCATTCATCCTCGTATTTATCTAACAATGATTCAAATAGATGATGCTCAATTATAAATTTCACATTATAGACAGATTATAGAGAGAAGATATATATTTTAAAGCAATATTGTAAGCCTAAAACATTATGTTAGTATAATAATGTAACTGATGAAGTTCTTAAAGTATATTCCTCCAATAACAATTAATAATAGAACAACCTTTCTGAACACAAGAAACACACACAGGCTTCTTGGATCGTCCAAGACAAACCACCAAATGCAGTAAGTCAAGCCAAAGCGAAGCTATAGGTACTTAGTACCACGTAACATTGTCTATATTAAATATAGACAATTCACACAAAAACTCACAACAGACTCATACCACGGCCTGATAGGACAAACCTACTTTGATACCACTAAATGTGACACCCTCTACCCCATATGTTATATAAAGTATAAAAGATAAAGATAATAAATATAAAACACGCATACGTCATTTAATTAAATAAAAGGGGTCAATGGGTAGAAAGGTCCTACATGAACTAGTTCAACAAACGTGGAAAAAGAAACAATGTTTTAAAAGAAAATAAAACGTAAACATAAACATAAACTTAAACATAACCCAACCCCGATGTCACATATAGAGCTGATATAACCATTCCGAAAAAAATCCCCGGAATACAAACCAAACTGAAACTAAACAGCTAAACAACTGGAAAATCTTAACTAAAGAGTCGCGGCTCCTCGGAGTCACTCCTCCAATGGCTGCTCGCTGTCCTCTGCATAAAAGATACATGCTAACAAACAGAAACAGAGAAAACGAGGAGTAAGAAAACATATAAACACATCGGCATGGAGATAAGTAGCAAGACGAACATACATCATAGCATAGCAAGGCAATGTACAAAATATAACATCATTATATATACATAATCACATCAACATGTTAAGTCAACCAATATATGTTATGAGGTGCAACTCTACTCCGTTACTCCATTATGCATGTGGATCCAAACTATCTCAGGAAAGTAACTTCGGAGTTACATGTCCACATTGGCCAAAAAGCACCAACGCTGGCAGTTCACCAAACCATAGGTGAACCCCTTGAATAGCCGATGCACCATACTCTCGGACGCACCACCACGGGGCGCACAATTCACCAAACCTTGGGTGAATCACCCGCTGATGGCCAGATCGTCGTACTCTAGGACGACCTCCCCTTTGTTGATCTTCCCCCACTAACAACTCCAATGCGTGGATGCATGAGCACAACAAAAAATAAACGGGCAACCACCTCCTCCGTGTAACACCCCAATTTTCACTGCTTTCTAGTATCGGTAATAAATATATAAATGTTTATATTTTTATCCGAGACTTAGAAAATGATTTTAGATAAACCAAGCTACTTAATATTATAAGGTTACGGTAAAATTTTAGGTTGAAAATTCAGACGGAACCCGGTCTGCGTTTTCACTCACAGTAAAAGTTTACTGCTTAGAAAACCTAATTTTGACTCATGAACGAAATGGTTAATGTTTATATCGTATTTACTAGGATATTGGTAGTTTTGAAAATTTTCGCGTGAAAATAAAATATTATATTTTATACGGGCGAAAACTTCAAAATATCTTGAGGAAAACCTAGGTCGGGTAAACAACGGAGCTAGATACGGAGCTGAGATGACTGATGTGACTGATGTGATGAACATTTATGGCGATCCTATCCGAGTCATAATGGCCATAATGGCACATAAATGCCATTAGATTTTTTTTACGGTGAAATGACCATTTTACCCTTAGTTTCACATGAAAATCACAATTGTGCCATCACACATTTTTACCCTTTTGTCCCTAACCCCCCACAGCTCCACCATCTCCCTAACCCCCCACGGCTCCACCATCATTAAACAACATATAAACTAGGGGTGTTCATCAACCGATCCAATCCAATGTCAACCGCAGTAACCGAACCGAAAAGCCGATAACCGAAAAAACCGAAAACCGAAAAAACCGAAAACCGCAAAAAACCGAAATTTTAATTGGATTGGATCGGTTTTCGGTTCCTGATTGTAAAAACCGATCCAATCCAAACCGATCCAAACTTTTATATGTATACATTTAATTATATATATTATCCCCCATGTATTTACATTTCCGCCCTCACTAAGTCACTAACCCTAGATACTCACTTACTCAGTACTCACTTCTGATAACCCTCACTCACCACTCTCACTCAGACTCACCGTGCTAGCTGCGCCTCCAAGCCCTCCCAACCCTAGATCGCCGTCGTGCGTCAATCTCCAGCAGCCGACCGCCGAGAAGCATGGCGTCGTCGCCACTGTAAAGCTCCCAAGCACCGTCGCGGCGTCACCACTGTGAGGCATCGTTTCGTTGCCCCTGTGTAGCCACTGCTCTGTTTGTAAGTTGTTCTTATAACCCTCTTTTCTTCTTCTCTTCTATCTTTTAATCTTGTTCTTCTTCTTCTGCTGTTATTTCTTCTTC
Organism: Echinosophora koreensis; assembly: GCA_035048595.1. NCBI lineage: Eukaryota > Viridiplantae > Streptophyta > Magnoliopsida > Fabales > Fabaceae > Echinosophora > Echinosophora koreensis. Next base: position 1,762,845 of record JAPCYP010000068.1, read on the forward strand.
TCATGATGAGCATTTTTCGTTTGTGTTCCCAGATCTGCCCCTTTCGCAACTCTCTTCCTCAGAGCTTCTACACAGTAGTTAGAACACAGTCTTTTGTTGTCCTCTGCCTCCAAGGTAAATCCCTGTCTCTACTCTCTCAGATTTTCGCAACTTTGAGCTTCTGCTTCGTTTGTCTTCTGGCATGATTCAAGTTTTGTTTTTTTTTTGTATTTTAGAAAAACATTTAATTACTCTCTGAAATGAAACTGAATTACTCTCTGAAATGAAACTGAAGTCCTTGCATAAACTATTTGAATTTGTTTAAAAAATGCAGACTTTACAGAATCATCAAGCTCTATCTGTCAAGTTTGCCATCCTTTTTAGCCACCTTACCAAAATGTCTGAGGTAAGTTTGAGTTTATTTGGTAGAATTTTACTTTGGGATCATCACTGTTGAATAACATTCTAATTTGTTTGTTTTTTTCTTTTCTGTATGCAGACACAAAATACTCAAGATGTTGACAGAATTGTTCAAAATGTGGAATCCAAGTCTTCAAACGAAGTTCCTGAACCACAACCCACTTCAAACATCCCAAATGTGCCCACGAATGACAAGAAGCGCAAGGTTGGAGAAGCTTCAGTTGGAGATGAAGATGGAGGTAAGAGGAAACCTACCAAACCTAGATCTTGGACATGGGATCATTTTACTAAAGAACTTGATCCTAAGACAAATGCCCCTAGAGCTAAATGTAATTGGTGTGGGACAACTTATGCATGTGATACACATAAAAATGGCACAAGTAATTTGAAAAATCACTTGTTGGGTAATTGCAAAAAGTTTCCCAAAGCCTCAAATGATCCTACTCAAACAACTCTTAGTCTCCAACAACTTAAAAAGGAAGATGGGAAAGGGGTTGGTAGTACTTTTACTGCTGTTGCATTTGATGTTGAAGCATGTAGACAAGCACTTGCTAGGATGGTTATTGTTGATGAATTGGCATTCAAGTTTGTTGAGGGGGAGGGATTCCGACATTTCATGAGTGTTGTGCAACCTAGGTTTTTGGTTCCCGGAAGGATCACTATTGCTAGGGATTGTTGGAATCTTTATATCAATGAAAAGAATAAGCTGAAAACTGTATTTAGTGTTCCAAATCAAAGTGTTTGTCTAACTACTGATTGCTGGAGTTCGGTGCAAAATTTGAATTATTTATGCCTCACTGCACATTTTATTGATAATGAATGGAAGTTGCATAAAAGGATATTGAATTTTTGTTTGATCAAGAATCATAAAGGTGAAACTATTGGTAGGAGAATTGAGAAGTGCCTTTTGAGTTGGGGAATATCTAAAGTTTTCACTCTTACTGTTGATAATGCAAGTTCAAATGATACTGCTATTTCTTACTTGAAAGTTAGAATGGAGGATTGGAATGCTCATCCATTGAAAGGTGAGTATTTGCATGTTAGGTGTTGCGCTCATATCCTAAATCTTGTTGTTAATGATGGATTAAAGGAGTTGCATGTTTCAATTAATAAAATTAGGAATGCTGTTAGATTTGTGCGTGCTTCCCCAAGTCGCATGGATAGGTTCAAAAATTTCATAAAGGATTGTAGGATACAAGACAATTGCACGGTGCAATTAGATGTTCCCACTAGATGGAACTCCACTTACCTTATGCTTGAAAGTGCTCTAAAGTTTCAAAAGGCATTTAAAAGGTTGGGAGAGCGAGATGCAGAATTTGCATTGATGTCGGGTGGTATTCCTAAAACTGAGGATTGGGATAATGCACGGGTGTTTGTGAGGTTCCTAAAAATTTTTTATGATGTTACTAAGAAAGTTTCAGGCTCTTTGTTTGTGACTTCTTCTCAATACTTTCATGAATATTGCATGATATTGAGTACTTTGAAAACTTGGGCAAATAGTTTGGATCCATTGCTTGGGAGCATGGCTGAAAAAATGAAAGCTAAGCATGATAAATATTGGGGGAGCATTAAAAATATCAACATGATGATTTTTATTGCTGTGGTACTTGATCCTCGATACAAATTTGCATTTGTGGAGTGGAGTTTTGAGAAGCTTTATGATAGGGAGGATGCTGAATTTTTGAGCTCAAGAGTGAAGGATACTTTCCTCAAAATGTTTAATAGTTATAAACTTTTTGATAGAAATGGTGAATCTCAATCTATACAGACCACACTTGAGATGGAAACTTCTGATGCAGCACCGGTTGACTCTACTACATTTGCAAGTGAGTTTGTGAACCACATAAGTAAGAGTGACAGTCTGAACAAAAATGAGGTGGATTTGTATCTCATGGAGCCATTGGAGAAGAAAAATCTGAATTTTGATATCTTGAATTGGTGGAAGGTGAATTCTAGTAAATATCCTACTCTTGGAATGATTGCTAAGGATGTGTTGGCCATGCCAGTATCCACAGTTGCTTCAGAATCTGCATTTAGCACCGGAGGTAGAATTCTTAATAATTACAGGAGTTCCCTTACTCCAAAGACAGTTGAGGCTTTAATTTGTACACAAAATTGGTTTCGGTCCACTCCATTAACAACTGATATTGAAGAACTTCTGGAAGAATTTGAAAAGATGGAGCTAGGTAATTTACTTTATTCTTACTAATGCTATAGTTGTTTATATTAATTCTAATTTTACAATTATTAACAAGTTTGTATTTTAAATCTTTAGATCTAATGCCTCCTACACAAATAGCTGATGATGATTCTGGAGCTGAGTCTGATTAATTTTGCCTAAAGGTATTGAATTGTCATTCTTTAAATATGACAAAATGTTTTATATTGAATTCCATTATTCTGAATCTGTTTTTTTTTCCCTTCCTTTTGAACATACTTCAGGTGAATATGAAATGCTTAGAGAACTCCTACAAATGATTCCAAGATTTCAAGATTCCAAGAGACCTTTTGATGGCTGATTTGGTGTTGACATTTGTTTAATGAACTTGTTTTGGTGTTGACATTTTGTTAAGGATCATCTTTGGAACATTTTGCTATTAAGTTGCTGCATTCCTTGTTTATTTGGAATCAAGTACTTTCATTGATGCATTCCCTATTGTTGCATTCCTTGCTGTGGGAGTACTCTTACGAGGGTCTCTTGATGATTTGAAATCAAGGACTTCTATGTGATTATTCTCTGTTTTGGGTTGATAATATTACACCAAGGCTGTTTTTATTTTTATTTTGGTTGTTAATAGTTATACAGTTAAGGTTTTCTTTTGTATACAACTTTACAAGACAGGAGATAATCATGTAAAAATTTGTTGGTAAAAACCGAATTATCCAATCCAATCCAAACCGCATTTAATTGGATTGGATTGGATCGGATTTTTTTTAGGAAGTCATCCAATCCAATCCAAACCGCATAGTGTATTTATCATCGGATCGGATGAGTTTTTAGCTCATAACCGATCCAATCCAATCCGCGAACACCCCTAATATAAACAAAAGACTATGTTACCTAACGTCTAGTTACGTTAATCAGATACTCCTAAATCAACTTGGTAAGCCAAGAAGAGCAATTATTATGCTTCTACAAACCAAAATCATGTACATGTCTCATATATGCTAATCTATCATTTGTCGTTAATTGAGAATGCTTGTAAAAAGGAGGATAAGACTCCTCTAAAGTGAGTTCACATTTAAAATAAGTAAATAAGGGTATATTCATTTTATATTATTTGTGCATTAATATTTTAATATATTTTAGATTAAATTTAAGGACAGATTCATCTATACTTATTTACTTGACTTAGGTAGTGTTTGACCTAACTTTTTTTCAGCTTTTCTTCTTTTTGGAAGAAAGTAGAAGCTGGGCCAAACACTTTTATTTAAAAGCTTTTCTGGAAAAAAAAGAAAAGAAAAAAAAAAGCTTATCTATAAAGAATAAAAATAAAAAATAAGGAGCCATTTTTTTTTTCAAAAGAAAAATGCAATTGCAAACCCTCTCCCTTCCCTTGGCCTGCAAATGAAACCTTCCTAGGAGCAGACCTCCCCTTTCACCCTACTTCCCCAGCCATGGTTTTTCTCCTCCGTGCGCCACCACCATTTCTCTCCTCCGCCATATTACCACGCAACCATCGTCTCTCTCCTCCGCCATCGATGTCTCACCCATTTCCTTGTGTTGCTTATTCCCTCTCGCACCAAAAGTAAACCCATCCACATGTTTGGGTTTGTGTCCTTGTTCTCCCCTGATTTCAATAGCAAACCATGCCCTGATTCTTGTTGTTATCTGTCATGTTTTCGGATCATTGTTTTCTTCCGTGTTGCATTACTCTTACATTTTCTAATTATTTCTTATAAAACTCAAGCATTTTGATCCATCAAAGTTCGGAATTTTATCAGTTGTCTTGCATCGTTCCTCAAAGTTCAGAATTTTGATTCATAAATTTTTATATTGGATTGGTAATGGGGGAGTACGTTCTGGGCATATATGTTTCCCAGTCTTTCATTTGTCATAGATTTTTTTTAAAAAAAAGAATTTGTGTTTCATTTTTAAATATTTCATCTATAAAATAAATTACAAAATTTGCAATTAGATACTGTACTGGCCGAGGTGTCAAGCTCGACCGCCGAGCTCAGAAACCTAACTAACTTATCTAAAAGTCAGCTAACAACCTTACTTTAGATAAGGGATAAGTCTTATCAATTAAAGAGGTTGGAGTTGGGCTAAAAGAGATAAGTGATAAAAGATAAACCAGATCCTAGAAAATAGGATCGGTTTACTCCTCTATAAAAAGAGGAAGAGCCCAAGAGAAGAGACACTTGAACTTTGACTGAAGCTTGGTGTTCTCTCTTAAGCGTATTAGAAGTCCCGGTTGTGATCAAGAGACTATCAAAAGGTCCTTGCCCACCGGTGTACATCGGATACAAGATTAAGAGATTGAAGCACCACATGATCAAGGGTTGAACTCAGAACTACGTCTGGCTTTGATTCCCATTGGGATACGTAGGACCGGAACATAAGTATTCTGTCAAGCCATAATCTAAAATAACCCTAACGTTCACCCTTGGTCTGACTTTTACGGCGAGGTTCCGGCAAGTCGGATCTCGACAGGAACATTTGGCGCCCACCGTGGGGCAGAGGAAAAACTTTCCCCGGTTCCATAAGAAGATATAATGGTGACTACACGGAATGGACCAAGGGGAGGGGCGCACAGTGCGAATCACGTTGATCATGAGGCATCAAACTCTAATCAGAACCATGACAACCACCCACCACCTCCCCTCGATGAAGATAATCCTCAGCTGGGAGAGATCATGGCACAACTGAAACAGTTGCGTCAGGAAAACAAGGAGATTCGTACGGAGTACCAAAGGCTGTTAAGAGCTTAGAAAAGGGGAAGATCGGCAACGCTTGCCGAGGAAGAGCAGTCTTCACCCTAGGACAGCCAGAGAGACCTCACATATGCACCTTCTCGTGATGATACAAGCCAACCTTCCAGAACCAGACCCGGGCCTGAGGGTTCAGGGGTCAGATCTCGTACTGAGGAGACTCTTCAGAGAGAAAGGATAAGAGACAGACGACCGAGGTTACCTTTCACTGATGCCACTGATAAGGTGATCATACCTAGGCATTTCAAATCTCTTAATATTGACAAGTATAATGGCGCCACCGATCCAACTGAACATGTAGAATCTTTTGTTTCATCTGTTTACTTGGTGACCGATTCGGAAGCCATCATGTGCAAGATTTTTCCAACTACTTTGCAAGGGCCTGCCTTGACTTGGCTCACGAATCTTCCACCTCGGTCAGTAGATTCTTTTGACATGCTAGTAACTAAGTTCACTGCACAATTCGCAGCGAGCCGAAGGCATAAAAAGCACTCGGTCTCACTTGTGAATTTCAGGCAGGAGAAAAATGAATCACTCAGAGATTATATGGCTCGCTTTAGCGCTCAGCAGGTTTTAATCCCTAATATGAGCTCAGAACTCTGCCTTCATACCGTCATGAATGGTTTAAATCCAGGACCGTTCTTTGAATATTTATCTCGGAAGCCACCGAGAGATTTTGAAGAACTGCAGGAAAAAGCCACACGGTTCATGAACTCGGAAGAGATGGTAGAGTCCAACAAGAGAAGTTTTGAAGACAAGAGTATGAGCTCGAACAAAGAAAGAGACAGAGGAGCCAATCCACCTAAGACTTTCAAAATTAATGAAAGAGGGCTCTCAGAAAGGCAACCCAGATACCAGTCTTATACACTACTAAACCGACCTAGAGCTGCTATTCTCCAAGAAGTGTGTAATATCGAGTTGCTCACGCTACCGAGGCCATCCAAAACTCCTGCTCAGGCTGACAGAAGTAAGGAGTGCAAGTGGCATCAAAACTATGGCCACTCCACTGAAGACTGTAAAACAGCCCAGGATAAAATTGAAGAATTAGTACAGGCAGGCCGACTTGACCGATTCATTCGCCGAGATGGTAATGGTGGCGGACGAGCTGGCCGACGGCGAGGAAGACGGGGTTATGACAATCATAATCGAGATGAGAACCAGCGAGGTAATAATCAGAACGGAGATCGGGATAACAATCAGAGACCCCCTAATGATGAGGAGGAAGGTGGAGTCAGAGGAGTCATTAATACCATCTCGGGAGGTTTCGCAGGAGGAGGCACAACTAGTTCAGCTCAGAGACGTCACATAAAGGCTATCCGATCTGTCAACTCAGTTTCTGGAAAACCTACAAGGCCGAGACCTCCCATTACTTTCTCAGATCATGACTTCCAAGGATTGGATCCTAACCAAGATGACCCAATGGTAATAACGGTCGAAGTAGCTAACTACTCGGTCAAACGAACCCTTGTTGATCAGGGTAGTTCGGCTAACATTTTGTACTTGGAAACCTTTAAAAAGCTTGGAATTCCAGAAAAGTTGATAAAAGAGCAGGAGGATAAGCTAGTTGGGTTCGCCGGAGAGCAGGTCAAGATACGAGGTTATATAGACCTCTTGACGACATTTGGTGAAGGCAGGCTCGCCCGAACCATATCAGTCAGGTATGTTATCGTGGATGCCAACACATCTTACAACATCCTCATCGGGAGACCAACTCTGAATGAGCTCGAGGCAATTGTCTCAACACCACACCTCACCATGAAATTTCCAGGTGATTCGGGCGAGGTAGTCGCAGTCCGAGCTGACCAGAGGATGGCCAAACAATGTTACGCAGATAGTTTGAAGGTAACTCGGGAGCCGGATATCACATAGAATGCTAAGGATCATAAAGCAAAAGTGGTAAGCTTGGTCATTTCAGTTAGCTCAGCAAGATCGATTGACATGTTTGAATTGGATCCAAGGATGGAAATGTATGAGTCCAGAGCTGAACCTACAAAATCTTTGGAAAAATTTCAATTAGGAGCCCAGGTCGATCAGTGCACAAGCATCGACAGTCAGCTCGACCCCTCGCTGAAGCATCAAATTCAAACAGTTTTAAAGAAGAATGCTGACTTATTTGCTTGGAAGACATCGGATATGCCTGGCATAGAGCCCAACTTTCTGTGCCGCAGGCTATCTATATGTCCTGAGGCCAAGCCCATAGCCCAGAGGAAAAGGAAGCTGGGCGAAGAAAGAAGAAAGGCGGTAGCCGAGGAGACTGCAAAGCTGATAAAAGCCAACTTCATCAGAGAAGTGAAGTACACCACTTGGCTAGCGAATGTTGTGTTGGTAAAAAAAAGCTAATGGCAAGTGGAGAATGTGTACTGACTACACCGATCTCAACAAGGCATGTCCAAAGGATTCTTATCCTCTTCCAAACATTGACAGATTGGTGGATGGAGCATCGGGTTACAGAGTCTTAACTTTCTTGGATGCATACTCGGGTTACAACCAGATAAGGATGTATCCACCAGATGAAGAGAAAACGGCGTTTATGACCGATGGGGCAAACTACTGCTATCGAGTAATGCCCTTCGGTTTAAAAAATGCTGGTGCAACATATCAAAGGCTCATGGACAAAGTGTTTCTCAATCAGATCGTAAAAAACCTAGAAGTTAATGTTGATGATATGGTGGTAAAGTCCGATGACCCAAGGCAACACCCCGCCGACTTGGAAGAGATTCTTGGCTAACTCCGAAAGTACAACATGAGGTTAAACCCAGAAAAATGTTCTTTTGGTGTACAAGGAGGAAAGTTCCTGGGGTACATGTTAACACACAGAGGAATCGAGGCCAATCCCGATAAATGCAAAGCTGTCATAGAAATACGGAGCCCACAAAGTGTGAAAGAAATACAGAGGCTGGCTGGTCGTTTAGCTTCCCTATCTCGATTCCTCCCTAAGTCAGCAGAAAAGGCGAGACCTTTTTTCCAACTCTTGAAAAAACTAAAGGAGTTCGTCTGGACCGAGGAATGTGAACAGACTTTTGAAGAGTTGAAATTGTTTCTAGCCTCTCCTCCAATTCTAACTCGGCGACAGCTCGGCAAGGATCTGTATTTGTATTTATCTGTCAATAATTACGCAATCAGTGCAGTAATCTTCCAGGAGGAAGAAAAGCAACAGATGCCAGTGTATTACGTCAGTAGAATCCTGAAAGATGCAGAAACACGATACCAAGTAATTGAAAAGCTCGCCCTTGCTTTGGTCATGGCAGCTCGGAGGTTAAGACCTTATTTCCAGTCACACCAAGTTATAGTCAAAACAGATCATCCAATAAAGCAGGTGCTTAGGAAACCCGATCTGGCAGGACGAATGATAGCTTGGTGAGTGGAATTGTCAGAGTTCGGTTTACAATATGAACCGAGGGGACCAATGAAAGCCCAATGCCTCTCCGACTTCATTGTCGAGCTCTCTTCCAAGCCGAACTTAGAGTCCATTACTTGGCTCCTATATGTGGATGGTTCATCAAACTTAAAAGGAAGCGGAGCTGGAATAATTCTGGAAGGTCCAGACGATCTTGTCTTGGAGCAATCCTTGAAGCTTGGGTTCAATGCTTCAAACAATCAAGCAGAGTATGAAGCTCTTATTGCCGGGATGGTATTGGCTAAAGAAATCGGAGTCAAAGGATTAAAGTGCCGAAGTGATTCACAACTTGTAACCGGACAAGTCTCAGGGGATTACCAAACAAAGGATCCTCGATTAACCAGGTATTTGTGTAAAGTCAATAGTTTAATTTCAGAGTTTGACAATTTTACTATTGAGCATATACCTCGGGAGGAAAATTCCGGGGCCGATCTGTTGTCTAAGTTGGCTAGCACCAAAAGAACTGGCCAGCTAAGAACTTTCATTCAGGAAAATCTCCCTGACCGAGCATAAAAAGTGCAGAAGTGTTAATGACCGAGCACTATGATCGGGGCTGGATGACACCCTTCTGGGAGTTCCTGACCTCGGACAAATTGCCTGACAATCCCAAAGAGGCAAAGAAAATTCGTCTGAAGTCTTGTCATTACACCATCCGAGATGGAGAATTATACAGAAGAGGGTTTTTTCCATGCCTTTATTAAAGTGCATAACAAAGGATCAATCCGAGTACATAATGGATGAGATGCATAGAGGAATTTGTGGAATGTATTCCGGTGGCCGATCCCTTGCAGCTCGGGTCCTACGAGCAGGCTTCTATTGGCCAACCATGAGATCAGACTGTGCTGCCTGGACTAATAAGTGTGACCCTTGTCAGAAATTCGCTAATGTGGCTCGAGTACCAGGTGAAGAGCTTCATTCCATGTTATCACCTTGGCCTTTTACTATGTGGGGGATGGACATTGTGGGCCTTTTCCCTGTTGCCAAAGTCCAAGTGAAGTTTTTGCTGGTAGGGGTAGATTATTTCACTAAATGGATTGAAGCCGAGCCATTAGCTATCATCACGGTTAAAAAGGTTCAGAATTTTGTATGGAAAAACATCATATGCAGACATGGCCTACCTTATGCAATTGTCACTGACAATGGAAAGCAATTCATGGACAAAGGGCTTAAAGAATTCTACTCCAACCTCGGAATTAAACACAAAGTGACCTCGGTTGAGCATTCACAAACAAATGGCCAGGCAGAAGCAGCAGCTAACAAAGTCATTTTGAACGAGCTCAAGAAAAGGTTGGGCCAATCAAAAGGGGCATGGGTTGAAGAATTACCGAGCATCCTCTAGGCTTATCATTACTCACCACGGTCATCAACTGGAGAAACGCCATTCAGGCTAACTTATGGAACTGATGCAATGATTCCAGTTGAGCTCGGAGAACTTTCTTTCAGAAGGCAACATCATGACCAAAGCAAAAATGAGGAAGAGATCCGAGTTGAGCTTGACATGGTTGAAGAAGTCTGAGATGAAGCAAAAATTAGGGAAGAACTATGCAAGCGGAAAGCAACTCAGAAGTACAACTCAAGGTTGCGGTCGAGAGAATTTGTCCAAGAGATCTAGTACTAAGATTGCAAAATGGTGCAAGAAAGGACTCCAAAGAGGGCAAGCTCGCAGCAAACTGGTCTAGCCCATTCAGAATAGTTGAAAGGCTAGGAAATGGAGCTTATAGGCTAGAAGAGTTGTCAGGAAAGGCTGTTCCAAGAACTTGGAACACTTCCCACCTTAAGTTTTATTTTAGTTGAGTAATGTAAAGCAGGTGATGTACTCTTTTTCCTACCCTGGTCTTTTTCCCACATTGTTTTGGCCGGGAAGGTTTTAATGAGGCAGGCCTGGGTAAATAAATGAATAAAGTCCATTTCAGTTACATTTATTTGTTACAGGGCTAAAAATTCACTTATGTTGCATTTGGGGCCGAAATGCCGGACCCAAAAAGGTAAATCAAAACCTAAAAGGGTTGATGAGCTAAAATCGAAATGCTAAAGCCTGAGTGACTAAAAAACCTAAAGTCGAAAAGCCAAACCCAAAAAGGAAGACAACACCTACGAAGGTAAGTAAAAACCTAAATAGGTAAACATAAGCTTAAAGAGGTCAACCAAGCTAAAAACGACCGAGTTAAGATCGAAATGCCGTACCCACGCGAAACTTTTAAAGGGTCGAGCTCATATGCTCAAAAAGGTCGAGCGCAAAATGAAAAAAAAAATGCGTGAAGAGTTGAAAGACCGAGCTCCACCCGATGAAAAACTTAGGCAAACTACTAGTGTTAAAGCGTAGTAGAAAGCTCAAAGTAAACATCCGAGCTGAGAAACTTAGAAAATTTTCTAAGTTACCAAAAGAAAAACTTAGAAATTTTTCTGAGTTATCAAAAGAACAACAAGTTGCAATTAGAAAACAAAAGTTGCAATATTCATTACTCAAGGGACAAAGCCCAGTATACAAAAAGAGGGCATGGCCCAAGCAACAAAATACATTAAAAAAAAAAAGGAGATTTTCTAAGTTACTCATGGGCATCCCCATGAGTAAAAGTCTCAGTAGGAGCTACGTGTAGGCCATCGCCATTCAGAGGAGGAGTACCGAAGGTTGAATCAGGTATTCCACCTTCGTTTTCTCCTCCCTCTTCGGCAGCTTGCCCTTCAGCTTCCCCTGGAACTTCTTCTTCGTCGTCCTCAAGCTCGGACAAAGGAACCAAGATCCCTTCCTTGTTAAAGTCCTTGTCCACATCAGCTTGGGAGTAATCAGCATCAGGGTTAAAATGTTGGAGCTGTTTCACAGCTCGGAAGAACCCACTAATATGCTCCTTAATGCTAACCTCGGCTTTAGCAAGATCATATTGCAGCTTAAGGTTGGCCTCCTTCTCGGAATCCAATGATTTTTGAAGCGTCAGGTTGACCTCCTTCTCGGCCTCAGAATCCTCGGCGATCTTCTGAAACCTAGCTTTTTCAGTTTTCTCGTTGTCCAGCTCTGCTTGGAGGGAGGAATTAGCTTTCTCAAGCTCGGTTTTTTGCGCCTTTAGTTGCCCAATTAACCGAGCCTGTTCTTCACATTTGGTCATGGCTTGGGCTAGCTCATCCCTCACCAACAGAGCACGAGCTGCATCGGCCCTCATCGCCTCCATCTTCTTTGCATTCATGAAAAGTTCATTACTCCAGAAGCAAATAATGGATGAGATCCGAAGGGCATAAGCAGCGGTAGCCTCCATACTCGCCTCAGGGTCTTGCTCCAACAAAAGCCGAGCATCAGAAGGCTTGAGCACTTGGCTATCAATAAGTGAACCCTGGTTGAAATCATTGCTCCAAAGCGAGCTGAAGCCCGGGTTACAATGGCCATTATACCACTTAGTGTCCGCTGTCAGATCGGTCACAAGTGGTGTTCTTTCTGTTCTCCTCTCCTCACTACGATCATCATGAGCTGCGGGAAAGGGCGAGATGCTCCTCCTCGGTATCTCTAGTTGAACATCGGCTCGAGCCCGCTTAAGAAGACGAGTGTCAGGAGCGGAAGCTTCAACAATCTTCTTCTTCTTGCCCTTCGCGTCAGCGGCAGGAGCTGAAGCACCGACTTCTTGATGAGCCGATTTCTTTAACAAAGCCTTGTAATTGAATTTTCCCATTATCACTGCAAAAAGGAGATCGGTCAGAATATAACAGCAAAAGGTAAATTCAAACACCATTTCAATAAAAAGCTACTTACATTTGAAGTCGGCTTGCCGAGTGGAAGAAGTGAGAAGTTTCAAAAGCCTTCCACAAGGCAATGGCCGAGGATAAAGTTTCAAGACCTCGACATCGGCCCGCTCTTGAGCAGTCATAGAACCTAGGTCGAAGCTGGAAAATTTGGATGGATGGGGTTGCCAGTATAGGGGAAACTTGGGTTTTCCCCCTGAATCAAAAAAGATAGATTCATTCCCCCCAGTAGGTCAGACTTTGAAAAAGTCCGACTTGAAGAATTTATAGGAACTCTTGTAAAGGCCGATGATACCTCTCTTCTCAACCCCACTAAGAGAGATCCAACTAACTCAGTCCCCAAACCTAACTTTATAAAAGTAAAGAAATTTGGGCGCAGTAGCCTCCATCCCTATTTGCCCACAGAGAATCTGGAAAGCCTTCATGAAGGCCCAGCTATTGGGATGCAGTTGAGTTGGAGCAACATAATTTTCAGAACATCACACTCAAATTTGGTGAAGGGAAGGGAGACGCCAATTTGCTCAAAGAGGGTTTTATAAACATATGTGAAATGTGTTTCTACCGGAAGAGCTTGCAGAAAAACATGCTCCGTATCTGAGCAAGGCAAACTGCGAACAGTTCCTCGAGATGAAGAAACCTTGGGTCTAACAGCTCTAAGAGAGTCATGGGTCCTAAAATTGGAATGAAATGCACCAACATCTGGTTTAACCCAGAAATACCCAGGGATAGTAATTTCGGGGTAAGGAACCCTGGGCATCCTAGAAGCACGCTGCCGGCGTTTAGGGGCAGTAAAGGCTTCCGGAGTAGTAGAGCTACTCTCATTAGAAGAAAAGGAAGAAGAAGCCCTGGGGTTCGTTCCATCACCCCTTGAAGGAGGAGGTGAAGAATGGGGGGAGCCCCGGATAGGGTTTATTTCATGATCTAGGATTTGGACCTCTGACGAGGCATTTTGAGATACCTCAAAGGAGGGTTCCATGGTTGAGTAGAGAAGAAATAGAGGAGCTCAATAAAAGTGGATGAAGAATAAAGGCATACCTGGAAAAAGTAACGAAAGTACAGAAATGCTTGGAGAAGAAAGGCTTGAAGAAGAAGAAGCTTCAAGGGTAAAGTATGAATGCGAGGGCAAGTAAGGGTCTGCCTTCGGAAATGCCTCAATTTATAGCAAGCAACATGACATTTGAGAAAAAACTGAAACGTTAGTAATGATGGTGGTTGTCGTGTGAGGGAAGAGAAACGTCTCCTCAAGTCTGCGTAAATTCGGCACACCAATTGTGGAGTAACACGTGGCGAGGACAGAATACACGTTGCAACGGCTAATATTTTGAATGTGCAGTCGCAGCGTAGGCCTCGGAAATATGGCCATAAAGGCCACATGTCACAAGCAGGACTGGTCTTAATAATAAAGCAACGTCTCTTTTCATCTCGGGAAATAAGAAGTTGACGTCACAGTACAAGACTGATACGATCGTTCTTGTCTCTTCTCAGCTCGGCTCCTTCAAGAAAACTTTCACGCTCTTTGGAGCTCAAAGCTTTGGGGGGCTTGTGTATGAGCCGAGGTGTAAAGCTCGCTTGTGCTTGTGTATGAGCCGAGGTGTAAACCTCACTTGTGTATGAACCGAGGTGTAAAGCTTGGCCACTGAACTTACCAAGCTGAAATATGTATGGGCCAAGATTTAAAGATTGGTCACCTACTTTATTGGTTTGAATGACAAAAGGCACCAAGCAGGCTCGGCCAACTGAGTTGACCGAGCTCATAAGTCTGCCAAGGTTCAGTGTCGGTCACTGAAAGTATGGTAAAAAGGAAAGCAAGAGCCTATGCCATGAACTCTAAATTCACAGAGATAGTTTTCAAAAGACAAGCTTGGCTTCATGAAAACTTCTTCGCTCTTTGGAGCTAGAAGCTTGGGGGGCTTGTGTACTGGCCGAGGTGTCAAGCTCGGCCGCCGAGCTCAGAAACCTAACTAACTTATCTAAAACTCAGCTAACAACCTTACTTTAGATAAGGGATAAGTCTTATCAATTAAAGAGGTTGGAGTTGGGCTAAAAGAGATAAGTGATAAAAGATAAACCAGATCCTAGAAAATAGGATCGGTTTACTCCTCTATAAAAAGAGGAAAGCCCAAGAGAAGAGACACTTGAACTTTTACTGAAGCTTGGTGTTCTCTCTTAAGCGTATTAGAAGTCCCGGTTGTGATCAAGAGACTATCAAAAGGTCCTTGCCCACCGGTGTACATCGGATACAAGATTAAGAGATTGAAGCACCACATGATCAAGGGTTGAACTCAGAACTACGTCTGGCTTTGATTCCCATTGGGATACGTAGGACCGGAACATAAGTATTCTATCAAGCCATAATATAAAATAACCCTAACGTTCACCCTTGGTATGACGTTTACGGCGAGGTTCCGGCAAGTCGGATCTCGGCAGGAACAGATACCTTTCATGTTAAATAAAATCAAACTTTTTTTAAAAAATTATCAAACAGCTTTTAGCTTAAAATTAGCTTTCAAATCCCTTAAATCTTTAAATTATCAAACAACTTTAAATTTAAAGCTCTTATTGTTAGCTTTAATTTTAAAGTAGCTTTTAAGCCAAAAAGAGTTGGGTCAAACGCTATCTAGAACCCCGCTGGGTTGGGTTCTTTTTTGCTTAGGGACGTGCTGAGGGTCCCTAGTGTGAGCTAGTGTTGTTTTGTTTTTTTTTTTTCTTTCTTCTCTGTATTCCCAAAAAAAAAAAAGGCACTATCTTAGAAGCTCACTTTAAAATAAAGTTATCTTTGTTCTTTTTGATATTATATCTTAGATTGTTTCAAGAGTATCGATATTATACTGATTCAAGAATAGTTAAACCTAATAATGGTGGGTTACAATAGAAGTGAACTGTACCCCCCCCCCCCCCCCCCCCAAGTGAACATTTAGGGCAGATACATCCACACTTAAAAAGTAACTGTGGTCCCCCAAGTGAACATTTAGGGTAGATACTTCCATACTTAAAAAGTCACTTTTTTTTTTTGGTAAACAAAATTTAGGATGAGGGAATGATGTCACAGTCTAAGGTAGGGAAAACCTTCAGATTCTATGAGCATTTACAAAGATATTTACATTTATCTCACTACAAGGAGACTAGTGGGGCTCGAACCTGCGACCTGTCAGATATGAGACTCTGTCATGCTTAACTAGACCAACCCCTTGGGGTTAACTTAGAAACTCACTTTAAAAAAGATTATTAAATTTTTTTAAAAAAATAGGGTGTAAATTCTGATTTGTCATTTATGTAAAACTTCAAACAATACTTTATGAATCAACCTATCACGGAGCTGACTTGATACATAAATTCTACTTGAAAACAGGTTTTTAAAACTTCCAATTCGCTATAAAAATAAATAGGAAATCTAGATTTAACTGCATGACTTAAAACATGGAAATAAATCATTATAGGCATTGAGGCTTAAAATCCTAATTTCTAAAATCACCATTATTGATTGGAGAAATATTCTTATACTCCATCCGTTCCTTATCTTTGGTGTTTTAAGGTTTCTACATATAAATTAAAAAATCGTTAATTTGTATCTATTTGTACCAAGATACCCTTATTTCTACAATTAATTGTTTAAAATTCTAACTGAATTTACTAATCCAAATAAATACTACATACTCCACTAGACCAATCAAGGCAAATCAGTATTTATGATTGAATTTAAGTATGGGCGATTTTGTGTATTTTCAAGGTAAATCAACTTAGTTTTATATAAGGGTATACATGGAAAAAATTGGTCAATTATATCTTGGGTTTATAAAACACCCATTATTTTGAAACAAAAACAAATAGCTAAAAACACTAAAGATAAGGAACGGAGGGAGTATTTAAAAAGCACCATTAAATTTGAAATCAAAGCAATGCATTGTACTGAATAGAAATATATGATTTCAAAAATTTCAATCATTATTGATTAATTTAGGATTTCAAATTTATTGTTGTCTGATAATGTTTTCAGCGCATTATACCTAATGGATAGAATTCAAAAATTCTATATTAATTGTATAAGGATTTACGCTTAATATTGACATTGTCATTTATTTATGAAAAAATAAAACAAAAATATAAGTCAGACTTATTGTCATTTATGCAAAATATAGGATTTCAATTTTCAAAATTATTGTTATATGATAGACCCAACAATGCATTATATAGGAATCCATTTAATATGAAAAATCATAAATTAAGCTACAATCATTTAATTCTAATTTCTAATTGAGCCGGACGTTCAAATCTATTTAAAATTACTATGAGGTCATATAAACTAAATCATGTGAAAGCAATAAAAGAGATGAATAATAAATTGATAGAGAAATAATTCTGATTTAAAATAGAATGCTAATATTTTCCAATCATCTATAAAATAAATGAGAAATCAAGAATTAAATGCATCACTTAAAACATTGAAATAAATCATTATAAGCATTGAAGGCTTTATTTTTCCACATGCACAATATAGGTGTTATTTGATATCGATTTCAATGGTGTACTTAATAGTCTTAATTATAAATGACCAAATTCAGAACTATAAAATAGGGAATATTTTATATTTATTTTCAAAGTTATGAGCTTCTGCTAATATTTTGAACATGTTATACTTATTATCCTAATTTCTAAAATCACAATTGATTGTAGCAATATTCAAATACTAGGGTTGTTGACCCGTGCTGAAAGCACAGGTACAATAAGTATCAACAAATTTCTTTTATAAATAATATTAGTTTACATTTATTTATAGAGATAAATATTAGTTTACTTAACATATAATGACTATCATTTCCTATTAAAAAAGATACTTTAATATATTTTATCTCCGTTCGGTCATAGTCGTCAACTTCATACATGTCAAGGATCAGTTTCACAATTTAATTATCACTTCTAGAATGAAAAACACAATACTTAAATAAATGAAAATACTCAATATATATATAGGAAATTACAATTCTCCATTAAGATCATGAACTTTTTACAAATAAAGTGACTACATAGATGGACATATAGCTGCACACCACCACATAGCATTGCTATTCCATTACTAACACACTCTCAAGTGTCTGGCTTTGAAAATAACAAAAGAGATCAAAGACCAAAGACACATCAATTCCAAGAGAGTGTATCACTACCCAAAATTTATTCAACAGCATACAACTTTCCAAATACTAAAAACAAATAGACCTCCAGACAATAGGATAATTCAAGGGAAACTACAGTTTAAGGTATATTACACAATTGTATGACCCCCTTGTACTAAAACTTGCAACTCCTGACCTTTGCTAGCATTCCTCATAATTCAGAGAATGCTAAGATGCAAGAGATAATTCTTTCACTAAGGAAACAGATGAATTTATTGCTGGATACAACCCCAACTAATTCTCATCAGTTTGCTGATAGTTACGCTTACCATTCTAAAGAGATATTGGAAAAGACTGATGAATCACCAGTAGTCACAAAGGCGGAGAAGGGAAAACATAGCTACCTGGACAAAAGGGTTTAGGAGCTAAAATGATCAAATTGGAAGCCTGCATAAAAATATGAAATTAAAATTCCACCAATTAATTCAAATTCAACCAAAATATAAAAATTAATTGATTAAATAGAGAGAACCTAAAGCATTGATGGTGGTGACAGCCGTGATGCTTAGACTTGTAGAAAATGAATTAATGGTTGAAGCCACTGAGTAACTACACTAAGAAAACACATAAGTTTGGATGCCTAAAATTCAATAGAATCAGTGAAATTATTGGGAATCGTGATCTATACAATAATCTAAATGTTATATAAGATTAAAAATTATAAAATGAAGATTTGAGACTCAAATCATATTTCTTTCCATCTTTTGTTTCATACAAAATGACAAACTGACAATAATATTTACTATATCAACACTAACTCCAGCCTGAATAGAATATGAATAGTTAGAATGAGAAGGAGAATTAAGCTTGTCAATACCCAGCGAATCTGATATGACAAAACCTTGAAAGATGCCAAAGAAAGTACATCAAACCATGCATCATTAATCATCTTCAATTTATTTCTTTATTAGGATGAACCAAGCAAAAGCCAGCACCTGCAGTGAGCATCTGTAACACCCTGTTTTTCGTAAGTGTTTTATAAAAGCAGGTTTTATTAAGTTAAAAGTGTTGGTTAAGGGCTAAGTGGGATTTTGGCTCAAAAATCCCTTTCTAGTACATGAGCACACTCGTGCTCATTAGCCAGCACGCCCGTGCTTAAAGTCAGGAGCGTGTTTCTGATTTTAAGTTGAGCACGACCGTGCTCAAGGGTGAGCACGACCGTGCTCAAGTCCGAGCTATATATGTTTGGCACAGAACCCGAGGGTTAATGTGAAACCCTAATTTTCTATTTGTGGCAGTCACTGTTACGGTTCAAAGTGCCTTTTTCCCTATTTCCTCTCCATTCCTTGCTATAGTGGAGTTTTGGAAGCCGTTTGGGAGCCCCCTGTAAGTCTTGTTGGTCTATAGGTAAAGTTCTTCCCTTTAGTATTTTCCTTTCATTACCTTGATTGGAAACTGAATCGGTTTGTGTTTTTGGTTAACCAAGGTGTAGAATCGAACAGAACCGCTCGTGGGGACGTGATCAGTTTAACTGTTGGAGCTACCTTCAATCCAGGTATGGGGAGAAGGGGATTGTAACCTTTAGGCAGTGGGGGTAGTGTAAGGTAAAGGGGTTCCCCATGACCCCTGAGTCATTGTATGATTTATTATGATAATTGTCTGACTATCGTGATAATATGTTTGATGTTAATTGATGTTTTGCATGTCTATGTTCATAGCATGTTTTATGTTATGTTGTTATGGTTGATATGAACATGATATTATGATGATGATGTTGAATGTTTGGTTGAAATGACGGTTTGATGTTTGAAGTTATAAGTTCAAATTATAACTGATAAAAATAGGTTTGAAAACGTGATATATTTTATGGATAATGATCCTAAAAAATTTGGCTAAGAGACTGACTTGTATTCTGCCCAGAACAGCACTGTCGCTCGATAAGCACGACCCTGCTGAACAGGGAGCAGGACCGTGCTCCCATTTGAATTCTGGAAAATGGCCGTGCTAAACAGCACGGCCGTGCAGGACAAACAGCACGACCGTGCTGCTGAGCACGACCGTGCTCAACAGGAAGCACGACCGTGCTTCACTTAAAAGGGCAGCACGCCCTCACGTGTCCAAGCACAACCGTGCTGGGGTTTAAGCACGACCGTGCTCACCCCTCTTGGACAGAAACAGAATTAAAGGAATTAAGGGGTTTCAAACCCCACTTCCCCAATGATGATAAGTTGAGATAGTTAACCAAAGATCAAGATTAAACAACCTGGTTAATAATTATCGAAGATGATTAAGATAATAAGATGTTAAGTCGGTATCCGTTGGGTTACCGCATGTTAATAAGTTGAAGTCTTGGGTGCCTATTGACCCAAGCATGTTGAGTTGAACCTTGGTGCTTATTGGCCAAGGGAGCCTTGACCCCACGGTTTGGGTCTAAGGTTACGATTGATGTTGAAGTCTTGGGAGCTTCATGGCCCAAGCAAGGAGGTGGTTGAGATTGCTTGTTGTTGTGCCATTTGCATAGAGCATTGGAGTTGTTGCTGGGGGAGGTTCGACATAAGGGAGATCGCCCGAGAGTACGGTGATCTGGCCATTCACGATAGGTCACCCATGGTTTGGTGACCAAGGCCCCCCGTGATGAGGCATCCACGGTTTGATGCGTTGGCTATCCATGGGGTTCACCCAAGGTTTGGTGAACTGCTGGTGTTGGTGCTTCTATGGCCAATACGGATATGTAACTCCAAAGTCGTTCATCCTGAGTTAGTTTGGATCCACATGCATAGACGGAGTAGCGGAGTAGTTGATGCATTGCACAGCATAGCATACTTGGTTGATATGATATTGTTGGATGTTGATGTATGCTTATGTTGTATGTTTACCTTGCTTACTATTCCCATGCTGTATATGTTTACATGAATCTTACTCCCTGTTATTTGTTTATGTTTGGCCTGATTGGCATTTTGCAGAGGATGACGAGCACCCGGAGAGGAGTGACTCTGAGGAGCCGCCGCTCATAATTAGGGCCTTTCGCTTGTTTAGTTAGTTTTGTTTAGTTGTTTTTCCGTGATGTGAGGAACAGTTATACCAGCTCTGTTGTGACATCGGGTTGGGACGTTTGTTATTATTTTATTATGTTTTCATTGTTTTAAACTTGATTATTTCCGCGTTGTAAACTGGTTCATGTGGAACTTTTCTACCCATGGGCAATTATTCTATTTTTATTCAGTAAATTGCATGTATTTATTTTAATTGTTAAATAATAAATACCTTATAACATGCGGGGTAGAAGGATGTCATAGTATCATTGAACAACTAAAGAGATTGAACATTGATTTATACATCACAATTAACTTGAGAACAATATTGTCATAAATTGAGTATTCTCATCTACCCTGAATGAGAATTGTCCTTATGCCAATAAATGACATGGACTCTACATCTCCTGCATCAAGTGATGTTCTTATAAATCTAAATAAACAAATTGAAAAATAATCTAACCATGAGGATTGAATTCTATTACACAGAAATCAATTGGATCTGCCTTTTCATCTAAATAGCACAAGACTTATGGCAGCAAACTCGCTAAAAAATAGAGTGAATGATTCAAATATTAGTTTGAGCATAAAAATAACTGATGAACTAAAGCAAATAAAACATAAACCAATTTCATTTACTTTAATACCTAATTACAAAGGGTATTATAATACTTTGTTTTTCTTCGCTGCTGCCTGGCCATTGGCCAATGGCAGAAAGGGTCCTATTCAAAAAAAATAAAAGAGGAAAAATTAAGGAAAAGAAAGAAAGAGATTTAGGCATAGAAAATAGAAAAATATAAGGATGGAAAAGGAAGTTAGCAAGGAAAAAAAAAACTACAATTGGAAGCACATCAAAGAGATAGTTGGCTAAGCTGTACATCAAAGAGATAGTTAGGCTTCATGGTATACCCTCTAGCATAGTTTCAGATAGAGACCCAAGGTTTACCTCTAGGTTTTGGAATAGTTTGCAAGAGGCTTTAGGGACAAAGCTTAGGCTTAGTTCAGCTTACCACCCACAGACTGATGGGCAGTCTGAGCGGACCATCCAGTCCTTAGAGGACTTGTTGAGGGCTTGTGTGTTAGAACAGTCAGGAAGTTGGGAAAAGTTTTTGCCCCTGATAGAGTTCACCTACAACAACAGCTTCCATTCCAGCATTGGGATGGCACCTTATGAGGCTCTTTATGGGAGGAGATGTAGGACACCCTTGTGTTGGAGTGAACCTAGTGATAGTGTGGTGCTAGGGCCAGAGATAGTCCAGGAAACAACAGAAAAGATCAGGTTGGTTCAGGAAAAGATGAGAGTTGCACAGAGTAGGCAAAAGAGCTATCATGATAAAAGGAGGAAGGCGCTCGAATTCCAGGAAGGTGATCATGTATTCTTGAGAGTTACCCCGACGACTGGGGTTGGTAGAGTGATGAAGGCGAGGAAACTTACTCCGAGGTTCATTGGTCCTTACCAAATCCTCAAAAGAGTCGGCGAAGTCGCCTACCAAATAGCTTTACCACCGTTTTTGTCAAATCTCCACAATGTTTTTCATGTGTCTCAACTCAAAGTATATCCATGACCCTAGTCACGTGATAGTTCTCGACACGATACAGCTGAAAGAGAACTTGACATTTGAGGTGTTACCCCTTCGAGTCGAGGATAGGAGGGTGAAGCAGCTAAGAGGTAAAGAGATTCCCTTGGTCAAGGTAGTTTGGAGCGAGGCAACTGAGGAAAGTGCTACTTGGGAGCTCGAGAATAAGATGATGGAGGTGTACCCACATCTTTCGTTTGAGGTACGTAGAAATTTCGAGGACTAAATTTTTATAAGGGGGATGGAATTGTAACACCCTGTTTTTCGTAAGTGTTTTATAAAAGCTGGTTTTATTAAGATAAAATTGTTGGTTAAGGGCTAAGTGAGATTTTGGCTTAAAAGTCCCTTTCTGGTACATGAGCACGCTCGTGCTAATTAGCTAGCACGCCCATGCTTAAAGTCAGGAGCGTGTTTCTGATTTTAAGTTGAGCACGATCATGCTCAATAGTGAGCACGCCCGTGCCCAATGCGCTGACCGCGTCTCGGAGACGCTAAGTTGAGCACGACCGTGCTCAAGGGTGAGCACGACCATGCTCAGGTCCGAGCTATATATGTTTGGCACAGAACCCGAGGGTTAATGTGAAACCCTAATTTTCTATTTGTGGCAGTCACTGTTACGGTTCAAAGTGCCTCTTTCCCTATTTCCTCTCCATTCCTTGCTATAGTGGAGTTTTGGAAGCCGTTTGGGAGCCCCCTGTAAGTCTTGTTGGTCTATAGGTAAAGTTCTTCCCTTTAGTATTTTCCTTTCATTACCTTGATTGGAAACTAAATCGGTCTGTGTTTTTGGTTAACCAAGGTGTAGAATCGAACTAAACCGCTCGTGGGGACGTGATCAGTTTAACTGTTGGAGCTACCTTCAATCCAGGTATGGGAGAAGGGGATTGTAACCTTTAGGCAGTGGGGGTAGTGTAAGGTAAAGGGGTTCCCCATGACCCCTGAGTCGTTGTATGATTTATTATGATAATTGTTTGACTATGGTGATAATATGTTTGATGTTAATTGATGTTTTGCATGTCTATGTTCATAGCATGTTTTATGTTACGTTGTTGTGGTTGATATGAACATGTTATTATGATGATGATGTTGAATGTTTGGTTGAAATGATGGTTTGATGTTTTAAGTTATAAGTTCAAATTATAACTAATAAAAATAGGTTTGAAAACGTGATATATTTTATGGATAACGATCCTAAAAAATTTGGCTAAGAGACTGACTTGTATTTTGCCCAGAACAGCACTGTCGCGCGATGAGCATGACCGTGCTGAACAGGGAGCACTACCGTGCTCCCATTTGAATTCTAGAAAATGGCCGCGCTGTTTAGCACGGCCGTGCAGGACAAAAAGCACGACCGTGCTGCTGAGCACTACCGTTCTCAACAGGAAGCACAACCGTGCTTCAATTAAAAGGGCAGCACGCCCTCACGTGTCCAAGCACAACCGTGCTGGGGTTTAAGCACGACCGTGCTCACCCCTCTTGGACAGAAACAGAATTAAAGGAATTAAGGGGTTTCAAACCCCACTTCCCCAATGATGATAAGTTGAGATAGTTAACCAAAGATAAAGATTAAACAACCTGGTTAATAATTATCTAAGATGATTAAGATAATAAGATGTTAAGTCGGTATCCGTTGGGTTACCGCACGTTAATAAGTTGAAGTCTTGGGTGCTTATTGACCCAAGCATGTTGAGTTGAACCTTGGTGCTTATTGGCCAAGGGAGCCTTAACCCCACGGTTTGGGTCTAAGGTTACGTTGAGATTGATGTTGAAGTCTGGGGAGCTTCATGGCCTAAGCAAGGAGGTGGTTGAGATTGTTTGTTGTTGCGCCATTTGCATAGAGCATTGGAGTTGTTGATGGGGGAGGTTCGACACAGGAGAGATCGCCCGAGAGTACGGTGATCTGGCCATCCACGGTAGGTCACCCATGGTTTGGTGACCAAGGCCCCCCGTGATGAAGCATCCACGGTTTGAAGCGTTGGCTATCCATGGGGTTCACACAAGGTTTGGTGAACTGCCGGTGTTGGTGCTTCTATGGCCAATACGGATATGTAACTCCAAAGTCGTTCATCCTGAGATAGTTTGGATCCAAATGCATAGACGGAGTAGCGGAGTAGTTGATGCATTGCACAACATTGCATACTAGGTTGACATGATATTTTTGGATGTTGATGTATGCTTATGTTGTGTGTTTACCTTGCTTACTATTCCCATGTTGTATATGTTTACATGAATCTTACTCCCTGTTATTTGTTTATGTTTGGCCTGATTGGCATTTTGCAGAGGATGACGAGCACCCGGAGAGGAGTGACTCTGAGGAACCGCCGCTCATAGTTAGGGCCTCTCACTTGTTTAGTTAGTTTTGTTTAGTTGTTTTTCCGTGATGTACGGAACGGTTATACCAGCTCTGTTGTGACATCTGGTTGGGACGTTTGTTATTATTTTATTATGTTTTCATTGTTTTAAACTTGATTACTTCCGCATTGTAAACTGGTTCATGTGGGACTTTTCTACCCATGAGCAATTATTCTATTTTTATTCAGTAAATTGCATGTATTTATTTTAATTGTTAAATAATAAATGCCTTATAACATGCGGGGTAGAAAGGTGTCACAGCATCATTGAACAACTAAAAAGATTGAACATTGATTTATACATCACAATTAACTTGAGAACAATATTGTCATAAATTGAGTATTCTCATCTACCCTGAATGAGAATTGTCCTTATGCCAATAAATGACATGGACTCTACATCTCCTGCATCAAGTGATGTTCTTATAAATCTAAATAAACAAATTGAAAAATAATCTAACCATGAGGATTGAATTCTATTACACAGAAATCAATTGGATCTACCTTTTCATCTAAATAGCACAAGACTTATGGCAGCAAACTCGCTAAAAAATAGAGTGAATGATTCAAATATTAGTTTGAACATAAAAATAACTGATGAACTAAAGCAAATAAAACATAAACCAATTTCATTTACTTTAATACCTAATTACAAAGGGTATTATAATACTTTGTTTTTCTTCGCTGCTGCCTGGCCATTGGCCAATGGCAGAAAGGGTCCTATTCAAAAAAAATAAAAGAGGAAAAATTAAGGAAAAGAAAGAAAGAGATTTAGGCTTAGAAAATAGAAAAATATAAGGATGGAAAAAGAAGTTAGCAAGGAAAAAAAACTAAAATTGGAAGCACCTTGACCTTAGGACCTGCTTAGACACAATAGCACGAGGGTCTTCATTATCAATATCTTGGAGAACCTTCTGTTTCTTCCTTATTTGCTATTGTATATTTGCTTATTCTAACCTAATAATTGCAAAGATTCTTAAGAACAATGAGTAATAAGGAAAAGCTCAGAAAAAGAAAAGGAACAATATATTTTGATCAGGAAAATACCAAAAAGTAGAAGCGAAGTAAGGTAGCAATTGTACTGCTCCCAGAGATTCCTCAAACTTTATTGTTTGTTCTATTGAATGGTAAATCATATAATTAATAGTTGTTGAACAATATTTATCGTCTTAAATGGGTCAACAGTTAAAGTCAGATGACAAAACATGATCCAGCATAAGAAAATAAATGGTTTTGGGAACCTTCACCCAATTCATTTGAGCAAAAGTAGATTATAAGTTACACTTCTAGATCTATTCTTACATCTTGGATAATGGAAATGTAAGAGGCAAACCATTCAAGATAGAAAGAATTCGCCACAAATATTAAATTGAGGGTAATAAAGTACCGCTACTCCACTTCTAAGCCACTGTCCACCAGTGAGGTTATCTCCTTGGAAGCTGTAAGCGCAACCTCTGTCATTAGCCTGCAAAATTCAGGCAAATAGTTTTGACATCAAAAGGAAAGTTGTTGCTATAGGCAATTAAATTCTACAGTTGTTAGACATAAAAGAATCCACAAAAGCAAAATATGAAAGGATCTGCAAAGCTGCATGAAGGAACATCTCCAGTGTAGCTAGAAATGTCAAAGCATCAACAAAAAGTTGCAATATCTCAAAGGATCCGTTTGGCCATGAAGGGAACATTTCCAATGTAGCTGCAGGCCTGCATAAGAAGAAAACCAAGAATCCACAAAGGCAAAATCTCAAAGATAAACAAAAAACAAAGGCCTTCCAGAAATTTACAATAAATTCAAAAGAGGGAGGAAACTAACCCTTCCTTCTCAACATTTATGGAGAATCAGAAAGAAAATAATTTAAGGGAAGTCAGGTTTATGAGATTGTAACCCCACTCCATCCTAGTGTATTATTGCCTCAATCATTATAGTATCGGAAATGGTAATTCCCCCAACTCAGCACTCTTTACACTTGTTCAAAGCCCCTTCCTCTCACCACCATTTTTCTTTTCTATGTTTTTTGGGAAACAGTTGGTTAGGCATATGTAAAGTCAGAAAAAGGTAAACCATGAAAAGGGAAAACATATGTGCTTTTGGCTTCATCATTTATAGCTTTAAATCCTTGCAGAACCATTGCCTTTTTCAACTTTCTAAAATCAAAACTAAATCCTTGATTGCTAAGAAACCAAAACTATAACAAATAAATAAAAAACCATGAAATTAGAATAAAGACAATTTGTAAAAATGAAGATAATTACAGCATATAAATATATATAAGAATAGGATTTCTGTTATCTATGACAAAAAAGTTTGAAGTAGTATAGAAATAGAAATAGAAATTATTGAAAATTGAATACATTAAGCTCCAAGCAGTAATATTATTCCCATGAAGAACTCCATAAGGTACATGGTGACTTGAAGGCCCTGACTCAGACCTATTCTCCTTATATTCTGTTTGGAGAGCAGAGTATATTAACTTATATTACCTTGGTAATTGTTGTGCCATATATGTTTCGAAAGCTATTGAAAGTCACACAGCTACTTCTTGCTTATTGTGCTTAAAATTCTAATGATTTCAACATCATTAAAGGACTTATTTTCAAATGCTCAACTAAGGATATTTGTTTTTGACCCTACTCTCATCAAACTCATCTCCCTCATACCTACAAACCAACAGCAGCATGAAAAAATCCTAATTGTTAATTATTCTTATTCCTAAATAAATTGAAATATTTTGTCTGAAAAAAAAAACATAATAGCATAAGAATACTCTATGCCACACTTATATCTATACACACACACACACACACACACGTTACAGGAAGGCTAAAAGTGTTAGCCTTTTGGTTTAGATCAATTATACTCAATTGGCCACGGAAACATCACGTGGATAGCCTTTTCGTTTAAGTCAAATGCAACTTTTGTTTTCTCTAAATTAATTAATGGAAACAAAGATGCAATCAGAAGAGGACATGAAATTAAATATGAAGCAACCTAGTCACATGATTTCTATGCCTTAGTGCCTAAAAGAGGGTAAACTTTGGTAATTTACTGATATAAAAGGACTTTGCTTGAATGGAAATGTTGCATCACCAAAAGCTATTGATTAAATATTGCTGCAATATCTACCACCATATGTTTATTAAAAGAAATCGGTGCTACACTATTATGTGAACAGAATAAATCACTAAGCCTCCTCCAGCCACTATTAGCAACAGAGAAGAGATACAAAAAAAGGCCAACCACTATAAACACACTATACTATGAGTTCATCACAGCTTCCTTTAGATCATAAATACACACATATTATAAACACTTTACATCACAAGATATGATAAGATACTCAGTAAATTCATGGCATACCTTCATGACAAACAACATACTTCCCTCACCAAACAAACAACCAAAGAAACCTAAAGTTTCAAAATACAAAAGGAGTGGGACCCTTTCTCTAAATTAATGGAAACAAAGATGCAATCAGAAGAGGGCATGAAAGTAATGGGTGGATACGCAGAACCTCAATCGTAGTGAAGAAGCTTCCCTATTTCAATCACAGTGAAAAAGCTTCCCTATCTCTACAGCTTTACGTTGGATACGTCTATATCAGCTTTATCATAAGTTTTTTCAGAAACACGACACCTCTGCAACAACAAATACCAAAAACAAAAACAAAAATATATATAACATACAACTATAGAGTTCCTCACTGTACAGCCTACTTTCCTACGTGATTAGTTCCATGTGCTCATCAATTAATTCTACATATAGATTCAGACTTCAAGCCTCAATGCGTATAAATTATATTGTCTTATCAATCTCTTACCTTAGTTCATGATGCTTATTTAACATAAGGAAAATCACATGGAGAATTGACATGACACCAGGATGCCCATCCCTATCTTGAAATGTCGACGCAAAGCTGTGAGATTCAATTTAACATAAAAAATTACCATAAGCCATATGCAACAAAAACCACCAAAAGCCAATGCCAACAAAGGTCACACATGTATACTTCATTTTAAGTAGAGACATACAATGTGTCAGCACATAAAGAATAGAATAAGGCCCGTAAAGAGTTATAAATTTGGTAAAAGCCTTGAATCATATATATTGTTGGATTTCTTCAAATTCATCACTGATATGAAAGCCTTGAAGCATAGAGTTCTGTATGTTTATTGGATATTTACCTAATAATGTTGAAAATATTAATAACACATGAAGTAATATGAAAGCAAGTTATATCTGTCAAAGTACCAAATAAGGTTAAAAGATGAACCTTTCAAATTTTTTATCTTGGCAATTGCTAGCAATATAATCCAAGGTCCAGCTTCATGCTTTTTTGTATTTAGGTTGTGCAAATACTTAATCAACAATGAATTTTTATAATCAACACATGCATCGTGGTAATACAACCATGATTTATTTACTATATTGCAACCTCACAGAGGAAATTGTTATTCAGATTCTTCATTTTAACAAATAGCATGATTTTTTATTTTCTCAACATATATCTGCAGAAGGAACACAATTACAAAAGTTGGTGGAGGAAACCAATCATCGTCATTGTTTTCAATTTCCACAACGGTTACCTCTTTTACACCAGTATTCCTTTTCTCAACTTAAACCCCCCACAATGGTTCCATAAAATCAGATAGATACAATATATATATACACACACACTCTTTTGGAGGTAAACAGATTCTTACGACAATCTCAGAAACCTTCTTCTTTGCAACATTAACCTGATAGTCATCATCATCATCTGCCAGGAAAACAAAATTGAAAAAACAAATACAGATTTCCTAATAACAATTAAACATTCAAAACAAAAGAGTTCCTGGAACTTATAAATCGGTCTCTCTGGCCGATACATAAAAGATGAAATTTGATACTCACGAGCTGAAGAAGCAAATGGAGAACTTGGTTCAGCAATAAAGAATGACTCCTCCAAACAATGTTCGTCAGAAAACTGAGTTCCACTTTCTCGGAAAATGCAAATGGGAAACCATTTTTGATCAAGAGGAAACCACCCAATGATCACCATGATAAAGGAGAAAAGAAGAATGTAATGCCTGAAATTTTGGGCCGGTTTCTCATCGTCAACCCATGCCGAAAGCCAGAGTCCCTCTTGTTGATAAAAAAAAAGGAACTATGATACTCATAAGCAAAAATAAACTACATAAATATGGAAAAGCCTAGAACTTCAGAAGGCAAAATAGAGAAAGCCTCTGCTGGCCGCACGTTTTGTGTGCAGCAGCGGTTCAAGGGAGGCGACGCAGTAGTGTGCTCTATTCTTGAACATAAAACGTGACGCATAAAAGTAAAAAAAAAAAAGGAAAAAAGAAAGAAAGAAAGCAAAAAGGATGAATGATCGGAAATGAATAAAGAAAGATGGTGGGAGAAATGGGTCTGTTCTTTCTTGAGAGAAAAAATTGAAATAAATCTGATGCTCAACAAAGAAGAAGGGAAAAAGTGACAAGCTTAGATAAAAAGAAGCTTCTCGTGGAAGCTTGGTAAAAAAAAGAAAATTAAGAGAAATATGTAAAAGAGGATAAAAAATTGGGAAGGTTTGACCGAAAAATTTTGCTAACTTTTCACGCAACCTCTTGTGAAAAGAAACAATAGTTGTACTGTGGGAAGATGAGTAGGTACTTTCCAATCAATATTGCTCTGCTGGTCAAAAAAATTTAAAATAATATAACATAAAAACTGCAAAGAGACGTGTAATGATGGGTGACCAGTTGCCCTCTTATCAATGTCTAATCTACATAAATGCATCATCATCCGCATAAGCAACCAACAAAATAAAAAGAAGACAAATATAATTAAAAAATTAGAAGCAAAATATGATTAAAAAATTTATTAAAGTTCCCCAAATCATGAATGAACGCCAACTCAGCAAACAGTAGCAAGGCTAACATTTTATGATGATTCAAAATTCAAAACTTAATACATTGGGACCTGATTTGGTAACCCAAGCTCGGATTTAAAAAAGGTTTAATACTTTC
Organism: Echinosophora koreensis; assembly: GCA_035048595.1. NCBI lineage: Eukaryota > Viridiplantae > Streptophyta > Magnoliopsida > Fabales > Fabaceae > Echinosophora > Echinosophora koreensis. The sequence goes on from JAPCYP010000068.1 coordinate 1,793,369, forward strand.
TAATTAGATGATTTCGTTTGCAATGTGGTGTATAAATCAAGACTTCTTTTGATGCTTTCATAGTGTACCTTAAACTTTTCTTTTTGTGGTAATTATGTAATTGGTACGAAGTATCCACTATCGTAAACAATGACTGATCTTCATCAGGAGACCTGGACAACATTTAAGGATTGCCTCCTCCCAACCCAACCAGGTTTCCTCCATACACAAGAGTTAGGATTCGATCAACATACGCACTGTTTGGTTTGCCAAAAACGCTAGCGTTTAGCATTTAGCGGATAGCGGATGGAAAATTAGTCCCGTTTGGCAACCGTTTTTAAAACTAGCATATAGTGTTTTTTCCCCTAGCGTATAACATTTTTTCCAGACGCTACTTGAAGTAGCGTTTGAGCTTATAGCGTATAGCGTATCACTTTTTCTTCCATTTTTTCTTACTATCTTAATTAAATTCCTCACTTATCCTTCACTAACAAAATAAAATATTAATAGAAATCAATATTATTTTTATTATTCCATAGTATTTTTTTAAAAAATAACTAAAACTAAATAAATATTATAATTAAAATTTAATATTTTAATCTTTGAAATAAATAATTTAAAATAAATTAAAGTGTTAAAATTGATAATTATTTTAAAATAAATAAAATATATATAAAAACATATATATAACTTATATAAAAAAACATGCAAACATGTCCTTTTATGTAATTTTACATTAATCAGCTAGTCCAACCGCTAGTCTTACCAAATACTTCAAATTCAATCCGCTAGTTTATCCAATATCCATTAGTTTATCCGCTATACGATATCCGCTAGCTTCTCCGCTATCTGCTATTTGCTAGCTTATTCGTTATCCGCTAGTTTTTACCAAACAGAGCCATAGTTTCTTGATATTATTTTTTTGTTTAAGGAGAAAATGTTAATAAATCAAATAGATTTTTAAGAGGGATAATATGATAAATAAACATAATTTTCAAACATATTTAACTTGCACGAAAATAGGAGAAATAATAGAATTTTAAGTTAGAATAAAAATAATAATATGTTAGGTAAATATAATTTATAAAAATGATTTACTTGCACAAGTAAAAGAGGAGAATTAAAGCAAATATATTTTCAAGAGAGAGAAGGAAAAAAATTTGATACATAAAGGTATTTTATAAAAATGGTCTACTTGCACGAGAAAAGAGGAAAAATAAATCAAATAAATTTTTAAAATAGAATGAAAATAACAATATGATAGAAACAATTACATTTTTTTTTAAATCTTAAAAAATCAGCATATTTCCCGTGTTTGGCACGGGTCCATATACTAGTTAACAAACAACTTTAAATTTAAAGCTCTTATTTTTAGCTTTAATTTTAAAATAGCTTTTAAGCTTAAAAAGAGTTAGGTCAAACGCTATCTATAACCCTGCTAGGTTGGGTTCTTTTTTGCTTAGGGACATGCTGAGAGTCCCTAGTGTGCGCTAGTTTTGTTTTGTTTGTTTTTTTCTTTCTTCTCTGTATTCCAAAAAAAAAGGCTATCTTTGAAGCTCATTTTAAAATAAAATTAACTTTGTTCTTTTTGTTTCAAAAAAGAGTGTAATTTACGCTCACAAAAGAGGTGGTAAGAAAGTCACCTTAAGTTAAATGTTTATGTATCATACTTTATTATTATTTCTATTTTTTTCTGAAAATTACTAATCTTTACTTTATGTCAAAACATTCAAAATTTGTTGTATTCAATATCAAACTAATTCAAGAATATTAATATTATACTGATTCAAGAATAATTAAACCTAATAGTGGTGGGTTATAATAGAAGTGAACTGTGACCCCCAAGTGGGCAGATACATCAATACTTAAAAATCTTTTTTTTTTGGTAAACAAAATTTAGGATGAGGGGATGATGCCCCAGTCTAAGGCATGAAAAACCTTCAGATTCTATGAGTATTTACAAAAGATATTTACATTTATCTCACTACAAGGAGACTAGTGGGGGCTCGAACCTGCGACCTATCAGATATGAGACTCTGTCATGCTTAACTAGGCCAACCCCTTGGGGTTAACTTAGAAACTCACTTTAAAAAAATTATTAATTTTTTTTTAAATACGGTGTAATTTACATTCACAGAAGAGATGGTAAGAAAGTCACGCTTAAGTTAAATGTTTGTGTGTCCCCCTTTATTATTATTTCTAATTTTTACTTTATCTTAAAACATTAAAAAATTATTGTATTCAATATCAAACTAATTCAAGAATATTGATGACAAACAGATTCAAGAATAACCCAAGAGCGCTTGGATGAGATGACATAGATATCTTTCAACTTAACCAGAGGTCTCGAGTTTGAATCCTGGCCATGGTCCTGAGAATGCAGCAGCGTTAAAACTCTTGAGGGAGAGCTTTGCTGCCCTTGTGGTCTTATGCGGCTCGAGGGATTAGTCTCCACAGTTGCGGGCGGAGGATACCTTAAGAAACCAAAAGAAATAATTCAAGGTTTACATGATAACGGAATTATACTCTCAAGTGATCTTTTCTTGTAAGGTCAAAGGATTAAACCCTGGAGTCGTCACTTCGAGGAGTCACCACTTCGAAAAGTGTACATCCGGAGTTAGTTTTTCAAGAATAACCCAATAATAGTTTGTCGCAATAGAGTGAACCATGCCCATTAGTGAACTTTACCTGACCACCACCTCAATCCTAGGGTTAGTCATAACTTTGTCTAGGTATATTTGATCAAAGATAAATAAAAAAAAACTAATTGAATTTTCTTTAAAAAAAAAATTAAATTCATTAAAGTATATAATTATTTACCCAAATCAATTTTTTTTTTTTTTTGTTATCATTTACCCAAATCATTTGATCCATTGAATCTGAATCCTTCAAAATCCGAAGCAAAGCAAGACCAAAACACCTAAAGATTTCCAAATGTTTGGTCTTTTTTTTAAAAAAAAATAAAAATATGAACCACATGTTTGGTGGATTTTTTTTTTGTATATCACTATTTTAATTTTTATCTCCCAAAATACCACACTTTTCAAATTATATACCAAACTACCACACTTTACAAAAACAAGTGAGAAGTCTAGTTGGGAGGACTAGACTTCTCAACATCAATTTTTTTTTTTTTTAAAAATCTGGTTGAGAAGTTTTGTTGTGGGGATTAGACTTCTCAACGTCGTTTTCTTCTTCTTTTAATTTAATATTTATATTTAATTAATTAATAATAACTTAATTCAATTAATAACCTAATTAATTAATTAAGGGATTACATTAAATTAATTAATAATAATTGCCTAATTATCATCAATATTAATTTACATAATTTTTTTATTTAAATAAGTTAATTATAAATTAAATAATTAACACCATAATAATAATAATTGATAATCCACTCATTAAAATTAATTTTCATTTAGTAATTATACAAGCGTGCTACGCTTGCGTAGAAGACCCAGGACGGTGAGGACATTTATTTTTGCTATGACCCTCCGCCCGGCACAATCCACATCTCTTACGATGACCCGTTTCCCTCATATCCATCTCTGTACGAAAGCGGGTAGATTGAGGACGGCCCTTTTAGATTTCTATGCATGTTTGGATTGTGGAACACCTCAACTCCCGTGTATGGTGGCTAATATGCCTCGTTGGGCACCGGGGTGAACTCTTCCTGGTAAACTTTGAAGATAGTTTCCAATTTGTACACGACAGGCACATACTCTCTATAGTTGTAATGAACACTGGAACAAGCGACGATGACATGTGAACAAGGGAGGTGCAACGCCTGAAACTTCCCACAGTCACACCACTCCTTGGTTAGGTCTACCATGAATTTTCCTGCTTGTCGCCCCTCTCGCGGGTTCATCATTTCTTCCACCATGAATTTCATCTGACGTCGATCGAAGCTACTGACACTGTGAGAGTTGGACGCCGCTTGTTCTTTCTCGAGGGCCTTGTTGACAACTTCTGAGTATTCTTGGCCGGATGTGATCATTGCGGTGATCCTCCTCCCATTTTTGGCGAACATTGTGGACAACCTATAATAGGTTGCTTGGACCAGTGAGGTTATTGGCAGATTTCGCGTCCCCTTTAAAATCGCATTTATGCACTCTGCCAGGTTAGTTGTCATGTGTCCCCAACGGCGGCCTTCGTCATATGCCTGGGTCCACTTCTCCTTGGGGATTTCGTCAAGATATGCCACTGCCTCTCTATTCCAGAGGAGGATCTGGTCTCGATAATAGCGCTGGCTGGGTTGAGTCATTGCGTATCCTGTACATTTGACCAGTCACCTGCACAGCAATCATTTGCATTCACCCCTTATCAACAACAACAATATCAGCACTCTTTTGCACCAAGCAGTGGAGATTTTATGAGCAATCTGTTTGGCGCTGACGTTGGAACGCCAGAGTCTGCTCGGTTGTACATGGAACGCATGACCAACATGCGCGGCATGTACACATTTGGCGTTCCGTCAGGGCCCAACCAGGCGGGCCCTAGTACTTCAACGTCGCATAGCGTGGACTTTCAAGATAATCCGCCACCGACTTATGAAGAACACAATCAACCTGTTGCTGCACCTACTGATGAACAGCATGATCGGCATCGTCCACGCCGTACCCGACGACCTACACGGTGTGGGATTGGAGGCCATTTAGGACATTAATTTTTACTGTATTTGGTATGTCGTATTGTAATTTAAGTTTGTGTATTTTAATTTTAATCCATCATAATTTATTATTACTTAATTAATTAGTATTAATTAACAATAATACTAAATTTATCATTACACTTTTTTAATTAACTTATTTAAATAAAAAAATTATGTAAATTAATATTGATGATAATTAGGCAATTATTATTAATTAATTTAATGTAATCCCTTAATTAATTAATTAATTAATTAGGTTATTAATTGAATTAAGTTATTATTAACTAATTAAATATAAATATTATATTAAAATAAGAAGAAAACGACGTTGAGAAGTCTAATCCACACAACAAGACTTCTCAACCAGATTTAAAAAAAAAAAAAAAAATTTGATGTTGAGAAGTCTAGTCCTCCCAACTAGACTTTTCACTTGTTTTTATAAAGTGTGGTAGTTTGGTATATAATTTAAAAAGTATGGTATTTTGGGAGATAAAAATTAAAATAGTGATATACAAAAAACAAAAAATCCCATGTTTGGTCGTTGGTGAAGAAGAAATAAAGAAATGTCATCAATTTCTTTCCTGACGGCTCACTCGCCATTGTATAATAATATAAATAATTAAATATTTTTATTATTTAAAGCTGTAAGCCTGCAAGGTGCAAGCAACTACAGTCAATAACAGACCCCATTTCTGGTGCCAAAACACACATTACCGAATCGTAATGGAAGGGGAAGAAGAGACCTCGACCTCATTCTGTAAAGACATACCCAATCTCGTATCATCTTTCGTTGACACCTTCGTCGACTTCTCAGTCAGCGGCCTCTTCCTTCTCCCTCCACCACCGCCTCCGCTGCCACCATCACCATCAACGGCAGCACCAGAATTTCCCACCCGCCTCCCATCTCCGCGCCGCCTGATCGCCATCGGGGACCTCCACGGGGACCTCGAGAAGTCCAAGCAGGCCCTGCGCCTCGCCGGCCTCATCGACGCTTCCGACCGCTACACCGGGGGCTCCGCCACCGTGGTCCAGGTAGGCGACGTCCTCGACCGTGGCGGGGACGAGCTCAAGATCCTCTACTTCCTCGAGAAGCTGAAGCGCGAGGCGGAGAGAAGCGGCGGCAGGATTATCACAATGAACGGGAACCACGAGATCATGAACGTGGAAGGCGATTTCCGTTTCGTAACGGAAACCGCCGTCGAGGAGTTTAGGGTTTGGGCGGAATGGTTCATCGCAGGGAACAAAATGAAGAGTCTCTGCCACGGTTTGGAAACGCCAAAGGACCCTTTCGAAGGTGTTCCAACGAGTTTTCGCGGCGTAAAGAAAGAGTTATTTGATGGGTTTAGAGCTAGGGTTGCAGCGTTGCGGCCCAACGGCCCAATTTCTAGAAGGTTCTTGTCGCAGAATGTGACAGTGTTGGTCGTTGGAGATTCAATTTTCGTTCATGGAGGGTTATTGCCTCAACATGTTGATTATGGTTTGGAGAGGATTAATGAGGAGGTTAGGGATTGGATTAACGGTTCGACCGGGCGGTTTTCACCGGCTTACTGTCGTGGTAGGGATGCTGTGGTTTGGTTGAGGAAATTCTCGGACGAGGTTGCCAAGAATTGTGATTGTTCCACTCTTGAGCATGTTCTGGCCACGATTCCTGGCGTGAAAAGAATGGTCATGGGTCACACGATTCAAGAAGCTGGGATTAATGGTGCTTGTGAGAACAGAGCGATTCGGATTGATGTCGGTATGTCGAAGGGATGTGGTGGTGGGTTGCCTGAGGTTTTGGAGATAAATGGAAATTCTGGGTTGCGGATTTTGACATCGAATCCGTTGTATCAGAGTAAGGGCAATGTGTTGGATGTGGGGAAGGAGGAAGGGCTTGGTTTGTTGCTTGCAGAACATGGACCTAAGCAAGTGCAAGTTAAAGCTTAAGGCATTTTTTCCCCAAACTTTTTTTGCATTAGTTCCAACTTCAATGATGTATTTGTTTTGTTACAAGAATAGGTTGCAGGATAGTTTACTGGTTACTGATTTTATCTTCATTTTTATGTGGTTCATTCCTAATCCTAAGGCTTCTGTGCTTGCTGACTTTGGTGATGTATTGGGCTGATGCCTTAACTTGTAAACTAATAATTCTCAAGTTAAGGTAAATGTTGCAAAAGGTTTATCCTTCCTATGTGAACTGTGAAACACACTCACGAAACTTAGCTCAGAAGCTATGTGTGGTGGGTTTGGAGCTTTTGGGTGATGCTTATTCCCTTCAAACTGTATGGTTATTTATTAATGGATTGTTAGTATAATCATTTATAAAGTTCCTGTCAATTTATTTCACAATGAACTTGTTCTTTCTGAAGATGAGCATGCAGATATAGATTGATTAACCTCTATATCACAAGCTTTAAGTGAGGCATAATCATATATTCTAAACTGCAGTTCCTACAGTCTATCAGTTCACTTCCTTTTTAGTTGCATTTGTGGTTGCAACATCATTCAGCAACTGTGCTGTCAACTACTTTTCATTCAATCTTTTTTTCCATTCCCACGTTGACAAGCACAAATGCCTTTATAGCAGCCTCCATAACCAAGATAGATGACATAAGTCATAAGAACTTTTAAAATTTACTCTTCTAACAAATTCCTGAAAGTTTATTTACCATAAACTTTTTTTCTTTTCTTTTTTCCCTGGGACTTAATTGATGTAAGGAAAAAGAGTTTGGACAAGGTGGTAATAGTTAACATATGGTGAAAATGGAGATGCAATCTCTGCATTTTATTCCCCATTTTCATTGCTTGCTTGATATATTGGCGGTGGCAGAGGACGTGTTCTCATCTGAACTTTTTCTCAGAGGCCTCAGGCCAACCTCTTTGGAATGCATTATTAGCATTAGAGCTGTTGAGCTTGCCTCCCGTGCCAAGATTCTGACTATTAAAACCACCATATCCTCCAGCTCAGAGGATAACATAGCCACAAGTTTTTGTAAAATTGGGTTTCATTGACACGTTTGTTTGGAGTGAAAATTAGAGGAAAGAATAACAAATGAGAGAATATGAGAGGATTAGATACTTTTCTGTTGTTTGGTATGGGAAAGAAAAAGAGAAGAGAGAAGAGATATTGTGAGACCCACCTAATTGTCTTTTCTCTTCATGGCACTGAAGAAAATAGGACAAGAAAAGATATTGTGGTATGAAATGATGCATGTAGCTCGTTCTCCCTTTCCCTCGTGACATCGTTTTCCGTTTTTTCTCCCGCGTTTCTCTGATCTACTAAATCGACGAGAACAACGACCACCTTTCACCGCCACTAGCACCACAGACATAGACCTCGCCATCAATGTCTTCCTACTCCAAATTGCTGCCACCAGTAAGAGTTCTTTTTTTGTTTTTTAATTATTTATTTTTCTCATTCTATGTTTTAGTTGTTCACTATCTTCACTTTCTATGATAATTTTGCATAAGGATTTGCTGGATGTGGAGCATTTTGTTTGGGTTTGTCTGATTTGATTGTTTTGATTGAACTGCATTGCTTAATAGGTTTATTATTTTTTGATACACAAATCTTTCTGTCCACCAATGTTGATCAATGATAATAATTCTGTTCATCAATGTTAATCATGATACCTCACAAATCATTACTGATCAATGATCATAATTTCCTAAGCTTTTAATTTTGTTCCCTGTTTTCCCCAGGGTATTGGGCAGGTTCATTACACTAGTATAGTAGCTCTACAAGATTGCCAGGAATTGACATGAGAAACAATTGCACCCCAGAATGAAGGCACATGGTTGAAGCAGAGGTAGCATGATTGTTGATACCTCAGGGATGTATTGCTATATAAGAGCCAATATCAAAATAGAATTTACTTTCTTAAGGGTATGTTAAAAAGGAAACAACATAATTTGTGAGAAATTTTATTCATAACCTTAATTTGTTATGTCTACGTATTAATTATTTGGAGAAAATATTTTTGGTAGATACTTATATATTCATATTGTTTTTTTTGGTTTTGCAAACATGGGAATTGGGAAGACATAAGAGAATTTAATCACAAATTATTTTCCCTATTCGTGGGAAAAATAGAGAAAAATTTGCGGACTGAGTTATTCAAAAATGTCTTGACATTTTATCCCTTCCAGAAAGGACAATAATAAGAACGAATCTAAAGAAAATATATTTCTAATGGTCTCTTTCGTGTAAATTACATTTCCAAATGGGACCATCTTCATAATTTCAGTACAAAATACTGTAGTGTACGGAGTATATAAAAATATCTCGTTGTATTTTGTACTCTCACAAGTCAACTCATGAGAAATATCTTCTTAGAATTAGCTATAGCTTTGAGAAAGAACCCAGTTCACAGACATCGAATACAAGGAGTATGTCGGTTGTAGCCTCTGCTAGCTATTTCTTGTCTTGCTCAAAGCCTTCACAAGTTCATGGCCATCTGAATTTCAACAACCCCGTGTCAAGGTATTACTTTGTTAAAAGGGTTTCAAGGCAACTACGGTTTATAATAATAGGACCTTGAGGAAAAGAGCCACTGAAGAAAATTGGCTTATATATATGTATATATATATATATATATATAATCAGAATTTTAATTGGTTTTCTATGTGCTTCTCTCACATGCTCATATAACTGAACATACTTTGATAAAATTATTACTTAACTCCCTTGAAGATGGAAGCAGAACTTCACTGTAGTCAGATGTTGTAATAGAAGATCATGGGAGAAACCAAGAGCTCAAAATAATTACTATGAGTTGCTTGGGGTTTCTGTTGATTCAAATAATCAAGAAATCAAAGAAGCTTACCGTAAGCTACAAAAGAAATGCCATCCAGATATTGTTGGCCAAAAGGTCACTCACTCACTTTACTGTTTTTCAGAATTTCTATAATTTAATCCTCGTTAGTCCATGACAGTAAAATTTTGTTTTGGTGGTAATTAGGCAGTCTTTTGTCTTGTGTACTTTGTTATGTGGAGATTGAACTTATGCGTTTTCTTGGTCTATTTTTAGGGTCATGAGTATACTCTCATGCTAAATAAGGCTTATGAAGTGCTAATGAAAGAGGATCTGAGGAGAAAATATGATGAATCCCTAGGTCAGATGAGGCATAGATTTGGGGAAAACAACATGCCCTTGGGTTACAGCACATGGAAAGGACCTTTAAGACCACAAGCTTTATTTGTTGATGAAAATGCATGCATAGGTACTTTATACCCTAAGGTTCATTATTTTTACAGAGCATTGAATTCATGCTTCCATTGTAGAGTAGATAAAAAAGTGCCTTTTAATTGGAGGGTAGTTGACTTCCAATATTGTTAGTAAATGGAAACTGAGTTTTAAATATCATTAGTCTGTCCCTTCGATCCTATTGTTACCAGGATGCAGAGAATGTGTACATCATGCAAGTAATACATTTACAATGGATGAAGCTCATGGATGTGCACGGGTTAAAGTTCAGTTTGGAGACAACGACCAAAATATTGAGGTACAGTGCACAATGACTATGCAACTAGTTCCAGCAATCCCATATTCTCACACTACTGTTTCACACCATTTTTTACACTGGGTTTATTGTGTATAAATTGGTGATTAATCACATGTATCAAATGATTATTAGGTTGTTTAATGGTTACATTTGTGTTTAATGGTTAATCCATTAACCATCTAATAAACGTGATTAATCACGAATTTATACATGATTAGTTAGGTGTAAAAAATGGTGTTATAAAAGTAGTGTTAGATGATAATTTTTCTTAGTTCAGCCATACATCCAATTATCTACTTGTGTAAACTACTTTGTTGGATGATACAAGAAAATCTCAGGTATCTGTTGAGTCATGCCCAGTCAACTGCATATATTGGGTGGAGGCAGAGGAATTAGCAGTGCTTGAGTTCCTAATCCAGCCCCAACCAAAGGAAGGGTATGGTGTATTTGGAGGAGGTTGGGAGAGGCCTGGAAATGTTTTCAAAGCTGCAGAGTCTTTCAAAAAACAACTGAAGAGGCAGGCAGCAACTAGACAAAATCAAAGCACTGGTAGAAACCGAGACCTAACGACATCTGTAATGAAACCTGCTGCATATTGGTTCTATGTGCTGACAAAGATGATTGTTTTCTCATTGCAGGAGGAGGGACTGTTGAAGAAAGCCATGCCCAAGCTGAAGCTCGAGCTCATGCTAGTATGAAGATAAAGATGGAAAGTTTGTTGAAAACTTGGAACTGGGTGAAAGAAACCTTAGGCATGAATGTTAACTAAGGACTAAATATGCAGAAATCTATGAAAGAAATTTGGAATGTAGATATATAATAAATCTTGAAGAAGAGTTATTTTATTCATATGGAATATGCTATACAAATAATGTGGGTTTTATATGGAGAATCAGAAAATTGAGGTAAAGGTTGAGAAAAAATTTGGTTGAAGAAAGTGTATTGAAGAAACAGATTACAATGACATTAGCTCTCGCAGCTTATATGCATGAATGAGCAGATAACTGAATTACCAATAACTTCAACTAACTGGAAGTTTCAACTAACTAATTAAAGGTGGTTTAAGTGATGCGAGCATCTGGGGGTATATGTGGACCTTTTTACTGATAGACGTGAATGGATATTGAACATTCCCAGTTTGAGAACATTAGATGGAGAAGAGCTTAGGTGAACGTATCTGCAGCTTGATGTGAGGAGTGATAAATATCCCCTTCTTACCAAGGTCTATGATAGAAGAGTAACGAGGAAGGCTAATGGGTTAAAGGCCCGAGAAAGCCAAAATGGGCTGGGGAAGGAAAATAAGCAGGAGGGGGCTTCAATGTAAACTGCCTGTACTCTGGCAGCGAGGAAATGGGAGTGAGTATCATTTTGTTCTGTGAGAGGGATAAATGTAAGTGATATAACACCAAAAGATGGGCTGGATGTTGAGTCTAGCAGATACCAACCACTGGGCTCAAAGAAACGGAAGCAATCTGCTTTTATTGCTGGTAGGTCTATTATGGATAATGTTCTTATTGCTTCGGAAATTCTTCATCACATGAAAAATAAAAGAAGTGGCAGGTTGTGTGATGTTGCCCTTAAAGTGGATATTAGCAAGGCCTATGATAGAGTGGATCATGATTATTTAAAAGCCATTATGTTGAAAATGGGTTTTTGACCCTAAATGGGTGTCTTGATTATGTTGTGTATAGAATCAGTCCACTGTTCTATACAGGTTAATGCTGATGTTGTTGGCCTGGTCTTACATAGAAGGGGTCTTAGACAAGGGGATCCTCTTTCTCCTTATCTTTTTCTTCTTTGTTCGGAAGGTCTTAGTGCTTTCCTTCATCAAGCAGTTGATAATGATACTCTACATGGAATAAAAATTTGTAGAAATGCTCCTTCTCTTTCCCATATTTTATTTACAGATGATTGCTTCTTATATTTTAAAGCTAATGAAGATGAAGCTGAGGTTATTAGAGATGTGTTGCATACTTATGAGCTAGCTTCTGGCCAAGCAATTAATTTGCAAAAATCTGAGGTTTTTTTTTTTTTTAGTAACAACACTCCTATGGGGATCTAGAATTCTTTTGCTTCTTGTTTGGGAGTCACTTCAGTTACTGGTTCTGGAAAATATTTAGGGTTGCCATCTATGATTGATAAAAGCAAGAAGGCCACCTTTAGCTACATCAAGGATAGGGTGTGGAAGAAACATAATTCTGTCAGTGGTAAGTTTTTATCTTTCAGCAGGGAGGGAGGTTCTTATCAAGGCGGTATTGCAAGCAATTCCATCATATTGTATGATTGCTTTCCTCCTTCCCACATCTCTTTGTGAGGAAATTGAGAGGATGACGATTAATTCTTTTTGGTGGGGTGTGAAAGATAAAGGTATTCGTTGGTTGGCTTGGAAACACTTAGCAATTAAAAAGGAGGATGGTGGTATGGGTTTTAGAGACCTTCATACTTTTAATTTAGCAATGCCTGGTAAACAAGGATGGAAATTTATTTCCAATCCTAATGCTATGGTCACAACTCACAAGATTTTTCAAAGTTAAATATTTTTCAAATTGTAAGTTCTTGGAGTCTTCTTAGGGCAATAATCCAAGCTATATTTGGCGTAGCATTTTTAGCTCAAAAAAGCTTGCTAATTAATGGGCATTGTTGGGCCATTGGGGATGGGTCAAAAATCAGTTGATGGTCTAATAACTGGACTCGGAGCCCAGATTTGTGCTTGAAGGCCTTTCCCCTATTCATTCTATTTTTTCTCTTACGGTACATGATATTATGGTCCCAGGGTCAAAGAGGTAGGATGCTCATTTTATCCACTGTATATTCCCATCAGATGTGGCTGAAAAAATATGCTTTACTCCTTTATATCCAGCGGTTAGTGAGGATAAGTTAGTATGGGCCTTGACAACTCTTGGGTCTTATACCATTCGATCTTCTTATCACTCCATTATCTCGTGCAAACTGGATGTGCAACAGCTGAAGTGTGCATGCCCACCAGAACTCTTGGGTCTTATATGGAGTCTTTCAATTCCACCGAAAGTGAAGACCTTCATTTGGAGATTATGTCGTGATTGCATGCCCACCAGAACTAGATTGCAAAATAGGGGAGTATTATGCCCAGCTACCAGCATTTTGTGCTCAACCGAAATGGAGAATAGTTGGCATCTTTTTCTTAATTGTAACCAAGTGAAGGAGGTCTGGTCGAAGCTCCAATTTTTGCATCTCATAGATCCACTTCTCACTATTTGTGAATCCTTTGATGAGCTCTTTTTCGGGCTTTGTGAGAATTTGTCGGATGCAGCAAAAAACTCCTTTGTTATGAACCTGTGGAGCATCTGGAAATGTAGGAATGAGCTTCTTTGGAATGGCAAGCAAGATGGGGTAGATGACATCCTTTTCAGAGCAACTTCTGTGTACCAGGATTGGGATCGTATTCATTCTTGTAATACTGGCATGAACCCTGATGTAGTTCCTCCTAGTAATATTGTTGCTTGGACCCATCCCCCACCTGGATACATCAAATGTAATGTTGATGCTTCTTTTTTCAGTAGGGAACACAAGACTAGTTTTTGGGTTGTGTATCAGGGGTGATAGAGGAGAATTTATTCTTGCAAAGTCTTTATGGTTGCCTCATCTCCTATCTGTTCGTGAAGGGGAAGCTACTGGATTGATGCTAGCCCTTCAATGGGTGGAACAACTTGGGCTCTCTAATGTGGTGTTTGAGCTTGATAGCATAGTTGTGGTAGACAATGTTAATGGTTCCTGTGAAGATGAAGCTGAGTTTGGCTCTATCATCATGTTGTATCGTGAGCTGCTTCTTAATAGCAACAATTGTAGTGTTTATTTTACTATGAGACATGCAAATGGGTATGCCCATTTGTCCTATCGTAGTTGTTATGTTTTTAATTCTTTTCCTACTTGTAATGTACTTTTGATTGATTTGGCAATGATATAAGTTTATTCCTTTTAAAAAAAAAAAACTTGTCATGTCAAATCCTCAAATCAGCTCATTCGCCAAATTCAATATTTATTATTTCATCTAAATTTTTTATTTTTATTTTTTAAAAAGAGAAGCAAAAACGTAGAAGCCGAAATTTACGCAGAGTCGCAGGTGAGGTGCAAGAAATTAGAAAATGGAGAGGCAGGTGAGGAATGGATTGGAAAAAGGGTGAATCAGATCGAATATGGCATCGGCTTTTGCCCCTCTTCCTCCCGAGGACCGTCCTGTTCGAGTCTATGCCGATGGCATCTACGATGTCTTTCACTTCGGTCATGCTCGTTCCCTTGAGCAAGCCAAGAAATCGTACCTAATCTATTTTTTCTTTTGAAAATTAAATTTAGCTTCTATATTTTTTCTCCCCATTTTACTTACTGCATTATGTTTTTTTGAGCTGTACATTTCCCAATGCTTACCTTCTGGTTGGATGTTGCAGTGATGCAGTGACTCACAAGTACAAAGGCAAAACTGTTATGACAGAGGATGAACGCTATGAATCTCTCCACCATTGTAAGTATGATTACTTTTGCTTTTTTAAAAGGCTAAATTATTATTTTGATCTCTTGTTTATTTTAAAATATTGAATTTGGTTTCTCAATTTTTTAAATGCTCAACTTGGTTCCTCATTTATGTTAATTTATTCAACTTGATCCCTTATTTATTGTAATTTATTTAAATTGGTTTTGATATGTTATTCAATTTTGTCGCTCATTTGTTGTAATTTATTCAACATGATCTATTATTTGTTTTAATTTATTTTATTTAACGGTGAAACTTAAGAGAATGGACCTTTTTGCTTAACGTTTGATAATTGAGGGACCAAATTGAATATTTTAAAACAAATAAGGGACCAATTTGAATATTTTAAAAACTGAGGGATCAAATTGAATATTTTAAAATAAATAGGGGATCAAAATAGTAATTTAGCTTTTTTAAAATTACAACACTTTCATGACAATACTTTATTTCTCTTTTACCTTCATATTTGTCCCTTTTATTCCTCATCAATATCAATTATCCACAATACCGTTATGGGTAAATAACTTTACTCTTTTAGGCCGTTTGTTTAAGCATAAAAAAAAAGATTTTAAAATATCCGTACACGTAATTTTTGTTGCATAATTTTTAGGTTTAACTTGGTCTCTAAACTTTTTAAACAAATTTAAATAGGTTCTTAAACTTTAGAAGTTTATAATTGGGTTCCTAAATTTATAAAAGTTTGTAATTTATTCCATTGTACACGTATCTGTTAAGTGACCCATCCACTTGTGCATTTGTGGATCCCTATACTTTTTGTGAAAATTCAAATAGGGTTCGTATACTTTTTTGTAACTCGAAAAATATGAGAGATTTAATTAAAGTTTCTAAAAATTTATGGACTCAATTAAAAGGTTTAATGACCTATTTGAATTTTCCCCAAATGTTCAAGGACCATCTGAGTAATAATCAAACCTAAACTTTATGTAAATCAAAAACAATTTTGCATTTGGCTACAATTATAAAAAGTATTTTTTAATGTTATCTTTGCTCTTTCATTGGAGTTTTGTTTAGGAAGCTAGAAAATATAGCATAAAAAACTGAAGTTCAGATTTTTTCTTTTTAACTTCTACCTTTTGTTAAAACCTAACCAAACAAAGGAATCACTGTTTTAGTCCCTAAAATTGGAGGGTGATAGCAAGTTGGTCCTTTACATTAAAAAATAGGCAAAAACATTCCTTAAATTGAAAAAATTGATCACATTATCCAGTTTGGCGATTTTTTTCAATTTGGGGACCATAATGTATTGAACGTTTTTCAATTTGGGGGATGTTTTTGCCTATTTCTTAATGTGAGGGATCAACTCGCTATCGCACTATATTTTCAAGGACCAAAATGGTGATTCACTTCTTAGTGTCGAAAGTTATTTTTTATTAAAATATAGCACTTTTTCAGGAAAAAAAAATAATCAAATGGCCCTTAAATATGCTGTTTATGTTTAAAAAAAATGCATATATTTGGTAATTCTTTTAAATTAAGCAGGTGGGTAGATGAAGTCATTCCCGATGCACCTTGGGTTATCAATCAAGAGTTTCTTGATAAGCACCATATTGACTATGTCGCTCATGACTCTCTTCCGTAAGATTGTTTAACTTTTCTGTAAGATTAATTTAATTTTTCCTAACCTTTCTTGGATTACTCTCGTACCATGTTTTTCTTCATGGTTACTAGTACTTATGGTGAGTTGTCAAATATTTATTTGTGTACTTGTAGGTTATATTTAATGAACTTCCAAAACATATATTGCGAAACCAGCGGCCAATTGATGATTATGCTTAACTACCCACCCTTGCTACAATACCACATAAGGATTTCACAACAACATCCCTTCTCCTAAAATGTGTGTCCATTTCTTTTTTTCAATTGAGTTTGTATTTATATTTTTAACTATGTATGCCTATATTGATTTTAGCTTCATGCTTAGCCATTTGAGTACCTAATATAGTGATTTGTGCTAGTCAATGAATTGTCTACAACAGATTTGCTGATGCTAGTTGCGCTGCAAACGATGTTTATTAGTTTGTATGTATCAGGAAAAAATTATTTCTTCGTTGTCTTTTTTATTTTATTGAGGCTTTCTTTTGTAACATCTATAATGTGAAATGTGATTTTCTATGCAGGTAAAGTCTATTGGGAAATTTAAGGAAACAAAACGGACTGAAGGGATATCTACATCAGACGTCATAATGAGGATTGTCAAAGATTATAACCAATATGTGCTGCGGAACTTGGATCGTGGGTACTCAAGAAGTGAGCTCGGTGTGACCTATGTGAAGGTAAAATTTTGGTATTTCTCTTTGATGATTGATACTTAAAATGAGATAAATTATTGAGTTAAGGAGCTTATCTCTTGTGGTTGTGATTGTCTAATGTAAACAGGAAAATCGACTGAGGGTAAATAGGAGGTTGAAGACTTTGCAAGAGAAAGTAAAAGAACAACAAGAAAAGGTTGGTGAAAAGTCTTTACATTGTGTAGTCACACCGTTTATTGAGCTAAAGTAATACTTTAGGGAAGCCATGTGAATCAAATGGGATGCCAAGTGTAACACCCGACACTGGGGCGTCACTTTTGTTACCCGTTGCTAAAAATAAATAAAAGAATTAAATTGCTGGTAGCTTCCGGTAAATGATATTTTCTTAATAAGTAAGTATCCTTAAAATGGTGGTTTTTTTTTTTAAAGGACGAAAGACACAGATGTAAGTGATGAACACTTAGAACATAAAATATAAACATCATATATATAATCTATCCCAGTGGGATTCAGAGTTTAGTACAGAAACTAGGGCCTGATCAGGATGGCCATTAATGACAGAGTTACAGGACATAATGTTAACAGCTGTAAAATAAGTAAAGCAAAACAGGGGGAGGGTCCGGAACCACGCATAAAAAGGGTGGCTCTAAGAAGCCAAATACAGTCGGACCGAGATAGACTACCCACAAAATCATACATCCCTAAGCTGGTCACTACTAACAACTAAAAGAAGACTCTCCACGAATACTCCCACAAGAAGAGTCCCCACGTGATGGGTCCATGACATCTCCGCCCTCATCAGGAGAGTCAGAATCATCAAAATCTGGATCGTCATCAAGAACGTACTCCGGCACCTCATCAAAATCATCGCGGTGATCCAAAACATGGTACACGGGCTCCTCCTCCAGGTACTCCTCGGGGTCCTCCTCCGGGTCCTCCTCAATCGGTGAAGCCGGCTCGACTCCAGGTAATGGTACTCCTAGAGATGGGTGCGTCTATAACTGTCCATTCATCTGTAGCACGTGTAAGTAGTACCAAGGTGGTGGGAGAGCAATCCTCCTTGTCTCAACTGTCTGAACTCCGCGACATGGTTCGCCCTCGGCATTCTTCTCCAGCGTGGTTATCGGTCCATGATAGGTAGCCGATGTAGATCCGGGGTGAATCTGCCACGCCCCCGCATTCCCCGCATCATCGAAGATCTCAGTCTTCGATTCTGATGGTACCAATGGGATGTTCGGATCCATCTAAATCATAGATATACAGCGATGTCGAAAAGCAAAGAGAAATAACAAGAAGGTATGCAAGAATGAGATACCAATATATGGATAGATTACAATAACCACATGCATGATACATGCATCACATCAACATATTAACATTTACCAAATATTAATGGATAAAACAACAAGTATTATATCAATGGATGTCATATCCGCACAATCAGCTTTTATAAAGATTATGCATGACACTTCAATATTCCGACTCTATAAACTTAATCTCATGAGATCCCTTCATCTTTCTAAGAGTTGATCAAACTCAAAGCCCCCACTTGGGCATCACCGTCGTGACTAAAGTCCTTATTTGGACATCACCAAAGTGACTAAAAGTCCCTGCTTGGACATCACCGAAGTGACTAATAGCCACTGCTTGGGCATCACCGAAGTGACTAACCTGTGAGACACGTCTGCCTAAATGCATGAAGAAAAACATTTGTTCAGGAGGTTTTCTTTGGGTTCAATCTCATTCGTTGTCGAAGCTCAAAGCTAACGACCATTCATAAATTTTCATCACTTGAAATTACTCAACATCAACACAGGACACGTAGTCCGAGTGCTCAATCACAACACCTAAGACCGATGCCTCAGTCAAGGTTTGTGGTCATAGAAAATATTTACCATCTTATTTCAGCATGATTAGGACTCTTAGTCCACAACAACGAAATTAGGACACTTGGTCCATAATAACGAGATTAGGACTCTTAGCTCACAACATCATGATTAGGACTCTCGGTCCATAATACTTAACACGAATCAAAGATCAACATGCACATTACAGAATACTAGAAGCGACGTCTCGCGAACTAGATTCGATTTCACCTATTCTTACTTTTCGTTCAGTGAAAATCAAATACCAAAATAAAACACCATACAAGTTACCGGAATATTTTCGAAAGTATTTCTTTACAGGAAATCTTTTCATTGGAAAATCATTTGTAAACTATTATAAGAAATCCATTTTCTCTTGAAATCTTTTTCTTAAAATCATCTCTATTTAAGGTCAAATATTTTCCAAAGGCTTTTCCCTCTGTAAAAACACATATTTTCTAAATGATTTTCTCTTGCACAAAAACTTAGTTCGTAAGAAAATAATTTCCTTTAACTTGAAATTATTTAACACAAGTTCCAAAGTTTTATTCTTCCGGAATAAATACAAGTAAGATCACTTACTTTCCAAACCACATATTTTACTAAAGAACATTTTAAAACAAACACCATTACTTTCAAAGTTCTCTTTGAAGCTTATTTTGGCTTTTAACCATATAATTAGTTGAGCACCGACTAACGTCAGGCTTTTCAGACATCAATCAATATCATCATAATCTCAGTCAACAAGATAACAGTTAATGATAGTTCATAACATATATGATTCACAACACTTTAAATCAAATAAGGATCAACTTCAAACAGTTATCACAATAGTTCAAGTATACAAATCATTCAAACTTTGATTTAATATAATAACAATATTCAAATAAATCGAGTAAACCACATACACACATGCACATAGCTATTGAATATCCCTCAGACTATCCCCTCTTACCTTTTGTGAAGGTAAAGGTACGTGATGCTTGAGGAAGGGTACAACGAATGTCCTCGTCTACTCCGCGACGAAAGTCTACGTTTATGAATACAAAACCACAAGTTAAAAGTTAACCGAGAACACTAAACCAAGAAGGTATAGGTTCGGCCATGGCATGAAATAGGGTTAGAGGTTTTCAAAAAAGGATACAACTCATGGATTCATGATCCCGGAGTTCATAACCTAGGTTCACTGTACAAAGATAGAACAAAAATCCCACTAAATCCATGCTTAGGGTTACGGCCTCTTTAGTATAAGTAGGCTAGAAATTTCCAACCCTTCTAAGCTCTTAGATTTAGCGTTAAAAGATATCAAGAAGTCTAAATTCATGATCATATTGAAAAATGAAACAAAACATCCTAGGTTCACAACCATCATAGGTTCGGCCATCATAGGATAAATAGGCTAGACATATTTAAACTTTCCAATCTCTTAGACTTAGCATCCAAATGTATTAAGGAGCTCTAGTCCATGATCATTTTGGAAAATGAAAACAAAACATCCTAGGTCCACAACCAACATAGGTTCGGCCTTCATAGGATAAGTAGGTTAGAAATCTTTAAACTTTCCAATCTCTTAGACTTAGCATCCAAAGGTATTAAGGAGCTCAAGTCCATGATTATATTGGAAAATGAAAACAAAACATCCTATGTCCACAACCAACATAGGTTTGGCCTTCATAGGATAAATAGGCTAGAATTCTTTAAACTTTCCAATATCTTAGACTTAGCATCCAAATGTATTAAGGAGCTCAAGTCCATGATCATTTTGGAAAAATGAAAACAAAACATCCTAGGCCACTAATACATAGTTTCGGCCATTCTTGGAAAAATAGGTTAGAAATGTTTGTTTAATACAAGCTCTTAGAATATGAAAGTAAAGATTAATAGAAATTCATAGAAATTGGTTTCAACTCAAACGGAGTTTCATATGATTTTCTAAAGATTTTAGAAGTTAAAAGCTCAATAAGAACCACATAGTGTAAACTTATGAAATAAAGTAGAGAACTTGAAAAATAAGGATATGAGAGTATTACCCTTGAAGCTAGAAGGAAAATGTATGAAGAACTTGAAGCTTGAAAGTAAATAAAAATGGAAGCTTTAAGTTTAAAAGCTTGAAGTAAGAATGGAGAAGAAGAAGAAAAATGGAATAGATGAAATAAAGTGGGTATTTATAGAGTGAGGGGGGAGAGTGGCATGAAGAGGGAGGAAGAGTGAGCTTGGAGAGCAAGTTTGGAGTTAAGGAGTTGTTTGGTTAGAAAAAGTGAAGAAAAAATGGGTTTTTGATTATAATATGATATAATTTGAAAAAGTGTAATGATGACACTTTTTGAGTGTGTCATAACCCTTGTCAATCACATCCCCTCATGTCACTTCACTCCTTTGGTGCTCCCTAATCTGCTTCATTTTGTATCCGGTTGCACTTCCGATCGTAGTTTTAGACATTTTCGCCCGAATAAAATATTTATTTTTATTTTCAAACGTAAATTTTCAAAATAACCTAAGTTGAATAATACATGATAAAAACACTAACCGTTTCGTTCACCGGTCAAAATTAAGTTTTCTGCTCAGTAAACTTTTACTGTCAGTGAAAACGCAGACCGACTTCCGTCTGATTTTTCAACCGAAAAGTTAACTGTGACTTTATAAGGTAGGATAACACAAGAAAATGATTCTAGTCTAATTAAAATCATCTTCTGGATTTTAATAAAAATAAACACATAATTATGTATTTACTGATATAGAAAGACACAGAAATCGGGGCGTTACACCAAGCCGATTGTGGGATGAAAAATATATTTATTTTATTAGTTGATGGAACAAACACATTAACCCAAACCAATCTTGTTTATACTTTTTTTCATATTGAAAATTACTAGTTCTATCTGCTCGTGTCATGTTTTTTTCACTGGTCTAGCCCCAAGCCTAGTTAAAAGAGGAGGGTTATATTATGCAGTTGGCAATCAACTAAAATTTATTGAATATTTTATGACATGGATCTGCCATAAAATTTAAAATTAGTTTACCATATCTCGTGGGGTAAGGTTTGGTTGATGGTTTAAAAAATTACAATGTTTTTGTCAATGTTGATGAAGGAGGCCTTTGTAACCATTCTGTTGCAATGTTTAGTGGGGTAAGGTTTAGTTGATTCTTTAAAAAATTACAATGTTTTTGTCAATGTTGATGAAAGAGGCCTTTGTAACCATTCTGTTTCAATGTCTAAGGTTATTGTATTGGTGAATTTTTTTGCCAAGTGTGCATGCATTTGGGGATATAGGACAAGAAAAGAGGTAGTGGAGTAA
Source organism: Echinosophora koreensis (assembly GCA_035048595.1). Classification (NCBI taxonomy): domain Eukaryota; kingdom Viridiplantae; phylum Streptophyta; class Magnoliopsida; order Fabales; family Fabaceae; genus Echinosophora; species Echinosophora koreensis. Next base: position 1,815,421 of record JAPCYP010000068.1, read on the forward strand.
GATTGTAAGAGTAGACTACAGAGGTGGAATAAAAAAAAGTTCCATGGTGGTTTTAGGCGAAGTTGAGAAGTAAGAATGAATTATTCTTGCACTTTACTTTTTCTCCTATGTAATACTTTAAAAATGAATAGTGCTTCCATTATAGGCTGTCACTTTTCCCGCCGGAGTAGTGAATCGCGAGCTATAGTGCTGCTATAGCGGTGGAGTAGCACCTAGCCGCTATGATGGATGGGTCGCATAGCATTTTCAAGTAGCAAGAATAGCGGCTGGTTTTGCGGTCAGAATTGCTGGAATAAGCACCGTTTCACGGGGATAGCGGCTGCTCCGTTTTCTTCTCTGCCAATGGCGGTTGTTTTCTTTTCTGTTGACGGCAGCTATTCTCTTCTCTGCTGATGACTGTTATCTTAAACATGGCTAACCCTAATTCTCTACCTCTTATGAAAGACTGATCTGCTGAAACAATTAGACCTAACTCTAAGCCCAAATAAAAAATAACCCTACCTTTAAAAAAACCTAATTTATCCTCATTTAAACCGAGTAAATTCCCATTTTATCTTTCAATTTAGTGCCTCTTCCAGACGTCCACGTTTTTTTTCTTCTGGTTCGTTTCTTTTCCTTCTTCTGCCTCTCCCCCTCTTTTCCTTCTTCTCCCCTGCTTTTCCTTCCTCCCCCTCTTTGCAATAACGGCTATCCCGCTCTCGCTATCCCGCTATAGCAATTTTGGGGTCGGCCGCTATGCACTGCTATCCGCGATTGATAACATAGGTCGTAGCCATACTTCTCACTTTGTATAGTAGTATACATTAGGGAAAGTTTTAATGAAAAGGACAGTTAATCATGTAGATTCTCTTAAGAAACTAGAGTGTCAATGCTTAAGGATATTACATATTTAAGCTATAGTGATGTTGTGATGGCTTTGGACATCCATTGCCTTTATGCTTTATAGTTGCATAAATTTTGAAATTACCTGCAGTGGATTGGAATTGTGATGGGTTACACATCATTGTTTTCCATGCAGATCCAAATTACTGCAAAGAATGTTGGAATGCATCGTAATAAGTGGGTGGAAAATGCTGATCGTTTTGTTGCTAGATTTCTAGAAATGTTTGAAGAAGGTTGCCATAAGATGGTGAGCTAATTTATTCAAAAACAATATTTAATTGTTGTATGCATACAAATTACTAGTTAGTTTCTTACCATTTCTTTTTCCATTTTGTATCACTTCTTGGGCATATATTAGGGAACTGTGACTAGGGATCGAATTCCAGAGAGGTTAAGAGGTCAGCAGTCAACAGACGCCTCATTTCTTCTGCAAGATGGCACAGATGATAAGAATGATGATGATGAAGAGTATTATGATGATGATGAGATTGATAATGATGAAGAATATTTTGAAGAATACTTTGATGATGATGAGGTTAATCCCCATAATAATGGAAAAGATGAGAACAAAAAGTAGGCATACTTAATGGAAATTCTGCGTATAGTCTTTGATCATGGGACATGCTTAGTAGTTATTAAAAGGACCTTCCATTTTGATGGTTTGGTCAGAATTGTCAACATTAGATGTGCTGGTAGCCTGATAGGCATGAAAACTGTGGATATTCTTGATAATACACTACAAGAAAAAGGTCAAATAGCGACCGAATTTGACAGCTGCAAATAGCGACCGAATTAGCGACGGATTTTAGGATCTTTCATAAAGTCTATATTAATGTATCCAACGACCGATTTAGCGACCGAATTTCTAGGTAGCAACCAAATCGCTTGCTATTTTGGTCGCTAAGTTGATGATTTTTTAGTTAAACTTTGTTAACTAAATAGCAACCGATCTTGTGATCGTTATTATCCCAGCGGTCAATTTCTAATACTTTTTTGCGACCGATATTGATTCGGTCGCTAACGCGCGCAGAAAATAAAAAAATGGGAGCTTGTTAGCGACCGAATAGTATTTAGTAGCTAAAATGGGTAGTAAAAAAAAATTAATTTTTGCCAAACATCGACCGAATTGCGACCGATATTGTCCCAACGGTCAATTTCTAATACTTTTTTGCGACAGATATTGATTCGGTGGCTAACGCATGCAGAAAATAAAAAAAATGGGAGCCTGTTATTCGGTCGCTAAAATGGGTAATAAAAAAATTTTAATTTTTACCAAACAGCGACCGAATTGCGACCGATTTCATTATATTGTGTTTGGTGACCGAATTAGCGATCGAATTTAAATTCGGTCGCTAAAATTACAGTCCCTTAATCGCAGACTTCTTCTCTTTCCCCCCATTTCTCTCTTTTCTCTTATTCTGCTCTCACCCGCAGCTCCTCCCCTCCCCTTGCTCTGACCACCGCGTCCCCTCCTTGCACCACCAAAACGACCGGTGAGCCACCACACCACCTTGTCTTTCTCTTTCTCTTTCTCTCTTCCTCTCCTTCTCTCTGATTTCTGTCTTGCTCTCTCCTTGCAGCGCCTCCGGTCAGCCACCACACCACCGCCGCCGGTGACACCACCACCACTACAGCGTGCCTCCGGTGAGGTGCTGTTCTCTCTCTCGCATTCTCTTTTATTTGATGTATGCTATTTGATTAGTGGTTCTGTTCTTATTAGCTTTATGATTAATTAGTTTAAGTAACTGTTTGAGTTTCAGTTTTTATCTCTATATCAGTTAGCAAGGATATCTCTGTTAGTAGTATATCAATTAGCAAGGATTTGCTTCTTGGTCAATTAGTTAGTATCTTGGTCAGTCTGTTAGGTCATTCAGATTATGTACTTCTATATAAACACTATCTCTGTAACTTTCAATCTATAATTCAATTCAATAAACCAATATTATTTAGTTTTCTCAATTGATTTCAATCAATAAACCAATATTATTCTGTCCAAAATGGAAAATTTGTTTGCTTGAATTATTATTGTTGTTAACATCTTCTTCTCCATTGGAACCATTTGTGGGTTGTTGTTGTTGTTCTTCTTCTTCTTGTTTATTTCCCTTTTCCCTTAGTTCACTGTTGTTGTTGTTGTTGTTGGATGCAAAGACCAAATGGGATTGTGGATTTGTGGATTTGGGGAGAGGAAATTAAGAATGAGGCTTGAGGAAAAAGTAAGAAGAAGAAATAGAACAAGAGAAAGGGAACAAATTTGAAGGAAGTGAGAGTGAGGGCCTCAAGAAGGATGTGATTGTGAACCCTACCATATCATGCTATTTGGTATTCTTAGAGAGATTAGTGAAAATTAAAAATTAAATGAGGAAGAAGAACCGAGGAATCACCAAAAAGAAAATGAGAGTTGAGATTTGGGATTAGTTTTGGTTCTGATAATTCTCAATATTTGTTGACAACTGAGAGTTGAGAGAGAGGAAGAGAGTATCGACGATGTTTTTGGATTGAGAGTAATTTATAGTTTGTTTTTAGCTTTAATGCATAATAGGAAAATATCTTAAAAAATATTTAGAGTTTAATGACCAAATCAAAATAAAGATTGTGGATTAGGATTCAATGGACATCAAAGTCGGTTGCACTTCTACGTATGGAATTGCATTCAATATTCCCTCGTGATTTAGCTCTATCAAGTGCATAAATATATCTATGCACGTACTGTTTGTTTTTGGCTCTTGGGTATTTAATTTGTGTGGCTATATGATGTTTTCTAGATTGGCAATTTGACTAATTTCATTTATGCACGATAGGTCCTTGCTGTCATATTCTTCTGCTGTCGTATCCGGCTTCTCCCCTTATCCGTAGTTGGTTTTCTGTTTTCTCTCTCAGGTAAGTTGTCTCAACATTCTTTTAATGTGTTATATGAATTATTGTATTGTTTGTTAGTGGAGAGCTAAGCCCAATAGGTGTGATTCTGTCTGAAAGGCAGTGTGTTGGTTGTGTGCTGCTAATTTATAGTATATGCATCTGTTATATGAATAATTGTGTTGTTTGTTAGTGGAGAGCAGAGCTTAATAGGATGTGATCCTAGCTGAAAGGCGGGATGCTGGTTGTGTGCTGATAATTTATTGTTTATGCATGTGTTTACAATTATGTGTTGTTTGTTAGTGGAGAGCGGAGCTCAATAGGATGTGATCTTGTCCGAAAGGCGGGATGCTGGTTGTGTGCTGATAATTTAGAATTTATGCATGTGTTTGACAATTATGTGTTGTTTGTTAGTGGAGAGCGGAGCTCAATAGGATGTGATCTTGTCCGAAAGGTGGGATGCTGGTTGTGTGCTGATAATTTAGAATTTATGCATGTGTTTGACAATTATGTGTTACTTGTTAGTGGAGAGCGGAGCTCAATAGGATGTTTGCTACAATCTTTTATCTTAGTTCGTATTGAACTATGATATATATAAGCTCAACTATGTTGCAATATTTATAGGTTAATGGTTTTATTTTTTGTTAGATTTAATTATTAATTTAAAAAAGCCTTAGTTTCCTGTTTGAGATTCAATAGAGAAGGTACGCAAGCTCATTGTATTGAATCTTGAATTGTCCAAGTGGGACAGTTTGGGAAAAACCTTTTACACACTCGTACAATAGTCATTTCCATGTTCAAATGCCTTGTATACTTGACAAAATCTCGGTCTGATGCATTTCCTTTTGTTCTCCGGGTGCATACTTGATCGCGGTGGATCCCATCGTGCTCGAGTCATGTACTAGGAGACCAATGGGAAATGCTGCCAGAATTTCGTTAAGTATAAGGCATTTGAATAAGGGAATAGCTATTATTAACCGTGTGTGGTAAAAGTTTCTTCTCGAATGGGATAGGTTCATACCTTGTTATAAGAAGGAGATCGCTGGAGTTATTGGAATGCACCTTAATATATAAGTGTCGTTGTAGGTTGCTCAGGCTATTTAATTGGCACCAATGGAGATTCCGGAGAATCGGAAATGGATGTATCGTAGGTTGGATCGAAATAAACGTCTTAGGGAAGAGTTTAGAGTTGGAGTGGGTGAGTTTATAGAGTTTGTTGTTAGCCAAGAGAGATTTATAAGGTGAGGCGATGATCATTTGAGGTGTCCTTGCAAAAGATGCAAGTGTAAATCTTTCAAAAGCGTGGATGGAGTTGTGGCCGATCTTTATGAGAAGGGGTTCATGCCTGATTACTATTGGTGGAGTAACCATTGTGAGACGTTGCCCGATTTTAACCCGATGGTTTTTGAAGGTTCGTATTATGGAAGTGGTGAGCGGAGGGAAGAATTGAATCCATCCAAGCAGATGATAATGGATCATGCTGGACCCTCGGTTGGTGTTGCACTAGAAGAAGATGGGGGAGAACATGGTGGAATGGGTTCCGAATACATAGAGGAGAATCCAAATCCCGAAGCTAAAAAATTCTATGACATGCTGAGTGCTGCAAGATCTCCGTTGTGGGAATGATGTCGAGAGTACACGGAGTTGTCGATGTGTATGGAATGGTTGAGTATCAAATCTGATTACAATAGGCAAGAAGGATGTTTTAATCGCCTCGCCATGTCAATGTCCAAGACATTGCCGAAAGACAATTGGATGCCTACTAGTTTTTATCATGCTAAGAAGTCTGTGGAGAATTTGGGTCTGGGGTGTTTGAAAATTGATTGTTGCCCGAATGGATGTATGTTGTACTACAATCACATGTTGTCAATTTTGTGGTGCTGATCGGTACAAGACAACCACTAGGAGAGGCATTGAGAAGAAGACCGCTTTAAAAAAGATGCGGTACTTTCCGCTCGTGCCAAGACTTTCAAGATTGTACACTTCAATGGCCACTGCATCTCACATGAGATGGCATAGTGAGCATCAGAGGGAGCAAGACGCCTTGGGTCATCCGTTGGATGGAGAAGCTTGGAAGCATTTTGATAGGGTTCATATGACGTTTTCGCAGGACCCTCAAAACGTCCGATTGGGATTATGTACGGATGGATTTAATCCTTTCGGGAAATCTGGAAAAGCCTACTCTTGTTGGCTGGTTATCCTGACTCCGTACAATCTTCCCCCAGGGATGTGCATGAAGTGGGAGTTTATGTTCCTGACAGTCATAATTCTGGGTCGGTCTAATCCAAAAGGGAAGATTGATGTGTAATTGTAGCTGCTGATAGATGAGTTGACAATGTTGTGGAATGATGGTGTGTTGACTTACGACGTATCTTTGAGGCAGAATTTCATGATGAAAGCAGCTTTGATGTGGACGATCAATGACTTCCCTGCCTATGGGATGATGTCGGGTTGGATGACCGCAGGGAAGCTTGGTTGCCCAATATGTATGGAGCGATCGAAGGCATTCACACTTAAAAACAGTCGAAAGATCTCATATTTTGATTGTCATCGTCAATTCCTTCCACAAGATCATCCTTATAGGAGGAACAAGAATGCATTCAAGAAGCGTTGTGCGGAGAGCACACCCCTTCCCCCGCGTTTGTCTTGTCCTAATTTATGGCGGAGAGTAGAGAATTTACCGCTCGTCCATGAATCCCACGAAGAACATATTCCTGATTATGGCGTCAAGCATAATTGGACAAAAGAAAGTATATTTTGAAGGTTGTCGTACTGGAGAACACACCTACTCCGACATAACATTGATGTCATGCATACTGAGAGGAATGTATTTATGAATGTGTTTGACACTGTGATGGACATCAAGGGGAGGACAAGGGATACAAATAACACTCGATTGGATTTAGCCGAAATTTGTAATCGGAAGGAGCTTGAGTTGCAAGACAGTGGTCATGGGAGACTTATCAAACCGAAGGCAAGTTATACACTAAGCAAACCACAGAAAGTAGTTGTCTATAAGTAGGTTAAAGAACTACAGTTGCCCGATGGGTATGCTTCCAATCTGGGTAGATGTGTTGACATTAAGGAAGCAAAGTTACATGGAATGAAGAGTCATGATTGTCACGTGTTCATGCAACGGTTGCTTCCAATTGCGTTCGACCCGTTATAGAAACCAATTTGGAACCCACTTGTTGAGCTTAGCCACTTTTTCAGGGAGCTTACTTCGACAACACTAAATGTGAAACAATTGAAGGATATGGAGGAGAAGATACCCGTGTTGTTATGTAAGTTGGAACAAACCTTCCCGCCAAGTTTCTTTGATTCAATGGAACACGAGCACTTCATCTACCTTACGAAGCAAGAGTTGGTAGTCCAGTCCAATACCGCTGGATGTATCCATTTGAGAGGTATACAACATCAATTATTTTAATTCATTATTTGTATGTATCCAAATGTGGGGTATCCATTTTAGCTTTCCTTAAAATTAGTAATTATTTGTATGTATCCCTCTTTCATAGGTTTTTGCACTCTCTTAAACACAAAGTCAAGAACAAGGCACGAGTAGAGGGTTCCATTTTGTGAACATACTTAGTAGAGGAGACTTCCACTTTTGCCTCTTATTATTGTCCGGATGAAGTTGACACGAGAGGGACTAAGATGCCTTGAAATGTTGATCCGGGTGAAGGATGTTCAACTAGTCCTCCTATATCAATATTCAACTATCCGGGCAGATTTAGTGGCAAATCTCAAGGATATTTCTTGGAGCAGCGTGACATTAATGCTGCTCATATGTACATCCTTCAAAATTGTGATGAGGTGGCACCATATTTAGAGTAAGTGTCTACAATGTCTTTTATAAGTTCAATTGTCATTTATGGTTATTAATCATCCTGATGTTAACCTCCCATGTGTAGGATGTATGGCAATTTTATAAGGGAAATCCAACCTGACATTTCGAATGCTCAGGTTGATCGAGAAATTACTTCTTACTTTACTGCGTGGTTCAGTAAATATGTAGGTTAAGCATACTTATTTGTTGCAATACTTTTTCTCTCCTTAAATATATATGGTGTATAAGTTGGATATATTATTAAAATTTGTAGGAACTAGATCCAGTAAACAATGTTCAAAATCCATTGTTGACTAATTTGGCATGGGGGCCTAAAAGATGGGTTACATCATGGAACACTTACATTGTAAATGGATATAAATTTAACACAAAACAATGGAGTGAAGTCGTTAACTACGGTGTTTGTGTGCGAGCCACTGATGGCAATGTAGAGGATGATTTCTATGGGTTCTAACAGACATCCTTGAACTTGAGTATACTGGTTTTCCCATGATGAAGTTAGTTCTCTTCAAGTGTGATTGGTTTGATCCTACTCTGGACGTAAGGACAAAAATCACTAAAAAGTATGGCAATGTTAAAGTTAGGCTATCTTGTAGGTATAATGAGGCATACGACCCATTCATTTTTTCACAATAGGTCGATCAGGTTTATTACACTCCATATCCCGAAGGACATCAAGGCTGATTGGGTGTCATTACGATAAAGGCTCGTAGTACAATTAATGATAACGTAATCATTCAGCCTGAAAAAGATGCTTCGTACCAAGATGATGAGTTTTCAGGGCCCCACGTATCGTTGGATATTATGCCGGACATCATTGTTAATTCTATGGCGGACATTTCCGGCGAAGGGGAAGAAGTTGAAAGAGAGTTAATGGATCAATCTGAGTTGGACGAACCAACCGAAGGCACATTCCATTCAAGTGAGACTGATGAGAGTGAGGGTGAATTTAGTGACGGAGATTCTACTTAGGTAATTTATATATGCATTATTCATTATGTAATGTTTATTCATGCCTAAACTTGTTGATTAATTAGTTATTATTTATACTGTGATGTAATAGCTTTATCTTTTTTTACATAGATGGCAGATTCCACTAGAGGTAGGAGGCAGCACGGTGGTCGTCGGGGAGGCCGTGGCAGAGGTCGTGTTGCCAGAAATCCTCCCCCGGCCGACCCACAGACTTCAGAACGAGACCACCCTGCTAGTACCTCTGTGGACGGGCCTCAGGGTGATGGAGTTGCACCCACTAAGCAACCCTTAGCTGTCGGGGCACAGGCTGCACTGTCATCATCCACGCCCGTGCCAAGACTATCATCATCATCGGTGCAGGAGAGCCATGGTTCATCCGAACGGAGGACTCTTATTATCCCCAAGGGGGATAACGAGTAAGCTAACTTAATTTTTTTTTTTATATATATGTATTGTTAATTTCCATATTACTTTTTAATTATTCATAACATTTATTAACGCTCTAATTTTCCTGTAGCTTTCTGCCCGCGAAGGGCCTTTCTAATTCAATCTTGAAGATCATAAAGCAGAAGTTTGATGGTCCATGGCCTACATGGAAGGGGGATCCTGAGGGCCATAGGGATCAACTATTTAAAGAGTTTAAGGTAACAATTTATGATATTCTTTAAAATAAATTTACATTACCTATTAATTTAAATTTAAGTTAAATATACATAACAATTGCCTAACAAGTGTATGTTGCAGAAAGAGTATACATGGAACCAAGCTTTGGAGGATCTCATTAGGTCCATATTTGAGCATAAAGGTTCATTGGCCATGAAGAATGCCATGAACAAGCTGAGGAAGGGTAAGGATAAGGGGAAGTGGTTGGATCCTGAGATCAGGAGGGGGCTGGAACAGTACTGGGCGACTGAGAAGTTCCAGGAGAAGCAGGCCATAGCTCGGCGTAATCGAGCTGCTGATGGTGGTGCATGTGCCTACACCAATGGCTCTAAATCAGCCGCCGCCCACTTCGACGAGCTGGTAATACTTAAAACCTTATTAACTTAGCGTACTTTTTAATTAATTTTCATTTTAAAATATTCTTATGAATTTAATATTATTTTTCTGTGTAGAAAGCACAGAAACAACGTAACCCCACTGTTATAGAGTTGGTGGAGAGGACAAAGAAGTTGAAGTCGGGGGAATGGGTCAACGACAAGGCCCATAACTATGCTGTAAGTAAAAACATTTTAATTAGTATATGCTAGTAATTTATTAATATTAATTTGTTAATACTGTTTAAACTGTAACTAATTATCTCTTCAACTATACTTTGCAGGTTGGATTTATCGAGAAGAAGGACGATGCCATATCACGTGCCTCACAGTCACAGGATGAGACCTTGACTAGTGAGGGGCCCCTCTCTTTTGTCTCCGTCGACGACAACGCCATATATTTGGAGGTCGTCGGGGGTAGGAACAAGAAGGGGCACGTGCATGGCCTCGGACACTTGGGCAGCGAGTTTATCGCATCGTCGTCTGGCACGCCTGCTCCTTCGTACACGGATACCGTCCCTCCGGAACAGTTCAACCAGATGCAGGACACCATCAAACAGTTGAACGCGTAGCTCGGGAGAAGAGGGAGACAGAGCGACAGATGCAGGAGCAGATTATGAGACACCCCGTTGTGCCCCGATGTTTTTTTAGATTAAAGCCTTCTTAATTAATTCCTTAATCATGCGCTTAATGTGAAAACACGTAAAAAATTAAAATCTTAAGTTAATAAGCATACCAACTTCAATTAATTAAACTTCACACCATAAATATGTTGCGAATACATACATATGTCTTATACGTAAAACAAAACACTATTTAGGGTATCCTCTAAGTAGGATCCTTTTGCAGGTATACTTAAACAAACTACTATATTTAGCGGAAAAATGTGAAATACTTCAAAGACACACTGGCCATAATATCTATACTCTATCAGCATGAGTCACAGCTCGACCTCCAGCTTCCGGTTCATAGGGAGTTCCATCCCACTCTTCCTCATTCAGCTCATCCATAGGGTCTTCTCGTACGATTCCATAATAAAATAAAAAAATACAACATACATAAGAATACAGGGTATAAGAAACAATTCTATCATCAAAAAGCGGAAAAGAGTCATAGTATATAACATAATAAAAGTCACAGACAATCAACACATATAACTAACAAATCATCCTTGAAATTAAGATATCATCCTCTACCCTCAACCTCATGCAACTAAACCTTTATGATGACGAGGCCACTAATTCCCCATATCCGTTAGGGCTATTAGTCATTCGTTCAAGCGACGCGTCCCAAAAACCGGTGCACACCCTTATTCATGGTGAGAATGCTCATGCAAAGCAATGCCACTATAGTTGCACGGCACAGTCGGTGCACACCTTGGATCAAGGGTGCTTATGCATAGCAATGACACTATAGCTGCATGGTATAGTCGGTGCATAACCTCATCCATGGTAAGAATGCTAATGTAATACAGTGACACTATAGTTGCACGGTACAGTCGGTACACACCCTGGTTCTCTCTCTCGAGGGTGCTCAAGCAAAGCATTGACACTATAGCTGCACGAATTAAATCTACACTACTAGAAAATTGTTATTTTCGGACGGATTCACAGACAGATTTTAGACGGAATTTGGACACATTTCCCACGGATTTCGGACGGACAATTAATTTCGGACGGATTTCAGACGGAACATCCCCCGTCCGAAAAAGCCCCGTTGCAAATTGAAAAATCTGTCCGAAATTCCGTCCGAAATTATTTGCAGACAGATTTCAGACAACTTTCAGACAAACACACAAATCTCAATTTTTGTTATATTGGCTTAGTTTCAGACGAATTTCAGACGGATTCAATATTTCTATTCATGCAAATTCTGGACGGATTTCGAACGGATGTTATGATGTTATTTTGGACATATTTCACACGGATTAGATAATCATATTTAAATAATATTTTTTTGATAAACAAATCATGTTTATTAATGAAAAAGAGCTAAACTTAAATAATTAGGCATACCAAATTAGGCACCTGGACTTGGCATCTAATATAATATAATAAAAAAATATTTATTATTAAGGTACCACTCTAGACACAAGTATCAAACTTCAAATAAACAAAAACACAAAGTATCTTGAAATACAAGAATGATATATTAAGATTCAAAGCATTAAAATATCATTACAAACATCAAAGACATAAATTTATTCCTCATTGTTACTTTGATCACTAAACTCTTCATCTTCATCTAGCACATCATACATCATCTCTTCCTCCTCATCATGTCATAGTTGTCATCTAATCATCGTCGTCATTGATTAATTCCTGGCCACCATCATAAACGAGAAGGATGTTACTATAATCAAATAAAAGATAGTGAGTCCTTCCAAGAAAGCATTCATCACTCTGTAACAAGATAATAGACATTATAACTAATTTAAATAACAAGATTGAAAATATGGATATTCAAACCATTTGGCTTGTAATCACATAATGGACACCATCACATTCAGATACTCTCTACTTTGAAACATGCCTAATCAATTAGCAACACATGACAAGACAAAATGTTTCAATTTTTTCTCTTCCAAATTCATAACTTTTGTATAAGACCACAAAGTTTCAATTTCTGATCCTGTCATTCCAGCACCCATTTGCATATTCAACATTTGCATATTCAATATAGCTTCCCTATATATCTATTGCTCCACCATATAGTTACCCATTTGCTGAGAAATGTATATAGCCAATGAATCTAGGCACGCCAATAAACAATATCCTTCTCAAGCATTGCATCAAAGACAGGACATGCATCTTCCATACTTCCACATTTTGCATACATATAAACTAAAGAGATGGTAACAAAGACATTCCTATGCAAACCACTCACTTTTATATCTATCTATATACTGTCCATTCAAACAGATTTGGGGGGAAAAATCAAATTAACAAGGGATTGACGAAATTAGTTTAGAGAAACACTTAATCATACTCCCAATAGCATAAAACACCAATTAATTTCAAGAATCAAAATCTGAAATTAAAACCTAGGGTTAGGGTTTGAAGGAAAATTGAATTTGGGGTTTTGATTACGAAGCACAATAGGTGAGTTTTTCACTCACCAAGCTGATAAAGAGAAGAAACAGTGGCTGTTGTGATGTCCGGCGTGGCGGCGGCGCGGCGGCGACGGTCCTACAACAACCATGGACAAAAAGAGATGTAGGAAAACATAAAAGAAGGAGAAGGAGATTTAACACTTAAGGGTGGTAGAACCACCATGAACAGCGGCGAGAGGCGCTCACCGTGGCGGAGAGCGGCGGTTCAACACAGTCAACAGCGCGTGCAGGGGCCGAGTGTGGTCGTCTCCTCCTCGGGTGGTGGTCCGAGCAGCGGCCGAATCTCCCTAGCTAGCGGCGCGGTTGGACTTAGCAATAGAGAAAGAAACGAGAGAATTTGAGTTTTGGGAGAGTGAGGGGCGTGAGGTCCTGATGAAGAAAGAAAGTAGAAGAAGCAAAAAAATAAAGAAAGAAAGAAGGTAGAAGCCAACGTAAATGAGAAGAGAAAGAAGAAAAAAAAAATAAAAGGGAAAAGTGAGGGGAAGTCCACGTACAAGCTCCTGTGCCAAAGAAAGGAAAGGCGAATATTTGTTTAAGTTTTGGTTGTGAGTAAAATTTGAGTGATTGAGATTGAGTTTTAAAAAAAGAAATAACACTGGTTCTTGGATCTAAAAATAATGAGGGGCAAATATTTGATTTCAAATTTTGAATTAGAGTAAAGATTGATGGTTGAATTTATCAACTAAGGAAATCAATGATACAAAAATAATCTCCGATTACTTTTAAACTTACATACTGTCAAATCTAAAATTTAATAGAGTAAAATATGAAAATAAATTTCTTTCAATCATACTATTTAAAATATTTTTCTACACAGATAATAATAGTGACAATAGGATAATATTATTGTCTAACAAGTGTGCATACACTGCAATAACGCAGTGTCAATGCACCAAACAAAAATAGTTTGATAAGTAAAAAAAATCAAATAAGTTGAAACACATAAAAATAAATATCTAACTGATTAATAAAACTAGTTATCTAATAAACACATATATAATTTTCGGGATGTTACAACAGCGGCGCGAAGGCGGGACGGAACGACGATTGGGATTTCTGAACCACCAAAGGGAGCTCACGTTTCTGAAGTGGGGTTTGGGGGAAAAAACAGTGAAGATTTTTTTACAAGGAGGGAAGCCGGAAATTTGGATGAAAATTCCCCCCGCCCCCAGTGAAAATTATGGCGCCGTGAACATATGGATTTTTTTTTTTGTACGTTAGTCTATTGTTATAAATTTTCATAACATTTTAATTTCTAAAATTTAATTTTTGAGATTTATTTTTCATTTTTCATTTTATTAGACTAAATATGTTTTTTAATTTTTTTTCATAAATCTTGTTTACTTTTAAATTTATTAAGATCAAATATTTTAATTATATTTTTAAGATAAAATATTCAATCTTTTTCAAGAAAAAAATAAAAAATGATAAAATCCGTGTGAAATCCATCTCAAATTTTCAGACGGATTTCAGACGGATCGTTAAAAAGACCCAAGATAAAAAAATATGTAACCGATCCGTGCGAAATCTGTGGGAAATATTTTGGCGCGTTATTGGCGCGAAAGTTTGGGACAAAATAGAGACGGATTTGAGACGGAATCTCATTGAAAATTACATCCGTCTCAAATCCGTCCGAAATGTTCATAACATTTCATACGGAAACATTTCCGTCCGAAAATTCAAGTTTTCTAGTAGTGCTAACATTGGACGGCCCCACAAGGACTTCGAACCTCGTATGTGTCAAACATACGGTTATAAACACAATACAACTTATGAACCTCACTGAATTACATCAATAACAACCTAGTGCCTCAAGCTTCCATCCTCGACTCACATTCTATGACACATTTCATCTTTAAAATAATCAATTTAAGCTGGGCACTTCTAATTCACTGATACTTTCTCACCCAAACCAAATCTCTCGAACAACATATATCCTCACTTAAAATCAACTAAGCATAGTACTAAAAACCAGGCAGATCATGCATAACACAATATCAGAAAATATTCAAACACCAAAAATAATACGTCACATGCAGTGGAATACCTCAACCAGCGTATCACAGTAAATTCAACAACATAAATTCAGACATCGTCAAATACTTTAAAATCAACCTAATATCGATAAACATACAATCCCCGAATCACCATTTGTTTTATAGAAAAGGTTTTCAATGTGATTTTGGTCTTGTCGATTACTCGACTACTAGTAGGGTTTAGATCGCCCTACACAATTATTATATAATACACTACTTATCGATTCCGACCACAGAGTGATCCTTTCCCCCACCTGAGTTATCATCGGAATCCTGAATTCGTCGTTCCTCGTTATCACACCACAGCTTAACAGTTTCACCTTAAACCAAACAATATAACCACAAATTAATCAACAAACTCACCCTCACTCCTAAATAGCTAGGTTCGGCCATTCAATTCAAAATAGGGTTAGGGTTCTTTTCTCATTTCAAGCTTTTGGATCCTAGTTCCTATAGTCTTAGATAGCTTAGATAAATTGTCATAACTTGAAAATATTAATAAAATATTTTAATCTCCCTTTTAATTAAGTTTCGGCCTTACTTAGTAAAATAGACTAGGAAATTCTTTTTGATTTAAGCTATTGGATTTAGATTGCATAGATACATAAGAGTATTAAACAATTATTAGAATTCATTAAATTAACAAAATCAATAAACTCCTAAACTCTAGATTTTCGGTCAACACAATAAAATTAGGATCGAAATCTTTGTTGAAGTTAAGCTCTTAGATCATGACCATACAGGTATTAGAGAGCATGAAACAAGTGTTAGAATTCAAAAATGGCAAAAAAACATCAAACCCTCTTTTCTTCTTAGTTTCAGCCATTTAGAGAAAATAAAGAAAGAAAATGTTTTTGATTACATGCTCTTGGATAATGAAAGTAAAGGTCATAACTAGATCATAGAAATTAGTTTCACATTTTTATGATTTTTCTACAATTTTCTAGAATTATTTGAAGTTCTATATCTAAGAATGGAAATTCATGAAAACTTGATGATCATGGCTTGGAAACAAGAAAATCAATGAAGCACATGATGTTTATTGATCAATAAGAGTAAGGTATACCTCTTAGATGTTGGAAAATTGACAAGAATGGATCAAGTGTTCTTGAGAAAAGTGAGAGAAAATGAAGAAAATGAATAAGAAATTATAACGATAATCCTCGATAGCCGAGTGGTCGAGGTGTTGATGGTGATAATCTTGGGTAGCTTAGTGGCCCAAGCGGAGGTGGTGGTTGTGTTTCGTGTTGTGTTGACCATGCATTCACGCATCGGAGATGTTGATGGGGGTTGTGCAACATAGGGGAGGTCGTCCGAGAGTGAGGCGATATGGCCATCCAAGGTGATTCATCCGAGACTTAGGGGATCATGTACACCCGTGGTGGCGCATCCAAGAATAAAGTGCGTCGGCTATCCTAGGAGTCCACCCAAGGTTTGGTGGATTGCCCCGGCATTGGTGCTTATTGGCCAATGTGGAGATGTAACTCTGAAGTTGACTTCTTGAGATAGTTTGGATCCACATGCATAACGAAGTAATGGAGCAGAGTTGCATTGCATAGCATACACGTTTGTATGATGATAATTGTTTATGTTATATTTGTTGTTTGTTATAACATGATTGTTTGATGTATGCTCGTCTTGCTAACTGCTTCCTTGTCATTATAATCATGTACATGTTTCTTACTCCCTATCTCTATGTTCCTTGTTTGTGGCATGTATCTTTTATGCAAAGGTCGGTGAACAGCTAGTTGAGGAGTGACTTTGAGGAGCCGCGACTTGTAGTTAGGATTTCCTGCTTTCAATAGTTTAGTTATGTTTAGTTTTCTATCCGAGTTGTTTATCGGATTGGTTGTACCAGCTCTGTAGTGTGACATTGGGGTTGGGTTCGTTTATGGTTGTTTTTATGTTATGTTTCCTTATAAACATGTGTTGGTTTTTCCGCGTTATGTTACAATGCGGCAGTCTCTGCCCAGCTTTTATTATTATGATATAATACGCATGTGTTCTTTTCCATTTTATATCAGTGTTATCGCTTTTGAATCATGTGGGGTAGAGGGTGTCACAGCCACTATCTGTCATTCGCCGCATGTCGCCTAACCATGAACCAAGCGTTCTCCTTCGTTCTGCCGTCGTTGCAAGCCTATCCCAGTCGGACCAAACTTCCTGTAACCATCATTACAGCACCACGACCTCCGTCCAACCGAGTTCAACCCCTACCTAGCTCGAATCTCAGAAGCCCAACTACTACTGAGAATCGTACGTTGTCATCATCCTGTCGTTCACTACCATAGTTTCCACCCAAGCTCCTCCATCTAGTCCCTACCTCTGGAAAGAGCCTGTGGTGCAATAGAAGAATCCATAAACTAACAGGTGATTTCTAGAGTGTCAAACACAAAATATGTGTAAAGGTGTGTTTTTTTTTATAAAGGTGAACAATTAAAACTCACATACCTCGTTAACACCTGAGCCATTAATTTATCTGTCAATTGAAAATTTTTAAAAAAAATATATATTCAATTGGAGTTTTAAGTAAAATTACCAAAAAAAAAAGGTATGCTTTTTGGAGGGAAAAATGCCTCGAGACTCTGCTACTTTTTTATATATACAGATTATGATTTAAAAAGATCCTATTAAAACAAAATTTGACACAATGCAATGGAAGCTGAGAAAGGTTTTTTGTCTTAATCGCAGCAAATTGTTGCAACAAACTAATATACACACTGCAGCAAACTAATATATTGCTTATTAAAGCTGTAATTTGTTGAGCAAACTAAAATTAAAATTATGCTCACAAAGGCATTATCCTCCTCTGCCTAGAGAAGCAATACACTAAAATTATGCTTACAACGGAAAAACACACCATCAATTTATGTACTCGATTGAATAAAAAATAGAAAGGCATGACAAAAAAATGTAGCTTGTGATGTAGAAAGGACCCATTACTAGGCACAGTTTGTGATAACGCCTTGCATTAGGTTGCATGCATAGAAGCAACTTTATGATGCAGTTTGTGCTTATTTTTTTGACCTTAATCCTTGATTACCAAATTATGCATCAGTTTAAGTTTCTATGTTATAAACAATGTGGTTATGTGGTTGCCAACTTTTCCTTCGCAATTTTATCTCCATACATCTCTGAAGCATTTCATCAAACAAACTCTCTACTTTCAGAAGACAACAATGAAAATGCAATGTTATCTAGTTTGATCCCTCTCTGAAGCATTTCATCAAATAGCTTTTGTGATCCTTGAAAATACCTTCATTCACTTTCAAAACACTGGGGCATAGTTAGTGAAAAATATTATAAAAAAAAATGGGGAAGCAAGGTGCATTAATGTAGCTAAATACTTTTCTGTTGTGAATCTTGGGATGGTAGGGTAAGTTAACTATAAAAGAAAATGCTAATACCCTAAGTTAGGACATTGGTTAATGAATCAAATATAAAAAAATTGTATTGGAAATTGTTGCCTTCAATACATTAAGAGTGTGTTTGGGAAAATTGGAAAAAAATAGATTATGCTGATTGTAAAAATCGATTATAATCAGAATATATATCTTTGCTGAAAACAATTTTATGATAATCTATTTCATTTAGCTGGTGCAATAAAATTACTTTTACATAGTAAATTACGAAAAAAATGATATGAAATTATTTGTTTATGTTTATGTTAAGCAAAAGAGGAGAGTGAGAGAAAGGTCATTGCATGTGAGAGTGAGAGAAAAAGTTTTTTTTCCCCAAAAAAATAGTCCTTGTTTTCAGATCTCAATTTTTTTTTTTTTTTAAAAAATTTAAGCTATATACCAAACATACTAGATTACCTGCAAAACAAGTTTTTGGACGAAAACAGCTGAAAGACGAAAAATCTATCTTTCCCAAACATGCTCTAAAAGTTCAAAAACTTATTATTTTCAATAATTTTTTCTATATATTGATTTCTTAATAAGGGCACTGTTTAGTAAAATCCAACTAACAAATAATAGCAAAGCCATTTAACAATAGAAATAGATGGAAAGAGACCTTCCACTAATAATATACATAAAGTTGTTTATAATATATATATATATATAAAGTTCTGTGTTTTGATGGGTTGAATCAAATATCTTCTTCATTCTTTTCTCAAGTTGGCACCATATGAAAAACAGGGACCTTGTTCTTCTAAGAGCATCTTTATCAAGGGTTCCATAGAGAGTTCCATAAGATAAGGAACTATTCCTTATCAAAATTTTCCATTGGAGCTTGCCTAGTTGGCAGCTCCTTAAAAGTTGGGTTCCTTAAAAATAAGCATAGGTTCCTTATATAAGGAACGGTTGCTTAACATTAAAATATGTTTTCCCTTGCTTTTTACAAACCAGAAAGCACGGCATCAACAAGGAAAATGGAGGCAAAAAAACGACATGCATAGAAAGGAGATGAAGAAAGGGAATACAGATCCAAGAACCAAAATACAAAATCATTATTTTTCAACAAAAATTAAAAATATGACAAACAAAAGGCAAAATACATTAAAAATTGAAACTTTAAATGTAAAAAATACAGAAATATATAGATATGATATTGCATGTCGGAGCTCCACTGCCGTAGTTGTATCTCCGCCTTGCCGGAGCTCCGCTCGCATGGACGCATCAATTGGCTTGCCTGGATGCACCTCCAAGGGACGATCTGAGTTTAGCTGGCTTGCTAACCGAGAGAGAAAAGGAGGAGATGGATTTGTGAGGAAGGAGATGGATATGTGGGTTCTGAAGAGGATAGGGACGCAGAAATCAGAGAAAGGAGAGGGATGTGGGGCCGAACATTCTAGAGTGGACATTGAAGGGGTATGTGGATGGGTATTTGTCATTTGGGTCATACTAGAGAATGGGTCACGAAATTTTGGGTCATATACAATGGGTCAGGCAAAAATTTATTTGAAATTTTGGGTCACCGTGAATGAGGGAGTAACACTGTTTTTTATTTGTACAACTTTAATATTCAATTGCTATATTTTAAAATATTTTAAATTTTTTATATATTGATTAAAATAAATGAATTAATATAATATGTGTAAATAAAAAAGTATAAAAATATGGGTTGCTTATTATGTGCACCATTGGAGTGAAAAATGGGTGAGTTCCTTAAAAATGATGTAGCATAATAGGACCCACTTAAAGGTGATATAAGGAACCAAAGTGGGTTCATTAAATCTCATCCATTGGAGATGGTCTAAGGCACGTGACTTTTACGTATCTTTTGGATCGGATGATTTTGAGGATAGGGGAGTGGATGAGAAAAATGTAAGTTTGTGTGTATGTGGAGAGAAAGAAAACAAATAAATGAAACCCACACAAAATAAAATCTCTTCAAAATTGGAGAGAAAAACTGACAAAATGGGGGACAAAATTTGTTGTAAGGATAAAAATGTGATTGTATCAAAATCTAACTTTCATTTCTTTTTTACTTTTTCCCTTTTTCTCTCAATTCAAATAATCTAAAAATTTACTCATTTTTTATCCATTCTCTTTTCTATCCTATTTTTCTCTTGCTTACTTCTTTCTTTCCACTCCTCTTATTGCCTAAACAAAGCATTATTGTTCTCATTTTATCATCTGGTAATTTTTATTTATTTTGTCATTTTCTGAAGAGAGAGAGCGACGTACCACTCAATTAGAAAAATGTGTTGAAACTTGAAACTTGAAACTTGAAAACAACATAAAAAAAGCATGTCATTAGCTTTTTGCGTCCTACCCATTATTTTATGCGCTTTTAACAAGATATTTTGTCATCTCAAGCAGTCTACTCCCTCCGGTCCACAATGTAAGCAAAAATTTCTAAATTTTTTGGTCCAAAATATAAGCAAATTTCAACTACTTTCTTCTCATTTAATGAAGTTATTCTCAAAATACCCTTCATTTAATACAAATTTTGTTTTCCAATGACACCTTTTATTCTCAATAACACAAGCTTAATAATAAGAGGAAGGGTAATTTAGGTAACAAACTTAATTTTTTATTCCCAATGACTCTTTTAAATGAGATCAACTAACTATTTTAATATGTGTGTCCCATTTAATTTTTGCTTACAATAGAGACCGGAGGGAGTAGTTTCTACCGTGCAGTGGGAAGTAAGTAACTGTTGAGACTTGAGAGTTGAGAGACACAGAGCTTCTCAAGTGTTTACTGTTCAGTGTCAGCATCCATGACCATGACCACTACTTCCCGTTGCAATTGTTTCTTTATTATTATTATTCCCAGAAAATGCCTTGAAGGTTTGAATCCTGTAAGCATTTTCTTACCTTCGTTTCTTTCTTCCTTTTTTCTTTTCTGTTTTGGAGGATTTTTACGGTGAGGGAGAGAATGCTGTCATAGGACTCTACAGAGCCATGTAGATGCTTCATTTAATTTTACCTTCCCTATTTCTTGGGGTAAGTTGGGACTGCAAGTTGGTTTTTACTTTTTTGGAGTGTAGAAGGAGTATATTAGCATTCTAAAACTTTTACTTATGGACAGGAATATCCACATTTTATCTATTTAAACTGTTTAATTTAAGGGAATGTTGGTAGGTAGATCCTGAAGTGAACCTACAGGAGCATATCTGTTTGCAACAATGACTGTTGGGTCAGCGAACCTGTGGTCCTGAATATACCCACACTTGTCTCCTTCATGAATTTAATTGATTAGGAAATATAAGACAAATTGGAGCTTATGTTCCAGTTCATGTTAAGCCTAAGCTATGATTGTGAATAATTTCATAATGCATTCTAACAGTTTGTTATTTGCAGAAGATCCCAGACAATTTCACAAGGAGATTTGGTGGTGGTCTGTCAAACCCAATATTTCTGAAGCCTCCAGATGGCACTGAATGGAAGGTATATTGGACTAAAAATGAATGTGCGATTTGGTTTCAAAAGGGTTGGAAAGAATTTGCTACATATTATTACTCTCTGGATTATGGGCATTTGCTGCTGTTTGAATATGAAGGAAATCCTCATTTTGAGGTACACATATTTGACATGAGTGCCCTTGAAATAGAATATCCTTTTCATAACAAGATTTGTGATGACTCAGTTGAAATTTTGAGGGAACAATCTCCATGCAAGAAGAAAAGACTGAAATCCCCAATGTTGTCTACTCAACCACATAGGACAGAAGTTGAAAGTAGCCCCAATGTGCAGAACATGCTTCAGCATGCCCAAATTAAAGGTACTCAATCAGAAGAGACAAACTTTGAGATGCCAATAATTGCATCCATGAAGCAAGAGTTGACATCTTGAGTAACATACCCCTGTGGTCCTCAGCCTTCTACTAAAATAACTGAAGCTTTAAGATATATAGTGCTTCTTTTATCTGGACCTCTGGCCATCCCAGAACCCAAAAGTACAATCCATCTATTATGCTTGAGAAATCAAGCCTTACCATGCTAATGATTATTCTTGTTGAGCTTTTGCTAGATATGAGTAACGACTTATTTTCATTAATTAGCTTTTTATTTGTAACTGTAAAGACAGTTTCTTATCTTTGATTTTTCGATGAGTAGACAGTTTTTTATCTTGTGGTTGAAGAAGTTGTTATAATATTTGTTCCTGAAGCATAAATATCCAGAACACTTCACAATTTTCAGAAATATATTTGAAGAATTGTTCTGAAAATGCTTCAGAGTAGTGGATCCTAAATCTAACTGATCTTTTTGCATGCCACAGATGGGAAGTCAACTAAAAGAACTTCACAGTTGATTAGTCCCCGCCCTGGGACAAGTGGAAATGTGAAAGAAGCTAAGCAATTCACCTCAGAAAATCCCTTTTTCATGATCAATATACGGCAAAGTCATCTGGAGAAAATTACCTATCCAGTAAGTTTAAGTTCAGCAGATATGTTGAGAGTGGAAACTTTTATATTATAATTTTACAAACTGTCAAGTGCTGTTTTAATGGTGAGAAAAATATAACACGATGCAGAGCTTATCAACTGACTTTGTCAGAAAGTATTTTGAAACGAAGAAGAAGCAGAATGTGATGATAAAGTTTGGAAAGAAGTTGTGGTCTGTAAATGTGCTCTATTATCCGTCAAATGGGAAAGCCTCGTTTGGCGCTGGTTGGTTCCGTTTTGCTGAAGAAAGCAAATTGCAAGCTGGAGATGTTTGTATCTTTGAGCTCATCAATATGGAAGAAGCAGTGCTTGCTCTTCATATTTATAGAGGCCACAATTAGGCAATGCATTAGGAGCTTTTAAATCAAGTGATTTTGTGAATAGGTATCACTCCTCTTGCATGAATTGTCCTTTTATTAATCCTTGAATTTGCGAACATATATATTGACCTTGTATTGTAGTTCATCCTTAATTATGTGATCCAGTAATGTATGTCCAGGGATTCCGAATTTTATTATTGTTTCATGTTTTATGACTTCATTGTTGTAGTGTTGTCATACAAATTCACACTACTCACGGACACCAATCAACTAGGCTAGAGTAATTCTTAGTTAGACACGACTATCATAGTCATTCAAATCATTATTTAACATATATAAAGTTGTGGGAACTAATTAAAATGCACCTATTTTTTAACGTATGACATAATTATTTAAGTGTTTAAACGATTCTTGTGCATAGTCTTTGTATTGAATTTAAATATTTAGCTTTACTAATGAGTGCAAGTCTTGATCATTACCTTTTTTTTTTTTTTTGTAATTGTGATTGCTCATTGTGAACTCATTTCCACCATACATTGAATCCTTGGCTCGTCCAAAAAGTGCATCTGTCGCATTATAACACAGCAGCTGAAAAATGGCCACTAGGTTCAAGTAATTTATGTTCTTGAAAAGTGCCTTGTATGCTATTCCTGCCCTACTTCCCATTGGTTTCGTCACTTCCCATTGAAAAGTCTCTTGCAGTGTCCTTTAGGTTTGTTACTATCAAGTATCAAGCTAGATCAGTGCTTTAAATATTGTTGTGGATATGTAGAAGATCAGCATAGAAATTTACTGTTAGTTTATGTCATGGTCTAATATTGTATTCTGTATTTTGCATTAAGAATTAGTTGATTGAAAATTTTCTAGTTTCATTTATGCAAGCGGAAGATGCCTTAATCTTTAATTTTTGCAATTTACTCTCTTGGATTTTTTTAAAAATGTTTCTGATGTTCAACAGCCACCTTTTTTTTTTTTTTTTTAAGATAAGTAGCATTGTATAACAGAGAATACAAATGGTACTCTAACCCGTTTACAATAGAAATTAAGTAAGAAAAACAGACCAGAGAACTAAGGTAAAACTTCAAACAAAAGAAATAAGTTCAATAGGTTGAAGAATTAACTAGGCCCTAATCCAAAAAAGAAAAAAACTAACAGAACCCAACAAAGCACCCTATAATTCATAAGAAGACTGCCTTTTTGTTTACAAAATAGAAATCCTTCAGGAAGTTGGCTAAAGCACCCAAGAAGATGGTAGGAACATTGGTATGACACCAAGGATAAGAACCAGCAGTTTGAAGTCAAAAAAAAAGACGCTGCAGATGTTTTGCAGCCCAAGTCAAAGTATAACATCAAAAAACATTATTTGATTATTCCTCTGTCCAGCAATGAAATCCGCAGAAAACTGAAAGCATGGAGAAAAACAGCTGAGAAAACAGCAGCGTGGGCTGCCCTGCGAATATAGCTTCCTAATTCTCCTTGACCAAGTTAATAGAGAAAAGCTCAAAAAACAAATCCCAGCTCCTGTAAGAAAATAAAAAACTTGTGACAGCAACTGAGATCAGAAGGAGAAGATAGATATGTAACAAGAACTCCAATTCAGCAAATTCCTTTTATGAATCTTTCCATCATTCCAAGATTTGAACCCTCTGAGCTGTGCAAATGACTAACTAGTCCGAATGAAATAGGTGAAGCAGGTTGTGGTAGAAACAGAATTATGTGTAGCAATCACACTACCGACCGCAATTTTTTTATAGGTGGGACAAAAAACTATATCATGAGAGTCCCAAATAAATAGATCAGAAATTATCCCAAGAACATAACCAAGCCTAAGGATGATAGGTAACAAAGCCAGTCAGACTAAAACTCACCCTCACCGGTTTTTCGCTCAAAACCTTGCTGGTAAATCCCTCAAAAGAAAACACTCCAACCTCACATCACCAGTGTTGCACTCCTAACCTTACACTAAAGAAAAAGCACTCAAGAGGTTCATTCAACAACCACTTTTATCTACCTTTTTCTTTTGTCAAATCATATTTGAACCACTCGTAGATGAAAATTTCCAAACATCAACTCTTCTACCGGTCCTTATTAAAAATATCCATATATATGCTTAGCATTATGAACTATGTTTGAGCTCATAAGTATCAGGTAGTTTTGGCCTTTTCATTTTTAGTATGTAATACACTTGTTTGTTAGTATAAATGTAAGCAGGTTAGGCAACTCCATGTGCTTTTTTAAACTTTCAAAAATCATATTCAAGTGGCTGGAACTTGATTTCCTTTAATTAAGTTGTCGGATTCAAGTCTTGTAAATAAAAAAAATAGTTCATGGAAAAGTTTTGCCTCCTTATATGGATCCTGATAGATAGGAAATAGAGAGATTGAATCCCTGTTATGAAGGGAAGCCTAGGGGAAGAGAATAGAATATTTCTGGATAATGATCTGCTTGCTTTTCATTGATATTTTACTACTTTTATAATATTCCTTACATCATTCTCATGCTTCCTAAACCGTAGGTTATGGGGTAAACTTGGCATAGCTATTTGCAACAATAAAGGAAAAGGACAAAATAGCAAAACAAACTATTGGCAGCTGAAATGCCTTCTAGAATATTCCTAAATGAGCAGATCTTGTAAATTTTTTTAGATGAAATTATCCAAGTGTTTGGGTTTATGCTTCATACGAGTGGGCCTGTGATATGTATTTGGCCCATTTCCTCCTGGTTCATCTATTGTTGGGCTGTTTAATGTATCATTGCCCCACCCTTTGGAAATGATCTTGGCCTTAAGATCAAAAAGTGGGTAATCAGACAAAATAGAAGTCTTAGGAACCCAAGTGGCTTCGGTCTTGTCGTGTCCCTCCCAAAGTACAAGAAACTCAGTTGTGTCTCCATGAGTTGTACGCACGCAACGGTGGTCGAAAACGTCTGCTGGCTGCAGATCGGCGATTGGCGCGGTAGAACTGAGGGGGAGTGGAACTACTTGAGTACTCAGTTGGCCATGGTAGAGCTTTAAGAGAGAGATATGGAAAATCGGGTGAATCTGGGAAGACGCGGGCAGATCCAGCTCGTAGGCCACCGGTCCTAAGCGGCGGAGGATACGGAAAGGCCCGTAGAACCGCTTGGCCAGTTTAGGGGAGGTGCGCCCTCTGACGGAGATCTGGCGGTATGGTTGGAGCTTAAGGTAAACCCATTGACCCACTTCAAACTCTTTCTCAGTTCTTTTGGCATTTACCTGTTGGATCATGCGATTTCTTGGAACTTCCGGGTGTGTAAGAAGGGATGGAGGGAGGTGATCTGCCGTACAACGCTTCGAACGGGGTCATGCCGATCGAGGAGTGATAGGACGAATTGTACCAAAACTCAGCGAGAGGCAGAAAACGAGCCCACTGTTGGGGTGCATCACTGACAAAACACCTAAGGTATGTTTCCAAGCATCTATTCAACACCTCTGTTTGGCCATTAGTTTGTGGGTGGTATGAACTGCTAAAAGCCAGTGTTGTGCCCAATGATTTGAAAAGTTCTCTCCAAAATTTACTTATGAAGACTTTGTCCCTATCACTAACAATGGTCTTCGGTGCTCCATGTAGGCGATATATTTCAGCCAAGAAAACTGAGGCTAAAGAGGAAGCAGTGAATCCAGTTGGGAGAGCCACAAAATGGGCAAACTTAGTTAAGCGGTCCACCACCACCCAAATCAAGGTTTTGTTGGTAGAGGGGGGGTAGATTGGTGATGAAATCCATGGAAATCTCCTCCCAAACTTGACTAGGAGTTGGAAGGGGTTGCAAGAGACCGTAAGGAGGGAGGGTACTGTACTTGTGAAGTTGGCAAACCGAGCACTTGACAATGAAGTCCTTTACTGCAGAGTGCATACCAGGTCAGTAAAAAGACGCTGCAAGTCTAGCCAAGGTGGCCTTTGAAATAGACAACTATAAACACGAGAAGGGGGTTGAATTGTGTTTATCAGAATTTAAAGTGAAGTTAAAAACTTTTTGCATGCAGAAGCTTAGTTCGGACAGGTGTAAAACGTTACACAGACAGGTGTCTGTTGTATTTTTCTCAGAAAACAACACACGTATACAGATGGAAAACAAGCTTGATAAAAATAGTTTTAACCCCTTAGTTAGAATGCAGATGATATATAATCAAAACCACTAAAGAGATTAAGGGAAGAGAGATTAACACAGTGATTTATCCTGGTTCACTCTTTAACACAAAGAGCTACGTCCAGTCCTTGGCAGCACCAAGATTTATCCACTATAACTGATCAGGTTACAGACTCCAAGTATTGTTTGCACACCTAGCCTCTTCAGGCTCCAACACAAGTATTCTTTGCACACCTAGCCTCTTCAGGCTCACTCAGATTTGTTTGAGAGTTTGGTTTGTAATAAATACACTTACAGCCAGACAGATCTTTTACTAACACTTAGAGAGTGGTTTAAATGTAAAGCTTAGGAAAGTCTGCTTAATAACTTCAAATGATTGAAGAATACAGAGTGAATAAATGAACAGAGTAATGGCTCTTTAATACTTTGTAATCTCTGATATGTTCATCTTCAATGACTTCTATATTTATAGCCTTCAACCATTTAATATCCGTTAGAGACATTCCTTGCAACGATGGCTTCAAGCAGAGCTTCATTAAATGCAATATAGTCGTTCTAGGCAGCCATTAATGCAATGGAGACGTTGGTTGTACTCTAACATGAAGGATAATGGCTTTATGCATCGTGTAGTAGCCAACTCAGAGTTGTGCAGAGTGCTTTTGTACTTTTGCAGAGTACATTTCCCTTCCTGTGTAATAACCGAAAGTACTAGGGAATAAAGCATGTTGGAAACATTCTTTAACTGGAAGTTTGTCTCTGACTTCCTAGGTTGCTTGAGAGAGAGCACTTCTGAATTTCTTGATAAGCGTGAGAGAGAGAGAGAGAGATTCAGAGTCTTCTACATGAGGGGACAGCTTCCAAAAGCTTCCTGTACTTCGAGTTCTTTAACAAAGAACCTTAGACGAGTTGAAGAGCAGAGCAGAGACAGGTTGTAAACCAATTTGCACATAGTCAACAATCCCAGTCAGCAGACAGGTTAACTTTTTCTTATACAGACAGGTTGGTACTTAGGTAGACAAACAGGTGAGTTTTGTAATTTTCTGATCTGTACACTAAGTAGATAGGTTAGCAACCACAAAGTAAGTTAATTAAATCATTAACCAATGTTTAGTTTTCATCAAAACTTAGGGAAATGTACACAGACATTTTAGAGACTTAACAGCCTTGACACCAGAATGGTCCCCCCATTGGTGACGAGTGGAACTCGGTTAGGAATGTTAGGATCAGGCCCGATTCCGCAGGCACAAAAATGCGCCCCTTAAAATACAAAACCCCTGACTGTATTTGGAATTTCTGTTGCATAAGAGGTTCGGTGTGCACACGACTGATAAGTTTCTGGCCTATCGGATGGGTGGAGTAAAACTTCTGTAGGTCCGCAAACAAGGATGACGTGGGTGCACTGATATGAGTGAACACCGCCGCAGTGGAGCTTTCAGGAATGCGTGGCAGGGCATCAGCCACCAGGTTCTCCTTCCCAGGTTTGTAGTGAATTTCATAAGAGTACCCCACTAATTTTGTAAACCACTTTTGTTGTTCTGGAGTTTGTATGGTCTGTGTAACCAAGCCTTTGAGGCTTTTGTGATTTGTAAATATTTTGAAAGTGCTGCCTAACAGATACTGTCTCTATTTCTTAACAGCTTCTGTGATGGCGTACAACTCACGGACATAAGTGGAAGAGGATGCAATGCGTGGGCATATTTTCTTGCTAAAAAATGCGATGGGGTGACCCTGTTGTGACAAAACAGCACCCATTGCAGAGGAGGATGCATCTGTGGTAACCTCAAATGGGGCTGAAAAATCCGGCATCGTCGGAATAGGTAAATTCTCCATCGTTTGAAACCAATTGCAGCTGTATCTGGCCAAGAGAATGTGGCAGACTTAAGTAGGTCTGTGAGAGGAGAAGCAATAGTAGCATAACCCTTAACAAAACGGCGATAGAACCTAGTTAAGCCTAGGAAAGCTCGTAGGGTAGTAAGGGAATTTGGAGCTGGCCACTCTCGAATAACTTGCAGTTTGCTAAGGTCAACTTGCTCCCCGTGGCCTGAAATTATATGGCCCAAATAGTCTACCGAGCATACACCAAATTTACACTTAGAAAATTTAGCATAAAATTGATGTGTAAGCAACAGCTGCAGGATCTGTTCCACATGCTGCAAACGAGTTGACCAAGTAGAACTGAAAATTAGGATATCATCGAAGAAAACCAAGGCAAATTTGTGGAGAAAAGGCCTTAGGAGGTCATTCATTGCAACTTGAAAGGTGGAAGGGGCATTTGTGAGGCCAAACGGCATGACTAAAAATTCATAGTCCGAAACCCCGTCTTAGGTATGTCTTCCGGTGCTAAACGGATTTGGTGATATCCGGAGCGCAGATCAATTTTAGAGAAATATGTAGCACCCTTGAGCTCATCAAGAAGCTCATCAATGGTAGGAATAGGAAAACGGTCACGGATAGTGATGGCGTTGAGGGCTCGGTAATTAACACAAAAACGCCATGAGCCTTCTTTTTTTTTAACCAGCAACACGGGGGAAGACTAGTGGCTGGTGCTGGGACGTATGATGCCATCTTGCAACATTTCCCCAATGAGGCGGGTCATGGCCTCTTTTTGGAAGTGAGGGTAACGGTAAGGTTTGATGTTAACCGGAGAGGAATTAGGGTGGAGGTGAATATGGTGGTCATGGGGTCGACAAGGGGGTAAGCTGTGAGGTGTGGTGAAAACTTGAGAGTATTGGTAGAGGACTGTGGTAAGGTTGGGGTGGAGTGTAGCTAGGGTAGTAAGGTCCTCGAGGGTAAAGGGTAGGTCTGGTGAGGTGGGTTTTGTGTGGTTTGGGGTGGTGGGCAACATGGATATAGCATGAAAAGTGGCAATGGAATCAGTTTGCAGCATGCGAGAAATTTGATGGAAAGTAGTAGGTGCAAGGGTGGGTTGGGCAGTACCTTTGAGGACAATAAGGGAACCATCATGATAGAACTGCATGGATGGGATGGTGTAGTCAGACACAAAGGGGCCCAACGTTTGGAGCCATTGAACACCTAGAACCATATCAGCTCCTTGAATAGGCAATAAGTAGAAGGAAATGTGGAGAGTGTGCTGGTTAATCAAGAGGGGGACATCAGCACAAAATCCAGTGCACTGCAATTGAGCACCATTGCCCACCATAACCGAGAAGGATGATAAGGGTTTGGTGGGAAGACCCAAGAATGAAGCAATGCGAGGTTGCATAATATTGCGAGAGCTTCCTGTGTCAATGAGTATAGAAATAGAGTGGCCATGGATAGTAGCCTGGAAACATAAGGTGCGGGAGGAAGGGTGTCCCGTGACAGCATGTAGGGATAGGTGGAAGTTTTCGGGTAGGCCATTTGGTGGTTCAGGCCCTGTTTGGGCAGGATTAGAAGTAGTTATAGGTGGTAGGAATTTTGTGGGTAAAGGTGGGGTATTTGGTGGCTGGATAGGATACTCCTGGAGCATATCTAAGGTGTAGAAGGTTATAGAATCACTGGGTTCTTCCTCAGTCAACAGTAAAAGAAATTGTTTGGCCTTGCATCGATGACCAAGGTGAAAAAGCTCATCATAATTGTAACAAAGGCCTTTAGCCTTTCGGGCTTGCATCTCAGTAGGTGATAGGGAGGGAAGTGTATGGTCTAGGTGCAGGTAGGGCTAATCGAGCTGTGGTGGGGGGGAAGGAAGGAAGGAAGGAGTGGGGTTGTAGGGGGTGGCGGTTGGGGTGTGGGGTGGTGTTTGGGATGGTTGTGGCGAGCGTAATAGGTGGTATTGCGGTTGGCAGCAAGTTTAGATTCAATTAATTTAGCCAAACCAATAGCTTGGGAAATGGTAGAAGGTTGGATGATGGCCATTTCATGTTGAATCTCGGCATGCAAGCCTGAAATAAAGCAATCTAAAATGGCAGCAGCGGGGAGGCCAATGACCCTATTGCATAGCTTTTCGAATTCTTTCTGATATTCAGAAACAGAGCTGGTTTGCTGCAGTTTGAAAAGGGCTTGTTGATGGTTTTCAAATACTGAGGGGCCAAATCGAAGCTCCAGAGCATGTGTGAAACCATCCCAAGTGGAGAGGAGGTTGTTTCGGTGCATCCATTGGTACCATCCCAAGGCCTCACCTGACATGTATGGGGAAATATATAGCAGGCGCTGCTATGGTGGAATGGTGTAATGAGCAAAAAGCCTGGAAGATCCACTCCAATGGGTTGGTGCCATCAAAGGGTTGTAGGTGTAGTTTAGGTGGTTTCATGGGTTGTGTTAAGGAAGAGGAAGGTAGAGATAGGATGGATTGTTCATGGGTATCTACTTGGGACTGTAAGGACTGGACAGAATTGAGTAGGGTTTCATGACGTTGGTCCTGGGTAGTTTTGAAGGAGGTAAAAGCGGTTGTAAGGGCAGTGATGGCATCGTGCAACTCAGATAGGTCAGGTTTATCAGAGGCAGCTCTAGGCATAGTTCAAGAACGAGAGCACCAATGATAGGTAGGAAATAGAGAAATTGAATCCCTGTTATGAAGGGAAGCCTAGGGGAAGAGAATAGAATATTTCTGAATAATGATCTGCTTGCTTTTCATTGATTTTACTACTTTTATAATATTCCTTACATCATTCTCATGCTTCCTAAATCACAGGTCATAGGGTACACCTGGCGTAGCTATTTACAACAATAAAGGAAAAGGACAAAATAGCAAAACAAACTATTGGCAGCTGAAATGCCTTCTAGAATATTCCTAAATGAGCAGATCTTGTAATTTTTTTTAGATGAAATCATCTAAGTGTTTGGGTTTATGCTTCATACGAGTGGGCCTGTGATATGTATTTGGCCCATTTCCTCCTGGTTCATCTATTGTTGGGCTGTTTAATGTATCAGATCCATCCTACTCGACTCAGATTAGTCGGACTTGGTGTAATTTTTAGATGTCGAGGCTCTAGAAGTAAAAGAACAAATTTTGTAAAAAAAAACTAGCCACTTACATGAAACCTATTATATTGATCAACACTCCTAAAGTGGCCACAATAGTAAAGCAGTTAAGTTGCATGAGATTGAGGGAAGAGGATGATAAGAGTATTCTTGAAGATGTTTTATTAATTATATGTGTTGATTGTCTGTGACATTTATTATATGATATGCTATGACTCTGTTCCGTTTTTGATGATAGAAATGTTTCTTATCCCATATATGTTTGTCTGTTGTATTTTATTTATTATGTGATCGTACGAGAAGACCCTGTGGAGGAGCTTGTTGCTGAACAAATGGATGGGACTCCTTATGAGCCCGAAGCTGGAGGAAGAGCTGTGGTATACGCTGATCAGGGTCTAGTTTGTTATTGGTCAGTGTGTCTAGTAAGATGTTATCTATTTTCCGCTGTGTATGCCTTTTGTTTAAATATATGCCTGTGAGGGATCCTGTTGAGTGGATACCCTCAACAGTGTTTTGTAATATGACTGTAAAACTTATGTGTGTATGAGCAACTTAACTATGGTGTGTTGTATTAATTAATCAAAGTTTGTGTGTTTAATAACTTAAGTTTTAATTTTTACGTATTTCCACGCTAAGCGCACGATTAGGAAATTAATTAATGAGGTTTAAATCTAATAAAACACTGGGGCACAACGGGGTGTCTCAACTCCGATGCTTAAATCAGCAATGGTCTTCCAGATAGTATATAGTGTTCTTGTAAAGAGAAAATGCATACCTTCTCCTTTGATGGAGGTTACTTTATATACCTATTTCTTGGATTCATCTTGGTGACTCCAAGCATGATGTCCCCATACCTCTATGGCGTGTTTACCCTTCTAATCCTGCTGAAAGGGTGTCCATAATGATGGTTTTAGGTTGATAATCGTGTGTGTCAGGAGGAAAGGGGCGGTTTACTCCTCCTCTCTGACTATGTACGGAAATAGGCAGGGAAGCTGGGCAATTTTGGTCGGCCAGAGCAGTTTTCCCGGCATACGATGTCTTTAGGGCAGTTTTTTTCGGGTCGAGCCCTTCTTGGGCCAAAAAGGGGGTAGGGACTTGGGCCTTGTTATTTTTGGACTGGAACAGATGCCCTTGGGACGACCCTGGCTGTTTTCAGATAGGGGCGTTCCACTTCAAAGAAGGGAGAGGCACGTGTTTTCTCTTCCCGAGGTTTCTTTCCTTGGTTTTGATGCGGGCCTAGTCAGAGATGTTTTTTATTCGTTTTGTCTTTCAGATGTAATGTTTTCAGTGATATTCATTTCAGTCGCTTTTTCACCCAATGGCCTTTTGGGTTACGTGTGTTCTTAGGGATTTTACTACTTCGAGATCTTTTAAGATCTTTGTTTTTTGAGGAAGGGAAATCCTTGTTTTTTTTTTTGCTATAAATAGCAGAAGGGGTTTCCTATTTGCTTTGCGAAACCTTTATTCTTTCTCTTGTCATGGAGGTCCTTTTTCTTCATCAGCTTATTGAGCGACGGTTTCTCTGTGGGAGACTATGTATTATTGGTACTGTGCATTTTGAGTGGCGATGAGGTTTGCTATGCAGGGGGTGAGTGCCAACGAGGTTTGTGACGCCTCTTCGTTGCTTACATCTCCGAGGTTGGAAGGAGGGTTTTGGGGATGACCTAGTTCCTCCCTCACTTGGAAGGGAAGCAGGTTTTTGGACACTTGGCCAGGACTATGCGTTCCTGCTAGTGCTGGCTACCTGCTTTCCCTTTGTATGGAGGTGGGAAGGTTGATCCTTGAAGTTTTTACTCCTTCTTACTTGACCACAGTGACCTTGAAATAGGTTACCATCCTTCAAATTGTTCCGGCTTCTTGGAGCGGGTCCCTCATTCCCCTGCCTTTTTCCTTTGTATCCATCCTTCCTGGTTGTCATGACCAGGAGGATGGGACGCGGCATAGGGCCATGGTCTGTGGTTGATACGGCGGTTGGAGTTAGTTCACCGTGGTCGCGACTGCCTGCCATTTTTCTTAACCGGCTTGGTTCGGGGGTCTTTAGAGAGAATCCCTCTTGAGACGGGTTCGCTCTTGCCCGGAAAGCTTCTTTCATTTAATCAGCTCATGATCGTGGTGTTGCCCTTCTTTCTAGGATAGTTTTATGACTATTTGTATTTACCTTTCTCATGTATTCGCTCATTTGTAATCTCGACTTATCTTTAATAAAAAAAGACTTTGTTTTGTCTCTTTCCGCTTCTTTTCTCTTTATCTTTTTAGTTTTGGGAGATCGAGTAGGGAATCCGACCTTTTCTTTTTATCTGGTTTAATTATGGACTCGGGCTGCTTTGAGTTTTGAGCGAAAACTTTAAGTTTTTCTTACGGAACCGAGTGAAGACTCGAGTTCTGTGGCCGAGCGAAGTCTCTGACCACTTTTGTAGACCGGTCGTTGGAGACTCGAATCGTTTTGAGACTGAGTGTAAACTCTAAGTCTTGGAACTGAGTGAAAACTCTAGTTTTGGGGCGGGCCTAGCGAAGGCTCTAGCCGCTTATGTAAACCGGTCGTTGGAGACTCGGGTCGTTTTGAGACTGAGTGAAAACTCTAGTTCTGGGGCCGAGCGAAGGCTTTAGCCGCTTATGTAGACCGGTCGTGGGAGACACGGGTCGTTTTGAGACTGAGTGAAAACTCTAAGTCTTTGAACTGAGTGAAAATTCTACTTCTAGGGTCGAGCGAAGGCTCTAGCCGCTTATGTAGACCGGTCGTTGGAGACTCGGGTCGTTGGAGACTCGAGTCGTTTTGAGACTGAGTGAAAACTCTAAGTCTCGGAACTGAGTGAAAACTCTAGTTCAGGGGCCGAGCGAAGGCTCTAGCCGCTTATGTAGACCGATTGTTGGAGACTAGGGTCATTTTGAGACTGAGTGAAAACTCCAAGTCTTTTTCATTGACAACTTTGAGGATTGTGGTTTAAAAAAGCAATCCTAGCTATAATATTTTTGCAGCTTTGTGGCATTCCAGTATCTCGGGATTTGGTCACCAGAGAAAGTTTCTAGCACATAAGCTCTTTTTATGTACCATATCTAACTTAAGCAAAGCATTATTCTTTTTTATGTATTAAGCAAAACACGAGCATGTGATGTGAAATTTACTATGAATTCATATTTGTTAATTTTTTTTTTTGACAAAATTCATATTTGTTAATGAACTTTCTTTTTATGAATTTGACATGTATCTAAGTGAATCTAATTATGTACAAAAATAATAATTTAATATCTAATTTAAGAAAAAACATTATTTTTCTTTATATGTTAAGCAAAATTATTAACGTTTGTTTGAAATTTCAAATAAAGTTTGTCTATTATATATCTATGCAAGAATATATCGTTAAATTTTTTCATAAATCAATGGCTGAAATTTTCAATTTAAATTTAATTTATCACATACTTTAAACTTGTTATATCTTTTTTCAAATTTTTATACTGTCAATTAATGATAAATTATTATTCTTTTATATTTTAACTTTTATCATAATTATTATAATTTTTTCAGAGAAATTATCATAAAAATTACAAATAAGATAATTTATAATTGACTATTAATATAAAAAACTTTTTATAAATTATCAATTATATTATTTATTAAATTAGAAATAAGATAATTTATAATTGATTAATAATATTAAAAACTTTACAACTTGGCAAATCAAAATCAAACTTTTTTTTTTATTCTCAAATCAAAATCTTTATTGAATAAATAATTTTGTTGAAATGTTAGCAAAATAATAATAATTTTGTTCAAAAACAACATATCTAATTTTAGCAAAGCATTTTATTTTTTATGTATTCAGAAAAACATGAGAATGTGAAATCGACTATGAATTCATATTTTGATATAAAAAAAAGTTGACGAAATTCATATTTGTTAATGAACTTTCTTTTTAAGAATTTGATACATATCTAAATGAATCTAATTGTGTACAAAAAAAAAAAATCATATCTAATTTAATAAAAAACATTATTTTTCTTTATATGTTAAGCAAAATATTAACGTTTATTTGAAATTTCAATCAAAGTTTGGCTGTAATATATCTATGCAAGAATATATCTTTAAATTTTTTCATAAATCATTGACTGAAATTTTCAATTTAAATTTAATTTTTCACATACTTTAAACTTCTTATATATCTTTTCACATCTTTATATTGTCGATTAATGATAAATTATAACTCATTTAAATTAGAAATATGATAATTTATAATTGATTAATAAAATTAAAAATTTCCTTTACAAAATAATATTAAAAACTTTACACTTTTGGTAAATCCAAGTCAAACTTTTTTTATTCTCAAATCAACATCTTTATTTAATAAATAATTTTGTTCAAATGTTAGCAAAAAAATAATAATTTTGTTCAAAATTAACATACCTAATTTAAGCAAAGCATTATTCTTTTTTATGTATTTAGTAAAACATGAGCATGTGAAATTTACTATGAATTCATATTTGTTAAATTTTTTTTTTTTGACGAAATTCATATTTGTTAATGAACTTTCTTTTTATGTATTTGACATGTATCTAAGTGAATCTAATTATGTAAACACAAAAATAATAATATCTAATTTAAGAAAAAACATTATTTTTCTTTATATGTTAAGCAAAATTATTAACATTTGTTTGAAATTTCAAATAGTGTTTGTCTATTATATATCTATGCAAGAATATATCTTTAAATTTTTTCATAAATCAATGGCTGAAATTTTCAATTTATATTTAATTTATCACATACTTTAAACTTCTTATATCTTTTTCCACATTTTTTTACTGTCAATTAATGATAAATTTTTATATTTTAACTTTTATCATAATTATTATAATTTTTTTAGAGAAATTATTATAAAAATTAGAAATAAGATAATTTATAATTGACTATTAATATAATTTTTTTTAAATTATCAATTATCTTATTTATTAAGCATGAAATAAGATAATTTATAATTGATTAATAAGATTAAAAACTTAACACTTTTGGTAAATCAAAATCAATATTTTTTTATTCTCAAATCAAAATATTTATTGAATAAATCATTTTGTTGAAATGTTAGCAAAACAATAATAATTTTTTTCAAAATAACAAACCTAATTTAAGTAAAGCATTATTCTTTTTTATGTATTCAGCAAAACATGAGCATGTGAAATTTACTATGAATTCATATTTGTTAATTATTTTTTGACGAAATTCACATTTGTTAATGAACTTTCTTTTTATGTATTTGACATGTATCTAAGTGAATCTAATTATGTAAAAAAAAAAATTAATATCTAATTTAAGAAAAACATTATTTTTCTTTATATGTTAAGCAAAATTATTAACGTTTGTTTGAAATTTCAAATAAAGTTTATCTATTATATATCTATGCAAGAACATATCTTTAAATTTTTTCATAAATCAATGGCTGAAATTTTCAATTTAAATTTAATTTATCACATACTTTAAATTTCTTATATCTTTTTTCACATTTTTTGACTGTCAATTAATGATAAATTATTACTCGTTTATATTTTAACTTTATTCATAATTATTATAATTTTTTTGTAGAAATTATTATAAAAATTAGAAATAAGGTAATTTATAATTGACTATTAATATAATTTTTTTTTTATAAATTATAAATTATCTTATTTATTAAGTTAGAAATAAGATAATTTATAATTGATTAATCACATTAAAAACTTTACACTTTTGGTAAATCAAAATCAAACCTTTTTTTATTGTGAAATCAAAATATTTATTGAATAAATAATTTTGTTGAAATGTTAGCAAAACAATAATAATTTTGTTCAAAAATAACATATCTAATTTAAGCAAAGCATTATTCTTTTTTTTTTTTTGTATTCAGAAAAACATGAGAATGTGAAATTTACTATGAATTCATATTTTGATAAAAAAAAAATTGACGAAATTCATATTTGTTAATGAACTTTATTTTTAAGAATTTGATACATATCCAAATGAATCTAATTATGCACCAAAAAAAAAAAATTCATATCTAATGTAAGAAAAAACATTATTTTTCTTTATATGTTAATCAAAAATATTAATGTTTACTTGAAATTTCAAACAAAGTTTGGCTGTTATATATATCTATGCAAGAATATATCTTTAAATTTCTTCATAAATCATTGACTGAAATTTTCAATTTAAATTTATTTTTCACATACTTTAAACTTCTTATATATATTTTCACATTTTTATACTGTCGATTAGTGATAAATTATCACTTATTTAAACTAGAAATATGATAATTTATAATTGATTAATAAAATAAAAAATTTTCCTTTAAAAAATAATATTAAAAACTTTACACTTTTGGTAAATCCAAGTCAAACTTTTTTAATTCTTAAATCAAAATATTTATTTCATAAATAATTTTGTTCAAATGTTAGCAAAAAAATAATAATTTTGTACAAAATTAACAAACCTAATTTAAGCAAAGCATTATTCTTTTTTATGTATTCAGCAAAACATGAGCATGTGAAATTTACTATGAATTCATATTTGTTAATTTTTTTTTTTGACGAAATTCATATTTGTTAATGAACTTTCTTTTTATGTATTTGATACGTATCTAAATAAATCTAATTTTGTACAATTTTTTTTCATATCTAATTTAAGAAAAAACATTATTTTTCTTTATATGTTAAGCAAAAATATTAACGTTTAGTTGAAATTTCAAATAAAGTTTGCCTGTTATAGATCTATGCAAGAATATATCTTTAAATTTTTTCATAAATCAATGACTGAAATTTTTAATTTAAATTAATTTTTCAAATAATTTAAACTTCTTATATCTCTTTTCACATTTTTATACTGTCAATTTATGATAAATTATTACTCGTTTATATTTTATATTTTATCATAATTATTATAATTTTTTTACAGAAATTATCAACAAAAATAGAAATAAGATAATTTATAATTGATCAATTTAAAACTTTCCTTTAACAAAAGAATATTAAAAACTTTACACTTTTGGTAAATCAAAATCAAACTTTTTTTTATTCTCAAATCAACATCTTTATTTAATAAATAATTTTGTTCAAATGTTAGCAAAAAAATAATAATTTTTTCAGAAATAACATATCTAATTTAAGCAAAGCATTATTCTTTTTTATGTATTCAGCAAAACATGAGCATGTGAAATTTACTCTGAATTCATATTTGTTAAATTTTTTTTTTGAGGAAATTCATATTTGTTAATGAACTTTCTTTTATGAATTTGATACGTATCTAAATGAATCTAATTATGTAAAAAAAATTAATATCTAATTTAAGAAAAACTTTATTTTTCTTTACATGTTATGAAAAAATATTAACTTTTTTAAAAATTTCAAATAAAGTTTACCTCTTTTATATCTATGCAAGAATATATCTTTAATTTTTTTCATTTATCAATGACTGAAATTTTCATTTTAAATTTAATTTTTCACATACTTTAAAATTTTTATATCTCTTTTCACAATTTTATTCTGTCAATTAATGATTAATTATCATTCGTTTAAATTTTAACTTCTATCATAATTATTATAATATTTTTTATAAAAATTAATATAAAAGTTAGAAGTAAGATAATTTATAATTGATTAATAATATAAAATAATTTTTATAAATTATAAATTATTTTATTTCTTAAATTAGAAATAAAATTTCTTTAAAAATATTATAAATAAAATAATTTATAATTGATTAATAACATAAAAAACTTTCCTTTAAAAAATATAATATAAAAAACTTTACACTTTTGGTAAATAAAAATCAAATAAAGTTTGCATCTCATATATCTTTTTTGGTCCCAGGGTATCCTCCGCGCGCAATTATAGAGACTAATGCCTCGAGGTACTGGACGACATTGAAGGGTTAAATTCTCCCAACTATATTTTTTTCTATACGCAAGAGTTAGGGATCGAACCCAATATATCTTTAAATTTTTTCATAAAATAATGACTGAAATTTTCAATTTAAATTTAATTTTTCACATACTTTAAACTTCTTATATCTCTTTTCACATTTTTATACTGTCAATTAATGATAAATTATCATTTGTTTAAACTTTAACTTTTATCATAATAATTATAATTTTTTTTAGAGAAATTATTATAAAAGTTTTTTTTTGACACAAAAAATTATTATAAAATTTAGAAATAAGATAATTTATAATTGATCAATAATATAAAAAACTTTCCTTTAACAAAATAATATTAAAAACTTTACACTTTTGGTAAACCAAAATCAAACTTTTTTTTTTATTCTCAAAACAAAATCTTTATTTAATAAATAATTTTGTTCAAATGTTAGAAAAAAATAATAATATTGTTCAAAAATAACATATCTAATTTAAGCAAAATATTATTCTTTTTTATGTATTCAGCAAAACATGAGCATGTGAAATTTACTATTAATTCATATTTGTTAAATATTTTTTGACAAAATTCATATTTGTTAATGAACTTTCTTTTTATGAATTTGATACCTATCTAAATGAATCTAATTATGTAAAAAAAAAATTAATATCTAATTTAAGAAAAATAAATAAATAAAGTTTGCATCTAATATATCTTTGTTGGTTTCCCAGGGTATCCTCCGCACACAACTGCAGAGATTAATCCCTCGAGGTACTGGACGACATTGAATGGTTAACTTCTCCCAACTAGATTTTTTCCATACACTAAAGCTAGGGATCGAACTCAATATATCTTTAAATTTTTTCATAAAACAATGACTGAAATATTCAATTTAAACTTAATTTTTCACATACTTTCAACTTCTTATATCTCTTTTCATATTTTTATAATGTCAATTAATGATAAATTATCATTCGTTTAAATTTTAACTTTTATCATAATTATTATAATTTTTTTTAGAGAAATTATTATAAAAGTTTTTTTTTGCACCAGAAATTATTATAAAAGTTAGAAATAAGATAATTTATAAAAAACTTTTTATAAATTATAAATTATCTTATTTCTTAAATTAGAAATAAAATTTCTTTCAAAAAAATTAGAAGTAAAATAATTTATAATTGATTAATAATATAAAAAACTTTCCTTTCAAAAAAATCATATAAAAAACTTTACACTTTTGGTAAATCAAAATCAAAATCAAAATCAAACCCTTTTTTTTTTTTTTTTTTTTTAAATTCTCAAATCAAACTCTTTATTTAACCGTTATATTGAAAAGTCAGGAATACCCCCAAACAAGGCAACAAGTCAATTGGAGTCAATATAAATATCAGCCCTAGCTCTGCCCACAGTCTTCATTCCTTTCCTCTAAACCCGTTTTGCCTCGGTTTTCCTTCTCCCCCTCTTCCCATTGCTGCTTCTATTCTACGGTCTGCAACACACATTGCCTCGTTTTGACTCAGCGATCACATTTCCCGTTTCATTTGACACCTTCAGTTTCACTCGGTAATCTGTTATCCCCCTTGCTTTTGCTTCCTGGTTTATCAATATTTTTCAATTACCTGCAACTTTTTAAGTGAAGCAGTGCATGAATTTTCAAACAAAAAATCATATTGGTTGTTTTCGTTCGGTTACATGGGTTCTTGAAATTTATAATTCTGAATACTGATGCGCCCATAAAAATTGTTTTCTTTTCCTCTTTGCGGGTCTTTTTTTTTTTCTTTTCTTTTTTTACTTCATCATGCAATTCTACATTAATTATTTTTCAAGGTGTTTTCCATTATTCAATTGGTTACAAACATTATTTAATGCAGACTATGTATTTATTTTTATCTGTCTCGGGGC
Organism: Echinosophora koreensis; assembly: GCA_035048595.1. NCBI lineage: Eukaryota > Viridiplantae > Streptophyta > Magnoliopsida > Fabales > Fabaceae > Echinosophora > Echinosophora koreensis. The sequence continues at coordinate 1,857,119 of JAPCYP010000068.1, forward strand.
TTGTTAATTGTTATGGTACATGGCTGGGAAAATCAAGTATCGGTAGGTCATTTAAAATTTTCACTGAAGTCAATCAAGTTGCAAACTTTTGATATTTTTCAAAATATTTTAATATATTTTTTTTTGGTGAAAAGACTAATTGTTTTGCCTACCTTAAAAACACTTCCTTTGTCCATGTCATTGGGATTTGACAAAGTTAAATCTCGACTACCTAAAAATTTAAAATACAACTTAGATCATTTAGAATTGTAAATAACAGTCAAAGTTATGTAATTTACAAGGATTATTATCAAAACATAAAAAGTTCATAAGTTTTTAAACAAACATCATTACTGATTTTTTATGGTAAACAACTTTGTGACAGACTTTATTTTTTCAAAGCGGTGCCATAGAAAAAGATGAATTTACCCTCTTTTGTTTGATAACATAAGGCTGTAGTCAAGAACCAGTTAGGTGTGGTATTCTTGTTCTGATAAATCATTTTTATTACTCATCTTTTCCTTGATCTCTATACTCGAATCATATATGTAGTAAATATATTGGAGTTTTACTGCAAATTTTAAAAACTAGGTTCATATGATATCATATTCTTTTTAGGGCATTTAATTGTTTTTTTCCTGTGATTGGATGTCAGCTCTTAAATTGATAAGCTATCCTTCCCTATTCTCTAGCATGAGGACTTCTATTAACTTTTTCTTTCTGTTTTGCAGGTATGGACTGCTTCAATAATTGATTCACACTGGGAACTGGTAATAGGTTTTTTATCAATTAGAAGCCAGAAAAAATCTTCATGCCTCCTCCAATCTTTGTTTCCTTTCAAGTAGTTTGCTAATCCTGGTTGTGTCTTTGTTTTATGTGCATTCCATAGGATGGTGTTTAAGAAGGCAGCAATGGAAGTGGCTCAGGAGGACGGAAGGGTAAATGTTAATATTGGTGATGAGATAAAAATGACTGAAAACGCTGCCATGAATAATGCCTCAGAGAAAATCGGGAACTGTAAGATATTCACGTTGAACTTATAATCTCATTTATTGCTCTGTTAAATTATGCTTGGTGGTTGTGAGTTTTTCCAATTATAGTTGTATCCATGATGGAAGTTTTGTTTTCTACTTTTGTTATCAGTGCTTAAATTACAAAGTCTCTTGTATAAATGATAGTTAATCACTTAATCCCATTTGATTGCAAAAACTACGTGCCTACTCAGTAGAGCTTAGATATCCTTTGTAGATAAATGACAATTGTTGCCTATAAAAACGGTGTTTTAAATTGAAGTTTTGTTATTTTATGAAACTTATTTGGCATTTATGTTAAAGAAGTTTCATATATGCTAAATAATTAATCCATGTAGTAACATCCCCATATGCGCCTGATTCACGTGTAGAGTTGTAAGAGAGCTTCATAAGAGTAAGAGAGATTCATAGACTGAGCTATGCCCTCACAATGTTGTAGTTATGCATCAAATAAGTTGGTTCATTACTATGCTGGTATCCAAAAGTGGATTCTTCATCTTTGCCTAATATTGTAATGTTTGCGGATTAGTAGGCTACTGGTTTATAAGCTGTAATCCACATGCATGGCCTTGTGGCTTCACTTGGTTGGCTACAAGTCACTGATTGGGTTGTTTTTCCCTTTACAGCAGGCTTTGATTCCAGAGATAGGAGAAAAAGTAAGTATCTATCTTACCCCTACACAAACATTGGATCAAGAAATAAAAGGTTACCAGCTGAAACAGAAGACTTGAAGACTCCATGTCTTTCTCATAAAGCAAAGGCTTCAAGCAAAGCTACTAAGCCATCAAATCAATCTCCTTCATTTGCTAAATCGGGTAGCAAGAGGTTCCGGAGGAACTGGTACAGAAAATTCGGCAGCTGTAGTACTATGTCCAGCAATCCAGAATTCATAAATGCATCTTCAGCTGAATTACTTTCCGGACTTTATTCTACAGCTGTTGATTGTATGTTTCCTATTGAGAATAAAAGCTTTGATTTAGTTAAGTGGTTCTTTTGTAGATATAGAGTTGCAAAATACCATGATGAGGCTGAACTTGCTGCTTCCATGGTTAATGCTGAAGGTGGAAATGTAGTGAAATCTGTGGGCAATGATTTACTGGATATCAAAACTGAAAAGAAGACAAGAAAGAATAATAGAACGGAAAATGTAGCAAGGCGTAAGATGAAATCTCTTTCTGGCCTATCAGATGTGAGCACTCCTACAGGTGACTCCATGGGGCTAGGGAGAAAACGGAAACAAAAGAGGAAGGTCGATGACGTAACTCCACTGCATCAGCTGCTAAATGTTGATACATCTTTAAATGATAGCAGCAGCAAACACAGCTCAGTTAATGTAGCTCCCCAAAATCTGGGATGCATTGCTTCTGAAGGAAAGGCTGAGCCTAAAAGGAGAAAGAAGACAGAAACTGCTGAAAGAAAGGCTGAGCCTAAAACGAGAAAGAAGATAGAAACTGCACGAGTGGATCAAAGTACTCAAATTGCTTCAGCATATACAGATGCAAAAAGCTCTAAATGCAGTTCACTGGTAATAGATCTGCAGCCTATATCCCCACCTATATCTGGTAATATTCCGGAGAAAAGTAATGGTGAAAATAGGGAAGAACTGGTTGATTCAAATCCAGAGTTATGTGTCTCACAAGAAGGACTTATTGGAAATATTACTGATCATAGCTTATTGGTGAGTACTACATCAGAGGTTGGTACTATCTCAGTAAACGAAACGGCCGTGAAGAATAGAATGGAGGAAGCAGCAGAAAAGCATCTGAATACTAAACTTGCTGCAGGGATACCAGATTTGAATGGTACTAGCTTTGAACCTAATTCAATGGGAAAAGAGTGTGAGAATGTCAATGTCCTTTCACCTGAAGTGGAATCAGAGCAGCCAAGAATCTTATCTGCTTGTGATAGACATACTAAAACTGTTAATAACAACATGATGGAGGGTAATGGTGAATCACTTGGAGCTTGTCTTTTCCTACGATTTGCCCCAGGAGTTTATGTCCCATCGAAAGAAGATTTACTGGCAACATTTTGCCAGTTTGGTCCCTTGAAGGCATCTGAAACACAGTCGCTGAAAGACACTGGTAGTGCTCAAGTTGTTTTTGTCAGAAGTGCAGATGCTGGAGAAGCATTTCAAAGTTTAGAGCAGAACAAACCATTTGGTGCAACTATTGTTGATTACCAGCTCCATCATCCTTCTGCTGCCACTCTACCAGCAGAGCGATCTCAGAACAAACCATTTGGTGCGACACTTGTTGATTACCAGCTCCATCATCCTTCTGCTGCCGCTCCAACAGTAGAGCGATTGCAGAACAAACGATTTGGTGCGTCTCTTTTTGATTCCTGGCTCCATCATCCTTCTGCTGCCACTCCACCAGCAGAGCGATTCGGGACCCCTACTCAACCAACTAATGGTGAATCACTTGGAGCATGTCTTTCCCTACGATTTGCCCCAGGAGTTAATGTCCCATCGAAAGAAGATTTACTGGCAACATTTTGCCAGTTTGGTCCCTTGAAGGCATTTGAAACTCGGTTGCTGAAAGACACTGGTAGTGCTCAAGTCGTTTTTGTCAGAAGTGCAGATGCTGGAGAAGCATTTCGAAGTTTAGAGCAGAACAAACCATTTGGTGCAACTCTTGTTGACTACAAGCTCCATCATCCTTCTGCTGCCACTCCACCAGCAGAACGATTCGGGACCCTTACTCAACCAACTGGGTTCATGCCATTGCCTGGTGAGGCCCCTCCTTCTCTTCACTTTATTAAGCAGAACTTGCAGATGATGACATCAATGCTGGAGAATTCTGGGAATAATCTTTCTCCCCAGATGAGAGCCTTACTGGATAGTGAAATAAAAAACCTTATGAAAAAGGTGAATTCTAGGACTCGTTCTTCTCCACCAAAGTCCAAACAGTAGTATTAGAATCTTTTCTGTTTAAATTGATCATCATTGTAGTGAGACTACACAAGTAGATTAGACTAGCCTTTTTTTTTTTTTTAGTCTTTTTCAGCTGTTGCACTGGTAGACTTTCTTCCCCATTCTTTGACTTTGCACCATTCATTCAAGAGAATGGCTCAAGCATATTTAATGATTTTTTAGTTTAATGCAAGGATGTCATTTGATTCAATATCTTCTGTTCAAATACTTGTCAATCTGTCCATTCATGTTTATGCTTGACATATTAAGGGGGTAAATTTAATTCGACTAAAAGAAATCGTATTTAATTTTGCTGTTATGTTATTTCTTTCTTTTCTTTTTTTTGAAAAATAGTAGTTTTTTTTTTTTTTTAAAATGTAAGTTGAGTGATATATCATACTGAAATGTACTCTAACTCTCTAGAATATTTTCTTAATATATATATACACATACATACATGTACGTATGAGATCTAAATGTAGTGATCAAGTAGATGAGGGAAAACCGAACGTTTAGTTTTATTTACTTTTATCTTAGAAAAAAAATTTCTCACCAAAATTGGTTAGTTTTGATACTAATTAAATACTGTTTTCATATGTTCAATTCTCTCGGCAAATTTATTTATCGTTACAATGAATCAAATTTATTTATTTTGAAATCTATATGACAGTACTTAATAAATTGTTTCGTCCCATAATTAATACGAGAATATATAAATTGTTTCAATTAAATGCATTTTTTAGATATTTAACTAGTTGGTTGATACTTTTTATGGTTTGAATATATTGATATTCAAAGTTTGTTTCACAAGAGAGTTGAAATGTTTTGATAGGCCATCTCCATAGTAAAGAAATAGATATGCAAATCGATTACAAAATTTGAGAGTTGAAACATTAATTAAGTTAGGAGTTACCGCGAGTAATGTGTGTTAAGTGTATGTAATTGAGGGGGGTCTTTTATACTAATTTTAAATGATGGGGATATGTTGCACAATGACTATAGTTGGATGGGGTGTTTTAAATTTTACCATATATTTAAGTGCGAAATATGAGAATTAAAAAGTAAACAAAGTTTGATTTTGATGTATTGTCATAAGTGTAAATTTTATTACACTAACCATCAATATACACCATCACATGAATAATTTTTAAGAGTTATTATATAACTCAAATATTTGCTTTGGTAGATGAAATCAAGTATTTTTAAAGACGTGGTACATCATAAATGATTGATAATATAAAAATTAAATACTAACAATGTATTATAATTACCAATTTAATTTATGAGATTAAGTGCTATGCACTAACATCGTAAAACACTTTGTATTTTACACTGACACCCAATCAAATTTCACCACATCATCATTTCAATTAATTTAATTTAATTTAATTTAATTTAAAACCAACAAAATATAAGATCTTATCTTTCCATAAATTAGTTACTTTTCTTCTTCCACCCATCCTCAATATTCTTATTCGTCCCTCCCAACTTTTCTACAAAAACATAAACCTTTCTTCTCCAAAAGCCTCTGTCGCCGCCACAGTAACCTCGCTGCCAAGCCATTTTCTCTTTGCCGTCGTGCCATTCCGCCCTAACCACCTGAAACACACTCCCTACACCATACGTCGTCGACCACAATCATGAGGGATGGCCGAGCTGACCAATTTCACCTCAGTCAACTTATGCGTATCATCTCCTTTGATCGTTGGCACACTAACTGCTAAAGAGCTTATGGATTCTCAAATTCTTTATTCGGATCCATCAATTCAGGAACATTTCAGGATAGATCCGAATTTCAATTACAATCATGGCATCCAAGCCCTCAGTCCTGGTCTCGTTCTCCATAATAGGAGCTGGAAGCAAATCCTAATTTCTTCTAATTATCACCCTGTCATTCCGAATCCAATTGTCTCTACGAATTCATCTTATAAAAATCACCACTCATATCAAACATGCCTCACAAATCCAACCACCCAATCTCAAAACCTCACAAATGCCTAATACAATAAAACTCATTTTCCATCTTCATCCACCGTTCATAACTCTCATGATCAAATCAATCACCTTTCAGTTGAAAAACATTTCCACACCATGAACCTATCAGGAATCACGATGGGACTGAACAAGAAAAAAAACAAACACCCAGCTACTGTATCTGCTCCCCATCACCAGATTAACAACATGGGAGTTGAGACTGCTAGCGATGGTGGTGATTGTAACATCCATATTTTAGAACCTTGGTTTATGTGTTTGATATGTATGCTTAAGTGTTTGATGTCATGCTTGAAAGATATGCAATCGATCGGCTCAGAATCAGAAGAACGCGTAAACTAGGCTTTGCTGTTCAGCACAGCACGCTAGAGCGTGCAGAGGGCCATGCTAGAGATTCCAAGGTGCCTGGACACGTGGCAACACGTGTCAAGCAGTGGCAATGGGGATGGGACATGTGGCAAGCTTGCCTCGACGCGAAGTTTTGGACCAGCATCCATGCTAGAATGTGGAGAAGGCCACGCTATAGCGCTAGAGCATGGAGCCATCCTACGCTATAGCGTGGACAGTGAGTTGGTAAAAATAAAAAGTTTCAGTGAAACTTTCGTTTCACTTTAGTGAGAAAGAAGCAGAAAACCAGAGAGTGAGGGAGAGAACACAAAGGTAGAGGGAGAGGTTCCGGAGGTCATAGAGTTCAAACCAGCTAGCGTTACACGTAACAGTTTACACCGTTGAGATCATAGCAACATCTGCTTCTTAATCCTACCTTCCTTTTCTTGCTAAGGATGAGGTAAGCCTATGCTCTTATAATGCCGATATGCCGTCGATGACTGTATTGAGGTTTTCCCTACGTTCGGTTATCGGTTTCAAGTTCTGTTTTCGTATTAGGGTTACCGACGTTGTCTGCTTCATGTACATGTGTTTAGGTGAATTTTTGGAGCCCTGGAGGCTTGGAAACTGTGCGTGGCAGATTCGTAGAGGTTCAGGGAGTGTTCGTTTCATAGTCCCGGTTACATCCATGTACATCTCAGGTGGGAGAAAGAAGCATCCTATCGTCGGAAATGGCTAAGTAGCATAAATTGCAATAATAGTTGTAGGGCGAGCTAAACCCTAATCAACAATGTCAAAATCACATTGGTGACTACTCCGTAGTACCAATGATGATTTGGGAATTGTAGGTTTATCGCCGTTAGGTTAATTTTAGGATGATTGAGGATGTCTGACTTTATCAGTGTTGAGCTGCTTAATGTGTGCTGGTTGCATTGATATGTTTAACATGCTTTATATAATTTTCTGTGATAACATGAATATTTTAGTATTATTTTAATATGGGTAACATGCTTTCTATAATAACATATTATATCTGATATTATATGTTTAGTTGATCTCTAGGTGATGATATATGCTAGTCGGGAGATATACATGTTGGGGAGAGAATGACATATGTCTTAGAAGTGCATAGCCTAATAAAATATGAGTTTATATGTGATGAGCTTATGCAAGATGATATGAGGATTTATATGATTTTCTGGTGGAAGGCTAAGGCACTAGGTTATGACCCGGTAAGAGTCGGTGAGACTCATATAGAATGCATAGTGTTGTTCACAATTGTGTGGGTAGAACACACGAGGTTAGCGTATCCGATTACGGATGCCAGATATCACAGGTCTGTTCCCTAATGGGAATGGGGGGAACTACCGTGATACTCTTGTAGTCCTTGCCGATCAGTCCCATATCCTAACGGGAATGTGGATACTTTTATATTGTGCAGCTATTCCCTAATGGGAATGGGGGAATAGTGTCATTCTTTGAATGAGCGCCCTAACAGGAATGGGGGTGTGCAACAACGTTTATGGACGAGCTGCTTGGACAATTGACTAACATCCCTAACGGGAACGGGGGATGGTGATAGGATTGTAGGTGGCCATGTCAACATCCAGGCTTAGTTGCATGAGTGCTTAAGGGTAGAGATTGATACAGTAACTCGAGGATGATTGCTATCTTTATGTGTTGCATGTTTCTGTTCTATTATTGTATCTTATGTTATGCATCCTTTTCCATTTCATGATGATAATATAGTTTCATATCTCCCTATCCCTTTCTCTGTATGTTTCGTCATCGATTGTGGAGCAGATTTAGTGCAGCCGAATGCCATTCATCCATCATCCCTGGATGACGGGACCACCGAGGGTCCCGATTAGGGCACACTTGAGCTGGAGTTCTATGATGATCGGTGGTGACAGATTGACCCAGCGACCTTTCTCTCAGTATACACTAGGCCAGTTGGTGTGTACATACATTTTGGCGAATCCCCGACATCGACCTCTGTGGGCCGGATCGGGATGAGACTCCCTTTCCAGTAGTTTTGGCATCTGCCCCGCTCGACAACATCCCCACCCTTGTGATCTATCATAGAGCGCCGAGGTGATAGGTCTTGTAGCAGTAGTTCCCTGAGATGATGTTCATCACAGCACACATTACCGATGGTTGTTCCATGGGGAGAGTCAGGGTAGCAATAGATATCAACATTAGTATTAGTGGATAGGCCAGAGTGTCTATTTGTACACATAGTTATGTGTGTGGTGAGCTATTTTGATGTACTTTTGAGCGGGGCGACAGGCTCTGAGGGGAGTGTGGTGAGGATGTTTTATGTCTTGATCTTTTATGTATTTCCAGTTTCTTTTATGTTTCTGTCATGTCGGTTTGTATCTTGTGGGGCCCTACTGATGGGGTACCCTATATATATATATATATATATATATATATATATATATATAGAGAGAGAGAGAGAGAGAGAGTGTGTGTGTGTGTGTGTGTGTGTGTGCGATGTTGATGTTGATGTGTTTTGTGTCTAAGCTTTTAATATCTACGTTTTCTGTTATGTATGTTTGATGCTTATATCATGATTAAGTTTAGTTAATTAAGTTTTTCTTTAATGGGACATCGAGGATTCTCATTTGGTGGTATCAGAGCAGTTTGATTCTGATCAGACTGTGAGGTTAGAGTGTACTGATCATTTTAGTCGAATCCACATCGGATATCAATTATACTTAGAAGTTGGGTAGTGAGTCTGGACGCGAAAATTAACATTTGTATGGCATATGGTATTTATATTCCAATTTTATGTAGTATTATATGTCATATGAATGTGAGCTAATGATTTCTTTTACAGGATCATGACAAGAGGTAGAGGACGCAGAGCGTATGGACGAGGTGGCGGTAGAGCTATTGATATAGTTGCCGGAGACGGCAACAGAGAGGCTTCTCATACAGGCGGTGGAGGAGAGTCATCCGAGACCCTCCAGACCATCCATGAGCTAGCTACAGCCATGCTCCAGTAGACTCAGCAGCACGCACAGATGCTCCAGATGACTAGGGAGCAGTAGGATCAGCAGAACCAGAGGCGAGCTGAGGAGGCAGAGGACATTGGCATGTCCACTTTCCTAAAAAGCAAGCCACCACAGTTCAGAGGTGACTATGACCCTGAGGGAGTTGAGTGGTGGATGCATACAAGAGTTAGAGAAGATCTTCACAGCTATGCACTATGGAGAGGATAAGAAGGTGACCTATGCTTCGTTCATGTTGACAGGCAGGGCAGAGTATTGGTGGAGAGGGAAGAGCACACTATTGGAGGTGTAACGCCCTTCCGTTACATTAGTAACCCATGCCAAAAAAAAAAAAATCCTTTAAACATTTAATGAAATGTAAATCGTCATATAAAATTTCATAATATATAAATCTGATAATACCACAATAAAAATTAATCATAAACAATGTTAAGAAAAACGTTACATAAAATAAATCCATTGCCTCAAAACCTGGGCGTCTACTAAACATAACCCAATGATAAAATAAAATAAGGAAAATGCTAACCAGTTCCCTTAGGGCATTGGTTAAGGAATCAAAAATAGAAAAATTGTCTTGAAAAGTGGTGTGTTTAGTACTTTGAAAATTTAAAAACTACACTTTCCAATATGATTTTTCTATCTTTGGAATCCTTAATCAATGCCCTTAGGGCACTAGTTAGCAAGACCCATAAAATAATATGATTCTAGCCACAAACGATGTAACGCCTTGTCAAGTTTCTTTTTTACAACACTACCCCTCTTAGAAAAATTTCGTCCTCGAAATTTGATATATCTCAAAAGAGATATAGATACTATCCTCACATGTTCACCTGGATATTCCATGTAGCAACTCCAACAACGACGATCTTAGAAACTTTGACTGAAGTAATCTCCTTTCTCTCATAGTTCTTCTGCCAGTCGATCTCTTCTCTTAGCAGGGAAAACCTCACAAGACAGTCTTCTTCTAACTGTACTAGATTAAGCTCGATTACCATGAAAGATCACAATAACATTTCCACAATTAGGAGAAGTGGAGCATCATGGACGTTTGAAAAGGAAGAGGGTAAACTTAGTCGATAAGTGGTAAGCCTTATTGACCAAATGATATGACAAGGCATTAGAAATTAGGAAAGGAAACTTGAAAAAAAGAAACTTGCAGACCTTACTTTCACAAGAAAGTATAAAGAAGAATTTACAAAACAGAAAGGTAAGGGAATATCCAATTTGTAAAAAAGAGTCTTCAGTAGGTTCCTGAGTGTAAAATTGTCGTCACACTTTTAAAAACAAGACTCTACTAAGATTACTTCCTCCACAAGAACTCCCATTGGATTAGAAAATCAAAAGATGAATAATTTCTAATCCTAAGACAATTCATTTTTAATACAAGATGTTTTCAAAGGATGGTTTGAAAGGGAACAGTCTGACCTTAAAACAAATCAGACTAAGTCACATCTACCAGGCATAGAGGCGACTAGAGTAAGTTTACAAAGAAATTCCAGTTTCCATAAATTTACATACATTACGACTCAAGAAAAATAGTCATAATTGATTTCAAATCAAGATGGAAACAAGCAGATTAACATACAACCATAAAATTGGTAATTTCAATTGTCTAATACAATCACAAGAAATAAATGAGTGGTAATAGCTTGCGAATTTAAGCCACTTGTATGAGAAGCATAGAAACAGACAATTTCAATGATCTCTGATAAACTGTCATTTTGTATACTTTATTGTTGGGAAATTAGATGTGATTTATTATTTATTTGGATATTATTATGAATACTCACCTTATTTCTCATGATTATTGTAGAATTTGTCATCATGACAGTGGAGCATTTAATTGGAGAAAAAGCAACAAATCTGGAAGGATTTTGGATAAAATGGATGTGTTCTGAAATATCAAAAGAGCACGGCCGTGCTCAACATTAAGCACGACCGTGCTAATCTGAAGAACCCGTGCTGACCAGCACGCCCTTGCTTGGATTGCTGGATTGACATCGATTATTGAGCACGACCGTGCTCGGTATTGAGCACGACCGTGCTCTTCAGCAAGGCCTTGCTGACTTTCTCAGTTTTAGCACGGTTTGACGCCGTTTTAGTTGAGCACGACCGTGCTTACTAATGAGCACGACCGTGCTCGTGTCTCAGAGGCCCAATTACGTAGGTTTTTACGTTGCCAATATAAGGAAGCCATGAGGCATAACACAGCAGCCGTTCCAGTCTGCGAAACAGATTCACATAGCTTTGGTACAGCAGCCGTTCTACACCGGAGACAGCAGCCGTCATTGAGCACAACGAGGAAGATCGAGTCTTGAAGTGAAGGACCGTCTCCCAATTGATTTGAAGAACTGCTTCGCGTCAAAAGGGTGTTTGGGTTTTAGTTTTCTTTTTCTCTCTTTTATGGATTGTTACATGCCTTTGATTTGTATAGTGAATTTTGTTATTATGAGTAGCTAAATTCATTCCTAGGGTAATGGTGGATCTTATGTTTTGATACCGTTGATGTTTGCCTTATTTTAATATGATTCAGTGTTTCTGTTAATTGATTGGTTTAATCTTTGTGTTTGAACTTCTATGAGAATTGATCATTCTTTGCTAAGTTAGTTAATTGACTGGCGACCGTACCACAATTAGTTAACGGAACTCTAGGATTAACCGGATTTGGGGTTGCGTGGACCAAACGCAATCGCTCGTTTTCAATCAGTTATTGAATTAATAAAACTTGCCAATTCTTTATGCTTCTTTTAACTGTTTACCTTGCATGACCATTGGGGGTAACTGATTAAGGGAAAGAATATTAATATTGCATGACCATTGGGTATTAATAGATTTAGAGTGAGTGATTGGCAATCAATAAGAAACACATATTATTGAGGAATTGGGTAACATCATAGGTAGTGACATAAGTGAAACCAAGCACCCTAGGCTTTCCATAATTGATCCTTTGCTTGCAATTCTTTGTCTTTCTTGGCTTTCACAATCTTGCTATTTTTATTTCATTGTTTTCAACCAATTCGATTGTCTAAATAACATAAGGACTTAATTAATCTGGTACTTGTCAACAATCTCTGTGGGTTCGATACTTGGAGTCCCAAATACTCCTATATTATTTTTGCGATAGGGTGCACTTGCTCTTAAGTGTAGTTTTAGCACAACAATCTCACACAATAAAGTGAAATGAAAGAATGATTACTGAATGAAATGTGTATCACAGATAAAAGACCTCGTTATGAGACACTAATCTTGTCTAAGACTTTCAGATAAAGTAATCTTGTTTCAAAAATTGTATAGCCAAGAAGCTATATATGTTATGACCCAAAAATAAAATAAAATATGGTCATAATAGATTTTCAAAGAAATGTGAGAACGATCCAATCAACCGATACTATCAATTCGGTTAACTCAAGTGTCTAATACAACCATGAGTATTAATAAGCATGAGTGTAAATTCTCACGTATAGGGAATCCATTTGAGTAAGTTAAAATAACCGACTAGCATGACCAACTGATGAGCCATGATAGATTTCAAATCAAAGTCGGAATAATCAAATCAACATGTAGTCATAAAATTGGACCTTGTGATTGTCTAATACAACCATAAGAATTAAAGAAATGACTATCAAGTTACAAGTTCTTAGAGGATAGCTTCAAATGAAATAAAGTAGAAGAATATGATGGGTACAAAAGAATCAACTTGAGTGAAAATTTCAGAAACAAGGAAATTTAAAAATCTCACACCATAGCATGAAGTGGAAATATGATTAATAAAAGAATTGGATAACAGTACAGTTAAAAGTCCCTTAACTATGAGACACTCACTAGAGATCGAAGATTCAGATTGACTTACCTCGAAGAACACAAGTCCTTCCAGACACGCTTAAGTCTAGTGTGTTGTCGTCCTATGTTTTCTCCTTTGAGTCTTGCACAATTGCAGTCAATTTCGTCGACTTCTCATATCTTGGTCATTTTGATACCTTGATGTGACAATCCTTTTGTTGTGCACATTTCCTCATTCATGAGATTGCAGTTCCCGTGTTGTTCCTCGGTCGAGATTATTACCATGCTCTCAAGATTTCCCTAGTGAGTCATTAATCACTATGAGAGGAATTAGTGAAACTCACATCACAAGATAAATCTCATGAACTTATGGCTAGTAAATCTCTATGATATCAAGCAATTTCAAACAAACTAGGCAAACAATTCACACAAATACAGAGGTCACACAACGAAAAACACAGTCGGTAACCTCAGATTTGATTAGACTCGACTACTCTGATACCATTAAAAGTAACGCCTAGTTTTATTTTAAAGCTAATTAACTTTATAAAATGAAAATTTTCAGAATTATTTTTGAAATAACCTCTTTAAAAATGGAGCTTTGCATGATGTCAAAACAACACCTGATAAACAGTTGATAAACTTAAAACTTCCTCAAGTAAAAACTTGCTCATTGGTCTTACATCAACTGCCAGGAGAGAAAAATAAATAAAAATCAAAGTTCTATTCATAACTACAAACTTAAAATAATTAAGTACAAAGATCTTGAATAAATTTTCCATAGCTACACATAATAATTACATACTTTAAGTTTTCGAAACTAAATAGACTTATAACTTTTCCCAAGATTACAAAAATAAACATTTCAAAAGTGCTTTTAATAGTTAACAACTTTAAACATACACCAAAAAATTACACGTGTCATCGGAGTTTTGGCATCTTCATAATTCTCTTCTGTCGTCTTCTCAGCATCTTTCAGTCATTCATCATCTCTTTTGTGCTTTTCGGATGACACTATTATTGCCAACAATGAACGAAGGAGAAAAGAAATACAAACAAAGGAGGTAAGATTCTACAATAGGTTAGTAATGTAGATATGGGCATGCAGGTAAACAAACAAGCATTCAAGTAGATATATATACATACATATCAAGGGAGATAGTTATATATTACCTATATAGTTTCAGAAAAAGTTGAGACTCGAACGCATGCCTAGAACTAGACCTAACTCTGCTCCATGGAGACTATTGTTGTCATAGTGTTCTGTCAGGATAGCATTCAGGTAATATGCGTAAACAACTTGGTGCACAAGTCCTAAATGGAGTACGCTAACAGCCATCTCCGCGGTCCTTTCACATGAGAGTACTTAACATCTGAATAATATTTAGTTCAGTGGAGTGTCAAGATAGCCCTGCTGTCCAGGTCTCCACCGGCGCAATGCAGCTGTACACTGAACCATTGGCAGGATCCACGCCTGACTATCCCCAAGGTCTCCGTGGCCCTTGTCGCAACCAAAAAAAAAAAATCGCGACGAGGACAACCCTAAAAAGATTGATTAAGAAAAAGTAGAGTCGCCACCAATTTTATTTATTTAGGATAAAAAATTGGAAAAAACCTAAAAAACGGTCTTTGGAACCAAAATGAGTTCGGAAGTCGGTTACGAGTAGGGAAGGTGTTAAGCACCCTACATCGCTCATTCTAAGAATGATACCTTAAATAAATTGCGCAAAATTAAATTATTTATTTTTACCCCAAAAATATTTACAAGGAAGAAATTATTTATTGATATATTTTATTCAATATTTTATGTTTCTTCAATTCTTTTTTTTTAAAATAAATAAATATTATTGATAAATCTTAAATAAGGTTGAACATGGCACATAAGTCCATAGGGCAACCTCGAAACTAAAAATTGAACATGACACTTGTCATAGAGCAACCCATAAACATTAAATAATTATTAATTAATTATCTAAATTAGCAAATTAAAAAGAACACAAAAATAAAGGAAAAATTAATTTCGGTTTGACGGGATGATTGACCACGCTCCTACGTATTCCCTGCTGCAATGGGAAACTCAAAACCACGTAGTTCTTGTAGAAAATAATTGTTTGTTGGTTGTTTTTATTTTTTGAAAAGGTTTTTTTATTTAAAAAGATTTTTTATATATTTCATTTTTTCGAAAAAAAGGAACCCCTAAACGAGATAGAACATGGCAGATACGTCCACAGAGCTACCTCATACTTAAAGAATTGAATGTGAAACATTTCACAAAGCAATCCCAAAATAAATATTTTCAAGTATTTTTTTTACATCATTTTATTTATTTATTTCAACATGGCCTAATACAATCTTACAAAAAAAATGAAATTATCAGTCCAAAACCCCCCTTTTAAATCATGTTAAAAACAGCAACTAACCCATTTAAAAGAATAACACAAAGAAAATAACAAAAAAACTAACAAAGCAGATTTCAATGCATCAATACATAATACTCTAGTGACCAAAAGGGGTAGTAACATAAACCCCTTTCTCCTTCACCTGGTGCGTTCGTACATAGAAGCAGGGGTAGTTGATGATGGCGCAACGATGGACGAAGCTCAGGTCGAGGCTGAGCCAGGCGGATCTGGTCGAGCTCGGGTCGAGGCTGACAGCAGGAGAGTTCGTGACCAAAATGGGTTGCTCCGGGACGACGATGCGCAGTGGTTCGGGTTCGGTATGGTGGGTGCAATGGCTGTGGTGGTGACGGTGGAGGTCGCGTGACGGCGTCACAGTGGGACGAAGCTCGCGAGACAGAGTCACCGTTTTGAGCAGCGTCGCGGTGGTCACGATTCGGGATGGCGGTGCGTGGCTCGCTACCCGCGATCGGTGCAGGGGTGTGGCGGCGCTACGCGTGCGGCGGCGAAGTGGTTCCGGCCCAACGACGGTGACTTGCGAAGGGGGAGGGGCGGCAGAGGAACAAGAGAAGAGGCAACTCTCTTCCTCCTTAGGATTTCTCTCTTGCTTTGTTTTTGGCTTTGAATTTTTTCCTCAGCTGTGTATGTTTTTTTTCTTTTAGAAAATTTTTCTCTAGCTTCTACTGTGTGTCCCCCCTTTTTTCTTTCGTTCCCCATTGTGATTTTATAATGCAATTCACTTGATCTTGATCCTAAAAATATGCTCAGATTAAAATCTCTATCTAAAATCAAAACTTGTAAATCATATCTGCAAAAATTAAGGATCAGAAACAAAGGATTTCTATCTCTAAATCAAAATGTTGGAGGGAGAATCAAAGGTGGCTGCTAGGGTTTGAGTAATGGGTTTGAATAATGGGTTTGAATGGTTTGGCCCAATAACAAAAATAAACCCAAGTATTTAACATAAAATTAAAATCTTTTTATTATGTTTATTTTTTATTTTTTTATTTTCTCTGCATTTTTATTTTTTTGAAATTTCTAATGAAAACTAATATACCCGGTCAAAATAGGGTGTTCACAGTTGCCCCTCTTTACTTGTTCATTACTAGAATACATGAAGAAAGAATGATTTTTCATGTAATAGAAGTAAGGAACTAGTAAAGAAAATGAACTCGCATTTTGGCCGGGATGGGAAACAGGCCGGAGAAAAATTCAGAATTAAGCTTTAGAGCTTGGAAAATAAAAATGATAGCGGGCCTCAGATCCCGAAAATGAAATTAGCGGTGAGCCTCAAAGCTCGAAAAAATAAATTTGCAGCGGGCCTCAGATCCCAAATATAAAAAAAAAGTAAGCCTCGGAGCTCGAAAAAATAAAATTGCAGCGGGCCTCAGATCCCAGAAGTAACATTAACAGTGAGCCTCAGAGCTCGAAAATAAATTTGCAGTGGGACTCAGATCCCAGATGTAAAAGCACAGTGAGCTTCAGAGCTCCAAAATAAAATGCAATGGGCCTCAGATCCCAGAAATAAAATTAACAGTGAGCCTCAGAGCTCGAAAATAAATTTGTAGTGGGACTCAGATCCCAGAAGTAAAAGCACAGTGAGCTTCAGAGCTCCAAAATAAAATGCAATGGGCCTCAGATCCCAGAAATAAAATTAACAGTGAGCATCAGAGCTCAAAAATAAATTTGCAGTGGGACTCAGATCCCAGAAGTAAAAGCACAGTGAGCTTCAGAGCTCCAAAAATAAAATGCAATGGGCCTCAGATCCCAGAAATAAAATTTACAGTGAGCCTCAGAGCTCGAAAATAAATTTGCAGTGGGACTCAGATCCCAGAAATAAAATGATGGTAACTTGCTTTCTCTTTTCTATCGTTTTCTTATTATTATTTTCTTTTCTTTACCTTTGCTTCAAAAGATGAACCATACGCTCCATGAAAAAACTTCGACCAATCAAACCCTTGTTTAACCAACAGCTCTGAGTCAGGGTCTTGTCAGTTCCTTCAAGACTAGGACTCGTGGAAACTTTCATTATTGCTTTTCTTTTCTTATCCTTGTGCACCATTATCTCCCTTATTGACTTTGAAATGCTGGGCTTTCTTTGGTTCAAATCATTCGTTGAAGTAACCATTAGAATTATCATACTATTAAACTTAAATTTACTTAAATTGAGACATGACTTCAATGCATAAATATGATTTAAGCACAATAGGAAAAATGGATGAATAAAATCCTTGCCTTAATATGAGAATTTACATTGCACACAAAGAAATTGGAAAGAAAGGGGAAATACAAGGGTGTATGGGAATTGTATGAAAATGGATAATGGAACAGAAGAAAACCGCCTAAAAATTTGCCCCAGTATTGGTTCCTTGATCCTCTTATCTGATTCCCAACAACTGTTTGACGTCGCAAATCCTGGTCTCAGCTTTCACATACATTCTTTCATTAACATTTCAATGATTCTCTTTGCCCCATTGTAGCCAATCACAAACAAAATTGCCCCAGTGTAGCAAACCATAAGCAAAATTGCCCCGGTGTAGCAAGTCATAAGCAAAATTGCCCCAGTGTAGTAAAACATTAGGATATCGTTTAAGCTGCCTTTGCAGGTTTTCAGCCTAAGATTCAGTTTCTTTGTCCTAATTTTTGCTTAGGCCGCCCTTTCGGGTTTTCAACCTAACGGACTCTCTTTTTTTTTTTTTTTTTTTTTTAATGCCCTAACTTTTGCTTAGGTTGCCTTTGCGGGTTTTCAACCTAACGGACTTTTTTTTTTTTTTTTTTTAATGCCCTAACTTTTGCTTAGGTTGCCTTTGCGGGTTTTCAACCTAACGGGCTCTCCTCTTTTTTTTTTTTTTTTTTGACTAATCAGGCATAGAACTTTTTCACAGCATCAGAGTTTATAGGTCTCGGTAGCTCTCGTCCGTTTTCATCTGTTAGGACCAAAGCTCCGCCTGAGTATGCCTGCTTTACTATGTATGGTCCTTCATAATTGGGTGCCCATTTTCCTCGAGCATCTTCTTGATTGGGAAGTATCTTCTTTAACACCAAATCACCTGGTTGAAACTCCCTCGGACGAACTTTCTTATTAAAAGCTTTTGCCATCCTTTTCTGATATAGTTGTCCATGACAGAGAGCCATCAGTCTTTTTTCCTCAATCATGTTTAACTGATCATATCGAGCTTTCACCCATTCATATTCTTCCAAGTTGGCTTCCATCAACACTCTTAAGGAAGGGATTTCAACTTCTATGGGAGAAACAGCTTCCATTCCATAGACCAATGAGAAAGGCGTTGCCCCAGTACTTGACCTTATGTTGGTACGATACGCATGCAAAGCATATGGCAACATTTCATGCCAATCTTTATAATTTACTACCATTTTAGCAACAATTTTCTTGACATTCTTGTTGGCTGCTTCTACCGCACCGTTCATTTGAGGTCTATATGGGGCAGAATTATGATGCTTGATTTTGAAGGTCTCAGATAATTTTTTTACCTCCGCCCCATTAAGATTGGCAGCATTATCTGTAATGATTCTTTCTGGTATTCCATAGCGACAGATAATATCCCTTTTCAGGAACTTAGTAAACACCTTTTGAGTTATATTGGCATATGATGCTGCTTCCACCCACTTAGTGAAGTAATCTATTGCAACCAGAATGAAGCGATGTCCGTTTGAAGCCTTGGGATTGATAGGTCCAATGACGTCTATTCCCCACATCGAAAAGGGCCAAGGGGACACTAGATTGTGCAATTGGAATGGTGGAGCTTTGATCTGATCTGCATATATTTGGCATTTATGGCATCTTCGAACATACTCCAAACAATCAGCTTCCATGGTTGACCAATAGTAACCATCTCGTAAGATCTTGCGTGCCATCATATGACCATTAGCATGTGTTCCACATATCCCTTCGTGCACTTCTATCATGATAGTCCGGGCTTCACGTGCATCAACACACCTTATGAGAACCCCATCATAGTTCCTCTTATACAAAACTTCACCATCTAAGTAAAAGGACATTGATAATCTACGAATCGTCCTCTTATTCACTTCATTTGCTCCTTCTGGGTACGTTCTACTTTGTATATATTGCTTAATGTCGTGATACCAAGGATTGCCATCGTGCTCTTCTTCTTCCACATGTGAACAGTATGTTGGCTCATCTTGTACCTTCACTTGAATAGGCTGGACGGTGGTATGGAGACCCAGCTTGGTCATAGCGGCTAATGTGGCTAAAGCATCCGCAAATTGATTCTTGTCTCGAGTCAAGTGCGATAAAGTAATCTCATCAAACTTCGCAACTAACTGAGTCAAGTATTTCTGATATGGGATAAGTTTGGGATCTTTAGTTTGCCATTCGCCGTTGACCTGATAAATGATTAGGGCTGCATCTCCAAAGACCTTTAACTGCTTTATTCCAAGATCAATCGCTGCTTGTAATCCACTCGCACATGCTTCATACTCGGCAATATTATTGGTGCATTCAAATTCAAGTTTAATGGCCACTGGGTATTGTTTGCCATCCGGAGAAATCACCACTGCTCCTATGCCAGAACCGTGCATATTAACCGCACCATCAAAATACATTTTCCACACGTTCTCCTTTTCTACTTCGTCTTCCTCCAATGATAGTATCTCCCCATCAGGGAATTCAGATGTAATCGGCTGTCCACCCTTGAGAGGATTTTCAGCTAAATGATCAGCAATTGCACTTCCCTTGACGGATTTCCGAGTCATATACTTAATATCGAACTCTGATAATATCACTTGCCACTTTGAAACCCTTAAGGATATGTGGGGACTCTCAAAGATATATTTCAAAGGGTCCATTCGAGAGATTAACCAAGTGGTGTGATATAACATGTATTGCCTGAGTCTCTTGGAAGTCCACACCAGCGCACAACAAGTCTTCTCAATTGCCATGTATCGGGCTTCGCAGTCATTAAACTTCTTGCTCAGATAGTAAATTGCCTGTTCTTTCTTGCCAGACTCATCATGTTGCCCCAACATTGCTCCCATTGAGGTTGGTAAGATAGTGAGATACAGTATCAAGGGACGACCTCGAGTGGGCGGCACCAACACTGGTGGGCTTGATAGGTATGCCTTTATTTTGTCAAAGGCTTCCTGACATTCCTTATTCCAATTTCCTGGATTATTCTTTTTTAATAGTCTGAAAATTGGCTCGCATGTGCTAGTTAAGTTAGCAATGAATCGGGCAATATAATTCAATCTCCCTAGAAAACCTCTTACTTCTCGTTCATTCTTGGGAGTCGGCATGTCTCTGATCGCTTTTGCCTTTTCTGGCTGCACCTGTATTCCTTCTCTATTGACCACAAAACCAAGCAATTTCCCAGTTGATGCTCCAAATACACATTTTGTGGGATTGAGCCTCAAATTGTATTTCCTCAATCTCTCAAATAATTTCTGCAACACTGCTACATGGCTTTCCCCCTCCTTAGACTTAGCCACTATGTCATCCACATATACCTCTATCTCTTTGTGCATCATATCATGGAATAATGCTACCATAGCACGCTGGTAAGTAGCTCCGGCATTCTTCAATCCAAAAGGCATTACTTTGTAACAAAAAGTTCCCCAAGGGGTGATGAAAGTCGTCTTTTCTTTGTCATCGACGTCCATGAGGATCTGATTGTATCCCGAATACCCATCCATGAAAGAGAACCTGTGGTTCCTTGCTGTGCTATCTACAAGGACATCAATATGAGGCAAAGGGAAGTCATCCTTTGGACTGGCTTTATTTAGATCTCTGTAATCCACACACATTCTTACTTTCCCATCCTTCTTCGGTACTGGCACGATATTAGCTACCCACTCTGGATGTCTCGACACTTCCACAAACCCAGCTTCTAACTGCTTAGTTACCTCTTCTTTGATCTTCAATGACATCTCTGGATGCATCCTCCTCAACCTTTGTTTCTTTGCCACTGTGTCCGGGTACAATGGGATTTTATGTGACGCTATTTCTGGATCCAATCCTGGCATATCTTTGTATGACCATGCAAACACATCTAGATACTCCTTAAACAGCGTGACCATTTCTGCACGCTCTGGATTATCCACTATTTTCAACTCCTTCTTGTCTTCCTCGGTCCCCATATTAATCACTTCTATAACTTCATCATTTGAAGTGAAACCATCCTCTGAGCGCTCCATCAACTTTGTAAATTCCTCAATAGCTTCTTCTTCCTCACTAATCCCAGAATCATCTTCGTCAACAGCCGCAAGGGAATCAGTAAATGAGGTTTCAAGGTTCCTTTCGTGAGACAAACTTTCGACAGGGGTGAGGTTCCTGAAAAAAGATGTTTGCAACAATAGAAATATAGGCAAGGATATTATAAAGCGCGATTGATATAAGATAAGGAAGACACCAAAAATGCTGAAAATCATACTAATTCATTTTATTCATGTCTCAACTAAAGTAAACATCAGTTTATTCGAAATACAAAAAGATAATTACTTTATGGAAATAACATCAACAAACGGTTCAGACCGCCAATTGCCAAGGACCTCATTGTCAGCAGAGAGATAAATCACAGGGTTTCTTTCTTGCTCCTCTTCAAGTGCACTGATAGTGAAATGAGGGGAAGTCAACTTCTCTGGCGAGATCGCTTCAGTTGATGCCGAGAAAGTATCCGTTAAGTGGGGGACATAACTAAATCCCTTCCCTTCTCCTTTCTTGCCTCCGAGAGTTAAGTATTTCATTTTTTCTGCTAGAGAAGGATCGTACCCTAGTCCATATCTTCCATCCATTGCAGTGGCTGCAATTGGTTGAGGGATCCCTTGGAGGTTTGCCCCTAGGCCTCTTCCTTTCTGATACCCATTCCTTTCCATTATACGGACTGCCACTTCATTCACATTCTGCATTGGCAGCTCCTTCCTCTTGCTCTCTGGCTTCAGGATCTCAAAACTGTGCAGGGAATCATCCTCGACTTGCTCTGCACTTTCTACGTAAGGTACCGAAACAGGCTTTGAAAGCATGATTTCCTCTTCACCACGGATGGTAATCACAGCATCATTCTGAATGTACTTCAAACATTGATGCAACGTTGATGGAACAACACCAGCTTCATGAATCCAAGGCCTTCCTAGAAGCATAGTATAAGCTGGCTGGATCTCCATGACTTGAAAGAGAACATGAAAACAACTAGGCCCTACTTCGAGGGGCAGAGTTATTTCCCCTAAGATCCCTCTTGCTGTCCCATCAAAGGCTCGCACAATCATCTCCTGGGGTGTCAAATCAGTCAAGCCTATGTTTATCTGCTCTAGAGTGGACAACGGAACCACATTCAATGCCGAGCCACCATCTATAAGCACCTTCGCAAGCACAAATCCTTTGCACCTTAGGGTAATATGGAGTGCCTTAGGACTACCTTTAAACTTCATAAACACCTCTTCTTCTGAGAAATTGATCATGTTGACCCGACTCACCGGATCCACCATGTTTACTACATTTTCTGGTGTGACGTCAGGATTAACATAGGCTTCATTCAACACCTTCAATAATGCCTTACGATGCATCTCTGATGTGAGGAAAAGTGAAAAAAGCGATATTTTTGCCGGTGTTTTCTTTAACTGCTCCGTCACTTCGTATTCACTTTGTTTCATGATTTTCAAAAACTCTTCTTCTTCTTCATTGTCCTTTCCTTCACCCACGATCTCCTTATCTTTGGCATTTTTCTTTGCTTCTTCTTCTACGGGGTCATAGTATCGCCCACTCCTTGTGATGCCTCCAGTTCGCACAACATTAGTAACTTGAGCCCTTGAAGTTTCTTCTGCCCCTCCTACTAGCTCAACCTTCTGTTCATAATTCCACGGTACAGCATGTGTATCATTGTAAGCAAAAGGGGTTGGCTTTCTCACCCTTACAATCACTTTTTCTGGCGTTGGGGCATCATTCATGGGTGGTATCCGGAGCACCACTTTTTCAACCACATTAATTTCTTCAGTCGTACCTCGTCTGGCTTGGATCACCCCCAAGGTAAGCAATCCTTGGACTCGGACCTTAAAGTCCCAACAGGTTTCGATATCATGCCCTACCTGCCCATGATGGTAGTCACAACTTAAATCACCATCACACTTCATTTCTTTTTCGATTGGCTTCCCCGGTGCGACAATATCATATCCTGCTTTCCTGAGCCCCTCAAAGACTTCTTGCATCGGTGTTCGCAATTCCAAGACCGTCTTGACTTGAGACCCCTTCAATTCCAAGTTATTTACCCAATTTTCAACATTATGGTTCGGGATTGGGTTATTAACAATGTTAGGCCCCGAATCTTCTTCGAAACCCAATCTTCCACAAGCAATCAACTTTCTTACTGCTGTCTTGAAGGCCTCACATTCTTCAATGGAATGCCCTAGGGCATCCATGTGATACTTGCAAGTCAAGTTTGGATTGTACCAGGCAGGGAAAGGTGGTTCCATAGGTCGTACAGGGTTTCCAGCGATCAAGTGACGATCGAATAGTTGTTTGAACAAATCTGCATTGGAGATAGACAGTCTTGGGAAAGGTGGCAGATTTTGAGATTGGAAACGTCCTTGATTTTGAAAATTTGGGCGAGGTCGAGGGTAGCTTGGATGGTTTTGTTGAGGTGCAGGTGGATAATGAGTATATGTTGGGCGAGCGGGGTTGTATGGCTGAGGTGTAGGGATATTATTTATTTGGTTTTGTGGCTGGGTGATAGTTGGCGAGGCCTGTTGAGGTGGGTAAAAGGGTGTTTGGGTCTGATATGGTGCTTGGTACCTTGGGTATGAAGGGACATGGCGAGGTCCAAAGTTCTGCTGGTGTTGCACATAATTTGCTTCTGCTTCCTTCTTCTTAGGCTGGAACCCCTTTTTAGATGCACTGCCTTCCATGTCAATTGGTAACTTCCCGGCTCTGGCTAGGATTTCAATTCTTTCCCCTGCAGCAATCAAATCAGAGAAATCCCTATAAGCTGCTCCTGCCATTGCTCCGATAAAGGGGGATCCGAGGGTTCCCAAAAAGTATGAGCACATTTCGGACAACATCAGCGGTGGTTGTACCTGAGCAGCCAAACTCCTCCACCTTTGTGCATACTGTTTGAAGGATTCATCACTCTTCTTCTGCATTGTAGCCAACTGTTCACGGGTTGGAGCTACGTCCAAATTAAATTTGTATTGGTCCATGAACAAGTCGGCTAATTCTGTCCACCGTGAGATCTTAGAATGATCTAACTGAAGGTACCACTCTAGTGCGATTCCGGTCAAACTTTCATGGAAAAAACCAATGAGGAACTTGTCATCCTTAGACCAGATGGCCATTTTGGTGGCATAGCTAATCAAATGGAATCGTGGGTTCCCACTTCCGTCATACTTGGAAAAATCAGGAATTTTGAAATCCTTTGGAATCATGACGTTTGTGGCAGGACAAAGTTCTTCAATCTTGAGAAGGCCATAAGCACTTGAGCCCTTGATCTCTTTTATTTGTTCTTCTACCTTCTCCATCCACTCTTCCTTCATCTTATCAGGCCCAAACTGGACTCCCCTGGATTGTTCGGGAATGGATACATGGGGTTTTTCCCATGTGAGCCCTGCATAACCAGTAGGCTCATGATACATATTCTCGAGAGGGCGATATCCTTCCCCGATGGGGATTACTATGGGCTCTGTGTAACTTGACATTCCCTGAGTGAGACTATTGTTTATGCTTGAAAACATTGGTGTCGTTACTATGGAGAGGGCCGGTTGTATGCTTACGTGTGGGCCATCTTTATTTCCAATTCTATTTGCACCAAGCCTGCTAAGAGATTCCCTCATATCCTGTAGTATAGCCTCTAACCTTGCTTGAGTTTCAGAGATTTTTGTCACCCTTCCCCTCACTTCATCTACTTCTAAACTCAAGTTCCTTCCTGTTTCAGGACTGTTGGCAGCCATTCTGGTCCGAGATCTAGTGTTGTAAACTCGGGTTTGATTGGTGTTGTCTTTCTTAGATCGCGCAATGGTTCTCAAATCCTCAGATTCACGTTTTCAGCTCTGAGTAAAAAAAACGTCAGTAACCTTTTTTTTATATATATTTTTATTATTTTTATTATTTTTATTTTTATTTTTTTAATAAATAAAAGAAAGATAAAAGTATGCTTCGAAAATAAAAACCCATGAATTCTTTCTTTTGCAAAGGAAAGACCACTTTTGTAGCAAGCAACTTCACCCCAACACATAACTTTAGGGGCACATCCCCCTTAGGTTAATGTATGGTTGATGACAAATCCATGGGAACATGTGTCCCTCAATAGACAGCATCATTTACTAGCAATGCAATCATACAGGCCTACTTGTAACACACCATAAGATAGAGCGGAATTCATTGATGGACCTAAAAAGGCTTTTATTTCTTTGAAACGCAAATACAATGTCTCCCATCTAACAGAATTACATCAAAAGTTTTAAAGTCTTCCTTTTGAATCCGCTAGCAAGACCCCTACAATACTTCATGAAGCGAGCTATTTTTGGAGGGATTGTAGATCCGTCACTTATGCGAGTTTGGACTAATGCTTCCTCGAGGTGACCCACGAACTGATAGGTATGGTATTGCAAACTTCCTGAGAGGTGTTCATATCTTTTCTTCCAAGCATCTCTGTCAGCCTTCAAATCTTTTGCCACAGATTCCCAATTCTCTAGCCATTCTTCCTGTTGTCTGATCTCATCCTCATACTGTTTTTTCTCCCTTTCGAACATCCATACCCTCATCCATAATTGTTGCTCTTTTTCTTGTGCTTTTTTCAATGACTCACGCATAGTTGCAGCTGCATTCCAACCTTCATCAGAGTAACGCTCAGTATGAGTTAAGGCTTCTTTCAGAGATCCTATGCTTTCCTCCAATATCCTGATTGTCTGGACATGCACTTCGACTTTTGCCCCCAAGTCTTCTTTTTCTTTGAAGATTTGTGCCAGCATTTTTCTTGATCTTCTATTCTTGCTAGTAGTCCTCGAACTTCTGATTCTTTGATATTCCACTTCTTTGCTTTCTTTGCTGGACTTGCGGCTTCATATGCATCGGCACATTCATCTTTCAAATGCTCTATCCTCATGTTTAACTTCTGGACTTGGTGCTGAAGCGTGATGATGGTGATATGGTCTGTTTCGTTCTTTTCCTCTAGCACTCCCATCTGAGCCATCATAATCTCGATCTTCTTTAACATTTCTGCTTTCGTTTGCGGATTTTCATCTTTATACGGGATTGGTTTCGAAACAACAGGGTTGCCTTTCCTTGCTTTCCTCCATGCCTTATAGTTTCTAGTATGAGAAATAATTTGTCTCCCCAACTCATTTGATCCCAGTACCCGGATGTTGCTCCAAGCGGATCTAACAGCTATTGTTGTATTTTTGACAACCTCGCACTCTTGATATAAGAAAGAAATTCCACCCAACACCTTTTCGAGTGGTTCCTGTTGAGTCCATTTCAATTGTCGAATCACAAGTGCCGGAGAATATGACACGCAACCCCTTGGTCCCATCAAAGGAATATTGGAGAAATTCCCAAAACTGAAGATTACTGTATTTCCTTTATACCAAGGACACATCCAGCAAAAAGCTTTCGAATCAACCTCATCAAATTCTTGCCTCCATTCATTGGATTTACACGGCTTTATCGGAATGTGATGGAATCTCCTCAAGGGGTCATCAATCTCACTAATATATTTTCGAGCATACATGTGAGTCACGATCCAAACATACAGCATTTGTGCACAACATCGTAATTTGCCTTGTTGATTTTCATGGCACACTTGCAATGAGAGGAAAGTTTCTGCCAGAATTGCGGGAACGGGATTCACATTATATTCCTCGACCTTGTGGTAGACATCCATGGCCGCGTAGTCCACCATGTCTGGTATAAAGGGGAAAAGCACCAACCCATAAATGGTTAAAGCTAACAGTCACTTGAAGATAACCCAATTCTTTTGTCGCGCCAATTTCTGGAGATGAACTTCAAGGAATCTTCGTCTCAGACCTCTGACATCTCCCTTTTCCATTTTGTCTGATGGCTTTGGTAGAACTCCCAACAACTCTGCTATCTTCCCATCACTAATATGTTGGCCATAATAGAAATAAACACGAAACTCCCTTGGAAGAGGTATCCTTAGCATGTAAGCATATTCTTCTACAGTCGGTGTCGTATCCAAATTCGGCAACTCGAAACATCTTAAATTCAAGTTCCAATATTGGGCCAAAGCACTCAAGCCCAAAGCATCTACAGGTATGTATAACAAGTCCAAAATCTTTCCATACTTGCTTGCGAACTCAGAACGTACTTCTTTTGGCATCAGATGGCTGATTTCTATTAAAGGCTTCACATCATTGATTTTCACATCAACTCTAATATTCTTCTTTAGGCCAATTGCATTGCTAGAATTAGACATTTCCATTCCTTGCTACGTAGATGGTGTCTTTCCTCCACAAAAGAGAATTACCTATTACAAAAAAAAACAATAAAATAAATTACAAAAAAAGGAAAAAAAAAAAATGTAAAAAGAGATGTCCTTGTAGGGTCATAAACCCAAAGGTCATGGGACGCATAAAAGCATTGCCCCCTCTTTTTATTTTATTTATTTATTATTCGTTTGTTAAACACAAAAGGAAAAGAAAAGAAAAATTAAAAATAAAAATAAAAATCAAATAAGTAAATAGATAGAAAAACACAAGGGAGATATGGTATGCCTCCAATTGTCTTAAGAGGTAGGACCTAATCAAAGGTACCTAAGATGGCAACTTCTAAGTCGAGCGGCTACTAAGTCAATCTAAGAGTGCAAACTTTAGGACGGGTCTAGACTTCTAGAGGTCATGGTCCCCAGATTGCCCTTGTCAAGGACCTAGTTCATGAACTTAGTCACAAGTAGGGATAAACCCTCCAGGATGACTAGTCCATGACACTAGTAACAATCTGAGTGGTGAATCAACAAATATCAGATAGGCACTAGGCCTTCAATGACAATGCTGAGGCACCGCCTAATACTTAAGCTCCCACAAGCTCGGGTATAGAGCTGAAAGTGTGTGAAAATGAGTGTCGGTGTTGTGTGTGCTGAAGGCATACAAACCTGTATAATCCTAAAACAAAACTACTTGAACCTGCAAGACAAGCACACAACAAATAGCATTGTCTTCTATCCTAATGTAAAATAATTATTAAAGGAAAAAGGATCAAATATATACAAAAAATAAAAGAAAACAAATAAAAGGGGTAAACAATAAATACAAAAATGCGCAACTCATTACTTAGGCTTGACTCTCGAAATGTCCCCAGTGGAGTCGCCATCTGTCGCAACCAAAAAAAAAAATCGCGACGAGGACAACCCTAAAAAGATTGATTAAGAAAAAGTAGAGTCGCCACCAATTTTATTTATTTAGGATAAAAAATTGGAAAAAACCTAAAAAACGGTCTTTGGAACCAAAATGAGTTCGGAAGTCGGTTACGAGTAGGGAAGGTGTTAAGCACCCTACATCGCTCATTCTAAGAATGATACCTTAAATAAATTGCGCAAAATTAAATTATTTATTTTTACCCCAAAAATATTTACAAGGAAGAAATTATTTATTGATATATTTTATTCAATATTTTATGTTTCTTCAATTCTTTTTTTTTAAAATAAATAAATATTATTGATAAATCTTAAATAAGGTTGAACATGGCACATAAGTCCATAGGGCAACCTCGAAACTAAAAATTGAACATGACACTTGTCATAGAGCAACCCATAAACATTAAATAATTATTAATTAATTATCTAAATTAGCAAATTAAAAAGAACACAAAAATAAAGGAAAAATTAATTTCGGTTTGACGGGATGATTGACCACGCTCCTACGTATTCCCTGCTGCAATGGGAAACTCAAAACCACGTAGTTCTTGTAGAAAATAATTGTTTGTTGGTTGTTTTTATTTTTTGAAAAGGTTTTTTTATTTAAAAAGATTTTTTATATATTTCATTTTTTCGAAAAAAAGGAACCCCTAAACGAGATAGAACATGGCAGATACGTCCACAGAGCTACCTCATACTTAAAGAATTGAATGTGAAACATTTCACAAAGCAATCCCAAAATAAATATTTTCAAGTATTTTTTTTACATCATTTTATTTATTTATTTCAACATGGCCTAATACAATCTTACAAAAAAAATAAAATTATCAGTCCAAAACCCCCCTTTTAAATCATGTTAAAAACAGCAACTAACCCATTTAAAAGAATAACACAAAGAAAATAACAAAAAAACTAACAAAGCAGATTTCAATGCATCAATACATAATACTCTAGTGACCAAAAGGGGTAGTAACATAAACCCCTTTCTCCTTCACCTGGTGCGTTCGTACATAGAAGCAGGGGTAGTTGATGATGGCGCAACGATGGACGAAGCTCAGGTCGAGGCTGAGCCAGGCGGATCTGGTCGAGCTCGGGTCGAGGCTGACAGCAGGAGAGTTCGTGACCAAAATGGGTTGCTCCGGGACGACGATGCGCAGTGGTTCGGGTTCGGTATGGTGGGTGCAATGGCTGTGGTGGTGACGGTGGAGGTCGCGTGACGGCGTCACAGTGGGACGAAGCTCGCGAGACAGAGTCACCGTTTTGAGCAGCGTCGCGGTGGTCACGATTCGGGATGGCGGTGCGTGGCTCGCTACCCGCGATCGGTGCAGGGGTGTGGCGGCGCTACGCGTGCGGCGGCGAAGTGGTTCCGGCCCAACGACGGTGACTTGCGAAGGGGGAGGGGCGGCAGAGGAACAAGAGAAGAGGCAACTCTCTTCCTCCTTAGGATTTCTCTCTTGCTTTGTTTTTGGCTTTGAATTTTTTCCTCAGCTGTGTATGTTTTTTTTCTTTTAGAAAATTTTTCTCTAGCTTCTACTGTGTGTCCCCCCTTTTTTCTTTCGTTCCCCATTGTGATTTTATAATGCAATTCACTTGATCTTGATCCTAAAAATATGCTCAGATTAAAATCTCTATCTAAAATCAAAACTTGTAAATCATATCTGCAAAAATTAAGGATCAGAAACAAAGGATTTCTATCTCTAAATCAAAATGTTGGAGGGAGAATCAAAGGTGGCTGCTAGGGTTTGAGTAATGGGTTTGAATAATGGGTTTGAATGGTTTGGCCCAATAACAAAAATAAACCCAAGTGTTTAACATAAAATTAAAATCTTTTTATTATGTTTATTTTTTATTTTTTTATTTTCTCTGCATTTTTATTTTTTTGAAATTTCTAATGAAAACTAATATACCCGGTCAAAATAGGGTGTTCACAGCCCTCACACAGTCCCCTAATATCCTATGAATAGCTATGCTTCCAGAACGACAACGACTATGATTAGGTTGGAATGTTGTCCGAAGACAAACAAAGCAGGAACTAAAAGTTCCAAAGCGCTGGTATCAATTTAAAGAGTTATTGTCAAGGATTGGGCTCGAATAGACCATTAACCAAAATATTATTCCCGATTCAAAATTCTTTTGACACTTCAAATTCATTTGAGCATACTTAGGCTAAAATTAAGAATATAATCATATTTAGAATTAACATTTGATACTTAAGATCAAATACAAATCGAAGGATGAAATCATCCAAAAGACAAGATTTTGAAAGTCTTTAACTTTCCGATATTTGGTCTATTCATTTCATTCCAAGATACCATATATCATATTAACTTCGAGCCCAAAACAACAAAATATGAAAAGGATGAACCTTGAAGTTGAATTCATAAATTCAATAAATAAGAATTGATACCAACTAATAATAACATTCCAACACCTCCTGAATCTAAGTTCGGAAACAAATGCACTTCACACAAGTTCCTAAGCGACTTAACGAGTATATTGATAGGCTTACACTTAGAGCCTAATTATAACGAAATCGAATTGACGCTCAACGACCAAAAATCAGGAGTAAGGAAGGTTCTCGAATTCGAACCGCGTCATAAAAACAAGATAATTACGTGCTAAAATAATATAGCAAATGGAGGTGTGAAGTCCATTTAAATATGCCATCAACAAACAACTAAGAGCAAGCAATCTACTAAGAATTCTTTCAATATAAGATCTTAAGCAATTATACTAAAATAAATCTTCACTTATATGTCATATTTATGAACAACCTTCTTTAACCTTTAAATACTCAAATATTCCTTAGAAACAACTTAGAGTTTTATGCTTCATTCTAAATCCGAATTCAACGTCCTCAAGATACGATCCTAAACTCATCTCTAATCAATCCCAGCTTAATTTACATCAACAACTAAATATCCAACAACTTATTTTCCTAATTTCTCGTATATTGACAATCCCTTAAAACTACTCTAAGTCACTCTAGAATCTATCCACTTTAACTTAAAGATCTCAATGTCCTTCAAAAATTAGAATTTTACGCCATCACTAATCTAAGCCACGTCATATCTCCACCAATCATCATCTATTGCATAAAGTTATCAAAATTAGAAGCGTCATACGTACCTTACATTATTTCTAAACTTAATTCCTCATTTAATAATTATGTTCTGATTCCTTTTGATAATTCCTTCATCCAAAAGTTCATTTTCCACAATGGCATAACTTATCCTCAGTAAACACCTATGACTACTATTCTCCACCTTGCTTTCTTCAATATTTCACCTAGTACAATCTAATCCCAACAATTATAATATAGGGAATAAGCACCAACAACAGAAAACAGATAATCATCATACAAAAATCACTCATACAATCAGTCCAGGAATTCATAAGAATTCCTCACACAACATCAGATAATGTCATCATCACACAAATCACATAATTCACACAGGTAATCAATAAAACTATAATTAGTCAATTCGTAACAATAAACCCCATATAATTTCCTAAGAAAATATACTAAACCCGTATTAAAAACCCACACTACACCTAAAGTATTATCTTCCCCCACCTGGATTCCTATGCTCGGTCAAGGTGAAGTCCTCCTGAAACAGCAACTCTGGAAACAACAACTCGTACACACTTCAGTTTCCTCTGACACCTTGCAATGCATGCAGACAACCCATCTCAGCTCCCAAAAATACCAAACCTGCTCCCCAAACAAGCACGGTTACAACCAATGTCCCAGAGAGGGAGTCCAAGCATTTGCAACAACCAGACAACAGAACAACTAATTAATCATCTTCGAAATAAATTTCTAATGCACTTAAATATTTAATTTTATAGGAAAACATAACTGATTTTAAATAAAAAAATAAAAAAGGGAAATTATAGTTCATCACAAAAATTGGGGGGAAAAGATTTGAACATAGAAACATGAAATTGGCCTTGGAAATCATCATTTAACAGTTTCATTGCACTAAAACAGAATCTATTTCATAATAAAAGCATATTGAGACCTAGGGTTCTAAAACACAATTTGGGGAAATTAATTTAACCAAAGAATAATAAAATTAGCTTAGGAAAATACCCATTCACAGTCCCAATTGCATAAAACATAGTTAATTTCACATTTTAAAACTGAAATCAAAATGTTAGGGTTAGGGTTTCAAAAGGGGATTTAGGGAAAACCATGAAAGAGAGAAGAGGAGATGAAATCTCCTTACCAAGAAGGAAGACAAGCATGAACGACGGTGAATGATTGTTCCGGCAGTGGCGACGGTGGCGGCGCACGGCAGTTCCGGAGTTTCGCAGCGGGGGAACGACGATTCGTGGCTGAGGACGACGTTTTTGATGTAAGCCCAATGGAGACCAACTTGGACCAAGAAGCCATCCAAGGTCTTGGTGGCCCAATGACAAGAGCAAGAGCAAGGAAAGCCCAGGAAGCTCTAACTCAATTGGTGGCATTCTTAATGGACTCAAGCCCAAGTGCAAAACAAGAAGATAATGAGCCCAAGTTAATGACTTGGCTCATCCATGAAGAAGGAGTGGCGAGTTCATGAAGATTTAGTGTAGTCTTTTATTTGTTTTTAATTCAATAAGTGTAGAATTATGTAAGTGGGTCCTTTATGGCAGCCCACCTTTTCCTATTTCTACATGTGGGTTTATGTTGAGATTCCTTTGTAATGTTAATTGTGGGGGTTACACTTTTTAATTTGAGAAGCAAAGTGTAACCACCCATAATGGGAAGAAGGTAGGCGTGATAATGGGGAGTGATGGCTGATTCGGATAATTGTTTAAAGTGGGTTTTAGTGTTAATTAGTGATATCATTAGTGGGGTTTATGGTTTGAGTTTGGCAACCAAGAGTTGGCTGCCCCCCTATGTAATTCACTCCTTCCATTCAGAAATACAACTTTGATGTTCATTTGGATTGAATCCATTGAGTGAGACTTGTGTTCTCCTAGGTTCTTGGCTGAACCAAACTTGTTCTTATCAAGAATCCAAGATTCTTGTGGCGAACCTCACAAGGCTTATCAAACAATCTTGTTTGTGGCGCCTATCACCATCTCAATCTCTTCCATTTTCTTTGTTTTCTTCACTTGTTGTTTTTGTTACAATTTTGAACTCAAGTGTTGCTTTATTTTAAAAGGTGATTGCGCTTTTGTTGTTCCTGAAATTCAACCAAATAGATCATTGCAAGGCAACTACCCATTTGGTTGAATTTGATAATCTTGTGTTCTTCATATTTGTATTTTTTCTTCTTTTCTTTCAAAACCCAAAACCAAAAAAAAAAATATTACTTTGATTCTGTTTGTGAAGGGAAGTTTTCGAAAATTGTGTTATTGCTCAAAAAAAAAAGTTTGTGATTTCCAGAAGCGATCACGGGCAAGCCATGACACCCATCACGGCCGTGATAAAAACATTGTGAAAACCAGAGACTATCACGGGCAGGCCGTGAAGTACATCACGCCCGTGACAGACAAGGATGTGTGATCCAGAAAGGATCACGGGTAGGCCGTGATATCCCTCACGACCCGTGACCAAAAAAAAAAAAAAATGAGCAACTTGTGTACTTGAACTATTTCCCTTCTTTCTTCACTTCTTTGTTTCTAAAAGTCTTCTTTTCTAGCCTTTCCTTTTGTTTCTTTGTTTGAAAAGTTTTTGTGATTTTGTTACTTGAATTTTTGGATTTTTGTGTGTTTGTGTTTGATTCCTCTAAGAACTCAAGGTGAACATTGAGAGGAAAAAGGCAAGAGTGAAACATACATTCTGTGTGGAAAAAGCCAAAGAGTGAAATTTTCCATTGTGTGACTAGTGTGGGAGTGTTGTGAGGAAATACACATATACTCTTCTATTCAATCATGGCCAACAATGAAGATAGTCCTCCATTGTCTCCAAGGTCAGCCACTCTACAAGCTAGGATGGCCAATCAAGTCCAGGCTCTCCAAAGACAAATGGAGCAAATGCAAACAAATTTTGATAGACAACTTGCCAATTTTCACAACCATGAAGATTCAAGTGAGTATGATAGTGAAAGAGGAAGACATAGAGGGGGAGGTAGAAGAGGAAGGAGGCGTGGAGATAAGATTGATGGGGTCAAAATCAAAGTTCCTTCCTTTATTGGGAAGAATGATCCAGAGGCATATTTGGAGTGGGAGCTCAAGATGGAACAAGTCTTTGATTGTAACTCTTACAATGAAAGAAAGAAGGTGAAGGTGGCAGCCCTTGAATTCAAGGAGTATGCTCTTGTGTGGTGGGATCAACTACAAAAGGAGAGGAGAAGAATTGGCGATGAACCCGTTGATACTTGGGAGGAAATGAAGCTTGTCATGAGGAAGAGGTTTGTTCCAAATCACTATCAAAGGGACATTCACAACAAGTTACAAAGGCTTACCCAAGGATCCAAGAGTGTTGATGAGTACTTCAAGGAGATGGAGTTGGCCTTACTTAGGTCAAATTTTCAAGAAGATAGGGAGGCTACTATGGTTAGATTCTTACATGGCTTGAATCAAGATATTCAAGACATAGTGGAATTACAAAATTATGTGGAGTTAGAAGACTTGGTACAACAAGCGATTAAAGTCGAGCAACAACTTAAGAGGAGGAAGTGTAAGTATTCATCTTCATCATCTTCCAAATTTCCATCCTCATCTTGGAAGGACAAGCCAAAGAAGGAGGGGGTATCAACCAAGGAAGCCGTGAGCACCCCTCAAGGCAAGAAACCCATGGAACCAACTTCTAGGAGCCGTGATGTGAAATGTTTCAAATGCCTAGGCCATGGGCTCATAGCTTCTCAATGTCCCACAAAGAGAACTATGGTGACTATGAATGGTGAAGTTGTGTCACAATCTGAGGCTTCAAGCAAGGAGGAGAGTGAAGAGGATGTATTCATGCCGGATGGTGACTTGCTTATGGTGAGAAGGCTTTTGGGAAGTCAAGTGAAGGATCATGAAGCAAGCCAAAGGGAAAATATCTTCCATTCTAGATGTCTCATTCAAGGGAAGGCATGTTCTCTCATCATTGATGGAGGAAGTTGTGCCAATGTGGTGAGCACAAGATTGGTTTCCAAGTTGAATCTTGTAACTAGCGCACATCCAAGACCATATAGGCTCCAATGGTTAAGTGAGGTAGGTGAAATGGTGGTGAACAAGCAAGTGGAGGTTCCTTTTTCCATTGGAAAATATGAAGATTCTGTTTTATGTGATGTAGTGCCTATGGAGGCAAGCCACATGTTGTTGGGAAGGCCTTGGCAATATGAAAAGAAGGCCATCCATGATGGGTTTTCCAACAAATTCACTTTCATGTATCAAGACCGCAAGGTCGTGCTTTCTCCTTTGTCTCCAAAGCAAATTAGTGAGGATCAAATGAGAATGAGAGAGAAAAGATAGCAAGAGAGAAAAGAGAATGAGCATGAAAAAAAGAGTGAGAAAGAGAGTGATGAAAAATTGAAAAGAAGTCATGAGAAAAAAAGTGAGAAAAATAAAGAGGAAAAAGAAGGAAAAGAGAGTTTTCTTGCAACAAAGAGTGAGGTCAAGAGTGCATTAGTTGCAAGGCAGCCCCTATACATACTTTATTGTAGGGAATTTTGTTTAAATGCTAACACTCCTAATGATCAATCTTTGTCTAGTGGTGTTGAAAATCTTTTGCAGGAATTTGGTGATGTTTTCCCAAAAGAAGTGGCACATGGCCTTCCACCTTTAAGGGGAATTGAGCACGATATTGATCTTATTCCGGGTGCATCATTGCCCAATAGGCCAGCCTATAGGAGCAATCCTCAAGAGACCAAAGAAATTCAAAAGCAAGTGGGGGAATTGATGCAAAAGGGATGGGTGCAAGAAAGTTTGAGCCCATATGCAGTTCCGGTGATTCTAGTACCAAAGAAAGATGGAACTTGGAGGATGTGCACGGATTGTAGGGCCGTGAACAACATCACAATCAAGTATAGGCATCCTATCCCTAGACTTGATGATTTACTTGATGAATTGCATGGTGCATGTATATTTTCAAAAATAGATTTAAAAAGTGGATATCATCAAATAAGGATAAGAGAGGGAGATGAGTAGAAAACTGCTTTCAAAACTAAGTATGGTTTATATGAGTGGTTGGTCATGCCTTTTGGGTTAACCAATGCACCTAGCACTTTTATGAGATTAATGAACCAAGTTTTGAGGGAGTTTTTGGGAAAATTTGTTGTGGTCTACTTTGATGACATCTTAATCTATAGCAAAAACTTAGATGATCACCTTGAGCATTTAAGAACTGTTTTGCTTGTGTTAAGAAAGGAAAAATTGTTTGCAAATCTGGAAAAATGTACCTTTTGTGTGGATCATGTAATCTTTCTTGGCTTTGTGATTAATGATAAAGGGGTTCATGTGGATAAGGAAAAGATTAAGGCCATCCAAGATTGGCCAACCCCCAAGAATGTAAGTGAAGTGAGAACCTTCCATGGCTTGGCTAGCTTTTATAGGAGGTTTGTTAAGGATTTTAGTACCTTGGCATCACCTCTTAATGAAATAGTCAAAAAGAATGTGGGATTTAAATGGGGGGAGAAACAAGAGCATGCTTTTAAAGAACTTAAGAAAAAGCTCACCCATGCACCAATACTTGTGTTGCCTAATTTTGCTAAATCTTTTGAAATTGAATGTGATGCTTCTAATGTTGGTGTTGGGGCTGTTTTGATGCAAGAGGGGCATCCAATTACTTATTTTAGTGAGAAATTAAGTGGAGCTGCCCTTAATTATCCCACCTATGATAAGGAATTGTATGCCTGGGTAAGAGCCTTGCAAACTTGGCAACACTATCTTTTGCCCAAAGAATTTGTGATTCATAATGACCATGAGTCTTTGAAATATTTGAAAGGGCAAGGAAAGTTAAATAGAAGACATGCCAAGTGGGTTGAATTCCTTGAGCAATTTCCATATGTGGTGAAACACAAGAAAGGTAAGGCCAATGTTGTGGCGGATACACTTTCAAGGAGATATTCCTTACTTTCTACCCTTGAGACAAAATTGTTTGGTCTTGAATGTATTAAAGATTTGTATGAGCATGATAATGATTTCTCAAGTATCTATGCTAATTGTGTGCATTCAGCCCAAAATGGGTACTTTAGGTACCAAGGGTTTTTGTTTAAAGAAAAGAGATTGTGTGTTCCAAAAAGTTCAATAAGGAATTTGCTTGTGAAGGAGGCGCATGAAGGGGGTTTGATGGGACATTTTGGGGTGCAAAAGACTTTAGACATGTTGCATGAACATTTTCATTGGCCTCATATGAAACATGATGTGCAAAAATATTGTGAGAAATGCATTGTTTGTAAAAGGTCAAAATCTAAAGTGATGCCTCATGGACTTTATACTCCTTTGCCTATTCCTGATTTTCCTTGGATTGATTTGTCTATGGACTTTGCTGTGGGATTGCCTAGGTCAAAGAATGGTAAAGATTCAGTTTTTGTTGTGGTGGATAGATTTTCTAAGATGGCTCATTTTATTCCATGTAAGAAAATTGATGATGCTTGCCATGTTGCTGATTTCTTTTTCAAAGAGGTGGTGAGACTTCATGGTCTCCCAAGGAGTATTGTTAGTGATAGGGACTCCAAGTTCCTAAGTCACTTTTGGAGGACTTTGTGGGGAAAGCTAGGCACCAAGCTACTTTTCTCTACTACTTGCCATCCTCAAACGGATGGGCAAATTGAGGTTGTAAATAGGACCCTTTCTTCTCTTTTGAGGGCTGTAATTAAAAAGAACATTAAGTCTTGGGAGGAGTGTTTGCCTCATGTGGAGTTTGCTTACAATAGGGCAGTTCATAGGACTACTCAATTTTCTCCTTTTGAGATTGTTTATGGGTTTAATCCTTTAACTCCTCTTGATTTATTGCCATTGCCTAACTCTTCATTTTTAAAGCATAAGGATGGTAAGACTAAGGCTGAATATGTGAGGAAGTTACATGAACAGGTGAAGCTCCAAATTGAAAGGAGGACTGAAAGCTATGCAAGACAAGCTAACAAAGGGAGAAAAAGGTGGTATTTGAGCCCGGAGATTGGGTTTGAGTACACATGAGGAAGGAGAGGTTTCCTTCTCAAAGGAAGTCTAAACTTCAACCAAGGGGAGATGGACCATTTCAAGTGGTGGCCAAGATTAATGACAATGCATACAAGTTGGATCTTCCAAGTGAGCATGGGGGTATTAGTGCAACTTTTAATGTGGCTGATTTGTCTCTTTTTGATGTAGGTGATGAAGATTTCAATTCGAGGTCGAATTCACTTAAAGAAGGAGGGGATGATGTAAGCCCAATGGAGACCAACTTGGACCAAGAAACCATCCAAGGTCTTGGTGGCCCAATGACAAGAGCAAGAGCAAGGAAAGCCCAAGAAGCTCTAACTCAATTGGTGGCATTCTTAATGGACTCAAGCCCAAGTGCAAAACAAGAAGATAATGAGCCCAAGTTAATGACTTGGCTCATCCATGAAGAAGGAGTGGCGAGTTCCTGAAGATTTAGTGTAGTCTTTTATTTGTTTTTAATTCAATAAGTGTAGAATTATGTAAGTGGGTCCTTTATGGCAGCCCACCTTTTCCTATTTCTATATGTGGGTTTATGTTGAGATTCCTTTGTAATGTTAATTGTGGGGGTTACACTTTTTAATTTGAGAAGCAAAGTGTAACCACCCATAATGGGAAGAAGGTAGGCGTGATAATGGGTAGTGATGGCTGATTACGATAATTGTTTAAAGTGGGTTTTAGTGTTAATTAGTGATATCATTAGTGGGGGTTATGGTTTGAGTTTGGCAACCAAGAGTTGGCTGCCCCCCTATGTAATTCACTCCTTCCATTCAGAAATACAACTTTGATGTTCATTTGGATTGAATCCATTGAGTGAGACTTGTGTTCTCCTAGGTTCTTGGCTGAACCAAACTTGTTCTTATCAAGAATCCAAGATTCTTGTGGCGAACCTCACAAGGCTTATCAAACAATCTTGTTTGTGGCGCCTATCACCATCTCAATCTCTTCCATTTTCTTTGTTTTCTTCACTTGTTGTTTTTGTTACAATTTTGAACTCAAGTGTTGCTTTATTTTAAAAGGTGATTGCGCTTTTGTTGTTCCTGAAATTCAACCAAATAGATCATTGCAAGGCAACTACCCATTTGGTTGTCATCAGTTTCGCATGGCGGAGGATGCGAAACAGCGTAGAAGCGGAGAGGGACGTGATCTTCCCCCTTCCGTCGGCGAGCGGCAGCCGACGAGCTCCCAAGCGGTGGCGGCACGATTTCGCAAGGCGAAGACCAACCAGACGCGAGCAAGCGGCGCGGTCTTCTCCCCCTGCGTCGGCGAGCTGCGGCGGCGGTCGGTGGCTGGGCTGGGCGGCACGGTCTGGTCCAGCAAGAAGGAAGGAGAAGAAATGGAGTTTGGGAGAGAGAAGAAGAAGTGTGGGGTTTGGAATGAAAATGCTTCTGCTGAAGAGAAAGAAAGAAAACGTGAAAAGAAGAGAAAAAGGAAGAAATAGAAGAAAGGGTGTCGTGGATGGGTTGGATACCAGGAACAAAAAGAGCATAAAAGTGATCTCTTTTATTTTTCTGATGCTAAAAATTTCTTTTAGGGACTATGAAAATAACTTTTCTTTAACCAAAATAATTTTAGATGATATTTTTCTAAACAAAGAATAATAGCGTAATGCTATTGTCTAGCAAGCATGCACACCCTGTAACAACACAGTGTTAACACACTTAGTAAAACCTTTTAAATGAGTAAATAAAATTACTCAAACTAAACAACATAAAAATAAATAATAAAAATAAATGTTTAGAAACAAATTAATCACTCTTAATAAAGCAATTAAACATATAAGCAAAAATAGGGATGTTACAAACGACTCCTCATTAAAGATAATACTAACCAAATATGCTAAATAACTAAATCAAAGTACTAAGTCTTCAAGACTCCTCAATCTTAGTGGCGACGTCCTTGTGCTCTAAAAATCATATTTTTTATGAGATTTATAATCCCAACGAATAAAATTTTTTTAATAAAAGTTCGCAAATAGTGTTGTTCTCAGCCGGCGCGGCAACCGAAAAACATCCATGGTATCCGCTTATTTTCAAAATAACATAACTCAAAATATTTTCTATAAATTAAGGATATCATTGGGAAGTTAACAAAAATATCTACAACTTTTATGCAAATCACAAAATCTGACATGGACGTTTAAAGGGTCAAAACTATGCTAGAAGTTAGAAAAACGGTGCTGGCGCTGGAACCTGCATATCATGTACGAATTTGGTCATAACTTCAACTTCAAGAATCCAATTTAGACGAATTTGATGTCTTCGGAAACCTGAGAGACAGATCTAAATTTCTTATGAATAAATCGAGTCCAAACGAGTTCGTTTTGACTATGTCATATCCATTTGAAGATGTATGACGTGTCATATGAAGTCTATTATTCGAAATTGGCCCCAAAAACACTCAAAACTATCTTTTTAACTTCTTTTGATCCACTTATTAGATTTTAACCATTCAAACTTTAAATATAATAATTCTGATAATCTAATTTCTATCAAATTAAGTTGTAGCCAATTTTTGGAATGTAACATTAATACATTTCTCCCCTCCTTGAAGAAATTTCTTCCTCGAAATTCGCTGACACCTAATCCAGATAGAAAAAAATGGTATGACAGACCCAGATTGATGACTTGATGCCCAAACCACACTGGAATTTATCTAGCGCAACTTCTAAGGTAACATACAAATAATGATGATGGATTTAAACAGGTATGCACAAGTAAAGATCCAGAAATATGATAGCAGACAAAAATCAAAGAAGTGAAATATGACATGCAAACAATTCAATTACAACACCAAATACAAGATTCTGGGCAACAATTAAAATCTGAACAACCAAAATAAAATAGAGAAATTTTATATGTACACTAACGACAAACACATTAGAGCAAGCTTACTCTTTTGATTTGACTTTAATGCAAATTTCTAATATATTTCGTGCATACTTTCACCAACTAAACATGTTTAATCTCTAAAAAGGAATACATTCACGCATAATCAAAATAATATTATCACTTCTTGAGGATTATAGAAAAAACATATATTGGTAACATTTTTTTTCCCATAATCAAACTCAATGCAATTTCATTAAAATGTGACAGAAGGGGTAAGGAGTAACATTAAAAGATCACAACTGTGTTTTAATGCTCATAATTTTGAATCATAAAGATCAACTCGTACAATGCAACTTCTAAAATGTAACTTTTAGGATGTCTTTAGACGAGTC
Organism: Echinosophora koreensis; assembly: GCA_035048595.1. Classification (NCBI taxonomy): domain Eukaryota; kingdom Viridiplantae; phylum Streptophyta; class Magnoliopsida; order Fabales; family Fabaceae; genus Echinosophora; species Echinosophora koreensis. Next base: position 1,899,168 of record JAPCYP010000068.1, read on the forward strand.
AACAATCAAGTCATCATGACATGTGAATGCTAAAACAATCAATCCAACAACAAAAACAAAAACTTAAATTTTTTTTTTCTCAAATTTCAAAATCATAAAGCAAATAGATTATTAACACCATTTAAGTAAAATCTTCGTACACCAAGGATCAATGATCATTCCAAAGTACCAATCTACGTATCAAGACACTGAAAAAAAAAAGATTTTTCAAAATCAGAAACAGTAATTTTTTTACGTCCTAAAAAATAACCAAAACCAAAGAAGGTGCAGTAAGTTCACAAATAGTCATTTTGTTAGCTATGTAAAGTCTCAATTTTTATACATATGCAAATAAATTCAGAATGCTACGAAATTAAATTGGCATAACACTTGCACAAATCAGTTCATTATCATATTTTTATTTTACGAAAAAAACAATGCCAATTAGTACATAAAATTCATATAAGTTTTGAATTGAACTCATAAAATTTCAGTACACATTACTTACTATAATTAGCGACTTATAAAGCTCAAAACTCATTGAAACATTTTGAAATTTAGTATCAAAGACCCTAAAACATATATAAACAATTCCAAATGGACATCATGTTAAAATATCATGCTGATATTTTGTTTTTTAAAAATATTCAAGCATATTCCATTCCAGCAAATAACAGAAAACATGATATTGCTACCGAGCTTCTTCATATGGTGCATGTTTCAAAATCACCCAATTGCTCTATAATTTTAAACATTTCATCCTTAGCATGTTATCCTAATGAGGAACTTAGAAATTATTCAAAACCAACATACAATCTCTCAGAGAAATCTAGAATCACACAACAAGCTCAAGAGTTTCATACTTTGCATCCATACATAAACACTTATAATCGATTATAGACACTTGACAATGATTCTTGGACGAAACATAAGGCCCAACAAGTCAAGTCATTCATCAAGAAGTCAATTAGTCACGGAATAACATGTAACACATATCATACACATACTCATTCGTTCATATTCAGAGACATATTGTAACACCCCAATTTTTACTGTTCTTCAATAACAGTAATTATATATATATATATGTTTATATTATTTTATTTGGAAAGATTAATTTTTGAGATGTTTAGCTTTGATTATCTTAAGGGGTTTGATTTGAGTAATTTTAATTACTATTTTAAAATTATTTTATTAAGTGCGTCAGCACTGCCTTATTCCAGTATAAGTATATTTACTAGAGAATAATGTTATGTTATTGTCACTATTAGTATTTGTTCAGAAAAATATTTTAAATAGTATGATTGAAAGAATATTATGTTCATTTTTTTTACTCCATTTAATTTTAGATTTGAAAATAAACTGATTTGATATTAATTAGATGTTAATTTAGGATCACTGATTTTCTTGGTAGATCAATTCAACTATCAATCTTTACTCTTATTGAAATTTTTAAATTATATATTTATCTGTTTTATGGCTCTAAGAGTCTTTTATTGGATTACTGTTATATTTGCGAATATCTTTTAGAAATGACCAGTTTAGGTCTTTAAGATGTTGATAATGATAAGCGTGTATATTTATGGCTCGGAGAGCCTTTCTTTTGGATGAAAACATAAACATGACAACATGTGTTTTGTTTCGGAGGTTGGAATTACAGAGGAGACTCTGTCGAAATTTTTGTAAAAATCCTCGATCTGTATTTAAGTATTTTCTAAATAAATAAGCTTGAAGGGAAAACTTTGATGTAATTATTATGATGATATATATATATATATATATATAAGCGAAAGTTTATTTTCCGAAAGCAACCACCAGCTTTTCTTTTTATTTAATACGTTTTAAAGAATTTGAGTTATTTATGTAATGCCCAAGGGGGGTGTTACATTAGTGATATCAGAGCCAGGTCGAGTCTTTCGGGAACCTTGGGAAATAGGTCTGTTATGTTTTTGTTGTGTGATCTCTGGTTGGCCACTTTTTGAATTGTTTCCTTGTCGAAACAATGTATGTTGACACACAAGCATGTGTGTTTTAATGGGTTCTAATTGAGTTGAGATCTTGTAAGAACTCATGATTAGTATATGGTAATTGTGTTTTGGTCCATGTGTGACACCTTCGGTTATCCTTTTTGGATTGTATCTGACATTTGGATAGCATGCCTGTTAAGGTAGATTTTCTAGGAATGTTCGTTGAGAATGTTCCTTTTTGGATTGTGTTCGATTTCTAATCTCCTTGTGTAGGATGCCGCCTACAAAGTTAATCGAGTTAGACGACTCGATTCAACTGAACGATCTGTGGTCTAAGCAGTTTGTTGGATTGAGTGTTTTCCGTTGGAAACACCAATGTTGTGTGATGGTTGGATAGATGAGATGTGCTAGGAGTTTTGTTGATGTGTAGATGTGAATGGTAAAATGAAAATCCATAAGATCAACCCCAATAGGCCATGACGATTTCTATAGATCAAAGGATAAAATGTTAATCAAGGCAGAAGTGAGATCTAAGGTAATGATATAATAATTGTAGCTAACATTGATTGTATAAGTTGGAAGATGGAAATGAAAGTGTCTATAGTAAATTCACCTAAGTGGATTCGAATCGAAAGAGATAAACTCTTGTGTTCTTAAGTTTGCTAGGGAAATTCAAAGTTGATGGATTAGATAACCTTACCATGCTTGGTGTACTTTGATTTCAGTTTACCTTAAGAAGTATTGTGATTTTTTTTTATTGGAGACTCGAAGTATGTGATTTTGATAGAATCTGGAAAAGTAGATTACATTCAGAGGGGATAAGACTATAATTGAATACCTTGACACTAGTGCAATAAGTGCTTTTTACGTCAGTCATAATTGATTTTACACGTCAGAATAGTGTCTGACGTAAATACAGCTGACGTTAATAGTTAACATTTTAACGTCAGTTGTTTAACTGACGTTAAAAGTAAACTATTAACGTCAGTTGTTCAATAAAACTGACGTTAATAGTGTAACATTAACGTCAGTTGTATTAATGAACTGACGTTAATAGTTTACTTTTAACGTCAGTCTTATTAAAAAACTGACGTTAATAGAGTATCTTTTTTTAAAAAAAAAAAACTATTAATGTCAGTTGTTTGAAACAACTGACGTTAAGAGATTTATTTATTTTTTTTAAAAAATTCGGTTTTAAAATAACACTACCCCAGCTGTCCCTGCATTCAGTAAACATCCCAGCAACGCAGAAAATATTGTTACAGAATTGCAAACACTCAACTTTGGCAAAAATAGGGTCTCATAAAGTGTCCCCTTAAATTTCAATATTACTAAAAGAAAAGAAATATACAAAGGAAATAATGGGGGGACTTAAAACCAACACATGTATAGGAAAAATATAACTATCTACAAGTATGTATATATATATATAAATTTTAGCCTCTAATGTCTAAAAACAAAATTACCAATCTAAGTATATATAAATGTAGGTCTCTAAAAAGTTTAAAAACAAAAAACTACTCATCTAAGTATGATCAGGAGGTACTTTCTCAATTCTTTTTTCAGCAGCATACTTGAAGAAGAATTCTGCCAAGCGCATCGTGTCCTGTGTAGGCCCCACAGTGTCCTCCCGTGCATGTGGGTGATCCGACTGATCCATATGTATGCCTGTTCAGAAACAATATATATTAAACTGGATAAATAAATATAGATGGATAGATAAAAATAATTCTATACTAAACTGGATAAATAAAACATTTTCCTTAAAAGAAAAAAACTCACACTACAATCAAGTTTAAAATTCCTATATCAATATCCCTTCGTGATGATCATCACGAGTGGCGTGTACATCGTCCACTTGTTTTTCCTCAATTATAGTAGGCATGTTTGTTGAAAAAGAAGGAGTCTCAGGAATATCAAGATTTGAATCTTGATTTTCATCACTACCATTATACATGCTTTTTCCTTAGAGAACCACGAACAAACTTTTGTTAGAAGGATCAGTGATGCAGAACACTTGTTTTGATTGGGAAGCCATTATGAAAGGTTCATTTATATGACCTAACTTGTTGAGGTCTACCAATGTGAACCCCCATTCATCGGTTTGTACACCACCTTTACTATCAACCCTCTTATATTTAAAAACCGGCACCATAAGCTTAGTGTAATCGAGCACCCAAATCTCTTCAATATATCCAAAGTAAGGTGTCGGTGCTTTAACGGGTTTTGTGTCCTTTGCACTAGAGAAGTGCATTGGTTCGACCACGATCATAACCCCACTATTTTGCATGGTACTCTTGTTATCTTGTTCCTTTATATAAAAGGAAAAGTTATTGATGTCGTATCCGCTCCAACATATGACGTTGAAGCTAGGCCCACGTGCTAGCCATCTTACGTCATCAGAAGAAGTACTACCATCCTTAAGCATTTCTTCCTTGAACCATTGTAAGAAAGTCTTGTTATGCTTGTTCAACAACCACCTTTTGCTCATTCGAGGGTTTTCTTGGTTGACTTTTCTTTTATGTTCAAAAAAGTAAGGTTGAACAGAATCAATGTTGTTCAATACATACAAATGTGCTTGAAGCACTTCCTCCCGACCCTTGCTATTAATTCTGAAACCATGTGTACCCTTACCTTGACATCTTATCTCATCATGTCGAGGCTTAGGAACCCCTATAGGATCCGTGTTATGAAGGTAGTCCGAACAAAACTCAATAGCTTCTTCTGCAACATACCTTTGAACAATAGATGCTTCCGGACGATGTGGATTCTTCACATACCCTTTCAAGATCTTCATGTAGCGCTCAACTGGGTACATCCATCTCAGAAAAGCCCACATAATCTAATCTCTCTCACCAAATGAACAATTAAGTGAACCATGATGTTAAAAAAGGAAGGAGGAAAATACATCTCCAGTTGGCACAAAATTGTAGCAGCCTCAACTTCCAAGTCATCCAACATACGGGGGCATGCCTCACATTTTTTTGGAGCAATACCACGAATAGCAACGGGCAGAAGTTGTTGCATCAAGATGTGGCAATCATGAGACTTTAAGCCAACCAATTTAAGATCACTAGAGACAAGCCTCTTCATATTTGAAGAGTAACCATGTGGAACCTTGATGCCCTGAAGACACCCACAGAAACTTTGTCTCTTTTTTTTGACAAAGTATGTCATGCTGGCGGCAAATAAGTCCGCTTACCATCCTCAACAACTGGAGCTAACTGCTCTCGTATACCCATAGCAACGAGGTCGAGACGAGCATTCACACCATCCTTTGTCTTGCCCTGAATGTTGAGAAGCATCCCGATCACACTATCACACACATTTTTCTCCAAATGCATCACATCAATGCAGTGTCTGACATCAAGCTTGCGCCAGTATGGAAGATCAAAGAATATCGACCTCTTCTTCCATATGTTTTTCTCAACAGTTTTACCCTTCTTTTTGGACTTGCCGAATATAACATCGATGCCTTTTAATCTCTGATAAAGCTGCTCTCCATTTAAGGCCGTTGGAGCATCTTCAGTCTCTTGGCATCCATTAAAAGCTTTTTTCATCTTCCGATATGGGTGATCACGTCTAAGAAATCTCCGATGCCCAAGGTAAACCGTCTTCTTTCCATGATGCAACTGAGTGTAGCATGTGCCTTCTTCACATATAGGGCATGCTTTATGCCCCTTGACATTGTACCCGGACAAGTTACCATATGCTGGAAAGTCGTTGATGATGCAAAATAACATGGCACGAAGATTGAAAGTCTCGTGAGAATACCCATCAACTACATCAACACCTTCCACCCACAACGTTTTCAAGTCTTCAATCAAGGGACTTAGATAAACATCTAAGTCATTTCCCGATTGCTTTGGGCCCGAAATCATTATAGACAACATCATGTATTTGCACTTCATGCGCTTCTGACGTTGAGTAAATCACATAATGTGAGTTGCTCACCTCAGCTTTGGCAGCCAGTGACTGTTCCAGGATGTAACACCCTAACTTGGGTCATTACATGCTTACCCCGTTGCCTAAGTCATTTCCCGATTGCTTTGGGCCCGAAATCATCATAGACAACATCATGTATTTGCACTTCATGCGCTTCTGACGTTGAGTAAATCACATAATGTGAGTTGCTCACCTCAGCTTTGGCAGCCAGTGACTGTTCCAGGATGTAACACCCTAACTTGGGTCATTACATGCTTACCCCGTTGCGGAAAACAAATTAAAATTTGTGTTTGCTGGTTGCTTTCGGAAAATAAATTTATTAAAAGGCAGAAAACTCGAGTGTAAAAATTTTTTCTTCCGCGAATAACTCTAGAACAACATAATACACATAATAAATAGCAAAGTCATATTCTTAAAGAAGACACCACGGCATACCGTTTTTATTTTCAAAAGGGCTCGATTTCCAAAAAGAGAAACTTAAAATCAAGAATATATTACAACATCACAGTTACCGACCTTTTCAACATAAAACCCAAAACAAGACTCCTAAGCTGGTCGCTCTACAAGACATTATTGGAAAGACCCCCGTGGTCTTTTTCCACGAACAGATACTTCTTCAAGCATCTAGAATCTAAGTCCGCAAGTGACTTAAAGAACTCATCCGCTTCATCTGTACTAGTATCCCAAGATACAACGGCAATTACCAGTAGAACCTGATATATTTGTAAGGGTGAGACGCCAATATATGGATTTAACACAATAACCGTATGCGCGACTCAAAGGAAAGCATATAAACATATATAGTTTCATACAACATCAGTTCTTAAATAAACAAGTAGTCATCATTGGGTTTCATACCCGAAACATCATTGTTTGAAAAACTATACATGTACACTTCAATAATCGTCGTCTAACTTTTACGTAATCTCCGGAGATCCCAACGTCACCAAAATGAGTTGATCAATCTCGATTGCCAAATATATTAGGCACAACGTCACGTCAATTTCCCATAATACCATTGTCCAACTCAAGGCACAATGGTCAACGTCACATGGTTTTATTGTCCATCTAGGCACAATGTACAACGTCACATGATACCTTATCCATCAAGGTCTCACGACACAACGTCAGGCACGCCTGCCACAAATGCAAATGTAAAATATTTTGTTTTTCGTCACTTTTGTTTGTGTTCATTCTTTCCTTATCGAAGCTCAAAGGCTCACGACCAACCTAAGGTTTAAACATTTAAGTTAAACAACCATCCCAATAAAAAAACGGACTCTAAGTCCAAACCAATCAAACAGACTCCAAGTCAAAAATGTGCAAATCACGAAATCTAGACCCGTGCACCATATTTAGATTCGTAGATTTTGACGCACAAAAATCAATATAGATTTTTTATAGGACATCTAGTCCACAACTTCACTTTTCGGACCTCGGGCCCATATCTTAGAACACTAGACCCGACGTCTCGGTTGCTAGGTTCATTTAAACCATTTTCGTTCTGTGAAATACAAAACAAAATTAAAGTTTCCTCAACTTATCCAAGTTGACGGAAATACCAGCATTGTTTACCGAAAATCCTTTTACGTTGAAAATTCGTTTTGTAAAATCATCCAAAATCCCTGAAACTTATTTTCGTCCAAAAATCAATACTTTGAACTTAAAAACATCTTTTTAGACCAATTCTTAGTGTTACTCAATATTACCCTCTTTAAAAATACTTTTGTAAATGTTGACGGGAATGTCCATCGTTTGACGTTTTTAAAACGTTTAAATCCAAAACAAGACTGTTCTAGTAAAATAATTTTTCCAACACTGTAATAAAATCATTTTTGACAATTCTTTTCTTAAAACATAATTTTATAATATTTAGAAATTCCTTATGTGAAAATTAGCAGTGCTAAAATATTTTCACGGTTACGCCTCACTATAACTCTTAAAACCCTCTTACGCCGTTAAACCATTAATTAATATTAGTTTTAACTTTTCTCATTTTCAACTAACCAAAATACTTAAGTAATATTATATTACTATTTCTCCTCAATTAAAATTCATTATCCCGTAAAAAGTTTTTTAACGCTTTTAACCTTATTATTAATTGAGCACTGACCACTGTCAGGCTTTACAAACAACAATCAACCACGATATCACAAAAATATTTCCAGGCAGATCATGCATCCCAACACATTATAATATAATTGCAGATAAACAATTTAATGCAAATCAACCATCACAGGTAAAAATTAACATAACTTAAACAACTTAAACCAAATTAAACAAGCACCACAACCACAGATAAATAATACAAACCACGCACTAATCACATACAGTTATTGGGAAAAATCCCTCAGGTAAGCTCCCCTTACCTCTTGAAGAACTTAGCTTCCGATTAAAAACTTTGCCGCGAATCCCGAAATCGTCAACACACGTACATGGCACAATTCTTTATCCTTTCAACAAACCACAATCAACCAATGGCACAATTCTTTATCCTTTCAACAAACCACAATCAACCAATCAAAACAAGCAAATACAGTCCCCTACACACTAAGGGTAGGTCACGGCCTCAAGGGGTTTTTGTGACTAAAATTCCTAAATTTGCTTAAGTCTAGGATTAATGATCCTAAGTACTTAAGTCTTTAAAACACATGATTAACAACAAAGTTTGAAACAACACATTCCAATCCCTCAAGAACTCATTTTCGGCCTTCAAAGAAAATATGAGTCAGAGATTTTAGTTTGATATAAGACTTTGGATCCAACATATATATGATATAGAAAGTTGAAATCAATGATCACTTTATAAGAAAATGAACAAAATCTCCTTCCCCCACTTCATGAAGGTTTCGGCCAAGGAGGGTTTAAATGAGGAGGAAAACTTTGTTTGCATCAATCTCTTGGATTATGGTAGTAGAGATGATAACTAACTCATAGAAATTGATTTCATATTTTTAGGATTTTTCTATGATTTTCTAGAGAATTTCAAACTTCTAGATCTAAGAATTTAAAAATATGATTCATGGCATAAACATGAGAAATACATGAATATGAAAGCTTAAATGATCAAGGAGATGAGCTTTTACCTCTTGAAGATTGAAGAAATGAAGAAAATGATCAACCTTCACTTAGTTGAAAACTGGACAGCTTGAGGGTGTGATGGTTTTGTGAGTGCATCTCACAATATACTCATCCAAAAATCACAACCTTTGGCTTGTTAGAAATATAATAAGAAAAGGAACAACTTTGGTGTTGAAGGTTTCATTTTTTTCGGATCATAACAGGGTTGAAAAGGGCCTTCTTTCTGCTGTTTCGTGTGTTGCTGAGAATTTTGAGCAGTTTCGGTATTTTGAGCATATCTCCCAATCCACCTATCCTTTTTTGATGATCTTTAGCTTGTTGGAAAGAAGAGAAAAATAGGAACAACTTTTATGTTGAGAGTTTTCCGAGTTTCAGAAAGGAAGAGGGTCATATTTTCGGTGGAAATTCTGTGTTCTTATGAGTTTTGTAACTTAGAGAAAATGGAGAAAGCTTGGTGAGGAAGATGAAGAGAAGTGGGGAGGGGCCAGCTTCGGTTTTGAGCCTTCATATAGGCTTAGATTTAGGCTTTGTTTGGTTCCTTAGAGTCCAAATAATGAGTTTTGTGAATATTAAATAATATAATAGTTAACTATGGCTAATAATTAACATAACTAAGGTTACTTTGTTAACCATGATTAAAAATCATGTGGCTCATAATCAAGAGAGGGTGTGGCTGATTCTTGGCCAAGTAAACTAACCTTGGTTCTTAACCACAGTTAAAATTTAACTCAACGTCGGTTAGGTTAAGCGTTGGGGTATTTTGGTCATTTCACTTGAAAATTCCCGATCAATAAAATTTAAGGCAGGATTCCTTGTCCTCTCTGCTACATCAACCTCTTCGAATATCTCAGCTCCATAATCTACTCCGTCGTTTTCCCGACTTATCCTCCGACTTGGTTTTATGCGTTTTCTTAACGATTATGTCCGAATAAAATAATAGTATTTCATTCGTAACGAATTTTTCCAAAATGTGGAAAATCGTCTGGGGAAAAATATAAAACCTAATGGTTTCGTTCACGAGTCGAAATTAGGGTTTCTGATTAGTAAAAGCTTACTATCAGTGAAAATGCAGAAAACGCAGATCGGTTTCCGTCTGAATTTTCATTCCAAAACTTCCCCGTAACCTTATAAAAATAAGTATGACAGGGAAATGACCTTAGTTTATTTATATAATTATGACCGATATTAGAAAGCCGAAAAATCGGGATGTTACATACTACCCCTCTTAAAAAAATTTCGTCCTCAAAATTTCATGACTCGAAGCTAGACATAGACTAACTCAATTACTTCTAAGAAGTAATTCAAACAAGTCCTAATTAGTGAGCACACAACATCAACACAATAGACCTATTCCCTAACATTCCTGAAAGACTCGACCAGCTCTGATACCACTAATGTAACACCCTAACTTGGGTCATTACATGCTTACCCTGTTGCGGAAAACAAATTAAAATTTGTATTTGCTGGTTGCTTTCGGAAAATAAATTTATTATAAGGCAGAAAACTCGGGTGTAAAATTTTTTTCTTCCGCGAATAACTCTAGAACAACATAATACACACAATAAATAACAAAGTCATATTCTTAAAGAAGACACCACGGCATGAGACACCCCGATGTCCCATTAATAAACCTTAATCCGTAATTAACGTTAACGCATTTATTACATTTGAAAATAAATATATAATGGAAGGAATAAAATTAAATTCATTTTAAAGCATGCACAGCGGATTAAAGCATACATCGACCATATATACATAATATGTACATCCAGTCTCCACAATGTACCATAGATCCTAACCGAGGGATCCTTAACCTTACAACTATACCAACACTACATACTAAAAGAAAACATACCTAAACTGGTCATAAACATAACAGACATAAGAAGAGGTCCTGATACTACCCATCCCATCTCTCAAAATACATCAAAAAGAAAAAAGAACTTACAGAGACTCTCATCCTAACAGGCACAACCGACATAACCATATCACTGACGATATGGGCGCCTGGAGCTCCCCTCACCCTCTCCGTAATGGCGTCGATAGACCCTGCCATAACGGGTCCTAGGCTCCCAAACCGACTCATCGCTGCTCATAACCACACGTCGGTGACGATAGTGATACATCGTCTGGACACTCCTCTGCCTACGACCTCTCTGCACCATGCCAACTCCGCTCCTTGCTACTAAACGATCCACCATACTCCACATGTCATCAGGAAATTCCCTCTGACGAGGTGGATACCACATCTCCGAAAAAGGCAATCTCTGTGAAATCCGATACGGACCATCCAAATGAAAGTACGGACCCTCTCCCATAAGTATATACAAACTGACTAGGCTGGTATACGTCATGAATCATGAATGGTCGACCTGCCATCCACGATCATCGTGATACACAATCTCCACATCACCGAGAATTGGGATCCTGGGAGGGATCCTCTGTAGGTAATGATTCGGTCTGTATCCCAGATCTGGTGACGTCGTGGTCCTGCTCACACTGCTCATCTAATGGATATACATACAAGGAAATAGAGGAAAAGAGGGAGATAAGCAACAGATCATAGTCATAAAAATGGGGATGGGGATACATAGAATAGCAATCACATAAACATATCACATAAAACAAACAAACAATCATCCATCAAGTCACACCAACACAATCATCCTCAAGATCATACTCTCAGATTATTCCTCTAAGGAGTCTCACTCCTATGCATGTCGGCCGATATATCTCATCCGGGTCTCAACCCCAAGACATTCCCTTATCAAGCCTCTCTGCTTAAGGAACGTCAGTTAGTTTGTCTAGGTAACTTTTCTGCTCTCCGTGACCCATAAGAGTGCATCTCTTTGTGAGCTCTGCTCCTTCAGAGGTATCTGGGTCGCCTCGGATAGTCAGCCTTAGACATGGATACTCAGGGTAAAGTCGGGATAACTAGGCTCTACCGGGGTACACGACGCACTAGGAGCTACCTAATGGTCACTGTGAGCCTCCCGACTCCAGTTCGTACATCCCCAAGGTCTTTTCACAGACCGGCCCCTCCGTAATCCGTACTCGCACTCGAGTACAACTAACCTCGTATGACTCCCTGTCATACGCCTCGCCACCTTGGCAATATGCAATGCAACAACCATCCTTAAGTTAACACCGGAACCTTCTCTCACAATCCAAATCTCAAAATCACAGTCTCAGATTGGATGGCAATACATCCCCGGCCTTAAAGCCACAGTCTCAAGGCATTACCACGGTGTCGACTCTCAATATAATCAAATCACACTATCAGTCAATCCCATTCATCCAACAATCATCAACAATATATTATAATAATAAAATATCAGGCTATCACATCAATCATCACAACCAAGCATGTTATAGCAGTCATCACAGTAGCAGACATAGCAAACAACCCCAATCATTATCAGTTATCTAGCCTAGGGTTTCAAGCCTAATATTGATAAATCTACAATAACTAAACCCAAGACCATATTTAAAAATATTATTATATTACGGTTTAGCTATTGTTGATTATTCAATATACTAGTAGGGTCTGGGGCACCCTACACATGTATAAATGACTGTTACTCTATGCTTGCCTCCCCGACAATGTCGGTGAATTTCTCCTCACCTTGGATTATCTGGTATCGTTGTCCAAACTTCTCTTCCTCTCTAACCAGCTGCTGCCTTGCACCCCAGGAGTTCCTTGATGCTCCAAAATTTGCCCTAACACATGGACAGAGTCCTAGCAATGTCATGAACTCTAATCTTGCGACAGTTTCTCAAATAAAACTCAGATTGAAGCAAGAATCCAAGAGAAGTAAATGACAATGCCAAGTTAGGGATTTGAGCATTACCTCAGTTGGATCGAAGAAACGTTAGCTAATACTTGTAGTATTCACTACGCTGGTCACAGATTCGAAGTTAGAATTACGATCGGACGGACGGATTTTCCTCAGAATCAATTTTTCTCTCCAAAACCCATTTTCTCCCTCTCACTCTCGAGCTCTCTCCTGGTCCCTCTCAAAAGTTCTAAAATTTTCTACAACCTTGTAGCATTTTAAAGCCTAAGAGGGTGAGTCAGCACTGATTACGCCCGGCTTAAGTTTTCTGCGCCCGGCCAAAATGCGTAGATCACCGCCTTTGAATTGCGCCCGGCCTAACAAACCTGCGCCCGGCCTAATTTTCTGAGCCCGGCTCAACATACCTGAGCCCGGTCTAATTCCGCGTTGACCAGTTTGACGAGAAACTCTGATTCACACGTTTCGTCGCGTTCTGAACTCGTTTCACGTCCGATTGACCCCAAATTTGGAACACATACTAATTAACACCTAACGAACAAAATTAAGCTCTCACACCAACTTAATTACTGTCTGATTCCTTAATAAAGAAAACGGGTGTTACATTACTACCCTCCTTAAAATAAATTTCGTCCTCGAAATTTAAATTAAATTACCTCTTGTAAACAGATGCGGATATTGTTGTTGCATATCAGCTTCTCTCTCCCACGTTGCATCTCCAGTAGCTGCATCCCATATGACCTTGACTAAAGGAATTTGCTTCCCGCGAAGTTCTTTTATCCTCCGGTCCTCAATTCGTACAGGTAATGCCTCATATTCTAAGTTTTCTCTTAACTGTATTGATTCAGGTTCTATGATGTGCAATGGATCAGGATAATATTTTCTGAGTTGGGATACATGAAAAACATCATGAAGATTTGAAAGATTAGGTGGTAAGGCTATATGATAGGCAACTGGACCAATTCGACGAAGAATTTGAAATGGTCCGATAAAACGAGGAGTAAGCTTTCTGGATTTTATTGCCCTGCCAATTCCAGTCCTCGGTGTGACTCTCATGAAAACATGATCGCCTTCTTGGAATTCCAAAGATCTTCTCCTTTTGTCACTGTAGCTTTTCTGCCTATCTATTGCTGCTTTCATTTTCTCCTGAATCTTCCGAACTTGTTCCGTTGTTTGCTGTACCACCTCGGGTCCAATCAATTGATTTTCTCCTGTTTCATACCAACAGAGAGGTGTTCTACATTTTCTTCCATACAACGCTTCATATGGTGCCATTCCAATACTTGAGTGGAAACTGTTGTTATATGTAAACTCAATCAATGGAAGAAATTCGTCCCAACTACCTGTATGTTCCAACACACATGCTCTTAATAAATCTTCCAGTGACTGAATTGTCCTTTCCGACTGACCATCCGTCTGAGGATGATAAGCTGAACTCATTCTTAACTTCGTTCCCAATGCACCGTGTAAGCTTTGCCAAAATCTTGATGTAAATCTCGGATCCCTGTCCGAAACTATACTTGTTGGCACCCCATGTAGTCTAACTACTTCTTTAACATATAACTGGGTTAATCTTTCCATTGAGTATTTTTTACTGATAGGCAAGAAATGAGTACATTTCGTTAATCTATCAATAATTACCCAGATTGCATCATGCTTCTGTTGTGTCTTAGGCAAACCAGACACAAAATCCATTGCAATACTGTCCCATTTCCATTCCGGGACATCCAAAGATTGCAATAATCCTGCTGGCTTTTGGTGTTCAATCTTTGCCTTCTGACACACCAAACAGGATTGGACATACTTTGCAACTTCCTTTTTCATTCCAGGCCACCAAAACATTTTCTTCAAATCTTGATACATCTTTGTAGCACCTGGATGAAAACTTAATTTGCTTTTGTGTGCTTCTTCTAGAATCAAATTCTTAATTTCTCTATCATTTGGCACACATATTCTATCTCCAAACTTTATGATACCATTAGTACCTCTCTTAAACTCCAATTGTTCACCTGCTTCTATTTTCTGATTAACCTGTTAGAGATATTGATCTTCTGCTTGCTTTTTCCAGATTAAGTCTAGGAACTCACTATTAATAGTGATCATACCCAAACTTATCTTGTTCTGAGATAACTCCGTTATCCCAAGATTCATGTCTCTAAATTGTTCGATCAATTCCAATTCTTTAACCATCATAGCAGAAACTTGTAAAGATTCCCGACTTAAAACGTCTACTACAACGTTCGCTTTACCAGGATGATATTGGAGATCACACTCATAATCCTTTATAAATTCCATCCATCTCCGTTGTCTCATATTAAGCTCTTTCTGATCGAACAAGTACTTTAAGCTCTTATGATCACTATAAACTGTAAACTTTGCACCATACAAATAGTGTCTCCATATCTTTAATGCAAACACTATTGCAGCCAATTCTAGATCATGGGTTGGGTAATTCCGTTCATGTACTCTTAATTGCCTTGATGCATAAGCTACTACTTTCTTATCTTGCATAAGCACACAACCCAGGCCTTGATGTGATGCATCGCAGTACACATCAAATGGTGCTAATGGATCAGGCAAGACTAATATAGGAGATGTTGTAAGCCTCCTTTTCAGTTCCTGAAAACTAGCCTCACACTCTTCCGTCCATTCAAAAGCTTTACCTTTTCTCGTCAACTGCGTTAATGGTAACGCAATCTTCGAAAATCCCTCTATAAACCTTCTACAGTAACCTGCCAACCCAAGGAAACTCCTCACTTCACTCACTGTTTTAGGGCGTTCCCAATTCACCACTGCTGAAACTTTAGCAGGATCTACGGCTATTCCATCCTTATTTATAACATGCCCAAGAAATTGTACTTCGTCCAGTCAAAATTCACACTTAGACAACTTGGCATAAAGTTGTCTGTCCTTAAGTATTTGAAGTACAATCCGAAGATGCTCTGCATGTTCTTCTCTACTCGGAGAGTAGATCAGAATGTCGTCAATAAACACCACGACAAATTTGTCAAGATATGGTCTGAAAATACGATTCATGTAATCCATGAATACAGCAGGTGCATTAGTTACGCCAAAAGGCATAACCAGATACTCATAATGACCATACCGACTCCTGAATGCAGTCTTCGGTATATCTTCTTCTTTTACTCTGATCTGATGGTATCCTGATCTCAGATCTAGCTTAGAAAACACAGTTGCTCCCCACAACTGATCCATCAGATCATCTATTCTTGGCAACGGATACTTATTCTTGATTGTTACCTTATTCAGTTGCCGATAATCTACACACAATCTTGAGCTACCATCTTTCTTTTTTACAAACAAAACTGGTGCTCCCCATGGTGAAACACTGGGTCGGATGAACTCCTTCTTTAACATGTCATCCAACTGCTTCTTCAACTCTTCTAACTCTGCTGGGGACATTCGATACGGTGCTATCGATATTGGTCCGGTCCCTGGTACAAGATCAATTGTGAACTCTATCTCTCTCTTGGGTGGCAGCCCTGGAACATCATCCGGAAAAACTTCTGGAAATTCACAAACAATAGGCAGTGCATCCAGCTTAGGAGACTCCTTGACTTCCAAGGAAAACAATACTATGCAATCTCTAAGTCGTCCATCTTCCGAGTTACTGTAACTGGCAGGCAATAATCCAGATTGCTCCGAAAAACAAAGGGTTTTATTTGAACAGTCTAATATAACATGATTGGCCGAGAGCCAGTCCATGCCTAGGATAATATCAATCTGCTGCATAGGCAAATAGGCGAGGTCTACAATAAATTGCCTATTTTCTAAAATAATATGACAATTTCTACAAACAAATATAGTGGTTAAAGTTTCACCCATAGGAGTAGAAACAATAAGGTCATAGGGTAATGAAGAAACAGGTAAATACACATGATCCATGCACTCCATCGATATAAAAGAATGACTAGCACCCGAATCAAATAAACAGATAAGAGCTTTCCAAACATTAAGCACTTACCTTGTATCAAATCAGGACACTGAGAAGATTCAGATCCGCTCACGGCGAAGACTCTCCCCACAGTCTGAGGTCTCCCACCTTGCTGACCTTTGGCTTGATTCTGACTTCCTGCTCCTTGACTTTTTCCAACTGGTTGTACATTCTGAACTCTACCAACATTATTCTGAGGACAATTCCATGACATGTGACCTACATTTCCACAAGTGTAACAGGTGGAATTCGTTAACTGAGGGCAATCTCTCCTGAAATGAGGTCCTCCGCATTTGAAACATATCAAGCCTCTCGGTTGTGCTTGACCAGAACTCTCCCCTCTTGTATTCACTGATTGCTAAGTAGGGCGACTATATGGCTTTGCTCTTAACTGATACCTTCCTCCTCTTCCTCTTTGGGTATTACTTCTGATTGGTCCGCCGCTCTTCTGTTGTTGCACATTTCCAGCACGATCATGTGTTTCCAATGCAGTACATTTTTCCACTAGTGCTGGAAAATGATTTATCTCAAATGGTAACATTGCTCGCTTCAATTCGGGCCTCAGTCTTTCCTCAAACTTCCTACACACCCACTACTCATCAGGATGAACTTGGTAAAACTGTGAAAATTTCAACAATGACTCAAACTTGGCAGCATATTCTCCCACGGACATAGATCCTTGCTTCAAATTAGACAATTCTTTCTCCTTCTCATTCCTAACACTCTTAGGAAAATACTTTTCCAAGAAGCAGTCTTTGAACAATTCCCACGTAATCACTTGTTCTTCAGCTTCCAATAGTCTCTGTTTATTCCTCCACCAAGCCTCTGCTGCCCCAACCAACATAAAAGTAGCATATGTCACCTTCCTCTCTTCCCTACAGTGCATGGCTACAAATACTTTCTCCACTTCTTGCAACCAATTCTCTGCAGCTTCAGGGTCATAATCACCATGGAATTGGGGTGGATTGGCTTTCATAAAAGTATTCAGGCCACTTTCAAGACTTTCCTCCTCCCGCACAGTATTCAACTGATGCAATCTTTCATCCCTTTCCTCTTGTCTTTGCATAAACTGGGTATTTTGCTGAGTTTGTTGCAGTATGGCGGTAGCCAATTCCCTCATCACTCGGATAGTCTCATTAGCATCACCTCCATTAATATTCCCAGATGAGCTTCCGGGTATGTCGGCAGGTCTATCTTCTTCATTTCTACCACCCCTTCCTCTTATTCCTCTACCACGAGCCATTATAATTTCCTGTAAAAGAAATCATCAGCTCCTTCATTCATAAGACACACAAAATCATATAAACAAATATATCATCTTATGTGCCTCATGATTACTTGTGCATCGGACACTCTACCCGTTCTAAGCATAGCCGACATCCAATGAGGATCCAACTAATAGTGTCGGTACTCATCCTACCCCACAGTCCGATTTAGAATCAAACTGCTCTGATACCACCAAATGAGACACCCCGATGTCCCATTAATAAACCTTAATCCGTAATTAACAGTTAACACATTTATTACATTTGAAAATAAATATATAAAGGAAGGAATAAAATTAAATTCATTTTAAAGCATGCACAGCGGATTAAAGCATACATCGACCATATATACATAATATGTACATCCAGTCTCCACAATGTGCCATAGATCCTAACCGAGGGATCCTTAACCTTACAACTATACCAACACTACATACTAAAAGAAAACATACCTAAACTGGTCACAAACATAACAGACATAAGAAGAGGTCCTGATACTACCCATCCCATCTCTCAAAATACATCAAAAAGAAAAAAGAACTTACAGAGACTCTCATCCTAACAGGCACAACCGACATAACCATATCACTGACGATATGGGCGCCTGGAGCTCCCCTCACCCTCTCCGTAATGACGTCGATAGACCCTGCCATAACGGGTCCTAGGCTCCCAAACCGACTCATCGCTGCTCATAACCACACGTCGGCGACGATAGTGATACATCGTCTGGACACTCCTCTGCCTACGACCTCTCTGCACCATGCCAACTCCGCTCCTTGCTACTGAACGATCCACCATACTCCACATGTCATCAGGAAATTCCCTCTGACGAGGTGGATACCACATCTCCGAAAATGGCAATCTCTGTGAAATCCGATACGGACCATCCAAATGAAAGTACGGACCCTCTCCCATACGTATATACAAACTGACTAGGCTGGTATACGTCATGAATCATGAATGGTCGACCTGCCATCCACGATCATCGTGATACACAATCTCCACATCACCGAGAATTGGGATCCTGGGAGGGATCCTCTGTAGGTAATGATTCGGTCTGTATCCCAGATCTGGTGACGTCGTGGTCCTGCTCACACTGCTCATCTAATGGATATACATACAAGGAAATAGAGGAAAAGAGGGAGATAAGCAACAGATCATAGTCATAAAAATGGGGATGGGGATACATAGAATAGCAATCACATAAACATATCACATATGACAAACAAACAATCATCCATCAAGTCACACCAACACAATCATCCTCAAGATCATACTCTCAGATTATTCCTCTAAGGAGTCTCACTCCTATGCATGTCGGTCGATATATCTCATCCGGGTCTCAACCCCAAGACATTCCCTTATCAAGCCTCTCTGCTTAAGGAACGTCAGTTAGTTTGTCTAGGTAACTTTTCTGCTCGCCGTGACCCATAAGAGTGCATCTCTTTGTGAGCTCTGCTCCTTCAGAGGTATCTGGGTCGCCTCGGATAGTCAGCCTTAGACATGGATACTCAGGGTAAAGTCGGGATAACTAGGCTCTACCGGGGTACACGACGCACTAGGAGCTACCTAATGGTCACTGTGAGCCTCCCGACTCCAGTTCGTACATCCCCAAGGTCTTTTCAGAGACCGGCCCCTCCGTAATCCGTACTCGCACTCGAGTACAACTAACCTCGTATGACTCCCTGTCATACGCCTCGCCACCTTGGCAATATGCAATGCAACAACCATCCTTAAGTTAACACCGGAACCTTCTCTCACAATCCAAATCTCAAAATCACAGTCTCAGATTGGATGGCAATACATCCCCGGCCTTAAAGCCACAGTCTCAAGGCGTTACCACGGTGTCAACTCTCAATATAATCAAATCACATTATCAGTCAATCCCATTCATCCAACAATCATCAACAATATATTATAATAATAAAATATCAGGCTATCACATCAATCATCACAACCAAGCATGTTATAGCAGTCATCAGTAGCAGACATAGCAAACAACCCCAATCATTATTAGTTATTGATAAATCTACAATAACTAAACCCAAGACCATATTTAAAAATATTATTATATTACGGTTTAGCTATTGTTGATTATTCAATATACTAGTAGGGTCTGGGGCACCCTACACATATGCATAAATGACTGTTACTCTATGCTTACCTCCCCGACAATGTCGGTTACTTTCTCCCCACCTTGGATTATCTGGTATCATTGTCCAAACTTCTCTTCCTCTCTAACCAGCTGCTGCCTTGCACCCCAGGGAGTTCCTTGATGCTCCAAAATTTGCCCTAACACATGGACAGAGTCCTAGCAATGTCATGAACTCTAATCTTGCGACAGTTTCTCAAATAGAACTCAGATTGAAGCAAGAATCCAAGAGAAGTAAATGACAATGCTAAGTTAGGGATTTGAGCATTACCTCAGTTGGATCGAAGAAACGTTAGCTAATACTTGTAGTATTCACTACGCTGGTCACAGATTCGAAGTTAGAATTACGATAGGACGGACGGATTTTCCTCAGAATCAATTTTTCTCTCCAAAACCCATTTTCTCCCTCTCACTCTCGAGCTCTCTCCTGGTCCCTCTCAAAAGTTCTAAAATTTTCTACAACCTTGTAGCATTTTAAAGCCTAAGGGGGTGAGTCAGCACTGATTACGCCCGGCTTAAGTTTTCTGCGGCCGGCCTAGCCTCTTATGCCCGGCTCAAGTTTTCTGCGCCCGGCCAAAATGCGTAGATCACCGCCTTTGAATTGCGCCCGGCCTAACAAACTTGCGCCCGGCCTAATTTTCTGAGCCCAGCTCAACATACCTGAGCCCGGCCTAATCCCACGTTGACCAGTTTGACCAGAAACTCTGATTCACACGTTTCGTCGCGTTCTGAACTCGTTTGACGTCCGATTGACCCCAAATTTGAAACACATACTAATTAACAGCTAACGAACAAAATTAAGCTCTCACACCAACTTAATTACTGTCTGATTCCTTAATCAAGAAAACGGGTGTTACACGGCATACCGTTTTTATTTTCAAAAGGGCTCGATTTCCAAAAAGAGAAACTTAAAATCAAGAATATATTACAACATCACAGTTACCGACCTTTTCAACATAAAGCCCAAAACAAGACTCCTAAGCTGGTCGCTCTACAAGACATTATTGGAAAGACCCCCGTGGTCTTTTCCCACGAACAGATACTTCTTCAAGCATCTAGAATCTAAGTCCGCAAGTGAAATTCATCTGTACTAGTATCCGCAAGTGATATTTCTAGTATCCCTATGCTGAAGTGATGACTATTATTGTAGGCAAACTCCACTAAGGGTAGGTGATAATCCCAACTTCCTCCATCATCCAGAATACAGGCCCTAAGCATATCCTCTAAGGTTTGGATAGTTCTCTCTGTCTGACCATCTGACTGAGGATGGTAGGCAGTACTAAAGTTCAACCGAGTACCCAGGGCTTGGTGAAAAGCCTTCCAGAACCTAGAAGTGAACTTAGGATCCCTATCTGACACAATACTAACTGGTACACCATGCAACCTCACTATTTCTCTTATGAATACCTTGGCTAGTTTAGCCGTATTATAAGAGGTCTTAACAGGTAGGAAGTGGGCGGACTTAGTCAATCGGTCCACTATCACCCAAATGGAATCATGCCCCGACTGAGTGCGAGGCAAACCCACAACAAAGTCCATAGATATGCTCTCCCATTTCCACTCAGGTATTTCTAAAGGTTGTAGCACGCCTGAGGGTCGTTGATGCTCGATCTTGACCTTTTGGCACACTAAACAGTGAGAGACAAACTTGGCAACATCATTCCTCATTCCTGGCCACCAGTACATCTTTCTAAGGTCTTGATACATGTTGGTAGAACCAGGATGTATTGAAAAACCACTCTTGTGGGCCTCCTCTAACACCTGTCTTTTTTCTTAACCAACAAAACAGGCGCACCCCAAGGGGAGGCACTGGGTCGAATGAATTGCTTTGCTTTCAAATCTTCTAATTGAGCCTTAAGTTCTTTCAATTCCAAAGGGGACATTCTATAGGGTGCAATAGATATTGGTCCCGCACTAGGAACCAAATCTATGGAGAATTCAACCTCTCTTTTAGGAGGTAGGGAGAGTATGTCTTCTGGAAAGACATCTATAAATTCACCCACTATAGGGATAGTTGCTACATCCACATTAACCTTAGAACTTGAAGAAAGTACGCATATGAACATGGGTTCCCCACTATTTAGGCATTGGTTAATCTGCGACACACTAGCAAACAGGGAAGGACTTATCTCTTTAGGATTTTCTCCTGGAGATAGGAAAATTATGGACTTTTCTGGACAATTTAGTACAACTTGATTAGCTGATAGCCAATCCATGCCTAAAATGACATCTAGACCTTGAAGGGGTAAGCAAATCAAGTCAACTAGAGACACTCTATCGGATATTTCTAGTGTACAATTTTTGCAAACAAGGGAAGTCTCAATACTACCCTCTGCAGGGGTAGACACAGATAAAGGATATGGCAAAGAGGACAAAATCAATTGTAGACGTAGAGCACATTCACAAGAGACAAAAGAATGGGTTGCCCCAGAATCAAAAAGAATAACAACAGATTCTTGGTTTAGGAGACCGGTACCTTTAATCAAACTATCTTTCCCTTTAGCTTTCTTACCACTGAGGGTGAAAACTCTTCCCGAGGATTGGTTACCAGGAATGGCAACTCCTTTCTTCTTTAGTTGAGGGCAAAATGGAGAAGAGTGTCCCGGCTGCTTGCAAGAGTAGCACACATTCTGACCCGCCAAACATTCTCCACCATGTTTCTTCCCACATTGTGGGCATCCGACAGCTCTAGGAGAGTTAGATGTCTGCACCTGTTTGCCCTTGTCCAAACTCCCTTTTACCTTGAGTTGTTGATGGTGCTTACCTTCATTCCTATTCTTAAGCCATTTCTTCTGATTTTCCACTTCTAATTCTTGCAAACCTTCTTCGGCCACATAAGCTTGTTGAACGATGGTGGGGTATTCAGTAAACCGGGTTTGAGCCAAACTATTCTTGATATCAGCTCTCAAGCCCCAACGAAACTGATCTATCTTCCATTCTTCATTTGGAGCATAACTTGCCTGCGAAGCATGTCTTGCCAAATCTTCAAATTTTGCTACATATTGAGCTACCGACATGTTCCCTTGTTTCAGTTCCATGAATTCCCTCTCTTTCTGTTTTCGGAGGTTGATGGGAATATATTTTTCAAGGAAAACCACTTGGAAATGCTCCCAATCCAAAGGTGTCCCTACAGCAGTCATGTGAGCCTTCATGCCCTTCCACCAATTTGCAGCTTCCTTCTTTAGCATATGAGTGGCAAAAGTAACCTTTTGTTCCTCAGTACACTGTACAACCTCAAAAATCTGCTCCATTGCTTCTATCCAGTGATAAGCATCCAGAGCATGTTTCATATCGGAGAAAGCAGGTGGGTCAAGCTTGAGAAATTGGAAGAAAACACGGTTGGCATCATCCTGGGGTTGTGCTAGTCCTCCAGCCTGAGTCTGATGATGGAGAAGATTATTGGTAGCCATAGTCTGGTCCCGTACGACCTGCATAAACTCATCCAACCACTCAAAACCGTGCCCATGAGGTCCTGGAGTACCTCTTCCTCTGCCTCTGCCTCTTCCTCTTCCTCTTCCCCTTCCTCCGTGGCCTGTAGATTCATCACTCATAATTCTGCATACCACATATAAATATCAAGCTGATCAGACTTAATACTTAATAAGTTGGTATTTAGAAAAATAAATGCGGAATTCAAGCACAACAATACTACGCAAAACTATCCACAGTTCAATTAGATCGAACTGCTCTGATACCATAAAATGTAATGCCTTAAATGAGTGTCTCAAAAGAAAAACACAAGACATCCACATACAAATGATAGTCATACAGATAGTCTTAACATAATGGTCACATATGACCTTACAACTCAAATAAAAGCATTACATAAAGAAACTACTCTCGAACTTCAATAAAACAATTTATGAAGCCAACAGTTACATATTAAGGTTCCCATGAAATATATTGAGTTAAAGAAAAATTCCTTCTTTATCTCTTTAATCCTTTGAGGGATCTATACCTGCTTATCTGAAACAATAAAGAGCCTAGTGAGAAAAATGATTCTCAGTGAGCTTTGCTTCAAGCAAGAATATATGAATAATTAAAACCAATTAAAACAATCAAAAATGAATATGAGCATGGGCACTTTAACTTAAAACATTCACTAGATAACTTCAAGTGTGAGGGACTTTAAGTGCTCTAGTTTAAAAGATTTTGATATGGCAGTCAGAGCTCTATGACAACAATCAGGCGTCCCTTAATTGCTAGTACCATATCCTAGCCTTCAAGAAAATGAAGGACTTACGAAAAACATATCTCACCCACAATTACATATGTGGCCTCAATGGCTAAATTTGGTTTTGAACAAGTGTCTCACCAAATGTAAACCATTTTAGATTATTAGTGCCCTGCTATATTTCATTTCATCATGATTAAAATCCAAACACAATTAGGACAGCAAGGGTCAATTACAATAAGTTATCAAAAACTTCAATTCACAATGAAATAAGAAGTAAAAGAAAATACCAACATTTGGAGGATGAAGCCTAAAGTTATCATCCATGCCATTTAATCCACAGTCCAACATTCATTTTCAAACAATTAGGAGCTCATAAAACACTAATCAAAACTGAACATATCAACTATGTATTGTAAATAAATCTAAAGTATTCTCAATCCAAACAAAATTATGGAAATCAAAGTGTTAACTTATTCAGAAATTGTCAGCAGAATATTCAGTGACTTGAAACAGAGATTCCTACACCAAAACTGATCCAAATTCTAAAATTCCAAAGCCTATATTGTTACACATTCTGTCTATTTTCTATTAACACAGAAATTAACTCAATCCAGAATTTGTACAATTTACTACAATTTAAACACTACAACAGTATCAGACCAGAGCTCCCAGTACGAACAGCAAATTGAATGTCATTTTTATCCCTCTATACTTAATGGAATTGAACCATTCCAGAACCCAATTCGAAGGAAAATAAGTCTAGTTTCCAATGGTACAAAAATCACTTCGAAACAAGTTCTGAGGAGGAAGTTATGGATGAAATACTAACAGGGGTGCATACGGGTTTGAAAGATTTTTACAGCCCCTTGTCAATTCTTCATCAAAAACCACCTCTAATCAACATGCAAACAAAACCCAGTTGTTTAAAGTCATATATTAGTTCAAAACAAGCAGTATACATAAGTAATTTAAACATTTAACAAATATTTGGGATTTATGGTTACCCAATATTACAAACAACAATTCAAAGACTCACATAACCAAGTAGTGGATTGAAGGTGGTGAGTGTTGATCTCCCTATGCTTCCTAATCTGAGTTGTTCTTCAGTTTTCCAGAATTCTATTTTTTTTTTAGGGAAGCTAGAGGTCTTGCATGTTGTCCTTCTTGCTTGATTTAGGGTTTTTATGAGTTGTAAATGGAAGGTGAAACAGTTGGAAGGAATTGGTGATGAATGGGTTGCTTCTAGATGAAGTGTAAAGGAGGAAAATTATCCAGCCCTCTACCACAAGTTTCTGGTCGAAAATGGAGAGGAAGGGTGGAAGTAAGATGGCTGCCTTGTGTCTTCAAATGATGAATGATGAAGAAGTGTGGGAAAGTCTAGCCATGGAGGTTGGCAGAATTTGAGAGGGAGGAAGAAAGAGAACCAAAAGTTGTTTCTATTGAGGGAGTAAATGAAAATGAACTATTCAGTTTCCCTTTACCTTGCTCTGGCTGAAAATAAGAGGGAGAAAATGGAGGGGTTTTGGCTGGCCAATGGGGTTGGACCTCCTTAACAAGTATAGGTTACTTAGAAAATTTTAGGATAGAGGTGGATAGGTTGGTTTAAAATAAGTGGCTGTGTATGATAAATAAAATAAAATTTCTATTCCATTTAAAATCATAAATAATTAACTTCATTAAATCAATCAACCACACAATTTCACAATTATGAAATATAAAAGAATTTAACCACACCCATAGAAGAATTATAATGAAAAGACTAAAATACCCTTGAGAAAGGATATTACAAATTTCCCATAATACCATTGTCCAACTCAAGGCACAATGGTCAACGTCACATGGTTTTATTGTCCATCTAGGCACAATGTACAACGTCACATGATACCTTATCCATCAAGGTCTCACGACACAACGTCAGGCACGTCTGCCACAAATGCAAATGTAAAACATTTTGTTTTCCGTCACTTTTCTTTGTGTTCATTCTTTCCTTGTCGAAGCTCAAAGGCTCACGACCAACCCAAGGTTTAAACATTTAAGTTAAACAACCATCCCAATAAAAAAATGGACTCTAAGTCCAAACCAATCAAACAGACTCCAAGTCAAAAATGTGCAAATCATGAAATCTAGACCCATGCACCAGATTTAGATTTGTAGATTTTGATGCACAAAAATCAATATAGATTTTTTATAGGACATCTAGTCCACAACTTCACTTTTTGGACCTCGGGCCCATATCTTAGAACACTAGACCCGACGTCTCGGTTGCTAGGTTCATTTAAACCATTTTCGTTCTATGAAATACAAAACAAAATTAAAGTTTCCTCAACTTATCCAAGTTGACGGAAATACCACCACTGTTTACCGAAAATCCTTTTACGTTGAAAATTCGTTTTGTAAAATCATCCAAAATCCCTGAAACTCATTTTCGTTCAAAAATCAATACTTTGAACTTAGAAACATCTTTTTAGACCAATTCTTAGTGTTACTCAATATTACCCTCTTTAAAAATACTTTTGTAAATGTTGACGGGATTGTCCATCGTTTGACGTTTTTAAAACGTTTAAATCCAAAACAAGACTGTTCTAGTAAAATAATTTTTCCAACACTGTAATAAAATCATTTTTGACAATTCTTTTCTTAAAACATCATTTTATAATATTTAGAAATTCCTTATGTGAAAATTAGCAGTGCTAAAATATTTTCACGGTTACGTCCTCACTATGACTCTTAAAACGTTCTTACGCCGTTAAACCATTAAATAATATTAGTTTTAACTTTTCTCATTTTCAACCAACCAAAATACTTAAGTAATATTATATTACTATTTCTCCTCAATTGAAATTCATTATCCCGTAAAAAGTTTTTTAACGCTTTTAACCTTATTATTAATTGAGCACCGACCACTGTCAGGCTTTAAAAACAACAATCAACCACGATATCACAAAAATATTTCCAGGCAGATCATGCATCACAACACATTATAATATAATTACAGATAAACAATTTAATGCAAATCAACCATCACAGGTAAAAATTAACATAACTTAAACAACTTGAACCAAATTAAACAAGCACCACAACCACAGATAAATAATACAAACCACACACTAATCACACACAGTTATTGGGAAAAATCCCTCAGGCATCTCCCGTTACCTCTTGAAGAACTTAGCTTCCGATTAAAAACTTTGCTGCAAATCCCGAAATCGTCGACACATGTACATGGCACAATTCTTTATCCTTTCAACAAACCACAATCAGCCAATCAAAACAAGCAAATACAATCCCCTACACACTAAGGGTAGGTCACGGCCTCAAGGGGTTTTTGTGAATAAAATTCCTAAATTTGCTTAAGTCTTGGATTAATGATCCTAAGTACTTAAGTCTTTAAAACACATGATTAACAACAAAGTTTGAAACAACACATTCCAATCCCTCAAGAACTCATTTTCGGCCTTCAAAGAAAATATGAGTTAGAGATTTTAGTTTGATATATATGATATAGAAAGTTGAAATCAATGATCACTTCATAAGAAAATGAACAAAATCTCCTTCCCCCACTTCATGAAGGTTTCGGCCAAGGAGGGTTAAATGGGGAGGAAAACTTTGTTTGCATCAATCTCTTGGATTATGGTAGTAGAGATGATAAATAACTCATAGAAATTGATTTCATATTTTTAGGATTTTTCTATGATTTTCTAGAGAATTTCAAACTTCTAGATCTAAGAATTTAAAATATGATTCATGGCATAAACATGAGAAATACATGAATATGAAAGCTTAAATGATCAAGAAGATGGGCTTTTACCTCTTGAAGATTGAAGAAATGAAGAAAATGATCAACCTTCACTTAGTTGAAAGCTGGACAGCTTGAGGGTGTGATGGTTTTGTGAGTGTATCTCATAATATACTAATCCAAAAATTACAAACTTTGTCTTGTTAGAAAGATACGAAGAAAAGGAACAACTTTTGTGTTGAAGGTTTCATTTGGTTCGGATCATAACAGGGTTGAAAAGGGCCTTCTTTCTGCTGTTTCGTGTGTTGCTGAGAATTCTGAGCAGTTTCGGTATTTTGAGCATATCTCCTAATCCACTTATCCGTTTTTGATGATCTTTAGCTTTTTGGAAATAATAGAGAAAGAGGAACAACTTTTATGTTGAGAGTTTTCCGAGTTTCAGAAAGGAAGAGGGTCATATTTTCGGTGGAAATTCTGTGTTCTTATGAGTTTTGTAACTTAGAGAAAATGGAGAAAGCTTGGTGAGGAAGATGAAGAGAAGTGGGGGGGGGGGGGGGGGGCAGCTGCGGTTTTGAGCCTTTATATAAGCTTAGATTTAGGCTTTGTTTGGTTCCTTAGAGTCCGAATAATGGGTTTTGTGAATATTAAATAATATAATAGTTAACTATGGTTAATAATTAACTTAACTAGGGTTACTTTGTTAACCATGATTAAAAATAATGTGGCTCATAATCAAGAGAGGGTGTGACTGATTCTTGGCTAAGTAAACTAACCTTGGTTCCTTAACCACGGTTAAAATTTAACTCGACGTCGGTTAGGTTAAGCGTAGGGGTATTTTGGTCATTTCACTTGAAAATTCCCGATCAATAAAATTTAAGGCGTGATTCCTTGTCCTCTCTGCTACATCAACCTCTTCTAATATCTCAGCTCCATAATCGACTCCGTCGTTTGCCCGACTTATCCTCCGACTTGGGTTTTACGCGTTTTCTTAACGATTACGTCCGAATAAAATAATAGTATTTCATTCGTAACGAATTTTTCCGAAATGTGGAAAATCATCTGGGGCAAAATATAAAACCTAATGGTTTCGTTCACGAGTCGAAATTAGAGTATCTGATCAGTAAAAGCTTACTGTCAGTGAAAATGCAGAAAACGCAGACCGGTTTCCGTCTGAATTTTCATTCCAAAACTTCCCCGTAACCTTATAAAAATAAGTATGACAGGGAAATGACCTTTAGTTTATTTATATAATTATGACCGATATTAGAAAGCCGAAAAATCGGGATGTTACAGAGGACCATTGCTGAAACAGATCGAGTGCACCCTTGTTGGCCTCTGATTTCGCAGCAAGTGACTGTGGCCTCAGATGGAGCATCAAGGACTTCAACTGAGGGGTACGAAGGGGATCCGGATCATGCAACCATTGGAGTTTCTGAGGACAGGACTGAGAAGAAACTGATGTTGAATCAGAAACTTTTTTATATTTTAGGGCTATGTTGCAGAAATTTTTTATCTTTTAATCATGTAATTGTAATTTATGAATCACTTCAATGAGATATGATTTGATTATATATATAACTTGTTTTATATTAAGTGTTTATTTATTTTAATTTGCACATGAATTTGTTTATTAATTCAAGCTAATTAAGATTAGAAATAAAAAGCACTATATATGGAGTTATCTGCGTTAAGAGTGACAATGAGGGAGATGACAATGAAATAAAGATAGGAATGAGTTTCAGAGAGGAATAGGATTATTTACGTCAGTTTTTTATTTAACTGAAGTAAAAATCACAATTTTAACGTCAGTTTTATAAATAACTAATGTTAAAAGTGTTAATCATTCTTGCATATCACTTTTAACGTCAGTTCATTAAACAACCGACGTAAATAGTGATTTTTATTTACAAAACTGCCACCGCCTCCTTTTTAACGTCAAAGATATGGTTAACTGACGTAAATCGTTCCCGTATATTACATAATTTCCACTAGTGTGAGTAGGAAGTTGATACATGTTGCAATAAATATTAGTTTTGACCTTAGTGTTAAATAAGAGAATTGGATGTGTGGAAAGCAGTTTTTCTAGTGGACCAGTAATTGAGAATAGATGTGATTAAGTTTGATTGTTGTTCTCCATGTGGTAGTGGAAAATTTCGAGGATGAAAAAGAAACGATGTAAGAATTGATTATGTTATGGAGTTAGCAATAAGAGGAATGAAGCGACTGAAAATACAACATAGAATCTTGTATAAAAATTGATGTGTGCACTGAGAATCTTAGCTTGAATCTTGATGTTACCTGTAAGAGTTAAAGATGTCGAAGGAAGATTTTTTCTAATGGGCTAGTATTGAAAAGAAAAGTAGTTAAGTCTTAATTATATCCTTCATGTGTGGAAGATTAAGATGAAATTGTTGAGGACAGGAAGTATGGATTGAGGATAAACGATTTAATGTTGAGGATAAATAGAACGAAGAATAAGTATGAATTTCGTTATTAAGTTACAGAAGTCATATAAGGGAAAGTGAATACAGGAAGTACAATATATGATCTTGGGATTAAGATGTAATTACAAGATCCTATCTAGTTTCGAGTCACGAAATTTCGAGGACGATTTTTTTTTTTAGTGGGGTAGTAATGTAACACCCCGGTTTTTACTGTTCTTCAATAACAGTAATTATATATATATATATATATATATATATATATATATATATATATATATAATTTTATTTGGAAAGATTAATTTTCGGGATGTTTAGCTTTGATTATCTTAAGGGTTTTGATTTGAGTAATTTTAATTACTCTTTTAAAATTATTTTATTAAGTGCGTCAGCACTGCCTTATTCCAGTATAAGTACATTTACTAGACAATAATGTTATGTTATTGTCACTATTAGTATTTGTTCAGAAAAATAATTTAAATAGTATGATTGAAAGAATATTATGTTCATTTTTTTACTCCATTTAATTTTAGATTTGAAGATAAACTGATTTGATATTAATCAGATGTTAATTCAGGATCACTGATTTTCTTGGTAGATCAATTCAACTATCAATCTTTACTCTAATTGAAAATTTTAAATTATATATTTATCTGTTTTATGGCTCTGAGAGTCTTTTATTGGATTACTGTTATATTTGCGAATATCTTTTAGAAATGACCAGTTTAGGTCTTTAAGATGTTGATAATGATAAGTATGTATATTTATGGCTCCGAGAGCCTTTCTTTTGGATGAAAACATAAACATGTCAACATGTGTTTTGTTTGGGAGGTTGGAATTACAGAGGAGACTCTGTCGAAATTTTTGTAAAAATCCTCGATCTGTATTTAAGTATTTTCAAAATAAATAAGCTTGAAGGAAAAACTTTGATGTAATTATTATGATGATATATATATATATATATATATATATATATATATATATATATATATATATATTTTCCAAAAGCAACCACCAGCTTTCCTTTTTACTTTTTATTTAATACGTTTTAAAGAATTTGAGTTAGTTATGTAATGCCCAAGAGGGGTGTTACACATATAACCGTTAATCACAATTTGGCAGCCTTTCCAGAGCATATAACAAATATAATTTCATAGCATCATATAATCCAATCATGCTAGCCAGTTTAACATACATCATATTAATCATGAACATCGAAGAAAACATACACATGATAATATCAATTTAACATTTATTCCCCTTTATGATAAACCCCCAATTTTAGAAATTAGTTTAATGACAACATACATCAAATCAAGTAAAAACTCCCAAAACCGTGTATA
The DNA here is from genome assembly GCA_035048595.1 of Echinosophora koreensis. Taxonomy (NCBI): domain Eukaryota; kingdom Viridiplantae; phylum Streptophyta; class Magnoliopsida; order Fabales; family Fabaceae; genus Echinosophora; species Echinosophora koreensis. The sequence continues at coordinate 1,931,003 of JAPCYP010000068.1, forward strand.
AGGTAATCCATTGTCAACACAAACAAACATATATACCATGGGAAATGGTTCGTAAAAGGTATTGTTGCTCACCTAATTGTCCTTTAAGTTCACTTAACTCTAGAGGTACTACTCTCAAAACACCATTCACCTCTATCCTAACAAACAGTAAGAATAAGTATCCATGTGCCCCTCATCCAAGCAATTAAGACAAAGTGTAGTAACTACATTATGACTAAGCATAGAAGAATTCATTACGCAGTTATTAATAAAGTAAATACACACAATATCTCACATACATATGTAGTTAACTAATTTACTAAATAGAAAAATTATACTAGTTCCATGTTTGATTTACATGTACTATGACATGAATTATGATCACCAAAATAATTTTTCAGCATAACAAACAATCTCAGGTAAGTTCAAACACAATCGATAATTAATCAAAATCAACAACATAGAATAAGTCTTGGACAACAGAGAACAATTTAAACAGGAAGTGGAGGTAACATTGGTTATCCTTCACAAGAATAACGTTACACAAAGCAAGGCAATCAAGCATCAGTCAATTCCAAGGTTTCTCACACAAAAAATAATTTAATAATTTTTTTTTATCTCTAACAAAACTCATACTCTTGCCTGTTAGTCGTCATAAATTTGTATACCACCAATAAAAAATATTGGGTTGGCCAGGCCCAACATCTAAAAGAATAGCATGCAGTTTTTGTAACTCTAACAATATTCCTTTGATTTTATAAAAGGCCCACTACCGCAATCTAATATAGCATTGAACTGCTCTGATACCATAAATGTAACACCCTTTCGTTACTTTAGTAACCCACGCCAAAAACAATAAAAATCCTTTAAACATTTAATAAAATGTAAATCTTCAAATAAAATTTCATAATATATAATTATGATAATACCACAATAAAAATTAATCATAAATAATGTTAAGAAAATCGTTACATAAAATAAATCCATTGTCTCAAAACCTGGGCGTCTACTAAACATTACCTAACGATAAAATAAAATAATATGGTTCTAGCCACAAACGACTCCTTATTAAAGATAATAGTAACCAAATCTGATAAATAACTAAATCAAAGTACTAAGTCTTCAAGTCTCCCCAATCTCAGTGAAGACGTTCTTGTGCTCTGAAAACAACACTTTTAATGAGATTAATAATCCTAGTGAATAAAAACAATTTAATAAAATTTCGCAAATAGTGTTGATCTCAGCCGGTGCGGTAATCGGAAAAACATCCGTGGTATCCGTTTATTTTCAAAATAACATAACTCAAAATATTTTCTATAAATTAAGGATAATTAATCAAATCTCATGAAATTCATGCACAAGTCATAATATCATCAAATAGAAATAATTCATCACTAACAGTACACATAACATAAATAAAATCACACAAAGGACGTCTCTTGTGTCCAAATAATCTCAATTTATCATCCAAATCTCTTTTATTTAATTACCCAATTTTAAGTCTATGAGCTCATGGCAAATGTAATGGCATCCCACTTCCTTCCCCTTCCCATAAAGAAGTATCTATAATAGGTCTTCCCCTTCCCAAAAGGAGGTATCAGTCTTCCCCCAAGCGAGGAGGTATTTGTCATCCCCTTCCTAGAAGAAAGTACCTATCTTCCCCTCTAACGAGGAGGTATCTGTCTTCCCCTCTAATTAGGAGATATCCGTTATCCCCAGGAAATATCTCATCAAGAATCATAATAATTGTAAATAATATCTGGGCATATGTCATGACCCCAGGACATGACATATGGTTCCTTGCATTATTAACATGGTAAAGTGTCATGTCACTACAACACTATAACATTTTTTAACAAGGCAGAGCATGTCACAACAATACTATAACATCATATAACATAGCATTGCATGTCACAACAACACTAAAACATCATATAACATAACAGCATGTCACGACAACACTATAACATCATATAACATAGCAGAGCATGTCACGACAACCATAACTCATACAAAAACAACTTATAGGCATTCCAAATCATGTCTACCATATATATTATGATTGAAAATCATCAAACAAGTCATAGAACATATGACCAAACCATGCAGACAACCACTATTATATCAATTTATCAATTATTAAAAATCCCCAAATCAATTTATCGTTCTTGAACCCTATTATGTCAAAAAGCCAATTTTCCCCAGTCAAATCACCCCAGATCTCAATATCAGTAAAAAGAACCCAAAACCCCTTTTAAAATACCATGGCAAGGTGAGAAAATGTGTTTTTTACTCACCTCTTGAAGACCTCCATGTAGCTCCAAGCGATTCCTACAGCGAATCCTAGCGTTTAGCAAGAGTTCTCCTCATCTACCTCTTCCTAGACTTTTTCTTCCACAATTCTTTCTTCCCAAACCATGAAATCTCTTTTCTCTTGTGTTTTCTGAGTTTCTAATGTAATTAGCTTCCAAATATGTTGCTAATGCACATTAGTTTGTATTTATAAGTCTCCCAAAGCCCAAAACGCATTTAAAGGCATCATGGCCTACTTATCTATCGTCTGGCGTAATAGTTTTCACATATATTAAGTTGTAGACATCCCAAAATTATGAATTTTATATCACTGGAAAGCTAAAAAAATATATATACAACTTTTATGAAGATCACAAGATTTGAAACAGACGTTTAGAGGGTCAAAACTGTGCTATAAGTTATAAAAATAGTGTTGGCACTGGAACCTGAACATCATGTATGAATTTGGTCATAACATCAGATACAAGAATCCAATTTGGACGAATTTGGTGTCTACGAAAAGTAAAGAGACAGAGCTACATTTCTTATGAAGACATTGAGTCCAAAAGAGTTTGTTTTGACTATTAAATATCCATTTGAAGACGGATGTGGGTCTTATGAAGTCTATTATACGAAAATGGGCCTAAAAACACAAAAATATCTTTTTAACTTCTTTTGAGCCATTTATGAGATCTTAATCGCTTCAATATTTAAATATAATAATTCTGTTAATCTAATTCCTATCAAATTAACTAGTAGCCAATTTTTGGGATGTTACAGGAGGCTGAGCTCAAGATCATCACTTGGGAGCTGTTCAGATAGTGGTTCCTCGAGAAGTACTTCTCGCGTTTGGTTTGTCGTGAGAAAGAGAGGGAGTTTATGATCCAACGATAGGGGTATCGTGGTAGTTGGAGACTACTCTTCACGGTTTGAGGCTCTGTTGTAGTTTTTAGAGTTTTATCCGAGGCTTCCGGATGAGGATTGGGTTTACAGGTGCTTTGAGGAAGGTTTGCACCATGATCTGCAGGGAGCAGTGGTGCCACTTGATATCCACAATTTCCCAGAACTAGTGGAGAGATGCAATGCCATTAAGAGCATTGATCCGATGAGAGATATAAAGCAGATTCAAAAGAGGAGTGAAGGCCTAGTCTGATCCAGTGCTCAGAGGAGCAGAGGTGGCAATGGTTCCTAGTGGAGGCGAGGACCTTATACGAGACCTGTGCAAACTGTTCAGACATCTGCACCAGTACCAGTACTAGTACTAGTTGGTGGAGCGAGCCAGCAGCAACGAGTACCCATTTTGTTTCAGATGCGGAGGATCGCATTATCTGAGAGATTGCAGGGGGAGACCTGGTTGTTTTGTCTATGGTAAACCAGGTCATATGGCTCAAGATTGCAGGCAAAGGGCTATGCAGCAGCCAGTAGCTGCTGGTAGAGGAGCTGGAGAAGGTAGAGGTGGAGCTAGGAGAGGAGCCCCAGCATTTGGATAGCAGGTGGCTAGACCTTAGGCCACGGGGATAGTGTTTACCGTGAGGGGAGCTGAGTCCTCTCAATCTGCGGATCTTATACAAGGTATGTGTTTGATATCTGGTAGACTCTCGTCCGTGTTGTTTGACTCTGGTGCTACACATTCATTTATCTCACATGAGTGTGTGGATCATTTACAATTATCTGTATCTATGTTACCCATACAATGTCTACCCTTACCAGTGATTCTTTGACTACCATGTGTGTCTGTTTGCGATGTCCTATAGTTGTTGAGAATATGACTTTTCTTGTAGACCTTGTTTGTTTAACTATACAGCAGATAGATGTGATCCTTGGCATGGATTGGCTTTCGACTAACCATGTAGTGCTGGACTGTGCCAGAAAGACCTTAACTTTTCTAGAGCCTTCTAGCTTGATATTTGCCAATGGAGGGACATCTACGAGGAGTGACAAGTCTTGACAGTACGTGATGGTTTTCTCAGTGGAAGTTAAGGAGACTCTTGATATAGATTCTTTGCCTATTGTGAGAGAGTTTCCTGAGTTTTTCCCTCCAGATGTTCCAGGTTTACCAAAAGAGAGAGAGAGAGAGGTGGAGTTCACGATAGATCTCATACCAGGGACATGACCTATCTCGATAGCACCCTATCGGATGTCACCTGTTGAGTTGGAAGAGTTGAAGAAACCGTTAGATGACATGTTGAAGAAAGAGTTAATCAGACCGAGTCTTTCGTTGTGGGGAGCACCGATTTTGTTTGTGAAGAAGAAGGATGTGAGTGCTAGGCTTTGCACAGATATGTAACACTCCCCTTCGGTGCTACATGATTAACTCGTTGCGGAAAATAAAACTCAAATAAACGCTAGTTACTTTCAGAAAATAAAATTTTCTAGTTACAAAATTAACCTTACTCAAAAATAGTTATGAAATTATTTTCTTTCTTTCTCCATACAAACAAACATCATAAATATATACATCATCATACTTATACATCAAGACCTTTATAAGAACAGGTCATTTACCAGAGTCACAACATAAGAGAATAACAACATAACTATAACGTAGCGGTAGTCTGGAACCACGATTCAAAAATGATGGCTCTCAGTAGCCAAAATATACAGACTGATGAAATACCACTACTGCAAAAATGTAAACCCAAGAGGTCCTACAACTGGTCAAACTAGTGATAACCGTTGGGAAGACTGCCATGGTCCTCCTGACCTGCAAAAGTATCCAGTGAGGATACCTTCACTCCCGCTCCATCATCAGGGACTACACCATCATCTAGAGGATGCTACTCAGGAACCTCCTCTTCGTCCTCCTGGGGATCCTACTCGATCCCATCGTCAACCTCCGGGACAAGTATAATCGGTGCTGGAGGTGATAGTGGTGCTGCCTCATGGAGCGGCTGAACAAGTGGAGGATGATGCACCAGATCCCCCTGTTCCACTAATTACCCCAGAAGTAGCCACATCGGGGGTACTGGAATCTCTATAGTCTCAAAGCTATGAGAACGTCTCTGCAGTCCTGCTACCAGTGTACCAGTAGTAGTACACATCGGGCTTGTATAGGTGGCACTGTGGACCCCCGGGTTTATCACCCATGCGCCACCGTCGTTTGCATGCTCAAACATCATGGACCGGATCCTCGAATAGGACAAGTCTCCCATATGGTTCATCTGTACTCGAATATATATAACAACACAGTAGAAACCCAACAAGAAATAACACAAGGGTGAGATACCGACAAATGAGTTCCATCATGATAACCACATGCGCGACACACAACCAACATCATATACACACATATATACAGCACATAAATCTCATAAATAATAATAATGTTTTAAACAATGGGATTCATACCCGACAGTCATCGCAATTTATAAAAATGCATGACACTTCACATCCATCATCTATTTTTGATATTTATTTTCCGGAGATCCTAACTTTCCTTCGTTGAGCAGAATAGGCCGTAATAATCCCTATATCACAATTGTTTCGCGTTTGGTACATCTCTCAATTCAAATCCCCAATTGTTCTAGGGTATTACGTCTCACCTAAAGGATCCTTATTGAGTACATCTGGGTAGGGTATCGAATTTCCACGACTCGAGGTTGCAAAGTCCTGGCCATTGTGGGTTTTTCGAACACAGATGTCCCCAAAGACCCAAAGACATCTCTTTGGTCAATAACTATCCAATTTGTCAATTCACCCTTTGTGAATTGTGGCTCGATAATACATGGCACAATGGTCAACAATACATGGCACACTGGCCAACAAAGGCACGTCTGCCAAACAATGCATGTAAAACATTTATTCTCATCACTTTTCTTTTTCGTTCATTCTTTCTTTGTTGAGGCTCAAGGCTCACGACTATTCTTACTTAGGCATCAACCCCACATACACTTAACACAGGACACGAAATCCGGGTGCTCAATCACGAAACCCTAGACCGATGAACCAGTCCTAGGTTCGCAGATATGGGACACAAAGTCCTCCACATCACATCAAAATACTCAAGTCCACCATGGACAACATGGATCAATGATCTACGTGTTTTCTTACAGAACACTAGAATTCCGATGTCTCGGTTACAAGGTTCACTTTTCTTTCTCAACATCGTTTTCGTTCTGTGAAACAACAAATACCAAAACAAAACTCCGAAAACTTTTCCAAGTGTATCTGAAATATTTTCGCTGATTTAAAACTCTTTTGAAGAAAATATTTTCCTCTGAAATTCGTTTATGAAACGTTAATCTCAACGAAATCCAATTTTTTCCTCACATTCTTTTTCTTTTGAAATCTCTTTTCTGACAACACATCAAATCCTTAAAAAATCATTTCTAACGCGTTTTCGTCCCAAATAATAACACTATTTCTCATTTTGGAACAAATTCATTTTTGAGTCAAATGACTTTTTATTTCCAAAAAGTTTTTCATCATCAATATTAAAATTGTTTTTGAAACTTAATTTATTATAATTACTATATATTTTCTTTTTGGATTCATTTTGGAAAAATTGACTTTAGTGAATTTTTTTTTTCGGGTTTTGTCCTCACTATCACTCATTATTCATTCTTTCACCAAAATATCATTAAATAATATTATTTTCCACATTTTCTTCCACTTCCATAAATTAAAACGCTTAAGTTTTTCCTCAAACTTTTTAAAGTTTTAACCTCAATTGTAATTGAGGACTGACCACTGTCAGGCTTCTCAGTCAACCACTCAAACAACAGTTAATCCATACATCACAATGATAACATACATCATAGTAATAACATACATCACAGTTATAACTTACATCACAGATAACATTAAAATCACATAAACAAATACGTAAAATGAGATCAAACATCACAAAATCACTATGAATAAAAATACAGACAACTCACAGATAGCATGTAGCTATCAAAAACCCCTCAGGTAAACTCCCCTTACCTTTGTTCCTTTAGAATCCTTAATCCAACTCCTCAAATCTTTGTTCCTTGTCCACCACAAAATCAATCACCACAACACTAACAATTTCCTTCACAGCCAATCATACAAAACAAGTTAGAAAAACGAAACAACATCTGCTATAACCTATATGCTTAGGTTTGACCAACATGAGATAAATAGGCTAAGGATTTATAAATTTTTCAAGCTCTTGGATCTATAATCCTAGAGTATTAGAGAGGCAAGAACAATTGTCATAAGTTAAAAATTGAAGCAAAACTCATCCAATCCTCTTGGACTAGGGTTCGGCCATAACATAGGAAAATTAGGAGGAAATTTTCTTTGCTCTCATGCTTTTGGATTAGAAATCTAGAAGCCTTAGAGAGTTCATAGAAATTGTTACCACATCAAAATTATTTTTCTATGATTTTCTAGGATTAAATGAAGAAAATCAATGAAAATGGAAAAATGGTGCTCTTGACAAGAATGAATGGAAATGAATGAAGAGGAAGACAACTATGATCATATGCAATGAGGGCTTACCTCTTAGATGATGAAAGAAATGAAGAAATGATCAAGGCTTCAAGTTTCTTCAACAATGGAGTTTTAGGTTTTTGTGAGAGGAAATGGAGTTGATGAAGTGCAATGAAAATGACTAAGTGTTGTTGGGGGAGGGAGCCGTGTAGTGTGGGGGGTAAAGTGGTCCAAAATTTTGTTGGGACAATTTTGGAATTACAAAGAAAAGCAAGGACAAAATGGTCTTTTTATCCCTAAAATATCTAGATATTTTAAAGTGTCATCATCTCTTTGATGAGTCATGATGTGACACCTATCGCTTGTCCTATCAATCACTTCCATCCCCTCAATTCTGTACCCGGCTCCGTCGTTTACCCGATTTAGGTTTCACGCGCGTTTCCTTCGAAGATTTCGTCCGAATAAAATATAATATTCTATTTTTAAGAGAAAATTTTCAAAAAAACCAATATTGTGGTAAAAGTGATATAAACCTAAACCATTTCATTCTCGAGTCAAAATTAGGTTTTCTGATCAGTAAAATTTTACTGTCAGTGAAAACACAGACCGAGTTCCGTCTGAATTTTCAAGCCAAAATTTAGCCGTAACCTTCTACTATCAAGTAGAGTCTAAATATGATTTTGTTTTAACCAAAATCATTTTCTAGGTCTCGGATAAAAATATAAACAGTTATATATCTTATCGATATTGAAAAGCAGAAAAAAATCGGGGTGTTACATTACTGCCCCACCAAAAAAAAATAAAAATTCATCCTGGAAATAACGCACCTAGAAAAAGATCAGGATATTGTAATCTCATCTTGTCCTCAGCTTCCCATGTTGCATCTCCGGTTGTCTCATCCCAAATAACCTTGACTAAGAAAATTTGTTTACCCTTGAACTGCTTAATCATCTTATCCTCGATTCGTACAGGCGAAGTCTCATAAGACAAGTTTTCTTTTAATTGTACTTCATCGGGTTCAATTACATGTGATGGATCAGGAATATACTTCCTCAATTGTGATACATGGAAAACATTATGAATATTTTAAAGAAAAGGTGGTAAAGCAATTTGGTAGGCTACTGGACCAATACGACGAAGAATCTGGTAAGGTCCAATGAATTTTGGATTGAGTTTTCTGGACTTTATAACCCTACCTACCCCAGTCGTGGGTGTGACTATCAGAAACACATGTTCACCTTCTTGAAATTCGAGAGGTCTTCTTCTCCGATCAGAGTAACTCTTCTGCCTGCTTTGTGTTGTTTTCATCTTTTCACGGATTTGTTTAACCTTTTCCATTGTTTGCTGCACAATTTCAGGACCTAAAATCATGCTTTCTCCATCTTGATACCAACACAAAGGTTGACATTTTCTCCCGTACAGAGCCTCATAGGGTGCCATCCCTATGCTTGAATGAAAACTGTTGTTGTATGTGAATTCGATAAGCGACAAAAGATCATCCCAACTTCTTCCATGATCTAAGACACATTCTCTCAGCAAGTCTTCTAATGATTGAATCGTTCTTTCCGTTTGTCCATCGGTTTGAGGATGATACACTGAACTTAAACGTAAGTTGGTTCCCAGTGCTTGATGTAAACTTCCCTAGAAACGTGAAGTGAACTTCGGATCTCGATCTGAAACAATACTCGAAGGTACTCCATGAAGTCTAATCACTTCTTTGATATAAACATCGGTTAACTTTTCTATAGTATAATTGATCTTAACAGGTAAGAAATGTGCTGATTTTGTTAACCTGTCAACGATCACCCAAATTGAGTCAAAACCTTTGGAAGTTCTCGGTAGACTTACCACAAAATCCATCGAAATGCTATCCCACTTCCATTCAGGTACATCTAAAGATGTAAGCATTCCTCCAGGTCGTTGATGTTCTACCTTTGCTTTCTGACAAGTCAGACATGAGGCAACGTATTCCGCGACTTGTTTTTTCATGCATGGCCACCAAAACCTTTGTTTTAGATCTTGATACATCTTAGTTGATCTAGGATGAATACTTAATTTACTCTTGTGTGATTCTTCAAGAATCATCTCCTTCATCTCAGGATTGTCAGGTACACAGACTCGTCCATTGCACCTTAAGATGTGATCTAATCCCAAACTAAATACTGTAGCTTTTCCTTGTCCCATTAACATTTTCTTTTCTTAAAGATACGCATCAGCAAATTGTTATTCTTGGATCTCTTCCATTAATCCACTAGATATTTTGATCATTCCCAAACTAATTTTCTTTTGACTTGCCTCCATAATCAAATTTAAATCAAGGAACTTTTCAATCAACTCGAGTTCCTTTACCATCATAGTTGAGATATGAATGGCCTTCCGGCTAAGTGCATCTGCTACAACATTAGCCTTTCCAGGATGATATTGCAATGTGAAGTCATAGTCTTTTAAAAACTCCATCCATTGTCTTTGTCTCATGTTGAGCTCCTTTTGATCAAACATGTATTGTAGACTCTTGTGGTCACTAAAGACATCAAACTTAGCTCCATGCAAGTGGTGTCTCCATATCTTTAGTGCAAAAACCACAGCAGCTAACTCTAGATCATGCGTCAGATAATTTCTCTCGTGAGTCTTTAACTGACGTGACGCGTACAACTTTTCGGTGTTGCATTAACAAACAGCCTAAACCTTGATGCGAAGCATCATAATATACTTCATAAGGTTCATTCAGTTCAGGAAGTATTAACAACGGTGAGGTTGTCAAACGTTCCTTTATCTTTTGAAAACTTTCCTCGCACTTGTCAGTCCACACAAAAGGTTGATCCTTCCTCGTAAGTTGAGTCAACGATGCTATTATCTGGGAAAAACCTTCAATAAACCTCCTGTAATAACCGGCTAGACCAACAAAGCTGCGAATCTTCGTCACCATCCTTGGCCTTTCCCAAGAAAGTACTGCTTTTACTTTTGCAGGATCGACAACAATTCCTTCCTTGATAATTACATGCCCTAAGAATTTCACTTCTTCGAGCCAAAACTCGCACTTAGCTTGTTTTGCATACAACACCTTTTCGCGTAGGACCTGCAGGACTTGTTGCAAATGTTCTTCATGACTCTTATAGTAAATGAGGATGTCATCAATGAACACGACAACGAACCTATCAAGAAACGGACGAAAAATTCGATTCATGTAGCCCATGAAGATAGCACGTGCATTTGTCACTCCAAAAGGCATTACAAGATACTCGTAATGTCCATAACGATTTCTAAACGCAGTCTTTGGTGACTTCAGTCTTTACCCTAATCTAATGATAACCCATCCTCAAGTCAATTTTTGAGAACACAACCGCTCCTCGCAGTTGATCCATAAGATCGTCTATGCGCAGTAGAGGGTACTTATTCTTAATCGTCACTTTATTGAGTTGTCGAAAATCCACGCAGAGTCTCGAGCCTCCGTCTTTCTTTCTTACTATCAGAACTGGTGCTCCCCAAGGGGAAACACTCGGTCGTATAAACTGTTTTGACAAAAGGTCCTCCAGTTGAGCTCTCAACTCAGCAAGCTCTGTATGTGACATCCGATATGGAGCGATAGACCGACTCCTGGAACTAGGTCGATGGAGAACTCGATATCTCTTACTGGTGGCATACCCGGATTATTATTCGGAAACACGTCCGAAAACTCTCTCATTATAGGCACCATACTCAAATCGATCTCCCTCTCGACTTCTAAGCTAGATAAAAGCAAGTATCCCTGATCTCCTTCTTTCAAAGAAGTTCTTACTTGGTTGCCAGATAAAAATATAGAAATCTCAGGATTAGGAAAAACTAAAGTTTTATGAGCGCAATCTAAAAGGATATGGTTGGAAGATAACCAATCCATGCCTAAAATCACATCTAATTGTATTAAAGGCAAGCATATCAGATTAACAAGGAAATGTATATCCTGAATAACAATAGGACAGTTCAAACATATAGAATACACAATAACTGGTTCAGCAGTTGGGGTTGAAACAATCAAATCATACGACAGAGAAGAAACAGGCAATTTCAAATGTCTCACACAATCCATCGAAATAAAAGAATGAGTTGCACCCTAATCGAAAAGTACAGTCAAAAGATTACCAGTTATGTTGCAACTACCTTGTATGAGATCATCATATTTTGAAGCTTCAGCACCACTCATGGTGTAAACTCTTCCCTTAGCCATCGGTTTATTGGTCTTTGTGTTGTTGGCAACTGGTCCGGGTCTCGGTGAACTACAATCTCTTGACATATGCCTTATCTTTCCACAAGTGAAACATTTCATTCCCTTCAAATGACAATTTTCAGCCATGTGATTCGGATCCCCACACTTGAAACATCTCCGGACTTGGCCTTGACTTTGGTTCTTCTGGCCTCCACTACCAGATGCAAAAGCAACGGGACGATACGATTGCTAGTTCTGATTGTTTCCTGGTGGTCGGAAGTATGGCTTCCTCTGAACTTGCTTTCCTCTCTTATTCTGAAACTGACCTTTGAATCGAGATGGTCCTCCGAAAATAGCTCGGTTATCTCTCCCCTTCCTCATCTGCTCCACTTTCCGACACTTTTCAACCAAAGCTTGAAAGTTACAGATTTCAAGTGGCAACACAGACTCCTTGATTTCAAAACGCAGACCTCCCTCGAACCTCTCACATTTCCAATCCTCATTCGGTTGAGACAATTCTCTCTGTTACAGACGTAAAAACTCTTGTTCTTTTTCAGATCTGGAACTTTGAGGAAAGTACTTATCCATAAATATGTTTTGGAACACATTCCAAGTAATTTCCTGGTTGTCCGCCTCTAGCAGTTGTCTCATGCCCTTCCACCAGTATTCTGCATCTCCCAAGAGCAGAAAGGTAGCATAAGGAACTTTGACTCCTTCAGGGCTGTGGATAAGCTCAAAAATCTTCTCCAGCTCTTGTATCCACAGATCAGCCTTCTCAAGATCAGCATCCCCATGGAACTGTGGCGGATTTTGACGTCGAAAAGCAGTCAACCCTCCGCCCTCAGCAGCTTGCTTAGCTCGGATTTGATCTTGTTGATTTTGTGCAGCCATAGTTGTTGTCTATAATGCGATGGCAACTGAAACATTCGCCATAGCTTGTGCATCTTGATCCATCCCACCAGCACCATCATTGTTTTCTCCTAGAATATCACGGCCGCCAACATGACCACCTCTACGGCCTGTTCCATGGCCACGTCCACGTCCACCTTCTGGTTCCATAACTGATCTACAAGACAAAATCAGTTAGACTGCAACCAGAAACTGAAACGTACACTTACTTGTTAACACACATTACTTCTAAGAAACAATTCAAACAAGTCTTAATCAGAGATCACACAACATCAACACAACATACCTATTCCCAAAGATTCCCGAAAGACTCGACCAGCTTTGATACCACTAATATAACACCCCCTTTGGTGCTACATGGTTAACTCATTGCGGAAGATCCCCATGCTCCACTAAGTACCCCAGAAGTAGCCACATCGGGGGTACTGGAATCTCTACAGTCTCAAAGCTATGAGAACGTCTCTGTGGTCGTGCTGCCAGTGTACCAGTAGTAGTACTCAAACATCATGGACCGGATCCCCGAAGAGGACAAGTCTCCCATATGGTTCATCTATACTCAAATATATATGACAACATAGTAGAAACCCAACAAGAAATAACACAAGGGTGAGATTCCGATAAGTGAGCTTCATCATGATAACCACATGCTCGACAAACAAACAACAACATATACACGTATATATACAGCACATAAAATCTACGATCAAGAACAAGTATCTATTGCCTAGAATAGATGATCTGATGGATGAGTTGAAGGAGGCAACAGTGTTTTCCAAGATTGATATGAGGTATGGATACCATCAGATTAGAGTGAAGAAGGAAGACATACCCAAGACAGCGTTCAGGACGAGGTATGGGGCACTATGAGTACTTAGTTATGCCTTTCTGTGTGACTAATTCCCCAGCAATGTTTATGGATTAAATGAACAAGATCTTTAGGCCTTTCCTTGATAATTTTGTTGTTGTATTCATAGACGACATTCATATCTATTCCCGTACTCGGGAAGAGCATGAGGAGCACTTGAGAGTTGTTTAGCAAGTGTTAAAGGATCGACACTTGAAAGCTAAGCTTTCCAAGTGTTAGTTTTGGACACTAGTGCAGAAAACACTTTTAAAATCGGTTAAAATTGACTTTTAAAGTCAATTTTTGAACCGATGTTGGAACAGAGGATGTTGAATGCAGGCACATAAGACATCAGTTTGAAACTGATGTCTAAAGTGCTTTTTCAACATTTTTTTAAAAAAGAAAAACACTTCAGACACCAGTTGTTAGCTAGAACTGATGTCTAAATTTCACTTTAGACATCGGTTCTATCTAAGAATCGATGTCTAAAGTGTTGTTCATTAGTTTTTAAAAAAAGAACAACACTTTAGACATCGGTTCTACCTAACAACCGATGTCTAAAATAATTCTTTTTTTAAAAAAAAAATCTGGTTTACACTAGTTACAATCTTTTCCCTGTTTCAATTGTACAACTAGAATCCTAGTAAACAGAATATAAATATTCTCAATAGAATCGCTTACAACCATAATTTTATTCAAAGTACTACATTGATTATGTATAAGTATACACATTGATTATGCAAAGAAAGCCAATAGAAAACTATACACTTATACAACCAAAATCACATTTTTTTTTTTAAATAAAGGCTATTGGCATGTAGAGGTATCATTATAGGTTAAGGCATCCCAACTAGATTGACACCCCTAAACCTAACAATCATATGCAACATGCCAAAAATTTATTAATAAAATGAAAAGAATACAAAAAATACATGGGGGACTTTAAACCAAAACCCTTGAAAAGTCAAGTAAACCTATAGTTAGCTAAACCATCTGCACAACTATTTCCTTCCTATAAATATGAGAGACCCTAACCATCATCCTTTGACACAAAATCTTGCAGTTTTCCCACCAATTATGCAGCTGCCATGATATTTTTGAATTGGAATTAAAAGCATCAACCACCACTTTTGAATCACTCTCAATCCATAAGGAATGCCATCCTTTTTTATAGGCAATCTCAATTGCCATCATTAGTGCAATATATTCAGCATGTATAGTAGACATATTTCCAAGAAATGTTGAAAAGCACCCCATTACTGTACCACTTGAATCTCAACAAATTCCACCTACAGCAGCTAGCCATGGAGATCCCCTAGCGGAACCATCAATATTGCATTTTGTCTAGCAAACAATAGGACGAATCCAGCTTACCTGTTTGATCACATTATCTTTTGGGGCATGACATTCTACTTTAAAGAACTTGATGACCTTGAACTCCTCAACTGAATTAATAAGAGTTCCCTCAGATAATGACCCTGCTAGGTGTATGTCAGCCATAATGATACTAACAGCATGGCTAATAGGATTGATTTTGTTTCTAAATTTTATGCTGTTCCTGCAATAGCAAATCGCCGAGACTGCATTGACAACAGCAGCAAGCACTAGTTCCTTGGCTTGGCTACTTTTGAACTTGCTGCAAACCTCAAAAAGTGTAGCAATATAACATTGATTATCACTACTGTTTACTGCATTCTTAGCCAAGACCAAATGCTGCATGCAAAATTACAGGTCAGGAAGATATGCTCAGCTGTTTCCTCAGTTTCATAGCACAAAGGGCAAACTGAAACCATTACACATCCTCTAGCCTGAATGTTCTCATCAGTTGGCATCCTCTTATGCATTAATCTCCAGACTAGAAAAGACTTTGAAGGGGGAATGAAATGCTTCCAAATAAGCTTGCACCAATTTAAGCTAATGGAAGGAGGATTCAGAAACCTATATGCTTCCTTGAATGTGACATTCTCCTATATCCGAGCTGCACCAAATCTTTTGATCTAAACTAGCTTCAAGGGGGATAACTACCTTCTTCATCTCATCAACAAATGATGAAATCTAGTATGCAGTTCAGAAGGAAGAAGCTAAGTTCCATTCCTAATGAAGTCCTATTCAATACTATATTGATTATTAAAAACTACACACATTGATTAAAAGTATACACTTAACAAACAAAGCTAAATACATATAACGTCACACGTGTAAACTAAATAATATGACAACAAAGATAACTAGAAACTAAAAAACTAACAAGTACATGATATGTTATAGATTTCAAGTCAACAATGGTTTCTAAGAAACCAACTAGTACATGAAACTAACTATACAAACTAATGTGGGTTCACTTCAAGAAAGAAGTTTCTCCAACGCAACCTTGTGTCCTTAATGTCCCTATCAGAAAGTGGAGTCGGAGTGTCGAACATCTGCACGTTCAATTAACATAAGATAAACCTTATGTGGATCCAAAAATGATATAATGGAAGAATCCAAAAGGAAACCCTCAATACAAAAATTCGAAACAAATGAAAGAAGGAAATTTCAATGGATCTATAAAGCAACAATTACTTACTTCTTTCTTCCTAGGAGCAGGTGCTATTAATGGCCCAAAGCTTTTCTGCTTGTTCTAGCTTTTTGGCTGTAATAAAGGAAGTCTCCAATTGAGATACTCAAGATTTTAAAATATAACAATGATAGAGCATTTTATAAGAGAAACATGGAAATATTCCAAACCACTATCATGATGAATGGTAGAGCTAAAACCAAAAATATATTGCAGTGAACAATGAGCCCATAAACAGTACCTAAAACTGAGATCTGTCCAGCAACGTAATCTCCATTAACCAGCATAGGAGAGGATGATAGTGTATTCACCCTGTAACTGTAACACTCTGCTTTTTATAGAATGATATAAGAATGAATTCAGTTATGAAGTTACCGATGTCGTTTTGGGGGAAGACAGTGATGGGAAATACAATGTAGGATCTTTAGATTAAGATACGATTACAAGAGACTGTCTAGTTTCGAGTCACGAAATTTCGAGGATGGAATTTTGTTCTAAGTGGGGTACTGCTTTTTATATATATTGTATTACCGGTAGCAATATAATTAATTATATTTTTATCTGAGACCAAGAAAATGATTTTGGATAAAACAAAATTATATTCATACTCTACTTATGGTAGAGGGTTATGGTAAAATTTTGGGTTGAAAATTTAGACGGAAACTGGTATGCGTTTTCACTGACAGTAAAATGTTACTGAGCAGAAAACCTAATTTTGACCCGAGAACGAAACAGTTTAGTTTTAAAATATTACTCAAAAATATATTATTATACTTTTACGGGCGAAGTTTTAAAGAAAACGCGCGTAAAACCTAAGTCGGGAAAACAATGGAGTTGGAAATGAAACTGTAGAGACCTGCCAAAAGGTCTGGACAACAAGTCAAACATGACGACTCATGAGTCATCAAGTCATGATCACAACACCATAAATATCTAGATATTTAGTTGAAAATATCTAGACATTTGTTTAGGTGAAAAGTCCAAAATGCCCTTGAACTTTCCATGAAATTGCAACTATGTCCCAAGATATTTTTGGACCCCAAATTCCTTTTCAATTTAGTGCAGCCACATCCACTCAACCAAACCCATTTCAATTTTTTTTTTCATTTTATCATCTTCCTCTCAAACACCGTAATCGGGTAAACAACGGAACAGGATAAGGATGCGAAGAGATACACTAGGAGACAGAACGGCGAGTCATCCATGATGACACAGAGGGGATGAGTCATGTTAGTGAGTCACCTTCCCATAAATGCTCATAAATGCCCATAATGCAAAGCCTAAAATATCTAGATATTTATGTATTAACTTAACTTAGCTTAGTTAACATCAACTATGGTTATCAAAGGCACTCATTTTACATGGCTGTCACAGCCCATAACCAATTTCGTGGCTGCCCTCTCCTCTTCATCACTTGAGGCAATTCATTCATTCATTTCATCAAAATTCTCTAAGTCATTTCCCTCAAAGTGAGGATCCTCTTCCTCATCCCCTTAGCTCTCGTTATCATTCACTACTTCGGATTAGAGGAGAAGAATGGAGAGAGAATCCTCAATAGTTACAAGAAGCCTTTGTTGGAAGCTTTGAAACCTAGTTGGAGTAGCTACAGTGAGAGAGTCACCAAACACCCTTCAACCGTTAGATTGTTCTCAAATTTTAGATGAAGTGAACCTAGGAGATGAGAAACTCAACCCGGGTACCACCAAACCTGCAACCATAGAACTGTCATCTGAGATTTGTTAACCGTTGGATCGGGATGAAACGTTGTGAGAAGGTTTAGGAAGGATAGTGCTTCATTGTCATAGTTCATTTTTGTAAATAAAGGTCCGTGGCCAGAGATATGAGCTTGAATAGTAGCTCTGTTTTGGTAGCTTTTCACTAGGATTCTTAAACTCATTTTTGAATCCGACTTCCCCTAAGTCCAGTTTCGGTTCTCATAAATTTTTCCATTGATTTTGTCTCTTGATTCAAATAGATTTATTTATTTGAAGCCCTATTGTTATTTCGGTTGGTATTTTGTGTTTCCGGCGAATTGTGATACTCGTACGTGTAATCGGGACGGTGGATGTGTGAGTATGGATGGTGGCAGAATTGTGGTTGTTGTTGGAAAGCATGCCGAGGTTTGTGTCAGTAACGTGGACACATTCGGGGCTTGTACGGGAAAGCGCACACATCAAGCAGGTGGGAGAAAGAACCATTCCATCGTCGAAACGGATAAGTAGCATATACTTTCTAATAATGGTGTTGGGCGACCTAAACCATACTAGTGGTCGAGTAATCGACAAGACCAAAATCACATTGGCGACTATTCTGTAGTACCAATGATGATTTGTGGATTGTAGGTTTATCGCCGTTAGGATAATTTTAGAATATTCGAGGATGTTTGATTTTATCATTATTGAACTGTTTGTGATTGGCTGGTTGTGGTAAACTGCTTTATGTGATGTTTTGGGATATATGAATATTTTATTAGTATTGTATTGTGTATGATCTGTCTGGTTTGATAACATGCTTAGTTGGCATTTAGGCAAGGATATGTGTTATTCGAGAGATATGCATGTGGGTGAGAGAACAATTGTGACTTAGAGGTGCCTAGCCTAAATTAACTAGTTTATAGAAGAGATGTGACATTGAATGGGTGTTGAGACTGTGATGGAAGGTTGAGGCACTAGGTTGTAACAGATGCGGGTCAGTGAGATTCATATATATGCATTGTTGTTCACAACCGTGTGCTGGGAACACACGAGGTCCGAAGTTCTCGGTGGACTGTCCCAACTTAGATTTAGGTTGTGCAACTATGGTGTAATTGCTTTGCTTGAGCACCCTACCGGGAATGGGGGTGTGCACCGGAGAAATTGTCAACTATAGTGTCATTGATATTCATGAGCACCTCGAACGAGGGTGTGCACCGGTGTTTGGGGACGCATCGCTTGAACGACTGACTGACATCCCTAACAAGGGATGTGTGACAGGATAGGTGGTGGCCATGTCAGCATAAAGGTTTAGTTGCATGAGATTGAAGGTAGAGAATGATAACGTAAATTTAAGGATGCTTGTTAGTTATGTGTGAGGCTTGTCTTTGACTGTTATTATATTATATGCTATGTATTCTTTTCCGCTTATGATGATAGAACTGTTTCTTATCTCCCTATTTCAGTATTTCATGTATGTTTATTTTATTCCATGAGAAGACTTTTTGGAGAAACTAGTTGCTGAGGAGTTGGACGGAACTCCGTATGAACCTGATCCGGGAGGAAGAGCTGTGGATTCTAATAATAGAGTTTAGTGTATAAGGCCCGTGTATCTTGTTAGATGTTTTCATTTTTCGCTAAGTATAACAGTTTGTATAATTATGTATCTGTGAGGGATCCTACTATAACACCTTGTTTTTCGTTAAGCGCTTGTTTTGTTGTTGACTAAGGAAGGTTTAGAATGGGCTAAGTGGGATTTTAGGCTTCAAATCCCTTCCTGATGCATGAGCACAACCATGCTCATGAGTCAGCATGCCCGTGCTTGTTAGGCGCGTCTTGTGACTGTCTGAGTCACAAGCATGGCCGTGCTCATTAGGGAGCGCAACCGTGCTCAGGTCAGGGTCTTTAAATAGGAGGCACCAGCGCGAGGGTTTTCATGTGAAACCCTATTTTGGCACATTGGGCAATTCTAGTGTGGCAGAAACCTCTTCCCTCTTTCTTCCCTTGAACCCCTTGAAGTTCTTGATGTTCTTGCTCTAGTCTTGGGAGAGGATTAGCACGATAGTATAGTTTGAGGTAACGTTGTCTTCCCTCTCTCTTTGTCTCTTTTCTATTATTAGATCTAGAGACTAATTGGTTATTCTCTTCTTGTTTTGCCAATGCTTGGGGAACTCGTCGAGCCGCTCGAGGGAACGTGTCTAGTTTGCCAACGTTATCGTTTTGAGAATCTTCATACCATGTATGGGGAGAAGGAACAGTATGAGTATGCAGGCTTGGGGGTAGCGTAAGACGAAGGGTTACCCATGACCTTTTCCTTTGATAACATGTCTATATGCCTTATGCCTATTTGTTATATGATGCTTAACTGTTATGATGTTGATGACTAGCATGACTGTTATTATTGATTGATGTTATTTATTATGAATATGTTAATGTTGTGATGCCATGATTATGATGAGTATGATATTATTGGCTGGTGTTGTGTTGTGCTGTTTATGAGTGTTGATCGTTGAGGATGTTAATGCTAACAATGGTGTTAAGACGTTAAAATGCATTAATGATAATAATGAGAATTAAGGGATGTTTTTCCCAGTAGTTCATAATACATGAATATAGTGTGAGATGTAAGGTTATGTTCATAGGGCTTAGTTAAAGACCCTAGGATTGATTTGTGAGTGTTCTAAGAACATTAATAATGAAGCTATGATTAAAGGATTAATTCCCCATGATGATAAGACATGAATATTAACGAAGAACAGTTAAGATTAATGAAGTTGATGATCAATGGATTAGTAAGAGCCAATAGGTTGAATCTGTGAATTATCCCAAGGATTTGGGAAAGGTTTTCTGAAGCACGGCCGTGCTTAACAGGGAGCACACCCGTGCTCCAGTTTGAAATCCAGAATAGGGCGCGCACTTGAGCACGCCCGTGCTTAACAGGCAGCACGACCGTGCTTACCTTGGTAACCGAGTGGCCTAGGGGGCCTTGATGCTTAATGGTCAAGATGTTTAGCTCTGGTGCTCGGGAACCATGGTGTTAATAACTAAAGTGAGAAGATAACATTGTTGATGTTGAACCTTGGTAGCCTAGTGTTCGCTCCAAGTGATAAGATGTCGTACCTTGGTAGCCTAGTGTTCGCTCCAAGGGGGCCTTGATGCTTGGTGGTCAAGGTGTTGAGCTCTAGTGCTTATTGGCCAGAGTGTTGTTGATGTTTAAAAGACTTAACATTGAACGTTAAACGATAATCCTCGATAGCCTAGTGGTCGAGGTGTTGATGGTGATAAAACTTGGGTAGCCTATGGGCCCAAGCGGAGGTGGTGGTTGTGATTGTGTGTTGTTTGCCATGCATTCACGCATCAGAGGAGTTGACGGGAAGTTGTGGAACATAGGGGAGGTTGTCCGAGAGTAAGACGATCTAGCCGTCCGCGGGATTCGTCCGAAAGGGAATCAAGTATACACCGTGGTGGTACATCCGGGAATAAGATGTGTCGGCTGTCCAAGGGGCCACCCATGGTTTGGTGGTCAAGCCCAGCGTTGGTGCTTTTTGGCCAATGTGGAAATGTAACCTCGAAGTTGGCATCCTAAGTTAGTTAGATCCAAGTGCATAGTAGAGGAGTGGAGCAGAACTGCATTGCATAGCATACACGTTATATGATGATGATTATTATGACATTGCTGTTTGATATAACAAGTTCTTTGATGTATGCTCGTCCTGCTAACTACTTCCTTGCCATTATATTCATATATATGTTTCTTACTCCCTATCTCTATGTTTCTGGTTTTGTGGCATGTATCGCTTGTGCGGAGTTCGATGTGCAGCCAGTTGAGTGACTCTGAGGAGCCGCGACTCGTAGATAGGATTTCCGTTTCTGTAGTTGTTAGTCTGTTTCCAGTTGTATCCGAGTTGTTTTATCGGATTCGTTATACCAACTCTGTAGTGTGACATCGGGGTTAGGTTTGTTTATGTTTCAGTTATGTTATGTTTTCTTTATAAACATGTTTTAGTTATTTCCACGTTATGTTACTGTTTTACGTGTGAAAAAGGATCAGCCAAATGGGGTCTTTAGCCGATAAACACGTGCAGGTTTTGAAAAGAGCCAGACGATTTGAATTAGAAGCAAAACCTTACCTTCTAGCAAAAGGTCCCCAAACTCACTACAAAAAGCGTTTGGAATCAAGTGAACCAAAGAAAAGCTAAGGGCTAGTAAACTAAGTAATAATCGGCTAAGGTAATAAAGCATGAAAGAAAGAAAGGCCAAAAATAAAGGCAACAATTAACTAAAATCTAAAGTAAAAAGGCAAGAAAGTTAAAGGAAAGTAAACAGAGGCAAAGAAAGTAAGCAAAAGCTTAAACGAGTTTGTATTGGATTGGATGTGTCCTTCAGCAGTAAATTACAATGGGTATTTATGGCAAAAACCAACTAACCCCATAGCCATCCCGATTGGCTAAGCTTCCTAAAAACAAGCAACTAACCCACGACTAGCCTACCCATAAACTCCAACGGCTATCTCCACAACAGCATGCTCCTTCTTGGCATATTTTGTGGCACCGTTATCAGCAACTCAGCCTCCATGCTTTTCAGCAGCTTGCAACTCTTTATCCTTCAGCCCAATTAACATCTTCAGTCTCGGCACAATCTGCAAGGCCCAACCCAGCTTCTGCCGATTATACTTCTATCTTCATCGGCTAATATTGTCCTCAGCTGATCAATTCCACGCTAGCCGTTTGACTCGGCCACTTAATTTAAATGTAGGGATAACAATTGCCCCCTTACATCTTTCAGCTGAGTGAATTGAAGCTGGAATGATGTAACCAAATCCCCACTATTCTCGGACTCCGCGTTCCACTCCTTCGGCATTTAATTTGTCCAACCACCTCTTAAAGGATTCGGCCAACTCCCAAGATTTTCAACGGTTATCAGCTAAGAAATCCTATCCGTTAACCCTTTCAAATTCTTGGTTCGTTTTACCCTTTAAATCGGCCGAACTTCTTCTTTCTTGCTCACTTCATCTTCAACCTTTTACTTCTGCAATTCTCAGAACGAACCTTAAGCTCTTGCAACCATGTCTTCTGCCTCCGATTCTCAAAACAAAGATTACTCTTATGGAGATGATTCTACCTCTTCACCAATCTTATCCACACCCCCAAGTGCTTCATCTTCTCCTCATCTTGCCGAGCCCGATAATCTTTCTCCTTACTTAATCAAGACCATGCATTCCCACACACAAACCATGCTCTTTCGACACCACCATGGGTCAATATTTCATGGAAGGGCATCTTTATCCTAAAAATTTTGCTTTTCCCATTACAGCCCCTTGGTTCTCAATCTCTCGATGCCCTAAGGATATACGTACTTGGCCTCACCCAAATACTCAATACTTGACTTGGCTTAACAGGGTCTCAGCTTCCTGGAGTGAGCAATGGAAAGAATGGGGCCTCTTTGACATGATCATGATGTCTAAACAGGACATTCCTTACAATTCTGATATCATCTTTGGCTTCTTGAGCTTCTGGTCTACTTCCATTAATGGCTTCATCTTCCCTTCAGGCATCATGAGCCCAACTCTATTAGATGTTGTGGCCATCACAGGACTCCCTATCTCTGGGGAAGAAATTCCATCTCTTTATCACTTTACATGTGCTCCCTTAAATATCCAATTCAATAAGCACATTGCTCCCTATTCAAATTTCATTTCATCTAATGCTAAGACCTCCGGCACTGTTGTTGAAGGAGAACACCAAGCTTTTCTACTCTTGTGGCTCTGCAGATTCTTTCTATGCACCAACTCTGTAGCTGTGGTTATCGAATATTCTTATTACATTTCTTTGATCACCTCTTGAAAGAGCGTTTCCCTCGGCTCCCTTTTCCTCTCTGTTCTTTATAAAGGGCTCTTTACCTTTGTCACCAAGCTAGAATCAGGTGAAAAACTGGACAACATCCTAGGTCCTCTTTGGTTTCTCCAGCTTTGGATTCCTCTTTATTTTCAAGAAACCATACCACATTCACATAAACAGCTACCGCTCCCATCGGTTGACTTAACCCTCAACAAGATTCTCCAAGCCATACCAATCTGCAAGCAGCTTGCTTTTGAAATAGCTAGTGAACTTTTCACTTTGTCCACGTGCCATGCAATGAATTCTTTCCTCTAGCCAACCAACTTCATCATTTGCCTTGGAGCCGAACACATATTGAAGAAACAGAAGATACTCGGCTGATAAATGACATCACTTTCTGTTGGGGCAGCGCCTTGGTGGCTCGAGATCTATTGTGTGGGATAAAACCGAAATCTCATTATACCAAGACGTCAGCTGAGTTCTACTTTCCTAATATGTTTGCTCGGCAATTCGGGCTTATTCAAAGCATCCCCCTTGCTTATGAATCCATGGTGACTCCTTTTGCTCGCCCAACTTTCTCTGACAATGACATTGCCTCCCTAACCGCTGCCAACTTGGCCAAACCGAACCACTTCCAGTACGTCTCTTTCCCTCGGCAACCTGTTCCCCTTGCCGTCCATATGCCAAGCAGCTCCACGAAGACCTCCAAAAGGAAAGCTAAAGCTTCAGGTAAACCTTTTGAATCTTTCTTGATTACTTTTTTTTTCTTCCTCTTGGCCGCCTTTCTTATCTTTGAAAGTGTCATTAGGTTTTTTCCCCTGAAGTTGCCATTGACGTAGAGAACCTTGAAGAAACTCCAGTTCAAGTTTCATCGCGTCTAGCCCAAAAAAGGATTACTAGGCAAATTGACCTTCGCATTAGGGAACCAACTCAACCATCCATAAAAAAGAAGAGATTGATCAAGGTCTCTTACTTTTTCCTTTGCACCCCCTTTGCTTGCTATTTCCACAGTTTTATTCGGCTAACTCTTAAATATACTCACAACTTGCGGATAAATTTCAAGATAGCCCTTCTCTGGCTAGAGAATCTCAGGCTGCCTAATCCTCGGAACCTCCCTCTGCACAAACCACTCCCGCGGCTCCCTCGACTGTCAATGTTTCGGCTCAGACTTTTCCTACCGATAATCTGCAACAACATATCTCTGCCACAGCTCCATCTCCGCAGGTTTCACCTATCAGAGGGGAATTTTTCCCGGTAATTCTTGTTTCCTTACTCACTCTACACCTGCTATTGCTCTGAGTTTATTATTGCCATTTTCTCTTTTAGGAGCCTGCTTCTCCTTTCATTCCTCCTGCTGAAGCTTCGGCTGTTCCCGAGTCTATACCGGATGAAGTACTTGCATCCTACTTTTCTTCACCCATTCCTTAGGCTGCCATGGCACCTATTTCATCCCCAACTGATCAACATTTGCATTTTGTTGAAGATACTCTGAATCAAGACATCCCCATGGATCCCAAAACAATTTCTGGCCTTCACCTTTCTCTCCAGAAGCTAGCCAGAGCAACTAATATTACTCCCCAGCAACAGACTGCTTTCAACCCAATGGCCATACAAATTGGGGATATCTCCTTTAATTCCAAGGTTTTCTCTGAACGCAAATCAACTGCTGAAAGAGATCTAACAAGGCTGGCTGATCTTCAAAGGCAAAAAGCTCAATTCCAGTAAACTTTAATAAAGTAGAGACAGAGCGCTAACAAGACCTGGCTAGCCAGCTTCAAACATCCACTCGGCTAACAGAGTTAAGAGCGGAATTGGCTAGGATTCAGGAAGACATAGCAGACCTCGAGCCTAAGATAAACACTGTTACCAATAAGATTGCTGCTGGCTCCAAGGTCAGGCTTCAACTGTACCACCAATCTTCTGCCATGGACAAGGAGACAACCATCCTGCTGCAGTAAAATGAAGCTTTAGAAAAAGACTTGATCACAGGTGAACAAGGGCTTCTCTCGGCTAACGAGTCTTGGCTTGGACTGAGGGGGCTATTAGCCGATCTGATGAAAGGTGAGGCCTCCTCTTCAGCTGAGACAAGAATTACTCAGTCTGAAAAGGATGCCTCCCTTGCCCCCGAGCTCGAGCATAACGAAGATCTCTCCACTTCTGCTGCTACTGTTGATGTTCCAGAAGGCCATCCTACTTCAACCATCCTCCCAGCTGATGATGTTCCTCCTCCTCCAGCTGCAACTACTGTTCCTTCTTCTACCAAGCAGCAACCTTAGGATATTTAGTTTCTTTTTTAATTTTGATTGATCAGCTAGGCGGTTGGCTTGTAACCGTCATTATTTTGAACAAGTAATTTTCCTAGTCATTTATCCCAAACTGACGGGTAGTAGTTTTTCAAATACTTGCCATTTATGCTTCTTGCCATTTCCTCACCATGCATATTTATCAATCGATAGGCCCCATTAATCATAACTTGACTAACTATATAAGGTCCTTCCCAATTTGGTGACCATTTCCCTAACTTAGAATCTTTAATTCCAATTGGTAAAATGGCTTTCCAAACTAAGTTCCCTTCAACAAACCGTTTAGTCTTGACATGCTTGTTATAAGCTCTGGCCACTTTTTCTTTATTCTTTCGAATATTTTCTAAGGCCATTAACTTATCTTCATCAGCCGATTCCAGCTCCATGAACATAGCTTGTTGGTACTCGTCCATTGTCAAGCATTGATGTTTAGCTATCCTTAGAGATTTCACATTAATTTCCAATGGTAACACTGCATCTTGACCAAAAGTCAGCCGATAATGGGTAAACCCCGTTGCGGTAGACTTAGAGTTCCTGTATGCCCATAGTACCTCGGCTAACGCCTCATGCCACCTCCTAGGCTTGTCTTCTATAGTCTTCTTGATCAAACTAATCAAAATCTTATTAGTAGCCTCGGCTTGGCCATTTGCTTGTGCATAGTATGGTGAGGATTGGATCAACTTGATCCCATATTCCTGATCAAAAGGCACCATTTTCTCTCTAGTAAACATTGTGCCTTGATCTGTGGTTATAGTCTTTGGAATGCCATACCGATAGATGATTTGGTTCTTGATGAACCTGATAACATCAGCTTGAGTAACATTAACCTTCGGCTGGGCTTCCACCCACTTGGTAAAATAATCAGTGGCCACGATGATGAAGGAATGTCTCTCAGAAGATGAGGGATAAATCTTCCCAATAAGATCCATTGCCCAACCTCGGAAAGGCGAAGGCTTAACAACAGAATGCATTTCCTCAACTGGGACCCTTTGAATTGGCCCATGCCTCTGGTAATCTTCACATCCTTTAGCATAAGCATGGCAGTCTGCATTTATGGTCGGCCAATAATATCCATACCTATGTATTAGCCAACGCATTACAGATCCTGACCTATCTGAACCACATATTCCTTCAGGTGTTTCCTCCATGACTTTCATAGTTTCAGCCTTACTAGGACATTTTAACAAAATCCCTTCCAGACCTCTCTTATGGAACTCCCCATCTACTAGAGTATACTTCAAAGCCTTTTGTCTTATCTGGAAAGTTGATGAAGAGGAGGGGTTCTACAGATACTTTGTCAACTCTATTCTCCAATCATCGGCTACATCTACCCTCCCCTACAAGGAGCTCCCTAAGCCGATTATCCAGAGTCTGAATTTCTTCAAAGGTTTCTTTATACTCAAAAGCATGTTGCGCCAAATCATTTGCTTCCTCATTGTCACCGCTAGGTATATGCATTATTATTACATCGGCAAACTGTTTTAACAAACTGTTAGCCGTTTCATAACACTCTACCAAGTTTGGGTTGATGCACTTGTACTCCCCAGACAGTTGCTTTGTGACTAACTGAGAATCCCCCATAACTTGAATATACTTAGCTCCCATAGACCACAATATTTTTAAGCCCAAGATAAGAGCCTCATACTCAGCTTAGTTGTTTGAACATCCGAGCTTTAACTGATGCATGAATCACCAATTCTCTCCCATAGGGCTTGTGATTGAAATCCCACCTCCAGCTCCTTTGCTAGTTCTAGATCCATCAAAAGCTAGGATCCAGGGTGTCAAGTTAACACATAAGTGTGCCTTGGCTAAGGGATCAACAACCTCAACACACGGATGCTCGGCTAGGAAATCTGCTACAACTTGTCCCTTTACTGCCCAAAGGGGCACATATGTTAATGCATATGCACTTAGCTTGATAGGCCATTTCATTAATCGTCGTTGCAAAACTGGCCTATGCAACAAGTATTTCACAATATCAATCTTGCATATAACCTGGACTTCTCTCGGCAAGAGGTAATACTCTAACTTAGTACATGCATGAAAAAGAGACAAGCATATCTTTTCTATGGGAGTACATCTTGTTTCAGGATCTTTAAGAAATCGGCTAAGATAATAGATGGATCTTTCATTCCCATCCTCATCATCCTGTGCTAACAGGCAGCCGATGGACTCTGGGGCAGCCGATATGTATAATTTCAACGGCTTCCCTGACACGGGCGGAACTAACATTGGAGGGTTAGCTAAGCCTTGTTTTATCCGATTAAAGGCAAGTTGCTGCTCTTCCCCCTATACTAACTCATCAGCTTCTTTTAGCTTTAGCAATGGGGAAAAAGGTTTCATCTTGCCAGCCAAATTTGAAATGAACCTCCTTAGGAAATTAATTTTCCCAATAAGGCTTTGTAATTCATTTTTATTCCAAGGCGGCCTAGCATCTAACACCACTTTAGCCTTGTTTTTGTCCACCTCAATCCCATGTTTATGCACTAAGAAACCTAGAAAGTTCCCAGCCGAAACTCCAAAAGAACACTTAGCCGGATTCATTTTCAAATTATGATTCCTCATCCTTTGAAAAGCTTGTTCTAGATCAGTTAAATGTTTATCAATATCATGGGACTTAACTATGACATCATCAATGTATACTTCTATGTTTTTCCCTATCAACTCATGGAAGATAGCATTCACGGCTCTCTAGTACGTGGCGCCAGTATTTTACAATCCAAACGGCATAACCAGCCATTCGGATATCCCAATGGCACCAGGACACCTGAAAGCTGTCTTGTGGACATCTTCCTCAACTAAAAAAATCTGATTGTATCCAAAATATCCATCCATTAATGTTGAAATGCCATTTTTGGCTACAGAATCAACAAGCATGTCAGCTATAGGCATTACATACTCATCTTTTGGAGTGGCAAGGTTCAAATTTCTATAATCAGTACAAATCCTAACCTTACCATTCTTCTTAATTACAGGGATAATATTCGACAGCCATTCAACATATCTGGCCGTACAAATGAATCCTGCTTTCAGTAGCCGCTCCATTTCTTCCTTGATACTTGGCATTAATTCTGGACTGAGTCTTCTTGCAGCTTGCTTGTGAGGCTTAAAACCTTCTTTTATTGGCAACCGATGCTCCACCATATCCTTGGATAACCCAGGCATCTCATGGTAGTCCCATGCAAAGTAATCTTTGTACTTCTTTACTAACTCGATCAGCCAATTTCTATCCTCCTTCTTCAACAAACCACTTATTCTGGTCATTCTCGACTCCTGCTCTGTTCCTAGGTTGACATCAAGCAGAGGATCTTCAGTGGAAAAGGCAGGGACCTTCCTGTTGATTGGGGATTCCCACCTCTCTTCCAGTTCGTGCCCCCTAGGCACATTAGCCGAGCCTTCTTCATCTTGAACTTCTTCCATTTCTAAAGACATGGTCACGCCAACCTTTTTCTCAATTTCTAAGGATGTCAGCCTATGTCTCAAATCCTCAATCACCTGTGTTTTACTATTCATCTAGAAACAATTGTGAAGGCTGTAGGTCGGCCTAGATCTTAACATCAAACCCATCAGTTGTTAAATTGCAAGACTCCCATGATCCTTCTTCAAAACCTTCAGGGATGGTTATAGGTTGTAGCCGAGGCGAGTAGAATATTGCTTAAGCCATTTTAACATCAGTTGTAAAAGGATTCTTATGGGCTGCAACTGATTCCACCCTGTCTCCATCCCAGAACATCAGCACTTGGTGTAAAATGGAAGGTACACACTGACTGGAATGAATCCAATCTCTGCCCAGCAATATGGAATAAGTAGACTTTGAGTCTACCACAAAGAAAGTAGAACTTAGGGTCTTGCTCCCAACAGTGATATCGGCTACCAAAACTCCTAAAGCAGCCGTAGCATCTCCTGTAAAGTTTGTCATCTTCATGTTGGTGGGGATCAGATCCTAGTTAGTTCTTCCCAACTTTTTCATAGTTGTTGATGGCATTATGTTCAAAATAGCTCCCCCATCTACCAAGATTCGGCTCACTGTCTTGCCATTAACCTGAGCCTTAATGTACAAAGGCTTAAGGTGCTTACTCATTTCCCCTGTTGGCCTGGGAAACACCATCTTAGGTCCTTCTGAAATAGGAGGTAACTCTGCCCATTCAACCTCTTCAGCAAGCATATCTCCTTCTAAGTTCTTAGGTTGTTCATGCTGAACCAGAAACTGACTGGGAATGAACCCTACCATGTTGGTCTCGGCTGCCGGTTGGTCTCCATCTTCTCCAAGTATGGAATCTAACACTGAGTCCTCTAATGAAAGATCTGAGTCGAGCTCTTTCACCATGTCTTCAATTGTCAAGGGGTCTTGTTCTTCAGCTATCATAATTGGAGCTTCTGCCAACTCGGCTGTTTCCAACTCCCTAATCATTTCTTGGAACTCCTGTCCTTCCTTTCCAAGACAATCTTGGACTTCTAATCTCGCTCGTTCCTGTTCTTCCTCCTTAGTAGCCGTTTCCTTTGGTTGCCCAAAAGCAGCTTCTAATATCTTGGCTACCCTAGGAGATTTTATCTCGCATGATCAATCCTTTTTGCTTCGGCTAGCATAGCCAAAGTTTGTTTCATCCGCTGAACATATTTGTTTCTCTGAGCCTTTCTTTTCTGAGTCCTAGTCAAACCCACTGGATCTTTCACCACAGGCTCCTTTCCCTTCACATACTTGTTGATATGCCAATGCTCTTTTTCCACATTGATTGATGTTTTGACCATACACTGGGGTCTGATATCATCCCCATTCCTTACAGTTATTTTCAGTGTGGTCATCCCTTTTTCTACATCAAATCGGGCCACTCTCCTTCCTGCTTCTGGGACTAGACTTTCATCCACCTCAGGCGACCTGGTACTATCTGGAGTAAGATTCTGCTGATGAAACCTCTTCTCTCCATAGGAACCTCCCCTGGGTACTATCCCAGACTCAGGTGCAACACTGGTTTTGGTTCCATGCCCCTTTTGTGCCCCTGAGAAACTCAATCTACCAAACACACCAGGCTTGGTATCTTCTACTGCATCTTTTGGAACTAGAATAGTCTTCCCATTGGGGCCCCTGTACACCTCACAATCAGCGGGTGACTGTTTAAACTCAGGTGACCTCATCGGCTGGTTTCTCTCCGATCTACTGAGCACAGTGGGCCTGTTATACCCAGCTAGTGCATCCTGCCTGATTAGCTTCTTCTTAGTTACCTAGGGCTTCCTAAGTCTATCAAACACGGATGGTTTCTGGTCAATGGTCTTAGATTGGTCAGACACAGCTAAGACCTTTCCAGCACCACATGGCTCATCAAATACACCTCTCTGTCTCCATTGGCGACGTATTGGCCGTTTCCACCTCTTGGATAGTGAGCCAGACACCGCCTCCCCGGAGAAAGAGACCATATTAATTCCAGCCGATGGAAACGAATCTGTGATAACAGTCATTTCTTTTTCAGCCAGCTTGAATCTTCCTTCCTTCACAGCCTTCTGTACAACTTTCCTGAAAACTATACAATTGATTGTGGTATGTGTGTAAGAGTTGTGCCATTTACAATACTTCTTTCCTTTTAATTCTTCCGCTGGAGGAATCTTGTGACCTTCATTCAACTTAATCTGCTGATCCTTCAATAGATAATAAAAAATTTAGTCAGTCTTTGAGATGTCAAATGAATAATCAACCCTATTCTCTGACGTCTGAATCTCCTTTCCTTTAGGCGGCTTCAGAGCAGGGCATGAATATGGTTTCCCCCTCAAGATCTCAGCTGCCATGATGTCTACCGATTGCTCTGCTGAATCATCTGACTGGTAATCAGGCTCTTCTACATCAATCACATTGATCAGATGAGGTCCTCTGTTCCTGCTAGACCTCCTTCTTTCCCTTTCCAGAATGTACTGTTCAATCCTGGAAGCTCTAGAAGCCAACTGGTTCAAGTCAGTGCAATCTTGTCCCACAAGCTTCTCCCTGAGCTGAGGATGCATATTGCCGATGGCCATAGAAGAATACTCAGCCTTGGGAAGTTGGACAGCACATTTGCTCCTAAGCTTCCTGAATCTCTCCAAGTAATCAGCCATTGTTTCATCCACCAACAGCCTCAAATTCATCATATCGGCTACATTAACATCTGGTTGGGGCATGTAGAATCTGTCATGGAAACATCGTTCCATGTCAGTCCAATTCTGGATAGAATTTGGAGCCAAAGAGGAATACCATGTGAAAGCTGCTCCAGTCAAAGACAGAGGAAATAGCTGGAGCTTATAGAATTCATTCTGGTTTGCCTCCCCACATTGAGCAGTGAACCTACCGATGTGCTCCATTATGGATTTCCCATCTTCTCCTGAAAAGGTGGTGAAATCAGGAGTCTTGAATCCCCTTGGCAAGGGCATCATTATGTCCACCCACTCAGGATAAGGTTTCTTGTACACGGGTTTATCCAATAACCTCAGCTGAATTCCGAAATACCTTCTCATAGTTTCGACTATCATTTCTGGGTCTATCAACTACTGAGCCTTGTCCCCAGCACAATTTGGTGCTGGCGGCTAGGCTGGCCTAGCCAGTCTAGCATTTGCCCCTACAGGCTGATAAGGCATTTGGTACTGCTATTCTTGCATGGGAGTTGCCCCCTAGTTATTCCTTGGGAGAGGATAGTTATTCCCCTATAGTTGGGGAAACGGCTGAATCGGGGTCACCTAAGGCACATTAACCCATGGCTGATCCACCTTAATAGGGATGGTCTACCCATGAGGAAACACATCAGGCATCCATACTGGAGTAGGAGGGATATTAGACCAAGGTAACTCCCCCACATAGTCTGAGATATATGTAGGAGGACCTGAAGCAGCCGAGTACATGATGCCCCTAGTCATGGCCACCTGTGGACTGGTACCTATAGTATTAGGCGCCAGATACGGCAAGCCAATCGTTCTTACTGCTTGGGGGGGTCTTCTAGGCACTTGTACATGCCCATATTGCAAGCTCGCCTGCATATTACTCTCCAGAAGTGGAGGCTGATACATGCCACATGCAGCATGCCCAGACGCAGCTGAACCATAGGTAATGGTCCTGCCTGAGTTTGTCCGCCAGCAACGGTGCAAGCATAGGCTAGGTGAGCCGAAGTCTCACCTAAATTAGAATGTCTTTTCTCCGCTTCCTTAGCGAAATACAGCTCATTGTGTACCATAGGCTTCATGATCTCTGAAAGCTGTCTAGACATATGATACATCCAGTCGTTCATCCCTTGATCAATTTGATCACGGATAAATGAAGTGGTCATTGTGATCGGTTGAGGCTGATCAGAACTCTCTACCCCAGAGGTGGTAGTTAGAGTCGATGGTATTGGTGCACTGACAGGTGGAGGGGTCACTGGCATTCCCAATGTAGTCTGTGGAATCCCCTCAGTGGTCTTCTTTGACCCGTTCTTCTTCCCTCCTTGGTTAGTATCCATACCGCTAAGGCTCTTTCCGTTCCTTAGGTGCATACGCCAATGGTAATCTGAACTGGGAGAAGGAAACTTCTCAATTTTTTCACTTGAGAGAGTGTCCCACCGGGCGTGCCAAAATTGTTTTACGTGTGAAAAAGGATCAGCCAAATGTGGTCTTCAGCCGATAAACACGTGCAGGTTTTGAAAAGAATCAGGCGATTTGAACTAGAACCAAAACCTTACCTTCTAGCAAAAAGTCCCCATGTTTTGATTGGATGTGTCCTTTAACAGTGAATTACAATGGGTATTTATAGGCAAAAACCAACTAACCCCATAGCCATCCCAATTGGCTAAGCTTCCTAAAAACAAGCAACTAACCCACAACTAGCCTACCCATAAACTCCAACGGCTATCTCCACAGCAGCCTGCTCCTATCTTCTCAGCATATTTTGTGACACCATTGTCAGCAACTCAGCCTTGCGTGTTTCCATACTTTTTAGTAGCTTGCAACTCTTTATCCTTCATCCCAATTAACATCTTCAGTCTCGGCCAAATCTGCAAGGCCTAACCCAGCTTCAGTCGATTATACTTCTATCTTCATCGGCTAATATTGTCCTCGGCTGACCAATTCCAAGCTAGCCATTTAACATGGCCACTTAATTTAAATGTGGGGATAATAGTTACAATGCAGCAGTCTCTGTGCGGTTTTGATATTATATATTTTTGCATGTGTTCTCTATCTTTTCTTATCCGTGTTATAACACCCTAAACTGGGGCGTCACATTTGTTACCAATTGCGGAAAAATAAAATAAAAGAATTAAATTGCTGGTTGCTTCCAGTAAATGATTTTTTCTTAATGAGTAAGTATCTCAAAATGGTGGTATTTTTTTTTTAAAAGGACAAAAGAAACAAAGGTAAGTGATGAACACTCAGAACATGAAATGTAAACATCATATATAATCTATCCCCGTGGGATTCAGAGTTTAGTACAGAAACTAGGGCCTGATCAGGATGGCCATTAACGACAGAGTTACAGTACATAATGATAACAGCTAAAAAATAAGTAAAACAAAATAGGGGGAGGGTCCGGAACCACACATCAAAAGAGCGGCTCTAAGAAGACTTGCCACAAAATCATACACCCCTAAGCTGGTCACTACTAACGGCTAAAAGGAAGACTCGCCACGAATACTCCCACAAGAAAAGTCCCCAGGCGATGGGCCCACGACATCTCCGCCCTCATCAGGAGAGTCAAAATCATCAAAATTTGGATCGTCATCAAGTACCTACTCCGGTAACTCATCAAGATCGTCGTCGTGATCCAAGACATGGTACACGGGCTCCTCCTCAAAGTACTCCTCGGGGTCCTCCTCAGGGTCCTCCTCAATCGGTGAAGCCGGCTCGACTCCAGGTAAGGGTACCCCTAGAGGTGGGTGTACATGTAGCTCTCCCTTCATCTGTAGCACGTGTAAGTAGTGCCAAGGTTGTGGGAGAGCAATCCTCCTCGTCTCAACTGTCTGAATTCTGCGACATGGTTCGCCCTCTGCATTCTTCTCCAGCGTGGTTATCGGTCCATGATAAGTAGCCGATGTAGATCCGGGGTTAATCTGCCACGCCCCCGCATTCCCCGTATCATTGAAGATCTCAGTCTTCGATTCCGACGGTACCAATGGGATGTTCGGATCCATCTAACCCATAGATATACAGCGATGCCGAAAAGCAAGGAGAAATAACAAGAAGGTATGCAAGAATGAGATACCAATATATAGATAGATAACAATAACCACATGCATGATACATATATCACATCAACATATTAACAGTTACCAAATATTAATAGATAAAACAACAGGTATTATATCAAGGGATGCCATACCCATACAATCAGCTTTTATAAAGATTATGCATGACACTTCAATATTCCGGCTCTATAAACTTAATCTCATGAGATCCCTTCATCTTTCTAGAGTTAATCAAACTCAAAGCCCCCACTTGGGCATCACCGTCGTGACTAAAGTCCCTGTTTGGACATCACCGTCGTGACTTATGAGACAGCCCCTGCTTGGGCATCACCGAAGTGACTAATAGCCTCTACTTGGGCATCACCGAAGTGACTAACCTGTGAGGCACGTCTGCCTAAATGCATGAACAAAAACATTCGTTCAGGAGGTTTTCTTTGTGTTCAATCTCATTCGTTGTCGAAGCTCAAAGCTAATGACTATTCATAAATTTTGATCACTTGAAATTACTCAACATCAACACAGGACATGTAGTCCAAGTGCTCAATCACAACACCTAAGACCGATGCCTCAGTCAAGGGTTGTGGTCATAGAAAAGATTTACCATCTTATTTTAGCATGATTAGGACTCTTAGTCCACAATATCATGATTAGGAATCTCGGTCCATAATACTTTACACGGATCAAAGATCAACATGCACATTACAGAATACTAGAAGCGACGTCTCGCGAACTAGATTCAATTTCACCTGTTCTTACTTTTCATTTAGTGAAAATCAAATACCAAAATAAAACCTCGGTAACCCAGCCAAGTGACCTGAACATTTTCGAAAGTATTTCTTTACAGGAAATCTTTTCATTGGAAAATCATTTGTAAACTATTATAAGAAATCCATTTTCTCTTGAAATCTTTTTCTTAAAATCATCTCTATTTAAGGTCAAATATTTTCCAAGGATTGTCCCTCCGTAAAACACCTATTTTCTAAATGATTTTCTCTTGCACAACAACTTAGTTCGTAAGAAAATAATTTCCTTTAACTTGAAATTATTTAACACAGGTTCCAAAGTTTTATCCTTCTGGAATAAATACAAGTAAGATCACTTACTTTCCAAACCACATGTTTTAATAAAGAACATTTTAAAATGAACACCATTACTTTCAAAGTTCTCTTTGAAGCTTATTTAGGCTTTTAATCATATGATTAGTTGAGCACCAACTAACGTCAGGATTTTCAGACATCCATCAATATCATCATAATCTCAGTCAACAATATAACAGTTAATAATAGTTCATAACATATATGATTCACAACACTTTAAATCAAGTAAGGATCAACTTCAAACAGATATCACAATAGTTCAAGTATACAAATCATCCAAACTTTGATTTAATATAATAACAATATTCAAGTAAATCCAGTAAACCACATACACACATGCACATAGCTATTGAATATCCCTCAGGCTGTCCCCTCTTACCTTTTGTGAAGGTAAAGGTACGTGATGCTTGAGGAAGTGTACTATGAATGTCCTCGTCTACTCCACGACAAAAGTCTAAGTTTAAGAATACAAAACCATAAGTTAAAAGTTAACCAAAGACACTAAACCAAGAAGGTAAAGGTTCGGCCATGGCATGAAATAGGGTCAGAGGTTTTCAAACAAGAATACAACTCATGGATTAATGATCCTTAAGTGTTAGGAGTTCATAACCAAGGTTCACTTTACAAAGATAGAACAAAATCCCACTAAATCCATGCTTAGGGTTTCGGCCTCTTTAGTATAAGTAGGCTAGAAATTTCCAACCCTTCTAAGCTCTTAGATTTAGTGTTAAAAGATATCAAGAAGTCTAAATTCATGATCATATTGAAAAATCAAACAAAACATCCTAGGTTCACAACCATCATAGGTTCGGCCATCATAGGATAAATAGGCTAGACATCTTTAAACTTTTCAATCTCTTAGACTTAGCATCCAAATGTATTAAGGAGCTCAAGTCTATGATCATATTGGAAAATGAAGGCAAAACATCCTAGGTCCACAACCAACATAGGTTCGGCCTTCATAGGATAATAGGCTAGAAATCTTTAAACTTTCCAATCTCTTAGACTTAGCATCCAAATGTATTAAGGAGCTCAAGTCCATGATCATTTTGGAAAAATGAAAACAAAACATCCTAGGTCCACAACCATCATAGGTTCGGCCTTCATAGGATAAGTAGGTTAGAAATCTTTAAACTTTCCAATCTCTTAAACTTAGCATCCAAATGTATTAAGGAGCTCAAGTCCATGATCATATTGGAGAATGAAAACAAAACATCATAGATTCGGCCATCATAGGATAAATAGGCTAGACATCTTTAAACTTTCCAATCTCTTAGACTTAGCATCCAAATGTATTAAGGAGCTCAAGTCTATGATCATATTGGAAAATGAAGGCAAAACATCCTAGGTCCACAACCAACATAGGTTCGGCCTTCATAGGATAATAGGCTAGAAATCTTTAAACTTTCCAATCTCTTAGACTTAGCATCCAAATGTATTAAGGAGCTCAAGTCCATGATCATATTGGAGAGTGAAAACAACATCCTAGGTCCACAACCAACATAGGTTTGGCCTTCATAGGATAAGTAGGTTAAAAATCTTTAAACTTTCCAATCTCTTAGACTTGGCATCCAAATATATTAAGGAGCTCAAGTCCATGATCATTTTGGAAAAATGAAAACAAAACATCCTAGGCCACTAATACATAGTTTCGGCCATCCTTGGAAAAATAGGCTAGAGATGTTTGTTTGATACAAGCTCTTAGAATATGAAAGTAGAGATTAATAGAAGTTCATAGAAATTGGTTTTAACTCAAACGGAGTTTCCTATGAATTTCTAAAGATTTTAGAAGTTAAAAGCTCAATAAGAACCACATAGTGTAAACTCATTAAATAAAGTAGAGAACTTGAAAAAGAAGATTATGAGAGCATTACCCTTAAAGCTAGAAAGAAAAAGTATGAAGAACTTGAAGCTTGAAAATAAATAAAAATGGAAACTTTAAGTGTTTTAGCTTGAAGTAAGAATGGAGAAGAAGAAGAAGGAAATGGAAGAGTTGAAATGAAGTGGGTATTTATAGAGTGAGGGGGGGAGAGTGGCGTGAAGAGAGAGGGAAGAGTGAGCTTGGAGAGCAAGTTTGGAGTTAAGGAGGTGTTTGGTTCGAAAAAGTGAAGAAAATAGGTTTTTTGGTTACAATATGATATAATTTGAAAAGTGTAATGATAGCACTTTTTGAGTGTTTCATAACCCTTGTCAATCACATCCCCTCATGTCACTTCACTCCTTTGGTGCTCCCTAATATGTTCCATTTCGTATCCGGTTGCACTTCCGATCATAGTTTTTAGACGTTTTCGCCTGAATAAAATATTATATTATATTTTCAAATGTAAATTTTCAAAATAACCTAAGTTGAAGAATACATGATAACAACACTAACCATTTCGTTCACCGGTCAAAATTAGGTTTTCTGCTCAGTAAACTTTTACTGTCAGTGAAAATGCAGACCGGTTTCCATCTGAGTTTTCAACCGAAACTTTAACCGTGACTTCATACGGTAGGATAACACAAGAAAATGATTCTTTTTTAATTAAAATCATCCTCTGGATTTTAATAAAAATAAACACATATAATTATGTATTTACTGATAGAAAGACACAGAAATCGGGGCATTACATTATCGCTTTTGAATACATGCGGGGTAGAGAGTGTCACACCTACTGATAGGATACCCTAAACAGTGTTTTGTATGGTGGATAAACATAATTGTATGCGTAATATAACTATGGCGTGTTTAACTTTCAGAAATATATGTGTTGTATTTAAGTTTTTAATTTCTTTGTATTGTCGGGTTACGTTTAATGTTAAGTACGAGAATAAGTTTAAATAAATAATTAATGGCACAATGGGGCACAACGGGGTGTCTCAGTAACAGCCAGATTTTTTTATATTTTATTATACGTATGATGATTAATTTTAAGACTTGGATTATATGGCTAATATGTTGATTAAGGTTTAGGAACCTTTGCATGCAAAGTACGCAATCATCTGGAGTGATTTTGAACGTGAGCATATCCTAGGGTTTCCCGTATATCGTTTAAAAAGGATTAAGAGTGTGAAATAAGAAATTTGGAGTTAAGAAAGAGATTGGGGATTTTTGAGAGTTTGAGGTTGTTTATTAGGTCTTGATGAGCCTATATCTCAAATTTGTGATCAATCGGACGTCGAACTGACTCAGAATGCAACGAAACGTGAAAGTAGGTTTCCTGGTCAACGGTCAATGCTCAACCGTGACATACCCAACGCTCAAGTGTTGAGGTCAACCAGACCAGCTCTGGCATTGACTCCACATGGCACGAGCTGACCCACGTGGCAATCCCTGATTGGTTGCATGCACGGTGGCGCTACCTACCTCCAACGCTCAAGCATTGGAACACTCAAGCATGGCTGTTTCCATGCTCAAGCGTTGGTGCATGAATAAGCAAAAATAAAAAGGGCTTAAGTGAACATAAGTTCACTTTCACCCTAACGTAAAAACAGAGCAGAGAACTGATAGAAGACAGAAAGGAGTGTTAGAAAGAGGAAGAGAGAAAGTTAGAGAGAGAGCCTCCGGTGTAGTTCTTGGCTCGATCTATCGTCCCGACGCAACTCCGAGTATGCCATTGTGATCGTGGCAACGACGTCTTCACAATTCTATCTTTCTTTTCTTCTCTAGGTGAAGGTAATCATTACCCTTTTTATGTCGAAATGCCGTCGGTGACGGTATTCGGCTTATCTTTCATTTCGGTTATCGATTTTCAACTCCGACTTCAAATTAGGGTTACCTGTAACATTTGCTTCGTAATGTGGTGTTCAGGTGAATTTTCGGAGGCCCGGGGACCCTTGGTATGTGCATGGCAGAACTAAGAGGAGTCGAGGAGGGTTCATTTCGTGACGTTCAAGTTATCGTACGACATCTCAGGTGGGGGTAAGAAGTCATCTAACATCGAAAATGGCGAAGTGGCATTTATTATAATGGTGTAAGGCAACCTAAACCCTACTAGGGAGCGAGTAACGGACAATATCAATATCACATTGGGGACTGCTTAGTGGTACCAATGATGATATTGGAATTGTAGGTTTATCGCCGTTAGGTTAAAAATATTATATTCGAGGTTGCATGGTTTGTCTGTTTGATTGTTCATGATGTGTTGTCTGATGTATGTTGACTTGCCTGGAATTGTTGAGATTAGTTGATTATTGGTTAATTATGTATTATTTTAATTTATTTTTGAGATGATTGGAAATGATGATATGATGGTAATTATTATGCCTAGAAATTTCTAAGTGTTGATACATGATGAGTTATGATGATGTATATGGGGGTACATGATACATGTTTTCAGAAGTACCTAACTGAGATATTTATGTTGATATTATGATGAGACTGATGATATATGATTGTTGAGGTTATCTATAAGATAGTGATGAGAGGTTAAGGCACTAGGAGATGGCCGAGAGATGGTCGGTGATATTATTCATATGCATGGGGTGTATTCCCGAGATTTAGAATACTTGCAGGACCATCCCAGATAATTATTATTTGAGTTGTACCTATAGTTCATGCATTGCATGAGCACCCTCACAAGAGAACCAGGGTGTGCATCGGCGTGTGTTGTGCAACTATAGTGCCATTGCTTTGCATGGGCATTCTCACCGTGGATGAGGATGTGCACCGGGGATTTTGCAGACGCGTCGTTTGGTTGATTGATTGAGATATGTATATCCGGATTGGTGGCAGCCATGTTATCATGCACATTGCATTTGCATCATGGTAAAGGGTAGAGGAAAATAATATGTTTCGAGGATGGTTGCATATATATATATATATACTGAGATATGTGGTGGTGCATGTTTTGTGTCCCTGTTCTCCTTTCTTTATTGATATACTTATATCCGGATCATACTGATGGCTCACTGGGGGCACCCAGGTGCTACTAAGATGTATCAGGATTTAAAGAGGATGTTTTGGTGGCCTAAGATGAAGAAAGATGTGGCTGAGTTTGTGTACACTTGTTTAGTGTGCCAAAAGTTTAAGATAGAAAACCAGAAGCCATCAGGAAAGTTGTAATCTTTAAGTATCCCAGAATGGAAATGGGGTAGTATCTCCATGGATTTTGTGTTTGGACTCCGGAGAACTCCAGTAGGTTTGGAGGCTATATGGGTTGTTGTGGATAGACTGACTAAATCCGCCCATTTCATCCCTATGAACATGGAATACCCCTTAGAAAAATTGACTAGGCTGTACATCAAAGAGATAGTTAGGTTACATGGTCTACCTTCTAGCATAGTTTCGGATAGAGACCTGAGGTTTATCTCTAGGTTTTGGAATAGTTTGCATGAGGCCTTAGGGACAAAGCTTAGGCTAAGTTCAGCTTACCACCTACAGATGGATGGTCAGTCTGAGAGAACCATCTTGTCCTTAGAGGACTTGCTTAGAGCTTGTGTGATAGAACAGTCTGATAGTTGGGACAAGTTTTTGCCCCTAATAGAGTTCACCTACAACAATAGTTTCCATTCCAGTATTGGGATGGCACCTTATGAAGATCTTTATGGGAGGAGATGTAAGACACCTTTATGTTGGAGTGAACCTGGTGATAGTGTGGTGTTAGGACCTGAGATAGTGCAAGAAACCACGGAAAAGGTGAGGATGATTCACGAAAAGATGAGAATGGCACAGAGTAGGCAGAAAAGCTACCATGACAAAAGGAGGAAGACGCTAGAATTCCAGGAAGGCGATCATGTATTCTTGAGAGTTACAGCAACAACTGGGGTCGACAGAGTGATGAAAGTGAAGAAACTTACTCCCAAATTCATTAGCCCTTACCAAATTCTTAAAAGAGTCGGTGAAGTTGCGTACCATATTGCATTGCCACCTTTCTTGTCTAAACTTCACAATGTCTTTCATGTATCACAACTTCGTAAGTACATTCATGACACAAACCATGTGATAGTTCCCGACACGATTCAGTTAAAAGAGAACTTGACTTTCGAGGTACAACCCCTTCGAATTGAGGACCGGAGGGTGAAGCAGCTGAGGGGCAAGGAGATTCCCTTGGTTAAAGTCGTTTGGAGAGGGGCGATTGAGGAAAGTGCCACATGGGAGCTTGAGAGCAAGATGATGGAGGCGTACCCACATCTCTTTGTTCGAGATGAGTAGAAATTTCATAATTTTTATTAGGGGATGGAATTGTAACACCCCTTATTTCCT
Source organism: Echinosophora koreensis (assembly GCA_035048595.1). NCBI lineage: Eukaryota > Viridiplantae > Streptophyta > Magnoliopsida > Fabales > Fabaceae > Echinosophora > Echinosophora koreensis. The sequence goes on from JAPCYP010000068.1 coordinate 1,973,443, forward strand.
TTAAGCACTTGTATGTATGCCTTGTTTGTTAGGAAGGTTTAGAGTGGGCTAAGTGGGGTTTTTAGGTTGAAAATCCCTTCCTGATGCATGAGCACGCCCGTGCTTAAGGCTGCATGCGCCTCGTTGACCCTGATGTGAGCACGCCCGTGCTCATTAGGGAGCATGACCGTGCTCAGCAGTCAACCGTGCCTCGTAGGTGCTAAGTTGAGCAAGGCCATACTCAAGGAGGAGCACGACCATGCTCAGGCCTCTGCCTTTTTAAGCAGAACAGTAACTGAGGGTTTACGTCATAAACCCTATTTTGGCACTTTAGGTAACCCTAAGTGTGACGGCAACCTCTCCCTCTCTTCCCCTTTTGAACCCAAACTGTTTTTGGTGTTCTTGCTCTTTGGGAGAGACAATCATGCGCAAGTGCCAATTAACGAAATGTAAACGTTCTTCCTTCTTGAGTTCCTTTTCATTATGTTGAATTGGGAACTAATTGGTTAACATTTTTGTGTTGGCCAAGGCTTGAGACGATTCATCGAGCCAAACTGAGGGAACCGGTAGAGCTTTCGTTGATTAAAGGAGGAATCTGTAAGACTAAGCCCTCATTGATGTTTTGATGTATGACAAACAAAGTATATTTTGCATAAGCTTTTTGATATTGATTATACACTTATAGTGTGTTGAGCATTATGCAAGATCTCTCATGAAAAAGGAAAGTCAAGGATCAAGGGATGCAAGGTCAAGGACACAAAGCAATGAACAAGGAATAAACCATCAAGCAATGAAGATTTCATCATTTAGATGCTATTGTAAAAATAGCACACTTGATTCCTTAGGTGAAGCACTTGGAATTTAAGAATAAACTAAGTTTTCCAAAGGTATAAAATAAATGATTTTTTCAAAGGAAAGGTTTTTCAAAAGATGTTAATTGGATTAAGAAATTAAGTGTATTGTACATATGTGTTGTACACATGTGTATATAAAGCTAAATTTCAAGTTTTAGAAAGAATATTTCTGTACACAGGTGTCATACACATGTGTATGATAAGTTGAGTTTTAAAAACAAAAGAAAATCTGTTTGTTCACATGTGTTGTACACCTGTGTATTCGAAACTGAGCTCTCGGGTCTGAAATTACAAATCTGTACACATGCGTTGTACACATGTGTATCAGTGTTATGTTTTGAAAAATATGAAGAATACACAGATGTACAAAAATGATACACCTGTGTATAGAACAACTCAAATATTTCAAAACGTGTTCTTCAATGATAAATCGATGTACACAACATGTGTATTGAGTTTTGGAATAATCTGGGTTGGTGTTCTAATATACACCTGTGTACAAAGGTATACACATGTGTATTCAAGAACAAGGCAAGAGATACACACGTGTACAAATATATACATCTGTGTATGCGTTTGAAAAAGCTAAAGACTTGGTTTAATACACAGATGTACAAAGAATCCAATCTGTGTACGAGCTTTGAAAATGTTTGAAAAACACGAGTACACAGATGTAGTACACAGATTGTTCTGTTACAACTTTACAAAACAGATTTTTAATCACTTGTAACAACTTATGTGATAAGACCCACGAATCTAAATCTTCAAATACCTATAAAAGGACTTCATAACAACACTTTTCAACATCTAATACATTCTGAAAAGAGAAATTCGAAATATTCATTAGTGCTTCATCTTTGAGAGAAAAGTGTGATATTTCTAAGAGCTTCAATTTGTATAATCAGACTATTAGAGTCTTTCTTCTACTCTATTCTTTCTGCAAATTAGTGTGATTAAGAGAGGGTATCTCTTAGGATTGAATAAGCATAGAAGGGATCCTTGGGTAAAAAAAGCAAGTGTGCTTTTTGGTGAAAGGTTTGTGCAAGGAGGTTATCCTTGTGTTGCTGTAATTGGATATTGTAATTTCTGGTTATAGTGGAGAAAACCACAGAGGTGTGGGACTGGATGTAGGTGTACCAGAGGAGGTAGCTGAACCAGGATAAATCGGTTTGCATGTTCTTCTCATCTCTAAACTCATACTTTTGTTATATGTATATGTGTGATGTAAATGAGTCTTAAATGCTTGTTAACTTGAGTCTTTGATCTGCAACTTGTGTTAAACTTATTGTTTCTTTCTTGTAATCTTTCTTAACGTCATTACTTGATTAATAATCTGAATCTTGGGAATTAAAATTGAGTGAAAACCAATTTTCTTTAAGAAAACTCTGTTTTGCTTTAAATTACTGAAAAAGTTTTCAATCTCTCAATTCACCCCCCCTCTTGAGATTGTAGCCATTACCAACAAGTGGTATCAGAGCTAAAACTCTTGTTACAAAGCTTAATAGCTTCAAGAGATGGCTACAAATGACATGCTGGGTGAAGGGGCTTCTCTCATTAGACCCCTTGCATTTAATGGCTCCCAATACATGTATTGGAAAGAGAGAATGCTAATTTTTCTCGAAGCTGCTGGTTTAGATATTTTAGATGCTGTTGAAAATGGTCCCTATGTTCCATTTATTCTTGATGCTAAGGGAAATAAACAGAATAAACCAAAAGATGAGTGGAATGATGATGATAAGAGAAGAGTTGGTTATAATGCTAAGGCAAAAAATATTATAACAGCTGCTTTGAGTTATGATGAGTTTTTCAGGGTCTCCAACTGTAAATCAGCAAAGCAAATGTGGGATACTCTACAACTCACTCATGAAGGAACCAACGATGTGAAAAGAGCAAGGATGAATGCACTAGTCCATGAATATGAACTCTTCCACATGAAGAATGGTGAGGAGATAGATGAGCTGCAAAAGAGGTTTACACACATTGTGAACCAACTAGAAGGACTTGGACACACAATCACAGAAAAGAAACAGATTAACAAAATCATGAGATGTTTGAGTCGTGAATGGCAGCCAAAAATCACTGCAATTGCTGAAGCAAAGGATCTAGACACCATGCAGATTGCAACTCTATTTGGCAAGTTGAAAGAACACGAATTGGAGCTTAATAGATTGAAAAGCCATGAAGATAAGGAGAAAATAAAGAAAGGAATCTCACTCAAGGCTCATGTCTCTAAAGAACCAAAAGAAAGTGATGAAGACAATGACCTTGATGAAGATGAAGAATCTGAAGAAGAAGATATGGAATTGCTTATGAGGAAATTTAGAAGATTCATAAAAAAGAATAGAAAGAAGAAGCAATTCAGTTTTCCTACCAAGAAGAACACAAACAAAGGTGAAAGCTCTTCCTCAACTATCAAATGCTTTGAATGTGGAAAGCTTGGACACTACAAAAATGAATGTCCAAAGCTGCAAAAGAAAGAAAAGTATGAGGAGAATGATATGGATTCCACTAGTGAATCTGAAAATGATGAAGTCAATCTATGTCTCATGGCAAGTCACCAAAGTGATAGTGAAACCGAGGTAAATGACACTTCTCCTACCTATGATGATTTACAAGATGCCTTTGATGAATTGTATGAAGAGTATGTTAAAATTGGAAAACAACTTGTATCTTCTAGAAAGATAATTGCAAAAAAATGTAGTGATTATGCATCTTTACAAATAAAGCTTAAAGAACTAGAAGCTAAGAATTTACAATTGCTTGCATCTAGTTCAACTTGCACCAAATGCACTACACTTGAAAATGAAGTTGAAAAACTGAATGTAGTTCTATCTAAGTTCACTATGGGTAGAGATAACTTGAATGCCATATTAGGACAGCAAAAGGGTGTTTATGATAAAGCTGGAATTGGATATAAGCCAATGGTACATGAAAAATCTTTCAAGAAGCTTTTTGTTGCATCTAGTTCTTCAACTAGTCCATTTGTGAAATGCTATTACTGTTTAAAGAAAGGTCATACAGCTACTACTTGTAAACTTAGGAAGAATATACATGTTGGCATTAAACAAATTTGGGTTCCAAAAGGAACATATGTTGCTACTAACACCAAAGGACCCAACTAGATTTGGGTACCTATAGAACACACATAAATTCTGTGTTGCAGATGTGTTTGAAGGCCAAGAACTCAAATTGGTATCATGATAGAGGCTTTTCCAAGCACATTACGGGTAACAATAAAGAAAGAATATTAATTGAATATCTTTTCCAATTATTATTATGAATCTGTGGTTGTGCATCCTTTTTGTTTAAAGTTATTTCATCAATTATGAATCAATTATTGGAACCAAATGAATTTTTCTTATGAACAAGTTTGATGAGAATGAAACTATAGTGAAAAATAAAGCTAGATAAATGGCTATGGGCATAATTGATCTTCAAAATGATTGATATTTGATGTTTCAAATTGCTTGATTGTTCCTCAATGATGTTTTTAATTTGTTTGAAACAATTTGTATGAGATATATTATGTTAATTTTGAATTATAAATTGAATTTGATAGGATGGTAATTCTGTACATAAGGCCAATACACAGATGTATTGAACCTTTTTAGTGTTGAAGTTTCTGTACACAGATGACATACACAGGTGTACTGCGTAAAAATGCTACTGGGACACCAGTACACAGGATATGTACACAGATGTATATATCAGAACATTTTTTTTTGCCTTATCTGAAATGCTATACACAGATTGACAATTTTTGTACACAGGTGTACAAACAGAAAAATGGCTAAATACACAGGTGTACATAATCGATGTATAAAGCCCAGAAATTTTTTTAAAATCGAAATTTATGTTTTTCTGGTTGTGCTTTGCTTATCTAACTATGTTTAAACCATGTTTTGTTTTGATGTATTGCTCTTGCCATCAAATGATGAATTTTATGAAAGCAATATTGATTTCAAATTTGGTTTATATCTTCCATATTTTCTTTTTGATAATGACAAAGGGGGAGATGTACCATACATGAGATGTATCATACATGAGATATTAAGATATTGAATATTAAGATATTGAAAAAGCTATAAGCTATGATACATGGATGAATAGGCTTTGATATATAAACTAACTTTGAATCCCTAAGTAAATGAAAATGACTTTCTATGATAATGATATGATAACACTTGATCTTTTGAAAGACGTCTTTGAGACAGGGGGAGGATCAAAGTATGTCAAGAACCATGCTTGGTATAAAGCTGCACTCTGATGTTAATTACTAAGGTTAAGTATGGTAAGGTTTGTCATAATCAAAAAGGGGGAGTTTGTAAGACTAAGCCCTCATTGATGTTTTGATGTATGACAAACAAAGTGTATTTTGCATAAGCTTTTTGATATTGATTATACACTTATAGTGTGTTGAGCATTATGCAAGATCTCTCATGAAAAAGGAAAGTCAAGGATCAAGGGATGCAAGGTCAAGGACACAAAGCAATGAACAAGGAATAAAGCATCAAGCAATGAAGATTTCATCATTTAGATGCTATTGTAAAAATAGCACACTTGATTCCTTAGGTGAAGCACCTGGAATTTAAGAATAAACTAAGTTTTCCAAAGGCATAAAATAAATGATTTTTTCAAAGGAAAGGTTTTTCAAAAGATGTTAATTGGATTAAGAAATTAAGTGTATTGTACATATGTGTTGTACACATGTGTATATAAAGCTAAATTTCAAGTTTTAGAAAGAACATTTCTGTACACAGGTGTCATACACATGTGTATGATAAGTTGAGTTTTAAAAACAAAAGAAAATCTGTTTGTACACATGTGTTGTACACCTGTGTATTCGAAACTGAGCTCTCGGGTCTGAAATTACAAATCTGTACACATGCGTTGTACACATGTGTATCAGTGTTATGTTTTGAAAAATATGAAGAATACACAGATGTACAAAAATGATACACCTGTGTATAGAAAACAACTCAAATATTTCAAAACGTGTTCTTCAATGATAAATCGATGTACACAACATGTGTATTGAGTTTTGGAATAATCTGGGTTGGTGTTCTAATATACACCTGTGTACAAAGGCATACACATGTGTATTCAAGAACAAGGCAAGAGATACACACGTGTACAAATATATACATCTGTGTATGCATTTGAAAAAGCTAAAGACTTGGTTTAATACACAGATGTACAAAGAATCCAATCTGTGTACGAGCTTTGAAAATGTTTGAAAAACACGAGTACACAGATGTAGTACACAGATTGTTCTGTTACAACTTTGCAAAACTGATTTTTAATCACTTGTAACAACTTATGTGATAAGACCCACGAATCTAAATCTTCAAATACCTATAAAAGGACTTCATGACAACACTTTTCAACATCTAATACATTCTGAAAAGAGAAATTCGAAATATTCATTAGTGCTTCATCTTTGAGAGAAAAGTGTGATATTTCTAAGAGCTTCAATTTGTATAATCAGACTATTAGAGTCTTCCTTCTACTCAATTCTTTCTGCAAATTAGTGTGATTAAGAGAGGGTATCTCTTAGGATTGAACAAGGATAGAAGGGATCCTTGGGTAAGAAAAGCAAGTGTGCTTTTTGGTGAAAGGTTTGTGCAAGGAGGTTATCCTTGTGTTGCTGTAATTGGATATTGTAATTTCTGGTTATAGTGGAGAAAACCATAGAGGTGTGGGACTGGATGTAGGCATACCAGAGGAGGTAGCTGAACCAGGATAAATCAGTTTGCGTGTTCTTCTCATCTCTAAACTCATACTTTTGTTATATGTATATGTGTGATGTAAATGAGTCTTAAATGCTTGTTAACTTGAGTCTTTGATCTGCAACTTGTGTTAAACTTATTGTTTCTTTCTTGTAATCTTTCTTAACGTCATTACTTGATTAATAATCTGAATCTTGGGAATTAAAATTGAGTGAAAACCAATTTTCTTTAAGAAAACTCTGTTTTGCTTTAAATTACTGAAAAAGTTTTCAATCTCTCAATTCACCCCCCCTCTTGAGATTGTAGCCATTACCAACAGAATCTTCATACCTGGTATGGGGAGAAGGAATAGTATGAGTATGTAGGCTTGGGGGTAGTGTAGGACGAAGGGTTCCCATAACCCTCTATGTTTGATAACATGCCTAAGTGTTTAATTGACGTTGACTGTTATTAGTTGATAGTTTTGATGAGAGCTGTTGTGAATACGTTATTGGCATGACTATTAGTGATTAGCTATTATTGTCTGTTATGAGTATATTGATGTGATGATGCCATGATCTGAGTGTTGTTATTATAATTATGATATTTTGGCGGTTGACTGATGTTGTGGCGCTTTAATGTTAAAAGATTAAATCTGTTAAGCAATGTTAAGGGAGGTGATTCTCCTTTGTTCCTAAGACTGAATGTTAGTAATGAGTGAGGTGATGCCAACGGTGTAGTTAAGAACCTTAGGGACTGAATTATGAGTGATTAGGGACAATTTAATGAACTGAGATTAAAGGATTAATTCCCCTTAATTTGTAAGACGTGAACGGTAATGTTAATGAAACTGATGATTTATGGTTTAGTAAGAGCCTTTAGGATTGAATCTGAGAATGTTCCCAAATCAATTGGCTAAGGGTCTGTGACCCTTCTACCCATAACAGCAGGGCATGCGTTTGAGCACGCCCGTGATCAATAGGGAGCATGCCCGTGCTCCCGGTCAAACCCAGAACCTGGGCGCGCTTTTAAGCACGCCCGTGCTTAACAGGCAACACGGCCGTGCTTGCAGGGAAGCTCAGCATGACTGTGTTGAGGGGTGAGCAGAACAGAAACCAGAATAGTGCAGAAGCAGGGTTTTTTCACCACAAATGCTTTAAAAGACTTAATAAAGTACCAACGAAACGTGAAGACCAAAGACAAGTGATAAGATGATGTACCTTGGTAGCCTAGTGGCCAGGGGGGCCTTGATGCATGATGGTCAAGGTGGTAATCTCTAGTGCTTAATGACTAGAGTGTTAATGATGATATGGTACCTTAGTAGCCTAGTGGTCAAGGGGGCCTTGATGCTTGATGGTCAAGGTGGTAATCTCTAGTGCAGAACGACTAGAGTGTTTAATAAATAAATACGAAAAGAAAAACGTTAATCCTCGATAGCCGAGTGGTCATGGTGTCGATGGTGTTAAAACTTGGGTAGCCAAGTGGCCCAAGCGGAGGTGGTGGTTGTGCTTGCATGTTGTGTTGAGCATGCATTAACGCATCGGAGATGTTAGTAGAGGATGTTCAACATAGGGGAGGTCGCCTGAGTTATGGTGATCTTGCCATCCGCAGCGATTCAAATGAATCAAGTACAACCGTGGTGGCGCATCCGAGAGTAAGGTGGGTCGGCTCTCCTAGGGGTCCATCCGAGGTTTGGTGGATTGCCCCGGCGTTGGTGCTTATTGGCCAATGTGAAGATGTAACTCCGAAGTTGGCTTCCTGAGATAGATGGATCCAAGTGCATAATGGAGTAGTGGAGCAGAGTTGCATTGCATAGCATACACATTTATATTAGGCTAAAATACCATTTTGTCCCTTAACTTATTTTTTAGATTCAGTTTTGATGACAACCAAATGGGTAGTTGCCTTGTAAAGATCTATTTGGTTGAATTCAAAGACAACAAAAGCGCAAATCACCTTTTAAAACAAAAACAACACTTGAGTTCAAAATTGTATCAAAAACAACAAGTGAAGAAACAAAAGAAAATGGAAGAGATAGAGATGGTGATGGCGCCACAAACCAAGGTGGTTTGATAAGCCTTGTGAGGTTCGCCACAAGAATCTTGGATTCTTGATAAGAACAAGTTTGGTTCAGCCAAGAACCTAGGAGAACACAAGTCTCACTCAATGGATTCAATCCAAATGAACATCAAAGTTACATTTCTGAATGAAAGGAGCGAATTACATAGGGTGGGCAGCCAACTCTTGGTTGCCAAACTCAAACCATAACCCCCACTAATGATATCACTAATTAACACTAAAACCCACTTTAAACAATTATCCTAATCAGCCATCACTCCCCATTATCACGCCTACCTTCTTCCCATTATGGGTGGTTACACTTTGCTTCTCAAATTAAAAAGTGTAACCCCCACAATTAACATTACAAAGGAATCTCAACATAAACCCACATGTAGAAATAGGAAAAGGTGGGCTGCCATAAAGGATCCACTTACATAATTCTACACTTATTGAATTAAAACAAATAAAAGACTACAACTAAATCTTCATGAACTCGCCACTCCTTCTTCATGGATTAGCCAAGTCATTAACTTGGGCTCATTATCTTCTTGTTTTGCACTTGGGCTTGAGTCCATTAAAAATGCCACCAATTGAGTTAGAGCTTCTTGGGCTTTCTTTGCTCTTGCTCTTGTCATTGGGCCACCAAGACCTTAGATGGCTTCTTGGTCCAAGTTGGTCTCCATTGGGCTTATATCATCCCCTCCTTCTTTAAGTGAATTCGACCTCGAATTGAAATCTTTATCACCTACATCAAAAAGAGACAAATCAGCCACATTAAAAGTTGCACTAATACCTCCATGTTCACTTGGAAGATCCAACTTGTATGCGTTGTCATTTATCTTGGACACCACTTGAAATGGTCCATCTCCCCTTGGTTGAAGTTTAGATTTTGTTTGAGAAGGAAACCTCTCTTTTCTCATGTGAACCCAAACCCAATCTCCGGGCTCAAATACCACCTTCTTCCTCCCTTTGTTAGCTTGTCTTGCATAGCTTTCAGTCCTCCTTTCAATTTGGATCTTCACCTGTTCATGTAACTTCCTCACATATTCAGCCTTGGTCTTACCATCCTTATGCTTTAAAAATGAAGAGTTAGGCAATGGCAATAAATCAAGAGGAGTTAAAGGATTAAACCCATAAACAATCTCAAAAGGAGAAAATTGAGTAGTCCTATGAACTGCCCTATTGTAAGCAAACTCCACATGAGGCAAACACTCCTCCCAAGACTTAATGTTCTTTTTAATTACAGCCCTTAAAAGGGAAGAAAGGGTCCTATTTACAACCTCAGTTTGCCCATCCGTTTGAGGATGGCAAGTAGTAGAGAAAAGTAGCTTGGTGCCTAGCTTTCCCCACAAAGTCCTCCAAAAGTGACTTAGGAACTTGGAGTCCCTATCACTACCAATACTCCTTGGGAGACCATGAAGTCTCACCACCTCTTTGAAAAACAAATCAGCAAAATGGCAAGCATCATCAATTTTCTTACATGGAATAAAATGAGCCATTTTAGAAAATCTATCCACCATAACAAAAACTGAATCTTTACCATTCTTTGATCTAGGCAATCCCACAACAAAGTCCATAGACAAATCAATCCAAGGAAAATTAGGAATAGGCAAAGGAGTATAAAGTCCATGAGGCATCACTTTAGATTTTGACCTTTTACAAACAATGCATTTTTCACAATATTTTTGCACATCATGTTTCATATGAGGCCAATGAAAATGTTCATGCAACATGTCTAAAGTCTTTTGTACCCCAAAATGTCCCATCAAACCCCCTTCATGCGCCTCCTTCACAAGCAAATTTCTTATTGAACTTTTTGGAACACACAATCTCTTTTCTTTAAACAAAAACCCTTGGTACCTAAAATACCCATTTTGGGCTGAATGCACACAATTAGCATAGATACTTGAAAAATCATTATCATGTTCATACAAATCCTTAATACATTCAAGACCAAACAATTTTGTTTCAAGGGTAGAAAGTAAGGAATATCTCCTTGAAAGTGCATCCGCCACAACATTGGCCTTACCTTTCTTGTGTTTCACCACATATGGAAATTGCTCAAGGAATCAACCCACTTGGCATGTCTTCTATTTAACTTTCCTTGCCCTTTCAAATATTTCAAGGACTCATGGTCACTATGAATCACAAATTCTTTGGGCAAAAGATAGTGTTGCCAAGTTTGCAAGGCTCTTACTAAGGCATACAATTCCTTATCATAGGTGGGATAATTAAGGGCAGCTCCACTTAATTTCTCACTAAAATAAGCAATTGGATGCCCTTCTTGCATCAAAACAGCCCCAACACCAACATTAGAAGCATCACATTCAATTTCAAAAGATTTAGAAAAATTAGGCAAAACAAGTATTGGTGCATGGGTGAGCTTTTTCTTAAGTTCCTTAAAAGCTTGTTCTTGTTTCTCCCCCCATTTAAATCCCACATTCTTTTTGACTATTTCATTAAGAGGTGCAGCCAAGGTGCTAAAATCCTTAACAAACCTCCTATTAAAGCTAGCCAAGCCATGGAAGCTTCTCACTTCACTTACATTCTTGAGGGTTGGCCAATCTTGGATGGCCTTAATCTTTTCCTTATCCACATGAACCCCTTTATCATTAATCACAAAGCCAAGAAAGATTACATGATCCACACGAAAGGTACATTTTTCCAGATTTACAAATAATTTTTCTTTTCTTAACACAAGCAAAACAGTTCTTAAATGCTCAAGGTGCTCATCTAAGTTTTTGCTATAAATTAAGATGTCATCAAAATAGACCACAACAAATTTTCCCAAAAACTCCCTCAAAACTTGGTTCATTAATCTCATAAAAGTGCTAGGTGCATTGGTTAACCCAAAAGGCATGACCAACCACTCATATAAACCATACTTAGTTTTGAAAGCAGTCTCCCTCTCATCTCCCTCTCTTATCCTTATTTGATGATATCCACTCTTTAAATCAATTTTTGAAATATACATGCACCATGCAATTCATCAAGCAAATCATCAAGTCTAGGGATAGGATGCCTATACTTGATTGTGATGTTGTTCACGGCCCTACAATCCGTGCACATCCTCCAAGTTCCATCTTTTTTTGGTACTAGAATCACCGGAACTGCACATGGGCTCAAACTTTCTTGCACCCATCCCTTTTGCATCAATTCCTCCACTTGCTTTTGAATTTCTTTGGTCTCTTGAGGATTGCTCCTATAGGTTGGCCTATTGGGCAATGATGCACCCGGAATAAGATCAATATGGTGCTCAATTCCCCTTAAAGGTGGAAGGCCATGTGGCACTTCTTTAGGGAAAACATCACCAAATTCCTACAAAAGATTTTCAACACCACTAGACAAAGAATAATCATTAGGAGTGTTAGCATTCAAACAAAATTCCCTACAATAAAGTATGTATAGGGGCTGCCTTGAAACCAAGGCACTCTTGACCTCATTCTTTGTTGCAAGAAAACTCTCTTTTCCTTCTTTTTCCTCTTTATTTTTCTCACTTTTTTTCTCATGACTTTTTTTCAATTTTTCATCACTCTTTTTCTCACTCTTTTTTTCATGCTCATTCTCTTTTCTCTCTTGCTCTCTTTTCTCTCTCATTCTCATTTGATCCTCACTAATTTGCTTTGGAGACAAAGGAGAAAGCACGACCTTGCGGTCTTGATACATGAAAGTGAATTTGTTGGAAAACCCATCATGGATGGCCTTCTTGTCATATTGCCAAGGTCTTCCTAACAACATGTGGCTTGCCTCCATAGGCACTACATCACATAAAACAGAATCTTCATATTTTCCAATGGAGAAAGGAACCTCCACTTGCTTGTTCACCACCATTTCACCTACCTCACTTAACCATTAGAGCCTATATGATCTTGGGTGCGCTTTAGTTACAAGATTCAATTTGGAAACCAATCTTGTGCTCACCACATTGGCACAACTCCCACCATCAATGATTAGAGAACATACCTTCCCTTGAATGAGACATCTAGAATGGAAGATATTTTCCCTTTGGCTTGCTTCATTATCCTTCACTTGACTTCCCAAAAGTCTCCTCACCATAAGCAAGTCAGCATCCGGCATGAATACATCCTCTTCACTCTCCTCCTTGCTTGAAGCCCCGGATTGTGACACAACTTCTCCATTCATAGTCACCATAGTTCTCTTCGTGGGACATTGAGATGCTATGTGCCCATGGCCTAGGCATTTGAAACATTTCACATCACGGCTCCTAGAAGTTGGTTCCATGGGTTTCTTACCTTGAGGGGTGCTCACGGCTTCCTTGGTTGATGCCCCCTCCTTCTTTGGCTTGTCCTTCCAAGATGAGGATGGAAATTTGGAAGATGATGAAGATGAATACTTACTCTTCCTCCTCTTAAGTTGTTGCTCCACTTTAATCGCTTGTTGTACCAAGTCTTCTAACTCCACATAATTTTGTAACTCTACTATGTCTTGAATATCTTGATTCAAGCCATGTAAGAATCTTGCCATAGTAGCCTCTCTATCTTCTTGAATATTTGACCTAAGTAAGGCCAACTCCATCTCCTTGAAGTACTCATCAACACTCTTGGATCCTTGGGTAAGCCTTTGTAACTTGTTGTGAATGTCCCTTTGATAGTGATTTGGAACAAACCTCCTCCTCATAATGAGTTTCATTTCCTCCCAAGTATCAACGGGTTCATCTCCAATTCTTCTCCTCTCCTTTTGTAGTTGATCCCACCACACAAGAGCATACTCCTTGAATTCTAGGGCTGCCACCTTCACTTTCTTTCTTTCATTGTAAGAGTTACAATCAATGACTTGCTCCATCTTGAGCTCCCACTCCAAATACGCCTCTGGGTCATTCTTCCCAATAAAGGAAGGAACTTTGATTTTGACCCCATCAATCTTATCTCCACGCCTCCTTCCTCTTCTACCTCCTCCTCCTCTATGCCTTCCTCTTTCACTATCATAGCCACTTGATTCATCTTGATTGAGATTGGCAAGTTGCCTATCATAGTTGGCTTGCATTTGTTCCATTTGTCTTTGAAGAGCTTGGACTTGATTGGCCATCATAGCATGAAGAGCGACTGACCTTGGAGTCAAGGGTGGACTATCTTCATTGTTGGCCATGATTGAATATGTATTTCCTCACAACACTCCCTCACTAGTCACACAATGGAAATTTTCACTCTTTTGGCTTTTTCCACACAGAATGTATATTTCACTCTTGCCTTTTTCCTCTCAATGTTCACCTTGAGTTCTTAGAGGAATCAAACACAAACACACAAAAATCCAAAAATTCAAGTAACAAAAACACAAAAACTTATCAAAACAAAGAAACAAAAAAGGAAAGGCTAGAAAGAAAGGCTTTTAGAAACAAAGAAGCAAAGGAAGAAGGGAAATAGTTGAAGTACACAAGTTGCTCAATTTTTTTTTTTTTAATAGGGTCACGGGCGTGATGTAGATCACAGCCTACCCATGATCCTCTCTGGATCACACTTCCTTTCCTGTCATGGGCGTGATGTGCTTCACGGCCTGCCCGTGATCACTTCTGGAAAACACAACTTTTGTGTCACGGGCGTGATGGTTGTCACGGCCTGCCCGTGATCACTTCTGGAAAACACGAAATAAAATTATTATTTTTTTAGCAATAACACAATTTCGAAATCTTCCCTTCACAAACAGAATCAAAGTAATATTGTTTTTGGTCTTTGGAAGAAAGAAAGGAAAGAAGTAAGATGAAGAACACAAAAATTCAACCAAAGACTAAGCTTTGATACCACTTGATGACAACCAAATGGGTAATTGCCTTGTAAAGATCTATTTGGTTGAATTCAAAGACAACAAAAGCGCAAATCACCTTTTAAAACAAAAACAACACTTGAGTTCAAAATTGTATCAAAAACAACAAGTGAAGAAACAAAAGAAAATGGAAGAGATAGAGATGGTGATGGCGCCACAAACCAAGGTGGTTTGATAAGCCTTGTGAGGTTCGCCACAAGAATCTTGGATTCTTGATAAGAACAAGTTTGGTTCAGCCAAGAACCTAGGAGAACACAAGTCTCACTCAATGGATTCAATCCAAATGAACATCAAAGTTACATTTCTGAATGAAAGGAGCGAATTACATAGGGTGGGCAGTCAACTCTTGGTTGCCAAACTCAAACCATAACCCCCACTAATGATATCACTAATTAACACTAAAACCCACTTTAAACAATTATCCTAATCAGCCATCACTCCCCATTATCACGCCTACCTTCTTCCCATTATGGGTGGTTACACTTTGGTTCTCCAATTAAAAAGTGTAACCCCCACAATTAACATTACAAAGGAATCTCAACATAAACCCACATGTAGAAATAGGAAAAGGTTGGCTGCCATAAAAGACCCACTTACATAATTCTACACTTATTGAATTAAAACAAATAAAAGACTACAACTAAATCTTCATGAACTCGCCACTCCTTCTTCATGGATGAGCCAAGTCATTAACTTGGGCTCATTATCTTCTTGTTTTGCACTTGAGCTTGAGTCCATTAAAAATGTCACCAATTGAGTTAGAGCTTCTTGGGCTTTCTTTGCTCTTGCTCTAGTCATTGGGCCACCAAGACCTTGGATGGCTTCTTGGTCCAAGTTGGTCTCCATTGGGCTTACATCAAGTTTGGTCCCTTAATTTTTAAAATATTCAATATGGTCCCTTAACTTATTTTTTAGATTCAATTTGGTCCCTTAACTTTTAAAAGGTTCAATTTGGTCCCTCAATTTGTGTCTGTTAACCTAAGTTAGTCATTTTCTGGATTGGTTATACCAGCTTTGTAATGTGACATCAGGGTTAGGTTTATCTTCTGTTTATGTTATGTTTTTCCGCATTTGAGTTTTGATACAAAGTGTTACCTTTTACCTTGGTGATGATTTTATAAATGATGTTATTTTAAATTACCCTATCTTTTAATGTTTTATATGTATGAGGGGTAGAGGGTGTCACACATCCTCCATCAAAATTTAATGCATGCACAAGGAGGGACTTATACCTTTCAAATCCGAAATCTTCCATCCAATGGCGGACTTGTGTTTCCTAAGAACTCTCAAGAGCTTTTCTTCGTCATCCTTTTTCAATGCGTTGCTAATGTTTACTGGATGTTGTCCCTCCTCACTCAAAAATGCATACCTCAAGTGTGATGTGAGTTGCTTCAATTCCGGTTTCTTGTTGTCCTCTTCCCCGTTTTCCTTGTTGAGCTCTTCCTTTTTGCATTCTTCCTTGGGGAGAATTGGTAATGCCTCCATTTGCTTAAGGCATTCAATAAGTTCTGCATCTTCCAGAAACTCCCCATCTTCATCATCCACATGGGATTTTACCGGCACTTTTGTAAGTGGATAACCATGCGCTTCTTGTTTGGCAAAGGATTTCGCAATTGGCTCCACCACATCTATGCTAAACACAATTAATTGCTCCACCGAATGTTTCATTGCTTCAAACACATTGAAGACCACATTCTCATAACCCGAAGTGTGAGCTTTCCTGTTGCACATCAATTAATGCCTGTCAGGTGGCCAAGAAAGGACTACCTAGAATAAGAGGAATCTCGGCATCTTCATCCATATCAAGCACCACGAAGTCTACTAGAAAGATGAATTTGTCAACCTTCACCAACAAGTCCTCAACCAACCCATACGGGTATTTAATATAACGATCCGTAAGTTGGAGTGACATCATAGTCCCCTTGGCCTCTTTAATACCTAGCTTCCTCATCATAGAAAGTGGCATTAGATTAATGCTTGCCCCTAGATCACACAATGCCTTACCAAAAGCCATCTCTCCAATTGTGCATGGTATGCTAAATGAACCCAGATCCTTCAACTTTGGAGGTGGCTTACATTGTAAGATAGCACTACACTCCTCAGTCAAAGTAATCGTTTCCTCATCAATGATCTTCCGCTTCTTGGAGAGAAGCTCCTTCATAAATTTGGCATAGGATGGCATTTGTTCCAAGGCTTTCACAAAAGGAATGTTGATTTGAAGCTTACGAAAGACATCAAGGAACTTTGAAAATTGCTTGTCTTGCAAAGGCTTCATCAAGAGTTCTGGATATGGCACTGTCATGTAAGGAGGAAGGTCCTTAGGCTCTACATACTTCTTCTTCACGAAGTCCTCATCAACTAACTTTAACTTCCCCTCTTGCTCTCGAACCTTTGCAATTATCACTTCTTCTTCCGCTACATGCTCTGCTTCCACCTGTGGCACTTTAGGACTTTCTTCCTCAATAGAAATAGATGGGCTTCCCTTTGAATCCAATACCTTACCGCTTCGAGTTGTTACGACATTGCATTGGTTCTTAGGGTTGACCTCTGTATTACCTGGAAAAGAGCCTGGAAGACGCTCGCTCAATTGCTTTGCAAGTTAAGCTACTTGGGTTTCTAGATTCTGGATCGCTGCATCTGTATGAGTTGCTAACTTGTAAATTGTTGTGTCCATGTGCACTATCAACTTTTCAATGGCCGCACTAGTCTTCTCAAGAGCCAGCTCCCAAGGTTGCTTGTTCCCACCTGTGATTTGCAATTGATTAGACCTCGGGAGAACTTGTTGATTATTCTGGTTATTCCCATAATATGGCCTTTGCTGCTGTTGGTGCTGTTGTCCTCTTCCCAAAACTCCACTTGTGCTGCTCCAAGAGAAACCTGGATGATCCCAGCCTCTTAAGTTCCAATTCTGCCCCTGGTGGTAGTTGTTCTATTTGTTCATCTTATAATTATTCCTCTGTAGTATCGTATCATAGAAATTGTGATTCGAATCTACATGCTCTTATGAGAAATTACTTGGACAACTAGCACTATCATGATCACCATTATAGAAATCATAACCCGAAGGCAACCCTTCACACACTGCAATCACTTTCATCTTGTTGGTAAGTGCTTCGTTCTGTTTCTTCAAAAGTGCATTTTGCTCGTGAATAGCTTCAATGGAACTAGCACTAAGCCCTGATGCGAAATTCTGAGGAGTTGAGAGTTGCATGTTGTGCTCCTCCTTGGCCCGGTTGTACTCATTCTTGGCCATCTTTTCTAATAAAGCACATGGATCCTCCGCTGATTTGCAAGAAAAAGAGCCGCCAGCTGCGGCATCACAAATCATTTGTTCACGACCTTTCAAACCATTGAATAAGTTTTGCACCTTCGCCACCAAATCAAAGAAAGAAGACGGACTCCTCCTTAATATCACATTGTACCGCTCCCAGGCTTCATTATAAGCTTCATCATCATGTTGCTTGAAAGAAGTAATGGCTTTTTGAAATTGAGCCGCTTTCTAAGAAGGAAAGAACCTTGTAAGAAATTTCTGAGCCATGTCCTCCCAAGTGGTGATGCTTCCGTGATCCATATTCAAATCCAACCAATCGCGTGCTCTATCCAATAGAGAGAAAGGGAATAGATGCAAGCGGTATGCATCATTTGAAACTCCAGCATACTTCGAAATATCACATATCTCCAAGAAACGCTAGATATGCCTGTGAGGATCCTCATGCACCCCTCCATCAAATTGATGTTGTTGTATCAATTGAAGAACTGACGGCTTGATATCAAAAGCATTAGCCGTGATGGAGGGCCTCCCAATAGTAGAAGTACAATCCTCCAAGCTAGGAAGGGTGTACTCATAAAGGGGCTTGTAAGCGGGTGGTTGATCTTCAGTCATCTCCTCAAGATTGAGAGATTTCAATGCCTCAAGCCTCCTTTGTTCTCTAAGCTGCTTCCTCAACTTCTTCTCGGTCCTACGAATCTCTAGGTCGTATAGCAATTCTCCCGGTTGAACGGTACCTTGCATACAACAAAAACTCACAAGACCAAGTGAAATCAAGGAAATTCAAAAAACTATTAAAAAGAAATTAAAAAAAAAATTTGGCGTGTTCAAATTAACTATTTTCTTTAAATAAAGAAAAACTGGCTATGCCAATCTCCGGCAACAGTGCCAAAAACTTGATGGGCTCCGACAAGTGTACCGGATCGAATCAAGTAATAAAAATCAAGGTAAGTAATTACTGAGGTCGAACACAGTGATTGGGTGGCCAATTGTTATCAATATTTAAAGGAAGCAGTTAGGATTGACCAAGTCAAGGGAGAGAAGTTTGTTGAGAATCAAGCAGTAACCAATTTCAATTATCAAGCAAAAGTAATCAAAAGCAATAGTAATTATCAATAGTTTGTGATTAAGAATGGGAAAGATCTAAGGACACGATCAAAAGTGATTATTTTGTATCCCTACGTTCAATTACATGCCAACCAGGAACCCAAAATTATCCTAATGTCTCGGTCGAGCACAAAAGAAAACATCTAAGCATGTCAATCAACTATATCTCTATTCGAAGATTAACAAGTTAGATTCATTAAGTTCTTGGTTCCCTATAACGATTGCACAAATCTCTTATTATATCTTTATCAATATTCAACTTGTGTTCTTAATTGAAGTCCTAAAGCGTGAATCTCCGGTCGGACTCATCACTCTTGACTAGTTAACCACGAGATCATATGATTAACACAAACAAAGCAGAATTAAGAAACAAGAATTGAGAGTTAGGGGGTAGAAAACATCACAATTTTAATATGCCATCATGAGCGGTTTCATCGCTCCCTCAGAAAAGAGGATTCGTTCCTCATAGCATGCTTCAACATAATAAAATCAAAAGAAAACATAATTTAAAACTAAGTAATTTGTTTGTAAACCTAAATGAGACGCAGCTCAGAGAAAACTAGGAATGGATATCTAAATTCGCACAGTTACAAGCTATTTATAAGAAAAAACTGGCAGCGCATGCTCGCGGGGCGAGGAGGTGCTCGCAGGGCGAGCACTTACTTTTGGCTCCAATCTTATTTTGAATCCTCGTGGGATGAGGGTTGTCTCGAGGAGAGACAGAGTGATTGTTCTTTTCCTGACTCTGGCTCGTGGGGCGATCTTGTGTTCACTGGGCGCACCAGAATTCCTCCAATTTCTTCTCAGCATCAGTTCTGGCTCGTGGGGCAAGCACTGTCTCGGGGGGCGAGACCTTGAAATTATTCTTTTTGCTTGTTTTCTTCAATTTTCCAAGTTTCCTTGAGCTTCACTTTTAACCTGAAAATAAAGAGTAACACTTAGTGCTTTATTTGACCTAAAACTAGTAAAAATACCTAAAAAAATACTTCAAAGACTCAAAACGTTGCTTGTGGACAAATAAAGCCAAATTTGGGTGAAAACAAGTTTGAACTCGCACAATTGGTATCAAAATTATTGGTTTTTCTAGTCATAAAACTAGATGAACCAAAGGTTTATCAAATAACAACCTTTTTATATCAGCAGCTAGATCTAGTTGCATAGTAGCTAAATCATCAGGTATAGACCAAGAGAAATTGCTGATAAATTCACAAACCTTAGACTGAAAACAATTATGGAAGGATTCTGGAATTTGCATAATGTTTAGGGCAGGTTCAGATATCCAGTTGTCCCTCTAGAAGTTGATGGTTTTACCATCCTCAATCTGCTAACAAGAATTGTCCAACACTGTCTGAGAATAGCTCTTTAAACCATGCCAAATAGAAGAGCTTAAATGATGACCTATAGGCACTCTGTTCTTCAAATATCTAGCCTTGAGGAAGCAAGCCCATTGACTATTAGAGAAAAGGAAATCCCAGCAAAGTTTCATGGTTACAGTCTCATTAATCTCCCTAACTGATCTGAGACCCAAACCTCCTTCAGAAGTAGGATTACAAACTCTATGTTAGGCAACAATAACAATCTTTCTAAAATTGATATCCCCATACCATATAAAGTTCCTTAGCAAATTAGCTATTGTTTTTAATAAGGAAATAGGCCAAACATAGATGTGGAAGCTATAAAGCAACATAAGATGAATGATTGATTTAACTAGCTGGACTCTTCCCGTGAAAGATAACAAAGAACCTTTCCAAGTGGCCAACTTAGCTTTGATCTTGTCAGCAATTGGTTGTAAGTGGATTCTTCTAGATTTACCTTTAAAAATTGGAACTCCAAGGTAAGAGAGAGGGAGTTTTCCAGCTGTAAACCAAGTGTGTCTGCAATGTTATTTATTCTCCATGATGCCGTAGGACTTGTGAAAAACTTTTACTTGGATAAGTTGATAATTTGACCAGATGCTTCACCATAATCCATAAAAAGGTTTTTCATTGCCAGCACCTCTTGGACCCTCTACAAAAAAGTATGATGTCATATTCATAAAGAACATGACTGGGAGTTTGGAAACCTCTAGGACTTGCCATAAGGAGAAATCTGCCATCCTAAATTGATTTTGAAATAGCTAATTAAGGAGTAAGGATATGCGTTTATTTTTAGCATAAATATGTCTGTCATGATTCAAAATATTTAATCTCATGAAATTCATTTGGTTTTGTTAGTGGTATTTGGATGTACCGCGAACAACGTGGTAGGATGAACAGAGCTAAATCTACTCCCATCAAATGGAGCAAGATAAATGTATTTGGTCTATCTGCCATGATCTAAAATATTTAATCTCATGAAATTCATTTGAATTTTGTTAGTGGTATTTGGATGTACCACAAACAACGTGGTAGGACGAATAGAGCTAAATCTACTCCCATCAAATGGAACAATATAAAGGTATTTGGTCTACCTTCATCCAATAGTTTATGAAAAAAATACATTAATTTAACTTTATTCTTTTATAGTGCTCTGCCAACTTGTAGAATGTGGCTACTACATCATGAGGTCCATGAAGGAGATCATTATGCAAAACCAAACTAATATGTCGGTGGCGGTATGTCATTTATCTAGTTAGTTAGTTTAGATGTACCATGCAAAGTTCTTAAATTTGACCATTCAAATGTAGCTCAATTCTAAGTTTATTTTATTCTGATGTTTTATTTTGCAGTACTTCCCTACGTTCAAGTGTGCTTCTTACATAATGAAATAAGGGAAGAGTGTTTGTGTGCTCGCACGTGTGTGCGCGTGTGTGCATATGTGTGTGTGTGCATGCACGCGTGTGGCGAACGCCAAATGTTGCCTTTTTTGTCAAAATAATATATTTAATATATTTAACGAAATTTTCTTTTCCTATATTTCTCAATTCAAATAAAACCCACACATAAAGTCGTTATTCCATTTATTATGCACATATTTTGGATTTTAAAAAATAAATTATAAACAATATTATTTATACCCCATAAATATCTCGTACATAGCAACGATACCATTACAAGTTGAGCCATGTTATTGTGACAACCGGCTAGGACAACATACGGGACAACTTTGTCTTGTAATGCTACTGTAGCGCTATACTAACGCTACTTTTTTTTTTTTATGTTGACCTTTTTTTAAAAAAAAATTCTATTTCTAAAAAAAACCCATTAACCAGATAATGAACTGAATTCACCAGATATTTGTATCTGATTAACCAGATATTTGCACATACTTAACCAAAAAACCCATTAACCAGATAATGAACTGAATTTACCAGATATTTGTACATGATTAACCAGATATTTGTACATGATTAACCAGATATTTGCACATACTTAACCAAAAATTTATTTCTCAAAAAAACCCATTAACCAGATAATGAACTGAATTCACCAGATATTTGTACCTGATTTAACCAGATATTTGCACATACTTAACCAAAAAACCCATTAACCAGATAATGAACCAAATTAACCAGATATTTGTACATGATTAACCAGATATTTGCACATACTTAACCAAAAATTTATTTCTCAAAAAAACCCATTAACCAGATAATGAACTGAATTCACCAGATATTTGTACCTGATTAACCAGATATTTGCACATAGTTAACCAAAAAAACTCATTAACCAGATAATGAATTGAATTCACCAGATATTTGTATATGATTAACCAGATATTTGCACATACTTAACCAAAAATTTTATTTCTCAAGAAAACTAAATATTTAAAAAAAGAACAAATTATTTTTTTATAAATTTTTTTTTAAAAAAAAGTCAAAATTAAAAAAAAAAAAAAAGGTCATGTTAATGTGGTGCTATAGTAGCGCTACAGTGGACAAACATATGGTTGTCACCGTATGTTTTCCACTTTATGTTGTCACAATATCATTTTTCTTACAAGTTAAACTAATATAAGATCGTTTTAAAGCATAAATATTTAAGAAGGAATATTCAGTTGAGAAAGTGACAGCAAAACAATATTCTATTGGTAACGAGCATGTGACAAATTGAAAATGAACAATAAGGTCTCATATATAAAACAGCAAAATATGGTTAAAAATAGGTTAAACTATTGAATTGGTCTCTAAACTATTTGAGAATTTTCAAATTGGTCCCTAAATTAAAAAAATTTGTAATTGGGTCCCCAAACTTTTATAAAGTTTTCATTTAGGTTCCTGTACTAAAAAATTTCTAATTGGATCTTCAAACTTATATAAAATTTTCAATTGATTCTCTGGGGTAACAAGCTATCTTCATTTAGATTTTTTAAAGTCTTTTTCTTATTTATTTTAATGTATTTTTAATTTGCATTAATTTTTTCTATTACTTAAATTAATTCAAATAAGAAAAGAATCTATATCCAATTTAAGTGAAATATTAAATCAAACCTAAATATGCACCCCAAAAAAAAAATTTCAAAGTTAAATGAAAACTTTATAAAAGTTCGGGGACCCAATTACAATTTTTTTTAATTAAGGGACCTATTTGAAAATTCTCAAATATTTCAGTAACCAACTCAATAGTTAATCCTTAAAAATAATTGGGAGGAATTTAAGAAGAGAAAATATTATGATAATTTTGATTATTATTGTGCATACTGTGATTGTCATATATTATTTAGCCTTTTAAAAGATTAAGTTCAGCTAATATTTACTCAAGGATATATATATATATATATATAGTTGTTTTTATTTTTTGACATATCTCTAAGGATATTTTTTTGGTTCGGGATTGAACTCGGGGTATCCCCACAGCCAATAGTCGTAGGACTAATTCCCTGAGGATATAGAGATTAGTTAAGGGATAACTCCTCTACCCATAGATGCAGCTCTATTCCTATCACCAGGATTCGAACCCTGGACATATTATTAAAGGGCTCAAGCTACTAGTCAGTTGGACAACACCTCCTGAGTCTATAAGGATATATATGATTCCATATAAAAAAATAGACTAAATAGTAAATAGTATATTTTTGTCAAAAAAAATAAATAAATAGTATATCTCCCCACCAATCTTCCTTCACATTCGCATTTATAGTATTTAAACAGAATATCGTGTAGCTAGCGATTCATCAAAAAAAAATTTTAAAAAAAATCGTGTAGCTAGCATTCCTTCAATACATATTCCTTATTCTTTTATCTTACGTGGGTCCTAGCCTCAAGGTTTTCGTAACCGATTTGTTGACAATAAGTTGTATTTCTTCCGTTACAGCACATATTAAATCATGTTTCGTCACAATGGAGTAATATGGACTTTATTTTCCCAACACTGCGTAGACTTTTTCTGTATATAAGCCTTTAAAAAGGATTTTTTTTGTCAATTCCTAACGTACTATGTCGACACCATGAGACACTATTAGTCTAGTAAATAATTAAGGCGTATATAAATTTCAACAACGATAGGAACTCGAATCCCAATTTTTAAAACCTAGTCAACTATAGATATCATTCTTTTGCGGCTAGTTTCCTGTGCTGTTATAGTTTTCTTTGCTTTTGCTTCTTCTTATCTTTTCAACATGAGTGGGTTTAAGAAAAATCATCAACTCATAACTTTTTCGATCTTCATCTTCCTCGTACTCCCAACAATAGTTCTCGCAGAGTGCACATGTGACGAAGAAGATGAAGACCGGAACAAAGCCAAAGCTCTAAGGTACAAAATAGCAGCTTTAGTATCAATACTAGTCGCTAGTGCAATTGGTGTTTGTATCCCACTCCTTGGCAAAGTTATACCTGCTCTGAGCCCTGAGAAAGATATCTTCTTTATCATTAAGTCCTTTGCTGCGGGTGTGATATTGTCCACTGGTTTCATTCATGTTCTCCCTGATGCCTTTGAAAACCTTACCTCACCATGTCTAAATGATCATCCATGGGCAGACTTTCCTTTCACTGGGTTTGTGGCTATGTGCACTGCCATGGGAACCCTTATGGTTGATGCTTATGCCACTGCTTATTTTCAAAAATCTCATATGAAGAGTGGTCAAATTGAAGCTACAGATGTAGAGAAGGAAGCAGGGCATGAAGGACATGTGCATCTTCACACACATGCAACACATGGTCATGCACATGGGGCTGTTTCTTCTGAGTCCTCGGAACTTCTTCGCCATCGCGTCATATCACAGGTACTAACAATTTTTTATTTTGAATTATGTTATGGACAATGGTAAATTTCAAATGGAATTTCATATCCTTCAGTAGTTAATTTTGAATTTTAATACACCATGATTGTGATTGTGGATTTTAATTTCAATGATAATAGGTATTGGAGTTGGGAATTATTGTTCATTCCGTTATAATAGGAATTTCTTTGGGAGCTTCAGAGAGTCCTAAGACAATAAAGCCCCTGGTAGCAGCTTTGACTTTCCATCAATTCTTTGAGGGCATGGGTCTTGGTAGCTGTATAACTCAGGTATTATTTAGTATATTTTATTACCTCATGTTACGTATGCATCTTTATCTCCCAATGAAACTTCTTGATTAACCTATTGTCATCACAGACAAAAAAAAAAAAAAAATTAAAACAGAGGAAAATGACTTTAAATTTTACGATTAATTAAGTTATAGTTGGTTCGGATTTTGAGAAGTTGATCTTTATGCTTTTCAATGAAGTTTCTAACTTCTAAGCATTGGATTTTGATGAACGGGTAAAGTTTGAGACAAATACCAATTGTAATTTACTATTTATATGTTATTTTTTAACCTTTACAACTTACAAATCGTCCTAATTACTAAATAAAAAATATTAAATATTTTTTTATAATTTTAATATATTTAATGTATTTATTTTTTTATTTAATATTTTTTGTGTAGTATAGTGTATATATTAGAAGGATTTATAGGAGGATTTATAAAACAATATAGTAATTCTTGTTCCTCTAAGATTGGGGCCGGATGCTTTAAGCCTTTAACCTATGCATTTGTTTGTTGCCGTTTCTTGTTCCTATTCGGTGATGGTTAACTCGATGAATATAGTTTTACTAGAAGCTCATTACAACTCACGCCATTTGAAATTCTTCCTTTTATTTTGCTTTAATTTTTATTTTTTTTGCCGTATTATACCAAATTTGAGTATGTATTTCTTGGATTGTATTTCACATAAGGTGATCCCCTCTATAAAAGTTGAACGAGATAATTAAAAATTGAAATTATAACTTTTTACACCAAAAAAAAAGTAGTGTAATCTCCCAGACCTAACCACTTGAACGAGATGCAAGTTTTGCTAGAAGTCTACGACACTCGGTTGTTATTCACTTCAGAACTAGTGGTTTGGCACTTTGACTGTTTCTCTACCTATACAAATATACTTCAGAGCAACGTAAGTTATTATATTTTATGTTGTAAAAAGGAAATATAATATATTTCAAAAGAATTATTATTATTATTTAATTATTTTTTAACTTATTATAAAGTAGTATTTTATTTGAAAATGTCCTTCAGATCTTGTTTTATCAAGTTGGACGTGGGTGACTTTTATTTTGAATGCTTAAGTTGAAACACGTGCACGCTTTTGACCTAGTAAACTTGTTCCATGATCTGATATAATATATGCATGTTGCTTTTTTTTAGATAAGGTTTATCAGGAAGTTACAAAGAGTAGCTAGACGGTTTTGGACGTGAATAAAAATCTGGTGCAACGTTAACATTAGTTTCCTAATATACCGGCAGCACGTTTTGGCTACAACTTTATTATTCGGTGCATGGTTTATATATAAAAACACAGTTCTACGAGTTTCTGAAGAAAATACTTTCTACTGCATATTTTAGAGCATAGTAAAATAAAACTTCTTCTACTGTTTCTTTTCTTTCCTGGTTTAAAAATCTCTTGCTAGTTCTTAATAGCATTGGCTCTAGTCATGAGGAACGTGTCGTATCCCGGAGGATTTTCGACTACACCGAAATAATCCTTGAAGACAGTGTCTTACACGCCTCAGGTTAATTTACTTTAATTTGCAGCTGTCCCGGGTCAATGTTACTCAACATTTTATACTTCTGTCATGAAATGAAATAAAATTGAACCAAAGAGGGACTTGAACCCAATAATAGTAAAAGAAACTTAACTATTCCTAGGAACTATGTTATATTTGCAGATTTCACAACTTTGTGTACCTTGAGTAAGAGTACAAAAAATAATAGACATTGTTTTAAATAATTGCAGGCGAAATTCAAAATCCAATCCGTTGCAATCATGGCATTGTTCTTCGCTCTTACTACTCCTGTAGGGATTGGAATCGGTATAGGGATCACCAATATTTATGATGAAAACAGTCCAACTGCCCTTATTGTGGAAGGAATCTTCAATGCAGCATCAGCTGGGATTTTAATCTATATGGCACTTGTAGATCTTCTTGCAGCTGATTTTATGCATCCAAGGATGCAAAAAAGTGGAAGACTACAAATAGGGGCCAATCTATCTCTTCTGCTAGGAGCTGGGTGTATGTCTCTTTTGGCCAAATGGGCTTGAGCCAATTTGTTCACATACCAAATTGTTGCCTTTTCTCGGTTTAGGGTTATTACCTATTTATTTTCCTTCTATACAGTTCAATTGGTTTTGTTTCTATTTGTTTTTTGAAAAGGGATATTGTTTTCACTAGAAATCCTTAATTTTTCGAAATATACAAGCACCATCAAAGCTGTTGTAGGGGAGTTTTTAAGTAAACAGAGATTGAACACACCTTAAATATGGTGTCCCTTATAGTGTCATCCATCCTTATTGGGTGTTGTTATTTGTAGTTTTGCACACAAATATTGATACATTATTTTTATACCTTTTTAACGTAAAAATTAAAATAGAGTATCGAAACTTGTATTTTTGTATTATAAAAAATAGTGAATAAGTTTTGTAAGAAAGGTGTAATCAAGGATTTGATTAAGGAGGTTTTAGATTTTTGTCTCTAAGGTGAGAAAGTAAGGAACTGTATCTGCCTTTAAATCATTAATGTTTTGTTTGATTTGATTAAGAAAATGAAAAGAGAAGATAGAAAGAATCTAGCTAGAAATAAGTGAGAAAAAGATTGGAATTTTTTTTTTGAAGGTTCACATTTCTTTTTTAAGATTTTCTTTTATGTTTCCCTCATATCTTTTTTTCCCTTTCAAAAAAGATATGAGAGAAACATAAAATAAAATCTTAAAAAAGAAATGTGAACCTTCAAAAAAAGAAAAAGAAATGTGAAATTCTTTCTCCACATGTTTGAAAAGATAAGTGGGTAAAAAAACATGTTTTTTTAATAGACAATTATGCTCATGTAATATTTTTAAAAATCAAGTTTCAACACAATGGTCCTAATTTATCTAGTTCCTGGCTTCCTGCGTAGACTTTCTGTAAATAAGCCCTTAAAAGGTTTTATTAGTTGCTGCCTTATTATGTCAACATTATGCAACACTATTAGTCTATTAATTTTTTAACACCTCACTACTGCAGCAAGCACTTTCAACGACGGTTAAAAATGACTTTTAACGTCGGATATGGAGGCGATGTTAAATCAATCGACTTTTATACAACCGTTGTTACAAGTAAATTTATAACAACGGTTGTTGGGAGTCCGCCTTTACAAGTGTCAGATAGTATATCAAAAGCAATGGATGAAGTAACTTGTAACAGCGGTTTCTACATATAACAACGGACTTGTAATAGTGGTTTCTACTTGCAACCACTGTTTTATGTTACTTTTAATGTAATATACAGGAATGATTTACGCCAGTTAACCATATGTTTGACGTTAAAAAGGAGGCGGCGGCAGTTTTGTAAATATTAAATCACTATTTACGTTAGTTGTTTAATGAACTGACGTTAAAAGTGATATGCAAGAATGATTAACACTTTTAACGTCAGTTATTTATACAACTGACGTTTAAATTGTGATTTTTACTTCAGTTAAATAAAAAGCTGACGTAAATAATCCTATATTCCTATCTGAAACTCATTCCTATCTTTCTTTCGTTGTCATCTCCCTCGTTGTCACTCTTAACGCAGATAACTCCATATATAGTACTTTTTATTTCTAATCTTAATTACCTTGAATTAATAAACAAATTCATGTGCAAATTAAAATAAATAAACACTTAATATAAAAAAAGTTATATATATAATCAAATCGTATCTTATTGAAGTGATTCATAAGTTACAATTACATGATTAAAAGATAAAAAATTTCCGCAACATAGCCCTAAAATATAAAAAAATTTCTGATTCAACATTAGTTTCTTCTCAGTCCTGTCCTCAGAAACTCCAATGGTTGCATCCCCTTCGTACCCCTTAGTTGAAGTCCTTGATGCTCCATCTGAGGCAACAGTCACTTGCTACGAAATCAGGGGCCAACATCTTAAACATTTGTTGAGGCTTCGTTCCCTTCACGGGTGAGCAAGAGAGGAGAGTCGAGCGGCTGAGCAAGGGTGCACTCGATCTGTTTCAGCAATGGTCCTGGAATAGTCACTGGCTGCCAAAGCTGAGGTTTTGGAACTCTAGCCGTCGATTCTCCTGAAGGATGATAAGGTGAGCAACTCACATTATGTGATTTACTCAACCTTATCATCCATGTTATGTGATTTACTCAACCTCAGAAACTCCAATGGTTGCATCCCCTTCGTACCCCTCAGTTGAAGTCCTTGATGCTCCATCTGAGGCCACAGTGACTGGCTATCAAAACCGGGGTGAAAGGGAAACCTTATCATCCATGTTATGTGATTTACTCAAACTCAGAAGTTGTTTGACCATTAAGACAGAAACCTTTGAGTCTAGGTATAGGAAGAAATAATAAAAATCTCAAATATGCATGGCAGAGCCATATTGTGAAGAAGTAGAAAACGAAATATAGGGGAAGAAGTATGTGTATTATAGAGGAAGAATGGTACTTTATATGGAGAAGAGACTGCCTGATTTTATTCAAAACTGAGTCTATAAACTTAATGTTCATTAAGAGGATTAAGTTACAAGGCGCATAGGAAGGTAGCACAGTAGTCAAAGGTATAAATGTTTTTGCAGAAACTAATAAACCTTTAACGTCAGTTGTATTAAATATCTGATGTTAAAACTATTTTTAAAATAATAAATTATATTTTTAACATCAATTGTTTAATACAACTGACGTTAAAAAATGAACTTTTAATGTCAGTTATTGTACATAACTGACGTTAAAATTTCAATTAACGTCAGTTCTTTGTAACAACTGACGTAAAATATTGTTTTAAAGATGTTTTTGGTTATAACGTTTACACCCGCGAGCTCTGTATGCCTTTTTCACTAAGCTCTGTCTCTGTTCTTCTTTTTTCATCACTCTCACTCTCACTCTCACTCTGCCCTAATCGCGAGCTACTCTCCACCGCCACCACCGCGAGGGCTTCTCCACCACCACCGTGAGGTACACTCTTTCTCTCTCTTTCTCTTAACCCTAACTCAGTCTTTCCCGCTCACTCTCTGCCTTGTGAACATTGCGCACACTAACTCTCCTTGTCCCTCTGACTCTCAGCTACTCTCCACCACCACATCGAACATTGGCCACCACTCGAGCTCCCCTCCCCACCACCATGCGAGCACCTATTTCTGGTGAGTTCTTTAGGGCACTAATTTTTATTTTTATTTTTTGGTTTTGAGTGTATGTTGAAACTGTAGTCTCTGTAGTTGAAACTCAGAGTTTGAGTTGTTTGGAATGTCTCTATTTCTGATCGAGGGCGTTGTGTTTTCTCTTATTTTTCTTCTGCTGTCATGACCTATTTTAAAATGGGAAGAAATTTAGAGTTGCTTGTAGCATGTGACATCAACAATTGCTCATTGGAATTATGTTTTGATAATTTATCTTAATCTGTTTCTTTCTTTTCCGTTTTAAGAAACCTGAAAATGGTGTAAATTTGAGATAATATTAGACCACCTAATATGTGTGGTTATAGTACTGGATATAACAATAGTCCTAATATGTGTTGTTGCCTGCTTGATGAGAAGAATGATGCGAGATTACTGTGGAAATAAACCACCTAGCTTGTATCATGCTCTCATCTGTCATTTTTCAAAAACTAGTTTTCAATCTCCCGTATTGTGCTTATATTGGATATATATTTGTATATCTACAGAACCTATCTAGCTATGGATCGTAGTTGGATGGTTTGTAAGTGCACAAATGCTGAGTATTTGAAGGGAGTGGGAGAGTTTATAGAATTTGCTCAAAGGAATGTTCCTAATAGTAATGGAATATTCTGTTGTCCTTGTGTCAAGTGTTTGAATACGAGGAAATGTACAGTGAAGGATATACGTACTCATTTGATTTGTGAAGGGATTTGCTTGAGTTATACAAGATGGATATGGCATGGTGATGTGTTGTTGAGTACTAAGGCAAGTGTCTCCCAAAGTGAGGACATTGATGTAGATATGGAGGATGATCGAGTAGAGGACATGATCCGTGATATTGGACAAGAATCTTTTCATCGAGCACATGTGTATGATAGGTTGTGCGGTGATGCAGATAAGCCTTTGTATCCAGGGTGTACTACTCATACACGGTTGTCGGCGATGCTAAAATTGGTTTGTGTGAAGGCGAGAAATGGTTGGACCAATAAAAGCTTCACTAAATTGCTTGAAGTGTTGAAAGACTTGCTTCCGGAGGACAACACATTGCCTGACCGTAACTATGAGGGCAAGAAAGTATTGTGTCCGATGGGTATGCAGTATAAGAAGATACACGCATGCCCCAATGATTGCATATTGTACACGGGTGTTCATGAAGACAATCACGATTGCCCCAAGTGTGGGTTATCACGATACAAAGTGAAGGGTGGTGATGATGGTGATGATCTTGATGATTCGATTTGTGATGCGAGAAAAAAGGGTCCTCCTGCGAAGGTGTTGTGGTATCTTCCAATAATTCCAAGGTTCAAGTGATTGTTTGCCAATGTGAAAGATGCGAAGAATCTTAGATGGCATAATGATGAGAGGAAACGCGATGGAAATGTTCGTCATCCTGCTGATTCTGTGCAATGGAAGAATATTGATACTATATTTCCGGATTTCACCGATGAGCCAAGAAACCTAAGGCTTGGACTTGCTACGGATGGAATGAATCCATATGGTAACATGAGTAGTATTCATAGTTCATGGCCTGTTCTGTTGATAATTTACAACCTGCCCCCTTGGTTGTGCATGAAGCGCAAATACATGATGTTGTCTATGATGATTTCGGGCCCAAAGCAACCGGGAAATGACTTAGATGTTTATCTAAGTCCCTTGATTAAAGACTTGAAAACGCTATGAGTGGAAGGTGTTGATGTAGTTGATGGGTATTCTCACGAGACTTTCAAGCTTCGAGCCATGTTATTTTGCACCATCAACGACTTTCCAGCATACGGTAACTTGTCCGGGTACAGTGTCAAGGGGCATAAAGCATGCCCTATATGTGAAGAAGGCACATGCTACACTTAGTTGCATCATACAAAGAAGACGGTTTACCTTGGGCATCGGAAATTTCTTAGATGTGATCATCCATATCGTAAGATGAAAAAAGCTTTTAATGGATGCCAAGAGACTGAAGATGCTCCGACGGCCTTAAATGGAGAGCAGGTTTATCAGAGAGTAAAGGGCATCGATGTTATATTTGGCAAGTCCAAAAAGAAGGGTAAAACTGCTGAGAAAAACATATGGAAGAAGAGGTCGATATTCTTTGATCTTCCATACTGGCGCAAGCTTGATGTCAGACACTGCATTGATGTGATGCATGTGGAGAAAAATGTGTGTGATAGTGTGATCGGGACGCTTCTCAACATTCAGGGCAAGACATAGGATGGTGTGAATGCTCGTCTCGACCTCGTTGCTATGGGTATACGAGAGCAGCTAGCTCCAGTTGTTGAGGATGGTAAGCGGACTTATTTGCCGCTAGCATGTCATACTTTCTCAAAAAAAAAAGAGACAAAGTTTCTGTGGGTGTCTTCAAGGCATCAAGGTTCCACATGGTTACTCTTCAAATATGAAGAGGCTTGTCTCTAGTGATCTTAAATTGGTTGGCTTAAAGTCTCATGATTGCCACATCTTGATGCAACAACTTCTGACTGTTGCTATTCGTGGTATTGCTCCAAAAAATGTGAGACATGCCATTACTCGGTTGTGCTCATTCTTCAATTCTATATGTAGCAAAGTCGTTGACCCCCGTATGTTGGATGACTTGGAAGTTGAGGCAGCTACAATCTTGTGCCAACTGGAGATGTATTTTCCTCTTTCCTTTTTCGATATCATGGTTCACTTAATTGTTCATTTGGTGAGGGAGATTAGATTATGTGGGCCTGTTTTTATGAGATGGATGTACCCAGTTGAGCACCACATGAAGATCTTGAAAGGGTATGTGAAGAATCCACATCGTCCGGAAGCATATATTGTTCAAAGGTATGTTGCAGAAGAAGCTATTGAGTTTTGTTCGGACTACCTTCATAACACGGATCCTATAGGGGGTAAGGGTACACATGGTTTCAGAATTAATAGCAAGGGTCGGGAGGAAGTGCTTCAAGCACATTTGTATGTATTGAACAACATCGATTTTGTTCAACCTTACTTATTTGAACATAAAAGAAAAGTCAATCAAGAAAACCCTCAAATGAGCGAAAGGTGGTTGTTGAACAAGCATAACAAGACTTTCTTACAATGGTTCAAGGAAGAAATGCTTAAGGATGGTAGTACTGCTTCTGATGACGTAAGATGGCTAGCACGTGGGCCTAGCTTCAACGTCATATGTTGGAGCGGATATGACATCAATAACTTTTCCTTTTATATAAAGGAACAAGATAACAAGAGTACCATGCAAAATAGTGGGGTTATGATCGTGGCCGAAGCAATGCACTTCTCTAGTGCAAAGGACACAAAACCCGTTAAAGCACCGACACCTTACTTTGGATATATTGAAGAGATTTGGGTGCTCGATTACACTAAGCTTGCGGTGCCGTTTTTAAATGTAAGTGGGTTGATAGTAAAGGTGGTGTGCAAACCGACGAATGGGGGTTCACATTGGTAGACCTCAACAAGTTAGGTCATATAAATGAACCTTTCATAATGGCTTCCCAAGCAAAACAAGTGTCCTACATCACTGATCCTTCTAACAAAAGGTTGTCCGTGGTTTTCCAAGGAAAAAACATGTATAATGGTAGTGATGAAAATCAAGATTCAAATCTTGATATTCCTGAGACTCCTTCTTTTTCAACAAACATGCCTACTATAATTGAGGAAACACAGGTGGACGATGTACATGCCACTCGTGATGATCATCACGAAGGGATATTGATATAGGAAGTTTAAACTTGATTATAGTGTGAGTTTTTTTTTTTCTTTTAAGGAAAATGTTTTATTTATCCAGTTTAGTATAGATTTATTTTTATTTATCCATCTGTATTTATTTATCCAGTTTAATATATATTGTTTCTGAACAGGATACATATGGATCAGTCGGATCACCCACATGCACGGGAGGACACTATGGGGCCTACACAGGACACGATGGCACCTACGCCTGATGTTAGTGTAAGTTGACGTGTTATATACTATCTTTAGTCCTTTTTTTTAATGTAAGTTTATAATGTTATAACCCTCTAATTTAACATTTTTTTGTCCATACGGAGGGATGGAAGAAGGTAATATTTAAACAACTTATTAAATTATATTATAGTTTTGGTAATGACTTTCGTTAATGTTATTGTTATTATTTGAACGTGTGTAGGCATTTAACGACCAATCGCCTCTTCATAAAGATGAGTTTAGACACTTGAGGATGCGCTTGGCAGAATTCTTCTTCAAGTATGCTGCTGAAAAAAGAATTGAGAAAATACCTCCTGAATACTTAGATGAGTAGTTTTGATTTTAGACTTTCTAGAGATACTTAGATTGGTAGTTTTGTTTTTAGACATTAGAGGCTAAAATTTATATATATATATATACTTGTAGATAGTTATATTTTTCCTATATATGGGTTTTGGTTTTAAGTCCCCCCATTGTTCCTTTGTATATTTCTTTTCTTTTAGTAATATTGAAATTTAAGGGTACACTTTATGAGACCCTATTTTTGCCAAAGTTGAGTGTTTGCAATTCTGTAACAATATTCTCTGTGTTACTGGGATGTTTACTGAATGCAGGGACAGCTGAGGGTAGTATTATTTTAAAACCGAATTTTAAAATAAATAAATAAATCTCTTAACCTCAGTTGTTTCAAACAACTGACGTTAATAGTATTTTTAAAAAAAAAGATACTCTATTAACGTCAGCTGTTTAATAAAGCTGACGTTAAAAATAAAACTATTAACGTCGGTTCTTTAATACACCGGACGTTAATTTTACACTATTAACATCAGTTTTATTAAATAACTGACCTTAATAGTTTACTTTTAACGTCAGTTAAACAACTGACGTTAAAATGTTAACTATTAACTCAGCTGTATTTATGTCAGACATTATTTTGACTTGTAAAATCAATTTTGACTGAAGTAAAAAACACTTATTGCACTGGTAGGGGCGGGGGCAAGTCAACTTTGCAACAAGAATGATATGAGCCCAATAAAGAGCATGG
This sequence comes from Echinosophora koreensis, assembly GCA_035048595.1. Classification (NCBI taxonomy): domain Eukaryota; kingdom Viridiplantae; phylum Streptophyta; class Magnoliopsida; order Fabales; family Fabaceae; genus Echinosophora; species Echinosophora koreensis. The sequence continues at coordinate 2,008,734 of JAPCYP010000068.1, forward strand.
ATCAAGAAGCAATTCAAGGACTTGGTGGGCCCATGACAAGAGCTAGAATCAAGAAGGCCCAACAAATTCTAATTCAAATGGTGGTTCTTATAATGGAAGCAGGCCCAAGTGCAAGTCATGAAGACATGGAACCCAATGATGAACCAGTTGACTTGTTTTGACTGTATCTAGAGCTACGGATCTCCGATTGATGCATTCTTTAGTGCGTTGGAAAGCTAAGGAAATTATCTACAAATCATATCTCAAGCCATGTTTCCTATATGTATCATGACCATAACACATGAAATGGTAACTTGGATGTTGAATTTGGATTGAAATCCATTTGTGATACTTTGTTCTCTTTGGTTCTTGGTTGAGCCATCTTGTTCTTATCAAGAATCCAAGATTCTTTTGGCGAACCTCATTGGCTTATCAAACTCCCTAGTTTGTGGCGCCATCTCCATCCCTTACCTCCATCCATTTGTTTCTTTCTTTCTTCTTATTTGAGACTCAAAACTATTTGCATATTATATTTGGTAAAAATTCAACCTAAGATCATAAAAAAGGCAACCTATCCATTTGGTTGTCATCAAGTGGTATCAAAGCTCAGGTTTAGTTGAATTTTTGGTTTTTGTTTTTCCATTTTCTTCTTTGTTCATCACCTTCTACCTTTCTTCTTTTATACCAAAAAAAACAAAAAATCACCCTTTGATTTTGTTGAAGGGAATTTTCGTTTTTATTGTGTTTCTGCCCCAAAATTTCAAGTTTGAAATTAGTATTTCTCTTCTCATCAAAGTTTTTTAAAAAAAAAGTTGCGCAATTTTCAAAAAAAAAATATAGTGAAGTAGCGCATGAAAAAGTCAGAAAAAGAGAAGAGAAAAAGTTCTATTTGGGCAATTTGTGTTCTTGAAAACATTTTCTTTCTTTCTTGTTTCCGTTATTTTCCAAGCTTTTCCTTTCTAGCCTTTTCTTTTTGTTTTCTTTTTTTGATAAGTTTTGTGAATTTTGTTACTTGATTTGTGGATTTTTGTGTGGATTGTTGTTTGACACCTCCAAGACCTAAAAGAGAATAATTGAGTGGGAAAAGGCAAGAGTGAAAATTACATCTTGTGTGGAATAAGTCAATTTGAGTGAAATACATTTGTATGCACAAGTGAGGGAGTGTAGGGAGGAATTTTATAATTTCTTGTTATCTTTGATCTTGTGTGTTCAAGTGATGGCAGCCCATGATGATAGTGCACCTCTTTCTCCAACGTTAGCAACTCTTCATGCTAGGATGGCTACTCAAATACAAAACCTTACAAGGTAAATGGAGCAAATGAATACAAATTTCACTCAACAACTTGCCACCCTCCAAAATAGAGATGGGGTCCAGATCAAAGTTCCTACCTTTCATGGGAAGAATGATCCCAAAGCTTATTTGAAATGGGAGTTGAAGATAAAGTAAGTGTTCAGTTGCAACAATTACAATGAGAGAAAGAAAGTGAAGGTAGCATCTCTTCAATTTAAGGACTATGCACTTGTTTGGTGGGATCAATTGCAAAAAGAGAGAAGAAGATATGAGGAGGAGCCTATTGAGACTTGGGTCGAGATGAGAAATATAATGAGGAGAAGATTTGTTCCATACCAATACCGTAGAGTTCTTCATAACAAATCAAAGAAGGAGGGCAACACTTCAACTTCTAAGGAGATCATGGCTAGTGCTCATGGAAAGAAACCTGTGGAACTCTCCTAATTTGAGAGAAAGTGAAAAAAAAAGAGTGAAAAAAAAGTGAAAAGAAGAGTGATGAAAATGTGAAAAAGAGTTAAGAATAAAAAATGTGAGAAAGATGAGAGTATGGACAAAAGTGAGAGAAAAGAAAGAGATGAAAGCAAAGCAAAAGGTGAGGTGGAAAAAGTAAATGCTTGTTTAATATCTTTGGAGACACTACAAAAAAAGGCGTGATTACCGACGGCCAAAATCCGTCGGAAATGCAAAAAATCCGTCGGTAATGCGCGTTTCCGACGGATTTTCCGACGGACCAAATTCCGTCGGTATCCGGCTCGTAGGAAACGATTTCCGACGAACGAGTAGGATCCGTCGGAAAAGTTACCGACCGAAATTTCCGACGTAAAAATCCATCGGTAATGTTTCCGATGGAAATTCCGTCGGTAACGTTTTTTAATTTATTATTTTTTTAATTAATTTAAGTTATATAGATCAAAAAAATAAATCACAAATAATCAAAAAAATAAATCACAAATAATTAAAAAGACAATTAAATTTAAATTAACATTAATATTCCACCCATACAATATCCGCCAGTCTAGAAAACACAAGTAAATAAATATAAAACTATCCTAATCATCATCATCATTATAGTACTCATCATCATCATCATTATGTAGGGGGAGTTCACCGACGTCAGACCATCATGCTGCGGTGCAGAAGCCACACCGGCATCATGCGGCTGCGGTGGTGCCACGGTAGAAGTAGTGGATGGCTGGCTGGCATGGATGACCCCCTCTAGAGCGCTGCGCCTCTCTGGTGGAAGCAGCTCGAGCAGAGAGGTCATCACCGTAGACCAAGTCTCCATCTGCTGCTCCATGCGCTCTGCATGCTGCTGCATGCGCTCTGCATACTGCCTCTGCTCCTGCATCTGCTGCCTCAGCTACCGCATCTCCTCCGTGTCCTGTGAGCCGGAGGATGTAGGCTCCCGAATGGTCAAGCTTGGCATCGAGACCCGAGTGATGGAACGAGCCATAGTCGCGGTACCATAAATGCGACCCTTCTTCTTCCCACCCGCCACTTCCATCCAGACCTGGGTCTGTAGTCGGTCGACCTCGACGGGGTCCAGCTGGGAAGGATCCGAGGCACCAGAGCAGGAGGCAACCTCAGACGCTACCTGACTGAACCTGGCATTGTACTCTGCTTGCGTTACAAAAACTATATTATTAGACTATAATAATGAAAAATCAATTAAATGTAAAAAGATACTTAAATTAGCTCACCACTGTCTGCCTCGACCTCTCGTCAACAAACTCGCCACTGTCTGCGCGAATATGTGTCTGCTCAAACACGATAGGGACATCAATCGAGTGGGTAAGCTGTCCTACCTGCAACCGACAAAGAAATATAATCAGTTAATTATAAATAAATCATATAAAAAAAATAAAAAAATACAACTATTTATATGTGCATACCATGTTAATGGCATGCTCCATATGGCTAATCGAGCCACCAGTGTGCATGCTCCCACCCTTCTCGGAAGCCCGATTTCTCTTTGGCTGCTCACACTTCGCCTTGTATTCTAGAGTGTCCCAGTACGCACAAAGCTGGGGCCAAATTCTGGGGCCTATGTAATCTGGGCACACCCGAGATTCCCTAGCCGTCGCGAGCATGTCCCTCAGTCGATTAGACGCTCTTTCGTCAAATATGACGCGTATCTGTTCAGCATGCTCCGGTAGCCAGCGCACAAGGGCCTGTTAACAAAGAAGAAATATCAATTTTATACAAAAAATTAAAAATATATAAACTGCGTGAAAAATAAATATATAAAATATAGGAAAAAATGAAACAAGTTACCCTGAATCGTGTGAAGATACGATCGCGGTCTTCCTTCGGTATCCTCCCCCACGATGGCCAGAAGCGACGATATTGTGCCTTGAGGGCGTAGGTAACGTTCTTTGATCCCACTTTCGATGGGATGAAGCTGCAAAAGTTAAAATTTTATTAATTCAACAATATGCATATCAACAAATATATACTTATCGGATAAATATGAAATAGTCAAAGTTTAAAAATTTCTTACGATCCAGAAACAGGCATGACCCATGGTCGATCCTCAGGTCTGGGAATCCTAGCCCACTCAGGCAAGTTCTCAGGTGCGACCGAGTGCTGGCCGGACGATGTGGATGGAATGTCCCTGCCGTGAGGGTATGTGGCCCCGGATGATGAGGGTGGAATGGTCGGGTCAGGCTGTGCCGACATACCAAGAGTCGGCATAAATAATAATCATGCTGCCTGTGTTGCATATGCAGCTGATGATGGTGGTGCTGGGTGTGGGTGTGGTGCAAGTCCAATAGGGGGCGGCGAGTAGCCGGCTAGTGAGCCTCGTGGGGCAAATCGAGTGGGTGGAATATGTGTGGAGGATGGTGTAGGGTGCGTCGGGGATGGTGTATGGGCAGGGGATGGTGTAGTATGGGTCGGAGAGGGTGTAGAATGAGTGGGGGAGGGTGTAGAACGGTCGGGGGAGGCTCCTGTAGCTGGAGTGGGTGCGGTGGGTGCAGAGGAACCTGCACCGAGGCGGGCAAGCACCTGAGACTTAATGGTGTATCGGCCTCGCTTAGCCTTCCCCTTCCCCTTATCACCGCTAGGCGATGGGGGGCGGGGCGGCTCTCCTCCTGATGCTGACATATCTATTTTTTATCACAATTATAAGTCAATGTAAAAACAATAAATCAATCGACATTTAACAGCATAATCTAATAAGCAAAATTTTAAAATACAACTAAATTACAAAAGTCTTACATTTAAATGGAAAAAAAAATACAAAATACATGATACTGTAACTTAGCAGTAAAATTCCTATTCAGACTCGGTATCATCTTCTGATTGTAAGTCTGACTCTTCTTCTTCTTGCATTGAGTCATCACTTTGGATTTCTTCGTCTGATGATGCATTAATCGATACCGATGGATTAGCAATGGCCACTTCTTCCCCATCATCAGCAGATCCCAACATGCCAGTAATACACTCGACCTCAATTACTTCATTGACATGTGACGATTCATCCGCCTGGAAGGGTATATCATCCTCTGCATTATCGATTTCTATGCGACCCCTAGGTTTGGTAGTGATAGCAACACACCAACCTCGTTTGTCCGCTCGCATTGCTGGATAAGGGACATAGTAAACTTGTTTGGCATTGTGAGCAATGATAAACGGATCAAATTGTTGATATCTTCTATCCATGCAAATGTCCACAGTGCCATACTTGGGATCCACCTTTGTGCCTGTCTTCGATGGATCAAACCAGTTACAATAAAATAATACTACTTTTTTAGGATAAGTAGTAGTATTGTATTGTAACTCGTATATGTGTTTTATGACTCCATAAAAATCACCAGTACCTTCACCCTGTACAACAACACCGCTATTAATGGTTTTTTTGCCAACGTTCCATTCATCTGTGTGGAATTTATACCCATTAACGAAAAATGTATGCCATGATCTAACACTGCTATAGGGCTCGTACGCCAAATCTCTCAAGTGTTGATTTAGCACACTTAATGGTTGCTGATACACCTATGAATTTATAAGTCATATTACAAAATTTTCATTTTCAATTAGCAATTAAGCTTAATATATTGTTTGCTAGGTTGTACGACACTTACTTATTGTTTGAACCATTCAGGAAACTTTGCATGTGTACGAACAGAAGCATCTTGGTCACTAATTTGATTAATTTGCAGGAACACACTGACAAATTAATAAAATACGTACAATGTGTTAAAATAGAATATGATATACCGTATGAGACATTATTTAAAAAATTAGTCTTTCAAACTTACTCATGGTATGATTTCACCTCTGTGCAATTTATCAACACGTGAACATGAGCTGACTCATACTCCTCATCACTTAACCAATATATAAACTCTTTGCCAGCATGACGGCCAAGAAGATTAAATACGGATAGCATATATGGATACCCTCCACCATCAGCATCAACCTCGTTCCTAATATTTGTGGTGCCAACATGAAGTTGTTGAAATAGTGGGAACAAAAATAGGTTGTCTCACGGTGTAAGTAGGACGCACAGATTGATCCTTCCACCCTAGCCTTGTTTTTAACTGATCGTTTAGAGTCACCCATGAATCTAAGAAATAACAACTATTAGTCACAAGTCATTATTCAAGGGACGTTAATTTTTACAATGTGAAAATATAAAAATATTACCTTTCAAACGGATACATCCACCTATATTGTACTGGTCCACCAAGCCTCGCTTCGTATGCAAGATGCACAGGGAGATGTTCCATTGAGTCAAAAAAACTGGGGGAAATACCCTCTCCATCTTGCAAAGAATTATTGGAATCTTTTCTTCCATCATCTTCAGACCATCCGCACTTAAAGTTGCAGAGCATAAATCTTTGAAGAAATGACTGATTTCTGTAAGCGGGTTCGAAATGACCGAGGGCAACGATCCGAAAGCAATAGGAAGCAAACACTCCATGAATACATGACAATCATGACTTTTCATCCCATGAAGCATCCCAGTTCTTACATCAGCACATCGTGCCAAATTAGAGGAATAATCATCAGGCATCCTAAGGTCTTTTAACCACCGACAAATTGACTTTGCTTCATCAGCGGTTAGAGTGTAACAAGCTTTTGGTTTGACCATTTTTCCATTAGGTAGGGGCTTCGGCTCCAGATCCTTTCGTCTATAGTACAACGCTATGTCCATCCTTGCCTTCTCATTGTCTTTCGTCTTGCCAGACACATTCATAATCGTGTTAAAGATATTGTCAAAGAAATTCTTCTCAATATGCATCACATCAAGGTTATGTCTTAATAGATTATCCTTCCAATACGGTAGTTCCCAAAAGATGCTTTGCTTTGTCCAGTTATGCCATTCTCCATACCCCGGTATTTTTGACACACCAACAACAGTGACTTTAGGAAGATCCCTAACTCGACCCCATATTTGTTCAGGAGTCAACAAAGGCGGTAGACCTTCCTCTTCTGTCTGATTCTTTTTGAATGCTCGGGTATTCCTTCGGAAGGGATGGTCAGGATCTAAGAACCGATGATGAGAATCAAACCAGGAGCTTTTGCCACCATATCTTAGGGTAAAAGCCTTTCCATGTTCCATGCAATATGGGCACGCCAATTTACCATGTGTCCCCCAACCAGAGAGCATGCCATATGCAGGAAAATCATTGATAGTCCACATCAGTGACGCCCTCATCATAAAGTTTCGCTTCTTTGAGACGTCATACGTTAACACATCATTCCACAACTTCTTCAGATCATCGATTAGAGGCTGCAAATATACATCTATCCCAGCCTTCGGATTAGATGGTCCCGGGATAAGACAAGTCAGAAACATGTACGGTTTTGACATGCACATCTCAGGAGGAAGATTGTACGGTGTAACAATCACTGGCCAACATGAATATGGCGAGGCTGACGCCTGAATATACGGGGTAAAACCATCTGAGCATAGTCCAAGTCGTACATTGCAAGGATCTACTGCAAAGTCAAGGTGTACCCAATCGAAGTGCTTCCAGGCCTCACCATCAGAAGGGTGGCGTATAAGGCCCGTATTTCTCCTATTTTCATTATGCCATCTCATATGTCCCGCAGTTTACGGTGATGCAAACAGTCTCTGCAACCTTGGAATTATTGGCAGATAGAACATTGACTTCACAGGAACTGGTTTGTTTTTACTACGGTCACTGCTTTGAACACGGTACCTGGGTGTCTGGCAGAATTTACATCCTTCCAACATGCTGTCATTTGTACCCGAAGCACTATCATAATATAGCATGCACCCGTTCGGACAACAGTCTATTCTTTTAGCCCCCAACCCTAGTTTTGACACCAACCGCTTCGCATCATAATAACTTTTTGGTAACAAGTCTTTGAAGGGTGTTACATCTTGAAGCATTTTACAAAAAAACTGCAAACACTGCTCGGGCACATTCCAATTGGACTTGCAATCTAGAAGCCTAACACAAATTGATAATTTTGAATCCGACGCCCCTTCAAACAACGGCTTATTTGTCTCTAACAACAGATTATAAAATCTCTGTGCTGATTCATTAGGAGGCTCTTCCATGTCATCAGACACATCTGCCTCGAAGTTCCCATGTTGCCCAAGACAATCGTCCACCATCATATGCATTGACTGGAGTTGTTCGACATAGTCGTCATGTAAGCCACTGCTAGATGCACCCATGTGAAGATCGTCAACACCGACATCACTCAGATTAATATCCGGTAACTCCTCACCATGATCAGTCCATATCCAATAATTAGGCTTGAACCCACGTCGATATAGATGTAACTTCACGTCATCATCACTCAAAACTTTCATACAATTGCACTTTATGCACGGACATCGAATCCCCCTTCTTCTGCTTAATCACAATGTTGTTTGGCTTTCGATATAAACTCCTCAACTCCAACTACAAAGGATTGTTTTAGAAGCCGTCTCCCAGACTCGTTCCTATCATATACCGAACTACGGCTCGAGAGATAATATTCCATCCTTCTGCATATCCAGATAAATTGACGTATTTTTAAACGTGATACTATAACCTCGAATCGTTCCCTTTCCTTCAAAGGTGTGGCCCTATCCCATTCGAGGAAAAACTTTTTCACCACTGTATTATATTAGTTACTCATCGCTTCTCATGTCTTATAGCTGACGAATTTTCGGCAGCATTTCCCATTGGTCTCCAAGTACACGACTTGACCACGATAAGATACCGCAATAATCAAGCATGGACCCGGAGAACGAAAGGGAATACTTCGACCCGAAATTTCATCAACTATATAACAGATGAGAATCAACGAGTAATTAGTATATTAGTGGAGAAAAAGTTTTTTCCCAAACTGTCCCAATTGGACAATTCAAGATTCAATAAAATGAGCGATACCATGACCACGAGTACACATCCTCAATAATATTGAACCTTGAACGGGAAGCTACGGTTTTTCTCAATTACGTATTAAATATATATACTTTACGATAAAATTAAACTTTAAGTAACACAGATAATTTGCGTAAAGTTTGATAACAACAACAAACTATATAACACATAATTAAGCAACCAGCATAAACATATATCAGCCCATAATCATTTGTCTTACGTTTTATTAAATCATTTATTTTTCAATTTAATATAATTAATAAAACATTTTATTGATTTAGTAAAGTAATTATGTTAATTTGTATACTTGAATTTTAAAATCTAAAATTTATTTTAAATTCTATTATTAGTACTAGTGGCAACCTGTTTGGCCGCATTTCTAATGCTTTTACGCATCTTTATCGTGTAAATTTCTTCAACTTTACAATGTGACCTATTAATGTAAACACACATTATACACTTAATCATTGTATTAATAATATTATGTTAAGAATAAAAGTAAAAATAAATAACATACATATTTAAATAAAAAACAAATCCAAGATACAAAATATAATTTATTTACAACTAAAGTTTGGTTATGACATCTCACAATCTAGCTTAATTACGAGATTAGATAAGGAATAATTTCAGGTGCTTTTTGCATTTCTCTACATCAAAATCAAAATAAATTTATATTGTTATTTTTTGTTAATTAAAAAGCAATAAAGCATACCAAATGATAAAAAACATAAATTATTACTGTACAACACTGCTAATTACAACATAACCATACAGCACACCAAATTGATCCAACATAACAGTCCAACACATTTAACAATATACAACATAACATCACAGTACACCTTATTACACTCCAAAAAAACTGTCCAACACACTTAAAAAAAATAATTCAACATAACAGTCCACCTAATTACACTCCATCAAAACTGTCTAACACACTTAAAAAAAATAATCCAACATAACAGTCCAACACATTTTTACTTGTCCTAACAATCTACAACATCCTATAAATAACAACTATCCATACAACATTTAATTAATATACTAAAAATATTAACAAATAAAATTGGAAACTCACCTGAAAAAACCATGGAATTCCTCAAGCACGGTGGCTGGTGCTCCAAACTGGTGGTTGTTTTCTGGAGAAGACAAATATTGAGTAAGTATAATGCACAAACAAAGAAGAGAGTTGAAGGAGAAGGTGGTTGCTCACCTTAACGTAGTGGTTGCGGTGGTGAAAGCTGAGGTGCAGGCGAGCGGCGGGTCGGCGGGGTCGGAGTTGTCGGCGGCGGCCTGGGCTGGGAAGGGGCGTTCGGTTCGATTGAAGAAGAAAGGAGAGGAGAAAGGAGAGGAGAAAGGAAAGAGAAGAGGAAGGAGGAAGAAAGGGGTACTCACCGGAGATAGGACGGAGGTCGGCGGTGAAGAGAGGGAGAAGAGAGTAGTAGAGAGAAAATGAAACATGGAAATGGGGGAGGGGGAAAATCCGGCGGTTTTATGGGGAAGAGGCATTACCGATGGACCGCGTCGTCGGTAATGAAGGGACCAATTTAAATTACCAACGGCGGGATCCGAATTTCCGACGGGCCCACCGTCGGTATCGTAACTCGTTTTCCCGCCTTTCGTTACCGACGAAAATTTTCATCGGTAACGCGCCCCGATTTCCGCGCCGCCGCCCCTTACCGACGGAAATTTCCATCGGTAATTTACCGACGGAAATTTCCGTCGGTAATCTGTCCCGATTTCCGTGCCGGCGCCCCTTACCGACGGAAATTTTCGCCAGTAAATTACCGACGAAAATTTCCGTCGGTAATCAGTCCCGATTTCCGCGTTGCCGCCCCTTAACGACGGAATTTTCCGTTGGTAAATTACCGACGGAAATTTCCATCGGTAACCCCCTCCCCCGATTTCCGAGCCGCCGCCGTTACCGACGGAATTTTCCGTCGGTAAATTATCGACGGAAATTTCCATCGGTAAGCCGCCCGCATTTCCGAACCGCATCCGTTTACCGACGGAAAATTCCGTCGGTAATTTACAAACGGCAATTTCTGTCGGATTAAGCCCCGCGCGAATTTCCCGCCTCTTTTCCGACGGAAATACCGACAGAATTTCCGTCGGTAACGTTACCGACGGTATTTCCGTCGGAAAAATTTGTATTTGTTCGTTATCTAAATTTCCGACGGGTTTTTCCGTCGGTAATGCCAAAAAATTCCGTCAAAAATCCGTCCGTCGGTAACTGTCCGTCGATAAATCGATGTTTTCTTGTAGTGAGACAACGTCTAACATATGATTCATGACATAATATCCACACTCCCAACTTGCGGGTTGTTTACGAGACTACAAATCAATATGAAATTGATCAATTAATTACAAGTAAAAATCATGTTTCAGTATAATAATAATAATAATAATAATAATGATAATAATAATAATAATAATAATAATAATAATAATAACTTTTTATTAAATTACTTACCTTTGGGATTATCCATGTAGGTTTATTTTCTGCCTTTGCACTCCTACTTTTACATTTGCACAAGCAATGCTACACGCAATCATTGCACTATGTGATAAAAAAAATATATGAAAATTGTCAAAATTTACAAATTTAAAAAAAAAGTTACAAATTATATAAGATTTTACATATCTATCAATCGACTGTTTCACATTAGGGTCCACCTGATAGTGCAACGAGCAAATAAATACAATTGTATACTGTGCTGAACAAAGTAGGAACATGCCATTCCTGAGAAGTGGTGCCATATATACCTCAGCGTGGCTATTAGATACCACGGATTGCATGTATCTGGTCAAACAATTGCCAGTAGTGCATAACTCATGCAGAATGACGGAGGGATCTAAGAATCCATAAGTAGACAACCTGCCCCTTGTCCTAGCAAGGCAATGCAAATGTAAGACTCAATGACATAGAGATTTTGATATATGACAAATATACAATTTAATGTGTGTGCAAGTGTTTTAGTATCAAATTGCAAAGATAGGTATCAAGCTGTAAATTCTCAAGCTCTGTAAGCAATTAAAGGAGAATATCCAAAGAAGAACTTGAAGAGCTCAAGGAGCAACAAGCAAGGACAAACATCAAGGAGTCATCAAGACAAGAGCTTAAAGAAGAATTAGATTTAAGTCTTAGATGAATTGTAAGAGAAGAAATCTCTTATTCACAAATAGCTCAATTGAAATGATGCATGAAGAAAATCAATTTTCATAACCTGCATTAAAAAGGAATAAGTTTTAATGAAAATGATTTTTGGAAGTTAAGTAAATTCTCTGTCAGTACAGCCATGTATTAAATGGATTTATACCATTTCCTGTAACTGACAAGTGAATATAAAGTTCTTAATATTCAGTACATAGATGTACTACACCTATGAATAACATGAAATCAGATTAGTTATAAATGGTTAACTGAATACAGGCCTGTACATATGCTATGTACTCGTGTATTCAAGTTTCTGGAAAAATCTGATGTTCATTAATACATAGATGTACTGAATGGGTGTACTGGTGGTACTGATGGACTAACCAAGATCAAGTTTTTAAAGAACTCGTACAGCCATGTATTACACAGGTGTTCAGAAACTTTCAGTATGTAAAATTGTTAATACATCCCTGTACTCAACCCCTGTCCAAGAACTTGAATCAGTTTAGCTGATTCTGATATCAGACCCAAATCTGTTTGGACTGATCCCAAAACGGTTACAACTTGTTTTCTATATAAAGTGGGATCAATAGAATACTGATAACATATCAGAAACACACGAAATTAATTTGAGATATCAATTGTGAAAATCATTCATCATCTTTCTTGAGCTTATTGTGAAAAGAGTGATTTTATTCTTGTTAGAACTTCAATTTGTGTATTCAACTATTGAGAGTTAGAAATCAATCTTTCTGTTTCTATTTGATTGTAAGAGAGAGGGAGTCTCTCTATGTGATTAGGGTGAGGAATCCTAAGGAAGAACATTGAGGCTTTTTCACAAGAGGTGTGGTATCCTAGAAGTGAAAGAAGTGCTCTGTGGTGTAAAGGTTTTTCAAGCTACCTGGCTAAAGCTTGCTGTGTTAGTGTGTGAAATCCCACATGTGGAGTGGGGACTGGATGTAGGTCACAGTGGTGGTGACTGAACCAGGATAAATCTGGTTGTGTGGTATTCCTAAACTCAAAGCTCTTTAATTTCTGTCTTGCGCATAAAACTGATTTTTTGATATACATTGTTACAATATTGTTTCTGTTATAATCTGAAATACCTGATTGAACATTGTGCAAACTGCAATCTAATTTGTGTTGTTCAGATCTAATCTTAAAGACTCACTCTCTGAACTGAACTGCATATAACTGTTATTGAATTGCAAGGCTTAAAACTCAATCATATACAATCTGTTCTTGTTTCTTAAAGATTGAAATGTATGCTATAAAACCTGGTTGTTAAAGTTGAGAACTTGATCTGTTTAATTTGAATTGAAACCAGAAGTATTATTGCAATCAATCTTGAGTTATTAATTGTTCAAAACTGAGTTGATTAAAACTGAAACTGAATCTGAAACTGATATATTGTAACTTCAGTTGCTGACTGATTAAGGCCTGTATCTAATACCTGTATTATCTGTTCTGAATCTTAAAAAGCCCTTTCTTAATCTGTTAAAGATCCTAAGGCAAATCTGTTTTGAAAAGTAAGTTTTTGAAAAGGAAGAATTTTTGAAAACTCAATTCACCCCCCCTCTTGAGTCTTTGAAGCCAAAACAACAATTGGTATCAGAGCTAAACTCTTAAGTTAGGCTAAACAGCTTTAAGAGTATGGCTTCCAATGACTGCTTAAATGAAGGGGCTTCCCTTGCACGCCCTCCTGCCTTCAATGGATCTGAGTATATCTATTGGAAGGAAAGAATGGTAATCTTTCTTGAGGCAGCTGGTGTAGACATATGGGATGCAGTAGAAAATGGACCATTTGTCCCCTCTACTGTGGATGCTAATGGTGCTCCAAGAAATAAGCCTAAAGTTGAATGGAATGAGGATGATAAGAAAAGAATTCAATATAATGCACGTGCTAAGAACATTATAACATCTGCTTTGAGTCGTGATGAGTTTTTCAGGGTTTCAAATTGCAAGACAGCAAAGGAGATGTGGGACACATTGCAAGTAACACATGAAGGAACCACAAATGTCAAAAGAGCAAGAATGAACACTCTCACACATGAGTATGAGCTGTTCAGAATGAAGCAAGGAGAACCAATGAGTGAAATGCAAAAGAGATTCACACATATTGTCAATCAACTTGCTGGTCTTGGTAAAGCTATATCAAATGAGGATCAAATCAACAAAGTAATGAGATGCCTAAGTAGAGAATGGCAGCCTAAAGTCACTGCAATTTCAGAATCAAGAGATCTTTCTTCAATGACTATTGCAACAGTGTTTGGCAAGCTGCAAGAACATGAACTAGAGCTGAACAGATTGAATGAAAGTGAAGAAACTGACAAAAAGAAGAAAGGATTGGCTCTCAGGTCACAAGCCAGAGAAGTAGAAGACAGTGATGATGATGACTCAGTACAAGAGGCAGAATCTAAAGAAGAAATGGGAATGTTAGTCAGAAAATAAAAGAAGTTCCTAAAGAAGAAAGGCAACTTCAAAAGAAAGTCAACCACCTTTCCCAAAAGAAACTTCAGCAAAGGTGACAACTCTTCCAACAACATCACATGCTATGAATGTGGAAAGGCTGGCCACATAAAGGTTGATTGTCCAAAACTGCAAAAGAAGGATAAAACTGAAAAGTTTGATTCAAAGGACAAGAAGTGGAGAAAGCCAAGAAAGGCCTATATTGCTTGGGATGATAATGATGTAGATTCCACTGATGAATCTGAATCTGAGGAGGCAAACTTGTGCTTGAGCAATGATAGTGATTCAGAAAGTGAGGTAAATTCTGATTCTCAACCTACTTTTGAGGAATTACAGGATGCATTTGATGAGTTGCATACTGAATATCTTAAGATTGCAAAACAACTTATCTCTTCTAGAAAAATAATTGCTAAACAATGTGATGAATATGCATGCTTGAAAATGAAAGAAAGAGAACTAGATGCTAGGAATAAAGTCTTGATTGCATCTAGCTCTAACTGTTCTAAGTGCTGCTCACTGTCCAAAGAGGTTGAAAAACTGAAAAATGACTTAACAAGATTCACAAATGGTAGAGATAACTTAGAAGCATTGTTAGGACAACAAAAATGTGTTTATGATAAAGCTGGAATAGGCTATGAACCTGAGATACATGAGAAATCTTTTAAAAAGTTTTTTGCTGCACCTAAGACATCAAAAACACCATTTGTTAGATGCTATTTTTGTGCTAGGAAAGGTCATACTGCTACAACTTGCCATTACAGAATTTCTGCATATAATAAGTCCAAGTTTGTGTGGGTTCCAAAAGGAACTTTTGATGGAACTAACCCAAAAGGACCCAAACAGCTTTGGGTACCTAAGACACACATATGAATTCTATTTTGTAGGTGTGTTGGAAGGCCAAGAATGTGAAATGGTACCTTGATAGTGGCTGTTCCAAACACATGACAGGAGACAAAAGCAAGTTCATCACACTCACTCCAAAATCAAGTGGAAGTGTTACCTATGGAGACAACAATAAAGGAAGAATACTTGGCATTGGCAACATTGGAAGTGACTCAACAACAATCATTGAGGATGTACTCTATGTTGAGGGACTTAAACACAATCTACTAAGTATCAGTCAACTATGTGACAAAGGCTTTAAGGTATAATTCAATTCCAATAGTTGCTTGATAGAAAATCAAAATGATGCAAATCTGAAATTGATTGGAAATAGGATAGATAACATCTACATCCTTGATTTAGACAATATCTCTTCAAACACTGCATGCTGTCTTATTTCAAAAGAAGAAGAGAATTGGCTTTGGCATAGAAGAATTGCACACATTCACATGAACCACTTGAATAAACTGATTTCGAAAGATCTTGTAATTGGTTTGCCTAAACTGAAATTTGTGAAAGATGGATTATGTGATGCATGTCAAAAAGGAAAGCAAGTTAAGGTCTCTTTCAAACGTAAAAACATTGTTTCAAAAAATAGACCCTTGCAACTTTTGCACATGGATTTATTTGGTGCATCAAGAACCAAAAGCTTTGGTGGAAACTTGTATGCCTTAGTAATAGTAGATGATGCATTTGCTGCATTTAAAAGAATAGCTAAAATTGTGCAAAATGAAAAAGACATGAAAATTGTCTCTATAAGAAGTGATCATGGGGGAGAGTTTCAAAATGAAGTGTTTGAAAACTTTTGTGATGAGCATGGCATTCAACATAATTTTTCAGCTCCTAGAACTCCACAACAAAATGGAGTAGTGGAAAGAAAGAATAGATCATTAGAGGAGATTGCTAGAACTATGTTGAATGACTCTAGCCTACCAAAACAATTTTGGGCAGATGCTGTGAACACAGCCTGCTATGTGTTAAATAGAGTTTTTGATAAGGCCTATTTTAAAGAAAACCCCTTATGAACTTTATAGAGGAAGAAAACCAAACATTGCACATCTTCATGTCTTTGGTTGTAAGTGCTTTGTACTTAATAATGGAAAGGATAACCTTGGAAAATTTGATGCAAAGGCTGATGAAGGAATTTTCCTAGGCTACTCTCTAACTAGTAAAGCATTTAGAATCTATAATAAGAGAACTGAAACCATTGAGGAATCTGTGCATGTTACATTTGATGAGTCTAACCCCAAAAGGTTGGGAAAGGATGTTGTTATTGATGATCTTGCAGATTCAATTGAGAAAACTGTCTTGGAAGAGCAACAAGGCAATGAAGGAAATGAAAGCTCCAAAGGAGAGATGCTGCAACAGGAGCAAACAGAACAGCAGTCTGACTTACCAAAGGAATGGAGAACTGTCAAAAATCATCCAATTGATAACATCATTGGTGAAATTACAAAGGGGGTAACTACTAGACAATCTCTTAGAAATGCATGTAATCATATGGCATTTGTGTCTCAAGTAGAACCTAAGAATATAGATGATGCTATAACTGATGAACATTGGATGATGGCTATGCATGATGAATTAAACCAGTTTGAGAGAAATCAAGTATGGAACCTAGTGCCTAAACCCAAGAATAGTCAAGTAATAGGTACGAAATGGGTTTTTAGGAATAAACTAGATGAAAATGGCACAATTGTGAGAAACAAAGCTAGGTTGGTAGCCAAAGGGTATAATCAAGAGGAAGGCATAGATTATGATGAAACATATGCACCAGTAGCAAGATTAGAAGCTATAAGAATGCTACTTGCTTATGCTTGCATAATGGGATTTAAATTGTATCAAATGGATGTAAAGAGTGCTTTCTTAAATGGAGTTATTCAAGAAGAGGTATTTGTCAGTCAACCACCCGGTTTTGAGAATAATGATTTGCCTAACCATGTTTATAAACTGTCTAAAGCTTTGTCCTAGAGCTTGGTATGAAAGGTTAAGCAATTTTCTAATTGAAAAAGGTTTCAAAAGAGGTAAAGTTGACACAACTTTGTTCACTAAGAAAAAGGCACACAGCATTTTACTTGTACAAATTTATGTGGATGACATCATTTTTGGTGCTACTAATGAGCATTTGTGCAATGAGTTTGCAAGTCTTATGCAGAATGAGTTTGAGATGTCAATGATGGGTGAACTGAACTTTTTCCTTAGACTGCAAATAAAGCAAACAGAAAATGGAATCTTCATTAGCCAAACCAAGTATTGCAAAGAGTTGATCAAGAAGTTTGGCATGGAAAATGTTAAGGAGATGGCAACTCCAATGAGTACTGCCTGTTATCTGGACAAGGATGAACAAGGTAAACCTGTTGATATTTCAAAATACAGAGGTATGATAGGCTCATTACTTCATCTTACTGCTAGTAGGCCAGATATCATGTTGAGTGTATGCATGTGTGCTAGGTATTAAGCAAATCCTAAAGAATCACACCTAACAGCAGTTAAAAGGATAATTAAATATCTGTTAGGAACAAAAGACATGGGATTATGGTATCCTAAGGGAGCTACATGTACTTTAATTGGTTACTCAGACTCTGATTTTGCTGGTTGTAAACTAGATAGAAAGAGTACAAGTGGAACATGCCATTTACTAGGGAATTAATTAGTTTCATGGTTTAGTAAAAAGTCAAGGAATTTCTAGAAACACAAGTTGATTACTATCCATTTTTGGTTAAGATCTTTTACTCAAATTTTGAGATGAATGCTAATGGAATTAGCTCTGAAGTTAAAGGAATAAAGATCAAAATGTCACTAAAGGAATTTAGCAACCTTGAAAATTTACCTTTTTATGGACCTAGTATTGCTGGAAATGGTCCACAGGCTGAATGGTATGATGATTATGATAGGGAAATGGCTAGAGTAGACTTAGTTCTCTCTGATGAGCCTGAAGGTAGAGTTACCTACACTAGTATGATGAGTGTAGAGGATAGGCTTCTGCATTATGTGGTTTGCAGAATTCTGATTCCAAGAGGAGGAAATCACTCCCTACTGCAGAATTATGATTTAATGCTAATGTGGGCAATGCTGAATGAAAAACAAATAAGTTGGGGATATTGTGTTGTTGCTCACATGCTAGAATGCAGGAAAAGCAAGATGATGCTTGCATACCCTGCACTGGTCTGCAAAATCCTAGCCCACTTTAATGTTTCTTTTGATGGAGAAGAAAAGAAAATTGGAAGAAAAGGAACTCACAAGTTTGGTGAAGAAATTGTGAGCAAGATGAGACTGAAAAGGGAAGATGGAAGATGGATAGGAAAGCTGGAAACAAGGGTGCAACTACAGCTGAACCATCTGATGCACAGGGAAGTGCTGCATCTGAATTTGCTCAACAGATCTTGGTAATGCTGAGAAACATGGATGGCAGACAAATCAAGAGACACACAGTGCAACTGAATGCATTGACAAGTCTGAACACAAGGATGACTAAACTGGAAAAGAGTGTTGATCAGATCAAAGAAGCATTAGGAATTGAATTTCCTAACCCTGCACCTCCTGCACCTGAACCAGAAAATTTCAACATTGCTGAACTGGCAAGAGCTGCTGTGGAGGAAGCTGAGCAACAAAATGAAGACACCTCTGCTGAACCATCACTTCAAGGCCAAGGAGACAATTAGTTCTAGGAGTTCTTAGGACTTAGAACTTGTTTTGATTTGTTTTGAAAGGCTAAATGCCTTGGTCTGTACTGATTTGTTGGATTCTGTTTTTAATTTCCCTACACTATCCCTCTGTTATGAACATCTTTAATATGCTATGCTATGGTTGAATTTCTTTTCTATTGATTTGAATGGTTATTTCTTTACCTTTTTGATAATGCCAAAAGGGGGAGAAAAATAGAGAGAAAGGAAACAATTAATGCATATGTTGAGGGGGAGCTTACATGATTCAGGGGGAGTTATCATATATAAATATTTTGATATGCTTTGATACCATTTGCTATTGAATGTTTTGATACCATGATTTATGAATTGACAAAAACACTTAGCTTCTGCTATACTTACACTCTGATTTAAGAATTTGTTAAAAGGTTGGTCATAATAAAAAAGGGGGAGTTTGTAAGACTCAATGACATAGAGATTTTGATATATGACAAATATACAATTTAATGTGTGTGCAAGTGTTTTAGTATCAAATTGCAAAGACAGGTATCAAGCTGTAAAGTATCAAGCTCTGTAAGCAATTAAAGGAGAATATCCAAAGAAGAACTTGAAGAGCTCAAGGAGCAACAAGCAAGGACAAACATCAAGGAGTCATCAAGACAAGAGCTTAAAGAAGAATTAGATTTAAGTCTTAGATGAATTGTAAGAGAAGAAATCTCTTATTCACAAATAGCTCAATTGAAATGATGCATGAAGAAAATCAATTTTCATAACCTGCATTAAAAAGGAATAAGTTTTAATGAAAATGATTTTTGGAAGTTAAGTAAATTCTCTGTCAGTACAGCCATGTATTAAATGGATTTATACCATTTCCTGTAACTGACAAGTGAATATAAAGTTCTTAATATTCAGTACATAGATGTACTACACCTATGAATAACATGAAATCAGATTAGTTATAAATGGTTAACTGAATACAGGCCTGTACATATGCTATGTACTCGTGTATTCAAGTTTCTGGAAAAATCTGATGTTCATTAATACATAGATGTACTGAATGGGTGTACTGGTGGTACTGATGGACTAACCAAGATCAAGTTTTTAAAGAACTCGTACAGCCATGTATTACACAGGTGTACAGAAACTTTCAGTATGTAAAATGGTTAATACATCCCTGTACTCAACCCCTGTCCAAGAACTTGAATCAATTTAGCTGATTCTGATATCAGACCCAAATCTGTTTGGACTGATCCCAAAACGGTTACAACTTGTTTTCTATATAAAGTAGGATCAATAGAATACTGATAACATATCAGAAACACACGAAATTAATTTGAGAGATCAATTGTGAAAATCATTCATCATCTTTCTTGAGCTTATTGTGAAAAGAGTGATTTTATTCTTGTTAGAACTTCAATTTGTGTATTCAACTATTGAGAGTTAGAAATCAATCTTTCTGTTTCTATTTGATTGTAAGAGAGAGGGAGTCTCTCTGTGTGATTAGGGTGAGGAATCCTAAGGAAGAACATTGAGGCTTTTTCACAAGAGGTGTGGTATCCTAGAAGTGAAAGAAGTGCTCTGTGGTGTAAAGGTTTTTCAAGCTACTTGGCTAAAGCTTGCTGTGTTAGTGTGTGAAATCCCACATGTGGAGTGGGGACTGGATGTAGGTCACAGTGGTGGTGACTGAACCAGGATAAATCTGGTTGTGTGGTATTCCTAAACTCAAAGCTCTTTAATTTCTGTCTTGCGCATAAAACTGAGTTTTTGATATACATTGTTACAATATTGTTTCTGTTATAATCTGAAATACCTGATTGAACATTCTGCAAACTGCAATCTAATTTGTGTTGTTCAAATCTAATCTTAAAGACTCACTCTCTGAACTGAACTGCATATAACTGTTATTGAATTGCAAGGCTTAAAACTCAATCATATACAATCTGTTCTTGTTTCTTAAAGATTGAATTGTATGCTATAAAACCTGGTTGTTAAAGTTGAGAACTTGATCTGTTTAATTTGAATTGAAACCAGAAGTATTATTGCAATCAATCTTGAGTTATTAATTGTTCAAAACTGAGTTGATTAAAACTGAAACTGAATCTGAAACTGATATATTGTAACTTTAGTTGCTAACTGATTAAGGCCTGTATCTAATACCTGTATTATCTGTTCTGAATCTTAAAAAGCCCTTTCTTAATCTGTTAAAGATCCTGAAGCAAATCTGTTTTGAAAAGTAAGTTTTTGAAAAGGAAGAATTTTTGAAAACTCAATTCACCCCCCCTCTTGAGTCTTTGAAGCCAAAACAACAGCATATACCTAAGAAATGAAATAATTAGTCAATGTTAATTACGTAATATATATTGAAATAAATAAATTATATTGAAATTAAAATAAGGCAACAACTCAGTGAAGGAGTCATCATGTTCCAAAGGAATGGAAAAGTCGTCGCCCACACAGCCAGACCAGCTATCGGTGAGATACTGCCCCTCGGATTTGACGGAGCTGAGTGGTCCTAAAGCAACAATAAAAAGCATTATGAATAATCGTCCCTCTCCCTCTCCTCATAATCGTCCCTCTCCTCATCATCGTTCATGTCCTCATCATCGTCCCTCTCCTCATCATCATCAACCAACACATGTTGAGCTGGACAGCTCCCCTTTGTACTCACATGTGAAGATTGGACAGATGGGCCACCTTCAGATTGCATAGATGATATAAGAGTTCGCAGAGCCCCTTGGTCCTTTAAAAGGCTCTGGATAACATCCTTTCTAATCTTCTCTACAAGTAATCAGTCCCGTTCGGCCATGGTTCCCTCGTGTGAACGTGCTTCATGGAATTGCCAAATGCCCACCCACCCTCCAACACCAACTGCTCAGTCAGGGTGATTGTCTTTGTTGGGTTTTCATGAGATTATCCTCTTCAAAAATCAAATCTCAAGGCGGAAAAAAAAAACCATCCCATGGATCAATTACAAAACATGAATCACAAAATGGTTATTTGTTTTACCTCTTGAAGCGTGCTTTTCGTTTAGATCACTAGTGCCACAAAGCTGTGACACCTCTACTCAGTCCACGCGAGCAAATGGACGTCGGAGCTATGCGTCTTGTGCTAGCTGACGGCTATGGGGAGGCATGGTTAGCAAACTTGGGTTAGAGGGGAGAGCACTTCTATTTATAAGTTGGCAGCTCCCATTAACCTAACTGCTTACCCTATTGAGCTTTGTACACTACAAGCCCAATTGACCTTATATTAATTAAATCATATTCAATTAATATAACTGCTTCGCATTTGCTCTATGCGTGTGACCCTATAGGCTCCCAGTAAGTTGGCAATAATATTAAATATTATAATACTATCAAATGTTAATTATAATATTAAATATTATAAATAATGAGCGGCATCTAGCAATGCATCATTACTACCCAATTAGCGAGAGTATCGGTGAACCGATTTTAGACTTACCGCGACCATAATTTACCATGCAATAAATGTCCTTTCGTCCATATGTCTTAATTGAACACAAGGCATAAGAGTGACATCCTTTTTATATTCAATTATTTATTCCTCGATCCCCAAGAAGACGTGTAATCACAAACGGGCCCAATATCACATATTGGCCCAATTCCGCATGGCCACCCATATTTCACGTTTCACTCTATCGAGGGGCCAATGACATTACTCCTGTTATGTAGGAGGGATGAATCCTATCTACATCACTCACACTCCTCAACACGATTTATTGCATGCCCAATAACTACCTTTATGATCACCCTGTTACGCGTGATGTTTGATAGCATTAAAGCCTACAACTCCTCATGTAGGAATCGTAGTGACTTCAAGTCGAAGGACTACTTCACTATGGTCGTCATGAGAATACTTATGACACTTACATAACTATTATGAAGTATTCTCATAGTGGGTCATCCGGTATAAATATTACTCCTAATAGTTTTACCTGCGTGCCTACTTGATATCACATATCCATGACCCGTGAGATGCGATCATCAGTCTACTCACACAATAGTCTCTATGTATTATTGTCACCCTAATTAACGATAATACTCGACTACGGATATTTAAGAATAGAGTTCTATTATTCAATGAGGTCTCACGATTAAGTCACGTACTTAATATCTCATTGAATGAACTACCTATTCCAAGGACTTTATTATGTTATAAACCAATAACACAATAAATTAATGCCTTATTCATATATCAAATATATGATTAAGTTCATGATACAAATGATGATCTATTCAAAATAAATTGGCCTTTAGGGCTTACACCAACAATCTCCCACTAGCACGAGAGCCAATCGAGTATCAATCTAACACCTATTGATCTAGTGTGAGTATCATGCTACACTAAGCAAGAGACTCCATTAGCAGGTAATTTAGTGTTGTCATTCTGTGCATCTTCACATCTCTCCTATATCGATCATCTATCGAATGAGATAGAAGCACCTAAGTATTGTTAAGTCTCCAAAATGTCTGTGTGCATTTCCCTAAGTTTTGATGAAAACTAAACATTGGTTAATGATTTAATTAACCTACTTTGTGGTTGCTAACCTGTCTACTTAGTGTACAGATCAGAAAATAACAAAACTCACCTATCTGTCTACCTAAGTACCAACCTGTCTGGATAAGCAAAAAGGTCAACCTGTCTGCTGACTGGGATTGTTGACTTTGTACAAACTTGTTTTCAACCTGTCTCTGCTCTGCTCTTAAACTCGTCTAAGGTTCTTTGTTAAGAACTCGAAGTACAGGAAGCTTTTGGAAGCTGCCCCCTCATGTAGAATACTCTGAATCTCTCTCTCACGCTTATCAAGAAATTCAGAAGTGCTCTCTCTCAAGCAACCTAGGAAGTCAGAGACAAACTTCCAGTTAAAGAATGTTTCCAACATGTTTTATTACCTAGTACTTTCGGTTATTACACAAGAAGGGAAATGTACTCTACAAAAGTACAAAATCATTCTACACAACTCTGATTTGGCTACTACACGATGCATAAAGCCATTATCCTTCATGTTAGAGTACAACCAACATCTCCATTGCATTAATGGCTGCCCAGAACGACTATATTGCATTTAATGAAGCTCTGCTTGAAGCCATCGTTACAAGGAATGTCTCTAACGGATATTAAATGTTTGAAGGCTATAAATACAAAAGTCATTGAAGATGAACACATCAGAGATTACAAAGCATTAAAGAGCCATTACTCTGTTCATTTATTCACTCGGTATTCTTCAATCATTTGAAGTTATTACGCAGACTTTCCTAAGCTTTACATTTAAACCACTCTCTGAGTGTTAGTGAAAGATCTGTCTGTCTGTAAGTGTATTTATTACAAACCAAACTGTCAAACAAATCTGAGTGAGCCTGAAGAGGCTAGGTGTGCAAAGAATACTTGTCTTGGAGCCTGAAGAGGCTAGGTGTGCAAACAATACTTGGAGTCTGTAACCTGATCAGTTATAGTTGATAAATCTTGGTGCTGCCAAGGACTGGACTTAGCTCTTTGTGTTAAAGAGTGAACCAGGATAAATCACTGTGTTAATCTCTCTTCCCTTAATCTCTTTAGTTGTTTTGATTATAAATCATCTTCATTCTAACTAAGGGGTTAAAACTGTTTTTATCAAGCCTGTTTTTCATCTGTATGCTTGTGTTGTTTTCTGAGAAAAATATAACAGACAGGTGACCTGTCTGTGTAATCTTTTTACACCTGTCCGAACTTAGGTTCTGTGTGCGAAAAGTTTTTAACTTTATTTTAATTTCTGATAAACACAATTCAACCCCCCTTCTCGTGTTTATAGTTGTCTATTTCAGTTGGTATCAGAGCTCAGCCTCTGGGTTGAGCATCTAACAGTGTAGAGGTAAAAGATCCTGAAGAATAGACATGACTACTGGAGCTAGTGGAAGTCACTAGACTGAAGGAGCCTCCTTAACCAGACCTCCATTCTTCAATGGAGAAAACTACAACTATTGGAAATATAGATTTCAATTGTTCATTCTATCTACAAACTCTGATCTCTGGGATGTCATCACAGATGGTCCTTTCATTCCTAAAAATGATGACAACACTGACAAGCCAAAAGCTCAGTGGACCCCTGCAGAAAAGACAAAGTGGGTGCTAAATCACAAAGCCAGATACAATATTATTTGTGCTCTCAGTCCTGATGAGTTTGAAAAGGTCTGTGCCTGTGACTCTGCCAAAGAAATATGGGACACCTTAGCTGTCACACATGAAGGAACAGCTAAAGTCAAAGAATCAAAAATTGCCATACTTGTCAGAAAGTATGAACTGTTTCTCATGGAGGAAGGAGAATCTGTTGCTCAGATGATAGGAAGATTCCAAACTATCATTAATGGCCTAAAGTCTCTTGGCAAAGTTTACTCTAATGCTGAGAAGGTTGGAAAGATACTAAGGAGCATGCCTAAGCAGTGGAGACCTCTGGTAACTGCTATCTCTCAGGCCAAAGATCTTACCACCTTGGCTATGGATGAACTCCTTGGAACACTCACTGTTCATGAGCAAGAACTTGGAGATGAAGTCTCAACAAAGAAGGGCAAGTCAATTGCTCTGAAGGCTGATCAAAAGTCTTCAAAAGCTTCTAAAGCTTTGAAGGCAGACGAGTCATCCAGTGATGCTGACCTATCTGAACCTGAGGATTCTGAAAGTGATGAAGAATTATCTCTCCTAACCAGAAAGATAAAGCTTCTCTTACAGAAAAAGAAGTTCAGAAAAGATAAGCCATTTAGAAGATTCAACAAGGACAAGAACTTCAAAGATTCCACTTCAACAGACAAGAACTCAATTGTCTGCTATGAGTGCAAGAAGCCAGGTCACATCAAAGCAGAATGTCCTCAACTCAAGAAAGCTCCTTTTAAGAAGTTCTTCAAAAAGAAGAAGAAAGGAATGATGGCTACTTGGGAAGATCTAGAGTCAACATCTTCTGATGAAGAGACAGAGGAAGAAGCAAATCTCTGCCTAATGGCTAACACTGACTCAGATTCAGATAATGAGGTAAATTCTGATTATGAGGAATTACTTGATGCCTATGAAGAATTGCTGGAGGAATCCAACTGCTTATCTAAGGCTTTCAAATCTCTCAAGAGAGATCATGTTAAGCTCCTCAGTGAGCATAAACAGAAATCTCTAGAGTGTGAGAAATTTGCCAAGGAGAACAATGAGCTGAAGACTGAAAAGTCTAATGAAGCTAAGATCTCTAGTGATACATCACAGTCTGAAGAAGTTGAAAAACTTCAACAGAAAGTGGAAGAGCTCACTTCTGATCTTGCCAAATTTGTTAATGGTAGAGAAAATCTGACCAAGCTACTTGGTTGTCAGAGGCACTCCCTTAACAAAGAAGGTATTGGATATGTCCATCAGACACGTCATAAAGTATCAACTAAACACTCTAAAGTGTGTACTACATCTACTTCTATTAAATCCATACCTGTCTGTAATTTCTGTGGAAAGACTGGACATGTTATGTCTAAATGTCTTCATAAGAAAAGAAGGAAGTCTTCACAGACTCCTAGAACTAACAGAAAAGGACCCAGAAAACTATGGGTACCTAAAGATCAAATAATCTCTGTTGCAGATGTCCTCAACAGCACAAAGAAAACACCACTGCTGGTACCTGGACAGTGGCTGCTCGCGACATATGACAGGAGAAAGGTCTATGTTCCTAGACCTCCAACTTAAGAAAGGAGGACATGTGGCATTTGGTGGAAATCAGAAAGGGAAGGTTTTTATAGGAATTGGTACTATTGGTGGTAAACCTCCTCTTCCCTCTATATCAAATGTTCTTATGGTTAAAGGATTAAAACACAATTTGCTTAGCATAAGTCAATTATGTGACAGTGGATTTGATGTCTCCTTTACCAAGGATTTCTGTATAGTTAAGGATCTAAGTGGCAAAACCCTGTTTTCAGCTAAAAGGCAACAAAATCTGTATAAGATTGAATTGACTGATCTCACAGATCAAAGTGTAACCTGTCTGATGTCTAAAGAGGATGAAAGATGGTTATGGCATAAGAAACTAGGACATGCCAGTATGAAACTAATTTCAAAACTAAAAAGGGATAACCTTGTGAGAGGATTGCCTGATATTAGTTTTAAGAAAATTGTTTTGTGTGATGCATGTCAGAGAGGTAAACAAATAAAATCAAGTTTCAAATCTAAAAACCAAGTATCAACCTCTAGACCTCTTCAGTTGTTACACATGGATCTGTTTGGACCAGTTAGTGTTGCCAGCTTAGCTGGAAGGAAATATGGATTTGTCATAGTTGATGACTATTCTAGATATACATGGGTACTCATCTTAACCCACAAGGATGAGTCTTTTAAGGCTTTCTCAGTATTCTGTAAAAGAGTACAAAATGAGCAGGGTTTCTGCATTTCTACTCTTAGAAGTGACCATGGGGGAGAATTTGAAAATGAGCAGTTTAGTCAGTTCTGTGAGGAGAATGGGATCTCTCACAATTTCTCTGCACCTAGAACTCCTCAACAAAATGGAGTGGTTGAGAGAAAGAACAGATCTCTGCAAGAGATGGCTAGATCTATGCTCAATGAGAATAATCTCCCTAAGTACTTCTGGGCAGAAGCAGTAAACACAGCTTGTTATGTACAAAACAGAATATTCATTAGGCCTTTTCTAAAGAAGTCACTTATGAACTGTGGAAAGGAAAAAGCCCCAACATTTCTTACTTCCATGCATTTGGTTGTGAATGCTTCATCTTAAATACCAAGGATCAACTTGGAAAGTTTGACTCTAAGACAAACAAAGGTATCTTTTTGGGATACTCTGAAATGTCTAAAGCTTTTAGAATTTACAATTCTAGAACATCTGTTATTGAAGAATCTGTTCATGTGAAATTTAATGATAGCTTAAAGACTGATAAGGAATTGTCAGATCTAGAGGATGATCTTGCAGGTCTTGATATAAACAAGTCAGAAGATCAACAACCTGACTTAACCAAATCAGAACCTGAAGCAGAACCAGACAGACAAGTGGAGCAGACAAGTCAACAGACAAGACAAGATCCTCTTGAAAGAGATTGGAAATTCAAAACTCATCATCCTAAGGATCTCATTATTGGAAATCCCTCAGAAGGAGTAAGAACCAGATCTACTTTAAGAGAATCAAGCAATGTGGCCTTTATGTCAGAAATAGAGCCAAAACACATTGAAGAAGCTCTTGATGATGAAATCTGGATTCTTGCTATGCAAGAGGAACTCAACCAGTTCACCAGAAATGACGTCTGGACACTTGTCTCCAAGCCCAAAAACAAGTCTGTCATTGGAACAAGATGGGTCTTCAGAAACAAGTTAGATGAAGATGGCAAAGTTGTCAGAAACAAGGCAAGGTTAGTAGCTCAAGGCTATAACCAACAAGAAGGTATTGACTATACTGAAACCTTTGCACCTGTAGCTAGAATAGAAGCTATTCGCATTCTGATGTCATATGCTGCACAACACCAAATCACTCTTTTTCAAATGGATGTGAAAAGTGCTTTTCTCAATGGAATAATTGAAGAAGAAGTTTATGTTAAACAACCCCCTGGTTTTGAAGATACTGATAAACCATATCATGTTTTTAAACTTAAAAAGGCATTATATGGTTTAAAGCAAGCACCTAGGGCATGGTATGATAGACTAAGTTCTTTTCTCATGCATAATGGTTTTACAAGAGGTCAAGTAGATACTACTCTGTTTAAGAAAAGCTTTAAAGAAAATTTCATTATAGTCCAAATATATGTTGATGATATTATTTTTGGAGCAACTAATGAAAAGCTGTGCAAGGATTTTTCAAAGCTGATGCAAGCAGAATTTAAGATGAGCATGATGGGAGAATTGAAGTTCTTCCTTGGTCTTCAAATCAAACAGACAAGTGATGGAATCTACATCCATCAACAAAAGTATATCAAGGAAATGCTTAAGAAATACAAAATGGAAAGTGCTAAACTTATGAAAACTCCCATGGAAACCAATGCAAAACTAAGTAAAGATGATGAAGGTAAAAAGGTATACCAAACTGTCTACAGAGGTATGATTGGATATCTACTGTACTTAACTTCAAGCACACCTGATATTCAATTTAGTGTCTGCATGTGTGCTAGATTTCAATCTGACCCAAGAGAATCTCATCTTAAAGCTGTTAAGAGAATATTTAGATATTTGCTTGGTACTACTAATCTTGGTTTGCTATATTTAAGAACTAAAGAATACAGATTAGTGGGATTCTGTGATGCTGACTTTGCTGGAGACAGAATAGAAAGAAAAAGCACCAGTGAAGGATGCCACTTCATTGGAGCAAATTTAGTCTCTTGGTCAAGCAAAAGGCAGACAACTATTGCTCTATCTACTGCTGAAGCAGAATATATCTCAGCTGCTAGTTGTTGCTCTCAACTCTTATGGGTAAAACATCAACTTGAGGATTACTCTATTTTTGAGCATAATATATCTGTATGGTGTGATAATTCCAGTGCTATCTGCTTAACTAAAAATCCAATTCAGCATTCTAAGGCTAAGCATATAGAAATCAAACATCACTTCATTAGAGATTATGTTCAGAAAGGAATCTTTGATATTAAGTTTGTTAAAACTGAAAATCAATGGGCTGATATCTTCACTAAGCCTTTAGCAGAAGAAAGATTTTTATTTATTAGAGATAATTTAAACATGCATTGCATTGTTGAATGAAATGTCTGAGTTTTGAACTGTCTGTGGTTACCTGTCTGACTCTGCTGAGTCACTATGCTGAAACTCAACAGTTTTATTAAAATGGTTATTATTTATTTAATACCATTTATTAATCTGAAGCTAATCATGGGCACGGCAGTCTTTACCTCGAAACCATGTTTTCATTATGTCTTAAGTGGGCGCTACAGTTCCCCACATAAATCGTGCCATTTTGAATTAAAAATGTCTATTTTCTCTCTCCTGCTTTTATTGCTTTAAAAGGCAATTTTTAGAAAGATTCAAACTTTATCTTTCTCAAAATCCCTAAGTCTTTTTATCTTCGTCTTCCTCTCGTTCAAACCCTTCTCTCTTCCAAAACTCTCTTACTCTCCTCTCTGAAAAATGGCATCTTCAAAGCGTCTGTCCCCAAAAGAAATTGCTGAGAAATACGAAATGAGAATAGCTGATGTTGAGAAGATTCTTCCGGCTAAGACTGTTGATCTCCAACAGATGAAGAAATGGGGGATGGATGTCACTGAAGAGTTGGAATACTCCAAGTGGACAGCCTTCTTTGACATCAAGGAGCTTGTTCATCCCAAGCTTGTCAGAGACTTCTGGAGGAATGCTGTGGTCATCACCAGTGTGCTTGATGGAACCAAGAGGTTCAAGGCTCAAATGTCATCTGATGTAACTCTCTAGTTTCCCATTGGATCTTTGGAATTGGCAACAAGATGTCCAAGGATTGGAACTGCCTTCAGACCTGACTGGGAAGATTAGGTAGGAACTGAAAATGTCAATATTGCTATATATGGAGTTCCCAACCCTGAGAACAAGAAGCCTGTTTGCATGGTGCCCAAATGCAGGTTCTTGCACAAGTTGCTGCTGGAGTGTGTGATGCCAAGAAAAGGATCACGAGACAATGTGACCAAGATGGACAGATTTGCTCTGTACCACTTGATTCACAAAATCAAGATAGACATCAATGATCTCATCTACATGTATCTTGAGTCTCTGATCAGAAGGACAAATATGCCTACCTACCCTTATGGAATGCTGCTGACAAGGGTGTTTAGGAACAAGTTATTTGTTCCAACTGATGTCCATTTTTTGGACATGGCTCTGCCCATAGACAAGAAGGTCCTGTCTATGATGGGGATTGAAGGAATCCCTCTGGAGGATGAAGAAGAAGGCAAGAAGAAAAAGAAGAAGCCTGCTGCTGAGCAGAAGCTGAAGGAGAAAGCAGAAGAACCAGTTGACTCCACTGGTGAATCAGAGGTTCCAATCTCTGAGAGAATCTGGAAACCTGCTGGAAAGGTGGCCAGACAAGACCAGAGGCCTGAGGAACCCACAGCCTCTAAAGAATCTGCTGAGACAGTTGAACCTCTCAGATTCAAGCTGAAGAAACCCTCTCCCAAGAGGAAGACCAGTGAGGCTGGGAAATCTGGTGTGGTTTCTGCACAACCCACCAAGAAAAGAAGACTGGTGAAGACCTTTACCAAGGTCAGACAAGTGGAGTCTGAACCTAGTAAAGAGGAAGCACCTGCTCAGGGGGAGCAGACATCTCCACCCTTAGAGGAGCCTAGGGAGATCAAACCTCTTGATCTGGGAATCATTCCCAGAAAAAGAAGGTCAGGCTACCCTATGCCTGTGGTGGCCATTGCTGGAAGGGAAGAAGTCCCTGCAGAAGAGCCTACTGCTGTTGCTGCTACTGCAACCTCTGCTGACCTGTCTGATGGGACTCAGACAGTTGATCATCCTGAAGCTACTACTCTGTCCCCTTCAAGGAAGAAGACAAGACTCTTTGAAGATCAGCTTTTCACCTTTCCTTCTGCACCATCCTCTCCCCTTCACCAAGGTATTCAAAGTTCTGTAGTTTCCTCTCCCTCTGCCCTCTTTGTCAATCCTTTGTCTGTTGCCTCCCCTTTTCATTCACCTATCTCCTCTCACCCCACCCAAACATCTTTTGATTTTGTGTCTGATATATGTCAGTACACAGTTGTTCACAGGGACTCAACTCCCAGAGAACAATCTGGCATATCATCAAGACTGTTTGTGAGTGATCTGCAATCTCTGATGACTGCAAGTGTCTCTCACTTATCTGTCATCCCTTATCCTCCACCTCATATTCTGAACCCATGTAGGGAGATTTTCTTCTATCCCCCTATTGTTTTGTTCAATAGAACATTGGAAGGATCTCACTATCCTGCCTCTGTTGTAATGTTACCTTCTAGGTCTAGATACTTCTTTCTCTTAGTCACAGGGTCAAATTCGTTTTTCTCTCACATAGACTCTCTCTTACCCTTACCTCCATCTGTCTTAGCCAATCAACCTCTTCCCCCTCCTATGCAAATTAGAGTCACTCGTCTGTCTCTATGTGAAAGACTCTCCTGTGTCTTTCCCTCTCCTGATTTTGACCTAGTCAGAATCAAACCTTTGTTTAAATTAGCTTTTCTTCCTTTATTCTATTTCAGAACCATTCATCAGTATTTCTTTCCCCATGTCTCCTCACCTTTCTCTGTACCTAAGGCACCCCCAGTTTTAGCCTTACCCTGGTATCCAAACCAGTCTGCTGCTTCAACCAGTTTGTCTACAGAAGCCTCCTCCTCTCAGATGGTGTATTTAGATAGCTTCAATCTTCTTAAGACGGAGCTAGAAGAAGTCAGAAGACATTTGGATGCAGAGAGGCATGCTAGGCTGCTGTTAGAAAAGAAAGTTGATCCTTGTATCTTCTTTTTAATCAGTCTAGGTAGATGTCTGTAGAAACTGCCTTGTAAATGAAATGCTTATGATGAATAAAAATCAAAATTACTTTATTTCTTTATTGTTTCTTTTCTCTCTTCTGTTATTTTTTTTTTCCTTTTTTTGCTACTGACAAAAGGGGGAGAAAAATGTAAGATGATTGGAGAAAAATATGTGATGGTTATATGCTAAAAGTGTTTTTTGGAGAAAATATAAAAATTGGTAAAATTGAAATTTTAATTCTCTGTTACTCTGATATTTTGAACTTGAGACTACTGCATATTGCTCTGATACTATTAATTGAACTCAAATGCACCTGTCTGCACAGATAGAAAATATCAACCTGTCTACTGTCTATTATTCTTTAAGATGATATTTTCTAAGGTTCATTAAATCATCTGAATGTTTGTCATCATCAAAAAGGGGGAGATTGTTAAGTCTCTAAAATGTCTGTGTGCATTTCCCTAAGTTTTGATGAAAACTAAACATTGGTTAATGATTTAATTAACCTACTTTGTGGTTGCTAACCTGTCTACTTAGTGTACAGATCAGAAAATAACAAAACTCACCTGTCTGTCTACCTAAGTACCAACCTGTCTGGATAAGCAAAAAGGTCAACCTGTCTGCTGACTGGAATTGTTGACTTTGTACAAACTGGTTTTCAACCTGTCTCTGCTCTGCTCTTAAACTCGTCTAAGGTTCTTTGTTAAGAACTCGAAGTACATGAAGCTTTTGGAAGCTGCCCCATCATGTAGAATACTCTGAATCTCTCTCTCACGCTTATCAAGAAATTCAGACGTGCTCTCTCTCAAGCAACCTAGGAAGTCAGAGACAAATTTCCAGTTAAAGAATGTTTCCAACATGCTTTATCCCCTAGTACTTTCGGTTATTACACAAGAAGGGAAATGTACTCTGCAAAAGTACAAAAGCATTCTGCACAACTCTGATTTGGCTACTACACGATGCATAAAGCCATTATCCTTCATGTTAGAGTACAACCAACATCTCCATTGCATTAATGGCTGCTCAGAATGACTATATTGCATATAATGAAGCTCTGCTTGAAGCCATCGTTACAAGGAATGTCTCTAACGGATATTAAATGTTTGAAGGCTATAAATACAGAAGTCATTGAAGATGAACCCATCAAAGATTACAAAGCATTAAAGAGCCATTACTCTGTTCATTTATTCACTCGGTATTCTTCAATCATTTGAAGTTATTACGCAGACTTTCCTAAGCTTTACATTTAAACCACTCTCTGAGTGTTAGTGAAAGATCTGTCTGTCTGTAAGTGTATTTATTACAAACCAAACTCTCAAACAAATCTGAGTGAGCCTGAAGAGGCTAGGTGTGCAAAGAATACTTGTCTTGGAGCCTGAAGAGGCTAGGTGTGCAAACAATACTTGGAGTCTGTAACCTGATCAGTTATAGTGGATAAATCTTGGTGCTGCCAAGGACTGGACGTAGCTCTTTGTGTTAAAGAGTGAACCAGGATAAATCACTGTGTTAATCTCTCTTCCCTTAATCTCTTTAGTTGTTTTGATTATATATCATCTGCATTCTAACTAAAGGGTTAAAACTGTTTTTATCAAGCCTGTTTTTCATCTGTATGCTTGTGTTGTTTTCTGAGAAAAATATAACAGACAGGTGACCTGTCTGTGTAATCTTTTTACACCTGTCCGAACTTAGGTTCTGTGTGTGAAAATTTTTTAACTTTATTTTAATTTCTGATAAACACAATTCAACCCCCCTTCTCGTGTTTATAGTTGTCTATTTCAAGTATATGTTCGGATCGCTGGTGAGATCGTGTTTCCTTAGTTTATGCGATTACTCCATCATTGTCGCAATGAGATCAATGGAGTTCGCAAAGTTAGGAATCATTCCTAGTTCATAAATGAACTTACCGATCCAAACGACCTTTAAATCTACATTTAAGGCAACTATATACTTGGCCTCTGTAATGAAATCTGCAACTATCTCATGCTTGGAACTTTTTCAAGCATACAGTCCCACCATTAAGATAAAACAAAAATCCAGACTACGATCTGGAATAATCTTTATCGGTTTGGAAACAGCGTCGATATAACACCTTATAACAACTTCTTCCACACCTTCATTTGTCAAGAATGTATCATCAGTTCTTCTCAGATAGTTAATGATGTTCTTGACTACAGTTCAATGACCTTCACTGATATTAATTGGTACATTCTTGTCATGCTCAAAGCATACAAGATATCTGGTGTAGTACATAATGTACTTTGACTAAGGCCTAGCAATTTCAGCGATCTATCTCTATAGATCCTAAGTCCTAACATGTAGGATGCTTCACCCAATTCCTTCATCGAGAAACAATTCCCTAACCATGTTTTCACATTTTGTAGCATAGGGATATCGTTTTCGATAAGCAGTATGTCATCCACATACAATACAAGAAAGACAACCTCGCTCCCACTAACCTTCTTGTACACACAAGGTTCATCTTCGTTGTTGATGAATCCAAACTGTCTCACAGCTTCATCAAAACAAAGATTCCAGCTTTTGGAAGCTTGCTTTAATCCATAAATGGATCTTTGCAACTTACATATTTTTTCAGCATCCTTTGGATCGACAAAAACCCTCGGGTTGTGTCATGTACACATCCTCAAGAAGATTCCCGTTAAGGAATATAGTCTTGACATCCATCTGTCAGATTTCATAGTCATAATATGCAGTAATAGCAAGCAGAACCCGAATAGAATTAAGCATCACTAATGGGGAGAAAGTTTCATCATGGTCTACAACAAGAATTTGCTTGAAACCTTTCACAACCAGTCGCGACTTATAGGTGCTCATTTTACCATCCATGTCAGTCTTCTTCTCGAAGATCCACTTGCACCCTATGGGTTTTACCACTTCGGGCGGCTCAACCAACGTCCATACCTGATTTGTGTGCATAGATTCCATTTCGGATCCTATGGCCTCAAGCCACTTCTAGATTCTGGGCCAATTACGGCCTCTTGGTAGGTTACAGGCTCATCTTGATCCATGAGCAGCACGTCACCTTCCTAAGTCAGGAGAAGTCCATATCTCTCAGGTTGGTGACGTGGCCTGTTAGACCTACATAAGCGTTGTGTTACTTGAACCAGTGGTTCAACCACAACATCTTGTGGAATCGGTTCTTGTTCCATTTTAGGCGAGTTAGTATTTTGTGGTACTTGAATTTCTCCAAGTTCTACATTTCTCCCACTGTCTCCTTTGGAGATGTATTCCTACTTAAGGAACACTCTAGTGCTAGGGACAAACACTTTGTCCTTGAAGGGGTTGTAGAAATAATATCCTTTGGTTTCTTTAGGATATCCAACTAATATATACTTATCCGATTTGGGTCCAAGTTTATCCGTCATAAGACGTTTCACATAAACCTGACATCCCCAAATCTTCATAAATGACAAATTGGGCCTTCGGCCTATCCATATCTCATATGGAGTCTTTTCAATCACCTTAGATGGAACACGATTAAGAATGAATGCAGCTGTAAGTAGAGCAAAATCGCAGAAAGAGTTAGACAGGTCTAAATGACTAATAATGGATTGTACCATGTCTAACAAGGTGCGATTCCTCCTTTCGGACACGCCACTCCATTGTGGTGTTCCAGGATAAGTGAGTTGGGACACTATCCCACACTCTCTCATATAGTCATCAAACTCTTGGCTTAAGTATTCATCACCACGATCTGATCGTATGACCATAATACTTTTACCAAGTTGGTTCTCTACTTCATTTTTTGAACTCTTTGAACTTTCCAAAAGTTTCTGACTTGTGAGTCATACATAAATCCATGTCCACTGAAGTCATCAGTAAATGTGATGAAGTAAGGAAAACCACCTCTAGCATACTTGTTTAGGCTATCAAGCCCATAAGACCACTGGCCCTTTCACCTTGCACGGTGGATGGAGCCTTAGTCGTCTTCCCCAATAAGCATGATTCGCATACATCAAACGATTCATAATCGAATGAGTCCAAGAGTCCATCCTCATGGAGCTTGGAGATGTATTTCTCACCTATCTGCCTAAATGACAATGCCAAAGGCATGTAGGGTTCAAATCACTTGTTTTGACCCTTTTCGCATTTATGTAATAAATATGAGGATTAAGGGCACAAAATTCATTATTAAAAAATGCTAGCATAGAAAATATCATATGAATGATGTTTCTACCAATAGCTGGAACATGATAACATTTATTTAGTTCCAAAACAAGCCCTGAAGGCAAAGTCAAAACCTTCTATAGTTAGTGCAGCAACTTTTGCTCCATTTCCTATTCACATGTTGACTTCGCCTTTAGTCAACATCCTACTCCTTTTGATCTTTCACATTAATGTGAGATCCACATGCGGTATCAAATACCCATGATTTTTGAAGTAGGTTAACTTCTATAACACAATGCTCGAAGAGGAAGTCATACTTGCTTTCTTTTCTCATACTCTTTCTTATATCTCTGGCAGTTTTCAAATGTCCAGTGTAACCTCAATGAAATAAACTGCCTTCCTTTGCAACTTGAACTTGTTCTTTCCCTTGTTCTTCTCCTTGTTTAGCAGGCTTAAGGCTTTCCCTTTCAAGACTATCATAATAGTCTACCGTTTTCTACTGTGGAGACTTTGCTCGGAAGTTCTCAACTTCCTTGCAATCTCTAGTAGAGGTCTATCAAAATCGTTCACAACGATTTGACTATAACTATCCGGAACCAATTGCAAGATCTTATCACTGGCCAACATTTGGCCTAAAGGAAAGCCCAATTTTTACCAGATTCTCAATGTACTCAATAGTATGAACCACACGATAACTGTCTGGATTCCCTTTTGCAATTGAAAAAGGTGTTGGGAAGCATCGTTCTCTCATGCCTTGCACGCTCTAGGTAGAGTATGTTGAGGTGCACGATCATATCATACGCCTTCATGTTTGCAAGCATGAGATATCCTACATCGAGGACATCGACTTGATGCTTCTTGTAAGCATCCTTTTCAATCCTAGTAGAAACTGGTTGCTTAGGAATCATTTACTCAAGAACATACAACTATTTCTCGTACTTGAGGACAATCCTCAAATTCTTGTACCAATCCATAAATTTAATTCTAGATACCTTGCCCTTCTCAAGGACAATTCACCATAATAACTTATAGTGTTTTATTTAGTGGTAATTCTAATTACAAAAATATTCAGAATATAAATATCATGATAAAACATATTTAATAAGGTCTTTTATTAAATACGCTCTCACTATTTTACTCAAATCAATGACCCTCATCATTGACTCGGAAAATCTCGTTGGAAGATTTTCTAGTGAGACCAAGATCCATATTTCACCTCGTTTTGAGTCAACTTTGGCTAATCTCCCAAAACTTAGTTATTTAGGTAAGAAACTCCTTTCCAATTACATCTCATGTAACTCTTGGATCAGTTGGGTGAATAACTCTTATTCTAATTCATCTCTATGAATTAAAGCCCAACTCCTGCCTCTAGGCTCATTTCAATCCTATTAAATTCGGCCCAGTTAAGTCAAGCCCAATGGTTGGCAGTTGGACATTACAATTGTCCCATTGCATCTTACTAGTATAGAAAAATGCACTCCGCTTTGGCGGACCTACATTCATTCGATATTAGTCTTGATGAGTGTCATGCATTGAAAGGCTCTTAAACTTAATATTTACTTTTGAGGGGTTTTTAATTAGTGATCTCACCGGCATTGTATCTTATACAAAACGTCTCTCAGCATACATGACATACATGCTATCATACATTTTATTAACATCTATAGCATACAAGACATATACGCATACAACCATCATTTCATACATCTCATACATACACATATAAGATAAGGTAATATAGTTATGGTCTCCTAAAAAAAAGAAATTAAATAACTAATTTATTACAATTCTTTGACCATCGAGCAAGCTTCTCAAGCTTCTCCCACGGCAACATCATTTAGTGTTGTCTCCTCTTCATCTCGAAGAAATACATTTATTTAAAATAAATAAATAATAATTAAAGGCACGACATGCAGGCCGTATTTTAAATAAATAAATCACGACACGCAAGTCGTATTTATCCAAAATAAATAACACCAAAATCTAGGACCATAACCATATTTATTATTATTAATACTTTAAATAATTTCAAATTGATTAAAAGTAAATTAGTTGAAAACCACATGTCACTACATATTCATCCTTAAAAAGAATCTGATCAAATCATGATAAAGTGAATTCCAAACTGAATTCACATTTTCTTAGGATTTTCAAAATTAAATTTATCTTTAAGGATAGAATTCAACTAATAAATGATCAATTTGGATTGTTTATAAAGAATCTTTCTCAAATATTTTGAAATGTGAAGCCACCAATTTATTTATTTATTTTTTTAATCATTCACGTAAACTAACTTGAACTTTTCGTTGTGACCCTCTTTGACTTTAATCAAATCACATCTCTGGCCATTTGAAAACAAAACCATGTACATATGGATTCAAACAGAAATCAATGCGCGTAGGATAAAGACATCAATATGACTTCTCTATGTGAATCCTTATGATATTATTATTATTTATTAATATCAATTCATCACCAACTCACGTTCATATGTGTATGAAACTCCCATTTTTATTTTTATTTTAATTAAATTCGGGACCATGAGTTCAAGAACGAAGATGAACATTCATTTGCTCACATAGATATAACATGCATTTTATTGAATCACATTCAAAAGCAATAATTCATGTTATCAAACAAGGCAAAAAAAACATATAAGGATTCAAGGTAATGGACGCACTGATACCACTGTTGGGTTTTCATAAGATTATTCTCTTCTAAAATCAAATCTCAAGGCGGAAGAAAAAACCATCCCATGGATCGCGCATTACAAAACATGAATCACAAAACGGTTATTTGTGTTTACCTCTTGAAGCGTGCTTTTGTTTAGATCACTAGTGCCACAAAGGTGTGACACCTCTACTCAGTCCACGCGAGTAAATGGACGTCGGAGCTATGCGTCTTGTGCAAGCTGACGGCTATGGGGAGGCATGGTTAGCAAACCTGGGTTAGAGGGAAGAGCACTTCTATTTATAAGTTGGCAGCTTCCATTAACCTAACTGCTTACCCTATTGGGCTTTGTACTCTACAAGCCCAATTGGCCTTATATTAATTAAATCATATTTAATTAATATAACTGCTCCGCATTTGCTCTATGC
The DNA here is from genome assembly GCA_035048595.1 of Echinosophora koreensis. Classification (NCBI taxonomy): domain Eukaryota; kingdom Viridiplantae; phylum Streptophyta; class Magnoliopsida; order Fabales; family Fabaceae; genus Echinosophora; species Echinosophora koreensis. The sequence goes on from JAPCYP010000068.1 coordinate 2,048,162, forward strand.
GTGTGACCCTATAGGCTCCCACTAAGTTGACAATAATATTAAATATTATAATAATATCAAATATTAATTATAATATTAAATATTATAAATAATGAGCGGTATCTAGCAATGCATCATTACTACCTAATGAGCGAGAGTATCGGTGGTCTGATTTTTTCCTTACCGCAACCATAATTTACCGTGCAATAAATGTCCCATCGTCCATATGTCTTAATTGAACATAAGACATAAGAGTATCATCCTTGTTATATGCAATTATTTATTCCTAGATCCCCGAGAAGACGTGTAATCACAAACGGGCCAATATCACATATTGGCCCAATTCTGCGTGGCCACGCATATTTCATGTTTCACTCTATTGAGGGGCCCAAGACATTACCCCTGTTATGTAGGAGGGACGAATCCTATCTACATTACTCACACTCCTCAACATGATTTATTGCATGGCCAATAACTACCATTATGATCACCCAGTTACGCGTGACGTTTGATAGCATTAAAGCCTACAACTCCTCATGTAGGAATCATAGTGACTTTAAGTCGAAGGACTACTTCACTATGGTCGCCATGAGAATACTTATGACACTTACATAACTATTATGAAGTATTCTCATAGTTGGTCATCTGGTATAAATATTACTCCTAATATTTATACCTGTGTGCCAACTTGATATCACATATCCATGACCCATGAGATGCGGTCATCAATCTACTCACACAATAGTCTCTATGTATTATTGTCGCCCTAATTAACAATAATACTCGACTACGGATATTTAAGAATAGAGTTCTATTATTCAATGAGGTCTCACGATTAAGTCACGTACTTAATATCTCATTGAATGAACTGCCTATTCCAAGGACTTTATTATGTTATAAACCAATAACACAATAAATTAATGCCTTATTCATATATCAAATATATGATTAAGTTCATGATAGAAATGATGATCTATTCAAAATAGATTGGCCTCTAGGGCTTACACCAACAGTCTTTGCCTAGGGCAGTGGCCAGGATATCCCGATGACCCTGTTGAACGAACGTCCCTTACGAGCTTTGCTCCTTTAGGGAAGCCTACAAAGACGAAATTTAAAAAAAAAAAAAAGTAAGATACTTAAAATGCTGTTACAAATTACATGTAAAATTAAATTTTAATTACTTACAATCTTTCCGGCAACAACACGTGTAGGCTCAGTTTTAATAACCCCCGACTTTGACTTTCGTGCTTCAATCCATGTATCCTCACGTGGGATTGGAGACAGAAGATCAATAACTGCCTCCTCTTCTCATGCTTCTTCCCGCCTCTTCTCCAACTTTTCATCCATCATAACCTACCGTTTCAATTTAAAGCCACCGCGAGACAACGTGTGTTTGTTGTGACAGTGATGACAACCAAATGGAGGGTTGCCTTTGCATGATCATTTTGGTTGAATTCATAACATGTATATGGCGCAAAACATTACAAGAACAAGATAAAGATTAAGTGCAGAATTATAACATAGATAAAAGTGAAGAAATAAACAAAATGGAAGAAGGAAGAAGATGATAATGGCGCCACAAACTAGGTAGTTTGATAAGCCTATGAGGTTCGCCACAAGAATCTTGGATTCTTGATAAGAACAAGGTTTGGTTCAACCAAGAACCCAAGAGAACAATTCTCTCAACAAGGGATATCAATCCACAATGAACTTCCAAGTTATTCATTTAGGTGTTATGGACCAAATACATATAATTGTGGCTGCCAACTTTTGGCTTCCAAAGACAAACCATAACCCCCACTTAATTGGCCTAATTCATGACCATAAACACACTAAAAGCCTAACTTAAATCAGCCACCAAAATAAAAACGAAAATACATAAACCCTCACCTAATTGGCCTAATCATGGCACTAAAGACTCACTAATAACCTATTTTAACTCAGCCACCATAAGAATTCAAGCCCCCACCCCTTTATGACTCTCTCTCATGCTCATTATGTGGTGGTTACACTTGCTTCTCAAATTAAAAGTGTAACCCCCCATAATTTATTCAAAATACCAACACACTAATTTAGGAGTTCTTATAGCATGCAAGCTAAAGATTCCTCCCACTAAGACACATACAAATTCGTTTTCCATCATGGATTACAAGTGGGCTGACCCAAAAACATCACTTAGTAATTGGACTCACTCACAAAACCCATTTACACTTATTGAATTAAATAAAAACAACTAATAATAGCATCTTCTTCATGAATTTCGCCCCTCTTTGTCATGGATCATTCAATTGGACAATGTAAGTTAACACTTTGAGCCTTAATCCATTTGGTCTTGATCTTGGGCTTGCTTCTATCAAAATAAGAGCCATTATTTGAATGGAGACTTGTTGGGCTTTCCTTGCTCTTGTTCTTGTCTTAGGCCCATCAAGTCCTTGTCTTGCTTCTTGGACCATGCTCTTTATTGGGCTCTTTTCATCCTTGATGAAAAGTTGACTTGACCCCCCTGGGCTCACATCAGACAGCCTTCTACCCCACATGTTATAAGGCATTTAATATAAAACAATTAAATTAAAACATGCATTTTACTGAATAATTAAAACCTTTGTCCATGGGTAGAAAAGTCCCACATAAACGAGTTCACAACGCAGAAAAATTAAAACAAGTCCAAGTAAATAAAACACAACAAATAAATAACCCAACCCCGATGTCACAACTCAGAGCTGGTATAACCGTTCAGGAAAATATGTCCTCGGAATACTAAATAAACATAAGAACAAGCCCTACTATGAGTGGCGGCTCCTCAGAGTGACTCCTCTCCGGGCTGCTCGTCATCCTCTGAAAATGGCCGATCAAGGCCAACAAACAACAAGAAAAACAGGGAGTAAGAATCATGTAAACATATATAGCAAGGAGATAGGAAGTAAAGTAAACAAACAACATGGCTACAACTAGCATACAACATCATAATAACATCACAACATCCATCATCATCATCATCGTGATAACAAGTATGCTATGCAGTGCAATGCAATACTACTCCACTACTCCAACAATGCATGTGGATCCAACTAACTCAGGATGAACGACTTCGGAGTTAAATATCCACATTGAAAATCTACTCAACTCCGAAGAATCTACTCCTTGGATAGCCAACACATCAAACCAACGAATGCCTCATCACGGAGGTGCACGGAGAATCTACTCCTACGATGGCCAGATTGCCGTACTCTCGGGCGACCTCCCCTATGTTGAACATCCACCAACAACAACATCTCCAACGATGCATGAGCAAACAACAAACAATAGGCAAACGCCACCTCCTTCACTTCAACGGAATCAACCGAAGACATCAGTGGAATCTACTGCAACACCTTAAACCCAACTGGGTCAAGGCCCCCTTGGAGCAAACTCTCGACTGGCAAGGTACAACATCAACAACACCTTCGACCCAAACCACGGGGTCAAGGCTCCCTTGGCCAAAAAGCACCAAGGCACAACTCATCAGCATGCGATAACTCAACGGGTACCGGCTTATCAACTCAACACCTCACCATCTCATCGTCTTAATCACCTTTGTTAATCATTAACCGAGTTAGCTAAACTGAGTCATTTATGTCATCAACATGTTATTGGGAAGATTGGGGTCAAAAGCCCCTATTTAAACCTTTAATTCCATCTTTGTCTGTTAGGGGAGCATGGGCGTGCTTGTCCCCGACATGGTCTTGCTAGTCACATAAGTGAAGCATGGTCGTGCTCTTTGTCCTACACGACAGTACTTATTGCGCGGCCATTTTCCAGAATTCAAACTGGGAGCACGGTCGTGCTCCCTGTTCAGCATGGTCGTGCTCAATGCACGACTGTACTGTTCTGGGCAGAACCTGAGTTCGAGATGTTAACCAAGTTTTAGGGTTAATTAGTCCTTTAAACCTAACACGTTTTTAATTCTAATTAACCAGTTAATGTTTTAAACATTTTAACTATCAACTCAACATTCATAGCATCAACTATGCAGCCAACATAACATTAACAACCAATAACATATTAATAACAACGATTAACGAATCAACATTATGCTCATATTCAACATAAATTAATCATCCAAAAACATGGAGCATATAACATATCATCATAGACCAACCAAAATATCATCATCATCATAGTCTTTAAATTATACAATAAACATACATCAACGGGGTTATGGGAACCCCTTTACTTTACTCTAACCCCAAGCCTATGAGTACACTACCCTTCTCCCCCATACTTGGATTGAAGGTAACTCTAACAATGGTCCTAACAGCAAACTGGTCCCAAATCCTCGAACGACTTACACCGGTACTAAGCCTTGGATCAACAGAACACACAAACAATTAGTTCCCAATTCAATATAATGAAAGGAAACTTAGAAAGGGAAGAAACCTTACCTATATACTTGACACAGATAAGCAAAAGGTCTCCCTAGAGTCTCCAATACTCAAGAACTGATTGTGTTAGTGGAAAAGGGGAGAGGAACTGTTCTGACCACAACAGGGTAGTAGAAGCCGTCAAAAATAGGGTTATGACGTAACCCTTGGTTTCTATGCCAAGAATATATAAGTCACACCTGACCACGGCCGTGCTTATCCTTGAGCACGGTCGTGCTGGACTTAGCGTCAACGAGACGCGGTCCGCACATTGAGCACGGGCGTGCTCACTGTTGAGCACAGGCGTGCTGGCTAATGAGCACGGGCATGCTCATGTACCAGAAAGGGACTTTTAAGCCAAAAATCCTACTAAGCCCTTAGCCAACAATTCTGACTTAACAAATAAGCTTAAGGAAAGCACTCAACGAAAAATGGATGTTACAATTCCACCCCCTTATAAAAAATTTCGTCCTCGAAATTTCTACGTACCTCAAACTAAAAGGTGTGGGTATGCTTCCATCATCTTGCTTTCCAGCTCCCAGGTAGCACTTTCCTCGGTTCCCCCACTCCAAACCACTTTGACCAAAGGAATCTCCTTGCCTCTTAACTGCTTCACCCTCCTATCGTCGACTCGAAAGGGTAACACCTCAAATGTCAAGTTCTCTTTCAACTATATAGCGTCGGGCACTATCACGTGGCTAGGGTCATAGATATACTTTCTGAGTTGAGACACATGGAAAACATTATGGAGGTTTGACAAGAATGGTGGCAAGGCTATTTGGTAGGCGACTTCGCCGACTCTTTTGAGGATTTGGTGAAGACCAATGAACCTCGGAGTAAGTTTCCTCGCCTTCATCACTCTACCAACCCCAGTTGTCGGGGTAACTCTCAAGAATACATGATCGCCTTCCTCCTTTTATCATGATAGCTCTTTTGCCTACTCTGTGCAACTCTCATCTTTTCCTGAACCAACCTGATCTTTTCTGTTGTTTCCTGGACTATCTCTGGCCCTAGCACCACACTGTCACTAGGTTCACTCCAACACAAAGGTGTCCTACATCTCCTCCCATACAGAGCCTCATAAGGTGCCATCCCTATGCTGGAATGGAAACTGTTGTTGTAGGTGAACTCTATTAGGGGCAAAAACTTGTCCCAACTACCAGACTGTTCTAACACACAAGCCCTCAATAAGTCCTCTAAGGACTGGATGGTTCTCTCAAACTGACCATCGGTCTGTGGGTGATAAGCTGAACTAAGCCTAAGCTTTGTCCCTAAAGCATTCTGCAAACTTTCCCAAAATCTGGAGGTAAACCTCGGGTCTCTATTTGACACTATGCTAGAGGGTACACCACGAAGCCTAACTATCTCTTTGATGTACAACTTGACTAACTTCTCTAAAGGGTACTCCATGTTCATCGGAATGAAATGGGCAGACTTAGTCAGTCTATCCACAACAACCCATATAGCCTCAAAACCAATTGGAGTCCTAGGGAGTCCAGACACAAAATCCATGGAGATGCTATCCCATTTCCATTATGGAATGCTCAAAGGTTGCAACTTACCTGAAGGCCTTTGGTGTTCTATCTTGGCCTTCTGACAAACTAGGCACACATATACAAACTCAGCCACATCCTTTTTCATCCTAGGCCAACAAAACATCCTCTTAAGGTCCTGATACATTTTAGTGGCACCTGGGTGCACACTCAATCCACTCCTATGTCCTTCCTCAAGGATCAACTTCCTAAGCTCAGGAACATCAGGTATGCATACTCTATCCTTAAACCTCAAGACGCCATCACTTCCATTCTTAAAGCAAGGATCTCTAACTTGAGCAAGCAACTCTTGCTGGTCTAAGAGAAACTTGTCTAACTTCTGACCCTTTCTAATCTGACCCATCAAGCTGTTGGTAACCTTCAAGGTACCAAGCCTAATACTCTTAGGGGTAAACTCACAAGCTACACTAAGGTCTCTAAACTCCTCTATCTGGTCCATCTCCCTAACCATCAAAGCGGAGACATGCAGGGTCTTCCTACTTAAGGCAATGGCCACCACATTGGCCTTTCCTGGGTGATAGGTCAGCTCAAAGTCATAATCCCTATCCACCTACGCTGCATCATATTCAGTTCCTTCTGATCAAAAAGATATTTCAAACTCTTATGATCACTAAAAACCTCAAATCTCGCTCCATACAGGTAATGCCTCCAGATCTTTAAGTCAAATACCACAGCTCCTAGCTCTAGGTCATGGGTAGGGTAGTTCTTCTCATGGGTTTTCAACTACCAAGAAGCGTAAGCAACTACCTTACCATCTTGCATTAACACACCACCTAAACCTTGCTGAGAAGCATCGTAGTAAACTACGAAAGGTTCACTAGGATCTGGCAAAACTAACACTGGTGCTGATGTCAACTTATTCTTAAGGGTTGGAAACTCTCTTCACACTTAGATTCCACATAAACAACTGTCCTTTCTTGGTGAGACGGGTTAAGGGTAAAGCTATCTTAGAGAAACCTTCTATGAATCACCTATAATACCCGGCTAACCCCAAGAAACTCATAATCTCGGTTACAGACTTTGGCGCTTCCCACTGGAGCACCGTCTTTACCTTAGCTGGGTCCATTGCTATGCCACCCTTAGAGATGACATGTCCTAAGAAGCTTACTTCCTCTAACCAGAACTCACACTTCGACAACTTAGCATACAACTGCTTTTCTTTAAGGGTCTGCAAGACAACCCTCAGGTGTTCCTCATGTTCCTCCTTTCTCTTGGAGTATACTAGGATGTCATCTATAAACACCACCACAAACTCATCCAAGTAAGGGTGAAAGGTCTTGTTCATGTAGTCCATGAAGACCGCAGGAGCATTGGTCACACCAAAAGGCATAACCAAGTACTCATAGTGACCTCATCGCGTCCTAAACGCTGTCTTCGGGATGTCCTCATAATTAATCCGAATCTGATGGTTCCTTGATCTCAAATCTATCTTTGAAAAGACGCAAGTGCCCATCAACTGATCCATAAGATCATCAATCCTAGGGAGGGGATACCGATTCTTTATGGTCACCTTGTTGAGCTACCGATAGTCAACACACAACCTCATACTACCATCTTTCTTCTTTACCAACAACACAAGTGCTCCCCACGGAGATACACTCGACCTAATGAACTGTTTCTTCATCAGGTCCTCCAACTGTTCCTTCAACTTAGCTAGCTCTAGAGGAGACATTCTATAGGGTGCTATGGATATTGGCCTGGTGCCAGGCACTAAGTCTATACTAAACTCAACATCTCTCTTTTGGGGTAAGTTATAAACATCCCTCGGAAAACCTTAGGAAATTCCCGCACAACAGGCAAGCTGGCGACATTAGGAGGACTGCTCTCTACTTCCAGGAAAGCTAACATCATGTATATCGGGGCTCTGTCTTTCATCGAAGCTTGAACTTGGCTGGCAGAGAGAAGGTCTGGATTCTTAGACTCTGTTAGAGTTCCAAAAATCAGGGTCTTGTCAAAACAGTTCAAAAGAACATGGTTGGAAGATAACCAGTCCATTCCAAGAATAATATCAAGGTCTTTTAGTGGCAAGCATACAAGATCGGCAACAAAGGTTTTATCATTTATGACTATATGACAGTTCTTGCATGCATAAGAAGTGGAAACAGGTTTATTTGTAGGTGTGAACACAAGCAAATCAAACTCAAGAAAGGTAACAGGCAACTTAAGACTCTTGACCCTATCATGCGATATAAACGAGTGAGTAGCACCCGAATCATACAATACAGTCATTTGAGTTCCAACAATAAAACATGTACCTTGGATCAAGTAATCAGACTCGGAGGCTTCGGCTCCACTAAGAGTAAAGACTCTTCCATTGGTCTTCAATCTGTTGGCCTGGGACTTCTGATGCTTGCTAGCAATGGGAGGCTCGGTCTTGGTTCCTTCACACTCGCGGCTGCTATGACCTGACGTACCACACCTGAAGCAAATCACAGCTGATTCCTTGCACTGGGATGAATAATGATCCTGTGCTCCGCACTTACCACACCTCATAGCCCTGGGAGCATTAGAGAACCCACCTCTGAATCTATCCTGCTGAAATTGTGGCTTCTTGCCACTCTGCTTGAAGTCCTTGCCGGTCGAAGCATCCGCTGCTTACTCTTGTCTCTCTGATAAGTTTTCTTGCCACTCTGACTATCCGATCCTCTGGAACTGGCAACTCTGAACTGACAGGCATACTCATAAATTCTGCACTTGTTGACCAGAATCGGGAAGATTCTGATCTCCTGGTAGCTGATTGCTTGCTTAATCTCTGGTCGGAGTCCAGTTTCGAACTTGACGCACTTGGATCGGTCATCTGTCTCATGCTGATACGGAGTGTAGTACCTCGCCAGCTCCTCAAACTTGGCTGCATACTCACCAACTGACAACGATCCTTGCCTCAAGGATAAGAACTCCATCTCTTTCTTGTCCTTGATATCTGCTGGGAAGTACTTCTCCAGAAACCTCTGTCTGAACACTGCCCATGTAACCACTGTGCCCTCAGCCTGCATCATCTGCCTGCAGTTGTCCCACCAATGTTCAGCCTCCTCAGTCAACATGAAGGTAGCAAAGATGAGCTTCTGCTGATCATTACAATCCATAGCCCTGAAGATCTTCTCGGTTTCCCTCAACCACAGCAAAGCTCCTTCCGGATCATACGCTCCGTTGAACGACGGAGGGTTGTTCCTCTGGATCTTATCCAATCCTTGGAACTTGGCTGGCCCACCATTGTTGTTATGGTTGGCCTGTCCAATAGCATTGGCCAGAAGTACCAATGCGTCCGCAATTGCCTAATCGTTGCGTCCTCTACCGGCCATTAGTTCCTGTACATACCCAAACAACTCATAATACAGAAACTTAAGCGGGTAAAAGAGATAGGCAACTTAACTTAAAGCATCATTGCTATACCAAGTATAGAAAATTCAAACAAGAGCACACAATAGACTCACAACAGAATCATACCACGTCCGGACAGGACCGAACTGCTCTGATACCACTAAATGTGACACCCTTCTACCCCGCATGTTATAAGGCATTTAATATAAAGCAATTAAATAAAAACATGCATTTTACTGAATAATTAAAACCTTTGTCCATGGGTAGAAAAGCCCCACATGAACAAGTTCACAACACGAAAAAATTAAAACAAGTCTAAGTAAATAAAACATAACAAATAAACAACCCAACCTCGATGTCACAACTCAGAGTTGGTATAACCATTCCAAAAAATATATCCTCGGAATACAACTGAAGACAACTAACTAAACATAAGAACAAGCCCTACTATGAGTGGCGGGTCCTCAGAGTCACTCCTCTCCGGGTTGCTCATCATCATCTGCAAATGGCCGATCAGGCCCAACAAACAACAAGAAAAAGGGAAGTAAGAATCATGTAAACATATATAGCAAGGAGATAGGAAGTAAAGTAAACAAACAGCATGGCAACAACTAGCATACAACATCATAATAACATCACAACATCCATCATCATCATCATCGTGATAACAAGTATGCTATGCAGTGCAATGCAATACTACTCCACTACTCCAACAATGCATGTGGATCCAACTAACTCAGGATGAACGACATCGGAGTTAAATATCCACATTGAGAATCTACTCAACGCCGGAGAATCTACTCCTTGGATAGCCAACGCATCAAACCAACGAATGTCTCATCATAGGGGTGCACGGAGAATCTACTCCTACCGTGGATGGCCAGATCGTCGTACTCTCGGGCAACCTCCCCTATGTCGAACATCCACCAACAACAACATCTCTAATGATGCATGAGAAAACAACAAAAATGGGCAAACGCCACCTCCTTCACTTCAACGGAATCAACCGAAGACATCAGCGGAATCTACCGCAACACCTTAAACCCAACCAGGTCAAGGCTCCAAGTCAAGGCCCCCTTGGAGCAAACTCTCGGCTGCCAAGGTACAATATCAACAACACCTTCGACCCAAACCACGGGGTCAAGGCTCCCTTGGCCAAAAAACACCAAGGCACAACTCATCAGGGTGTGGTAACCCAATAAGTACCGGCTTATCAACTCACCACCTCACCATCTCATCATCTTAATCACCTTTGTTAATCGTTTATGTCATCACCATGTTATTGGGAAGATTGGGGTCAAAAGCCCCTATTTAAACCTTTAATTCCATCTCTGTCTGTTAGGGGAGCATAGGCATGCTTGTCCCCTGCATGGTCGTCCTACTCACATAAGTGAAGCACGGTCGTGCTACCTATTGGGCACGGTCGTGCTCAGCAACACGGTCGTGCTCTTTGTCCTGCACGGCCGTGCTTATTGAGCGGCCATTTTCCATAATTCAATCTGGGAGCACGGTCATGCTCCCTGTTCAGCACGGTCGTGCTCAATGCACGACTGTACTGTTCTGGGCAGAACCTGAGTCTGTGGCCTTAACGAATGTTAGGGTTAATTAGTCCTTTAAACCTAACACGTTTTTAATCCTAATTAACGAGTTAATGTTTTAAACATTTTAACCATCAACTCAACATTCATAGCATCAACTATGCAGCCAACATAACATCAACAACCAATAACATATTAATAACAACGATTAACGAATCAACATTATGCTCATATTCAACATAAATTAATCATCCAAAAACATGGAGCATATAACATATCATCATAGACCAACCAAAATATACATCATCAACATAGTCTTTAAATCATACAATAAACATACATCAATGGGGTTATGGAAACCCCTTTACTTTACTCTAACCTGAAGCCTATGAGTACACTACCCTTCTCCCCATACCTTGATTGAAGGCAGCTCTAACAATGGTCCTAACAGCAAACTGGCCCCAAATCCTCGAACGACTTACACCGGTACTAAGCCTTGGATCAACAGAACACACAAACAATTAGTTCCCAATTCAATATAATGAAAGGAAACTTAGAAAGGGAAGAAACGTTACCTATATATTTGACACAGATAAGCAAAAGGTCTCCCCAGAGTCTCCAACACTCAAGAACTGATTGTGTCAGTGGAAAAGGGGAGAGGAACTGTTCTGGCCGTAACAGGGTAGCAGCAGCCGTCAAAAATAAGGTTATGACGTAACCCTCGGTTTCTGTGCCAAGAATATATAAGTCATATATGAGAACGGTCGTCCTTATCCTTGAGCACTGTCGTGTTGGACTTAGCGTCAACGAGACGTGGTCCGTACATTGAGCACGGGCGTGCTCACTGTTGAGCACGGGCGTGATCAACTTAAAATCATAAACATGCTTCTGGTTTTAAGCACGGGCGTGCTAGCTAATGAGCACAGGCGTGCTCATATACCAGAAAAGGACTTTTAAGCCAAAAATCTCACTAAGCCTTTAGCCAACAATTCTAACTTAACAAATAAACTTAAGGAAAACACTTAACGAAAAGCGGGGTGTTACATTTGTTGACATTTTTTTTCTGAATCTCCTGCGCATTTGCCTTTTTTGCCTGTTATACAAATAATACAAATTCAGTGAAATAAATAAATTAAGGTTGCCCTTTTATAATAAAAATAAACTTCAACTAACCATATAGGCTAGCGAGCGTCGGATAACCACAAACCGGTCCTACGTATCTCCATCAAAGGAACTGGTAGGCTTCAGTAGGACACTTGTGGGCCTTTTCTCCGAAGATGTAGTTTGTAGCCAAATTTGACTTAAACCCCGTCCAAAGCTAAGCAACATGTGAAAGCACTTTCTTCTTCGTAGTTGTGTTATTCGACATATCAAAATGGAGCTACATTACAGAATAAAATAGAGGAATCAGTGTATGATAATATATGCTTAAATACAATAGATAAAAATCAATAGGTTAAAAGTTACTTTACCGTGAGTGATTCCCAAATCTGATTTTTCACATTATCTGGTACTTGTTTCCATTGCTCAATTAGTATGCTAGCATGGCTTCTAGCTTGCACAGCCAAGAAACTAGAATAATCTTTAGCATGCGGGCCAATAACCTCCCCATAACTATCAAACTCAATATGCAACCTCAAATTATTAGGAAGACGTGAGGTCAATTTTTTCATGGTGGTGCATGATCTACCCGTCTTTTTGGAAGAGGTACTAGCTGCACCGTTCTGTGAAGGAGGCATACCAACCGACGAGGTGCTACAAGCACCGCCCTGTGAACCAACCATATATATATATATATGTATGCCTATTATCAGGGTCACTGACAATGAAAGTCAAGTCAGAATACTAGATGATATATGCTAGACGATTCTAAAAGCAAAGTAACTAAACATAACATGGCAATGATGGCATCAAGCATGTGTCTCAGAAAGATCAAAGGTTGAAAATAGGAACTGAAACTAAGCATACACAAACTAAAAATATGTAGAACTCTGTAGAAGGAATATCATATAGAAACTGAAACTAAGCATACACATAGGCGAGTAACTAGGTAGAAGAAATATCATATAGAAACTGAAACTAAGCATAAACAGAACCAAAAACAAGCTTACATCTCTCATAATCCTGAAAATCTACATTAAAAACAGTAAAAGAGAAACTATTGATCTAAAGTATACGATCATAAAAAAACAGCACAGATTTAATTTAATCCCTAGCCTCTTAAATAGAACTCATGCCTAGTATGGAAGACCCTCACCCTAAGCATGCCAAGACTCCAAAAATCCCAAACAACTTATTCCAAAGAAAACTCAGAGTATACAAAGCCATAACAAAACTTTTGCCTGGCATTCCATAGACAACAAAAGGACTAACGGAGTACAAGCAAACTTGTTTCCAAGAAATGAAAATCCAATAACATGATTAAACAGGAACGAAGGAGCTTACTTTGTGTGAAGCTGTGACAGAAATGAGGGTAAATAGGAACCAACACACAGACACAACCAAAGAGCTCTGCAAAACCAAAGAATGGAGGAACTACCTCGGTAGTTTCTACAAAGCCAAAAAATATTTGAGGGTAAAAGGAGAAATGGGAAATACGAGAAAGAGGAGAGGTTAGGGCATTACTTACGTCAAGATTGAGAGAGAGAAGAGGAAGGTGGAGGATGATGGTAGAGGCGATGGTGGCAGAGGTGACACTAGTGGTTGTGCAGAGAAAAGGTTGCAACAGAGATGAATGGTTTAGGGCGCGGGAGTGAGCTATGAGTTTTTGTGAGAGTTTAACGTTACAAAGACATGTAACATCGATTTCTTGGACAACCGCTGTTACAGGTAATTTGTAACATCGGTTGTTACACAAGGGCTGTTACAACTTTTCTCTCCAACCCATTTTTTTATTATTTCACACTTGTAACGGCGGTTGTCTCAACCCCGCTATTATAAGTCACTTGTAACATCGGTTATCAGACAACCACCGTTACAAGTATTCTAGATGATATAATTATTTACAATAATACCACCGCCTCATTTGTAACATCGGTTTCAGTCTAACCACTGTTACAACCAGTCGTTAAAGGCATATATTCTACTAGTGCCTAGTCAACTATAAAGTTTGTTCACGTATACATATAGATATCATTCTTTTGTGGCTATTTCGTCGTGCTGCGATAGTTTTCTTTGCTTTTGCTTCTTCCTCTAGCATAGATTGCGACTGACTGTTGAAGCCGAAGTTTGAAGTGGGAATCTTTAACCTGGCTTTAGAAGCTTAAAGTTCCTATGGAAATTAAGACTTAAGTGTGGTTTACTTTGCATAACGCCTTCTACTAATATGTTACATTTTAATAGGAGAGAAAATATTTCTTTTACTTGCTCTTATTGTGGTCTTGTGGGCAGGTGTGGAATTTGTCTTATATTGTTTCGGGGATTCCATAGAAGCTTGAAATATTTTGCATGCTTTTGAGGTTCAACTTATTGTCAATTTTTTTTTATCCTCTTATCCAAACTTCGCTACAAACATTTTTAAGGTGTAGTATCAGTGTATTAGTGACAATATGGTGGTTGTAGGGGTGCACGAATAAAAAGAGTTTATCTATCATAATATGGTGTGTTTGGAAGAGTTTATGATAATAAACTTAAGTAAATATTTTATTAAATTATTTTATGATCTTTCCATAAGTTCTTTGCATAAACGCTTAAATAAATTGTATACTCAAACGCATTACGTTGCCAGCGACTAGTCTCCTGGGTTATATTTTGTAAACACCATATTTGTCATCCCTTTTCACATTATTATAAAAAATAAAAATAAAATCTAAAAACAAGCAAACAAATAAATAAATAAATAAATAGAGAAAGTATTAAGAGCAAAAATCAATAGCCATTATTCATCCTTTAATTGATAAAATTTTGGTTTCATGACAATTTAGGCACTTTTTTTTAGTATAAAAGGTATGCAGAGGCATCACTTAAGGGAAATGCATCCCAACTATGTTGGCACCTCAGACCCTAACTATCATCTGCAGCACACCTTAAATTTATTAAAAAAATAAGAAAAGAATACAAAAATCATTATGTGGGGGGGACATAAACTTAACCCATAAGAAAATAATCTGAATCTATAAGAAGGAAGACTTAATCTATTTCTAAAAGAGTCTTCCCTAATGAAATTTGGAACGGTATTCCACCACAAAAATCCCTAAATAGATAGACCATGGGAGGCCAATTTATTTGCACAAGAATTACCCTCCCTACAAATATGAGTAACAACAAAATTCAATTGTTTGGAAAGGCTAAAACAATTGTTCCATCTACTCCTCAACTTCGAAGGCACACCTCTATTGGATTTGAAAGCTGAAACTATCAACTGAGAATTACACTCAAGCCAAAAAAATTTCCAACCTCTTGAATGAGCTTCCTCTACTGCCATCATAGCACCAACTAATTCAGCATTGAATGAGCTAGAAACACCAAGATTTGCAGCAAAGCATCCAAGTGTGGCAGCTCTATATTCTCTAAATATGCCTCCACAAGCTGACCAACCAGGATTGCCCCTTGATGCTCCATGTGTATTAGCTTTAATCCAGTAACAAGGTGGAGGATTCCAAATAACTTCTTAATTAATGGAGCACAACAAGCATGAACATTAATTGAGAAAGCTTTAAGGACTGCGAACTCTTGAATTGACAAAGACATTTTGCCTTTTAGGCAATTACAAAAGGAAATGATTTTACTTTGTTTTTTCTTCTTTTTGATCTCTTCCCTCACAAAGAGGCCAACCTCTCCATTTCTTTCTTCCCCCACTCTGTTTTTCTTTTTCTCCATTTCATTTTCTTCTTATTCATCACCATGAGTTCATAACAGCTTTACCCTTAACTGTTTCTCCCCTCCAAGACTCACAGGTGTGAGATGCAGTTCTAATAGAAATTATATGATAGATTGATAGAGGAAATAGTTGGTAGTTTTAGATTGATAGTTGTAGAGCATGGAGGAGTAGAAATATTTTGAAGGAAATAGTCTGATAGTTGATACACGTAAATGGACTTCTTATTGCAATTGTTTAGACTCTTTATTACATATAGTTCTTGACGCCTATATTTATAGGCTTGCATCACCGCCTCAAAGTGGCGGTGGAAACTTTTCTACATTCTTCTATATTCTTCTTACACAATTATGTTGGAGTTTTCATGAGATAATCCTCTTTAAAAAAGCATATCTCAAGGCGGAAGAAAACCAACCCATGGATCACGCATTACAAAAACATGAATCACATAAAGGGCTATTTGCATTTACCTCTTGAAGCATGCTTTCACTGTGATCACAAGTGTCACAAAGGAGAAGCACCTCTACTCAGTCCACGCGAGCAAACGGGTGTCAGAGCTTTGCATCTTGTGCTAGTTGACGACTATGGGAGGCAAGGTTAGCAAGACTAGGTTTAGAGCAAGACTAGTAGTCTATTTATAAACCACATACTCCTCTTGACCTAACCGCCTACTTATTGGGCCTTGTACGCTACAAGTCCAATAACCTTTAAATTAATTAAATCATATTTAATTAATTGACCCGCTCCGCATTTGCTCTGTGTGTGACCCTGTAGGCTCCCACTATGTTGGCAATAATATTAAATATTACAATAATATCAAATATTAATTATAATATTAAATATTATAAATAATGAGTGACATCTAGCAATGCATCATTACTACCCAATTAGTAAGTGTATCGGTGATCCGATTTTAGCCTTACCGCGACCAAAATTTACTGTGCAGTAAATGTCCCTTCGACCATATGTCTTAATTGAACACAAGGCATAAGAGTGTCATCCTTGTTATGTTCAATTATTTATTCCTCGATCCCCGAGTAGACATGTAATCACAAATCGGCCCAATATCATATATTGGCCCACTTCTGCGTGGCCACGCATATTTCACGTCTCACTCTATCGAGTGGCGCAAGACATTACCCCTGTTATATAGGAGGGACGAATCCTGTCTACATCACTCACACTCCTCAACATGATTTATTGCACTACCAGAAAGCATGAAATTAGCGACGGACGATTATCGACGGACTGCGTTTCCATCGGTAGATAGTAAATTTCCGACGGATTTAGCCGTCGGTAATTAAGAATATCAATAGTTGCACTCATTACCGACGGAAATATCGTCGGTAGCATTACCGAGGGCCGTTTCCGTCGGTAAGTCCGTCGAAAATGACGGCAGGAATGACAAATTCTTGGCGGGAGACTGTACCGACGGATACTTCCGTCGGTAATTTTGAATTGTAAGTACCGACGGATTAAATCGTCGGAAATATTCATGTGAGTACCGACGGAATAGTCCGTCGGTAATCATTTATCTTGAATTTCCGACGGAATGTTCTATCGGTAATCACTTATTTTGAATTTCCGACGGAAAAATCAGTCGGAAGCCGTTGGTAACTTCTATTTATCATCACCGTAACGACCCTTCTCCCCCCTCCCTCACTTCTCCCTCTGCTTTCCCTCTCTGTCTCTCTGCTCTCTCTGCCCACCACCTTCTCTACCCACCACCGTCGCCGCCACCAAACACCACCGTCGCCGCCTCCGTTCGTGACGTGAACAGCCCCTGCATCCACCCCTTTCTCTTCTCATTTCCTCCTCTCCTTTTCTCCTCCCCTCTCCACGAACCACCACCGAACCGAACCACCACCGAACCACCACCACCCCTCTCCTTCTCCTCCCCTCTCCCTGTCCCCTCCATTCCCACCAGACCCACATTCCCTTGCAAAACCACCACCACCATTAACCACCACCAGATTCACCACCACCACAGTGTATGTATCCTCCTAATTTTATTCCTATTTATTTTTTAAAAAAATTTGGATTTATTGATTAATTATAATTAATGTTGATTAAGGTTATTTTTTGTGTTTTGTTGGCTGTTGTTGTGATGTCTGAAATTTTGTGAATCTGATTTATTTTGTTGTTTTTGTGCTCTTTGTTTTCAGGGCTACCAGAGGTTGAGACTAGCCACCGTCACCTCCTTTGCGTACAACAGTTTCTTGGGCCCCTAGAGGTACTGGCGGTTTTATATTTTGGGATATTAATTATAATTGTTCAATGCATGCTAAAGAAATTGTATAAATTTTATTTGTCTAATTTGTTGTAATTTGTATATACCTGTTTAATTTGTTTGAGTGTATTTTTTTTTTTATATATATTTGTCTAGTTGTAATTAACAAAATTGTGCTTATTAGTTTTAAATTTAGTAAGCTATTGTTTTTGCTAATTGCATAAATTAATTAATTAATGTAGATCAATTAATGAATTTACTCTAATATAAAATCATAAGGACAAGTACCGTTGATAGGATGAGACATAGCTAGGATTAGTTAACCGGTAAAATCGTTTTCCTCCCACATATACTTGCAGCAGTAGTGATAAAGCTAGCTGATTCGACGTAGCGATGGTGATCGATTATAAGCATGATCGGGATTATTTGTACGTAAATAATGGAGTGATTAAATAATACTTAAGAAGTTAATTAATTAAATCAGATTCGGCAGTAATGAGTAGATTTGCCAGTAGCTCATGGTGATCGGTTAAGCGTGATCGGGATCATTTGTACGTAGTTATGGTTTAATTAATCAATAAAATAATTACATAATAATGACTAATTAGTTCTTCGTTATGTAATACTTGATATTAGTGAAGAAGTTAATTAATTAAATCATTAATTTAAACTAAAGTAATTAGTTATTATTTAAAAATGTCATATTTGAATAAATCAATCTTATGGGAAGAATTACTAATTATTATTTAAGTAATTAACATCATAGGATTTTAAATAGTCAAGTAACGTAATAAGTGGGAAGAATAAAAAAAATATTTAAAAAGAAATTTGTTAGTAACAATTATTGCAGACAATTAACTGATATACTAATAATAGATTTTAAAAGTTGATAAATAATTAAAAGTCAAGTAAACAAACATAAGTAATTAAAAAATTCAATAAAATGTGTTGTTAATTAAAATTAATTTAAAACATAAATGATTTAATAAAACATTACACAAATAATAATGCGAATTTTTTTTGGACAAGGCTTTGTTTAATTATGTGTTTAATTGTTTAATATTATTGTTAAACTTTATGCAAATTATCTCTGTTACTTAAAATAGTTTTAGTTTATTTTAGAGTATAATTTAATACGACATTGAGAAAAACCTTAGTCACCCGTTCAAGATTCAATATTATTGAGCATGTGTACTCATGGTCATGGTATCGCTCATTTTATTGAATCTTGAATTGTCCATTTGGGACAGTTTGGGAAGAAACTTTTTCTCCACTGATATACTAATTACTCACTGATTCTCATAAGTTAAATAGTTGATGAAATTTCAGGTCGACGCATTTCCTTTTGTTCTCCGGGTCCATATTTGATTGTGGTACCTTACCGCGGTCAAGTCGTGTACTTGGAGACCAATGGGAAATGCTGCCGAAATTTCGTTAGCTATAAGGCATGAGAAGCGATGAGTAACTAGTATAATACAGTGTTGAAAAAGTTTTTCCTCGAATGGGATAGGGCCACACCTTTTAAGTTTATAGTATCAAGTTTAAAAATACGCTAATTTATTTGGAAATGCAGAAGGATGGAATATTATCCCCCGAGCCGTAGTTGGGTGTATGATAGGAATGAGTCTGGGAGACGACTTCTGAAACAATCATTTGTAGATGGAGTCGAGGAGTTTATATCGAAAGCCAAGCAACATAGTGATTATGCCGAAGAGGGGGGGATTAGATGTCCGTGCATAAAGTGCAATTGTATGACGGTTTTGAGTGATGACAACGTGAGGTTACACCTATACCGACGTGGGTTCAAGCCTAATTATTGGATATGGACTGATCATGGCGAGGAGTTGGCGGATATTGATATGAATGAAGTCGGTGGTGACGATCTTGACATGGGTGCATCAGGCAGTGGCTTACACGATGATTATGTCGAACAACTCCAGTCAATGCATATGATGGTGGATCATTATCTTGGGCAACATGGGAATTTCGAGGCGGATGAGTCTGATGACATGGAAGAGCCTCCTAATGAATCGGCACAGAGATTCTACAACTTATTGTTAGAGACAAATTAGCCATTGTTTGAAGGGGCGTCAGATTCAAAATTATCAATTTGTGTTAGGCTTCTAGCTTGCAAGTCCAATTGGAATGTCCCCGAGCAGTGTTTGGAGTTTTTTTATAAAATTCTTCAAGATGTGACACCCTTTAAAGAGTTGTTGCCAAAAAGTTATTATGATGCGAAGCGGTTGGTGTCGAAACTTGGGTTGGGGGCTAAGAGGATTGATTGTTGTCCGAACGAGTGCATGCTGTATTATGATAGTGCTTCGGGAACAAATGACAGCACGCTCGATCAATGTAAATTTTGTCAGACATCCAGGTACCACGTTCAAAGTAGTGACCGTAGTAAAAACAAACGAGTTCCTGAGAAGGCAATGTTCTATCTGCCTATAATTCCAAGGTTGCAGAGACTGTTTGCATCATCGCAGACTTTGGGACAGATGAGGTGGCATTGTGAAAATAGAAGAAGTATAGGCGTTATACGCCACCCTTCTGACGGTGAAGCCTGGAAGCACTTCAATCGGGTACATCCTGATTTTGCAGTAGATCCTTGCAATGTACGACTTGGGCTGTGCTCGGATGGTTTCACACCGTACATTCAAGCGTCAGCCTCGCCATATTCATGTTGGCCAGTGATTGTTACGCCGTACAATCTTCCTCCCGAGTTGTGCATGTCAAAACCATATATGTTTCTGACTTGTCTCATACCGGGACCATCTAACCCGAAGGCTGGGATAGATGTATATTTGCAGCCTCTTATCGATGATCTGAAAAAGTGTTGGGATGGTGTGGTGACTTATGACGTTTCAAAGAAGCGAAACTTTATGATGAGGGCATCACTGATGTGGACTATCAATGATTTTCCTGCATATGGCATGTTATCTAGTTAGGGGACCCATGGTAAATTGGCGTGCCCGTATTGCATGGAACATGGAAAGGCTTTTACCCTGAGATATGGTGGCAAAAGTTCCTGGTTTGATTCTCATCGTCGGTTCTTAGATCGTGATCATCCCTTCCGGAGGAATACCCGAGCATTCAAAAAGAATCAGATAGAAGAGAAAGGTCCACCGCCTTTGTTGACTCCTAAACAAATTTGGGGTCGGGTTAGGGATCTTCCCAAGGTCACTGAAGCAGGTGTCTCAAAATTACCAGGGTATGGAGAATGGCATAACTGGACAAAACAAAGTATTTTTTGGGAACTACCGTATTGGAAGGATAATCTGTTAAGGCATAATCTTGATGTGATGTATATCGAGAAGAATTTCTTTGATAACATTTTTAACATGGTGATGAATGTGTCCGGCAAGACGAAGGACAATGAGAAGGCAAGGATGCACTTAGCTCTGTACTGTAGACGAAAAGATTTGGAGCTGAAGCCGCAGCCTAATGGAAAAATGGTCAAACCAAAAGCTTGTTACAGTCTAACTGCCGATGAAGCAAAGTCAATTTGTCGGTGGTTAAAAGACCTTAGGATGCCTGATGGCTATTCGTCTAATTTGGCACGATGCACTGATGTAAGAACGGGAAGGCTTCATGGGATGAAAAGTCATGATTGTCATGTGTTCATGGAGTGTTTGCTTCCTATTGATTTTGGCTCATTGCCCTCGGTTGTTTCGAACACGCTTACTGAAATCAGTCATTTCTTCAAAGAACTATGCTCTGCAACTTTAAGCGCGGATGGTCTGAATAAGATGGAAGAAAACATTCCAATAATTCTATGTAAGATGGAGAGGGTATTTCCCCCCGGATTTTTTGACTCAATGGAACATCTCCCTGTCCATCTTGCATATGAGGCGAACCTTGGTGGACCAGTACAATATAGGTGGATGTATCCGTTTGAAAGGTAATTTTATTATATTTTCACATTAAACTCTTAGATCGTCCATGCATTGGATAATGACTTGTCATTCATTTTTTTATTACTTAGATTCATGGGCGACTCTAAACGATCAGTTAAAAACAAGGCTTGGGTGGAAGGATCAATCTGTGCTTCTTACTTACACCGTGAGACAACCCATTTTTGTTCCCACTATTTCAATAACTTCATGTTGGCCCCAAGAAATATTAGGAACGAGGTAAGTGCTGATAGTGCAGGGTATCCTTATATGCTGTCCGTATTTAACCTTCCTGGTCGTCATGCTGGCAAGGAGCTTACTTACTGGTTAAGTGATGAGGAGTATACATCAGCCCATGTTCATGTGTTGATAAATTGCACCGAGGTGAAACCATACCACGAGTAAGTTTCAAAGACTTAATTTTGACATAATATATACATATTATATCAATTTCTCTGTAAACACATTTTACTCATTTTATTTGTCAGTGTGTTCCTGCAAATTAATCAACTAAGTGAACAAGATGGTTCTGCTCGTACACATGCAGAATTTCCTGAATGGTTCAAGCAACAAGTAAGTGTCAATATATATTAAGCTTAAGTTCTAATTGATCAGGTAATTATTTACTATGACTTATATATTTGTAGGTTTATCAGCAACCATTAAGCGTGACTATTCAACACTTGAGAGATTTAGCGTACGAGCCCTATAGCTGTGTTAGATCATGGCATACATACTTTGTTAATGGGTACAAATTCCACACAGATGAATGGAACGTGGGCAAAAAGACAGTTAATAGCGGGGTTGTCGTACAGGGTGAAGGTACTGGTGCATTTTATGGGGTCATAAAACACATATACGAGTTACAATACAATACTACTACTTATCCTAAAAAAATTAGTCTTATTTTATTGTAACTGGTTTGATCCATCAAGGGTAGGAACAAAGGTGGATCCCAAGTATGGAACTGTGGACATTTGCATGGATAGAAGATATCAACTGTTTGATCCGTTTATAATTGCTCAGAATGCAAAACAAGTTTACTATATCCCTTATCCAGCAATGAGAACGGACAAACGAGGTTGGTGTGTTGCTGTCACTACCAAGCCTAGGGGTCGCATAGAAATCGATGATGGAGAGGATGAGATGCCCTTCCAGGCGGATGAACCGTCACATGTCAATGAAGTCGTTGAGATCGAGCGTATTACTGGCATGTTGGGATCTGCAAATGAAGGGGAAGAAGTGGTCATTGGCAATTAGTCACCAGAGGAAGAGGTCCAAAGTGATGACTCAATGCAAGAAGAAGAAGAGTCAGACTTACAATCAGATGATGATACTGACACTGAATAGGAATGTCTCTGTTAAGTTAAATTTAGTGTATTTTAAATATTTTCTTATGCACTTCAATGTAAGAGTTGACAGATTTTGTTGTATTTTAAATATGTGCCTAATTAGTGACTTAAATGTCGATCGATTTACTAAATTTATATGGATTTATAATTGTGCTATAAAAATAGATATGTCAGCATCAGGAGGAGAGCCGCCCCGTCCCCCACCGCCCAGCGGTGATAAGGGGAAGGGGAAGGCTAAGGCACGGGGACGATACACCATCAGGCCCCAGGTGCTTGCTCGTTTTGTTGCAGCCACCTCCGCACCCACCGTACCTACCCCCTTCCCCGCCTCATCCACCCCAGCGGCATCTACAGCAGGCTCCCCCACCCATTCTACACCATCCCCCACCCATTCTACACCCTCACCGACCCATACGACACCATCCCCTACCCATACTGTACCACCCTCCATCTATGCCCTTCGTACAGTCGCTTTGTGCCAGGACACGCACCAGCCGGCTACTCACCGCCCCCTACTGGACCCAGACCACACCCACCCAGCCCCACCACCATCATCGACTGCACCGGCCACACAGTCACCAGGATCGGCATTTATGCCGACTCCTGGGAGGCGGCCACAGCCAGATACTAGCATTCCATCCGCATCATCCGCGGCCGCTCACGATCACGATGTCACCATGCCATCCTCATCGACTGCACAACAGTCAGTCGCTGCAGAGGAGACTCCTGAGTGGGCCAGGACTCCCGCACCTGAGGATCGACCATGGATCCGGCCAGTTTCTCACACGTAAGTTTCTTTTAATTTAGTGTTTTTTAACTTTGACTATTTTAGTTACTATTCATTAAGTGTATATTTGTTGGTTGCCATATTATTGTATTAATAAATTTATAAATTTTTCAGGTGGATCCCATCGAAAGTGGGATCCAAGCACGTTACTTGGGCCATCAAGAAGCATTATCGTCGCTTCTAGCCATCATAGGGGGTGATCCCCGATGCCGACAGGGATCGTATCTTCCGACAATTCGGGGTAAGTTGTTTATTATTTCCTGTAATTGTCCCTTAATTTTTTCATGTATTTTATATATATTTTTTGTATATTGTTATTAATGTTTTTTTCTTTCTCCACAGGAGCTTGTGCGTTGGTTACCGGAGCATGACTTAGAGAAACGCGCTATCTTTAACGAGCGCGCACCGCACCGACTGAGGGACATGCTCCGGGAGTGTAGGGAGGATCGGATACATCGGGATTACATCGGGCCCAACATCTGGGCCCAGCTATGTGCCTACTGGGACACTCCAGCTTACAAGCTGAAGTGTCTACAGGCGAAGAGGAATCGGACTTCAGAGAGGGGTGGGAGCATGCACACCGGTGGCTCGATTAGCCACATGTAGCATGCCATTAACATGGTATTCATATATAAATAATTTAATATATAAACTGTACATTTTTGTTAACAATTTAAAAAATATTTAATTGATTTTATTCCTGTGTTGATTGCAGGCAGGAGAGCTTGCCCGGACCGTCGATGTCCCTACCGTCGATGTCCCTACCGTCTTTCAGCAGACGCATATTCGCTCGAACACCGGCCAATATGTTGATGAGAGGTCGAGGCAGACCATGGTGAGCTATATATATATATATAGTGCTATCACATTTAAAGTATATGTTAGTGTTATAGTTTAATAACATAATTTTTGTAATGTATTCATCACAGGAGGAGTACAATGCCAGGTTCAGTCAGGTTGCATCTGAGGTTGCCTCCTGCTCTGGTGCCTCGGATCCTTCTCAGCTAGACCTTGCTGAGGTTGAGCGAATACAGACCCAGGTCTGGATGGATGTCACGGGCGGGAAGAAGAAAGGGCGGATCTAAGGTACCGCGTCTCTAGCTCGTACCATCCGTCGGGGGTCGTCGTCGAACTTGACCATTCGGGAGACTCCACCCTCTGGCCCACAGGACACGGAGGAGATGCGGCGGATGAGGCAGGAGCTGGAGGAGCATAGGCAGAATTCAGAGCGCATGCAGCAGCGGATGGAGTCATGGTCGCAGGTGATGACCACTCTGATCGATTTGCTTCCACCTGAGAGGCGCAGCGCTATGCAAGGGGTACTCGATACTGGCGAGCCCTCCACTACTCGTACCGATCCACCGCCGCTGCCGCATGATGGCGATGCGCCTACTGGGCCGCAGGATTGTGGATATATGCCTTGACAGGTATTTTTGTTTTGATGATGAGCAAAAGGGAAATTTCAAGTCCAAGGACTAACACGCAAATTCAACTAAAGGATCAAATTACAAAAAGCGTGAAAAGGACTTAAGTGCAAAAAGCGACAAAAGTTAAACAAGCAGTCAAGATGAGCAAAATGGGAATTTCAGTATTTGTATTGCTTATTTTAAAAGATGTGTGTAAATGGTAAGTGGAGTTCTCAATTTAATATTGGTCTCACACACACACTTTTAACATATGCCAAATACTTTTAAACATGTGTTAAAATCTAACAATTTATTAATCAAAATATTAATTGTTAAGATTTTCAAATTCAAATGTGCTTCGAGCCATAATCGATTATGGGAAACCAATAATCGATTATGATATGAATTATAAGGCTTTAAATAAGTTTAATGAGTATTGATTCTAATTAAAGCCGTTAAGTTTTGAATTTGAAATTGAATAATTGATTATGTACTTTGTATAATCGATTATGTCATTACTGCCTTTCAATGATCTTCAAACGGAAAATGCTTAATCGATTATGTAATCGATTATGCCTATTATGTGAAAGTCAGTGGACTCGTAATCGATTAGTATAATTGATTATGCCTATTCTGTCCAAATGCGTGCTTCCTGAAAACACTTTAAATAATCGATTATGCCTTTGCAATAATCGATTATGACGTGACAAATGAATTTTAAAGAGGCTTGACCTATTTTCTTTAGACCATCACTTCTCACTTATAAAAGAAAAGTTAGGCAGCCATCATAAGCATCAATATACAACTCTACTATTTCTCTCTGTGCTAAAACTCTGATAATCATTTTTCTATACTACATCTCTTACACTATCACTTGACCATATTATTTTGAGAGTTCTACACACCATATAGGTGTTGTTATTCTTGTGCTTCAATTTGTTTATATCAGCACTATTAAGAGTGCATACTATTGGTAAGAGTCGGATTGACTCAAACCTTCTTTGATTACTATTCTTACAAGAAAGGGTATATCTCTTGGGATATTTTTGAGGCTCTTACACAAGGGATTGTATGTCCTGTGATTTGTGTTAAGGGTTCTTTTTATTGTAAAGGTTCTAGCTACGCCTGTTTAAAAGCTAGTGTTTGAGGCTCTTACACAAGGGATCGTATGTCCTGAGATTTGTGTTAAGGGTTCTCTGAATTGTAAAGGTTCTAGTTGATCCTGTTTAAAAACTAGAGTTGATTGAAAACCCTTGGTCGTATTGCCTTGGGGACTGGACGTAGGCCACATGGGTAGTCTGTGGCCGAACCAGGATATATTGTGGTGTTCATCTTCTTTCCCTATCTCTTTTACTTTTGTTTTGTCTTTTGTAAAAAGGCTTTTACTTGCACGCGACAACGTTTTAATTTGAAAATAGTATTCATCCGCTGCAAATTCTGTTTAAACTTTAAAAAGGGTTTCGAGTTATCGAAAAAGTTTTCATTTTTTATTTAAAACCCAATTCACCCCCCCTCTTGGGTATGGTTGCCATGGCCAACAAGGATGATGGTTACCTGACACCGGCGACATCCCCCTGACAGGATGACGACGTTGTCCATTATTATGATGACTATTAGAATAGTTATATAGATGTAGCTGAGTTTAGTACATTGACGGATATTTATGTATTTGTTTTTTTATTTAATGTAACTGCATTTTTTAATTTAATTTGTAATTTCAGTTTTGAATTTAAATTATTATATTTAATTAATTATAATAAAATCAAATTAAACTTAACATTTAAAATAAAAATAAAATAATAATCACTATTTAAAATAAAAATTAAATAATAAATAATATTTAAAAGAAAAATTTATTTAATAATTATAAATAAAATAACATTAACAAATTAATTAATATTTACAAAATAGTATTAAAATATATAAAAAAATATTTCAGAAAAAATTTCCCACGGACTTTTCCGTCGGAAGAATTTCCGACGGACAATTCCGTCGGAAAATCCGTCTTCAATTTCCGACGGTGTAATCCGTCGGTAATGTTACCGACGGACCTCCATTCCATCGGAAATGCTTTCCTACGCGTTGGATTCCGACGGTTGACAGTCCGTCGGAAATTCCGTCGAAAAATCTGTTTTCTGACGGCTTCTTTGACTTTCCGACAGGTTTTGGCCGTCGGTAAACGCCTTATTTTTTGTAGTGTTGCAGGCCCAATAACTACCTTTATGATCGCCCTGTTATGCGTGACGTTTGATAGCATTAAAGCCTACAACTCATGTAGGAATCGTAGTGACTTCAAGTCGAAGGACTACTTCACTATGGTTGCCATGAGAATACTTATGACACTTACATAACTATTATGAAGTATTCTCATAGTGGGTCATCCGGTATAAATATTACTCCTAATATTTATACCTGTGTGCTGACTTGATATCACATATCCATGACCCGTGAGATGTGGTCATCAGTCTACTCACACAATAGCCTCTATGTATTATTGTCGTCCTAATTAACAATAATACTCGACTACGGATATTTAAGAACAGCGTTCTTATTATTTAATGAGGTCTCACGATTAAGTCTCGTACTTAATGTCTCATTAATTCAACTGCATATTCTAAGGACTTTATTACGCTATTAAAACATATAAATAACATAATAAATAACATGCCTTTATTTGTATAAAAATATATAATCCAAAGTCATGATACAAAATGTAAATCTACTAATATAGATTGGCCACTAGGGCTTACACCAACAATTATGTGATGTGGGCATGGAGACGCAAAGCCAAGGACCTAGCATTGAAGACTTACATGGACCTATGACAAGGACAAGGCTTAGAAGAGTCCAAGACACATTCAAGAAGATGGTGGTCAATCACTTGTCTCATAGGCAACTTCATGAAGAGGGCATCACTTTGAACCTCTTATGCATTGAGCCATTGACCACCTAGTTATGGATAGGGCCTAGGACCTTTGTATAGATTAGACTTCATGTAATAAATATAGGAACTAGGACCTTTGTATAGATAACACGTCATGTAATAGAAGTGCTTATTCATAAAAGTACTTAAGACTAGTTTAGGAATTGGGCCTATTGGGTCATTAGCGTCTAAGTAGGAAACATTAGGCCCAAATCAAAACCCACACTTGGGTTTAGCTTGTAGGAGGCGCTACCTTGCATTAGTAGGAGGATGAGCACCTTGCTCAACTATAAATAGGCTCCTTGCAATTTATTTTGACAAGTTTGAATACATTTGAGTTTTCTCACACTTGAGATTGCTAGAGAGAGTTGAGAGTTCTTCTCTTCTTGGTTCATGAATTGAACCTTTGATTCTTATCTTGAATATCCTTATTCAAGTGGTGAATCTTCCATTGGCTTATCAAATTCAATCTTCTTCTCCAAGAAGAATGCATTTGTGGCGCCTTCCCCTTCGTCGTTTTCCTATTGCATTTTCTGCTTTGTTTGTTCTTTAATTCTTGCAATTTAAATTATGCACTTTAATTCTTGTTCTTGTCATTTCAATTCATATATAATTGTGCTCTTCTACTCCTTTTTGTTTCTCTTGATTCTCACTTGAGAATCAAGCTTCTTTCTATTGTTCTAGTTTGTGTTTGATCTTGAATTCTTAGCACTTGAAATCAAAGAAAGATCCTCAAATGTTTAGTGATCAATCCATGATCATATCATGTGGTATCTAGAGCTAGTTCTTTGATCTTCAATTGTTTTGAATTTTTAATCAAAATTTTCAAATTCTATGATGATCCATTGAAATTTGGATGATGAAATTTAATTTGAATCCAAATGTGATCATGGATCTAGAATTTGAAATGAGTTTGAATTGATTTAGCTTGATTTTTGGTGAAAATTTTTTTCCCTCCACTTTTCTCCTCTTGCTTTTAGGCTCTATTTTTTTTTAATGTATTCATAGATTACATTTGAATTTTGGTTGCTTCTTGAAAATTCAAGCATAAAACTCTTTTACTTACTTTTTGAATTTGAACAATTGCAAAATTCAAATTCAAATTTCAATTCACAATAGTAAGATTGATTCAAATTTTATTCAAAAGTGCCTCAATGATTTCATATTATTAGAACCTCATAGATCTTTATGAAATTCAAATTGTGGAAATGATGTGTTTATCATCCACTTGAATGAAAGATCTAGGTCTCTAATCTCTTGATTTGTGCTTCATTACTTGGAAATTTATTTTACACTACTCCAATTGTTCATATTTCCAAGTATTACTCCAATGTTGTTCAAGTTTGTTCATGCTTGAAGGATTTCTTTTGTAATTCAAAATTTTCATTGTAATTGTTGTCGAAGTGTAATTAGAAAAAGTCAAGTGGCTGCAATTTAAAAAAAAAAAAAAAACTGGTGTAAAAAGAAAAATTGTGCCAAAACCGTAAATATACAAAGTTTTGGGCCAAAAGTGCAAAATCTGAAATAAAATTCAGCAAAGGTAAAAGACTTGCCACCATTCCACATGCTTATATTGGTATGGATCGTTCATATATTGGTGTAGAACAATTCACTTTGATCATTACTTGTTTACAAACACTTTGATTAAATTTGAATTACACTTTGTTGAACTCTGTCAACTTGTCTTCTTCACATCAATTTGAGTGTGCAATTCTTCTTGAACCTTTTCTTGCTTGTCTTCTAAACTCCATTAGTTTTATATTAGTTTTTTTTTTCCACTTTCTTGACCTCTTGAAATTGATTTGCCTATTGGTTGCTTTATCACTTGTTTGTGGACTAATAGTTGAGAATCTTGTTTCAATTTGTAGATCCCTTGAGAAGGAAACTCTTGAGTTGAAAGAGACAAGAGTGAAATCATCTTGTAAAAGTCTACTTGAGTGATATACACGAGTGACCATCTTTGAGTGAATGGTGAGTGAGTGGTGAGGTCCTTGTACTTTCATTTTTCTTGTATTTCTTTGTTCTTTAAGTGTAATTGTCACTAGTTTGGTTTGTACTTAATTCTTTTGATTTTTGGTGATGTAATTGTTCTCATTGGTGTAATCTTCATTTGTTTTGTGTAATTTTTCATTTTCTGGATTTGTATGTAATTTTTGAATTTGTAAGTGTACCATGACTTCCATACATGAAGAAGACATTGAAGATTCTCCTACATCATCACCAGGAACAAGGAACTTGAATCGAAGGTTGGATAGAATGAAAAACCACATGGAAAGAATGTTTGAAAGATTGGAAATACTTGAGAACAAAGAAGGATCAAGGCATACCAACTCTCATAGAGGTTCATCACATTCCGAAGACAACCATGAGGAAAGACCTAGATTTGATAGATGGAGACCTAGACATGTGCATAGTGGAAGAAGGCATGACAAGGATGTCAAGTTGCATAATGTGAAGGTGAAGATCCCTAGCTTCCATGGGAAGAGTGATCCCGATGCTTATTTGGAATAGGAGACCAAATTAGAACATATATTTTCTTGTTACAATTATCGTGAAGAAAAAAAAGTAAAAGTTGCAAGTTTAGAATTTAAACATTATGCTTTAATTTGGTGGGATCAATTATGTAAAGATAGGAAAAAGTATGATGAGGAACCTATTAGTACTTGGAGAGAGATGAAGAAAGTCATGAGAAAGAGATATGTTCCTTCAAGCTATACTAGAGACCAACACCATAGGCTACAAAGATTGAGGCTAGGAAGCATGAGTGTAGAAGAATGTTACAAAGAGTTAAAAGACACATTGATTAGAGGAAACATAGAAAAAGATAGAGAAGCAACTATGTCTAGGTTGTTGGGTGGACTCAACCAAGACATCCAAGATGTGATTGAACTTTACAGCTATGTTGAATTAGAAGAGTTGGTGCATCATGCAATCAAGGTTGAAGCTCAAGTGAAGAGGAAGAAGTCTTTCAAGAAACCTTTCTTCAACAACAACAATTCATCTTGGAAGGACAATTCCAAGAAGGAGGGTGACTCATTCAAACAATTAGAGGGTTATGGTAAAAGTGGATCCAAAGCCACATCTACTAACTCTAAACCTTCTACTTCTATCCCCACTTCTTCTAGTGCTAGAGACATTAAATGTTTTAAATGCATAGGAAAATGACATATTGCATCACAATGTCCTAATAAGAGAACAATGATCTCTAGATGTAATGATGATATTGAGGTCACTAGTGCCTCTTCTTGTGAGTCTTCTAATGAGAGTGGTGAAGATGAAGTCTTTCCACTTAAAGGAGACCTTTTGATGGTGAGAAGACTCTTAGGAGTCAAAGTGAAAGAGGAGGATGAGAGCTAAAGAGAGAATATTTTTCACACTAGGTGCATCGTGAATGGAAAATTATGTGTATTGATAATTGATGGAGGAAGTTGCACCAATGTAGCTAGCCAAAGATTGGTGACCAAACTTGGTCTCAAAACCAATTCACACCCTAGGCCATACAAATTACAATGGCTAAGTGAGAGGGGTGAAATCTTGGTGAACCAACAAGTGTTGTTGAGTTTTGCTATTGGCTCTTATCATGATGTAGTGATGTGTGATGTGGTGCCTATGGAAGCGGGACATGTTTTGCTAGGAAGACCATGGCAATATGATAAGAAAGTGATACATGATGGCCTTTCCAATAGATTTACTTTCATGCACCACAACAAAAAAATTACTCTTGTACCTCTATCTCCTAAAGAAATTGGTGAGGACCAAAAGAAAATGAGAGAAAAAAGGGAGCTTGAGAGAAAAGTCAAGAGTGAAAAAGAAATAAATAAAGATAATAGTGTGCCACAAAAAAATATAAAAAAGGCAAATGGCATAAGTGGGCAAAATGTTTTTGAAAACCAAAAAGGTAAAGAAAAAGATGGTAAAGAATGCTTATTTCTAAAAGAAAAGGAAGTAAAGAAATTATTATTGACACATCAACCAATGTTTTTAGTTTACACCAAAAATGAATGTGAAAATTCTATACCATCTCTCTCTTTACCAAAACCCTTTGAGTTTCTTTTGGATGAGTTTAAAGATGTTTTTCCAAAAGAGCTTCCTAAATGTTTGCCACCTATGAGGGGGATTGAGCACCAAATGGACTTAATTCCTAGTGCATCTCTTCCTAATAGGCCGGCCTAAAGGGGCAATCCCGAAGAAACAAACGAAATTCAAAGGCAAGTTGAAGGATTGTTAGAAAAAGAATGGATAAGAGAATCACTTTCTCCATGTACAATGCCCGTTATTTTAGTACCAAATAAAAATGGTACATGGAGAATGTGCACGGATTGTAGATCCATCAATAACATAACCATCAAATATAGACTTCCAATGCCACGATTAGATGATTTGTTAGTTGAGCTACATGGGTCCCAAATCTTTTCCAAATTTGACCTAGCAAGTGGCTACCATCAAATAAGAATTAGAGAAGGAGATGAGAGGAAAACCGCTTTCAAAACTAAGTATGGGCTTTGTGAATGGCTTGTGATGCCTTTTGGTCTCACCAATGCACCAAGTACATTCATGAGGCTCATGAATCTTGTCCTTCGAGAATTCTTAGGAAAGTATGCGGTTATCTATTTTGATGACATTTTGATATATAGCAAAACACTAAGTGACCATCTTGAACATTTGAAAAGTGTTTTGTTAGCTCTAAGAAAAGAAAAACTACTTGCCAACCTTGAGAAATGCACTTTTTGCACCACCGAAGTTGTATTTTTGGGCTATATTGTTATTGCACAAGGTGTGCAAGTAGATGAGGAAAAAACAAAGGCCATCCAAAGTTGGCCAACACCTAAAAATGTTGGAGATGTTAGGAGTTTCCATGGATTGGCTAGTTTTTATAGGAGATTTTTCAAAGACTTTAGCACTTTGGCAAGTCCTCTAAATGAGGTTTTAAAGAAAAATGTGCCATTTCATTGGGGTCAAGACCAAGAAAATTCCTTCAACATCTTAAAGAAAAAATTAACTAATGCACCAATTCTCGCGCTTCCAAATTTTGTGAAATCTTTTGAGATAGAGTACGATGTTTCTAATGTGGGCATTGGGCCGTTTTGCTTCAAGAAGGACACCCCATTGCTTACTTTAGTGAGAAACTTGCCGGGGCACATTTGAACTACTCAACTTATGATAAAGAACTCTATGCCCTAGTAAGGAGTCTCAAAGTTTGGCAACACTATCTCTTGACCAAGGAATTTGTAATTCATAGTGATCATGAATCATTAAAACACTTAAAGGGGCAAGGAAAATTAAACAAGAGACATGCCAGATGGATAGAATTCATAGAACAATTTCCTTATGTGATTAAACAAAAACAAGGTAAAAGCAATGTTGTGGCCGATACGCTTTCACGTAGACATACCTTACTTTCAATGCTTGAAACTAAACTTCTAGGGTTTGATCACATAAAGGAATTGTATGCAAATGATCCGGACTTCTCTACAATTTACACTCAAATAGGGTCCATGGCACATAAAGGATATTTCATCAATGAAGGATTCCTTTTTAGAGACAAAAGACTTTGTGTGCCAAGGCATTCTATAAGAGAGTTGTTGGTAAGAAAAGCACATCAAGGGGGATTAATGGGGCACTTGGGTGTTCACAAGACTTTAGAGGTTTTGCATGAACATTTCTTTTGGCCAAAAATGAAAATCCAAGTCCAAAAGTTATATGAAAAATGCATTGAATATTTGAAGGCAAAGTCAAAGAGTAAGCCACATGGGTTGTACACTCCCTTTCCTAATCCTTCTTCTCCTTGGATTGATATCTCTATGGATTTTATATTGGGATTGCCAAGGACTAAGCGAAGCAATGATTCAATCTTTGTGGTTGTGGATAGATTTTCCAAGATGGCTCATTTTTTACCATGTAACAAAAGTGAAGATGCTTGCCATGTAGCAAACCTTTTCTTTAGGGAAATATTTAGACTACATGGGATTCCTAGAAGCATTGTATCTGATCGAGATACAAAGTTTCTAAGTCACTTTTGGAGAACTTTGTGGAGTAAACTTGGAACTAAATTACTCTTTTCAACTACTTGCCACCCACAAACGGATGGGTAAACTGAGGTGGTTAATCGAACTTTTTCTACTCTTTTAAGAACCATCCTTAAGAAAAACCTAAAGTCTTGGGAAGAGTGCTTACCTTTCATTGAGTTTGCATACAACCATGTGCAACATTCTACTACTAAGCACTCCCTTTTTGAAATAGTCTATGGTTTTAATCCTCAAACCCCACTTGATTTGCTTTCAATACCCATTGAACAAACATTGTTGCATCAAGATGGGCTTGCCAAGGCCGAATTTGTTAAAAAGCTCCATGAACAAGTAAAATTAAATATTGAAAAACAAGGGAAGCATAATACAAGGCAGGTAA
This sequence comes from Echinosophora koreensis, assembly GCA_035048595.1. NCBI lineage: Eukaryota > Viridiplantae > Streptophyta > Magnoliopsida > Fabales > Fabaceae > Echinosophora > Echinosophora koreensis. The sequence continues at coordinate 2,082,759 of JAPCYP010000068.1, forward strand.
ATAAAGGAAGAAAACAAGTGTTACTCAAACCGGGTGATTGGGTATGGGTGCACTTAAGAAAAGAAAGATTTCCTTTACAAAGGAAGTCCACACTCCTACCAAGTGGTGATGGACCTCTCTAAGTATTGGAGAAAATAAATGATAATGCATATAAAATAGATCTCCCGGGTGATTATAATGTGAGTGCCATTTAATGTGTCTGATCTAAGTCTTTTTGAAAATGACACAGATGATGATCAACACAATTTGTGGACGAATGTTCCTCAAGAAGGAGGGGATGATGTGGGCATGGACACACAAAGCCAAGGACCTAGCATTGAAGACTTGCATGGACCTATGACAAGGGCAAGGCTTAGAAGAGTCCAAGACACACTCAAGAAGATGGTGGTCAATCGCTTGTCTCATAGGCAACTTCATGAAGAGGGCATCACTTTGAACCTCTTATGTATTAAGCCATTGACCACCTAGTTATGGATAGGGCCTAGGACCTTTGTATAGATTAGACTTCATGTAATAAATATAGGAACTAAGACCTTTGTATAGATTAGACTTCATGTAATAGAAGTGCTTATTCATAAAAGCACTTAAGACTAGTTTAGGAATTGGGCCTATTGGGTCATTAGCATCTCTAAGTAGGAAAAGTTAGGCCCAAATCAAAACCCACACTTAGGTTTAGCTTGCAGGAGGCGCTACCTTGCATTAGTACGAGGATGAGCACCTTGCTCATCTATAAATAGGCTCCTTGAAATTCATTTTGACAAGTTTAAATACATTTGAGTTTTCTCACACTTGAGATAGCTAGAGAGAGTTGAGAGTTCTTCTCTTCTTGGTTCATGAATTGAGCTTTTGATTCTTATCTTGAATATCCTTATTCAAATGGTGAATCTTCCCTTAGCTTATCAAATTCAATATTCTTCTCCAAGAAGAATGCATTTGTGGCGCCTTCCCCTTCCTCTTCTTTCTATTTCATTTTCTACTTTGTTTGTTCTTTAATTCTTGCAATTTAAATTCTGCACTTTAATTCTTGTTCTTGTCATTTCAATTCATATATAATTGTGCTCTTCTACTCATTTTTGTTTCTCTTGATTCTCACTTGAGAATCAAGCTTCATTCTATTGTTCTAGTTTGTGTTTGATCTTGAATTCTTGGCACTTGAAATCAAAGAAAGATCCTCAAATGTTTAGTAATCAATCCATGATCATACCATTATGTTACAATATTATATAAACTACTAGAATCATGTAGTAAATAGAACACTAGCTAAACACTAACTTGCAAGTTTCAAGACCTTTCTAGAAAATTGTATCATTATCAACACTCCTCCTTAATACAATTTTCTGTAACTCTGAGCATACTCCTCAATTGCTAGAACTTGAGGCATTGCCTTCGTAGATATATCTGTTAGTTGATCTTCTGTTATGCAGTACTCGAGCTGAATTTGCTTAGTTGCTTCTGCATCTCAGATAAAGTGATATTTAATTGCTATATGCTTGGTTTTGTTATGATGCACTGGATTCTTCGCTATTGCAATTGCTGATTTGTTGTCGCAGAAGATTGTGATTGGCTCTGTTTGTTGATCTCCCATGTCATTGAGTATTTTTCTAAGCCATATAGCTTGGCTTGAAGATTCAGCAGCTGCCACGTAGTTTGCTTCTGCCATCGATTGTGCAACCGTTGCTTGCTTCTTAGATGCCCAAGAAAATACTCCAGATCTAAATGTAAAGGCATAGCCTGACATGCTCTTCATATCATCAACAGATCCTGCACAGTCACTGTCAGTGTAGCCAATCAACCTTGAGTTAGTCGCAAGTGCATACCATATACCAAACTCCTTAGTACCTTGTAAGTATCTCAGAATTCGTTTGCCTACTCCAAAGTGAACTTGACTTGGGCTTTGCATAAACCTCGATAGAAGACTTGTAGCATACATTATATCCGGCCGTGTAGCTGTGAGAGATAGAAGACTCCCGATCAAACTTCTCTAGAGTGTTGTATCTGCCTTCGGTAATCCATCGTCCTTCAACAACTTTTCATTAGTCACTGGTGGAGTAGCAACTGGCTTGCACTCATACATCTTGAACTTCTTTAGTACACTACAAGAAAAGGGTGGCTTACCAACGACATATTACCTATGGACGTTAGTTCCGTCGGTAATGAGACAGTTTCCGATGGACATAGCCGTCGGTAAACACGAATACCAAAAGTCTAACAAATTACCGACGGAAAGTCCGTCGGTAATGTTACCGTGGGCTGTTCCGTTGGAAACTACCGATGAAATTTCCGTCGGAAAGCAATAACTATATTATCGATGAACTTTTCCTTCGGTAATACATTTTTTTGAATTACCGACGGTTTTATCCGTCGGTAGTCCATCGGTAAATTCAGATTAAACCACCAGCGCCGAACCCTTCCGCTCACTTTTCTTTCCCTATTTCTCTCTGCTTTCTGCCCCCTCTCCTCCACCGGTGCCACCCCCCAAGACACCACCACTCCATGCGCCACCCTACGACACTTCCAGCCTCCCCACGCCTCCCTTCTCCTTTCTCATCTCTCTCTGCTTCTCCTCCCCCTCTCTCCCCTTCTCCTTTTTCTCTCTTCCGGTCGGCCTGTCACCACCGCGCTCCATCATCACTATCACACCTCCACCACCTCTATCTTCTCCTCAGCGAGCCGCCATAGCCACCACCACGTCCCACCACCAACACCACCACTCTTTCCTTCCTTGCACCAGAACCACCACACCACCACCCTCCTTGAACCAGAACCACCACCACCACCCTCCTTGCACTGGTATAAATTTCATATGTTCATATTGTTATTTTTTTTTGTTCTATAAATTTCTGATTGTAGTGGAAATTTTAATTTATTTTTTCTTGCTTTATTTGTTTCAGAGGGACACTGCCATCAAGCTTCCTTCTCACCACCAGCACTGAGGTATGAATCTAACCTTCTCTTATTGTTGTTAAATTTGACAATTGCTATTCTCTTTTTGATTTAATTTTTACGTATGCGTGCTTGATATCGATCTTTACCCTTGATAAGTTGTTCATGTTTAAATTAAATATTGAAATGTGTTAGAAATTTTATTTTGTGATATGATCCTAAAAAAAGGTCAAGTAGATTTTTGGATCTATCCTTGAGTGACACCAAAATTCAAAGAAGAAGAAGAAGAATAACAAATGGGAAAGATAAGGAATGGAAGGTAGGCGCCACAATTCCAAGGAGAATTGATAAGCCAAGGTGAGGATCACCACAAGGGTCTTGGACTCTTGATAAGATCAAAAGGTTGGCTCAATGAAGAACCCAAGAGAGAACACTCTCACAATTGGTAAAAACCAAATTGAACTTCAAAGTTGTATTTCATCATGTAAGAGGTGTATACATATAGCATAAGGAAAGAAAAACCAAAGGTCATCATAAATGACATAAACTCCTAATAACTAGACATAACACTCCACTAAGTGGTTATTAAAAGAACATAACTATCCTACTTAAGAAAATAATAAAAAGTGGTTCCATAACTTATAAAAAGGAGTTACTTGGGCATGCAAGCCAAAAGTCACCCTCCTTTGAAACTCAAACTCGTCCAAATATCCGTATTAAACTTCCAACCCATTTTTCACCATGATAGAAGCCGAATCACGTCAAAAGTCTTGAGATATGATTTGTAGATAATTTCCTAAGCTTTCCAACGAATCAATGAATGCATCAATCGGAGATCTTTAGCTCAAGATATAGCTAAAACAAGAATACGGGTTCATTATAATGAAAATTAAATTTTCATCAAAGATCAATTTGGCCTTATATTTGATATCATTCTTGGTTTGCATCATTCCCTCCCTCTTGAAGAGAATTCGACCTCGAATTTATTGCCTTTGAGAATCGTCTTCATCCTCCGGGTTCAAACACAACTCTCTTGAATCCATGGGGCACCTCTCTTGGAGTTACTTCTTCAACTTTCTTCAAAATAGAATCATCACCTCTTGGCAAAGATAGGAACATCACCTTGATTTCTTTTATAATGAGACTCTCAATTATGTTTTCAACCTTTGCCTCACTCTTTTTCTGTTGCTCTTTGCTCTTTGTGGTTTGGCTTTCACTATTCTTTTCTTTATGAGCTAGAGGAGAAATATTAGATAAATGAACCAAAATAGAAGAATCCCAACATTTGTATCCACAAGCTAATCTAGAAGAAGGTATTAGAGTAAAAGATTGCCATGACTTCCCAAGTGGATTTGAGGACTTATTTTCGGCTTTAGGGGGAATCCATTCTCTAGTTGTCTTCATCTCCATATCATCCTCTTGGAATTCAACTCCAATTGATACTTTGCATTCTTCCTTGGGAATTTCATTTTCAATTTCCTTGAATGTCTAGCAAGCTTCCTTTGGAATCATATCTTCAATTTCAATGAATGTCTTGCAAGCTTCCTTTGGAAGAACACACTCAACTTCCTTCAAAAGAGAATCAACACCACAAGGCAAAGAATTAGGAATAACATCCAAACAAGCATTCAAGTTTGTTTCTTTCACCTCACTTTCTTTTTTTGCTCTCATCTTTTCTTCAAACATTTTCTTCCAACATGATTCAATTTCAAAAATTTGACTTTTCATTCTCTCCTCTTGTCTCTTCCATCTTTCATACTCTTTATTCTCCCTTTCAATTTCTCTATCACATCTTCAGTATCTCCTTCCTCCATGCCTCCTCCTTTTTATTTCTACGACCTTGTCAAGAATCACATTGAACTCCTCCAGGCTTCTTTGCAATCTTTCCATTTCAAGGAATAGTTTTGCCATGATATGTGGTGGGAAGAAGAATTTTTTGAAATTAATCGAAGAACAAAATAAAAAGTCACTCTAGGAAGGATGGCTTATGTGTTTGTTGTCGTTGTTGTTCTGAATTGAAGATAAAATTTTAAAGGACGAGAACTTTTAAATTGGAAATAACTACAATGTTAGTATGGAAATAACCACAATGAGAACTTTCGTAAAATCTATAACTGCATCCAAACTTTACTTCACCATATATATATATAATACTGCATCAACTACGGGGGAGCTGGGACTATGACAATAGCTGGTGTGACACCCTTCTACCCCATACATTATAAAGGATTAAATATAGAACAAATTAAATGAAAAACATGCATTTACTGAAAATATAAAATATTTGTCAATGGGTGATGTAAGCCAAGGGGGGGCAAGTCAAGATTTCCTCAAGGATGAAAAGAGCCCAATAAGGAGCATGGTCCAAGAAGCAATACAAGGACTTGATGGGCCTATGACAAGAGCAAAAGCAAGGAAAGCCCAACAAGTCTCCATTCAAATAATGGCTCTTATTTTGATGGAAGCAAGCCCAAGATCAAGGATGAATGGAATGGAGCCCAAATTGTTAACTTACATTATCCAATTGAAGGATCCATGACAAAGAGGGGCAAATTCATGAAGAAGAGGCCATTATTAGTTGTTTTTATTTAATCCAATAATTGTAATGAGTTATGTGAGTGAGACCAAATTTGCTAGTGTTGCAAATGGGTCAAGCCCACTTAATTTCATGATGCACACAAATTTCTTAGAGTCTTGTGGGAGGGATCTTTAGCTTGCATGCTAAAAGAAACTCCTAATTAGTTTGTTAATAATTTGTATAAATTATGGGTTGGTTACACTTTTAATATGAGAAGTAAGTGTAACCACCACATAATGATAGGAAGTGTAATAGTCATTTTGGTGGCTGAGTAGAGTTTAGGTTAATTGAGTCATTAGTATTAGATTTAAGTGAATTATTAGGCTAGTTATGAGGGGTTATGGAATAACTAAGGAGGCAAAGAGTCAAGCCAAAGTAGACAGCCTTGGGACTATATGTAACACGCCCATAACATGTAAATGATAACTTGGAAGTTGAATTTTGGATTGATATCCATTGTGAGAGAATTGTTCTCTTGGGTTCTTGGATGAACCAAAACCTTGTTCTTATCAAGAATCCAAGATTCTTGTGGCGAACCTCATAGGCTTATCAAACAATCTTGTTTGTGGCGCCATCCTTCATCTCTATCTTCTTCCATTTTCATATTTTATTCACTTTATTTTGGTTACTAAAGTGTTTACAACTTTATCATGCTTTGATTGTATTTTGCGCCACACATATGTTTAAGAATTCAACCAAAACGATCATGCAAAGGCAACCCTCCATTTGGATGTCATCAATGGGTAGAAAAGTCCCACATGAACCAGTTCATAACGCGGAAATAAAAATAAGTTTAAAACAATTAAAACATAACAAAGGAATAAACACATCCCAACCCCGATGTCACATATAGAGCTAGTATAACCGTTCCGGAATAAAATCCACTAAATTACAACTGAATACTAACAAAACATAACTAGCCCTAACTATGAGTGGTGGCTCCTTAGAGTCACTCCTCTCCGGGCTGCTTGTCATCCTCTGCAAAATGCCGATCAGGCCAATCACAAACAATAACAGGGAGTAAGTTCATGTAGACATAATAGCAAAGAAGTAGGAAGTAAAGTAAAACATGCAACATAGCAACAACTCAAACAAACATCAACAACCAACATGCTATGCAGTGCAGTGCAATCCTACTCCGCTAAACCAACAATGCATGTGGATCCACTAAACTCAGGATGAACGACTTTGGAGTTAAATATCCATATTGAGAATCTACTCAACACCGGAGAATCTACTCCTTGGATAGCCCACGCATCAAACCAACGAATGCCTCGTTACGGGGGCGCTAGGAGAATCTACTCCAACCATGGATGGCCAGATCGCCGTACTCTAGGACGACCTCCCCTATGTCGAACATCCCTAAACAACATCTCTGATGCAATGCTTATGCAACACAACAACGATGGCATCACCACCTCCAAAACTCCAACGGAATCAACCGTATATAACAGCGGTATCAACCGGAACAGCCTGCCTCGCGGAATCAACCTGAGGACTTTAGCGGAATCAACTGCAACACTTGGGGCAAACTCTCGGCCGCCAAGGTACAATAACAACACCTTTGACCCAAACCGCGGGGTCAAGGCTTCCTTGGCCAAAAAGCACCAAGGCACAGCTCATCATCCTGCGGTACCCAATGGGTATCGACTTATCAACTCAACACCTCACCATCTCATCATTTTAATTATCTTTGTTAGACATTAGCCAAGTTGTCTAATCAACTTATCATTATCGGGGAATGGGGTTTGAACCCCTTAAATTCCTTTAATTATGTTCTGTACAGTAGGGTTGAGCACGGTCGTGCTTAACCCCCAGCACGGTCGTGCTTAAACACGTGAGGGGCGTGCTATCTTTTAAGTGAAGCACGGTCGTGCTTCTTATTGAGCACGGTCGTGCTCAGCAGTACGATCCTGCTCTTTGTCCTGCAAGGCCGTGCTAAACAGCGCGACCATCTTCCCAGAATTCAACTAGTGCTCCCTATTCAGCACGGTCGTGCTCATCGCGCGACAGTGCTGTTCTGGGCAGGAATAGAGACTGATTTTTAACCAAATTTTAGGGTTTTAATCCCATTAATCCTAAAGTCCTTTAACACAATTTTAAGGAGTAAACTTATCAACATTATCAACATCAACTCAACAGTGGCATCAACCAAACAATATATCATGTTCATAACCATTACAACAACATAAACACAACCAACATTATGAACATAGGCATAAAAACATTATATTACCAAATATTAACAGGTTATCAGAATAATTAACACATCATTCATAGAAACAATTATTCAAACCAACCAAGGTTATGGGAACCCCTTTACTTTACTCTAACCCTGAACCTATGATTACACTACCCTTCTCCCCATACCTGGATTGAAGGTAGCTCTCTAACAGTGGTCCTAACGGCAAACGGTTCCTCCCCTTAGGCGGCTCAACCTCAAACAATACCTTAAACAACCAGAACATAAACGTTATTAGTTTCCCAATCATTAAAAGGAAAGGAAACTAACAAAAAGGAAGGGAACGTTACCTATATGCGAAGTACAGACGAAACCACGTTTCCCTAGGGTCTCCAACACTCAAAACCACACTGAATATGAAGGGAAAAGAGGAAAAAGGAGTAGCAGCCGTACTAGGGTTTTATCCACCAAAATATGGAGTGTACGCGCAACCTCGAGTCTGCACAACGTATATAGGCTCGGACTTGAGCATGGTTGTGCCCTCTTTTGAGCACGGTCGTGCTCGACTTAACGTCGCCGAGACCCGGTCAGCACATTGAGCACGGGCGTGCTCACTGTTGAGCACGGTTGTGCTCAACTTAAAATCAGAAACACGCTCCTGACTTTAAGTACGGGTGTGCTGGCTAATGAGCATGGGCGTACTCATGTACCAGAAAGGGACTTTGAGCCAAAAATCCCACTAAGCCCTCGACCGATAAATCCAACTTAATAAAACCAGCTTAATAAAATAATTCCGAACAACGGGGTGCTACAATTCCACCCCCTTATAAAAATTTCGTCCTCGAAATTTACATGTACCTCAATGGAAAAGATACGGGTACGCCTCCATCATCTTGCTCTCCAGCTCCCAGGTAGCACTTTCCTCAGTTGCCGCACTCCAAACCACTTTGACCAAAGGAATCTCCTTGCCTTTTAGCTGCTTCACCCTCCTATCCTCGACTCGAAGAGGTAACACCTCAAACGTCAAGTTCTCTTTCAACTGTATAGCGTCGGGTACTATCACGTGACTAGGGTCATGAATGTACTTCCTGAGTTGAGACACATGAAAAACATTGTGGAGGTTTGACAAGAACGGGGGTAAGGCTATTTGGTAGGCGACTTCGCCGACTCTTTTAAGGATCTGGTAAGGACCAATGAACCTCGGAGTAAGTTTCCTCACCTTCATCACTCTACCAACCCCAGTCGTTGGGGTAACTCTCAAGAATACATGATCGCCTTCTTGGAATTCGAGCTCCTTCCTCCTTTTATCATGATAGCTTTTTTGCCTACTCTGTACAACTCTCATCTTTTCTTGAACCAACCTGATCTTTTCTGTTGTTTCCTGGACTATCTCCGGCCCTAGCACCACACTATCACTAGGTTCGCTCCAACACAAGGGTGTCCTACATCTCATCCCATACAGAGCTTCATAAGGTGTCATCCCAATACTAGAATGGAAACTGTTGTTGTAGGTGAACTCTATCAGGGAAAAAACTTGTCCCAACTACCAGACTGTTCTAACACACAAGCCCTCAACAAGTCCTCTAAGGACTGGATGGTTCGCTCAGACTGCCCATCAGTCTGTGGGTGGTAAGCTGAACTAAGCCTAAGCTTTGTCCCTAAAGCAGTCTGCAAACTCTCCCAAAACCTGGAGGTAAACCTCGGGTCTCTATCTGAAACTATGCTAGAGGGTACACCTTGGAGCCTAACTATCTCCTCGATGTATAGCTTAGCCAACTTCTCCAATGGATACTACATATTCATCAGAATGAAGTGGGCAGACTTAGTCAGTCTATCCACAACAACCCATATAGCCTCAAAACCAGCTGGAGTCCTAGGGAGTCCAAACACAAAATCCATGGAGATGCTATCCCATTTCCACTCTGGGATACTCAGGGGTTGCAACTTACCCGTAGGCTTTTGATGCTCTATCTTGGCCTTCTGACAAACTAGGCATGCATAAACAAACTCAGCTACATCCTTTTTCATCTTAGGCCACCAAAACATCCTCTTAAGGTCCTGATACATCTTAGTGGTACCTGGGTGCACACTCAGTCCACTCCTATGACCTTCTTCTAAGTTCAACTTACTAAGCTCAGGAACATCTGGCACGCAAACTCTATCCTTGAACCTCAAGATACCATCACTGCCATCCTTAAAACTTAGGTCTCTACCTTGAGCGAGCAACTCTCGCTGGTCCAAGAGGAACTTGTCTAACTTCTGACCCTCTCTAATCTGATCCATCAACATGTTGGTAACCTTCAAGGTACCAAGCCTAATACTATTAGGGGTAAACTCACAAGCTATACTAAGGTCTCTAAACTCCTCGATCAGGTCCATCTCCCTAACCATCAAAGCGGAGATGTGCAAGGTTTTCCTACTCAAGGCATCGGCCACCACATTGGCCTTTCCTGGGTGATAGGTCAACTCGAAGTCATAGTCCTTTAAGAACTGCGTCCACCTACGCTGCCTCATATTCAACTCCTTTTGATCAAAGAGGTACTTCAAACTCTTATGATCACTAAAAACCTCAAACCTCGCCCCATACAGGTAATGCCTCCAAATCTTCAAGGCAAATACCACAGCTCCTAGCTCTAGGTCATGGGTAGGGTAGTTCTTCTCATGGGTTTTTAACTGCCTAGAAGCATAAGCTACTACCTTACCATCTTACATCAACACACCACCAAAATCTTGCTTCGATGCATCACAATATAGAACGAAAGGTTGTCTAGAATTGGGTAACACTAAAACTGGTGCTAATGTCAACCTATTCTTAAGGGTTTGGAAACTCTCTTCGCACTTAGAGTCTAACACAAACAACTGTCCTTTTTTGGTGAGACGGGTTAAGAGTAAAGCTATCTTAGAGAAACCTTCTATGAACCGTCTATAGTACCCGGCTAACCCCAAGAAACTCCTAATCTCAGTTACAGACTTTGGCGCTTCCCATTGGAGCACCGTCTTTACCTTAGTTGGGTCCACTGCTATGCCACCCTTAGAGATGACATGTCCTAAGAAGCTCACTTCCTCTAACCAGAACTCACACTTAGACAACTTAGCGTACAACTGCTTTTCCTTAAGGGTCCGCAAGACAACCCTCAGGTGTTCCTCATGTTCCTCCTTACTCTTGGAGTACACTAGGATGTCATCTATAAACACCACCACAAAATCATCTAATTAAGGGTGAAAGGTCTTGTTCATGTAATCCATGAAGACCGCAGGAGCATTGGTTACACCAAAGGGCATAACAGAGTACTCATAGTGACCATATCGTGTTCTAAACGCAGTCTTCGGGATGTCCTCATACTTAACCCGAATCTGATGATACCCTGACCTCAAATCTATCTTTGAAAAGACGCAAGCGCCCATCAACTGGTCCATATGGTCATCACTCCGAGGGAGGGGATACCGATTCTTTACGGTCACCTTGTTGAGCTGCCGATAGTTGACACACAACCTCATACTACCATCTTTCTTCTTCACCAACAACACAGGCGCTCCCCACGGAGACACACTAGGCCTAATGAACTACTTCTTCATTAGGTCCTCCAACTGTTCCTTCAACTTAGCTAGCTCTAGAGGAGACATTCTATAGGGTGCTATGGAGATTGACCCGGTGCCAGGCACTAAGTCTATGGTAAACTCAACATCTCTCTCTGGGGGTAAGTTTTAAACATCCCCCGGAAACACTTCAGGAAATTCCCGCACAACAGGCACGCTGGCGACATCAGGAGGGCTGCTCTCTACTTCCAGGGAAGCTAACATCATGTATACTTGGGCTTCGTCTCTCATCGAAGCTTGAACTTGGCTGGCAGAGAGAAGGTCCGGATTCTCAGACTCCTTTGGAGTTCCAAAAATCAAGGTCTTGTCAAAAAAATTCAGGAGGACATGGTTGGAAGATAACCATTCCATACCCAGAATAATATCCAAGTCTTTCAAAGGTAAGCACACAAGATCGGTAACAAAATTTTTATCATTTATGACTATATGACAGTTCTTGCATGCATAACAAGTGGAAACAGGTTTATTTGTAGGTATAGAAACCAACAAATCAAACTCAAGGAAGGTAACAGGCAATTTCAGACTCTTGACCCTATCATGCAATATAAAAGAGTGAGTAGCACCCGAATCATACAATACAGTTAATCGAGTCCCATCAATGAAACACGTGCCTTAGATCAAGTCATCAGACTCGGAGGCTTCAGCTCCACTAAGAGTAAAGACTCTCCCAGTGGTCTTCAGTCTGTTGGCCTGGGACGTCTGATTCTTGCTAGCACTGGGAGGCTCGGCCTTAGCTCCATCACACTCATGGCTGATGTGTCCTAGCTTTCCACATTTGAAACAAATAACCTGTGCTTCCTTGCACTGGGACGAATAATGGTCCGGTGCTCCACACTTTCCACACCTCATAGCTCTAGGGGCATCAGAAAACCCACCCCTGAAGCTATTCTGCTGAAACTGTGGCTTCTTGCCACTCTGCTTGAAGTCCTTGCCCATTGGGGCATACCGCTGCTTGCCCTTGTCCCTGTGGTCAGTCCTCTTACCGCTCTGACTATCCGATCCTCTGGAACTGGCAACTCTGAACTGACTAGCATCCTCGTAAATCCGACACTTGTTGACCAGAATCGGGAAGGCTCTGATCTGCTGATAACTGATGGCCTGTTTGATCTCAGGCCGAAGTCCCGCTTCAAACTTCACACATTTGGAGCGATCGTCTGTCTCATGCTGGTAAGGAGTGTAGTACCTAGCCACTCCTCAAACTTGGCCGCGTAGTCCCCAACTGACAACGACCCCTGCCTCAAGGACAAGAACTCCATCTCTTTCTTGTCCCCGATATCCACTGGAAAATACTTCTCCAGGAATCTCTGTCTGAACACAGCCCATGTAACCGTTATGCCCTCAGCCTGCATCCTCTGTCTGTAGTTATCCCACCAATGCTCCGCCTCCTCAGTCAACATGAAGGTGGCGAAGATGAGCTTCTGCTGATCATTGTAGTCCATCGCACGGAAGACCCTAAGCCACAACAGTGCTCCCTCTGGATCGTACGCTCCCTTGAACGACGGAGGGTTGTTCCTTTGGAACTTATCCAGTCCCTGGAACTCAATCGTCCCACCATTGTTGTTCTGGTTGACCTGTCCAATAGCGTTGGCCAGAAGTGCCAATGCATCCGCAATTGCCTGATCGTTGCGTCCTCTACCCGCCATTAGTTCCTGTACAGGTCCAACACAACTCTTAGATACAGAAACTTAAGTGAGTGAAAGCTACAGGAAACTAACTTAAAACATCATTATCTATAACGAGTATAGATAATTCAAACAAGAGTAACACAATAGACTCACGACAGACTCATACCACGTCCGGACAGGGTCGAACTGCTCTGATACCACTAAATGTGACACCCTTCTACCCCATACATTATAAAGCATTTAATATAGAACAAATTAAATGAAAAACATGCATTTACTGAAAAATATAAAATATTTGTCCATGGATAGAAAAGTCCCACATGAACCAAGCGGAAATAAAAATAAGTTTAAAACAATTAAAACATAACAAAGGAATAAATACATCCCAACCCCGATGCCACATACAGAGCTGGTATAACCGTTCCGGAATAAAATCCACGGAATTACAACTGAACACTAACAAAACATAACTAGCCCTAACTATGAGTGATGGCTCCTCAGAGTCACTCCTCTCCGGGCTACTCGTCATCCTCTGCAAAATGCCGATCAGGCCAATCACAAACAATAACAGGGAGTAAGTTCATGTAAACATAATAGCAAGGAAGTAAGAAGTAAAGTAAAACATGCAACATAGCAACAACTCAAACATACATCAACAACCAACATGCTATACAGTGCAGTGCAATCCTACTCCGCTAACCCAACAATGCATGTGGATCCACTAAACTCGGGATGAACGACTTCGGAGTTAAATATCAACATTGAGAATCTACTCAATACCGGAGAATCTACTCCTTGGATAGCCCACGCATCAAACCAACGAATGCCTCATCACGAGTGCGCTAGGAGAATCTACTCCAACCGTGGATGGCCAGATCACCGTACTCTAGGACGACCTTCCCTATGTCGAACATCCCTAAACAACATCTCCAATGCAATGCTTATGCAACACAACAACGACGGCATCACCACCCCAAAACTCAAACGGAATCGACCGTATATAATAGCGGTATCAACGGCAACAACCTGGCTCCCGGAATCTACCTGAGGACTTTAGCGGAATCAACCGCAACACTTAGGGCAAACTCTCGGCCACCAAGGTACAATAACAACACCTTTCCCAAACCATGGGGTCAAGGCTTCCTTGGCCAAAAAGCACCAAGGCACAGCTCATCAGCCTGTGGTAACCAATGGGTATCGACTTATCAACTCAACACCTCACCATCTCATCATTTTAATTATCTTTAGTAGGCATTAGCCAAGTTGTCTAATCAACTTATCGTTATTGGGGAATGGGGTTTAAACCCCTTAAATTCCTTTAATTATGTTCTATACAGTACGGTTGAGCACGGTCGTGCTTAACCCCCAGCACGGTCGTGCTTAAACACGTGAGAGGCATGCTGTCTTTTAAGTGAAGCACGGTCGTGCTTCTTATTGAGCACGGTCGTGCTCCTTGTCCTGCACGACCATGCTAAACAGCACGACCATCTTCCCAGAATTCAACTGGGAGCACGGTCGTGCTCCCTGTTCAGCACGGTTGTGCTCATCGCGAGACAGTGCTGTTCTGGGCAGGAACAGAGACTGAGTTTTAACCAAATTTTAGGGTTTTAATCCCATTAATCCTAAAGTCCTTTAACATGATTTTAAGGAGTAAACTTATCAGCATTATCAACATCAACTCAAAAGTGGCATCAACCAAACAATATATCATGTTCATAACCAGTACAACAACATAAACACAACCAACATTATGAACATAGGCATAAAAACATCATATTACCAAATATTAACAGGTTATCAGAATAATTAACACATCATTCATAGAAACAATTATTCAAACCAACCGGGGTTATGGAAACCCCTATACTTTACTCTAACCCCGAGCCTATGATTACTCTCCCCATACCTGGATTAAAGGTAGCTCTCTAACAGCGGTCCTAACGGCAAATGGTTCCTCCCCTTAGGCGGGTCAACCTCAAACAATACTTTAAACAACCAGAACATAAACGTTATTAGTTTCCCAATCATTAAAAGTAAAGGAAACCAACAAAAAGGTAGGGAACGTTACCTATATGCGAAGTACAGACGCAACCACGTTTCCCTGGGGTCTCCAATACTCAAAACCACACTGAGTATGAAGGGAAAAAGGCGTAGCAGCCGTTCTAGGTTTTTATCCACCAAAATATGGAGTGTACGGTGCAACCTCAAGTCTGCACAACATATATAGGCTCGGACTTGAGCACGGGCGTGCTCCCTTTTGAGCATGGTCGTGCTCGACTTAGCATCACCGAGACGCGGTTAGCACATTGAGCACGGGCGTGCTCATGGTTGAGCACGGTCGTGCTCATGTACCAGAAAGGGACTTTTAGCCAAAAATTCACTAAGCCCTCGATCGATAAATCCAACTTAATAAAACCAGCTTAATAAAATAATTCCGAAAAACGGGGTGTTACAGCTGGCCATGGGGCATATGGAAGCTGGGACGTCATCGAATGTGATTAAAAGGAGAGGTTAAATTTTTTTTTGATACCAAAATAGCTAATTATCGAATAAAATTAATCTTATCTAAGGAAAATAAATTTAAATATGTAAATAAGTAAATAATTAAATTGTTACATAACAATAATACTAGATTAATAATTATAGGAATAATGATTTTGATATTTAATTAATTTTGATTTAATTAAATAACTTAGAAATAATGACCGCTATGCATCAAATTAATTAATTTGAAGCAATAAATTAAATGATTGAAGAAGGGTTTCCAATATCCAAAGTATTACAATGGCGAATGGAATCGGTGTCTAGGTTTTAGTGAGCGGGAGAGTATCAAAAATAATTATTTGAATTAATTTTTTGTGATAATATTAATTATGTATTAAATAAATATTAATTAAAGGTGAGACGATTAACTAGCTACAGTTAGCTAATATACTAATAATAATTTTAATGACTTGATATCATAGGAAGAATAAAAAAGTGGGAAGAATAAAAAATTATTAAAATACATAATTTCTTAATAACTACTTCAAGCAAGCAATTAACTAATATACTAATAATAGATTTTAAAATTTGAGATTTAAAAAGTCAAGTATACAAACATAATTAATTAACTAATTCAATAAAATGTTTTATTAATTAAATTATATTAAAAAAATAAATGATTTAATAAAATGTTAGACAAATGATTATTCGATTTTTTATGGACAAATATATGTTTGTGCTGGTTGCTTAATTATGTGTTATATAGTTTGCTGTTATTATCAAACTTTATGCAAATTTGTGTACTCGTGGTCATGATATCGCTCATTTTATTGAATCTTGATTTGTCCAATTGGATAGTTTGGAAAGATACTTTTTCTCCATTGATATACTAGTTACTCGCTGATTCTCATCTGTTAAATAGTTGATGAAATTTCAGGTCAAAACATTTCCTTTTGTTCTCCGGGTCCATACTTGATTATGGTATCTTACCGCGGTCAAGTCGTATACTTGGAAACAATGGGAAATGCTGGTGAAATTTCGTCAGCTATAAGACATGAGAAATAATGAGTAACTGGTATAATACAGTGGTGAAAAAGTTTTTTCTCGAATGGGATAGGGCCACACCTTTTAAGGAAAGGGAGCGATTCGGGTTATGGTATCATGTTTAAAAATACGTCAATTTATCTGAAAATACAGAAGGATGGAATATTATCCCCCGAGCCGTAGTTGGGTGTATGATAGGAATGAGTTTGGGAGACGTCTTCTGAAACAATCATTTGTAGATGGAGTTGAGGAGTTTATATCGAAAGCCAAGCAACATTGGGATTTTGCTGTAGAGGGAGGGATTAGATGTCTGTGCATAAAATGCAACTGTATGATGGTTTTGAGTGACTATGACATGAAGTTACACCTATACCGACATGGGTTCAATCCTAATTATTGGATATGGGCTGATCATGGTGAGGAGTTGTTGGATGTTGATCTGAATGAAGTCGGTGGTGACGATCTTGATATGGGTGCAGCAGGCAGTGGCTTACACAACGACTATATCGAACAACTCCAGTCAATGCATATGATGGTGGATGATTGTGCTGGGCAACATGGGAATTTTGAGGCGAATGAGTCTGATGACATTGAAGAGCCTCCTAATGAATCGGCGTAAAGATTCTACAACCTATTTTTAGAGACAAATAAGCCATTGTTTGAAGGGGCGTCAGATTCAAAATTATTAATTTGTGTTAGGCTTCTAGCTTACAAGTCCAATTGGAATGTCCCCGAGCAGTGTTTGGAGTTTTTTTGTAAAATGCTTCAAGATGTGACACCCTTCAAAGAGTTGTTACCAAAAAGTTATTATGACGTGAAGCGGTTGATGTCGAAACTGGGGTTGGGGGCTAAGAGGATTGATTGTTGTCCGAACAGGTGCATGCTATATTATGACAGTGATTCGGCCACAAACGACAGTGCGCTGGAAGAATGTAAATTTTGTAAGCACCCAGATACCGTGTTCAAAGTAGTGACCGTAGTAAGAACAAACCAGTTCCTGCGAAGGCAATATTTTATTTGCCAATAATTCCAAGGTTGTAGAGACCGTTTGCATCAACGCAAATTGGGGGACACATGAGGTGGCATTATGAAAATAGAGGAACTAGGGGCGTTATACTTGGTTTCCTTCACTAGCATTTTCCATCACTTCATTTTCATTCAAATTTCTAGCATCCCTTTGAATGAAATTTCCAGATATTTCTTCACAATTATCATTCATCATCTTCAGTTCAGACAGAGTTTCAACAGAGATGATAGGAGTTGGATTTAAACTAACAAAGGACATTCATATTCCTTTGTTTTTGACTAGCCTAGTAAAAAGCATACCGTAGGGATAAGAGGTCTTGTTCTTCATATTTGTTATCTTCTTTATATAATTTAGAATCAACTCATTTATATCAATCTTGATATGGTTAATAAAATGATAGATAGCAAACTTATCTGATTTGGAGAGGGTGTTTCTTTGCATTCTCCTAGGTGTCACACACCTTGTCAAAAGTAAATGCAGAAACCTTGCTTTGGGTGTCTGGTACAGAGTTGAGGAGCCTTCATGCATAGGCACTCCAAAGAGAGTAAGTTTCAGATGAGAACCGTCAATTCCTTCTTCCCAAAGGTCATCAAAACTTGCACCTTCTCTTGCGCAACCAGTGGCCACGCAACGGTCATTGACATCAAAGCGGTATCTTTCACTTTGAATGTTACCAGCAATGCTGACTACAAATCTTGTGTCAACTACATGAGGTGATCTCCAGAACTCTCTTACAAGGTGTTGGTAAGTGTCTTCTCTAATAGAAAAGAAATTTGTCCAACCTGCCACTGCAATTTCTTCAGAAACATCCATCCCAACATTTTTTATTTCTTCAAAGTTAATTGCATGCTCAACAGTTATTCTTCGAATTTCACTATCATTCAGGTTACTGATGGAGGGAACATTGCTTGTTGCTCTTCTTGGTGCCATTTTGGGATAAAGGGAGAAAGATTAGGGCTTTCGGTGAGAGAGAACGAGAGAGACATAGAGAAATAGCAAAAGAGAGTTTGGAGGTGAAAAGTTTGAAGAAGGTGAGGAGCAAGAGGAGAGACTTTATGACGTGACAATTGGAGAGAGAAAGCGGATAAAACGAGCCAAGGGAAAAGAAAGGTTTCTCAACTTCCCACTAACATAAGATGTAAAAAGTGCACAAGGTTTTCTTAGTTTAAAATATACACGTCATCTCAGACGCATTTTATCATGTCAGACGGATTGTTCAAACATAGACATAATTATAAATTATTGAAAGTAGGTTTGAACACTTACCTGTGAGTGATTTGTATTATAAAATCACTTACCTTTTCTTGCTTCAGTTCTTATCTCTTCCTTTAATAAAGAACACCCCATTAAGCCTTTGAGATATTTTTCATCAGAAAGGGAGTCTTGGAATGTATACTCTTTTATGGTTGTAAGTTGTGAGAGTCCATTTTCCAATTTCTATAACTGGAGTCTTCTTAGTCCTTCTTAATATATTTGCAATGGGAATAATGAGATGCTTTGGTACCCATACCTTCTTGCATCCTTTTCTGTTAGGAGTATAAGTCTGTGAAGACGTAACTTTCTTTTTATGAAAGAACTTGGACATGATATGAGTCTGTGAAGACTTGACTTTCTTTTCAATGGCATGAAGATTTAGATTTTTTTTTTTTGTGGAATACTTAAGTAGTCTGAGAATTTGTCAGATACTTTATTATGATTCTCTTCATTGTATTCTATGCCAGTTTTATCAAGGCTAACTTTCTGACTACCAAGAAGTTTTGTCATATTTTCTTTGCCATTGAAAAATCTAGGAAGATCATTAGTGAGCTCTTCTACTTTCTGTTGAAGTTTCGTAACTTCTTCAAATTGTAGAGTTTCATTAATGGTCTCAGCTTTAGCTTTTCAGCTTTGATCATACTGTTTTCTTTAACTAGCTCATCAAACTCAAGATTTTTCTATTCATGCTCCTCAAGTTCTTTGAGTTTATCAAGAATGCAGTTGGATTCACTGGGAAGTTCATAATAGGCATCTTGTAAATCCTCAAGTTCAGAATTTACATCAAAATCTGAATCAATGTCTCCTATAAGACATTTGATGTCATCATCCAATTCTTTGTCCATATCTTCCCAAAGTAATCAGTTTCTTTATCTGTGACCATATGTCACTGGCTGTTTTGAAAGCTGCCTTTCTGGTATTGACTTTCTTCCAGAACTTTCTCATTTTCTTTGTAGCTTCGGAAATTTCCTCATCTTCATCTTCATTATGCAGATGTTTATCTTTGAGAACATTTGAAGAGGGATCTTCAGTTTTTCTTTGATGGATATGGCTATCAAGATCATCATTTACATATTGTTCCTCAGAAGATTCTTTGACAAAGGTATCTTCATCATAGTATTCCTCAAGTCTTTCCAAGATATATTTGGTTGTTTCACAGCTACTGATTTTATCATACTCAGATTTGTTAAGTGAACATATCAGAAGATACTTTGCTTTAGCATTCAATTGAACCATATTTTTCTGATCTACTGACCATGTGTTCTTTGGAATATTCATTCCATTTTCATTTGTGGGAGTATAAGGTCCTTGAGAGATGATATCCCAAAGATCTGCATCAGTTGATTCTATAAACAACCTCATCTTACTTTTCCAGTACTTGTAATCCTTTCCGCTAAACATGGGAGGTCTGCTGAGATAGGTACCCTGATTGTACATGTTGTTGCTAGAGCTTGCTTCACTTGCCATCTTCCAGAATATTTTCATCTACACTTCTAAGGTGCTCAACCGAGGGGCTAAGCTTTGATACCAACTGAAATGGCATAAAACTGCACTAGAAAGGGGGTTGAATAGTGTTTTTGCAAAAACAAACTTTCTAGAACAAAACAAAAACTAGGGCAGTTGGATTCCCCTTGTCTGCACCAGTTCTGAGTCGACTGTTCAACGTCCGGGGAAGAGGAGCTGAAGGACCAGTTCCCAATTCGTCCCCTGATCGGCACGCTAATACAACATATGTCAGACATGCAGAGGTACGACACATGTACCCATATATATAGAAACATTCATAATTACGAATAAACAATCATAGGGTAAAGTCAACCTAAACATAAGGCATATAGTACTTGAGGAAGACTAAGACCCCTACACCATGGTACTAAATAATAGTTGGAGAGAGTGGTACAAAGGATTGTTCCATACTGCACCACCTTAGGTAAATAATGCTACAACATTTGTAACGTGCACACTAGGGTTTTTCAGGAACACCTTAAACTAACCATAATACAGTAGTGTCTAGTAGAGATTGTCGATGTATTGCAAGATAACCACGACATGGAAGGAATGATCAACTTGTCTCATGAATATTTCAAACCCCGAAACATCTAACTATCAACCAGATCATCGCTACAAAATTCACACCCACATTGAAGTGTCGACTCGATCTCCTAGGCACAATAGCCTTACGGAACATAAAATGAACTATGTGTTTAGGAAATAATGTTGATGCGTATAATTTGTCTATCCAATGTTGATGTGTATAATTTGTATATCCACCGGATAAACCTCGTGATTCCGCAAGAATCCATTTGATGTGCTTTTTCATATGCTTGATGTTCTTGGGTTCGAATCACCGGCCCTATACATCGAGGTGAGGTTCTCAAACAACTATTTCACATTTGTGTAAAGATGTCTTAAGGTTTTCACTACTGGAAAATATGTAATAAATGAGCAAGGGTGACGTCTGTTAAACAAAAAGTAGACGTTAAAAAGGAGGCGGTGGTAGAACCGTAAATATTAGGTTCACTCTCTGCTTCTGTTCTCACCACCTCTTCTGCCCCAACCCTTTCTAGCGATCACCACCACGAGCTCCTCTCCACCGCCATCACTATAAGGTGTTAAAACACAAAAATCAAACTTCTAAATACATTTGTATACCTTCCCAAAAACTTGACCGAAAATCCTTAAGTCCGAAAATCGGGTAAATCCTTTTTCCGTGATTCTTTAACCATAAGGCCTATAACCCATTTTGGGGTCTTAGGACATTTAGTTAGACATCAAAAATAGTTTTCTAACCCCAAAAATAGGGTTTGCCTAAATCACCCTTGAATTCATTTTAAATGTTAACTAATTACAAACCATTCCATTTCTATGTCACATAAAACAGGATTTTTGTTCCCTTAGGTCCAAAACTCGGATTAAGTCCATTTTATAACCAATAAAACCATATAAGACAGCCCCTAATACCTTCAAAACAGTTTTTAAATATATTATTACCTCCTTGGTCTTCTTTTAGATACCCCGTTGTGCCCCATTGTATTATTAAATTAAAACCTCATTCATTAATTATTTAATTCGCATGCTTAATGTTGAAACATGAATTCCGAAATACGTGAAAATATAAAACTTAATTAGAAACATACAACATGAGAAAGTTTACAACAACACACCATATGTTTATGTGTCAGAGTTATCAAAACACTGTTTAGGGTATTCCATTAGTAGGATCCCTAACAGGTATATAGTGGTACAATTATTATAAGTGGAAAAATATAAAATGTCTTAACACACTGACCTTAACTACCTAAACTCTGTCTCCAGGGTTCACAGCTCGTCGTCCAGCTTCTGGTTCATAAGGAGTTCCATCCAACTCCTCATTATATAGCTCCTCCACATGGTCTTCTCGTACGATCACATAATAAATAAAATACAGCATACAAAAAAATATAGGGGATAAGAAACATTTCTATCATCAAAAGTGGAAAGGAATACATAGCACATAATATAATAACAGCCAAAGACAAGCATCACAAATAACTAACAATCATCCTCAATCATGATATCTTCCTCTACCCTCAGTCTCATACGATTAAATCTTTACGTTAAAGTGATCACTACCAATCCTGTCACACATGCATAGCAATGACACTATAGCTGCACGGTACAGTCGGTGCACACCCTAGTTCAAGGGTGCTCATACATAGCAATGACACTATAGCTGCATAGCATAGTCGGTGCACAACCTCATCCATGGTAAGAATGCTCACGCAAAGCAATGACACTATAGCTGTACAGCACAGTCGGTGCATACCCTAGCTCAAGGGTGGCCATGAAAATTAATGACACTATAGCTGCACAACCTAAATCTAATTTGGAACTATCCTGCGAGAACTTTGGACCTCGTGTATCTCCAATACACGGTTATAGACAACAATACAAACACATGAAACTCACCGATTTTCATCAATAACAACCTAGTGCCTCAAGATTCCCTCATATCCTCAACACATATTTTATGTCACCTCTCATCTATGAAATGATTAGTTCAGGCTAGGCACCTCTTTTTCACAATTATTCACTCACCCAAACAAATATCTCCGAACAACACATATCTTTGCTTAATAGCCAACTAAGCACATTATCAAACCAAGCAGATCATGCATAACACAATAATAAAAAAATATTCAAACATTAAAATAAAACATCACAAGCAGTAGAATACCCTAACCAACATATCACAAACAGTCAATAATATTAAATTCAGACATCCTAAAATATTCTAAAATTATCCTAATGTCGATAAACCTATAATTCCCAAATCACCATTGGTATTACGGAAAAGATTCCAATGCGATTTTGGTCTTGTCGGTTACTCGACCACTAGTAGGGTTTCGATTGCCCTACGCAATTATTATATTGTAAACTACTTATCCATTCCGATGATAGGTTGAATCTTCTCCCACCTGAACTTATTACCAAAGTCCCGAACTTTCCGATCCTCGTTATTAGACCATGATTAATGGTTAACCTTCGACCCAAAACAACATACAAATATATTAATCAAACAAATTTCCCCTTAACCACAAAAGGCTAGGTTCGGCCAAACAATTCAAAAGAGGGTTAGGGTTCTTTTCTCATTCTAATCTTTTGAATACTAGCTACTATGGTCTTAGATAGTATGGATAAATTGCTATAAGTTAAAAATATGAAACAAAATATCCAACCACTTTGGGCTAGGGTTTCAACCTTTATGATAAAAATGAGTTAGAAAATTCTTTTGAGTTCAAACTCTTGGATTTAGATTATCTAAGAGCTAGAGAGCTCAAATCAAGGTTTCGGCCATATTAAAAAAATATGGAAAGAAAATTCTTTTGCTTACATGCTCTTAGATGATGAAAGTAGAAGTCATATAAAGATCATAGAAATTGGTTTCACATTAAAATGATTTTTCTATACTTTTCTAGAATTATTTGAAAATCTGGATCTAGGAATTTGAAACATGATGATCATGGCTTGAATCAACAAAAACAATGAAGAACATGATGTTTATTGATCAAGGAGGTTAAGGTATACCTCTTGGATGTTGAGAAATTGAAAGGAATCTGGTAAATCCTTCACAAATCTTAGTTATGGTGTTCTTGAGAAAATGAGAGAAAATGAAGTTGATGAAGCAAAATGAGTGAAATGGCCTAGGTGTAGGGGTTATGGCCGTGAGTTCAAGGGACAAGGAGGGGCAAAAATTTTTCACTTAAGGATAAAGGAGTAAATTCACTTAAGGACAAATTTGACATTTGATAAAAAGTTAGGGACAAAATAGACTTTTCAAGCCTAAAGCCATCATGACATGGTGAGTCACACCATGGCTCACCTTGGTGACTCACCTATATGAGTCATCATGTCTGACTCATGTTCCTATCCCTTAGCGGGTCCCGGAAACACCGTATTCTGCTCCGTCAATTACCCGATTTAGGTTTTACCCCCGAGTAAAATATAATAACTTATTTATTTTGAAAATTTTAAAAATAACCAATATTGTCGGAAACGGAATATAAAGCCTAACCATTTCGTTCACGAGCCAAAACTAGGTTTTCTGCTTAGTAAAATCTTACTGTCAATAAAACGCAGATTGGTTTCCGTCTGAATTTTAAACCCAAAATTTCATCGTAACCCTCTACTATAAGGTAGAGTATGAATATGATTTTGTTTATCCAAAATCATTTTCTTGGTCTCAAATAAAAATATAATTAAATATATTTTTACCGGTAATATAGCGTAAGTAAAAACAGGGTGTTACATTACTACCCCACTTAGAAAAAAAAAATTCATCCTTGGAATTTAAGTACCTCAGAATAGATGTGGATACTGCTGCTGCATATCTGTTTCACATTCCCAAGTAGCATCTCCAATAGTCGCATCGCATGTAACCTTAACCAAGGGAATTTGTCTACCGCGAAGCTCCTTAATCCTTCTATGTGCTATCTTAACAAGTAAAGCCTCATACTCTAGATTCTCTCGTAGTTGTATAGACTCAGACTCAATAACATGTGAAGGATCAGGATAATATTTTCTCAACTGAGAGACATGAAAGACGTCATGAAAGTTAGAAAGATTAGGTGGTAAAGTAATATGGTAAGCTACTAGACCAATCCTTCGAAGAATCACTACTACAGAAAAGGGCTTTAATAGCGCTTTTTTTTTGCCTTTAGTAGCGCTTCCAAGCGCTATCTATTCACCCGCTACTGAAGGTGGAAGAGATTCAATAGCGCTTAAAAAAGCGCTACTGAAAGTGGAAATAGGTAGCGCTTCCTTGAGAAAGCGCTATTTAAAGTTAGAAATAAGGCAATCTATTGCATACTTTAGACAACGCTTTCTCAAGAAAGCGCTGTCTAAAGTTGGCAATAGATAGCGCTTGCTCAAACAAGCGCTGTCTATTTGTAACTTTAGGCAGCGTTTGAGAAAGCGCTGTCTAAAGTTGGCAATAGATAGCGCTTTCTCAAACAAGCACTGTCTATTTGTAACTTTAGGCAGCGTTTTTTCAAGAAAGCGCTACCTATTCCCCCCCACTTTTTTTTTATTATTCAATTTAAAAAGGACCAAATTATTCGGTCACTAATTCATAAAAATCGATCGCTAAATTGGTCTCCAACACCTGTTATGAAACCAATTTTAGCGACCGAAAATTCGGTCGCTAATTCGGTTGCCAAATTGGTCACTAATTAAAAAAAATCAGTCACTAAATTGGTCTCCAAAACTTGTTCTAGGGACCAATTTAGTGACTGATTTCTTTAAAAAAACATATAACAAACCAAGTGTTTTGAAATAAATGAAAGATAACTTTTAAGTTGGCAATATTGTTATTTATAAACAAGAACTTCCATAAAAATCAATTAAATATCAACAAGGATCAAAATGTCATAAATAATTATGAGTATACAAATACATTCAAGAACTTCCATACTGAGCTATTACTGGTGCTGGCTTGAGCACCAAAGCTTGAAGTTGGGTGCAGGAGCTCTGCTTGTGGAAAAGAGCTGTTAGATGTCACCTCTAGCAACAGATCCTGATCAAAACTCTCATCAACAAAGTTTAAAGAATCCATCATAAGCGAACTACCATCACGAGGCAAAGCAAAAAGGCGTTTTGGACTGAATCAAGATCCATCTTCTGCAACCTCTTTGCCCTCATATCCAGCCTTTATGTTCACCCTTTTGGGGCTCCTCATTGCATTCTTCAATTATGATATTCACAAAACTAGTGTCAAGAATGATTCTTTGGTTAAATCATAGGACAAAACTTCAAGTCCAGCATTGAACATCAACAACTCAGTTATAATTCTAACTAGTTAATGACAGACAACATCAACACAATTTTGTGTCTCAAAGTAAAAGCTGACATACATTAACCAATGACTTTACTTACCTGACATATACAAGATCTTTGAAGGTGAGTCATACCACGTCAAGTCTCCACTCATCAGCACCCACAAATACAACTAATCAAGTCATGCCATGGCTAACTTCCAATATTTACAAACAACACTAGCCAATCTCTCACTGTATAAAAGAGAACCTCATAAAAGAGCATAAGATTTGCCTTTACAAGATAGAAGATTAAAATCTGTCTCTCAAAATAGAGCACCACGTGAGTCAAGCTAAGTCCCACTAATCTGACTCAAAAGGGGTAATTGGCATCAAACCATGATTGAGAAACATGAAGGATTAAAAGAAAAGCACATATCTTAGAGCTCCAATATCAGCATAGCAACATAACAGAGTATATGAAGCAAGCATGGCCATCTCAACCTCTTTTTAGTGTTCTACCCATCAAAAAGAAAAACACTCTAAACACTAAATGAGCAAATCTGTGATGCAAAAACACTAGCTGCAAAAATATCCCAGCACTAGACATTCTACGGGGGTATGGTTATATATATCCATCAATCCATCCATTAGCATAAAAAGAAGAAGAAAAGGGAAGCTCAGCAAATTAACAATACTCTTTAAAGATGTAAACTATGAACCTGACATCGATTCATATGAGCAATACAAAACAACTATAATTTCAAAGAAAGGAAAAGGCATGCTAACCATAAAATTAGACATCAAGCCACTGAAACAATTCATTGCAATAGAAAAGCTTTAACACATGTAGAACACATGTCTAACCCCATATGAGGATTTTATAATGACCTGTGAGTGCAACATTTTATCAAACAGTGTGCAGATAAAATAAGATATCATCTCAACTCAACCATTTCATGATTTGATTCATACATAACTGAATCAGTTAACAAAATAACACATATATATTCCCCTTTTTTCTTTTTTACTATTTACATTCTTTTTCTACAAACATTTAATAATTGCAATGAGGTCATCTATTCCTGGGGCTTGTGGGGTTTCTGTTGAAGTCCTTATCTTTTTCTTCAATTCCACCTATGATATCTAATTTAGAGAATCAGATAACAGAAAACATTGCTTAGTCTAATTCTGCTTCTGCACTAAATGAATTTTATTAAAAAAGAAAACTAATATTAAAGCATAAGGTGTGCCAAAAAGATTAGCAAACACGGTCAAAAACATTACAAGGAACCAGATAAAATGGACTCCACCTATCATCAACCACACCAAAATAGGATAGAGGTGCACAAATTCAAAAATCCCCCACATGAACCAGTTTCTATGACTAATACTCTCATAACTTTTCAAACAGACAATGATTTGTTAACATATTACACCTGTCTTTTTTTTTTTTTTTTTTCCTTTTTGCTAAGCAAAGGATTTATTAGAACCACCAAAAGCTAACCAATAGCACAAGAGGCACTAGGGCAAGCCACAAAAGAGACTACAACAGTTCTAATAAAAAACTTGCTACTAAACAAAACCCACTTCACCACAGCCAAGTGACATCATTGAAGATTGGCCAAAAAAGAATAAAATCAAGACCATGCAAATATATAATGCAAACAGGGAATGTAATTTAATGTTGATGTTATGCTCCTATGTTTTGCTTGTATTTCTTTTAATTTTTGCTTTATAAGGAAAAGCTTCCAGGAGAAACAGAGGATGCTAGCTTAGAAAGTACAAAGTTTAATAGTACTCATGTAAGAAAGACTATAGGACTTTGGAAGGGAGATGGTAAAGTCAACACAGGTGATGTAGTCAACCTGTCTTTCAACTTCTGAAAACTCTGCTCACACTTGTCTGTCCATACAAAAGTTGTATCCTTCCTCATTAACTGCGTCATAGACAATGCAATCTTCGAGAATCCCTCTATAAACCTCCTATAATATCCAGCTAATCCTAAAAAGCTCCGTACCTCACTTACTGACTTAGGTCGTTCCCACATGACAACTGCCTCAACCTTAGCTGGATCTACTGCTATTCCTTCTTTGTTGATCACATGTCCTAGGAACTGAACTTCCTCCATCCAAAACTCACACTTGGAGAGCCTGGCATAAAGCTGCCTATCCTTCAAAACTTGCAACACCATTCTCAGATGTTCCTCATGATCTTCCCGCGTATGAGGATAGATAAGTATATTGTCGATGAACACAACAACAAACTTATCGAAAAACGGTCTAAAGATAATGTTCAAATAGTCCATGAACACTGCTGGTGCATTAGTTACACCGAAAGGCATAACTAAATACTCGTAATGTCCATACCTCGTCCTAAAAGCTGTCTTGAGTATATCGTCTTTCCTTACTCTAATCTGATGGTATCCAGACCTCAAATCAATCTTAGAAAACACTGCTGCTCCTTTCAGCTGATCCATCAGATCATCTATCCTAGGCAACGGATACTTGTTCTTAATTGTTACCTTGTTCAACTGTCTGTAATCAGTGCACAATCTAGCACTTCCATCCTTTTTCTTAACAAACAACACCAGAGCTCCCCACGGTAAAACACTCGTTCTTATGAACTCGTTTCCCCAACATGTCATCCAACTGTTTCTTTAACTCCGCCAATTCTACGGGTGACATCCGATAAGGCGCTATAGATATAGGTCCTGTCCCCGGTATGAGATCTATAGTGAATTCTAGCTCTCTCTCTCTCTCTCTCTCTCTCTCTCCGGTGGCAAACTTGGAACATATGGAGGGAAAAATTCAGGAAACTCTCCCACAATAGGCATAGAATCTATACTAGGAGTTTCATTAGCTTCCACCACGAACAGAATCACGTACTGTCGAGAATCATCACTCCTCATGGATACTCCTTCATTGGCAGAGACTACACTAGAAGACTCAAGAAATGATAAGGTCTTACTAGAACAATCTAGCATTACATGGTTAGCCAAAAGCCAATCCATTCTAAGGATAACATCTATCTATTGCATAGGCAAACAAACAAGGTCTACAATAAATGTCCTATTCTCAACCACTATAGGACACTGTAAGCAAACGAACATAGTAGTCAAAGGATTACTAGTTGGAGTAGATACTGTAAGGGTATAAGGTAATTGAGAAACAGTTGATTTTAAATGATCCACACACTCATGCAAAATAAATGAATGTGTAGCGCCCGAGTCAAACAACACATACGAGAGTCTTCCAGTTATCAAACACATACCTTGTATAAGATTAGCAGATTGAGAGGATTCAGCTCCCCTCATAGTAAACACTCTTCCAGTGGCTTGAGGCTAGCCATCTCTTGTCTTGTTTCTGGAACTCCTCTTCCAGCTCCACTTCTATTGCCTCCAGCTCCTCTACCCGCAGCTATCGGCTGTTGCATAGCCCGCTGTCTGCACTCTCGTGCTATATGACTTAGTTTCCCATAGTTGAAACAACTAGGTCTTTCCATGCAATCCCTAATATGATGCAATCCTCTGCATCTGAAACAAGCATAGCCTTGCTGTTGCTAACCCACTCTAACCACTGGTGCTGGTGCAGGTGTCTGCACTGGTCTGGCATATGGTCTCTATCTCTATTAAGAACTACTACCTCCTCACCTTTGAAAACCAGGTCGAATAGGACCCCCAATCCTCAGGTTTTTCTGCTCATTAGCCAGCCTCTGGTCTATACTTTCTATAGCATTACATCTCTCAACCAGTTCCGAAAAACTCTAGAGGTCAAGAGATACTATAGCTCTTTGGAGCTCATGTCGGAGTCCTTCCTCAAACCTTCTACATTGCCAATCCTCATCTGGGAACCTCTGGTAGAATGCTGAGAACTTAATCAGAGCCTCAAATCATGACGCATAATCACCTATAGTCATGTTGCCTTGTTTGAGACTCATGAATTCCCTCTCTTTCTCGCGTCGAACTAGAACGGCGGAAAATACTTTTCAAAAGAAATAGTCGCTAAACAACTGCCAAGTGATAATTCTGCCCTCGGCCTCCAGCAATCTTCTCTTGCCTCTCCACCAAGATTTTGCTCTTCCAATTAACATGAAGGCAGCATAAGTCAC
Source organism: Echinosophora koreensis (assembly GCA_035048595.1). Taxonomy (NCBI): domain Eukaryota; kingdom Viridiplantae; phylum Streptophyta; class Magnoliopsida; order Fabales; family Fabaceae; genus Echinosophora; species Echinosophora koreensis. The sequence continues at coordinate 2,112,835 of JAPCYP010000068.1, forward strand.
TTTCCTATCCTCTCTGCAGTGCATGGTATCGAACATCTTCTCTATCTCTTGGACCCACCATTTTGCCTTCTCTGGGTCATAATCTCCTCGGAATTGGGGTGGCTTCCCTTTTAGAAAAGTAGCCATTCCGACATCTTCAACTACCGCAACTCTCCTTTGATTCTGTAGTTCCTGCTGCTCTTTGTTCATTTGCAGCATCTCCGTATTCTACTGCGTTTGTTGCAACAAAGCAGTAGCTATGTCCTTCATGACATTACGAGTCTCAGATGACTCTCCTCCACTTCCAGTTGGATTATTCTCAACATTTCTAGCTCCGACAATTCTTTCGGGAGTTCTATCACCACTATTGGTAGGACGTCCTCTTCCTCGAGCCATGATCCTGTTTAAAGAAATCATCAGCTCCCATCCTTATGACATATAATACTACATAAACAAGTATATAAATACTATATTCATACTAATGTTAGTTATCGCCTCGAGTTCGGACACACCACCCAACTTCTAAACATAGTCAATATCCGATGTGGACTCAACTAGACACGGCTAGTAACAACATCCTAGACCTCACAGTCCGATTAGAATCGAACTGCTCTGATACCACCAAATGAGACATCCCGTTGTGCCCCATTGTATTATTAAATTAAAACCTCATTAATTAATTGTTTAATTTACGCGCTTAACGTTGAAACATGAATTCCGAAATACGTGAAAATTTAAAACTTAATTAGAAACATACAGCATGAGAAAATTTACAACAACACATCATATATATTAAATACATACACACCATATGTTTATGCGTCAGAGTTATCAACACACTGTTTAGGGTATCCCATCAGTAGGATCCCTAACAGGTATATAGTTGTACAATTATTATAAGCAGAAAAATATAAAACATCTTAACACACTGGCCTTAATTACCTAAACTCCATCTCCAGGGTTCACAGCTCGTCCTCCAGCTTCTGGTTCATAAGGAGTTCCATCCAACTCCGCATTATATAGCTTCTCCATAGGGTCTTCTTGTACGATCACATAATAAATAAAATACAGCATATAAAAAAATATAGGGGATAAAAAAACATTTCTATCATCAAAAGCGGAAAGGAATACATAGCACATAATATAATAATAGTCAAAGACAAGCATCACACATAACTAACAATCATCCTCAATCATGATATCTTCCTCTACCCTCAGTCTCATACGGTTAAACCTTTACGCTAAAGTGATCACTACCAATCCTGTCACACATCCCTCTTTAAGGATATTCGTCAGTCATCCAAGCGACGCGTCCCCATTAACCGGTGCACAATCTCATCCATGCGAGAATGCTCATGCAAAGCAATGACACTATAGCTGCACGGTACAGTTGGTGCACACCCTAGTTCAAGGGTGCTCATGCATAGCAATGATACTATAGTTGCACAGCACAGCCGGTGCACAACCTCATCCATGGTAAGAATGCTCACGTAAAGCAATGCACTATAGCTGCACAGCACAGTCGGTGCACACCCTGGCTCAAGGGTGCTCATGAAAATTAATGACACTATAGATGCACAACCTAAATCTAATTTGGAACCGTCCCGCGAGAACTTCGGACCTCGTGTTTCTCCAATAATAGACAACAATACAAACACATGAAACTCACCGATTTTCATCAATAACAACCTAGTTCCTCAACTTTCCCTCATATCCTCAACACCTACTCTATGTTACCTCTCATCTATGAAATGATTAGTTCAGGCTAGGCACCTCTTTTTCACAATTATTCTCTCACCCAAACAAATATCTCCGAACAACACATATCTTTGTTTAATAGCCAACTATGCACATTATCAAACCAGGCAGATCATGCATAATACAATCAATAAAATATTCAATCATTAAAATAAAACGTCACAAGCAGTAGAATACCTCAACCAGCGTATCACAAAAAGTCAATAATATTAAAGTCATAAATCCTCAAATATTCTAAAATTATCCTAACATTGATAAACCTACAATTCCCAAATCACCATTGGTATTACGGAAAAGATTCCAATGCGATTTTGGTCTTGTCGATTACTCGACCACTAGTAGGGTTTCGGTCGCCCTACACAATTATTATATTATAAACTACTTATCCATTCCGACGATAGGTTGAATCTTTCCCCCACCTAAACTTATCATCGAAGTCCCAAACTTTCCGATCCTCGTTATTCGACCACGATTAATGGTTAACCTTCGACCCAAAACAATATACAAATATATTAATCAAATGAAATTCCCCTTACCACAAAAGGCTAGGTTCGGCCAAACAATTCAAAAGAGGGTTAGGGTTCTTTTCTCATTCTAATCTTTTGGATACTAGCTACTAAGGTCTTAGATAGTATGGATAAATTGCTTTAAGTTTAAAATATGAAACAAAATCATCCAACCTCTTTATGCTAGGGTTTCGGCCTTTATGATAAAAATGAGTTAGAAAATTCTTTTGAGTTCAAACTCTTGGATTTAGATGATATACGTACTAGAGAGCTCAAATCAAGGTTTCCGCCATATTAAAAAAATATGGAAAGGAAAATCTTTTGATTACATGCTCTTAGAAGATGAAAGTAGAAGTCATATAAAGATCATAGAAATTGGTTTCACATTAAAATAATTTTTCTACAATTTTCTAGAATTATTTGAAAATCTATATCTAGGAATTTGAAATATGATGATCATGGCTTGAATCAACAAAATCAATGAAGAACATGATATTAATTGATCAAGGAGAGTAAGGTATACCTCTTGGATGTTGAGAAATTGGAAGGAATCTTGCAAATCCTTTACAAATCTTAGTTATGGTGTTCTTGAGAAAATGAGAGAAAATGAAGTTGATGAAGCAAAATGAGTGAAATGGCCTAAGTGTAGGGGTTATGGCCGTGAGTTCAAGGGACAAGGAGGGGAAAAAATTGTTTGCTTAAGGATAAAAGAGTAAATTCACTTAGGGGCAAATTTGGCATTTGATAAAAAGTTAGGGACAAAATAGACTTTTCAAGCCTAAAGCCATCATGACATGGTGAGTCACACCATGACTCAGCATGGTGACTCACCTATATGAGTCATCATGTGTGTCTCATGTTCCTATCCCTTAGAGGGTCCCGGAAACCCTGTATTCTGCTCCGTCAATTACCCGATTTAGGTTTTATGGCCGAATAAAATATAATAACTTATTTATTTTGAAAATTTTCAAAATAACCAATAATGTTGGAAAAGGAATATAAAACCTAACCATTTCATTCACAAGTCAAAATTAGGTTTTCTGCTCAGTAAAATCTTATGGTCAATAAAACGCAGACCGGTTTCCGTCTGAATTTTAAACCCAAAATTTCACCGTAACCCTCTACCATAAGGTAGAGTATGAAGTGATTTTGTTTTATTCAAAATCATTTTCTTGGTCTCAGATAAAAATATAATAAAATATATTTTTACCAGTAATATAGCGTAATTAAAAACAAGCTGTTATATTCTTAATCTTTAAAGACACTTAACAATGCATAGAATTACATAGTTTGATGAGATTAGAGTTGTTATGCCATTTCTTTTAACCTTGACCAAAACCAAGCATCAACAAAGTGAAGGTTCTCACTTCGCAAATCAAGCTCACAATCTCATATACATATCCATGTATCAATACATGGATCAATGACATATAACTTAACATTTTAAACATGCTTTCCTACCAATGATTAAGTAAGTCAAGCATATGATTTTTCCTCAAACAATCATTTTATTCTCAGCCAAACATTGTTTAATCAAGTAACCATATAATCACCCATAATCATTCATACACCAATCAATGTGTTAATAATATAAAGCGTGGCATACATTTTAGCATTTTAGGCATACTTTACTATTTGTGATTCAAGTACACCAAACTCAACTTTTCTCACACAAACATATATCACAATAATTAATTACACCACTACTCATCCACAAATTACAACTACAAACATTATACCAAATTCTCCAAGAGAATCACATAAATATACATATACACCCTTTGACATAGGGTTTCAAAAATAACCAACAAACAATTAGACCACATACACTTCCACAATATGGTATGATGGTGGTTAGTCTCCCCCATACCTCTTGTAGCTCACTAAAGATGCAAGTTGGTGAAGGTAGCTCACTCAAAGGGGGCCACAGTTTTGGAGCCTAGAACATAGCAAGAACAAAGTCAAAACAAAGAGTTATGTACATGAATCTAGCTATGAACAAAGAGGATGAATCATGATTGGAACCTTACCTGAAGTGAAGAAAATGGATGAGCCAATAAATCACAAGTTCTTGACCCAAAATACCCATTTTGTTAGAAGCCTCCAAAATGGATTGTGTGTGAAATAACAAAGGCTTAGAAGGTCAAGAGGAGTATGGATATGCTCTTGGTTTCTCAAGAGATGAAGTGGATGATGAGTTTTTGAGTTGGGTAGAGAAACCCGTTTTTCAAACATGCTTAAAACGAAAAAGGGATTGAAGAACATAGGCTTAGATGATGGAGGGGAGTGTGAATATGATGTTTGTTTTTTTAAAAAAAAAAAAGAATGGAGAGTGGTGTTATAGTGTGGGCCGAAATTTGTGGCCATGGAGGAAGAAAAAGCTCAAATGAAGAAAGCATATGAAATAGAAGAGGCTTAGATGGTCAAGACTAACAAGGAAATGATGTTAGAACTTGAAACACAAACTTGGATGATGATGGTTAGGTGCTGGACGAATTTGGCTATGGAGGAGGAAGAAGAAGACTTTCTGTCTTTGGAGAAGATGATGTTTGAAAGAGAAAATGAAAGTGAGAATGTGTGGGGTAAGGTAGCCGTGTATGTTAAAGAAAATGAGGGAAAATGTGTTTGGTGAGGGGTGGTCCACGGCTTTAGTGAAAGAAAAGGGATGGTAGTTATGTTATTTTAGCTACTAACCTTATGGAGTAATCATAGTTCAATGGTAGGTTAGTGATTAGGGATAAAAAGTACTCTAGACTTTTGTATAAAGTGTGACAACTTGTCACATCGGGGTCACATCATTGACTCTATGTCTTGCACTTTCCAGTGTTCTACTTCCTCTACTACTCTGCCCTCGATTCCGATTTTATCCAAACACTCGAGATTGACACGTATTTCAAGATTTTCGGTCCTGAAATTAAACTGAACGGACTCGATTAAAATAATAATATTTTCAATGGCTCCGCCTAAAAATAATAGAGAAAGGCTCAACCAAATATTTTATTATTAACTTTTCTCAGACTTATACCAGCTCAAGGAATTCACAATTTACAGTGTAAATTCATACTGGTGTCAATACACAGTCCGATTCTTATTTGAGTTTTTAATTCGAATTCTATTGAATTCTCAGGTATAAGCAGTAAACATTACTTATAATTGTTAAATTGTATTTCTCAAACAATTTAATCACATAATTAATTAATAAACAGATAAAGCAATTCTCGGGGTGTTAAAACAGTACCCCTCTAAAAAGAATTTCGTCCCCGAAATTCACTCATTCAAAGAGAACGAATGCGGATACCGTTCCCATATCTCGTGGTAAAACTGCATAACATTCTCGTCCTCAGAACGTGATGTGAAGCATCTCATAGATTAAACTCTCTTTCAGACTTGTACTATATAGGTGAGACAACACGAGAGGGATAATCAAGGTAAATCCCTTTTTGATTCTCACGACTCGAAGTACATTCAGAAAATTTTGAATGTCCAATAGAATCAAGTACATTGATATCAGCTAGACTTTGACACCTGAGTCCATAACACAATCACGAACCTTAGTACCCCGACATCTCGGTTACTAAGTTCAAAACCACTTTTAACACAGTTGATTTCAACTTGATTTCGGAAAATCATTTCAATTGAGAAATATAATCATCCGTTAAAATTTAGTTTTCAGAAAAGATGGTCACTTGAGGCTCAAAGTTGTTTAAAACACGTACAGCCGCTTTAGAATTACTTGCCGTCAATATTTTTCCAAATTGCCGTCGTTTAACCTTTTTAAAGGCATTTAAGCCAAATATTAGCATTTTCCACTTAGATCATTTTCTAAAATCATAATTAAGTTATTTTCAAAAATTAATTTCATAAAATAACTTTTTATGGTATTCCGGAATTTCTTACGTAAAAATTAGCAGTACAAAAATAATTTCACAGTTACGTCCTCACTGTAACTCATCGTTCACTCTTACACCAATAAATCATTAAAATAATGATATTTTCCAACATTCCTTATTTTTCCCAAATAAAATTTTTCATTAATATTATATTCCAATATTTTACCGTTAAAACATTGAATATAATTTACGAAGCTTGAAAAGCTTTTATCTGATTAATTGATTGGGCACTGACCACTGTCAGGCTTCTCAAACAACAATCAACAACAATATCACAGTAATATTCCTAGGTAGATCATGCATCACAGCATTATAATAAATAACTGCAGATAAACAATTATACGCAGATAAACTATCACAGATAAAAATAACACAACTTAAACAAACACCAACGGATAAATAACTACTGATAACAACAATTGGCACGAAGCCATTGGATAAATCCCTCAGGCAATCCCCTCTTACCTCTCGAAGATTTCTCAGCGGGTTAAATACTTTGTCGGAAGTCCGGTCTCACGTACACAACGAACTTACTCAACCTTTAATCATTATAATCAAACAATTACTAATCAAACAATTAAAACACCTATGCACCACACATATTGGTCACAGCCTCCATAGGGTTTAGTGTCTAAAAATTTCTAAAATTGTCTAAGTCATTGAATTAATGATCCTAAGTACTTAAGACAATGGATTAGTGATTAATCAACAAAGTTTGAATCAAAAACTTATAAACCTCCAAAGACCTAGGTTCGGCCATGAGGAGTAAATGGAGCTAGAGATTTTTGTTTGATGAACTAACTTGGATTCAACATGAGTACATACTAGAAAGAGAGTATATATGATCATTTGTGCAAGAAATGAACAAAATCTTCCTCCACAGCACCACATATGGTTCGGCCTTGGCAAGAAGTGTGGGAAGAAATTTTGGATTTCAACTTACTCTTGGATTATGAACATATGTATGATGACAAGAACATAGAAATTGGTTTCACATTTATAGGATTTTTCTAGGATCTTCTATGAATTATCAAAGTCAAGAACATCTAAGATGAACATGATGAATAAAGCTTTAAAACAAGAAATGAATTGAAGAACATATAACTTAAAGATGATGAGGAACATGAATCACCTCTTGGATTTTGAAAATGGGCAAGGAATCACCAAGTTGCTTCACAAATCAAGCTTTCTTGTGTTAGAGAGAAATGGAAGAATGGAGAACTTTGATGAAGAGTTGAGAAAGTGTGAGAATTGAAATAGACAACTATAAACACGAGAAGGGGGGTTGAATTGTGTTTATCAGAAATTAAAATAAATTTGAAAACTTTTCACACACAGAATCTAGGTTCGGACAAGTGTAAAATAAGTTACACAGACAGGTCACCTATCTGTTGTATTTTCACAGAACACCACACAAGCACACAGATGAAAACAAGCTTGATAAAAACACTTTTAACCCCTCTGTTAGAATGCAGATGATATATAATCAAAACAACTAAAGAGATTAAGGGAAGAGAGATTAACACAGTGATTTATCCTGGTTCACTCTTTAACACAAAGAGCTACGTCCAGTCCTTGGCAGCACCAAGTTTTATCCACTATAACTGATCAGGATACAGACTCCAAGTATTGTTTGCACACCTAGCCTCTTCAGGCTCACTCAGATTTGTTTGAGAAATTTGGTTTGTAATAAATACAACTTCAGACAGACAGATCTTTCACTAATACTCAGAGAGTGGTTTAAATGTAAAGCTTAGGAAAGACTGCATAATAACTTCAAATGATTGAAGAATACAGATAGAAAGAATGAACAGAGTAATGGCTCTTTAATGCTTTGTAATCTCTGATGTGTTCATCTTCAATGACTTCTGTATTTATAGCCTTCAAACATTTAATATCCATTAGAGACATTCCTTGCAACGATGGCTTCAAGCAGAGCTTAATTAAATGCAATAGAGTCGTTCTGGGCAGCCATTAATGCAATGGAAACGTTGGTTGTACTCTAACATGAAGGATCATGGCTTTATGCATCGTGCAGTAGCCAAATCAGAGTTGTGCAGAATGCTTTTGTACTTTTGCAGAGTACATTTCCCTTCTTGTGTAATAACCGAAAGTACTAGGGAATAAAGCATGTTGGAAACATTCTTTAACTGGAAGTTTGTCTCTGACTTCCTAGGTTGCTTGAGAGAAAAATCCTTTGAATTTCTTGATAAGCGTGAGAGAGAGATTCAGAGTCTTCTGCATGAGGGGATAGCTTCCAAAAGCTTCGTGTACTTCGAGTTCTTAACAAAGAACCTTAGACGAGTATGAGAGCAGAGACAGGTTGAAACCAATTTGTACAAAGTCAACAATCCTAGTCAGCAGACAGGTTGACTTTTTGGCTTATACGGACAGGTTGATACTTAGGTAGACAGACAGGTGAGTTTTGTAATCTTCTGATCTGTACACTAAGTAGATAGGTTAGCAACCACAAAGTAGGTTAATTAAATCATTAACCAATGTTTAGTTTTCATCAAAACTTAGGGAAATGCACACAGACATTTTAGAGACTTAACAATCTCCCCCTTTTTGATGATGACAAACATTCAGATAATTTAATAAACCTTAGAAAATATCAACTTAGAGAATAACAGAATGTAGACAGGTTGAAATTTTCTATACGTGCAGACAGGTGCATTTGAGTTCAAATATCAGTATCAGAGAAATATGCAGCAGCTTAAGTTCAAAACAAATATCAGAGATCAAAGGTTCAATTTTAACTTTATCTGAACCGTCTTATATTTTTTCCAGATTTGAACACTTAACATTTACTTATCTTAATCATCTTACATTTTTCTCCCCCTTTTGTCAACAACAAAAAGGGACAGACAGAAAACAGTAAAGAGAAAAGAGATAAAGTCAAAATTGTTGTTCATTCATCATAAGCTTCTCATTTACAAGGCAGTTTTTAAAAAAACAGCTACCTAGACTGATTAAAAAGAAGATACAAAGAATCAACTTTCTTTTCTAGCAGTAACCTAGCATGCCTTTCTTCATCCAATTGTCTTCTGACTTCTTCTAGCTCAGCTTTAAGTAGATGAAAGCTATTGAAGTCCACCATCTGAGAAGAGAAGGCTTCTGAAGACAGGCTGGTTGAAGCAGCAGACAGGTTTGGATACCAGGGTAAGGCTAATACTGGGGGTGCCTTAGGTACAGAGAAGGGTGAGGAGACACGAGGAAAGATATACTGATGAATGGTTCTGAAATAAAAGAAAGAAAGAAAAGCTAATTTAAACAAAGGTTTGATTCTGACTAGGTCAGTATCAAGAGAGGGAAAGACACAGGAGAGTCTTTCACATAGAGACAAATGAGTGACTCTAATTTGAATAGGAGAGGGAAGAGGTTGGTTAGCCAAGACAGATGGAGGTAAGGGTAAGAGGGAGTCTATATGATAGAAAAACGAATTTGACCCTGTGACTAAGAGAAAGAAATACCTAGACCTAGTAGATAACATTACAACAGAGGCAGGATAGTGAGATCCTTCCAATGTTCTAATGAACAGAACTATAGGGGGATAGAAGAAAATCTCCCTTCATGGGTTCAGAATGTGAGGTGGAGGAGAAGGAATCACAGATAAGTGAGAGACACTTGCAGTCATCAGAGATTGCAGATCACTCACAAACAGTCTTGATGATATGCCAGATTGTTCTCTGGGAGTTGAGTCCCTATGAACAACTGTGTACTGACATATATCAGACACAACATCAAATGATGTTTGGGTGGGGTGAGAGGAGACAGGTGAATGAAAAGGAGAGGCAACTGACAAAGGTTTAATGAAAAAGGCAGAAGGGGAAGAAACAACAGAACTGGGGATACCTTGGTCAAGGGGAAAGGATGGTGCAGAAGGAAAAGCGAAAAACTGATCTTCAAAGAGTCTTGGCTTCTTCCTTGAAGGGGACAAAGCGGCAGCTTCAGGATGAACAACTGTCTGAGTCCCATCAGACAGGTCAGCAGAAGTTACAGCAGCAGCAGTTACAGCAACAGGTTCTTATGCAGGGATTTCTTCCCTTCCAGCTTGAGCCACTAAAGGCGTTGAGTAGCCTGACCTTCTTTTTCTGGGAATGATTCCCAAATCAAGAGGTTTCTTTTCTTTTGGCTCCTCCAAGGGTGGAGTTGTCAGCTCCTCCTGAGCAGATGCTTCCTCTTTACTAGGTTCAGACTTCACTTGTCTGACCTTGGTAAAGGTCTTCACTAGTCTTCTCTTTTTACTGGGTTGTGCAGGAGCAGCAACTGATTTCCCAGCCTCACTTGTCTTCCTCTTGGGAGAGGGTTTCTTCAGCTTGAACCTGAGAGGCTCAACTATCTCAGCAGATTCTTTAGAAGCTGAAGGTTCCTCAGGCTTCTGGTGTTGTCTGGCCACCTTTCCAGCAGGTTTCCAGATTCTTTCAGAGATGGGAACCTCTGATTCACCAGTAGAATCCACTGGTTCTTCTATTTTCTCCTTCTGCTTCTGCTCAGCAGCAAGCTTCTTCTTCTTCTTCTTGCCTTCCTCTTCATCCTCCAGAGGGATTCCTTCAATCCCCATCATAGACAGGACCTTCTTGTTTATGGGAAGAGACATGTCCACAAAGTGAACATCAGATGGAACAAACAGCTTGTTCCTAAAAACCCTTGTCAACAGCATTCCATAGGAATAGGTCTGCATGTTGGTCCTCTTGATCCGAGACTCAAGATACATATAGATGAGATCATTGATGTCTATCTTGATTTTGTGAATCAAGTGGTCCAGAGCAAATCTGTCCATCTTGGTCACATTGTCTCGTGATCCTTTTCTTGGCATCCCACACTCCAGCAGCAGCTTGTGCAAGAACCTGCACTTGGGCACTATGCTGACAAGGTTCTTGTTCTCAGGGTTGGGAACTCCATAAACAGCAATGTTTACATTTTCAGCTCCTACCTGATCTTCCCAGTCAGGTCTGAAGGCAGTTCCAAGCCTTGGACATCTTGTGGTTAACTCCAACGATCCAATAGGGAAAAGGAGGGTTTTGTCAGACATTTGAGCCTTAAAGCTCTTGGTTCCATCAAGCACACTGGTGATGACCACAGCATTCCTCCAGAAGTCTCTGACAAGCTTGGGATGAACAAGCTCCTTGATATCAAAGAAAGCAGTCCACTTAGAGTATTCCAACTCTTCAGTGACATCCATACCCCATTTCTTCATCTGCTGAAGATCAACAATCTTTCCAGGAAGAATTTTCTCAACGTCAGCCACTCTCATCTCGTATTGCTCAGCAATTTCTTTTGAGGACAGATGCTTTGAAGATGCCATTTTAGAGAAGAGGTTACGAGGGTTTTGGAAGAGTGAAGGGTTTAAGAGAGGAGAAGATGAAGATAGAAAGACTTTAGGGATTTTGAAAAAGATAAAGTTTGAGCCTTTCTGAAAAATTGCCTTTTATAGCAATAAAGGAAGGAGAGAGAAATGAAACATTTTTAATTCAAAACGGCACGATTTTTGTGGGGAACTGTAGCACCCACTTAAGACATAATGAAAACATGGTTTCGAGATAAAAACTGTCGTGCACATGATTCGCTTCAGATTAATAAATGGTATTAAATAAATAATAACCATTTTAATAAAACTGTTGAATTTCAGCAAAGTGACTCAGCAGAGTCAGACAGGTAATCACGGACAAGTGATATAAAGCTATAAGACAGATATCATAGACAGTTTAAAAACCTCAGACATTTCATTCAACAATGCAATGCATGTTTAAATTATCTCTAATAAATAGAAATCTTTCTTCTGCTAAAGGTTTAGTGAATATATTAGCCCATTGATTTTCAGTTTTAACAAACTTAATATCAAAGATGCCTTTCTGAACATAATCTCTTATAAAATGATGTTTGATTTCTATATGCTTAGCCTTAGAATGCTGAATTGGATTTTTGGTTAAGCAAATAGCACTGGATTTATCACACCATACAGATATATTATGCTCAAAAATAGAGTAATCTTCAAGTTGATGTTTTACCCATAAAAGTTGAGAGCAGCAACTAGCAGCTGAGATGTATTCTGCTTCAGCAGTAGATAGGAAAACAGTTGTCTGCCTTTTGCTTGACCAAGAGACCAAATTTGCTCCAATGAAGTGGCATCCTCCACTGGTGCTTTTCCTTTCTATTCTGTCTCCAGCAAAGTCAGCATCACAGAATCCCACTAATCTGTATTCTTTAGTTCTTAAATATAGCAAACCAAGATTAGTAGTCCCAAGCAAATATCTAAATATTCTTTTAACAGCTTTAAGATGAGATTCTCTTGGGTCAGATTGAAATCTAGCACACATACAGACACTAAATTGAATATCAGGTCTGCTTGAAGTTAAGTATAGTAGAGATCCAATCATACCTCTGTAGACAGTTTGGTCTACCTTTTTACCTTCATCATCTTTACTTAGTTTTGCATTGGTTTCCATGGGAGTTTTCATTTGTTTAGCACATTCCATTTTGTACTTCTTAAGCATTTCCTTGATATATTTTGTTGATGGATATAGATTCCATCACTTGTCTGTTTGATTTGTAAACCAAGGAAGAACTTTAACTCTCCCATCATGCTCATCTCAAATTCTGCTTGCATCAGCTTTGAAAAGTCCTTGCACAGCTTTTCATTAGTTGCTCCAAAAATAATATCATCAACATATATTTGGACTATAATGAAGTTCTCTTTAGAACTTTTCTTGAACAGAGTAGTATCTACTTGTCCTCTAGCAAAACCATTATGCATGAGAAAAGAACTTAATCTATCATACCATGCCGTAGGTGCTTGTTTTAAACCATATAATGCCTTTTTAAGTTTAAAAACATGATCTGGTTTATCAGTATCCTCAAAATCAGGGGGTTGTTTAACATATACTTCTTCTTCAATTATTCCATTGAGAAAAGCACTTTTCACATCCATTTGAAAAAGAGTGATTTGGTGTTGTGTAGCATATGACATTAGAATGCGAATAGCTTCTATTCTAGCTACAGGTTCAAAGGTTTCAGTATAGTCAATACCTTCTTGTTGGTTATAGCCTTAAGCTGCTAACCTTGCCTTATTTCTGACAACTTTGCCATCCTCATCCAATTTGTTTCTAAAGACCCATCTTGTTCCAATGACAGACTTGTTTTTGGGCTTGGAGACAAGTGTTCAGACATCATTTCTGGTGAACTGGTTGAGTTCCTCTTGCATAGCAAGAATCCAGCTTTCATCATCAAGAGCTTCTTCAATGTGCTTTGGCTCTATTTCTGACATGAAGGCCACTTTGCTTGATTCTCTTAAAGTAGATCTGGCTCTCACTCCTTCCGAGGGATTTCCAATAATGAGATCCTTAGGGTGATGAGTTTTGAATTTCCAGTCTCTTTTAAGATCATCAAGAAGATCTTGACTTGTCTGTTGACTTGTCTGCTCCACTTGTCTGTCTGGTTCAGCTTCAGGTTCTAACTTAGTTAAGTCAGGTTGTTGTTTTTCTGACTTGTTTATATCAAGACCTGCAAGATCATCTTCTAGATCTGATAATTCATTATCAGTCTTTAAGCTATCATTGAATTTGACATGAACAGATTCTTTAATAACAGATGTTCTAGAATTATAAATTCTAAAATCATTAGACATTTCAGAATATCCTAAAAAGATACCTTTGTCTGTTTTGGAGTCAAACTTTCCTAGTTGATCCTTAGTATTTAGAATGAAGCATTCAAAACCAAATGCATGAAAGTAAGAAATGTTGGGGCTTTTTCCTTTCCACAGTTCATAGGGTGTCTTCTTTAGAAAAGGCCTAATGAGTATTCTGTTTTGTACATAACAGGCTGTGTTTACTGCTTCTGCCCTGAAGTACTTAGGGAGATTATTCTCATTGAGCATAGATCTAGCCATCTCTTGCAGAGATTTGTTCTTTCTCTCAACCACTCCATTCTGTTGAGGAGTTCTAGGTGCAGAGAAATTGTGAGAGATTCCATTCTCCTCACAGAACTGTCTAAACTGCTCATTTTCAAATTCTCCCCCATGGTCACTTCTAAGAGTAGAGATACAGAAACCCTGCTCATTTTGTACTCTTTTACAGAATATTGAGAAAGCCTTAAAAGACTCATCCTTGTGGGTTAAAATGAGTACCCATGTATATCTAGAATAGTCATCAACTATGACAAATCCATATTTTCTTCCAGCCAAGCTAGTAACACTAACTGGTCCAAACAGATCCATGTGTAACAGCTGAAGAGGTCTAGAGGTTGATACTTGGTTTTTAGATTTGAAACTTGATTTTACTTGTTTACCTCTCTGACATGCACCACACAAAACATCTTTCTTAAAACTAATATCAGGCAATCCTCTCACAAGATTATCCCTTTTTAATTTTGAAATTAGTTTCATACTAGCATGTCCTTGTTTCTTATGCCATAACCATCTTTCATCCTCTTTAGACATCAGACAGGTTACACTTTGATATGAGAGATCAGTCAGTTCAATCTTATACAGATTTTGTTGCCTTTTAGCTGAAAAAAGGATTTTGCCACTGAGATCTTTAACTATACATAAATCCTAAAGGAGACATCAAATCCACTATCACATAATTGACTTATGCTAAGCAAATTGTGTTTTAATCCTTTAACCATAAGAACATTAGATATAGAGGGAAGAGGAGGTTTACCACCAATAGTACCAATGCCTATAACCTTCCCTTTCTGATTTCCACCAAATGCCACATGTCCTCCTTTCTTAAGTTGGAGGTCTAGGAACATAGACCTTTCTCCTGTCATATGTCGCAAGCAACCACTGTCCAGGTACCAGCAGTGGTGTTTTCTTTGTGCTGTTGAGGACATCTGCAACAGAGATTATTTGATCTTTAGGTACCCATAGTTTTCTGGGTCCTTTTCTGTTAGTTCTAGGAGTCTGTGAAGACTTCCTTCTTTTCTTATGAAGACACTTAGACATAACATGTCCAGTCTTTCCACAGAAATTACATACAGGTATGGATTTAATGGAAGTAGATTTAGCAGACACTTTAGAGTTTTTAATTGATGCTTTATGGTGTGTCTGATGGACATATCCAATACCTTCTTTGTTAAGGGAGTGCCTCTGACAACCAAGCAGCTTGGTCAGATTATCTCTACCATTAACAAATTTGGCAAGATCAGAAGTGAGCTCTTCCACTTTCTGTTGAAGTTTTTCAACTTCTTCAGACTGTGATGTATCACTAGAGATCTTAGCTTCATTAGACTTTTCAGTCTTCAGCTCACTGTTCTCTTTGGCAAATTTCTCACACTCTAGAGATTTCTGTTTATGCTCACTGAGGAGCTTAACATGATCTCTCTTGAGGGATTTGAAAGCCTTAGATAAGAAGTTGGATTCCTCCAGTAATTCCTCATAGGCATCAAGTAATTCCTCATAGTCAGGATGTACCTCATTATCTGAATCTGAGTCAGTGTTGGCCATCAGACAGAGATTAGCTTCTTCCTCTGTCTCTTCATCAGAAGATGTTGACTCCAGATCTTCCCAAGTAGCCATCATCCCTTTCTTCTTCTTTTTGAAGAACTTCTTAAAAGGGGCTTTCTTGAGCTGAGGACATTCTGCTTTGATGTGACCTGGCTTCTTGCACTCATAGCAGACAATTGAGTTCTTGTCTGTTAAAGTGGATTCTTTGAAATTCTTGTCCTTGTTGAACCTTCTGAATGGCTTATCCTTTCTGAACTTCTTTTTCTGTAAGAGAAGCTTTATCTTTCTAGTTAGGAGAGATAATTCTTCATCACTTTCAGAATCCTCGGGTTCAGACAGGTCAGCATCACTGGATGACTCGTCTGCCTTCAAAGCTTTAGAAGCTTTTGAAGACTTTTGATCAGCCTTCAAAGCAATTGACTTGCCCTTCTTTGTTGTGATTTCATCTCCAAGTTCTTGCTCATGAACAGTGAGTGTACCAAGAAGCTCATCCATAGTCAAGGAAGTAAGATCCTTGGCTTGGGAGATAGCAGTTACCAAAGGTCTCCACTGCTTAGGTAGACAGCTTAGTATTTTTCCAACCTTCTCAGCATTAGAGTAAACTTTGCCAAGAGACTTTAGGCCATTGATGATAGTTTGGAATCTTCCTATCATCTGAGCAACAGATTCTCCTTCCTCCATGAGAAACAGTTCATACTTTCTGACAAGTATGGCAATCTTTGATTCTTTGACTTTCGCTGTTCCTTCATGTGTGACAGCTAAGGTGTCCCATATTTCTTTAGCAGAATCACAAGCACAGACCTTTTCAAATTCATCAGGATTGAGAGCACAAATGATGTTGTATTTGGCTTTGTGATTCAGCTCCCACTTTGTCTTTTCTGCAGGGGTCCACTGAGCTTTCGGCTTGTCAGTGTTGTCATCATTTTTGGGAATGAATGGACCATCTGTGATGACATCCCAGAGATCAGAATTTGTAGATAGTATGAACCATTGAAATCTATCTTTCCAATAGTTGTAGTTTTCTCCATTGAAGAATGGAGGTCTGGTTAAGGAAGCTCCTTCAGTCTGGTGACTTCCACTAGCTCCAGCAGTCATGTCTATTCTTCAGGATCTTTCACCTCTACACTGTTAGATGCTCAACCCAGAGGCTGAGCTTTGATACCAACTGAAATAGACAGCTATAAACACGAGAAGGGGGATTGAATTGTGTTTATCAGAAATTAAAATAAAGTTGAAAACTTTTCGCACATAGAAGCTAGGTTCGGACAAGTGTAAAATAAGTTACACAGACAGGTCACCTGTCTGTTGTATTTTCATAGAAAACCACACAAGCGCACAGATGAAAACAAGCTTAATAAAAACACTTTTAACCCCTCTGTTAGAATGCAGATGATATATAATCAAAACAAATAAAGAGATTAAGGGAAGAGAGATTAACATAGTGATTTATCCTGGTTCACTCTTTAACACAAAGAGCTACGTCCAATCCTTGGCAGCACCAAGTTTTATCTACTATAACTGATCAGGTTACAGACTCCAAGTATTGTTTGCACACCTAGCCTCTTCAGGCTCCAAGACAAGTATTCTTTGCACACCTAGCCTCTTCAGGCTCACTCAGATTTGTTTGAGAAATTTGGTTTGTAATAAATACAATTTCAGACAGACAGATCTTTCACTAACACTCAGAGAGTGGTTTAAATGTAAAGCTTAGGAAAGACTGCGTAATAACTTCAAATGATTGAAGAATACAGATAGAAAGAATGAACAGAGTAATGGTTCTTTAATGCTTTGTAATCTCTAATGTGTTCATCTTCAATGACATCTGTATTTATAGCCGTCAAACATTTAATATCCGTTAGAGACAGTCCTTGCAACGATGGCTTCAAGCAGAGCTTCATTAAAAGCAATAGAGTCGTTCTGGGCAGCCATTAATGCAATGGAAACATTGGTTGTACTCTAACATGAAGGATCATGGCTTTATGCATCGTGCAGTAGCCAAATCAGAGTTGTGCAGAATGCTTTTGTACTTTTGCAGAGTACATTTCCCTTCTTGTGTTATAACCGAAAGTACTAGGGAATAAAGCATGTTGGAAACATTCTTTAACTGGAAGTTTGTCTCTGACTTCCTAGGTTGCTTGAGAGAGAAATCCTCTGAATTTCTTGATAAGCGTGAGAGAGAGATTCAGAGTCTTCTGCATGAGGGGACAGCTTCCAAAAGCTTCGTGTACTTCGAGTTCTTAACAAAGAACCTTAGACGAGTATGAGAGCAGAGACAGGTTGAAACCAATTTGTACAAAGTCAACAATCCTAGTCAGCAGACAGGTTGACTTTTTGCTTATCCAGACAGGTTTTTACTTAAGTAGACAGACAGGTGAGTTTTGCTATTTTCTGATCTGTACACTAAGTAGACAGGTTAGCAACCACAAAGTAGGTTAATTAAATCATTAACCAATGTTTAGTTTTCATCAAAACTTAGGGAAATGCACACAGACATTTTAGAGACTTAACAAGAATCACTGCAAAAAATGAACTGTTTAGCGACCGACAAAATCGGTCGCTAAAAGTACAAATTCGGTAGCTATTCTCTTTAGTGACCGAATTAGCGGCCAATTAATAGTGGTGGCTAATAACCTGGTCGCTAATTTTTTAGCGACCGTATTAATATTTTGGTCACTAAAAGGTGACCGTATTTTTGGTCGCTACATTGAATGGTCGCATGATTGGGGTAACCACGTTTGGCGACCGATTATAGGTCGCTAGTTCTGTAACTAATTTATGTTACTTTTAACCAAAGTAGTGACCGATATTCGGTCGCTATACCACCATTTTTTTTTCCTTTAACTAACTTTTAGTGACTGAATTATGGGTTGCTAATTCGGTCGCTAAACTGGATTTTATTATTTTTTTTAATTTTAATTTTTAAATTAATAAATTTTTTTTTTTGCTTTAAAGGTTTGGCAAATTACTAATAAAACACACCAAATTACTAATGAATTATACAATTATAAAAAATACTGAATATATATATATATAAAATCCAAAGTGTCGTACAAGAATCGTTTAAAATCTAAAAAATGAAAAAAAAAAAATCAATCATGATGAGGACGAGGTGGAGGAACCCAACCATCCTCAGTGTCCGTGCCGCCGACGTCTGCCATCTAATCGTCCTCTGGAGCAGCATCATCAGTAGCAGGTGGCAGAACTGGAGGAGCGGCAGCAGGCGGCACAACCACCGAAGCATCACCCTGAGCAACTGGAGGCTGGATGATGATGGTCCTGGCATAGGTGTGGATGATGTCGGTGCAGCCTGTGTCCCGACCACATGAGGCTGGGTAGGGGGTACAACTCCATCACCCTGATGTGGCCCGTCCACAGAGGTGCTGGCAGGGGGGTCTCAATCAGTGGGTCGGCCGGTGGAGGGACCCTCGCAGCACGACCTCTTCCACGACCACCACACTGCCCCTACCTCTAGAGGAATCTGCCATCTATGTAAAAAATGAAAAGATGATTACACCACAATCTTCTTAGCATGATAAAATCTAGTTGGCATCCGATTGCCTTCCAGCAATGACTTGACGTGGCGAGGCGATTAAAACAGCCTTCTTGCATATTGTAGTTGTGACACCCTTCTACCCCGCATGTTATAAGCCATTTAATATAGAAACAATTAAAAATAAAAACATGCAATTATTGAATGAGTTAAAAACAATTGTCCATGGGTAGAAAAGTCGTACATGAACCAGTTCACAAACGCGGAAAATAAAACAAGTTTTAAACGATTACACATAACCAAAGAAATAAATATATCCCAACCCCGATGTCACATACAGAGCTGGTATAACCGTTCCGGAATAAAATCCTCGGAATACAACTGAAAACTAATAAACTGACTGAACATAAACTAACCCTAACTATGAGTGGCGGCTCCTCAGAGTCATTCCTCTCCAGGCTGCTCGTCATCCTCTGCAAAGTGCCAATCAGGCCAAATACAAACAAACAAATAGATAGGGAGTAAGAATCATGTCAACATAATAGCAAGGAAGTAGGAAGTAAAGTAAACATAGACAGACATGCCACCAACATACACCAACAACATAAACAACCAACATGTTATGTAGTGCAATGCAATCCTACTCCGCTAAACCAACAATGCATGTGGATCCACTAAACTCGGGATGGGCGACTTCAGAATTAAATATCCACATTGAGAATCTACTCAATGCCGGAGAATCTACTTCTTGGACAGCCAACGCATCAAACCAACGAATGCCTCGTCACGGGGGCGCTAGGAGAATCTACTCCAACCATGGATGGCCAGATCGCCGTACTCTAGGACGATCTCCCCTATGTCGAACATCCCTAAACAACATCTCCGATGCAATGTGTATGCGACACAACAACAACGGCAACACCACCTCCATAACTCCAACGGAATCGACCGCAGATAACAGCGAAATCAACCGCAACAACTTGCCTCACGGAATCTACCTAAGGACTTAAGCGGAATCAACCGTGGTACCTGAGGCAAACTCTCGGCCACCAAGGTACACAACAACAACACCTAAGACCCAAACCGCGGGGTCAAGGCTTCCTTGGCCAAAAAGCACCAAGGCACAGCTCAACAGCTTGCGGTACCCAATGGGCACCGACTTATCAAACTCAACACATCACCATCTCATCATCTTAATTATATTTAGTAGACATTAGCCAATTTGTCTAATCACTTATCATTATTGGGGAATGGGGTTTGAAACCCCTTAAAGTCCTTTAATTATGTTCTGTCCAAGAGGGTTGAGCACGGTCGTGCTTAACCCTTAGCACGGTCGTGCTTAAACACGTGAGGGGCGTGTTGCCCTTTAAGTGAAGCACGGTCGTGCTTCTTATGGAGAACAGTCGTGCTCAGCAGCACGGTCGGGCTCTTTGTCCTGCACGGCCGTGCTAAATAGCGCGGCCATCTTCCTAGAATTCAACTGGGAGCATGGTCGTGCTCCCTGTTCAGCACGGTCGTGCTCATCGCTCGACAGTGCTGTTCTGGGCAGGAACAGAGGCTGAAACTTAATCAAAATCAAGGGTTTAATCCGTTAATACTCCTAAATCCATTATTAGCATGTTTTAAGGGTTAAAACCCATCCGTAACAACAGCACCAACTCAATTATGGATTCAACCATTCAACCAATAACATATGCCAAAAACAACCATCAAATATCAACATGTTCATTTAACCACGTAACATCAAGAGTATAATATGAACATAGGCATATAACAGCATATTAACAACCAAATCAGGTTTATCAACATAACTAACAAATCAAATATATCAACACATGTTTATACAAATCAACCGGGGTATGGGAACCCCTCTGCTTTACTCTAACCCCGAGCCTATGAGTACACTACCCTTCTCCCTATACCTGGATTGAAGGTAGCTCCCTAACAGCATCCTAAACAGCAATCGGTTCCTCCCCTAAGACGGCTCGACCTAAAACAAAACCTTGGATCAACAGAAACACCAACAATTAGTTCCCCATTGAAAATAATGAAAGGAAACTAAGAAAGGGGAATGAACGTTACCTATATAACTAACACGGATATGCTAAAAGTCTCCCGAGGCCACCAACGCTCAGGAAACTGCTCAAGAAGGCGGAAAAAAGAATGAAACTCGTTCTGGCCGCACAAGGTGGCTGTTGCTACCAAACTTTAGGGTTACACGTTAAACCCTCGGTTCTGCTCACGTATATAACATTCGGACCTGAACACGGTCATGCTCTCCCTTGAGCACGGTCATGCTCAACTTAACATCATGAGACGTGGTCAGCGCATTGAGCATGGGCATGCTCACTGTTGAGCACGGTCGTGCTCAACTTAAAATCAGAAACACGCTCCTGACTTTAAGTACGGGCTTGCTAGCTAATGACCACGGGCGTGCTCATGTACCAGAAAGGGTCTTTTAGCCAAAAATCCCACTAAGCCCTCGACCGATAAATCCAATTTAATAAACTCAACATAATAAAATTAATTCCAAAAACAGGGTGTTACAATTCCACCCCCCTTATAAAAATTTTGTCCTTGAAATTTACACGTACCTCAAGGGAAAAGATGCGGGTACGTCTCCATCATCTTGCTCTCCAGCTCCCAGGTAACACTTTCCTCAGTTTCCCCACTCCAAACCACTTTGACCAAAGGAATCTCCTTGCCTCTTAGCTGCTTCACCCTCCTATCCTCGACTCGAAGGGGTAACACCTCAAACGTCAGGTTCTCTTTCAACTGTATAGCGTCGTGTACTATTTGATAGGCGACTTCGCCGACTCTTTTAAGGATTTGGTAAGGACCAATGAACCTCGGAGTAAGTTTCCTCGCCTTCATCACTCTACCAACCCCAGTCGTCGGGGTATCTCTCAAGAATACATGATCTCCTTCCTGGAATTCGAATGCCTTCCTCCTTTTATCATGATAGCTCTTCTGCCTTCTCTGTGCAACTCTCATCGTTTCCTGAACCAACTTAATCTTCTCTGTTGTTTCCTGGACTATCTCTGGCCCTAGCACCACACTATCACTAGGTTCACTCCAACACAAGGGTGTCCTACATCTCCTCCCATAAAGAGCCTCATAAGGTGCCATCCCAATGCTGGAATGGAAGCTGTTGTTGTAGGTGAATTCTATCAGGGGCAAAAACTTGTCCCAACTTCCAGACTGTTCTAACACACAAGCCCTCAACAAGTCCTCTAAGGATTGGATGGTCCGCTCAGACTGCCCATCAGTCTGTGGGTGGTAAGCTGAACTAAACCTAAGCTTTGTCCCAAAAGCCTCTTGCAAACTATTCCAAAACCTAGAGGTAAACCTCGGGTCTCTATCTGAAATTATGCTAGAGGGTACACCATGAAGCCTAACTATCTCTTTGATATACAACTTAGCCAACTTCTCCAATGGATATTTCATGTTCATTGGAATGAAATGGGCAGACTTAGTCAGTCTATCCATAACAACCCATATAGCCTCAAAACCAGTTGGAGTCCTAGGGAGTCCAGACACAAAATCCATGGAGATGCTATCCCATTTCCATTTTGGGATACATAAAGGTTGTAACTTACCCGAAGGCCTCTGATGCTCGATCTTAGCCTTCTGACAAACTAGGCACGCATACACAAACTCAGCTACATCCTTTTTCATCCTAGGCCACCAAAACATCCTCTTAAGGTCTTGATACATCTTAGTGGCACCAGGGTGCACACTCAATCCACTCATATGTCCTTCTTCAAGGATCAACTTCCTAAGCTCAGGAACATCAGGTATGCATACTCTATCCTTAAACCTCAAGATTCCATCACTTCCATCCTTAAAACTTAGGTCTCTACCCTGAGCGAGCAACTCTCCCTGGTCTAAGAGATACTTATCTAACTTCTTACCCTCTCTAATCTGATCCATCAGACTGTTGGTAACCTTCAAGGTTCCAAGCCTAATACTCTTAGGGGTAAACTCACAAGCTAGACTAAGGTCTCTAAATTCCTCTATCAGATCCATCTCCCAAACCATCAAAGCGGATACATGCAGGGTTTTCCTACTCAAGGCATCGGCCACCACAATGCCCTTTCTTGGGTGATAGGTCAGCTCGAAGTCATAGTCCTTTAAAAACTCCATCCACCTACGCTGCCTCATGTTCAACTCCTTCTGATCAAAGAGATACTTCAGACTCTTATGATCACTACAAACCTCAAACCTCGCCCCATACAGGTAATGCCTCCAAATCTTTAAGGCAAATACCACAGCTCCTAACTCTAGGTCATGGGTAGGGTAGTTCTTCTCATGGGTTTTTAACTGCCTAGAAGCATAAGCAACTACCTTACCACTCTGCATTAGCACACCACCTAACCCTTGCTTAGAAGCATCGAAGTAAACTACGAAGGGTTCACTAGGATCTGGCAAAACTAATACTGGTGCTGATGTCAACCTATTCTTAAGGGTTTGGAAACTCTCTTCACACTTAGAGTCCCACACAAACAACTGTCCCTTCTTGGTGAGACGGGTTAAGGGTAAAGCTATCTTAGAGAAACCTTCTATAAACTGCCTATAATACCCGGCTAACCCCAAGAAACTCCTAATCTCGGTTACAGACTTTGGCGCTTCCCACTGGAGCACCGTCTCTACCTTAGCTGGGTCCACTGATATGCCACCCTTAGAGATGACATGTCCTAGAAAGCTTACTTCCTCTAACCAGAACTCACACTTAGACAACTTAGCGCACAACTGGTTCTCCTTAAGGGTCAGCAAGACAACCCTTAAGTGTTCCTCATGTTCCTCCTTACTCTTGGAGTACACTAAGATGTCATCTATAAACACCACCACAAACTTATCCAAGTAAGGGTGAAAGGTCTTGTTCATGTAGTCCATGAAGACCGCAGGAGCATTGGTCACACCGAAGGGCATAACCAAGTACTCATAGTGACCATATCGCGTCCTAAACGCTGTCTTCGGGATGTCCTCAGACTTAACCCGAATCTGATGGTACCCTGACCTCAAATCTATCTTTGAAAAGACGCAGACGCCCATCAACTGGTCCATAAGATCATCAATCCTAGGGAGGGGATACCGATTCTTTATGGTCACCTTGTTGAGCTGCCGAAAGTCGACACACAACTCATACTACCATCCTTCTTCTTCACCAACAACACAGGTGCTCCCCATGGGGATACACTCGGCCTAATGAACTGCTTCTTCATCAGGTCCTCCAATTGTTCCTTCAACTTAGCTAACTCTAGAGGAGACATTCTATAGGGTGCTATGGAGATTGGCCCGGTGCCAGGCACTAAGTCTATGGTAAACTCAACATCTCTCTCCAGAGGTAAGTTATAAACATCCCCCGGAAACACTTCAGGAAATTCTCGCACAACAGGCACACTGGCGACATCAGGAGGGCTGCTCTCTACTTCCAGGGAAGCTAACATCATGTATACTTGGGCTTCGTCTCTCATCGAAGCTTGTACTTGGCTGGTAGAGAGAAGGTCCGGATTCTTAGACTTCTTTGGAGTTCCAAAAATCATGGTTTTATCAAAACAATTCAGAAGGACATGGTTGGAAGATAACCAGTCCATACCCAGAATAATGTCCAGGTCTTTCAAAGGTAAGCATACAAGATCAGCAATGAAGATTTTATCATTTTTAACAATATGACAGTTCTTGCATGCATAAGAAGTGGAAGCAGGTTTATTTGTAGGTGTAAAAACCAACAAATCAAACTCAAGGAGAGTAACAGGCAGTTTAAGACTCTTAACCCTATCATGTGATATAAACGAGTGAGTAGCACCCGAATCATACAATACAGTTAATTGAGTTCCATCAATGAAACATGTACTCTGAATCAAGTCATCAAACTCGGAGGCTTCATCTCCACTAAAAGTAAAGACTCTCCCAGTGGTCTTCAGTCTGTTGGCCTGGGACTTCTGATTCTTGCTAGCGCTGGGAGGCTCGGCCTTAGCTCCATCACACGCGTGGCTGATGTGTCCTGACTTGCCACACTTGAAGCAGATGACTTGTGTTTCCTTGCACTGGGATGAATAACGGTCCGGTGCTCCACACTTACCACACCTCATAGCTAAGGGGCATCACAGAACCCACCCTTGAAGCTATTCTACTGAAACTGTGGCTTCCTGCCACTTTGCTTGAAGTCCTTGCCCGTCGGGGCATACCGTTGCTTGCCTTTGTCCCTCTGATCAGTCCTCTTGTTACTCTGATTATCCGATCCTCTGGAACTGGCAGCTCTGAACTGACTATCATCCTCGTAAATCCGACACTTGTTGACCAGAATTGGAAAAACTCGGATCTTCTGATAACTGATGGCCTGTTTGATCTCAGGCCGGAGTCCCGCTTCAAACTTCACACATTTGGAGCGATCATCTGTCTCATGCCGGTAAGGAGTGTAGTACCTAGCCAGCTCCTCAAACTTAGCCGCATAGTCACCGACTAACAGCGACCCCTGCCTCAAAGACAAGAACTCCATCTCTTTCTTGTCTCTGATATCCGCTGGAAAATACTTCTCCAGGAATCTCTGCCTGAACACAGCCCAAGTAACCGCTGTGCCCTCCGCCTGCATCCTCTGTCTGCAATTATCCCACCAGTGCTCTGCCTCTTCAGTCAACATGAAGGTGGCAAAGATGAGCTTCTGCAGATCATTGCAGTCCATTGCACGGAAGATCTTCTCTGTCTCCCTCAGCCACAACAGTGCTCCCACTAGGTCATACGCTCCCTTGAACGATGGAG
Source organism: Echinosophora koreensis (assembly GCA_035048595.1). Taxonomy (NCBI): domain Eukaryota; kingdom Viridiplantae; phylum Streptophyta; class Magnoliopsida; order Fabales; family Fabaceae; genus Echinosophora; species Echinosophora koreensis. The sequence continues at coordinate 2,138,665 of JAPCYP010000068.1, forward strand.
GGTTGTTCCTCTAGAACTTATCCAGTCCCTGGAACTCAGCTGCCCCACCATTGTTGTTAGGGTTGACCTGACCAATAGCATTGGCTAGAAGTGCCAATGCATCTGCGATCGCCTGATCGTTGCGTCCTCTACCGGCCATTAGTTCCAGTACATGCCCAACACAACTCTTAATACAGAAACTTAAGCTAGTAAAAGCTACATGCAACTAACTTAAAACCTTATTATCTATAACAAGTACAGACAATCCAACAAGAGTCACACAACAGACTCACAACAGACTCATACCACGTCCGAACAAGGTCGAACTGCTCTGATACCACTAAATGTGACACCCTTCTACCCCACATGTTATAAGTCATTTAATATAGAAACAATAAAAATAAAAACATGCAATTACTGAATGAGTTAAAGACAATTGTCCATGGGTAGAAAAGTCCCACATGAACCAGTTCGCAAACGTGGAAAATAAAACAAGTTTTAAATGATTACACATAACCAAAGAAATAAATATATCCCAACCCCGATGTCACATACAAAGCTGGTATAACCGTTCAGGAATAAAATCCTCGGAATATAACCGAAAACTAATAAACTGGCTGAACATAAACTAGCCCTAACTATGAGTGGCGGCTCCTCAGAGTCACTCCTCTCCGGGCTGCTCGTCATCCTCTGCAAGGTGCCAATCAGGCCAAATACAAACAAACAAACAGATATAGGGAGTAAGAATCTTGTAAACATAATAGCAACGAAGTAGGAAGTAAAGTAAACACAGACAGACATGCCACCAACATACACCAACAACATCAACAACCAACATATTATGTAGTGCAATGCAATCCTACTCCTCTAAACCAACAATGCATGTGGATCCACTAAACTCGGGATGGACTTCTTCGGAGTTAAATATCCACATTGAGAATCTACTCAACATCGGAGAATCTACTCCTTGGATAGCCAACGCATCAAACCAACGAATGCCTCGTCACGGGGGCGCTAAGAGAATCTACTCCAATCGTGGATGGTCAGATCGCTGTACTCTAGAATGATCTCCCATATGTCGAACATCCCTAAACAACATCTCCGATGCAATGCGTATGCGACACAACAACAACGGCAACACCACTTCCATAACTCCAATGGAATCGACCGAAGATAATAGCGAAATCAACCACAACAACTTGCCTCGCGGAATCTACCTAAGGACTTAAGCGGAATCAACCGCGGTACCTGGGGCAAACTCTCGACCGCCAAGGTACATAACAACAACACCTTAGACCCAAACCGCGGGATCAAGGCTTCTTTGGCCAAAAAGCACCAAGGCACAGCTCAACAGCTTGCGGTACCGAATGGGCACCAACTTATCAAACTCAACACCTCACCATCTCATCATCTTAATTATATTTAGTAGACATTAGCCAATTTTTCTAATCACTTATCATTATTAGGGAATGGGGTTTGAAACCCCTTAAAGTCCTTTAATTCTGTTCTGTCCAAGAGGGTTGAGCACGGTTGTGCTTAACCCTTAGCATGGTCGTGCTTAAACACGTGAGGGGCGTGCTGCCCTTTAAGTGAAGCACGGTCGTGCTTCTTATGGAGCACGGTCGTACTCAGTAGCACGGTCGTGCACTTTATCCTGAACGACCGTGCTAAACAGCCCGGCCATCTTCCCAGAATTCAACTGGGAGCACGGTCGTGCTCCCTATTCAGCAAGGTCGAGCTCATCGCACGACAGTGCTGTTCTGGGTAGGAACAAAGGCTGAAACTTAATCAAAATCAAGGGTTTAATCCGTTAATCCTCCTAAATCCATTATTACCACGTTTTAAGACCCATCCGTAACGACAGCACCAACTCAATTATGGTATCAACCAGTCAACCAATAACATATGCCAAAAACAACCATCAAATATCAACATGTTCATTTAACCATGTAACATCAAGAGTATAATATGAACATAGGCATATAACAGCATGTTAACAACCAAATCAGGTTTATCAACATAACTAACAAATCAAATATATCAACACATGTTTATACAAATCAACCGGGGTATGGGAACCCCTTTACTTTACCCTAACCCCGAGCCTATGAGTACACTACCCTTCTTCCCATACCTGGATTGAAGGTAGCTCCCTAACAGCGTCCTAAACAGTAACCGGTTCCTCCCCTAAGACGGCTCGACCTCAAACAAAACCTTGGATCAACAGATACACCAATAATTAGTCCCCTATTCAAAATAATGAAAGGAAACTAAGAAAGGGGAAGGAATGTTACCTATATAACTAATACGGATATGCTAAAAGTCTCCCGAGGCCTCCAACGCTCACGAAACTGCTCAAGAAGGAGGAAAAAAGGATGAAACTCGTTCTGGCACACAAGGTGGCTGCTGCTACCAAACTTTAGGGTTACACATTAAACCCTCGGTTCTGGTCATGTATATAACATTCGGACCTGAGCACGGTCGTGCTCTCCCTTGAGCACGGTCGTGCTCAACTTAACGTCACGAGACGCAGTCAGTGCATTGAGCACGGGCGTGCTCACTGTTGAGCATGGGCGTGCTCAACTTAAAATCAGAAACACGCTCCTGACTTTAAGTATGGGCGTGCTGGCTAATGAGCACGGGCGTGCTCATGTACTAGAAAAGGACTTTTAGCCAAAAATCCCACTAAGACCTCGATTGATAAATCCAATTTAATAAACTCAACTTAATAAAATTAATTCCAAAAAACAGGGTGTTACAGTAGTCAGATTTGATACTCAATCATTCCATACACATCGACAACTCCATGTACTCCCGACATCCTTCCCACAACGGAGATCGTGCAGCACTTAGCATATCATAGAATCTTTGAGCTTCGGGATTCAGATTCTCCTCTATGTATTGGGAACCCATTCCACCATCTTCTCCCGCATCTTCTTCTAATGCAACACCAACCGAGGGTCCAGCATGATCCATTATCATCTGCTCGTATGGATTCAATTCTTCCCTCCGGTCACCACTTCCATAGTACGAACCTTCAAACACAACCGGGTTTAAATCAAGCAACGTCTCACCATGGTTACTCCACCAATAGCAGCACATAACAAGCATCCCGCCTTTTGGACAGGATCACATCCTATTGAGCTCTGCTCTCCACTAACAAACAACACATAATTGCAAATACATGCATAAATATTAAATTACCAGCACATAATCAGCATCTTGCCTTTCAGGCAGGATACCATCCTATTGAGTTCAGCTCTCCACTAACAAACAACAAGATAATTCACATAACATATTACAAGCACCACACAATCAGAACCTATTAGACAAAGCAGAACCTTAAAAGAGGGTATTGAGAGAACTTACCTATGCGACAAAATGCAAAAACAAGTAAGGATTGGGGGAGGAGCCGAAGACAAGAAGATCAGGAACTGATAAATATAATAAGACAATATGAAAGCAAATTAATATCCTTAGAGCCAACTTAATTGTATTCAAGTTGGTAATATAAAAGTTCAACAAATTGCCATTACAACCAATTGATTACTTGTGGAGATGGAGAGCGGACGAAGGGACTCGATTTCAACTCACAAGAAATAAAGCAATGACCTATAATGCATAAATAAAATTAATCCGGTCAAATTTTCCAAACAGTCACAGGATGATATGCTATTCCAAACAGCGTCTACCAAACAAGCAGAATTGCAGCTCAGGCAAACCTGGGCAATCAGTTGGTCTATCTACTCATTGTATTATTTCAAATGCAAACTAAGTCGGTGTTGCATGACAGAACGTCAATCAAGAGGGAGACAAATGAAAATGAAATCAAGCATCCCCCAAGTTAACTGATGGTTACAACACACATGACCCAATACGAACCCTAGGCTAAACAAATAAAAGCATACTCAAGATTTACAACCACATATAAGAAATGAGATAAATCTTGTTCGTATAAATAAACTCTCAAGTCCAACTTTATATCTGATTCTCATGATCTGCAATCTGTTCATTATGTCCACTATTTCAAGCCAAAACAGAAAAGAAACTCAAGAAAATCAAAATTCACACAAACAGGTTAGTACTTTTGCTTGAACACAATTCTGGAAACATACTCTAAACCTTAAGCTCAAATCTACAACGATTCATGCATACAGAAAGACATAACAGAGTGATTCTAGGAACAAATCAAGCTATCCTTATTCTTACAGTATAAATCTATAAACAACAATAAACTCACATCATGAAAAATCACAAACAAACATAATCCAATTCCTAAAAGCAGAACAAAAAAAATAATCATTAATCATTCCCTAAACCCTAACCTGAGACAGAACTGATCAGAGGAGACTGTGGGGGTGGTGGCCGCGCGAACAGAGCCCTTTGAGATTGTAACACCCTCCTTTGGCATTACCTCCTAATCACATGTAATAAAATTAAAAAGAAAGTTTACTGATTTCTTTCGGAAAGACTTCTATTACTTTCATGAGTCTAAAAATATGGGGGTAAAATTTTTCTTTTTCTTTGGAGTACTTAAAAAAAATAGTGTACACAACACAAAAGTAAAATCATACCATGCTTAATAACACGGAACAACTAGGTTCATTTATAAATCAAAACACTTCAACATACAATTTTCATGAAATAATCTTTCGTACTGAAATTTATAAGATCATTGCAAAGTACTTCAAAACCACCTATAATAGCTTTCTTAAAAGACCCCTCCTAAAGGAACCATCCAAAGCTGGTCGATCTAAAAAAAAAACAACAACAACAACTACTGGAAAGAACTCTGTAGTTCTCACCATAAAATTATCACCAACCACTTCAAGGATCGGGAGTACTATCCTTAAGTGAGGTTAGGATCTTCTCGACACCACTTGTCCTCGTGTAATAAAGCACCACATCAGAGGGCCAGGAACACCTGAAATATTGTAAGGGTGAGATACCAATATATGGATGTATTATGACGACTACATGGCCAATCACAAACAACAGGTACAGATAAATATTCATATTCAACAAAATCATCAAATAGAGGCATAATATCAAAGCATCAACGTTGTTTTTGAAAACATATGGCACTTCTATATTTCAACTTTCTGTCCTAATCTTCGGAGACCCCAACTTCGTTTTTAAAAATGAGCTGATCAGGCTCGATTGCCAAATAAGGCACAACGTGTTTTTCCATAGCACTGCCCAAAACTCCTGGCACAGTGATCAACGTGTGTGGATGTTCATAGCATATTGTCCAACTCAAGGCACAGTAACCAAGGCATATGGACTTCATTGTCCATCAAGGCACAATGATACAACGTAGCATGAAATACCTTACCCTTCAAGGCATTCATACAAAACAACGTGGGCACTTCTGCCAAATGCATGTAAAAATTCTTTGTTTTCGCAGCTTTCCTTTGTGTTTCATTCTTTCCTTCGTCGAGGCTCAAGGTTCACGACCATCCATAAATTTTTCAACGTTTTAAAACTTCCGTTGTCGACACAAGAGTTTAGCCCGAGTATCTAATCACAACAGTCCTAGACCTGTGCACTAGTCTTAGACTTTGTGGTCGTAGAAAACAACTTTCACCTTTTTACTACTTTCACCACGTTTTATCACAACGTATGTAAGACACACAGTCCACAACAACGAAAATAGGACACATAGTCCACAACGACGTGTATAGGACACACAGTCCACAACGTGTATAGGACACACAATCCAAAACAACGTATATAGGACACACAGTCCACAACAACGTAAATAGGACACACAGTCCACAACTTCATATATAGGACACACAGTCCACAGCGTTGTGATACAGATCATGGATCCACGTGTTTTAACTCTAGTATCCCGATGTCTTGGTTACTAGGTTCACTTTTCGTCTTATTTTTCGTTCAGTGAAAAACAAATACAAAATCGACAGTTTCCGTAACTTATCCAAGTCATCGGACATTTTCCTTTGAACAAAATCTTTTAAATGCTAACTTTTCTTTTGAAATCCTTTTGTTTAAAACTTTAAGTTTTGGAAATTCCATTCTATTTCCATAAAACTAATTTATTTTCAAATCTTATTTTCCTAAAACATTTGAAAATTTCCAAATAAATTCCTTTCAAGTTCCAAACTAACTTTTGTTTCTTCTTCAAAACATTTTCAAGGAAATTAATTGTCCTTTTTGTATAAAATCACTCAAATTTTTCCAATTGAGTTTTCAAAAAAATTGTTTTACTCTCTAAAATTTTCAACAAATCATTTAAATTATTTAACTTCCCCTTTTTATCAAAACCTTGTTAAAAAGAAACCTTTATTTATAATTTTCTTTGTAAATATTTTCTTGAAGCTTTTATCCTTATTATTTGAGCTCTAACCAATGGTTACGCTTCCATGCAATAATAACAACACATACACAATCCTTCCAACATATATAAGCAACATTCATATATTCATAAAACATTAGCTAAGCATAAGATCATGTTTATCAGTCAAATATACCATCAAAGCAACAAGATCTCCAGATCATTCTAAAACAGCCACAACAACAACATGATCAAACAACATATAATTATCAGGTCAAGCAACAACTTAAGCCACCAATCAAAACTCAGTAAAACACACATAAAATCAATCACAACAACATGTAGTTGTCATAAAGAGCATCCCTCAGGCTTTCTCCCCTTACCTGATTTGACGGGTAGACAAAATCTTTGTTTCCGTGTTGCCCAAAGTGAACTTCCTTTGCCCACAGTGTGCTGCAAGTCTAAGAATTAAGCGAACGACTTAAATTAAAACAACAAAGTCGTCTTATCTTTCTAAGTTTAGGTTTTGGCCATGGCTGGAAAAATGATGCTAGAGATGTCCAATCTTTTACAAATTCTTGGATTGTATTTTGTTCAAGACTTACTTTTATATATGTATATATATATATATATATATATATATATATATATATATATACTTTAATCCCATATTTTTATATTTTACATTAACACTTGTTGATAGTCCATTTTATACCAAAAATCTTTACTTAGTCATATTAAAAGATATTATTTTCAAAATCATATTTTTCATTCAAAAATTATGATGAACTCTTTTTATAAAAGCATTGTCAGGACAGCAGTGGTTTTAAAATGTGAATGACCACTCAAAAGACCTTTAAAATTGTTGAAAATTTAATGGAAGGTACCCAACTCACACATCAAAACAGTGCAGTTGGTCCCGTGTAAAAATTCAAAGGCATTAATTCATTAAAAATCAAGCACTGCCTCTGTTTGCACAGGATTCTTCCAGAAATCCAGTTTAACTAACTTGTAACTTTATGAAATTATTTCTCTTTATATACATATGTAAAAATTCTAAAACTTCAACAAAACTTTAGTTATGCTTTAGTAATAATCCCAGAAAATTTTATAAAGTTTTTAACTTTCAAAATCATATTTAAAATCATCATGCAACCAACTATGTTCTTATTTTCGCAGTCAGAATTTGATTCTACTTTAAGAGGTGTTTCAACCCAGCAAATCTTATCCAAATATCTACATATTAAATATCAAATTAAAGCCCCAGAAGTCTTCATTCCAAATATGTATATATTTTCCAGAAATCAGTTCTGTATAAAAACTTATGGGCTTACGAATGGAGATACATCATGTAGCCAGAATTACATTTTACCCATATTTATCCATACCAAGTTATTATATTTACTTTAGCATCATTCACAAGCCATAGAACCAACATGCAAGGGTCCTAGACCCTCAAAATCATACATGCAAACATAAATAAACTAAAATTAGTAACCATTATTATCAAATAATGGTTCAAACAAAGAGTTGAAAAAAAAATCTTTAAATCAAATATGAGAAATTTTGGATAAAACACCTGTTGACAAGTGACCTCAAACACAAGAGGGGGGTGAATTGTTTGTGAATTGATTTTTGAAAACTTTTGGCAATTTAAACTAAATTTAAAACTTGTTTTGATAAACAATAACTTAATAGCAAAACGTTGCGATAAAGATAAAGAGATAAGGAAGAAAATGACACAACGATGTATCCTGGTTCGGCCACACAACTACCCACGTGGCCTACGTCCAGTCCCCAAGGCAATACGGCCAAGGGATTTCAATCAACTCTAGTTTTTAAAACAGGCTAAACTAAAACCTTTACAAAGCAGAGAACTCTTAACACAAATCACAGGACATACTATCCCTTATGCAAGAGTCTCAAGAAAACGTTCGTGAGATCACACTCACTTAAAGTAAACTGTAAAATATTTACAATGAGAAAGCACTCAAAAGTGCAGATATGAAATACAACTTGAAGCACAATAATAGTAACACCTATATGGTGTATAATGTTCTCAAAGTAATATGATCACGTGTAAGTGCAAGAGTAAAATGAAATATCAATCAGAGTTTAAGCACAAAGTAGAATAGAGGAGAGTAGTATGTGGGGCATTTTTCCAAGGCTGCCAAGGTTCCTATTTATAGAGAATAGGTTAGGGTTCAATGTGAAATTAGGTCAAGCCTCTTAAAATGCATTTCTGCCACAGCATAATCGATTATTTAAAAGCCTTAATCGATTATTTAATGTGTTTTCATGAAGCGTGCGTCTGGACAGAAAGGTCATAATCGATTACCATAATCAATTATGTGTTCACTGCTTTTTCACCAAAGGAGATAATCGATTTCATTAATCGATTATGATGTTACTGACTCTTTCATAAAAGGCTATAATCGATTACATAATCGATTACAGGGTTTCAGTTGTAGCACATTGAAAGTCAGTAAGGTCATAATCTATTATCCAATTTCAATAATCGATTATTATATTTCAAAATTTGAATTCAACGGCTTTAATATCATAATTACTCATTAACACTCATTAAAGCCATTTAACCACAACTCATAATCGATTATAGCATTTCCATAATCGATTATGGTGCGTATCAGGTTGAATTTCAAAAACTTGACAATTAAGGAAAGATTGCCCAATTAAGCTTAATTTTAATTGTCAGTTTTAATCACATGTTATTAATTATTTAACCACATAATATATCTTTTAAAGCACATGTTAAATATGTGTGTGTGTGTGAGTGACCATATTAAGTTGAGAACCCTACTTACCATTTACAGATTATTCTAAAACAACCAATACAAATAGTAAGATTCCCTTTTTACCCCTCTTGATTGCTTTTCCTAATCTTGACTGCTTGTTTGACCTTTTTCACTCTTTTTGCAAATAAGTCCTCAGACTTAAAAATCTTTTGTCATTCATCAAAATATATGTACCTGTCAAGGCATACATCCACAAACTCCCCCTTTTTGATGATGACAAACATCTCATGAGGGAATTTCTAAAATATAAAGTTAGAGCAATGAGTATATATATCCGAGTTTTAAAACGTTTGCTCAACTCCCCCTCACTTCATGCAATATTTAAAATTCTCAAAATTATTCTCAAAATTCTCCCCCTTAAGCATGCACTCAAATATCTCTCCCCCTTTTGGCATTATCAAAAAGTGGGAAAAGCAAGTTAAGTATTACATGGCATACATCCACCAAGATTTAAACATTTCAAGCATAAGACATACTTAGCCATGGCATGCATATAAATATTAAACCACACATCATAGTCATAGATAATTAAAGAGTGTGCATACGGAAGCTAAAGTGCCAGGAATATACAGTCATCCAAAACAGTAATGAAATGTATAAACTAGATATAAAATAGTACTACTTATAGTACTCATCACCACCATCTCCACCATCATCATTACCACCATCATCATCATCATCACCATCAGTGCCATCATCAGTGCTGCTGCTGCTGTCCAAGTCATCCTGAGGCAGTGGTGCTCCACGGAGTGGAGTGGCCTCAGATGTAGTGACTCTACGCTCCAAGGATTTTACTTCCAATGAGAGCTCACGAATAGCCGTAGAGTTTGCTCGGATCTCAGTGGTGTTCACCCGAACTTCAGCTAGAATACTCTCGAGTAAAGCCATCATTTTTGGTGAGGCTGTAGCAGGAGGTGCCTGTGAAGATGATGCTCCACCGGTGTTGGTTGGCTCAGTTGTACGCCATTTCCATCCTTTGGGTTTGTATTCCCAATCATCAACATAAAATTCAATGCCCATGTGATTGATAGTACCCTCCTTCATCATAGCATGAAACTTCTTATAATCCAACTTAACCTCTCCAGTGAGGTTAACCCTAACATGCTTAAGGATCCGAGTCACTAGATGACCATAGGGCAAATCAGGACCACCTCTATTGTCATACATATGCTGCATGACCAAGCCAGCCCAGTTCACTCTCTTTTTCTTTTCCAGCAGCCACAGAATAACAACATCCATTCTTAGTAACTGAGAAAAATTATGGCGTCTAGGAAATAAAAGCCTAGCTACCACATAGCGCAACAACCTACTTTGTACTTTCATCTGACCAGCAGTTATTTCCTTATCAATTGCATCAGAAGGCTCAGTTAGGACATCCCTGATCGCTTGAATTCTAGCAAATTCATTTACCAAGGGTTCCGCAGCAGGACCCTCGGCAGTGGCATAGGTGCCTTCAGAAGGCAAGCCAACTACTCTTCCAAACGCCTCATCATTGAGACGAATGGGTTTCCCACAAACTTCAGACATTAAAACTCCATCAACTAGCCTAAGGTTGCAGTAAAATACCTTAACCAAGTCTGGGTAGATATCCTCTGATTGAGACAGAAACTCAGTGATTTCCGCATAGTCCAGATATTCCAAAAATTTGAAGTTGCTCTTTCTCATCCACTCTATGTCCAGAAAGCGAGGTTTCTGAATCTCTTTCCCAATGTATGTGCTCATGTAGTTTGACAACTGATCCCCATTGGTGAACCATTTATCCACTTGTTCTTGTGTAAGTGGACCAGGATTGATTGCTGCTGTTCTTTGGCGTTTAGGAGGCATGATGATGATAGTAGTTGATTAGGGATGAAGAGTTTTGAAAAAAGTTGAGTTTTGGAGCAGAAAACTAGAGAAAAGAGAAGATGGAGGCGCAAAACAGTGTTAAGCAAGCAGAAAATGACGTTAGGGTTCGGATTTACCTTATAAACTCGCACAATAATCGATTATCTTACCCTCATAATCGATTATTTTGATGACATGGCAGCTCCTGATTGGTTGGATCCTGCCCGTGTGGTTTTGGCGCCAACCCTTCAACTTCAAATAATCGATTAGGTAATCGATTATTTTCTGGGTTCTTCATCAGAAAATCGATTATGGATGAACATTGAAGAACACTAATCGATTATGTAATCGATTAGTCTGTTTCTGGATTTCTGAATTTGTAGTGCTAATCGATTGTGCTAATTGATTATAATCTTCCTGTCCACGCTGCCCAAAGAGACAGTGGATGCATAATCGATTATGGTAATCGATTATCACTTCTCTGTTTTGTGGACTGAAACTTTCATTTTGGCATAATCGATTATGATAATCGATTATGCTCTTTCTGCCTGCACACTTAATAAACATATTAGCAAATAACAAGGTGTGTTATGCAGAAATGCATGACTGATTCAAAATCCCTAATTCAGTTCTTATGAAAAAGAAGCTTTATTTTGATAGGGGTTTTGTAAAAATATCTGCAAGTTGTTTGGTTGTTTCAACAAATTCAATCATGCAATCCCCTTTTTGAACATGATCCCTAATAAAGTGGTGTCTAATTTCAATGGGTTTAGTCCTTGAGTGATACACAGGATTCTTAGTGAGGTTTATAGCACTTGTGTTAATTCCATAATCATTTAACTGTTGCTTCATCCAAATGATTTGTGCACAACAACTACCCGCCGCAACGTATTCCGCTTCGGCGGTGGATAAAGCCACACTTGCTTGCTTCTTGCTATGCCAAGAAACTAAAGCATTTCCAAGTAAGTGGCAAGTTCCACTAGTGCTTTTTTGGTCTAATTTGCAACCCGCAAAATCAGAGTCCGAATATCCAATTAGGGTACAATCTGCCCCTTTAGGGTACCATAAACCCATGTTTTGTGTGCTAATGAGATATCTCATGATGCGTTTTACCGCGGTGAGATGTGATTCTTTTGGGTTCGATTGAAACCGTGCACACATGCAAACACTAAACATGATATCAGGGCGACTAGCAGTAAGATAAAGGAAAGAACCTATCATACCTCTATACTTACTTATGTCGACGGATTTATCATTTTCATCCTTGTCAAGGTAACAGGATGTGCTCATGAGAGTTGATAGCTCTTTTGAATTGTTCATCCCAAACTTCTTAAGAAGCTCTTTGCAGTACTTTGACTGATTGATGAAGATTCCTTCCTTTGATTGCTTTATTTGCAACCCAAGAAAATAGTTGAGCTCCCCCATCATTGACATTTCAAATTCACTTTGCATAATTTTTGAAAAATCCTTGCACAAAGCTTCGTTAGTGGCACCAAAAATTATATCGTCCACATATATTTGCACAAGTAAAATGTCATGCTTTTTATTTTTGATAAAAAGTGTGGTGTCAACTTTTCCTCTTTGAAAACCATTTTCAAGTAAGAATTTGCTTAGGCATTCATACCAAGCCCTAGGGGCTTGCTTTAAACCATACAAAGCCTTTTTCAGTTTGAAAACATGGTTTGGAAATTCATAATTTGTAAAACCCGGAGGTTGATCCACATAAACCTCTTCTTGAATAAAACCGTTCAAGAAGGCGCTTTTGACATCCATTTGAAAAAGTTTAAAATCTATGATGGAAGAAAAAGCAAGAAGCATACGAATAGCCTCTAGTCTAGCTACGGGAGCATAGGTTTCATCAAAATCTATGCCCTCTTGTTGGTTATAGCCCTTAGCAATAAGTCTAGCTTTGTTTCTAGTTATTATTCCATTTTCATCTAGCTTGTTACGAAAAACCTACTTAGTTCCAATTACTAAATGGTTTTTTGGGTTTAGGGACTAATTCCCAAACATCATTTCTTTCAAATTGGTTTAATTCTTCTTGCATGGCAAGTGTCCAATGTTCATCTACTATGGCTTCATCAACATTATTAGGTTCAATTTGAGAAACGAAAGCCATGTAATGACATATTTGATTAAGAGAGTTTCGAGTTGTTACCCCTTTTGATATATCACCTATTATGTTGTCAAGAGGATGGTATCTTGATGTTCTCCATTCTCTTGGAAGATCGGGAAGGGGTGTCTCTTCTTCTTGTGGAGGTGGTTGATCAATAATGTTCTCCTCTTGAGTTCTTTTCTCCTCAAGAAAGGTGTTTCCCAGAATTTCTGCAACATCATCAACACTTTCCTCTACTACAATTTTAGGGTTAGTTTCATTAAAAGACACATGTACAGATTCTTCAATGATCATAGTTCTTTTATTATATATTCGAAAAGCTTTACTAGAATTGGAATATCCAAGAAATATACCTTCATCAGCTTTAGCATCGAACTTACCAAGATATTTCCAATTCTTTGTCCAATTAACTTGGTTTGATTATTAGAATCTATGACCGTGCATTTTAAGTTATCAAAAACAACATTGAAGTTCTTATCACAAAGTTGGCTAATACTCAAAAGATTGTGTTTTAAGCCTTCGACATACAAAACATTTTCAATGATGGGATTTGGACTCTTACCAACCGTTCCAATTCCCAAGATTCTACCTTTGTTGTTGTCACCGTAGAAAACAAATCCACCCTTTTTGGGTGTGAGAGAGGAGAACTTGTTTTTGTCTCCCGTCATGTGCTTGGAGCATCCGCTATCAAGATACCAATTTGTGTTCCTTGCTTTCAAGCACACCTACAAAACAATTTCAAGTTTTAACTTTTGGTACCCAAATCATGTTGGGTCCTTGAGAGTTAGCTTTGGGCGCATTGCCCTTTTTAACCCATACTTTCTTGCCTTTGACATTTATATTCTTTCTAGCATTGCAAATAGATGCAGTATGTCCCTTTCTACCATAATAGAAGCATTTTACGAAAGGACTACTAGAAGTATTGGTTGGGCTAAAAAACTTTTTAAAGGATTTTTCATGTAATTTAGGGTGATAACCCAAACCAGCTTTATCATAAGTTCCTTTTTGATTTCCTAACAAAACATTGAGGTTGTCTCTCCCATTGGTGAATTTTGCAAGGATATCATACAAGTCCTCAATTTTGTTTTTCAAAACATTACATTCATTGCATTTCGAAATTTCATTTATTTTGTTTTCACATGATAAGCATGATGAGGTTTTGTTTGAAAGAATTTGTTTTTCCTTGATAACCTCCATTTCTTTATTTAATAAACCTATTTTTGTTTCAAGACTAGAAATGGTTTTCTTTGAAGATAAAATTATTTTTCTAAGACGCATGCTTTCATTATTCAATTCTTCACATGCACAAAGTAAATCATCATATGACAATTCATTTTCAATTTCATTATCAGTTACCTCATCCTCGTCGTCCTCATGATTGGCCATGAGGCAAAGGTTTGCCTCCTCGTTGTCGGATTCATCGGAGAAGTCCATGTCATTGTCTTCCCAAGCAATGTATGCTCCCCTTCCTCTTTTGTCCTTTTGTGGCCTCTTTTCAAATTTGTCATTCTTCTTTTGACTTAGAGGACACTCGTGCCTTATATGACCTTTATTTTTGCAGTTGAAGCACGTTGGCACATAAGTGGTTCATTCTCCATCAACCTTCTTTTGAGGAGTGAAGATTGGTTGTGTTTTCCCTTTGCTCCTCATAAATTTCTTAAATTTTCTTACCATTAGACTCATATTCTCATCTCCTTCACCAAGCTCATCAAGTTCATCAAAGTCAATATCCTCCTCATTTGTTTCACTTATACTTGCTTTGAGAGCAAGCCCTTTCTTTTTCTTATCACTTTCCTCACTTTCTATGAGGCGGTTCAACTCAAGTTCATATTCCTGCAATTTACCAAATAGAGTTGCCAAAGACATAGATGTTAGATCACGTGATTCGGAAATCGCAGATACTTTGGGTTGCCAACTTCTATTTAAACATCTAAGAACTTTATTTATTAAATCTTCATTATTAAACACCTTCCCAAGAGCCCTAAGATGATTTATTATATGGGTGAAGCGTTTTTGCATATCTTGTATGCTTTCACCTTGTTTCATCCTAAATAGCTCATACTCATGGGTTAATGTGTTCATCCTACCCCTTTTGACCTCGGTAGTACCTTCATGGGTCAATTCAAGGGTGTCCCACATTTCCTTAGCGGTCTTGCAATTTGAGACCCTATAGAACTCATCGTAGCTTAAAGCTGAGGTGATGATGTTCCTAGCTTTCAAATTGTATTGGACCTTTTTCTTTTCCTCGTCGGTCCAAAGAGTTTTTGGTTTATCCACCGAAGCACCATTAACTTCGTGCTTGGGGACAAATGGACCATTTTCCACAGCATCCCAAATATCAATATCAGATGCTTCTAAAAAGATTTGCATTCTTTCTTTCCAATAACCATACCCCTCACCATCGAACGATGGAGGTCTGTTTACGGAATTACCCTCATTACGAAAACTGTTTGAAGTCATCTTTCCTCTTGAGACGGTTTCGTCCTTTATATCCAAGAGTTAAGCTCTGATGCCACTTGTTGACAAGTGACCTCAAACACAAGAGGGGGGTGAATTGTGTGTGAATTGATTTTTGAAAACTTTTGGCAATTTAAACTAAATTTAAAACTTGTTTTGATAAACAATAACTTAATAGTAAAACGTTGCGATAAAGATAAAGAGATAAGGAAGAAAATGACACAACGATATGTCCTAGTTCGGCCACACAACTACCCACATGGCCTACGTCCAGTCCCCAAGGCAATACGGCCAAGGGATTTCAATCAACTCTAGTTTTTAAAACAGGCTAAACTAGAACCTTTACAAAGCAGAGAACTCTTAACACAAATCAGAGGACGTACTATCCCTTGTGCAAGAGCCTCAAGAAAACGTTCGTGAGATCACACTCACTTAAAGTAAACTGTAAAAGATTTACAATCAGAAAATACAACTTGAAGCACAATAATAGTAACACCTATATGGTGTATAAGGTTCTCAAAGTAATATGATCAGGTATAAGTGCAAGAGTAAAATGAAATATCAATCAGAGTTTAAGCACAAAGTAGAATAGAGGAGAGTAGTATGTGGGGCATTTTTCCAAGGCTGCCAAGGTTCCTATTTATAGAGAATAGGTTAGGGTTCAATGTGAAATTAGGTCAAGCCTCTTAAAATACATTTCTGCCGCAACATAATCGATTATTTAAAAGCCTTAATCGATTATTTAATGTGTTTTCATGAAGCGCGCGTCTGGACAGAAAGGTCATAATCGATTATGTGTTCACTGCTTTTTCACCAAAGGAGATAATCGATTTCATTAATCGATTATGATGTTACTGACTCTTTGATAAAAGGCTATAATCGATTACATAATCGATTACAGGGTTTCAGTTGTAGCACATTGGAAGTCAGTAAGGTCATAATCGATTATCCAATTTCAATAATCGATTATTATATTTCAAAATTTGAATTCAACGGCTTTAATATCATAATTACTCATTAACACTCATTAAAGCCATTTAACCACGACTCATAATCGATTATATCATTTCCATAATCGATTATGGTGCGTATCAGGTTGAATTTCAAAAACTTGACAATTAAGGAAAGATTGCCCAATTGAGCTTAATTTTAATTGTCAGTTTTAATCACATGTTATTAATTATTTAACCACATGATATATCTTTTAAAGCACATGTTAAATATGTGTGTGTGTGAGTGACCATATTAAGTTGAGAACCCTACTTACCATTTACAGATTATTCTAAAACAACCAATACAAATAGTAAGATTCCCTTTTTACCCCTCTTGATTGCTTTGCCTAATCTTGACTACTTGTTTGACCTTTTTCACGCTTTTTGCAAATAAGTCCTCAGACTTAAAAATCTTTTGTCATTCATCAAAATATATGTACCTGTCAAGGCATACATCCACAACACCAACTTTCCTTTTCATATGATTTTTTGGCCATCATAAAAATTTTGACTTGGAAGATTTCTTTACCACATGAAATCCATAGAAATAAAAGTAAAGATGATGATGAGTTTGAAAATTCATTTCTTGTTCAAAACATAAACATGAAATCATAGAGTGTGACATGCAAGTTGAAAACAAAACTCCACTTTTTCTCTATATAGGGTTTCGGCCACACCCTCTAAATTAGGTTTAGAAAATTTCTTTGTAACATGCAAGTATAGAAGTTGATAGCAAGGATAAAGATGAGTGAAAAAATTTAATTTGGAGGACATGCATTAAGAGAAACTCAATTTGCAACTAAAATAATTATCATGTATATTGATATTAGAAACTTGTAAGAAAAGAGCAAGGGTTTAGAATTTATACCCTCTAAATGATGATGATGATGAGCATAAGATGAAGATGGAGGTGGCTTTGAGCTTCCATACTCAAGTGGCTAGAGGTTGAAGATGATGAATAGTAAAATTGGAAATTTGGCAAGAGTTTGGAAGCAAAAACCAAAATGAAGCAAATGAATAGAAGAGGTGATGAGGGGTATTTATAGGGGAGGGGGCTGCTGCCTCATAAAAAAATCTAGGATATTTTAAAATTCTAACAATTTTTAATTCAATTAAAATGATGTATTTTCTAGTAAATTGAAATCAATAATTACACTATGTCATGAATAGTGATAAATAGTGACAAGGGTCACTATTCACATCAAATCAAATCTTTGCCAAATCTGGAAAAATTTAGACTTAATTATTTTGGGTTCGTTCCGGTACCGATTGTTACGAAACGGTAAAAATTGATCGTATTTTTATTCACAAAATTTCACCAGAAAAATTCATATAAAAATAAATAATTTCTAAAATCATAAAAATAAATATAACTAGGTTAGAAAAATAAAATTTTGAATTTCTGAAATTTTTAAAATTATTTTCGGGTCAGTAGAGCTTAACTGACAGCGAAAACTCAAATCGTTTTCGTCTGAAATTTCAACCGGAAATTTAACTATAGTTTTCTAAAATAAGAATAAGGATAAAAATATAAATAAGCTACGAGAATAAATTTTTATTTATCAAAGTAATTTTCTCTAAATTAAATTAATAATTATACATACATAATCACAGATCATTAAGAAACAGGAAAAAAAAAAAAAAAAAAAATCGGGGTGTTACAGAGATGGTGGTGGTGGTCGGAGGAGGAGGTGGCAGCACCTGAGAGAGACATAGAGAGAGAAACTTAAATAGAGAGAGAGAGAGAGAACCGAACAAGAGAGAGAGCACGAGACAGAGAGAGAGAGAGAGAGAGAGAGAGAGAGAGGAGAGGAGAGAAGAAGAGAGCTTACCTATGGTCCGTGAGAGGTGGCGGTGGAGGTGGCGGTGGTCGGAGGGGGATGAGAGAGAACCTGAGAAACAGAGAGAGAGAGAGAGAGAGAAACAGAGTGAGACAGAGAGAGAGGGGGATGGAGAGAGACGGCGAAGATGAGAGCCTACCGGAGGAGAGGGATGACGGTGGCGGCTCGAGGTGGCCGGAGGTCACGCAAAGAAAGGAGAAACGACGAGAAAGAAAGAAGATTCGGGTGAAAGTGGGGAAGAAAAGGGGTTCTGATGCATTTAGGGATTTTATTTTTAGCGACCGAATAATTCGGTTGCTAAATCGGTCGCCAAAATTAAATCTTTAATTCGGTCGCAACAACGGTCGCTAAATGGGTTAGTTTGAAATTTGTATTCATAAATTTAGCGACCGATGTAAATTCGGTTGCTAAAATGCTCTATTTTAAAAAAAATTACACGCGTGTTAGCGATCGAATTTACATCGGTTGCAAATATATATCAAATTTTACCGTTGTATACAAATCGGTCACAATTTCGGTCGCTGAAAGGTCAACAAGTTTTGACTTTTAATTTCCATAATTTAGCGACCGAAATAGCAACCGGTATCTCAGCAACCCCCCATTTCGGTCGCTATTTCGGTCGTAGGACCAAGTATAACTGATAATTGTAGATCCAATAATTGGTCGCTATCTCGGTCGTAAATAGCATCCAGTAATTTCGGTGGCTATTTTTGGTCCCTAAATGACCTTTTTGTTGTAGTGAATGAACTAGAATGAACTTGACTCATCAAGTTTATGAGCCACAAGTTGGGCTTGGGCTTGTGCAATTGGGCTTGAAGTAGTCCATCAAAGTCCACTTGATTTTGGAGCTTAAAATGCTTAAGTCTTTAATACTTGACATAGGAAAGTTTGAGAGTAGAATTTGCTTCATGAAAAATGAGTTCATGACCATGATATTAGGCCTTTTGGGCGCAGCCCTTGATGGGTTTGGATGAGGCAAAATTGATCCACTTCACTTAGTGTATCATGGAAACTAGTTTAGGGACCAAAATGAAATTAATAGAAAGTTTACGGATCAAAATGCAATTATTAAAAATTGCTAACATAACTTTAAGCCACACTAATCCCCTCACATGGATGACTCATTTATAAGAGAACATAGGTATTATCCACTTATCGAGTCCCGAAACTCCCGTAATCGGCTCCGTCGTTTACCCAATTGAATATAACGCCCGTAAAACGTATATTCACTTTTAATGAAATAATTCTAAAAATACGCAATAGTAGGAAATAAAATAAAAACCTTAAGTTTTTCGTTCACAAATTAAAATTAGGTCTTCTGATCAGTATAAATATACTGTCAGTGAAATTCACAGGCCGGGTTTCGCCTGACTTTTCAACCTAAATTTTAATCATAGCTTTTTACGTTCAAGTAGAGTTGAGTGATGAACTCCGTTTATTTAAAATAATTTTCTAAAACTCAAATAATCATATAAACATATTCGTATGCATTTCTGTTCTTTAAAACAGCAAAAAGCAGGGTGTTACACCTCCTCCTCCTAACTGGATTAAATGCAACTCGGATGGTTCAGTTAGGGGGTCTCCTAGGCATGCAGCTAGTGGGGGGATCTTTAGAGGTTCTAAAGGTGAAATAGCTGGATGTTTTGCCTCATATATTGGTAATTCTTATGCTTTGTATGCAGGATTGGTGGCAGCTATGCTTGCTATTGATGTAGCCTTACAAAGAGGTTGGAGAAGGTTATGGCTTGAATGTGACTCCACACTAGTAGTCCAGGATTTCAAATCAGATCACATTGTTCCTTGGAGCTTGAAGAATAGATGGCATAATTGCAAACATCTTCTTTCTAAGATGTCTTTTGTAGTTACTCATATCTTAAGAGAAGGAAATGTTTGTGCAGATAGATTGGCTAATTTTGGTGTAGATAATCATGGTTTTCATTGGTGGGACTTAGCTCCCAATTTCATTAGGGAGGATTTGTTTAGAAATAAACTAGGCTTGCTAGTTATAGATTTAAATAACTTTGTTCATGAGTTTTGGTTTGGTCCCCCCATGGTTTTGTATTCTTTTTCCTTTCTTTAATAAATTTTAGATGTGCTGCAAATGATGGGTAGGTTCTTTGGTGCCAACCTAGTTGGGATCATTTTTCCCTATAGTAATGCTTTTGCACATCTTAGTCTTTTATCAAAAAAAAAAAAAAAAAAGGATCTTGAAGTTGTTGCTCAATTTTATTATAAAGGATTTCTTTCTGTAAAAAGTTTATCTGATTTTCTTTTTGCTTTATTAATTTTAGAAAATTCTTTTCGTTGATATGATTTATTTCTTTTGTTTTTATAGGGTCAATAAATTCAAACTGAATTTCTTGATTATTTCTTACAGTTTTTATTCCCTTTTCATTTATTTCCATGGGGTACAATTGTCGTCTATCATGCCATACGAAAGATTAATTTGTTGCTTGAAAGACTCTCCATTCTATTATGGGTCGCCAGAACCTCCCATAGAACAACCTATATTAATAAGATGTATCTTCTTTTTGGGAGCTCATCACTTGAGTAAACCACATCTACATCATGGTCTGATCAAACACCAAATGCATGGTTTTTGGTTGGAAGTTTGACTCTTATCCTAATTATATTAAAAGTCACCTATAAAATAATTTGTAATTGATTTATAATATAAAAAACTTTACACTAATAATATATATCCAATAAACACTTTTGACGAAAGAAAAAACATATTCCAGTTTATTTTTCGCCTTACATCTCTGTATATGATATAACCCACCGCCAGTTCACCCTGATTGACTCATATTAGAATATTGTATTTATATACATAATATCCAATAGTATAGAATGCCTTCAAAATAAATCTTCCGTAGTCGCTTATCTTGTGGGTTAGCCTCGATGTTTTCGAAACCGATATTGTTGACAATAAGATGAACTTCGACTGTTTAGGATGGCACATTTTAAAATTAAAGTTTCGACACATTCGTCCTAATTTTCCCAGTTCCCGGCTCCTTGCGTAGACTTTCCGTAAATAAGCCCTTAAAAAGTCAATTTTTTTATTAGTTGCTGCCTTATTATGTCGACATTATGCGACACTATTAGTCTAGTAATTTTTTAACATCTAGTCAACTATAAAGTTTGTTCACGTATCCGTATAGATATCATTCTTTTTCGGCTAGTTTCCTCTGCTGTTATAGTTTTCTTTACTTTTGCTTCCTCTTATCTTTTCAACATGATTGGGTTTAAGAAAAATCAACAACTCTTAACTTTTTGGATCCTCATATTCCTGGTACTCCCCACAATAGTTGTTGCAGAGTGCACATGTGACGAAGAAGATGAAGACCGAAACAAAGCCAAAGCTCTAAGATACAAAATAGCAGCTTTAGTATCAATACTAGTTGCTAGTGCAATTGGTGTTTGTATCCCACTCCTTGGCAAAGTTATAGCTGCTCTAAGTCCTGAGAAAGATATCTTCTTTATCGTGAAGTCCTTTGCTGCTGGTGTTATATTGGCCACTGGTTTCATTCATGTTCTCCCTGATGCCTTTGAAAACCTTACCTCACCTTGTCTAAATGATCATCCATGGGCAGACTTTCCGTTCACTGGCTTTGTGGCTATGTGCACTGCCATGGGTACCCTTATGGTTGATGCTTATGCCACTGCCTATTTTCAAAAATCTCATATGAAGAGTGGTCAAATTGAAGATACAGATGTAGAGAAGGAAGCAGGGCATGAAGGACATGTGCATCTTCACACACATGCAACACATGGTCATGCACATGGGGCTGTTTCTTCCGAGTCCTCGGAACTACTACGCCATCGCGTCATATCACAGGTACTCATCAATTTTTAGTTTTGAATTATGTTATGGACATTGGTAAAATTTCAAATGGAATTTCATATCCTTCAGTAGTTAATTTTGAATTTTAATACACGTTGACTGTGATTATGGATTTTAATTTCAATGATAACAGGTATTGGAGTTGGGAATTATTGTTCATTCCGTTATAATAGGAATTTCTTTGGGAGCTTCAGAGAGTCCTAAGACAATAAAGCCCCTGGTAGCAGCTTTGACTTTCCATCAATTCTTTGAGGGCATGGGTCTTGGTAGCTGTATAACTCAGGTATTATTTAGTATATTTCATTATCCCAGGTTATGTATGCATCTGTATCTTCCAATGGAACTTCTTGATTAACCTCTATTGTCATCACAGACCGAAAAAATAAAATAAAAATTAAAACAGAGGAAAATGACTACTACTAGAAATCTTCTTATTACCTGCAGATTTTTCTACGGATTTTGCTCAAAATTTTGCAGGAAATAGGTTTCATGCGGATTTTCCTACGAATTTCACCTATAGGTAATATCTTCGTGGGTAATTTTTTCCTGCGAATTTGAAAATCTGTCAGAAATTTCCTGCAGATTTTCTTACGAAAAATTTAAATTCGCTGGAAAATTCGCAGGAAATATCAAAATTTCCTACAAAATTTCCTACGAATTTAAATCCATAGGAAAAAACCTTATTTCTGGAAAATTTGCAGGAAATTCCTTCGAAAAAAATACACAGGAAAATTCGCAAGTAATCCATGAATTTCTAGTAGTGACTTTGAATTTTACGATTAATTAAGTTATAATTGGTTCGGATTTTGAGAAGTTCTTTATGTTTTTCAATGAAGTTTCTAACTTCTAAGCATTTGAGCTTGATGAACGGGTAAAGTTTGAGACAAATACCAATTGTAATTTACTATTTATATGTTATTTTTTTAACCTTACAAATCGTCCTAATTACTAAATAAAAATATTAAATATTTTAATATTTTTAATATATTTAATGTATTTATTTTTTTATTTAATATTTTTTGTTTAGTATAGTATGTATATATTAGAAGGATTTATAGGAGGATTTATCAAACAATATAGTAAAATCAATTCATATATTTGATTACTTTCTTGTTCCTCTAAGATTGGGGGATGCTTAAGCCTTTAACCTATGCATTTGTTTGTTGCCGTTTCTTGTTCCTATTCGGTGATGGTTAACTCGATGAATAGTTTTACTAGAAGCTCATTACTACTTACGCCATTTGAAATTCTTTCTTTTATTTTGTTTTGTTTTATTTTTTTATTTTTTTTTACCGTATTATACCAAATTTGAGTATGTATTTCTTGGATTTTTTTCACATAAGGTGATCCCCTTTATAAAAGTTGAACGAGATAATTAAAAATTGAAATTATAACTTCTACACCAAAAAAAGTAGTGTGTAATCTCCCAGACCTAACCACTTGAACGAGATGCAAGTTTTGCTAGAAGTCTACAACACTCGGTTGTTATTCACTTCAGAACTAGGGGTTTGGCACTTTGACTGTTTCTGTACCTATACAAATACTCCATTTATGCAAAAGCGTGCAACCAGTTTGGGTTAAATGGAGTAACAAAAGGCATAAACAACAATAATCAGCAATGGAGAAGGTCAGTTAATGTGTCTGACAACAACAATTGGAGGGGGATTTCTTTTAATGTGGATCAAGAAGAGATGAAATGGCTTGCTGGCAGTTATGTGGGGCAAACATTTAATATACAAGATGCTTTGAATATACATTCGAATCTTCTTATGGCTGGCCTTGACTACATTAAAT
Source organism: Echinosophora koreensis (assembly GCA_035048595.1). NCBI lineage: Eukaryota > Viridiplantae > Streptophyta > Magnoliopsida > Fabales > Fabaceae > Echinosophora > Echinosophora koreensis. Next base: position 2,162,626 of record JAPCYP010000068.1, read on the forward strand.
CAATGTACTTGGGTGGGAACTTTGTGCTGCTATCACCGAAGGATAATAGGGAGCTGTCTGCTTTACCTGATTCTTCAAAGGCAAGCCTAGCTAAATGGTTTTGTGAGTTAGAGCCCTGGTCTGAAAATGCTAGAAGCGGAGACAGAGCCGCTTGGCTTAGGGTCACTGGGGTGCCGCCCCACGCCTGGAAAAAAGACTTTTTCTTGATGCTAGCGAGTCTCGAAGGCAAACTAATGGCCTTGGATGATCAGACTGAAAATAGATTAAGACTGGATTTTGGAAGGATGTTGGTCACTACTCCAACAGTTGAGTTCATCAATAAGGTTGTCAGAGTCAAGATAAATGATAATATTTATCCTATCAGGGTAATGGAGGAAGCTTTTTTCAACAACTCTCTGGTGCAGTGATCCTTCAGCGAGAATCAAAGTTCTTCGGATGAATCATTCTTCGACTCTGCATTGGAACACGATTCTTGGGTCGAGTCTATTGAATCGGTTGAGTTTAGCGAGTTCCAAGAATACGAAGGACAACGAGTTGGCATAAATTTTTCAAACAGGGGCGTGGACACACTCGCGATTAAGGATGGGACAACTGCTACCAAGGCTCTGTCTGTGCCGCCTACTACCACATCCCCCAACATTAAGGCTGATCGAAGCAGAAAGGGGGTTCTGCCACTGCAGTAGAAAAAGGTGACTTTTGATGGCATAGACAAAGGTAAAACAGTGGTTAGGGAGGATAGTGTGGGGGCTGATTTGCGCTTGGAGCAGGTTGGGGATTTGGTGGGCTGGGCCTGTAGCTTCCAAAGAACCAAACACTGGGCTGGAAGGGATATTAGGTGTTGGGCCACTAATCAAAGAAACTACGTTTTTAAACAGTGAACAACAAATGGGAATTGGCATTTCAAGTATTTATGTTGACATTAACTTGCAAGCAGACCAAGATGGGCTTTTGAAGGGAGTGGGTTAGCCCAATGGAAGCAAAAACGATGATAACTCACTTGTGGGGAAGAAAATTAACAAAATCAAAAGATCAAAAAAGAAGAAATCGATGGAGCGGGTTCGGGGTATTCTTAAGGGGTCTAGGGAGTTCACTGGGAATTGGCACAAATTTTGTGAGAGGTGTTTAACAAAGAAACTAGGTGAGGATACCCAACCCAGGAAGAGAAAAAAGCGCAGCTTAAAGATTCGTGGAGGGGAGAAATCGTGTTCTGTGGGGAATCAATCGGTAACGATTATCTGCTCTGAAGAATCCGCTGCTCAAGTGTTGGCTACAGGGGCGTTGGAGACAAAATGCATGGCCATCCCAACCGATTCTTTAGCATCTAATTGCTCTGGCTTGGAAAGTTTGGGATGCCCGGTGGCGATCCCTTCTCCTTGTTCACTAAGGGTTAGTGAAACTTCATTCTCAGAGGACTTAGCTTCTCTCAGGAACTTCAATGATCGTTTTGAAGCTCATAAGATTCTGGATAAAGGGATTGAACTTGGACTTTGTGTGGAAGGAAACAAAAGGGGTTTACTAAGGAAAAATAATGGATATGGAGGTAAGGGATAGAACGGCAAGGCAGGTATTGTTCCCTAACTTTGCAATTGATGGGTTCCATTAATGTTAATCAATGCAATTAGGATCCTTTAACACTAGGGGTTTGGGGGGGAGGATGAAGCAGAGAAAGATAAAAAATTTGATTTTTAATGAGAAACTAGATGTTATGTTGATCCAAGAAACGAAAATGTCGGGGATTGAGGAGAGGGTTTGTTCAAATCTCTGGGGTAACACGGATTATCAATGTTGCAGTGTGGATTCAGTTGGTTATGCAGGTGGTCTCCTAAATTTATGGAATAAAGAGAAGATGAAGATGATCTTTACCTTCTCGGGAGAAGGTTTCTGTGGTATTCATGGTCTATGGGGCATTAATAAACTAAGATGCTTCATAGTCAATGTATACTCTCCTTGCACTCTAGAAGGAAAGAGGAAACTCTGGAATGACCTTTTGATGTCCAAGAAAGGGTTCGGTGAGGGTTTGTGGGCTTTGGTAGGGGATTTCAATGCCGTTTTGAGATCAAGTGAAAGGAAAGGCTACGGATCACAAGTGAACAGAACTGAGATCGTAGAATTCAACTCTTTTGTCAAGGACATGGAATTAGTGGACCTACCTCTTCTTAGGAGAAGCTTCACTTGGTTCAAAGCTGACGGGCCAGCCATGAGCAGGCTCGATAGAATACTGTTATCAGAAGAATGGTTGAAGGAATGGGATAATCCAATTCAATGGGCTCTTAACAGGGATGTTTCAGACCATTGCCCTGTGATTCTTAGGTACAAGTCAACAAATTAGGGTCCCAAACCATTTAAATTCAATAATTGCTGGTTGTTACAGGATGGTTTTATGGATCTGGTCAAACAGAAATGGAATTCTACAGAAATTGATGGGTGGAAGGCTTTCTCTCTAAAGGAAAAATTAAAGGAGTTAAAATCTTTCTTGAGATGCTGGAACAGGGATCATTTTGGGGATTTAGACAAAGAGATTTGCGCTTTAACTGACTCAATTGGCTTGCTAGATAGAAAAGGCGAAACTGTTCAGCTTTCAGAGGTGGAGATATTGGCAAGAAGGAGTCTCTTTGAAGAGCTCTGGAAGAAATTAAAGATGAAGGAGAGTTTGTTATTTCAAAAATCAAGGATTAAGTGGATTAAAGAGGGGGATGCGAATACTGGATTTTTTCATGCTTGTGTCTACGGAAGAAGAAGGAGAAATCAAATTAATGCGCTGCTTGAAGATAATCAGTGGGTGGAAAGCGTTGATGGTATTAGATTGGCAATCAAAAACCATTTTTAAAAAACATGTAAAGAATCCTGGTGGGATAGGCCGAAGCTTCGTGGTTTGCAATTCAATACGCTTTCGGAAAATGAGAATTTGTTTCTGATTGCTCCTTTCTCTAGACAAGAAATTAAGGATGCGGTTTGGTGTTGCGAAGAAAACAAGAGCCCAGCCCAGACGGGTTCAATTTCAGGTTTATCCGGTCTTTTTGGGATTCAGTTCATAATGATCTATATATCATGCTTTAGGAATTTCATGGGAATGCTTCTCTGCCTGCAGGTTTTTTATCTACTTTTGTTGCTCTAATTCCTAAAATATCAAATCCTTCCTCTATCAATGATTACCGGCCGATTACTTTGATTGGGTGTTTATACAAAATTATTTCAAAGATTCTGGCTAGGAGGATAAAATGTGTTTTGAACTCGGTCATTTCGCACAGCCAATCAGCATTCCTTTCAAATAGACAGATTCTAGATGGTGTTCTAGTGGTGAATGATTTGGTGGATCTAGCTAGGAAAAAAATGGGATGAATGCCTTTTGTTTAAAGTGGATTTTGAGAAAGCATATGACTCGGTAAACGTGGTTTTCTTGGAGGATATGTTAATGAATTTGGGATTTGGAGATAAATGGAGGTTATGGATGAAGGCATGTATCTTTTCGGGATCAACATCGATTTTAGTGAATGGATCGCCTACTGAAGAGATCCGTGTCTCTAAAGGAATTAGACAAGGCGACCCTTTGGCGCCTTTTCTTTTTCTTATAGCGGTCGAGGGACTAAGCGGTTTAATAAGGAGGGCGGAGGTTTCTGGTAAATTCGAGGCTTATAGTTTGGGTCAAAACCAAGTCAAAATCTCTCATTTACAGTTTGCTGACAAACCAATTATTGTTGGGAAAGCTTCTTTTGATAATCTATGGTCATTGAAAGTTATCTTCCGATGTTTCGAGCTTGTATCGGGTTTGAAAGTTAATTTTCACAAAAGTAGCATAGTTGGTATTCATGTTGACGAAGGTTTCATACAAGTGGCAGCGGATTTTTTGAATTGTAAGATTGGGGGATTACCTTTTTCATATCTGGGTCTTCCGGTTGGAGCAAATCCGAGAAGGATAGCAACGTGGAAACCTATCATAGATAAATTCAAAGGAAGATTATCCTCCTGGAAGGGAAGACACTTATCCTTGGGGGGGAGGGTAGTTCTTCTAAATTCGGTTTTGTCTAACTTACCGGTGTACTTTTTGTCCCTAATGAAGGCCCCTAAAAAGGTTTTGCAACTGCTAACAAGAATTCAACGTAAGTTCCTTTGGGCAGGTTGTGGAGACAAAAACAAGACAGCATGGGTGAAGTGGGAGGTGGTTTGAAAACCAAAGTCGAAAGGAGGGTTAGGGGTGAGAAATTTGGAGGATTTTAACAAAAGCTTACTTGGCAAGTGGAGGTGGAGATTATTAACCGAAAAGGATGCATTTTGGTGGTTGATAGTAAAGGAAAGATACGGGTTCAATCCATGGAATTGTCAAGGTTCAACAGTCAGTCAAAATGATTCTTTTTGGTGGAAAGACCTGAACAGCATGGATCTCATTCATCAAGAGGTAGATTGGTTCAAGGTCGGCCTAAAAAAACAGGTCGGGAACGGGAGAACAACTTCTTTTTGGTTTGATCCATGGTTGGGTAATTATGGACTAAGAGACAGGTTCGATAAACTATTCCAGATTTCTGAAAACAAGACTGTTACGATAGTAGAAGCAGGTTTCTGGAGGGACGGTTTATGGCATTGGAATTTGTGGTGGAGAAGGCCACTATTCGTTTGGGAGGAGGAACTGTTGTCAAAGTTCATGAGGACAATTAATTCTGTTGAGTTCAAATATAATACAGAGGACTTATGGAGCTGGACACACAGCTTGGATGGCACGTACTCTTCAAAATTAGCATATCAACAAATCTGGTCTCTCAAACAGTCTTTGGAAAATCAGTTGGAAACTATAAGTAATAACTTCTTCAAAAAATTCTGGTTTAGCATAGTTCCTATGAAAGTATTGACTTTCACTTGGCAAATGATTTTGAATAGGATACCAACAAAGGTAAATCTCCAGAGGAGGAACATTGTGTTGAATTTATCATGCTCTATGTGTCAGTTGGGGGAAGAAAATGTGTCACACTTATTCTTCAATTGTAGATTTGCTTTCTTGATTTGGGGGAGTGTCTACAGGTGGCTTGGCATTCAGGTTACACTTCCTAGTGATTCTAAGGCTCATTTTAAAAACCATCTTGGTCTTGTTAGGGGAAAGAAGCTTAAAAGGATTTGGATGGTTCCATGGTTCACTACTATTTGGTCCTTATGGTTAGCTAGGAATCGGAAAATATTTCAGCAAGAGGAGGCAGATTTTCTCAGTATTCTGGACCTGATTAAAATAAGGTCCTGGTACTGGATTAAGCTAAAAAAAGGTGGTTCTCTTTCCTTCTCTGATTGGTGCGTTAATCCAATGGAATGCATAAGGATTGGTTCTAAGGGGAAGCTGTGATGTTTTGAAATCTCAGTGTTGGTAACAGGTTATCTCAACAGAAGCAGAGTTAGACAAATTGAACTATTCAGGTTGCTATTTCTACAGGTGGGGTCTTGTTTGGCAATGTTACTGGCGCTGCATATTCTTTCACATTATTGTTGGTGTTGGAGGTTGTGGTGGTCAAGTGGTGCATGTCTGTGTCTGCTATGTGACAACCCTGCACTTTGTTCTCTATGTTCTTGTTGTTGTTCTATTGGACAGAGGCCACGATTTGTGGCATGCTGGTGTTGATTTACCTGATCCCTTGCTTTAATAGGGAGTAAACATTTCAAGGTTATTGTGCTGCTAGCTTTTTAATCTAAGAAATATTGAGTTGTCTGTATGGTGTGGTACTAGTAGGTTTTGGATGGTCATATGGCTAGATGCCTTTCCAGGATATGACTAAATTACAGGGGGTGGCCACTAGTTATTTGTCAACCTTATAGAATTGTTTTGCTTTAGGTTGAAGTATACCTTATGGTCTACTTTTGTAATTTGCTGATCTTATACTATTTGTAATCGGGTTTGAGTACTTATTGTACTCTTTTAATACAATTTTTTGGCTTATCAAAAAAAAAAAACTATAATTTTTTTAAATAAATATATAAATGGATAAATTGTTGTACGACGTAGTAACGATGGTACTTTCTGGACTCTTTTTTCTACCATCTTTCTCACTTTATCTATTTTACTAATTCTAAATAAACTTATAATTGAAGTTGTAGTGAAAAAATAGAAGTGTTCTATAGAGTAGTGTAGTGTTGTAGGATAATGAGAGTAATATTTATATTATGTAGAATAGAATTATAGAGTAATGGGGGCAAAAACTTTTTTTAATTGGGGGCAAAAGAAAAATTATTTAAGAGTTAATAAAAGAAAAAAAAGTTGGTGGGGGCAGATGCCCCCAACGCCATACACCTGGGTCTGTCCCTGCTTTAGAGGCAATAATAATAGTCACTAAAACCTTTACCAGCAAATATTAATTAGCCGGTGTATCCTGTGTCACTAACGGCTTTACTGACAATTGTATAAAGTGCTGGTAAAGACCTAATTAATTGTCGCTAAAAGTTAAAAGTTATAGTGGCAATTATTACCAGCAATCTTAATTGCCACTAAATATGATTTTTGAATTGCCTTCCAAGCTCATTTATTGGCTTTTTTTATTGCCACTAAAAGTTCTAGAATTGCAAAGTAATATTAAGATTATATGCTATCAAATTCGTCATCACTTCATCAACAAAAGTTCTAGCAACAATAATATTTGCTCCTAAAAAACTTAAATGATAATATACAAACATTTCAAATAAATCATACTAAATCCATTACATAAAAACAAAATATATTTCATTAAATCCACAACACAAAAGAAAAACCATCAAGTACTAATTAACTTCAGAAGTGTCATCAACAAAAGATAAAAGTACATCATTTAAATCTAATAACTACTTTCATTTTAAGTCTAATATTAGACATTTCATATACATTTCTTCAACTCATGAAATCCTCCGCAACCAATTGTCCGGAAATGACCTGAAATGATAAAATAAGAAAAAACCTCATTTAAATATAATTCATCATTGTCTTTATTGAATCCTCGATTTTAGAAACAAGCTTTTTATTGCCGCTTGGGCCACAAGATCTATCATATCAATGAAAGAGTATAATTTGTTAAAAATCATCTCAGACAAATAATTGTTAAGAGTTTTACTTGTGGCATCTATATACCTTTTACAGATCTGGAATTGCTTCTCTTGAAGTCCCAAGCTCGATAAGTTTGTCACCATGTGTATCTGGAATGACTAAAGCAATGACCTACAACAATGAATAAATATGAAAATAAATGAAAATAATGAATAAAAAACTGGTGCAACGTTAACATTAGTTTCCTAATATACCGGCAGCATGCTTTGGCTACAACGTTAATATTCGGTGCATGGTCTATATATGAAAAACGCGGTTCTCTGAGTTTCTGAAGAAAATACTTTCTATTGCGTATTTTAGAGCACAGTAAAATAAAACTTCTTCTTCTGCTCTTTCTTTTCTTTCCTGGGTTAAAAATCTCTTGCTAGTTCTTAATAGCATTGGCTCTAGCCAAGAGGAGCCTGCCATATCTCAGAGGATTTTCGACTACACCGAAATAATCCTTGAGGACAGTATCCTACCCGCCTTAGGCTAAGTTACTATAATTTGCAGCTGTTCCAAGTCAATTTTACTCAACATTTTATACTTCTGTCATGAAATGAAATAAAATTGAACCAAAGAGGGACTTGAACCCAATAATAGTAAAAGAAACTTAACTATTCATAGGAACTGTGTTATATTTGCAGATTTCAGAACTTTGTGTACCTTGAGTAAGAGTACAAAAAATAATAGACATTGTTTTAAATAATTGCAGGCGAAATTCAAAATCCAATCCGTTGCAATCATGGCATTGTTCTTCGCTCTTACTACTCCTGCTGGGATTGGAATTGGTATAGGGATCACCAACATTTACGATGAAAACAGTCCAACTGCCCTTATTGTGGAAGGAATCTTCAATGCAGCATCAGCTGGGATTTTAATCTATATGGCACTCGTAGATCTTCTTGCAGCTGATTTTATGCATCCAAGGATGCAAAAAAGTGGTAGACTACAAATAGGGGCCAATCTATCTCTTCTGCTAGGAGCTGGGTGTATGTCTCTTTTGGCCAAATGGGCTTGAGCCAATTTGTTCACATACTTTTTAATTTCTTTCTGCCAAATTGTTGCCTTGTCTCGGTTTAAGGATATATATTGGCTATTTATTTTCCTTCTATACAGTCCAATTGGTTTTGTTTCTATTTGTTTTTCAAAAAGGGATATTGCTTTCACTAGAAATCCTTAATTTTTCGAAATATGCAAGCACCATCAGAGCTGTTGCAGGGGAGTTTTTAAGTAAACAGAGATTGAACACACGTTAAATATGGCGTCCCTTATAGTGTCATCCATCCTTATTGGGTGTTGTTATTTGCAGTTTGGCACAAAAATAGTGATACATTATTTTTATACCTTTTTAACGAAAAAATTAAAATAGAGTATCAAAACTTGTATTTTTGTATTATAAAAAAAGAAGTGAATAAATTTTGTAAGAAAGGTGTAATCAAGGATTTGATTAAGGAGGTTTTAGATTTTTGTCTCTAAGGTCAGAAAGTAAGGGAGTGTACCTACCTTTAAATCATTAATGTTTTGTTTGATTTGATTAAGAAAATGAAAAGAGAAGATAGAAAGAATCCATAAATAAGTGAGAAAAAGATTGCATTTTTTTTTTAAGGTTCACATTTCTTTTTTAAGATTTTATTTTATGTTTCTCTCATATCTTTTTTTTTTCCTTTCAAAAAAGATATGAGAAAAAGTAAAAAAAAAAAAAAACATAAAAGAAAATATTAAAAAATAAATGTTAACCTTAAAAAAAAATGTGAAATTCTTTCTCCACATGTTTGAAAAGATTAGTGGGTAAAAAAACATGTTTTTTTAATAGATAATTATGCTCATGTTATATTTTTAAAAATCAAGTTTCAACACAATGGTTCTAATTTTCCTAGTTCCTGGCTTCCTGCGTAGACTTTCCATAAATAAGCCCTTAAAAAGTTTTTTTCATTGCTGCCTTATTATGTAGACATTATGCAACACTATTAGTCTATTAATTTTTTAACACCTAGTCAACTATAAAGTTTGTTCACGTATCCGTATAGATGTCATTCATTTGCGGCTAGTTCGCTGTGCTGCGATAGTTTTCTTTGCTTTTGCTTCTTCCTCTAGCATAGATTGCGACTGACTGTTGAAGCCGAAGTTTGAAGTGGGAATCTTTAACCTGGCTTTAGAAGCTTAAAGGTCCTATGGAAATTAAGACTTAAGTGTGGTTTACTTTGCATAACGCCTTCTACTAATATGTTACATTTTAATAGGAGAGAAACTATTTCTTCTACTTGCTCTTGTTGTGGTCTTGTTTGCAGGGTGTGGAATTTGTCTTATATTGTTTTGTGGATTCCATAGAAGCTTGAAATATTTTGCATGCTTTTGTGGTACAACTTATTGTCAAGTTTTTTTAACCTCTCATCCAAACTTCGCTACAAACATTTTTAACGAGTAGTCAGTGTATTAGTAACTATACGGTGGATATGGGGGTACACGAATAAAAAGAGTTTATCTCTCATAGTATGTGTAACATCCCAGTTTTTACACATATGTCTATATTATTTTATTAGATTGACTAATTATCTAGATGTTTATTTTTATTTAGTTTTATGTGGTTTGGTTTGAGTAATTTGATTTACTCATTCAAAATTGTTTTATTAGGTGCGTTAACACTGTCTTATTTCAGTATATGCACGCTTGCTAGACAATAATGTTACGCTATTGTCACTAATATTCTTTGTTTAGAAAAATATTTTAAAATAATATGATTGCTAGAAATTTATTTTTCAGATTTTACTCTATTTAATTTTTAGATTTGAAAATAAACTGATTTAGAATTAATCGGAGATTAATTTTAGATCCTTGATTTTCTTGGTTGATCAATTCAACTATTAACCTTTACCCTAATTGAAATTTTTAAATTATATATTTTTCACTCATTAATTTTAGATCTAAGGGCCAATATTATTTCTTTTTTTCTAGAGTCAATCTTAACCACTTATTTTGTACTTAACTACTAAGTACATGAAAAAAAATTAATAAAAGAAACCCAATCTCCTCCCTTCCCTGGCAGAAAACGCACGACCTTTTCCCCCTATACTATTTTTTTCTTCTTCTTCCTCCTCTCACACATAACTCTCATCTTCCTCTCCATCGCCCCACCATGTCCAGCCGTCGTGAGCACCCTCCAGCACCGTCCAGCTGCGCGCGCCGCCCCTGAAACACCTCCGACCATGGAGGAAGATGCCAACTGTAACACCCCGGTTTTTTTTTTCCCACTACTTTCTAATATCGGTATATAAATATACAAACGTTTATATTTTTATCTGAGACTAATAAAATGATTTTGGAAAACCAAAGTTATATTTGCATTCTATTTTATGGAAGAGAGTTACGGTTAAAATTTTGGTTGAAAATTCAGACGAAACCCGGTCTGTGTTTTCACTGACAGGAAAAATTTACTGATTAGAAAAACTAATTTTGACTTGTGAATGAAATTGTTAGGTTTTATATCATATTTCCAACGATTTTAGTTTTTTTTGATATTTTCACTTAAAAGTGAAATAATATATATTATTCAGGCGATATATTAAATCGGGGGAACGACGGAGCTGAAAAAGGGATTTTCCGGGACCCGCTAATGGATGAGAACCATGAGTCATAAGTGATGACTCAAAGGGGGGGAGTCACCATGGTGAGTCATGGTGTGACTCAACATGTGATGATTACATGAGGGTTAAACTACCTAATTGTCCTTAAGTCCTAATTTAATCACAAATTGCCCTAAGTAAAAATTACTACATTGTCTCTAAAATGAAAAATTCTAACCCTAATTACCCTTGAAACCCACGACCCTCAGCTCCTATATAAACCCAACACTTAGCAATTTTTATGGTTCTTACTTCATTTTCTCTAATTACACTCTTAAGAACATACACAAAACCTCCATTGATTTGGCTTCAACTTGGATCTATTACTCACTTTTCTTCATCATTCAAGAGGTAATCTCTTAACTCTTGATCATTCTTGTCTTAAATCTTCATTTATTTCACTTGTTTTTGCCATGATCATCAAGTTTCTATTCTTAGATCTAGAAATTTGAAAATTCCTAGAAAATCATAAAAAAAATCCTTTTCATATGATTCCAATTGCTATGAACTAATCATGATCCTTAGTATCATCATTCAAGAGCATGTTGAAAAATAAATCTTCCTTCCCAATTTTCTTTACGAGGCCGAAACCCCTAATTTTGAGAGTGGAGGAGATTTTGCTTCAATTTCCATCATGTAATACTTGATTACATCTATTCAATACCTATTATCATTGAATCTAGAAGCTTGAAATTTTTGAAAATCTCTAGCCGATTTTATGACTCAAGGCCGAAAAACCCTAACTTTGGTGTTAAAGGGTATTGTTTCAATTTCAAGTGTAACGCCCCGATTTTCCACTTTCTAAGATCGGTATAAATATAAATAAACATTTATATTTTTATCTGAAACTTAGAAAATGATTTTGGGAAAATAAAAGTCATATTCATATCATACTTATTTTTATAAGTATACGGTTAAATTTTCGGTTGAAAATTCAGACGGAACCCGGTCTGCGTTTTCACTGACAGTAAGATTTTACTGATCAGAAAACCTAATTTTGACCCGAAAATGAAATGAATAAATTTTATATCTCATTTCCAACTATATAGGTTATTTTGAAATTTTTCAAAATAAATAAGTTATTGCAGGCGTAAAACCCTAAATCGGGTAATCGACGGAGTCGAGAACGGACAAACTTCGACACCGGATGGATGAAGACAATGAGTCATCCATAGTCATCCACGATGACTCATAGGTGGTGACTCACCAATGTCATGATTACCTTTAAACAAAATATCTAGATATTTCTTCAAGTTAGTGTAAAGACTATTTTACCCTTGGACTATTTTACCCATGAACTTTCATTGAAATGACAAGTTTGCCCCACAATTTGTGGACACAAATCAGCCACCTCTCCTTCAACCTCAACCACATAATTTTCATGATTACTTTAGGCATTAAATTACCAACATGTCCTTAAGTCATAACTTAATCACAAAATTGCCCTAAGTGAAATTACACCTTTGTCCTTAAATGAAAAACAATTTGGACCCTTTAGCCCCCCAATTCCCACGACCAACACACCACATTAGGCCATTCCATCCATTTCATTAAGTCATCATCTTCTTCCTTTGCTTTGTTCTTCATTTACTCTCAAAATTCTCTAAGTTCCATAACCAAAATTTGTGAAGGAACTACTTGATTCCTTGCTCATTTTTCAATTCCAAGAGGTATACCATGCTTCTCTCACTCAATCATCATCATGTTCTTCATTTATTTTTGTGATTTGGAGCCTTGATCATCATTTGAAATTCCTAGATCTAGAACTTTGAAAATTCATAGAAATTCATAGAAAAATCCAATGAGCATGAAACCAATTTCTATGATCTTATTATCCTCTCTATATTTAAGATCCAAGAGGATGCATCAAACTAAAATTTCGTTCCCTATGATCTTGACAAGGCCGAACCCTAGTTTTTGTGGGGGAAGGACTTTGTTCATTTTTTAAAAAACTAGTCTTGCTTGATTCAATCCTTATAGCTCATATAGGTATTGAATCCATGCTTGTTTAATCAAATGAAAATCTCTAAGTCATATTTTTACTCATGACCGAAATTTATTTTGTGAAGGGTTGGAATATTTGATTTCAATCTTTGTATGATAATCATTGATTTAAGGTTCTAAGTGATCAAGGACCACTAATCCAAGAGCTAAGGATTTTTAGAAATCTTTAGCCATAAAAGCACCCCATGGCCGAAAATCTTAACTTTGTGGTTAAGATGGTTTTGATTCAATTTTTGTTAAGTAAGCTTTGTTTATGTCTTAAGCTTAAGGATCCTTAATCCAAAAGCTTGTAAAATTTTATCATGTCTAGCCAACTTAAAAACCTTAGGGCCGAACCTATCATATAGGAGCATAAGTGTTTTTAATTGTTTGTTTGTTAATTTGTTGTTGTGATTTGTTGAAGGATAAATTGTTGCGTGAATCGTTTACGTATTTTGTGGAAACCGGGACACTTGACGGAACTTTGGTTGGCAAGAAAAATCTTCAAAAGGTAAGGGGAGTACCTGAGAGATTTTTCCGATAGCTGTATGTAAATTGTTTTGGGTCTGTATATATTATTTGGTGTATGTATTGTTTTACATAATTAGATTTCTCTACTTTAAAATTATCTGCTTTTAATTATTTAATTATCTGCATTTAATTGTGATTATATGTTGTTGTATCCCATTAATTTCTATTTGCTATATTATTGGTATGAAATGAGCTTTGATGTTGATTGTGGATTTGAAAGCCTGACAGTGGTCAGTGCTCAATTAATTACGCGGTTAAAAACATTAATAAGCTTTTCATAAAATAATGAGTTTAATTAGTGGAAAATAGTAATATATTATTACTAAATGTTTTGTTTGATGAAAAATAGATAATAGTGAAAAATGATATTATTTTAATGATTTAACGGCGAAAAAGCGTTTTAAGAGTCATAATGAGGACATAACCGTGAAAATATTTTTTTACTGCTAAATTATACGTAAGAAATTTCTAAAAATTAGAAAATGTTATTTTAAGAAAATAAGTTTCAAAAATACTTTTATTATGGTGTTGAAAAAATTTATTTTACTGTAAAAGTCAAATTTGGATTTAAAACAATTTTAAAACGTCAAATGTCGGACAATTCCGACAATAATTACAGTAGGATTATTAAAAATGGTAATATTAGTTAAAACAGAAATTTGTCTCAAAGCAATAGTTTCAGATTCAAAATATTGATTTTTGAAAAAAAATGAATTTTAAGTGATTTTGGTGATTTTATAAAACGAATTTCTAACGTAAAACGATTTTCGGTCATGGGTGTAGTTCTTCTCATGGGTTTTCAACTGCCTAGGAGCATAAGCCACTACCTTACCATCTTGCATCAACACTCCACCTAGACCTTGCTTCGATGCATCACAGTAAACTACGAAAGGTTCACTACGATCGGGTAAAACTAAAACTGGTGCTGATGTTAACCTATCATTTAGGGTTTGGAAACTCTCTTCACACTTGGAGTCCCACACAAACAGCTGTCCCTTCTTGGTGAGGCAGGTTAATGATAAAGCTAACTTAGAGAAGCCTTCTATAAACCTCCTATAGTACCCTGCTAAACACAAGAAACTCCTAATCTCGGTCACTAACTTCGGCGCTTCCCACTGGAGCACCGTCTCTACCTTAGCCGGGTCAACGGCTATCCCACCTTTAGAGATGATGTGTCCTAAGAAACTCACTTCCTCTAACCAAAACTTGCACTTAGACAACTTAGCATACAACTGCTTCTCCTTAAGGGTCTACAAGACAACCCTCGGGTGTTCCTTATGTTCCTCCTTGGTCTTGGAGTACACTAAGATGTCATCTATGAAAACCACCATAAACTTATCCAAGTAAGGGTGAAAGGTCTTGTTCATGTAGTCCATGGACACAGCATGAGCATTGGTCACACCAAAAGGCATAACCAAGTATTCGTAGTGACCATAACGCACCCTAAACGCTGTCTTCGGGATGTCCTCGGACTTAACCCGAATCTGATGGTACCCTGACCTCAAATCTATCTTCGAGAAAACACAAGCTCCGATCAACTGATCCATAAGATCATCAATCTTAGGGAGGGGATACTGATTCTGAATGATCACCTTGTTGAGCTGTCGATAGTCGACACACAACCTCATACTGTCATCCTTCTTCTTTACTAGCAACACTAGCGCTCCTCATGGGGATACGCTAGGCCTAATAAACTGCTTCTGGATTAGATCTTCTAACTGTTTCTTCAGCTCAACTAGCTAGCTCTAAAGGAGAAATTCTATAGGGCGTTATGGATATTGGCCCGGTACCAGACACTAAGTCTATGGTGAACTCAACATCTCTCTCAGGGGGCAACTTATAAATATCCCCCGGGAACACTTCAGGAAATTCTCGCACAACAGGCACACTTCCGACATCAGGAGGGGTCTCTACTTCCAGGGAAGACAACATCATGAACATTTGTGCTACGTCTTTCATTGAAGGTTTGACTTGGTTGGCAGAGAGAAAGATTGGATTCTTAGACTCCACATGAGTTCCAAAAACAATGGTTTTATCAATTGTGCTCCCAATTTGAATCTGGAAGATGGTCGCGCTTTGAGCACGGCCGTGCAGAACAGTGAGCACGACCGTGCTCCACTTAAGTGGCAGCACAACCGTGCTGGGGCGAGCACGCCCGTGATCCCCTTACTGATCAAAACGTGAATTAAAGGTTTTAAAGGGGTGTTTCACCCCGAATGTCCCCAACAATGTGATAAAACACTAATCTAATGCAGAAGAGTTAGATAACTTAATTAAAGACTAATTAAGATGAAACAAGAATAACAAGTTGGTTAAGTCGGTGCCCAATGGGTTGCCGCACGTTGATATGCTTTAGTGCTTTTTTGCCAAAGTGGCCTCGATTCTTTTTAGTCGAGGTGTTGATAATTGAACCTTGGTGCTTTTTGGCCAAGGGGGCCTTGACTTATAAGGTTCAGGGTGTTGTTGATGATGTTGATGTTCGTGATAAGTCTTGGGTGCTTATTGGCCCAAGCAAAGGAGGTGGTTGCCTTGTTTGTTGTTGTGGTCATGCATCACGCATTGGAGTTGTTAAAGGGGGAAGATCAACATAGGAGAGGTCATCCTAGAGTACGGTGATCTGGCTGTCTGCGGGTGGTTCACGCAAGGTTTGGTGTGTGACACCCTTCTACCCCGCATGTTATAAGGCATTTAATTTAAAAACAATTAAAAAGAAAACATGCATTTTACTAAATAAAATAAAACAGTTGTCCATGGGTAGAAAAGTCTCACATGAACCAGTTTACAACCGTGGAAATTATAATTCAAGTTTAAAACAAATAAACATAACAACAATTACCCAACCCCGATGTCACAACTCAAAGCTGGTATAAACCGTTCCGGAGAATACATCCTCGGAATACAACTGAAAAACAAACTAACTAAACTCAAGAAGAAGCCTACAATGGGTGGCGGCTCCTCAGAGTCACTCCTCTCCGGGCTGCTCGTCATCCTCTGCAAATGCCGACCAGGCCAAACACAAACAATAACAGGGAGTAAGATTCATGTAAACAAATACAGCATGGGAATAGTAAGCAAGGTAAACATACATCATAGGCATACATCAACATCCAACAGTACTATATCAACCAAGTATGCTATGCTATGCAATGCATCAACTACTCCTCTACTCCAGCTATGCATGTGGATCCAAACTAACTCGGGATGAACGACTTTGGAGTTACATATCGGTATTGGCCCTAAAAGCACCAACACCAGCAGTTCACCAAACCTTGGGTGAACCCCATGGATAGCCAACGCATCAAACCGTGGATGCCTCATCACAGGGGGCCTCGGTCACCAAACCTTGGGTGACCTACCGTGGATGGCCAAATCACCGTACTCTCGGGCGATCTCCCCTTTATCGAACCTCCCCCATCAACAACTCCAATGCTCTATGCAAATGGCACAACAACAAACAATCTCAACCACCTCCTTGCTTGGGCCATGAAGCTCCCAAGACTTCAACATCAACTCAACGTAACCTTAGACCCAAACCGTGGGGTCAAGGCTCCCTTGGCCAATAAGCACCAAGGTTCAACTCAACGTGCTTGGGTCAATAAGCACCCAAGACTTCAACTTATCAACGTGCGGTAACCCAACGGATACCGACATAACATCTTGTTATCTTAATTATCTTATATAATTAATAACCAGGGTATCTAATATTTCTCTTTGATTAGCTATCTCAACTTATCATCATAGGGGAATGGGGTTTAAAACCCCTTAAGTCCTTTAATTGTAATTCTGTCCCGGAGGGGTCAACACGGTCGTGCTTAAACCCCAGCACGGTCGTGCTTGGACACGTGAGGGAGTGCTGCCCTTTTAAGTGAAGCACGGTCGTGCTTCACGTTCGGCACGGTCGTGCTTACTAGCACCGTCGTGCTTTTTGACCTGCACGGTCGTGCTGAACAGCGCGGCCATTTTCCAGAATTCAAATGGGAGCACGGTCGTGCTCCCTGTTCAGCACGGTCGTGCTTATCGCGCGACAGTGCTGTTCTGGGCAGAGTCTCAAATCAGTTTCTTAGCCAGATTTTAAGGATCGTTATCCGATTAATCTATCACGTTTTCAACCTAATTTTTACCAGATATAATCTGAACTTATAATATCAACATATCAAACCATCACTCCAACCAACATCCAACATTATCAACATAATATCATGCTCATATCAATCACAACAATATAACATAAAACATATTATGAACATAACTATGAAACGTCAATTAACATCAAAACACATTGTCACCACAGTCAGACAATTATCATGATTATTCATATAATGACTCATGGGTCATGGGGAACCCCTTTACCTTACACTACCCCACTGCCTAATGAATACAATCCCTTCTCCCCATACCTGGATTGAAGGTTGCTCTAAAAACGGTTCCCAACGTTAATCCGGTCCCGAATCCTCAAGCTGCTCACTCCGAAGTCAAGCCTTGGATAACCAAAACAACCTTAATCAGTTTCTCTAATAAAAAACCATAAGGAAACTAAAAAGAGAACGAAACCATTACCTCTAAACTAGACGGACGTACAAGGCTTCCCCAACGGTTCCCAAAACTCCACTATAACAAGGAATGGAGAGGGAATAGGGAGAGAAAGACTTTGAGCTGTAACACCCTGTTTTTCGGTTTAATTTTAATTAAGTTGGATTTATGCTTCAAGGGCTTAGTGGGATTTTTGGTTAAAAATCCCTTTCTGGTACATGAGCACACCCGTGCTCATCAACCAGCAAGCCCGTATTTAACGTCAGAAGCGTGATTCTGATTTTAAGTTGAGCACGACCGTGCTCAACATTGAGCACGCCCGTGCTCAAGGCGTGGACCGCGTCTCGTGACGCTAAGTGGAGCACGACCGTGCCCAAGGGAGAGCACGACCGTGCTCAGGTCCGAACGTTATATACGTGAACAGAACTCGAGGGTTTAACGTTTTAACCCTAATTGTGAGTGCAGCAGCCACCTTGAGTGCGGCCAGAACGAGTCTCCTTCCCCTTCCTCCTCCTGGAACAGTTTAAGTGAGTATTGGAGACCTTGGGAGACCGCTAGCATACCTGTGTTGATTATATAGGTAACGTTTATTCCCTGTCTAAGTTTCCTTTTCATTATTGTGATTAGGGAACTAACTGTTCGTGTTCTGATTTGTTTAAGGATCGTTTGAGGTCGAGCCGTCTTAGGGGAGGAACCGTTTGCTGTCAGGACTTGTTAGAGGGCTACCTTCAATCCAGGTATGGGGAGAAGGGTAGTATATTCATAGGTTTGGGGTTAGGGTAAAGTGAAGGGGTTTCCATAACCCCGAATGATATATGTTATGTATGGATTAATAGTTTAAACGTATTGCATGATAACATGGTGTTGCTGTTATGTGTGGTATGCTGATATGTGAGTATCTTGATGTATTAATGCACATTATGATAATTGCTCTATGAGTTTGATATGATGATAATGATAGTTGTTAACATGATGTTGTGGTTGATGCCATTGTTGGTTGATGTTGGTAAGGTTGAAGGATTTAACCCTTGAAAAGTGTTGATAACTGATTTAGGATGTTTAATGGGTTAAATTATAAAATTGGTTAAGTTTCAGCCTCTGTTCCTGCCCAGAACAGCACTGTCGCGCATTGAGCACGACCGTGCTGAACAGGGAGCACGACCGTACTCCCAGTTGAATTCTGGGAAGATGGCCGCGCCTTGAGCACGGCCGTACAGGACAAAGAGCACGATCGTGCTGCTGAGCACGACCGTGCTCATTAAGAAGCACGACCGTGCTTCACTTACAGGGGGAGCACGCCCCTCACGTGCTTAAGCACGACCGTGCTGGGTTACGAGCACGACCGTGCTCAACCCACTGTGACAGAACCAGATTAAAGGACTTAAGGGGTTTTGCACCCCACTTCCCTATGATGA
The DNA here is from genome assembly GCA_035048595.1 of Echinosophora koreensis. Taxonomy (NCBI): domain Eukaryota; kingdom Viridiplantae; phylum Streptophyta; class Magnoliopsida; order Fabales; family Fabaceae; genus Echinosophora; species Echinosophora koreensis. Next base: position 2,181,732 of record JAPCYP010000068.1, read on the forward strand.
TAACTGATTAGACAACTTGGTAAATGTTAATAAAGATAAATAAAGATGATGAGATGGTGAGATGTTAAGTCGATACCCTTTGGGGTGCCGCAAGCTGATGAGTTGTGCCTTGGTGCTTTTTGGCCAAGGAGGCCTTGACCCCACGTTTTGGGTCTAAGGTGTTGTTGTTACGTACCTTGGTGGCCGAGAGTTTGCCCCAGGTACTGTGGTTGATTCCGCTTAAGTCCTCAGGTAGATTCCGCGAGGCAAGTTGGTGCGGTTGATCCCGCTGTTACTTTTCGGTCGATTCCGTTGGAGTTATGGAGGTGGTGTTGCCATTGTTGTTGTGTTGCATACGCATTGCATTGGAGGTGTTGTTTAGGGATGTTCGACATAGGGGAGATCGTCCTAGAGTACGGTGATCCGGCCATCCACGGTTGGAGTAGATTCTCCTAGCGCCCCCGTGATGAGGCATTCGTTGGTTTGATGCGTTGGCTATCCAAGGAGTAGATTCTCCGGCGTTGAGTAGATTCTCAATGTGGATATGTAACTCCGAAGTCGTTCATCCCGAGTTTAGTGGATCCACATGCGTTGATGGTTTAGCGGAGTAGGACTGCATTGCACTGCATAGCATAATGATAATGTTGATGTTTGATGTGATGCTGCTATGCTTGCCGTTTACTTTACTGCCTATTCCCATGCTAATATGTTTATACGATTCTTACTCCCTATATATGTTTGTTGTTTGTGTTTGGCCTGATTGGCACATTGCAGAGGATGACGAGCAGCCCGGAGAGGAGTGACTCTGAGGAGCCGCCACTCATAGTAGGGCTAGTTTATGTTTCGTAGTTATTAGTTTCAGTTGTAATTCCGTGGATTTTATTCCGGAACGGTTATACCAGCTTTGTATGTGACATCGGGGTTGGGTTATATTATTTGGTTGGTTATGTTTTTATCGTTTAAAACTTATTTTATTTCCGCGTTGTAAACGGTTCATGTGGGACTTTTCTACCCATGGACAATTGTTTATTTTATCCAGTAATTGCATGTTTTCCTTTAAATGTTTTTAATTTAAATGGCTTTTAACATGCGGGGTAGAAGGGTGTCACATTTAGTGGTATCAGAGCAGTTCGACCTTGTTCGGACGTGGTATGAGTCTGTTGTGAGTCTGTTGTGTGACTCTTGTTTGAATTGTCTATACTTGGTATAGATAATGATGTTCTAAGTTAGTTTCCTGTAGCTTTTACTCGCTAAGTTTCTGTATTAAAGGCTGTTTTGGCCATGTACAGGAACTAATGGCCGGTAGAGGACGCAACGATTAGGCGATTGCTGACGCATTGGCACTTTTGGCCAATGCTATCGGACAGGTCAACCCTAACAACGGTGGACCAGCTGAGTTCCAGGGACTGGATAAGTTCCAGAGGAACAACCCTCCGTCGTTCAAGGGAGCGTATGACCCAGAGGGAGCATTGTTGTGGCTGAGGGAGACAGAGAAGATCTTCCGTGCAATGGACTGCAATGATCAGCAGAAGCTCATCTTCGCCACATTCATGTTGACTGAAGAGGCGGAGCACTGGTGGGATAACTACAGGCAGAGGATGCAGGCAGAGGGCACAGCGGTGACTTGGGCTGTGTTCAGGCAGAGGTTTCTGGAGAAGTATTTTCCAGCGGATATCAGGGACAAGAAAGAGATGGAGTTCTTGTCCTTGAGGCAGGGGTCGCTGTCAGTCGGTGACTATGCGGCTAAGTTTGAAGAGCTGGCGAGGTACTACACTCCTTACCAGCATGAGGCGGACGATCGCTCCAAGTGTCTGAAGTTCGAAGCGGGACTTCGGCCTGAGATCAAACAGGCCATCAGCTATCAGGAGATCAGAGTCTTCCCTATTCTGGTCAACAAGTGCAGAATCTATGAGGATGCCAGCCAGTTCAGAGCTGCTAGTTCCAGAGGATCGGACAATCAGAGTGGCAAGAGGATTGATCAGAGGGATAAGGGCAAGCAGCGGTATGCCCCTTCGGGCAAGGACTTCAAGCAGAGTGGCAGGAAGCCCCAGTTTCAGCAGAGTGGCTTCAGGGGTGGGTTCTCTGATGCCCCTCGAGCTATGAGGTGTGGGAAGTGTGGAGCACAGGACCACTATTCGTCCCAGTGCAAGGAAACACAGGTCATCTGTTTCAAGTGTGGCAAGTCGGGCCACATCAGCCGCGAGTGTGATGGAGCTAAGGCCGAGCCTCCCAGCGCTAGCAAGAATCAGAAGCCCCAGGCCAACAGACTGAAGACCACTGGGAGAGTCTTTACTCTTAGTGGAGCCGAAGCCTCCGAGTCTGATGACTTGATCCAAGGTACGTGTTTAATTGATGGAACTCGATTAACTGTATTGTATGATTCGGGTGCTACTCACTCGTTTATATCGCATGATAGGGTCAATAGTCTAAAATTGCCTGTTACCTTCCTTGAGTTTGATTTGTTAGTTTCTACACCTACAAATAAACCTGTTTCTACTTCTTATGCATGCAAGAACTGCCATATTGTTATAGATGATAAAACTTTCCTTGCTGATCTTGTATGCTTACCTTTGAAAGACCTGGACATTATTCTGGGTATGGACTGGTTATCTTCCAACCATGTCCTTCTGAATTGTTTTGATAAAACCCTGGTTTTTGGAACTCCAAAGGAGTCTAAGAATCCAGACCTTCTCTCTGCCAGCCAAGTACGAGCTTCGATGAGAGACGAAGCCCAAGTATACATGATGTTAGCTTCCCTGGATGTAGAGAGCAGCCCTCCTGATGTCGCCAGCTTGCCTGTTGTGCGAGAGTTTCCTGAAGTGTTTCCGGGGGATGTTTATAACTTACCCCCAGAAAGAGATGTTGAGTTTACCATAGACTTAGTGCCTGGCACCGGGCCAATTTCCATAGTACCCTATAGAATGTCTCCTCTAGAGCTAGCTAAGTTGAAAGAACAGTTGGAGGACCTGATGAGGAAGCAGTTCATTAGGCCGAGTGTGTCTCCGTGGGGAGCACCTGTGTTGTTGGTGAAGAAGAAGGATGGTAGTATGAGGTTGTGTGTCGACTTTCGACAGCTCAACAAGGTGACCATAAAGAATCGGTATCCCCTCCCTAGGATTGATGATCTTATGGACCAGTTGATGGGCGCTTGCGTCTTTTCAAAGATAGATTTGAGGTCAGGGTACCATCAGATTCGAGTTAAGTCTGAGGACATCCCGAAGACAGCGTTTAGGACGCGATATGGTCACTATGAGTACTTGGTTATGCCTTTCGGTGTGACCAACGCTCCTGCGGTCTTCATGGACTACATGAACAAGACCTTTCACCCTTATTTGGATAAGTTCGTGGTGGTGTTTATAGATGACATCTTAGTGTACTCCAAGAGTAAGGAGGAACATGAGGAACACCTGAGGGTTGTCTTGCAGACCTTTAAGGAGAAACAGTTGTATGCTAAGTTGTCTAAGTGTGAGTTCTGGTTAGAGGAAGTGAGCTTCTTAGGACATGTCATCTCTAAGGGTGGCATAGCAGTGGACCCAGCTAAAGTAGAGACGGTGCTCCAGTGGGAAGCGCCAAAGTCTGTAACTGAGATTAGGAGTTTCTTGGGGTTAGCCGGGTACTATAGGCGGTTTATAGAAGGTTTCTCTAAGATAGCTTTGCCCTTAACCCGTCTCACCAAGAAGGGACAGTTGTTTGTGTGGGACTCTAAGTGTGAAGAGAGTTTCCAAACCCTTAAGAATAGGTTGACATCCGCACCAGTGTTAGTTTTTCCAGATCCTAGTGCACCCTTCGTAGTTTACTGCGATGCTTCTAAGCAAGGGTTAGGTGGTGTGCTGATGCAGAATGGTAAGGTAGTCGCTTACGCTTCTAGGCAGTTGAAAATCCATGAGAAGAACTACCCTACCCATGACCTAGAGTTAGGAGCTGTGGTATTTGCCTTAAAGATCTAGAGGCATTACCTTTATAGAGCGAGGTTTGAGGTTTTTAGCGATCATAAGAGTTTGAAGTATCTCTTTGATCAAAAGGAGTTGAATATGAGGCAGCGTAGGTGGATGGAGTTCTTAAAGGATTATGACTTCGAGCTGACCTATCACCCAGGAAAGGCCAATGTGGTGGCCGATGCCTTGAGTAGGAAAACCCTGCATATCTCCGCTTTGATGGTTAGGGAGATGGACCTGATTGAGGAGTTTAGAGACCTTAGTCTGGCTTGTGAGTTTACCCCTAAGAGTATTAGGCTTGGTACCTTGAAGGTTACCAACAGTTTGATGGATCAGATTAGAGAGGGTCAGAAGTTAGATAAGTATCTCTTAGACCAACGAGAGTTACTCGCTCAGGGTAGAGACCTAAGTTTTAAGGATGGCAGTGATGGTATTTTGAGGTTCAAAGATAGAGTTTGTGTGCCAGATGTTCCTAAACTTAGGAAGTTGATCTTAGAAGAAGGTCATAGGAGTGGATTGAGTGTGCACCCAGGTGCCACTAAGATGTATCAGGACCTTAAGAGAATGTTTTGGTGGCCTAGGATGAAAAAGGACGTAGCTGAGTTTGTTTATGCGTGCCTAATTTGTCAGAAGGCTAAGATCGAACATCAGAGGCCTTCGGGTAAGTTGCAACCCCTGAGTATCCCAGAATGGAAATGGGATAGTATCTCCATGGATTTTGTGTCTGGACTCCCTAGGACTCCAGCTGGTTTTGAGGCAATTTGGGTTGTTGTGGATAGACTGACTAAGTCTGCCCACTTCATTCCGATGAACATGGAGTATCCTTTAGAGAAGTTGGCTAAGTTGTACATCAAGGAGATAGTTAGGCTTCATGGTGTACCCTCTAGCATAGTTTTAGATAGAGACCCGAGGTTTACCTCTAGGTTTTGGAATAGTTTGCAAGAGGCTTTAGGGACAAAGCTTAGGCTTAGTTCAGCTTACCACCCACAGACTGATGGGCAGTCTGAGCGGACCATCCAGTCCTTAGAGGACTTGTTGAGGGCTTGTGTGTTAGAACAGTCAGGAAGTTGGGACAAGTTTGTGCCCCTAATAGAGTTCACCTACAACAACAGTTTCCATTCCAGCATTGGGATGGCACCTTATGAGGCTCTGTATGGGAGGAGATGTAGGACACCTTTGTGTTGGAGTGAACCTAGTGATAGTGTGGTGCTAGGGCCAGAGATAGTCCAGGAAACAACAGAAAAGATTAAGTTAGTTCAGGAAAAGATGAGAGTTGCACAGAGTAGGCAGAAGAGCTACCATGATAAAAGGAGGAAGGCGCTCGAATTCCAGGAAGGCAATCATGTATTCTTGAGAGTTACCCCGACGACTGGGGTTGGTAGAGTGATGAAGGCGAGGAAACTTACTCCGAGGTTCATTGGTCCTTACCAAATCATCAAAAGAGTCGGCGAAGTCGCCTACCAAATAGCCTTACCCACGTTCTTGTCAAATCTCCACAACGTTTTTCATGTGTCACAACTCAGGAAGTATGTTCATGACCCTAGTCACGTGATAGTACCCGACGCTATACAGTTGAAAGAGAACCTGACGTTTGAGGTGTTACCCCTTCGAGTCGAGGATAGGAGAGTGAAGCAGCTAAGAGGCAAGGAAATTCCTTTGGTTAAAGTGGTTTGGAGTGGGGCAACTGAGGAAAGTGCTACCTGGGAGCTGGAGAGCAAGATGATGGAAGCGTACCCGCATCTTTTCCCTTGAGGTACGTGTAAATTTCGAGGACGAAATTTTTATAAGGGGGGTGGAATTGTAACACCCTGTTTTTCGGTTTAATTTTAATTAAGTTGGATTTATGCTTCAAGGGCTTAGTGGGATTTTTGGTTAAAAATCCCTTTCTAGTACATGAGCACACCCGTGCTCATCAACCAGCAAGCCCGTGCTTAAACTCAGAAGCATGATTCTGATTTTAAGTTGAGCACGACCGTGCTCAACATTGAGCACACGCCCGTGCTCAAGGCGTGGACCGCGTCTCGTGACGCTAAGTGGAGCACGACCGTGCCCAAGGGAGAGCACGACCGTGCTCAGGTCCGAACGTTATATACGTGAACAGAGCTCGAGGGTTTAACGTTTTAACCCTAATTGTGAGTGCAGCAGCCACCTTGAGTGCGGCCAGAACGAGTCTCCTTCCCCTTCCTCCTCCTGGAACAGTTTAAGTGAGTATTGGAGACCTTGGGAGACCGCTAGCATACCTGTGTTGATTATATAGGTAACGTTTATTCCCTGTCTAAGTTTCCTTTTCATTATTGTGATTAGGGAACTAACTGTTCGTGTTCTGATTTGTTTAAGGATCGTTTGAGGTCGAGCCGTCTTAGGGGAGGAACCGTTTGCTGTCAGGACTTGTTAGAGGGCTACCTTCAATCCAGGTATGGGGAGAAGGGTAGTATATTCATAGGTTTGGGGTTAGGGTAAAGTGAAGGGGTTCCCATAACCCCGAATGATATATGTTATGTATGGATTAATAGTTTAAACGTATTGCATGATAACATGGTGTTGCTGTTATGTGTGGTATGCTGATATGTGAGTATCTTGATGTATTAATGCACATTATGATAATTGCTCTATGAGTTTGATATGATGATAATGATAGTTGTTAACATGATGTTGTGGTTGATGCCATTGTTGGTTGATGTTGGTAAGGTTGAAGGATTTAACCCTTGAAAAGTGTTGATAACTGATTTAGGATGTTTAATGGGTTAAATTATAAAATTGGTTAAGTTTCAGCCTCTGTTCCTGCCCAGAACAGCACTGTCGCGCATTGAGCACGACCGTGCTGAACAGGGAGCACGACCGTACTCCCAGTTGAATTCTGGGAAGATGGCCGCGCCTTGAGCACGGCCGTACAGGACAAAGAGCACGATCGTGCTGCTGAGCACGACCGTGCTCATTAAGAAGCACGACCGTGCTTCACTTACAGGGGGAGCACGCCCCTCACGTGCTTAAGCACGACCGTGCTGGGTTACGAGCACGACCGTGCTCAACCCACTGTGACAGAACCAGATTAAAGGACTTAAGGGGTTTTGCACCCCACTTCCCTATGATGATAACTGATTAGACAACTTGGTAAATGTTAATAAAGATAAATAAAGATGATGAGATGGTGAGATGTTAAGTCGATACCCTTTGGGGTGCCGCAAGCTGATGAGTTGTGCCTTGGTGCTTTTTGGCCAAGGAGGCCTTGACCCCACGGTTTGGGTCTAAGGTGTTGTTGTTACGTACCTTGGTGGCCGAGAGTTTGCCCCAGGTACCGTGGTTGATTCCGCTTAAGTCCTCAGGTAGATTCCACGAGGCAAGTTGGTGCGGTTGATCCCGCTGTTACTTTCGGTCGATTCCGTTGGAGTTATGGAGGTGGTGTTGCCATTGTTGTTGTGTTGCATACGCATTGCATCGGAGATGTTGTTTAGGGATGTTCGACATAGGGGAGATCGTCCTAGAGTACGGCGATCCGGCCATCCACGGTTGGAGTAGATTCTCCTAGCGCCCCCGTGATGAGGCATTCGTTGGTTTGATGCGTTGGCTATCCAAGGAGTAGATTCTCCGGCGTTGAGTAGATTCTCAATGTGGATATGTAACTCCGAAGTCGTTCATCCCGAGTTTAGTGGATCCACATGCATTGATGGTTTAGCGGAGTATGACTGCATTGCACTGCATAGAGTAATGATAATGTTGATGTTTGATGTGATGCTGCTATGCTTGCCGTTTACTTTACTGCCTATTCCCATGCTAATATGTTTATACGATTCTTACTCCTTATATATGTTTGTTGTTTGTGTTTGGCCTGATTGGCACATTGTAGAGGATGACGAGCAGCCCGGAGAGGAGTGACTCTGAGGAGCCGCCACTCATAGTAGGGCTAGTTTATGTTTCGTAGTTATTAGTTTCAGTTGTAATTCTGTGGATTTTATTCCGGAACGGTTATACCAGCTCTGTATGTGACATCGGGGTTGGGTTATATTATTTGGTTGGTTATGTTTTTATCGTTTAAAACTTATTTTATTTCCGCGTTGTAAACGGTTCATGTGGGACTTTTCTACTCATGGACAATTGTTTATTTTATCCAGTAATTGCATGTTTTCCTTTAAATGTTTTTAATTTAAATGGCTTTTAACATGCGGGGTAGAAGGGTGTCACATGAGCCGTAACAGTGGCTGCCACAAATAGGAATTAGGGTTTAACATTAACCCTCGGTTCCTGTGCCAAGCATATATAGCTCTGACTTGAGCATGGTCGTGCTTACACTTGAGCACAGTCGTGCTTACACTTGAGCACGGTCGTGCTCAACTTAGCGTCAGCGAGACACGGTCAGCACATTGAGCACGGGCGTGCTCACTATTGAGCACGGTCGTGCTCAACTTAAAATCAGAAACACGCTTCTGACTTTAAGTATGGGCGTGCTGGCTGATGAGCACGGGCGTGCTCACATACCAGAAAGGGACTTTTAAGCTAAAATCCCACTTAGCCCTTAACCAACACCTTTAACTTTATAAAACCAGCTTAATAAAAACACTTACGAAAATGGGGTGTTACATGGTGAACTGTTCGCTCCCGCGGTGTCGCGTCCAAGGTTGATGCGTCAGCTATCCAAGAGGTTCACCCTTGGTTTGGTGAACTGCCAGCGTTGGTGCTTTTATGGCCAATGTAGATATGTAACTCCGGAGTTGCCTTCCTGAGATAGTTTGGATCCATATGCATAACGGAGTAGCGAAGTAGTGTTGCACCGCATAGCATATGTTTGCTGAGATAACATGTTGATATGATTAAATTATGTTGATTTTATGTTGTATATTGCTATGCAATGATATGATGTATATTCATCTTGCTTACTACTTCCATGCTGATGTGTTTACATGTTTTCTTACTCCCCGTTTCTCTTTCCTGTTGTTGGCGTGTATCTTTTTATGCAGAGGAGGTGAGCTGCCAATGGATGAGTGACTCTGAGGAGCCGCGACTCTCGTTAGGATGCTTAGTTTTACAGTTGTAGTTGTTTTAGTCTTACTTTGTTTCCCGTGATTGTATCCGGATTTAACCAGCTCTGTATGTGACATCGGGGTTGGGTTATGTTTATGTTTTATTTATTTTAAAACTTATTATGTTTTTCCGCGTTATTAAGATGTTACAATGTGGTACCTTTTTACCCAGTTTTTATTTTAATTAAATAAATGTGTGTTTTTATATTACCTGTTTCAAGTAAATGTTTTATGTTAATATGCAGGGTAGAGGATGTCACAAGCCACCATTCAACCGCTCCTCCGACCACCATCACGGCCATGCCTGGAGAAGAAAGCTCAACCACGTAACAAAGCTCGTTGTCCTGCACTTTTTGGTCGTCTAATTCCGTTTTGAGCCGTCGTCGCCGCGCGAAAACGCTCCCGCCACCATCTATGGCTTCTCCTCTACCATCTCTTCCTGTTGAACAATCTATCTTCTTACTCAAAACCTGCCTTCGTTTTATGGGTCATGGTTGCTTCAGGATATGCTTTTGCTATGCTCCGCCGTGTCGTCGCCACTACCGCCGCGCCGGACAGCCCATCAACCACCAGCTCTTCTTCTCCTTGTTGGGTGAGTAGGAATTTCACTCATCTATTGTTCAAAATTCAAAAAGCCCCAAATCAATTTCTCAAACCCTAACCCTAACATTTTGATTTCAATTTTAAAAGTATGAAATTAATTATGTTTTAGAATAATTGGGACATTTTAATTGATGATTTCCAAGGTTAATTTCATGATTCTATGATCAAATCTCATTTCCCCAATTTCACTCAAACCCTATTTTTCCATCTTACTCCAATTATGAAACTGTTTCTGTTTTAGTGCAATTAGGACTTTTAATTGATGATTTGTAAGTTCAATTTCATGATTCTCTAATCAAATCAAAGTTTCCCCAATTTTTGTGATGAACCCTATTTTGGCCAAATTGATTTTATTAGAAAATCAAATCTGTTTTGTTAAATTAAATATATATTTTCCTTTGATTTTATATTTTGATGATGATTAATTTGTGGTTATGTTGTTTGATTGTTGTATGTCCTTGGACGCTCTCCCTATGTTGATGGTTGTGATTGTGCTTACTTGGGAGAGCAACTTTTGCATTTTTTGGAGCTGTCGCGGAGTTGCCTGTGTGTGTTGTGTAACGTCAAACGGTCCTGAGACATCATTGAGAAGGAAACCAATTGTTGGAGCATCAAGAAGAGGATCTTTCTCTTGTCTACAAGGGTAAGGGGAGCTTACATCATGAGTTTGATAGTCATATACTTGTAGTTGATGGTTGTGTGTACATGATTTGTTATCATTACGTGATATTTTGTTCTTGTGATGTTAGTCTGTGAATTGTTAAATTGTGTAGTTATATTGTGCTTTAAAATTGTCTATATGTATATATTGTTTCTGTTTGATATGATTGTATTGGTTGAGAGCATGGCATTGGCCATAGCTTGATAATGATGATTAAGTCACTAAAACACTTAATCAGAAAGCTTAAGGTTCTAATTTTCGTCAGCTAAAGATCTTTAAAAAGAATGTGATATAAGGACATTCTCGTTAAAATTCACTAATCCGAGAGATTTAAGACGATTTTGAAATAATATTTAAGAAGTGAGTGTTAGTGAGGACAAACAGTGAAAAATTGCATTAATGTTAATTTCCCAAAATGTTTTCCAAAAAGAGAAGTCTCTAAAACATTTTAACGTTATCAAGAAAGAAAAAAAAAAAGAAGGTTTTGTTTAAAATGAAAAGTCTTTTATTTTATGAAAAGTTGATTCAGATGAAAAATCTTAGAAAAATGCCATTACGGCGAAAATTTTGTTAAAGATTTGCTCTCTAGCCAAAAGATTTTAAAATGGTTTTTGACAATTTAAAATTTTAGAAATGACTTTCAGAGGAAAAGATTTTCTGTAACATGTTTTAAAAGAGCGAAAATATTTTCAGTGAAACTTGACGAGTTTCGGATCTTTGTTTTGGCATTTGTTTTCATAGAATGAAAACCGTTTTGATGAATTTCAAAGTTATGAGGACCTAGTGGCCGAGACGTCGGGCTAGAGCTCCTATGAGTAATTACTTGGACTATATGTCTTGTGTGTCGTGGGATCATGTCCCAGTTGGCGTACTTGACTTTGTGTCAAATATCGGTGAATTTAGTGACTGGTGTAGCGGTCTAGGGTTTCGTGATTGAGTACTCGGACTGCGTGTCCTGTGTTGAGAATGATTTGGGCTTTATGCCTTTACTTGTGTACTTTGAGCCTCGACAAGAAAGAATGAACGAAAAAAAAAAACAACAAACTAACTATTTTACATGCATGAACTGGCAGACGTGCCATTGCATTGACGAGTAACAATCCATAAGTGGATTGATAAATTGGATAGTTACAGACCAAGAGCCATGGTAATCGACTGCCAAACATAGATGTGTTCAATAGGGAACTATTTAATATTGTTTAGGCGTTGACGTGATACCCTAGAACAATTGGAAATCAGACCTAAATTGAGAGGCCAATCTCATGAGAACAATTGTGTTATGGGGATATTGCGGCCTATACTGCTCGACGAAGGAAGTTAGGATCTCCGGAGATTAAGAAATAGATGGTGATATTTGAAGTATCATGCATCTTTTGAAAATCATATTGATTGTCGGAATGGAAATCCCTTGAGTGGATTATACTATTGTTGAGTTTTTGGATTTTATTTATGTTGTTATATATCATTGTGGTTGTTTGGTGTGTCGCGTATGTGGTTATCATGATAAACTCTTATATATGAGTGTCTCATCCTTGCTATGTACATGTGGAATGCCTTGTAGTATTCTTGGATACGTGTACAGTTTTGTCTCAACGGTTTTCTAGATCACTACGGGACCCTGAGATTTGAAGGTTATGATGCTGACAACGATGATGTGTGAGTTGTTGAGGGCAAGGCTTCGTTTTTTCTCTCGTACCACTCATAGGAGTGAGCTGCGACGCTTGTTTTCGAGGTATTCGAATGATGGGGATGACGTTGGAGAATTTCCCAACTGACATCTCTGGGTTTCACCAGCTGTTTCGTCTTTTTGGTGTAAGGGTTTTGGAGTCCTTTTCTAAGTAATTATTATGGTCTGTTAAGGTTATTTGAAAACTTTTACGCCTCGGGGAGAAAAATATTTTAATGATTGTTTAAGGTGATGTATGTGTTATGTTTTCATTTCTTGCTTGACGTCTGTAAAGTTTCGTGTCGTAAGAATTAAAAAAATAAACTTTAGACACGAAATTTTCGAACATAATTATCTACCTAAATTATTTTTCGAAAGCAACCAGCATTTCTTTTTATTATTTATGTTTTCTACATCGAGTTGACATGAATGCCGAGGGGCCGTTACAAAATTTACATTTTTGCTTATGTTCTTTTATCATAGATAGGTTTAGAAGTTCTAAACTATCATGAACTTTATTAACATTAATTGTATATTCTGATGTTATAATTATGTAATCAGACTGAAATCAATCAACTATATTAGTTTTATAAATTTTTGAAACATTTAATTCAGGAATGATCCAATTATTTAATTTTTCTTCAATTTCAGGTAGAATTATTTGATGTTCATTTATTAAAGAATTATTGAATTCTTCACTAGTTTGTCCTATTTCATCAACCTTTTCTTTACCTTTTCTAGATACAACCCTTAGCAGTTTAGACATGATAACTGAACCTGAGTATTCTAGTACCTATATTAAACCACTATGTTTTTTACCGAAACAACGGGACCACCTGGCTGACCAACTGGTTTACTGCCCTCGACGGGTCTTACTACTTGGACCACCTACATGGCTGACCAACGGTGCTGGGCAAGAGAAACTAGTTAGATAATATAAGTTCCAGAACACTAGGCTCTGATACCAAAAGCATCATCTCTTACAAAATAATATAAAAATAGATTATTATAGGATAAAAAAGATAATATGAAAATCTTAAATTAAGAATAGAAGATAATATGAAAATATTAAAGTAAGAAGATATATATTTTGAATTATTTATTTTATTGATAAAACTAGGAGTATAGAGATTTATCAGGGTAATAACTTACAATTAAAACAAGAAGCGTAAACCAAGACGTGCTTAAGAGAAAAATTAAAATCACAAAGGGAAGTACAAGGGAGGCTTATGTGATTTTGAGTACTCGTGGAAAAAAAATACATGAAAAAACTAATTAATAAAAAATTAACAATGCCAACATGGCAAATATTTTAAAAATCTCCATCTTTGAAAGACTTGTGTAGCATCACATGAACATTGGGATCTCTCTTCACCTTCCATCTCTTAAACTGTTTTGAGGCAGCTTTCAGTGCCTTGGCCCATCCCTGGATCAAATAGTACGTATAAGTTATTACCAATAGTTAACTCTATCCCCCTTTTGGGCTCTAAATTACCATAACTGAAATATTTTCCGAACAATCTAAACAATAGTCCAGTGAGCAAGTACATGGAAATGAATCTCAAAGAAAATTTTCAAGGTAAAACACTTTTACAAATTTTGAGTCCATTAAAAAATTTATTGCAGATTACCCATATTCGGCTTTCTAAAAAATTTTCACCTTTCTAGCATATCAGGGGGGAAAAATTTAACTTTCATAAAACAGAACAGAAGATAAGATACCAGAAACAAAAAATATGTAGACAAAACAAAACAAAAACGAAAGAAACAAAAACATACCTTTTTTATTACAGGATTACAAGCACCCTTAATCATTGGAACTGTTGGGGACAAATCAGAAGTCATCTTCTTATTCTTATTCTTCTTCTTCTGTTTCTTGTAGAAATCAAGGTTGAGATTGAAGGAATTGGTAGTGAACTTCTTCCTAAGCTTAGAACCCACCTTCGTGACACTGCTTCTTGCTCCCAGCAATTCCAAACCCATGTCATAGGAAAGCTTCCTTGGTGTTATGAGATCCAAATCAATTGGACTGTAGGCTCTGGTAACTAAAGGGGACCAGATTGAACTCTGAGTGTAGTCAAAGTCATAGGCAGAATTATCTGGGAACTTGCAGAGAAGTTCTAGTGACATGAATGGCTCCAAATACTCCACCACTTTTGTAGTTTTCAGAACTAGTCGCTGTTCTTTTTGTGCTTCCTCTATTTGCTCTTTGTCTTCTTCTTGCTCTTCTTCTCTATGTATAGCCATGTCTGATTCTTTTTGAGATTCCATTGGCACTCACTATAGGTGTTTGCTTTTTCTCTCTGTCTCTTTTCAACAACACTTTTAATCTTTGCAACGTTGTGTTGGGTTGGGGTTTCTTTGTAAGGAAAAAGGAGGAATGGGAAACCAAGAGAGAGAAAGTAGCCGTTGTATTGTCTGTGTTCTCCAAAAATATTATTTGACACATACGTGTTTTGTATTGTTTTTTTTCAAAACATTCGTGTTTTGTTGTATCTTTGTGTTTTTGTTCTGCAGTATTCTTTTTATACAAAACGAGCAGGACTCCCCGTGGTTAACTGTTATTTTTTATTAACTATTCAATATTATTTTTTATTTTTCTTGAAGGAAATATTATTATTTGTTAAAGTACCTTTTTTTTTGGGACAAAGTTAAAGCACTAAAAATGCCTTAATATTTATCTTTCTCAATTTGATATAAATTCGGTATAAATAGAAATACGTAAAAATGTAGCACAAAGGATAAATGGAGGGAAAAGAAATAGGAAGGAAGGGAGAGATAGAAAGGTTGGAGAATAGCCGGAGTCAAAGTAGCTGAAGATGATCCTAATCCTTTTATCCATGAGTAGAAGACTTCGAATAAAGTCTTTATTATATGTTATACATTGGCGAATTGTATTATTAAAATTTTCAATACATATTAACAAAACTATAAAGTATAAACGTAAAAGAAATGGTATGTTATTATGCACAAAAGGTCAAGCATTATGGACCTACTCACTAAGAATGAGATTCCCACGGGTGGTAAACGGATGATTTGGAAGGATTTTAATTCAGATTATAATGGATGAATAAAAAATAATTCATTAATCTATTTCGATCCATTAAAATATATGTAAAAAAAAAATCCAACACACCATGACCCATTTAATAAAAAATCATCCAACATATCCATGAACCATTTTGTATGGATGAATATCCGACCCATCCATTTAAAAATATATTATACACTAAAATTTTGTTTTGGATTTAACAATTTTGCTTTAACAATTTTTATAAACTAAGGGGGGTGTATTGGATTGAGATTTTAAAGGATTGTTTTGGCCTTAAAAAGTCTGGTGGATTTTAAAAGACTTTATAGGAATGTAATGACTTTTAAGACTTTTTTCTAAAGATTGTTATAATCAGGATTTTCATGTTTGGATTTTAAAGGATTTATATCATAAGACTTTATAAGATTTGAATAGACTACATGGATTTATAAGATTTGAATGGAATTTATAAGATTTGAAAGGAATGCATGTTTTGTTATAAAAGATTCAAGTTACAAAAGTCAATGGAAAAGATAACAAAGAAATGAATAATTTTTCATTAAAAAAAATAAATCCAAGGGGGTGCAACAACTCATTGATATCCTCCATGATCAAAGATTCATAGTTTTCTTTGCCATTTCCTTTATTATTTTTTCATTGTGAATCCCTCATTTGAATTACTACTGCATGTGTAAAAGACTTATCAGTTATTTAACAAGAATATCTATCATACCAATCAACAAAATTACAAATTGGAATGAATG
The DNA here is from genome assembly GCA_035048595.1 of Echinosophora koreensis. Taxonomy (NCBI): domain Eukaryota; kingdom Viridiplantae; phylum Streptophyta; class Magnoliopsida; order Fabales; family Fabaceae; genus Echinosophora; species Echinosophora koreensis. The sequence goes on from JAPCYP010000068.1 coordinate 2,197,386, forward strand.
CGAAAAAAAAAAATCAAATTGGATTCTAATATATATATATATATATATATAATCCCTTATCATATTTTTCATTTGAGCAAATCATTCCTATTTTTTTTTAAGGCGCCGGTGTGTATATATATATATATATCTCGACGCCTGCACAGTGCCTTCAACCCATTCAAGTAATCATGGAAAGTATTCTTTTAAAAACACTAGAATGATTTATTACTTTTTGTGAGAAAAAAAATGGAATGATATATTGCTAAGCATATGATAAACACTCAGCTCCTGTTCAGGTTATATTAATTGATACACAAGTATCAATACAAAGCAAAGAAAAAAATTGAAAGAAAAGAGTTATACAGGCAGAGTAAGAATTGCAAGAAGGTTACGAATTGCAAGAAGAGTGTAACCTTCAAATAACAGTGAACGGCTGAGGAGAAAGTGGGAGAGAAGGAATGAGGGAATAAAAAGTCTGAAGGGTTTGGGTGGGATTTTGGAATAGGTTTATTATTTATATATTTCACTAAAAAGTCACTCAAAATCCATTATACAAAAGAATCCACCGAAATCAGCAAACTTTTGAATACCAGAAGATTTTTAGTAACTTATAAAAAGTCTTGATTGAATACCAATGGATTTGGAATCCTTAAAAAAAAAATCCTAATAATCCTAATTGAATACCACAGGACTTATTTATATTATATAAAAGTCTTGATTGAATACCACAAGATTCTTTTGCCATAAAAAAGTCCATTAAAATCTTTTGAAATCCCAATCCAATACACCCCTTAAATATTGTTTCCACCGACATGTGGTTGGTCCGAGTGGTAAGAGACTCGAGTACCTTAGGCAAGTGGTCGAGGGTTTGAATCCTGGCTTTGATGTATGGAAAAAACCTGGTAGAGAGGAGAACCCACGTTGTGTGCCTAACAGGTTCCTGACGGAGATTAGTCACTGCTAATGACGATGAATGCTCCATACCTATAACATGTTTTAAAAAAACTAATATTTTTCCTCTCTAAATATTTTCTTCTGTCTAAATATTTTCTCTCTCTAAAATTTTAAGTACCTTAATTTTGATACTCAGTATCACTCACCACGTATGCGGTATCTAAATTGTGCGTTACTGATGTGATCTAGGATATAGATCACTAACATTTTAGGATCTTTCTTTGATTTCAAGTGCTAAGAATTCAATATCAAACACAAACTAGAATAATAGAATGAAGCTTGATTCTCAAGTGAGAATCAAGAGAAACAAAAAGGAGTAGAAGAGCACAATTATATATGAATTGAAATGACAAGAACAAGAATTAAAGTGCAGAATTTAAATTGCAAGAATTAAAGAACAAAGTAGAAAATGGAATAGGAAGAAGATGAAGGGGAAGGCGCCACAAATGCATTCTTGGAGAAGAAGATTGAATTTGATAAGCCAAAGGAGGATTCACCACTTGAATATGGAAATTCAAGATAAGAATCAATGGTTCAACTCTTGAACCAAGAAGAGGAGAACTCTCTCTCTCTATAAATCTCAAGTATGAGAAAACCTTCCAAATGAATTTAAACTTGTTCAAATGAGCTACAAGAGAGCCTATTTATAGATGAAGCAAGATGCTCCTCATCCTCTAATTACAAGGTGCAGCCCCTCTTTCTATAATTCCCAAGTGTGGGCTTGATTTTGTCCCAAAGTTTCCTACTCTTATGCTTATAGCCCAATAGGCCCAATTCCTAACACTACTAGAAAAAAGGTTTTTAGCGACCGAATTTAGCGACCGATATAAATCCGTCACAATTAGCGACCGAAATTGCGACCGAGTTGTTTTATTAAAGAATTGGTCACAGGTTTACCTTCAGCGACCGATTTAGCGACCGAAATATTCAGTCCCAAAAATTTCGTCGCTAAATCGGTCGCAATATCAAAAGATAAAAAATCAAATCAATTTTCTTAGTCAGCGACCGATTTAGCGACCGATTTTATTTTAATTTTGCGACCGATTTGTTTTCGGTTGCTAAATAATTTTAATGATTTGCGACCGAATTTACGACCAAAATTTTCGGTCGCAAATTAAGAACCCTAAATTAGCTACCCGAGTCCCTTTCCCCCTCAGTTTTCGTTTTTTCCCTCCCCTGCCCCCTGCAACCTAAAACGGCAAGACCGAGCCTTCATTCTCCCCCTCCCTCTCCCCACCACCACTCCGGCATTCACCCTCTCCACTCATCTCTCTCCCCCTCTCTGGTTGTTCTCCCTCTCCGCACACCGAGCCTTCACAGCGAGACGCACCATCATCGAGCCACACCGTGGAACGCCCAGGTGACCATCGCTCACTGTACTGTGACATCATCGCGCATCGTGTCAGAGAGACAGCCTCGCACAGTCACGCGTTCCTCGGCCCTTGATATCCTTCAATCTGGTCCTGAAGTGTTTCTTTGTGAAATTTCATCCTTCCGTTTCGGCTGGTCAAATACCGTCTCTCTCGCATATTCTGACTCCTACCCTTTCTAATTAGAGAGCAGCAAAGCCACTATGCTGTCGCCACTAGCTGCACCCTAACCCCTGCGACTCTCTTCCTTCAGGTACCCCAATCTCTTCCTTCGTTTTATTCCTCAAAGTCATGAGCATTTCTTCCTTAACTTGTCCCCAATAGTGTAGTTTATATTTTGTCTCTATTAGCTTTAAAGATTGTCTTCAAATTGTTTGATAAAATGTCTCTGTTAGATGCAATTGAAGAACTACATTGTCCCATCCCACTGAAACTTTAGCTGCTAAATTATTTAGAGTGGACCGATTACTATTCATAATGCTGATTGCTTAATACATGTTGCAAAGACTTGTGGCTTCTGTAGTATGGTGGTGTTGTTCTTTTCTCAAAGACACCAATTTAAGATTGTCTTTTGCTTTGGCCTCTGACACAGAGCAATGCAGCACTAGCATGTAGGATTTGCAAAAATTTGGAGTATAATCTCTGAAGTTGAACAACGGAATTATAGTATAGTATATGCAACAAAACTGGGTTTTATTCAAAGCACTTAAAGTATATTAATTGGTACTGATTTTAAATTAGTGGGAGATTTCACGCAATTTTTGCTCTAGTGTGCCAGTTTGCCGTTATCATGATCAATGCATGACTTCTATGTGGCTTATTGAACTTCTAAGTTCTAATTGACTTCACTTCACTTTTGTTTGGCTCAAATGACAATGTTTGATCAACATATGCTCATGAATAGAATTCTAACATAAAAAATGGAGGAAAAATTCATTCCATCTTTTCTGATTTACTAATTATTATTTTATATACCTTTTCTCTGTAGTTATATAAAAAGTAACATGATTCCCATGTTTTTTCTCATATTTGGGGTGGCAGGAATGGGTTCATCATTCCTTTCTATTTGTTAATAATATTTTCCTGACTCTTCTGGCAAGATGATGGAAATTAACTTATTTTTATTGTTGTTTTCATTTTGTCCCTGATTTGTGAGCCATAAAAAAGTTCCTGGTATGCCTGTATATGTCATAAAATTCAATCCTATAGTTGCAGTGACAACATACTTGAACCTTTCATAAAATTAGTAGTACCAATGAACTACTTTAGCTGACATCTTTGATTACACAACCACTGCAGGTCTATTAGCCTATTATAGTGCTTAAATGCTTAATGCTTGACAGGGTAGCTAGCATCCATGTTAATGTTAGTGCCTACTACATTCTAATTGAGCCCTTACATTAGTTGAGACTTGAGAATCATACTTTATGCACATTTTGCAAGAGCTAAATGACTACAGCCTAAGTTCAATAGACATGCACATTAGCAGGCATACCAATTTGTCCAAATCATAAGACATAGTAACGTGCATCATATATCCCATAAGGGTGATGGTAGGGACAAAATCAAGCTGTGTTGCACGTGGGTTTAAAATTGGTAGAGAATGACTAAATTATTTATTTCATTAACCAATTAATATGACATATTAATATTTAATAACAGTAGGAAAAACATATGAAGTGAATAAAAATAAAGGAGTATTGTATCTTAATGCTGCACATGAGAGATATACATACATGCTGATGGACAATTGAGAAATAGAACAGCAAAAACATTTGCATGATTTACTTCCTTATATTTATTTGAAGCAAAAACATTTTGATGCTCTTTATTCCATTGCATTGATGATTATGCTTGTGATGTGTATGTTTCAGGTTTCTGTATTCTGTCCCACACTTCGAAGTTCGTATTCCCCTTCTTAGCCTTAACTCTCGGTGAGGTAAGTCAATAGTCCCCTTCTTGTTTGTTAGTGGAGAGCAAAGCTCAATAAGTTGTTGGATGTGTGCTGATAAATTTAGTCAATTGCTTGCTATTTGTCTCATTTATGTTTTCTTTGTTAGTGGAGAGCAGAGCTCAATAGGTTTGATATTGTATGAGATGCATGACTGCTTGTGTGCTGTTACTTTAAAAACCATGTATGTGTTTGTCAACTTGGTTTGTTGTTTGTTTGTAGAGAGCGGAGCTCAATAGGTTGTGATGTTGTTTGAGATGCATGACTGGTTGTGTGCTGATAATTTAGAAAAGTTTCATGTGTTTGTCTATTTGATTTGTTATTTGTTAGTAGAGAGCGGAGCTCAATAGGTTGTTTGTCAATTATTTAATGTTAATTGTACAGGTCCACTACAATTTTATTTGCCCTGTTAACTTGATTTGTTGTTTGTTAGTAGAGGAGGATAAGGCTAAAGGTTTATTATTTTTAATGTTAATAATTTAGAAAAACCTTAGTTTCCTGTTTGAGATACAATATCAATGAGCACGTGTACCTTTTCAAGGTACACATGCTCATTGTATTGGATCTTGAATTGTCCAAGTTGGACAGTTTGAGAAAAACATTTTCTTCGCAAAGTTAACAGTTATTCTTTGCATTCTCGTATCTTATACTTGATTGAATTTTGGTCTGTTACATATCCTATTGTTCTCCGGGTGCATATTTGATCGTGGTGGATGTCATCGCGTTCAATTCGTGTATATCGGAGACCAATGGGAAATGCTGCCGAAATTTCGTCAGGTATGAGGCATGAGAATTAAGGAATAACTGTTAACGGAGTGTTGAAAATGTTTGTTCTCGAATGGGATAGGGCCATACCCTGTGAAAAGAAGAAGACGAGAATTACTCGACTAAGTATTCTTGTTTTAGTTACCAGTCATGGAAGCTCCTGAGCATCGGAGGTGGATGGATAGAAGGAAGGAACAAGTGGAGTGACAGATGAGTTCATTGAGGGAGTGAATGAATTCATGGAGTTTGCTCGCAACTCTGAGGAATATCTTAGACAAGAAAAACCAAAGATGAGGTGTCCTTGTAAGAGATGTAAGTGCAAACGGTATCATTATGGGGACGACGTGATGGTACATCTCTATGAGAAGGGGTTCATGCCTAATTACTACTACTGGACTAGCCACGGTGAGAGATTGCGCCCGTTTCCGCCGGTTGTGGTGGACGATGCATACTATGGGGCTGGTGAGCATAGAGAAGACTACAATCCGTTCGAGCAGATGATTATGGATCATGCTGGCCCCGAAGTTGGTAGGGGCATTCAACTGGACGGTGTGATGGGGTCTCAACACATAGAGGAGGATCCTAACCCAGAGTCACAAAGATTCTTTGACATGTTGAGAGCCGCGCAAGCTCCTTTGTGGGATGGTTGTCAGGATTACTCCGAACTATCGGCTTCGTTGGTTGCTCTTAGCCTCAAGTCCGAAGGTAATATGACTGAACATGATTTCGATCGGTGGGTTCAATTTATGGGTGGGGCAATGCCGAGCGACAATCGAATGCCTAGAAATTTCTATCAAGCTAAGAAATCAGTGGCAAACTTAGGTCTGGGTGTTGAGAAGATTGAGTGTTGCCCGAATGGTTGCATGTTGTATCGTAATGAATATTTGGATGAGAGAGTTGATACTTGTAGATTTTGCGGTGCTGATCGTTACAAGATAAGAACTGATAGAAAGGGAGTTATTAAAAAAACCCCCCTAAAAAAGATGTGGTACTTCCCGATTACTCCTAGACTCCAAAGAATGTATTCTTCGATGGCCACTGCAGCTCACATGCGATGGCATGATAACAATCAGAGGGATTCTAGTGTGTTGTGTCATCCATCAGATGGAGAAGCATGGAAACATTTTGATAGGATGTATCCGGAGTTTTCCATAGAATCTCGGAATGTCAGATTGGGGTTATGTACAGATGGATTTAATCCGTTCGGTCAATATGGTAAAGCTTACTCATGTTGGCCAGTTATTCTAACTCCATATAACCTTCCGCCTGGGATGTGCATGAAGAGGGAATTTATGTTCCTTACAATAATAATTCCAGGACCTTCGAATCCGAAAAGTAAGGTTGATGTGTACATGCAATCTCTCATAGAGGAGTTGACCCATTTGTGGAATGTTGGAGTCTTAACATATGATGTGTCATTGAGGCAGAATTTTATACTGAAGGCAGCTTTGATGTGGACAATCAATGACTTTCCGGCGTATGGGATGTTGTCGGGTTGGATGACAGCAGGTAGGATTGGTTGTCCTTGTTGTATGGGGCAGTCAAAGGCATTCACTCTTACCCACAGTCGCAAGACTTCTTATTTTGATTGTCATCGTCAATTCCTTCCCCAAGACCATCCTTACAGGAAGAATAGAAATGCATTCAAAAAGGGTGGTGTTGAGAAAACTCCTCCACCCCGACATTTAACTGGAGAAGAGATTTGGCAGATGATTAGGACGTTCCCATTCATTCATGAATCTGGAGGAGTACAAATACCTGGTTATGGCACAGAACATAATTGGACAAAAAAAAGTATTTTTTGGAGCTTGCCCTATTGGAAAACACATCTCATCCGGCATAACATCGATGTGATGCACACTGAGCGAAATGTATTTATGAATGTGTTTGACACGGTGATGGATGTCAATGGTAAGACAAAGGATACATATAAGGCTCGATTAGATATAGCGGACATATGTAAAAGAAAAGAGCTTGAGTTGATGGACATTGGTGGTGGTAAGATTCGAAAACCGAAGGCAAAATATGTGTTGAGTAAACCCCAAAGGGTAGCTGTTTGTGAATGGGTTAAACAACTGAAGTTACCAGACGGGTATACTTCGAACTTATCAAGATGTGTCAACTCTAAGGAAGGAAAGTTGCATGGAATGAAAAGTCATGACTGTCACGTATTCATGCAACGATTGCTTTCGATTGCATTCTCATCTTTGCCGAATGATATTTGGAAGCCGCTTGTTGAGCTCAGTCAGTTTTTCAGAGTCTTGACATCCACAACATTAAAGGTTGATCAACTAAAGGCTATGGAACGCGATATCCCTGTTTTATTATGTAAATTGGAACAAATATTTCCTCCGAGCTTCTTTGATTCGATGGAACATCTTCCCATCCATTTACCATACGAGGCAAAAGTAGGTGGCCCGGTTCAATATCGTTGGATGTATCCATTTGAGAGGTATATATATATTTTTTTAAACTATAATCATAATGTTATTTAAATATTTATATATAATCATAAAATCTTTTAACATATCCTAGGTTTTTACGTTCGTTGAAAGAAAAGGTAAAAAAACAAGGCTCGGATAGAAGGTTCTATTTGTGAAGCGTATTTAGTTGAGGAGGCCTCCACGTTTGCTTCTTTTTATTATCCATCTGACATAGAAACAAGGAGGACTAGAATCCCGCGTAATGTCGACGGTGGTGAAGGTTGTTCATATAGTCCTCAGCTATCAATTTTTAATTATCCTGGTCGTGCGTGTGGTGCATACAAAACATGTTGGTTGGATGAACGCGATGAAAAAGTTGCTGAGTTGTACGTGCTTCATAATTGCGAAGAGGTCGAGCCATATATAGAGTAAGTCATTTATATATTGCATGACCATATTTTTTTATTAATATATATCCTTGTACGTAATTTGATGACATACTTTCTTAACCCCATGAATGCAGAATATATAGCAATTTGCTTAGAGAGCTCAATGCCGACATTTCAGAGTTGCAAATTCATCAGGAGATTGCCAACCATTTTCCAAAGTGGTTCAAAAAATACGTAAATTAATTACTAACTTATCAACTTTCTAATTTATCTGCATAACATGATTTTTATATATGCAACTCTATGTGTTATTCATCATGTAGGTTCTAGATCAAGCTAACCAAATTAATGACCCCCTCTTGATAGCTTTGGCATGGGGTCCAAAAAGAAGGGTTCGAACATGCGAAATCTATATTATAAACGGGTATAAGTTCCACACAACGTCATGGGGTCAAGGGATGAAATCTTCTAACTCTGGTGTTTGTGTGCGTGCGATCAATGGTGGATTAGAGGACGACTTTTATGGAATATTGACTGACATTATTGAATTAGAGTATTATGGTCATCCTCACAAAACGTTAGTGTTATTCAAATGTGAATGGTTCGATAATACTCCCGATAGGGGTACAAAAGTAGACAACAAATATGGAATTGTTGAGGTCAGGCAGTCACGGAGATATCAAGTGTATGACCCGTTCATCTTTGCACAGCAAGCGGAGCAAGTTTATTACACATCGTATCCCGAGGGACATCAAGATTGGTTGGGTGTTATTAAGATAAAGGCAAGAAGTGCAATCACAGATAATGTAGTTAGTCAGGGAGAGACAGAGACTCCGTATCAAGATGTTCATGAAATTAATGGAATTCAGATAAACTTGCAGTTTGAGCCGGAAGATTTTAATGATCTTGCGGATCCTGGGGGTGTTGATGAGGTAGTTGACACTGTATTACTGGATCAATATGAATTGAATGAATCTAGCGAGGATATTGAATATATATCAACTGATGATGAGGAGAGTGAAAGTGAATTTAGTGACCGAGACTCCAGCTAGGTAAGTTGTATATAAAAATAACATATTTGTGTTATTTGTTATTTGTTGTATAATGTACCATTTAATTAATTGCTATTATTCTTGTTGTTATTGTACACAGATGACGAACGACACGGGTCGGGGACGTGGTTGTCGTGGTTCTGGCACCTCTCGCGGTGGTCGTGTGAGGGGTCGTGGTGGGAGAGGTGCTTCCACCCGCCCATCAACTTCGGATCAGGCACCGACGAGTATTGTTGGCTCTCATGGGTCACATTCTGATGATATTCCGCCTCCAGCAGCAGCAGCAGCCTCACCAGCTACACAGCCCTCACCCACGAGCCAGCCTACATCATCCACACGACCTACACCATCCTCACGAGCCACAGCATCCACGCCCGCCACACCGGCCACACCAGCCACGCAGGGGTCTGCTACCGAGTCCGGGATTCACAGTTGGGCCGGGACAAGAGATCCCACGGATGGGAGGGTATGGCTTCGCCCTGCGGCGAAGTTAGAGTAAGTTATTTATTAATTGTTGTTGTTTTCTATCATTATAATTATACTTGTACATATTTATTAAATACGTTTATTGATAAAATTTATGCATTATTTGTTGTTAATAGCTTTTACCCTGCATACGGGCCTTAGAAGCAGATCTCTCAGTGTATCAAGGGAAAGTATAGTGAGGCCTGGCCATCGTGGAAGAAGATTGATAAGGATGTGCGTGATATGTGGTTTAGGGATGACTTTGGGGTAACGAATAAATTTATTATTGTGTTAAGTATATGTCTACAATATTATTATTTATTAATTTTGTTTCTTGATATTTTACTCTTTCTTGTTAGGCACACTATAAGTGGTTGCCAGCGGATGCAGATCAGATACGTAAGGCCTTTGAGTCAAGAGGCGCAAAGCTGGTTAAGTGGGCAATGGGTAGGATTAGGGATGGTTCAGATGATGGGAGTTGGCTTCGACCTGATGTGCTGGAACGCCTCCGTCAATATTGGGCTAGTGATGAGAAGTTCCTGATAAAGAGCGAGATCGGGAAGCAGAATCGGGCTTCTGACACTAGCGCTCCACTATACACCGGTGGCTCAATAACCATTCATGAGCATTTTGATAGGATGGTAATAAGTCAACATGAATTTTATTGTTTTTTAATTTAGTGCTTTATATATGTCCTTATTAATAAAAATTGTCTTTTTTTGCTTTTATATATGTAGTCGAAAGAGCAGCAGAGAAAACCTACTGCAATTGAGATCGTGCACAAGACCAAGAAGACCAAGCGTGGGGAGTGGGTTAGCCCGAAGGTTCGGGACCTTGTTGTAAGTACTCTTAACTCACCAATTCATTTTCAATATATTAATTACTTTCATTCTTCTTAATATATAATTATAAATGATAATGTCTGACATATTTTGCAGGACGAATTCCATCGCCTTAAAGACGATGCCAGTAGTCAGGGGCAGGAGCCGTCTCCCGAGTCTGACAATGCCCTTTACTTAAAGGTGGTTGGCGGTAAAAATAAGAAGGACCATGTATTTGGCCTCGGTCAGCTTGGGGATCAGTTCGTGGCCATATCAACGCCATGCGAACATTCTGGCCCTGATTCCAACCCAGATGTCAGAGAGGCCATCATGAACATGAATGCTGAACTTGCGGCGAAGGATAACGAGATACATGAGTTGCGGGAGCACGCACGACAGCAAGACAGTCGCATACGAGAACAGGATAATCACATGGAGGAGCTGTTTAGGTACTTGGGATTCCGACCTAGCAGTTCCGGATCTGGTGGCGCCCACGTCGAGGCTACTACTGCGGATGTCGCTGCTGCTGATGTTGCCGCTATTACCAATGCTGCTGCTGTTGATGACGCTACTGCTGCTGTCGCTGCCTCGGATCACTCTAGCATCAGCCCACCCCTTTCACCCCCTCGTCACATAGATTAGTTTTCCCATCTTTGTATGACACATTGACTATTACATTTGTATTTCTCTTGGTCTTTTTATATATTCTGCGTGAATATTTATCGAATTATCCGCTTTAATATGATTGATATTTAATTTTATTTGCTTTAACTTTATGTTTGCTAATTTTAATTTAATTAATTAAATCTTATTTTAATATTTTGTGGCTTCCAAAAAATAAATAAATAAATAAATCAGCGACCGAATTTTTTTGGTCGCTATTTTAAATATTACCGTTGATTTTAGCGACCGAATTAGCGACCGAATTTCTTAAATTAGCGACCGAATTAGCGACCTATTTTTCGGACGCAATATTTAAATATAACCGTTGGATTAGCGACTGATAATTCGGTCGCAAAAATTAAAAAATCGGTCATTTAATGTGTAAACGACCAATCTATAACGACCAAATGATGACCATATTGCGACCGAAAATTCGGTCGCGAAATAATTAGCGACCAAGGTTTTGGCAACCGTTTGTAATCGATCACTAATTCGGTCGCTGACCTATTTAGCGACCGAAAAGCATTAAATAGCGACCGAAAAATTCGATCGCTAAAAGCCCTTTTTTTGTAGTGTAAACTAGTCTTAAATGCTTTTATGAATTAAGCGCTTCTATTACATGAAGTCTAGCTATACAATGTCCTAGTTCCTATATTTATTACATGAAGTCTAATCTATACAAAGGTCCTAGACCCTATCCCTAACTAGGTATCTTGGACCCTTCTTTAGAGTATTTTGGACTTTTCTTAGCTTTGACCTTGTCGTGGGTCCATGTGAGTCTTTAATGCTTGGTCCTTTGCTTTGTGAATCCATGTTCATGTTAGTTACGTCCAACCCAATGGTATAAATTTTTTTTTCATGTATTATTATAATTTAAATTCTATACACTGTTAGTGTAAAATATTTTTACACGGATATGTAATAATATCTTAATAAATCAGTATTTTTTTTGACGGATCGACAAATTAACATTATTGTTATTTCTCTTTTTTAATTATTAAAATAAAAACACTAATGTAAAAATATTAATGAATCTCAGTGTCAAAATATTCATACTTCAAATAAATTCATTTTGATAAATAGTGAAGTATCTGTACATATGTACGTTACGTATCATAACGAACTTTGCCACATGAAGGAAGCCACGTTGGAAAGTCGTTACCTATCATTCTTTATTTTTTTAAATTTCTCGTGTCTCCTATCGCAGGGCGGGTCTATTCTCATGCTGGACGAATTGAGGACCACTGTGACCTCTGTCTGGTAACGCTCACTCTTAGAAACCTGGGTGCGTGCTCATACATACACCCACCAAGTCAGCTCCCATACATCTTACAGGCACCGAAACACCTTCCCCAGTAATACAAGTCAGTACTTTTCCTTGTCTAGTTGTCCTCCTACCAGGTGTACGTAAGCATCCACTCTCTCCTCATCCCTCTTTGTCTACTCCTCGGACACAATGAGTCACACTCTCAGGTGCCTTGCACAAAAGTTGGTCCCCTTTGGTTTTCGTATGTGTGATACCTTGACTAACTGGGTAGTGGGTATTATCGTGGGACTGCGTGAATTATGCTTGGGGAAGGGAGACAATCACAAAAGAAGCAAATTACATTGAAAAGGGTAGGATGCAAGCTACATGTTTGATGAAATGTGTCTTTGTTAAATTTGAACCTGCACTACACGTCCCACTTGAATCTCACAATGTATGAATATAAGCCACCAAAAAAAACCAACGGGAAGGGAACGTGGGGTCCGGCATGCACTGCGATCAATTTGAATTGACTATGATGGCGAACTCATGGGTCTCAATTATCGTACCAGTGCGGTGGATAAGGAGAGTTAGTGGGAAGCCCACCACGTGTTTATCAAAATGCCATTTTTTTTTTGTAGAGAGACCGTTTGTTGTTCTGCACTTTTTAGGTTGAGCTTATATATTGCGCGGGTTTTAAGGTGCACAACAAAGCTTAGGAGTGCACCAGTGCACACCCTATTTCGACCTGCTATGATAAGTCAAGTTTGTACCAAAAAATAAACTTCCCGGTTGCAAGGGCCTGTTTGCAAATAGTACATTGTCTTTTGTGAGGGACCAACTGTGAAGGATATAAGATTGGCCAGTGATATCTATATCTCTGTCCCCAGTTGAAGGAGGAGGAGTGTGCTTGAGCTTGATAGTGTCCTTATCAACAGGGCCATCAATAATCTGGATCTCGCTTGCCGGTGGTTTTGTTTGTTTTGTGGCTTGCCCCTTCTTAGTACCGTACATTCCCCCACCATAGGCACCATGTGTCACAGCCTCCATCCTTGAGATTTGGGGTCCTTCCCCTAGTTTTTGCTTTTCGCCTTCTCTGTCCATTCACCACTGTTTCACTGCTTCATTATGCACTTCTTTGTCTCACAGTTGCGACCACAATCTGAGGCACTTCTTTGTCTCACAGAGATATACATTGTCGATGAGTTTGAAACCCCATATCTCTGGGACTTCAATACGAACGAAAGGAAGAAGGAGATATGATCACAAAATATCATAATGGACTAAATGATAAATATCACAGGGACCTCTAAATAAATTATAAACTTTAAAGTCACTACTTTGCAACTCATAAAATATATTAAAAAGATAAATGTTAAGTATTTGTATTTACCAATTTGATAAGCTGCAGGTCAATACAACTATGCCCGCTGATTACAATTTCTAGCTGATCCAACTGTCCGAAATTCGGTGTGTACCGGTGCACACCGAACATGTGCACGAGCCTAAATGTTGATGTGCTATTCTTTTGGAAAATGTACAGTTCAACTACATCTCCCCATGTGTAATATTGATGACATAAGAGACTCTACTTTGTGAGCTAAATCATATCCTTAACATGGTTTCATTCTTGGTGCGTTATGTTGGAACCTCAAGCCAACACTATATCTTTGTCTATTTCTATGATGCAATTGTAATGATGCAATTGTAACATTACGTAGGATGACCATTGTGTATGCCATAATGAACTAGGAAGCACGGACACCCATAGCTTTTGGGGTGTCCGAGTATTGGACATATATCCGACACCGACACCGACGCGACACATGTCAGACACTTTTTGTCAGGTGTCCAATTTAAAAATTATTTTTTTTTGGCTCGGACACTTCTTGGACACTTTGTCGACACTTCTATATGTGTTTTGGACACCTCAATGACACATCTCAATTTTTTTTAAAAAATAAAAGATAAATTAAAACTCTTAAATAATAAAAAAGTAATGAATAAACTCTTTTCATTGTCGTTTTTTCCATTTCATTAAACAACTTTTTTACTTCCTCCTTGTATACGTTCCTTTCTTCTTCCGGTAGTCCCTGTTTTTTGCCCGCACCTCCACTTGTAAAGTAACAAAGTGCTCAAATTGTAAAATGATGTCTCCTTATTTTTTGTTAGACTCATTATCTTGATTTTCAATTTATATCATTTAAATGATGCTCATATTTAATTTTATTTAATTTCACACACACACACACACTTATATATATATATATATATATATATATATATATATATATATATATATCCGTGTTGCGGTGTCCTATGTTTAGACATTTTTGGTGTCCGTGTGTCCGTGTCTCTACTTCCTAAGCTATAGACGCTGGTTTCGTATTATCCTTAGGGTGTGTTTGGATGGGGCACCACCCGGGCCCGATCCCCAGATCACTCGAAACCCGGGCCCCGCACCACCCTGCACCAGCCCTTAGACCACCCGGACCCAGTCGCCGCACCACCCGGGGCTTGCCCCCGGACCACCCACGTTGGTCCCCGCACCACCCTGCCCCCGGACTACTTAGGGCCGACCCTCGGACCACCAGTCTCGGCCCCCGGACCATCGACCCTGGCCCCCGACCCACATGGACATGCCCCTTTTGAAGGTAATCAAATTGTTTTATCCAAACAAAAAAATTGAAATACAAGGTATTTGAATTATTCTATCCAAACAAAGTATTTTCATAATGAAAGTAATTCAATTAAAGCAATTCAAATTCCTTGGAATTTTGAAATACCCCATCCAAACATACACTTAGGGTCATTTTGATATTGGGTTAAGTTTTAGTTTAGTTTGGTTATTTTCATTTTTTCTATAAATGTCAAGGCCGAAGAGGTGTGTTGAATATGTATTATATATAGTTGCATTTTATGGCTTGCTCTACAAAAAGGAATAAGCATGAATGAGTTGATGCAGAAAGGGAGTTTTGCATGGGTATCTACTCCAAACCTCATTGTGTATCTAAATGTTTGCTTGAGGACAAGTAAAAGGTTAAGTTTGGGGCTTTGATAAATCCAAAATAATTGTAGATTTAGGGGGTCAAAAGGGAGCATTTGAGTAGAGAATGAGTTTGAAATTGGTACTTTTAAGAGTATAATAGGACAGTTTGATGTTAATTAGATTTTGATGTGCATGTTTAGAATTTACTGGATTTTGTTGCTAACTTTTGGCATAATGTTTCAGGTTTAGAAGTGAAAAAATTCACGACCCATCCCCAGGGAAATTCTATGAATGTTGATTTTGTCAAATCTCACCCAATGATTAGTGTCTATATATATATATGTATATGTGTGTGTGTGTGTGTGTGTGTGTGTGTGTGTGTTAGTTATCGAGTCGTCTTATAACTGATCAATCCATATTTACCTTCATGAGATTCTCTCAGTGCAAGTAAACAAATAAAGACATTGTGGCATACTACAAAGATTCATCTTGGGCATATCTTCTATTAGAATACTTTCAGACACGATTCTGGAAGCTTAATCACCCAAGATAACAGAGATATAAATGGGTGAAGGTTATGGTGCACCACCCACCAAAATGGTGCAGTGGTGCACCACCCACATGGCATTCTATTGACCAATTAATTTGCCATTTCTATCATTTGACTATTCAACCATTTTTTAGTTTTCCAGCTGTAAAAAATATAATGTATTTGCCTTCCTGCATTTTTGTATTTGTTACAACCAGGTTCCAAATACCTACAGCCCCTAATTGAAAGCTGAAACCCTCCCCAAATACGTCTTCTTCCTTATCGCCGTTCGCCGTATCGAGGTTCCAAAATTTCAGATGTCAACGACGATCGCCGTACCGAGCCACCACCGTCGGCTGGGTTCGACTACGTTCAGTGAAGAAGAGATCCTATGCTCCGCCTTTTCCTCCTCGGGACGCCATCAAAGATCCTGATTTACTAATCCGTTCACAGATCCACCACCCTACGACGCGCTACGAGTCAATGCGGTTATTGAGAACCGGCGGCGACGGCGGCCCCGTCCAGCAACCGGATCCACGCCCTCACTCCTAGTGCATCTAAGTTCCAGAACCCAAAAAGATCCGATCGTTTCATTTTCAGAAACACATGGCTTTTCGTCGTCTCCTTCTCAATGTCTTCTCCGATCTTCGTTTGCTTCTGCGGGTTGACTCAGGTGAGGTAGAAAACCGCTGCATCATGTTCTTCGACAAGCATCCATGTCACACGGTGATGAGGATTCAGAGTTATGGTGAGCCTGGGTTGATATTGCTGCCAAGTAGCATAGATGTGTATTTCAGAAGTGGTAGATGTGTATTTCAGAAGGAGGCAGGGATGGGGAGGGTGTGCTCAATGGCGGTGGGGGAAGGTGGGTGGCGCGACGGAGGTGATGGTGGGGCGGAGAGGGTGATGAAGGGGCAGAAGGAAAAGGGGAACAACCAAAAAAAATTAATTGAAGGAAAAATAAAAAAATACATAAATACAACAAAATACAGTCTTAAAGTGTAAATACAAACAGGAGAAATACATCACAAATATATCAGAAATACATTACAAATATATCACAAATACATCACAAGTTGAAAAGTCAAAAGCTGTCATACTAACCCACATGACAAAATAATTGGTCACCAAAGTGCCATGTGGGTGGTGCACCACTGCACCACTTTGGTGGGTGGTGCACCTTAGATGGAACCATATAAATGACCATATATATCTTCTAGTTCTTTGAGTGACAAACAAGCAAAATGAAAGTGCATGTCCCAAGTTAGAATATATTCGTGAGAACAAGAACTAAATCTATTTTATACATTCTATCCAAAAGAAATGCAAATCGCGCCATGAGTCCTTTATCCTGTCAGCAGATTGTTATTTTGCTTATCTAGCTATACAATATGTGACAACAACAACAACAACAAAAATAAAAATAAAGTGACAACAGAATCAACTTTAGTTATTTTTTTTTATTTTTTGTTTTTTGTTCCATGGCTTCTCACTTTACGGCACCCAACTAGGTACTTATATTGCAGTCTCTTGTTCTTCTCTCTGCTAAAAGTGTGAAGTTTCATCCTATATTATATAGCTTTGGTGTTAAAGCAATGGACTCCGGAGCTTATGTCCTCAGAGTCAGCATTACAATTCTTTGCATCGTAGTGCTAGCTTCCACTCCTTTCCCTGTGTGTGGTAAAGCATATGCAAATATATATAAAACTTATCTGTCTAGCTTCAGTTGGTCATCATAACATTAATTCTCTCTTTTCTTCTAAAAATCTTGTTTAATTTGTTAATTGCAGATGCTAAAAGTCTTGGAAGAGCTTTTCTGGGTCACAAAATCCATAGAAGCTCGTCTATAAAATCTTGGAAGAATCTAAAATCCCTAAATCGTTTAAACAAGCACTCATCATTTGGGTACTCAAACTTTGATTCATATGGCTCTCCTTCTTCTCTACCACTACCACCTTTCAATTCAATTGCACCACAGCCTACACCAGCAAATTCTAGCCCTGCTTCTCTATATCCACCATATCCATCATTTACACCACCAACCACTATGCCTGCATATTCTCCAGTTCCAAACCCACCCCATAAAGTTTTTGAACCACCAAGTTCTGGTAGTATTGTTAGTCCACCACCTCCATATAGTTCAAGCCCCCCAAAGCATTCTCCAAACCCACCAAAGAGTGTTCCAAGTCCACCACAAGTTGTGGTCTATCCACCACCACCACCCTCATCTTCTCACAGCCATAAAAGGCCACAATATGCTGTCTGGTGTGTCGCAAAGCCTACAGTCCCTGATCCAATAATTCAGGAGGCTATGGACTATGCCTGTGGTTCTGGTGCAGATTGCAAATCAATTCAGCCAAATGGGTCGTGTTACCAACCCAACACTTTGTTGGCCCATGCATCTTACGCCTTCAATAGCTACTGGCAGAAAACTAAGATCGGTGGAGGCACTTGTGATTTTGGTGGGACTGCTATGCTCGTCACTGTTGATCCAAGTAAGTAGTCAGTAACCTGTTCTTTGATTATAGTATATTTTTTTTTTTGGTACAGGAAGGGAAACAAACAAAAGAAACAAACAAACAAAAAATTACAATCTTAAAAATTTTGTGCCGGCCATATCAGCTATGAGATAGCTGCTAAGACCCTGCGGGGGGATGAAAAAATCTTCCAATCCTCTTCTTGATTAGCACCCAACTTAGCCAAGAAATCAGCGCAATTGTTCCCTTCTCTAAGAGTATGCTCCACTCGAATAGACCATCTTCTTTGAAGCAAGTTTTTTATATCCATTAGGAGAGACGCATATTTATGCAAAGGAGGAATATGATTTGTGATCAAAAAAATTACCGTCATAGCATCTGTGTAGATTGTAATCTGACGAAGACCAAGGCTCCAAGCATAACGCAGCCCATGGTACAGAGCTGATATCTCTGCATGCACGATCTCGGATACACCAGTTGAGCCCGCAAAGCCTGAAACCCAGCCACCATCTTGACTACGAATTACACCTCCAAATCCTGACCTCCCTGTGTCCCCAAAACAGCTACCATCCACATTCATTATATGCCCAACAGCTTCCAACTTATTCCATTTCACCCAGGTCTCTGAGTTGCGCACACTAGTATGGCTCGAGAAACAATTCTGGAGCACAGTCACAAGCGAAAAAATTTCCGAGTTAACCTTGTAAAGGGAAATGGTTTCCTTGTTAATACTATGCGCATTACTGGTTCTCCAAGTCCACCATAAACCTGCAAGGAAAATAAACATATAGGGTCCAGTAGAATTTACTTTGAGCCACTCATGCACGTCCAATTGATGGTAGAAAATATTATCTCTAAAGCCCAACGACATCCAAATTCTTTTTGAAAAAGGACAGTCACGCACACTATGAAGGAAAGTTTCAATAGCTCCAGAGCATCTCTCGCATATATTAGTATCATACATGCCCTTACGATGAATGACCTTTGATTATAGTATATGGTACGCTTTGAAAGATTAGAGCAAACATCGAAATTGATGTCTTTAAGAAATAAGTCTCTTAATTTATTTGGTAAAAATGAAAAATGTCAGTTATTTTTTTGACAAAAAAATCTCATAGTTAATAAAAATCTCAAATATTGGCTTTCAAAAAAAATTTCTCATGTACTAAATAAAATAAGGGAAATGATTTTTTTTTTTTTTTGACAGCTAAGGGAAATGATTATAAGCACGAACATTGAATTGGTAACTTTCATACGAACGGTTTTAATTGGTTAGTTGTTTTCAATATTTAGGTACTCAAACAATAAACAAAACTTTGCTCTGAGAAATGATTTTTATATACAAAAAATGGATATCATATGGTGTCTCTTTGTTTTTTTTTTATATATTTTTGAAATTCGTGTATACAAGAAGATAAAAAGTAAAATGGATATCATATGGTATCCTTTTAGTTTTTTTATATATTTTTGGAATGCATGTAAAAAAAAGATAAAAAGTAAATGAGAAATAAAAATAAATATATACAATATTATATATAATGTTCAAATTTTGTATTCAAATAACTTAGTAGATTTAGGATTGTTGAATAGCGTATGGGTATTGGAGAGGGTAGTAGAGTGGGGTCCTCATGACTCCTAATTATTTGAATTTTAATTGATTAAGATGATTTCCTCAGTGATTCGTGCATGTTCCTACCAAATAGTACTAGTACTCTTGCTTTTTTCATATTTTGCTGATAAAATAATCATTTATAGGTATCTCAGAATTTGTCTACACAATAACTAATTTGAACCATATTTAATGTTCTTAATTGTACAGTTGCGATTTTGCATTTCTAAGTCTATAATTTTTTTTTTTAAGGGAAATATTAACGAGTGTCCTAAGGATATTGTTTAATGATTCCAAAAAATAAATTTTTTAGAAAATTGTGTATTCAATACATTGGAAAAAGATATACTTAACTTTTCAATGAACAATTGCCTTATTTGAAAATCCTTAAACAATGTCCTTAGGATACTTGTTATCAAGACTTTTTTATAAATGAATTTTATTATTTTTACGTAATAAAATTGAGTTCATCAGTAATATTATGATAAGTACAATACTATTAGTATTTTTTTCGATCTACTTCAAGGAGTATCCCACCGCCAACCTGAAACGGGGACTAATCTCCCGTGCGAGTTTATTCGGCATCTCGATGGGTGACATCCCTCCCAGCTGAGGTTTTTTCCATACCAAAGGCTCAAACCCGAGACCTTGATTAAGGAGCGAGAGGCCTTTAATCACTTACGTCAACCTCAGTTGGTACAATACTATTAGTATGATTATAATACAGTAATTTCTAATAAGACATTGCATTATTAGCTGTTGCACACGTGGCAAGAGTGGGACAAAATTGTAATAAAAGTGTTGGACTTTTTTTTTTATGCTAAAAATAGTGTTAGATTTTATTTCAAAATGAATTGAATTTTTCTTCTACATTGTTTCATAATTTTCATTTTTTGTTGTTATTTTTTATTGAGAAAAGTGCATAAACACCCCCTAAACTTTAGTCTATTTGCAAATAGGTATTTTCAACTATTTTTTCTTCCTAATTAGTCCTTATACTCCTAATATCTATAAAATCAGTCCTTCTACTATTTTTTTGTCCTAATTAGTCCTTAAATTATTACTATTAGTAAAATCAATCCTTCTATTAACTTCCAATTAGATAGATGACATTGAATAAATTCATCCATTTATGAATTAAAATAGAAAATACATAAATATAAAGTTTTGATAGTATTTCCAAGCAAACAAAGACATATTAAATGAAAAATAAAAGTATTTTTATTCTTCCCATTGCATTTAAGTGAAATGAACAGTTGTATTTATTCACCATTAAGATCTAATTAAAAGTTAACATAAGGATTCATTTTATTAATAGTAAAAGTTTAACGACTAATTAAGACGAAAAAATGGTTAAAGGACCGATTTTTACCGATTGTAGAAGTTTAAGGACTAATTAGGAAGAAAAAATAGTTAGAGATGCCTATTTACAAATAGACTAAAGTTTAAGTGGTATGTATGTACTTTTGCCTTTTTTATTTAATTTCTGATAAGCATTCCCAAAGAATCCAGTGTAACTTAATTTTTTTCCCCATAAAACTGTTAGTACACACGTAAGTTCATTGTCCACTTTTATACCATACTTGAGGGTTTTCTTTCCAATTAAATTAAATAAATTAACATTATTTTAGTATATGAAAATTTTTACAGGTTCACCGATAAATTCACCATCATTATTTATTTATGATTTAATCTTTTTATCTATCCTTTTATTGATGAACAGTAGAGATAATAGGTTAGATTAGGAAAAACATATGTCGCAGAAAGGGACAGACCCATGAATTTTGACTAGTGGGGCAAGATTATACTATATTTTTTTTTACAAAAAAGTATATCAATACATAAGCCATAAAATTATGATCATTATCGTTAAACCAAAAATTGAAGATTACAAAAACTATATGATCACATATCCAAAACATCGAAAACGCTTCAACACTATAAAAAATATATCTATCTATGTATGTGACTAAACCATCATTTAATAATCAATCTCACATACGGTTGCACATTTGATTCTTCGCAAAATCCATTGCAGGAAAACTCCTTTCTATAGTTGTAGTTGTCACAGGCAAAATCAAAACTAAAACTTAAGTAAATACACCATTCAATATACAATATGCTTTCTAGAAATTATAATTATATTTTAAAAAATGAAAAGTATTTTGTAGAGTAGAGTTGGAAGACAATGAGGCAATATTTATTCTCTAGTGGGGGCAAAAATAAAATTAGATAATATTTAGTAAAAAATAAAATTTACTTAGTTGGGCCTCCATATTAACCAACCTAGGTCCGTCCCAGGTCGTAGGATAATTTGTGTTTTGGGATCGAGATGGCAAAATTACTCGCAATATGTAGTAAATGGATACCTACTAAATGGGGATAGGGATCATAATACCCGCCCCATGAATACCCACATATTTATAATAAATATTTTTTTTATTAAATATATAATATATATATTATGACATTTTCTATTATTTTGAGATGAAATAAACTTTATTTTCTTTATTATTTGATACTTTTTAGTGGTTAAACCTTTAATAATAAATATTTTTAAATACATATAATATATTATATAATGTTAATATAATATACTATATTATATTGTATAATTTTATTTCCTTTTCTTTTATTTTAGTCTCTTAAATACTCACAGATATCTATGGATATCTGCTATCCGTATAAATATCCATGGATGTTGATGGGGGTGGATGTGAGGGAAGCCCGCCCGGCCCCGTCTCATCCCATTGCTAGGGATGGTTATGGTTATATATCATTAAACTTTGGTGCAAAACTTTTGTTTGGTATCCAAATTTTGGTTTAAGAAAAATTAACGCTAATGCTTTGTTTGGGTAATGAGAGAAGTAGGGAAGGAAGAAGTAGGAAGGAGAGAAGTAGGAGAGGAGAGAAGTGGATTTTTAGGTTGTTTGGATTGAGAGAAAAATGAGAGAAGTACAATGACATTTTTACCCTTCTAACATATGTGTACATTTAAAAATTAAAATGGTAAACTTGTCTTTTTAGACGTTGTCTCTTTTCTCTCATATTATCTCGCCTGTTATGGAGTGATTTTTTTAGTAGAAATGTTATTTGCACACCCAAATGGGACATCCATTTGGGACACCTTGGTTAATCATATATAAATATTTGGTTAATTCAGTTCATTATATGGTTAATCACGTGCAAATATTTGGTTAATTCATGATGACTCATTAATCATATAAAGAACTGAATTAACCAGATATTTGTATGTGATTAATCAAATATTTACATGGTTATGGAAAATAAGCCCATTAACCATATAATGAACTGAATTAACCGAATATTTATACGTGATTAACCAATCTGTCCCAAATGAGTGTCTTATTTAGGTGTACAAATAATATAACTGTTTTTTTAGCCATGGGTCCCACACAAATTTCCTATCTGCTTTCAATTTTATTTTGAACCAAATGACAGGAGTGTATATTTTCTCTCATGGTTCTCTCTCCGCAGTTCTTTGTCGGCAAAATTCATCAATCCAAACAATACGTAGCCTGGCGCCAATTAAGGTCTTTGTCAAATATTTCACATGGCATACTGCTCCTCTGCAGAAAAAAGACATGTCACCTGTTTTCAGTACACATGTCCTTGTCACACCCAAATCGTTTGATAAATTAATAAATTCGCGTTTGTTATTAATTATTTTATATAAAAAATTAATTTTTTAAATAAATAATTATTTTTCAAAACTTGTAGTATGTTTGTTTTTGCTTTTAAAAAAAATGAAAAGTAAAAAAAAAATATCATTTTTAGGATTCTATTAATTTTTGGAAAAAATTATTTTTTTATAACTAATTAGTTTTTAAAAAAATGATTTTATGATTGAAAACAAAACATATTTTTCTTTAAAATCTCTAAAAAATAATTTCTAAATTATTAAATACCAAAATCACTTATCAATAACCAATGTGCCCCTTAATTCTTACTAGGATTCGTTTTTCCTGGATTGTTTATAAGAAATCATTCCGTTGAGAGGTTTATATTAAGATTTCTTTAATTAATATGTATTGTTAATATAAAAATAGTTTATATTATTAATTAATTATAAATTATCATCATGGCTCTTATCTTAATTATTTTAAAAATGGCTTATTACATTATTTTATAAGTCATTTTTCAATAAATAAATAAATAAATAAATAAATATATATATATATAATATAATATAAGTTTTTTTTTAGATTTTTTAACGGTAATAACTCAATTATATATACATAAATAATAACATTTTTTACTATCAAAATAATAATAATATTTTTTTTGGGTAAACTATATATATTTAATATTAAATAGAGCCTAAATAATAAACATTTGCTTATAAGCCGACATACTTTGTAATCATATGGCCAGCAATTTCAAACTTATGGGCTGTTGTTTTTTTTTTTTATTGGACTTATGGGCTATTGTTATACACTTAATTTTTAGGCGTAATTTGACTTTTTATTACTCAAGTATAGTTGAAGTGTGATGTTTGTTGCGAGGGTAATGCTTATTTGCACGAATTCGTGACACGATATACGATATTGATATTTTCATGGTCTGTTGATGCATTTTAATAATGGCTTTTTAAAATAATTTCCACCTCTTTAACTATGTTTGGTCCATTACCATTCATAATGATGTCATCTATATCGTCGCACTGAATAGTAGTGTTGTTGTTCCTAAAAAATTTTGTTGCATTGTTATGGTCTTCCACTTTTTCTAATGTTACAATAGCCCTTTCATCGGCCAATTCTACGGTAAGGTACCTAAGCAGGTGCCTCACCGGTGAGCCACTTAAATAATTGGTGATAGTAGGTTTAACAGGTTTTTTGTTTATCTTTTTTTGTGTGAAAACCCATCCTTACCCTTTGTCTTTCTGGTTTCCCAATCTTTGCCTCTGCCTTGTTCTCTGGTCGACGACCATGGCGACGCCCTTGCCTTTGCTCCATTTTCTGGTTGACAAGATGGGTGGGTGGTGCGACCGTAACTGGATCTGGTGGTGGGACGTCACGAGAGGTGGTTTGAGATCTGGTCTTCCTTACAGTCACGAAGAGAGCAGGGACAAGGCAGCAAGGAGATGGAGGAAGCCGTGAGCGGTGCGGTGGTTTGAGTGGCAGAGGCAATGTGCGACGCGGTGGCTCTGGATGGAGAGGTGTCGCGGATCTGTGACGGCGACTGAACGAAGGGAGGAATAAGGGCGGAGGGAGAGAAGGGTTTTGGAGGGTCAAGAGTTAATACTGGTGTCAAGGAGAAGTTGGAGGTCGGAGAGAGATTGATGGGCGAGAGGGGGTGGTGGCGGAGGTCACCGAGCTCTACTCCGCCACTATATTAACATATGGTCGAAGAAGAGCAGAAGCCTTCCTTTGGTGGTGGCAGCGGAGGTCTCTATCTTGTTGCTTCATCTTCTTCATCTTACTGGTCGAAGAAGATGACCGGACACGACGACGCTAGTGGTGGCACGACGGCTCTAGTGGTTGTTATGGATCAGAGTGGCTGGGGGATAGGGATAAGATTGTAAGGGTAAAATTGTCTCTAAATTTTGTTAGATGACCTGTTCAGCCAATAGAAGGTTAACTTTTTTTGTTTGGACAACCAAATCTGGATCATTCATTATTTTAATATTATATCTAACGGTTGAATTTAGTGCCTCACCGGTGAGGCACCTATTTAGGTACTTCACCGTAGAATTGGCCCCTTTCATCATCATATTGTCTTTTAACACTGTTAATATGGTTCTATGTGACAAACAAAATGACCCTTGTAATGTCATGTAGCTTTTTTATCATTAAAATAATAATTTATTTAAAAAAATATTCTTTAATTTTAAATTTTTAAAATAAAAAATATTTAGTTTATTTAATTTAGTAAAATCATAATTAATTTATTTAAGTTATTGTTTTTAAAAAAAATTAAAAAATTGCATGTACAAAAACCTCATGTCCCTTGCTCCTTCCAAATTTCCACTGCTTCTTCCTTACACTCTGTTTGGTTGAGCAGAAAATATGTGGAGAGAAAATAAAAGGAGACAAATGACTTATTTGATTTCCAAGAGAAAAGAGGAAGAGAGAAAAAAATGTGTCGTGTGTCAATGAGTATCTGGGTGTGTCTGTGTTCTCTTTCGTTGTCTGTGTCACTCACTCTCTGCTGTGTATGTGCGTTCTTTATCTGAGTTCGTAAGTGTTGTGTTCGTCGATCCTTCTCCTCGCCTCTTGCTCTGTAATTAATATAACTCAAAAGACGCATATTTACTAGATTTTTGAATCTTCAGATCATAATTAAGTATGGGGCAATCTTGCCCCAATATGAAACAACTGATGATGAGGATGAAAATTACATGGGAGCAGTGGTCAAGAAAAGGATAAGAGAGTTTTTGATAAACAAGATCTAGTCTTGAATCATCTTTGATTTGGTGAGGTCAAGATGGGAGGGATTAGGGTTATTCAAATAAATAAATGAATATTTTTTTAAAAAATGAATAAAATTATAACATAATCTTTTATTATATATTAAAATTATTTTTTAATTAAATAAATTATTATTTTATATTTTAATAACAAAAGAGCCGCATGGCATGACATGTGTCATTCCATTAATTTGCCTCATGCAATCAAAATGATGATGTTAATATGGTAGAAAAATTGGGGGACCAAAACATGAAAAAAAAAAAAAAAAGTGGGAAGGAACATTACACATGGCTATACTCAGGCCTAAAAGTATAATTAAACCTAATTTTATATTTCTCAAATGATTTAATTGGTAAAGATTTAGCGTAAAAATATTTTATGCTATCACGGTGTCAGTCTTCCTCCCTCTTCTTGCGTGCACCATTGGACTACCCCAATAACAGCTCCTCTCCCTTGTCGCTGCCACCACCGCCACTGTCCTCTTCCCACCTTAGGTTACAGTCACAAAATTTGCTTTACTCAATGACGACATGCATGTAGTAGGAAAGTCATTGATGGGTATTGAATTTTATATTATCTTCATTACATAAAACTAAAACAACAGTGATAGCAGTCAATGCCAGCGGCTGGTGGTGGCAAAGGGTGGCAATGGGCAAATACAAGGCAATATACGAACAATACAGGCTGCTTCAAAGTTGATTTTTTCATTTGTTTTTTTGAATTTTTAATGTTTTATAAATCCCAAATTTGTTGGACCGATGGATCAAATCGGATGGTTCAGCTCTAGCTGCTTGAGAGATGCCGGAGACATCATGCAGGAGAGAATGTGAACTCATCATAGTCATATCACTAAAAATTTGACTCTTTTATAATTACATTAAAAATCATACATATAATAATTTATAATTAATTAACTAGCTAAAAATTTTTTGACCGACAATAAATCAAAATTAATTTTATTTTCAAATCTACGAGTTTTTGCAGGCTACGATAAATGCAGCTACACTTTGACTTAGCTTACCCGTTGCCATATACATCATCAATTGGAAGCTTGCGAAATGGAGGAAATCTCACTCTCTCCAACTTGAAATTTTGATGTCACCTCATTCCCATCCTATGGAAATTATTGGAGTTTGGTCTTGCTATTGGAGTCACATTGATTGTCCTCTTTTCCCATACAACTACGAATTATATATACTTGCCAAAAATGTCATATGGAACTATCCTATCTTTATGTAATAATTGAGTTCTTGAATTTGGGTATTTGAATAATTTTATCATAATTTCATTATGTTGTCTTTTGGTTGAAACAATACTTATTATCTCTTTAAATGAAATCTAACTTAAGCTATCTGTATAAGGTAATCAAGCTTTACTAACACACTACATAGCACAGTTTTGTTTTCTTCACGGTAATAGAATTTTTTTATTTTTATTTTTGAAAGGCCAAAAGAAAGATTTATTAATAAAGAGGAAGAGCACAAGTAGTACTCAACCAAGAAGTACAACCACAAGCAAAACAACCACCAGCCAAAAAAGAAGGCTAGCACCCAAAAACAGAAAGGAAAAAAAAAAATCAAAGTACAAAAACCAAACACCACAACCAAGGCCAAAAACTACTATGTTCATGAAGGCACCAAACCACAAAACCTGCACACAACACACTTCACAAAAAGACAGCACCAGCACCAAGACATCCACTTGATCTCAAAAACCAGGACAAAGACAAACCAATTAATTCAAAATGCTTGAGAACTAAGACCTGCATCATGATAATACTAGAACCTAGATTGAGAAACCAACATGAAAGGCAATAAAACACCAAACTCTATGCAAGCTAACTGAGACACTCCGACATCCCATTAAAGAACAAACCTAATTAACTAAGCCTTAATCTGTTTGATTAGCATTAGCATGGATATACATTCGAAAATATTATAAGTTTGCAGAAATGTGAAAAACAAAACTTAAAACATACATGCGGAAGAAAGATAAAACAACAGATATACACATAATATATACATCATGTCCATCGAGTACTATCGATCCCAACAAAGGGACCGGAAACCTACCGTCTATACAAACTGAGAAAAGAAACAGTAAACAGAAACTGGTCACAGAGAAAAGCTTCATAAAACCTAATCAGATAGCATCTACCCGCCCGCCTCTCACAAATACATCAAAAGATCAAAAGAAGACTATGCTCACTGAGGCTCTCCCTAGAAAACACTACCGACGAACCATATCACAGATGATATGGGCATCTGTAACTACACTCATCCTCGGCAAAAGCACGATGATAATCTCGGGCATCCCTGGTATGATTCCAGGCCACCCACACAGACTCGTTAGTGCTGATAACAACCCTGTGGTGCTGATAGCGAAGCAACGTCTGTGTACTCCTCCTCCTGCCTCTATAGACTCTGCCAACTCTATCCTGCACCATGGACTGCTCCCTCTTGTTCCACCTGTCATCTAGGAACTCGCGCTGATGTAGCGGATACCACATCTCTGTGAAGGGCAGTCGCTAAGAGATCCTATACGAACCGAGCACAGTGAATTCAGGTCCCCCTCCAAGACGGACCTAGATACTGACCGGGACGACATAACTCATGAAGAATTGTGAGTAGTCAACCTGCCACCCACGGTCATCATGATATACGATCTCAATGTCCCCCAGGGTCTGGACCCTTGGCAGAACCATCTGCAGGTAGTGTATCTGATGCTGCTCCGGTCTGATTGCCGTCGGCATACGGCTACGGCTCATCTGACGAACCAATACATACACAGAAAGAGGAAGGAAAAGAAGACGGAAGAAAAAAATCTCGACATCACCATAAAAGCAGGGATAGGGGAAAACATAGTATAGCACACTATCAAATAGCAGTCAACACATGCATCAAACATCTCCCGAATCATACTGTCATAGTCAACCTCAATTATCCGACTAGGATCAATTCTCTAAGGAGTCATACTCCTATGCATGTCGACCGATCTCTCACTCTAGGGATATTGATCCCCCGGACATTCTCTTTCTCTCTCTAGCCTATCCGTCGCCTAGAGAATGTCAGCTGGTTTGTCCTGATAACAGTTCTGCTCGCCGTTACCAAAAAGGGTGCTCCCCCTATGAGCTAAACTCTGATATGGGTATCTTAGTCTCCTCGGAACGTCCACCAAAGACTGGAACACTCCGGGCAGTCGAGTACCAGCACAGACCACGACACAATGGGTGCAAACCATTGACCACTGTCGATCAATCCGAACCCGGCTACATCCCCAAGGTTCCCTGAACTGTCCCGCACAACATTCCGTGCCCGCACTCGGGTACACCAACCTCGCATGACTCCCAGTCACATGGCTCGCCACTTTGGCAATATGCAATGCAACATAACCTAAGTTGACACCGGTACCGTTACTCACTTATACACATTACGATGCACCCAGCATCCATAATCTCAACTCAGTACCCATATACGCTTTCAGAATCTATTCTCATCATTAATTCGATTTCCACAATCTCAACATGGTACCCATATACCGCTTTCAGAATCCATTCTCATCATTAACTCAACAGTGTACCCTAAGGTGTCAGTTAGGTTTCCAATAGCACAAACAGATAATCCAGACAACCTCAACGGCATCAACGCCAACAACATAATATCATCATCTTAGAATCAATAATAACTTGACATTATTTTTATCATCATAACATCAGGCATCATCATGCATGTAAAGCAGACATCACACATCAACCAGCAGCAAATCCATCAACAACAATAAACAGTAAAACAGACAACCTCATCATATGCAATTAAAACGGTAAACAGTGTTAGAACCAAAGTAGTTTTTAAATTAAATAATCTCTTAAGTTTTGATGTTAACAAAAAGTTAAATTTGTATGGCAAAGTGTTGTCAAAGATTTAACTTGCTTGTTTTAGATTGCAGAACTGTTTGAATTATACAAGTCAGGGAAACTTAAAATAAAGTATGGAATCTTATCAGGTTCTATTATGATCCTCTAGATGAGTCTGCATTTGTTGGCAAATTTCTGAGTCTATTCAGTTATTGCTAGACGAGATCTTAAAATATTAGCTAAGGTAATATTCGCTAGACGAGTATAAGATTTGTTAAGTAGACGAGACAATAAAATAACCTTCAGAAAAACATCAAGTCCAAAGACTTGATAATAGACGAGTTGTCTCACTAATTGCCACGTCAGTAGACCAGCTATTGAGTATAGCAAGTCCAAAGACTTGGAATTAGACAAGAGTCTATAGACGCAATATCAGTAGACGAGCCCGTCTCGCTGATAAGTTAATCTTGCACGTCCAATGACCTGCGCGTCTACTAGCTATTACAAGTGAACCCATCTAAAGCTTAAGCATATTTATTTAAAATGATTGTATATTTAATTCAAGAGAATATATGTCTCTTTCCTGTAATGTTTATTTGTTAAACTCTTTGTCTCTTGGATAAAAGAACATAGTACCATAAAAAATATAAACCTTAGTACTCTGTCAACTACATTGCTGTAAAGTTCAAGTCAAGTACAAAGAAGGAAAGTCAGAAAGCAACTTTTGGTACAACAGGGAAGTGATAGCTCTACTTTGTGCATTCCTCTGATAAACAAGAGCACTTCTCCATGAAGCATATCAAGTTATTAGTCTCAACGGATCCTAGCATTTAATGCTATGTCTAAACGGATACATCTTGAAGACCGTTGAAGAAGTTCATGAAAGCAAATCACTCTGTCTATAAATACTTGAAAAACCCTAGCAGAGATATATACATAGAAATACAATCTCTGATATCAAAAGTGCAACAACTCTATTGAATTTTGTAAAACAAGTTTACTTATAAAACTTCCTGATCTTAAACTTTCATATTCTTACACATAGTGAGTTTTTAGATCAAGATCTTAAATCTCTTAGTTAGATTTAAAGCCTGGAGAGGCTTGGAAGAGATAGAATACTTGTAGCCTGAAGAGATGTTGAATACTTGTAATCTATTTTGGAAAATAGTGGAGAAAAACCTTCAGGTAAAGGGACTGGATGTAGCTCTTGGTTGGAAGAGAGTGAACCAGGATAAAACACTTGTGTGATTCTTCTAACCCTCATCTTTTACAGTTTTTGATTATACTAACTGTGGGGTTTTGGATCAAAGTTTATTAACTCTTTTAAAAAGGTTTTCCTGTTTGTGTGCTACTTTTATCGTATTGTTTGTAAAAGGTTTGAGAAAAAGGCTTTTTTGAAAAACTGTTAAGAAACACAATTCAACCCCCTTCTTGTGTTTCCCTGTGTCAACTTCAAACAGTCCTAACATCGATAAGTGTGCCGTAACTAAATCCCGTATACAGGTTTAAAATCAGTTTCACTAGCGATTTAATTATTGCAAGCTACTCGACAACTAGTAGGGTTTGGGGCACCCTACGCATATAGCATAATATACAGTACTACGCTTGCCTCCCTGGCGTGTCAGATACTTTCTCCCCACCTTAGACATTCGTAACATAACGTCAATGCCTCGAAATC
The DNA here is from genome assembly GCA_035048595.1 of Echinosophora koreensis. Lineage (NCBI taxonomy): Eukaryota > Viridiplantae > Streptophyta > Magnoliopsida > Fabales > Fabaceae > Echinosophora > Echinosophora koreensis. The sequence goes on from JAPCYP010000068.1 coordinate 2,229,033, forward strand.
CATGCGTGTCACACCAACACAACTGTTGCCTCGTTCACAACGAACGCCTTGGTTCTCTAAATTTCGTCCTGAGCACATGGACAGAGTCCAATGTCATAAACCCTAATCTTGCAACAGTTTCACAGACAAAGCTAGAATCGAAGCAATGTCATAAACCCTAATCTTGCAACAGTTTCACATACAAAACCAGAATCGAAGCAAGATTCACAAAAAGAGATAAATGACAATGTCAACGTGTCGACAAGTTAGGGACTCAAGCATTACCTCTACTATTTCGCGAATCAAAGGTATGTATGTGACGTGCTCGTCGCTCTTAACACAAATATGTAGTCTGAAACGGAAACGGACGATCGAAACTCTCTGAAACTGGACTTTCTCACTCTAGAACAGCTATGACCTCTCTCTAGACGTTTCTGGTCGTGTTTGATGAAATGGGAAGTTTACCATGCAAAGGGAGAAGAAGAAGATAGTGGGGTTGGGTGGTGCGCTGGGCACTCGAGTGCCAGCTCCCCACACTTGAGCGTGGCTGCACTGGCCTGGTCATGCTTGAGTGTGGCACCCTGATCTGCCACATGTCCATGCAACTGACATGTGGTGCCACATGTTGATGTCTAGAACGCTTGAGCGCCAGTCATGCCACACTTGAGCGTTCTCACTGATGCCGGTTGCCCGATTTCGCATGTTTCGATGCATTCTAAGTCTTGTTTAAGTCCGATCAACCTCAAACTTGATATACAGACTTATTAGCACTTAATGCACAAGATTAATCCATCACGCACACTTAATCCTTGTCCGATTCCTTAATCGAGAAAACGGGGTGTTACATTACTACCCCCTTAAAAATAAATTTCGTCCCCGAAATTTAAATCAAGTTACCTGAGACAAACAGGTGTGGATATCGTTGTTGCATGTCTTCTTCCCTTTTCCAGGTAGCATCCCAAATAACCTTCTCCAATGAAATCTGCTTTCCATGAGGTTCCTTTATCCTCCGGTCCTCAATCCGTACAGGTAAAGCTTCATACTCAAGATTCTCTCTTATCTGGATTGATTTGGGCTCTATTACGTGCGATGGATCATGATGGTATTTACGAAGCTGAAATACATGAAAAACATCATGGATATTTGAAAGATTGGGCGGTAAGGCTATTTGATAGGCTACTGGACCAATTCGGCGAAAAATCTGAAAAGGTCCTCTGAAACGAGGTGTAAGCTTTCTGGATTTGATTGCCCTGCCTATTCTAGTTCTTGGAGTGACCCTCATGAAAACATGGTCGCCCTCTTGGAATTCCAACGACTTTCTCCTCTTATCACTGTAGCTTTTCTGCCTATCTGTCGTTCCTTTCATCTTTTCCCGAATCTTCTGAACTTGCTCGGTCGTTCGCTGTACTACCTCCTGTCCAATTAACTGACTCTCACTAGTTTCATTCCAACAGAGCAGTGTTCTACAGTTCGTTCCATACATTGATTCGTACGGTGCCATGCCAATACTTTAATGGAAACTGTTATTGTACCTAAACTCAATCAAGGAAAGAAATTCGTCCCAACTTCCTGTGTGTTCCAGCACACACGCTCTTAACAAATCTTCCAAAGATTGAATTATCCTTTCCGATTGGTCATCTATCTGAGGATGATAAGCCAAACTCATATGTAGCTTAGTTCCCAATGCACTGTTTAAACTTTGCCAAAACCTTGAAGTAAACCTCGGATCCCTGTCCAAAATTATATTTGCTGGCACACCATGCAACCTCACCACTTCCTTAATATACAACTGGGTTAACTTTTCCAAAGAAAACCTCTTATTGATAGGTATGAAATGAGCACATTTCATCAACCTATCAATGATCACCCAAATTGCATCATACTTCTTTTGGTCCTTGGCAAACCTGACACAAAGTCCATTGCAATACTGTCCCACTTCCATCCTGGAACATCTAAAGATTGCAATAATCCTGTTAGCTTATGGTGTTCAATCTTTGGTTTTTGACACACCAATCAGGACTAGACATATTCTGCCACTTCTTTCTTCATTCGAGGCCACCAGAACATCTTTTTCAGATCTTGATACATCTTTGTGGCACTTGGATGAAAACTTAGCTTACTCTTGTGTGCTACTTCCAAGATCAGATTCTCAATTTATCTATCATCTGGCACATAGATCCTATCACCAAACCTCAAGATTCCATCAGTACCTCGCTTAAACTCCATAGACTCTCCTACTTCTATCTTCTAATTGACCTTTTGGAGATACTGGTCTTCCGCTTGCTTCTTCCAAACTAAGTCTAGAAATCCACTAGTAATAATGACCATTCCCAAACTTATATTGGCATGGGATAATTCCGTTATCCCAAGATTCATGTCTCTGAATTGCTCGATCAATTCTAACTCCTTGATCATCATAGCAGACATTTGCAAAGATTTCCGACTTAACGCATCTGCTACGACGTTTGTGTAACAGTCTGTTTTTAATTACGTTGTATTACTAGTAAAAATATATTTAATTATATTTTAGGGTAAAGGCCCATTTTGGTCCCTGACAAAAAGTGCGTGGGCCATTTTAGTCCCTGACCAAAAAAAACTACTTCGTTAGTCCCTGACAATTACTAACTAGGATAAGTTAGTCCCTACGTTGACTCCGTTAGTCAACATCCGTTACTAAATTGTCCCACGATACTAATTGTCAAGGACTAATGAGTCCCACTTTAAATATTGTTAGGGACTATAATGTCCCATAATTATTGTCAGAGACTAACTTGTCTCAGTTAGTAATTGTCAGGGACTAACGAAGTAGTTTTTTTTGGTCAGGGACTAAAATGACCCACGTACTTTTTATCAGGGACCAAAATGGGCCTTTATCTTATATTTTATCTGATACCAAGAAAATGATTTTGAATAAAACAAAATCATATTCATACTCTACCTTATGGTAGAGGGTTACGATTTACTGATCAGAAAACCTAATTTTGATTTGTAAACGAAACAATTTACTTTTATATCATATTTATAGCTAGAGAGGCTATTTTGAAATTATTACTAAAAAATATATTGTTATACTTTTTACGGGCGAAACTTTAAAGAAAACGCATAAAACCTAAGTCAGGAAAACGATGGAGACGGATATGTAACTGCAGAGAAACGCCAAGAGATCGGGACAACAAGTCATCAAGTCATGATGTCAACACCCTAAATATCTAGATATTTCGTTGAAAATACACTACAAGAAAATGGGATTTTAGCGACCGAATTTTTCGGTCGCAATTTAAGGCTTTTCGGTCGCTAAATTGGTCAGCGACCGATTAGAATCGATTGCGAAAACCTTGATCACTAATTATATAGCGACCGAATATTCGGTCGCAGAGTGGTGATAATTTGGTCGCTAATATTAGTTGCCTCACCCTTCAAACGACCAATTTTAGCGACTGATTTTTTAAATTTAGCGACCAAAAATTCGGTCACTAATCCCACCTGTCATTTAAAATTCGAGATCGAAAAATCGGTCGCTAATTCGGCCGCTAAAGAAAAAATCGGTCGCTAATTCATTCGCTAAATTGGTCACTAATTAAAAAAAATCAACCACTAAATTGGTCCCCAATACCTATTCTGGGGACCAATTTAGTGACTGGTTTTTTTTAAAAGCATATAACAAACCAATACTTATTTTAAGTTGTCACAGTCACAATATTATTATAAAAAAAAGAGAGAGAACTTCCATAAAAAAGCAAATAAATAAAATGGCAGAAATAATTCTAAGTACATAAATACATTCAATATGAAAACATATGCTTGTCTTATTTCACCCTTCTCCCCTGAGATCCTAAGTATACAAGAACTACTTAAATCCAAAGCTACATAGATACAAGATTTGTTTAGGTACTTCAAGGTTCATCATCCATGCAGGCCAATCCTGTCTCCCCTGCCTGCAGATAAGAGTAATACAAGAAACTCATTAACAATTAAATCACAAGTATGCAATTTAGTCACAAAACCCAGAACTTCAACCAAAACCAGACGAAACATAAAACCAACATAACATTGGGTCTTGACAATTTTATTTATTCTTTTGATGGAAGGCTCTTGACATATTTATACATCTCTTTATATAAAAAAAAAACTGAAAGATATATCCATCCATCTCTTATAGGAACTTGAGATTTAAGTGTTCAACAGATTCAAGTCAAAAGCATAGAAATCTATCAAACCTTATGCTGGTAAATAGCTTTGATTTATCAGTAAACCATTCTGGTATATTGCGGACAATAAGGACATCATATTTCAGGTAGCCAATGAAGTGATCCACATAAAAAATGTCTTCAAATTTTTTGCAATCACAAAATGTATATAAATAAGTAGTATGCATATGACAATGTAAATACATATAAATGATTTAATATGAACAAATATACAGCAATGTGAACAAATTTCCCAAGTATTTCGCAAAAGAGAAGTCATTACCAAAGTATAAGTTAAACTGGACTACTTCTCCATTTAAAACCATCTTCTTGGTTTCAGGGTGATGTAACATAATTGATGTCAAGAAGAAGGACACCTGGGCTGACAAATTACAGTGTCAATGGAGAAAGAGACCAATTAAGAACAAAATGGTTACTAATATTGATTGACTCTGATTTTTTATCTTCCTTTTAGCCAACATCTTTAGGGCACAAAAAAGAGAGAAATGAAAAATAGAAAACAGTGATGAAAAGAGAAAAAAATAGTCATATTCATACCCAATGACATGTATACCACCATTATGAACAGCTTGTGAAACCAAATCCATTAGACCAATGCTTCCCCCTCTATACACCAGATCAATGTTCCTTGAAACCTTCAGAAAACATTAACAATAATATAATTAACCAGCCTAGAAAGACTAAAGTAACTTAAGCAAATAAGAATAACTATGATAATATGAATATATGATGTCAATAAACCAAGGTAATAAGTGTATTGGACTCAAATGACATGTCTGTTGCTTCTAATGTGTAAATGTTGTGCACTAAACTCACCAAAAACAGCAACAAGTTCATTGTTCAATGCTGCACAGTTTACTCTACTTTGCAGCATATGAGTAAGATGAACCATAAGGGATACCAGAATATAATGCAAGAAAGGCAAGAAGATAGAATAAGCTTCCATGTTGGCTCACTCCAACAATCATAAAGGACATTGAATTAAGGGTCTGTTTGCGAGTTATACTTAGGAGGGGAAGTAAGGGAAAGTAAAGGTTTATGAAAACCTCTCCCTTGTTTGTGAGTGTAAAAATTTGGAGGGGAAGTTTTTTAGGATTTTAGAAAACCCCCCAAACCCCTCCTCACCTCAATTTTTTGGTTTACCCCAATTTGGGGTTTTTTTGGGGGGTTTGCCCCAATTTTTAGAGGAAAATGAATAATTTTTTTTGCATTAGTATAAATTTTTTTTAAAGGTGCATTAATATTATTTAACAAATATTACTTATGTTAATTTTCTAAAATAGAGGTAAAATTGTAAAAGTATGCTATAAACCCTCCATTTACTTTCCCTCATACAATATGCACTCACAAACAAGGGGAGGGATAATACTCTCCTTCCCCTCCCCTCCCTCCCCTTTCCTTCCCCTATGATCCCCTCACTTTCCTTCCCCTCCAAACTCCCAAACAGACCCTAAGAGTATAAGACCCAATGGAGAAGTTAAAATAGGTGTAAGATAAAAAAAAAACAAAAAAGGAAGTGATGAAGGTTTTTGTAACTGAAAGTTCCAATCTGAAAGGCCACCTAAGAGGAGACCAAGATGGTTCAAAATCATGAAGGTGTGTCTTTCCTAGAAAACACAGAATCATGTATTTAAAAAACATCAAAAAGAAAAAGTACTAGTAAAACACACTGATTAGTGAAACAATCCATATTATATATAAATTCCCAATAATGTTTCCACGCATTCAACTACTACATACTTTTAACAAAACTAGGCCAATTGCAATAAAAAAGATAAACAACAACAACATGCAAAAAACTAACATTAAACGAAAGGATCAATATATCATACTTAAGAACATCACATAGACAGGTAACCTGGCAGCACTACCACAGTCCACAGTTACACTCAAAATGAAATTCTACAAAAACCACCTTCCAGATATAAGCTATAAAATATTCCTTGTTTTAATTGATTCATACCAATCGAAATTGTGTAAACTTGCAACTCAAAAATCATCGACTTACATATATACATTGCAAAATTAAAGAGATTCATCCAATCTCTTACGAATTAGATTTTTTGAGACTAACTTCGGCGATAATCAAATAATTGAGGGTAAAACAACAATCAACACAATGAATTATTGCATTTAAAAAAAAATTGACCTACGAAGTTGGTAGGCAGAAGGACAAAAAGCAGAGTGGGGTCAACAATAACATGAAAACAAGAGTGTACTAAATCAATCACAATACTAGTTCATACATGCTCATGAACCCAGATAGAACCCAGTCATGAAAAGAGCGTGTGCACAGTAAATGTGAACATCGAGTGGGTTCCAGATTTCCAAAATTTTGATTAAGGGTTTTCGAATCGGATTGTGTTCCAAAAATTTTCTCTCTAACACAGATTACGGACGAGATTGCAGTGAGTGAGGGAGGAAAAGGAGTTGTCCCTTCTTCTACCCAACGACCGGAGAGAGAGGAGACCGAAGAGAGATAGAGGCGGTCGGAGACGTCATAGTGGTTGTGGTGGTGGCCGACGAGATTGCAGTGAGTGAGGGAGGGGAAAAGGAGGCTCGAGTTGCGGTTTTAGGTTGCAGAGAGGGAAAAAATGGAAAGTGAGGGGGAAGGGGGCTCATTTTGTTGTTTTAGGGTTCTGTTTTAGCGACCAAAAAATTCGGTCGCTAATTTGGTCACAATTCATTAATAATTATTTGGCGACTGATTTAAATTCGATCGCTAAATTTTGACCAAAAATTTGTCGCTAAATCGGTCGCTGACTAAGAATAGTAGTTTGACTTTTTAACTTTTGAGTTAGTGACCGATTTAGCGATGGAATATGTTGGGACCGAATATTTCTGTCGCTAAATCAGTCGCTAAGGGTAAACTAGTGACGAATTTAAAAAAAAAAACAACTCGATCGCAAATTCGGTTGCTAATTGTGACTGATTTAAATCGGTCACTAAATTCGGTCGCTAAAAACATTTTTTCTAGTTGTGATATCTAGATTTTTTTTTTCTTTCTAATTCTAACCTTGTTTCAAGATATTTTTGGTCCCCAAATTCCTCCTCAATTTCGTGCAGCCATATACACTAAACCATACCTATTTCATTTTACTTTCATTTCATCATTTTCCTCTCAAAAACCATAATCGGGTAACCAACGGAACCATATACGGATGCATGGAGATACACCAGGAGACAGAACCGGACATCAGAGGAGATGAGTCATGGGGTGAGTCACCACCATGACTCACCAAGCATTCATGAGCAATTAATGCAAGCCATCATGACTTAAGAAATATCATGATATTTAGGTTAGTGAAAAGACTAAAATACCGTTGGACATTCTAGGTAATTCCAAACTTGCCCTTGAATGTTTTGGACCAAACTACCCCTCCCACTCCCTCACTTGAATGCAGCCCACTTCTCCCCCACACTTAGCCAACTTTCATTTTCATTCCAAGACATTTTCTCTCACAAAAAACACAAAACTCCATAGTTGTTCTTGAAGGAAATTTCCAAACTTGATCATGTCTCTTCCACTTTTCTTCATTTCAAGGTGAGGATCATGTTCCTCATCATCTTAGCTTCATTAATCATCTATCAATCTTCAAGTTCATCAAGTTTTTCATCTATTTCAATTTCTAGATCTAGATCTTCAAATAATTCTAGAAAATTGTAGAAAAATCATTTTAATATGAAACCAATTTCTATGATCTTTATATGACTTCTACTTTCATCATCTAAGAGCATGTAAGCAAAAGAATTTTACTCCCTATTTATCTATTAATGGCCAAACCTATGTGGTTTTAGGCAAATGAAGTTTTGTAATATTTTTAAAATATGACACTTGATCTTAACTCTTTAATACCTCTAGTTGTGATATATAGAAGCTTGAAATCAAAAGAAACTCCTAACCTTATTTTCTATCCTTGGCCGAATCTATGTTCATGAACGTAAAATGAGTTTTCTTTAATCTTTAATTGGATAGTGATTTGTATGAACTATCTAAGGTGTGAAGGTTCTAGATCCAAGAATATGAGAGCAAAATGAATTTCTAGCCTATTTTACTTATCATGGCCGAAACTCTAACCTTAGAGGTTAGAGGATTTTGTTTCATATTTTTAACATGTAACAATTCATCTATGCTATTTAATACTATAGTAACTATAATCCAAAAGATGGAGTGGAGAAAATAACCCTAGCCCTATTAATGACTCATGTCCGAACCTAGCATTTGCTAGCTAATAGGGGGCACCTTGATTCCTTTGATTGTACTATTATTGATGATCCGTGTCCTCTTTTGAGTTTGCTAATTCATAAAGACTTGAGAGGGGTTTGTCCTCCTAATCTTGATGCTTAAGTAATAATATTTCCCTTTTCATCAAAAAAAAAAAAAGAAGTGATGGTTCTCATTAAGCTTCATACTTTTATATCATATTATTTAATTATCATTCCAAATATTTTTTATTTTATTATTATTTTAAACATCTCCTATTATTTTATTTATGATTTAAAATGATATCTTTACTACTAAGTGTAACATTCGTGTTTCAAGGAATTATTTATATGTTGAATAACTATGTTTAAGACTTTGATTTTAAGGTCTAATATGCATGTTTAGGTGTTGGGAACCTTGCATGGAAAGTACGAAATTAACCAGCATTGAATTGAATGAGAACATGTTCTAGAATTTCCGTTATACCGTTTAGAACGCTTAAGAATGCACAATAGGGAATTTATTTTTGTGGAAGATATTAGGTATTTTTGGGGGCTTGGTCTTATTCTTTAGGTATAGAGGAGTCTATGTTTCAAATTTCAGGTCAATTGGACTTCAGACGAGCTCAGAATGCGATAAAACGTATGAATCGGGACTTGCTGGCAGCATGGGGCGCTAAGCGCAGCCTTAAGGGTGCCGAGCGCTGGCCATTGGACACTTGACACGTAGCCATTCGTGGACAGAGGCGGTGCGACCCAGCCAACGCTGGTGCTGGGCGCTGAGAGTTGGGCTTCAAAAAAAGAAAAAAAGAAAAAAAAAAAGAGTTTTTAAAAGTGAATTTCGTGGAGAACCTTCTAGAAGGTTCAAAACTCAGAACTTAGAGAGAGAGGGAGAGGAGAGAAACAAAGAGAGAGAAAATTTCCAGAGCTGATTCTGATCAATCCGTTCGTCCTATTGCAAAATCGATTATACCGTTGTGATCCTCGCGACTTCTACTTCATCATCCTACCTTTCTTTTCTTGATTAGGTTAAGGTAAGCCTATGTTCTTATTATGCCGAAATGCTGTTGAAGTTATCTCTCAATCCGTTTATCTGTTTTCAATTCCGTCTTCAGATTTGGGTTACATGTAACGTGTGCTTCATGAATATGTATTCAGGTGAATTTTTGGAGCCCCGGAGGTACGACAACCTCAAAAGGCAGATTTAAGGAGTTTAGAGCGGACTCGTTTCGTTGCTTTAAAACTAGCCTACGACATCTCGGGTGGGGGAAGAAGCCATCTAACGTCGGAAATGACTAAGTAACATTTTTTTCAATATTGGCGTAGGGCGACCTAAACCCTACTAGTGGGCGAATAATGGACAATGTCAATATCACATTCACTACAAGAAAATCAGCTTTTAGCGTCGGACAAAAGGCCACACTAAACTGAAAAAGCCGATGCAAGAGGGCAATTTAGCGTCGGAGTTCCGTCGGCCTCGGGGCAGACGCTATATTCCTTGACGCAAACCGTTAGCGTCAGTGACCTACGCTAAAGTTGACACTAAATCTATTTGTGTGAAATAAGAAAATGGCCGATGCTAATTGGTGGCCGATGCTATCATTTGTTTAGCGTCGGCTGGCCTACTCTAAATTAGCATCGGCTAGCCTACGCTAATTTAGCGTCTGCCAGAAGCCCACGCTATTTAGCGTCGGTTTTGTGGATTCTCCATGTGCTTTCGTACTGGTTTTATTTAGCGTCGGCCAGGCCGATGCAAATGTTTTTTTTTTCCCCCTGTTTTTGACACTAAATAAACATTAATATCCAAAATGTCCTGTGCAAACAGCCTGATACAAACCATGAAGCCTAATCAATAGCTTTACTGCATACAAACTCAATGATATATTCCAATAATAGCAAAAACCTAAAACACAAAAAACATAATCCTTTTTAAGACAATACCAACATCGTGAGTCAAATATCCATTTTGTTATATGTACCACAAGAGAAAAGTACTATACACAAAACAAAAACTACCAAGGTTAACATCAAAGTAAATGGAAAATATCTAAACATAGTGAAATATGAAATCAATGACGACGACGTCGACCAACTGGTGAGGCCTCATCCATGGAATGGTTATCAAGGTCATCATCGTAATCATGATGACGACGAGACTGACTCGCACCACATGAAGCATTGCCTGACTGGCGCTCTAGAGCTGCCATGCGTTCCATCATAGTGCGAACTTGGTCCTCCAAATTATCATAGCGTGCCTTAGCTCTGGCGGCCCTCTCCTCAGCTCTAACGGCCTTCTCCTCAGCTTTGGTGGCCCTATCATCGCCCTCAAAACCGCTATTGCGACTAGGAGGTGTTGGGGACTCCTGAGTCAAAGACGATACACCACATTGTATGTTCACAGAGAAATCTGCGGTGCCATAACACCGACCCCGAGTCTTGTCCCTAGCAGCCTCCTTCCATAATTCAAGCTTTGTCGTCCCATCCACTTCTTGCCCCCCATTTGTGGAGGACACAATCTGGCTCAAACCGTTTCTATAGGAGTCCTGTCAAAAGAAAACACAACTCATCTACTATATCATTATAAACTCAGTTACAAGTTAAGATTAATGAAAAAATGAGATTGAGAACCTATCACTTTCAAAATAAGATATATAATTTGGAACTTCCAAAGTGAAAATTGTGGCACATAAACTGACAAAGAAAAACACTAATTATTGAAACGAGACAGGAAAGTTTCTAATACCAAATGTGTTTCACTTCAAGCATAACTACCAAAGGGAAAAATAGCATCTTTAGATCAAAGAGACAACAATTGTTATGTTCAGGATATCAAATGCATTCGAAGCAGGGTCCACAATTAACCTAAGAAAATTAATCTGTTCCTCTTAAAACTATCAATACCCAAAACTCAAAAAGCTGCACAAGCAACTAGGAAACCCAAATTAAAGTCAACTATCAATATAGCACAACATGAGACCAAAACCATGAACACACTAAACTGAAGAAAAATGAAACCATCAATAACCATAGCACACTATACCAATTTTGAAACTCAAAAATAGAACCTGAACCTGCAACATAACCACCATCAACCATTCATAAATAGCCTTTTCCACTACCTTCAGAACCTTGCCACAACCACAACATAACATTGCCACAAAATGGTTTTCACATAAACAAAAAGCCATCCTCAAAAACTATGCTATGGTATTTTTGAAAAAAATGTGTTGGTATCATAAGAAAATAATTTAATAGCCATAAACCAACTGTAAGCAGCCCAACTGTAAGCAGAACATTATTTGCTTCTGCTTTGTTTTACAAAACTCAGGTTCTATAAAGCTCAAGGCCAAGGTGCTTTATGGCTGTTTCATGTCTTTGAACCAAGATGCTACAAGTCAACAAGGTGCTCTATAGCTTTTCCTACTATGTGGTTTCTCTTTTTGGCCAACAACAGTTACACGTTTCAGGGTCATATGCCTTAACAAAATTGGAAAAAAAAAGCACCAAAAATTGAACACAAATTGGAACTTTGAAAACAACTTACATATGTTCCTTCAGAGCGACTATCCACCCACTCGCCAGACTTCCTCTTGTGAGTGGCCAAGAAGAACTCATCAGGTTCCAAAGGCCTCCTAAGATCTTCCTCCTGCCAAAAAAGCAAATACTTATTCAGTATACTTTAAGTCTTAAGAGCTTTGCTAACATTGTCAACACTATATTTAAAACATATATCAAGTAAAGATTTGCTGTCTAATGAAAAAGAGAATGAAAGGAATAAATTTCTTTGTTCTACTAAATACCACACATGTTTTTTTTTTATAAGCAAAAAGTGTATTATATTGAGTACAATGTGTACCCGAAACCATTTACAAAGAAAGCAGACAATGGCCATAAGGTTGAAGCATAACTAAAGGTTCCCAATAACAGCTACCAACATCTTACTTATACTATCCTTAAATCCATTAGTCTGGAAACAAAGACCAATGATCAGCATATAATGACATCCGCCCCTTATTAAAGATCACCTATCTCCAACAATACAGTAGCACATTCCTTTGGAAGATGAAATTACATGGCATATCAATAAGATCATACTAGCACCTTTAGTGTGCACATTAAAAAAGAACAGCACTCTGTGGTAATTTGCTCAATACACCAAAAAAATCATACCCAATACCCAACTATAACCCACAAATCTATATCAGAGTCTTGCCAAATCATAGCAAAATCAGCCAAAGTTAGACATTGGCAAGCTTCACAGTGCAGAAACAGAACGAGCCCAGCATGCCACATGATAACTTAATGTAAAGTTCCAAAATAAATAGTAGCTAATAGTCTTAGTGAGCAAAATAAGAAATGAATGAACTTGTTGAGAAAATAAGACACATCATATGATAATAAGCTAGAATAAGTGTGGAGTAAATAAATACCAAGTCTTCTGCCACGTCATTATGTGACTTTCGGCCAGTGGTGTGGACAGCTCCACCTTTAGCTGAAGCTCGAATAGTTTTATTTTGATTTGAGATCTTTAGGAACTCGTCACTAGCCCAATAGATAAGAAGACCAGCCCATGCCTCGTCCCCTATCCAACGAGGTTGCACCCCCTTATGCCTCTCCTTTGTGAGCATATCAGAAAGTCGTTTGGCACATTTTTGCTTAAAAATGTTCTGGTTAATGGCATGGTGACAAGGATCCCATGAAACTTTGTCCTACAAAATGATTTAGTCAAAATAGCCAAAATAGTTAGTTAGTATGTAGATGCAATTAATTAGTTATCAAATAATTACAATTAAATATACACAACTTACTATAAATCTCTCCCACCAATAATCCCTCACCTCAACAAGGGTCACACTCTAGCAATGGTGAACACCTCGTAACTGTTTCCGGATGGCATTCCTAATCGCATCGGCAGCCGCTGAGCTAGGAGTCCACCTACAAAAAATCCAAGCTTTGTCAAATATCAAATCAAGTGCATATATAAAACTAAGTGCTTAATAAATACATAAATATAAAAATAAAATTCTAACTTACCCTCGACCACGAGGACGTATGATAATCTTCCCATCAGCATCCCTCTGGAACTGCCTCGAACGACGACGAGGAGGGCCGTGCTCCACTCCTCCATGGGCCTTTGCCTCCTCCTCCTCCTCCTCCTCCTCCTCCTCCTCCTGTCGGTCTGCCTCCTCTTCCTCCTCTTCCTCCTCCTCCTCTTCCTCCTGAAGAGATTGCTGCCTCACAAAGTCAGGTGTGCTGCGGTATGAAGACGAACCCGGCTCGAACCGTCCAGAGGGTATGTATCCTAGGGTAGGGATCATGGTGCAGGTGTCATGGGTAGGCTGGACTAGTGGTGGTGCCGGCTGAACTGGTGCTGGTGTCGGTATGGCAGGTGGTAGTGTCGACTGGACTGGTGGTGGTGCAGGCTGGTGTGGGGGTGGTACAGGCTGGAGTGGGGATGGTGCAGGCTGGCTCTGGCGGCGCCTACGATCAGTATGTAAAGCAAGGTCACCACCAGGTCGTATAAGCTTCCCTCGACCCCTAGTCACTTGCATCTTGCCCCTCTCGTTACGACCGCGTCCTGCCATTTTCTCTGGTGCAAAATATAACATATAAACATACATATAACCTAAGTTCTTTTATTAGATATGCAAATAAAATATATTTCTGTAAAGGTAAAGTTCTTATACATTCAAATGAGAAACTAAACCAATTACAAAAATATAATCAATAATTACTAACTAGTTATTTACAAAGTTTCCTAGTGCAAAATCACTATACTCTAAACTTATAACTTAAGTTAATCCTCGTCATCGTCCTCATAATCGTCCTGCTCCTCGTCCTCATCCTCGTCCCCGCCCTCATCATTATATTCTGTAGAAACATCTTCTTTTGATTGATCATCCACAACCATTGGATTGTTATTCGGATCAACTATCTGTTCAAACTCATTTACTGTTTCATCAAGTAGGCCATGTAAAGGTTCAACTTCCGTAATTGGTAGAACAGGTGACATCTCATCAGCTTGATACGGGATTTCATCCTCCGTGTACTCAACTTCCACATGACCCCTTGGTTTTGTAGTGATTGCCGCAAACCAACCACGCATGTCTTTACACATTGATGGATAAGGGACATAATATACTTGTCTTGCTTTTTCTGCAAGGATGAACGGATCATATCGACCATATTGTCTACTCATCTTAATATCGACAATATTTTACTGTGGATGAACCCTTGTGGCTCTATTCCTCGTTGGATCAAACCATTCACAGTAAAATAGGGTAATCTTATTACTCAAACCAGGGTATTCCAATTCAAAGATATGTTGGATAATACCGTAAAAATCATCTTCGCCTCCTTCGATAAGACCTTTTACATGCACCCCGCAATTTATGGTTTTTTTTACCATTACTCCAAGCCTTAGTGTGAAACCTGTACCCATTAACAAAGTACATGTGCCATGATGTCACCCCTGATGCGGGACCCCAAGCTAATGAATTTATGTCTGTGTTGGTCACCCCATTCCTCTCATCATGAACCTATACAAAAGATACACATAAGCTTAGAGAGTGTATTTGTTAATAATTACATCAATTATGTACATTGCACTTACATATGTCTTGAACCACATAGGAAATTCCTCATGTATACGACCGGGAGCATCTCGATCATTGATGGAGTGATATTGCAAGAATGCACTGACATCAAATACATAATGGATCAATGGATCAACAATATGCACTGCATCAAGCACATGACGTGATAAGAATTTTACTTACTCAAGATATGGTTTAACCTCATTGCAGTTGATCAGGACATGTACATGAGCAGACTTCTATTCATCATCTGTCAGCCAATGGATTTGATGCTTCCCACTAGGACGACCGGATTTGTTCAACACTGACAGCATTGGTTGGACGCCCTCATGTCCCGATCGAGGATCGTTCAACTTGTGGTTGGCAACAAACTAAAATTCTTGAAATAGTGAGAGCAGAAATAGGTTGTCTCGCGGTGTAAGTAGAAAGCACATATGGAACCTTCCACCCTAGCCATATTTTTCACTGCCCGCTTTGAGTCTCCCATGAATCTGGATGTAAAATGACCATACATCTATGAAGTTCAAATAAATCTCGATGTAAATGGTTTTAAAAAATTCATTCACCTTTCAAATGGATACATCCACCGATATTGAACCGTACCACCAAGGATTGCTTCATTAGGTAGGTGAATCGGGAGATGCTCCATTGAATCAAAGAAACCCGGTGGAAAAATCCTTTCTAACTTGCATATGATGATGGGGATGTTTTGATGCAATCTAACCAAGTCATCCATCCTCAATTACAACATAGATCTTTGAAGAAACAACTTCATTCAGTCAGTGGTTTCCATACACATTCTAATGCAAGCCACGGGGGGGGGGGGGGGGGGGGGGGGGGGGGGGGGCAAGTCAACTTTTCCTCAAAGATGAAAAGAGCCCAATAAGGAGCATGGTCCAAGAAACAAAACAAGGACTTGATAGGTCTATGACAAGAGTTACAACCAAGAAAGCCCAACAAGTCTTCATTCAAATAATGGTTCTTATGATGGGATCAAGCCCAAATGCAAGATTGGATGGAATGGAGCCCAAGTTGGTCACTTACCTTATCCAACTAGAAGATCCATGACAAGGGGGGTGAAATTCATGAAGTCCAAGTCTTTTAATTGTTTTCCTTTTTAATGTGATAAGTGTGAGGATTATGTAAGTGGGTCCATTATTGCAAATGGAGGCAGCCCATCTTTCCTATTCTACACATGTTAAATTAGTGTAAGTTGAAATTCCTTTTAATGTAAATTATGGGGGTTACACTTTTTAATTTGAGAAGCAAAGTGTAACCACCCATAATCAGGAGGAGGTGGGGGCGTGAGCATCTTGTGAAGGCTGAGTAAAGATTAGATGATTAAGTGGGTTTTAGTGTCATAATTAGGATAATCATGTAGGGGTTATGGTTTGTATTTGGCAACCAAAAGTTGGCTGCCCAACTCTATGTATATGTCGCCCAAAACACATAAATGGATAACTTGCAAGTTGAATTTTGGATTGAAATCCATTTGAGAGAATTGTTCTCTTGGGTTCTTGGTTGAACCAAACCTAGTTCTTATGAAGAATCCAAGATTCTTGTGATGAACATCATTGGCTTATCAAACTACCCAGTTTGTGGCGCCTTCCTTCATCTCTTCCTCATCCATTTTCTTCTTTATTTCTTCACTTTTATCTATGTTACAATTCTGCACTTAAACTTTGTTTTGTATCTTGTGTGTGTTGCGCCATATATGTGATATGAATTCAACCAAAACGATCATGTTAAGGCAACCCTCAATTTGGTTGTCATCAAGTGGTATCAAAGCTTAGGCTTTGGTTGAATTTGATATCTTGTGTTCTTCATCTTTCTTCCTTTTCTTTCTTTCTTCCAAAACCCAAAATAAAAAAATATTACTTTGATTCTGTTTGTGAAGGGAAGTTGTCGAAAATTGTGTTATTGCTCAAAAAGAAAAGGATTTTCAAGTGTGAAATTTTATTTGTGATTTCCAGAAGAGATCACGGGCAAGCCGTGACACCCATCACGGCCGTGACAAAAAAAGTTGTGAAATCCAGAAGCGATCACGGGCAGGCCGTGACAACCATCATGCCCGTGACACAAAAAAAGTGTGGATCCAGAGAGGATCACGGGCAGGCCGTGATCAACATCACGCCCGTAACCTATCAGTAAAAAATAAAAAATAAAAAATAAAAAATTGAGCAACTTGTGTACTTGAAGTATTCCCCTTCTTCCTTTGCTTCTTTGTTTCCAAAAGCTTTTCTTTTCTAGCCTTTCCTTTTGTTTCCTTTGTTTTTGATAAGTTTTGTGATTTTTGTTACTTGAATTTTGGTATTTTTGTGTTTGATTCCTCTAAGAACTCAAGGTGAACATTTGAGAGGAAAAATGCAAGAGTGAAAAGTACAACTTGTGTGGAAAAAGCCAAAGAGTGAAAATTGCCATTGTGTGACTAGTGAGGGAGAGTTGTGAGGAAATACATATATATACTTCTACTCAATCATGGCCAACAATGAAGATAGTCCACCCTTGACTCCAAGGTCAGCCGCTCTTCATGCTATGATGGCTAATCAAGTCCAAGCTCTTCAAAGACAAATGGAGCAAATGCAAGCCAATTATGATAGGCAACTTGCCAATCTAAATCATGATGAATCAAGTGGCTATGATAGTGAAAGAGGAAGGTATAGAGGAGGAGGTAGAAGAGGAAGGAGGCGTGGTGATAGGCTTGAAGGGGTCAAAATCAAAGTTCCTTCCTTTATTGGGAAGAATGATCCTGAAGCTTACTTGGAGTGGGAGTTAAAAATTGAACAAGTTTTTAGTTGTAATTCTTAAAATGAAGGAAAGAAGGTGAAGGTGGCAGCCCTTGAATTCAAAGAGTATGCTCTTGTGTGGTGGGATCAACTACAAAAAGAGAGGAGACGAATTGGAGCGGAGCCCATTGATACTTGGGAAGAAATGAAGCTTATCATGAGAAGGAGGTTTGTCCCAAATCATTACCAAAGGGACATTCACAACAAGTTACAAAGGCTTACCCAAGGAACTAAGAGTGTTGATGAGTATTTCAAGGAGATGGAGTTGGCCTTACTTAGGTCAAATTTTCAAGAAGATAGGGAGGCTACCATGGCAAGGTTCTTACATGGCTTGAACCAAGATATTCAAGACATAGTGGAGTTACAAAATTATGTGGAGCTTGAAGATTTGGTTCAACAAGCAATTAAGGTGGAACAACAACTCAAGAGGAGAAAGTCCAAATTTCGTTCTCCTTCTAAGTTGTCATCTTCAAGTTGGAAGGAAGATTCCAAGAAGGAGGGTAATTCATCTTCTAAGGAGGTTGTGTCTACATCTCAAGGGAACAAGCCATTGGAAACAAGTCCTCGAAGCCGTGATGTAAAGTGCTTCAAATGTTTAGGCCATGGACACATTGCATCCCAATGTCCAACAAAGAGAACAATGGTGTCAAGAAATGGAGAAGTGGTATCACAATCCGAGGCTTCAAGTAAGGAGGAGAGTGAAGAAGAAATGTTCATGCCGGATGGTGATTTACTTATGGTGAGGAGGCTTTTGGGGAATCAAGTGAAAAATCATGAGGTGAGCCAAAGGGAGAATATCTTTCATTCTAGATGTCTAATTCAAGGGAAGGTATGCTCTCTAATCATTGATGGTGGTAGTTGTGCCAATGTTGTGAGTTCCAGGTTAGTTTCAAAATTAAATCTTGTTATCAAGGCACATCCAAGACCATATAGGCTTCAATGGTTGAATGAGAATGGAGAAATAATTGTGAACAAACAAGTGGAGGTTCCATTCTCAATTGGGAAGTATGAAGATTGTGTACTTTGTGATGTGGTGCCTACGGAGGCAAGCCATATGTTATTGGGAAGGCCTTGGCAATATGATAGAAAGGCCACTCATGATGGGTTCTCTAACAAGTTCTCATTTTTGTACCAAGACCGAAAGGTCATTCTTTCTCCCTTATCTCCAAAGCAAGTTTGTGAAGATCAAGTAAAAATGAGAGAAAAGAGAGAGCAAGAGAGAAAAGAAAATGAGATTGAAAAAGAGGTTGAGAAAAAGATTGAAAAAGAGAATGAGGAGAAGATTGAAAAAGAGAGTGAAAAAAAAGGTGATCAAGAGAAAAATATTGAGAAAATTAGTGAGAAAAAGGAAAATTGTTTGGCAAGAAAAAGTGAAGGGAAAGAGGCTTTGGTTTCAAAACAGTCCCAATTTATTTTTTATTATAACAATTTTTATTTAATTGTTAATGCTTCTAATGATCTTTCTTTGTCTAGTAGAGTTGTAATTGTTTTGCAGAAATTCATTCCAAGGGAAGCACACTATGCAATGTGGTTGTAAGGAACACTTTAGAAGGACCCCCAATACCTAATTGTGGTGATGAAGACTTCAATTCGTGGTCGAATTCATTCAAAGAAGGAGGGGATGATGTAAGCTAAGGGGGGGCAAGTCGACTTTTCCTCAAAGATGAAAAGAGCCCAATAAGGAGCATGGTCCAAGAAACAACACAAGGACTTGATGGGTCTATGACAAGAGTTACAACCAAGAAAGCCCAACAAGTCTTCATTCAAATAATGGTTCTTATGATGGGATCAAGCCCAAATGCAAGATTGGATGGAATGGAGCCTAAGTTGGTCACTTACCTTATCCAACTAGAAGATCCATGACAAGGGGGTGAAATTCATGAAGTCCAAGTCTTTTAATTGTTTTCCTTTTTAATGTGATAAGTGTGAGGATTATGTAAGTGGGTCCATTATTGCAAATGGAGGCAGCCCATCTTTCCTATTCTACACATGTTAAATTAGTGTAAGTTGAAATTCCTTTTAATGTAAATTATGGGGGTTACACTTTTTAATTTGAGAAGCAAAGTGTAACCACCCATAATCAAGAGGAGGTGGGGGCGTGAGCATCTTGTGAAGGCTGAGTAAAGATTAGATGATTAAGTGGGTTTTAGTGTCATAATTAGGATAATCATGTAGGGGTTATGGTTTGTATTTGGCAACCAAAAGTTGGCTGCCCAACTCTATGTATATGCCGCCCAAAACACATAAATGGATAACTTGGAAGTTGAATTTTGGATTGAAATCCATTTGAGAGAATTGTTCTCTTGGGTTCTTGGTTGAACCAAACCTAGTTCTTATCAAGAATCCAAGATTCTTGTGGCGAACATCATTGGCTTATCAAACTACCCAGTTTGTGGCGCCTTCCTTCATCTCTTCCTCATCCATTTTCTTCTTTATTTCTTCACTTTTATCTATGTTACAATTCTGCACTTAAACTTTGTTTTGTATCTTGTGTGTGTTGCGCCATATATGTGATATGAATTCAACCAAAACGATCATGTTAAGGCAACCCTCAATTTGGTTGTCATCACATTCCGGCAAGGAACGAAAGGCAATTGGGAGTAAACACTCGAGGAATACATGATAATCATGACTTTTCATCCCATGCATCTTACCCTTGGTGGCATCAACACACCTAGCGAGGTTTGAAGCATAACCATCAGGAATTTTTAGTTCCTTAATCCAGTTACACACTAACTTTGCATCTTCTAGTGTCAAAGTGTAGTTTGCTTTTGGCTTTCCCATCTTTCCTTTACCTAAGGGTTGCATCTCCAAGTGCACGCGTGCACAGAACACAGATATATCCATTCTCGCCTTTTCATTGTCCTTTATTTTACCCTTAACATTCATGACAGTGTTAAAAACATTATCAAAGAAATTCTTCTCTATGTGCATCATATCCAGGTTGTGCCTTAACAAGTTGTCCTTCCAGTATGGAAGATCCCAAAATATACTTCGTTTAGTCCAGTTATGAAGCACACCATACCCTTACAATCTGCCCCAACCAACCTCTGTCACTTTTGGAAAATCACGAACACATTCCCAAACTTGTTGCCCTGTGAACATGTAAAGCGGACCATCTTTCTCATCCTTGTTTCTCGTAAAGTCCTTTTTACTTCTTCTGAATGAATGATCTTTTGGCAGGAACCGACGATGACAATCAAACCACGAATTCTTTCCACCGTATTTCAAGGTGAAAGCCTTTGTGTCTTCCATACAATAGGGACATGCCAATTTACCTTGTGTTCCCCATCCAGATAACATACCATAGGCTGGAAAATCATTGATTGTCCACATTAAGCACGCTCTCATGACAAAGTTTTGTTTCGTGGAGATATCATAAGTCAAAACGTACAACTCCACAACTGTTGTAGATCATCAATCAAGGGTTGCAAGTAGACATCTATCTTTGCCTTCGGGTTAGATGGTCCAGGTATAAGACAAGTCAAAAACATGTATGGTTTGGTCATGCACATTTCAGGGGGAAGATTGTAAGGTGTAACTATTACCGGCCAACAAGAGTATGGAGAAGTAGACACTTGGATGTAAGGGGTAAACCCATCCGCACATAGGCCCAGTCTTACATTTCTTGGCTCGTTGGCGAAATCTGGATAAACATCATCAAAGTGTTTCCTTGCCTTCCCATCGAATGGATGGCGCAAAACATCCGAACACTTTCTGTTCTCATGATGCCATCTCATTTGAGCCGCAGATTGCATTGATGCATACAGTCTTTGTAACCTGGGAATGATTGGCAAATAGAACATTCTCTTCACCGGAACATCACTGTATTTTCCGATCCCGTTCCTTCGAGGAAGATATCTTGCAGCTTGACAAAATTTGCACTCAGATAAGTTTCTATCTACTTTGTAATATAACATGCAACCGTTCACACAACAATCAATCTTCGTAGCCTTCAAGCCTAACTTAGACACCAACTTCGTTGCTTGGTAGTGGCTTTCGGGCAAGCATTGTTTTATTGAAGCTACGTCAACAAGCATTTGTGCAAAAAAATCTATACACTTTTGAGGAACATGCCAGTTAGATCTAGCTGCCAAAAGCTTAACAGAAATTGACAATTAGATTCAGTAGCTCCTTCATAAATGGGATGGTTTGCAGATATCAAGGTATTATAAAACCATTGGGCTTCCGGATTGGGCAACTCTTCCTCATTGAATGTCTCGTTTCCCACGTTAACATGGACATGGGGGACATCAGCAATTGGCCTAAAAGCGTCATGCACCATCTGATGAATTGACAAAATTTGATCTTCATTATCCACATGACAGCTACTACTTGGATGACCCCCTAGGTCATTAACCGGCTTCACTTCTCCATGTTCAGTCCAGATCCAATAGTTCGGCTTAAACCCGGACTTGTACAAGTGAAGCTTCACCTCACTTGGGGTCAACAACTTCATGCACTTGCACTTTACACAAGGACACCTGATCCCTCCCTCAGACAAAAAGTAGGGTTGTTCCTTTGCCTTCTTGACAAACTCTGCAACTCCACTAACAAACTCATCTTTCAAGCCTCTCCTATCTGGATTGACCCTATCATACATCCAGCTACGATCCATTTTCTACGTGGCCAACATATAATTATCAGCCACAAAAAGACCTCATTTGATTCTAAGAGAGAGCTTACACAAATCCACTAAATAATGCATCAACATCTTTAACAAAGATGTCCATTTTTATTGCTTTGCTTATCATTTCCAGCATGATACAAGAATTGGAACATATGAAAGAGAAAAACAAAATACAAAGCAAAGAAAGTAAATATGCACATCATTTGAGATCAAATTTAGATTCTTTACCAACTTATTAATTCATTAAAATTCATTAAGATAAAATCATAATGGAAGGTTCATTTTTTCTTTAAAAATAGAAAGTTAAGCGTTAAAGCAACTTTGTTTTGGAAAACAAAGAGGGAATAAAGGTAAAAGAAATGTTAGTGGTTCCAATGCTTCATGTATGTGGTTCCACATACGGTCCATGATAAATCCAATATGTTGAATAATTATGTAACCTATTGGGTATTAGCAATTATTAAGAGTGAAGAATGAGGAGGCATGAAAGTTGCAAATAAAGCTGACAGTTGAGGCAAATTATAATTACTATATGCATCATATGGTAATCTGCAAATAAAATTGCAAATGCAGATTTTCCATTTTTGAGGCATTATGTCAAATATAAGCAAACATCAAACATCAAACCAGTCCCTTACTGAATTAATTTAATTCAGCACCTAATGCACCCAATTAGAAGGCTTTGTGAACACCCAATTTTGTCTGGTCTATTTTTAATCAATTAACAAAAAGGAATAAACAGGAAAAATAAAAAATAAATAAATAAAAGATAAAAAAAACTTATAAAAAAAAAGATAAAATAAAAAGGATAATGGTGGTTTGAATCAGTTTGATAAATGATGATAAAGATCATTCAAATTAGAGTTAGTTTTTTAGATAGGAGGAGATAATGAACACTTTTCTGATAGCATTAGGATTATGATATTGATATCTTTTATGATAACATGCTAATCTGATCTTGTATCTTGTTACTTCAACTGAGGAATTTGGTTACTCTATAAATAACAGGTTCTGATTTTTGCTCTGGGGGGTGGTTTTCTTCTCCCTTTTTCTCAATATTCTTCTTCATCCTTATCTTTCTCTTACCTCTCCCACACATACCATCTTCATCTCTTCCGCCATCCCATTGACCCATCTGTCCGCCATCGCCGTCGTGCCGGACAGACGCTGCGGCAACCACTACTCAGACCTCCGCCGTGTCCAGCCACCACGCAACACCTCCTCATTGCAGCCGCACCTCTCTGCCATCATTAAAGGGTGTGCTTGTGTCGCACCTCTCCTCCACCGCGTCTAGTCCAGTACGCCGCCGCCGTCACTATCCTCCATACCAGAAGCACGTGCAAATCTAGCTATTACAAACAGCTTGACTGTGTCACCTTCGCTGATCAGTCACTTTCCTTCGTGCAGCGCCGTCTTGAGCCATCACCGTCGCACTCCGCCGTGCTCCGTCATCTCCAACATAATAGATCTGCCTCTTCATCCTTGAATCATCATATCGCGTCGCATAAGCTCCGCTGCGCCACTGTCAGGTCCGACTCACAGTGTGAATCGCCGCCCAGAAGCCGCCGCGTCTGCTCGTTGGTTGCTCCCCCTCTTTCTACATTACCACCAATTCACCATTGTTGTTCCGTGAGTGGATAAACCAGAGCATTCTGGTTCAATGATCCTTTCTCTAGTTTAAATGGTTTTGTTGCTTTTGAGTCTAATAAGAAATGGGCTAAGTTGTTGGGCTTGTTTTGTGTAAATTCAAACTAAAAATTCTTTCCCCAATAAAATCTGAAAAATAAAATAAAATAAAAAATATTCTTTTTTTCATAAATAAAAGTAAAGATTCAAATTTCTTTTCAAAATAATAAAAATCTTTTTTCATAAAAGTAAAAACGGCTAACCAACAAATATTTTCTAGAAGAACTACGTAGCTTTGAATTTCCCATTGCACCCGGGAATACGTAGGAGCGGAAATAATAATTCCGTCAAGCCAAAACTAAAATTTTCCTTTTTTTTTGTGTTTATTTTCTTTTTATTATATTTTTGGGTAAAATAGATATTTTTTAAAAGTTATTAACAGTTTGCACAATTAACTTGAGGTACCGTCTTAGGACGGGCGGTGTAAGGTGCTAACACCTTCCCTACTCGTAACCGACTCCCGAACTCAAATCTCAATTTTTAATAAAAGACCAGTTTCCTTTAATATTTGGTTTTTTCCAAATTTTTCCTAAAATTAAATTTGGTGGCGACTCCTCTGTTTCTTCTTTTCTATCGCGGCGCCCAGACGGGACGGTCGCGACAGCTGGCGACTCCACTGGGGACTTTTTGAGAGTCAGGCCTATTATAGTTAGTTGTGCAAAATTTTAATAACTTTTATTTGTTTGTTTTACCCATTTTACATTGTAAATATTGTTTTATTTCTTTATTCTACATGTAATTATTCTTACAATTTTCCATGTTAATTCTAGGGTAGATTTAACTTTTAGGGTTGTACAGGTTTGTATGCTCTCTCCACACACTACACTTACACATTGAGCACACACTTATGAGTGAGGCCCTATACCCGGGTCATGGTAACCCTAAGATTAAGAAAGAGGTTGTGTAGTGGTAGCCATTTTGGGATATACATCCTATCTGGGTATCATGAAAACCTCGGCTAGAGTGTAACCTTTTTTATGATGTCCCATGGCTGGTAGATCTCCTACTTACTTGGTCAACATCATGAATTTGGATCGTAGCTCTAGTGGCCAAAGAATATTGGAATTGTAGAACCACCTTATGCGAAGTCACCGATTAAAGATCCATAGCCCATTAGGATAGAGTCCAATGAGGTAACCTGATTTAGGACACAAAGGGGGTGTACTTTCTCCTCACCTTCTTTTTAATTATGCATACAATTCACCATTAATTATTTTTCTACAACCCAATACCTTTGGACGAGACGTTCTAGGAATGGTTAGTTAAATATTTATCATTTAAAACCTTTGAACAAGACGTTCTAGGAATGATTAAATCGAATATGTTCACACTTAACACCTTGGAATTAGACGTTCTAGAAATGGTTAAGCAATTATTTTCACGACCAAGCACATTTGAACGAGATGTTCTAAGAATATTCACCAAACTAAGACATTTGAACTAGACGTTCAAAGAATAATTAATAAATCTTCATTTGATCATGTGGTACAAATACCTATTTAATTAATAGTTGCCATGCATGATTTCATGATAGGTAAAATAATCAATATAACGAGAAAACCGCTACACCCTTATCGTACTCGATCACAAGCCAAAATCATGGATGAACAAGAGCAAGCTCAGAAATTCATAGAAGATATGGGTCAACTCAAAGAACAGGTGGCTCAAATAATGGAGATGATGCAAGCCATACAAAAAGAAAAGAACACGGATGAGAATCCTTCAGCCTCCGCTGAAGAACAGCCAGTCGTACCTCTTCTCACTCAAGGCTTCAACCAACAAAGGGTCATGATGCCCCTAACTGTTTACCCGAGCAATCAAACTCATCATTCATTTGACCCGAACAATCCCCCATATGGTCTTCCTCAAGGATTTGTGCCATCAGTGGCTCAAGGCCCACAAGACAACAACCCAGGCTCCCAGAATACCACCCAGGCACAAACCAATGCAGTTGAAATGCCACAAACCATCAACTCACCAGTAACACCCCATTAGTAGTGCCTTCTACAAACCTGAACACTTCACCATTCACCCTCCATGTTGGTGCTAATGGGACCCTGCTGGCACAAAACTTCAGGCCTCAATATATTCCTCCAAGAACCCATGGGGAAATTCCTTTGAATCAGTCCGGTGAGAATCCTCAATCCAAAGAGAAGTTGGAAATTCTAGAGGAAAGACTGCGAGCTATTGAAGGGGTAAATAGTTATGGTCTTCGGACCGCCTCAGAACTTTGTCTGGTACAAAATGTTGTAATCCCGCCAAAATTCAAGGTGCCTGATTTTGACAAATACAAGGGAACCACTTGTCCTAAAAACCACTTGATCATGTACGTCAGGAAGATGGCATCGCATGCCCATGATGATAAACTCTTGATTTACTTTTTCCAAGATAGCTTGACTGGGGCAGCTTCAAATTGGTACACACATCTTGAGCGGGCCCACATTCGATCTTTCAAGGATCTAGCAGATGCATTCTTGAAACAATACAAGTACAACATTGACATGGCTCCCGATAGAATGCAATTGCAAAGTATGTCAAAAAAGATTACAGAAACTTTCAAAGAATATGCCCAACGATGGAGGGAATTAGCTGCTCAAGTGGAGCCCCCATCAGCTGAAAAAGAAATTGTAGCAATGTTCATTGATACACTTCAGTCACTCTTCTATGACAGAATGGTTGGAAGCATGTCATCAAACTTTTTTGACATGTTTATAATCGGAGAACGAATTGAAAATGGGATGAGAAGTGGTAAGATTATTGAAAGTTCTGTGGTGGCTGTTGAAACAAAGAAAGCTCCATTTGTCCAAAAGAAAGAAGGAGAGACGCATACTGTGGCGTCAGAGCAGAAGATTCCTGGGCATTGGGTATCAAACCAAATTCCTGTCAACTCCCAACCATCTTTTCAAAACACCTACATCTCATATTATCCACCACATCAACAGCCTAACCATCCATATATAGCTGCCACCTCATAAATTCCAACCCAACCTTATCCTATGATGATATCATACCAGCCATCATATCCTACCCAGCATCAAACCTTTCCTACTGTACCACCTCAACAAAAGTCAAAACCCATGCAGTTTGACCCAATACTTATTACTTACACTGAGCTATTACCAAGCCTCATCAACAAATCTTTGTTAGTCCCAGTCCCGGCTAAGGCAGTACAACCCCCATACCCAAAATGGTTTGACCCAAATGCTAAGTGTGATTATCATTCAGGAGTGATTGGTCATTCGACAGAAAATTGCAAGACTTAAAGTACAAAGTGCAAGATCTAATCAATGCAAATTTGCTGAGTTTCCAACAAGATACTCATAATGTAGGAGGTTCTGGAGTCAACGCCATAGAAGGCACTGCGAAGCATGACCTTTGATTCTTGTTAGAGTAATTCATTAATGTTAATCCTTTAGCTCTGCCCAAGGCTTTAGGAAATCTTGAATAATGGGCTTACTTGTTTCCATTTTAGTATGAATAAATGAATGCATTGAGTTTCCTTGATGTCCCTCCATCTTTTGACTTTACCTTACTTTAGCCTTATCTTTTCATTTCTCCTGAAGTTATCCAGATCTGAAAATGATTCTCTTAAAAAAAAAAGGAAAAGAAAAAAAGAAAAAAAAAAAGATATGTGCTAGCATCTCATCTTATGATTTGGATCACCCCCATTAATCAAGTTGACAATAGAAAAAATCATCATCGACTTATATGATCAACTGAGCCAAAAGCACTAAATGAATATTTTTGCAAAGATTGAGGCAATCAGAAGGTACCTTTAGTGAAGTAGAGATACTCTCCTTGAAGATGAAAAGCTCACAGATTAAAGTTAGATGCTTAAAAAATGAAAGAAAAGGGGGAAAATAGGAAAGAGAGAGACCACTTATTCAATTTGGTAAGTACTATTATTTTTGTCTTTTCATTAAAATTTTTGAAAATTAACAATCATGATTTGAAATGAAGAATGGCCATGTTTCTCTATCCTTGACATATTTGCATTATCCGTTGTTACACCTTTTGAGCCTAAAAGAATTATTTTTCAGAGAACCTTGGGCAAGGATCACCCCTACACCGGGGCTAATTTGAGTTAAATGCGGATTGTTGAAAAGTAAAAAAAAAAAAAAAAAAGAAGAAGAAAGGAAAGAAAATGAATAAATAAGCTCACAACAAAGCCAAATGGAAAAGAAAGAAAAACAAGAAGTTAGCAAAGAAAAAACAATATTGATACAAGTGATGCAAAGTAAGGAGAAGGATCCTTGACCCTTTCAACCCACAAACACTCATTTGGGCCTCATTCCTTTTCTTTCGTACCCCTTAACCTTGGTCACATTACAAGCTTAAAAAAGTCCATTCTGATCAATGAAAGATTGTTATCATTTTCATTAATTTTAATTTTGAGACAAAGAAAATATGTGCTCTTCAATATATCACTCTCTAAAATATAATAAAAAGAATATAAAAAAAAGCAAGAAAAAGAGAGAGAAGAAAATGGCTCGCTGGGCTGAAAACCTGAAAGGGAGGTCCCGGCAAAAATTAGAGCGTCCCGATAAAAAGATCCATTGAAGAGACAAACTGGGGCAGTTTGATTTAAAGGTAGATCACGAAGTACCCCTGAAGAATGGGGCAAGTCATATCTTTTGAAGCTGATTGAAATGGTGCTCGAGTCCAATTGAAGAAATGCAAACTTCAAACTGGGGAAGCTTGAATTTAAAGGCCAATCATGAAATGCTCCCAATACATGAAGACTGGGGCACGTAATATCATTGGAAACTTATTAAAGTGGTGCTCGAGATCATATGCATGAGAGGCTAGCACTAATTATCCTAAAGAGTATCATTTGAAGAAATGCCAACTTCACATCCTCATCGTTCCCTTATAAAGACATCTCCACCCCAATATTATCATTTTTTCTCGCATCCTTATCCCTTTCCATATTGTTATCACCTTTTCACTCTCCATCATTTTTGGTACCCCCTCTTATTGCCATTTACCATGGACTCAACATGCATTTTTCATACTGGAGTGTGAAATAAGTGTCAATAATAACATTTTCTCTTAAGATTTCAAAGGTCATGGAAAGCATAATTATCTCTTAACAAGGGGCAACGATAAAAAAGGGGGCAATCAGGCACTTTCATCTGTTGGGATCATCATATCTTTGGTAAGAAGCAAAGCATCAATAAAACATGCAAAGGACTAGTCAAATCAACAAGTTTCGCTCTAGTTCATCCAAGATTTGGCTATGGTCAAAACTCAAAACCTTAAGGGGCCAATGATAAAATGTGATTAAAAAGGAAAAAACAAAAACAAAAACAAAAAATTAAAAAAATTAAAAAAATTCAAGCTTTACAAAATGTCTCTTGCATCATGTACTATTGCAACATTTCAAAAAGAAAAACTCAACATCATTGCATCACGCTTAGGCACAGGTCCTATAAGTTGTATTTCAGTTAGCTTTAGTTGGCATAGGGCCTCTTAAGCTTTCTTTTGTTTTTGTTCAGCTTTAACGAGCATATGGCTCATAAGTTGTCTTTAATAGCTTTAGTTGGCATAGGGCCTCTTTAGCTTTCTTTTGTTTTTGTTCGGCTTTAACGAGCATAGGGCTCATAAGCTATCTTTAATAGCTTTAGTTGGCATAGGGCCTCTTAAGCTTTCTTTTGTTTTGTTCAGCTTTAACAAGCATATGGCTCATAAGCTATCTTTATAGGCTTTAGCAGGCATAGGGCCTCGTAAGCTTTCATCTTCTTTCCAAGTTCCCGTGGATACCACCCCGTGAACTTGTCTTATATTTCCTTTCGAGCTCCTGCGGAAACCGTCTCCGTGAGCTTCTTTCCAAGTTCCTGCGGAATCCATCTCCGTGAACTTGTCTTATATTTCCTTTCGAGCTCCTGCGGAAATCGTCTCCGTGAGCTTCTTTCCAAGTTCCTGCGGATACCATCTCCGTGAACTTGTCTTATCTTTGCTTTTGAGCTCCTGCGGATACCGTCTCCGTGAGCTTCTTTCCAAGTTCCTGCGGATACCGTCTCCGTGAACTTGTCTTATATTTCCTTCCGAGCTCCTGCGGAAACCGTCTCCGTGAGCTTCTTTTCAAGTTCCTGCGGATATCGTATCCATGAACTTGTCTTATCTTTCCTTTCAAGCTCCAGCGGAACCGCTTCCGTGAGCTTCTCTCATCTTTTTGCAGATATCGTCTTTCACTGTAAGCTTATGAGGATACCATTTTTGTAAAAAAAAAAATTAGAAAGAAAAAAAAAATCTCTTCCGGACAAAATCGCAGTTCATTTCTTTACTTGTTTCTCATAATGATAAAATGTTAACTACGGTTACACCTCTTATATGATAAGAAACAAATAAAGAGGGGCAGCTGTGAACACCCAATTTTGTCCGGTCTATTTTTAATCAATTAACAAAAAGGAATAAACAGGAAAAATAAAAAATAAATAAATATAAGATAAAAAAAACTTATAAAAAAAAAGATAAAATAAAAAGTATAATGGTGGTTTGAATCAGTTTGATAAATGATGATAAAGATCATTCAAATTAGAGTTAGTTTTTTAGATAGGAGGAGATAATGAACACTTTTCTGATAGCATAAGGATTATGATATTGATATCTTTTATGATAACATGCTAATCTGATCTTGTATCTTGTTACTTCAACTGAGGAATTTGGTTACTCTATAAATAACAGGTTCTGATTTTTGCTCTGGGGGGTGGTTTTCTTCTCCCTTTTTCTCAATATTCTTCTTCATCCTTATCTTTCTCTTACCTCTCCCACACATACCATCTTCATCTCTTCCGCCATCCCATTGACCCATCTGTCCGCCATCGCCGTCGTGCCGGACAGACGCTGCGGCAACCACTACTCAGACCTCCGCCGCGTCCAGCCACCACGCAACACCACCTCATTGCAGCCGCACCTCTCTGCCATCACTAAAGGGTGTGCTTGTGTCGCACCTCTCCTCCACCGCGTCTAGTCCAGTACGCCGCCGCCGTCACTATCCTCCATACCAGAAGCACGTGCAGATCTAGCTATTACAAACAGCTTGACTGTGTCACCTTCGCTGATCAGTCACTTTCCTTCGTGCAGCGCCGTCTTGAGCCATCACCGTCGCACTTCGCCGTGCTCCGTCATCTCCAACATAATAGATCTGCCTCTTCATCCTTGAATCATCACATCGCGTCGCATAAGCTCCGCTGCGCCACTGTCAGGTCCGACTCACAGTGCGAATCGCCGCCCAGAAGCCGCCGCGTCTGCTCGTTGGTTGCTCCCCCTCTTTCTGCATTACCACCAATTCACCATTGTTGTTCCGTGAGTGGATAAACCAGAGCATTCTGGTTCAATGATCCTTTCTCTAGTTTAAATGGTTTTGTTGCTTTTGAGTCTAATAAGAAATGGGCTAAGTTGTTGGGCTTGTTTTGTGTAAATTCAAACTAAAAATTCTTTCCCCAATAAAATCTGAAAAATAAAATAAAATAAAAAATATTCTTTTTTTCATAAATAAAAGTAAAGATTCAAATTTCTTTTCAAAATAATAAAAATCTTTTTTCATAAAAGTAAAAACGGCTAACCAACAAATATTTTCTAGAAGAACTACGTAGCTTTGAATTTCCCATTGCACCCGGGAATACGTAGGAGCGGAAATAATAATTCCGTCAAGCCAAAACTAAAATTTTCCTTTTTTTTGTGTTTATTTTCTTTTTATTATATTTTTGGGTAAAATAGATATTTTTTAAAAGTTATTAACAGTTTGCACAATTAACTTGAGGTACCGTCTTAGGACGGGCGGTGTAAGGTGCTAACACCTTCCCTACTCGTAACCGACTCCCGAACTCAAATCTCAATTTTTAATAAAAGACCAGTTTCCTTTAATATTTGGTTTTTTCCAAATTTTTCCTAAAATTAAATTTGGTGGCGACTCCTCTGTTTCTTCTTTTCTATCGCGGCGCCCAGACGGGACGGTCGCGACAGGCTTTTCTAAATTAATGAAAATTACTGACAGTGTGTATGTAGCATAACTTGTCAAACTTCAAAGCTAATGCAACATAATACTAAATATATTATTCACAAGATTAAACAAGTAAGAGCGTATTCCACTTTAGATATAGCAAGAAATAGAGTAGTTAAATATGTAATTTAACTTCAAAATAAATTTTAAAATGCTGAATAAGTGTTTGTGTGCTATTTTCAAACCACAAATCCACCGAAAGCAAAAAGTTACATGAGATCTATCAAATTAACTTAACTAGACCCATGTACCAGAAAAGGAAAAGAAGCTTCCTAGCCACCATAGGATGAGAACCATGTTTAGAAGAGAAAGTTGATTCTTATATCAATAGCCTCTAAAAACTTTCCAACAAAACCATAAAATTCTTTATGATTCAACAAGCACACCAACTTCACCACATATCTAATAGCAATTACACCCAAATAGAGGCAAGGGATAAAAAGAAGCCCTTAAAAGAAAATTTTAATGGAAAGGAAACAGCCAAAGCTAGTAAGAACTTACCCACCAATTCCCGGCAAACATGAAGATCAGAAAAGCTTTCCAACTCAAAGATGTAACGTCCCTGAAAAATCATGTAATATCGTAAAAGCTCATTCAGAAGGAAGAAACACTAAGCATGTTAAAGTGATGTACTATCAAGTGAACCATAGCACAAAAAATGAAATCAATAATTCAATGGGGAAGCAAGATTTTCACTTGACCTTTAGTTCAGCCCAGCACTCATCCATATATACCCCCATTCATCATTTTCAACATACCACACATAGCTGGATATGCAAGAAATTTTTATTCTTTGAAAGCAATTTTCAACATACCTCACATACCTTTTTTTGGTAAGGTTAAACATCGTCCTCAAATCAATTTCAAATAGAGAAGTTATAGAATTTGTGACATATGAGGGGAAGATCGCACTTGGCACTTGCATTTAATATACTAAAATCAACTTCCAAAACATGAAAAGGAAAAATAAGAGAAGGCAAATATCCTTTTTTTTTTTTTGTCGATTTTGAATGTGTCAAAT
Organism: Echinosophora koreensis; assembly: GCA_035048595.1. Lineage (NCBI taxonomy): Eukaryota > Viridiplantae > Streptophyta > Magnoliopsida > Fabales > Fabaceae > Echinosophora > Echinosophora koreensis. The sequence continues at coordinate 2,262,147 of JAPCYP010000068.1, forward strand.
AGCAACCTATTGGGTTAATTTTCTGCCTATCACAAGAAAAGTAAAGACAAACAAATAATGGGTTGTACCAATAATCTTTGGCTTTCACCACATATTAAAAAGAAAAGGTTTTGTTGGCAGGTATGTCAATGGCTTTGAAGCTCAAAGTGCAAAATTCATTACCTAATGCCTTTCTCGGAAGCAGCGCTAAGTTTGAATTGGCATCTCATCTCAATTAGACAGGACCAAGTCAATGAGGATTGAGGGCACATCAAGAAGTTTTGCAAGAAGGAAAATATATTTATTGGGGGTTTTTCTTTTTCTTTTTTTTAAAGGCAAAGATAGGATATATATCAAAGGAAAGCATAGAAGCACCAATAGCGCCCCTACTAAAACATAACAGAGAGTTCAACAAGAAACAAAAAGACAAGCCCAAAACCAACAAACACAGGGACCAGGAAAAGCAAACACTGCTGGACACTACAACAGGTATAGTAGCAAAAACAACCAGAAAGGCACATAACCACTGAACTACAGCAAAGACAACCAACAACACAGGAACTCCACGCAAACAACAAAAGACCAAGGCCTCCAAGCAGACAAACTAGCGGAAGATTCTAATACCAGAAAAAAAGTTGGTCTGAATAAAGAGTGCCTACTAGTGAGCATAAAATTATTAGGGGTGTTGACCTCGTTGGGGAGAGTTCACATTAACCCCTTGCAATGAATTGAAATTTAAGTAATCAAACCCTAACCCCTAAGCAGAACTTAACTTCTTCAAAGCACAATCATAACCCTATCCCTCAAACTTAGTGCTTAAGAACAATAATGGAATGCCAATGGCACAAACCAAGAACAGAAATATTAGGGGGAAAAAAGAATATTAGCCAAACAAAAAGAGAAACGAGGGGACATGGAGAAGGGCTTACCTGGTGCGAAGGGAAGGGCTCGAGAATGGGAGACAATGGTGCGTGGAACGGCGGCCGAGAGGATGGTATACAACAGCAGCGGCGACGGTAATGGCGGTAGGGTTGGGAGGCGTCGATGTGTGTGTGTACTGTGGAGTGAAGTGTAGAACAAAATAGTCATCAACAGAATAAAATAAAGAGGGAAGAAAATTATGTGTTCCCGCGAGTGACTTCTCACAACATAGCGTCGGCCAGGCCGACACAATTTTGAATTCACACTAGCGTCGGTCAAGCCGACGCAAAAGCCCACACAATAGTGTTGGCCAGGCCCACGTAAAATTAGACTCAGAAATAAAAAAATTTAAAAAATGTGGGTGTCAGTGTTGCATCTACTTTACGTCGGCTAGGCCGACGCTATTGCGTCGGTATTGTGGCCGACGCTAAATGTTCGACTCTAAATCATGTTTTTCTAGTAGTGATTGGGGACTACTTAGTGGTACCGATGATGATATGAAGATTGTAGATTTATCACTGTTAGGTTAAATTTTATGATATCTGAGGTTGTCTGGTTTTATTATGTTTGAGTTGCTTGCTGTGTGTTGTTTGGATTAACATGTTAAATCATAGTTATTATGTTTATTAGAATATGTTAGTATTATTTTATTATTATTATTTATTTTGATTATAGTTTATAACATGTTGTCTTGATTGATAATATGATTTATCTGGAATGATATGCTTAGTGACAGTTAGGTGATGATATTTAATATTTTAAGTGATGCATATTGGGGAGTGTATGATATGTGACGCCCTTCTGTCCCGCATGTTAATATAAAATATTTACTTAAAAGAGGTAATATAAAAACTTGCATTTATTTGATTAAAATAAAAACTTGGATAAAAAGGTTTCACATCTCAACGAAAACAATGCGGAAATAACATAGTTTTAAAAGAATAAAACATAAACAAGACAGATAAAGAAAAACCCAACCCCGATGTCACATACAGAGCTGGTATAACCAAAATCCGGAAACATCACGGAAACAAACTGAAATAACTAAACAAAACTAACAACTATAACTAAGCATTCTAACTAGAGTCGTGGCTCCTTAGAGTCACTCCTCTACTGGCTCCTCACCGTCCTCTGCATAAGGAAATACATGCAACAACAGAAACAGGAAAACAGGGAGTAAGAAATCATGTAAACACAACGACATGGGAACAGGGAATAAGATAAACATACATCATATCAGGCATAGCAACAAACATCATACATCATACATCATCATTTAATATTACAACGGCATGTTAATCATCCACATATGCTATGCGGTGCAATGCAACCCTACTCCACTACTCCATCAATGCATGTGGATCCAACTAACTCAGGAAGTCAACTTCGGAGTTACATATCCGTATTGGCCAAAAAGCACCAACATCGGCAGTTCCCCAAACCATGGAGGAACCCCTTGGATAGCCGATGTATCATAACTAGATACGCCACCTCGGGGGCACACGGTTTACCAAACATTAGGTGAACCACCCGACACTTGGGCCAGATCATCATAACTTGGAACGCATCCCAAATGTTGAACATCCCCCTCAATATCAACTCCAATACTCTATGCAAATGGCACAACAATACACAAGGCAACAACCTCCTTTGCTTGGGCCTAAAAGCACCCAAGACTTATCACCAACATCAACATCAACCGTGGGGTCAAGGCCCCCTTGGCCAAAAAGCACTAAGGTCCAACGTAACAACACCTCGACCATAAAGCATCGAGGCCACTTTGGCCAAAAAGCACCAAAGTGTAACAACATGCGGTAACTCATCAGGTACCGGCTTAACCAGCTTATTACTCTTTGTCATCTTAATTAGTCTTTAATTAAGTTATGTAACTTGTTATCATTTGATTTGTGTATTATTACATCATCTGGGGATAATTGGGGTGAAACACCCATTTAATTCATTAGTTTCAGGTTCTGACCAGTAAGGGAGCACGGGCGTGTGTGACACCCTTCTACCTTGCATGTTATAAGGCATTCAATGAAAAAAAATGATTAAATGAAAACATACATGTTACTGAATAATTTAAGACATTTGTCTATGGGTAGAAAAGTCCTACATGAACCCGTTCACAAACGCGGAAAATATAAACCAAGTTTTAAAAAAGAACAAATAAAAACATAACCAATAAATAACCCAACCCCGCTGTCACAACTCAGAGCTGGTATAACCGTTCCGGAAACATATACCCGGAATACAACTAAAATAAACTGACAAAACATAAAACAAGCCCTAACTATGAGTGGCGACTCCTCAGAGTCACTCATCTCCGGGCTGCTCGTCATCCTCTACAAGGTGCCAATCAGGACAACAACAAACATAGGGAGTAAGAATCATGTAAACATAATAGCAAGGAGATAGGTAATAAAGTAAACAACAAGCATAACAACATCTCGCCAAACATCAACATTATCATCATCAGTATGCTATGCAGTGCAATGCAGTTCTACTCCGTTAAGCCAACAATGCATGTGGATCCACTAAACTCGGGATGGACGACTTCGGAGTTAAATATCCACATTGAGAATCTACTCAACGCCGGAGAATCTACTCCTTGGATAGTGATGACAACCAAATTGAGGGTTGCCTTGGCATGATCTTTTTTGTTGAATTCAAATCAGATATGGCGCAAAACACCTTTTAGAACAAAACAAAACTTGAGTTCAAAATTGTAACATAATCAAAAGTGAAGAAATAAAGAAGAAAATGAATGAGAATGAAATGGTGATGGCGCCACAAACCAAGGAGGTTTGATAAGCCAGGTGATGTTCGCCAAAGGAATCTTGGATTCTTGATAAGAACTAGTTGGTTCACCCAAGAACCAAGGAGAGACAATATTCTCACCAAAATGGAATTTGATCCACAATGAACATCCAAGTTGTATTTCTCAATGGAATAGGCCTGAATACATAGAGAGTAGGCAGCCAAACCTTTGGTTGCCATACACAAACCTTAACCCCCACTTTGAATGGCCTAATTATGTCACTAATGACCCACTTAATCATCTAATCTTTACTCAGCCACCACAATAATGCTCACGCCCCCACCGTCTCTTGATTATGGGTGGTTACACTTTGCTTCTCAAATTAAAAAGTGTAACCCCCATAATTTACATTAAAAGGAATCTCAACCTACACTAATTTAACATGTGTAGAATAGGAAAGATGGGCTGCCTCCATTTGCAATAATGGACCCACTTACATAATTCTCATACTTATTGAATTAACAAAGAAAACAATTAAAGACTTGGACTAGGCTTCTTGAATTCGCCCCACTCCTCAAGCTTCTTCTTTATGGATGAGCAAAGTGATTATCTTGGGCTCATTGTCTCCTTGTCTTGAACTTGGGCTTGTGTCCATTAAGAGGCCCACCAATTGAGTTAGAGCTTCTTGGGCTTTCTTTGCTCTTGCTCTTGTCATTGGGCCACCAAGACCTTGGATGGCTTCTTGATCCAAGTTGGTCTCCATTGGGCTTACATCATCCCCTCCTTCTTTAAGCGAATTCGACCTCGAATTGAAATCTTCATCACCTACATCAAAAAGAGATAAGTCAGCCACATTAAAAGTTGCACTAATACCTCCATGCTCACTTGGAAGATCCAACTTGTACGCATTGTCATTTATCTTGGCCACCATTTGAAATGGCCCATCACCCCTTGGTTGAAGTTTAGATTTCCTTTGAGAAGGGAACCTCTCCTTCCTTATATGTACCCAAACCCAATCTCCGGGCTCAAATACCACCTTCTTCCTCCCCTTGTTAGCTTGTCTTGCATAGCTTTCGGTCCTATTTTCAATTTGGACCTTCACCTGTTCATGTAACGTCCTCACATATTCAGCCTTGGCCTTACCATCCTTATACTTTAAAATTGAAGAGTTAGGCAATGGCAATAAATAAAGAGGAGCTAAAGGGTTAAATCCATAAACAACCTCAAAAGGAGAATATTGAGTAGTACTATGAACAACCCTATTGTAAGCAAATTCCACATGAGGCAAACAATCCTCCCAAGATTTAATATTCTTTTTAATCACAGCCCTTAAAAGTGAAGAAAGGGTCCTATTTACAACCTCAGTTTGCCCATCCGTTTGGGGATGGCAAGTAGTGGAGAAGAGAAGCTTTGTTCCTAGCTTTCCCCACAATGTCCTCCAAAAATGACATAGGAACTTGGTGTCCCTATCACTTACAATACTCCTTGGTAGGCCATGAAGCCTCACCACTTCTTTAAAGAACAAATTAGCAACATGACAAGCATCATCAATTTTTTTGCATGGTATAAAATGTGCCATTTTTGAAAATCTATCCACCACAACAAAATTTGAGTCTTTACCATTCCTTGTCCTAGGAAGTCCCACAACAAAATCCATAGACAAATCAACCCAAGGAAAATCAGGAATAGGCAAAGGAGTATAAAGTCTGTGAGGCATCACTTTAGATTTTGACTTTTTACACACAATGCATTTTTCACAATATTTTTGCACATCATGCTTCATATGAGGCCAATGAAAATGTTCATGCAACATGTCTAAAGTCTTTTGGACCCCAAAATGCCCCATTAAACCCCCTTCATGAGCTTCTTTCACAAGCAAATCCCTTATGGAACTTTTTGGCACACACAATCTCTTTTCTTTAAATAAAAATCCCTGGTGCCTAAAGTATCCATTTTGGGCTGAATGTACACAATTAGCATAGATATTTGAAAAATCATTATCATGCTCATACAAATCTTTAATGCATTCAAGACCAAACAATTTTGTTTCAAGGGTAGAAAGTAAGGAATGCCTTCTTGAAAGTGCATCCGCCACAACATTGGCCTTACCCTTCTTGTGTTTCACCACATATGGAAATTACTCAAGGAATTCAACCCACTTGGCATGTCTTTTATTTAACTTTCCTTGCCCTTTCAAATACTTCAAAGACTCATGGTCACTATGAATCACAAATTCTTTGGGCAAAAGATGATGTTGCCAAGTTTGCAAAGCTCTTACTAAGGCATACAATTCCTTATCAAGGTGGGATAATTTAGGACAGCTCCACTTAATTTCTCACTAAAATAAGCAATTGGATGCCCTTCTTGCATCAAAACAGCCCCAACACCAACATTAGAAGCATCACATTCAATTTCAAAAGATTTAGCAAAATTAGGCAAAACAAGTATTGGTGCATGGGTGAGCTTTTCCTTAAGTTCTTTAAAAGCATGCTCTTGTTTCTCCCCCCATTTAAATCCCACATTCTTTTTGACTATTTCATTAAGAGGTGCAGCCAAGGTGCTAAAATCCTTAACAAACCGTCTATAAAAGCTAGCTAAGCCATGGAAGCTTCTCACTTCACTTACATTCTTGGGGGTCGGCCAATCTTGAATGGCCTTAATCTCTTCCTTGTCAACATGAACCCCTTTATCATTAATCACAAAGCCAAGAAAAATTACATGATCCACACAAAAGGTACACTTTTCTAAATTTGCATACAATTTTTCTTTTCTTAACACAAGCAAAACAGTCCTTAAATGCTCAAGATGATCATCTAAGTTTTTGCTATAGATTAAGATGTCATCAAAATAGACCACAACAAATTTTCCCAAAAACTCCCTCAAAACTTGGTTCATTAGTCTCATAAAAGTGCTAGGTGCATTGGTTAACCCAAAAGGCATGACCAACCACTCATATAAACCATACTTAGTTTTGAAAGCAGTTTTCCACTCATCTCCCTCCCTTATCCTAATCTGATGATATCCACTCTTTAAATCAATTTTAGAAAATATACATGCACCATGCAATTCATCAAGCAAATCATCAAGTCTAGGGATAGGATGTCTATACTTAATTGTGATGTTGTTCACGGCCCTACAATCCATGGACATCCTCCAAGTTCCATCTTTTTTTGGCACTAAGATCACTGGAACTGCACATGGGCTTAAACTCTCTTGCACCCATCCTTTTTGCATCAACTCCTCCACTTGCTTTTGAATCTCTTTAGTCTTTTGTGGATTGCTCCTATAGGCTGGCCTATTGGGCAATGATGCACCCGGAATGAGATCAATATGGTGCTCAATTTCCCTTAAAGGTGGTAGGCCATATGGCACTTCTTTTGGAAATACATCACCAAATTCCTGCAAAAGATTTTTAACACCACTAGACAAAGAGAGTTCATTAGAGGCATTAGCATGTAAATAAGATTCCCTACAATAGAGCATGTATAGGGCTGCCTTGAAATCAAGGCACTTTTAACCTCACTCTTTGTTTCAAGAAAACTCTCTTTTCCCTCTTTCCTCTTTATTTTTCCCTCTTTTTTTCTCATGGTTTTTTTTTCAATTTGTCATCACTCTTTTTCTCATTCTTTTTCTCATGCTCCTTCTCTTTTCTCTCTTGCTCTCTTTTTTCTCTCATTCTTATTTGATCCTCACTAACTTCTTTTGGAGTCAAAGGAGAAAGAATGACCTTTCGGTCTTGGTACAAAAATGAGAATTTATTAGGGAATCCATCATGAGTGGCTCTCCTATCATATTGCCACGGCCTCCCCAACAACATGTGGCTTGCCTCCATAGGCACTACATCACATAGTACACAATCTTGATATTTCCCTATAGAAAAAAGGACCTCAACTTGTTTGTTTACCACCATTTCTCCAATCTAACTTAGCCATTGGAGCCTATAAGACCTAGGATGTGCCTTAGTCACAAGGTTCAATTTAGACACCAATCTAGAACTTACCACATTGGCACAACTACCTCCATCAATGATTAGAGAGCATACCTTTCCTTGAATTAGGCATCAAGTGTGAAAGATATTTTATCTTTGGCCTTCTTCATGTTCCTTTGCTTGACTCCCCAAAAGCCTTCTTACCATAAACAAGTCACCTTCCGGAATGATCTCCTCTTCTTCACTCTCCTCTTCACTTGAAGCCTCGAATTGAGAGAAGACTTCTCCATTTCTTGTTACCATGGTCCTCTTTGTTGGGCATTGGGATGCAATGTGCCCATGACCTAGGCATTTGAAGCATTTCACATCACGGCTCCTAGAACTTGCTTCCATTGGCTTCTTCCCTTGAGGAGTGCTCACGGCCTCCTTGGATAGTGCACCCTCCTTCTGTTGCTTATCCTTCCAACTTGAGGATGGAAATTTGGAAGAAGAAGAAGTAAATTTGGACTTCCTCCTCTTAAGTTGCTGCTCCACCTTCATTGCTTGTTGGACCAAATCTTCAAGTTCCACTATGTCTTGTATGTCTTGATTCAACCCCATGTAAAAACCGAACCATGGTAGCCTCCCTATCTTCATCATAGTTAGACCTAAGCAAGGCCAACTCCATCTCCTTGTAATATTCATCAACACTCTTAGAGCCTTGTGTCAACCTTTGGAATTTGTTGTGTAGATCCCTATGGTAGTGATTTGGGACAAACCTCTTCCTCATGACATGCTTCATTTCTTCCCAAGTCTCTATAGGTCCCTCTTCATACCTTCTCCTTTCTTTTTGCAATTGGTCCCACCATACAAGGGCATACTCTTTGAACTCAAGGGCAGCTACTTTCACCTTCTTGCTTTCATTGTATGAATTACAGTCAAAGACTTGTTCCACCTTCATCTCCCACTCCATGTATGCTTCGGGATCATTCTTCCCAATAAAGGAAGGAACTTTGATTTTGACCCCTTCAAGTCTTTCTCCTCTTTCACGCCTCCTACCTCTTCTACCTCCTCTAGGTCTTCCTCTCTCACTCTCATAGCCACTAGAATCTTCATGGTTTTGAAGTCGAGCAAGTTGTCTATCATAATTGGCTTGCATCTCCTCCATTTGTCTTGTAAGAGCTTGAATTTGGTTAGTCATCCTAGCTTGATGAGCGGTTGTCCTTGGAGTAGGGGGTGAACTATCATGGTCTCCCATGACTTGAGTAGAAGAATTTGATAATTTTCCTCACCACTCTCTCTCACTTGTACTCACAATGTTTCTTCTTTTTCACTCTTTTTGGCTTTTTCCACACAAGATGTAATTTGTCACTCTTGCCTTTTCCACTCATGGAATGGAAATGAAAAATTGCATAAGTGTGGTTAATGGAAGAGGGAGCCTTGGGTTTTGGGGTAATTTGGTCCAAAATTACAATGGCAAAGCTTGTAATTATCATGACAACTTAAGGATAAAATGGTCTTTTCCATGCAAAAATATCTTAATGCATTTATGAGCCATTATGGCCATTATGATTCGGATAGGATCGTCATAAATGCTCGTCATCTCAGTCAAATCAGTCATCTCAGCTCTGTTGCTGACCCTTTTAGTTCATCTAACTCAGATTTCCTAGAGACATTTCAACGTTTTCGTCCGCAACAAATATAATATTTTACTGTCAGTGAAAACGCAGACGGGGTTCCGTCTGAATTTTCAACCCAAAATTTCATCATAAGCTTATAATATAAAACATAACATGGAAATGACGTTGGTTTATCCAAAATCATTTTCTAAGTCTCGGATAAAAATATAATCGTTTATCTATTTATTACCGATATTAGAAAGCAGTAAAAATCGGGGTGTTACATTAGTGTTTATATATATATATATGTGTGATGTGATGTTTAATTTTGTTCATACTTTTAAGTTTTTAATATTTATGATTTTCAATATAAATGTCTAACGCTAATATTACGATTAGGTATTAGTTAATTAAGTTTTTCTATAATGGGACATCGGGATGTCTCATTTGGTGGTATCAGAGCAGTTTGATTCTGATCAGGCTGTGAAGTTAGGGTGTACTGGCCATTTTAGTTGAATCCACATTGGATAATGACTATGCTTAGAAGTGGGATAGTGAGTCTGATGACAACCAAACAAATCGGTTGCCTTTTCAATTCAAGGAAGGAACAAAAAATAAGAAAATGGAAGAGGTTTAGCGATGGAAGGCGCCATAAACTAAGAGTTTGATAAGCCAAGTGAAGTTCGCCACAAGAATCTTGGATTCTTGATAAGAACAAGATGGCTCAACCAAGAACCAAAGAGAACAAAGTCTCACAAATGGATTTCAATCCAAATTCAACATCCAAGTTGTCATTTCATGTGTTATGGGCATGATACATATAGGAAACATGGCTACCCACTTTTGTCTTGCCTTGCTCTCTCAATATTCCATAACCCCCAACTAATGATTCACCTAACTTAACAACTAATGATTCACTTAACTCTCAAATTAACTCAGCTACTAATGGTGAGCTATTATTCTCTCTCCCTTCCATTATGTAGCAGCCACACTTACTTCTCACATTAAAAGTGTAACCCCCACATAAAAATAAATAAATAAAAAATAAATATACCAACTGAGGTTGACATGAGTGGTTAAAGGTCTCTCGCCCCTTAATCAAGGTCTCGGGTTCAAGCCTTAGGTATGGAAAAAACCTCAGCTGGGAGGGATGCCACCCATCGAGGTGCCGAACAAACTCCCACGGGAGATCAGTCCCCGTCTCAGGTTGGCAGTGGGATACTCCTGGAAGTAGATAGAAAAAACTCATGTAAATATTCGTATTAAACTTCCATCCCGTTTTTCACCATGATAGAAGCCGAATCAGGTCAAGAGGCTTGAGATATGATTTGTAGATAATTTCCTTATCTTTCCAACGCACCAAAGAATGCATCAATCGGAGATCCGTAGCTCAATATACAGTCAAAACAAGTCAACAGATTTATCATTGGGCTCCATGTCTTCATGACTTGCACTTGGGCTTGCTTCCATTATAAGAACCACCATTTGAATTAGAGCTTGTTAGGCCTTCTTGATTATAGCTCTTGTCATGGGCCCACCAAGTCCTTGAATTGCTTCTTGATCCATGCTCTTTATTGGGCTCATATTATTCTTGTTGCAAAGTTGACTTGCCCCCCCCCCCCCCCCCCCCCCGAGGGCCTCTATACCCTCCTTCTTTAAGAGAATTTGTCCTCGAATTTGTTACTTCAATCCCTACATCAAATGAAAGACATAGATACCACATTGAAGATAAGTCAATAGCAAAGACATTTTTATTTATTTTCCCTACAACTTGCAATAGCCCATCGCTTCTAGGGTGGACCTTTGATTTCCATTTATTCGGAAACCTTTATTCTTTTTATGTACACACACCCAACCTTCGGGGTCAAATGGAAATTGATAGAAACTATCAAATGTAACAAGTAGGTGTAACACATTTTCATCTTGTACAATCAATACCCCAACACTTTCATAACCAAGGTAATGAATTATAAGATTAAGTAGAAAGTTATACCTCTTGTGAAATCTACTTTCAAGTTTACCTTTCTTGGTTTGAACATGGTCATAAAAGATAAGGTACTTTTTCTTTTTAAAAGCTCCCAAGAAAGTTGAGCCTCTTGGATATTCTCCTTATCACAAACAAGAGATGGTTTTTTTCAAACAAGACAATCCTCTCAAACACATTAGGATCATCATATGAAAGCTTAAAAGAATTTGCAAGAATGGGTAGATTAAGAAGGGGAATAGTATTTAACCCATCAATTATTGTCACATGCAAACCTTTAGAGCTCATAACAAACCTCAAAATACTAACTTTCTCTAAGTAATCCAACACATTCCTCAAAATTGTTGTGATTAACCAAAGGAACATTAGAAAGCACAACAACACATTTATCAAGGAACTCATTCAAGTCTTGGTTCATAATTCTCAAATCAATCTTAGGAAGATGGCAAGAATCATGCAATTCATCAAGCAAGTTTTCATTCCTATCAAATGTAGAAGAATAACAAGACCCATGCAATTTACCAAACATGTTATCACATCTTGTGTCAAGATATCCATACTTTTGGGAACCCATGCAAGTTCCCAAACGATGGCGTACTTCCCTTGGGAGTATCTCTTCAATTACATTGGTTGTCTTGCAAGCTTCCATTAGAGGAACATCTTCGATTTCCTTCAAAAGAGAATCAACACAAGTAGGCAAAGAGTTAGGAAAAACATCAAAACAAGCATTTACTTTTTCCACCTCACCTTTTGTTTTACTCTCATCTCTTTCTTTTCTCTCACTCTTTTCCATACTCTCATCTTTCTCACATTTTTTCTCTTGACTCTTTCACATTTTCATCACTCTTCTTTTCACTTTTTTTTTCACTCTTTTTTTTCACTTTCTCTCAAATTAGGAGAGACTTCCATAGCTTTCTTTCCATGAGCACTAGTCGTGGCCTCATTAGAAGTTGAAGTGTTGCCCTCCTTCTTTGATTTGTTATGAAGAACTCTATGGTATTGGTATGGAACACATCTTCTCCTCATTCTTTTTCTCATCTCGACCCAAGTCTCAATAGGCTCCTCCTTATATCTTCTTCTCTCTTTTTGCAATTGATCCCACCAAACAAGTGCATAGTCCTTAAATTGAAGAGATGCTACCTTCACTTTCTTTCTCTCATTGTAATTTTTGCAACTAAACACTTGCTCTATCTTCATCTCCCATTTCAAATAAGCTTTGGGATCATTCTTCCCATGAAAGGTAGGAACTTTGATCTTGACCCCTTCAGTTCTATCCTCTCTATCATGCCTCTCATGCATCTTCTGGATCCACTCTTCAGGATTCTTATGATCTTGTACATAGGCCAAATTTTCAAACAGCAACATTGCAAAGAAAACAAGTTAGCAAATAACAAATATATGTAAGAACCAGCCACTCACCAAGTGTACACAATGTGTATTTCACTCAATTAGGCTTTTTCCACACAAGATGTAATTTTCACTCTTTCATTTTTCCACTCAATTGTTCTCTTTTAGGCCTTAAAGGAGTCAAGCACAATCCACACAAGAATCCAAAAAATCAAGTAATAAAATTTCACAAAACTTATCAAAACAAAGGAAACAAAAGGAAAAGCTTTGAGAATAATGGGAAACAAGAAAGAAAGGAAACTTTTTCAAGAACACCGATTGCCCAATTAGAACTTTATCTCTTCTCTTTTCTTGAAATTCTAGGTGTTGTTTTCCTCCTTTTTTATTTTTTTTTAATTCATACAACACACTAGAGAAAAGCTTGCAAAGAACACAAACATGTTTCTTTTTTTCTTCCATTTTTTTTTTTTGATTTTGGGCAGCAAGAAGATGAACACAATAACACAATAATTCCCTTCAAACAAAAACAAGAAAATAATTTTTTTGTTTTGGGTTTTCAAGAACATTTTGTTGATTTTCAAGTACACTTAGATTAAACATATTGTGGTCAATTCAAGGAAGAAAGAAAAAAAATAAGAAAATGGAAGAGTTTAAAGATGGAAGGCTCCACAAACTAAGAGTTTGATAAGCCAAGTGAAGTTCGCCACAAGAATCTTGGATTCTTGATAAGAACAAGATGGCTCAACCAAGAATCAAAGAGAACAAAGTCTCACAAATGGATTTCAATCCAAATTCAACATCCAAGTTGTCATTTCATGTTTTATGGGTATGATACATATAGGAAACATGGCTTCCCACTTTTGGCTTGCCTTGCTCTCTCAATATTCCATAACCTCCGACTAATGATTCACCTAACTTAACAACTAATGATTCACTTAACTCTCAAATTAACTCAGTCACTAATGGTGAGCTATTATCCTCTCTCCCTTCCATTATGTAGCAGCCACACTTACTACTCACATTAAAGGTGTAACCCCCACATAATTAACAAAATACATAAAAGACTAATAAACTCGTGTAAATATTCGTATTAAACTTCCAGCCCGTTTTTCACTATGATAGAAGCCAAATCAGGTCAAGAGACTTGAGATATGATTTGTAGATGATTCCTTAGCTTTCCAAAGCACCAAAGAATGCATCAATCGGAGTTCCGTAGCTCAAGATATAGTCAAAACAAGTCAACAGGTTTATCATTAGGTTCCATGTCTTCATGACTTGCACTTGGGCTTGCTTCCATTATAAGAACCACATTTGAATTAGAGCATGTTGGGCCTTCTTGATTTTAGCTCTTGTCATGGGCCCACCAAGTCCTTGAATTGCTTCTTGATCCATGCTCTTTATTGGGCTCATATCATTCTTGTTGCAAAGTCAACTTGCCCTCCCCCCCCGCTCCGCTGCCTCTATCAGAGTCCGGACACGAAAATTAACATTTGTGTGACATATAGTATTTATATATACGGTTATGTAATATTATATGTCATATAAATGTGAGCTAATGATTTCTTTTAACAGGATCATGGCTCGAGACAGAGGACATAGAGGACGATGGGGTAGTAGAACCCCAGAGAGAGTAGACGATGAGACTTCTTAGTCTGAGGTAGGAGCTGGAGGAGGAGAGTCATCTGAGACTCTCCAAACCATTCGGGAGTTAGCATCCGTACCGTTGTAGCAGGCGCAACAGAATGCTCAGAGAATGTAGAGAGATGCAGAGTTATAGGAGCAGCAGGAAAGGAGGAGAGCTGCCGAGGCAGAGGATGCAGGTTTGTCTACCTTTCTAAAAGGGAAGCCACCCCAGTTCAGAGGGGATTATGATCCAGATCGAGCTGAGTGGTGGATATAGGAGTTGGAGAAAATCTTTGATAACATGAGATGCAGAGATGACAAGAAAGTGACTCATGCTGCTTTCATGTTGACCGGAGGAGCAGAGTCATAGTGGGGAGGCAAGAGAAGGTTGCTTGAGGCAGAGGGCAGGCTGATTAGCTGGGATCTTTCAGAGACTGTTTCTTCTAGAAATACTTCCCACGGTTGGTCAAACTCGAGAAGGAGAGGGAGTTCATGAGTCTCCGACAAGGGGACATGTCTATAGGTGACTATGCAGCCAGATTTGAGCCCTTGATGCAGTTTTCTGAGTTCTATCAGAGGTTTCCGGACGAGGAGTGGATGTGCCGGAGGTTCGAGGATGGCTTGAGACATGAGCTGCAGAAAGCCATGGTGCCGCTTGATATTCAAAGCTTCCCAGATTTGGTCGAGAGATGTAGTGCCATAGAGGGCACAGACCAGAGGCAGGCTGCTGAGCACAAACAGCAGAGGAGTGGAGGTCCTATTAGATCAGGTTTTCAGAGAAGAGCAGGCAGTGGTTAACAGGGAAGACGGGGACCCTATACTAGACCCGTGCAGAGTGTTCAGTCATCTGCATCAGTACCATCTTCTACAACACCAGTTAGTGGAGCGACCCAGCAGCAGAGAGGCCCAGTTTGTTTCAGATGCGGAGGTCCGCATTATGTTAGAGATTGCATAGAGAGGCAGAGTTGTTTCCATTGTGCGAAACCAGGCCACATGGCTCGGGATTGCAGGCAGAGAGGGATACAGCAACAGGCAGCTGCTGGTAGAGGAGCTGCAGGCTATAGAGGTGGAGTTGGGAGAGGAGCCCTAGTAGCAGAACCGTCAGTGGCCAGACTGAGGCCACAGGGAGGGTGTTTCCGTGACGGGAGCTGAATCCTCTCAATCTGCAGATCTTATCTAGGGTATGTGCTTGATATCTGGTAGATTCTCGTCTATGTTGTTTGACTCAGGTGCTACACATTCATTTATTTCGCATGAGTGTGTGGATCATTTACATTTTCCTGTTTCTCAGTTACCTTATACCCTTACAATATTTACTCCAACCAATGATTCCTTGACTACCATGTATGTTTGCTTACAGTGTCCTATAGTTGTTGAGAATAGGACATTCCTTGTGGATCTTGTCTGTTTACCTATGCAACAGATAGATGTAATCCTTGGCATGGATTGCCTTTCGGCTAACCATGTAATGTTAGATTGTTCCAGCAAGACCTTGTCATTTCTTGAGCCTTCTAGCATAGTATCTGCCAATGAAGGACTATCTATTAGGAGTGGTGATTCTCGGCTGTGCGTGATGCTCTTCTCAGTGGAATCTAAGGAGACTCCGAGTATAGATTCTATGCCTATCGTGAGAGAATTTCCTGAGGTTTTCCCTCCCGATGTTCCGGGTTTGCCCCTAGAGAAGGAAGTGGAGTTCACCATAAATCTCATACCAGGGACAGGACCTATATCTAAAGCACCTTATCGGATGTCACCTGTAGAGTTAGCCGAGTTAAAGAAACAATTGGATGATATGTTGAAAAAGGAATTTATCAGGCCTAGTGTTTCACTGTGGGGAGCTCCAGTGTTGTTTGTTGAGAAGAAGGATGGAAGTTCTAGATTGTGCACAGATTACAGGCAGTTGAATAAAGTGACGATCAAGAATAAGTATTCGTTGCCTAGGATAGATGATCTGATGGATCAATTAAAGGGAGCTTTGGTATTTTCCAAGATTGATCTGAGGTCCGGGTATCACCAGATTAGAGTGAAGAAGGAGGATATACCCAAGACAACTTTCAGGACGAGGTACGGACACTATGAATATTTAGTTATGCCTTTTGGTATGACTAATGCTCCAGCAATGTTTATGGATTATATGAACATGATCTTTAGACCGTTCCTTGATAAGTTTGTGGTGGTGTTTATAGATGATATCCTTATTTATTCCCGTACACGGGAAGAGCCTGAGGAACATCTGAGAACAGTGTTACAGGTGTTAAAGGATAGACAGTTATATGCCAAGCTTTCTAAGTGCGAGTTTTGGTTAGAGGAGGTTCAGTTCCTAGGTCATGTGATTAACAAGGATTAAGTGGGAACGACCTAAGTCAGTTACTGAAGTGAGGAGTGTCTTGGGATTGACTGGATATTATCGGAGGTTCATCGAGGGTTTTTCAAAGATTGCGTTGCCTATGACGCAGTTAACGAGAATAGGTACATCGTTTGTTTAGATGGAGAAATGTGAGGAGAGTTTTCTGAAGTTGAAGGAAAAGTTAACCACATCACCCGTGCTGACTTTGCCAGATCCTTTAGGATAGTTTGACGTATATTGTGATGCGTCATACCAAGGATTGGGTTGTGTCTTGATGCAAGAGGGAAGAGTTGTGGCTTATGCTTCCCGACAGTTGAGAGTTCATGATGATATGGAGATTGTAGATTTATCATTGTTAGGTTAAATTTTATGATATCTGAGGTTGTCTGGTTTTATTATGTTTGAGTTGATTGTTGTGTGCTGTTTGGATTAACATGTTAAATCATAGTTATTATGTTTATTAGAATATGTTAGTATTATTTTATTATTATTATTTATTTTGATTATGGTTGATAACATGTTGTCTTGATTGATAATATGATTTATCTGGAATGATATGCTTAGTGACGGTTAGGTGATGATATTTGATATTTTAAGTGATGTATATTGGGGAGTGTATGATATGTGATTTAGAAGTGCCTAGCCCAATTAATTAATATTTTATTATGATGAGATTGATGAGGCGATATGATTTGAGATATTTTATGAGATAGTGATGAGAGTTTAAGGCACAAGGGTATGACTTGATATACGTCGGCGAGATCCATATAGATGCATATTGTTGATCACAGTCGTGTGTTTGGAACACACGAGGTCAGAAGTCCTCGTGGGACCATCCCAACTTAGATTTAGGCTGTGCAGCTATAGTGTCATTACTATGCATGAGCACCCTCGAGAGAGAACCAGGGTGTGCACCGGAGCGAGATGTGCAGCTATAGTGTCATTACTTTGCATGAGCATTCTCCCCGCGGATGAGAGTGTGCACCGGGATTTAGGGACACGTCTCTTGGACAACTGACTAACATCCCTGAGCGGGCAAGAGATGTATGACAGGATTGGTGGTGGCCACGTCAGCATAAGTTGCATGAGTACGAAGGGTAGAGGATGATAATATATCTCGAGGATGATTGTATATAATTCTTGTATATATATCTGTGATGCATGTCTATGTGCCTTTATTGTTTATATGTTACGTACCCTTTTCCTTATATGATGATAGATAGTTTCTTATCCCCTACTTCTTTTCTATATATGTTTCTTTTATGTGCTCGTTTTGAGAAGACCCTGCGGATGAGCTAGCTACAGAGGAGCTTGATCGGACTCCTTATGAGCCAGATGTTGAAGGACGAGCAGTGACGTCTAGCAGTTGAGTTTAGAGTCTATGGCTAGTGCGTCTTTTTGTGACGTTTTAGTTTTCGTTGCTTATATCATTTTGTATCAGTATGTATCTTTTGGGACCCTACTGATGTAGTACCCTCTTTAATTTCCATATTTTAATTATTTCTTTATTGTATCATATGTAAATCACCTCTGTTAATCCTACTTCTCATCATCCTGCTCTCTTCCCCCTTTCCCTTCCTGTAACCCCGTCATCCCTCTGGTATCAGAGCCGGTATCATGACTGGGACTGTAACTGTCGGCAAACTGTTTTGATTGACTGGTGACTGAAACTTATTCATCGTCACTCAGATTGACTGTGAGGTCGATCCCATAACAATCATCTCCATTCTGATAGAATGGGTCGGAGCATTGACTTAAGTCTTCTTGATCTTCCTCATCGGACTGGGGAAGCTTTTGTTTGGAAGACTTTGTTGTTTTTGATTCTGAAGGAAGCTCTTCGTTAGCCAACCTCAAAATAGCCTCCATATTGTTAAGGAAACTTTCTTTTGACTTGGTGCTTGCCAGAACTGAAATAATCTGGGAGCGCTGATTGAGAAACTCGCAGGTTTCTGGGTTCGCTGCCTTCATCCATTTTGGATTCTGCTGGAACCATAATTTGACATTGTCACTGGTGGCCGCTGCATAGTTGAACTGTGCCCACCATTTGACATAGGTTGATCTTTGCAAAATTGGCAAAATACCAGGATAATGCTCTTGCTTCTGATACTTATATTGCCAACTGAAAACCCAAGATAGGGAAAATTTTGAGAAAAACACCAGATTGATTGGAAATGGGCTTTCCTTGATATCAAAGTATTTTTCAAAAGTTTGATATCCTTCTAGAAGATCTGGTGGAAGGATTTGTTTGATTGGACCAAAAATTCTCCACCAATGGATAAACCACTGGGGAAATTTGTAATTTACATTCTTCTTGAAATAAATCAACCAAGAATGTTTATTTTGAATATTTTGGTACCAGAAAACATTGTACCAAGCTGTTTAGTAATCCCAGTAATTAAAACCAATGGGATCAAAAGTTTGAGAAAATTTTTTGGAAACATTCAAGTTCTTTCCAAATTGCTCAGGTGTTAAAACCTTTAAAATCTGGAAAGTTGAATGAGTGTATGTTGATTGATCCTTGGGATCTCGATAATGTTTAATCGAGACTGAATCGGTGTCAATCAATATAAACTCATAAAAATTTCTATTTTTGTTTGATTGTGTTTGCTGAAAATGGCAACCATTTTGAAAGATTTTGGCGGGAACTTTGTTAGGGTTATTATCCCAAAATCCTGGTTCCATTTGCACAACAAATTGGTATTGATTTTTGGCAACATATTGAGTTGCAAGGGTTTGAGTTTGGGTGTTGTCTGTTGTTGATAATCTTGTATCAGGTTTGACAACATTTAGGGGAGTAGCTGTTTGAGCTAACTCTTGGATTAAGGTTTTTAGTAGGGGTGGAGAGTCGGGTTCATTCTCCACTCTATCTCCCCATGTTCCCTTAGGGAGCTTGGTTAGGCCTTGATCTTGAAAGGCTAACAAAGATTGGATTGGAATGCCATAGTCTGATTTAGACTGTTTGGCGGCTTGCTGAGTCGATGACTCTGCTTTGATTGTTGGCTTCTGGGGGGATGGCCCCAGCTTGATTGCTTTCTGGGTTAATGACCCAGACTGGGTCGAAGACCCTGATTCTTTGGACGCAACTTGGCGCTGTTGAAGTCCTGAAAGGACTAATTTACCTTTTCCCTTCCCCTTCACAGAGGAAGTTGATGTTCTTGGCATTTCTGCCACTCTCACTCTTTTATTTACCCTGCAAATATTCACGAGTAAGGAAGTCAGGGAGAGAGTTTGAAGAGCCCTTGATAAATTCAATTTGAAAATCAAAAGCGCTTAAGATAGCTTGCCATCTAGCAAAAATTTGTTTTGAAGCTAAATTTTTAACATCTTTTTGCAAAATGTCTTTAGCTGATTTACAATCTACTCTAACCAAAAACTTTTGATTAAGTAAATCAGATTGAAATTTTGAAATGCACAAAACAATTGCTAAAATTTCTTTTTTAACAGTTGAATAATTTTGTTGTGCAGAATTCCAATGTTTAGAAGTATATGCAATGATATGATCTTTATTTGAAATCCTTTGTTTTAAAATGCCGCCATAGCCAATGTCAGAAGCATCTGTCTCGACAATTTTAAAAGCAGTTGGATTTGGAAGATAAAGACATGGAAGATTCCTTATCTGAGATTTTATGATTTGAACAACTTTGGTGTGTTCATCTGTCCAAGGAGGAGGTTCCTTCCTAAGACGATTGTGTAAAGGTTTGATAATATTGCTGAGATTAGGAACAAAATCAGCAACATAATTTAGACAACCCAAAAACCTTTGGAGCTGGGTTTTGTCTATAATTTGATCAGGGAATTTATCCGCAAAATCTATTGCTCGATTGATTGGAATGATAGTTCCTTGGTGAATATTATGACCAAGAAATCTGATCTTTGTTTGAAAAAGAGAAACTTTGGTTTTAGACACTGCTAAACCATTTCTCTTAATTACACCAATAAAGATCTTGACATGTTTGAAGTGTTGATCAATAGATTGGGAAAAGATTAACACATCATCAATGTAGACAAGTGTAAAATCTGAATAAGGATTAAAAATCTCATTCATAATTCTCTGGAATTCTGAAGGAGCATTCTTGAGTCCAAAGGGCATTACATTCCATTCATAATGCCCGAAAGGAACAGTGAACGCTGTTTTGTAACGATCACTTTCTTTGACTTCTATCTGATAATAACCAGATTTCATATCAAATTTTGAAAAGATTTTAGCCGAGTTTAGACGGCTAAGCAAATCCTTTTTATTAGGAATTGGATACCTGATCCACCTAAGAGCCTGATTTAAAGGTTTGTAATTGATAACTAAGCGGGGCGTTCCTCGCTCAATTTCTGCTTGCTTATTGACATAGAAAGCTGAACATGACCAGGGAGATTTGCTTTCTCTAATCAAACCCTTTTCTACGAAATCATTAATTTCCTTCTGGCAATACCTAAGAAGTTCATGATTCATTTGAATTGGTCTAGACTTAGTAGGGATTTGCCTTTCATTAAAATCTTGTTCATAAGGCAAGTCTACAACGTATTTCTTTCTATTCCAAAATGCTGTGGGCAAATCAGAACAGATAGTTTTTTGGATTTCATCAAAAAGGATCTGAGTCCTGTTTTTGATATTTGGCTGTTGTAATTGTAACTCAATATTTTTAAAAGAAATTTCTTCTTTCAAAAAATTGATTTGATTAATTTTGTAATCGAGAAAATTCAAATCTCGAATGATTGGTTCTCTGATAAAGGGAAAAATAATGTTTTTTCCCAGATGTTGCGTTATAATTCCATTGTCAGAAATGGAAATGGGGAAAAGTGATCTTATGAACGGGGTTCCAAGAATCACTTCATTTTTGAGATTTTTGACTAATAGAAAAGGAGTCTCGACCTGAAGACCTTGGTTTTCTATTAGGGCTTTTGACAGCTTGTAATTGATTCTAAGTTTAGAACCATTAGCTGCTCTTAACTTCTCAGAAGTTTTTTTCGAAGTATTTAGTAGGGACTAATCCCTCCTGAATACAGTTTGAATCAGCTCCTGTATCGAAGAGTGCTGTTGAATCAAGAACAAAATTCCCGATAATGATCTTGATTTTAATATGGAATTTTTGAATTCTTAATTGATTGATTAAATTTAAGAATGTTTGATCTTGTTCTAGATTTTTATCTTCTTGATTTTTAGTAGGACTATTCTGTTCACTATCTTTGATGACGCTTGATTCAGGTTTATCTTCCGAATCAGAATCATCAGTTTGGGCTTCTGCTAATTGTGACAGAATTAATTTATGAATAGATTGTTCCTGTTTGATCTCTTTAACTTCCTGTTTCAAATTCTTAATCTCTTGCTGGAGATCTTGAATTGTCACAGGTTTCGTTTGTTGAGTAGCTTCAAGTCTTTTAAGGATCTGTCTAAAGTCAAAATGATCTTTAACAATAACTTTTCCTTTGTTTTTGAAATCCTTTTCCATTGAGGACTCCATAGAAGACTTAAGCTTATCCAGATATCTGCGCCTTTCATCTGGATCAGATATTGAATTAATAACCTCAAAAAGGAGATCTTGCTCCTTAGTTAAGACATTAATTTCATGAGATGAATCGGAACTAAGGCTTCCAATATCATCATGTTGAATATGATTGAGATCTTCAGAAAAATCACCATCTGACTCACCTGAAGAATCTGATTGGATCAAAAGATTATTTAGTTGTTCCTCAACTGATGGTTCAAGATTTAATTCTTTGATCTTTTTCTTTAGCCTACAGTATTTACTGATATGGCCCTGTTTACCGCAGTTGTAACATGTAACCGCTTTTTTGGGAAACCTAGTACTAGTTTCTTGTTTGGGTTTGAATTCTGGCTGGAATTCAGGTTTTGGTTTGCTAAACCGTTTGTGTTTCTTCCACTTAGTGTATTTGGTATACTTAGGTTTATGCGGTTTTTCTTTATACCTCTCGGAAGATTTTGATTTATCTTTTGGGCAAGGGGGTATCCCAAATTGCTCGCAGAAAGATCCTAAATCTTTCTTTGCTGCTTTCTCTTTTTTGAATTGATCTCTGACTTTGTCTTCCTTACAAAGTCTTGCCCCTATTTTCTGGGTTGCTGCAATGAGTTGACCATAACTCAATTGCTCATATGGAATATTTCCATCTGGAGATTGGGCTATAAGCTCATCTTTTACAAGGTCACCTAAAGATGTTGGGAGACCTGCAATGAACTTTTCTTTCCAAAACTTATTTTGGCAATCTTCTCTAGTGTAAACCCTAGTTAGGAAGGTATCTTTATACCACCTAAAACTGGATAAAGATCTACACTTAAGATTGGATAATAACTCGGCAGACCTATCTTTCCAGGTAGAAGTACTACCCATAAAGTGTCCGCAAATTGAAAAGATTAAGGTGTTGACAGCATCTGGAATGGTTTGGCCGTCATTATCAAAGATTGGATTTCCTTCTGTGTCAGTTTTGATTGCTGTGAACATTTGTTCTTTCTGTATATCAGAGAAAGAATAATCCCACCAGCCTTTTAATTGGCCTGTGAAACCAGCAACCAAAATATTGCAAATGGCTTCTTCAGAGCATTCATTCGCAGTTTGGTATGCAGTGGCCATCATGGTCATGTGCTGCATTGTTTGGAGAATTTGATACTCCATTTGGCCATCTATGTTCCATTCATAGATGTTGTTAGCATTGAAACTTTTGAGAGTAGAAGTTTTTTCTTCAAGGAGCAAATCCGGAGGGGTTGCTCTAGGATAATACAGTTTTGTTGGTTTTTTCCAGGGTTGGGTATAGACTGGATTCATATTGATCAAAGGTCTATTGATCAAAGGTTTATCTACTGGGTTGGATTTAGAAGTACTGGCCACAGATTCCGTTTCTGAACCGTCTTCGTTTAGGACATTTATGGTTGGATTTTTGTCTGTTGGATCTTTGGTAATTCCCTTACCTCTTAATAAGGGTGGACCTTCTTGAGTGCTACTTGGGGATTCTGGAACACTTAATTGTTTTATTTTTTGTATTAACTCTTGTTTTTCCCTTTTTATGTCTGGGTAGAGAAGGAGTTGTAAATTCTCTTTGACCTTCTTATTGACCTTGAAAGGTTTAAACAAGGGTTTTTCTAAGGGAGTCTCTTTCTTGGTTCCCGAAGTAGATGCATCAGTGGATACATCTTTTTTGATAATATGTTCCCCTAATACTTGTAGGTATTTGTTTGTGTAATTTGATTGTTCCATTAATTTGTTAATGTCGTGAGCTGAGACTGTTTCATCAGCATTCTTATTTTTGAACGGAGCAGCCATAATTGGTTTGTTGGTGATAGGATCTTTAACACCTGGGAGTTGGAAAGAGTTATTTGGTGGTAACTCTGTTTTAACTAACTCACCATTTTTCAAATGCCATACTGTAATGACATTAGTGGTTTTATCAACATCTATCTTTGTTTTCCAAGGATAGTTAATTTGATTTTTGACTGCATAAGCATGAAACCAGTCAAAAAATAAAATATTTGTCTTAACATTGTTAAGAAATTGATAATATTCTTTTTGAATATTATTTCTGATTGTTCCCTTATATTCTTGTAAGAACCATTCTCTTTGAGGTTTCCATTCCTCAGAGTAAAAGTCCTTTCTAAGGGATTCCTTATCAATAATGGGCTTACAAATCATTATAAGATTCATTAAGGGAGGAAAAGGTTGGAGACTGAATTGATCGTTGATCATCTTCTGTCTGATAAATTGGTCTAGGGATAGTAGATGATGTATCTAATCCCTGAAGATTAATATTCGGGATTTGAGATGTGGTTGAGAAAGATTGTCTTGAAGGGACACTCCTAAAGGCTTCTGATCTAAGACTAGAGGATCTGATAGAACTGAAAGAGTTTCTTCTTTCGAAAATTAATTCAACTTGTCCTGATTGATTCTGGACAATATTGCTGAAATTGGCAGTTTCCCTTGGTAAAGCAGGTACTGCTTTATCCAAAATCCATCTTTCCGGTAGATTTACATCTTTCCAGTGGATTGTCTTAGGGACAATAACGTTTGCTTTAGTAACATCAGTAAGAAACAAAGTTGTCTCTCCCGATGTTCTAGTTTTAAGAACTTTAGAATTACAAGAATTCATAACCTTGTATTGAATCCTGTAAAGCAAAGCTGCTGGGATAGATCCAGGCTTCATGTCTAAGCCACAGATCTTAATATTTAAAAACAAAGAGTCTAATATATTATTGTCCTGTAGACTCAGTGTCCTGTTTGGGTAACAATTGAAGTAAATCGGACCTTGACTTAGGCCAGTTTCTATTGTGCCTAATAACGAATCCTCAAATTTGTTGTGCCTAATGTCTCTTAAGCACATTAAGATTGAAGCATTTAATCCTTCGCGGATTAAAGGTTTAACAGCTACTTGTACACATCCTATGTGCAAGTATCTGTATTTTTGTTTATGATTTTTGATTGTATCCATTGAGAGAAGATGAAATTCCTCACTCTCTGGATTGATAGGAATATTTTTCTCTACCGTTTTGATAACATAATCAGAGGTAGCAAAAAATCTACCTTCTGGTTTGTATAATTCTTTTGTGGGTATCTTGGGGATTACCCAATTATCAATATCTTGATTGATATTTTCAAAGCAGATTTCCTCTTGGAAAATACTGCTTGGATTGGTAGGAATATCAGATTCCTGAAGAGATGAAGAAGAAGGTTGGGAAGAGCGGAAAGAAAGCCTTGAAAGGGAGCGAGATAACATAAATTCAATTAACTGATATCATTGCCTTCCTTTGGTTCCATAAAAACAGTAGATATAGATCTAAGCCTTACTTTGCTGAATATTTTTTATTAAAATATTAAAATTAGCAACTTTACAAAGATTTACAAAATCATTAGATCTTATTATACTTAAACATAGCTGTACCTTACCTTTTGAAAAAGGGTTTACTTAAATAACCAAAAGCTACCTCAAAGTAGACTTACTGCTACTCGTTATCTATACTTTGATTTATCTTGCTTCAAGCATCGGCAAATTAGACTGACTGCCTCTATCCACACGAGGTCTTACTGCTACAGCTTTAACAAGACATACCAATGTATAAACACGGAGGTCCTTACCAGTCAAAAGGTACTCAAACCATTTAAGCATAATAATTTCTTCCGAAAAAACTCTTTTTTTTTTTTTTTTTTTACTCAGCAAGGTACGGATCTTAGATCCATACTACAGTTCCTACTTACCCATCGGGCTCTGATACCAGAGGGATGACGGGGTTACAGGAAGGGAAAGGGGGAAGAGAGCAGGATGATGAGAAGTAGGATTAACAGAGGTGATTTACATATGATACAATAAAGAAATAATTAAAATATGGAAATTAAAACATGAAAACAGTAAAAACAAGTACTGTAGAGATTAAAACAGAGAATATAAAAGCATAAACCCAGAAAGGCGGTGAACCGACCAAGATCTGGAAAAATAAAAGAAACCGGAGCGGAGGCAGAGCCTCACCAGGACCGGTGGAGGGAGAAGAGATACTTTAAACCATAAGTTTTATTGAATGAAAAGATTGAACACTACAAGATTGAAAACAAAAGATTGATCCGAAAGAGGAAGGTAGAATATCTGAGGAACTCTTACTGTTGAGTACTCAGAGCTTCTATCTCTAAAAACTCTCTCTAAAACTTCGGATGCTTTACAACTGAGCCTGGCATCCTATTTATAGAAGATTACAAAGTTACTATTACAACAGTACAGGTAACAGAAACCTAAACTATTGCAACTATTGATGAACAGTACCGGTAACTTGACTGGAACTGCGACTGTCGGCAAAGAACAATGCCGGTATCATACAGAGCCGGTATCATGACTGGGACTGTAACTGTCGGCAAACTGTTTTGATTGACTGGTGACTGAAACTTATTCATCGTCACTCAGATTGACTGTGAGGTCGATCCCATAACAATCATCTCCATTCTGATAGAATGGGTCGGAGCATTGACTTAAGTCTTCTTGATCTTCCTCATCGGACTGGGGAAGCTTTTGTTTGGAAGACTTTGTTGTTTTTGATTCTGAAGGAAGCTCTTCTTTAGCCAACCTCAAAATAGCCTCCATATTGTTAAGGAAACTTTCTTTTGACTTGGTGCTTGCCAGAACTGAAATAATCTGGGAGCGCTGATTGAGAAACTCGCAGGTTTCTGGGTTCGCTGCCTTCATCCATTTTGGATTCTGCTGGAACCATAATTTGACATTGTCACTGGTGGCCGCTGCATAGTTGAACTGTGCCCACCATTTGACATAGGTTGATCTTTGCAAAATTGGCAAAATACCAGGATAATGCTCTTGCTTCTGATACTTATATTGCCAACTGAAAACCCAAGATAGGGAAAATTTTGAGAAAAACACCAGATTGATTGGAAATGGGCTTTCCTTGATATCAAAGTATTTTTCAAAAGTTTGATATCCTTCTAGAAGATCTGGTGGAAGGATTTGTTTGATTGGACCAAAAATTCTCCACCAATGGATAAACCACTGGGGAAATTTGTAATTTACATTCTTCTTGAAATAAATCAACCAAGAATGTTTATTTTGAATATTTTGGTACCAGAAAACATTGTACCAAGCTGTTTGGTAATCCCAGTAATTAAAACCAATGGGATCAAAAGTTTGAGAAATTTTTTTGGAAACATTCAAGTTCTTTCCAAATTGCTCAGGTGTTAAAACCTTTAAAATCTGGAAAGTTGAATGAGTGTATGTTGATTGATCCTTGGGATCTCGATAATGTTTAA
Organism: Echinosophora koreensis; assembly: GCA_035048595.1. Taxonomy (NCBI): domain Eukaryota; kingdom Viridiplantae; phylum Streptophyta; class Magnoliopsida; order Fabales; family Fabaceae; genus Echinosophora; species Echinosophora koreensis. The sequence continues at coordinate 2,289,368 of JAPCYP010000068.1, forward strand.
TCGAGACTGAATCGGTGTCAATCAATATAAACTCATAAAAATTTCTATTTTTGTTTGATTGTGTTTGCTGAAAATGGCAACCATTTTGAAAGATTTTGGCGGGAACTTTGTTAGGGTTATTATCCCAAAATCCTGGTTCCATTTGCACAACAAATTGGTATTGATTTTTGGCAACATATTGAGTTGCAAGGGTTTGAGTTTGGGTGTTGTCTGTTGTTGATAATCTTGTATCAGGTTTGACAACATTTAGGGGAGTAGCTGTTTGAGCTAACTCTTGGATTAAGGTTTTTAGTAGGGGTGGAGAGTCGGGTTCATTCTCCACTCTATCTCCCCATGTTCCCTTAGGGAGTTTGGTTAGGCCTTGATCTTGAAAGGCTAACAAAGATTGGATTGGAATGCCATAGTCTGATTTAGACTGTTTGGCGGCTTGCTGAGTCGATGACTCTGCTTTGATTGTTGGCTTCTGGGGGGATGGCCCCAGCTTGATTGCTTTCTGGGTTAATGACCCAGACTGGGTCGAAGACCCTGATTCTTTGGATGCAACTTGGCGCTGTTGAAGTCCTGAAAGGACTTATTTACCTTTTCCCTTCCCCTTCACAGAGGAAGTTGATGTTCTTGGCATTTCTGCCACTCTCACTCTTTTATTTACCCTGCAAATATTCACGAGTAAGGAAGTCAGGGAGAGAGTTTGAAGAGCCCTTGATAAATTCAATTTGAAAATCAAAAGCGCTTAAGATAGCTTGCCATCTAGCAAAAATTTGTTTTGAAGCTAAATTTTTAACATCTTTTTGCAAAATGTCTTTAGCTGATTTACAATCTACTCTAACCAAAAACTTTTGATTAAGTAAATCAGATTGAAATTTTGAAATGCACAAAACAATTGCTAAAATTTCTTTTTTAACAGTTGAATAATTTTGTTGTGCAGAATTCCAATGTTTAGAAGTATATGCAATGATATGATCTTTATTTGAAATCCTTTGTTTTAAAATGCCGCCATAGCCAATGTCAGAAGCATCTGTCTCGACAATTTTAAAAGCAGTTGGATTTGGAAGATAAAGACATGGAAGATTCCTTATCTGAGATTTTATGATTTGAACAACTTTGGTGTGTTCATCTGTCCAAGGAGGAGGTTCCTTCCTAAGACGATTGTGTAAAGGTTTGATAATATTGCTGAGATTAGGAACAAAATCAGCAACATAATTTAGACAACCCAAAAACCTTTGGAGCTGGGTTTTGTCTATAATTTGATCAGGGAATTTATCCGCAAAATCTATTGCTCGATTGATTGGAATGATAGTTCCTTGGTGAATATTATGACCAAGAAATCTGATCTTTGTTTGAAAAAGAGAAACTTTGGTTTTAGACACTGCTAAACCATTTCTCTTAATTACACCAATAAAGATCTTGACATGTTTGAAGTGTTGATCAATAGATTGGGAAAAGATTAACACATCATCAATGTAGACAAGTGTAAAATCTGAATAAGGATTAAAAATCTCATTCATAATTCTCTGGAATTCTGAAGGAGCATTCTTGAGTCCAAAGGGCATTACATTCCATTCATAATGCCCGAAAGGAACAGTGAACGCTGTTTTGTAACGATCACTTTCTTTGACTTCTATCTGATAATAACCAGATTTCATATCAAATTTTGAAAAGATTTTAGCCGAGTTTAGACGGCTAAGCAAATCCTTTTTATTAGGAATTGGATACCTGATCCACCTAAGAGCCTGATTTAAAGGTTTGTAATTGATAACTAAGCGGGGCGTTCCTCGCTCAATTTCTGCTTGCTTATTGACATAGAAAGCTGAACATGACCAGGGAGATTTGCTTTCTCTAATCAAACCCTTTTCTACGAAATCATTAATTTCCTTCTGGCAATACCTAAGAAGTTCATGATTCATTTGAATTGGTCTAGACTTAGTAGGGATTTGCCTTTCATTAAAATCTTGTTCATAAGGCAAGTCTACAACGTATTTCTTTCTATTCCAAAATGCTGTGGGCAAATCAGAACAGATAGTTTTTTGGATTTCATCAAAAAGGATCTGAGTCCTGTTTTTGATATTTGGCTGTTGTAATTGTAACTCAATATTTTTAAAAGAAATTTCTTCTTTCAAAAAATTGATTTGATTAATTTTGTAATCGAGAAAATTCAAATCTCGAATGATTGGTTCTCTGATAAAGGGAAAAATAATGTTTTTTCCCAGATGTTGCGTTATAATTCCATTGTCAGAAATGGAAATGGGGAAAAGTGATCTTATGAACGGTGTTCCAAGAATCACTTCATTTTTGAGATTTTTGACTAATAGAAAAGGAGTCTCGACCTGAAGACCTTGGTTTTCTATTAGGGCTTTTGACAGCTTGTAATTGATTCTAAGTTTAGAACCATTAGCTGCTCTTAACTTCTCAGAAGTTTTTTCGAAGTATTTAGTAGGGACTAATCCCTCCTGAATACAGTTTGAATCAGCTCCTGTATCGAAGAGTGCTGTTGAATCAAGAACAAAATTCCCGATAATGATCTTGATTTTAATATGGAATTTTTGAATTCTTAATTGATTGATTAAATTTAAGAATGTTTGATCTTGTTCTAGATTTTTATCTTCTTGATTTTTAGTAGGACTATTCTGTTCACTATCTTTGATGACGCTTGATTCAGGTTTATCTTCCGAATCAGAATCATCAGTTTGGGCTTCTGCTAATTGTGACAGAATTAATTTATGAATAGATTGTTCCTGTTTGATCTCTTTAACTTCCTGTTTCAAATTCTTAATCTCTTGCTGGAGATCTTGAATTGTCACAGGTTTCGTTTGTTGAGTAGCTTCAAGTCTTTTAAGGATCTGTCTAAAGTCAAAATGATCTTTAACAATAACTTTTCCTTTGTTTTTGAAATCCTTTTCCGTTGAGGACTCCATAGAAGACTTAAGCTTATCCAGATATCTGCGCCTTTCATCTGGATCAGATATTGAATTAATAACCTCAAAAAGGAGATCTTGCTCCTTAGTTAAGACATTAATTTCATGAGATGAATCGGAACTAAGGCTTCCAATATCATCATGTTGAATATGATTGAGATCTTCAGAAAAATCACCATCTGACTCACCTGAAGAATCTGATTGGATCAAAAGATTATTTAGTTGTTCCTCAACTGATGGTTCAAGATTTAATTCTTTGATCTTTTTCTTTAGCCTACAGTACTTGTCATCCTGCTCTCTTCCCCCTTTCCCTTCCTGTAACCCCGTCATCCCTCTGGTATCAGAGCTCGATGGGGAAGTAGGAACTGTAGTATGGATCTAAGATCTGTGCCTTGCTGAGTAAAAAAAAAAAAAAAAGAGTTTTTTTCGGAAGAAATTATTATGCTTAAATGGTTTGAGTACCTTTTGACTGGTAAGGACCTCCGTGTTTATACATTGGTATGTCTTGTTAAAGCTGTAGCAGTAAGACCTCGTGTGGATAGAGGCAGTCAGTCTAATTTGCCGATGCTTGAAGCAAGATAAATCAAAGTATAGATAACGAGTAGCAGTAAGTCTACTTTGAGGTAGCTTTTGGTTATTTAAGTAAACCCTTTTTCAAAAGGTAAGGTACAGCTATGTTTAAGTATAATAAGATCTAATGATTTTGTAAATCTTTGTAAAGTTGCTAATTTTAATATTTTAATAAAAAATATTCAGCAAAGTAAGGCTTAGATCTATATCTACTGTTTTTATGGAACCAAAGGAAGGCAATGATATCAGTTAATTGAATTTATGTTATCTCGCTCCCTTTCAAGGCTTTCTTTCCGCTCTTCCCAACCTTCTTCTTCATCTCTTCAGGAATCTGATATTCCTACCAATCCAAGCAGTATTTTCCAAGAGGAAATCTGCTTTGAAAATATCAATCAAGATATTGATAATTGGGTAATCCCCAAGATACCCACAAAAGAATTATACAAACCAGAAGGTAGATTTTTTGCTACCTCTGATTATGTTATCAAAACGGTAGAGAAAAATATTCCTATCAATCCAGAGAGTGAGGAATTTCATCTTCTCTCAATGGATACAATCAAAAATCATAAACAAAAATACAGATACTTGCACATAGGATGTGTACAAGTAGCTGTTAAACCTTTAATCCGCGAAGGATTAAATGCTTCAATCTTAATGTGCTTAAGAGACATTAGGCACAACAAATTTGAGGATTCGTTATTAGGCACAATAGAAACTGGCCTAAGTCAAGGTCCGATTTACTTCAATTGTTACCCAAACAGGACACTGAGTCTACAGGACAATAATATATTAGACTCTTTGTTTTTAAATATTAAGATCTGTGGCTTAGACATGAAGCCTGGATCTATCCCAGCAGCTTTGCTTTACAGGATTCAATACAAGGTTATGAATTCTTGTAATTCTAAAGTTCTTAAAACTAGAACATCGGGAGAGACAACTTTGTTTCTTACTGATGTTACTAAAGCAAACGTTATTGTCCCTAAGACAATCCACTGGAAAGATGTAAATCTACCGGAAAGATGGATTTTGGATAAAGCAGTACCTGCTTTACCAAGGGAAACTGCCAATTTCAGCAATATTGTCCAGAATCAATCAGGACAAGTTGAATTAATTTTCGAAAGAAGAAACTCTTTCAGTTCTATCAGATCCTCTAGTCTTAGATCAGAAGCCTTTAGGAGTGTCCCTTCAAGACAATCTTTCTCAACCACATCTCAAATCCCGAATATTAATCTTCAGGGATTAGATACATCATCTACTATCCCTAGACCAATTTATCAGACAGAAGATGATCAACGATCAATTCAGTCTCCAACCTTTTCCTCCCTTAATGAATCTTATAATGATTTGTAAGCCCATTATTGATAAGGAATCCCTTAGAAAGGACTTTTACTCTGAGGAATGGAAACCTCAAAGAGAATGGTTCTTACAAGAATATAAGGGAACAATCAGAAATAATATTCAAAAAGAATATTATCAATTTCTTAACAATGTTAAGACAAATATTTTATTTTTTGACTGGTTTCATGCTTATGCAGTCAAAAATCAAATTAACTATCCTTGGAAAACAAAGATAGATGTTGATAAAACCACTAATGTCATTACAGTATGGCATTTGAAAAATGGTGAGTTAGTTAAAACAGAGTTACCACCAAATAACTCTTTCCAACTCCCAGGTGTTAAAGATCCTATCACCAACAAACCAATTATGGCTGCTCCGTTCAAAAATAAGAATGCTGATGAAACAGTCTCAGCTCACGACATTAACAAATTAATGGAACAATCAAATTACACAAACAAATACCTACAAGTATTAGGGGAACATATTATCAAAAAAGATGTATCCACTGATGCATCTACTTCGGGAACCAAGAAAGAGACTCCCTTAGAAAAACCCTTGTTTAAACCTTTCAAGGTCAATAAGAAGGTCAAAGAGAATTTACAACTCCTTCTCTACCCAGACATAAAAAGGGAAAAACAAGAGTTAATACAAAAAATAAAACAATTAAGTGTTCCAGAATCCCCAAGTAGCACTCAAGAAGGTCCACCCTTATTAAGAGGTAAGGGAATTACCAAAGATCCAACAGACAAAAATCCAACCATAAATGTCCTAAACGAAGACGGTTCAGAAACGGAATCTGTGGCCAGTACTTCTAAATCCAACCCAGTAGATAAACCTTTGATCAATAGACCTTTGATCAATATGAATCCAGTCTATACCCAACCCTGGAAAAAACCAACAAAACTGTATTATCCTAGAGCAACCCCTCCGGATTTGCTCCTTGAAGAAAAAACTTCTACTCTCAAAAGTTTCAATGCTAACAACATCTATGAATGGAACATAGATGGCCAAATGGAGTATCAAATTCTCCAAACAATGCAGCACATGACCATGATGGCCACTGCATACCAAACTGCGAATGAATGCTCTGAAGAAGCCATTTGCAATATTTTGGTTGCTGGTTTCACAGGCCAATTAAAAGGCTGGTGGGATTATTCTTTCTCTGATATACAGAAAGAACAAATGTTCACAGCAATCAAAACTGACACAGAAGGAAATCCAATCTTTGATAATGACGGCCAAACCATTCCAGATGCTGTCAACACCTTAATCTTTTCAATTTGCGGACACTTTATGGGTAGTACTTCTACCTGGAAAGATAGGTCTGCCGAGTTATTATCCAATCTTAAGTGTAGATCTTTATCCAGTTTTAGGTGGTATAAAGATACCTTCCTAACTAGGGTTTACACTAGAGAAGATTGCCAAAATAAGTTTTGGAAAGAAAAGTTCATTGCAGGTCTCCCAACATCTTTAGGTGACCTTGTAAAAGATGAGCTTATAGCCCAATCTCCAGATGGAAATATTCCATATGAGCAATTGAGTTATGGTCAACTCATTGCAGCAACCCAGAAAATAAGGGCAAGACTTTGTAAGGAAGACAAAGTCAGAGATCAATTCAAAAAAGAGAAAGCAGCAAAGAAAGATTTAGGATCTTTCTGCGAGCAATTTGGGATACCCCAAGAGTTTTTTCGGAAGAAATTATTATGCTTAAATGGTTTGAGTACCTTTTGACTGGTAAGGACCTCCGTGTTTATACATTGGTATGTCTTGTTAAAGCTGTAGCAGTAAGACCTCGTGTGGATAGAGGCAGTCAGTCTAATTTGCCGATGCTTGAAGCAAGATAAATCAAAGTATAGATAACGAGTAGCAGTAAGTCTACTTTGAGGTAGCTTTTGGTTATTTAAGTAAACCCTTTTTCAAAAGGTAAGGTACAGCTATGTTTAAGTATATATATATATATATTTGTGTGTGTGTGTGTGTATCTATATATCTATGTATATGTGTGTGTCAAGATTTCCTCAAAGAAGAAAAGAGCCCAATAAAGACCATGGGTCAGGAAGCTAATCAAAGACTTGATGGGCCCATGATAAGAGTTATGACCAAGAAAACCCAACAAGCCTTGATTCACATATTGGTTCTAATAATGGAAGCAAGTCCAAATGCAAGAGTTGAAGGAATGGGGCCCACATTGATCACCTACCTTGTCCAACTAGAAGATCCTTGAATATGATCAAGTGGGACGTGCACCAAGAATAAAGACCATTACTAGTTGTTTTATTTTAATCTAATAATTGTAATAGGTTATATAAGTGGGTCCAAACTTGTGAAGTGTTACAAATGGACCAAGCCTACTAATTCCCTATTGTTGCACGAGTTTTAGAAGCTTAGAGGAAGGGATCTTTTGGTTTGCATGCCATTAGTGACTCCTATAAGCTCTAGGGTTTTTATTTGTGTTGTTAATTATGTGGGAGTTACACTTTTAATTTGAGAAGCAAGTGTAACCACCACATAATAATAAGAGAGAGAAAGAGTAATCAAGGGGGAGGGGGCGTGATAATGGCTGAGTTAAAATGGGTCATGATTAGGAAACTAAGTTAGTCATGAATGTGGGGGTTAGGGAATAATTGAGGATGCAAAGAGTCAAGCAAGCCAAAGTAGGCAGCCTTGGGACTATTTGTACATGCCTATGGCACTTTGAAACATAACTTGGAAGTTGAATTTTGGATTGAAATCCATTTGTGAGAGAATTGTTCTCTTGGGTTCTTGGATGAACCAAAACTTGTTCTTATCAAGAATCCAAGATTCTTGTGGCAAACCGCATAGGCTTATCAAACAATCTTGTTTGTGGCGCCATTCTCCATCTCTATCTTCTTCCATTTTCATATTTTCTGCACTTTATTTGGGTTACTAAAGTGTTTACAATTTTATCTTGTTCTTGATTGTGTTTTGAGCCACTTTTATGTTAAAGAATTCAACCAAATAGATCATGTCAAGGCAACCCTCAATTAGGTTGTCATCAAGTGGTATCAAAGCTTAGGCTTTGGTTGAATTTGATATTGGTGTTCTTCATCTATTTTCTAGTTTTCTTTCTTTTCTTTCAAACCCAAAATCAAAAAAAAATACTACCTTGTTTCTGTTTGTGAAGGGAAATTTCGAAAATTGTGTTTTGCTCAAAAGTTTTAAAGTGTGAAATTTTATTTGTGATTTCCAGAAGCGATCACGGGCAGGCCGTGACAACCATCACGCCCGTGACACAAGAAAATTTGGATCCAGAAAGGATCACGGCCAGGGCATGATACCCATCACGGCCGTGATATAAAAAAATAAAAAACATTCGTGCCAAAAAGGAATTGGGCAAAAGAGAAGTCAAGTTCTATTAGAGCAAGTTGTGTTCTTGGAAATATTTCCCTTCTTCCTTTGTTTCTTTGTTTCAAACCTTTCTTTCTAGCCTTTCCTTTTTGTTTCTTTGTTTTGATAAGTTTCTGTGTTTTTGTTACTTGAAATTTTGGATTTTTGGTGTGTTTGTGTTTGATTCCTCTAAGAACTCAAGGTGAACATTTGAGAGGAAAAAGGCAAGAGAGAAAAATACATCTTGTGTGGAAAAAGCCAAAAGAGTGAAAAAAAAAAGAAAGAAACATTGTGAGTATAAGTGAGAGAGTGTTGTGAGGGAAATATATATACTCTTCTACTCAATCATGGCCAACCATGAAGATAGTCCACCTTTATCTCCAAGATCAGCAGCTCTTCATGCTAGGATGTCCAACCAAGTCCTTGCACTTCAAAGACAAATGGAGCAAATGCAAGCCAATTATGATAGGCAACTTGCCAATCTAAATCATGATGAGTCAAGTGGCTATGATAGTGAAAGAGGAAGGCGTAGAGGAGGAGGTAGAAGGGGAAGGAGGCGTGGTGAAAAGCTTGAGGGAGTCAAAATCAAAGTTCCTTCCTTTATTGGGAAGAATGATCCAGAGGCTTACTTGGAGTGGGAGTTGAAAATTGAACAAGATTTTGATTGTAACTCTTACAATGAAGGAAAGAAGGTGAAGGTGGCAGCCCTAGAATTCAAGGAGTATGCTCTTGTGTGGTGGGATCAACTACAAAAAGAGAGGAGAAGAATGGGAGCGGAGCCCATTGATAGTTGGGAAGAAATGAAGCTTATCATGAGAAGAAGATTTGTTCCAAATCATTATCAAATGGACATTCATAACAAATTACAAAGGCTCACCCAAGGATCCAAAAGTGTTGATGAGTACTTCAAGGAGATGGAGTTGGTCTTACTTAGGTCAAATTGTCGAGAAGATAGGGAGGCTGCTATGGCGAGGTTCTTAAGTGGATTGAATCAAGAAATACAAGATGTAGTGGAATTGCAACATTATGTGGAGCTAGAAGATTTGGTCCAACAAGCTATCAAAGTGGAACAACAACTCAAGAGGAGAAAGTACAAATTTCGTTCTCCTCCTAAGTTGTCATCTTCAAATTGGAAGGGAGATTCCAAGAAGGAGGGTAGTTCATCTTCTAAGGAGGTTGTGTCTACATCTCAAGGGAACAAATCACTAGAAACAAGTCCTAGAAGCCGTGATGTGAAGTGCTTCAAATGCTTAGGCCATGGACACATAGCATCCCAATGCCCAACAAAGAGGACCATGGTGGCAAGGAATGGAGAAGTGATCTCTCAATCTGAGGCTTCAAGTGGAGGGGAGAGTGAAAAAGGAGAAGAAATTCCGGACGGAGACTTGTTCATGGTAAGAAGACTTTTGGGAGGCCAACCCAAAGATCAAGATGATAGCCAAAGGGAGAATATCTTTCATTCACAATGTCTAATTCAAGGGAAGGTATGCTCTTTAATCATTGATGGTGGCAGTTGTGCCAATGTTGTAAGTTCTAGGTTGGTTTCAAAATTAAAACTTGTTATCAAAGTACATCCAAGACCGTATAGGCTTCAATGGTTAAGGGAGGTTGGTGAAATAATTATGAATAAGCAAGTTGAAGTCCCATTCTCAATTGGGAAGTATGAAGATTCTGTACTTTGTGATGTGGTGCCTATGGAGGCAAGCCATATTTTGTTGGGAAGGCCTTGGCAACATGACAAGAAGGTCATCTATGATGGGTTCTCAAATAAGTTTTCTTTCTTACATCAAAACAGAAAAGTTATCCTTTGTCCTCTGTCCCCAAAGCAAGTTTGTGAGGATCAAGTGAAAATGAGAGAAAAGAGAAAGCAAGAAAGAAAAGAAAATGAGAGTCCAAAAGAAATTGAGAAAAAGAATGAAAAAGAAATTGAGAAAAAAATTGAAAAAAAGAGTGTGAAAAATAGTGAGAAAAATATTGTGGCAATTAGTGAGGAAAAGGAAAGTTGTTTGGCAAGAAAAAGTGAAGAAAAAAAGGCAATGGTATCAAGACAGTCCCAAATCATTTTTTATTGTAACAATTTTTATTTCATTGCTAATGCTTCTAATGGTCTTTCTTTGTCTAGTGGAGTTGTAAATTTTTTGCAGAAATTCATTCCAAGGGAAGCCCACTATTGCAATGTGATTGTGAAGCTCAATGGTGATAAAAACTGTTTTAATTCGAGGTCGAATTCTTTCAAAGAATGAGGGTATGATGTAAGCCAAAGGGGGGCAAGTCAAGATTTCCTCAAAGAAGAAAAGAGCCCAATAAAGACCATGGGTCAGGAAGCTAATCAAAGACTTGATGGGCCCATGATAAGAGTTATGACCAAGAAAACCCAACAAGCCTTGATTCACATATTGGTTCTAATAATGGAAGCAAGTCCAAATGCAAGAGTTGAAGGAATGGGGCCCACATTGATCACCTACCTTGAACAACTAGAAGATCCTTGAATATGATCAAGTGGGGCGTGCACCAAGAATAAAGACCATTTCTAGTTGTTTTATTTTAATCTAATAATTGTAATAGGTTATATAAGTGGGTCCAAACTTGTGAAGTGTTACAAATGGACCAAGCCCACTAATTCCTTATTGTTGCACGAGTTTTAGAAGCTTAGAGGAAGGGATCTTTTGGTTTGCATGCCATTAGTGACTCCTATAAGCTCTAGGGTTTTTATTTGTGTTGTTAATTATGTGGGAGTTATACTTTTAATTTGAGAAGCAAGTGTAACCACCACATAATAATAAGAGAGAGAAAGAGTAATCAAGGGGGAGGGGGCGTGATAATGGCTGAGTTAAAATGGGTCATGATTAGGAAACTAAGTTAGTCATGAATGTGGGGGTTAGGGAATAATTGAGGATGCAAAGAGTCAAGCAAGCCAAAGTAGGCAGCCTTGGGACTATTTGTACACGCCTATGGCACTTTGAAACATAACTTGGAAGTTGAATATTGGATTGAAATCCATTTGTGAGAGAATTGTTCTCTTGGGTTCTTGGATGAACCAAAACTTGTTCTTATCAAGAATCCAAGATTCTTGTGGCAAACCTCATAGGCTTATCAAACAATCTTGTTTGTGGCGCCTTCCTCCATCTCTATCTTCTTCCATTTTCATATTTTCTTCACTTTATTTGGGTTACTAAAGTGATTACAATTTTATCTTGTTCTTGATTGTGTTTTGAGCCACTTTTATGTTAAAGAATTCAACCAAATAGATCATGTCAAGGCAACCCTCAATTAGGTTGTCATCAAGTGGTATCAAAGCTTAGGCTTTGGTTGAATTTGATATTGGTGTTCTTCATCTATTTTCTAGTTTTCTTTCTTTTCTTTCAAACCCAAAATCAAAAAAAATACTACCTTGTTTCTGTTTGTGAAGGGAAATTTCGAAAATTGTGTTTTGCTCAAAAGTTTTAAAGTGTGAAATTTTATTTGTGATTTTCAGAAGCGATCACGGGCAGGCCGTGACAACCATCACGCCCGTGACACAAGAAAATTTGGATCCAGAAAGGATCACGGCCAGGGCATGATACCCATCACGGCCGTGTAATAAAAAAATAAAAAAAAAATAAAAAAAAATTGTGCCAAAAAGGAATTGGGCAAAAGGGAAGTCAAGTTCTATTAGAGCAAGTTGTGTTCTTGGAAATATTTCCCTTCTTCCTTTGTTTCTTTGTTTCAAACCTTTCTTTCTAGCCTTTCCTTTTTGTTTCTTTGTTTTGATAAGTTTCTGTGTTTTTGTTACTTGAAATTTTGGATTTTTGGTGTGTTTGTGTTTGATTCCTCTAAGAACTCAAGGTGAACATTTGAGAGGAAAAAGGGGCAAGAGAGAAAAATACATCTTGTGTGGAAAAAGCCAAAAGAGTGAAAAAAAAAAGAAACATTGTGAGTATAAGTGAGAGAGTGTTGTGAGGGAAATATATATACTCTTCTACTCAATCATGGCCAACCATGAAGATAGTCCACCTTTATCTCCAAGATCAGCAGCTCTTCATGCTAGGATGTCCAACCAAGTCCTTGCACTTCAAAGACAAATGGAGCAAATGCAAGCCAATTATGATAGGCAACTTGCCAATCTAAATCATGATGAGTCAAGTGGCTATGATAGTGAAAGAGGAAGGCGTAGAGGAGGAGGTAGAAGGGGAAGGAGGCGTGGTGAAAAGCTTGAGGGAGTCAAAATCAAAGTTCCTTCCTTTATTGGGAAGAATGATCCAGAGGCTTACTTGGAGTGGGAGTTGAAAATTGAACAAGTTTTTTATTGTAACTCTTACAATGAAGGAAAGAAGGTGAAGGTGGCAGCCCTAGAATTCAAGGAGTATGCTCTTGTGTGGTGGGATCAACTACAAAAAGAGAGGAGAAGAATGGGAGCGGAGCCCATTGATAGTTGGGAAGAAATGAAGCTTATCATGAGAAGAAGATTTGTTCCAAATCATTATCAAAGGGACATTCATAACAAATTACAAAGGCTCACCCAAGGATCCAAAAGTGTTGATGAGTACTTCAAGGAGATGGAGTTGGCCTTACTTAGGTCAAATTGTCGAGAAGATAGGGAGGCTGCTATGGCGAGGTTCTTAAGTGGACTGAATCAAGAAATACAAGATGTAGTGGAATTGCAACATTATGTGGAGCTAGAAGATTTGGTCCAACAAGCTATCAAAGTGGAACAACAACTCAAGAGGAGAAAGTACAAATTTCGTTCTCCTCCTAAGTTGTCATCTTCAAATTGGAAGGGAGATTCCAAGAAGGAGGGTAGTTCATCTTCTAAGGAGGTTGTGTCTACATCTCAAGGGAACAAGTCACTGGAAACAAGTCCTAGAAGCCGTGATGTGAAGTGCTTCAAATGCTTAGGCCATGGACACATAGCATCCCAATGCCCAACAAAGAGGACCATGGTGGCAAGGAATGGAGAAGTGATCTCTCAACTGAGGCTTCAAGTGGAGGGGAGAGTGAAAAAGGAGAAGAAATTCCGGACGGAGACTTGTTCATGGTAAGAAGACTTTTGGGAGGCCAACCCAAAGAGCAAGATGATAGCCAAAGGGAGAATATCTTTCATTCACAATATCTAATTCAAGGGAAGGTATGTTCTTTAATCATTGATGGTGGCAGTTGTGCCAATGTTGTAAGTTCTAGGTTGGTTTCAAAAATAAAACTTGTTATCAAAGTACATCCAAGACTGTATAGGCTTCAATGGTTAAGGGAGGTTGGTGAAATAATTATGAATAAGCAAGTTGAAGTCCCATTCTCAATTGGGAAGTATGAAGATTCTGTACTTTGTGATGTGGTGCCTATGGAGGCAAGCCATATTTTGTTGGGAAGGCCTTGGCAACATGACAAGAAGGTCATCTATGATGGGTTCTCAAATAAGTTTTCTTTCTTACATCAAAACAGAAAAGTTATCCTTTGTCCTCTGTCCCCAAAGCAAGTTTGTGAGGATCAAGTGAAAATGAGAGAAAAGAGAAAGTAAGAGAGAAAAGAAAATGAGAGTCCAAAAGAAATTGAGAAAAAGAATGAAAAAGAAATTGCGTATTAGTTAATTAAATTTTTCTTTAATGGGACATCGGGGTGTCTCACTAAGTCATTTTATTTATTTTATTGTTGTTTTTTAAATAATGACTATTTTTACACAGTTTCGCATTTCTTGTTATAGTAAATAGTGCGTTTCTTTACCTTTTTTTTTAACAAAAGAAAAGTTAAGCAATTTCATTAATAATGGAGAACGCAATATATTCGGTAACATCATCACTAATTTGGAGAATAGTAATATATATAGCCACTCCTAACAAAGAGTGATTAACTACATGGACTTTCCTCCTATCAAACTCTACCAAAGAGTTGTTAACATAATATGATAAAAGACTCCTACAATTTGAAATCACAGCCATATAATTAGCATGGTCCTCTTGAAGGAGACCTAGGACTTCCTCTTTTTGCACCTGGAGTCTGGGAGAGTAACTATAAAATTTAGCTTTGAAACAATATCCTCCCTCATCACGTAAATTGTGATCAACGTCGATGCTTCGAGCTACCTGCAAGAAAGGCTCGATGCACTGCCAATTGTCTTCGACTTTATTTGCATAAACTAAAAAAAAAAACCAAAATTAAAAAGAAAAAACGACAAAACGCGTCTGGCCAATAACACGTTTGTGGATAGAAATTGCACACAGGTTACCCATGCCTCGACAGTTCCAACTAAGGATACTTATGGCTTCTAGCAGGCCTAGGAACCATAACCTGCCAATAAAAAATGGAGAGAAATGGAGAGAAACAATTCCCTCATCTTCTTTATCCAGCAACGATAGACTCTCACAAAAGGAGAGAAAAACATAGCTCTCACAAGCAGAGAGAAAAACATAATACTCCTCAGATAGCAGGAGAAGATGAACACAAGGAGTGACCTCTCGTGCGTGCTGCAGAAAAAACTAGGGCCGGCGCAACGTAACTGCTTATAATTTCAAGAAACTAAGTTGCACCTTTTTTATTTTATTATTATTTCAATTTTTTTATCATTTCATAGTTCAATATTTATTATTATTTCAAAAAGTTTACTTTATCTTATAGTATATATATATATATATATATATTACCAAAGCTTATAGTATATTTTATTATTCCTCTAATTAATAATAACTTTTCTCATTAAATTTTATTTTTTACTATATTATCCTCATTTTAAATAGTGATTTTTCCTATTCGTTTTTTATTTTTCCGTTATTATTATTATTATTATTATTATTATTTATTATTATTATGCTAATGAATATCCTAAAGGCATTCGTTAAGAAATAAAAAAGATTTAATTATTGAGTTGGTTCCTGAACTATTTAGGAATTTTCAATAAGGTCCCTGAACTAAATTTTTTTTTAATTAGGTCCTTGAACTTATATAAAATTTTCAATTGGGTCCCTAAACTAAAAAGTTTCTAATTGGATCCCTGAACTTATATAAAATATTTAATTTGGTCCCTAAAGTAAAAAAGTGACTATATAAAATAAAAAATAATAAAATGATAGATGATGAAATTTGGGGGGAAAAAATTGTTTGACATAATAATAAAATGACAAAAGATGAATATAAAAGAAAAACTCAGTATTTTAAAAATAATAATAACAACAATAATAAAATGAAAAATAAAACTTAGTGAGAAAAATTATTGTTTAAAATAATAACTAAATAAAAATAGGTAAGTTTGAGAGACAAAATTTATTTCTTGAAATGTTAATAAACAAATAATGAAATATGAAATTGTGCTAGAAAATACATGTTTTATAACAAATATTAATATATTAGACTTATAAACCTCAATTAAAAAAATAATTAAAATAAAATAAACCTCAATTAACAACAAAGTTATTATTTGAAATAATAAATAAAATAAAGATTATTGTTAATTAAATATCACATCTTAGTTTTATTGTCAATTTTATTTTGAGTTATTTGATTTATTTTATTATTTATTATGTTAATTTATATTTTAATTGAGGTTTTTGTTAAATTATTTTAATATTTATTAAATAATATTTTTGCTTGTTAGGTCTATTGTATTTTTTTAATGTTATTTCAAATATTAAATATTTGGCTCAGTTTAATAACTTAATATTTTGTTATAAAACATGAAATTTCGTAGCACAATTTCATATTTTATTATTTTATTTTTATCATTTCAAGAACTTAGGCTGTCAAATTTATCTTTATTTAATTATTATGCTAAACAATAATTTTTTTCACTAAGTTCTATTTATTATTATTATTATTATTATTATTATTATTATTATTATTATTATTCATATAAATTTCCAAAAACACCCTTTTGTATGGAAAGTCAATATATCTCGTAAAAATAAATCATATTATAAATGAAGGTAATATTGGAAATTAGCATTTAATATGTGTGAAAATTGATGCATGTTTCTTATATTTTGGACTAAAAAAAAGTACACATTTGTTTCTTATATTAAGGACCAGAGGTAATATATCACTTGAAAATATGAAGAACGAACTGAATAATAATTTCAAACGCACCACGACCCGGAATAGTGTACTACCCCTCACGTACCCCAAATATAGTTAAGTGGCGTACCACATACCCGAACTAAAACGAACATACTGCGTTCCTGGTAACTATGGGATGGATGTACCAAGAAAGATCGTTATATTGTGACGGTGTTATAAAGTGGAAGGACCTTCTTTACTCTCTCACTCTCATCTCATCGCATCACAATCAAGGGTTCATCTTCAATTCTTCATTCATTTCATTTAAAGGAGATTCGTACATGGGTTAGAGTTTGAGTTTGACCTTATTAGAGCTCTTTTTGGGTCACTTCCCTTTCCTTCCCTCAAGTCAAAGACTCTATTGGGCTACCCTTATGTGCGTCATGTGTTGCTTATGTTGCTTGTTTCTTCATTGTTAATCTGAGTTGGTGTTGTATATCGCCCTTCAGATCCCTTTTTAGTTACGGGCTCGACACGATGACGACAGTATCACACGGAGGTAGAAGACGAGACGATTGCGGTGTTGCACGGAGGAAGAAGACGATATGACGGCAGAACCGAATCGAGCCGAACCAATCCCGATGGTGATTGGTTGGGTTCCCGAGTTTAAGGATTTTGGAATCGACCATACTAAACCGAACCAATTATTATATTTTAATATTTATTATATATTTATGTTTATTTTAGTAGTTTAATATTTATTATATATATATTAATATTTTAAATATTTAATATGTATATATATTTTGAAATTTAATAATGTTCATGCCCAAACCGAATCAAACTGAACCAACTAGTTCTTGATTGGTTTGGTTTGGTTCGGATTTTTTGTACCAAAATTCTCAAAATCGTAGCAAACAGAACCATAGCATTTTTTATTGGTTCATATTTTTTTTCCTATCTAAAACCAAACCGATCCGTTACACCCTAACAACAGGGACATTTTTCAAAATTTAAAAAGTTAGAAGTACACAATGCATAGAAGAAAAAAGACACGGACGAAAACAAAAAATGTCTTATTTTTCAGGGACCAAAGAGTTCATTAAGCCAAATTCATCAATTGTAACATTTCAATATTTGGTTAAATATGTTTTTTATCCTTACAAAATTGCTAAATTTTGATTTTGGTGGCTATAAAATTTATTCGTTTTTAGTCCCTACATCTAACGAAAGTAATGTGTTTTTAGTCCCTCACCAAGGATTAAAAACACATAATTTTTTGTAACAACAAAAAACACATAATTTTTGTATTCATTAGGAATTAAAAACAAATAAAAATGTTATAAGGATCAAAATCAAATATTATCAATTTTATAGAAATCAAAAACATATTTTGGTAGGGACATTTTAGTCCCTTCCAATGACTATTTTGACCGACATCTGAGAATTTTAAGGACCAAATTGTTATTCTACATTTTTCAGGGACCGAATATATTTTTCTGATTTTTTTGGGGAACCAGTTTGAAGTTTGAACATTTACTCTCAGTCTTATCTTTTATTATTTTATTACTAATATTAAGGGATCTTTTATAAATTTTATATCCTTGTTGCAACCGAAAATCGTGACGAGGAACAGCGATAAAAATTAGATAAAAAAAAAAATATAGTATAGCCGCCACCAATTTTATTTATTTAGAATAAAAATTGGAAAAACCTAAAAAATGGTCTTTGGAATCAAAATGAGTTCGGAAGTTGGTTACAAGTAGGGAAGGTGTGAAGCACCCTACATCGCTCATTCTAAGAATGATACCTTAAATAAATTGCGCGAAATTAAATTATTTATTTATTTTACGTAGCCCAAAAAATATTTACAAGGAAGAAATTATTTATTTATATATTTTTTATTTTTATGTTTCTTTATTGTTTTTTGCATTTTTTTTTAAATTTTTTTAAAAAATATTATTGATAAATCCTAAATGGGGTTGGACATGGCACGTAAGTCCAATAGGGCAACCTCAAAGCTAAGAGATTAAGCATGACACCTGTCATAGTGTAACCCAAAAACATTAAATAAATTATTAATTAATTATCTACATGAAAAAATTAAAAAGAACACAAAAATAAAGGAAAAGTTAAATTTTTTTGGCTTGACGGGATGATTGATCACGCTCCTACGTATTCCCTGCTACAATGGGAAATTCAAAGCCTCGTAGTTCTAGTAGAAAATATTTTGTTTGTTGGTTGTTTTTATCTTTTATGAAAAGGTTTTTTTTTATTTAAAAAGGTTTTTTATATATTTCATTTTTTCGAAAAAAAAGAACTCCTAAACGAGATAGAACATGGTAGATACGTCCACAGAGCTACCTCGTATCTAAGGAATTGAATGTGAAACATTTCACAAAGCAATCCCAAAATAAATATTTTCAAGTATTGCTTTTTTACATCATTTTATTTATTTATTTCAACATAGCCTAATACAATCTCAAAAAAAAAAAAAATCAACCCAAACCCCTTTTAAATCATGTTAAAACCAGCAACTAACCCATTTTAACTATTAAAAAAAATAACACAAAGAAAATAAAATAAACTAATAAAGCCAATTACAATGCATCAAGACATAATATTCCAGTGACCAAACCGTAAACATAAACCCCTTTGTCCTTCACCTGGTGCGTGCGTGAACAAAAGCAGGGGCAGTGGATGCTGGTGCGACGATGGTCGAAGCACGGGTTGAGGCTAAGCCAGGCGGATCTGGTCGAGCTATCACGGAGGAGATGCTGAGCCAGACGGATCTGGTCGAGCTCGGGTCGGGTCGAGGCTGAGCCAGGCGGATCTGGTCGAGCTATCACGGAGGAGATGCTGGCGGCAGGAGAGCTCGTGACCGGATCTGGGTTGCTCCGGGATGGCGAGACGAGTGGCGAGGGACAGTGGTGCGACTCGCGGAGCACGATTCAGGATGGCGGTGCACGGGGGGCTCTCCGATGATCGCTTACACGCGATCTGTGCAAGGGTACGACGGCGCTACGCGTGCGGCGGCGAAGCGGTTCCGGCCAGCGACGGTGACCTGCGAAAGAGGGGGGGCGGGGGGGGGGGGGATCTGAGGAACAAGGGGAAGAGGTAACTTTCCTTCCTTCTTTTGATTTCTCTCTTCCTTTGTTTTTGCTCTGAGAAAATTTTCTCTCAGAATTCTTGCTGTGTGTATGTTCTCTTCTCTTTAGAACTTTTTCTTCTCTTTTCAGTAGAGAGTCTTATGATTTTATAATGTCAAATTCGTTTTGATTTTGATCCAAAAAATCTGTAAGGATTAAAATTTCTATCTCTGATTTGAAATAGAATCAAAATTTGTGAGCCTCATCTGCAAAAATCAAGGGATTTGTTGACTGGATTCGAATTCAAAATAATGTTGGAGGGAAGAAAAAGGTGGCTGCTAGGGTTTGTTGGAGGAGATAAACCTAAAAGATTAAAATCTTTTTTTTGTTATTTTTGTCTTTATATATTTTATTTTTGGATTTTGGGATAAATAAACACAAACAACAAAATAAGATGGCAAAATATATTTTCTTGGCATTTATATTTTTTTTTAAATTTTTTTAGTGAAGACTAAAAGACCCGGTCAAAATAGGGTGTTCACAATCCTATTATTTTAATATTATTTGAAACAATAAATTTTCTCACTTTGTTTTATATTTTGTTATTGTTTTAGATGGTGATTTTTCCCATTAATCATGTATATCATTTTAAGTATATTTTTTTTAAATACCGTGCAACATGATTGTAACGTCATGGAGAGGGACACTGCATACGTTTTAATTTTATCATAAAATTGTGGAACTGTGTTTGATATTTGTGACGTGTGAATAGTACAATGTGATTGAATAAACTAGATTTTTATACTCGTGCGATGCGCAGACTTATTATTGAGAATTTCTAGAAGTATACTAACCTCTTAAAACTATTGAGATATAATTATATTAAAAAAATTAGGGGGAAAAAATAAGTATATAGCATTAAAATAATTTTATTTAGGGGTGTAACGGGTCGGTTTGGTTCGGTTTTCGGCCAAAAAATGTTCTAACCAATCAATTTTGATCGGTTCGATTTGGTTCGGTTTTCTGCCTTTTTTAACACATAACCCGAACCAAACCAAACCAAACCGATGGAGTTCGGTTTGGTTCGGTTCGGGTGGTCGGGTTACCTGCTTAATTACACCAGAAACATTTTTTTGGGCAGTAAATACACCAGAATGTTACCAAAATACAAAATAATCCACAAACCCATAGAAATTAATAACAAATCAAGTACAAAATATAAAATAGTCCACAAATCAAGTCTATGACAATCCAAAATGGTATAAAATTGACAACATACATATAAATAGTCCATAAAATAAGTCTAAATCCACAAAATAAGTCCATCCAAAATACTGAAAATAGTCTAAGCAACAAAATATATAAAAATAATCCACAAAATAAATCCATAATCCACAAAATAAGTCCATCCAACATAGTTTAGGCAACAAAATATATAAAAATAGTCCACACATAAGTCCAAATCCACAAAATAACTAAATAAGTCCACAAATTAAGTCCATCCAAATAGTTTAGAATAAGAGTAAATAGAATACATAGAACACAATCCAACGCAAGTCACTCCATAGTCCATAATCATCCTGTAATGAGATAAACAAATAGTTAGTAGTTGCTTAGAACATTGAATAATTTGTAAAATAATTGACTAGATGAAATTGAATGTTACCTTAAAAGATTATACTACATCTAAGTCAAGCCTTCCCTAGCATCAAACTTCAGTTGAACATAATCCAGGAATTTCTACAAATTTAAACATAAGCACAAAAGCACACAATTAAGTTGATATTGTAATCAAATAAAAAAAACAAATTTGAGAGTTACAACAAGTCTTCAATCTCCATACCTGATTCAACTTGTTGCACCTCATCCATTTCAACTAGTAAATCAACTGTCTTAGGAGTTTTTATCCAATTTTGGGTACAAATCAAAGCTTGACCTGTAGTGGGATGCAAGCAACTACGAAATGAATCAAGGACACGACCTCCTATACTAAATGTAGACTCGGATGATACAGTAGACACTGGAATAGCCAATATATCTCTAGCCATGCAGGAAAGGACATAATACTTTTCTGTTTTCATTTTCCACCACTGCAAAACATCAAATGCAGTATTCTTGGTATCTTCAACATCATCCTCCAAATACCTCTCCAACTCTGTCTTTTTCACATCGATTTGTTGTTTCTTCATTTTCAATACAAACTCATCATCCCAGTCCTCAACATCATCACCATCATCATGGGCAGTGTTAGTATGCGTGCCAATATTTGAGGCCGCATTACTAGACTCACCAACATCAAGAGGAATGGGATGCTCAACCACATAATACTGAAACAATCTTTTGATAAGTTCTTTTATTGTTTTTGAGATCTCCCTGCTCTTCTCAAAACCATACATCTTAGGCAAACAAAATTCAATATAATGAAGCTTATAACGAGGATCAAGAAAAACAGCCATGAACAAGAGATAGTTTATTTATAATTAATTTAGACTATAAATTTATCTATATTAATAATATTAGTTTCAAAGAGTCAACCAATCAGAAGTCAATTATTTACAATACATAAAAGAAAGTAAAAAAATATCAAATAAATGAACAATTTTTAAAATACGTACGTATAATTATTAATTCTAGTATTTATTTTTATTTTATTATTTTTTTAAAAATAGATTAACTTGTTCAGATTCATCACTTATTACTTTATGAGTTTAATTGATATATATTGTTAGTGTAAAAAAATTTGCTGTGCCAACTATTGAGACATAATAATGTATCAATTTTTAGTTGGTTAATTGTATAAAAATGTTTAAACTAACGATACTTATCAATTAAATCATTATGTTATTTATTATTTCATACAATAACTTGGATTCTAAATTATATTTTTGTTTATTTTATTTTTTTCTTACTCAAACAACGACTTTATCGGCTAAGTTTTACTTTTTACTATTTTATTATTATTTCAATTTTTTTAAATTTTGGCTTTTAATATTTAATTATTATTTTAAATTCAAAGATGAGAGAGAAAGCTAGAGAGAGAAAGTCTACAAACTCGAGAGTTTTTGGGGGTGAGTTCTGGAGAGGGCAACTTAGTTCAAATGATTTTTCCAGCAAAGACAAAGGTTCAACATCGTTTTTCTTCTCAAATTTCCCGAATGATCATGGTATGGAGGGGATGTGGAAAATTTTCCACCGTTAGGGTAGGGTGATTGACATTCATATTTCTCCTAGGAGGGATAAATCATGAAGAAACTTTGGTTTTGTAAAGTTCATTGATGTCATTGAGCCAAAAGAGCACTGGAGGCCAAACTAGACTCAATTTGGATAGGGACTTACAAGTTACGAGTCAACATTCTTCTTTTTGAAAAAGGAGTTTTAAAATAGCTCCCAAGAAGAGTTCCTCACAATGTTTCCTTCCAGAAGACCATTAATCACGATGCCAGTAGAAATTATGCCAGGGTCGTGGTTGGTGGGCAGAGTAATGAGCCACAAAGGAGAATAGGACAACCATTTATGGACAAAAGACAACAAAAAGTACCGGCAAGGAGTAATACATGGAATGGGCTGGAATTTAATGCAAGCGAGGAGGACATGTCTTGGCTGAAGAAATGTTTTGTTGGTACTACGGTTGACCCTGAAGGAATCCATTGCATCAGACGTAGGTTTGATTTGGAAGGGATTTTATCGGTAACTTTGATTCCAATGGGTGGCAAGATGGTGCTGATTAAGGCGATGGATGGGGAGAATGTTGAAGATACTACGAAAGAAAGGAGAGGGGCTTTTGAGAAATGGTTCACTAATATTAGGCCTTGGAACCCAGGGCTTGTGGCCAAAGAGAGAACTATTTGGCTCAAATTTCTGGGGGTTCCAGCCACTGTTTGGGGTGAGGGTTTCTTCAAAAGAATTGCACAACTTTTGGGGACCTATGTAACTATAGATGACTCAACCAGGGATATGGTGAGACTTGATGTTGGAAGGGTGCTCATCTTCACCAAGGTTCCGGAGATAATTAACAGAAAAATAGAGGTCAAAGTTAATGGTGTTGTTTATTCCATTAGAATCTTAGAGCAGCCCTCAGGAGATGATTTCAACAGTTTTTACACAGATTGGAAATATCAATGTTTAGATGGGGTTACCACTAATGAAGACGACTCCTTGCACGGTAGCGGTTTGGTGGTGCCGGAGACGGTGCTTTCGGGGGAGGTGAGGGACGACGACTTGCAACAGCTTCGAGAGGAATTTTCAAACAAGGTGTTTGGAAAAATTGCGTCTTTCGAGGCAGGAGTCAACTCTAAAGGTGTTGTTGGACAGGGTGTAGGGCAGGAAAAGCAGGGATTTCAGGCACAAAAGGCTGTGGTTTTCGATGCTACAGACGTGTTTGAGAAGAGTGTGGGCAAAGGAGTTCCTCAGCAGATTGCAAAGGTGACAGCCGCTGTGTCAGAGGAGGATGGATTAGTGAACCTGGTTATTGGAACAAAAAATTGGTCAGTGGGCCAATTGTTTGGGGCCCAACAGGGAGTTAATAACGATGTGGTCTTGGAAGCTGATGTTAGTTCAAGTGCTATTGGTCTTCAAGGCAGTTTGGGTTTTCAGGTATACAAAAAAAGGCCAAAAGATAAATGGGCCGTGGATGATGATCCAACTCAAGTTGGCGCTGGGTGTGTGAACAGAGCCCAAATAGTAGATATCAACACTGAAACTATTTCTGAGACTTCGTCTTTGATTGAAGGACTGGACGAGATTCATCTGAGTGTTGGTCAGAGGAAAATAATGATTGTCAGTGGCGTAGAGGAGGGCTGCACAGTGGCCAAGCAGATTCTTCACAAAAAAAAAAAGAAATCTTTGAGGTATGATTTGTGTTGTTGAGTAAAAACGGAGGTTAAGACAGCGAATGGTTCGAAAAAGGGGAAGCTTAACCAGAGGAAACAGCTAAAGTTTGAAGGACAGAACAGGGATTCCGAGGAGGAGGATGAGCAGGAAAGGAGAAGGGCAATCAGAGAGGGAAAGAAACCTTTGGGAGACCCAAGTGTCATTGGCTCACTCCAGGTAACTGATTCTTTATCTGATAGCCATATCAAAAGTATGAATCGTGCTTTTGTTAGATCCCAAGCTTATTCTGAGGCAAATAAAATTTGGGAGGTTGGAAAAAAAATTGGTTTGGTTGCAAAAAATAATGTTGTGGAAATTATTCATCATTTAGTGGATATGGAGGTCAGGGACAAGTCTCATTGAGAGGGTGCTAAATTAGGTAGAGTAGATGGTGGGGGGAAAACAGTTCTAAATGTGGATAGGTTGTTATAATATTAGAGGGTAGGGTGGGGTGGCCGGGGGGGGGGGGGGGGTGGAGGGATAAAGAAGGCTGCAATCAGGAATTTAATAAAGTCTGAAAAACTGGAATTTTGTTACATTCAGGAGACTAAGTTAGAAAGGGTGGATAGGTTCCTATGTCAATCCCTATGGGGTAACTCTGATGTTGAGTGGTTATGCAAGGAGTCTGTTGGATCTTTTGGGGGCATGTTATGCCTCTGGAGCAAAGACAGTTTTGTTTTGCAGGAGTGATGTAAGCCAAGGGGAGGCAAGTCAAGATTTCCTCAAGGATGAAAAGAGCCCAATAAGGAGCATGGTCCAAGAAGCAATACAAGGACTTGATGGGCCTATGGCAAGAGCAAAAGCAAAGAAAGCCCAACAAGTCTCCATTCAAATAATGGCTCTTATTTTGATGGAAGCAAGCCCAAGATCAAGGATGAATGGAATGGAACCCAAATTGTTAACTTACATTATCCAATTGAAGGATCCATGACAAAGAAGGGCAAATTCATGAAGAGGAGGCCTTTATTAGCTGTTTTTATTTAATCCAATAATTGTAATGAGTTATGTGAGTGTGACCAAATTTGCTAGTGTTGCAAATGGGTCAAGCCCACTTAATTTCATGATGCACACGAAATTCTTAGAGTCTTGTGGGAGGGATCTTTAGCTTGCATGCTAAAAGAAACTCCTAATTAGTGTGTTAATAATTTGTGTAAATTATGGGTTGGTTACACTTTTAATATGAGAAGTAAGTGTAACCACCACATAATGATAGGAAGTGTAAAAGTCATTTTGGTGGCTGAGTAGAGTTTAGGTTAATTGAGTCATTAGTATTAGATTTAAGTGAATTATTAAGCTAGTTATGAGGGGTTATAGAATAACTAAGGAGGCAAAGAGCCAAGCCAAAGTAGGCAGCCTTGGGACTATATGTAACACGCCCATAACACTTTGAATGTAACTTGGAAGTTGAATTTTGGATTGATATCCATTGTGAGAGATTTGTTCTCTTGGGTTCTTGGATGAACCAATACTTGTTCTTATCAAGAATCCAAGATTCTTGTGGCGAACCTCATAGGCTTATCAAACAATCTTGTTTGTGGCGCCATTGATCATCTCTTCCTCATCCATCTTTTGTTTATTTTCTTCACTTTCATCTATGTTATAATTCTGCACTTGAACTTTGTTTGTTCTTGTTTTGATTTTTGCGCCACATATGTTTAAGAATTCAACCAAAACGATCATGCAAAGGCAACCCTCCATTTGGTTGTCATCAAGGAGTCTTTTTAGGAACTGGGCATTTGGGAGTAAAGGGGTTATGGGGGAGTACACAAATCCCTTGTGTCATTTTCAACATTTACTCACCGTGTACCTTGGCTGGGAAGAGAGCTTTATAGGCTGAGCTGAGAGCTTTAAGGGCAGCTCACTGTGATTACCCGTTATGTTTGGTGGGTGACTTCAATGCAGTTAGATCTAGAAGTGAAAGAAAGGGAATTTCTAATTTGTGGGCCTCTGGTGAAGTGTCAGAATTCAATGAATTTATTCAAGATCTGCAATTGAATGATTTACCTCTTACAGGGAGGAAGTTCACGTGGCATAGAGTAGATGGCTCTTGCATGAGCAGAATAGATAGATTTATGATCTCCGATAAGTGGGCGGCTTTATGGCCAGATCTCACTCAATGGGGTTTGGTAAGAACTGTCCCTCCCCACTGGTGCTGAAATCAGTTGTACAAAATTGGGGGCCGAAGCCCTTCCGGGTTATGAATTGTTGGTACCTACATTCAGGTTTTGATAAACTAGTGGGGGATTGGTGGAAGGATTTGGAGGTGCATGGCTGGGCTTCTTTTGTAATAAAAGAGAAGTTGAAACTTTTGAAACAGTTACTCAAAGAGTGGAACAAGTCCTCTTTTGGAAATTTAGATGAGAAGATCCAAGTTGCAACTAATGAGATAAAATTGCTGGATGACAAGGGAGAATTGGGTTCTTTTTCAGGTGAAGATTTATTGAAAAGAAGGGAGCTAACCGAGTCTCTTTGGAAGTGGTCTAAGATGAAAGACTTTTCTTTTCCAAAGATCAAGGACTAAATGGTTACAACTGGGTGACTCCAATTCTAGTTTCTTTCACTCCTGCATCAATAAAAGAAGGAAGGATAATGCAATTCAAAGGCTAAATATTCAGGGAAGGTGGGTGGAGGATCTGAGTGAAGTCAAGGAGGGGATTTTTCAGCATTTTGAGGGGCTTTTTCAAAAACATGAGCTTATTCGTCCATCTCTTGATGGAGTGCCTTTCAAAAGAATATCAGAGACTGAGAGTGCAGCGCTAACAGAACCTTTCACATTGTTGGAGATCAAGGAGGCGGTTTGGGGTTGTGAGGGAAACAAGAGCCCGGAGCCAGATGGCTTTAATTTCACTTTCATTAAAAATTATTAGGAAGTACTTAGAGAGGACTTTTATAGATTGGTGGAAGACTTCCACTGTAATGGAAGACTTTCAAGGGGTTCAAATGCTTCATTTTTAGCTCTTATTCCTAAGAATGGAAGTCTGTCGGGTTTGAATGATTAAAGACCAATATCCTTGGTTGGATGCATCTATAAAATCCTGGCAAAATTATTAGCAGGAAGACTAAGCAAGGTAACGGACTCTATTATTTCAGGATGTCAAACGACTTTCATGAAGGGAAGGAACATACTAAATGGGGTTGTTGCGGTAAATGAAATCATTGATTATGCAAAGAAGATTGGAAATCCGTGTATGCTTTTCAAGGTTGACTTCGAGAAGGCTTACGACTCGGTAAGTTGGGAATTTTTGGATTACATGTTTTCTAGGCTTGGTTTTAATGAAAAATGGAGAACTTGGATCAATGCATGTCTACATTCGGCATCTGCTTCTGTCTTGGTCAACGGTAGCCCGACAAAAGAATTCAGGATGTCCAAAGGAATTCGTCAAGGAGATCCAATGGCACCTTTTTTTTCTTGATTGTGGTCGAGGGGCTAAGTGGATTGATTAGGCCAGCGGTGGACACAAACGTGTTCAAGGAATATTGCATTACAGGTAACAATCAGGAGGTGGCAATTTCTCGCATCCAATACGCAGATGCCACAATAATAGTGGGTCAAATGATGGTTCAGAATGCATGGGCAGCGAAGTGTATTTTAAGGAATTTTGAGTTAGCTTCGGGATTGAAGGTTAACTTTCATAAAAGTGGGTTGATTGGCACAAAGGTAAATAGTGGAATTGTGGAGCATGCTGCTTCGATTCTCAATTGCAAAGTAAGCCTTTCTTCATTCAAGTTCCTGGGCATTCTAGTGGGGATCAACCCTAGGAGATCTTCATCATGGGAACCTTTGATTGATTCCTTGAAAAAAAAAATTATTGGGGTGGAGAAACAAATACCATTCTTTTGGGGGCTGGGTGATATTAATCATTGCGGTTCTTTCTAGCTTACCGGTTTATTATCTTTCTTTCTATTTGGCTCCGAAGAAAGTTATCAATAAGATCATTCAAATTCAAAGAAGATTTCTATGGGGAGGGAGTGTGGAGTGTAGGAAGATTTGTTGGGTGAAGTGGGATGTGGTGTGCAAGTCTAGGCTAGAGGGTGGGTTGGGAATTAAAGACATTAGGGCCTTTAACCTTGCCCTTCTAGGAAAATGGAGGTGGCGGTACTTGAATGAAAAAGAGTCGTTATGGTCTCGGGTTCTTAGAGTTAGGTATGGTGAACCACTTTTCGGAAGGTCACTGTGGGTTGAGGGGCTTGCAGAGAGGGGTTTGGCTTCTCTACTTGGTGGTGTGACTTAGGTAGGATTGAGGGGGAGGACACTCCTAGGGCGAGTTGGTTTTCTTCAGGTGTCTCCAAAAAATTGGGAAATGGCAAGGGTACTTCTTTTTGGAAGGAACCTTGGTTATCTCCTACTCCTTTTGCTGACAGTTTTAGTAGGTTGTTCAACATCTCTTTGCTCAAAAACGCTTCGGTAGATCAAATGGGAGAATGGTTCGAGGGTGTGTGGTCTTGGAGGTTGACTTGGAGGAGGCCACTTTTTGTATAGGAAACACAACTTCTATCAAGTTTGCTATTTTCTTTATTGCACTTTAACAGCAAACCAGGATGACAAATGGTGTTGGTTGGGGCTGAATTCTACAATCTATGAAGTGAAAACAGCATACAGCAGAATCACAAAAGAGGATGGGGAAGCGGTCGAGAGGGGATTGTACACAATTCTGTGGGACAAAAGTGTCCCTTTGAAAGTGGCGGCTTTTTGTTGGAGAGCCATTTTTGATAAGGTGCCAACTGCACATAATCTCCAAATTAGAGGGGTTCTTTTGGCTCCTGGTTCCTCCTTATGCTGTTTTTGTAGGAGTAGCATTGAAACTGCTTCTCATATATTCTTGTTCTGCAATTTCTCTTACAATGTTTGGATGTACCTTTATCATTGGCTTCGATTGGTTACATTATTGGCAGGAAATCTGAAGGACCACCTAATGCAGCACTTAGGACTCCATCCGGTAAGGGTATCAAAAAAGGGTTGGAGGCTGATGTGGTTCGCAACCGTGTGGAGCATTTGGCTTCATCGAAATAAATTGGTCTTCAAACAAGGTATTCTGGATTTTGACAGGGCTTTGGAGTTGATTAAATCAAGGATCTGGATGTGGTGTAACAACCGTATTAAGAAGGGAAGCTACTCATATGTTGATTGCTGCTTAAACCCAATTGAATGTGTTATTGCTTGTAAATCTAGGTAGTGTTTAGATTGTGCACAACCAGTTGTGTTACCTTAGTTTTTCTACTGTGGTGGATATGAGAGCATCCCAATATCCTTTTTAAACTTTGGTTTTTGGTTGTGTGTTCTTCCTTTTCTCTGTTTTGCAGCAGGGTAGTTCTTTGAGGTGGGGGATCTATTGTAACTTTCCTTTGATGCTATTTGTTTTTGGATTATGAGTACTTCTTATACTTGTCTCAATATATATTTGGCTAATCAAAAAAAAAAAAAAGGTAAAATTATCAGTTAGGTTTATCTTAAATTACTTAAATAATATTTTTGTTCGCCATGTTCATTTTTATGTTATTTTATTATTATTTCAAAAAATAAATATTTGTATTCAGTTTTTTTTAAAAGAAATTATTTTTATTCAGTTTTATCTCTTACTATTTTGTTATAAAACATATATTTTCTCGCATAATTTCATATTTCATTATTTTGTTATAATCATTTCAAAAACAAAATTTTTCCCATGATTTATCTATTTTTATTTGAATATTTCAAATAACGAGTTTTCCTCTCAATTCATTTTTTTTTATTTTAATATTATGTTAAACATTAATTTTTTCTAGATTTAATCATATACTATTTTATTATTTTTATTTCATACAGTTATTATTATTTATTGATGGCTAGTTTCGATTGTGATAACTTTATTTATTTTTATTTTATTTATTTGGTAAATTGTGATAACTTTATTATTACTGTTATAAATAGTGAATTATTTTTTAAATTTTAAATCATATTATTTTAGTATTATTTCAAACAAAAAAATTTCCACTTATTTTTACATTATTTTATTATTGATCTAGATAGTGATTTTTTTAATAACTTTTACTTTTATCTATCTTATTTTATTATTTTGTACTTGATTTGTTCCTCATAATACTACTGTTTCTTTTTCTTTATTTTTAAAAAATATACAGTGTAGCATGATTTACTTTATAACTTTAATTGATAATTAATTAATATGTATCAATCAACATGTGGAGGGAAACATGCTAATTATTATTTAAAAAAATTATGATCACAAATTCCGATGCAATGCTGTCTTACTTCTCACAAGCAACTGAACAGTGAATTGTGAGAAGTTGAACAGCAGAAAAATGAACAGGAAATAGAACATTGTTTTATTAAAGACAAAATTACACTTTTGATCACTTAAGTTATTTGTTTTGTTCAAATTCGGTTCAGGTTTCAAACTGATCCCTTAAGTTTTTTTTTGACAAACTAGACCCTTAAGTTATGTTCGGGTGACAAATTGATCCCTTAATTTGTCAAAAGGACCAATAAATTAGACCCTTAATTTATTATTTTTAATAACTTAAGGGACCAATTTGTCACCCGAACATAACTTAAGGGTCTAGTTTGTCACAAAAAAAATTAAGAGGCCAATTTGAGACCTAATCCTAACTTAAGGGTCTAGTTTG
Organism: Echinosophora koreensis; assembly: GCA_035048595.1. NCBI lineage: Eukaryota > Viridiplantae > Streptophyta > Magnoliopsida > Fabales > Fabaceae > Echinosophora > Echinosophora koreensis. The sequence continues at coordinate 2,320,072 of JAPCYP010000068.1, forward strand.
TCACAAAAAAAAACTTAATGTACCAATTTGAACAAAACAAATAACTTAAGGGACCAAAAGTATAATTTTGCCTTTATTAAATATATATATATAAGATAGTAGAAATAAATATAATAGTGAATAGGATTTTAGTGAAATGTCAGTTATAATCCTTGGTATTGTGGTCCTCTTGGAGGACATTAGAATTTGGAGTTATGATATTTTGACACCAAAATTTGACATCATAGGGGGACACCATAGTTTTGAGTAGGATGTTTATCACTTTACTCTTTCTCTCTTTTTATTTCATTGGTTCATAGCTTACTCAAAACTAGGGTGTTCCCCATGGTGTCAAATTTTGGTGTCAAAATATCATAACTCTAGAATTTGCCATTTTTATCACTCTCTCCAATACATTCTTTGTTATTATTGGATGAATTTCATGTTGCATCATGAGTTTTGTGTAGGGCTCACTTTATTTAGTCAATGGCGGATCCAGGACCCAGAGTCAGTGGGGGTAATATATTTTTAAAATACGTACCTCCGATCCACAATATAATAAACAAATGGGTCCTTTTTTTTTTTTGTTCAAAATTTAAGAAACATGCATCAATTTTCGCATATATAAAATGCTAATTTTTAATATTACACTTATTTATAAGGATTTTTCTAACATGTGCAACTTTGCACATGTCAAAGAAGCATAAAATAGAAATGCTGTATAGGAAAGAGTGGCCTTTTAATTTTCATTGAATTGAATATACAACTTCCAATCCAATATTTCTACTTTTGGTTTCTTAATATGTGCAAAGTTGCACAGGTTAGAAAAACCGTTTTATAATAGGATTTATATTTACGAAATATATCAATTGTCCATGCAAGTGAGTTGGTTCATTAAAATTAGAAGGGGTACTTTTTGGAAATTTATATGAGTATTAATTACAATTAACTCATTTCAATACATTTCCTTGGTTTGTGTGTTTTAGGGTTTTGTTTTTTATATATATTCTGGATCAGATGTAGTAATTAATAATATAGTTATCTATAATAAGAGAATGTATGCAGGCATTTTCTCTGCCACATGTCGCTAAATTACAGAACCACCTCACATGAATCCTAAGTGTCGATTAATGCAAAAGAGTAGGGATCAAGCGGTGAATATTAAATTGAAGCAATAATGAATGGAATAAATGTTGTGCATTAAAAAAAAATATCATTGCATATTGTATTATTCAGCATTAATAAAAATCAATATGAGTTTGAAAACTTCCATTTTGAAAGCACTATCAATTACTCTCTCTGGTCCACAATATAAGCAAAAATTTCGAAATTTTTTGGTCCAAAATATAAGCAAATTTCAACTACTTTCATCCTATTTAATGAAGTTATTTTCAAAATACTCTTCATTTAATACAAATTTTGTTTTCCAATAACTCCATTTATTCTCAACAATACAAGCTTAAGAGGAAGGGCAATTTAGTTAACAAACTTAATTTTTTATTCACAATGACTCTTTTAAATGATATTAACTAACCACCTTAATATGTTTGTTCCATTAAATTTTTGCTTATAATATGGACCGGAGGAAGTATATATTTGGCCCAAATCCACGCAGAATCTATCTATAATGAATGAAATATTTAAACATCTATAATATCTATATCTATATCTATAATCTATAATCTATAATCTATAATCTATAATCTATAATATATACATAAGAGAATGTATGCAGGAATTTTCTCTGCCACATGTCGCTCAATTACAGAGCCACCTCACTTGAGTCCTATGTGTCGATCAATGCAAAAGAATAGGGATCAAGCGGCAAATATTAAATTGAAGAAATAATGAATGGAATAAATGTTGTGCATTAAAAAAAATATCATTGCATATTGTATTATTCATCATTAATAAAAAATCAATATGAAAGCACTATCAATTATATATTTGGCCCAATTCCACGCACAATCCATCTATAATGAATGAAATATTTAAACACACACACACATATATATATATAAGAGCTGGATCAATTTATTTCTATTTCAAATTTGAAATTTTGATTTACATGAGATTTTGATTGCTTTCACATATTGACTACCACGCAATCAGTTTGAGCAGATCTTGTGGTTTTGCAAACTAAGCCAGATGCATGTGGAGCCATGAAAGTATGATGGGCTTTGTTGTTTTTGTTAACTATGAGTACTAAATAATGATTATATAATTTGTTTGATGCACTTTTGCAGGGAAATGATATTAGCCCTATACTTGATGAATCGTAGGAACAATAATGGATAAGTTGTACTAATGAAGTAAGGAGGATGAAAGAAAAAGGAGTGCCAATCAAATGGATGCAGCTATATGTTGGAACCAAGTAATTTGAATTAAATAATCTCTAAGTTTTGATTAAACAAAAAGGATTAAATTTGTATGGCAAAGTGTCAGTTAAGATCTAACAAGTCTTATCTAAGTCTTACAGGGTATTCGAAATTCAATATGATAAGGAAATCTCCTAAGAGTCTATATCTGCGTCCAACCGGGTAGACGAGCCTTTCATATATATATATATATATATATATATATATATATATATATATATATATATATATATATATATATATATATATATATATATGTGGTATATTTTAATTATAAGAATAAGCTCTAGTAGACGGAATATAGAACAGTATCAATAGACGAGCTCTACTCATTCTGAATAGACGAGCTATAGAACAGTGCTTGTGGACGAGCTCTTTACTCATGTAAGTAGACGAGCGTTTGTGCCACGTCAGCAGACGCAAATTTTAAGCTATTCACCGATATGTAGCAAGTCCAAAGACTTGATTATGGACGAGCAAATTTTCCACGTCACTGGATGAGCTAAATAGAAGTTTAGCTATGAGCGTATAGACGCACCTTTTAAGTAGACGAGCTCTTCACTTGAAATGAATGCTTGATATTATCATAATTTATATCTCAACCAGATAGAAATATTTATTTCAAATGTTTGTTATTTATTTCAAATATATGATGGTCCTTCTTATTTGTTATTAACGGTTTTATTGTCTTGTTTCTTGAGAGAGACATAGTACATATGAGGAATTGCAAAAAACAATATAGTACAATGCAAAACGACTTGTACCCTGTCACCTTTTACGCTGGAATAGCTGGAATTTGTACAAGGAAGGCAAGACAGTTTTTCAAGTTGCATTTGCTCAGAGGTGTGCCCGTTTCATGCAAGAATATTGTCATATAGTACAATGGCCACGAGCAAGCTGAGTCACAACGGATATTATATTGTTGATTCTATCCCTAAACGGGAAAATTCAAATACAACCGTTGATGAATTTGAAGAGAAGAGCAAGGTCTCTATAAATAGAAGACCAAGACTTTTGAAGAAAGAACTTTTGCACATATACAAAAATCTCAGGAAATCTCTTACGAGTAAACATTCTTTTATTCTTTTAGAAAGCAAAAGTCTGTAATATCTTAGCTTGAATATTGCTATAATATTCATCTGATCTTAAACTTTCATATTCTCACACATAGTGAGTTAGAAGATCAAAGAAACCAAAAACTCTTTGTTAGAGGTAGAGCCTGAAGAGGCTTGGTAAGAAAGGAATATTTGTGAGCCTGGAGAGGTGTTGAATACTTGCTGTAATCTATTTGGAGAATAATGGAGAAAACCTTCAAGTAGAAGGGACTAGACGTAGCTCTTGGTTGGAAGAGAGTGAACTAGGATAAAACAGCTTGCGTGATTCTTCTAATCCCTTATCTCTTTAGTTTTACGTGTTTATACTAACTGTGGGGATTTGAACTTGAATTTGTTATTCTTTCAAAAGTTTGCTTTTTCTGTGTTTGCTTCGGCCTCTTTATCTTTGTGTGAGAAAACTGTTCTTGAAAAGGTTGTTTTTGAAATATATTAACAAACACAATTCAACCCCCCCCCCTCCCCCTCCTTCTTGTGTTTGCCTGTGTCAACTTCAGTTGGTATCAGAGCTCAGCCTCGAAAGGGTTGAGCATCTAACAAGTGCTAAGGAAGTACGATCCTACAACCATGGATGCAGAAGGACAAGCTATCAACAGACCTCCACTCTTTGATGTAACTGATTACGATTATTGGAAGAAGAGAATGATGGCCTTATTGGATGCACAGAACTTAGACATCTGGGAACTGATTGAGAATGGATATTCTGAGGCAAGAGGTGAAAAATGGAGCAGTCTTGGCTAGAGCAAATTGGAGTGTAGATCAAAAGGCTAAACATCAACTAAATCTCAAGGCCAAACATAACTTGATGTGTGCCAACACCAGATCAGAACATGATAAGGTTCACAGCTGCAACACAGCTATGGAAATCTGGGATACACTGGCTCTTGCTCATGAAGGCTCATCACAAGTGAAGGAGTCAAAGATAAGCATGCTGGTTCACCAGTATGAACTCTTCAAGATGACTATCATGAGACTATAGATCAGATGTTTGGAAGATTTCAAACAATAACAAACAGTCTCAGATCTCTTGGAAAAATATATGAGAATAGAGATCATATCAGAAAAATTCTGAGAAGTCTCTCCAAGCAGTGAGACCAAAGGTCACTGCCATTCAAGAAGCTAAGAATCTGAACACTCTCTCTCTGGAAGAGCTTCTAGGGTCATTAAAAGTTCATGAGCTTGAACTAAGTGAAGAAGACAATTCCAGAAAGGGAAAGTCCATTGCCTTAAAGGCAAAGAAAGCCAGCTCTTCAAAAGTCCTTAAAGCTACTGAGTCTTCAGATGATGCTGAACCTTCAGACAGTGATGAAGGATCAGATGAAGATGAATTATCTTTTATCTCCAGAAAGATACAACATATGTGGAGAAGGAAAGGTAACTTCAAGAGAAAGCAGTTCAACAAGAAATTTTCTAAGGAGAAATCAGACTCCAAAGAAAAAGGTCCACCTCTGTGCTTTGAATGCAAAAAGCCAGGCCATTTCAAAAGTCTTAAAAAGAAGTTTGCAAAATTAACAAGAGAATACGATAGAGTCTGCATTAAAAAACAAAGTTTAGCTCAAGAAAATGATAAGCTAAAATCAGAGAATGTCAGTCTAACTGACAAATTTGAATGTGAGCCTGACAATTCTTGTGAAGTTGTAAAACTGAAATAAGATGTAACATACTTGACAGACACTCTGTCAAAATTTGTAGGAGGCTTAGATAAGCTTAGTCTTATCCTAAGGTATTCTAGGTTACCATTTGATAAATCTGGCCTTGGTTATGACAATAAGAAGCATGAGGCATCTTACAATAAGTCAAAACCACCTAGGCAGCAAAGAGCTTCAAAAGCTCCAGCTAGGTATGCTAAAGCCAAGTCAGGCCCGTCCAACACCTTTTGTAAAGTGTGTGGAAAAAGTGGGCATTTTACATATAGATGCATACATAATAGGCATACTAAACATTCTCGTCCAATGAAAACTAACATGAAAGGACCCAAGTCATTTTGGGTACCTAAGGACAAGATAATACCTGTTGCAGATTTGCTTAACAACAGGAAAGAAACAGACGTCCTGGTACTTGGACAGTGGGTGCTCACGTCACATGACGGGAGAAAAGTATATGTTCCAAGACCTTAGACATAAGGATGGTGGCTGAGTGACATTTGGAGGAAACCAGAAAGGAAAGATCACTGGTATAGGTAAAATTGGTAAACATCATTTTCCCTCCATTGATAATGTTCTTTTAGTGAATGGTTTAAAACATAATCTGCTAAGCATAAGTCAATTATGTGGTAATGGATATGATGTTTCTTTTAATAAGAACATGTGTTATGTCAAGAAGAATGATGGATTAATCTTATTCACTGCTAAGAGGCAAAACAATTTGTACAAAATTGACTTGGAGGACCTCTCAAATCAGAGTGTCTCATGTTTAGTGTCCATTGAAGATGAGCGATGGATTTGGCATAAAAGGCTAGGTCATGCAAGCTTGAGATTAATCTCAAAGCTAAATAAGCATAACCTTGTGAGAGGATTACCAAACCTTAAGTACAAATCTGATGCTTTCTGTGATGCATGTCAGAAGGGAAAACAAGTCAAAGGTTCTTTTGAATCTAAGAATATTGATTGTACCAAGAGACCACTAGAACTGTTACACCTTGATCTTTTTGGTCCAACAAGGACTGCTTCTATCAGTGGTAAGAAATATGGTCTAGTCATTCTAGATGACTACACTAGGTGGACATGGGTTATGTTCCTAGCTCACAAGGATGAGTCCTTCAAGGTCTTTTCTATATTTTGCAAACGTGTACAGAATGAAAAAGGCATGTGTATAACTTCAATCAGAAGTGACCATGGGGGAGAGTTTGAAAATGAGCTATTTCTATAAGTTCTGTGAAGAAAGTGATATTCTTCACAATTTCTCAATACCAAGAACACCACAGCAAAATGGTGTGGTAGAGAGAAAGAACAGATCTCTTCAAGAGATGGCTAGAACTATGCTCCATGACAACTCTGTCCCTAGACACTTCTGGGCTGAAGCTGTTAATACTGCCTGTTACATTCAGAACAGAATATACATAAGATCAATCTTGAATAAGACTCCTTATGAATTGTGGAAGGGACGAAAACCCAACATATCTTATTTTCATCCTTTCGGTTGTAAATGCTATATTCTTAACACTAAAGATCAACTTGGTAAGTTGGATGCAAAAGTAGACAATGGAATCCTGTTAGGATTTTCTGAAACAGCAAAAGGCTTTAGAGTGTATAATTCTAGAACACTAGTAGTAGAAGAATGTATACATGTTAAGTTTGATGACAACCAGCCTGATAAGAAATTATCAGAGCTAGATGAAGGTTTTGCAGATCTTGACTTAAACATCTTAGGAGAGACAACAGAAGTTAAAGCTGATGATCAGGTTGAAGACATTTCTCAACAACCAGAAACATCCACCTCTCAACAAGAGAATGTTCAGACTTGGAATTTCAAGAATTATCATCCACCAGATCAAATCATTGGAAATCCAAGTGATAAGCTAAGAACCAGATCAACTTTCAGAGAGCAAGAAGATTCTGCATTAGTCTCTGAATTGGAACCAAAGACAGTAGACGAGGCTCTACTGGACAATGGTTGGATTTTAGCAATGCAAGAAGAACTAAATCAGTTTGAAAGGAGTGATGTCTGGAATCTAGTAACCCTACCTAAAGATAAATCTGTTATAGGAACAAAATGGGTTTCCAGAAACAAGCTTGATGAGAATGGTAAAGTTGTCAGAAATAAAGCAATATTAGTTGCACAAGGTTACTCTCAAGAAGAAGGTATAGATTACACTGAAACCTTTGCACCTGTTGCTAGATTAGAAGCAATCAGGATCTTACTTTCATTTGCTACACATCACAACATAATGCTTTTTCAAATGGATGTAAAAAGTACTTTTCTTAATGGCTTTATCAATGAAGAAGTTTATGTTATGCAACCTCCGGGTTTTGAGAGTGAAACCTAACTTGAACATGTATACAAGCTTAAGAAAGCTTTATACAGCCTAAAACAAGCCCCAAGAGCTTGGTATGATAGGCTAAGTTCATTTCTGATGGATAATGGCTTTAATAGAGGAAAGGTTGATACAACCTTGTTTAGAAAGTCAATTAAATCCAACTTCATAGTAGTACAGATTTATGTTGATGATATTATATTTGGTGCTACTAATGAAACTCTGTGCAAAGAATTCTCAAAGTTAATGTAGAAGGAATTTGAAATGAGCATGATGGGAGAACTCAAGTTCTTTCTTGGACTACAAGTTAAACAAACTATGGACGAGGTGTACATCCATCAAACTAAATACACAAAGGAACTCTTAAAGAAGTTCAAGATGGATGATTGCAAACCAATGAACACTCCTATGCATCCCACCTCCATACTGAACAAAGATGATAATGAGAAAAAGGTATACCAAAAGGGATACAGAGGTATGATAGGATCTCTTCTATATCTTACTGCGTCCAGACCTGATATTATGTTCAGTGTTTGTTTATGTACTCGATTTCAATCTGATCCTAGAGAATCTCACTTATCAGCAGTTAAAAGAATTTTTATATATTTAAAAGATACTACTAATCTGGGTTTGTGTTTTAAGAAAAATGAAGATTACAGATTAGTTGGCTTTTGTGATGCTGACTATGCTGGAGACAGAATTGAAAGAAAGAGTACCAGTGGAGGATGTCACTTCATTGGAGCTAATCTAGTCTCATGGTCAAGCAAAAGACAAAGTACCATTGCTTAATCAACTGCTGAAGCTGAGTATATTTCAGCTGCAAGTTGCCGCTCACAACTTCTATGGATCAAACACCAATTGGAGGACTACAATGTATTTGTAAGCAGTATTCCACTTATGTGTGATAATACTGCTGGAATTAATCTGTCTAAGAATCCAATACTGCATTCTAGGGCTAAGCACATAGAGATCAAACATCATTTCATAAGAGATTATGTGCAAAAAGGTTTTTTTGATATTCAATTTGTAGATACTGACCATCAATGGGCAGATATCTTTACTAAACCTCTTGCTGAGGACAGATTTATTTTTATTAGAAAACATCTTAACATGTTGTTTGTGGATTAATTGTGTTATGCATACATGAGAAATTCGGTCTTTGATGTATGTTTTACAAGCCTATTACATGTTTTTAAATGCGCGTCCATTGCATACCGCGTCCATTATTTTTGAACTGCGTCCACAGCATGTCGCGTCCATACTGTTTTGTTGCTTGAACCCGTCCACTCTCACATTATTTATTAACTCCATTTATTTTGTCTTAAAGACAAATCTATTTTATATTCTCTCTCTGCTGAGTCAGTATTTCTTTTTAATTTATTTCCAAAAAGAAAACCCTTTGGAATTCAAAACCTTTAAAACTAAAACCCTTCCCTCTGAGGAAACTTTACGTTAACCTTCGTCTTCAAACTTACTTCAACTCTCTGTTTTCTGACTTACAAACCCTAACCCTCCTTCTTCAGCCATGGCCTCATCAACTGAAACTTTCGATGTTGAAAAACTGAATCTTGCTATTGAACATCATTTCGACTTTGGGATTCTGAAATATTACAACTTGGATGTAAGCAAGTTTGTTACTGCCGCTGGCTGGGACGGCATGTTTGTCGAAAGGGTCCCCATTTATCCAGACCTGATAAGGGCCTTTTGGAGGAACCCTCTGGTGTCAGACTCTGATATTTCTGCAACAGTTATTGGAAGAAGAATTGTGGTCTCTGAGAAGACCATAGCTGAAGCCATCAACTGCCTTAAAAAAGGAAAAGTGATTACTGAATCATGGGAGAAGGACCTTGGTGATTCTGAGGTTATAGCCGCCTTGCTGATGAGACAAGATATTGTACGAAATCACTCATGGAAATCTGTAGAGATGAAGGATAAGGTTCGTATTCTTCATCAAATGCTAAATAAGGTGGTTCTGCATAAAGCTGGGTCAAAGGACAATCTCTCTGCCCTACACAAATTCTGCTTGTGTCATTTGATCACAGAAACTAAAATCAACCTACCGAGGATTCTGTATGGAAGATTTAGAGATGCAGTAGCTACAAGGAAGAAGATGTCAGGAATTTTGTTACTGCCACTTGCTGTCAAAACTTTTCAAGTCTCAGAAGCTGGCTGAGTTTATCTCTTCAAAGCCAATTGAGGAGCAAGAAAGGATTCTTACACAAAAGTGCATGTGCACTGTAATTTTTGGCAAGATGAACATTGCTAACATGAATCTGAGCACCTACACAGCTATTGCCTTAGCTAAGCAAGAAGAATTGCTCAAGGTGAAAGAAGAACAGGTTGAGCAAAACAATGCTGAAGTCCTACGAATGAAGAGAACTTACAGAAAGAAAACTGTAGTTGTTAGGACAAGAGCTCCTAAAAGGTCTGCAGCTGGCATTGTCATCAGGGAACCCACTGCAGAGGTTCCTCAACCTGCAAGAGCTCAGAAAAGGACAAGAAATTTGATCCTTTCTCACAATGAGGATGATGATGAAGATGATGAGGATAGAGATCCTATCAGTGCTATTGTAACACCCTGTTTTTCATAAAATGTTTTATTAAGCTAGTTTTATTTATTTTAATAATGTTGGTTAAGGGCTAAGTAGGATTTTAGCCTAAAAGTCCCTTTCTGGTACATGAGCACGCTCGTGCTCATCAGCCAGCAAGCTCGTGCTTAAAGTCAGAAGCGTGTTTCTGATTTTAAGTTGAGCACGACCGTGCTCAATAGTGAGCACGCCCGTGCTCAATGTGCTGACCGCGTCTCGCTGACGCTAAGTGGAGCACGACCGTGCTCAAATGCAAGCACGACCATGCTCAAGTCCGAGCTATATATGCTTGGCACAGGAACCGAGGGTTAACGTGAAACCCTAATTCCTATTTGTGGCAGCCACTGTTACGGGTTACAGTGTCTCTCTCCCTATTCCCTCTCCATTCCTTGCTAAAGAGGAGTCTTGGGAACTGTTGGGGAAGCCATATACGTCCGTTTTGTTAGAGGTAATAGTCCCCTTCCCTTTTAGTTTCCTTTTATGTTGATTAGAGAAACTAATTGAGTTTATGTTGGTTGTCTAAGGCTTGACTTCGGAGTGAGCCGTTTGAGGATTTGGAATCGGATTACCATTGGGAACCGTCAGTAGAGCAACCTTCAATCCAGGTATGGGGAGAAGTGGGATTGTACTCATTAGGCAGTGGGTAGTGTAAGGTAACGGGGTCCCCATGACCCCGGTGTCATTGTATGCTGTATGGTTTATATGTTGATTACTGTTTCTGTCAATAACATGCTATTTTGGGTCGATTGCGATGTTATATGTATTTTATGTTCATGTTGGTTGTCTAATGAGTATGATGATATATTGATTATTGTTATTAATATGATGTTGGTTGATTGATGTTGTGGCTGTGATGATTAGTATGTTGATAACTGTTGAATTGATAAATTAGGTTGAAAACGTGATGGATTAGTCACATAACAACCCTTAAAATTTGGTTAAGAACTTGGATTCTGTCCCTGCCCAGAACAGTGCAGTCATGCATTGAGCACGACCGTGTTGAACAGGGAGCACGACCGTGCTCCCATTTAAATTATGGAAAATGGCCGCGCTGTTTAGCACCGCCGTGCAGGTCAAACAGTACGACAGTGCTGCTGAGCACGACCGTGCTGAGTGTGAACCACGACCGTGCTTCACTTAAAAGGGAGCACGCCCTCACGTGTCCAAGCACGACTGTGCTAGGGTCTAAGCACGACCGTGCTGACCCCTCCTGGACAGTGATACAATTAAAGGACTTAAGGGGTTTTTAACCCCATTTCCCTATGATGATAAGTTGAGATAAACAATCAAAGATAAAGATTAGACAACCTGGTTATTAATTATATAAGATAATTAAGATAACAAGATGTTAAGTCGGTATCCATTGGGTTACCGCACGTTGTTAAGTTGAAGTCTTGGGTGCTTATAGACCCAAGCATGTTGAGTTGAACCTTGGTGCTTATTGGCCAAGGGAGCCTTGACCCCACGGTTTGGGTCTAAGGTTACATTAAACATTGATGTTGAAGTCTTGGGAGCTTCATGGCCCAAGCAAGGAGGTGGTTGAGATTGTTTGTTGTTGTGCCATTTGCATAGAGCATTGGAGTTGTTGAAGGGGGAGGTTCGACAAAGGGGAGATCGCCCGAGAGTACGGTGATCTGGCCATCCACGGTAGGTCACCCAAGGTTTGGTGACCGAGGCCCCCCGTGATGAGGCATCCACGGTTTGATGCGTTGGCTATCCATGGGGTTCACCCAAGGTTTGGTGAACTGCCGGTGTTGGTGCTTTTATGGCCAATACGGATATATAACTCCAACGTCGTTCATCCTGAGTTAGTTTGGATCCACATGCATTGTTGGAGTAGCGGAGTAGTTGATGCATTGCATAGCATAGCATACTTGGTTGTTATGATGCTGTTGGATGTTGATGTATGGTTATGTGTATGTTTACCTTGCGTACTATTCCCCTGCCGTTTATATGATTACATGAATCATACTCCCTATTATTGTTTGTGTTTGGCCTGATCGGCATTTGCAGAGGATGACGAGCAGCCCGGAGAGGAGTGACTCTGAGGAGCCGCCACTCATAGTTAGGGCCTGTTTATTGTTTAGTCTGTTTTCGATTGTATTCCGTGGATTTATTTCCGGAATGGTTATACCATCTCTGAATTGTGACATCGGGGTTGGGTTATTTATTTGGTTATGTTTTTATTTGATTAAACTTATTTTTTTATTTTCCGCATTGTAAACGAGTTCATGTGGGACTTTTCTACCCATGGACAACTGTTTCATTTAATTCAGTTAAATGCATGTTTTTATTTTTAATTGTTTTATATTTAAATGCCTTATAACATGCGGGATAGAAGGGTGTCACATTTAGTGGTATCAGAGCAGTTCGACCTTGTTCGGACGTGGTATGAGTCTGTTGTGAGTCTGTTGTGTGACTCTTGTGTGAATTGTCTATACTTGTATAGATGATGATGTTTTAAGTTAGTTGCCTGTAGCTTTTACTTGCTTAAGTTTCTGTATTAAGAGTTGTGTTGGACTTGTACAGGAACTAATGGCCGGTAGAGGACGCAACGATCAGGCGATTGCTGACGCATTGTCACTCCTAGCCAATGCTATTGGTCAGGTCAACCCTAACAATGGTGGGCCAGCTGAGTTCCAGGGACTGGATAAGTTCCAGAGGAACAACCCTCCATCGTTCAAGGGCACGTACGATCCAGAAGGAGCTTTGTTGTGGCTAAGGGAGACAGAGAAGATCTTCCGAGCCATGGATTGCAACGATCAGCAGAAGCTTATCTTTGCTACCTTCATGCTGACCGAGAAGGCAGAGCACTGGTGGGATAACTGCAGGCTGAGGATGCAGGCTGAGGGCATAGCGGTTACATGGGCTGTGTTCAGGCAGAGATTCCTGGAGAAGTACTTTCCAGCGGATATCAGGGACAAGAAGGAGATGGAATTCTTGTCTTTGAGACAGGGGTCGTTGTCAGTCAGTGACTATGCGGCCAAGTTTGAGGAGCTGGCCAGGTACTACACTCCCTACCAGCATGAGACGGATGACCGTTCAAAGTGTGTGAAGTTTGAGGCTGGACTCCAACCTGAGATCAAGCAGGCCATCAGCTACCAGGTGATCAGAGTTTTCCCTATTCTGGTCAACAAGTGCAGGATCTATGAGGATGCCAGCCAGTTCAGAGTTACCAGTTCCAGAGGGTCAGATAGCCAGAGTGGCAAGAGGACCGATCAAAGGGACAAGGGTAAGCAGAGGTATGCTCCGACCGGCAGAGATTTCAAGCAGAGTGGTAAGAAGCCACAGTTTCAGCAGGATGGGTTCAGGGGCGGGTTCTCTAACGTCTCTAGGCCCATGAGGTGTGGCAAGTGTGGTGCTACGGATCACTACTCGTCTCAGTGCAAGGAGACGCAGGTTATCTGCCTCAGATGTGGCAAGCCAGGACACATCAGCCGAGAGTGTGAAGGAGCCAAGGCCGAGCCTCCCAACGCCAGCAAGAATCAGAAGTCCCAGGCCAACAGACTGAAGACCACTAGAAGAGTCTTTACTCTTAGTGGAGCTGAAGCCTCTGAGTCTGATGACTTGATTCAAGGTACATGTTTTATCGATGGGATTCAATTAACTATGTTGTATGATTCGGGTGCTACTCATTCTTTTATATCGCATGATAGGGTCAAGAGTCTTGAATTGCCTGTTACTTTCCTTGAGTATGATTTGTTGGTTTCTACACCTACAAATAAACCTGTTTCTACTTCTTATGCATGCAAGAACTGTCATATAGTTATAAATGATAGGACTTTCATTGCTGATCTTGTATGCTTGCCTTTGAAAGACCTGGATATTATTCTGGGTATGGACTGGTTATCTTCCAACCATGTCCTCCTGAACTGTTTTGACAAAACCCTGATTTTTGGAACTCCAAAGGAGTCTAAGAATCCGGACCTTCTCTCTGCCAGCCATGTTCAAGCTTCGATGAAAGACGAAGCCCAAGTATACATGATGTTAGCTTCCCTAGAAGTAGAGAGCAGCCCTCCTGATGTCACCAGCTTGCCTGTTGTGCGAGAATTTCCTGAAGTGTTTCCGGGGGATGTTTATAACTTACCCCCAGAGAGAGATGTTGAGTTTACCATAGACTTAGTGCCTGACACCGGGCCAATCTCCATAGCACCCTATAGGATGTCTCCTCTAGAGCTAGCTAAGTTAAAGGAACAGTTGGAGGACCTGATGAAGAAGCAGTTCATTAGGCCGAGTGTGTCTCCGTGGGGAGCACCTGTGTTGTTGGTGAAGAAGAAGGATGGTAGTATGAGGTTGTGTGTCGACTTTCGACAGCTCAACAAGGTGACCATAAAGAATCGGTATCCCCTCCCTAGGATTGATGATCTTATGGACCAGTTGATGGGCGCTTGCGTCTTTTCAAAGATAGATTTGAGATCAAGGTACCATCAGATTCGGGTTAAGTCTGAGGACATCCCGAAGACAGTGTTTAGAACGCGATATGGTCACTACGAGTACTTGGTTATGCCCTTCGGTGTGACCAATGCTCCTACGGTCTTCATGGACTGCATGAACAAGACCTTTCACCCTTACTTGGATAAGTTTGTGGTAGTGTTCATAGATGACATCTTAGTGTACTCCAAGAGTAAGGAGGAACATGAGGAACACTTGAGGGTTGTCTTACAGACCCTTAAGGAAAAGCAGTTGTATGCTAAGTTGTCTAAGTGTGAGTTCTGGTTAGAGGAAGTGAGCTTCTTAGGACATGTCATCTCTAAGGGTGGCATAGCAGTGGACCCAGCTAAGGTAGAGACGGTGCTCCAGTGGGAAGCGCCAAAGTCTGTAACCGAGATTAGGAGTTTCTTAGGGTTAGCCGGGTACTATAGGCGGTTTATAGAAGGTTTCTCTGAGATAGCTTTACCCTTAACCCGTCTCACCAAGAAGGGACAGTTGTTTGTGTGGGACTCTAAGTGTGAAGAGAGCTTCCAAACCCTTAAGAACAGGTTGACGTCAGCACTAGTATTAGTTTTGCCAGATCCTAGCGAACCCTTCGTAGTTTACTGCGATGCTTCTAAGCAAGGGTTAGGTGGTGTGCTGATGCAGAATGGTAAGGTAGTAGCTTACGCTTCTAGGCAGTTGAAAACCCATGAGAAGAACTACCCTGCCCATGACCTAGAGTTAGGAGCTGTGCTATTTGCCTTAAAGATTTGGAGGCATTACTTGTATGGAGCGAGGTTTGAGGTTTTTAGTGATCATAAGAGTTTGAAGTATCTCTTTGATCAAAAGGAGTTGAACATGAGGCAGCGTAGGTGGATGGAGTTTTTAAAGGATTATGACTTCGAGCTGACCTATCACCCAGGAAAGGCCAATGTGGTGGCCGATGCCTTGAGTAGGAAAACCCTGCATATCTCCTCTTTGATGGTTAGGGAGATGGATCTGATTGAGGAGTTTAGAGACCTTAGTCTAGCTTGTGAGTTTACCCCTAAGAGTGTTAGGCTTGGTACCTTGAAGGTTACCAACAGTTTGATGGATCAGATTAGAGAGGGTCAGAAGTTAGACAAGTTTCTCTTAGACCAACGAGATTTGCTCGCTCAGGGTAGAGACCTAAGTTATAAGGATGGCAGTGATGGTATCTTGAGGTTTAAAGATAGAGTTTGCGTGCCAGTTGTTCCCGAACTTAGGAAGTTGATCTTAGAAGAAGGTCATAGGAGTGGATTGAGTGTGCACCCAGGTGCCACTAAGATGTATCAGGACCTTAAGAAGATGTTTTGGTGGCCTAGGATGAAAAAGGATGTAGCCGAGTTTGTGTATGCATGCCTAGTTTGTCAGAAGGCTAAGATAGAGCATCAAAGGCCTTCGGGTAAATTACAACCTTTGAATATCCCAGAATGGAAATGGGATAGCATCTCCATGGATTTTGTGTCTGGACTCCCTAGGACTCCAGCTGGTTTTGAGGCTATATGGGTTGTTGTGGATAGACTGACTAAGTCTGCCCATTTCATTCCGATGAATATGGAGTATCCATTGGAGAAGTTAGCTAAGCTGTACATCAATGAGATAGTTAGGCTTCATGGTGTACCCTCTAGCATAGTTTCAGATAGAGACCCGAGGTTTACCTCTAGGTTTTGGAATAGTTTGCAAGAGGCTTTAGGGACAAAGCTTAGGCTTAGTTCAGCTTACCACCCACAGACTGATAGGCAGTCTGAGCGGACCATCCAGTCCTTAGAGGACTTGTTGAGGGCTTGTGTGTTAGAACAGTCAGGAAGTTGGGACAAGTTTTTGCCCCTGATAGAGTTCACCTACAACAACAGCTTCCATTCCAGCATTGGGATGGCACCTTATGAAGCTCTGTATGGGAGGAGATGTAGGACACCCTTGTGTTGGAGTGAACCTAGTGATAGTGTGGTGCTAGGGCCAGAGATAGTCCAGGAAACAACAGAAAAGATTAGATTGGTTCAGGAAAAGATGAGAGTAGCACAGAGTAGGCAGAAGAGCTACCATGATAAAAGGAGGAAGGCGCTCGAATTCCAGGAAGGCGATCATGTATTCTTGAGAGTTACCCCGACGACTGGGGTTGGTAGAGTGATGAAGGCGAGGCAACTTACTCCAAGGTTCATTGGTCCTTACCAAATCCTTAAAAGAGTCGGCGAAGTCGCCTACCAAATAGCCTTGCCACCGTTCTTGTCAAATCTCCATAATGTTTTTCATGTGTCTCAACTCAGGAAGTACATTCATGACCCTAGTCAGGTGATAGTTCCCGATACAATACAGTTAAAAGAGAACTTGACATTTGAGGTGTTGCCCCTTCGAGTCGAAGATAGGAGGGTGAAGCAGCTAAGAGGCAAAGAGATCCCCTTGGTTAAAGTAGTTTGGAGCGGGGCAACTGAGGAAAGCGCTACCTGGGAGCTCGAGAGTCAGATGATGGAGGCGTATCCGCACCTTTTCGTTTGAGGTACGTAGAAAGTTCGAGGACGAAATTTTTATAAGGGGGTGGAATTGTAACACCCTGTTTTTCATAAAATGTTTTATTAAGCTAGTTTTATTTATTTTAATAATGTTGGTTAAGGGCTAAGTGGGATTTTAGCCTAAAAGTACGTTTCTGGTACATGAGCATCCTCGTGCTCATCAGCCAGCAAGCCCGTGCTTAAAGTCAGAAGCGTGTTTCTGATTTTAAGTTGAGCATGACCGTGATCAATAGTGAGCACGCCCGTGCTCAATGTGCTGACCGCGTCTCGCTGACGCTAAGTGGAGCACGACCGTGCTCAAATCCAAGCACGACCGTGCTCAAGTCCGAGCTATATATGCTTGGCGCAGGAACCGAGGGTTAACGTGAAACCCTAATTCCTATTTGTGGCAACCACTGTTACGGGTTACAGTGTCTCTATCCCTATTCCCTGTCCATTCCTTGCTAAAGAGGAGTCTTGGGAACTGTTGGGGAAGCCATATACGTCCGTTTTGTTAGAGGTAATAGTCCCCTTCCCTTTTAGTTTCCTTTTATGTTGATTAGAGAAACTAATTGAGTTTATGTTGGTTGTCTAAGGCTTGACTTCGGAGTGAGCCGTTTGAGGATTCGGAATCGGATTACCGTTGGGAATCGTCAGTAGAGTAACCTTCAATCCAAGTATGGGGAGAAGTGGGATTGTACTCATTAGGCAGTGGGTAGTGTAAGGTAACGGGGTCCCCATGACCCCGGTGTCATTGTATGCTGTATGGTTTATATGTTGATTACTGTTTTTGTCAATAACATGCTATTTTGGGTCGATTGTGATGTTATATGTATTTTATGTTCATGTTGGTTGTTTAATGAGTATGATGATATATTGATTATTGTTATTAATATGATGTTGGTTGATTGATGTTGTGGCTGTGATGATTAGTATGTTGATAACTGTTGAATTGATAAATTAGGTTGAAAACGTGATAGATTAGTCACATAACAACCCTTAAAATTTGGTTAAGAACTTGGATTCTGTCCCTGCCCAGAACAGTGCAGTCGTACATTGAGCACGACCGTGCTCCCATTTAAATTCTGGAAAATGGCCGCGCTGGTCGTGCTCCCATTTAAATTCTGGAAAATGGCCGCGCTGTTTAGCACGGCCGTGCAGGTCAAACAGTACGACCGTGCTGCTGAGCACGACCGTGCTGAGTGTGAAGCACGACCGTGCTTCACTTAAAAGGGCAGCACGCCCTCACGTGTCCAAGCACGACCGTGCTAGGGTCTAAGCACGACCGTGCTGACCCCTCCTGGACAGTGATACAATTAAAGGACTTAAGGGGTTTTTAACCCCATTTCCCTATGATGATAAGTTGAGATAAACAATCAAAGATAAAGATTAGACAACCTGGTTATTAATTATATAAGATAATTAAGATAACAAGATGTTAAGTCGGTATCCGTTGGGTTACCGCACGTTG
This sequence comes from Echinosophora koreensis, assembly GCA_035048595.1. NCBI lineage: Eukaryota > Viridiplantae > Streptophyta > Magnoliopsida > Fabales > Fabaceae > Echinosophora > Echinosophora koreensis. The sequence goes on from JAPCYP010000068.1 coordinate 2,338,493, forward strand.
TTAAGTTGAAGTCTTAGGTGCTTATAGACCCAAGCATGTTGAGTTGAACTTTGGTGCTTATTGGCCAAGGGAGCCTTGACCCCACGGTTTGGGTCTAAGGTTACGTTAAACGTTGATGTTGAAGTCTTGGGAGCTTCATGGCCCAAGCAAGGAGGTGGTTGAGATTGTTTGTTGTTGTGCCATTTGCATAGAGCATTGGAGTTGTTGAAGGGGGAGGTTCGACAAAGGGGAGATCGCCCAAGAGTACGGTGATCTGGCCATCCACGGTAGGTCACCCAAGGTTTGGTGACCGAGGCCCCCCGTGATGAGGCATCCACGGTTTGATGCGTTGGCTATCCATGGGGTTCACCCAAGGTTTGGTGAACTGCCGGTGTTGGTGCTTTTATGGCCAATACGGATATGTAACTCCAAAGTCGTTCATCCTGAGTTAGTTTGGATCCACATGCATAGTTGGAGTAGCGGAGTAGTTGATGCATTGCATAGCATAGCATACTTGGTTGTTATGATGCTGTTGGATGTTGATGTATGCTTATGTGTATGTTTACCTTGCGTACTATTCCCCTGCCGTTTATATGATTACATGAATCTTACTCCCTGTTATTGTTTGTGTTTGGCCTGATCGGCATTTGCAGAGGATGACTAGCAGCCCGGAGAGGAGTGACTCTGAGGAGCCGCCACTCATAGTTAGGGCCTGTTTATTGTTTAGTCTGTTTTTAGTTGTATTCCGTGGATTTATTTCCGGAATGGTTATACCAGCTTTGAATTGTGACATCGGGGTTGGGTTATTTATTTGGTTATGTTTTTATTTGATTAAACTTATTTTTTATTTTCCGCATTGTAAACAAGTTCATGTGGGACTTTTCTACCCATGGACAACTATTTCATTTAATTCAGTTAAACGCATGTTTTTCTTTTTAATTGTTTTATATTTAAATGCCTTATAACATGCGGGGTAGAAGGGTGTCACAGCTATCCTCAAGAAGCAAAAGGCTGTTAGTGCTGCTGTTCCTACTAGAAGACAGCAACCACAAAGAAGAGCCAAGTCTGTCATTGCCACTGAGGTAACTATCCCTGCTAATGATCTTGTTCAGTTAGCAGTAGATGCCTTAGTTTCAAGCTTAGAGGATAGAATAGATTGTGTCTCTGCACCGTTAGTATCTGTAAATCAACCAATCAACACTGATGATGTATATATCCCTTCACCACCCTCACCACCACAACCACAAATAGCCTCACCACAACAACCACAATTTCCACCTTTGATCTCTGAGGATGATCCCTGGTTTCACCAACTAGATGATGGTATTGTCCTTGGTGCACCTTTCCCAAAAATGAAAAGAATTCCATTCCCTTACACTCCTCCCTCTGAACTTTACAATGGCAAGTCTACTACTAGAAAAAAGGCTTTTTGCGATCGAATTTAGCGACCGATTTGTATCTGTGCTATTAGCGACCGAATTTGCGATCGATTTGATTTTTAAAAAAATAGTCATTGTTTTCCAGTCAGCGATCGATTTACCGACCGAAATATTCGTGCCCAAAATATTCAGTCGCTAAATCGGTCGCTAAACCAAAAACAAAAAGTCAACCCAGTTTTTTCAGTCAGCGACCGATTTAGCGACCGAATTTTTAAAAATATTTGCGACGGATTTAAATTCGGTCGCTGACTAATTTTTTAATGATTTGCAACGAAAATTTGCGACCGAAAAAATTCGGTCGCTAAAATTGAAACCTAAAACACTTCGAGCCCCTCCCCTTCCCCCTCACTTTGCATTTTTTTTCCCTCCCCTCTCGACTCCGTAACCTCGTCTCCATCTCCCCACTCCATCATTCTCCCACTCCAGTCACTCTCTCACTCCGTCATTCTCCCTCTCCGGTCAACAGGGGAACGCCGTCGAGCCGCACCACACAGTGGAACGGTGGCCAACAGGGGAACGCCGTCGAGCCGCACCATGAGCCGCACCACCGAGCCGCACCACCACCGAGGCACCCCACCTCCTCTTTGATTCTCTTCATTCAGGTACCCTTCTTTTTGAAGCTGATTTTGTTGAGTCCATTGTGAAGATTATGAAATGTGTGCTTTGAATCATTTTTATTACGAGAAACAATGTTAAAGATTGAATTTGTGAATGATACTGGTGTGAGATCTTGGGTTGATTGCTGTTCTGTGTTGGTAGGGGGTTCCACTTCCACAGAAGGAAGAGGGTTTGAAACTAAAATTTGATTTGTGTGCTGTTCATGATTTGTGTGTTTTGTTAGCTATTCAATCATGTCTTATTAAGCTAATAATTGAAGGGTGTTATAGTGAAGATATGTTGATACTTTCAGGTAGACATATCCCAATTTAATGCATGTAAATACAAATGATGCATCACATCAAAGCTTTCATCCTATCCTAAAATCAAATTTTAGTTTTAAATTACTATCCTTTCATGATGTAGAAAAGGTATAAGTATCCTCTAATTCTCTCTGTTTCAATGTGCCCTACACATAGCATTCTTTAAGAAATTTATCAGATTAGTGACATTTGTCTTAAATTCAAAGTGTGATCAGGTTTTGATGCTTATCAACTATAATATTCTGACTTTTGATTGGACCTACAATCAATGCAAGTAGAGTACATGAAGTTATAAGTCATTATGAAATAATTGATTAAGGTTTTATTTCAAATGATTTCTAAAATCATATTTTCGTTCTTAAAATAAGGCAGGTTTGGGAATGTGGGGTTTGATAACTGGTTACATTGATAAATTCATGTTATAGATAATGGGGAAAATCAATTTTGTTTGATGGATTATAACCATCAAAACAGAGGAAGTTTCAAATGTTCATTCTAACTACATATGTTAACATGCTAGGCAAGGTTTTGATTGCTATTCCATGCATCATCACTGCTTTCATTGCTATTCCTGTTGCTCACCATCTCAAATTGATCATAACTCAATTAATAATTGACACGCTGGGTCCAAAGCCACAAATTAAGTGGTTTCCATGTCATAGCTGATGTAAGCAAAACTATATGCATCCTTTTGAAATCGTTATTATATTATATAGAATGAATAAGGTTGTGTATGCCATATTAAAAATATATCTATATCTATGTTTTTACATATATCAAGTATTGATTTAAGTTGGAAAGTGCTTACAATTTTCTCTATACTATGCGCATTGTGTTAGATGCTTGGAATACTTATTTTCAGGAAAACTATCATTTATGCTACATTATGGTTGCTTTCTTGAGGTGTCAACCTGTTTGTTTACTGCATTTAGCAGCTTGACTTTATTACATTTCAATCCAAAAAGGCAGGGTTGCAATTCTTTAAAATGTTAGAGAACTCATATTGATAGAATGTCCTGTTAATCTGCTTACCTAGGAAGATTTTGGAACTACTGCTGTTGTTATAGTGGTAGATACAAGCAACAAGAGTGAGGTTTGGTAATCTGCTTGGATCAGTAATGTTGAAATAAAATTTCTCATTCCAAACAGGATTCAGATCTTTTTCTTTAGTTGTTGTCCGAAATTTCTGACCATCAAAGTGAAGTTCCACAAAAGCACTAGATGGGCCTTGTCCATCTTTCGGCATATGGTCATGAGAACCCACAACTTCCACACCTAGCTTGATATTGCTCATTGCCAATAAATCAGCTTCCTGTAAAACTTCAACGGAGAGATGCTATTATCAATCCATTTTTTGTGCCTTGTTATTGTGTAATTCAACACGTCAATTGGCCTCTAAATGAAAATTAATTTGCATTGCTCTAGCTTGGTTACATGAAATTGTTGCCTAAATTTGTCATTACTGAACCATTGTATGATTTTATCATTATATCAGTAGCTATGATATTCTCTTACTAGATGTTGTTACGAGGTTGATGAACTCAAACTTGTTTAGCAGATACTCCCATTAGCTATATAGAAATTCCTATCAAATTTTGTTGAATATAAGTGACCGAACAGTGGACATATATAAGTGCATTGCACGTTTTTAATGTTCTCATTGAGTCATGTTTTTTAGTAGCACTGGATAGGGATGAAGCTTTTTGAAGAAGAAATGATCTAATAATATCTCATGATCATACACAAACACAATTAGTACATCTTTATATTTTACGCAATTCTTAAACAAGAAGTACATCTTACCAGCATTTTAGTTTCAACTTTGGGTGGAGTCAATGCCACTAACATGAGTGACAGTGTCACTATAAATCTCTGTGTATTCACTATTAACCATTACTATTAACTATTTCTAAGGCGTGCCTATAATTAGACAAGATGATTTTATCATTTTCAAAGTCAATCCATCTGTTCTTTCCTCTGGCGTCTGAACAACTTCTCGCTTGTTTCAGGAGCATTCTTGAATATGTTGGTTGTTTCTTGTGTGTGCAGAGGATAACACAACATCACTTCTCTCTCTTGTGAAGACTTTCAATTCTTTTTTGGAGGCGTATGAAGGGTTATGCAACTTGAAGCAGGTTAGCTTACCCCTTTCCCTATGATTAACCATCTTGCCTCTTGTTTTGTTTCCTTTTGCTTTTGGAGCAGAGCTCCCTGTTTATGCTATTTAGATGGACGGAGCTGAGCTCCTATATTTGGTACATTGTATAAGGCCTGATAGTATAAGTTTATACTATATGGTCCATGTTTAAGTGAGTTATTTGGATAATGGTTTAATTGCAATGAAATTCTTGATAAATTACATGAATGGATTGAAGTGTGCTTAAGCAAGAATGGTTTGTTTACTAAGTCCTACCTGTCTTGAAATATCACTTATGTTAACATCCTTGGTTAAGTGCTAAACTTATTATTGGTGCATTCTAATTTAATTTTAACTTAACCATTAGTTACTCTACAACTTAGTTTATTTTATATTTTATATTGAATCATTAATCTTATTTATTTTTCTAATCGTTAAGTCTTCTAACCTCAATAGTCTAACCTAAGTCTTGTTTATTCCAAGAAGTCTCATAAGCACCTAACTTAACATTGAGGCCAATTTATTTTGTGGTGGACGAAATCTACATGGCCTTAGGGGAATAAGATTTTCAACTTACTCTAGCCTAATTATCATTATATCCTACTTGTTTTCTTTTCTAATGCCCACTAGTTTTGAAGAATTTGTTGGAATTATAGAGGAAAAGCCTAAGAAGCTAAAGATCAATAAATAGTATTCTCAATTGGACTGAAAAAAAAATGTCTTTCTTTCTGTAAGTGTAAAACCTAGAATTAGCAAAGTCTTTGCATATTTTGTTTTTTTTTTCATTTAGGTTAAAAATCATTGGCTTGAACATATATCTTCTATGATTTGAAAATTCGAAACAAAATTTAATATATGTTTCTTGGGTTCCAGAGGAATATAAATATCTAATAAGAACTGAAAAATAGGACTTGTATTGAATGTCATTCTTCTCCTCAAAATGGTTGTCAAGATGATTGCAGAATCAAGAGTGAATATGATATGTTAAGTTAACAAAATGCACAATCTTCATTCCCGTAGTAGAATTGGCTCGTGTGTTTGTTTTGTATTTTGATGCTCTTTATTCCATTGCATTGATGATTATGCTTGTAATGTGTATGTTTTAGGTGTCTGTATTAACATTTCTTGTACTAATGTGTGATAGGTGAGTGAAGACGTGGAGCGTGCTCTGGCAAAGTTAGGACCTGCAAGACTTAGTAGAAGGTTTAAGAAGTTCAAGAAGTTTTTACACTTTGAGTATGGCAATTTTTTAAATATTTATATATTAGTAATTTCTCATGATGCCTATGTTTTTTCCAAATTTTTTCATGTATTTTATTTGTATGTAGACCTAGCAATGATAGAATCTGATTCTCCTTTACATTTTTTGCATTTCTTATAGCAGTCCTCTATCTTCGGTTCCACTATCACCCTTCTTCACTAGTTGCTTGAAGTTGAGGTACGTGAAATACTTTGTGTCAAATTAGACTTGGTTATGTGAATTGATTCGTTGTTTGTTAGTGGAGAGCAAAGCTCAATAGGTTGTTGGATGTGTGCTAATAAATTTAGTCAAGTGCTTGTTATTTGTCTCATTTATGTTTTCTTTGTTAGTGGAGAGCGGAGCTCAATAGGTTTGATATTTTATGAGATGCACGACTGGTTGTGTGCTGATAATTTAAAAACCATGCATGTGCTTGCCAACTTGAATTGTTGTTTGTGTGTAGAGAGCGGAGCTCAATAGGTTGTGATGTTGTCTGAGATACATGACTGGTTATGTGCTGATAATTTAGAAAAAGTTGCATGTGCTTGTCTATTTAATTAGTTGTTTGTTTGTAGAGAGCGGAGCTCAATAGGTTGTGATGTTGTCTGAGATGCATGACTAGTTGGGTGCTGATAATTTAGAAAAAGTTGCATGTGCTTGTCTATTTGATTAGTTGTTTGTTTGTAGAGAGCGGAGCTCAATAGGTTGTTTGTCAATTTTTTCGTTCCGTACACTTTATGGTTAATGAGATAGAGGAATATAAGGCTAAAGTTTTATTATTTTTGATGTTAATAATTTAGAAAATCCTTAGTTTCCCGTTTGAGATACAATATCAATGAGCACGTGTACCTTTTCAAGTTACACGTGCTCATTGTATTGGATCTTGAATTGTCCAAGTTGGACAGTTTGGGGAAAACATTTTCTTCACAAAGTTAATGGTTATTCTTTGCATTCTCGTATCTTACACTTGATTGAATTTTGGTCTGTTTCATTTCCTATTGTTCTCCGGGTGCATATTTGATCGTGGTGGGTGTCACCGCATTCAATTCGTGTATACCGGAGACCAATGGGAAATGCTGCCGAAATTTCATCAGGTTTGAGGCATGAGAATTAAGGAATAACTCTTAACGGAGTGTTGAAAATGTTTGTTCTCGAATGGGATAGGGCCATACCCTGTGATAAGAAGAAGACGAGAATTACTCGACTAAGTATTGTTGTTCTAGTTACCAGTCATGGAAGCTCCTGAGCATTGGAGGTGGATGGATAAAAGGTGTGACACCCTTCTACCCCGCATGTTATAAACCATTTAATTTAAAAACAATTAAACGAAAACATGCAATTATTATTGAAATAAATAAAACAATTGTCCATGGGTAGAAAAGTCCCACATGAACCGTTTACAACGCGGAAAATGGAAAGAGTTTTAAACAGTAAAAACATAACAAACCAATAAAATATCCGAACCCCGATGTCACCTACAGAGCTGGTATAACCATTCCGGGATAAACACCCACGGAATTACAACTGAAAACTACATAACACAAACTAGCCCTACTATGAGTGGCGGCTCCTCAGAGTCACTCCTCTCCGGGCTGCTCGTCATCCTCTGCAAGGTGCCAATCAGGACAAACACAAACAAACATGGGGAGTAAGTTCATGTAATCATATACAGCAAGAAGTAGGAAGTAAAGTAAACAGTAAACATAGCAACATTACACCAAACATCAACATTATCATTATGCTATGCAGTGCAATGCAGTCCTACTCCGCTAAACCAACAATGCATGTGGATCCACTAAACTCGGGATGAACGACTTTGGAGTTAAATATCCACATTGAGAATCTACTCAACGCCGGAGAATCTACTCCTTGGATAACCAACACATCAAACCAACGAATGCCTCATCACGGGGGCGCTAGGAGAATCTACTCCAACCGTGGATGGCCGGATCGCCGTACTCTAGGACGATCTCCCCTATGTCGAACATCCCTAAACAACAACTCCGATGCAATGCGTATGCAACACAACAACTATGGCAACACCACCTCCATAACTCCAACGAAAACGACCGAAGGTAACAGCGGAATCAACCGCACCAACTTGCCTCGCGGAATCTACCTGAGGACTTAAGCGGAATCAACCGCAGTACCTGGGGCAAACTCTCGGCCACCAAGGTACACAGCAATATCAACGCCTTTAAACCCAAACCACGGGGTCAAGGCTTCCTTGGCCACAAAGCACCAAGACACAGCTCATCAGCTTGCGGCACCCAAAAGGGCATCGACTTAACATCTCACCATCTCATGATCTTTAATTATTTTCAGTATTATCAACCGGATTGTCTAATCAATTAATCATCATTGGGGAATGGGGTTTAAAAACCCCTTAAGTCCTTTAGTTCAGTTCTGTCTCAGTGGGTTGAGCACAGTCGTGCTCGTAACCCAGCACGGTCGTGCTTAAGCACGTGAAGGGCGTGCTCCCCTGTAAGTGAAGCACGGTCGTGCTTCTTAATGAGAACGGTCGTACTCAGCAGCACGGTCGTGCTCTTTGTCTTGCACGGCCGTGCTAAACAGCGCAGCCATCTTCCCAGAATTCAACTGGGAGCACGGTCGTGCTCCCTGTTCAGCACGGTCGTGCTCATCGCGCGACAGTGCTGTTCTGGGCAGGAACAGTAACCGTATTCTATCAAATTTCAAGAGTATAATCAGTTAACATCCTAAGTCAGTTATCAACGTATCTTAAGGATCAAACTCAGCAATAATATCAACATCAACATAACATTGGCATCAACCAACAACATCATCATGTACATAGCAAGGCAGCCAACATAAACTTAACCAACATTATGAACATAGGCATACATATTATCAATACTAGCATGTTATCAGAACAACCAACAAATCATGCATACATAAACAGTCATTCATACAAACAAAACCGGGGCCATGGGGACCCCTTTACTCTACTCTAACCCCGAGCCTATGATCACACTACCCTTCTCCCCATACCTGGATTGAAGGTAGCTCTCTCTAAGATGTCCTAACAACAACCGGTTCCTCCCTAGAACGGCTCGACCTTAAACAGTACCTTGGATCACAGAAACACCAACAACTAGTTCCCCATTCAAAATAATGAAAGGAAACCAAAAAGGAGGAAGGAACCTTACCTATGTAACTAACACTGATAAGCCAAAGGTCTCCCGAGGCCTCCAACGCTCCCTAAACTGATCAAGAAGGAGGAAGAAGGAAGGAATCTCGCTCTGGCCGCACTGTGGCTGCTACAACTTACCAAAATAGGGTTATCACGATAAACCCTCGACTCTGCTCTCGTATATAACGTTCGGACCTGAGCACGGTCGTGCTCCTCATTGAGCACGGTCGTGCTCAACTTAACGTTACGAGATGCGGTCAACACGTTGAGCACTGGCGTGCTCACTGTTGAGCACTGGCGTGCTCACTGTTGAGCACGGGCTTGCTGGATAATGAGCAAGGACGTGCTCATGTACCAGTGAGGGACTTTTAGCCAAAAATCCCACTATGTCCTTGAACGATAAATCCAACTTAATAAACTCAGCTTAATTAAAATTAATTCCGAAAAACAGGGTGTTACAGAAGGAAGGAACAAGGTGGAGTGACAGATGAGTTCATTGAGGGAGTGAATGAATTCATGGAGTTTGCTCGCAACTCTGAGGAATATCTTAGACAAGAAAAACCAAAGATGAGGTGTCCTTGCAAGACATGTAATTGCAAACGGTATCATTATGGGGACGATGTGATGGCACATCTCTATGAGAAGGGGTTCATGCCTAATTACTACTATTGGACCAACCATGGTGAGAGATTGCCCCCGTTTCCGCCTGTTGTGGTGGACGTTGCATACTATGGGGCTGGTGAGCACAGAGAAGACTACAATCCGTTCGAGCAAATGATTATGGATCATGTTGGCCTCGAAGTTGGTAGGGGAATTCAACAGGATGGTGTGATGGGGTCTCAACACATAGAGGAGGATCCTAACCCAGAGTCACAAAGATTTTTTGACATGTTGAGAGCCGCACAAGCTCCTTTGTGGGATGGTTGTCAGGATTACTCCGAACTGTCGGCTTCTTTGGTTGCTCTTAGCCTTAAGTCCGAAGGCAATATGACTGAACATGATTTTGATCGGTGGGTTCAATTTATGGGTGGGGCAATGCCGAGCGACAATCGAATGCCTAGAAATTTCTATCAAGCTAGGAAATCAGTGGCAAACTTGGGTCTGGGTGTTGAGAAGATTGAGTGTTGCCCGAATGGTTGCATGTTGTATCGTAATGAATATTTGGATGAGAGAGTTGATACTTGTAGATTTTGTGGCGCTGATCGTTACAAGATAAGAACTGATAGAAAAGGAGTTGTTAAAAAAAACCCCCTAAAAAAGATATGGTACTTCCCGCTTACTCCTAGACTCCAAAGAATGTATTCTTCGATGGCCACTGCAGCTCACATAGATGGCATGATAACAACCAGAGGGATTCTAGTGTGTTGTGTCATCCATCAGATGGAGAAGCATGGAAACATTTTGATAGGATGTATCCGGAGTTTTCCATAGAATCTCGGAATGTCAGATTGGGGTTATGTACAGATGGATTTAATCCGTTCAGTCAATATGGTAAAGCTTACTCATGCTGGCCACTTATTCTAACTCCATATAACCTTCCGCCTGGGATGTGCATGAAGAGGGAATTTATGTTCCTTACAATAATAATTCCAGGACCTTCGAATCCTAAAAGTAAGGTTGATGTGTACATGCAGCCTCTCATAGAGGAGTTGAACCATTTGTGGAATGTTGGAGTCTTAACATATGATGTGTCATTGAGGGAAAATTTTATACTGAAGGCAGCTTTGATGTGGACAATCAATGACTTTCCAGCGTATGGGATGTTGTCGGGTTGGATGACTGCAGGTAGGATTGGTTGTCCTTGTTGTATGGGGCAGTCGAAGGCATTCACTCTTACTCACAGTCGCAAGACTTCTTATTTTGATTGTCATCGTCAATTCCTTCCCCAAGACCATCCTTACAGGAGGAATAGAAATGCATTCTAAAAGGGTGGTGTTGAGTGTGACACCCTTCTACCCCGCATGTTAATATAAAACATTTACTTAAAAGAGGTAATATAAAAACATGCCTTTATTTGATTAAAATAATTACTTGGATAAAAAGGTTTCACATCTCAACAAAACAACGCGGAAATAACATAGTTTTAAAATAGTAAAACATAAACATGACAGATAAAGAAAACCCAACCCCGATGTCACATACAGAGCTGGTATAACCAAAATCCGGATACATCACGGAGACAAACTGAAATAATTGAAAACAACTAACAACTATAACTAAGCATCCTAACTAGAGTCGCGGCTCCTCAGAGTCACTCCTCCACTGGGTGCTCACTGTCCTCTGCATAAAGAGATACATGCAACAACAGAAACAGGAAAACAGGGAGTAAGAAATCATGTAAACACAACGGCATGGGAATAGGGAATAAGATGAACATACATCAAAGCATGGCATAACAATATAACAACATACAATATTTATACATCATCATATAATATCATAACAACATGTTAATCATCCAACATATGCTATGCAATACAATGCAACCCCTACTCCACTACTCCATCAATGCATGTGGATCCAACTAACTCAGGAAGTCAACTTCGGAGTTACATATCCACATTGGCCATAAAAGCACCAACGCCGGCAGTTCACCAAACCATGGGTGAACCCCTTGGATAGCCGACGTACCATAACGGGGTACGCCACCTCGGGGGCTCACGGTTCACCAAACCATTAGTGAACCACCCGAGACTTGGGCCAGATCATCATAACAGGACGACCTCCCCTATGTTGAACATCCCCCACTAATCAACTTCAACGTATGAATGCATGAGCACAACAACACACAAGTCAACCACCTCCTTTGCTTGGGCCAAAAAGCACCCAAGACTTATCACCAACATCAACATCAACACCTTAGACCCAAACCATGGGGTCAAGGCCCCCTTGGCCAAAAAGCACCAAGGTCCAACTTAACAACACCTCGACCAAAAAGCATCGAGGTTACTTTGGCCCAAAAGCACCAAAGCGTAACAACGTGCGATAACCCATAAGGTACCGACTTAACCATCTTATCGTATTTAAACATCTTAATTAATATAATTAAGTTATCTAATCTTCATCATTTTATTGGTGCATTATCATAACGGTATTGGGGATAATAGGGGTTGGAACCCCTTTAAAACATTAACGTTGGATTCTGTTCAGGAGGGGAAGCACGGGCGTGCTTACCCTATGCACGGGAGTGCTCCTATTCGGCACGGTCGTGCTTCCTGGAGCATGGCCGCACTAATCTGGGCACGAAGGGTTGGGAACCCTTTGCCAAATCCTTTGGGGGTAAAGCATAGATCAAACATATTGGCCTTTACTAAGTCCATTAACAGTAAATCTTATCACTTTCGCTTAATCTTTAGGTCTTATGACTTTTGGGGAATTAATCCTTTAATCTGGTTTCTCTCAAACTTTCATGGATCAATCTCTAGGTCTTAACTAAAACATTCGGCAAGAAACCTCACCCCTCACTAACACGGTTCATGTCTTATGAAGCATTTGGGAATAAATCCCTTAATTCCTATGTTAACTAAGAGTCCTAATTAAATCAATTAGATTCTTATTAACATATTCAACATAACGGTAACATCATCGTCAACAACATATCCAGTCAATGTGATCAACATAATCCATGTCATAACAACAACATTCATAATCATAGGTATTCATACCAATTCAACCAAAACTCATGGCATAAGACAATTCAATAGGCATACCACATCATGAACAACTCAACAATTATACAAATAGACATACCAATTAATCCAATTAAATATATAAACAATTCAATCATACAACCAGGCAGATCATGACATCAATAACATTATAACAACAACAAGCGGGGCTATGGGAACCCCTCATCTTACGCTACTCCCTAGCCTAGGGTATACAATATTCTTCTCCCATACCTGATATGCGGTTCACGATTCAAAAGAAGAAAGAAGATCCACTAGGGTCTCGTAAGAAGATCCACTAGGGTCTCGTCTCACTAGCGCTTGTCTACGACTTCAAGAACACCAAAGAGACACTTTGGTTCAACTCTAAGATCAAGAAATCAAAAGGAAGAGATCAAGAACTTGAAGGAAAGAATACAAGGGACAAGGTGCACGAATTTTACCTTTTCTAAAGTCCCAAACAGCAAGCACAACGAACCCCTATCTGTAGCGATGTTCTCCTATCAAGAAGCAGTGAAGAACGGTGCAAGAACGGGTTCCCTAGAGAGAGTTTTAGGGAGAAAAACCATAAGGATTCAAAGAGGAAGGAGGGAGGCAGTTTTATGAGTTTTGGGGTCGTGTAAACTAGGTTTAGGTCGAGTCTAATGGTATATATATGAGTTTGGGTCATAACGGGTTCCTATTTCAGCCCAAACTGTATACTGTTTGGTATTTTGACCATAACTTGAGCTAAAAGTTTCCGATTGAGGCGTTCTTGGTGTCGTTAGAAAGCTCAGAGAAATATATACAAATTAATATCTAATGATCGAATCCTAAATCAGACTCTAAAATGGTCAAAAGTTCGATGGAAGTTTAGCGACAGATTTGGTAGTTATTCCTAGATAGGATCCTTAGGAGATTATGATAAGATCTTAAGATATAAACAAAAAGATTATGATCCTATATTGATAAGGAGTCAAATCTGAATGGTTGAGGGCTAAAATCTAAAAATAACACTATCTCTATTTAAATACTAAATCACACGATATCTTATTATATCATTCTTAATCACTTATTATTAATAAAATCACATATCATACATTAGCATATAAAATCATATATCCATATAAGATCAAACATTAAGAGACATCATCTCATATTAATGCAAATAATCATATATTAAAACACATATTATCATATGTAATATATGTAATAAAAATACTATAACACTAATAACATCATCAACAACAACAACAACAACAACAACAACAACAACAACAACAACAACAACAACAACAATAATAATAATAATAATAATAATAATAATAATAATAATAATAACAACAACAACAACAACTAGGCATCCATAGTAACATAATACCTTATACGAAAATCGGGGTGTTACATTGAGAAAACTCCTCCGCCGCGACATTTAACTGGTGAAGAGATTTGGCAGATGATTAGGATGTTCCCATTCATTCATGAATCTGGAGGAGTTCAAATACCTGGTTATGGCACAAAACATAACTAGACAAAAAAAAGTATTTTTTGGAGCTTGCCGTATTGGAAAACACATCTCATCCGGCATAACATCGATGTGATGCACACTGAGCGAAATGTATTTATGAACGTGTTTGACACAGTGATGGATGTCAATGGTAAGACAAAGGATACATATAAGGCTCGGTTAGATATAACAGACATATGTAAAAGAAAAGAGCTTGAGTTGATGGACATTGGTGGTGGTAAGATGTGAAAACCGAAGGCAAAATATGTGTTAAGTAAACCCCAAAGGGTAGCTATTTGTGAATGGGTTAAACAACTGAAGTTACCAGACGGGTATGCTTCGAACTTATCAAGATGTGTCAACTCTAAGGAAGGAAAGTTGCATGGAATGAAAAGTCATGACTGTCACGTATTCATGCAACGATTGCTTCCAATTGCATTCTCATCTTTGCCGAATGATATTTGGAAGCCGCTTGTTGAGCTCAGTCAGTTTTTCAGAGTCTTGACATCCACAACATTAAAGGTTGATCAACTAAAGGCTATGGAACGTTATATCCCTATTTTATTATGTAAATTGGAATAAATATTTCCTCCGAGCTTCTTTGATGCGATGGAACATCTTCCTATCCATTTACCATACGAGGCAATAGTAGGTGGCCCGGTTCAATATCGTTGGATGTATCCATTTGAGAGGTATATATCTTTTTTTTAAACTATAATCACAATGTTAATTAAATATATATATATATATATATATATATATATATATATATATAATATGTAATCATAAAATCTTGTAACATATCCTAGGTTCTTACGTTCATTGAAAGAAAAGGTAAAAAAACAAGGCTCGGATAGAAGGTTCTATTTGTGAAGCGTATTTAGTTGAGGAGGCCTCCACGTTTGCTTCTTTTTATTATCCATCCGACATAGAAACAAGGAGGAATAGAATCCCGCGTAATGTCGACGGTGGTGAAGGTTGTTCATCTAGTCCTCAGATATCGATTTTTAATTATCCTGGTCGTGCGTGTGGCGCATACAAAACATGTTGGTTGGATGAACGCGATGAAAAAGTTGCTGAGCTGTACGTGCTTCAGAATTGCGAAGAGGTCGAGCCATATATAGAGTAAGTCATTTATATATTGCAAGACCCTATTTTTTTATGAATATATATCCTTGTACATAATTTGATGATATGCTTAATCCCATGAATGCAAAATATATAGCAACTTGCTAAGAGAGCTCAATGCCGACATTTCAGATTCTAAAATTCATCAGGAGATTGCCAACCATTTTCCAAAGTGGTTCAAAAAATACGTAAATTAATTACTAACTTATCAATGTTCTAATTTATTTGCATAACATGCTTTTTATATCTGCAACTCTATTTGTTATTCATCATGTAGGTTCTAGATCAAGCTAACCAAATTAATGACCCCCTCTTGATAGCTTTGGCATGGGGTCCAAAAAGAAGGGTTCGAACATGCGAAATCTATATTATAAACGGGTATAAGTTCCACACAAGGTCATCGGGTCAAGGGATGAAATCTTCTAACTCTGGTGTTTGAGCCGGAAGATTTTAATGATCTTGCGGATCCTGGGGGTGTTGACGAGGTAGTTGACACTGTACTACTGGATCAATATGAATTGAATGAATCTAGTGAGGAAATGGAATACATATCATCTGATGATGAGGAAAGTGAAAATGAATTTAGTGACCGAGACTCCAACTAGGTAAGTTGTATATAAAAATACCATGTTTGTGTTATTTGTTGTATAATGTACCATATCATTAATTGCTACTATTCTTGTTTTCATTGTAAACAGATGACGAACGACACAGGTCGGGGACGTGGCTGTCGTGGTTCTGGCACCTCTCGCGGTGGTCATGTGAGGGGTCGTGGTGGGAGAGCTGCTTCCACCCGCCCATCAACTTCAGATCAGGCCCCGACGAGTATTGTTGGCTCTCATGGGTCACAGGGTGATCATCCTCCGCCTCCAGCAGCAGCAGCAGCCGCAGCCTCACCAGCTACACAGGCCTCACCCACGAGCCACCCCACACCATCCACACGACCTACACCATCCTCACGGGCCATAGCATCCACGCCCGCCACACCGGCCACACCGGCCACACAGGGGTCTGCTGCTGAGTCTGGGATTCACAGTTGGGCCGGGACGAGAGATCCCATGGATGGGAGGGTATGGCTTCACCCTGCGGCGAAGTTAGAGTAAGTTATTTATTAATTAATGTTGTTTTCTATTAGTTAATTATACTTGTACATATTAATTAAATACGTTTATTGATAAAATTTATGCATTATTTGTTGTCAATAGCTTTTACCCTGCATACGGGCCTCAGAAGCAGATCTCCCAGTGTATCAAGGGAAAGTATAATGAGCCCTGGCCATCGTGGAAGAATATTGATAAGGATGTGCGTGATATGTGGTTCAGGGATGACTTCGGGGTAACGAATAAATTTATTATTGTGTCAAGTATATATCTACAACATTATTATTTATTAATTTTGTTTCTTCATATTTTACTCTTTCTTGTTAGGCACACTATAAGTGGTTGCCAACAGATGCAGATCAGATACGTAAGGCCTTTGAGTCGAAAGGCGTAAAGCTGGTTAAGTGGGCTATGGGTAGGATTAGGGATGGTTCAGATGATGGGAGTTGGCTTCGAGCTGATGTGCTAGAACGCCTCCGTCAATATTGGGCCAGTGATGAGAAGTTCCTAATAAAGAGCGAGATCGGAAAGCAGAATCGGGCTTCTGACACTGGCGCTCCACTATACACCGGTGGCTCAATAACCATTCATGAGCATTTTGATAGGATGGTAATAAGTCAACATGAATTTTATTGTTTTTAATTTAGTGCTTTATATATGTCCTTATTAATAAAAATTGTATTTTTTTTCTTCTATATATGTAGTCAAAAGAGCAGCAGAGAAAACCCACTGCAATTGAGATCGTGCACAAGACCAAGAAGACCAAGCGTGGGGAGTGGGTTAGCCCGAAGGTTCAAGACCTTGTTGTAAGTACTCTTAACTCACTAATTCATTTTCAATATATTAATTACTTTCCTTCTTTTTAATATATAATTACAAATGCTAATGTCTGACATATTATGCAGGACGAATTCCATCGCCTCAAAGACGATGCCAGTAGTCAGGGGCAGGAGCTGTCTCCTGAGTCTGACAATGCCATTTACTTAAAGGTGGTTGGCGGGAAAAAATAAGAAGGGCCATGTATTTGGTCTCGGTCAGCTTGGGGATCAGTTCGTTGGCATATCAGCGCCGTACGGACATTATGATCCTGATCCCAACCCAGATGTCAGAGAGGCCATCCTGAACATGAATGCTGAACTCGCGGTGAAGGATAACGAGATACATGAGTTGCGGGAGCATGCACGACAGCAGGACAGCCGCATACGAGAGCAGGATAATCGCATGGAGGAGCTGTTTAGGTACTTGGGATTCCGACCTAGAAGTTCCGGATCTGGCAGCCACCATGTCGAGGCTACTACTGCGGATGCCGCTGCTGCTGATGCCGTCGCTGTCACCGATGCTGCTGCTATTGATGATGCTACTGCTGGTGTTGCTGCCTCGGATTACTTTGGCATCAGCCCACCCCCTTCACCCCCTCGTCACATAGATTAGTTTTCCCATCTTTGTATGACACATTGACTATTACATTTGTATTTCTCCTTTTCTTCTATATATTTTGCGTGAATATTTATCGAATTATCTACTTTAATATGATTGATATTTAATTTTATTTGCTTTAAGTTTATGTTCACTAATTTTAGTTTAATTAATTACATCTTATTTTAATATTTTGCGGCATCAAAAAAAAATTTAATAAAAAATCAGCGACCGAATTTTTTCGGTCGCTATTTTAATAATTGACCGTTGTTATTAGCGACCGATTTTCTAAAATTAGCGACTGATTTTTCGGACGCAATATTTAAATATGGCCGTTGGATTAGTGACTGATAATTCGATCGCAAAATTAAAAAAATCGGTCGCTAAATCGGTCATTTTAATTGTAAGGTGACCAATCTAAACGACCAAATTAAGAGTATTCTGCGACCGAAATTTCGGTCGCTAATTAACGACCGAATTATTTTCGGTCGCTATATAATTAGTGACCAAGGTTTTGGCAACCGTTCGTAATCGGTCGCTGACCTAATTAGCGACCGAAAATCCTGAAATAGCCACCGAAAATTTCGGTCGCTAAAACTCTTTTTTTTTTGTAGTGATCTGAATCACTGGCCAAAGTTAAGAGGGACTGGAAGATTCTTTACCATACTCATGAACCACAACCAATTTCAACCAGACCCTGGTATCCACTACCAGAATATGAGTATGAACCATATATTACTATAAAACCTTGGTATTTACCTCACCCTGACATTCCCAAAGGCACCCCTCCATCCAAAATGTTTAACAGACATGGACCATTAATCACTCACCTTCCACAAAAGAAATTCCCTCCAAGAAAAATCTACCCAAACCTTGTCAGATACCCTCCTTTTAAACCCTTTACTGATGGTGTAGAGAGGCATGTTATCACTGATTGGTCTAAGGATCCTGCTAAGAAAGACCTGCAAAATGTCTTATACAAGAGGTCTAGATCCTTTAGACATGTTCCCTTCATCATGGACAAAAATACAAAGTGGAAGACTTTTGTCCATCCAGATGAATATGGCAGAGCAGTGGACATAAAAGATTATCTGATGTACATCATGTTGAAGACTGAATTTGAGCTTTATAGGGTTATGCGGACTGCCAATTTTATATCCATAACTTGGTTAAGACATTCTTATAAAACCAAGATTGGAGTCCAGCCCAGAATGATCTGTCCAAGACTACCCATGATAGATCTTAATAAGGACAAGGACAAGAAGAAGGAATGATTCACTGGAAAAATGCCCTTCCTAGAGTCCTGCATGATCAAGCCAGATGATGTTGTGAACACAGATCAAAACATCATTGACTACTGGCTGGCACAACCTATTGAGGATGTTAGAGAAGATGTAGTTGTTGATATATGGAGAAAGCACATTGTGAAATACACAACAGAAGCATCTTCTTCTGGGTTATCCTCTGAGCAGAAGAAATTCATTCCCAAGATCAGAGGCAAATGTGGACTGTCTAACTTCAGACACTTCATCTACAAGGATGTTCTAGCTGTTTCTACTATCAGTCCAATTTATGTAGAAGATGAAGTCCACTGGGCTAAAGAACTGCCTACACCTTTACTGCAAATTACAGACTCTCCTCCACCTTCACCACCCTCTGAGCACACAGAAGAATAAATTATTGTTGAAGACTCTGGCATGGAGATTGACACTGTTGCACCAGTGACTGCTAATGAGGAAGTTGCTGAATTTGACTCCAGACCAAGCACTTCTGGGAAATCTTCATCCCAACCATTGGCCATTTTACTGTCATTCATCCAGAGAAACCCCAGACTTCAAGAGCTCTTGACACCTTGCCAAGTCAAGCTCAGGCTCAAGAGAGTGCTGAAAGCTCCAGACCAATGTTGAAGTGAAAGAGCAAGTAAGAGAACAGGTTGCAGAAGCTCTGGCTCCCACCAATGTGATGATGAACCAAATGATGAGCATTATGCTCAATTTTCAACAAAGCAAGAACCTGCCAACTCAAGTTCCTGCCCCTCCACAAAATCCAAATCCAAACCCACCTCCTCCTCCTCCTCCATCCTCTTAGACCTTTATTCCTTGTTTTTGTACTGACAATGATGGTCCACCTTCTTACCTTTTTGTCTGATGGCAAAAAAAGGGGAGAATGGAGAGAAGAGATTAAATTTTTATATATATGAAAGTTAGTTCTTGAAAATACACTTTTTGTCTGCATATGCATGTGTGACTTGTCTTATATGATTGCATAGTTATTATTTTATATGCTCTAAATGCTTTTGTCTGATAAGTAGTTCTGCTGATATGATAAGTAGTATGTGTTATATACTTATCTGTTCTTATCTGTTCCTTTTTAATATTCCTGTTAAGTTTGAATACTTTGTCTTAGGGGGAGCTTTGTAAGCTCTCTTGGACTTTGCACACTAAAATTTAATTAGTTTTTGTCATCATCAAAAAGGGGGAGATTGTTGGAACCAAAGTAATTTGGATTAAATAATCTCTAAGTTTTGATGTTAACAAAAAGGATTAAATTTGTATGGCAAAGTGTCAGTTAAGATCTAACAAGTCTTATCTAAGTCTTACAGGGTATTCGAAATTCAATATGATAAGGAAATCTCCTAAGAGTCTATATCCGCATCCAACTGGGTAGACGAGCCTTTCATATATATATATATATGTGGTATATTTTAATTATAAGAATAAGCTCTAATAGACGGAATATAGAACAGTACCAATAGACGAGCTCTACTCATTCTGAATAGACGAGCTACAAAACAGTGCTTGTGGAAGAGCTCTTTGCTCATGTAAGTAGGCGATCGTTTATGCCACGTCAGTAGATGCAAAATTTAAGCTATTCACCGATATGTAGCAAGTCCAAAGACTTGATTATGGACGAGCAAATTTGCCACGTCACTGGATGAGCTAAATAGAAGTTTAGCTATGAGCGTATAGACGCACCTTTTAAGTAGACGAGCTCTTCACTTGAAATGAATTCTTGATATTATCATAATTTATATCTCGACCATATAGAAATATTTATTTCAAATGTTTGTTATTTATAAGTTGGTGACTTTTAAGGTAGTTAGATATATGATGGTCCTTCTTATTTGTTATTAACGGTTTTATTGTCTTGTTTCTTGAGAGAGACATAGTACATATGAGGAATTGCAAAAAGCAATATAGTACAATGCAAAACGACTTGTACCCTATCACCTTTTACGCTGGAATAGCTGGAATTTGTACAAGGAAGGCAAGACAATTTTTCAAGTTGCATTTGCTCAGAGGTGTGCCCGTTTCATGCAAGAATATTGTCATATAGTACAATGGCCACGAGCAAGCTGAGTCACAACGGATATTATATTGTTGATTCTATCCCTAAATGGGAAAATTCAAATACAACCGTTGATGAATTTGAAGAGAAGAGCAAGGTCTCTATAAATAGAAGACCAAGACTTTTGAAGAAAGAACTTTTGCACATATCAGAAATCTCAGGAAATCTCTTACGAGCAAACATTCTTTTATTCTTTCAGAAAGTAAAAGTCTGTAATATCTTAGCTTGAATATTGCTATAATATTCATCTGATCTTAAACTTATTCTCACACATAGTGAGTTAGAAGATCAAAGAAACCAAAAACTCTTTGTTAGAGGTAGAGCCTGAAGAGGCTTGGTAAGAAAGGAATACTTGTGAGCCTGGAGAGGTGTTGAATACTTGCTGTAATCTATTTGGTGAATAGTGGAGAAAACCTTCAAGTAAAATGGACTGGACGTAGCTCTTGGTTGGAAGAGAGTGAACCAGGATAAAACAGCTTGCGTGATTCTTCTAATCCCTTATCTCTTTAGTTTTACGTGTTTATACTAACTGTGGGGATTTGAACTTGAATTTGTTATTCTTTCAAAATTTTGTTCTTCTGTGTGTTTGCTTCGGCCTCTTTATCTTTGTGTGAGAAAACTGTTCTTGAAAAGGTTATTTTCGAAAAATATTAACAAACACAATTCAACCCCCCTTCTTGTGTTTGCATGTGTCAACTTCACTATACCGAGGTAATTTTTTTATTTGTTTTGACTTTTGTTTTATAATTTTCAAACTCAGTTATATTTTCTTCTTTTTACTCCTGTTAATCTCTTCTATTTTTAATATATGTGTAAAAACATCCAGATGACATTAGGTGATGTGAAGAGGTATGTAATTAAGTAAATTTCATTTTTTTTTTTTTGGTTTCCCAGGATATCCTCTACGCGCAACCGTGAAGACTAATCCCTTGAGCCGGGTAGGATCACAAGGCGGCGAAGCTCTCCCTCAAGAGTTTTAATGCTGTTGCATTCCCAGTGCCAAGACTCAAGATCGAGACCTCTGGTTAAGCTAAAAGAGACCCGTGCCATCTCATACAAGCGCTCTTGGGTTAATTAAATTTCATTTTAATAGTTCTTTTTCAAATAACTCAATTTTGTAAATGTTTAAGAAATGTACATGTGTTGCTTTGGCCACGATTCTTGCAAATGAGTCGGATGGGAATTTTACACTGTGTGCAACAAATGCAAGAAGCCAATTGTCCACGATTCTTGCTGATGAGTCGAATGGGAATTTTACACTGCGTGCAACAAATGCAAGAAGCCAATTGTTTATGAGAGTGGAAACTTTTATCGTCTTAAGTGTGGCAATATAGTCTTTAAGGTTATATCAATATAAGTTTGCGACTTATTAGAATATATCTTATAGTGATAATTGCTATTGTCATGAATTAATTCTATTTTTATATCAATATAAGTTGGTGACTTTTAAGGAAGTTAGATAAAGGGTCAAACATTTTTAATGATGTGTCAATTTCTTATTGGTTGACAGTGTAAAAAAAATTTACACTGCCAATGTACACCAATTAAATCCATATTAAAATGATATGTTTTTAATTAAATTTATTTTCTGAAAAAGCTTACATCTCTTAAATTGATTTTATTAGGAAAGTATTTATGTTTATATAAATGTTTATTGTCTAGAATCTTTTTATAATGATATATTTATTTGTTTTGATTAGAAATTAAATACCACATTTTTTTTAAAAGCATTAAATATCAATTTAGATACAAAAGGTTTCATCATATTATTGGAGGTAATTAAAAATATAATTATTATAATAATATTAACATTAATTATAATTATAATTATAAGAATTTTACAATCAATGTCATTAAGTAAATGATTATTGTTCCAAACTTAAATTAAAATAATTTGGAATGGGGATTCGAATGAAAGGTTACCAATTGATTAACATTTATATGAATTAAAATGATATATTCAATATTTATATCAAATTGTGATGGATTTAAGCCTTTCTTCCTTTAAATATGATAGATAAATAAATCAAATATATTTTTAGTAGAGAAAAAATTGATAAATAAATATATTTTCTAAAAATGATTAATTCACACCAAGAAAAGAGGAGAAATAAATTGAATAAATTTATAAAAGAGAATAACAAAATATCATAGATGAATATATTTTCTAAAAATGTTTAACTTACACACGGGGGGAATGAGAAATAAATCAAATAGCTTTTCAAGAAAAAAAATAATAACATGATAGATAATTATTTTTTGGAAATATTATTAACTTGCATAGGAAAAGGAGGATAAATAAATCAAATACACATTGAAAAGAGAAGAAAAAATAATATATAAATAAATATATTTTATAAAAATTGTTAACTTGCACGAGGAAATGAGATAAATAAATCAAATAGATTTTCAAGAGAAAAGAAAAATAATAATATGATATATAAATAAATTTTATAAAAATGATTAACTTGATCGGGAAAAAGAGAAAAAACAAATCATATAGGTTTTCAAAAGAGAAGGAAAAATAATATGATTGATAAATATATTTCCTAATATAGGTTAACTTTCACGGGAATATAGGATAAATAAATCAAAATAATTTTCAGAAAGATTTTTTTTTATATGATAAATAAATATATTTTCTAAAAATAGTTAATTTGAACAGTGAAAAAAAGGAGACATAAATGAAATAGTTTTTTCAAGATAGAAAAAAAATTTCATATCATAGGTAAATATATTTTCTAAAAATTGTTAGCTTGCACCGGAAAAGAAGAGAAATAAGTTAAATAAATTTTTGAGAGAAGAAAAAATTTCATAGGATTACCAAGATATTGTGAAGAGTTTAACATTAATATTTAAATAAATTACATCAAGAAATTTTAAATTAGCTTGAAATATAATTGTAGCTTTTTTTTTTTTATCTACTTCGAGGAGTATCCCACCGCCAACCTGAGACGGGGACTAATATCCCGCGAGAGTTTGTTCGGAACCTCGATGGGTGGCATCCCTCTCAGCTGAGGTTTTTTTCCATACCCAAGGCTCGAACACGAGACATTGGTTAAGGGGTGAGAGGCCTTTAACCACTCACGCCAACCTCAGTTGATAAATATTTAAATTAGCTTGAAATATAATTGTAGCTTTGAAAACATATATATAATATTAAATGTTCAAAGATTGATCATACCAAGGTAGTGGAACAAGAAATAATTAGTGCTAATTTATAATTTCGCTTTGAAAAAAATACTATAATATTGATGTTGAGAGAAGCCGCCGAAATACCAAGGTATTGAGAGAAATGTTAAATATTAAAAATTAAAAATAATATGATAGAAAAATATATTTTCTTGAAAATGATTTACTTTGACGGGAAAAGAGGAGAAATAGATCAAATATATTTTCAAAAGAGAAGAAAAAAGTCATATGATAGAATAGTTATTAAGGTAATATCTGTCACACTTTGTGATTGACGACTCAAACAAAATGAATTTTTAACAATTTTTGGAATATACTTTCCTACAAAAAATATTAAAAAAACATAAAATTAACAATAACATATTTTTTTTATAAAATCCTAAAAAAATAAAATATTCCCCGTGTATGGCACAGATCGATACAGTAGTCATTATACATATGAAGACTTTTTTTTTTCCTTTGATAAGCAAAAATTGTAGTTAAGTTGAGTATAAGGGGTACCCAAACCCATATACAGGGAAACACTAAGGCTTACAAAGGATGCATCTTACAAACCCATATACATATGAAGATAAAGACATGAACGTTAAAATTATAAAATTTTAATATTCCAGTCAAATAAATTACATACTTCATAATTATCTTCCAATGATTTCATATTTAATCAAATATTATAATAAAATATATCTAACCAATTTTTTTCGAGTGAATATATTGGGTTTTTGACCAAACTGGTGTCCTTTTTGAAACAAATTACCAGTGGGAGGGTCCTTTTTGACACGGTGGCATTTTTTTGCCTGACAGGGGAGAGGCGCCACTCTGACTAGCGCCTCCCATTTTTTTTTTAAAAAAAAGTCAAAGGCACCACTGGCAGTGGCGCCTCCCTTTAAAAAAAAACAAACAAACGTGAGGTTGATGAAACTTGCCT
Source organism: Echinosophora koreensis (assembly GCA_035048595.1). Taxonomy (NCBI): domain Eukaryota; kingdom Viridiplantae; phylum Streptophyta; class Magnoliopsida; order Fabales; family Fabaceae; genus Echinosophora; species Echinosophora koreensis. Next base: position 2,363,625 of record JAPCYP010000068.1, read on the forward strand.
TTTTAAAAAAACACTTGATGCAAAAAACATGACAGCATGCAAAAACAAAATTGAAGAACCTCAACAAAAAAAAAAATGCCTCACTAGAATAATGAATTTTCACTAAGAATATTTTCATTAGAATTCACTAGAATATTTTCACTAAGAATATTTTCACTAGAATTATTATTTTACTCATAAAAAAAGTAACTGATTTTAGAATTGTATAGAACTGGTTAAGAACCAATCAGACCGGTCCAGAGCCAGTAAAATCGATCAAAAATCGGTGGTGAAAAACGATATGAACCGTTCATTTTTTCTTCATTTTTTTACTATTTTCCATTTTTTAAATTATAAAAATATTAATAATTATTTTACTAAAAATATTTTTAGATGATGTTAGAAATTAGATTTTTCATTAGGTGATATACTACTATTTTCTTTAAAAAGCAATGAAGCAGTCTTCAAATAAGTTGGATCTGTACAGGCAAAAGCCAAAAAAAAAAAAAACTAACAGGGAGGTGAATCCTGGATATAAGCAATCACATAACAAAGTCACCATTCAAAAGGCAGTAGGCTATACGCTACTAGCAGGGAGGTGAATCCTGGATATAAGCCATAACAAAGTCACCCTTCAAAGGCAGTAGGCTACTGACTTTTATAGAAAAATTTACATACTATATACATCAAAACCTTCGTTTGATAGGCTACTAGGCAGTAGCAACTGAACAAAACAAACTAATCACGTACATCACAACTATAGTTGAGAATTTTAACCCTCATATCTGCCTGGGAGTCAACCGTAGTACAAAACTGAATCTTATGTGGCATTAGCTCCTTACCCTCAGGCACTACGTCCTTCATTAGTGAATTCTAGTGAAAATATTCTTAGTGAAAATATTCTAGTGAATTCTAATGACAATATTTTTGGTGAAAATTCATTATTCTGGTGAGGTACTTTTTTTTTTGTGGTTCTTCAATTTTGTTTTTGCATGTTGTCATATTTTTTGCATCAAGTGTTTTTTAAAAAAGACAACTTTTTTTTTTTTTTTTTTTTTTTAAACATGGGAGGTGCCACTGCTTTACTTTTTTTTTTTTAAAAAAAAAAGGGAGGCGTCACTGGTAGTGGCTCCTTTGACCTTTTTTTTTTTTTAAATGGGAGGCGCCAGTCAGAGTGGCACCTCCTCTTGTCAGGAAAAAAAATGTCACCGTGTCAAAAAGGACCCCCATTGATAATTTGTTTTAAAATGACCCAAAACTGGTAAATAGTTTCTAAATAACACCAGTTTGATAAAAAAAAAACCGAATATATTTAACCAAAAATATATCCAATTACATATGCATATTTAGTTGGGGAAATCAAATTCTCTATCCTATATATAATCTATTTTTTTTAAACAAAATATTTAAGAGTAATGAAAAGTAGGAATGCACCTCCATTGAAATTCCGAACGAGAAGCCTTCGTAAGAATTTGCCATCATGAAAGAATGAAAAAATCAAAATAAATGGAACCGTAATCAGATGGAAAGTCAAAACCTTTTTGCTTTCCCTTTAATTATTAGAAAACCTTCAGAGTTGAGAAATTTTAGCATTTGAGTTTCAAAGCTCTTTCTTTGCACTCTGCTGCTGTTGGGTGCGGCTGGTTCACTACATGCTGCTGCTGAGGGAGAGTTTATGGGAGAGATGAGATAGAGAGGCGCTGGGTGAGGGGGAGAGATGAGGGAGGGGGTGCTGCTCAGTTGCTGCTACGTAAGGAAGAAAGAAAGGGGAACAAGGTAGTGAGTGGCATTGGGTGCAAAAAATGTCAACTATGGGGGCAAAGTAGTAAAACACACGGTATTAGTAAAATGGTTAAAGTAATGTTTTGGTCCCTATATGTGACACTGATTTTCAATTTGGTCCCTATACGTAAAAAGTTATCAATTTGGTCCCTATACGTGACATTGGTTTTCAATTTGGTCCTCACCGCTAATTGGTCCCGATATAAGAGGACCAAATTACAAATTATTGTCACATGTAGGGACCAATTCAACAAAAAAAAATTGAAATCGGTCCCTACATGTGACAATTATTTTCAATTTGATCCCTACATGTGATAATTTGCAATTTGGTCACTCTTATATAGGGACCAATTAGTGGTGAGGACCAAATTGAAAACCAGTGTCACGTATAGGGACCAAATTGATAATCAGTGTCACGTATAGGGACCAAATTGATAACTTTTTACCTATAGGGACCAAATTGAAAATCAGTGTCACGTATAGGGACCAAAACATTACTTTAACCTAGTAAAATTTTGTAAAATCTCAGGTGGATCTACCCAAACTCATTCCAACGTGGGTCCGCCCATGTATTTAGTGGGTCCCATATTAAATTCATCAAGTAATAAGAATGTGTTGAAGAGAGTGTTAAAAAGAGTGCTAGCATTTCTTAAAATAAAATTAAAGGTTTTGTTAACGAGTGTCCTAAGGGTATTGGTTAAGGAATCCACAAAAGGAAAAATTGTATTAAAAAACTAAATGTCACAGTCTTCAAAATGTTAAATACACAATTTTCTATACAAATTTTTCCTTTTTTGATTACTTAAATAATGTCCTAAGAACACTTGTTAGCATTCTCTTAAAATTAAAATCAATGTATATATAAAATTGGAATCTTTTTGGAGAAAAATTCGCCCTAATATCATGAAGAAATTTTCTGCATAATCAATTGACACAAATCGTATGAACTAAATAGATAAAATATTAAAAAATTGATATATAATTATTTTTATTAAATAAAAATTATACAAATTTTATGTTATATGTTTAAAAGAATAATGTTCCAAATTTTATTTAATTTAATTTAATTTACACAAGTTATATATACATATTAAATTTCAAAAGTAAGTTCTGTTTTTCTTATCCCTAGCTCTTGTAAGTATGATTAATTTTAGTAATTCAAGAATCCTGGTGCTAGTTGGAGAGCATCACATGTGCAGCTAAAGAAATTAGGATATTATCCCATTTATCACGGGCTGAATAGCCCACTCGCCATTACTAATATGTCCTCTAGCACAAGTGCACAAAACTTTTTTTTTTTATGGATTCCGCCTGTCCATAAGAAGTTAAAATCTTGGACTCAACAGCTTACCCCACTTATCATTTCTTGTCGGTGTTCAGAATGATAAACTTTGTCGTCGTGAATCCAAACAAGGAACTCACCCTGCCCTGTGGGCACCACCTATATCCTGAATGATTTTTTGGTCCTTCAAGTCAATGATCTGTCACAAATAATAAATAATTTAAAGAGAATATTAAGAAGTACTCTTAAGATATTGTTTAAGGAGTTAAAAAAAGAAAATTTGTATAAAATATATATTTAATATTTTGAAAAGTATAATACTGAGTATTTTAATACAAAATTTTATTTTGAGAGTTTCTTAACTAATATCCTTAAAACACTTGATAGTATGGCCCATAATTTAATTCCAATTGTTTGGAGTGGGACTCGTTAGATTGATTTCCATAACACTGTCCGTGAGTGTGACTCAAGAAAGAGAGTGTAGATCCCGACTACAGATCACTTCTATTATCTTGATGTGCTATATTTTGTTTAGGATTTAATTTAATTATATATATTTAGAGTATAAAGTTTTTATACTGTCAATCAATTAAAAATCTAAAATTAACATATTATTAAAATTATTTAACTCTTATCCTAACTATCTTAAAAGTCATCAACTACATAAATTTTGATTGATTGTTAGTGTAAAAATCTTTACACTACCGGATATATATCAATTAAACCCTAAACAAAATATAGTACATCAAAATAGTACAAGTGGTTGGTAGTCGGGATCTACTCTCTCTATCTTTTTTCTCAACGTAAAAATCTTTATACCGACGAAGATGGATATAAATTAAACTTTTTTTATTTAATCAATAATATTTTGTCATATTTCTATCTTTTTATATTATATAAAATTTTAATTTATGCCATATGATATCTAATTTATGTCTTGTGGATTGAAGGTTCATTCATGATATAAAGGTTTCATTCAATGGATTTTCAGTGAAACGTAGAGCCCTCTTTTCCTTGTCTTGAGAAGGGCCAGAGATAGACAATCTTTGAAAAATGGGGAAGTATGTCTTGATCCTTCTTTTGAACTTGGGTACTTTGCTAAATCTCCTTGCTTGTCCTTACTGTCCATACCCATCTCCTCCTAAGCTCCCACCAAAACACCATCCTATAGTAAAGCCACCTGTTCACAAACCACCAAAAGTTCCTCCATATCATGGCAAGCCACCCTGTCCACCACCCAAGTCATCACCAAAACCACCCTATATTCCCAAGCCTCCGGTGGTTAAACCCCCAGTGCATCATCCACCTTATGTTCCAAAACCTCCTCATTACCCTAAACCCCCTGTTCATCCACCTTATGCTCCCAAACCTCCCATCGTTAAACCACCAGTAGTGCATCCACCTTATGTGCCAAAACCTCCTCATTACCCCAAACCCCCCATCGTTAAACCACCAGTAGTGCATCCACCTTATGTGCCAAAACCTCCTCATTACCCCAAACCCCCCATTGTTAAACCACCAGTAGTGCATCCACCTTATGTGCCAAAACCACCGGTAGTTGTTAAACCACCTCCATATGTACCAAAGCCACCTGTTGTACCAGTGACACCACCTTATGTGCCAAAGCCACCAGTGGTACCGGTAACACCACCTTATGTTCCTAAGCCACCAGTGGTGACACCTCCTTATGTGCCAAAGCCACCAGTGGTACCAGTCACACCACCTTATGTTCCTAAGCCACCAGTTGTTACACCACCTTATGTGCCAAAGCCACCTGTGGTACCAGTAACACCTCCTTATGTTCCTAAGCCACCAGTGGTGACACCACCTTATGTGCCAAAGCCACCTGTGGTACCAGTCACACCGCCTTATGTTCCTAAGCCACCAGTTGTTACACCACCTTATGTGCCAAAGCCACCTGTGGTACCAGTAACACCTCCTTATGTTCCAAAGCCACCAGTGGTTACACCTCCTTATGTGCCAAAGCCTCCAGTGGTGACACCACCTTATGTGCCAAAGCCACCTGTGGTACCAGTGACACCACCTTATGTTCCTAAGCCACCAGTTGTGACACCTCCTTATGTCCCCATACCACCAGTTGTGCCAACACCACCCATTATATCACCTCCCTATGTGCCTCAACCTCCTCCTACTGTGACACCACCTACCCCACCGGTGGTTACCCCACCACCAACACCACCAACATCACCTCCTTATGTGCCAAGCCCTCCTACTGAAACTCCATATCCTCCACCATCACCACCAGCTCAACCAACATGCCCAATTGACACTTTGAAGCTAGGTGCATGTGTGGATGTTCTTGGTGGCCTAATACATATTGGAATTGGTAGCAGTGCTACACAGACATGCTGTCCAGTACTACAAGGCCTCCTGGACTTGGATGCTGCTGTGTGCCTCTGCACTACCATTAGGGCGAAACTGCTTAACATCAACATCGTAATCCCCATTGCTCTTCAGCTACTCCTTGACTGTGGCAAGACCCCACCAGAAGGATTTAAGTGTTCAGCATATTAATATATAAAGGTATTGTATATTCATGTATAAAGGTAGTGCATATGATATAATTTATGTGTTTGATCAGCTTCAGCATATTATGTTCTTTCATTTGCCTTTTCAACTTATTTTGTTCATAATTTTGGAGGTTCAACTTTGCTTTCCTTTCGACGAGTGGTGTGAATAGAAAGTTATTGTTAAAAAATTATGGCTATTGATAGAATTTATTTTTTTTAGAGTATACAAAAGTAAACATTTTTTTAAAAATGTAATAAGATACTCTACATGAAAATAGAAGTTGTACTAGGATTATGATCAACATTGTTTTACGTGATTGGTTTCGAAAAATCAGCTTCAGTTTTTAAAAGAAGTTGATTATTTCGTATGAAAGCTATCGTTTTATATGTTGCATTAAATATAATGAAATTTAAAATAATAAATTTAATGTGTGTAATTTCATATAATTATTTAAGGAAAACCTGTGTAGAGGCATGTAGCTTAGCTTGTTTTATTACCAAATAGTAAGAACATGTAAATACTATATACAGTCTTATCTTCCGAGTCAGTACCTTATGATAACCCATGTGACTATAACTGTTTCTCCTGCCTAATATTTACAGGAATTGCATCACCTTTTGCATCGAATAAGTTATTAACATCGTCTCAGAAAGTTGAGAAGAAGGTTGAGAAGAAATTGTCTTAGTTTCTCGTTTATCAAGTTCAACTGGTATACCAAAGGCCATGATCATAAATGTCCTACGAGGGACATTGTGTGTTACTAATTACTATTGCAAACTAGAGAATTTTCTGCAAGTCATGCATTGCAAATTTACGATGAATGACATTTTGTCTGCTTTTCTTTGTCTCTTTGTTCCATTGCGTGTATGGTTCTGTCTGCATGTCAGTGTCTGTATGTCCACCCGTGAGTGCGTTGGGAAATGCATAATTTCGTTAATTTCGATTTTCTTTTCTTTCAAATGGTTCTCATGTCGGACTTTTCTTCTCTAATTTATTGGTTGATATACACAATTTTTAAGAATGGATCGGTCGGTGGCTTGGTTCACATTAGCATTAATTGATAGAGACGGATCCAGAATTTTTCACTGATGGAACAAGATTATACTCCCTGATCCTATATATAAAAGATAAAACCCTAAAATATACAGACCAAGAAAATGTATTAAAATAAGTTATTTGTAATTAATATTCATATAAATTTACAAATTTAACCCTTCAATAATTAATGGACAAACCTACTTGTATTGAAAGTTGCACCATATCGTAAATATAGACCCTATTATAAATAAGGGTAAAATTAGAAATGAGCATTTAATATTTCAAAATACATGCATGTCTTATTTTGGACAAAAAAAAAAGTAATCATTTACCTCTTATAATAAGGACCGGAAGAAGTATATTATAATTATTTGCGTTAAAATAATCACATGATTATTACTAAGTCAAAAATTACATATTATAAAAATTATATTCATTATATATCCAAAAAATTGAAGATATATCTTAACTTCTACATATTATAATTCTACATTACGTGTCTTCATATTTTGAGTTTTTAATACCATTAGAAATAGAGCACTCACCATGTAATTATTATATAAAATTTTTATACTGTGAACCAATTAGAAATCAATGTATGTATGACTTTTAAGGTAGTTAGAATAATAGTCAAACAATTTTTATGATGTGCCAATTTCTGATTAATTGATACTATAAACTTTTGTTACACTGATAATGCATACCAATTAAATCCCTTAAAAAAGTCTCTCTTGCAATTGTATACTTGATTCTTCATAAAATTTGCAAAAATACTAATTTCAATTGTTGTTGGGGAAAAATAGGAGCTAACTTTTGAAGTAAATATATAATTAGATATGCAATATGCTACCTAGTTAAAATTGTATTTTCAGTTGTACTTAAAAAATGAAAAGTATTATATAGAGTAGGATTATAAAGCAGAGTAGGATTATAAAGCAATGAGAGCAAATTTTTAATGTTATTGAAAGTAGGATTGATGTCAATGGGGGCAACATATTTTTTTAGTGGAGGCAAAACAAAAATTATTTAAGATTTACTTACGAAAAAAATTACTTGATGGGGGTAGCTACCCTTAATGTCATATAGCTAGATCCATCCTTGAGCATTGAACACATTAATTTTAACAAATTTGCTCGATAAAAGGTTTAAGGAAAATGCTAACCAAGACCCACTTGGTTAGAGCATTTTCAAAGGGAATTGTTTAAGGGTTGCATAGAGTTAACCAACCGCCTCTCACGCAATTACACCATTGGAGTGAGCTATGGTGGATATGAGTTACTTGTAAGAGTTGTTTCTATAAGCAACTCATTCTTATATATGTACCTCTAATAAAAAAAAAAGAGAAAAAAAAAATAGAATTGCATTAGCAACATTCGTCCGAAAATTGAAATAACAAAAAATGTTAATAAAGATTTGTGTAACTTGTAGGACTCGTTTGGTAAATTTTTTTTTTTTTCAGAATTGCGCCATTGGAGTGTAACAATTGCTTAAAGTGTTATAAAGTAAAAAGTGGTGAGGTAGCAAGGTAAGACCCATAAAAAGAGGAATTAAGCAACTCCAATAAGTTGTACTATTGGAGATACTCTTAAGGAATAAAAAAAGAAAATTATCATTAGAACTTGGTGCATTTTATATTGTGAAGCGTATTAAATTTAGTTTTTCAATTAGATTTTACTTTTTTATTATTATTTTCTTAGCATATGATCCAATTTTTAATTATTGTAGTACCAAGGTTTTTTTTAATTTATTGATTAAATTAATCATTTTAAATGACTTTGTGTTTATATACCAATGTGGTGTTGGTCCATACAAGTGGTAAGCTGCTTGACTCCCTTAAGCATATGGTCCTGAGTTCGATCTTCGGATTCATGTGTATGGGAAAACACATTCTTGGGAGGGGTCGTCCGCTTAGACTCAGTGTAGTATCCACGTTTGAAACACAACTTCAGAGTTACAATAGCAATTCAACCAATTTACACTTCAGTGAGTGAATGCATATTTAAGATCTGGTGAGTTGCAGATGAGTTCTTCTCTAAATGATTTGCAGTAAGAGAGAAAATGATGAAAGTGATCATAGCTTTCAGCTATTTGTAATCTCGATGTGAATACTGTTCTTTTAAATAGGAATGATTTCGCAGTATGTTGAGTGTTGTAGCTCTTTCTAGTTGTTCAACTTCTTTCTCAAAATCTCATCACTTCACTTTTTTCAACAACAACTTGTTCTTCAGGTCTTCAACATCTTCAATTTATACTAGAGCACAAGAGATCCGTTGAGATGCAATCAGAGGTCTGCGTTCTTTATCCTTTGGATAATAGCGGTTCTGACTTGACAATAAATGCAGAAGAACGTCGGAAATCCTTTGGTTGATCACAGAGCATAGCAGATATGCTTTCTTAGCCTTGGGCAGCGTTTCTTTCCTTATTTGTGCAACACTTAGAAAAGCTCAGATAAAGTAGCTTTTCTTTCCATTGCATAAGGGACGATTTGTAGTATTGCCCTTTTTCTTTTCCGCTTTCTCTGATCTCGATAAAAGATAAGAAATATATTAATAAACTCTTTTCGAGTTAATTAATTTTATTTCTAATCACATTGCTTCATCCATATGAGATAAACTCTAAGAAATATATTCATAGAGCATTTTCTTCTTTTGAATGTTGCTTTATCCATATAAGATAAACTGTGGCTTTATAATGTGAAGCTTTACTTCTTTAAAGCTTAGAGATGTAAAACTTGAACATTCTTCAAGTTCGTCGAGTATTTCTAACAAGAGTGAAGTTCTTGATTATGACAGAAGTCCAGACACATCTTGATGTACTCAGACGATTCTTTAAAGAAGATTTAGTCTGTAATCGTGATCTATCTTCTTTCAACTTTCTTCAGAAGATTTGTGTTTGAAACCTTTTGATGTTTCGAAGAGCACTTGATCAGTGTATAGCTTGTAAATGACATCTTGATCTTCCTTCCTCATTTGAGTACTGACAGGTGTAAAAGAAATCTTCGAGTAGATAATTCTTTGACACAGTCTTTGCAAACAACTGATTGAGTTAATGATAAACTATCTTCATCTTTCATTCTTGCAGATGCTATTTTAGGAGTGATATTTTGCCTTCTTGCTTCGAACTGCTTATCACTGAGTGTTCTTGCTTCTGGCAACTTAGTACTTTGGAGTCAAGGAGTCTGAGATATGATATTAGCCTTAGTTTTAACTTGAGTCAATCTTCAGACGCATTGCTCTTTGTTAAGCCTTGATATCAGACGCATGTGCTAACACTTTGATCCTTTAGTATTCTTTAGTTGAATTGACCTGCTAAGACAATGTTCTTTTCCTGCACAACTCAAGTAGATGATTATTAATATTCACACAGTTCATTTAAAATCATTTGCTTAATGTTTGGGTTCATCAAAACACACATGGGCTAACCAGAGTATGAGTCAGACGCATGATAGAGTCAAAAGCCTTGAGACTTAATATTCTCCCCCTTTTTTATGATGACAAAACATTTCATATGATTTTATATTGAACATAAGCAGATACAATATCAACATATTCAATTAAAGCATATCAGAGCTATAAACACAAATTTTGTTTGAAATCTTATTCTTTTAAGAACGTTTAGATGCTCCCCCTAAACGTATGCTATTCTTTAAAAGAATTATGACTTGCTACTTACTTCTATTTTCTCTTAAACATATTTTCTTTTATTCTTTCATCCTTTATAAAATCATTCTTTTATTTTTCTCCCCCTTTTGGCATTATAAAAAAGGTAAGTACTTTGGTACTTAGGAAGATACTTTTATTGAAAAAGATTTTTCTATTAGAAACGAGAGAGCAAACATTTAAATATTTCAAAGATATAAGAGAATCATATCGTCAACATCAGAGCATTTAGCAAAAATTTCATCATGACAGATGAATTAAAATTAATCAAACCATAATTACCATGAGTCTAAAAAGCTCAACCATAAACATGAGTTCAAAGAATCTTGAAACATAATCGAAAAGATATAAGTCAAAAACTGTTGAAAAGATCATCATAGAAAGACTTGTTAAATAAGTTCATCTTCTCAAGAATTTTGTGGAGAAGATCCACAACTATTTTCATATCTTCCCTAACATCACAGAGTTCTGCTCTTTCTACCTGGTCACAGACATGAGATGGATTTGATTTAGATGCTTGTCCTACTGCATACTCAGAGTCTCATAATGAGGGTTTTCATATCCTTGATTAGCATGATCTTCTCTGGATGACTAGCGTCCAAAGGAGTTGTTGGTTCTGCTTCAACCATTTTCATATCTTCATTCATGACTTCATTATAGTTATCATGCCATGGTAGAAGAATGATGTTTCCAGACATATTTCCTAAGACCGTGAGAGGTTCTGTGGCACTTCTGGCCAAACCATTTTCATCAGTTTGAGATCTGCTCATCACTTCTCCTTCTTCTACTACAATTTCTTCATCAACTTCATCAGATGATTCATTCACAACAGCTGCTTCTACTTCATTTTCTATCTTTTAATCAGAGTCCAGAAAGAAATAATTTGAGATTTTGACCTTGGAGCCATCAACCGGTTCAGGTGCAAATCTTGGTTCAGAGACATTTTGTAGTGAGGGTACAGCAAAAGACATGCTTGCAAAGGTTCGGGATTCAAACATAACAGAGTTACTCAACAATGGAATCAGACAGACTTGGTAAAGAGGGTTCAGATAAAATATCAGATACTGATAAAGGATTTTCATCCAACAGACTTAGAAAATTTCTTGACACAGTGAAGGTGTAAAAAACAGAATAGAAATAGTTATGCAAAGAATTCAGATACAAAAACAGACATAGGGGTGGTAAGGTTTCAGAAACTGTTTCATCATGAGCTGGAGTTCTACACTACAAACTTAATCTATTGACAATATAGTGAGTGATGACAGTGTAAAACAAGCTTTCTGTTGACCTAGAGGGTGGAAGGGGTTCCTCTTCTTCTTCCTTATAGACAATGGAGTCTTGCAGCCAGTTAATCAAAAATCTTGGCCCAGCACAACAGAAAAAGAATATGTTTTTTAGAAGTTAAATTCTAGGACTAGATGTGATCATAAAGAGATAGCTTCAATAGAAATGGTACAGAGGCAAAGGTTTTGAAGGTCCAACATACCCAAAATGCTGTAAGGCAACAAATCCAATCCTGCCATCTTTTGTGGTATTCAGTCAATCCAGAACTCGATGCCTCAACATCCATCTGCCCATTTTCATCTTCCAGAAACAAGGTTACATCTCTTCCAGTACTTTCTCCTTTCTTCATATTTCTGATGATGTTCTTACTTTGGTGATCAGACAGAAGATACCTCGGTATTGGCACATGAGTGTCATTAGCTATGAATTTTCTGTCCTTGACAGGCTTCCTTAATGCTTCAAGAGCTTCTAGCACTTCCAGAGATATTTGTTCAATTGTCTTGATAAGTTTTGGAGTAGTGTCCTGATCCATCCTATATCTGGCACACCCTCCTTGCTTATACCTATTCCATCTTTCCTCAAACTCTTCCAGCCTTTTTGTTCTTTCTTTTTCTGTTTCTTCTTATTCTACAACATTTTCCCTTGATTCCTCAAAATCATCTTGTCCTCCTTCCCAGCCTTGAGCTTCTTCAACCATCCTTCCCAGATTTACTTCCCTTTCTTCCTGCCTTGGTTCACAGATTCTTATTCCTTTGCTTATCATTCCCTCTTCTTGATCATTTTTTCTTTCTTTCATTTTTCTTGTTATTCTCTTCTTCTTGTTGAAACTTTGAGATAAACCAGAAATTAATTTTCTTAATCCTCTTCTTTTTCTTTTCCACAACAAACACATAATTTCTTTTTCTTTTCAACACAAGAGCAATGTGTAATACCCCGTTTTCTCGCGTCTTAATCGGTAATTATATTATATATTTTTTCCAGCGATCCAGAAAATGATTTTGAGGAAAAAAAAACCATATTTGAGACCTTCTATATCGAAGGAAGTTACGACGAAATTTTTGGTTTAAAACTCAGACGGAAACAGGTCTGCGTTTTTACTAACAATATAGTTTTATACTGGTAGAAACCGTAATTTGACCCGAAACTGAAAAATTCTAGATTTTGTCATAATTTCATTTATAAAGTCTATTTCTAAAATTTTCACACAAAAATAAAATATAATATTTTATTAGGGTGAATTTTGGCGAAAAACTATCGAAAAACCCTAATCGGGTAAACGATGGAGGGGGGTTGAATTGTGTTTACCAACTTTTTAGGAAACTTTGAAAATTATTTTCGCAGGCACAACAAGCAAAATTAAGACAGCAGAAATTTAGACGAGTGACATGTCTAAATTTAAGATAGAACACACGAGCAGACAGAGAAGGATAAAACAGAGTTTGATATTCACAATATTAACTCCCCAAGTTAAAAGCTTAAACAAACAAAACTTAAGCAAATTAAAAAGATAAGGGAAGAGGAATATCACTCAAGAGCTTTATACTGGTTCACCCCAAAATCCACAAGGCTACGTCCAGTTTCTTGGCAGCACCAAGTTTTCACTATTAGTGATCAAATTACAGTACAAGTATTCTTTGCATACCTAGCCTATCTAGGCTCAACACTCTTACAAGTATTATTTGCCCACCTAGCCTCTTCAGGCTCAACTCAGAAAAGAGTCAAGGTTTTGTGTATTTAATACAAGTTGCAAATCTTTCAGATCACCCTCAGAGAGTGGAATAAATATGAAGTATGAAAGATTACGAATTAAATTCAAATGATTGAATGAATATTCAATGAAAGAATGAAGAAGTTAATGAAGTGAATAAATGCTATTTGTGCAGTGTTCTTAATGATATTCAACTTCTTGTCTTCATCTTCATGGTTTGGTCTATATAAATACTTCAATCAATTTGATCCATTAGGCACAGCTTCAGAAAGTGTGTTAATTTGATTTGAGCTTCTGGAACACCATTAATGCCAAAGAGTCGTTCTGCGTAAACATTAAATGCTTAGGAACGTTGAGCTTTGATAAGGTTGTCCAAGAGTACACTTTATTATGAGTAGCTGTTGTATCAGAGTATGCAGCAGCAGGCTTCTTGTACTTGCAGCAGAGGTCTTTCCTCTTTCAGTGCAACACTCAGTTCACTTTCCAAAAAGCACTCTTACTTTGTACTAGAATAGATAAAAAGTTACTGTTGTGGTACAGAGATTGCGTGTTTATTCCTTAAAACCTTGAAACAAACGTTCTTTATTCTTTATCCTTTGTGCTGTTGTCCAGAGGTCTTCGAGATCCTTAAGGAAGGTAGCTAATTTGAATAAGGTGACTTGGACTTCATTTATGAAAAACTGACATTATAGCAGTGTTGGAAATTTAGACGGGTGCAAAGCAATCTAAAAACTAGATGGGTGCTTGTGCAGTCGAAAACTAGACGGGTGACCCACCGAGTCTTCTCCAGACAGATGCTTCTTGCCACGTCATTCGAATCTTGACTGAGCGTTGACTTGGTCTTTGACTGTGTGGACTGAATTATTAGACGAGTGGTTTTTAGACGAGTCTAAAAACTGGGCTTTATTAGAAAGTAGACGAGTCATAAAATAGACGAGTGATCTTTAGGTCTATTTTCCTGCACACTTATCAGATATGTCAGTAATTTCATATGGTTCAATATTATCATACTTAATCTATTTGGAATCATCAAAACTTAGAGAATCTACACATGGAGTGTGTCTCAGACTTATGAGATCTCAACATATTCCCTCTTTTTGATGATGACAAATAACTTTTCTGATTTTATTTAACATCAAGGATAATAAGGGAAATTTTTAGACAGATATATTTGGTCAGAGTATGTTATGCTCCCCCTTAGTTTATGCATCGAATAAAAACATGTATCAGAGCAAAAACAAGGTACCAGAGCAGATATTGGATTCAAACATATTATATCAGAGCAGAAACCAAACTTGTTAGACAGATAGTCATAAAATCATAATAAATTTCCTCCCTTTTTGCCGGCAATAAAAAAAAATAAGACAAATATATAATAGAGAGCCAAAAGAAATAACAAAACATCATTTCATTTCATATAAACAGAGTCAGAAGGATTACAAGTGATAGACATCACTGACTAGTATATTGCATGACTCAAGAAAGAAATGAAAAAGACGAAGTCCTAAAACTTAAGAGCTAGGACCCCCTTGGCTTTTGAAGAAAGCTTCCATCATCTTCTGCATAGCAGCTTGCTGGGCCAGCATCTGAGCTTGAAAAGCAACTTGTTGAGCAATTGCTTCATCCTGTCTTGGAATGACAGTCTGCAAACTTGAAGCCATTTCGTCAAGTCTCTGATGGACAGCAGGGTCATAGGCAACTACTGGAGCAGTAGAGTCTGTTGTGGCCAGGGTAGTTGCAGATGCTAATGGAGGAGGTGTAGGAGGTAATTCTTGAACCAAAATATCATCCTCAGGCTGAGGATCTAGAAAAACACATGTTGAGAGTGTGGTTGGATAAAATTCTTCTAGAAGAGCATGAATTTGTTCATGATGAAGAGGAGAGTCAACTATAGAGAGGAGAAATTCATAAGATCTCCTATTGAGATTTATGTGAGTAAGAGGGGTAGATTCAGGAAAGTTCAAAAGAAAGAATGGAAAAACCATAAAGTGGGGAGGTATGGCATAAATTGAGGGTGAGAAAGGGTACAGAACAAAAGCTTGACTACCTCTCACAGGAATATCTTTCTTCTCTTCTTCCTTTAAACCAGAACTAGATCCACATCTCCAGTAGATGTCTCTGATCTTGAGGAACTCATGATGAGTCTCAGTTGTGAACAACATCTTTCTGTATTTGCACTTCTTATCATGTAGCTTGATAAGAGAGAATTTCTGATCCAGTGGCAAGTTTATTACCTTCTGCTTTCCTTTCAGAACCATGGAGTCAGGCATCACTTTGATTTCTGTTGAAGGCTTCATGAAGATATATGGATTGAACAGCCATTTTCCTACATCCTTATGTTTTCTGACCAGCTTTACAAGTTGCCTTTCGGATTCAAGAGAGGCAATGGCATCCAAGTCTTTGCCATTGAGGAAGTTGGAGAACGATTCATCTGTGACAGAAAAAGTAATGGTTCTGGAAGAGGGGTGATATGGAGATAAGGTGGTTAAAGGGAGAGGGTTGTGTCTAGTTTCAGAGAATAAGTCTGGAAAGACTACTCTCAGAGGGACTTGGCACTGGTTTCTGATGTGATCAGGGGTTGGTGATTTAGGTGAGGGTGGAGGAGGAGTGAGATTGTCAAAATATTCAAAATCATTGACATCCTCAGTTTGAAGAGTGTCAGTATGATGGGATGTTTGTGGTGTGGAAGGCTTGGATAGATAAGGTTCTGTTTCAGACAGGTGACCTTCTGAATCAGTAGGATTAAGTTCAGAATCGTGATGGATAGGTTCAGAAACAGAGGTTTGTGGGATAGGTGATGTATGTGGAGGAGTTGGAATATTTGGTGAAGCAGGTGGAGGAGTAGGGGTTTTCTGTAGAGGTTGTGGTGATGGTGATGGTGTTTTCTATGAGAGTGGTGTTGGTGCTCTTTGTGGTGACAGAGCAGGTAGTAGTGATGAAGGTTGTGGAATGGAAGTTGTTGTGGTGATTGGTTCTGTTTGTTGTGGTGGGTGATGATTCTTTCTGTGGTGAGGGTGATGATGAGGGAGTAAGAAGTAAAACAAGCTTCCTCTTTGTCACAATGATCCTCTTTTTCTTAGGGATCACAGTCTCTTCTGGTTGAGAATCCCCCTTAGCTTGCACAGCTCTCTTCCTCTTGAATACCTTGGTAATACTTGGTCCAATGGGGACAGAGGCAGCAGCTTGAACAACAGGTTCAGATCCAACAACAGGTTCAACAACCTGAGAAACAACATTTTGAAACCCAGAAGCTTCAGTAGATGCTTGAGCAGATGACTCAGCAATTTTTATCTTTTTCCTCTGCATTTGAGTCCTTTCCTCTTCAACAGGCTCCATGAAGGTTTCAGCTTTAACAACAGGAATAGAGAGAGATTCTTCCATTTGAGTAAATGCAGCAGGTGCTGATGATGATGCTTCAGCATTTGGCTCAACAGTGGGAGTCAGAATGATCTTCATCAAAGAAAGAGTCTTTGTAGTGATCTCAGTGTAGAGATCAGCATAAACAACACTTCTTAAATCCAACTTGCTTGCCCTAAAAATTCTTGTCTTGATCATACCATAGGGATAATCCTTATCCTTTCCCTTGACAGCCTTTAGATTAAAGAGAGCAAACTTCTCTATTTTACTGACATGATTTCTAGACCCAGTCCTAGGCATGACATAGTTTATAATAAGAACATGAAGAAATCTTGCCTTAGGAGACAAATACTTGGAGTCTTTGTTTGCAGGTCTTGCAACTCCATAAAGCAATTGATTCACATTTGCTTCTACTTGATCCTTCAGCCAATCTTTATAATACCCAGCACCTTCTCTTGGGCATTTTGTCACTTCAGCGAGTAACTCATGAGTTATGAAAACATGGTCCTCATCCATGTCTCCAAAAATCGTGGAGGTTTTGTTGTCCTTGGTGATCTTTGGAGTGGTCCAGAAATCCCTAACAAGAGCAGGGAAGACAAGCTCTTGTAGTTGAAAGAAGGGTAACCTTCCAGCATGGTTGAGTTCAGGAAGAACGTCTAAACCCTTGGTTCTGAGTTTGTCAAAGTTAGGGACCCTTCCAGGGTGCACCTTTTTCAGTTCAGTGATTGGTAGCTTGGTTTTCTCAGCCAGAGTTTCAAGAAGACTCTTGGGTGCCATTGATTTAGAGAAGTAAAGATTAAGGTTTTGGAGATGAAAAGTTCTGAGAGTTTGAAGACGAAGAGAGTTCACAGAAAGGTACTTGAGAGCAAGGATTGTGAGTGGAGATTTTTGAAATGACACAGGTTGTTTTGTTAAAACGCTTGAGTGCTTTTTGCTTTGGGAATAAGGAGAGAGAAAATTGCCATAAACAGTAATAACTTTTGAAAAGACATTTGTTAACATAATGAAACATTTTTAAGAAAAGGAGGGAAAATGCAATGTACACGTGTCTCAGTCAGGGTTTAGCACCGAGTGCTTTTAGCCACGTCATCAGACGCTTGGCCAAAGTAGACGAGTGAAGCATGAAGAAAAATAGACGAGTCATTCATATACAAAACTTAGACAAGTAAATTTTTAGACATATCAGCATACACTCATTCAGACACATTATGCATATTAAGATTCCCTCTAATAAAAACAAATCTATCTTCACTTAGAGGTTTAGTAAAGATGTCTACCCACTGATACTCAGTGTTCACAAACTTAATTTCAAAAACTCATTTTTGCACATAATCTCTAATAAAATGATGCTTTATTTCTATATGCTTTGCTATAGAATGTTGTATGGGATTCTTAGACAGATTAATAACACTAGTATTATCACACTAAACAGGTATATTATGCTCAAACATTGAACAATCTTCAAGTTGATATTTTACCCATAGTAGTTGTGAACAACTGGTTGCAGATATGTATTCAGCTTCAATAGTTGAGAGAGCAATGTTGCTTTGCCTTTTGCTTGACCAGGAGATCATATTTGTTCCAATGAAGTGGCATCCTCCACTAAAACTTTTTCTATCAATTCTATCTCTAGCAAAATCAATATCACATAATCCAGCTAACCTGAAATCTTCAGATTTCTTATATAGTAAACCAAGGTTAGTGGTTCCAATTAAATATATGAAAATTCTTTTAACAACCTTATTATGGGATTCTTTAGGATCTGATTGAAATATAGCACATAGACAAGCACTTAATTTAATATCAGGTCTGCTAGCAGTTAAGTATAGAAGAGACCCAATCATACCTCAATAGATAGTTTGATCTACCTTTTTACCTTCCTCATCCTTGTTTAGAATAATTGATGGATGCATAGGAGTACTCAGAGGATTTGAATTTTCCATTTTATAATTTTTCAGAAGCTCCTTGGTGTATTTCTGTTGATGGATATAGATTCCATCACTTGTCTGTTTTATTTGAAGACCAAAGAAGAACTTCAATTATCCCATCATGCTCATCTCAAATTAATTCTGCATCAACTCAGAGAACTCTTTGCAGAGCTTTTCATTAGTAGCACCAAATATAATATCATCAACATAAATTTGTGCTAGTATGAAATCTTTCTTTGAGCATTTCTTGAAAATATAGTATCTACTTTTCCTCTAATAAAATTATTTTTTATTAGATATGTGCTTAACCTATCGTACCAAGCTCTAGGAGCTTGTTTGAGTCCATATAAGGCTTTCTTAAGCTTATAGATATGGTGATGATTTTCAGAATCCTCAAACCCAGGAGGTTGCTTGACATAAACTTCCTCCTCAATTATTCCATTTAGAAATGCATTTTTAACATCCATTTGATAAAGAGTTATATCATGTTGTGCAGCATAAGACATGAGAATTCTAATTGCTTCTAATCTAGCTACATGTGCAAAGGTTTCAGTGAAATCAATACCTTCCTGTTGATTATACCCTTGAGCAACTGGTCTTGCTTTGTTTCTTACAACTTTTCCATCTTCATCTAGTTTGTTTCTAAACACCCCATCTTGTTCCAATAACATATTTATCTTTGGGTTTAGAAACTAGAGTCCAAACATCATTTCTTTTAAACTGATTGTGGATATATGCCTTGACAGGTACTTTTGTTTTGATGATGAGCAAAAGGGAAATTTCAAGTCCAAGGACAAAACACGCAAATTCAACTAAAGGACCAAATTGCAAAAAGCGTGAAAAGGACCAGCAAACAAATACGGGGTTAAAAGGGAAATTTTCTTTTAATGTATTGTTTGTTTTAGATTAAATGTAAATGGGTGTGTGTCTCTCAAAGGTAAAATAAATCACACACACACACACACACAAATAGTTTTGGAAAAAGGTCTTTGAAATTAATTTTACCATATCTTTTTCAGACCTTAAAGATTTTCAAAAACCAATTCACACGAAGAATAATCGATTATGATAATCGATTATGCAGCTCATAATTATGCTTAAATGAATCTTTAAATAACAGAGCTGTTGGGTTTTTGAAATTCGAAATTCAAAATGTGATAATCGATTATGGTAATCGATTATGGCTATTTTCAACACATTTTAAACTCAGCTTTTAAGAGTGTGTTTGGGAAAGCTGGAAAAAAAAGATTATGCTGATAATCTGTTTTCAAATAATCGATTATTGTGATAATCGATTATAATCAGAATCTGTTTTTGTTTGGGTATGTTTGCTGAAAAGCGATTTTAAAATAATCTATTTCGTTTGGGCGGTGCAAAAATAATCAATTTTACATAGTAAATTACGAAAAAGGGTATGAATTTATTTGTTTATAATATTTGGTGGAAAAACGGATAATATTTGATTTTTATTAGCATAGTAAAATTTCTAACAATTTTTCATGAACCCCAAAATTGCCACAAATTCTCCATGAACCCAGCAATAAATACTCATGAAAAGGCCGCCACAAAAGCAAATGAACAAGAACCTACAACCCAAAAAAAGACCCAGACGAAATAAATAGTAGCACCAAGAGCAGACCTCCAAGACCACATAGGCGAAATTTACAAGCCCTTGAAGAAAAGCATTGTACACTTGAAAGCCAACACAACTTCATTTGCATAATATTTCCCCACTAACTTAATAAAACCCCCAGCGAACTCAAGCCCACCCACACTAAATGGCTTAATTATGCTTAAATGGACATTTGATTGTCTTAGCCGTTGAGTTTAAAATTTGAATTATAATCGATTATGGTTCTGCAATAATCGATTATTAATTTTCAAATCAAAAGTCAGAGGCTTCATAATCGATTAGGGTAATCGATTATGCTTACTTGATTCAATCCAAGCTTTCAAACAGAGACCAAGTAATCGATTAATATAATCGATTATGACCTGACTGTTTCAATGCGCCTTTTGATTTGGCCTAAAATAATCGATTATGTTCCTCAGATAATCGATTATGGCTCGAGAAAAATGAGTTTTCAAGAGTTTTGACCTAAGTTTCAAAGTAATATATATTGGTCATTTTCAGAGAAAGAAAATAGTACACTGAGCTAATTCTATCTATCTTTCTCTTCTCTTGAATCATTTTCTATCACTCTCATACTCTTACACTTGCATAACAAATACTTGAGAGAGACATACACACCATATAGGTGTTTCTTTGTATTGTGCTCCAATTTGTTTTTATCTGCACTAATTAGAGTGCTTTATATTGGTAAGAGTCAGAGTGACTCAAACCTTCTTTTGATTACCATTCTTACAAGAGAGGGTATATTTCTTGGGATATTTTTGAGGCTCTTACACAAGGGATTGTATGTCCTGTGATTTCTGTTAAGGGTTCTCTTCACTGTAAAGGTTCTAGCCACGCCTGTTTAAAAGCTAGGGATTTGAGACTCTGTCACTGGGGGATTGTATGTCTCTGGTCTATGAGGAGTTCTCGTTATTGTAAAGGTTCTAGCTGCTCCTGTTTAAAAGCTAGGGATTGAGTGAAAACCCTTGGTGGTATTGCAAAGGTTCTCGTTATTGACTCTTTACATTTCCGCTATTTTAGTTATCGCATTTTAATTTCAAAAGTTTTTTTTTTATAAAGCATCTTAATTTGAAAAATAACTATTTATCCGCTGCAAATTCAGTTTAAAGTTTAAAAGGGTTTTGAGTTATCGAAAAAGTTTTCATTTTTATTCAAAACCCAATTCACCCCCCCCCCCCCCTCCCTGTTGGGTATGGTTGCCACGGCCAACAAGTGGTATCAGAGCTTCGGCTCTGGTTAGTAGCTTAATAGCTTAGAGTTAAGATCCTAGTTTGGCAACCTTTTGAAAAGTTTTCCAAAATGTATGGTTTTGAAATTGACAAACCACCATTCTTTAATGGTGAGAATTTCATTTATTGGAAAGCTAGATTAGAAATTTTTATGCAGTCAATTGATGTTGATTTATGGGATAATGGGATATTGGAGTCCATGGATTCATTCTCAAACCCAAACAGCATCAGACTGAGTTTGATAAAAATTATTTTTGCTTGAATCTCAAAGCTATGCAAATTCTCAGGAATTGTTTATACGATGATGCTTATGAGAAAATCAAAGATTGTGATTGTGCCAAGGATATTTTAAATGTGCTTGATTATAATTACCTTGTCACTAACAATTTTGAGAGTGAAAGTAATTTCAGGAAAGGGCAAAATTCATTGGAGGAAAAATATCCTCAAGAACATGCCAAGAAAAGGTGTCACAAAAGCAAAGAGGCATATGTGCAGAAAATAGAAAATATTCTCAAAGTGACTCAAAGGAATTTGGAGGTAAACGATTCTGAACTCAAATCATCAAATGATGAATGGTCACATGCATACAATAATTTGTATGATGAATTGTTGAGTTTAGAAAATAAGAATTTAAATTCCTTGAAAAGTATTTCATCAATTGAAAGTGATTTGGAAAATCTGAAAAATGAATATACTTTTCATGGTGAAGAAAATTTAATGAAATTCGAATCCTCTTCATATTATAAAAATTGCATATTTATTAATAATCAAGTCGAGGAATTATTTCATGAAATTGTTGGAATAAAAAGTTCTACATGTGTACAACCTTCATATAAAAATTGTTTGATGAAAAGTAAAAGGGATGTAACATGTAATTACTGTGGAAAGTTAGGACATATTTCTCATATGTGCAATTATAGGAAAAACCATCTTATGAGAAATAAAATTGCTTGGGTGCCTAAAGGCAAAAATTGCATGTCCACTAACCCACAAGGACCCAATGTGAAATGGGTACCAAAAAGTTTCTATAGTACTTCTAATGTGCAGGAAAAATCCAAAATTGAGAAACCATCTAGCTTGGTAAAAGAGATGACATCAAGAGCAAT
The DNA here is from genome assembly GCA_035048595.1 of Echinosophora koreensis. Lineage (NCBI taxonomy): Eukaryota > Viridiplantae > Streptophyta > Magnoliopsida > Fabales > Fabaceae > Echinosophora > Echinosophora koreensis. The sequence continues at coordinate 2,386,145 of JAPCYP010000068.1, forward strand.
ACTTCACAAATCCGAAAATGCATTTGCTACCAAAAGAAGGAAATGTTTCTTGATGACAACTCAAAGAACAAGATAGACGACGTAAAGGCTAGATTCAAAATCAAGCAAAAGTGGGTAAGAAAGAATCATCTTGTGAATCCTCGCATTGAGGTAACTTCATCCTCTATCTCCCATACATGCTCAAATGTGAAATTTGTTAAATGGAGTTATAATAGGGATGGCAATTTCTACCCTATCCATAGGGTACCCGCAAAAATTACTCACAATGGGTAGGGTAATTACCCGCACAATGGGTAAGGGTCCGGGTACGGGTAATTACCCGCAAAAATGAATGGGTACGGGTGCGGGTACGGGTACTGTGGTACCCACCCCGCCCCATACCCGCACATATGGTTACGTATATATAATTATTTATTTATTTATATTACTAATATATATAATTTTAATTATAATACAAATTATAAAACCAAAATTAATCTAAAGATTCTTAACTTTCTAAACCTAGTTGCATCCATAATTCTTTTTTGGGTGTTTTTATTTATTTAAATATTTTGATTTATAATATTTATTAGTAGATTTAAAAGACTTTTGAATCATTTTTTAATTGTTATAACTTTCTTTTGTTATTTTTTACTTTTTCACTGTAAAAGTGTGGGTAACGGATGCGGGTAGGGTACTTAGGTACCCAGACGGTACGGGTACCAAAGTTACTACCCACGAGGGTACGGGTACGGGTAATTTTTTCAAACGTGGGTATGGGGACGGGTACTATAGTACCCTACCCAAACCCTACCCATTGCCATCCCTAAGTTATGATGATAAAGATGTCTATATAAATTCAATCAAGATGAAACATAGACATACTCTAAGCAATAATCCCAAATTTAATATGATTGCTTGATTCTGAAAATTTGTGCTAGATGCCATGTTTATGCTTGTATGTTGACTGATTATTATCTGAAGTATGGCATAAATAATTTGAATAAGTTATAAATTTCCCTTGTTATAAAATTGAAAATTGAATGGGATAATCGATTATATAATCGATTATGCTTCCACGATAAAATAGGGAAGAAAGTCAGAAGTGCCTTAATCGATTAAGGTAATCGATTATAAGATGATGTTATAAAATTCGCAGAAAACAGTAGGCATATAATCGATTAGCATAATCGATTATGCTCTGAAATTTGGCATTTTTGAAAATGCTTTGTTTTAAATCAAATCCCAATTAATTTTTCTAATAAATGCATCATCATGATATGACATCTAATTTAATCCTTTTATCTTTTTCAAGATATCAAATTCAAATTTGAATTGACATTAAATTATCTTATGACACAAAGTTATTTTGAAAAATCATTATTTTCACTATCTTTCAAAATCTGATTCGAAAATTAATTTATTACTTAATTCATGATCTTACTCTATTGAAAATCTATTTTATAGTCATGAATTAATTGACCACTTATTTTCAATTTGAAAATCATAAAATTGTGGTAGTAATACATCCTTGATATTGATTGATTGAAAACTTAATTGAGGATCAATTTTTGAAATGTAAATGATAAATAAATTATGATATTACTTTAATATCTTTTGAATATCATAATAAAAAGGAAATTCAACATTGAGATTTTAAATTTTAAATTCAAAATATTTTTATTTTATTTTATTTTCGAAAATTCATTTTATGAATTTTTTTTTAAATTCAAAAATCATCACTTCATCTTAAAACTAAATATGATCCAAAAATTATTAACTAATTCATGATTGCACTTTATTGGAAAATTTACTTTTTATCATGAATTAATAAACCAAATCTTTTCAAATTTTAAAAACATTAAGATTGTGGTAATAAATCATTGATGTTGACTAATTTGAAAATCTTTTGAGAATTAACTTTGGAAATTTAAATAATCAACAAAAGTTCTGATGACATTTCCCTAAAAAGAAAGATTTTTCAATTTTTAAATTCAAAATTCAAAATTTCAAAGGGAACATTAATATAGGGTTTTTAAAATTCAAACTGAATAATCGATTATCACAGTTAAGAATCGATTATATACTTTGCACCAAAGGTTGATTTTCAAACAGAGAAGCAGTAATCGATTAGCATAATCGATTATACTGTTTGTGCGCGTAAACATGCTTTAAACAGAGAGGTTGTAATCGATTAGAGTAATCGATTATGACGCGATTAGTTTAACTAGTGGGCTAAACCTATTATACTTAGACCTAATTACCTTTCCTACAAATAGGGATGTTAAGACAGCCACTCATATCATACTAATCCTTTGTATTGAAACCGGTTAAAAGTCTTTGCCTTACTCTTGTCAAACAATGAGACTCTTGAAATCAACCAGAAGAAAACATCATAGAGTCAATCTCCAGTCACTTGATGTTTCACAAAGTTGTCTATCAAAAACATCAAATGAAGCTCCTCTAAATACTTCCTATTTGACTTCTAAGTCAGCAAATCTCCTCTCAAGTGAAGAACAAAGGAAATGTTTTGCCACGTACTTCATCTATCGCCCTATCATTTCCCCTAGCTACATCAATCTGGACTCATTCAAGTTCCCAGAGTTTGAACTGTTTGAAACTCTCTCCAAACTTGATCTTCTCAAGTTCTGCTCAATGAATGATAAAATATATCCCTCACTGGTCAAAGCCTTCTACTGCAATCTCCGCTTCCACCCCTCTCTAAAAGCCTTCTCTTCCGAAGTAAAAGGAGTATCCTTCACCATGACCTTCACCTCTTGGGCTTCTGTGGTTTGTCTTCCTAAAGATGGAGACCCAATCACCAGCCAAAATCTCAATACCTTATGGGAAGGAGAATTTCAGAGAGATATAGTGTGTAGTACCCTTATACTTCCAGGTACAAATATCAATGATACTATTCATGACAAACACCTAACTCTGAGAAAGAAATTGATCCACCATGCAATAGTACATTGGCTTCTACCTCGCTTCATGGATCAGTCAAGGGTCTTAGAGGAAGACATAGGCCTAATGTGGGCCTTAGAAAAGGGTAAATGTATAAATTGGGCTGCTAATACTCTGATGCACATGATAAATTGTGGTCTTTCCTCTTCAAGTTCTCATCTTCCTTATCCAATGATGATTACCAAAATTCTTAAACACTTCAATATTCCATTGGAAAATGAAGAGGTAATCCCAATAAGGAAGAATGCTGGTCTTGATGAAGATACCTTATACAAGATGGGTTTTGAGCTGGTGAAAAATCAATAGATTCTAGGAAAATAGAACAGCTCTATCTTAACTATTGTATTTCCCTTGCTTTGTTATTATTCATATTAGCTTCGAATAAAAGATGTTATGTTTTGATCTCACTCTTACATCTCAAATTTTCTAGACATTGATCTTGTCCAACAAATTGATTGTTCAAAATGTTAAAATCAAATTTCAAAATCTGTTTTTGGACATGTTAGAAAGATAAAAGTTACACTTTCTTAAAATATCCCTCACAAAATCTTTGCAAAATCTGGAAGATTCAGATCAAATCAAATCTTGACTAAAATCTGATTTCAAATCATGAAGATTGTGAAATCAGCATCAATCCTCTAACCTTTCAACCTTGAGAAAGTGTTTAAATACACCCTGAAGGATTCATACCAAAACACAAAACAATCGATTTGAAAAAGCTTCCTTTCCTCAACTCTCACTATGGTTTGCAACTCAAGAAAGAATGTTGAAAAGACTCCATCAGAAATTAAGATTCCTCCAAGGATGAAGATGCTCTTATCCTCCAAAACTCAACAAGGGCGAATTTCGGCGATTTGCATGAATAGGCCTATCGTCCCTCTCAGCTACCTCAACAAGAAGGAGTTCAAAGATTCAACCTTCAACCTTTTGAAAATTTTATCGAATCTTAAACTCACTGCCTTTTGCTCTCGTACACTGAAGATTTACCCATCCTTGGTAAGACAATTCTATGAAAATTTCTCCTTTCAATATTCCTCCAAAACCATCTCTTCAAAGGTGAAAGGTGTTTAGATAAACATTCCTCTTGAAATATGGGTTAATCTAACCCGCCTACCAAACCAAGGCACTGACATCTCTCTTGCAAATCCAAAGTTGGTATGGAAAAATTCTTTCAAGAGAGAAAGAGTTTTAAAGAAATTCATTAATCCAAAAGCCAAGCCATCTAAAGTAATCTCCTTTAAAGCTCTTAACTCTGAAGAACAATTGCTTCACTATGTTCTTGCTAGATGCCTTCTTCCTAGAGGAAATAATGTGACAAGAATTTCGGAGAACGACATAGTTCTCATGTGGGCCATCAACAAGGAGAAGAAGATCAACTGGGCCACCGCAGTTCTTCAACACATGGTAGATTGTGCTTACTCAAAAACTGCTTCTCATCTTCTCTATCCTATGCTAATTACAAAGATCCTCAACCATTATGGCATTCCATTAGAGGGTGAAGAAGAAATAGAGCCTCAACCCAACGATAGCATCAATGAAGCATATCTAGCATCATTAGGGTTTGTGAAGCATGATAATACTTGGCTACCTAAGGAGAATCAAAGCACCAAGTATAAGTTATAGGTCTTTATGTTTCTTGTTTTTGCTATATTTGATATTTTGAATGTTATGTCTTCAAGCTTAATGAAGAGTGTCATTGTCAATTTTTTCAGCATTTCATCTCTTTAGACATAAACATTATTCATCAAATTGGAAATCAACGTATGGTAGAAAAATAAAAGACAAAAACGTAATAATCAATTAGAATAATCTATTATATGAAGAAAAGAGGGAAAATCGATTAACCAAGAACGGTAATCGATTATGGATTGTATAAAATTCAGAATCAACTATGACCATCAAAATCCAAAATTGATTGGCTCTAAAAATAATTGTATGGTATTCAATGAGTATTGGATCTACACTATACCATAATATAAAAAGATTCTCACATTTATTAAAAACAAATCTTTAGGTGAAGAATCTTTGATAATAAATGCACAATTTTTAGGGGGAGAATCATTTGTATGATTCCTTAAATTCTCTTCAAATGATTATAACTCCTATACTGTCATTAATCCTGGCACTTTTGCTTCCGTACGTACATGATAAATATGATAATTCTAAGCTTGCATGCCATGGTAATTATATCTTATGCTTGAATTGTTCAATATGATAGTGGATATATGCCGTGATACCATTATTTTGCTTTTCCCGCTTTTTGATAATGACAAAAGGGGGAGAATTACATGAGTGCATGCTTAAGGGGGAGATAAGCTAAGCTTAAGGGGGAGATAAGATAAGTCAAATTGATATATGATTTTAATAAATGCATGCTTAAGGAGTAGAGCAAAATTATGAAATGAGATATAGTTTATTGCTCTAACACTATCTTTTAGAAATTCCCTTATGAGATGTTTGTCATCATCAAAAAGGGGGAGTTTGTGGATATATGCCTTGACAGGTATTTTTGTTTTGATGATGAACAAAAGGGAAATTTCAAGTCCAAGGACAAAACACGCAAATTAAACTAAAGGACCAAATTGCAAAAAGCGTGAAAAGGACCAACAAACAAATACAGGGTTAAAAGGGAAATTTTCTTTTACTGTGTTGTTTGTTTTAGATTAAATGTAAATGGGTGTGTGTCTCTCAAAGGTAAAATAAATCACACACACACACACACAAATCGTTTTGGAAAAAGGTCTTCGAAATTAATTTTACCATATCTTTTTCAGACCTTAAAGATTTTCAAAAACCAATTTACACGAAGAATAATCGATTATGATAATCGATTATGCAGCTCATAATTATGCTTAAATGAATCTTTAAATAACAGAGCTGTTGGGTTTTTGAAATTCGAAATTCAAAATGTGATAATCGATTATGGTAATCGATTATGGCTATTTTCAACACATTTTAAACTCAGCTTTTAAATTGCTTAATTATGCTTAAATGGACATTTGATTCTGTCTTAGCCGTTGAGTTTAAAATTCGAATTATAATCGATTATGGTTTTGCAACAATCGATTATTAATTTTCAAATCAAAAGTCAGAGGCTTCATAATCGATTAGGGTAATCGATTATGCTTACTTGATTCAGTCCAAGCTTTCAAACAGAGACCAAGTAATCGATTAATATAATCGATTATGACCTGACTGTTTCAATGCGCCTTTTGATTTGGCCTAAAATAATCGACTATGGCTCGAGAAAAATGAGTTTTCAAGAGTTTTGACCTACGTTTCAAAGTAATATATATTGGTCATTTTCAGAGAAAGAAAATAGTTCACTGAGCTAATTCTATCTATCTTTCTCTTCTCTTGAATCATTTTATATCACTCTCATACTCTTACACTTGCATAACAAATACTTGAGAGAGACATACACACCATATAGGTGTTTCTTTGTATTGTGCTCCAATTTGTTTTTATCTGCACTAATTAGAGTGCTTTATATTGGTAAGAGTCGGAGTGACTCAAACCTTCTTCTGATTACCATTCTTACAAGAGAGGGTATATCTCTTGGGATATTTTTGAGGCTCTTACACAAGGGATTGTATGTCCTGTGATTTGTGTTAAGGGTTCTCTTCACTGTAAAGGTTCTAGCTACACCTGTTTAAAAGCTAGGGATTTGAGACTCTGTCACTGGGGGATTGTATGTCTCTAGGCTGTGAGGTGTTCTCATTATTGTAAAGGTTCTAGCTGCTCCTGTTTAAAAGCTAGGGATTGAGTGAAAACCCTTGGTGGTATTGCCTTGGGGACTGGACGTAGGCCACGTGGGTAGTCTGTGGCCGAACCAGGATATATCGCCGTGTTCATCTTCTTACCCCTCATCTCTTTATATTTCCGCTATTTTAATTATCGCATTTTAATTTCAAAAGTTTTATTTTTATAAAGAGTCTTAATTTGAAAAATAACTATTTATCCGCTGCAAATTCAGTTTAAAGTTTAGAAGGGTTTTGAGTTATCGAAAAAGTTTTCATTGTTATTCAAAACCCAATTCACCTCCCCTCTTAGGTATGGTTGCCACGGCCAACACTGATTCAGTTCTTCTTGCATGGCTAGAATTCAGCTATCATCTTGTAAGGCTTCGTCAATCTTCTTGGGTTCCAAGTCTAATATGAAGGTCATGTTGTTATTTTCATTGAAAGCAGATTTGGTTGTAACTCCTTAAGATGGACTTCCAATAATAAGATCTTTTGGATGATAGGTCTTGAATTTCCAATCTTTCTTCTCATTCCGAGTTTCAGAAGTATCAGCACTTGTCTGATTTTCAGACACGTCTACTTTTGACTTGTTTGAAGATTCTTCTACTGCAGGATTAAGTTCAATACCTGCAATATCATCTACTAGATCTGATAGTTCCCTATCAGTATTCAAACCATCATTAAACTTCATATGAATTGATTCTTCTACAACAAAAGTTCTAGAATTAAAGATTCTAAAAGCTTTAGACAGTTCAGAATATCCAATAAATATGTCTTTATCTACTTTAGAGTCAAATTTACCAAGATGATCATTTGTATTAAGAATATAACATTCACATCCAAAAGCATGAAAATATGATATGTTAAAGATTAATGCACTATTTGAGAAAATTTCATAGAGATGCATGAAGAAGAAGCCCTAGATTTTGGGATCAAGATGAGAGAGAAGGAAAAAGAGTACCTTCGGTTAGAACCAGGGACGGACCCATGACCAAGAGTGTGGGTGCAAGTGCCCCCACTTAGTAGTGAATTTTTTTTATAATAAATTATACATATATGTTTTTATTATTGAAATAAATAAATTAGTACATAAAAAAGTAACATGCATATTGACAACCCCCCGCCCCCCCCCACCCCCCCCCCCCTCCTCCCCCTTTCTCTCCCCCCCTCTTATGGCCCACTTGATCTTGGACTTTTTAAACATTATAATAGAGAGCATGTTGTATATCCGGTGGTATATTTACCAGTGGCAACTGCAACCGTTGAGAGAGTTTTCTCCGCTATACATATCATCAAGAATCGGATGCAAAATAGTATGGGAGATGAATGGTTGAATGATTGTTGAGTTACTTATATAGAGAGAGATATTTTTGAGAATGTTGAAAATGAGAAAATCATTCAATGTTTCCAAAATATGAAAACTCGTAAAGAACAATTATGATGTATGTGTATACTTTTAGAAATGAAATATTATAATTTTTACGTTGAAAATTTATATGAGTTTTGCCCCCACACCATAAAATTCGTGGGTCCGTCCCTGCTTAGAACCTTGAAGACTACGAGTGCGAGAGTAAATGAAAGAGAAAGAGGAAGGAGCTTAATGAAAATATCTATGCGTGTTTCCAAAATGAAAGAGAAAGAAATAAGGAGCTAATTTTGAATGAATGAGGATGAAAACAAAAGAGAAATGTCGTAGATTTGCCATATGCAGTTGGTGGAGAGAAAGTCTGTGAACAGGAAAAGGCAATATGTAGTTAAAATGTAGTTAATTAACTTTAGAATAGCTACTACTTTTATTATGCTAAAGTTTTTCAAAAAATTCTTGTAGTGTAACCAACTTGTCAACTATCACTTGGACACCATTAACCAAGAATTATATGCTCATTAACCTAGTTGACTGGTATCTGAATGTAAGCAGACATGAAAAAAAATAAATATGTTAACATGTAAATGAGAATGAGAATTAATTATTAAGGCAAATTATCTGCTAAATGGATGTTTGCCAAAATATAACTTCAAGCTTGTTGCGAGTAGAAATTGGTTAGATTCTTTGATGTGTGCATCTCTAAGGGCTAAAAAATAGATTGCCAAAATGAGAGTCATGATTGTAAGCCTAATACAGTGTAACAGTGTTACTCTCTCTACCATATTTCCTCATAGTCATTAATAGAAGCCTAAAATTAGAACAACCATAGTTGCACAAAGTCTGATTGTAACTTTTTTACAAATGGCTGAAATTGTGGACCTATATAATTGTGCAAATATCCTTACCTTAAAATTTCTTTCCCTCTTTGAAGTACTCATGAAATTTTTCTCCAATTAAAGCTGCACTTCATGTTCTTAAACCACGATCCCAGTAACTTAAGATGTTGCAGCTAGCTTGCTCCTTGAGCATATCTATCCCATTAATGCGGCAACTTAATTCCTCTGCATAATAATCCTGGGAATGGGACCCACGTCAATTCTCAAACCCAGTCAGAATGCATGAGCCCCTTTATTCATGACTTCACTCCATCAGAAGTTTAGAAACACACACGCTTAAGCTTGTGACCCCCTATCTCTCTCTCGTCACCTTCCCAGTTCATATTAGCACCAACCAGTGACATCTACACTCTACGGTACCAAAAGCAGTGTTCTGTCTTCTTCCTCATTTCAACCACTGATTCTTCACCAACTTCTCTATCAACTGTCACACTCTTCAGTTGCTCTTTATTTTTTCTCCTGCACCAATCTTTCTTTCCTTCTGCTTCTTTCACGATCAAACTCACAAACTCTTCAATCTTTCTTCTCTGAATGGCTACCTCACATCACACTCTTATTCTTTTCCTTTACCCTTTTATTCTTCTGATTCTCTCAGCCCCAACTCTTCAACAACACCCAAACATGAACCCCTCTGATCTCAAAGCTCTTATGTCCATCAAGAACTCTCTCACCGAAGTCTCCCTAACATCACCTTTCTTCTCTACATGGAACTTCACCGCACCAGATCCCTGCTCCTCCTTCTCCGGCGTTACATGCTCCCTCGACCGAGTCACCATTCTCTCACTCGGCTCTAACTCACTCAGACTCGCCGGGTCACTCCCCCGGTCCATCTCCGCTCTCACCGAGTTGACTCAGCTCATCGTATCCCCAGGAATCGTCACCGGTTCCATCCCATTCGAACTCGGTCAACTCACCAAACTCCGAGTCATCTCTTTACCCAACAACCGCTTCACAGGAACCATACCCACTTCATTCTCCTCTCTCAAAAATCTCCACACTCTGGACCTGAGTCACAACCAACTCGCCGGGTCGATCCCACCGAGTCTCGCCGAGTTGCCACAGCTCAAGGTTCTCATCTTAGCCTCCAATTCCCTAACTGGCGAGTTACCAAAGAACGTTTCCGCGCCGTTACTCCATCTGGATTTGAAGAACAATCAACTCACCGGGCCGTTACCGCCGTCAATGCCGTCATCACTCCGTTATCTATCGCTGTCACAGAATAGATTGTGGGGTCCACTCACCAACGGCTTGGAATCGCTATCGGAGTTAGTGTTCCTCGACCTGAGCATGAACCAGTTTAGTGGGCCCATTCCAGCCAAACTCATCTTCAGGCCCACACTCTCTTCCCTCTTCTTACAACGGAACAATCTCTCTGGTGGGCTCCCACAAAGGCCCAATAATAGATGGTCCTCATCGTACGGTCAAGGATCGATCGTTGATCTGAGCCATAACTCACTGTGTGGTGAACTATCAACGGTTTTTGATGGGGTTGAGAGCTTGTTCCTAAATAATAACCGGTTGATTGGTAGTTTGCCTGAGGAGTACGTTAAGAGCTTATGCAGCGGTAGCACCAGAACACTGTACCTACAGCATAACTACTTCACGGGAATTCAGCTGGAGATGGGAACGGTGTTGCCCGATACGGCGTCGTTTTGCTTGTCATACAATTGCATGGTGCCGCCGGTAAACCTGATGACGTGTCCGGCTAATGCAGGGGAACTATTGTCAAGGCCGGTGGCGCAGTGTTCCGCGTTAAAACAATAGCAGCAACAAGGGTTAATCGGTGCTATTATGGGGTTGAGTATATACTAATTTATTTATTAGTAACACTTCCGATTGATAATTTAAGACTTATGTTGTTGTAGAGCAAGGCTGGTCGATGAAAGGAGATTCACGCTAGACCTTTTTTAGTACAAATTTTGTGTAACACATACATTGTATGAGTTTAATTGCAATATGCTTACAGTGTAAATATTTTATAATATCACAACTAATAATAATTTAAGACTTATGTTGTTGTAGAGCAAGGCTGGCCGATGAAAGAAGATTCACGCTAGACATTTTTATTACAAATTTTGTGTAACACATACATTGTATGAGTTTAATTGCAATATGCTTACAGTGTAAATTTTTTATAATATCAACTAATCACCAATTAGAGAATGTTTATCAATCGATCCAAATCAATTCAAACCATAAAAACCGAACAGAAAAACCGAAAACCGAAAACCGAAAACCGAAAACCGAAAACCGAAAACCGAACAAAACAAAACCGAAAAACCACATTTTTTCATTGGATTGAATCGGATTTTGGATTCCCTAGTGAAAACCAATTCAATCAAATCCAAACCAACCTTTTATATACATATACTATTATTTTTAAAACTATAGTATTATCCATACTAAAGCATTGTTTTTACATAATTTTTTATAATATCAACTAATCACCAATTAGAGGATGTTTATCAATTGATCCAAATCAATTCAAACCATAAAAACCGAACAGAAAAACCGAAAACCGAAAACCGAACAAAACAAAACCGAAAAACCACATTTTTTCATTGGATTGAATCGGATTTTGGATTCCCTAGTGAAAACCAATTCAATCCAATCCAAACCAACCTTTTATATACATATACTATTATTTTTAAAACTATAGTATTATCCATACTAAAGCATTGTTTTTACATACTTTTATGAACAAACACCCTCATTCTCTTTAATATTTTTGTTGGAATGACATATATGATATTATTTAGAATAAATGTTAATGTCTTGAAGTTATATTTTACTAAAAGGATTCATATATATATATATATATATATATATATATTGGTGAATAAAAGCTTAGGTGAGTTGGAGTTTTCATGTAGAATATATATATACTTGATTGAATAAACATGGAGAATAGGAAATCAATTAAGTAAATTTGAAAAATATTAGGTACAATTTATTTGTAGTTGATTCAAAGTGGATACAGAAAATTAACATAAAAGAATGTTTAACATAAAAGAATGCATTAAAAAAATATAAATAATTATTTTTTTCAAACTCCCAAAATTGGTCAAGAATTTTCTTGAATTTTTCTCACTCGTCATCATATCAAATAATGGATAATATGGAACAAATAGTTGATGCCTTTCATAAAGGTTCTACTGTTCTAATATAGAAAGATGTTAAAATAGGTGTTGTGTGAGACACCCCGTTGTGCCTCGTTGTGCCATTAATTATTTATTAAACTTAATTGCGTTCTTAACATTAAACGTAACCCAAAATTACGAAGATATTAAAATCTTAAATATAACATATCCAACTTCGGAAAGTTAACACACCACACCATGATTATATTACACATACACACATATGTTTATCCAACATAAAATAGAACACTGTTTAGGGTATTCTATCAGTAGGATCCCTCACAGGTACTTAATTATACAATTTGTTTATAACTAGCGGAAAATAAAATGTCTTATAAGACTCACTGGCCCTAGACACTAAACTACATCATTGGAGTCCACAGCTTGTCCTCCTGCATCCGGTTTATAACGGAATCCCATCCAGCCCCTTAGTATCAAGCTCCTCCACAGGGTCTTCTCGTACGATCACATAATAAATAAAATACAGCATACAGAAAAATATAGGGGATAAGAAACATTGCTATCGTCAAAAGCGGAAAGGAATACATAGCACATAATATAATAATAGTCACTGACAATCATCACTCATAATCAATCATCATCCTTAATTCACGATATTATCCTCTACCATCAATCTCATGCAACTAAACCTTTATGCTGACATGGCCATCTCTACTCCTGTCACGTTAGTCAGTAGTCCAGAATGGTCCAGTGCAAATAACTTTCGAACTCGTCAGAGACTAAACGAGTATTAGTCTAAAACGTTCCAATGCCAATAACTTTCGAACGTGTCAAAGACTAAAGAATATTAGTCCAGAACGGTCTAGTACCAATAACTTTCGAACACGTCAAAGACTAGGCATCCACATCCGTAGGGTACTCACCTGCAATATCCGATATCCCAAAATAGGATATAGTGCCTCAACGTTCCAACACAGTCTCAACACACATTCCATGTCATATCTCATTTATTAAATACTTTAATTCGGCTAGGCACCTCTAAGTCACTTTCATTCTCTCACCCACATGAACTTCTCCCTAACAACACATATATTTACTTAAAAGTCAACTAAGCACACTATCAAACCAGGCAGATCATGCATAATACAATAATTATAAAATATTCAAACATCAAAATAAAACGTCATATGTAGTAGAATACCTTAACCAGCGTATCACAAACAGTCAATAATATTAAAGTCAGACAACCTCAAATATTCTAAAATTATCCTAACGTCGATAAACCTACAATTCCCAAATCATCATTGGTATTACGGAAAAGATTCCAATACGATTTTGGTCTTGTCGATTACTCGACCACTAGTAGGGTTTCGATCGTCCTACACAATTATTATATTGTAAACTACTTGTCCATTTCGATGATAGGTTGATTCTTTCCCCCATCTGAACTTATCACCGAAGTCCCGAACTTTCAATACTCGTTATTAGACCACGATTAATGGTTAACCTTCAACCCAAAACAACATACAAATATGGACTTTTAACACCAAGTGTAATCATGACATAGGAAAATTGTGTGGTGAAGAATGAAGGGGTTGTGTAGCTGATTTTGGACCACAGGAATAGGAAGAAGAATTCAATTTGTACATGACTTGTCTTAACCATGGTTAAAATCTAACAAGAATAGGTTAGGTTAAGCTTAAGGGCATTTTGGTCTTTTCACACCTTAACATCATTTATTACATGGTGAGTCACACCATGACTCACTAGGTGACTCACCCCCCATGAGTCATCTGAAGTTGACACAGGCAAACACAAAGGGGGGGGGGGGGTTGAATTGTGTTTGTTAATAATTTTAATCAAGTTCAAATCCCCACAGTTAGTATAAACAAATAAAACTGAAGAGATAAGGGATTAGAAGATTCACGCAGGATGTTTTATCCTGGTTTTCCAACCAAGAGCTACGTCCAGTCCCTTCTGCTTGAAGGATTTTCTTCACTCTCTTCTAACCAAGAGCTACGTCCAGTCCCTCAAATATTTAGTTTTGTTATAACTGTATTTTAAAGTTATAACTGTGATGCATGCTATAACTGTGAAGTATGCTATAACTGTGTGGTATTGGATTATCTGTTGTTGAGTGTTGGACTGAGAAGCCTGACAGTGGTCAGTGCTCAATGTAAATTGAGGATAAAAGCTTAATAAGCTTAGAATTTAACTAAAGTAATTTAATTCTGGAAAGTTGAAGAGAAGTGAAAAAAAATAACATTTTAATGGTATTTCGGTGAAAGATGAGTCAACGAGTGACAGTAAGGGCGGAACTGTGAAAAATTTTCACAAGCGTTAGTTTCTCCAAAATAAATTCAATAATAAAATAAAAAGTTATTTCAAGTAGTTACATTTCAAAAATAATATAATTTCGACGTTGGAAAAACTATTTGCAACAGAAAAGTTATTTCGGGTTATAAAAGAATTTTACGGCAAAATTATGGAAAAATGGTTTTATTTCCTTGAAATGAAAATGAGTTGGGAATGACTTTTCAAAAGTTGATGCTTTTAAAAGAGATTTTCAAGAATGAAGGAATGGGAGAAAAAATGTATTTCTCTGTGATTTAACGTTTTATAAACGATTTTTAATGGAAAAGATTTTCTGTAAAGGAGTTTTTACTCAACGAAAATAATTCCGTTAAACTTGGATAAGTTTCGGAATTTTGGTTTTGTATTTGTTGTTTCACAGAACGAAAATGTGTTAAAGAAGAAAAGTGAACCTAGTAACCAAGACGTCAGGATTCTAGTGTTCTGTTAACACGTGGATCATGGATCGGTATTAGTGGATTGTGTGTCCTGTAAAAGTTGTTATGGACTATGTGTCCTATAATTGGTATGGTGAATGTTGTATCCCATATCCGCGAGCCTAAGACTGGTGCATCGGTTTAGGGTTTCGCGATTGAGCACTCGGACTGTGTGTCCTATGTTGAGTTGAATACTCGGACTGTGAGTCTTGTGCTGTGTTGAAGTTGAAAAGACTTAATATTAAATTAAGCATGGTCGTAAGCCTTTGAGCCTCGACAAGGGAAGAATGAAATGAAAAAGAATGAGACGAGAATAAAATTTTTTACATGTATTATTTGGCAGACGTGCCATGTGTTGACCATTGTGTCATAAGTTGTAGATCATTATGTCCTGTGTGCTGGCCAATGTATCTTTATGGACAATGTTTCCATTTATCGCGATAACCATTGAGTCCTGAGTGCTGGCCAATGTGTTTTATGGACAATGTTTCCATTCATCGCAATGACCATCGTGTCCTGTGTGTTGGCCAATGTGTCATATATTTGTTGGACATTGTTTCTTTCGTTGACAATGGTCCATGTAAAGAGCTTGATCAACTCAAACGAAAAGAAGTTTTGAAATCTCCAGAGATTAGATATCAAATTAGAGCCTGAATATTGAAGTGTCATACATTTTTATAAAATCGCGATGATTGTCGGGTATGAGTCCCATTGACAAATTATTAAGTTTGTTTGGATAATTTTCCATATGTTGTGAATTGTATATGTTGTCTTGTGTGTCGCGAATGTGGTTATTTTATCAAAACTCATATATTGGTATCTCATCCTTGCATATTTTCTTGAAGTTTTCTCTACTGTGTGGTATATTTATCTGAGTACAGACGAATCCAGAGGAGATGGATCTGTCCTACTCAGGGATCAGATCCCTGACGTTTGAAAATGCTGACGACGGTGGGGCTTGGGTGATTAACCCGGGAGCCCCGAGCACCACCTACACTGGTCCAGTACGGACTATCTCGGGAACCCTGGCAGCGGGGCCACAGCATCGCACTCACAGCATGGAGTTGATGGAGGTCTCACTACCTCCCATATGGATGATTCTATAGTACTTGATTTAGCAGGGAGACTTAGAGCATCATCCTCCACCACATGTCCAGCCCCTACAAGAGGGTAGCTTTAGGATCACCTCCAGCACCTATAGTGTTAGTTCCAGAGGAGGTGCAGGAGGGGATTGAGGGAGATCCTGAGGAGGATCTAGTTGAGGAATCGGACTATCATCCTCTTGAGGATGGTGTAGTCCCGGATGTAGGAGAGGGACTTGTGGTATCCTCTCCAGATACTCCTCCTAAGGGTGGGGATGTCTATACTGGACTCCCTAATGGTTTTCATTAGCTACGACCAGCTGTAGGGTGTTGTTCCATTTTTGGGGATAGTGGGTTTTGACAGTCTGACTTCTGGCTACTAAGAGCCATTGTTTTTGAGTTGTGGTTCCAGACTCCCACTATGTTATAGTTAGTTTGTTTTAGTTTGTTTTTTGTCTTCATGACTTTAGAAAGTGACTGGTAGGATGAAGGTCTTTATGTAAAATTTTATGATGCATATGTATGAAATAGAGATATATATTATGTTGATGTTGTATGTATGTAAAAGAAAAGGAAAAAATTTGATCACCATTTTCAAAAAGGATAAGTAACTAGAAAACTTGTTTTTCTGAAAGTAACTAGCAACATTTTAATACTTTAAGTTTTATTTCCACAATGAGTTTTAACGAATGTGATACCCAAGGAGGGGGTGTCGCACTTTTACTACATTTTGTGTTCTTAATAGTGGTATCAGAGCTCATATACGGGGGCCTAACAAAATATAATCTATTTACTTCTATCTATTTAATAAAACTATTTCATCCACATATCAGCTTCTAAATTCCCACTTTTACTGAACAAAATATAATCTATTTACTTCTATTTAATAAAATATGGTCCTCTTTCATCCACGTATCAGCTTCTCCTTAAAAAAATTCCCACTCAAACCACTACTCACTTTTTCCTCTGTTTTACGAGTAAAAATGGCTATTTATTTTCATTCACATCAAAACTCTAATTTTACATTTACTTTCTCCTCCCTCTCTCTTCAATTTTTCAAACAGGGTTTCAATGCATTCCTTTTTCTTCCATTGACATCTAAAAGTTCTTCTCATGCCAATCTTTCCCTTAAAGGGGTGAGTGTTTTCGGTCTCTGTGTTGGCAGATTTATGATATCTTTAGCATGTTTCTTGATCTCTAAAAGACAAAAACAACCCATTTGTATGACTCCATTTTTTTTTTTGGTGTGGGAAACAGATTTTGGTATTGCACTCCATTAGTTTTTTTTTTTTATGTATTCTATTTCTAAACATCTTTTGCTCAAGCTGATATTTATATGTAAGTTTTCTTCTTTCTGTTATTCAACATTTCTACTTATCCTTTCTATAGTAAGTTGCTATATAATTTTTATTGTGTTTTTATTACCTTCTTACATAGTTTGTACAAGGTTTACGAGTTTTTAAACAAAGAAAAACTTACATATAAATCTATCTAATAAAATCTTGTCCTCTTTCATCCATATGTCACCTTCTCCTTAAAAAATTCCTGCTCAAACCACTACTCACTCTTTCCTTTTTTTACGGGTAAAAATGGCTAATCATTTTCATTCATATCAAAACTCTAACTTTGCCTTTTACTTTCTCCTCCCTCCCTCTTCAATTTTTCAAATTGGGTTTCAATGCACTCCTTTTTCTTCCACTGACATCTTAAAAGTTCTTCTCATGCCAACCTTTCCTCTCTTCCTTTGTTCCTGTTTGGTCATTAGCTTACCGATTTTTTTTTTCTCTTTTTCCTTTCATATATTTATTCTTTTTACTCAGATGCAGTTACAGACTAATTAAATTTTCATTCTTTCTTCTTTGGCTCAGTCTTTGATCTTTGGTCTCGGGCTTCTCTGGTCGCAGTGACTAAAGTAGATCTGGGCAGTGCGGTGGTGATGATGCTTGTGTGCTTTAGACCACAATTTGATGCTAGACAGGAAGGATCTTTTAGAGGGGTGAGTGTTTTTCAATCTCTGTGTGTTGGCAGATTTATGATATTTTTAGCATGTTTCTTGATCTCTAAAAGACAAAAACAACCCATTTGTTTGGCTTCAATTTTTTTTGGTGTTGGAAACAGATTTTGGTATTATACTCCATTAGTTTTTTTTTTTTATGTATTCTATTTCTAATTAAATTTTCATTCTTTCTTCTTTGGCTCAGTCTTTGATCTTTGGTCTCGGGCTTCTCTAGTCGCAGTGACTAAAGTAGATCTTGGCGGTGTGGTGGTGAAGATACTTGCGTGCTGTAGACCACAATTTGATGCTAGACAGGAAGGATCTTTTAGAGGGGTGAGTGTTTTTCAATCTTTGTGTGTTGGCATATTTATGATATTTTTAGCATGTTTCTTGATCTCTTAAAGACAAAAACAACCCATTTGTTTGGCTTCATTTTTTGTGTGTTGGAATCAGATTTTGGTATTGTACTCCATTAGTTTTTTTTTTTTTTTTTTATGTATTCTATTTCTAAACATCTTTTGCTCAAGCTGATATTTATATGTAAGTTTCCTTCTTTCTGTTATTCAACATTTCTACTTATCCTTTCTATAGTAAGTTGCTATATGATTTTTATAGTGTATTTTTAATACCTTCTTACTTTTTTTTTTTATTTTGGTTTCCTAGGGTCGGAGACTAATCCCTCGAGGTATTGGACGACTTTGAAGGGCTGACCTCTCCCAACCAGATTTTCTCCATACGCAAGAGTCAGAGATCACCTTCTTACTTAGTTTGTACAAGGTTCACGAGTTTTTAAAAAAAAAGAGAAACTTATAAATTAAAAAGGTAAGTGTGTTTTTAATACCTTCATAAATGAGATGTCCCATGAGATTACAAAAAAAATAAAATGAGATTTATAAAATTCATTTTTTTACCGATCTATGAAAATGGGTTAGAAAGAGGGTTTACAACATGAAATATGGTTACATGATGTCTCTATGCAGGAATTGTAGGATATTTCAAAGGGTTAATAAATAAAATATGCTCATTTATCCCCCAAAGAAATAGATTAATAGGTAGTTTAATAGACTATATAGATTAGTAGAACTAAATTTGGTATCCATGATTGGATAGCATGGAGGTACTTGAACCAAGTATTTATGTTTACCTTGGTTGCCTATGACGAAGAGTTATCACAATTCCTGAGTTTTGTCATGGTCAAATTCTCTCTTTTTCTTTCTTTGCAGGGTGACTGATTAGTGGCATACTATTTTATTAAAAAGTTAAGGTAAAATTACACTTTTGGTTTCTTAAGTTATTTGTTTTGTTTAAATTAGTCCCTTAAGTTTTTTTTTTTTAACAAACTAGACCCCTAAGTTAGGTTTAGGTTTCAAATTGGTCCCTTAAGTTTTTTTGTGACAAACTAGACCCTTAAGTTATGTTCGGGTGACAAATTGGTCCCTTAATTTGTCAAAGGGACCAATAAATTAGACCCTTAATTTATTATTTTGGCAAAATTGCACTTTTGGTCCCTTAAGTTATTTATTTTATTCAAATTGGTCCATTAAGTTTTTTTTGTGACAAACTAGACCCTTAAGTTAGGTTCGGGTGACAAATTGGTCCCTTAAGTTTTTTTTTTGACAAACTAGACCCTTAAGTTATGTTCGGGTGACAAATTGGTCCCTTAATTTGTTAAAGGAACCAATAAATTAGACCCTTAATGTATTATTTTTATTGTCTTAAAGGACCAATTTGTCACCCCAAACATAACTTTAGGGTTTAGTTTGTTACAAAAAAACTTAAGGGACCAATTTGAAACCCGAAACTAACTTATGGGACCTATTTGTCACAAAATAAACTTACGAGACTAATTTGAACAAAACATATAACTTAAGGGACCAAAAGTGCAATTTTGCCTATTATTTTTAATAACTTAAGGGACCAATTTGTCACCCGAACATAACTTAAGGGTCTTGTTTGTCACAAAAAAAACTTAAGGGACCAATTTGAAACCTCAACCTAACTTAAAGGTCTAGTTTGTCAAAAAAAAAAACTTAAGGGACCAATTTGAACAAAACAAATAACTTAAGGGACCAAAAGTGTAATTTTACCAAAAGTGTTAAAGCTTTGTTTTGTTTTGTTTTTTTTTTTGTTGCTTTTGTTGGAACCAAAGGGGTTTTGGTTAAATAATCTCTTAAGTTTTGATGCTAATAAAAAGATTAAATTTGTATAGCAAAGTTATGTTAAAAGACTAACTCGTCTATTCTATCATGCAGGATTGTTTTCAGTATCACTAGACAAGGAAACTTAGTCAAAGTTCCTTGGAAGAGCCTAAATGCTTATCAAGTCTAAGTCTTTACTAGCTAGACGAGCCTTCTAAAACATATGGTAAAATTCTAGGTCCATAAGGAGCTAAAAATTAGCTAAGCTAAATGGCTCTTGACGAGTGTCTAAATCTATCTCTGAAATAAGTAGTAGATGAGCTATTGAAAGTGATCTAGTAAGATAGCAAGTCCAAAGACTTGTGACTAGACGAGAAGACAGCTAGACACGAGATCAGTAGAGTACCTAGTTACTATACAGAGTTAAAATTGTGCGTCCAAAGACTTATTTGAACTGAACCCGTCTAGTCTAGTGAATTTATTTCAAATGATTGTTATTTAATACGAAGGAATTTGTGTCCTTTTCCTGTGTTATTTGAATTGTTTAAAATCTTTGTTTCTTGGTAAAAGAAACATAGTACCATTGAGAACACAAATCTTTGTACTCTGACACTTATATTGCTGTAAAGTTTAACCAAGTAGGAAGAAGGAAAGTCAGAAAGCAACCTTCAGTACAACAGAGAAATGACAGCACCACTTTGAGCATACTTCTGATAACCAAAAGCACATCTCATAGAAAGTATATCAAGTTATCAGTCTCAATGGATTCTAGCATTTAATGCTATCTCTAAACGGATACAAGTTGAAGACCGTTGAAGAAGATCAAGGTAGAGAAGCACTTCATCTATAAATACTGGGTGACCCCAGTAAAGAAGATAGATTCGAGCTCTGATATTCAAAGTGTCAAAACTTTGCTTAATGTTCTCTTGAACAAATTCATTTGTAATCACAACTGATCTTATACTTTCATACTCTCACACTTAGTGAGCTTGTAAGGTCATTCTTTAAATCTCTAAGTTATAGTTAAATCCTGAAGAGGCTTGCTAAAGAAAGAATACTTGTAAGCCTGAAGAGGTGTTGAATACTTGTAAAGCTATTGGATTATAGTGGAGAAAACCTTCAGGTAGAAGGGACTGGACGTAGCTCTTGGTTGGAAGAGTGTGAACCATCATAAATCATCTGTGTGAATATTCTATCCCTATCTTTTACAGTCTTTGTTTATACTAACTATGGGGATTTGAACTTGAATTTATTAACACCCTTGAAAAGTTATTTCCTTGTGTGCTTTTATCTTTATCTGCTTGTAAAAAGGTTTTGAGAAAAGTTTTTTCGAAAAACTATTAAGAACCACAATTCAACTTCCCTTCTTGTGTTTCCCTGTATCAACTTCAGTTGGTATCAGAGCTTAGCCTCGAAAGGGTTGAGCATCTAACAAGTGCTGAGGGAGTATGATCCAGCAAGCATGGATACAGAAAGACAAGCAATCAACCGACCTCCACTCTTTGATGGTAGTGATTATGACTACTGGAAAAAGAGATTGATGACTTTTTTTGATGAACAAAATGTGGATATCTGAGAGCTGATTGAAACTGGTTATACTGAACCTAGAGGTGTTGATGGAGCTGCTGTTGCAGAATAGATTGGTCTGTAGATCAAAAAACCAAACACCAGCTTAATCTCAAGGCTAATCACTACTTGATGTGTGCTATCACCAGATCATAACATGATAAGGTTCCCAGCTGTAACACTGCTAAGGAGATTTGTGATACTTTAACCCTAGCTCATGAAGGGTCATCCCAAGTCAAGGAGTCAAAGATAAGCATGCTGGTTCACTAGTATGAGTTACTAAAAATTGCTGAACAAGAAACCCTAGATCAAATGTTTGGAAGATTCCAAACTATCACAAACAGTTTTAGATCTCTTGGCAAAAACTTATGAAAATAAAGATCATGTCAGAAAAATCTTGAGGAGCCTACACAAACAGTGGATACCTAAGGTCACTGCTATTCAGGAGGCAAAAAACCTCAATACTCTCACTCTAGAAGAGCTTCTTGGATCTCTCAAAGTCCATGAGCTCGAACTCAATGAAGAAGAGAGTACAAGAAAAGGAAAGTCTATTGCCCTAAAGGCAAAGAAGGCTAGCTCATTCAAAGTTCTCAAGGCTGAGGAATCCTCAGAATTCTCAGCTGAAGCAGGCCCTTCTGATAGTGATGAAGGATTTGATGAGGATGAACTGTCTTTCATCTTCAGAAAGATTCAACATATGTGGAGAAAGAAAGGTGGTTTCAGAAGGAAGCAGTTAAAAAAAAAAAGATCTCCAAAGAAAAATCAGACTCCAAGGAAAACGGTCCACCTCTGTGCTTCGAGTGCAAAAAGCCTGGTCATTTCAAAGCTGACTGCTAGAACTGAAGGACAAAAGGAAGTTCTTCAAAAAGAAGAAAGGTCTGATGGCTACTTGGGAGGATCTAGATCTATCATCATCTGAAGAATAAGAAGATGAAGATGAAGATGAGGCAAATATCTGTCTCATGGCTGGCACTTCTTCAGAAAGTGTATATACTGATGCTGAGGTAATGGATTCTGACTCGTATACTCTTTAAGAAGCTTTTGATGAGTTATTACACAACTCGTCCATTCTGTCTTGTGAATATAAAATTCTGAAAAATAAATTTTCTAAGTTGACTAAGGAGTATGATAGAGTCTGCATGGAAAGGCAAGCTCTTGTAAATGAAAACAAGAAGCTTGAGTCAGAGAATGTCAGTCTAACTGACAAACTTAAAGTTGAGCCTGATATCTCTTGTGAAGTTGCAAAACTGAAACAAGATGTGACATATCTAACAGACAACCTGTCTAAGTTTGTAGGTGGCTCAGAAAAGTTAAACTTGATACTGAGGTACTCTAGATCACCTCATGATAAGTCTGGCCTAAGCTATGACAAAGAGAAGCATGAAGCATCTCACAAAGTATCAAAACCTCATAGAGTTTCTAAAACTCAGTCACAACATCATAAAACAAAATCCAGCTTGTCCAACACTTACTGTAAAGTTTGTGGCAAAAGTGGTCATATCACATCTAGATGCATATATAATAAAAATGTTAAGCATATTCGTCCAGTGACTACTAACAAGAAAGGACCCAAGTCAATCTGGGTACCTAAAGATAAGATTATACCTATTGCAGATTTGCTTAACAACATGAAAGAAACACGCATCTTGGTACTTTGACAGTGGTTGTTCAGGTCACATGACGGGAGAAAGGTGTATGTTCCAAGACCTTAGACACAAAGATGGTAGCTGGGTTACCATTGGAGGTAATTAGAAGGGAAAGATCATTGGAGTAGGTAAAATTGGTAAACATCTTTTTTCTTCTATTGATAATGTTCTTTTAGTTGATGGTTTAAAACACAACTTGCTAAGCATAAGTCAATTATGTGATAGTGGGTATGCTGTTTCCTTTGATAAGAACATGTGTAATGTCAAGAAAACTGATGGATCACTCTTATTCACTGCCAAAAGGCAAAACAATCTGTATAAGATTGACTTGGAGGACCTCACAAATCAGATTATATCATGTCTAGTGTCCATTGAAGATAAGTGATAGATTTGGCACCAAAAGGCTAGGTCATGCAAGCTTGAAATTAATTTCAAAGCTAAATAAGCATAACCTTAAGTTCAAATCTGATGCTCTCTGTGATGCATGTCAAAAGGGAAAACTAGTCAAATGTTCCTTTGAATTTAAGAATGTTGTTAACACCAATAGACCACTAGAGTTGTTACACCTTGATCTCTTTGATCCAACAAGGACTGCTTCTGTCAGTGGCAAGAAATATGGTCTAGTCATAGTAGACGACTACACTAGATGGAGATGGGTTATGTTCCTAGCTCACAAGGATGAGTTATTCAGGGTCTTCTATATATTCTGTAAACATGTACATAATGAAAAAGGCATATGTATCACTTCAATAAGAAGTGACCATGGGGGAGAATTTGAAAATGAGCAATTCGAAAGGTTCCGTGAGGAAAGTGGTATTCTTCACAACTTCTCAATACCTAGAACACCACAGCAAAATGGTGTGGTCGAGAAAAAGAACAGATCTCTTCAAGAGATGGCTAGAACAATGCTCAATGACAACTCTGTCCTTAGACACACTTCTGGGCTGAAGCTGTTAATATTGCTTGCTACATTCAGAATAGAATATACATAAGATCAATTCTGAATAAGACTCCTTATGAATTTTGGAAAGGACAAAAACCCAACATATCTTATTTTCATCCTTTTGGTTGTAAATGCTTTATACTAAATACTAATGATCAACTTAGTAAGCTTGATGCTAAGGTAGATAATGGAATTCTATTAGGATATTCTGAGTCGTCCAAAGGCTTTAGAGTTTACAATTCTAGAACTTTAGTAGTTGAAGAATGTATACGTGTTAAGTTTGATGACAAACAGCCTGGTAAGAAATTATCAGAGCTCGATGAAGCTTTTGCATATTTGAATCTTAAAGATTCAGAAAATCCAGTAAATATCAAATCTGATGATTAAACAGAAAATCAACAGCAACAAGGGTCAGGAACCTCAACTTCACAACAAAATAATCCTCAAAAGTCATGGCATTTCAAAACCTACCATCCTCAAGATCAAATAATCGGAAGTCCTAGTGATAGGCTAAGGACCAGATCAACCTTCAGAGAGCAAAAACAGTAGACGAGGCTCTACTAGACGAGGGTTGGATTCTGGCCAAGCAAGAGGAGCTCAATCAATTTGAGAGAAGTGAAGTTTGGACTCTTATACCCTTTCCAAAGGACAAATCAGTGATTAGAACCAAATAGGTTTACAGAAACAAACTTGATGAACATGGTAAGGTTGTAAGAAATAAAGCAAGACTTGTAGCTCAAGGTTACTCTCAGGAAGAGGGCATAGATTATACTGAAACCTTTGCTCCAGTTGCTAGATTAGAAGCAATACGCATATTACTATCTTTTGCTGCACATCATAGTATTATGCTTTATCAAATGGATGTGAAAAGTGCATTTCTAAATGGACTTATAAATGAGGAAGTATATGTTATATATGCAACCTTTGGGTTTTGAAAGTGAAACCCATCCTGAACATGTGTATAAGCTAAAGAAGGCTTTATACGGCCTTAAACAAGCTCCTAAAGCTTGGTATGAAAGGCTAAGTTCATTTTTAATGGACAATGGATTTAGTAGAGGAAAGGTTGATACAACCTTGTTTAGAAAATCCAGCAAGTCCAGTTTTATAATTGTACAAATTTATGTTGATGACATAATCTTCAGTGCTACTAATGAATCCTTGTGCAAAGAATTTTCTAAGCTAATGCAAAAGGAATTTGAAATGAGCATGATGGGGGAACTCAAATTCTTCCTTGGACTTCAACTCAAACAAACAATGGATGAGGTGTACATCCATCAAACCAAGTATACAAATGAACTTCTAAAGAAATTCAAGATGGATAACTGCAAACCAATGAACACACCTATGCATCCCACGTCCATACTGAACAAAGATGACAAAGATAAAAAGGTAGACCAAAAGGTATATAGAGGTATGATAGGATCTCTCTTATATCTTACTGTGTCCAGACCTGATATTATGTTCAGTGTTTGCTTATATGCTCGATTGCAATCAGATCCTAGTGAATCTCATTTATCAATAGTTAAAAGAATATTTAGATATTTGAATGATACTACTAATCTGGGTTTGTGCTTTAAGAAGAATGATGATTACAGATTAGTTGGATTTTGTGATGTTGACTATGTTGGAGATGGAATAGAACGAAAGAGTACCGGTGGAGGATGTCATTTCATTGGAGCTAATCTAGTCTCATGGTCAAGCAAAAGACAAGGTATCATTGCCCTATCAACTGTTGTAGCTGAGTATATATCAGCTGCAAGTTGCTGCTCACAACTTCTTTGGATCAAACATCAATTGGAGGATTACAATGTGTTTGTAAGTAGTTTTCCACTCATGTGAGATAACACTGCTGCAATCAATCTATCTAAGAATCTAATCTTGCATTCAAGAGCTAAGCACATTGAGATTAAACATCATTTTATTAGAGATTATGTGCAAAAAGGTGTTATTGATATACAGTTTGTAGATATTGACCAACAATGGGCAGATATCTTTACTAAATCTCTAGCTGAGGACAGATTTATCTTTATTAGAAAGCATCTTAACATGATATGTGTGGATTAATATGTCGTCCAGTCATGGCTGTCTATTATATGTTAAATGCGCTTCTATTGCATACTCCATCCAATATCTATTTGTATGTGCCAATCTGACTCGTCTATTCTTTTCATTATTATTTTTGTTTATTATGCCTTATAGACATATTTAATTCAAATTATCTTTGCTGAGCTAGTTATATCCATCAATCCTAACTTGCATTTTACAGTTTTTTTTAAAAAAAACCGCGCCGTGTCAACATTTAATGCATGTCATATCACACCTCCTTCATTTAATTTTATTTTAGAATCATTTTCAGAGAGAAACCGTTCATATTTCGAAACCTTTCTAAGTGTGTCTCTTCCCTCTGAAAAACCTTCCATTCTCTCTGAACCTGAAAACTTCTTGCGAAAGTATTCTCTGATTCTCAAACCCTAAACCTTCAAACCTTTAAAAATGGCTACCTCATCTGCTGCTGGTACCTACAATGTCAATGCTCTCGAGATTGGGATAGAGCATGACTTTGATTTTGGCATATTGAAGGAATACAACGTTGATGTGAGTCAGTACATCACAACTGCTGGTTGGGGAGGCTTATCCAGACCTCATCAAGGCTTTCTGGAAGAAACCCAAGGTTACAAAGATACAAATTTCTGCTACTATATTAGATACGGAAGTAGTGGTATCTGAGGCAACAATCGCAACTGCGATTCACTGTGCTTAGGAAGGTCTAACCCTAACTGAGATGTGGGAAGAAGAACTGGGTGGAGAAGAAACTATAACTTCCATCTTAATGAGAGCTGATACTATGAGAACTCATTCATGGAAATGATGGATGAAGTTCGTATTCTTCATCAAATTCTGGGTCTAAGGACAACCTCTCTGCTCTGCACAAGTTCTGCCTTTGTCACCTCCTTACTGAAACTCAGGTCAACTTGCCTCACATACTGTTCAGTAGATTCAGAGACTATGTGATTCACAAGGAAAAGGCAACTGCTATTCCTTTATGTCATTTACTGTCAAAGATCTTCAAAGCTCAACAAATCTATGCCAAGCTTGGAGCTATGTCTTCTGAGGAACAAGCTGCAATCCTCAAGGAGAAGGGTATGTCTCCTGCGTCTTTGGCAAAATGAATCTGACAAACATGAAGCTCAATCTAGTTATTCAGGTAGAACTGGCCAAGAAGGAGGAGTTGCTGAAGGTCAAGGAAGAGCAAATTGAGCTTAATGAAGCAGAAGCTCAAACCCAGAAGAAGAAACCCACTGGACGACGAGTCAAATCTACTCGTCTAGCTACTTCTAGGATGCCTGCTACTGGGGTGGTCATCAGGGAACCAAGGGCTGATGAATCACAAGTTGCTCCAAGGCAGAAGAAGGTAAGAAAAGTGATTCAATCATATAATGAAGATGATGATGAGGATAATCAACCAATTGGGTCTATTATGAAGAAACAGAAGCTCACTGCTCAAACATCAGTTGATGTTCCTACAAGGGCTAGGCAACCTACCAGGAAAGCCAAGTCCTTTGGGACTTCTGAGGTAATCTTACTTGCATCTGATCCTGTTCAATTAGCTGTTGATGCTTTGGTTGAAAGCTTTGATGTGCCTTTTAACACCACATCACCATCACCATCACCATCACAACCAAGCACACAAAACCAAAAACTTCCACAACAAACAACTTCACCTGTACAAGAACCTCTAACCCTACCCCAATCTGAACCTACATATGAATCACATTCCTCACCTCAACATATAGCCTCACCATAACATTCACCTGCAAATTCAAACCTCTCCACCTAGACTTCAATTTCAACCCATCATACCCTCTGATGATCCCTGATTCAATTAACTAGATGAGTTTGGGATCAATCCAGGTGCACCTTTTCCCAATTTTCCCAAGATCACCTTTCTCTAAACTAACCCCCCCATTCTGTATAATGGCAAAGTTAAGAGCTGGGCCAAGGTAAAAAGAGATTGGAGAATCCTGTATCACACTCACCAGCCTAAACCAGAGTCAACCAAACCCTTCTATCCCCTACCTGAATATGAGCAAGAGGAAGTCATTCCTAGGAGCTATATTGGCATACCATATGAGCCTTTTGAACCTTTACCCTTTGAACACTTCACTGCCAACGGACCCCTCTTAACTCTCCTACCATTGAAAAAATTCCTTCCTAGGAAAATCTATCCAAATCTTGTCAAGTTTCCACCCTTCAAACCCCACACTGATGGTGTTGACAGAGACATTATCCCTATCTGGTGGACTGTTCCTTCAAAGGTGATAGAGCATGATAAAGTAGCACTTCAAAGGTCAAGAACCTATGGTTATCACAGATTCATCCTAGACAAAAATGTAAAATGGAAGAAATTTGTGCATCCAAGAGAATATGGAAGTGCTACTGATGTGTGTGATCACATCATGTATGCTTACCTCAAGGCAGAGTTTGAACTGCCAAGGTATATCAACGCTGCCAATTTTGTTCCACCTACTTAGCTGTTTCACTCAACCAAAGAAACCAAAGTTGGCATGCAACCTCCAAGGATTTGTCCCAGATTGCCAACGATTGACTTAAACATGGACAAGGATGCCAAGAAGAGACTTAATAATGAAAGTATGCATGCACCAAGTTCTTGCATTCTGCAACCAAGTCCTGATCTTCTAGCTGACCAAGAATTAATGGAATTTCTGCTGACAGAAGATGAAGACAAGTGGACCAATGATGATGCAAGATGTTTTTTGGGAAGGCACATGAAGTTTTGTAATAGATAAGCTTCTTCTTCTGGACTATCTGATGATGAGAAGGCAAACACTCCAATTGTACTAGGAAGATATAGTCTCTCCTCTGTGAGATTCTATACTCATGAGGATACTCTTGGTATTTAAATAACTGATGTTAAAAGTGTACTTTTAACTTCAGTTATTTAATTTAACTGACGTTAAATACACTATTATAAAGTAAGTTGTTTAAGACAACTGACGTTAGAAATAATCTTTTTTTTTTAAAAATTACTTTTAACGTCAGTTGTTTTAAATAATTGATGTTAATTTTGTTTTTTGTTTTTTTAAAATTTCTGTTACAATTATCCATCCCCCAGCATATCCTGCATTCATTAAACATAGTCCAGAATATACAGAATAGGCACATTACAGAATTTGCACATACAATCAAATTTAGTAAAAAAGGGCCTCATTAAAACCTTATGATGCAAAACCCTCCTTAGGGATAAAAACATCATTAAGGAAAAAGAGTATCCTTAAATTTTATTACAAAAAGAAAATAAATACAAAGAACCAACGGGGGGACAAAAAAACCAAAACCCATTGATAGAAAAAAACATAACTAAAAGTTTCTAAGTATTTTACATGTAAATACACACATCAACTATATATAAGTTTCTAATTATTAACACTACACATCTTGTTTCCAAAAAAAAAAAAAAAAAAAAAAAAACCTACAAATCTTCTAAGTTCTCGGGAGGTATTTTTGCAATTTCTTTTTCTTTAGCATACTTAAAGAAAAATTCTGCAAAGCGCATCCTCAAGTCTCTAAAATCTCCTTTTTTAAGAGGAGTTTGGTCGCTAAAAGCCTGCACACGTTTAAATAATTAACAATAACATTAACGCAAGGAAAAGGAAAACTAAAATATATAATTAAATATGTTGTTTAAGTATTACCTTCTTCCAACCCTCTGTAATAGATGCGGAGACTATGTTCAGCATATGATGCATCACATAATAGCCACACGACCAACTGTCTAGCTGCTTACGAGACTACGAAAGAAATGAAATTTAATGTCAGTTAAATATACATATATATTTTTAATTAGTAGTTATAATATTAATTACTATTTAATAAACTACCAATTACCTTGAGGATAATCCATTTAGGATTTCCTTTAGACTTAGTAGTCCTACTCCTCCCGTTGGCGCAACTTAGGCTACATGCCTTCAACGCCATATCATAAACAGAATATTCATTTCAATTAACCAATTCATCATGTGTGCAATGAAATAATAGCAAATGTTAAAACTTAAATTAAATAAAATATTAATTACTCACGTATTAATGGATTTCACTACCTCCCGTGGCGGGTCCAAATGGAGGGAGCATAAGAATATGACAGTATGCCTGGCAGGATGAAGTATGAGCAACTGCCAATGGTTGTGCATTATGTACGGTGCCATATATAGCTCTTTTCAATCATCACCTCCCAGTAATCTTCCAAGGTATGAGCTGACTTCATTGTGATTGGCGAAGAATGCAGGCTGAAGGACGAAGGAGTCTAAGAAGCCATAAAGGTTGGAGCCCCTATAAAGTTGAAGACGATTCAGATACCTAAGATATGAAATAAGTGGATGTTAATTGCATAATATATTGAGGTAGAAATAAATCATAAATTTGAAATAAAATATATAAATTGAATATATTATAAAATTAAAGCATACTTACGTGGACCAAAGACTCACAACCGTGGTGGCTAGCTCCTCGCCATCTTTGCAAAAATTCCCAAGATCGTCACCATTGAATATAAAACTAAGATCATGCGGCTGAGGTGGGCGTTCCAGCTATCCATCGTGCTCCAACGGGCATATAAAAATCTCGTTTGCATAATCATTACCAATGGAGAACAAATGAGTCATGGGAGACAGCGAACTTGTCTTTGCCTTCAATATTAAATAAAGAAAGTATATAAGTAGTTGAGAATAAAAAAATATAAGTAATTAATTGAGAAATTTGATCATTAATTATGAATATACCTTCTGGGCCAACTCGCTGAGCCAACTCAAACCCTCGCCGTTTCACCTCCAACTCCAGCTCTCGACGTTTTACCTCCAACTCACGTCCCTCTCTGCCAAGTCATCCACCTTCACATGTGTCCTATGATAGTTCTCTTTTGTGCTCACATGTGAAGGATCGGCAGCTCCCTCTGTGTCTTGGGAACCCGTGGAGGAAAGCTCCTTTACAAGCATCTGCTTGAAGGATGGGTTGGATAGGAAGCGGCTAATCAGCTGATCTGTAATGGTCGGGTCGGAAAAGAGCTGCTGTTTAATAACTTCTCTAAGCTCCTCCTCATCGACCGGCCTACGTGGAGCGCTTTTAGTTTGGGCTTCAAGCTCCTCCTACAATGGATAAATTAAAAATGTGTAAGACAACGTGTTAAAAGTATCAATATATACAAATATCAACTACAAATGTATTTAGTTTGTTACTTACAATCTTTTCTGCCACAGTACGAGTGGCTTCAGCTTTAAAATCTCCTTTATTTGTCTTCCGGGCCTCCAACTAAACATCATCACATGCGATAGGAGACGGAGGATCAACAGGTGTGCCCTCAGGCACTTCTCCAGCTGCTATCCTACGATTCAGCTCCTCCTGCCTCTCCCGCAGTTTATCCTCCATCATCACCTTAATCTTAGTGGGGTACCCACCCTGAGACAAGGTGTGGGTGTGGATGTTCTGTGCCTGAGCCCGCTAACCCTTTTCCCACTTAGCTTGTTTAAACAGGGTGTGGGTGTGGATGTTTAGTTAAATGCATTTAATTTCGTACTTAAATGTACTCTAAAATGCATAAATAAATTAACTTCATCAACTAACCCGAAATTGATATATATGTTCGCTCCTAACAAAATTATCCCAAGTCTCCCTATCAAGATACAAGTACTTTATGAAAAGCTCCTCGCTGTCCTTCGGTCCTAATACGTAGTGCCTAGTAAGATCATGCTTAAACCCATTTCAACGCTTTGCCGCCAATGAGAGCCATTTCTAACAAAGAGGAGGAATTAGCTAGAAGTCAAATAATTATTTAATAATGCTATTCAAAAGAATGTAAAAGCAAAATACCGTGAGAGCCTCCCAGATCTGATCCTTAACGTTCTGTGGAACGTTGTCCCAGTGGTCAATGAGGATGCTAGTGTGCTGCTTAGCTTCGTTAGCCACCCAAGAAGTAAATGAATTAGCATAGGGGCCCAGGGGATTTAATGAAGAATCAAACCACACCTCAAGCTTCTGGTCACTGAGCCTAGCCTTCTCTAACTTCTTTAGATTAGTGGCTGCTCTACCCCGTTTTTTCTTAGCTTGTAATGCCTGTTTGGAAACATATATTAAATTAGAGGGTTATGTATAACATAGATAAATAAAGAATATGAGCATAATTAATTAAATTATATGTTTAAATAAAACTTACACTATCAACCTAATTATTTATTAAGTTTATTAATCAATATGGCACCTCAAGAGGGGGGTGAATTGAGGTTTAATCACTTTCTTGAAACTTTGGTTTCTTTAAAAAATTGTTCAAGAAAGACTATGTATGATGCAAAGAAATTGAGTAGAAGAAGAGAGTGATTATGAATGAAAGACCTCAATTAAAAATTAGAGAGTTAAATCCACCACAATTAACCAAATACAATAAAGAACAACAATTGAACAATAATTGCAAGAACTAGATGAGTGAGGGAAAGAGAAGATCACACAAACGATTTTACTGGTTCGATCACAACCTGAGTGATCTACATCCAGTTCTCAAGAACCTTGAGAGATTACACTATTTGAAAATTGTTTACAAGATTACAATTTAGCAAAAACTAAAGGATACCCCACCTTTACCTTGATTATTTTGAGATGCGCCACTCAAAATAATCCTTACCTCCTAAGGATGCCTCTTCTTGGCCTCAAGGATTCCCCACCTTGGCTTCAAGGATTCCCCACCTTGAAATTGATTTGGACGCCCCACCAAATCAATGAAGCAACTCTCCTATAGCTTACAAGAAAATTATTTCCAAAAAGAAATACAAAAGAAACTATAATTGCCTTTTACAAGATAAAGTATGAAAGCTCTAATGATTTTTGTAGAGGTATTTTGGCAGAGTTTTGTTAGCTCAAAAAGTCTTAATTTTTGTGCCAAAGTAACCCCTATTTATAGAGAAAAAGTTTAGAAGAGATTTTGAAAATTTGAAAATTTTTAATTCTGTTTTTATTGAAGTAGTCGACTACTTTATAGTAGTAATTGACTACTTTAATGTAACAGAACCAAGATTCAAGAATTTTAGCTGAGTAGTCGACTACCTGACTGAAGTAGTCGATTACTCAACAAAGTAGTCGACTACTTTGATTCAAACACGTTTCTGAAATGCTGAAGAATAAAGTAGTTGACTGCTTAACCCAAGTAGTCGACTACTTGCCTTTTTCACATGAAAAATCAATTTTTTTTTTCAAAGGCAAGTCCAGAAACTTGTTTTTAATGTCTTGAATCAAATTGAAATAATCTTCTAAACATTTTTAACTCTAAAATACTCATTACATTACTTACAACTTATACTTCAATTTTAAAGGCAATTTTACAAAATATTCCTTAAGACAAATTAAAGCCTTCAACAATTGGAGAGCATTTGTAGATCATCATCAAAACCATATATTGAACTTCAGCCTCCCCCTTTTTTATGATGACAAATGCTTTAAATTGTTCATAACATTTGTTGACTCCTTTGTTGAATGAAGATATGCAATATTTTTGGAAAGTCACAAGCACTTTAGCACTCCCCCTGAATTTGTGCATTTTATCTGGAAAAAAATACAAGACGCCTTTCTCCCCCTTTGACATTATCAAAAAGGAAACATTAAATGCATAGGAGAAAAGTATTGAAATGGAAGCGCATAGGGAGTAAAGAGTATAATGTGACAAGCAAAACCATCATTTGTATATAAAAACTCATACAAATCATGCATACTTGATATAATAAACACATACAAATCATGTATTTTTCATATTAATAACAAGAAAGGAACATAGAATTCAATGGAGACTAGGATCATCAATTATGCTAAGTTCTCTACGGATATAAAAGAAATTTTCCCTAGCTAAGGGTTTAGTAAAAATATCCGCTAATTGTCTATTAGTCTCTACAAATTCCATTATGCAATCTCCTTTTTGTATGTGATCTCTAATAAAGTGGTGCCGAATATCTATGTGTTTAGTTCTAGAATGTTGGATAGGATTTTTAGAAATATTTATTGCACTTGTATTATCACATCTTATGGGTATATTAGTTAGTTTAATACCATAGTCTAAAAGTTATTGTTGCATCCAAAGAATTTGAGCACAACAACTACCGGCGGCTACATATTCGGCCTCGGTGGTTGATAAGGTTACACTAACTTGTTTTTTCCTAAACCAAGAAACAAGTGAGTGACCAAAAATGTGACAAGTGCCACTTTTGCTTTTCCTATCTAATTTACAACCGGTAAAATCGGAATCGGAATATCCAATTAAAGTACAACTAGAACCTTTAGGATACCATAACCCCACATTAATTGTTCCAGCTAAATATTTTAAAATTCTTTTAACTGCTGTCAAATGTGATTCCTTGGGGTTTGCTTGGTAACGTGCAAACATACAATGCTAAACATGATATCGGGTCTACTAGCGGTCAAATATAAAAGTGATCCGATCATACCTCGATACTTGGTTATTTCTACGGCCTTACCACCTTCATCTTTATCTAGATAGCATGATGTTCCTATTGGTGTTGTAGCATGATTTGCATTTTCTATTCCAAAGCGTTTAAGCAACTCCTTGCAATATTTTGCTTGATTGATGAATATCCCACTAGGAGTTTGCTTTATTTGTAATCCGAGGAAGAAGGTTAACTCCCCCATCATTGACATTTCGAATTCGCTTTGCATTAACTTGGAAAATTCTCTACACAAACTATCGTTAGTGGCACCAAAAATAATATCATCAACCTATATTTGTACAATCAAGATATCTTTGTTTTTCCTTTTAATGAAGAGTGTTGTGTCAACCTTCCCTCTATTAAAACCCTTTTCAAGTAAAAATTTACTAAGTCTCTCATGCCAAGCTCTTGGAGCTTGTTTTAAACCATAGAGAGCCTTTTTGAGTTTATAAACATGATTTGGGTTTTCAAAATTCTCAAAACCGGGGGTTTGAGCAACATACACCTCTTCATTAATTAAGCCATTTAAAAAAAGCGCTTTTAACATCCATTTGAAATAATTGAAAGTCCATAAAGCATGCAAATGAAAGTAAAAGACGAATAGCTTCCAACCTAGCAACCGGGGCATAGGTTTCATCATAGTCAATTTCTTCTTCTTGATTGTAGCCTTTAGCCACTAACCTAGCTTTGTTTCTAACTATTAGGCCATTTTCATCAAATTTATTGCGAAAGACCCATTTAGTTCCTATTATTTGCTTATCATTGGGTCTTGGGACTAATTCCCAAACTTGATTTCTAGTTAATTGGTTTAATTCCTCATTCATAGCTATTAGCCAATGCTCATCTAGAATGGCATCATCTATGGATTTAGGCTCAAATTGAGAAACAAAAGACATATAATTGCAAAATTCCCTTAAAGAAGACCTTGTAGTAACTCCCTTTGATATATCTCCAATTATGTTATCAATTGGATGGTCTTTGGCAAATCTCCATTCTTTGGGTAGTCCTTCATTTGTTTCTTCAATTCTTGATTCTTGGTGTGGTACTTGATCATCATCCGATTGTTACCCTCTACAAGGATTATGAGGAATTTCTACAAAATCATCAATAAAACCTTTCCCATCCTTTTGGGGGTTAGTCTCATCAAAAGTAACATGAATAGACTCTTCAACAATCATAGTTCTTTTTATTAAAGACTCTAAAAGATTTACTAGATAATGCATAGCCTAAGAAAATTCCTTCATCCGCCTTGGCATCAAATTTGCCAAGATTGTCTTTACCATTATTCAAAATAAAACATTTGCATCCAAAAACATGTAAGCGAGCTATGTTGGGCTTTCTTCCTTTATATAATTCATAGGGAGTCTTTTTAATTATTTGTCTAATTGGAACCCTATTAGTTAAATAGCAAGCGGTGTTGACCGCATCGGTCCAAAAATTTTTTGGTAAATTTGATTCACTTAACATGGTTCTAGCTAATTCTTCTAGAGACCTATTTTTCCTCTCAACAACTCCATTTTGTTGAGGGGTCCTAGGTATTGAAAAATTATGAGTAATACCATGCTTATCACAAAAAATTTCAAAATCACGATTTTCAAACTCACCTCCATGGTCACTTCTAATACATGAAAATTTTTAGATCCTTTTCAATTTGAATTTGTTTAGCCAATTTTCTAAAGGCATGAAAAGCATTATTTTTATGTGCAAGAAAAAGAGTCCATGTAAACCTTGAAAAATCATCAACAATCACAAGTGCATAATAATTTCCATCTAAACTCATAGTTCTAGATGATCCAAATAAGTCCATATGCAAAAGTTGTAATGGTCTATTAGTAGAGACTATATTATTGGATTTAAAGCTAGTTTTAACTTGCTTACCTTTTTGACAAGCATCACATAAGCCTTCTTTTTGAAACTTGATTTTAGGGAGACCTATAACTAAGTTTTTAGAAATTAGTTTGTTAAGATGTTCCATGTGAATGTGTGCTACCCTTCTATGCCATAACCAAGCCTCATCATTTTTACTCAACAAGCATTGAATATTATTATTGATGTCATCTAGGTCTAGCATATAAATGTTGTTAATTCTTTTTCCAACAAATTTAATTTCATTGTTATGCAAACATTCAATCATGCAACATTTACTATCAAACACAACCCTATAACCCTTATCACAAAGTTGGCTTATGCTAAGTAAATGATGCTTTAAACCATTTACTAAAAGAACATTTTCAATAGTAGTAGACTCATTTCCTATTTTACCAATACCAAGAATTTTACCTCTATTGTTGTCACCATATGTTACATGACCACCTTGCTTTGGGGAGAGATGAATGAACTTTGATATGTTTCCCGTCATATGCTTGGAGCACCCGCTATCAAGATACAATTCCTTTCCATGGGTCCTCAAGCAATCCTACAAAGCAAGTTTAGATCTTAGGTACCCAATCTTGATTGGGTCCTTGAATATTAGTCTTGGGTACCATATTTTTTGGAAACCACATCATCTTGGCCTTTTCAAGACCAATTCTTTTAACATAGCATTTAGGAGAAATATGACGATGTTTACAACAATAATGACATGTTACTTTATTTCTAGCATTTTTACTAGATGGAACAAATATTGTTGAATGTGTTTCTTTCTTATCACAAGAATTATACTCTAAGCCAGTTTTTACAAAAGGAGATTGTTAATTACCAAGCAAATTATTCAAATTCCTTCTACCATTTGTAAATTTAGCAAGAGTATTCTTTAAGTCCTTATTCTCGTTTTCAAGATACATGCATTGATCACATTTTGAGAAACTAGGTATATCATTTCTAGAACTAGCATGCATCAAGGTCATAGAATTAATTTCTAATTTCAAGTCATTTATCTCCTTAGCTAATTTTATTTTATCATTTTCAAGCATAGAGATTATTGACTTTTGTTTAGTTACCTTTCTAGCAAGTTCTATAGATTCCTCATGCAATTCTTGAAAGGCTAATTGCAATTCATCATAATTGAAAGATAATGCATATTCATCATCACTTACCTCTTGGTCATCCTTTTGACTTGCCATCAAGCAAAGATTGGAGACTTCATCTTCCTTGCTCTCATCAATTGATGAACTTAGGTCGTTGTCCTCCCATGCTATATATTCCCTTCTCCCCTTCTTCTCCTTCTTAGGCCTCTTGTCACCTTTATCTTTCTTTTGGAGAGTAGGACATTTGAATTTGATGTTCCCGGGCTTTCCACATTCGTAGTATAGAGGTGTTGATGATGGTGCATCTTTCTTGGTAGGTTTCTTGGAATTGTTGAATCTCTTCCACTTACTTTTATTCTTGAGAAACTTCCCAAATCTCCTTACTAGTAGATTGATTTGTTCATCTTCCTTGTCATCTATACTAGAATCATTGCTTTCCTTGTCACTTTCATCTCTCTTGGAGGAAGAAGTCATAAGTGATATTTCTTTGCCCTTTTTATCTACTTCTTCATTTTCCTTGAGCCTTGATAACTCCAATTCGTGCTCCTTGAGCTTTTCAAACAAAGTTGCTAGAGATATTGTTGAAAGATCCCTAGAATCCATGATGGCCGTAACCTTTGGTTGCCATTCTCATTGATAGATTCACCATGATTCATTCTAAATAACTCATATTGATGCATCAAGGTGTTTATCTTTGATCTAATAACCTCACTAGTTCCTTCATGGGTCACTTGTAAAGTGTCCCAAATCTCTTTTGCACTCTTGCAATTAGAGATACGAAAGAATTCATCAATTGACAAAGCGGTGGTGAGGATATTCTTAGCTTCGAAGTCTTGAACTTTTTGCTTTTCTTCTTTAGTCCATAGACTTTTGGGTTTATTTCTCTCTTCATCTCCAACACCTTGTTTGGGGATGAAGGGACCATTTTCAATAGTATCCGATAAGTCTATGTCTATTCCTTCAATAAAAATTTTCATCCTTGCCTTCCAATAAGGATATCCTTCACCATCAAAAATTGGAGGAGAGGTGGTAGAAATGTGTTTATGTTTCCTACTTGATTCAAGTGCCATTTTTGAAAATAACCTTGAAAGCTATTAAGCCTTATTCAAGACCCTAGCTCTAGATACCAATTGTTAATCAATAT
Source organism: Echinosophora koreensis (assembly GCA_035048595.1). NCBI lineage: Eukaryota > Viridiplantae > Streptophyta > Magnoliopsida > Fabales > Fabaceae > Echinosophora > Echinosophora koreensis. Next base: position 2,424,957 of record JAPCYP010000068.1, read on the forward strand.
CGCACCTCAAGAGGGGGGTGAATTGAGGTTTAATCACTTTCTTGAAAACTTTGGTTTCTTTAAAAAATTGTTCAAGAAAGACTATGTATGATACACAGTACTTGAGTAGAAGAAGAGAGTGATTATGAATGAATGACCTCAATTAAAAATTAGAGAATTAAATCCACCACAATTAACCAAATACAATAAAGAACAACAACTGAACAATAATTGCAAGAACTAGATGAGTGAGGGAAAGAGAAGATCACACAAACGTTTTTACTGGTTCGATCACAACCTGAGTGATCTACATCCAGTTCTCAAGAACCTTGAGAGATTCCACTATTTGAAAATTGTTTACAAGATTACAATTTACCAAAAACTAAAGGATACCCCACCTTTACCTTGATTATTTTGAGATGCCCCACTCAAAATAATCCTTACCTCCTAAGGATGCCTCACCTTAGCCTCAAGAATTCCCCACCTTGGCTTCAAGGATTCCCCACCTTGAAATTGATTTGGATGCCCCACCAAATCAATGAAGCAACTCTCCTATAGCTTATAAGAAAATTGTTTCCAAAAAGAAATACAAAAGAAACTATAATTGCCATTTACAAGATAAAGTATGAAAGCTCTAATGATTTTTGTGGAGGTATTTTGACAGAGTTTTGTTAGCTCAAAAAGTCTTAATTTTCATGCCAAAGTAACCCCTATTTATGGAGAAAAAGTTTAGAAGAGACTTTGAAAATTTGAAAAATTTTAATTCTATTTTTACTGCAGTAGTCGACTACTTTATAGTAGTAATCAACTACTTTAGTGTAACAGAACCAAGATTCAAGAATTTTAGCTGAGTAGTCGACTACCTGACTGAAGTAGTCGATTACTTAACAAAGTAGTCGACTACTTTGATTCAAACACATTTCTGGAATGTTGAAGAACAAAGTAGTTGACTGCTTAACCCAAGTAGTCGACTACTTGCCTTTTTCACATGAAAAATCATTTTTTTTTTCAAAGACAAGTCCAGAAACTTGTTTTTAATGTCTTGAATCAAATTGAAATAATCTTCTAAACATTTTTAACTCTAAAATACTCATTACATTACTTACAACTTATACTTCAATTTTAAAGGCAATTTTACAAAATATTCCTTAAGACAAATTAAAGTCTTCAACAATTGGAGATCATTTGTAGATTATCATCAAAACCATATATTGAACTTCAAAGTTATGTGTACAAATAAAACTTACACTATCAACAAGGCCCACAGACTCATCCCGTGCATGTGGGTTGTAACACCCCGATTTTTCTGCTTCTCTATAATCAGTTTATTTATATGTGTATTGTGTGTTTATTATTTTAAATTTGAGAGATTATTTTAATAAACCAGAATTATTTTCATGAGTTAATTTATAGTAGGAAGCTACTATTAAAATTTCAGTTAATAAACTGAATTTTGACTCGTAAAATGAAACCATAGACTTCCTAACACGAATTGCAACAATTCCCATGATTTTAAAATTTTTCATTTATAAATATTACAATATTAATTTTTCCTGGTGGAAAATTCACGAAGGAAATACAATCGGTTTTCATAGTCGGGAAATTAATGGAACCGGAACGAAGCAAAAAATTATTTAAGGCAAAATTACACTTTTGGTCTCTTAAGTTATTTGTTTTGTTCAAATTGGTCCCTTAAGTTTTTTTTTTTTTTTGACAAACTAGACCCTTAAGTTAGGTGCAGGTTTCAAATTGGTCCCTTAAGTTATTAAAAATAATAAATTAAGGGTCTAATTTATTGGTCCCTTTGACAAATTAAGGGACCAATTTGTCACCCGAACATAACTTAAGGGTCTAGTTTGTCAAAAAAAAACTTAAGGGACCAATTTGAAACCTGAACCTAACTTAAGGGTCTAGTTTGTCACAAAAAAAACTTAAGGGACCAATTTGAATAAAACAAATAACTTAAGGGACCAAATGTGTAATTTTGCCTTTATTTAAAATACATTAGGTGCAGATTTGAAAGACTTGATGTGAAAAACTTGATGAATTTGATGTTGAATAGTGATTTCATTTATTACACACCATCATTTTCTTTATTTTCACAAGTAAACCATTATTTTAATTAAATCAAATTTTAATTTAACAAAAAAATTAAAAATCCTCTTGTTCCTGCTGAGATCCGATATTTTAATTAAATCAAATTTTAATTTAACAAAAAAATTAAAAATCCTCTTGTTCCTGCTGAGATCCGAGTTGCCGGAATCTTGCCGTAAACGTCAGACCAATGGTGAACGTTGGGGTTGTTTTAGACCGTGGCTTGACAGAATACTTATGTTCCGATCCTACATATCCCAATGGGAATCAAAGCCAGACGTAGTTCTGAGTTCAACCCTTGATCACGTGGTGCACCAATCTCTTAATCTTGTATCCGATGTACACCGGTGGGCAAGGACCTTTTGATAGTCTCTTGATCACAACCGGGACTTCTAATACGCTTAAGAGAGAACACCAAGCTCTAGTAAAAGTTAAAGTGCCTCTTCTCTTAGACTCTTCCTCCTTTTATAGAGGAGTAGAGGAGTAATCCGATCCTATTTTCTAGGATCTGGTTTATCTTTATCACTTATCTCTTTTAGCCCAACTCCAACCTCCTTATCCGATCAGACTTATCACTTATCTGAGATAAGGTTGTTAGTTGAGTTCTAGATAAGTGTTATCGTTTAAGTTAGTTAGGTTTCTGAGCTCGGCGGTCGAGCTTGACACCTCGGCCAGTACACAAGCCCCCAAGCTTCGAGCTCAAAAGAGCGAAGAAGTTTTCATGACAGAAGCCGAGCTTGTCCTTTGAAAAATATCTGAGTTCATGGCTTAGGTTTTTTGTTTTCCTTTTTACCATGCTTATAGTGACCAATACTGCACCTCGGCTAACTCATGAGCTCGGTTGCCTCAATTGGCCGAGCTTAGCACTTTGGTACATTTTGTCATTCAAACTAGTGAAGTAGGTGACCAAGCCTCACATCTCGGTCCATAACTATCTCAAATCGGTGGGTTTGGTGGCCGAGCTTTTCACCTCGGCTCATACACCACATCGGCTCATACACAAGCCCCCCAAGCTTTGAGCTTTAAAGAACGTAAAAGCTTTATTGAAGGAGCCGAGCCGAGCTGAGACAGGAATGGTCGTTTCAATCTTGTATTGTGACGTTTGTTTCTCAGTTCCCGAGATGAAAAGAGACGTTGCTTTACTATTAAGACCAGTCTTGCTTGTGACACGTGGCCTTTATGGCCTTATTTCTGAGGTCTGCTCTGTGGCTGCATGTTTGAGTTGCAGCGTGCATTCCGATGTCCTCTCCACGTGTTATTCTGCAATTGGTGTGCCAAACTTACGCAGACTTGAGGAGACGTTTCTCGTCCCTCACACGGCGACCACCATCATTACTAACGTTTCAGTTCTCAAACGTTTTCCTATAAATTGAGGCATTTCCGAAGACAAACCCCTACTTTCCCTCACATTCATACTTTTTTCCTCTTGAAGCTTCTTCTTCTCCAAGCTTTTCTTCTTCAAGCCCCTCTGCACATCCTTTTCTGTTCCAGGTACGCCCTCCTTCTTGTCACTGTTCCTTCTTTCTTACTTAGCCATGGAACCTTCATTCGAGGTATCCCAGAATGCCTCTTCTGAAGTTAGAATCTTAGAAACAGAGATAAACCCTATAGGTGGCTCTCCCCATTCTTCTCTTCCTGCTTCGGGGGGTAATGGGGACAATCGTGCTGCTTCCTCTTGTTCCTCTTCTAACAAAGAGAGTAGTTCCGCTACTCCTGAAGCCACTACTGCCCCTAAGCACCGTAAACGTGCAAATAGGATGCCTAGGGTTCCTAACCCAGATATTACCATCCCTGGGTATTTCTGGGTAAAACCAGATGTTGGAGCTTTTCATTCAAACTTTAGGAGTCTTGAGTCTCTTCAATGCATTAAATCCGAGATATCAACCTCTCGTGGAACTGTAGAGTGGCTTCCCTGTGCAAATAATGAGCACGTTTTTCTTCGGGCTCTTCATATTGAGCCCCACTTTACCTATGTTTATAGGACTTTGTTCGAACAGATTGGAGTCACTCTTCCTTTTACCCAGTTTGAGTGTGATGTATTGAAGATTATGAATGTTGCCCCTACCCAATTGCATCCCAACAGCTGGGCCTTTTTGAAGGCTTTCCAAATCCTCTGTAACCAAACCGGAATGGTGGCCACCGCACCCAAGTTTATCTATTTTTATAAAGTCAGGTTCGGAGACCGAGTTGGTTGGAGCTCCCTCAGTGGAGTTGAAAGAAAGGGGATCATCGGACTCTACAAGAGTTCGTACAAACATTTCAAGTCGGATTTTTTCAAAGTCCGACCCACTGAGAGGAATGAGTCTCTTTTCTTTGACTCAAATGGAAAACTGAGGTTCCCTTTTTATTGGCAACCCCACCCCTCTAAATTCTCTAGCTTCGACCTCGGTTGCATGACTGCTCAAGAGTGGGCCGACGTAGAAGTTTTTAAACTTTACCCCCGGCCACTGCCCTGTGGGAAACTTTTGAAACTGCCGACCTCTTCCACTCGGCGAGCTGATTTTGATTGTAAGTAACCTTTAAACATTTTTGGATTTAGTGCATGCTTATTTTTATCTGACCGACCTCTTTCTTGCAGTGATAATGGGCAAGTTTAATTACAAGGCACTAATGAAGAAGTCGGCTCAACAAGCTGGTGGTTCTGTCACTGCAGCCGATGTGAAAGGTAAGAAGAAGAAGAAGACTGTTGAAGCTTCCGCTCCTGACACTCGTCTTCTCAAGCGGGCTAGAGCCGATGCTCAGATAGAGATACCGAGGAGGAGCATCTCGCCCTTTCCTGCAGCTCATGAGGATCGTAGTGCGAAGAAGGGAATAGAAAGAACACCATATGTGACCGATCTGACAGCGGACACCAAGTGGTATAACGGCCATTGTAACCCGGGCTTCAGCTCGCTCTGGAGCAATGATTTCAACCCGGGTTCACTTATTGATAGCTAAGTGCTCAAGCCTTCTGATGCCCGGTTGTTGTTGGAGCAAGGCCCGGAGGCGAGTATGGAGGCTGCCGCCGCTTATGCCCTTCGGATCTCATCCATCACCCGCTTCTGGAGCAATGAACTCTCCACCAATACCAAGAAGATGGAGGCGATGAGGGCCGATGCAGCTCGTGCTCTGTTGGTGAGGGATGAGATAGCCCAAGCCATGACCAAATGTGAAGATCAGGCTCGGTTAATTGGGCAATTAAAGGCGCAAACAACCGAGCTTGAGAAAGCTAATGCCTCCCTCCAAGCCGAGCTGGTTGAAGAGAAAACTAAAAAGGCTAAGTTTCAGCAGATCGCTGAGGATTCCGAGGCAGAGAAGGAGGCCAACCTCATGCTCCGACAGTCATTGGATTCTGAGAAGGAGGCCAACCTCAAGCTACGATCTGATCTTGCTGAAGCCGAGGCTAGCATCATGAAGGAGCATGTTAACGGGGTCCTCCGAGCTGTGAAACAACTACAACATTTTAACCCTGATGCTGATTTCTCCTAAGCTGATGTGGACAAGGACTTCAACAAGGAGGGAGTCTTGGTTCCTTTGTCCGAGCTTGAGGACGAAGAAGAAGAAGTTCCAGAAGAGGAGGAGGCTGAGCAGCAAGATGTCGAGAAGGGAGGAGACAACGAAGGTGGAATACCTGACCCATCCCTGGATGTTCCTCTTCTGAATGAAGATGACATCAATGCTGCTGACACCTTTGCTCATGGGGATGCCTATGAGTAACTTAGATTTTTTTTTTCTTTTTTGCAAATGTATTTTGTATTTTGTTGCTTGGGCCATGCCCTCTTGTGTATACTGGGCTCTGCCCTTTGAGTAATGAATATTGCAAATTTGTTTTCTATTTGCGACTTGTTTTTCTTTTGATGACTCGGAAATATTTCTAAGTTTTTCTTTTGGTAACTTAGAAATTTTTCTAAATTTCCTTCAGCTCGGATATTCACTTTTAGCTTTCTACTACGTATTAATACCGGTGGTTTGCCTAAGTTTTTCATCAGATAGAGCTTGGTTTTTTGCTCAGCCTTTTTGAGCATGGGAACTCGGCCCTTTAAAACTTTGGGTTGCTGAGGCATGGCATTTCGACCTTAACTCGGTCATTTATAGCTCGGTTAACCTCTTTAGGTTTATGCCTACCTTTTTCAGTTTTTATTTTTCCTCCTTGGGTTCGGCATTTCGACCTTAACTCGGTCGACTTTAGCTCGGTCAACCCTTTTAGATTTTGTTATTACCTCTTTGGGTCCGGCATTTTGGACCTTAACTCGGTCGATTTCAGCTCGGTCAACCCTTTTAGGTTTTGTTTTTACCTTTGGGTCCGGCATTTCGACCTCAACTCGGTCAATTTCAGCTCGGTCAACCCTTTTAGGTTTTGTTTTGTTTTTACCTTTGGGTCCGGCATTTCGACCTCAACTCGGTCGATTTCAACTCGGTCGATCCTGTTAGGCTCGGCATTTTTAAATGTAAAAACAAGTGAATTTTTAGTCTTGTAACAAATACATGTAGCTGAAATGGACTTTATTCATTTATTTTCTCAGGCATGCCTCATTAAAACCTTCCTGGCCAAAACCTTCCTGCCGAGATCCGAGCTGCCGGAATCTCACCGTAAACGTCAGACCAAGGGTGAACATTGGGGTTGTCTTAGACCGTGGCTTGACAGAATACTTATGTTCCGATACTATGTATCCCAATGGGAATCAAAGCCAGACGTAGTTCTGAGTTCAACCTTGATCACGTGGTGCATCAATCTCTTAATCTTGTATCCGATGTACACCGGTGGGCAAGGACCTTTTGATAGTCTCTTGATCACAACCGGGACTTCTAATACGCTTAAGAGAGAACACCAAGCTCTAGTAAAATTTAAAGTGCCTCTTCTCTTAGACTCTTCCTCCTTTTATAGAGGAGTAGAGGAGTAATCCGATCCTATTTTCTAGGATCTGGTTTATCTTTATCACTTATCTCTTTTAGCCCAACTCCAACCTCCTTATTCGATCAGACTTATCACTTATCTGAGATAAGGTTGTTAGTTGAGTTCTAGATAAGTGTTATCGTTTAAGTTAGTTAGGTTTCTGAGCTCGGCGGTCGAGCTTGACACCTCGGCCAGTACACAAGCCCCCAAGCTTCGAGCTCAAAAGAGCGAAGAAGTTTTCATGACAGAAGCCGAGCTTGTCCTTTGAAAAATATCTCTGAGTTCATGGCTTAGGTTTTTTGTTTTCCTTTTTACCATGCTTATAGTGACCAATACTGCACCTCGGCTAACTCATGAGCTCGGTTGCCTCAGTTGGCCGAGCTTAGCACTTTGGTACATTTTGTCATTCAAACTAGTGAAGTAGGTGACCAAGCCTCACATCTCGGTCCATAACTATCTCAGATCGGTGGGTTTGGTGGCCGAGCTTTACACCTCGGCTCATACACCACATCGGCTCATACACAAGCCCCCCAAGCTTTGAGCTTTAAAGAGCGTAAAAGCTTTATTGAAGGAGCCGAGCCGAGCTGAGACAGGAATGGTCGTTTCAATCTTGTATTGTGACGTTTGTTTCTCAGTTCCCGAGATGAAAAGAGACGTTGCTTTACTATTAAGACCAGTCTTGCTTGTGACACGTGGCCTTTATGGCCTTATTTCTGAGGTCTGCTCTGTGGCTGCATGTTTGAGTTGCAGCGTGCATTCCGATGTCCTCTCCACGTGTTATTCTGCAATTGGTGTGCCAAACTTACGCAGACTTGAGGAGACGTTTCTCGTCCCTCACACGGCGACCACCATCATTACTAACGTTTCAGTTCTCAAACGTTTTCCTATAAATTGAGGCATTTCCGAAGACAAACCCCTACTTTCCCTCACATTCATACTTTTTTCCTCTTGAAGCTTCTTCTTCTCCAAGCTTTTCTTCTTCAAGCCCCTCTGCACATCCTTTTCTGTTCCAGGTACGCCCTCCTTCTTGTCACTGTTCCTTCTTTCTTACTTAGCCATGGAACCTTCATTCGAGGTATCCCAGAATGCCTCTTCTGAAGTTAGAATCTTAGAAACAGAGATAAACCCTATAGGTGGCTCTCCCCATTCTTCTCTTCCTGCTTCGGGGGGTAATGGGGACAATCGTGCTGCTTCCTCTTGTTCCTCTTCTAACAAAGAGAGTAGTTCCGCTACTCCTGAAGCCATTACTGCCCCTAAGCACCGTAAACGTGCAAATAGGATGCCTAGGGTTCCTAACCCAGATATTACCATCCCTGGGTATTTCTGGGTAAAACCAGATGTTGGAGCTTTTCATTCAAACTTTAGGAGTCTTGAGTCTCTTCAATGCATTAAATCCGAGATATCAACCTCTCGTGGAACTGTAGAGTGGCTTCCCTGTGCAAATAATGAGCACGTTTTTCTTCGGGCTCTTCATATTGAGCCCCACTTTACCTATGTTTATAGGACTTTGTTCGAACAGATTGGAGTCACTCTTCCTTTTACCCAGTTTGAGTGTGATGTATTGAAGATTATGAATGTTGCCCCTACCCAATTGCATCCCAACAGCTGGGCCTTTTTGAAGGCTTTCCAAATCCTCTGTAACCAAACCGGAATGGTGGCCACCGCACCCAAGTTTATCTATTTTTATAAAGTCAGGTTCGGAGACCGAGTTGGTTGGAGCTCCCTCAGTGGAGTTGAAAGAAAGGGGATCATCGGACTCTACAAGAGTTCGTACAAACATTTCAAGTCGGATTTTTTCAAAGTCCGACCCACTGAGAGGAATGAGTCTCTTTTCTTTGACTCAAATGGAAAACTGAGGTTCCCTTTTTATTGGCAACCCCACCCCTCTAAATTCTCTAGCTTCGACCTCGGTTGCATGACTGCTCAAGAGTGGGCCGACGTAGAAGTTTTTAAACTTTACCCCCGGCCACTGCCCTGTGGGAAACTTTTGAAACTGCCGACCTCTTCCACTCGGCGAGCTGATTTTGATTGTAAGTAACCTTTAAACATTTTTGGATTTAGTGCATGCTTATTTTTATCTGACCGACCTCTTTCTTGCAGTGATAATGGGCAAGTTTAATTACAAGGCACTAATGAAGAAGTCGGCTCAACAAGCTGGTGGTTCTGTCACTGCAGCCGATGTGAAAGGTAAGAAGAAGAAGAAGACTGTTGAAGCTTCCGCTCCTGACACTCGTCTTCTCAAGCGGGCTAGAGCCGATGCTCAGATAGAGATACCGAGGAGGAGCATCTCGCCCTTTCCTGCAGCTCATGAGGATCGTAGTGCGAAGAAGGGAATAGAAAGAACACCATATGTGACCGATCTGACAGCGGACACCAAGTGGTATAACGGCCATTGTAACCCGGGCTTCAGCTCGCTCTGGAGCAATGATTTCAACCCGGGTTCACTTATTGATAGCTAAGTGCTCAAGCCTTCTGATGCCCGGTTGTTGTTGGAGCAAGGCCCGGAGGCGAGTATGGAGGCTGCCGCCGCTTATGCCCTTCGGATCTCATCCATCACCCGCTTCTGGAGCAATGAACTCTCCACCAATACCAAGAAGATGGAGGCGATGAGGGCCGATGCAGCTCGTGCTCTGTTGGTGAGGGATGAGATAGCCCAAGCCATGACCAAATGTTAAGATCAGGCTCGGTTAATTGGGCAATTAAAGGCGCAAACAACCGAGCTTGAGAAAGCTAATGCCTCCCTCCAAGCCGAGCTGGTTGAAGAGAAAACTAAAAAGGCTAAGTTTCAGCAGATCGCTGAGGATTCCGAGGCAGAGAAGGAGGCCAACCTCATGCTCCGACAGTCATTGGATTCTGAGAAGGAGGCCAACCTCAAGCTACGATCTGATCTTGCTGAAGCCGAGGCTAGCATCATGAAGGAGCATGTTAACGGGGTCCTCCGAGCTGTGAAACAACTACAACATTTTAACCCTGATGCTGATTTCTCCTAAGCTGATGTGGACAAGGACTTCAACAAGGAGGGAGTCTTGGTTCCTTTGTCCGAGCTTGAGGACGAAGAAGAAGAAGTTCCAGAAGAGGAGGAGGCTGAGCAGCAAGATGTCGAGAAGGGAGGAGACAACGAAGGTGGAATACCTGACCCATCCCTGGATGTTCCTCTTCTGAATGAAGATGACATCAATGCTGCTGACACCTTTGCTCATGGGGATGCCTATGAGTAACTTAGATTTTTTTTTTCTTTTTTGCAAATGTATTTTGTATTTTGTTGCTTGGGCCATGCCCTCTTGTGTATACTGGGCTCTGCCCTTTGAGTAATGAATATTGCAAATTTGTTTTCTATTTGCGACTTGTTTTTCTTTTGATGACTCGGAAATATTTCTAAGTTTTTCTTTTGGTAACTTAGAAATTTTTCTAAATTTCCTTCAGCTCGGATATTCACTTTTAGCTTTCTACTACGTATTAATACCGGTGGTTTGCCTAAGTTTTTCATCAGATAGAGCTTGGTTTTTTGCTCAGCCTTTTTGAGCATGGGAACTCGGCCCTTTAAAACTTTGCGTTGCTGAGGCATGGCATTTCGACCTTAACTCGGTCATTTATAGCTCGGTTAACCTCTTTAGGTTTATGCCTACCTTTTTCAGTTTTTATTTTTCCTCCTTGGGTTCGGCATTTCGACCTTAACTCGGTCGACTTTAGCTCGGTCAACCCTTTTAGATTTTGTTATTACCTCTTTGGGTCCGGCATTTTGACCTTAACTCGGTCGATTTCAGCTCGGTCAACCCTTTTAGGTTTTGTTTTTACCTTTGGGTCCGGCATTTCGACCTCAACTCGGTCAATTTCAGCTCGGTCAACCCTTTTAGGTTTTGTTTTTACCTTTGGGTCCGGCATTTCGACCTCAACTCGGTCGATTTCAACTCGGTCGATCCTGTTAGGCTCGGCATTTTTAAATGTAAAAACAAGTGAATTTTTAGTCTTGTAACAAATACATGTAGCTGAAATGGACTTTATTCATTTATTTTCTCAGGCATGCCTCATTAAAACCTTCCTGGCCAAAACCTTCCTGCCGAGATCCGAGCTGCCGGAATCTCACCGTAAACGTCAGACCAAGGGTGAACATTGGGGTTGTCTTAGACCGTGGCTTGACAGAATACTTATGTTCCGATACTATGTATCCCAATGGGAATCAAAGCCAGACGTAGTTCTGAGTTCAACCCTTGATCACGTGGTGCATCAATCTCTTAATCTTGTATCCGATGTACACCGGTGGGCAAGGACCTTTTGATAGTCTCTTGATCACAACCGGGACTTCTAATACGCTTAAGAGAGAACACCAAGCTCTAGTAAAAGTTAAAGTGCCTCTTCTCTTAGACTCTTCCTCCTTTTATAGAGGAGTAGAGGAGTAATCCGATCCTATTTTCTAGGATCTGGTTTATCTTTATCACTTATCTCTTTTAGCCCAACTCCAACCTCCTTATCCGATCAGACTTATCACTTATCTGAGATAAGGTTGTTAGTTGAGTTCTAGATAAGTGTTATCGTTTAAGTTAGTTAGGTTTCTGAGCTCGGCGGTCGAGCTTGACACCTCGGCCAGTACACAAGCCCCCAAGCTTCGAGCTCAAAAGAGCGAAGAAGTTTTCATGACAGAAGCCGAGCTTGTCCTTTGAAAAATATCTCTGAGTTCATGGCTTAGGTTTTTTGTTTTCCTTTTTACCATGCTTATAGTGACCAATACTGCACCTCGGCTAACTCATGAGCTCGGTTGCCTCAGTTGGCCGAGCTTAGCACTTTGGTACATTTTGTCATTCAAACTAGTGAAGTAGGTGACCAAGCCTCACATCTCGGTCCATAACTATCTCAGATCGGTGGGTTTGGTGGCCGAGCTTTACACCTCGGCTCATACACCACATCGGCTCATACACAAGCCCCCCAAGCTTTGAGCTTTAAAGAGCGTAAAAGCTTTATTGAAGGAGCCGAGCCGAGCTGAGACAGGAATGGTCGTTTCAATCTTGTATTGTGACGTTTGTTTCTCAGTTCCCGAGATGAAAAGAGACGTTGCTTTACTATTAAGACCAGTCTTGCTTGTGACACGTGGCCTTTATGGCCTTATTTCTGAGGTCTGCTCTGTGGCTGCATGTTTGAGTTGCAGCGTGCATTCCGATGTCCTCTCCACGTGTTATTCTGCAATTGGTGTGCCAAACTTACGCAGACTTGAGGAGACGTTTCTCGTCCCTCACACGGCGACCACCATCATTACTAACGTTTCAGTTCTCAAACGTTTTCCTATAAATTGAGGCATTTCCGAAGACAAACCCCTACTTTCCCTCACATTCATACTTTTTTCCTCTTGAAGCTTCTTCTTCTCCAAGCTTTTCTTCTTCAAGCCCCTCTGCACATCCTTTTCTGTTCCAGGTACGCCCTCCTTCTTGTCACTGTTCCTTCTTTCTTACTTAGCCATGGAACCTTCATTCGAGGTATCCCAGAATGCCTCTTCTGAAGTTAGAATCTTAGAAACAGAGATAAACCCTATAGGTGGCTCTCCCCATTCTTCTCTTCCTGCTTCGGGGGGTAATGGGGACAATCGTGCTGCTTCCTCTTGTTCCTCTTCTAACAAAGAGAGTAGTTCCGCTACTCCTGAAGCCATTACTGCCCCTAAGCACCGTAAACGTGCAAATAGGATGCCTAGGGTTCCTAACCCAGATATTACCATCCCTGGGTATTTCTGGGTAAAACCAGATGTTGGAGCTTTTCATTCAAACTTTAGGAGTCTTGAGTCTCTTCAATGCATTAAATCCGAGATATCAACCTCTCGTGGAACTGTAGAGTGGCTTCCCTGTGCAAATAATGAGCACGTTTTTCTTCGGGCTCTTCATATTGAGCCCCACTTTACCTATGTTTATAGGACTTTGTTCGAACAGATTGGAGTCACTCTTCCTTTTACCCAGTTTGAGTGTGATGTATTGAAGATTATGAATGTTGCCCCTACCCAATTGCATCCCAACAGCTGGGCCTTTTTGAAGGCTTTCCAAATCCTCTGTAACCAAACCGGAATGGTGGCCACCGCACCCAAGTTTATCTATTTTTATAAAGTCAGGTTCGGAGACCGAGTTGGTTGGAGCTCCCTCAGTGGAGTTGAAAGAAAGGGGATCATCGGACTCTACAAGAGTTCGTACAAACATTTCAAGTCGGATTTTTTCAAAGTCCGACCCACTGAGAGGAATGAGTCTCTTTTCTTTGACTCAAATGGAAAACTGAGGTTCCCTTTTTATTGGCAACCCCACCCCTCTAAATTCTCTAGCTTCGACCTCGGTTGCATGACTGCTCAAGAGTGGGCCGACGTAGAAGTTTTTAAACTTTACCCCCGGCCACTGCCCTGTGGGAAACTTTTGAAACTGCCGACCTCTTCCACTCGGCGAGCTGATTTTGATTGTAAGTAACCTTTAAACATTTTTGGATTTAGTGCATGCTTATTTTTATCTGACCGACCTCTTTCTTGCAGTGATAATGGGCAAGTTTAATTACAAGGCACTAATGAAGAAGTCGGCTCAACAAGCTGGTGGTTCTGTCACTGCAGCCGATGTGAAAGGTAAGAAGAAGAAGAAGACTGTTGAAGCTTCCGCTCCTGACACTCGTCTTCTCAAGCGGGCTAGAGCCGATGCTCAGATAGAGATACCGAGGAGGAGCATCTCGCCCTTTCCTGCAGCTCATGAGGATCGTAGTGCGAAGAAGGGAATAGAAAGAACACCATATGTGACCGATCTGACAGCGGACACCAAGTGGTATAACGGCCATTGTAACCCGGGCTTCAGCTCGCTCTGGAGCAATGATTTCAACCCGGGTTCACTTATTGATAGCTAAGTGCTCAAGCCTTCTGATGCCCGGTTGTTGTTGGAGCAAGGCCCGGAGGCGAGTATGGAGGCTGCCGCCGCTTATGCCCTTCGGATCTCATCCATCACCCGCTTCTGGAGCAATGAACTCTCCACCAATACCAAGAAGATGGAGGCGATGAGGGCCGATGCAGCTCGTGCTCTGTTGGTGAGGGATGAGATAGCCCAAGCCATGACCAAATGTTAAGATCAGGCTCGGTTAATTGGGCAATTAAAGGCGCAAACAACCGAGCTTGAGAAAGCTAATGCCTCCCTCCAAGCCGAGCTGGTTGAAGAGAAAACTAAAAAGGCTAAGTTTCAGCAGATCGCTGAGGATTCCGAGGCAGAGAAGGAGGCCAACCTCATGCTCCGACAGTCATTGGATTCTGAGAAGGAGGCCAACCTCAAGCTACGATCTGATCTTGCTGAAGCCGAGGCTAGCATCATGAAGGAGCATGTTAACGGGGTCCTCCGAGCTGTGAAACAACTACAACATTTTAACCCTGATGCTGATTTCTCCTAAGCTGATGTGGACAAGGACTTCAACAAGGAGGGAGTCTTGGTTCCTTTGTCCGAGCTTGAGGACGAAGAAGAAGAAGTTCCAGAAGAGGAGGAGGCTGAGCAGCAAGATGTCGAGAAGGGAGGAGACAACGAAGGTGGAATACCTGACCCATCCCTGGATGTTCCTCTTCTGAATGAAGATGACATCAATGCTGCTGACACCTTTGCTCATGGGGATGCCTATGAGTAACTTAGATTTTTTTTTTCTTTTTTGCAAATGTATTTTGTATTTTGTTGCTTGGGCCATGCCCTCTTGTGTATACTGGGCTCTGCCCTTTGAGTAATGAATATTGCAAATTTGTTTTCTATTTGCGACTTGTTTTTCTTTTGATGACTCGGAAATATTTCTAAGTTTTTCTTTTGGTAACTTAGAAATTTTTCTAAATTTCCTTCAGCTCGGATATTCACTTTTAGCTTTCTACTACGTATTAATACCGGTGGTTTGCCTAAGTTTTTCATCAGATAGAGCTTGGTTTTTTGCTCAGCCTTTTTGAGCATGGGAACTCGGCCCTTTAAAACTTTGCGTTGCTGAGGCATGGCATTTCGACCTTAACTCGGTCATTTATAGCTCGGTTAACCTCTTTAGGTTTATGCCTACCTTTTTCAGTTTTTATTTTTCCTCCTTGGGTTCGGCATTTCGACCTTAACTCGGTCGACTTTAGCTCGGTCAACCCTTTTAGATTTTGTTATTACCTCTTTGGGTCCGGCATTTTGACCTTAACTCGGTCGATTTCAGCTCGGTCAACCCTTTTAGGTTTTGTTTTTACCTTTGGGTCCGGCATTTCGACCTCAACTCGGTCAATTTCAGCTCGGTCAACCCTTTTAGGTTTTGTTTTTACCTTTGGGTCCGGCATTTCGACCTCAACTCGGTCGATTTCAACTCGGTCGATCCTGTTAGGCTCGGCATTTTTAAATGTAAAAACAAGTGAATTTTTAGTCTTGTAACAAATACATGTAGCTGAAATGGACTTTATTCATTTATTTTCTCAGGCATGCCTCATTAAAACCTTCCTGGCCAAAACCTTCCTGCCGAGATCCGAGCTGCCGGAATCTCACCGTAAACGTCAGACCAAGGGTGAACATTGGGGTTGTCTTAGACCGTGGCTTGACAGAATACTTATGTTCCGATACTATGTATCCCAATGGGAATCAAAGCCAGACGTAGTTCTGAGTTCAACCCTTGATCACGTGGTGCATCAATCTCTTAATCTTGTATCCGATGTACACCGGTGGGCAAGGACCTTTTGATAGTCTCTTGATCACAACCGGGACTTCTAATACGCTTAAGAGAGAACACCAAGCTCTAGTAAAAGTTAAAGTGCCTCTTCTCTTAGACTCTTCCTCCTTTTATAGAGGAGTAGAGGAGTAATCCGATCCTATTTTCTAGGATCTGGTTTATCTTTATCACTTATCTCTTTTAGCCCAACTCCAACCTCCTTATCCGATCAGACTTATCACTTATCTGAGATAAGGTTGTTAGTTGAGTTCTAGATAAGTGTTATCGTTTAAGTTAGTTAGGTTTCTGAGCTCGGCGGTCGAGCTTGACACCTCGGCCAGTACACAAGCCCCCAAGCTTCGAGCTCAAAAGAGCGAAGAAGTTTTCATGACAGAAGCCGAGCTTGTCCTTTGAAAAATATCTCTGAGTTCATGGCTTAGGTTTTTTGTTTTCCTTTTTACCATGCTTATAGTGACCAATACTGCACCTCGGCTAACTCATGAGCTCGGTTGCCTCAGTTGGCCGAGCTTAGCACTTTGGTACATTTTGTCATTCAAACTAGTGAAGTAGGTGACCAAGCCTCACATCTCGGTCCATAACTATCTCAGATCGGTGGGTTTGGTGGCCGAGCTTTACACCTCGGCTCATACACCACATCGGCTCATACACAAGCCCCCCAAGCTTTGAGCTTTAAAGAGCGTAAAAGCTTTATTGAAGGAGCCGAGCCGAGCTGAGACAGGAATGGTCGTTTCAATCTTGTATTGTGACGTTTGTTTCTCAGTTCCCGAGATGAAAAGAGACGTTGCTTTACTATTAAGACCAGTCTTGCTTGTGACACGTGGCCTTTATGGCCTTATTTCTGAGGTCTGCTCTGTGGCTGCATGTTTGAGTTGCAGCGTGCATTCCGATGTCCTCTCCACGTGTTATTCTGCAATTGGTGTGCCAAACTTACGCAGACTTGAGGAGACGTTTCTCGTCCCTCACACGGCGACCACCATCATTACTAACGTTTCAGTTCTCAAACGTTTTCCTATAAATTGAGGCATTTCCGAAGACAAACCCCTACTTTCCCTCACATTCATACTTTTTTCCTCTTGAAGCTTCTTCTTCTCCAAGCTTTTCTTCTTCAAGCCCCTCTGCACATCCTTTTCTGTTCCAGGTACGCCCTCCTTCTTGTCACTGTTCCTTCTTTCTTACTTAGCCATGGAACCTTCATTCGAGGTATCCCAGAATGCCTCTTCTGAAGTTAGAATCTTAGAAACAGAGATAAACCCTATAGGTGGCTCTCCCCATTCTTCTCTTCCTGCTTCGGGGGGTAATGGGGACAATCGTGCTGCTTCCTCTTGTTCCTCTTCTAACAAAGAGAGTAGTTCCGCTACTCCTGAAGCCATTACTGCCCCTAAGCACCGTAAACGTGCAAATAGGATGCCTAGGGTTCCTAACCCAGATATTACCATCCCTGGGTATTTCTGGGTAAAACCAGATGTTGGAGCTTTTCATTCAAACTTTAGGAGTCTTGAGTCTCTTCAATGCATTAAATCCGAGATATCAACCTCTCGTAGAACTGTAGAGTGGCTTCCCTGTGCAAATAATGAGCACGTTTTTCTTCGGGCTCTTCATATTGAGCCCCACTTTACCTATGTTTATAGGACTTTGTTCGAACAGATTGGAGTCACTCTTCCTTTTACCCAGTTTGAGTGTGATGTATTGAAGATTATGAATGTTGCCCCTACCCAATTGCATCCCAATAGCTGGGCCTTTTTGAAGGCTTTCCAAATCCTCTGTAACCAAACCGGAATGGTGGCCACCGCACCCAAGTTTATCTATTTTTATAAAGTCAGGTTCGGAGACCGAGTTGGTTGGAGCTCCCTTAGTGGAGTTGAAAGAAAGGGGATCATCGGACTCTACAAGAGTTCGTACAAACATTTCAAGTCGGATTTTTTCAAAGTCCGACCCACTGAGAGGAATGAGTCTCTTTTCTTTGACTCAAATGGAAAACTGAGGTTCCCTTTTTATTGGCAACCCCACCCCTCTAAATTCTCTAGCTTCGACCTCGGTTGCATGACTGCTCAAGAGTGGGCCGACGTAGAAGTTTTTAAACTTTACCCCCGGCCACTGCCCTGTGGGAAACTTTTGAAACTGCCGACCTCTTCCACTCGGCGAGCTGATTTTGATTGTAAGTAACCTTTAAACATTTTTGGATTTAGTGCATGCTTATTTTTATCTGACCGACCTCTTTCTTGCAGTGATAATGGGCAAGTTTAATTACAAGGCACTAATGAAGAAGTCGGCTCAACAAGCTGGTGGTTCTGTCACTGCAGCCGATGTGAAAGGTAAGAAGAAGAAGAAGACTGTTGAAGCTTCCGCTCCTGACACTCGTCTTCTCAAGCGGGCTAGAGCCGATGCTCAGATAGAGATACCGAGGAGGAGCATCTCGCCCTTTCCTGCAGCTCATGAGGATCGTAGTGCGAAGAAGGGAATAGAAAGAACACCATATGTGACCGATCTGACAGCGGACACCAAGTGGTATAACGGCCATTGTAACCCGGGCTTCAGCTCGCTCTGGAGCAATGATTTCAACCCGGGTTCACTTATTGATAGCTAAGTGCTCAAGCCTTCTGATGCCCGGCTGTTGTTGGAGCAAGGCCCGGAGGCGAGTATGGAGGCTGCCGCCGCTTATGCCCTTCGGATCTCATCCATCACCCGCTTCTGGAGCAATGAACTCTCCACCAATACCAAGAAGATGGAGGCGATGAGGGCCGATGCAGCTCGTGCTCTGTTGGTGAGGGATGAGATAGCCCAAGCCATGACCAAATGTGAAGATCAGGCTCGGTTAATTGGGCAATTAAAGGCGCAAACAACCGAGCTTGAGAAAGCTAATGCCTCCCTCCAAGCCGAGCTGGTTGAAGAGAAAACTAAAAAGGCTAATTTTCAGCAGATCGCTGAGGATTCCGAGGCAGAGAAGGAGGCCAACCTCATGCTCCGACAGTCATTGGATTCTGAGAAGGAGGCCAACCTCAAGCTACGATCTGATCTTGCTGAAGCCGAGGCTAGCATCATGAAGGAGCATGTTAACGGGGTCCTCCGAGCTGTGAAACAACTACAACATTTTAACCCTGATGCTGATTTCTCCTAAGCTGATGTGGACAAGGACTTCAACAAGGAGGGAGTCTTGGTTCCTTTGTCCGAGCTTGAGGACGAAGAAGAAGAAGTTCCAGAAGAGGAGGAGGCTGAGCAACAAGATGTCGAGAAGGGAGGAGACAACGAAGGTGGAATACCTGACCCATCCCTGGATGTTCCTCTTCTGAATGAAGATGACATCAATGCTGCTGACACCTTTGCTCATGGGGATGCCTATGAGTAACTTAGATTTTTCTTTTTCTTTTTTGCAAATGTATTTTGTATTTTGTTGCTTGGGCCATGCCCTCTTGTGTATACTGGGCTCTGCCCTTTGAGTAATGAATATTGCAAATTTGTTTTCTATTTGCGACTTGTTTTTCTTTTGATGACTCGGAAATATTTCTAAGTTTTTCTTTTGGTAACTTAGAAATTTTTCTAAATTTCCTTCAGCTCGGATATTCACTTTTAGCTTTCTACTACGTATTAATACCGGTGGTTTGCCTAAGTTTTTCATCAGATAGAGCTTGGTTTTTTGCTCAGCCTTTTTGAGCATGGGAACTCGGCCCTTTAAAACTTTGCGTTGCTGAGGCATGGCATTTCGACCTTAACTCGATCATTTATAGCTCGGTTAACCTCTTTAGGTTTATGCCTACCTTTTTCAGTTTTTATTTTTCCTCCTTGGGTTCGGCATTTCGACCTTAACTCGGTCGACTTTAGCTCGGTCAACCCTTTTAGATTTTGTTATTACCTCTTTGGGTCCGGCATTTTGACCTTAACTCGGTCGATTTCAGCTCGGTCAACCCTTTTAGGTTTTGTTTTTACCTTTGGGTCCGGCATTTCGACCTCAACTCGGTCAATTTCAGCTCGGTCAACCCTTTTAGGTTTGTTTTAGGTTTTGTTTTTACCTTTGGGTCCGGCATTTCGACCTCAACTCGGTCGATTTCAGCTCGGTCAACCCTGTTAGGCTCGGCATTTTTAAATGTAAAAACAAGTGAATTTTTAGTCTTGTAACAAATACATGTAGCTGAAATGGACTTTATTCATTTATTTTCTCAGGCATGCCTCATTAAAACCTTCCTGGCCAAAACCTTCCTGCCGAGATCCGAGCTGCCGGAATCTCACCGTAAACGTCAGACCAAGGGTGAACATTGGGGTTGTCTTAGACCGTGGCTTGACAGAATACTTATGTTCCGATACTAGGTATCCCAATGGGAATCAAAGCCAGACGTAGTTCTGAGTTCAACCCTTGATCACGTGGTGCATCAATCTCTTAATCTTGTATCCGATGTACACCGGTGGGCAAGGACCTTTTGATAGTCTCTTGATCACAACCGGGACTTCTAATACGCTTAAGAGAGAACACCAAGCTCTAGTAAAAGTTAAAGTGCCTCTTCTCTTAGACTCTTCCTCCTTTTATAGAGGAGTAGAGGAGTAATCCGATCCTATTTTCTAGGATCTGGTTTATCTTTATCACTTATCTCTTTTAGCCCAACTCCAACCTCCTTATCCGATCAGACTTATCACTTATCTCTTTTCTCTCCACAAACCAACAGCGCCCCCCCCCCCCCCCCCTCCCGCCTCTCTCTATAAATTCTCTCCTCCTACACCATTCCTCACTTTCTTCATTTCTCTCTCAAACTCACACACACTCACTTACTCACTCACACCTTCTTCATCATTTCTACTCTTGAAGAGATTAAAGCTTTGCTCATCTTCTTCTTATCATCATCAAAAGGGTATAACTCTCCTCTCTTGCTCTTTATTTTCTTAGAAATTGTAACACCCCGATTTTTAACGCTTTCTTAATTTCGATGATTTATTTTAAATATGGAGATTTTTATCCGAAATCTAGAAAATGATTTTGGCTGTAACAAAATCATATCTGAATTCTATCCAATAGAATGAAGTTCCAGTTAAATTTTAGGTTTGAAACTCAGACAAAACCCGGTTTGTGTTATCAGTGTCAGTAAGAATTTACTAATCAGAGAACCTAATTTTGATTCGTGAACGAAAAATCAATGACTTTTACTCTGATCTCAAGTGATAGGAGTTATTTCGAAATTTTTCGAAATAATTAATAAATGCGCGCAGAGGAAATTTGAGACGGGTAAATAACAGAACGAGATGTAGTGCAGAAATAATGTGGAGCTGAGATGATAAAAGTTATTGATAGGACTTATATAAATTTGTCACATCCTAAATTTTACTCATATTTACACTAGACTACATATTATTATATAGTGTAAAAAACCAATTAGTCTTTTTAAGTTAACCAAAACTCACTTAAAATATCACAAATCCATCCCCCCTATAAAACCCCCAAACCCGGCGCCCTTACCCCCTCCCCACACTCTCATATTTTTTCATCTTACTTCCACCAACTAGTGAGCTAAGTATTTGGAGTTCAACCAAGCTAAGATCATCTTCTTCCTCGTTTTATACTTTGGGTCAGTTTCTTGCCATTGACCCTATTTCTTATTCATTCTCTTTGTCATTTCCTTGTCATGTTCATGTAGTTAGAAAACCCATTTTCTACTCTCATGAACTTACATCCTCTTGTTGTTGTATGATTTAAAGTTTAGAGAGTTAAACTCACTTGATCATTTTCATAATTTTGTTGTCTTTGTTGTTGTTATTGTTTGAGCCAAATGAAAAACCCAAACCCTCTTCCCCTATGAAGGCCGAAACTGAGTTTGAGAGAGGAGGAGTGATTTTGTTTCATTTTTCCAATTTTTAATACTTGTTTTGAGCTCCCTAGAATCTATATGATCAAGCTCTAAGAGTTTAAGTTAAACCAAAATTACTAGCCAATTTTCCTAGTTATAGCCGAAAATCACTCCTATGTGAGCTAGAAGGAATTTTTCAAAAATTGACATGTATGAAGATGATTTGTGAAGGAAATGTTGTATAAGTGTATTGCCTGGACTCGTTGGAGGAAGCTGAGGGCTACACGATTCATTTCAAGTCAAGAAAACTAAGTTTTAGAGGTAAAAGGAGTCAGCCTGAGGAGTTCCTAGTAGTTATATACTTAATGTTATGAACTTCTTTTGATGATATATAATGTGTTGTTTGACTGTGAATATTTATATGTTATATGATGCTAAGATATTGGAATTGCGTATGTCTGATAAATATGGGTATATGTTGTCATTGGTGTTGTTGAACTGTTGAGACTAGTTGAGGTATGACATTCGTCATAGCTTATGTTTTGGAAAAGTAATTTATGAGAAAATCATATGAACTCAGAAAATGATTTGGTTTTATTTGGAAAGTGAATGGAAACAGAGAGGAATGGACTAGATTTCCGTGCTGAGGTTTCAGACTGGATTCTGATTGCGGTGAAGCCGGACTAGCATTTCCACTGTTAAGAACCTAGCGTTACGAGACGTCGGACTAGCGTTTGTTGAGAAGAGATTTTTGAAAATTTTTGAAAGATGTTTTAAAATTCAAACTGATATTAAAAGACTAATTAATATCATAAAAGAGTTTTTGGCAGACGTGCCATTGCGAATCGAGCTACAGTTTCACACGGGGTGAACTGACAAATTTGATAGTTACGGACCAAAGGCATATTCTTGGGCTTTTGGATCTTTAGGGACATTCGGACTCGAACTCCACGTAATGCTTGGGGCTTTGCAACCTCTTGCCGTGTAACTCGGTTACCTTGCACAAATGTGCTCAATTAGGAACTATCCAAATATTATATAGGAGAGATATGATACCCTAGAACAATTGGGGCAACGGACCCATTCGAGAGGCCACCCACGCAAAACAATTGTGTTATGGGGATTATCGTGAAATACATGCTCGAAGAAGGGAAGTTAGGATCTCCGGAGATTGTGTTTAGAAATGTGGATATTGAAGTGTTAAGAATAACTTGCGAAAGATTTTTTTTTTATCTTTAATTGCTGTGGAGATATCCTTAAATGTTATATTAAGCAACTATTATTATTACATTGATTGGATTAAGTATATGTCTGCCATGGTTTATGCTCATAAATTGGTAACTCACATTTACATTGTTTTCTTTATTGTGGAAACTTTATATTATATGTTTAGATGGATCCCATTCAGCACATGATACCGACGGGCTTCTTGGCCCATACATTTGAGTTTCGTGATGACGCTGGCGCGTGGGTGATCCACCCTGGGGCCCACAGCGCTTCGTACACGGGGCCAGTGTAGTCGATGAAGGGGACAGAGGAGGGTGTCACCTCGATCACTCAGCAAGTGAAGACCGTGGAGGTTCCGCTACCTCCCATCTGGACATTGCTTAGACACTTGGTAGAGTCTGGGAATACCTACCATCAGCCGCCACCACTGCTAGCCGTTCCTGTAGGAGTACCCTAGTCGCCGCCACCTGCTCCCATCGTCATTTATGGCAGAGAGGAGGAGGAGGATGAAATCCTGATCGCCGAGGCACTTCCTGAGGAGGAGCCTATGGAGGAGGAACCGGAGGGCGAGGTACCGGAGTACGATCCTCTCGACGAGGAAATGGAGCCTATGGAGGCTAATGCTGAGGGAGGATTTTCGCCAGACCCGACGGATCCCTGGGATAATCATGGAGGTCTCCCGAATGGACATATCTAGGGGACCATAGGGTGTTGATAGCTTAGTTCTTTTGGGTAGTGCTAACTCCATGGGATCTTGTATATTTGGCTGATGAGAGCCCAATTTTTGTTTGGTGGTATTCTCTGATGAACCCCTATTTGTTTTGTGTATTTATGTCTGTATATATCTTCTAACTCACAATATGACCTCATTATGATGACCCCTGATTATACGGGTCTTGGTATAGATGATGCATAATTATATATAAACATAGAATGTTTATGGCTCGGAGAGCCTCTTTTTTTTTTTTTAAATGAAGTTATAAGTTTTTCTTTAGCAGGTGTTTTGTTGAAAATGTTGAAATTATAGAGGAGACTGTCGAATTTTTTTTTTTTTACACACAAGATTGTAAGTAATTTCCAAAAGTAACTAGCGTTAAGTATATACTTTCTATTTTATTTCATTTTGATAAAATGGAAAGTCATGTGAGGTGTTACAGAAATCTTTTTCATCTACATGCATGTGCATTTTCATGGTTGCATGTCCAAATTTTTACTCAAAAATTCTTAGAAAAAACCAAAGAAAAATCTTGTTAATATGAAACAAATTTTTTTAAACTCATAACAACCCCTACTTTCATCTTATATGTTTGCATGCATGTGCTTAAGGGCCTAGGACCATTGCATGTTGATTTTATGACTTATGAATGATGTTTGAATGAAAATATGAATCTGGCAGCATGACCTTTAGTGATTCGTGAGCCCATAAATTTTTATACAAAACGTATTTCTGAAAAATAAATACATATTTGGAAAGCAGACTTTTGGGGCTTCAAGTTGATATATAATATGTAAGTATGTGGATAATATTTTATGGGTCAAAACACCTATCAAAGCAGAAACAAATTCTAGTTGCGAAAATATGAACATAATTGGTTGCATGATGATTTTAAATATGATTTTGAAGGTTAAAAATCTTTATAAAATTTTCTGGGTTGATACTGAAGTATAACTAAAGTTTGGTTGAAGTTTTGGAATTTTTACATGTGTATATGAAGAGGAACAATTTCATAAAATTACATATTGGTGAACTCAGATTTCTGGAAAATCTTGTACAATCAGAGGCAGTGTGTGATTTTTAATAAATAATAATGGCTTCGAATTTTGATAGGGACCAACTACAATGTGTTTATATGTGAGTTGGGTACCTTCAATTAAATTTTCAAAGATTTTAAAGGTCATTTGAGTGATCGTTCCCAATTTAAACCCATTGTTGTTCTGAAAAATGCTTTTATCCTAATTTTTGAATGAAAAATATGATTTTGAAAATAACATCCTTTAACATGATCAAGTAAATATTTTTGGTATAAAATGGACTATAAACAAGTGTTGGTGTACAGATATAAAAATGTGGGATTAAAGTATATATATAAGTAAGTTTCGGACAAAAAATGTAATCCAAGATTTTGAAAATCAAATAAAATTCCTAGCCTATTTTTTTGTAGGCCGAAACTTGCTCATCATGGAGTAGATGAGTTAAGTTTAAAATTTTGAGTCATGATCATTGATCTTGTCCTTCTAATACTTAAGGTATTGAATCACCATAATGAGCAACAAATGAAATAAAATAATATCCCCTGATTCTAGCAGTAGTGTTTTTGTATAGCTGTTATATATTTATTATAGGATTATTAGGTTCCAGATTATAGGGTCAATTCTTTATTTCATTTAATTCTCTTCTCACATTTTACATGTGCCATTTATCTAGCTTGTCTATATATGTAATATGTATCTCCTTGATTCAATATCATAAAAACATATTCTCCCTTTTACTCTCTTTATGGTATCAGGAGCTTTTGCCTAACAGCAACGATCCAACCCTATCACCATGTCTTCCCACACCATTGCCTTGAATGACACTACCTCAGTAGTAGTGCTCAACACCCAATCCTCATTCAAGCTTACTGGCTCAAACTTCCCTGCTTGGCGAGTGCAATTCAATGCGCTCCTTGTTGGCTACAACCTTGGTGGCTTTGTTGATGGCACCACGACGTGCCCCTCTCCATCTCATGCAGACTATACCTATTGGAAGAGACAGGATCAACTCATCTTGCATGCCATCCTCTCCTCTGTCGATCAAAATGTCATCACCATGTTTGGCCATGTCAAAACCTCCAAGCAAGCATGGGACATTCTTGACAAGATGTTTGCAAGCAAATCTCGGGCTCGTATCATGCACCTCAAGGAGCGCCTGTCACGTTTCACAAAGAGCTCAAAGACGGTTTTTGAATACCTACAAGGCATCAAAGCAATATCTGATGAACTTGCTGTGATCAACTCCCCCCTTGATGATGTTGATCTCGTCATACACAGCCTCAATGGCCTTGGACCCGAGTTTAAAGAAGTCTGTGCAGCACTCCGCACTCGTGAGAATCCAATAGGCTTCGAGGATCTACATGATGTTCTACTAGACTTTGAGAGTTATCTTCAAAAGGAGGAAGTTATCACTCCTATTGCTTCTGCGCATGCTGTCCACAAAGGGAAACAGCCCTTCTACAGACGTGGCCAAAACTCTGGTCACAACACTCATTCTGTCCTTGGCAGGCCTACCTCTCCAGGATCCTCTAGGCGAGTCACTTTTCAATACTGTGACAAACCAGCACACACAGCCAAGGTGTGTTACAAACTGCATGGCTACCCATCCAAATCCTATACAGGACCTTCTGCTCATCATGCAGTAAACGCATCTCATGGTACTGCCACTGATTGGATTGTGGACTCAGGGGCCACTCATCACATGACAAATGCATTGGATAATCTCCATCTTCCCACTCCATACAATGGCACAGACAAAATCATAGTTGGTGATGGTTCTGCTCTCCCTATTACCCACATAGGTAAAACTATTCTACCCACAAAAACACACACTCTACAACTTCCCAAAGTCCTTCATGTTCCTACCATTTCACAAAACTTATTATCTGTTTCCTCACTATGCCAAACTAACCCTATCTCCATTGAATTTTTCTCTGATTATTTTTTGGTGAAGGATCTGAAGACAAGGGCGCCTCTTCTCACAGGACTGCATAGGAATGGCCTCTACCACATGCCACCTCCATCCACCATCCACAAAGCTTTCATAACCACTACATCCTCACAACCACCATGGCATCATATCCTTGGACACCCCTGTCACCGCATTATGAGACATCTGACATCTAGCAATAAAATAAGGATGAGCAACAACACACCATGCATCTCTTGTAGTAGTGCCAAGAGCCACAAACTGCCTTTTACTACTTCTAGTATTATCAGCAGAAGGCCACTTGAGATTATTTACTCAGATGTGTGGGGTCCTGCTCCCATTAAGTCATTAGAGGGTTATTTATATTATTTAATATTTGTTGATCATTTCTCCAAATACACTTGGTTGTATCCTTTGAAAAATAAATCTGATGTCTCATTGATTTTCCCTCAATTTAAGTCTATTGTTGAAAAGTATTTTAATTTACCAATTGTGGCCTTATATTCTGACAATGGGGGTGAGTTCATCAAACTTAAAAAATTTTTTATCCACCAATGGGATCTCTCACTACACTACCCCTCCACATACACCTGAACTTAATGCCACAGCAGAAAGGAGGCACCGCCATATTGTTGAAACCGCAAGGGCCATACTACATCATGCAAAACTACCACCAAAATTCTGGTCCTTTGCGTTTACCACTGCCACATACTTAATCAATAGACTACCCACTCCCAACCTCAACATGGAATCACCCTACAAAATTCTACACCACATAAACCACAATCCTCTTCATCTTCACTCATTTGGATGCCTTTGCTTCCCTTGGTTGCGCCCCTACAACAGTAACAAACTCCAACTTAGATCAACCCCATGCATTTTTGTTGGGTACTCCCCTTCCCAATATGCCTATCACTGTTTGGACCCCATTACAAACAAAATATATACATCCAGACATGTTACCTTCCATGAAAACTACTACCCATATAACTCCCTTATCCAACCAGAATCAACCAATCTTCCCAACCCCACCATTGTGCAGCAAACACCTCATATCATTCTACCTATAAATCCTCCAACTTTGGACGAACCAACCATGGATGTAGGTGCTATTCCTGAAACAGTCCCAGATCAAGAGGCTCCCTTGTGTTCTGTATCTCAACCAGGTAATGACTCTATCCCTCCACCTCCTTCCATTGATAATACTCCTGCCACTAACACAGTTTCAGAACCCACTCGCCATCACCCAATGGTCACCAGGTCTCAAAACAACATCTTCAAACCCAAGAGAGCTTTTCAGGCCTCAAATCATTCACTACCTGAGAATCTTGAGCCCTCAAATGTCAGACAAGCTATGCAGCACTCTCATTGGAGACAAGCTATTTCTGAAGAATTTGATGCCTTGCTTCGAAATGGAACTTGGTCTCTTGTACCACGCCCATAACATCAAAACATTGTTGATTGCAAATGGTTGTTTCGCATTAAAAGAAACCCGGATGGTTCTATTTCTCGCTACAAGGCTAGACTTGTGGCAAAAGGCTTCACACAGTGTCCTGGAGTGGATTTCAAAGAAACATTTGCACCTGTTGTCAGGCCACAAACAATCAAACTCATTCTCACAATTGCACTAGGAAACCAGTGGCCTATGCATCAGTTGGATGTCAACAATGCTTTTCCTTCAAGGAACTCTACAAGAAGAGGTACTCATGGCTCAACCCCCGGGCTTGAAGGACTCACAACATCCCAACTATGTTTGCAAATTACACAAGGGAATCTATGGCCTTCGGCAGGCACCTAGAGCGTGGCATGATGCTCTCAAGTCCTTCATCACATCCAAAGGGTTTCATTACGAGCAAAAATGATCCTTCTCTCTTTATATATGCATCTGGCGCCACATTAGCCTACTTCCTGGTGTATGTTGATGACCTTCTGCTAACAGGTAATGATGCACCCTTTCTTTGCCATTTCATTGAGCTGCTGTCCAAGAGGTTTTCTTTCAAAAATATGGGTGCACCTCACTA
The DNA here is from genome assembly GCA_035048595.1 of Echinosophora koreensis. Classification (NCBI taxonomy): domain Eukaryota; kingdom Viridiplantae; phylum Streptophyta; class Magnoliopsida; order Fabales; family Fabaceae; genus Echinosophora; species Echinosophora koreensis. The sequence continues at coordinate 2,453,253 of JAPCYP010000068.1, forward strand.
CTTCTTAGGGGTTGAACTCATTCCTACATCAACAGGCATGATACTATCTCAGCACAAATTTATTCGCGAGGTTCTTGAGAAGTTTGATATGGAGGGGGCGAAACCTTCAACCACTCCTCTCTCCCAAACTGCCACTCTAATGTTACATGATGGTACTCCGGCCACAGATTCAACTTATTACCGGAAAATTATTGGTGCATTACAGTATCTAAATCTAACAAGACCAGACCTCTCCTTTGCCATCAACAAACTCTCTCAGTTCATGCATAAACCCACAACTCTACATCTGCAGCATCTTAAGCGCTTATTGCGCTACTTGAAGTCAACAATAAACTTTGGCATCATGTTAAGGAAACCCAAGTCACTTAACCTTCAAGCATATACTGATGCAGATTGGGGAGGCAATGCAGATGATCGCACCTCAACTTCAGCATATCTTATATTTTTTTGGTGGCAATCCAATTTCTTGGCTCTCCAAGAAACAACGTACAGTAGCTCGCTCATCCACAGAAGCTGAATACCGTGCGGTTGCAACAGCCACGACTGAAATTATGTGGCTCACAAATCTCCTCTCAGAGCTGCGGATTCCATTGAATGCACCTCCTAAACTCCTGTGTGACAATGTAGGAGCTACCTATATCTGCTCCAACCCAGTTCTTCATTCAAGAATGAAGCATATCTCCATGGATTATCACTTTGTTAGAGAGCAAGTCCAGGCTGGAAAATTACATGTCTCTCATGTCTCCACAAAGGATCAACTGGCAGACATACTCACCAAACCATTGGCCACAGTCAGATTTGAAGATCTAACAGCCAAGATGCAAGTTGTAAATGGCAACTTGATCTTGAGGGGGCGTATTGAATCACCATAATGAGCAACAAATGAAATAAAATAATATCCCCTGATTCTAGCAGTAGTGTTTTTGTATAGCTGTTATATATTTATTATAGGATTATTAGGTTCTAGATTATAGGGTCAATTCTTTATTTCATTTAATTCTCTTCTCACATTTTACATGTGCCATTTATCTAGCTTGTCTATATATGTAATATGTATCTCCTTGATTCAATATCATAAAAACATATTCTCCCTTTTACTCTCTTTATAAGGATCATTGATTCAAGAGTTTGTAAAAATTTGACATCTCTTGCCTTATTTTCTTAGCCATGACCGAGAACCATGCAAAGAGAGATAAGATGATTTTGTTATTTTAACTTAGGTTATGTGCTTGATTCTTAGACTTGCGACACATTACGAGCAAAGGAGGTTCGCTTTAGGCAATGCGGAAACAAAGACCTTTTCTACCCTTCGAATCAGCTAAGGGGAGAAAGCCTGAGGGATAATTATTTATGATGACTATATGCCATGTGTTGTTGTTTCTAGGTATTTGCTTGATGATGTTGTTGTTGTGGCTGTTTTAGAATAATCTAGAGTTGTTGTTGCTTTGATAGCATATTTGATGATTAACATGCCTCAGTTGATAATTATGAATATGTGAATGTTGTTAGTATATGCTAGATTTGTTATATATGTGTTTTGGTTGTTGCATGGAAGCCTAACCATTGGTTAGAGTTCAATTAATAATACAAGAAAAAAGCTTTAAGAAAACATTTACGAAGAAAATCACAAATAAAGAATTCTTTTTAGCAATGTTTTGATGAAAGGGGGAGTAAAATAATTATAACGTTTGGTGAAAATTTTTATAAATAAAAACAATTTTTTTAAAGAAATTCAATTGAATATCCAAATGATTTTACACTAACAGAAAAAAAAAAATTTGTTTTGAAATGTTTGAAGAATAACAAAATTTATTTTGGAACTTTAAAAGATTTTTTTTTGAAGTTTCAATTGTTTTTAGGAAAAATAATATTTTTAAAATGAAAATGAAAAATTTTTTTTTTAGAGAATGGATTTTTCCAAAAACTTAAAGTTTTAAACAAAAGAACATTGAAAAGTGAACCTAGAATCAAGACATCGGTTACTAGTGTTCTCAAAGCACGTTGATGTATGATCCGTGTCACGTTGTTGTGGACTGAGTGTCCTGTAAACGTTTTGTGGGCTGTGTGTCCTATACACGTTATGATGAAAAGTGGTGAACGAAGTTAAAGGTGAAAACTGTTTTCTACGACTACAAAGTTCTAGACTAGTGCACAGGTCTAGGACCGTTGTGATTGGACACTCGAACTAAATTGTCCTGTGTGGAATGTAATTGTTTTATAATATCATAAAATTTAAGGAGGGTCGTGAGCCTTGAGCCTCGACGAAGGAAAGAACGGCGCACAAAGAAAAGCTGCGAAAATAAAATGATTTTTTTTATGCATTATTCTTGGCAGACGTGCCTAAAGTTGACCATTGTACCTTAATGGACAATGAGCCATGTTTACGTTGACCATTGGGCCAGGAGTTTGGGCAATGAGCCATGGTTAAGTTGACCATTGGGCCAGGAGTTTGGGCAATGAGTCATGTAAGAGCCTGATCAGCTCAACGAAAAGAAGTTGGGATCTTAGGATATATTGTTGAAATATAGAAGTGCCATGCATTTTCAAAATGACGATGATCCTTTGATGTTTTATTTTGATTTGAAAATCTTATGCTGTATATAACTACTTATCTGTACCTGTTGTTTTTGTGTGTGTAGTACATGTAGTTGTCATAATTAATCTATATATTGGTATCTCACCCTTACAATATGTCAAGTTTTTTCCTGGTTCTTTGTTGTTGTACTTTGGTACATGAGGACAGGTGGTGCGAGAAGTTTCTAACCACACCTTAGGATATTACTCTGGATCCTTGAGGAGATTGGTGAAAATTTTAATGGTAAGAACTACGGAGTTCTTTCCAGTAGATGTCTTATAGGGTGACCAGCTTAGGATATCTTTCTTTGGGTAATGTGTGTTTTAAGGAAGTCGATATAGGTAGTTCTGAAAACCTTGTATTATTTCATAAATTTCAGTATGAAAGACTATTTCATGAAAATTTATATGTTGAGATGTTTTGATTTATAAATAAACCTAGTTTTTGTGTGTTATTAAGTATGGTATGACTTTAATTTTGTGATGTGTGTATTGTTTTTCCAAAGTGTACCTCAGAAGAGAAAACTTTTGCCGCCCCCCACCCCCACCCCCCCCCCCCCCCCCCCCAACCAATTTGTAGACTTATGTAAATTAATAGAAGTATTTTCCGAAAATAACCAGCAAACTTTCTTTTTAATTTATTTCCACATATGTTTTCAAAGTAATGCCCTAGGGGGGTGTTACATTGGTGGTATCAGAGCTGGTCGAGTCTTTCGGGAACTTGGGGGATATATCTGTTATGTATTTGTTGTGTGATCTCTGTTTGGCCATTGCTTGAATTGTTTCTTTGTCGAAACAATGTGTGTTGACGCACTAGTAGGTGTGTTTTGATGGGTTCTGATTTGGTCAAGATCTTGTGAGAATTCATGATTGGTAAATGGTACGTTGATTCATGTTGACACATTCGTTTATCCCTTTGGGATGGTGTCAAACATTTGAATGTGGTACCCGTTGTGGAAGATTTTCCGGGAGTATTCCCTGAGAATGTTCCAGGTTGTCCCTGCGAAGGATATTGAGTTTTTGATTGATCTAGTTCCTGGATGCAATCGGATCTCCATCGCTTCGTGTAGGATATCGCCTCCAAAGTTAGTCGAGTTAGATGACTTGACTTAAAGGGGAGATCTGATGTCAGAACAATTTGTGGGACCAAGTGTGTACCGTGGGGAGTATTAGTGTTGTTCATAAGGATGAAGCATCACTTTTGTGAAAGTGACTGCAGACGGTGATTAAAATCCGTATTTTTGTTAGGCTAACCGGTTATTCCAAAGGCGCATAGGGGAATTATCCAAGATTTTGGAGCCGTTGACTCACCTTACGAGGAAAGACCAACTCTTCGCATGACTGAGAGACGGACTAAGTCATCGGCTATTGCACGTAGTTCAGAGCAGAATACGGAAGACGACAACAAACCAGATGAAGCGTGTTTAGAAAGGACTTCGTGCTTGTTCGAAGTCGAGACAAGCCAATGCTAATCTTCACTCTTAGAATGAGTGTCTCATGTTTAAGAAAACTCTTCACTATACTATTTGATTCTTTATGGACTTGTCAGTTGACATTTGTTCCTCGAGTCCCTATGGTTGTATCAGACAATCGTAGCGATCAAGTTTGCGTTTGCCAGATAAACTTTTGAGTTTGATTGGAAATCTATCAGGACTCCTAAATTGGTTATAACTACTTCTTGAGTTATAACCCAAATAATTTCTTAGTAATGAAAGTTTCTTGATGAAACTCACGCTAATCACTTTTACTTTTAGTAAATGTGACCCAGTCCAATTTTGTCAGACTGAATTCCCTTTTAAAATCATCCTTTGGTGAACGTCTTGTAGTACGTTGAATACTCTTAGAGTTAAAAGCTTTATATTTTTCTTTAATTCCTATCCGAGGAAATTCTAATGGAAGAAGCAACTCTATTAGATTCATGTTTGTAAATGTGTATTGGCCATGCATTTTTACATCCACGAACTTAATTGAAGAATCTTTTCCATACGGGATGTTCCTGTATCTTTCAAATTGCTGAAATTCTTCTCTAAGCTTTTGTGAAAGTGAAATCAAGAAACTCCTTTTCTTGAAAATTTCCTTCTGTAATCTCCAAGACCATGCCTTATTGTAGTTCGAAAGGATTTGTCATCCTTGATCAATTTTACCCTACGTATACTTCCAAATGTCATTGACATGTAACCTACCTCATGAGTCATGAGGATGGGTATCTGAGTCACACCAGGATGTCAGAGTTAGTCGAGTACAGTGAAAGAGAGATAACTTGACGCTTGATGGATTTTGTTATGGGTTTACCGAAGACCTGTAAGAGATTCGTTTTGTTTCCAGTGATCGTGGACAGACTGAAGAAGTTAATATCCTTCTTACCTGTTAAGATCCACCATGCAATGTATAAGCTAACCGACATAGGTATCAGAGGACTGATCAGACTTCATGGAATATCTTCAAGATTAGTTTCAAAATGAAGACCCGAAGTTACCAATGTTGTCGTGAAATCCGCTCCAAGTGTTGAGGACCAAGTTTGGATTGAGTTCAACGGATCACCCTCGACTCGAGTGGACGAGCGAGACAAATGATATGATCTTTAGAAAGTGGGTTTGGGCGTAAGTGTAGTATTTGACTAGGATCATCTCTTTAGACTGGATGGACAAGAAATGACGAAAGTTTTGTTGAGGTATAGTTGTGGCTAGTAAGATCTGAATCCTTAAGATCAATAACAGTGAGGTAATTACTAAGAATCAAATGTTGATCGAGGCATAATACCGTCAAAGGAATGTAGGGTAATGATTAATGTCTGTAATTGAGATTGGTTGTATGAGTTTGGAGATTTACAGGAAAGTGTTTGTAGTAGTTTCCCCTAAGCTGAACGGGAATAGTAGAGAGGAGATCTGGAGTAAACCTAAGTTGTTAGAAAAGTTGAGTTATGATTTTGGATAATTCAAACTGAATTGATTCCTTTTTTGTTTTGGTTGCATGAAGGAGTGTAATCATGTTCTTTAAGATTGAAATGTATGATTTTGATATGATTTGGAGTGGTGGAATATGTTTAAAGGAAACTAAAACTATGATGGGACATCTTGAATAGGAACTGATTTGTGTGTTGTGAACGGAATGTGAATAGTAATTTCACTTAAGTGGGTTCGAGCTAAAGGGATAGGCTCTTGTGAAAATTAAGTTTCTGAAGAAGCTCAAAGTTGAGTTAGATAATCCTACCCGACGAGGTTTCTTTTTTATTTCAGTTTACCTTAAGGAATGCTATGTTTTGGAGACGTGAAGTATGTGATTTTGATAGAATCGGGAAAAGTAGATTACGTTCAGAGGGGATAAGACTACAATTGTATACCTTGGGTGGGAAGTTGATACATGTTGCAGAAAGTTAGTTTTGACCTTGGTGTTAAATATGGGGATTAGATGTGTGGATAGCAGTTTTCTAATGGATTAGTAATTAAAAATAAAAGTGATTAAGTTTTGGTTTTGTTCTTCATATGGGAAGAACTAAGATTCAATGTCATGAATAGTGGATATAATATAGTGGTAGAAAATTTCAAGGACGAAAGAGAACGACATAGGGATGAATTATGTTATGGAGTTAGCAATAAGAGGAAAGAAGCGACTGAAAATACAACATAGAATTTTGGATAGGAACTGATGTGTATGCTATAAGAGAAGTCTGAATCTTAGTTTAAATCTTGGTGTTAACAGTAATAGTTAAGGAGGTCGAAGGAAATTTTTTTTTTTTTCTAATGGATTAGTATTAAAGGAAGAGGAGATTAAGTTTTAATTATATCTTTAAGTGTGGGAGATTAAGATAAAATTGTTAAGGACAAGGAGTAGGAATTAAGGATAAGCGATTTTATGGTGAGGATAAGTAGAACGAAGAATAAGCATGAATTTCGTTGTTCAGTTACAATTGTCACCTAAGGAAGAATTAAATGTGGGAAGTACAATATAGGACCTGGGGACTAAGAGATCCCGTCTAATTTTGAGTCACGAAATTTCGAGGACGAAATTTATTTTTAGTGGGGTACGGTAGTAATGTAACACCCTGATTTTTCTGCTTCTCTATAATCAATGTATTTGTATGTGTATTGTGTGTTTATTATTTTAAATTTGAGAGATTATTTTAATAAATCAAAATTATTTTCATGATTTAATTTATAGTAGGAAGCTACTATTAAAATTTTAGTTGAAAATTTCAGTTAATAAACTGAATTTCGACTCGTAAAATGAAACCGTAGACTTCCTAACATGCATTGAAACAATTCCCATGATTTTAAAATTTTTCATTTATAAATATTACAATATCAATTATTCCGGGTGGAAAATTCACAAAGGAAATACGATTGGTTTTCACAGTCGAGAAATTAATGGAACCGGAACGAAGCAAAAATTTATTTAAAATACATTTGGTGCAGATTTGGAAGACTTGATGTGAAAAACTTGATGGATTTGATGTTGAATAGTGATTTCAATTATTACACACCATCATTTTCTTTATTTTCACAAGGAAACCATTATTTTAATTAAATCAAAATTTAATTTAACAACAAAAATTAAAAATCCTCTCTTTTCTCTCCTCCTACACCATTCCTCACTTTCTTCATTTCTCTCTCCTCTCAAACTCACACACACTCACTTACTCACTCACTCCTTCTTCACCATTTCTACTCTCGAAGAAATTAAAGGTTTGCTCATCTTCTTCTTATCATCATCAAAAGGGTATAACTCTCCTCTCTTGCTCTTTATTTTCTTAGAAATCTTTTTCATCTACACGCATGTGCATTTTCATAGTTGCATGTCCAAATTTTCACTCAGAAATTCTTAGAAAACCAAAGAAAAATCTTTTTAATATGAAATAAGTTTTTATAAACTCGTAACAACCCCTACTTTCATCTTATATGTTTGCATGCATGTGCTTAAGGGCCTAGGACCCTTGCATGTTGATTTTATGACTTATGGATGATGTTTGAATGAAAACATGAATCTGGCAGCATGACCTTTAGTGATTCGTGAGCCCGAAAATTTTTATACAAAACGTATTTCTGAAAAACAAATACATATTTGGTAAGAAGACTTTTGGGGCTTCAATTTGATATATAATATGTAAGTATTTGGATAAGATTTTATGGGTCAAAACACCTATCAAAGTAGAATCAAATTCTGGTTACGAAAATATGAACATAATTGGTTGCATGATGATTTTAAATATGATTTTGAAGGTTAAAAATCTTTATAAAATTTTCTGGACTGATACTGAAGTATAAATAAAGTTTGGTTGAAGTTTTAGAATTTTTACATGTATATATGAAGAGGAACAATTTCATAAAATTACATATTGGTGAACTTAGATTTCTGGAAAATCTTGTACAATCAGAGGCAGTGTGTGATTTTTAATAAATAAATGGCTTCGAATTTTGACATGGAACCAACTACAATGTGTTTATATGTGAGTTGGGTACCGTCAATTAAATTTTCAAAGATTTTAAAGGTCATTTGAGTGATCATTCCCCCTTTAAACCCACTACTGTTCTGAAAAATGCTTTCATTCTAATTTTCGAATGAAAAATATGATTTTGAAAATAACATCCTTTAACATGATCAAGTAAATATTTTTGGTATAAAATGGACTATAAACAAGTGTTGGTGTACAGATATAAAAATGTGGGATTAAAGTATATATATATATATATATATAAGTTTCGGACAAAAAGTAATCCAAGAGTTTGAAAATCAAATAAAATTCCTAGCCTATTTTTTTGTAGGCCGAAACTTGCTCATCATGGAGTAGACGAGTTAAGTTTAAAATTTTGAGTCATGATCATTGATCTTGTCCTTCTAATACTTAAGGATAATTGATCCAAGAGTTTGTAAAAATTTGACATGTCTAGCCTTATTTTCTTAGCCATGACCGAGAACCATGCATAGAGAGATAAGATGATTTTGTTATTTTAACTTAGGTTATGGGATTGATTCTTAGACTTGCGACACGTTACGAACAAAGGAGGTTCGCTTTAGGCAACGCGGATTTCTACCCTTCGAATTAGGTAATGGGAGAAAGCCTGAGGGATAATTATTTATGATGACTATATGTCATGTGTTGTTGTTTCTAGGTATTTGCTTGATGATGTTGTTGTTGTGACTGTTTTAGAATAATCTAGAGTTTTTGTTGCTTTGATAGCATATTTGATGATTAACATGCCTTAGTTAATAATTAGGCAAAATTGCACTTTTGGTCCCTTAAGTTATTTGTTTTGTTCAAGTTGGTCCCTTAAGTTTTTTTTGTGACAAACTAGACCCTTAAGTTAGGTTCAGGTTTCAAATTGGTCCCTTAAGTTTTTTTGTGACAAACTAGACCCTTAAGTTATGTTCGGGTGACAAATTGGTCCCTTAATTTGTCAAAGGGACTAATAAATTAGACCCTTAATTTATTATTTTTAATAACTTAAGGGACCAATTTGTCACCCGAACAATAACTTAAGGGTCTAGTTTGTCACAAAAAAACTTAAGGGACTAATTTGAAACCTGAACCTAACTTAAGGGTCTAGTTTGTCACACAAAAAAATTTAAGGGACCAATTTGAATAAAACAAATAAGTTAAGGGACCAAAAGTGTAATTTTGCCTAATAATTATGAATATGTGAATGTTGTTTGTGTATGTTAGATTTGTTATATATGTGTTTTGGTTGTTGCATGGAAGCCTAACCATTGGTTAGAGCTCAATTAATAATACAAGATAAAAACTTTAAGAAAACATTTACGAAGAAAATCACAAATAAAGATTTCTTTTTAGCAATGTTTATTTGATAAAAGGGGAAGTAAAATAATTCTAATGGTGAAATTTTTTATAATTAAAAACAATTTTTTTTAAAGAAATTCAATTGAAATCCAAATGATTTTACACTAACAGAATTTTTTTTTTTTTTTTGAAATGTTTGAAGAATAACAAAATTTATTTTGGAACTTTAAAAGATATTCTTTTGAAGTTCCAATTGCATTTAGGAAAAATAAGATTTTTAAAATAAAAATGAATTTTATTTTTTAGAGAATGGATTTTTCCAAAAACTTAAAGTTTTAAACAAAAGAACATTGGAAAGTGAACCTAGAATCGAGACGTCGATTACTAGTGTTCTGAAAGCACGTTGATCTATGATCCATGTCACGTTGTTGTGGACTGAGTGTCCTGTAAACGTTGTGTGGGTTGTGTGTCCTATACACATTATGATGAAAAGTGGTGAACGAAGTTAAAGGTGAAAACTGTTTTCTATGACCACAAAGTTCTAGACTAGTGCACAGGTCTAGGACCATTGTGATTGGACACTCGGACTAAATTGTACTGTGTGGAATGTAATTGTTTTGTAATATTATAAAATTTAAGGAGGGTCATGAGCCTTGAGCCTCGACGAAGGAAAGAATGGCGCACAAAGAAAAGCTGCGAAAATAAAATTATTTTTTTATGCATTATTCTTGGCAAACGTGCCTAAAGTTGACCATTGTACCTTAATGGACAATGAGCCATGTTTACGTTGACCATTGCGCTAGGAGTTTGGGCAATGAGCCATGATTAAGTTGACCATTGCGCCAGGAGTTTGGGCAATGAGTCATGTAAGAGCCTGATCAGCTCAACAAAAAGAAGTTGGGATCTCCGGAGATTAGGATATATTGTTGAAATATATAAGTGCCATGCGTTTTCAAAATGACGATGATCCTTTGATGTTATTTTTTTATTTGAAAATCTTATGCTGTATATAACTGCTTATCTGTACCTGTTGTTTTTGTGTGTGTAGTACATGTAGTTGTCATAATTAATCCATATATTGGTATCTCACCCTTACAATATGTCAGGTTTTTCCTGGTTCTTTGTTGTTGTACTTTGGTACACTAGGACAGGTGGTACCAAGAAGTTTCTAACCTCACCTTAGGATATTACTCCCGATCATTGAGAAGGTTGGTGAAAATTTTAATGGTAAGAACTACGTAGTTCTTTCCAGTAGATGTCTTATAGAGTGACAAGGTTATGATGTCTTTCTTTGGGTAATGTGTGTTTTAAGGAAGTCGATATAGGTAGTTCTGAAAACCTTGTATTATTTCATAAATTTCAGTACGAAAGACTATTTTATGAAAATTTATATGTTGAGGTGTTTTGATTTATAAATAAACTACGGAGTTCTTTCCTTTTAATTTATTTCCACATGTGTTTATGAAGTAATGCCCTAGGGGGTGTTACATGGGTTGTCCGCCCTATCCATGTGTATGCCTGTTCAGAAACAATAATTATTCAATTATGTTATTTTACCAGGGATAAATGATGATAAATATAAATACAGATGGACAAATAAAAATAAATCTAAACTAACATCTATAAGTAAAAATAAATCTAAACTAACATTGAAAAATAAAAATAAGACATTTGCCCTAAAAGAACAAAACTCACACTATGTTCAAGTTTAAATTACCTATATCAATATCCCTTCATGATGATCATCACGAGTGGCATGTACATCGTCCACCTGTGTTTCCTCAATGATAGTAGGCATGTTTGTTGAAAAAGAAGGAGTCTCGGGAATATCATGAGTTGAATCTTGATTTTCATCACTACCATTATACATGCTTTTTCCTTGGAGAACCACGGAGAACCTTTTGTTAGAAGGATCAGTGATGTAAAACACTTGTTTTGCTTGGGAAGCCATGATGAAAGGCTCGATTCTATGACCTAACTTGCAAAGGTCTACCAATGTAAACCCGCATTCGTCGGTTTGCAGACCACCTTTACTATCGACCCATTTACATTTAAAAACCGACACTGTGAGCTTAGTGTAATTGAGCACCCAAATCTCTTCAATGACTCCAAAGTAAGGTATCGGAGCAATAACGAGATTTGTGTCTTTTGAACCAGAGAAGTGCATTGATTCGGCCACGATCATAACCCCATTATTTTGCATAGTACTCTTGTTATCTTGTTCCTTTGTATAAAAGGAAAAGTTATTAATGTCGTATCCGCTCCAACAAATGACATTAAAGCTAGGCCCACGTGCTAGCTATTTTAATTCGTCAGATGTAGTACTACCTACTAGATGTGGGTATATGGACTTGGGTCCGTGGACAGTCCATTTAACCCGCAGTCCGCACGGACTTGGACACTCTAAAATACGAGTCCATTTAAATGCGGGCTTTTTGGGTCCGGTCCGTTTAACCCGCAGACTATGCGGACTTGGTCCGCGGACTCGCGGACTCGTCCGCGAACTGGTACAATTTTAGAAAAAAAAAATAAGTTACCTATGTTGGGCCAAAAAAAAAAAAAAGATCACCTAACAGCCCAAAACAGATCATCCTAACCCTAAACATCAACGACTAATGTAGTCTAAAGACGAGGATGTGACCTCCACAAATTGCAAAGTAATAACCATTCCAATTTGTCCTGTAGCACTTGAATATAAAATTTCTATCTAGAAATCAAGGTATGTACATAATGAACCTACTTAATAAGCTTGTAAAAAGACTGAGGATTCAAAAGATTGTCTAGAATCTTCACTACTTTTCAAGATTTTAGATGAACCAAGTCATAGTGGACAAGAACAATCCATGTGTCCCATTGTTCTTGTGTGCGATTGTTCACTACTTGGTTAATCACGATAAGGTTGTACCCTCTAGGATTGATATGTTTGTTTTAAGTGGTTGATCGGAATCATTTCCTTAGTAGTTTCAATTGTGCTTCAGGTTGCAATGATCCTTTCATTTCATCTGTTTCTTTGATTATTGCATTTTTCATGTTCAGCAACATCAGTTTGCAATTTTTAAACACAATCTTTGTTGGTATTTTGCATCAAACTTGTGGTTTGTGATCCTTGTTGGTTACACTTTAATGGTCCTTGTTGTCGATGCCACTTATTCTAAGGTTATACCAAAGTGTTTGGTTTGGTATAATATCTTTGATTAACATGAATTTGGTTTGGTATGTGCTTTGGATTTAATGCTTATTTGGTTTATTTTTCTACATAAGGCATTATTTGTTTATGTTTGATATTAAAAAAAAAAAAAAGTGCAGAGTCCGCGGACAGTCTGTTTAGTCCGCGGACTATGCGGACTGGAAGCAGACTCTGTTTTCCAGAGTCCATTTATAATGCGGACTTTTCGGTCTGGTCCGTTTAAGTGCGGACTTATGCGGACCAGACTTAAACGGACCGGACCGGTCCGCATACCCAGCTTTACTACCAACCTTCAGCATTTCTTCCTTGAACCATTGTAAGAAAGTCTTGTTATCCTTGTTCAACAACCACCTTTCGTTCATTCGAGGATTTTCTTGCTTGACTTTTCTTTTATGTTCAAAAACGTAAGGTTGAACAGAATCAATGTTATGTATACAAATGTGCTTGAAGCACTTCCTCCCGACCCTTGCTATTAATCATTACACCATGTGTACCCTTGCCTTGACATCTTCTTTCATCATGACGAGGCTTAGGAACCCCTATAGGATCAGTGTTAGGAAGGTAGTCTTAACAAAACTCAATAGCTTCTTCTGCAACGTACCTTTGAACAATAGATGCTTCGGGATGGTGTGGATTCTTCACATACCCTTTCAAGATCTTCATGTATCGCTTAACTGGGTACATCCACAGGGCCACATAATCTTATCTCCCTCACTAGATGAACAATTAAGTGAACCATAATGTCGAAAAACGAAGGAGGAAAATACATCTCCAATTGGCACAAGATTGGAGCAGCCTCAACTTCCAACTCATCCAACTTATGGGGGTCAACGACTTTGCTACATATAGCATTGAAGAATGAGCACAACTTAGTAATGACATGTCTCACATTTTTAGGAGCAATACCACGAATAGCCACAGGCAGAAGTTGTTGCATCAGGATATGCAATCATGAGACTTTAAGCCAACCAATTTGAGATCACTTGAGACAAGCCTCTTGACATTTGAAGAGTAACCATGTGGAACTTTGATTCCCTGAAGACACTCATAAAAACTTCTTTTTGACAAAGTATGACATACTGGAGGCAAATATGTCCGCTTACCATCCTCAACAACTGGACCTAACTGCTCTCGTATACCCATTGCAACGAGATCGAGATTAGCATTCACACCATCCTTTGTCTTGCCCTGAATGTTGAGAAGCGTCCCGATCACACTATCACATGCATTTTTCTCCACATGCATCACATTAATGCAATTACTGACATCAAGCTTGCACCAGTATGGAAGATCAAAGAATATCGACCTCTTCTTCCATATGTTTTCCTCAGTAGCCTTACCCTTCTTTTTGGACTTTCCGAATATAACATTGATGTCCTTCACCCGTTGATAAACTTGCTCTCTATTTAAGTCCGTCGGAGCATTTTCAGTCTCTTGGCATCCATTAAAAGCTTTTTTCATCTTATGATATGGGTGATCACGTCTAAGAAATCTTCGATGCCCAAGGTAAATCGTCTTCCTTCCATGATGCAACTGAGTGTAGCATGTGCCTTCCTCACATTTAGGGCATGCTTTTTGCCTCTTAACACTGTACCCGGACAAGTTCCCGTATGCTGGAAAGTCATTGATGGTACAAAATAACATGGCACGCAGCTTGAAAGTCTCGTGATAATGCCCATCAACTACATCAACACCTTTGACCCACAGCTTCTTCAAGTCTTCAATCAAGGGACTTAGATAAACATCTAAGTCATTTCCCAGTTGCTTTGGGCCCGAAATCATCATAGATAACATCATGTATTTCCGCTTCATGCACAACCAAGGAGGTAGGTTGTAAATTATCAAGAGAACGGGCCATGAACTATGAATACTACTTAAGTTACCATATGGATTCATTCCATCCATAGCAAGTCCAAGCCTTAGGTTTCTTAGCTCATCGGCGAAATCCGAAAACAAAGTATCAATATTCTTCCATTGCACAGAATTAGCCGGATGACGAACATTTCCATCACGTTTCCTCTCATCATGATGCCATCTAAGATTCTTTGCGTCTTTCACATTAGCAAACAATCGCTTGAACCTTGGAACTATTGGAAGATACCACAACACCTTCGCAGGAGGACCCTTTTTTCTCACATCACAAATCGAATCATCAAGATCATCACCATCGTCACCATCCTTCACTTTGTAGCGTGAAAACCCACACTTGGGGCAATCGTGATTGTCTTCATAAACATCCGTGTACAATATGCAATCATTGGGCATGCGTGTATCTTCTTATACTCCATACCCATCGGACACAATACCTTCTTGGCCTCATAGTTACGGTCAGGCAATGTATTGCCCTCTGGAAGCAAGTATTTCAACAATTCAAGCAATTCGGTGAAGCTTTTATCGCTCCAACCATTTCTCGCCTTCACACAAACCAATTTTAACACCGTCGACAACCGTGTATGTGCAGTACACCCGGGATACAAAGGCTTATCCGCATCACCGGACAACCTTTGATACACATGTGCTTGCTGAAAAGATTATTGTCTAATATCACGTATCATGTCCTCCACTCGATCATCCTCCATATCTACATCAACATCCTCACTTTGAGAGACACTTGGCTTAGTACTTAACAACACATCACCATGCCATATCCATCTTGTATAATTCAAGCAAATCCCACTACAAATAAGATGAGTACGTCTATCCTTGACCTCAAATTTCCTCATATTCAAACATTTGACACAAGGACAATAGAACATTCCTTTACTATTGGGAACATTCCTTTGAGAAAATTCTATAAACTCTTCCACTCCCTTCAAATACTCATCACTTGTGAATTTACAAACCATCCAACTACGATCCATAGCTAGACGGGTTCTGTAGATATAAACACATATAACCAATATAAGAACAATAGGGGAGATTGGAAAAGTGCACTAGTATTTGAAAACCTAACAACCATATATATATACACCACTACACTATATCCCTCTTCTCTGAGGTCAAGGAACCAAAACCACATAATTTGAAGCTTAAACCACAACCACCACTAAATGCTAAAAAATCCACAACTACACTTTCTATACTATAGAATGGCAACAAGCTACCTAAGACATAGAAACTAAGACCACAACATGGGAAGTTTTCAGTCTAGTTAAATTTTAGGTCAGATATTGACTTTTTTAAGAGTCTGAAATGTAGTAAATGGTTTACATGGAAAAACATTTTGGGAACTTAAATAAAAATATCCCACAACTATCAAATTCATAGAAGCAAACTTATCAAATGTATCTCATTCCCTTCAACCAAATAAACATCAAATTTAGACTCATCAATGGATTTATTTTAAACCCATTAAACTCACAGAAGCCAACTTGAAACTCATAAAGGATTACAAGCTAAAATCCCACCAAGTAGCAGCATCTATGCTACACACAATCTGGTTCCCCAACTCAAGGTGCAAAGTTTTTAGAGGATATGCTTTGAACATCATAGCCAAGTAGGAAACTAAGCCAACCAAGAGATAGATAAAACAGAACCTGTTAGAGAGAACTATCCTAAAGATTGGAAACAAAACCACTAATGTTAAGAGAGGCAAAACCAAAAATGAAAATGAAACTTTGGAGTATTCTCCCAAAAAAAACAGTTCCAAACATGAAAAGAGAAGCAAAACCAAAAACGAAAATGAAACTTTGGGGGTTTAGGGTTACCTGAGTTCAGAGAGGGGAGAAGGAGAGTGGCTCAATGGTGGTGCTATCACTGGCGGCCGCCGTTCGATGTGGCTGAGAGTGAGTGGGAAAGACAGAGTTAGGGCGCATGTGAAGTGAGAGAAAGATAGTGTACTATGATTCAGAGAGAGAGAGAGAGAAAGGGCTAGGGCAGAAGAGGCAGAGGTAGAGAATGAAAGTACAGAGGCAGAGAGTGAAGAGGAAGGCGCGCGGGTTTGTGGCAACGTATACATTCAATAAATTGAATCCACTTTTAATGTCATTTGTTTATACAACTGACGTTAAAAGTCACGTTTAACGTCAATTGTTTAAATAACTGATGTTAAAGAGTAACTTTTAACGTCAGTTGTTTAAGCAACTGATGTTAAAAGTGACCCACATCACTTTTAACGTTAGTTGTGTATACAACTGACGTTAAAGGTGATTTAAGTGACCCTGATAATTACAGTTATGCCACCGCCTCCTTTTTAACGTCTAAGTTTTGGTTAGCAGACGTTAACCTTTCCCGTTTATTACATAATTTGCACTAGCGATTCATACATTGTAGTTGGTTAGTGGGGGATATTCAACATAGGGGAGGTCGTCCAAGTTATGACGATCTGGCCTAAGTCTCGGGTGGTTCACCCAAGGTTTGGTGATCAGTGCGCCCCCGAGGTGGCGTATCCAGATATGAAACGTCGGATATCCAAGGGGTTCACCCATGGTTTGGTGAACTGCCGGCATTGTTACTTTTATGGCCAATGTGGATATGTAACTCTGAAGTTGACTTCCTGAGATAATTGGATCCACATGCATAACGGAGTAGCGGAGTAGTGTTGCACCGCATAGCATCTTTTGACTGTTGACTTATAATATGTAAATGATGATGTATGTTGTTTGTTGCTATGCCTGATATGATGTATGTTCATCTTATTCCCTATTCCCATGCCGTTGTGTTTACAATGATTTTTTACTCCCTGTTTTCCTGTTTCTGTTGTTGCATGTATTTTTTTATGCAAAGGACGGCGAGCAGCCTGTTGAGGAGTGACTCTAAGGAGGCACGACTTAGTTAGGTTCCTAGTGCCATAGTTAGTTTTAGTTTCAGTTTGTTTCTGTGATGTATCCGGATTTCGGTTATATAGCTCTGTATGTGACATTGGGGTTGGGTTTTCTTTATCTGTTTTGTTTATGTTTATTTTTTAAAAAACCATGTTATTTTCACGTTGTTTATGTTACAATGTGGTATCTTTCTACCAGTTTTATTTTATTCAAATAAATGCATGTTTTTATAATTCCCCTTTTAAGTAAATGTTTTGTATTAACGTGCAGGGTAGAAGGGTGTCACGGTGACAATCTTTACTATGCTATCTAAGACCCTACCATTCTATGTCCAAAACATTGAAATGAGAAAAAATTCCCTAGCCCTATCTTGAAGTCCTTGGCCGAACCCTTGCCTAGTGTTGCCATAGATTGATTTTGTTAACTTAGCTTGTTTTATGTTGTTTTGGAAGGTTGATTTGTAGCTTTTGGTTTGGTAACGAGGAGCTTCAAATTCGTGATTCCAATGTTAACTCAGGTGGGAGAAAGAAATATCCTGTCGTCAGAATGGCTAAGTAGCATATAGTATAATAATGGTGTAAGGCGACCTAAACCCTACTAGTGGGCGAATAATCGACAATACCAAAATCACATCGGCGACTACCTCGTAGTACCAATGATGATTTGGGAATTGTAGGTTTATCACCGTTAGGATAATTATATGATAATCGAGGATCTATGGTTTTATCCTTGTTGAACTGCTTGTGATGCACTGGTTGTGATAAACTGCTTTATGTGACGTTTGGTGATACTTGAATAATTTATTATTATTTTATTGTGTATAATCTGTTTTGTCTGATAACATGCAATATCTGCTATTTCATGCTTAGTTAACATCTAGGCAATGATATATGTTGATCGAAAGATATTATATTGGGGAGAGAATGAATGTGACTTAGATGTGCCTAGCCTAATTAAATATTATTTTATATATGAGATGGACATTGAAAATTGTGTTGAGATTGGGATGGAAGGTTGAGGCACTGGGCTATAACCGATGCGAGTAAGTGAGATTCATATAGATACATGGTTGTTCACAGCCGTGTGAGTAGAACACACGAGGTCAGAGTAACCTATTATGGATACCGGATATTGCGGGTGAGTGCCATACGGATGCTGAAATCCGAGGTAGACTACCATAACACTCTTTTAGACCTTGACGAGTTTCTCTGATTTTTTTATTGAGGATAGAGATACTATGTATTTTGTGCTTATTGCGCTATTTCCAATGGGGGAATAGTGGTACACTGTGCTTATGCACTATTCTCTACTAGAGATAAGGGAATAGGGGCCCATCGAGTTCTTAGCACTGAGTTCTTGACACCGCACCGTTGGGGCTACTAACTAACATCCCTAACGAAAATGGGGGTGGTGACAGGAGAAGAGATGGCCACGTCAGCATAAAGTCTTAGTTACATGAGATTAAGGGTAGAGGATGATGTCATAAATTAAAGATGAATGTTATTTAGATGTGATGCGTGTCTGTGACTATTATTGTATTGTATGCTATGTATTGCTTTTCCGCTTATGATGATAGAACTGTTTCTTATCTCCTATTTGCTGTATTGTATATTTTCTTATGTGATCTTCTGAGAAGACCTTGTGGAGGAGCCAGTTACTGAGGATCTTGATGGAATTCCTTATGAGCCAGAATGTTGGAGGACGAACTGTGAATTCTAGCGGTAGAGTTTAGGGTTTATGGCCAGTGCATCTTTTGAGACGTTTTATTCTAGCGGTAGAGTTTAGGGTTTATGGCTAGTGCATCTTTTGAGACGTTTTATTTTCGGTTGCTTATGACAGTTTGTATAAGTATGTATCTGCCTGGGATCCTACTGATGGGATACCCTAGACAGTGTTTTGTACCTTGATGGATAGACTTATGTGGTGTATGTGTAGTATGTTTATGGTGTGATGATTTATAATTTCAGAAGTTGTATGTTTTATATTCAAGTTTTTAATATTCTCATTTTTCTTTATATATGTTTAACGTTAAGAATGCGATTAAGTTTTTAAAAAAGTGATGTTTTTATTTAATGGCACAACGGGGCATAACAGGGTGTCTCAGGCAGGAAATTCAAACTGACATCCAAGCCGCCATACAAGCTAACAATGCCTATCTGCTTCAAGAGATGTTCAAGATGATGCAGAATGTGATGATGAGGCCTCCGCGAAAGTCCCCTCCACCTCCTCCTCCACCTTCTAATCCCTAGTCTTCCTTATCCTTCTTTTCTTTTTTTCTTGTCTGACAATGATGGTTGCCCTTATCCACCTTTTTGTCTGATGACAAAAAAAAGGGAGAAGGATTGAGAAAGAATCAATTTCAAAGAAGGTCTTTTGAATTTCCAAGTCTTTATCTGCATATTTGCATACTTTACTTATTGCTCTGATGCATGATATTACATTTGCTCTGATTAACTGTTTAAAAGGCTTAAGTTTCACATGCTCTGTTCCATTCAGGTTAATATTAAGAGTATGTCATTAAATTTTATTGACATGCATATCAGTTCTGATAACAGTCAAGACAACTCGAGGGGTACGGGTTTTTATGGCTGCCAAGAACAGCATAATAAACCCTTAACTTGCGACCTTATAAGGAATCTGTCTCAAGTAGAAAATGAACCAAGGTGGCTTATTTTTGGTGATTTTAATTTGATGTTATCAGGAGAGGAAAAGCTAGGAGGAAATCCAGCTAATCCTAGGCATATTAATATGTTTCAGGAGACCTCACATAATTGTAGTCTAGCAGACTCAGGTTATGAAGGGGATAAATTCACATGGTGCAATAACCAAGTTGAACCTAATCATATCAAGCACGTCTGGATAGGTTTTTTGTAGCAGCTGAATGGAAATCCTATTTTCCTAGAACTATTATCTATCATCTATCATCTCCTAAGATACACTTCTAGCCACATGCCTATCCTTATGGACTCAAATCCCAAAAACTGCTGAAATAAATTTAGAGCCAGTATGAGGCAATTTGAACAAGTCTAGCTAACTAATGAGTCTTGCAAAAAAAAGTAGTTGAGGAATCTTGGGCAGACACCTCTGTTCCAACCCACCAGAAGATATCAAATTGTCTCAAACAACTGGGATGTTGGGGGATAAACGCTTTGAGGATATTCCTAGGAGAATTAAGAAGGCAGAGGAAGATCTTAAAGAGCTCATATCCAAAAGCCATGAAGTTGGAATTATAGAAAAAAATTAAGGAAAAGAAATAACTCTTGATGAGTTGATGGAGGGAGAAGAAATTTGGTGGAGCCAACAAATTGTATAGCAGAGAGAAACAAGTTATATATCATCTCAACAAGAGCCACAAATATTGTTATTGTATTTCCATCAAAATATAATCAAGACAACTAATGTGCATTCAAGCATAGCATATAATCAATTTCATTTTGCCCTTTTTATTCTCCCCTTAATAATTATTATTTACTCTCTTTTTATTTTATATACTTATTTCTCACCTTTTCAACATACTCAAAAAGAATGCAAGAGAGCATGTGACAAGTATCAAATTCATAAGCATATTCAAAATGAGAGCAAATAATAGAAATAAACATATGAGTTCATTTTGTTTTTGCATGATAGAACAATCATTCAAAACAAAGAGTATTCTATTCTATAGAAAAAAGAAGAGTAATTCCATTATAATCAAAAGAGTTATACCATAGGAGCAATCCTACTCATGCAATTGATTTTGCTCATTCATTCTGGTGCCTGTCACATACTCTTGTCCGATTATATTTTTCAGGCACACCTGCAATCACAGAATTTATACACGATTTTTCGGTACCCAAATTTTATTGGGTCCTTTAGTGTTAGTTGCAATAAGTGTTCCCTTAGGAACCCACACTTTCTTATCAATGGCCTTTCTCAGGTTGCAAGGTAGATGCAGTATGCCCTTTTCTAGCACAATAATGACATTTAACAAAAGGACTAACTGACATATGAGCTGGCATGAAAATTTTCTTCAAAAATAATTTTTCATGATCCTTAGGTTTATATCCTAAGCCAGCCTTGTCATTACACCCTTTTGATTACCCAAAAGAATATTTAAATTATCTCTACCGTTGGTAAATTTTGCAAGAGTGTTTTCCAAATAATTAATTTGTTTTTCATGCTCATGACATTTCTTGCATGCAAGATTTCTTTCAATATGTCCAATTTTAAAATTTTCTTCCTTTAGCTCTAAGTTTTCTTTGGTTAAGGCAATAACTTGGTTTTGCAAATAATTAACCATTTTCTTGGATTTTTCTAATGCCTTATCCAACCTCATTGAGTCATTATGCAATTCAAGAAAGACATCATGTAATGTATCATATGAGCAAGTAGAAGAAGAAGAGTTAGAGCTTACCTCATCATCACTTTCGTGACCAGCCATGAGACATAGGTTTGCTTCCTCATTGTCTGAATCATCGGTGGTATCTAAATCATTTTCATCCCAAGCTATGTAAGCTTTTCTAGGCTTGCTTTCCTTCTTTTCTTTTCTTTCAAATTTGTACTTCTTTTGTAATTTAGGACAATCATATCTCATATGACCGGGCTTTCCACATTCATAATAGGTAGGTGTGGAGCTTGGACCATCTCCTTTGTTGAAGTTCTTTTTGGGAAAGGTTAATGATCTTCTTGAGTTAGCTTTATTTTTCACAAATCTTTTGAATTTCTTTACTAGCATTCCCATTTCATCATCTGAAGCGTCTTCCTCCTCTTCATCTTTCTCACTCTCTTCCTCATTTTTAGAGGAGGATGTTTTCTAGGCTCTTCTTTTTTTCGCACAAGCAGTAAAACAAATGGACCAAAAGTGCAATTAAGCCTTTAGTTTATTATCACATAAACAATGACACATTTGTTATTCTTAAATTTTATTTTTTAAAATTTCAAATTTCAAATTCTATTTTAAATTAATTATTATCCATATTTCATTTAAATTTTAAATATTTTTAAATATATATTTTTAAAATTGGACATGAATTTAAAAAATACAATAAATTACTAATTTAACTAATTTGATGTGAAAAAATTATTATAAGCTTTACATCCAAAATGGAAGTTTAATGTGTATTTAATGTGTAAATATTTTTTTACATTATTAATCAATCATATATTAACACATCATTAAAAATGTTTGACTCATATCCTAACTATCTTAAAAGTCATCCATACCATGATTTTTTAATGGTTGAAAGTGTAAAAAGTTTTAGGCAAACGCTGATGAGTGCTCTAAGGACATTGTTGGAGGAATATAAAAAAAGTAAGTTTCTATGAGAATTGATGTAATTAATATATTGAAAAGAGATATACTTAATTTTTATAATAAATAATTATCTTGTTTGGATTTATTAGATAGTATCCTTAGGATACCCAAAATTTTATATTGACTACAAGTTAAACCGGTTAAAATAACTTATTTTATAGTTAGGGAAATGTTAACACTGGTTAAGGAATCAAAATAGTAAGTTTATATGAGGATATGTATATTCAATGTATTGAAAAGTAAAATTTGTATTTTTTAAAAAGTTCATTTATTTATGGTAAAAAAACTCCCAACAACTTAAAGTATTATTTCTCCAAATTTAATGACTGCTAATGCTAAACATACTATTAGCGGGATGCGTGGATGGGCTAGTACTTAGCATCGCATGAGAGTAGCTGTTCCCCTGAGTCATGACCCAACCCAAGCACCAACCAATAAATCTCTTTCTCTCTCGCTCTCTTTCTTCCCTTCGTAGAACGTTCTGGTGCGTTGGGTTGAGATCTCTCTCTCTCTCTCAAATCACTCAAGCTTTATAGTTTCATAGCTCTATTCGAGTTGAAACGACGCCGTTCCAGATCTGACGGTTTGCTTTTTTTCTCCTGCTCTATTATTTGGTCTTTTTTTTAAATTTCGGGAATGTCGGTGTTACTGTTAGGGGTACTGATTCTTTCAGCATGCAATAGATGTGTTTCTTGTTCTTGCAGCCTTTAATTTCGAGGAACTTCTGATCCCTGTGGTAGTTCTGCATTCGTTCTGATTGAATTGTTTTTTTTCGGGGTTTTGTTGTTTTTTATTTTAAATGCTATTGTTGTTATTACTAATATTTCATAGTTCTGGTCTTTGTTGTTACCCTTTATGCTACTATTGTTATAGATAAAAATATGTTATTGGTGTTGTTTGCTATTATAGGTTCTGATTGAAGCCATGATTTAGTTTTGTGGTCTGCTTCTGGGTTTTCTATAAGCTGATCCGTGGTGCTCTATGTTCACTTCCCGCTTGACTGCAAATAGATCTGATTTGAAACTTTTGGGTAGCGTTTGGTGTGCAAATAGAATGAGATAGAATAGGATGTTTTCTTTTGTTCTCTATGGTTCCACCGATTATAGTGGAACCAAAATCTTACTCTCTTTAATCTCATGTCCTGTTTCGTTCTAATTCTAAGATACATCAAACATAGAATGGAACTCATATTGTTGTGTTTCGGTCTAACACCAAAACACTATCTTAATGTTATATGTTTGAGTTTCTTTTTGTTAGTTGTTTTTTAATAGCTTTGTCATCTGATGTTGAGATATTTTTTCTTCTGTAGATTTAAAATTGACTGCATCATTCTTGGAATTAGCCTAGATTCACACATAACTTGTTGACATCTGCTGTTGTCCTGCACTCAAGGAAATGGGGTTGGTGAGAAAACCCTCAATCTGTTGGGTTTTCCTTTCTGTTATTATCTTTGCTCAAATAAGCAATGGTTTTTATCTGCCGGGAAGCTACATGCACACTTATTCCAATGGAGATCCTATATATGCCAAAGTTAATTCATTGACTTCTATTGAAACCGAGCTTCCCTTCAGCTACTATAGCCTTCCTTACTGCAAGCCTCTAGGTGGCATAAAGAAAAGTGCTGAGAATCTTGGAGAACTCCTAATGGGAGATCAAATTGATAACTCGCCCTATCGTTTCAGGATGAATGTTAATGAGACAATCTACCTCTGCACAACAACCCCGTTGAATGAGCATGAGGTAAAGCTACTCAAACAAAGAACGCGGGATCTGTATCAAGTAAATATGATCCTTGACAACTTGCCAGTTATGCGGTTTGCTACTCAAAATGGCGTTAAAATCCAGTGGACAGGGTTCCCTGTTGGGTACACTCCACCTGATGGTAGTGCAGATTACATCATTAACCACCTCAAGTTCACAGTCTTGGTTCATGAATACGAAGGAAGCGGTGTAGAGATTATCGGAACAGGGGAGGAAGGTTTGGGTGTTATTTCTGAAGCTGACAAGAAGAAGGCATCTGGATATGAAATAGTTGGTTTTCAAGTTGTCCCTTGTAGTATTAAATATGATCCTGAAGTCATGACGAAGCTCCATATGTATGATAATATATCTTCTATAAGCTGCCCAAGTGAGCTTGACAAGTATCAAGCAATAAGAGAGCAAGAGAGGATATCATTCACATATGAGGTTGAATTTGTGAAAAGTGATATAAGATGGCCATCACGTTGGGATGCTTACTTGAAGATGGAGGGTTCACGAGTCCATTGGTTCTCGATCCTGAATTCACTTATGGTTATCTTTTTCCTAGCTGGTATTGTTTTTGTCATCTTTTTAAGAACTGTGAGAAGGGACTTGACAAGGTATGAGGAATTAGACAAAGAGGCACAAGCTCAGATGAACGAGGAGCTTTCTGGATGGAAACTTGTTGTGGGTGATGTATTTAGGGAGCCTGAGTGCTCAAAGCTTCTCTGTGTTATGGTTGGAGATGGGGTTCAGATTCTTGGAATGGCTGGTGTTACTATTGTTTTCGCAGCACTTGGTTTCATGTCACCAGCTTCCCGCGGAATGCTACTGACAGGGATGATCATTTTATATCTTATCCTGGGAATTTCTGCTGGCTATGTCAGCGTACGTCTCTGGAGGACAATTAAGGGAACTTCAGAAGGGTGGAGATCAATTTCCTGGTTGGCAGCATGTTTTTTTCCCGGAATTGCTTTCATTATTCTCACAGTACTGAATTTTATTCTATGGAGCAGCCACAGTACTGGTGCTATTCCCATTTCCTTGTATTTTGAGCTGCTCTTCCTCTGGTTCTGCATTTCAGTACCACTTACCCTCATTGGAGGATTTATGGGGACAAAAGCTCACCCAATCGAATATCCTGTGCGGACTAATCAGATCCCAAGGGAAATTCCTGCACGAAAATATCCCTCATGGCTCCTTGTTCTTGGTGCAGGAACCCTTCCATTCGGAACCCTCTTCATCGAGCTTTTCTTCATCCTTTCCAGTATCTGGCTTGGGAGGTTCTATTATGTGTTTGGTTTCCTGTTGGTTGTTCTTCTATTGCTGGTTATCGTTTGTGCCGAAGTGTCGGTTGTCCTCACTTACATGCATCTTTGTGTGGAAGATTGGCGGTGGTGGTGGAAGGCATTCTTTGCTTCAGGTTCTGTTGCTCTTTATGTCTTCTTGTACTCTGTTAACTACTTGGTTTTCGACCTTCAGAGTTTGAGTGGAGCTGTCTCAGCTACCCTTTACCTTGGCTATTCACTACTCATGGCAGTTGCAATCATGTTGTCGACTGGCACCATTGGCTTCCTTATGTCATTCTACTTTGTGCATTACTTGTTCTCGTCAGTGAAGATAGATTGAGGTTCTTGCTGCTATCTCTCATCGGCTATAAGCGAAAGATCAGTTCATATTACTTCTGCTGAGTTCTCATAGCTTGATTGCATTGCAGAATATTGAGTGGCGCAACATGTTTTGCTGATTGCATTAAATAGCTGTCACTGGGTTTTATATTGTAACGTGATATGCAATTTGTTCCGCAAGTGTTCAAGCTCATTGTGTTTCAAGTACTTTAGTTTAATTACGTTGCTTAGGAAGTTGTAATTGCTCAGACTGTCTCACCTCATTTCAATACTAAAGTAAAATGTTAGATGGATACTTACAAATTTTTTTCTTAGTTAAGATCCAAAGTAGTTTCCGAAAAAAAAAACAAAAAAAAAAAAAAAAGACGTGGACGACAACACTAGTCCTTGGAAAAAAACGTTAAACATTCAGACTACCAAAATTATAAATGAGGAATACGTTAGTCGTTTTGTTAGTTGAATTAGCGTTTTCGTTTATATGCCGTGTTAACTTCCTTACATAGGACCTGTCCTTTTTTCATCGTGGAAAATTATTAAAAACATTTTCGTCCTTGAAGCAGATGTCATTTAGATTAGAGAGGGAAAGGAAAAAAAAATGAACAAAAAACGACATCCTTCATGTCGTTTGTGACTTCATCTTCAGCTTATAATGATTTGAATAAATTAATAACACGTGTATTACAAGATAAATATTTGAATATACGTCATTATACATCATTTATAATCTTATGAGCAACTAAAGATAGTAAAGTAATTTAACATTTATTTATGTGCATTTCCATTATTTTCCTCCATAAAACTAACATAGCAGTTAGTTGAAGAGGTGGGGATGGAAGAAATTTTTTTAAATCTTCCATGTTTGGTTCAATTTTTCAAAAGGGAGGGAAAGGGAATGGAGGAGAGCAAAATTTCCCCTCTTATTGAGGATCTACAGGAGGGGAGGAGATCTTAAAACATTTTAAATGCACTTAGTGGTGGTGACAATGCCAATAGGCAATGTTTAGAAGGTACTTGAGGAAAGAAAAGGAAACAATAAGGGGTAAAATATGGTAAAGACCAGCGGAGAACAATGAAAATTTTAAGTTAATGATACCATGTCGAAACTAGAGTTCTTAAGAGAGTAGAGAGAACATTGAGAATGCTTTATATTATTTCTGAATATTGTGTAAAAGAACTTCTACATCTATTCATAGACCAAAAACTAAATACTGTACACACATTTTACACATTATAAACATACTAAACATATTTTACACATGTTAAACCTGTTTATCATATTTAAATTGAAATCAAAAAAAATCATTGTGAATGATTGACTAGTAAAGCTTGAGTAATCACTTTCCAGTAACCTGTTTCTCCTGTGCAACATCTTACTTGACTTCATAAGAACTTTCCCAAACGAAAACAATTATTAACAAACAAATTATGGAGCCAAACTTGGCACTAAATAATTTTCGGATAGAAAAAGGGTGCAACAAGTATAAGCTGAGTGTAGAAACCAAGAACTGCAGTATTTCTACTACAAATCACATTGCCTAAAAACCATATCAAACTTAAATTTTAACAGTCCTATTGACAACCAGTATTCCTCGTCATAGTACTTTATCCTAAGACATTAAACCAGGGAAGCAGCAGCAGATATCCTGCCACTGCTCAACTTCCTTTTCCTTGCTGGATTTGCTGAAGAAGAACAGCAGCCAGCTGTAATGTTGCTTGTAGACGTTTCTGCGGATCTGCTTCTGCATCTTCTGGCAAGCTACTATTTGTCAGCTGCTGATTTCCATTAACCCCTCTTTGTGGTTCTCTTTGAACCATCTGTGACATTTGAGGTACATTTGACATCTGTTGATGCTTTTGCAACTGTAAAAGTTGACCAAATTGAGACGTTGAGAGTTCAGAATTCACCAGGTTGTTTTCCATAGCATATTTCTGCAACTGTCTTGATGAGGTATCGGATCCATTAACTCTGTTAGACTGCCTGGGATCATCCAATGCAGATGCACTCAAAGCACCTCCCGATTGCCTCTGCTGCTCAAGAAGAGATGCTAGTTGTGCAAGCTGTTCTGGTTGAAGGGCTCCCATAGGCAAAGATAAAGGACTGTTACCAGACAATGGAATACCGGAAATTCCACTGCTATGTTGAATTGAGTTTATATCTGGCATTGGCCTTGGAATGATGGGCTGATGCTCCTCAACATTAGGTTCAACAGCACCACCTGATAGTTGGAACGGTGAAGTTCTGTTAGAGAATAAGTTCTGCACATTGTGAGAAGACCAGTTCGGTCCAGATGTTGGGTTCCGCTGCTGGATAGGAGGATAGTCATGTCTTCTTTCATCAAGCGACTCAGATATGCTAACCATAGCACGGGCTGAATCTGAAACTGATGGAGGTGCTGCAAATTTATTTCCCATAACTGAATGATTGCTGATTCCAGGATTGCCCATTTCTGAAAGAGAAGGGGAAGTAGGTATACGTGCTGATGAAAATGATGGTTTTTGATACAATACATTCTCATTATAGGACAACAGTTTTTCGTTTTTTGTTTCTCCTTGAATGTGTATGGGACCATGAGTTAAACCAGGATTCTCCAACCGTAAAATAACACCAGATATGCTCAATTTCCCAGGTACCTTCAACACTTTTTCTGAAAAATCGGATGGAGGTACAAGAAATAATGTGGTTTTGTCATCCAACTTGGAAACTGCAGCCCGCTGCTTTTCCTCCAGATAATGCATAAATTCATTGTAGAATTCAATGTCAGCATCACTTCCAGGCACAAAGAAAACAACCCAAACCCCAACTGCTTGGTAGTAATGCTTTGAAAGCATGTCTAGACCAGTTCTTGCAGTGCAATCCAAGAATTCAGGTCTGAAATCAATGCATTGACATTAATACCAAACTTAAAACAATTGAGGAAAATAAAGACAGGAGAATTCTTTGGCTTGTCTTTGGCAGTATGCTATAGTTGCATGGCTGTGACCTCTTATGTTTATGAGTGCAATGCAATGCCAGTTTTCAATCATAATTTCTCCCTTCCTGTTATTTTATGGGAGAGTTGATCTTTCGGTTTGTGTGGCTGTCAGCACATGGGTTGATCTAGGGGGGCTTTCTATTGTGGGTTTAAAAAAATGGATTACAGAGCTGCTTTGAGCTGATGTATGTTTCATTTTCTGTGTTTTGGTTGCTCAGGAGTATTTCTTATCCCCCTATTCTGTTCTTTACTATCATCTAATGAATCTTTTATCAAAAAATGATGTTTTGATTTGACATACTAAGATACTTAATATATGTATACATAATAAATAAAAGTAAAATAAAAGATTATATATAAACATGAGTTCTCAAGCCACACATGAGTTAGCTCCCCTCAAGCGCAATAAAATTCTTCAAACAAAACTATCATGTTCATTAAACAAACCAAACTTAGCAATGATATACTTCAATGACTAATTTCATTTTAAATCTAATTGCTCATTTCCTCCACAATGTATATGAACAACCTGAATAACAAAGCACACAAGCATCTATCTGGGCCCTTCACTTGGTTATCAAACATCACCTAGTATTAAACCTGTTATAGACCATGAGACAATCCTGAATAGTAGGAATTAAATTTTGGCTGAAAAGTATTCATAAAACTACAGTTAACAAGAATTAAAGTCTAAAATATTTTATCAAAAAAAAAAGACTTGGCATTGCGTCCACAAAGTTAAGCTATGAAGAAAGGTTTACAGGCTTTCAATAGACTGCAGGGATGGAAAATATTGGTGCTTACAACTTAAGATCTGTGAAATTTGAATCAATAGTACAAGTATTGAAATAAAACACCTTAGAATGAAGAAGGGAACGATTGGGGTGGTGGTGAAACTGTGAAAGAAACACTTGAATCATCTAATCTTCAGTAAATGAAACAAATTTCTTATGTAAGAAATCTCAACAAACTTCCAGAGTAAGGCCAAGACCCACTAATCTTAGATTATAATAATGCTATAGCGGACACAAGGCTCCTCTTCTTTTTCCTCATGCAACCACCTGTCGGTTTGCATAGCTTTATGAAAATCACATTTACATAAACATTACCGATTTAGTAGTCACTCATCAGACCCATCAGATCTACGAATATGATTCACCATGAATAATCTTGATACCACTTGAACAGAAGATCAAGAAACTTACCTTGAATTAACTAACTTAACCATGGTATGATAGCAAGAAAGACTTTCTTACACTAAATTGAGCAGACAGACAATTGCATCACAATTTAATAGAAATATGTGTGGAATCAAGAAGGATTTTCCTCACAAACTTGTGCAAACAGCCAGATGGAGGCATCTCTTGTTCAAAATATAAGTGTGAAACTAAATTCATATTCATGTATGTGTAGGTTCATGGACATAGAAAGTAGCATTCATGAAAATAGGAGGTAGCACTCTTATTAATTTTCCTTGTAATCATAAGATGTAATTATTTCGAAGTGTATATAAACATCAAACTTGTTGAGTGATAATACTAAGTAATTCAGGATATGTTTTCTCCAGAATTCTCTAAAACCTTTATCAAGTATTTAATTGGAACTTTAATGCTTGTGCTGACGACCAATAAGGCACTTAGACCAAAAATCAAATTAACTATAAGCTATGGCTAATAAAGATTCCTAGAAATAATAGTTATATATCCTTTTTCAGGGTGATCAAATTTTTTTTTTTTTTTTGGGGGGGGGGTGTTCCGTCCCATTCCTAGGTCAAGCCATGCCACAAGCCTTAATGAGGACTTCCATTATCTAATGCAACAGGGCCAAAAAAAAAATTTTTCCCAGCAAAAAGTATTTTCATCCTTTACTTTTCCTTAAATTCAAATTTGTCCTCCAACTAACTTTTATTCCAAATTAGACCTCTAAGTTATTGAATTAGCATGACGTTATTCCCAAAGGCTAAATCTGTCTCTCTGCTTGGTGGCAAAACATCATCGGTGTGACATCAGAGAGAGAGGATTAATCCATTAGTGGTGTTAACAGATGTAGCCATTGGGTAAGCATATTAAGTTAATAATTTAGAGGACTAAATTGAGATATAAAAAAGATAGAAAATAGAAGATGAAAATATAATTCTTTTTCTTTTTTCACCTTTCACATCTCCATGTTGTTTTCTTTTACCCCTTTCAAAAGCAGTTACTGTCTGACGAAGCCTTACTAAAATCTGACTTGTTAAGAAATAGAATATAAAATTTCTTTGAACTAAAGGTATTTCAAAGTGGAAATAAGACATTCTAATTGAGAAAATTACATTTTAAAAGAATATTTTATACTTACAACATGGTGTCCAAGACTTTCCCTACAGGGAAGCAGCGGGCACGACAAATAGGGGTTCCACCTTTAGCAATGGTACCTTCCCATTTCCACTCAGTGACAGATGAATTATCAGGTTCAGGTGTGAATCTTCTCTTTTCAACAAAATTTGATTGCAGAGCACCGGGACCCAATTGGAAACTTTCAAAAGGTCTCCAGCCTTCATGTCTATCTAAAGGGGCCATAGGTGAATTTGGTGGGTGATCAAGAGTCTGTCTATAAGCAAGATTTCCAGCATCAAATCTTTTATCAAAAGGCTCAAATTGGGGAAAATCAGATAACCTTGGGAAAACACGTTTCTGCCTTTCTAACTCATAGAAAGGATACTCTGGAAGCTCTCTCTCGTGAGGAGGAGAACCAGTCTTCAGCTTTTTAGCCTCACGCAGATGGTGAATATCATCTGGCAAGGCCTGTGGTTCTTCAAAGTACATACCCTTTTGAGGAAATCTCTGTGGAAAATCACCCAGACGAACATGTCTTTCTCTTGAAGGACTACTTATATGTTCATAGATTTCTTGTGATGCTCCTAGTCTAGTCCCCTTCTCTCCAACTCTCCTTTGCTCATATGCGTTAGTTCCACCAGCCCATGGAGAACCCCTTTTGTTAAAATCATAAACATGAGAATCTACAGCATCCCAATTAGGGAAAAAATTTGGAGAACTTATGTTATGATCTCCATTGAAGCTCCTACCCTGCCTGGGGTTCTCGGAAGATCCCTCACGACCACTTGACTTGTAAAATGGGGAATGAGGGGAATTAAATGAGCTTCTCCCACTGCTTGATGAACCTGCTTCACTCTTGGCAAAACAAATATGTACACGAGGATTCCCAAATAACTTTCCCTTCAGAGTATCTCTTGCTCTGCAAGCTGACATCAGATTCCTAAAGCGAACAAACGCATAACTACGACCTGGGAATGTAGTAATCTTCACAATCTCACCAAATGGAGAAAAGGCCTTTCTCAAAATTGATTCATCCACCTTCAACAGAGCTGGAAACCCAATCCATAGAACTTCACTGGGCTCTGGATTTTTATCACTCAGCTTGCATTTGTCAGGATAAAGTGGTTCAGGACTACCATGGCGTCCTCTAAATTCTCTTTGGGAGAAAGGAGAATCCCTTAATGCTGAGCTCTGTTCATCCCGTGAGTAATCTTCACGTGATATTGTCGATGGCTTATCCTGTGATCAACAATATTTACTAAATGTGAAATTATCATACATTATTCAGAATTTAGTGCCTTCAAGAAAAAATGAAAAATACTAATAGTAAGTTAACTGACAAGCACATTTTGCTTGCACATTTTGT
Source organism: Echinosophora koreensis (assembly GCA_035048595.1). Taxonomy (NCBI): domain Eukaryota; kingdom Viridiplantae; phylum Streptophyta; class Magnoliopsida; order Fabales; family Fabaceae; genus Echinosophora; species Echinosophora koreensis. The sequence goes on from JAPCYP010000068.1 coordinate 2,485,824, forward strand.
CAAATACAAATTAAACCTTGGGTGGCATCAGGCATGACATGCTAAACCATATAAGTTCAACAAATCTAAAAATTCACTCAAGAATTAAGCACATGTGGAACATATAAACATAAAGAATAACTTTTCTACATGATATTTCTAGGCAAAATTACACTTTTGGTCCCTTAAGTTATTTGTTTTGTTCAAATTGGTCCCTTAAGTTTTTTTTGTAACAAACTAGACCCTTAAGTTAGGTTCAGGTTTCAAATTGGTCCCTTAAGTTTTTTTTGTGACAAACTAGACTCTTAAGTTATGTTCGGGATGACAAATTGGTCCCTTAAGTTATTAAAAATAATAAATTAAGGGTTTAATTTATTGGTCCCTTTGACAAATTAAGGGACCAATTTGTCACCCGAACATAACTTAAGGGTCTAGTTTGTCACAAAAAAACTTATGGGACCAATTTGAAACCTGAACCTAACTTAGGGGTCTAGTTTGTCAATAAAAAAACTTAAGGGACCAATTTGAACAAAACAAATAACTCAAGGGACCAAAAGTGTAATTTTGCCATATTTCTAATAGAAATTATAACAACAGTTGTATACAAGAGGACTTGAACAAAAGAAGAAAAAGAGATGGACAAACAAAATACATTCCACAAAAGTTATTACATTGGCTTCCAACTGCCTAACACAAACCTCCAATCTCTTCAATAGACATCAATGAAATCCCCTTGTACCTCACAAACAGAAAATGATAGAGATACCAGAAGAAAAACCCCATCTGCCTAACATAAACCGCCTTCATTGCGGCTTGTCCCTTCCCTGTTTTGCCCCTTCATTGAGCTCACCAGTCACCATCTGATAGGATACTGGGCCCAACCTAAATACTAAGTAAGAGTGGGGAGCATGTAATGGAAGGGTGAGGGAGGAAATTGAGTTAAAAGAGAGAGAATGTAGATCTCAATTGATTGGAACAATTCCTATTTCAGATGCAGAAAATGAAATAGAAATAGAGAGATGAAGAAAGCTGGTTTACTGGTTGAAAGTAAAAGGAATTACAGCAAATAATGGTGAAAACAGAAATGTAAGAGCAAGATGTTCCCAGTCAAGGAAAACACCCCTAGCCCCAAGCTCAAAGCCAAAAACCCCAAAATACAATGCACACCCCTCACGTCTCCTATTCTCTCATTTAAACCAATGCCATCAGATCTATATTCTCTCTCTTCTAACTAACTTTGCTCCCTCACCCTTCCATTACATGGGCCCAGTATCCTATCACAATCACTGCCTACCACCACGACCCATCACCATTTAGAACTGTTTCTCACACTAGAAATTGACTGACGGTCCTCCCTATTCCGACCAGACATTGAAGACCCACCGCCAAAACCACCTTCACATCCCACATGTGCACTCCAAACCGAGTCTTCCTCCACCTCTTATCAGCCAAACAACACCCCCACCCTAGCCAAACAACCAAAGCAAGTCTTCCTTTCACCTTGCCACACGTCCCACCTTGCGCAAATAGCATCTTCTTCATCTTATTCTCATCCAAACAGCAACATATCCTCTCTATTTCCTAGTCAAACAGCATTCATTTCTGGTCTGTCTTCACCACCGCAGCTGATCAGCCTTCATTCCCAGTCCATATTTGCCACGGCAACAGCCGCCTTCATCGCAGCTTGTGTCTCTTGCTTCACACCTTCATTGCACTTCCTGGTTGCACCACACCTAACCACCATACATAACACTAAGATTACCAACATCTCAGCCACCATCCACTATTCCAGTAAGTAGTCACACACTAATTCTCATGTTGAAACTAGCAAGTGTTTATGTTGTCAATGTTTTAATACTTCTTGCACTACTTTAGACAAATCAAGGGTTCTTGACTCTGGTCCTACCAACCATATGACCTTTCATCTTATTTTTTCTTATCAACCCTCTCATGGTAATCACACTATAATTGTAGTTGATGGATCTCATACCTCAGTTTCTAGTTGTGGTGGCATTTAACTCTAATCATCCCTATTCTTAAAAAATGCACTCCATGTTCCCAACCTTTCTACTAATCTTATTTCCATTCAAAAACTTATCATGGATATAAATTGTGTTGTAACCTTCTTCCATACTCATTGTCTATTGGGACTATTAGATTTTGGGCCTAACTCAATCCCAAAAGCTAGCTCATAGGATGAGGATTGCCCATTACTTATAAGCTCTTATTAGATACTATCTCTAGTCAATGTGGGACTTGAGTTTTTCCCAATAGGGACCTTGCTAGAAAACAATTAAAATTGCTCAGGAACAAAGAGGTGTGTGATGATAGTGGTCCAAGTAAGAAGTTGCTATATTCATTTCATATGTCAAGTTATTTCCCAACACTGTGTCTCATGCTTCTAAGATTTGGCTACATCGTGAGCGTCCAGGACATCCTCCTTTTACTCTACTTAAGCCAATGTTTTCGTCTTTATTTTTGAAAGAGTTTGTTGAGTCCTTTAATTGTGATGTTTGTAAGTATGCTAATCATCATCATGTAACCTTTCCCTAATTCTCATAAAGGTGTTGAACCTTTTCCATTTGTTAATTATGATGTTTGGGCACAACATTTATTTCTAGTGTTACTAGAACAAAATGGTTTATTTCATTCATCGATGATTGTGTTAGGGTCACTTAGCTTTTCTTAATGAAAGACAATTCAGAAGTGTCCCAATTGTTTGTTCAATTTGTATCGCATGGTTCAGACACCTTGGAAAATCCATTAAACGTTTACAGCCTGATAATGGTAGGGAGTATCTGTATATCAACCAACCTCACATGTGTTAATACTCCTCCAACAAAATGGTATTGCGAAAAGAAAAAATCACCACTTACTTGAAATCACAATATCGTTAATGTTCCAAATGTCTGTTCCACGTTCATATTGGGGGGAAGTCGTTTTAATTGTTGCCTATATGTGAAAATCTCTAAGTTGGAAAAATTAGAGGTAAGACTTTCAAAAGTAGATTATCAAGAGTATCTCAGGCTAAAAGAAGCCAAGCAATCCTAGTTCTCCATTGCCACTAGTGCTCATACTCATCTCTCAATCAAGTAATCGAAGTCCATGGATAATTGAATCAGGTGACTCAAGTCACATGGTTGGTAATAGCTCTTTGTTTTCCTCTATTTGTTAACCTAAATTTCTCTCTATCTTTAAACTCAGTTTTGCTTGTACCTAGTTGTCCTTTTAATTTAATATTTCTTAGTTAGCTTACTCGTTCTCTTACTTGTTCTGTAACCTTCGATGATGATTCCTTTATTATACAGGAACGTGGTACAAGTCGGATGATTTGCACAGAATATGAATCTCACGGTCTTCACTACCTCCAATCAGCTCGCTCTTTAGCTTGCATTACTGCGACATCACCAAATATTCTTCATGATCATTTGAGACATCCAAGTCTATTTAAATTGAAGCAAATGATTTCAAATCTTAACAAAATAAAAAGTCTTATCTGTGAGTCATGTCCTAGGCAGGTTGAAAGTTGTATTGATTCTCCTTTTTCTGCTGTTCTTCGAGATATATAGGGTCCAAGTCGTGTGCCATCAATGAGTTTTAGATATTTTGTCGCTTTCACTGATGAGCTCGTTCGATGCACTTAGGTTTTTCTAATGAAAGAAAGATCTAAATTATTTTTCATCTCCACTTCTCTTCTCAATGAAATAATAACTCAATTTGGGAAGACAATTAGGTTCATAGAAGTGACGGTGTAAAATAATATTTTTCTTCTGCTCTATCATCCTTTTTGTCATTACAGGGTATTCTTCATCAACCTACTTGTCCACATATCCCTCAACAGAATGGAATAGCATAAAGGAAGAATAAACACCTTGTTGAATCAACCCGAACATTGTTACTTCATGTAAACGTACTTGTCCGAAATTAGGGTGAGGCAGTTTTAACTTCTTGTTTTTTGATACAACGGATGCCTTCTTTCTAACTTAATAATAAAGTTCCTCACTCCATCTTATTTCCTAAAGAACCTTTGTTTCATGTTGCTCCGTGTGTTTTTTGACGTACTTGTTTTGTTCATGATCTGTCTCCAGGTTTGGATAAGTTATATGCCTAAGCCATCAAATGTGTTTCCCTTGGATATTCTAGATTGAAAAAGGATAATGTTGTTGCTCTACAGTCCACAATCATTACTACATATCGGCAAATGTGACGTTCCTCGAAGAAATCCCATATTTCTCCAATTCCATGGTCAAATCCAACATTATTCATGAAGTATTCCCAGTTCCCTTCTTTGGACCATCTCTTTCTCCTTTGCAGGAATTGATCTCTCTTAAAGGTTCCACTGATGTTGCTCTAACAATTCCCAACAAGAACCATCTCGGCCACCTCTCATCATATATCAACATCATCCGCAAGTTCCTAAACAACATTGGAGGACACTGAAAGACCTGTTGAATCATGTCCTACTCTAGCAACCACTCCTACCACGAACCTTCCTAAAGAAAATCTAGATTTACCCATTTCTCTTTGAAAAAGTACTCGGTCAACTCGGAATCTTCATCGTATTTATAAATTTTTAAGTTATCATCACCTCTATCCTTCTATTTATTATTTTGTGTCATCATTATCTTCTGTTTCCATTCTTAAACATGTTCATGAGGCACTTGATCATCCAAGATGGCGACAAGTGATGATCAATGAAATGCAGGCTCTTGAACACATTGGTACTTGAGAGTTGGTTCCCCTTTGTCCTAGCAAGAAAATTGCTAGTCGTCGATGGGTATATGCTATCAAAGTTGGACTGGGTGGATAAATTGATCGACTTAAAGCCTATCTAGTGGCAAAAGGCAGACAAAGATTTATGACCTTGATTACGAGGATACCATTGTCCAAATTGCCAAGATTACTTCCCTTTGACTTTTTCTTGTCATGGCTATCATCCGTCATTGGCCGCTATATCAGCTGGATATTAAAAATTCATTTCTTCATGATGAGCTAGAGGAAGAAGTTTATATGGAGCAACCGCCTAGCTTTGTTGCTCTAGGGAAGTCTAGAATGGTTTGCAAATTATGACCTTCTCTCTATGGGCTTAAACAGTCTCCACGAACTTGGTTTGGAAAGTATAGTTCTGTTATTCAAGCTTTTGGGTTGAAGCAGAGTGAAGTAGATGATATAATCATCACGGGTAATGACCATGAGAAAACATCTCAACTAAAGGAACATCTGTTCAGCCACTTTCAAACCAAAGACTTGGGGAAACTAAAATATTTCCTTGGTATTGAAGTTATGCAATCAAGGAATGGAATCACTATCTCACAAAGGAAGTATGCATTGGATATACTCAAGGAAACTGGTATGCTGGACTGTAGACCTATTGATAGTCCATGGATCCAAATCATAAATAGATATTTTGCAGGCATCATGCTACTCTTCTTTCATGTGTTTTATGTGTTAGCCTACAAACAGAAGTTCTTTATTGGATTGAAAGGCAACTACTTTCTTAGGGAACAATCATTTTGGAAGGCATGGTGATCACTGCTGCACTGCATTGGGTGTGTCCTTCTGCTTTGGAAAAGTTTGTGATTGTTCACTATAAAGACTTTGGTAAAAACAGAGAGGTCGACATTTTATGGCAATATGCACTTTATGCAATTCTTTGGTGCATTTGGCATTTGGCAGAATGCCACTTCTTTAAGACATCTCTTTTTCCTTAAACTTGTAATCATATAGGATTATTCACATGATCACATCCATCAACAACCATGAAAAGCTTAAATGCTCTTAGGGGTTGAAGCAGAAAAATATCAGCAGGAAATACTAGTTTCTTAAAGAATATGTCGCAGACTTATTAAAGGGAGACCATATAGTTGGGGGCACGGCCTCTTGATCGAATTAGGTTAAGCAAGGTTGACAGGTGATCTTTGACAATTTAGGGAGTTCCTTCAATCCAAAAGAAACAGTTATTTTAAAACCAATCCAAACTCCATAATAGCATTTGACTTTGTTACCTGTTAGGTTGGTAAATACTATCATCACTCAGATAAGAACACAAGGATGATGCTAGTGGTAATTGGAGATATCTCACCAAATTTCCAGAAACGGGATTTGTTCTACACATCCACTGCCCATAATCCTATATAGTGTTAGTTTAAAATTCAGATTGGAGTCATGAACATGTGGACAAGAGGCTCACCACTAGTTACTGAAGGTACTCTTGTGTCTAGTAATTTGAAAGAATAAGAGCTTTAATACTTTGATGTTCATGTGTAAGTCCTAAAGCAGAATATCATACTACATTACATATGTCAATTAAGTTTTTGGTGAGAAATGGGAGGCCAAGGCTCAATCAAACGAGCAATGGATGTCAACAACAAATAGTCCTAAAAACTAAAGCAATTAGGTGGAAGCACTTGAATGGTTTAATATCTCTAATACATTTCCCTAATACAAGAGCCCTTTAGGCTTGAAGCATGAACAAAACACAGGCTCACTTTACTTTGTGCTGAAAATTTGACAGTTGAACCCTTGATCATTTAGTCAAAGAGGCTCCAATACCATGTTGAGGACCAACTCTAAAAGCTTAAGCTATTAGTTGAAGGTCCATAAATAGTTTTATATCAAACATCACCAAAATAAAATAAGTACATATAACCTTGTTGAGATCATTGGAGGTGACATCCTGAGACTAAAGTTAATTGGCATATATCAATCTTCAACAAATATAGCTCAACATTGTAAATGCTTAACAGTGTATTTACAGTCATTGATACAAATAAATTACAGACGTCTTCAATTAATAAAAGCAACCTGGCTACTCATTCAAATACATACAAGTTCATCATTCAGAAGAATCCCTCAGTTTTGCCTTTGGTAATGAATAAGAGGGTTACTGTTCTCGGATCAGGTTTGATTTTTGATTATGAGATAATCCCTTTTCAAAAGCCTATCCATATCTCTAACCTCCATCCTTATAACAAACTGTGCCATCAATAAGTTTTAATGTAAAAGAATTGAATATTTCTTGATATATTTACTTTCTACAAAAACTGAAATGATAGAGAAGTTTGTTAACTTCACTGGTATTTCTATAGGGAGGATTTGGACTCAGTTCTTTCACAGTGCATTCTTATTGGTCCTTCAACTTCCTTACTCATCCACAAAGCATGAACAAATTTTTTCTTGATAACATACTTTTAAAATCAAAATAAAAATGACTTCAAGGATAATACTTTCATCTGGACAGCAACATTCAATATGACATGAACACGAAGCATGTTTGACCATACCATTGCATTGCTTAGGCACTTTATACAAATAGAAGTGAATACTGTGCATTTTCATACTTCTAATCGTTTCAGGACAATAACCTTAATCAAGTTTATGTGGAAAAGGAAGCTATTTTTGTCGTGTAGATTGGATGCATGTATTTGGAGCTTTTGCTGGACATGGAAATAGAAATTAGATTAGAAGTGAAAGAACTCTTTGCAGATGTTCTTGAGAATTCGTTATTTTTAATACTGATTCTTAATAGTAATGCAGGTGATCAATTCTTTGTTTCTAATAGTAATTCTTACAGAAGAACTCTTTGGAGATGTTCTTGAGAATTCTTTAATTTTAATCATGATTCTTAATAGTGAAGCAGGTGATTGATACTTTTGTCTGCTTTCTTAATAGGATTAACGCTAATGGCATATTACAAAAACGAAGACCTCTTACTGCATTGCCCCTTAATATGTGTTTGTGGTGTGCTGTTCTAGTTCGGAAAATGGGACTCATCTATTTTTGCAATGTTCAGCTGCAATCTCTTTGGAATAGGGTTTTTGAAATCTTGGGACAGAACTGGGTCTGTCCTAAGGATTTGAAGCAGTATATTGTTATTAACTTTAGAGGTTTTGCCTTCCATAAAGATATCAAAACTCTTTGGTAGTGTTCTGTGTTTACAGTCCATTGGTGCCTATGATTGGAAAGGAATGCCAGAATCTTAAAGGGAACTTCTTCATCTATAGATAACATTTGGTATAGTATCATTTTGCTGGCTAGTTTGTGGTGTTCAGCCCATCGTTTCTTTAGGTGTTTCCTTGATAGATATGCCGAGAGTAGAATGCCTTGTTACATGAGGCAATATCTTAGCTCCCAATTGTTTCTTTTTGTTTTCCTAGGAAAGATATACATAAGAGTTTGAGCTCCATTGCACTTTGTTATTTTGGAGCTTATTGGCTGCTCTTGTATTTATATCTCTATGTAGTCTTTTTTGTGGAGAATATCTTATCCTCCTATCTTGTAATGCTCTTCCTTCTGAATGAATTTCTTTATCTATTAAAAAATAAAAATAAAATAGTAATGCAGGTTTGTCACCAAAACCAGAACAGGTACAAATACTAATGACCTGTTGCAGGTTTGCAGGCCTCACAAAGCCCTTTTCCAACCAAGTCTGTGCACTACGTATTTTTCTAGATCGATGACTACAAGACACTTATATTAATACTGAGTACTGACCACTAACAACATTTATTTGGATTAAGCTGTATGTTGTTTAATGAATACTGAACTTCCATTTTAAGATCAGTTTTAGCAATGTGTATTCAACATTTTTTGAAGGATAGAAGATAGCCTTTTGGGAATGTATTAGATATGCAGTTATTTTCTGTATTTGATAGAAGCAGAACGTTATTTCCAAATTTGAAGTTTGTTCCTTAGATCCACTATGGAAAATTTTTGCATTTTTTGGTTCCTATCAGGTGTTTAAAGGAGCCTCCTTTTTGGATATTTATTGGGGTCATATTTTGCTTTGATGTATTTTCTTTCTGTTATGCTGTGTTTTGCGTTTTTTTTTTTTTTTTGTGTCAAAAACAATATCTTATCCCCCTCTTTTAAAATCCTTCCATATATAGATCAATGAATAACAGCAAGCAGTGGAAACCATGTTTACAACTTCATCTCCAACAATTACAAGTACATTCGTATTGGCAGCTTTGTCTGGAGCAAACCAATAGGTTTCAATTCAGCTTTATGACTAGACATGAGAAAGCAGAATCAGGTACTTGCTTATACAATCAGCCTTATATTCCAATTGCATCTTAAACCGATGAACACCAATATACCAAAACATCAATTTTTACCCGGGCTTTATTTGGCAAGGATTAGGATAATTATATAAGTAATAGAAAACTGACAAGAGCGAGAGTTTTTCATTGTCGCCATGCAAGTCAATTTTTTCCACACAAGAACATTTCTTGTGTTAGGAGAATATCAAGCAATGTTGCCTAAGATTCATTCACATGAACACTGAACAGATATCTCCACCTATCGTTGCAGCTTCTAATAGGCGGATCCGTATTTGGGCGTTTGGAAGAGCTTATAAAGAGCTTATGAGAAAAGCTTATGATAATAAACCTAAGCAAATAATTTATGAAAATAGTTTATGATCTTTCCATAAGCTCTTTTTAGCTTTTTCCCAAAAGCTTGTCAAAGAAGCTTATGAAAATAAGCTTTTTTAACAAGAGCTTATTCCATAAGCTGTCTATACCCAATCGCACAATGAGTAGATAATTAAATGTTCTGATTTTTCCAGTTCTTGGCTCACTTCCTAATAAAGATGTCTTTTGGCTAAACCCATCAAGAAGTCTAAAGAGCAACCTCAAAGGTTTTTTACCGAACTGTTGTTCATAACAGGATTAACACTAATAACGTGCTCCAGAAGTGCAGACCTCTTACTACTTTGTCTCTATTAAGTGCATAATGTGTGGTTCAGATTCAAAAATCGGGCTTCATCTTTATTTGTATTGCTCAACAGCAAATTTTCTTTGGAATATGCTATTTGGGATCTTTGTTTAGTCTTGGATATTCCCAATGGATTTGCATCAATTTCTCCTTACTAATTTAGATGTTTTGGTTAAATAAGCAAAAATTCTGTACAGTGCTCTGCTCATGCTACTCTTTAGTGTATTTGGTTGGAATGAAACGGTAGAATATTCAATGACTCTTTTTCTACCCTAGACTTCATTTGGGATAAGGGTAAGTCTTTTGGCACCCTTTACTTTAGTACTCTGCCCATGGACCTTTTAGTGGTGTTTCTTTATTGGACATGCAAAGCAGTTCGCATGCTTTGTTGCATAGCTCTGGCACATAGGTCTTGTTTCATTTTTGTTTTGTTTGTGAAGATGCCTTATCCTCTTCCTTTTCACTTTTCCCTTCTTTTCTAATAATATATTTTATTATAAAAAATATGTTAAGATTTTTTCTGCTAATTTTGTTATCTACTGCAACTTCATTTGAGATCTATTGTGAATTACATTTATAATAATAAGGTTTCTTTAAGATTACCAACTTATGTACTATAAACCATGTCCATGAAGAAATTTGAAAAGTATGCAAGAATTACATAAAACTGAAATTAGAAAAAGTAGAAACTCCTATATATTAATATTATAATCTAAACTTTTTTTTTTTGCATCTGCAATCTATACTACTCTTTGGTGCATATAGCAGAACCTAAGCCTCATATTTTTGCAGAGGTTGCTTTGGCATGTTAGCTGATTTCAGTTAACATTAAGCATTTGGTTTCTACTTGGTTTAAAGCACAAGGCCCTTTTAAGGGGGTTTCCCTAACATATATGCAGAGAAATGGGGCATATTTGCTCCATTGAAGTTTTCCTATTTCCTTCATTGTTTGTGTTTTCCTTTTACATTAAGAAGGATTCCTTATCCTCCAAATTCTATGTAATTATATCTCATCATCTTAATGAATTTCTTCTTTCATTAAAAAAAAAAAAAAAAAAAAACTTCAATTAACTTATTTGAAAGGTGAAGCCTTCAGTCAAGCTATGCCACTGACTAACACTGTGTCTTCAGTGACACTAAATTGCAAACATATAAGCCATTCGCCCATTCCAACTCACCCATGGAAAAGAATGGCATGGTAAGCATTGGATTTAAATTGCAAACAAATAAATCATAGACAATCTTCCAAACCTGGTGGATAATAAAAGTATGCGATATTTATGAGACACTCCTGTCTATTGGATGAGTGACATCATGAGTCATTGAGTTGCTAGTGTTTAAACCTGTCCTGCTTTTTAATTTTTTTGCAGTCATATTTGTTACTATAGAGGAAATAAATGGAGCTATTAGTTGAAGGTAAATAGCTAATCGCATGAAAAAGCTACAACCAATATCAGACAACATATTATGATGAACTGTCTCTTCTTTATGTTTATTCTACTGGTGCAAACATTTCCTCTTATTCAGAGTTGAATATTATGCTAACGGGCTTACTCCACTCATACTCAACAATTGATGAACCTTCAGCTTGAAGCTTCTCTAATTTTCCTACAGCTGTGATCTCCCTTTAATTTGCCTTTTGTGATGTTCCATTCCTCTTTTTCGATAAATTCTTTGAGGCTATCAATTTTATGGCATATGAAGCTCAAAATGAAGAGATAACATAGAAAATTAATATGCCAAAAGGTCCAAATGAATGTTAAGGCAATATAAGTTATGAATATTGTCTTTAATAAAATCCTTATAGAATTGTTAATTTTATTGTAACCAGTACTATAACATAAAGGTTCAATCAAATGGAAACTCCAAGTTTTTTATAGTGCAGTCTCTATCCTCACATTTTTGTTCCATATTAACTACCAAGCCTTCTCTTAAATGCTGATATCAGGTTATTTAATTTGACATGAATTAACAGGAGTAGTACACTCCACCCATTTTTCATGAGTTCGTTACACTCTTGATGCTGAAATTATTGAGAGTGCAAAATCTCATCAAATTTGAAAAGAAAGATATTAAATTATTAATAACCAAGAGGCTAACTGATATAACTCTTGCTCTAAGATTCAGCAACATGGACAACCAATTCAGGACTTGGGAAAACTATTGAGAAGATAAGCTTATGCTGCTTAAATCCATTTGGCGGTAGTATCTTTGTTTGCTGGATGACTGGAGTTATTGTTTTGTACCCTTGTTTATGGTGATTATTAATTACTAATTACTAATAACAAAAATAAAGAGAAGCAACTTTCCACCATGCCTTTCTTAACTGTAATATGCATATTTTGGAGCACCTTAATTTGATGGATTGAACCTTGCCATACATGGAAAGCAGTGACTATTTGTTGTATTATGACATTTTGTTGCTGAGTTTTGCTGATTGATATCTTCAAGACACTATTATGTCCTTTGATTAAATGAATTGAACTGAACTTCTGGGGTCGATACACATATATAATCATCTAGAAAAGTAACAAGCAATAAAAGGTGGGCAACACTGACCGCCTTTGCAAACTCGATTCTAAGCGGGTTGCCAGCAAGAGGAAAACCTTGAAGCGCTCTCATGGCATCAATAGCATCTTCATCCCTTTTGAAGTTAAGGAAAGCATAGCTGCGGCCGGGCTGGAACGCGACACTCTCCAGTGGTCCAAACTGTAAAAAATGATGAGCAAGTTCCTCCTCTACAATGTTGTGGGGTAGATTCCCAATCCAAAGGTGTCTAGAAGGGGGGTTGCTCTTGTTGCCACTGCTGCTGCTGTTGCCACGTCCAGCAACACCATTGCCCTTATCTTCATATCTTGAAGGGTAATCCCTCCTAAACCGGTCCCTTCCGCCTCGACCCGACTATTGCCAAACACAACATAAACACAAAAAATACAGTAAATTTTTGGCTTTTCCCCATATGTTCTTTCACAAAACTAACTCAATCGCCACACAAACACACACATATACATAGATACACACACACACACACACACACACACACATATATATATATATATGTTTAGGGTTTATTGATTCAGTTTAATCATGCTACTTAATATAAATTAAACCCCAGTCCCAGTCTCTAAATTCGATGTGTGACGATGATGGTTGAAACTCGAATGTTAAGAAGGAAAAATAAAAATAAAAAAAAAGCGCCTCAGTGAAGTTGCAAGTGTTCTCAGTAAGTAAGTAAATGGATAGAAAACATAGGAGAAATATGATGCAGATAATAGTAACTGAAGGAGTGTCGATGAAACTGACCATGGGGCAGTGAAGAGGGAGAGATTTGTTGCTACAGTGTCAGAGTGAATTGGTAATTTGCTCCAGTTCCTGCTTTTGTTGATCGATGAAAGTGAGAAAGATGATTCCTCAAACAGCGTCACTGAAGGAACAAATGTGTATATCTAGGGTTTCTGATGATTGGTAGTCAAGTACTCATCCGCCAATTCGGGGATATAAAGCAGATAAACAAATTATTATTTTACTTTTTTTTTTTTAAAAATAAACAAATTAAAAAAAATTACTGGAACAAATTAAATTCAGTGTCAAAAAATATAAAAAATAAATGGATTCAATTAGGATAAATAATTAATTTAAATATTTGAATTTCACAAAACTATTTTAAATGTCATGTATAATAATTTAATATATGGCTTATTCTGTCAAAAAAATATAATATACGGCTTAAATTTTTAGTGCCAATAAACATGGATTATTTTGAAAATGACAAGTACAAAAAAAGAAAATATTAGTTTGAGTCCCACAAAGTTAAAGAAAAAAATTAGCAATGGTCTCAATCTTTAACTGAGCTTTGTTAAATGATAATGGGACAAATGAGTTGCTGGTGAATGTTGACCGGCAACGGGGTGTTGGCTAGGGTAGGGATGACGTGGATAGAATGGTGACGTGATTTCACATGCGCATGGCTTTTCTTTGCATCCTTATATATCTATCCACCATATTAGCTACTAGTGACATCTCCAAGCCCGACAAAACGCAAATTTGTTGCAAAGAAAATGGGAGTGAGCTTCAAATCGACTATCTCAACATTCAATACATATAATAGGGTTTTATGGATGTGGAGATAACTGATAAACATAGTTTTGACATTATATTTAATTCTCATACTTACTGATTTTAAACATTAATTGAGCTTAATAGGTGGGTCTTGGGTGTATTTCACGACTTTAGGCCGAAATTGGGTCTAATTGCATTTTTCAGCATAATTGGCATCTTGACATTGCTTCTGTATTTAGAGCATAACATTGGTTGTAGATACTAAAATATTGGACCCTAATTTTGTAGAAAGTCTAAGAAAATTATCTACAGCTCTTATGAAGAGCTCGAAATCCAATAAGGATTATGAAAAGGTCAAATCTGGGCATAAATTGAGACCAGAGGTGTTGTTGCCAGAGTTTGGATAGAGAGCAGTGTTTGGGTCGTAACTTGGTCTGTAGAGGTCGGATCGGATACACCTGAAGTCAAGACCATTTTGAATATAACCTATCAGACTACAACTTTCATAAAGATCACTTAGCCAGGAGATGTCATTTTGATGATGTTAGTTAACTTGGAAAACACAGCTCCGATCCTGAAGTTTATTGGGCTTAACTCAATTTTGCCCCGATTGGAGCGAATTTGGTGACCACATAAAGCTGGTCCAAAGGGACACTTTTGGGATTGTTTAAAGGGGTTAACTATTAACTAACTAAAGGGGTTAAAGCTGTGAATATCAAACAAAGTTTTTATCTTGCATGGTTATGCGTTTTCTGCTGAAAACCTTCAAACAAGTCACTTGTCTGACTGCTTTGTTTTTCAGTCGTCTGCTGTGAATCTGCTTGCAAAAAGTTTAATAAATACAATTCAAACCCCCTTCTAGTGTTTATATCTATCTATTTCACTTTCAACCACTTATAAACTTGTAATATAATCCTTCTAATAATTTAGCTCATATTAAATTAACTATTTGCCAATTTTTGGGATATTACAGCAACCAGCAGTCCAACAACCAGCTGCCAACTCTTCTCAGTCCAGTGTAGAGGATTTGTTGAAACAAATGGCCCAGCAAAACATGCAGTTTCAACAAACCACTCAGGCAACAATTTAGAATATGCAGCAAAGCACAAATGCAATCCTACAGAATATGCAAACTCAATTGGGCAGTTAGCTACCTCTCTTAGCTAGTTGCAGTCACAAGGATCATGACAAATACCTTCCCAATCAATTTCGAATCCTAAAGGCAATGTGAGTGCTATACTTTTCAGGAGTGGGAAGCAAGTCACTGTGTCAAATGAGCACAAAAGTGTAGATTCTGTAGAAAAGTCAGAAAAACATAATTGTGAGAATGAGTTGCATAAAAAAATCAAAACAACTTGGTGAGAGCTTGAAGCAGCAACCAGAACTAGAAATAAAAAATCTCTCCCTTTTCCAAACTGAAAAACTCAACAAGAGAGTGGCTAAAACTAAATTGGATAAGGAGATTATGGAGACCTTTCAGAAAGTGGAGGTGAATATCTCTCTTGGATGCAATAAAACAGATTCCTAAGTATGCTAAGTTTTTGAAAGAGTTAGGCACTCATAAGTCCAACATGCCTCCAAAGTGCAAAGATCCTGGCACTTTCACCATTCCTTGCACCATAGGCAACAAATAGTTTACACATGCTATGTTGGACTTCGGAGCCTCCATAAATGTCATGCCAAAGTCAGTTTACACATCCTTTGCATATTGACGAGCTAAAGCCCACAGGCTAAAGTAGTATAACCAATGATGAACATTGTTGCATGAGTTGATTTACTGTATGAATAAGGTTATGGTTAAGGTATACATTTTTCGTCTTAAGATTTAAGTACCAACATCAAATCATCGATAATGAACACTACTTTCAAGTATTGTAAGTATGACATTTACAAGGAGTGTACGCTCCTGTTATTTAGTAAATAGTTAAGTAGCATAACAAACATTGCTTAAATACTCAGATGATATGAAAAGTAACAAAAATTGAAAACTTAATTTGAGTTTTGAACTATAAATGAACTTACATGACATGACTCATATTGACATAGAAAAAAGAAGTAACAAAAATTAAAAACTTAACTTTGGCCACATCATATTATCAAATATATACAATTTCTTGTTTACTTTTTTTAAAACCCAATTTTATTTTTATTTTTGCGAAATACATTTTGGAAATTATATACTTATTTATTAATTTATTATAGCTCGGATGTCCCTTAAGTCTTTCTTACATGCCGAGTTAGTGTCTCCACCTCCTACGTACCCTCCTGCGATGGTGTTAATTACTCCTTCGATAAGAGGTTCCTCTGATGTTTGGGCTACCTCGATGCTTTCTCGTTCTTTTTCACTGTTGTGGGTGTGGTTTTCATTGTGTTTTTTCGAGTTATAATCTCGTCGCACATATCCGCCTCTGCCTCTACCTCAACCATACTACCCTGTAGCAGTATTCTTTTTAACTTATTCTTGAAGATGCCCCAACTGGATGAAACCTTCAATTTTGTCATTTAAAGTTTGGCAATTATCCGTAGTTTTGGTGATATTGACAATATTTCTCTTGATTCGCATGTGTGTTCATTCGCTGGGGGTGGTGGTTCAATGATGTTTGTGTGCAACACTTGTTCAAAAATATTTGATTTGCTTGCACTGAGAGGGGTATATGCATCATATCTCGATTGGATTCTCGGTTTTTTATGCATTTCTGTTTGAACTCTGGCTTAATTATCTCGGGTTTGAACTTGTTCGGGTTGTGTTGATCACCCCTTCTCGTTTTTGTCTCCGAGAGTTGTTCGCTTTGACTCCTTCGCCTCTTCCATATTGATATATTTGACTGCTCATTGTCTCAAGTCATCTATATCTACGGGTGGCTTTCGAGGTAACAAGTCGGAGAAAGATCTCGGTCATAGTCCGGCCAGGACTGCATGTAGTGCCACAGAGGGGGTGAGGTCTCGATTTTGTATTGTTTACTTGCTAAACGTTGCCACAAAGTCTTTTTCCTGTCTAAAATTTACTAGCGATGCCGATGTCCTTTGATGCTCACGATACTTGTAAATTGCATGTTAATTTTAATAGCTAAAATTTCAAATGATGTAATCAAGCTTGGGGGAGTCTCAAGAACCAAATGAGGGCCGCACCTCTGAAGGTCATAGGGAAAACTCTGCATTTAATTGATCATGTGGATGCTATCTATAACATTTTTGTGTTTTGGATGTTGTTAGGTGCTTTTATGGGTATGTGCTTCCATCATAATGACCTAGTCGTGTAGTTTTGAGGTTGTCTAAGAGAATAGCTCACATGTTTTCCTTAGTGAATGGGTAATCAAGATGTATCTGCCCTCCCTGAGTTGGTCGTTCATGATGAGGTTGTGACTGTGTCGTCTCCACACCTCTGTGTCATGCATCTTCCTGGCTTTCAAGCCAGGCTTCTTCTTCGTGATGTGAAGATTGAGTCCTTTCCTGACTGTATCGTTCTTGTCTCTAAATGCATTGTCGCATGTCAAGTCTATAAAGAAATGACTAGGTAAATAGATAAACTTGTATAGTTATCATCTATAACATAGTGAAAGTCATGTGTAGAGACATGATTACTTTTCATATTGATTACTCGGATCAGACTGCAGATTTTCAAGAAGGCACCTTGTATGATCAAAAAGTGATCCACAAAGACCTTAAATCCACAAAGGAAAAAAGAGGGAACAAGAGTGTACAAAATCAGAGAAAGAAGCACTTGAATTGTCAAGATTATGCATTCTATAGAATTTACCTCTTTTTCACATTAAATTGGTACCAATGTTTTAAAAATTGGATCGATGATTGAACCAGTAAAGCCACTGGTTCATGTTTTATTGGTCCAGCTGTGGTTGAACCTGATCTAACCGGTGTTAATTTATATATATATATATATATATATATATATATATATATAAGACAAAAAGAAAGTGGACATGTGCTGAGCTCATTTGAGAAGAAGGTGGACTACTTAATATTTTAAAATGTTTAGGCTCAGTTATTAGGTGGCATGCAGTGCAGACTTAAGTTTTAAAATAGTTAAACTAAAACCCTAGTTTTGGGATGTGAAACTTTCTCAGCCGTCAAACATATCTTCTGCCTCCTCCTTCCTCCTTGCCAATCTCCCTCCCCACCAAACGTTCTGACTCCTCTACTTCAGTCCTCACCTCAACCATCCAACATCGACCTTCATCTTGCAGATCCGTCGTTGCAGCGCCTCCCTCCACCATTGCAACACCTCACCCATGTCAAAACCGCCCATCACAGAGCGCATCTCTACACCAAGAGAGAAGAGAAATCAAGATGTAGTTTTGGAACTGAGAAGAGCACATCATTGCATCACGTACTTTTTTGTGACTAAGACAAGAGAGAATTCGGGACTGTTGGAGCTGCAAAGGGATAAATGGAAATCAAGTGCAAAAGACATAGTTTTAGAGCCTTTTTTTTTTTAAAAAAAAAAAGGATTTCAGGGAACCGCTCAAACTTGGTAACTCAGTGGTCTTCTCAGTTCAGAGCCTATTCCACCGATTCCCGGTCGGTTTCTTCCATGCACGATTTCCTGGCTAGCTTACACCAGACAGCAGACCGGTTCCTGATCGAACCGATCAGTCCAGGCCAGTTCTGATAACATTGACTAGTACTAATCCTATAGTGAAAAAATTGTAAACTTTATTCCACATGAAGTTTAGTTTCTTAGCTACAAAATGCAATTAATAGCATGTTAGTTTGGTTCTTGTGGCCAAAGTTATGTAATTCAACCTACAAACTGCCATAGAAGGAAATTTTATTAGCAACACTACCTAAGAAAGAACCTTGTATACTAGTGTGTGCTCTGTAGTTTAAGCCATCCCTAAATGCAAACTTCCAGTGATTAAGATTAGTTATATATCCAATCTCTATCCTCCTATCAGTAAGGGTATAATTTTTTTATATTCAAGTTTATTTGTGTTAGGCTCTAAGGGAACCTTTTCAAAGGAAATTTCAGAAACCACAAATTTAGAATGCACTCATTGCCATCAACTTGGTAATCATACCTCAAAGTGTACAAGAAATCTAGTAGTAACTACAAACGATTTGTACCAAATAACCGTAATTTTCAATTAAAGTACGACACCACAAGTCCACAACATATACGCACCTTCATAAAGCATAAACGATTGTGGGTTCGTAATAAAGCTTATACATAAAACACCACATGGTTCAACTTCATTTGGTTTACAATTCAATTGCTACTACTTCGGGGTTCGATTTCGTTTCATAGAGGCTAACGATTGGTGGAGGGAACTGTTATCTAAGAAACAAACAAATATTGAGTTCCTCATTCTCCGTGCAAGCTTTTTGACAATTTAAGAAACAGTAGCTCGAAGCTTCACACAATCTTCAACCTTCAATGGTAGAGGGATTAGGGATCATAGGAATTAGCGTATGAATGATGCTCTTTGATCTTTTCAGATCCTGGATGCAAGGGGTGAAGGCCGAAAAATTTGAATTTTGCAAAGAGATCCATAGCTTTTAAGTTCTATCATCTATGTTTGCAAAAAAGGAACTTTTGGATCAATAAGTAAAAAAAAAAAAATCAACAGGGTTTTAAATTTTATTTTTGCAAGTACTTTTGGATCTAAAGTTGAAAGAAAAAAATTGGAGAGATTTTTAAAGAAACAGTAATGGTCCGTCCATGTCAAAGGTGAGATGTCAAACTAAAGCTTGAGGTGACACTTTCTGATTGGGCCATATAGATAGGATAAATGTTACCATCAAATTTGTGGGGTACCGAAGAATTCACCATCCAAAAATGTCTTTGTTCAATTTTTGACTACATTATATGCCATATAATCTTTGTCATACGCTAATGACAACAATGACAGGTAGTTGCCAACAAAATTATATGGATGAGGACATTTTGTCACTTGACTATATTATACAATTCATCGTCCACAAAATATATACTTGGCCACTCTAGCAAAGGGAAATCAAAATGGCCTGCATACAGTTATTGGAACGCCTGCAATTATACATAGAACTAAATACAAAAGGTCATTAAATATCACTAGCACCTTCTATAGTTCTATCCCACATTTTACCAAATTATCAGCAAAACCCCTGATTTGGTAACAAACCCAGTTTTCCACAGCTAGACAGTTGCTCTGGGAAGGCTATCCGTGCCATAGTTCTACTTACATCCTGCATAGCAAAACATCAGTTATTACTTCAAATAATCTAAAAGCAGTTTAACCCTCTCCTTTTGTTCCCATCAATTTAACTCCTACCAGTCACATCCCACGATAGCAATATACTCGTTAATTTTCAAACACTTACAGTATAGTTTAAGTGATCCTTTCAGAAAATAAAGAGGCAAACTTCCATTATATAAATTGTTTTATGGGGAAACAGATTATTAGAGAGAATAGAAGACAGATGCACTAGAATGAGAATAAGATATCCTCAAAAATCTAAAAACTAGATGCGGCAAAAAACATTTTTAGGCCCAAGAAAGTAGCAAGGCTGTACAAATCCTTCTGCATGTTAGTAAGAACAATCCAATTGAAAAAAACATGAGCTGAACACCAAAGAGAAGCCATAAACATAGACCTTCCCATAACAAGTTTAGAGGCAAAGAGATTCTCTAAAAATGTGTGTTTCCCCTCCAACAAAACAAAATGCACAAAATGACTGCATAAAGAACGAACTGCCATAAAATTTTACTCCTTATTTTTTTCAAAAACCTTTTTACAGAACCATTCAAAAGTGCTCCAAAGTTGAAAGACAAGCCCAATGCTCACCACGAACCCCAATAAGATTTTTCCAAAGGAAAGTATTGCTTTGTAATGCAACAAAAGATGGTTTACTCTTTTTCTCAGATAGCTTCGTATGTAATATACACATCAGGATAAAGGTCCTTTTGTTAGGACAGAAGGGTATTATAGACAGTTAGACTAGTTAGTTAGGGTATGTTATTTTGAGAAATCTCTTTCATCTAGAGAATTGTATTTTGTGAGAAAGGGGACCCCTTGGAGGAGAGTCTCATTGTTTTGTTAAAATTCAGTCAATCAATAAAATCATTCTTTTCTTTTTTCCATTTCTTTCGTGGTTTCCTAACAAAAATTGTGACATTTTTAGGACAGAAGGGTAATATAGATAGATAGGCTATGTTTGGGAGTTTTGAAGGAGATGGAGTGGAGTGACCAGTAATGGAGTGAAGTGGAGAGGTAAAAGTATACCACTCTATTGTTTGGAAGTTTAATAAGGGAATCTCAAACCCCCCAATTTGGAGGGTATAAAAATTGGGGGTTTGAATGGGATGAAGTAGTTTGGGTTACCATCCTAAACCATACCACTCCATTACTTATTAAACTCCCAAATAATGGGTTAATGCTTTTTAACCACCCCACTCCATTACTAACTACCCTACTGATCCTCCCAAACATAACATTAAAAGAGTTAGTGAGGGGGGATTAGTTAGATAAATAAATAGGGGGAAGGAAGGATACAGGGATCATCCAAAGAATTACTCTCAGATAATTTCGTATGCAATATACAAATCAGGATAAAGGGTCTTGCGTTAGTATAGAAGGGGAGTGTAGACAGTTAAAGGAGTTAGTTAGGAGGATTAGTTAGATAAATAAATAGGGGCAAGGAAGGATATAGGGATCATCAAGAAATTTGTATTTTGAGAGAAAGGGGAAACCTTTGGAGGTGATGTTTCTTTCCTTATTCTGTTCAAATCAATCAAATCATTATATTCTTTCTCCATTTCTGTTGTGGGTTCCTAACCAATTGTGGCAGTAATGACTTGCGAACTCATTTGGTTGAAACAATTACTCAAAGAACTTCAATTTGAAGAGACTATGCAAATGACGCTAATCTGTGATAATCAAGCAGCATTGTATATTGCCTCTAATCCTGTTTTCCATGAGAGGACCAAACATATTGAGGTAGATTGTCGTCAGGGAGAAGATCCAATCAGGGGACATCACCACTAGCTTTGTCAACTCCAATGATCAGCTGGCAGATGCCTTCACGAAATCTTTGAGAGGTCCTCGTATTAGTTATCTATATAACAAGCTAGGTGCATATGATTTATATGCTCCAGCTTGAGGGGGAGTGTTAGAATATTGTATTAGTGTATAGTTGTTAATTAGTATCAGTTAGCATCCTGTATTTATTGTAATTAGAATAAGAGGAGTGCTAGACACACTCTCTAATACACACCCTTCTATTGGTTGAAATTCATGTGGGTCTCATTAATTCATGTGGGTCCCACTTGAATTTTGTAGGACCCACATGATTTTCAACCAATAGGAGAGAGTGTGTTGAAAAGTGTGTGTTAGAGAGTGTGTTGCTAGCATTTCTCTTAGAATAATTAGGATTCTTGTATTCATGACTAAATGTCTATATATTCAAACATCCGTCATGTATTATGACACACGGTTTCAGCATCTCATGCCTCTATTTTCTCTCGTTTAATAGTTAGGACAAGGATCTAGCCCTTGGGCAAGGACGAAAGCAATTCTTCAACAAAGAAGATTGAAGTGCCCCCATTTTTTACGACAGTGATATTTTTGGATGGGTTGAAAAAATTCATTGCGGTGCACCAAACAAAGCTGTTGTCGAAGCTGCATGAAGAATTGGATAGAGAAACAAAACTAAAGCATTACCCAGTGGTAGAGAGGCTTGAGGCCGAGCATAAGGTGGAGGAGATCGAGGAGGAAGACGAAGGTGAAGATGCAAGGGAAGTTCACGATTTCCAGAATTCGATGATGGTGACAAAAGAGAAATGGAAGTCACTGCTAGACCTATGTGTGTCCATGGAGGTTGTTGGAACATAAATGGCACCCAACTGCCCTCGTAGTTGGGAAAAAAAAAACTGAATGAAAAAACAAAGGAGTGGGTGGTGACAGCCACAAAGATTCAATTTTCACATAGTCCGCCCGCGTTCCCACCACTGCTAGAGCCGCCAAACTCGAACTCAAAAGCGATAGCCAATGGGTTGTTCCCAGCTAAGCTGCCATGGATGGACCAAAGAATTGCAATGGTTTTGGAGAAGGAGAAAGAGACAACCAAGAGAAGTTCGACCAGACTGCTGCCTGCGCCACCATTGGAACCACCAGATCTGGGTCTTCTCATGGCAGTCGATGGTATACTAGTGACAGTGGGGAGCAGGGATGTTGGTAGCACCGCCCCATGCCAGAAGCATCATTCTAGGATAGCATGACACAAGGGCAGAAGTGGGATTACAGAAATTAGGTCAAATTTTTTTACCTAATGGGCCAGGTTCAACTTTGTCTTGGTATTTGAGTTCATGAAGGAAATGAGATAGATATTGCAAATAAACCAATTAAGGTCATTTTTTGAACTAATGGGCCAAGCTCACGTCTAAAGGCAAACGAACTGCAACCCGAGAATAGGAAACTGATGCATTTTATGGTGCACCTTGTTAAAAAGTGGTGCACTCATGAAAGTACTATGTGCATTTGTTAAACCAAAAGGCATTACCAACCATTCATACAATCCATATTTAGTTTTAAAGGTAGTTTTCCATTCATCCCCCTCCCTTATTCTAATTTGATGGTACCCACTTTTCAAATCAATTTTAGAAAATAAACATGCACCATGCAATTCATCAAGCAAATCATCAAGTCTATGGATAGGATGTCTATACTTAATTGTGATGTTGTTCACGGCCCTACAATCCGTGCACATCCTCCAAGTCCCATCCTTTTTTGGCACTAAAATTATCGGGACAGCACATGGACTCAAACTCTCTTGCACCCATCCTTTTTGCATCAACTCCTCCACTTGTTTTTGAATCTCTTTAGTCTCTTGTGGATTGCTCCTATAGGCTGGCCTATTGGGCAATGATGCATTCGGAATGAGATCTATGTGGTGCTCAATTCCTCTTAGAGGGGGAAGGCCGTGTGGCACTTCCTTAGGAAAGACATCTTCAAATTCCTGCAAAAGATTGTTGAGCAACTTGTGTTCTTGAAAATATTTCCCTTCTTCCTTTGTTTCATTGTTTTCCAAGCTTTTCCTTTCTAGCCTTTCCTTTTTGTTTTCCTTCTTTGATAAGTTTTGTGATTTTGCTACTTGAATTTTGGTATTTTTGTGTTTCGTGTTTGATTCCTCTCAGAACTAAAAGAGAACATTTGATAGGAAAAAGGCAAGAGTGACAAATTACATCTTGAGTGGGAAAAGCCAAAAGAGTGAAAAAAAAAAAAAATTCATTGTGTGAACTAGTGAGGGAGTGTAGTGAGAAGACACATAAATTCTTCTACTCAAATCATAGCCAACAATGAAGATAGTCCACCATTATCTCCAAGGTCAACTACTCTTCAAGCTAGGATGGCCAATCAAGTCCAAGCTCTTCAAAGACAAATGGAGCAAATGCAAGTAAATTATGATAAACAACTTGCCAACCTTCAAAACCATGATGATTCAAGTGGCTATGAAAGTGAAAGAGGAAGACCTAGAGGAGGTAGAAGAGGAAGGAGGCATGTTGAAAGACTTGAAGGGGTTAAGATCAAAGTTCCCACCTTTATTGGGAAGAATGATCCGAAGGCTTACTTGGAGTGGGAGTTAAAAATAGAACAAGTCTTTGATTGTAATTCTTACAACTAAAGAAAGAAGGTGAAGGTGGCAGCCCTTGAATTCAAAAACTATGCCCTTGTGTGGTGGGACCAATTACAAAAGAGAGGAGAAGAGTTCGAGAGGAGCCCATTGATACTTGGGAAGAGATGAAAATTGTCATGAGGAAGAGGTTTGTCTCAAATCTTATCAAAGGGACATTCACAACAAATTACAAAGGCTTACCCAAGGGGCCAAAAGCGTTGATGAGTAATTCAAAGAGATGGAATTGGCCTTACTTAGGTCAACTTTTCAAGAAGATTATGAGGCTACCATGGCAAGGTTCTTACATAGCTTGAATCAAGATATTCAAGACATAGTGGAGTTACAAAATTATGTGGAGCTTGAAGATTTGTTTCAACAAGCAATTAAGGTGGAGCAACAAATTAAGAGGAGGAAGACCAAATATTCTTCTTCATCATCTTCCAAATTCCCATCCTCAAATTGGAAGGACAAGCAAAAGAAGGAGGGTGCACCAACCAAAGAAGCCGTGAGCACCTCTCAAGGAAAAAAAAACCAATGGAGCCAACTTCTAGGAGCCGTGATGTAAAATGCTTCAAATGCCTAGGCCATGAACACATAGCATCCCAATGTCCAACAAAGAGAACCATGGTGACCATGAATGGTGAAGTGGTATCACAATCCGAGGCTTCAAGTAAGAAGGAAAGTGAAGAAGATGTGTTCATGTCGGATGGTGATTTACTTATGGTAAGGACTAAGGAGGCTTTTAGGGAGTCAAGTGAAAGATCATGAAGCAAGCCAAAGGGAGAATATCTTTCATTCTAGATGTCTAATTCAAGGAAAGGTATGTTCTCTAATCATTGATGGTGGAAGTTGTGCCAATATTGTGAGCACTAGATTAGTGTCCAAATTAAATCTTGTAACTAAGGCACATCCAAGACCATATAGGCTTCAAGGGTTAAGTGAGGTAGGAGAAATGGTGGTGAACAAACAAGTGGAGGTTCCATTCTCAATTGGGAAGTATGAAGATTGTGTACTTTGTGATGTGGTGCCTATGGAGGCAAGCCATATGTTGCTGGGAAGGCCTTGGCAATATGACAAGAAGGCCATCCATGATGGGTTCTCAAATAAGTTTACTTTCATGTATAAAGACCGAAAGGTCATACTTTCTCCCTTATCTCCAAAGCAAGTTAGTGAGGATCAAATAAAAATGAGTGAAAAGAGAGAGCAAGAGAGGAAAGAAAAAGAGAGTGAAAAAGAGATTGAGAAAAAGAGTGAAGAAAAATAAAAAAAAATCAAGAAAAAAAGTGTGCATAATCGAGTGGAAAAAGAGAGTAAAGAGAACTTTCTTGCAACAAAGTGTGCATAATCGAGTGGAAAAAGTGAGGTAAAGAGTGCATTGGTCTCAAGGCAGCCCCTATACATACTTTATTGTAGGAAATTTTGTTTAAATGCTAACACTCCTAATGATCATTCTTTGTCTAGTGGTGTCAAAAATCTTTTGCCGGAATTTGAAGATGTCTTTCCTAAGGAAGTGCCACACGGCCTTCCCCCTCTAAGAGGAATTGAGCACCACATAGATCTCATTCCCCAATAGGCCAGCTTATAGGAGCAATCCACAAGAGACTAAAGAGATTCAAAAACAAGTGGAGGAGTTGATGCAAAAAGGATGGGTGCAAGAGAGTTTGAGTCCATGTGCCGTCCCGGTAATTTTAGTGCCAAAAAAGGATGGGACTTGGAGGATGTGCACGGATTGTAGGGCCGTGAACAACATCACAATTAAGTATAGACATCCTATCCCTAGACTTGATGAATTGCATGGTGCATGTTTATTTTCTAAAATTGATTTGAAAAGTGGGTACCATCAAATTAGAATAAGGGAGGGGGATGAATGGAAAACTACCTTTAAAACTAAATATGGATTGTATGAATGGTTGGTAATGCCTTTTGGTTTAACAAATGCACCTAGTGCTTTCATGAGACTTATGAACCATGTTTTAAGGGAGTTTTTGGGAAATTTTGTTGTGGTGTATTTTGATGATATCTTGATATATAGCAAATACTTAGATGAACATCATGAACATTTAAGGGTTGTTTTGCTTGTTTTGAGAAAAGAAAAATTGTACGCTAATTTGGAAAAGTGTACTTTTTGTGTAGACCATGTGATTTTTCTTGGTTTTGTGATAAATGCTAAAGGGGTCAATGTTGACAAAGAGAAAATTAAGGCCATTCAAGATTGGCCAACCCCCAAAAATGTGAGTGATGTGAGGAGTTTTCATGGCTTGGCAAGTTTTTATAGGAGGTTTGTTAAGGACTTTAGCACCTTGGCTGCACCTCTTAATGAAATTGTCAAAAAGAATGTTGGGTTCAAATGGGGGGAGAAACAAGAACATGCCTTTAAAGAACTTAAGAACAAACTCACCCATGCACCAATACTTCTTTTGCCTAATTTTGCTAAATCTTTTGAAATTGAATGTGATGCTTCTAATGTTGGTGTTGGGGCTGTTTTGATGCAAGAGGGGCATCCAATTGTTTATTTTAGTGAGAAATTAAGTGGAGCTTCCCTTAATTATCCCACCTATGATAAGGAGTTGTATGCCTTAATAAGAGCTTTGCAAACTTGGCAACACTATCTTTTGCCCAAAGAATTTGTAATTCATAGTGACCATGAGTCTTTGAAATATTTGAAAAGGCAAGGAAAGTTAAATAAAAGACATGCAAAGTGGATTGAATTTCTTGAACAATTTCCATATTTGGTGAAACACAAAAGGGTAAGGCCAATGTTGTGGCGGATGCACTTTCAAGAAGATATTCCTTACTTTCTACCCTTGAAACAAAATTGTTTGGTCTTGAATGCATTAAAGATTTGTATGAACATGATAAGGATTTTTCAAATATCTATGCTAATTGTGTGCATTCAGCCCAAAATGGATACTTTAGGCACCAAGGATTTTTGCTTAAAGAAAAGAGATTGTGTATGCCAAAAAGTTCCATAAGGGATTTGCTTGTGAAGGAAGCGCATGAAGGGGGTTTAATGGGGCATTTTGGGGTCCAAAAGACTTTAGACATGTTGCATGAACATTTTCATTGGCCTCATATGAAGTATGATGTGCAAAAATATTGTAAAAAATGCATTGTGTGTAAAAAGTCAAAATCTAAATTGATGCCTCATGGACTTGATACTCCTTTGCCTATTCCTGATTCTCCTTAGATTGACTTGTCTATGGATTTTGTTGTGGGATTGCCTAGATCAAGGAATGGTAAAGATTCAGTTTTTGTTGTGGTGGATAGATTTTCCAAGATAGCTCATTTTATTCCATGTAAGAAAATTGATGATAATTGTGATGTTGCAGATTTGTTTTTCAAAGAGGTGGTGAGACTTCATGGTCTCCCAAGGAGTATTGTTAATGATAGGGACACCAAGTTCCCAAGTCACTTTTGGAGGACTTTGTGGGGAAAGCTAGGTACCAAGCTTCTCTTCTCCACTACTTGCCATCCTCAAATGGATAGGCAAACTGAATTTGTGAATAGGATACTTTCTTCCCTTTTAAGGGCTGTAATTAAAAAGAACATTAAATCTTGGGATGAGTGTTTGCCTCATGTGGAATTTGCTTATAATAGGGCAGTTTATAGTACTACTCAATATTCTCCTTTTGAGGTTGTTTATGGTTTTAATCCTTTAACTCCTCTTGATTTATTGCCGTTGCCTAACTCTTCAATTTTAAAGCATAAGGATGGTAAGGCCAAGGCTGAATATGTGAGGAAGTTACATGAGCAAGTGAAGGTCCAAATTGAAAAGAGGACCGAAAGCTATGCAAGACAAGCCAACAAAGGGAGGAAGGTGGTATTTGAACCCGGAGATTGGGTTTGGGTACACATGAGGAAAGAGAGGTTTCCTTCTCAAAGGAAATCTAAACTTCAACCAAGGGGGGATGGGCCATTTCAAGTGGTGACCAAGATAAATGACAATGCGTACAAGTTGGATCTTCCAAGTGAGCATGGTGGTATTAGTGCAACTTTTAATATGGCTGACTTATCTCTTTTTGATGTAGGTGATGAAGATTTCAATTCGAGGTCGAATTCACTTAAAGAAGGAGGGGATGATATAAGCCCACTGCAGACCAACTCGGATCAAGAAGCCATTCAAGGTCTTGGTGGCCCAATGACAAGAGCAAGAGCTAAGAAAGCCCAAGAAGCTCTAAATCAATTGGTGTTTCTCTCAATGGACACAAGCCCAAATGCAAGACAAGGAGACAATGAGCCCAAGTTAATCACTTTGCTCATCCAATTTGAAGAAGCATGATGTGTGGGGCGTACTCTTGAAGAAAAGTCCAAGTCTTTTAATTGTTTTTCCTTTTAATTCAATAAGTGTGAGAATTATGTAAGTGGGCCCATTTTTTTGCAAATTGGTACAGCCCACCTTTCCTATTCTACACGTGAGTTTAGTGTTGGGTTGAGATTCCTTTTGATGTAAATTGTGAGGGTTACACTTTTAATTTGAGAAGCAAGTGTAACCACCAATAAGATGGTAGGCGTGATCATTAAGGCTTGGTGGCTGCCTTGAATTGTTTGGTGGCTATTAAAGATAGGTTTTAAGTTGGTCTTTAGTATCTTTAGTTAAGCTAATAATGTGGGAGTTTTGGTTTATCATTGGTGGGGTGTAAATTCCCAATGGTGGCTGAGTTAGAATAGGTGTTAAAAGTGAATCATTAGTGTCATAATTAGGCCATTCAAGTGGAGGTTATGTTTTGTCTTTGGATGCCAAAAGCTTGGCTGCCCACACTATTTGTAAACGTGAAAAACACTTGGAAATACAACTTTGATGTTATTTTGGATCAAATCCATACTTGTGAGAATATTGTTCTCCTAGGTTCTTGGTTGAACCAAACTACGTTCTTATCAAGAATCCAAGATTCTTATGGTGAACATCATTTGGCTTATCAAACATCCTTGTTTGTGGCGCCATCTCCACCTCTTCCTTCTTCCATTTTTCACATTTTCTTCATCTTTTGAATTGAACTTAAACATGACACCTTACTTTGTTTTGTAAATTCAACCATAAGATCATCTCCAAAGGCAACCTATCCTTTGGTTGTCATCAAAAATTGATTGGATTGGTGTCGTTGGAGGGGATTGTTGTGGAGTTCTAATTCATTTGAAGATGATGATGATGATAAAAGAAATCATTGATTGAAAGGAGTATGATGGAAAAGATGAAGGTTGAAGGCTTCAGGGTTAAGATGCGGAGGAGAGACAAAATGAGGAGAGAGTTAATAATATTTTTTTAATATTTATACATAACTATAATGTAAAATAATTATTAGTTACATGCAAGTGTATAATAACATGATCATTAAAAGAAGATGAATGGTGCAGATTGCTTGCTTTTAAGGTGCATGGGTGCACCATAAAATGCACCTAGGAACTGTTCAGCTTCAGCTCCCAGATCAGGCCCGCATTCACGATGTTTGTCATGTCTCCCAACTAACGAAGGCAGTAAGGAAAGCTCTAGGGAGGATGTATCTCTTATTCATTCCTAGTTTTCATATCTTGAGGACGATGCTGACCTTCATTGGGGTGGTATTGTTGGAACAGAAGGGTGGTTTAGACAGAAGTTAGTTAGGGGGGATTAGTTTGACAAATTAATAGGAGGAAGGAAGGGTAGAGGGATCATCGAGAGAATTGTATTTTGAGAGAAAAGGAAAACCCTTTGTGAAGGGACCTTGGAGCAAAGTTTCTCTCCTTGTTATGTTCAAATTCAGTTAATCGATAAAATCATTCTTTTCTTTCGCTATTTCCATTGTGGGTTCCTAACACCTTGTTCCTTTGAATTAATTACCTATGCATTAGCTTATTAATTAATCATGACAAAATTAAATTTTGTTATTTTACCTTCCTTGGAGGTAATCTTCCTCCATTTATCCTTGAGATCAACGGGAGTACGAGTCTTATCAAATACACGACAACCAAATTCTAAAATTTTCCTCCAAGGGATATTCTGATTTTCTGCTGAGAACCTTAGCACTCCTTCCTGCAATTTGAAAACTAAAGTTAATGCTAATAATTGAGAATGAAGGCCCTGTGCAGCTAGAATAAATTAGAAGAATATTCCTTGACCAATTGAAAATATTCCATTATTGGTTAAAGTGTTTTGCAGCTTGAAGTTCAGAATAATTTTTGAGGAACACATGTTTACTTAGAATCTGGGCAAACAAAAAGTTGAAAGGGAGACACAAATAGTATAGTTCTGAAAATGCTTGTGTTCACCATTCAGACAGCGCACTATGGTCTTATGTAAACTTACAATCTTGTATTTACAAGATAATTAATGAGTGTTCTATTTCCTAAGTACGTTAACCTATCAATACATGAATACATGAATTTACTAATATAGGAACCAAATATTTTTTTTTTATCTAAAACCCTCGGTATCCGGAAATCACAATAGACTCCGACTAATCCAAGTCGAGCCTGGAAGACTCATTTAAGGGGGGCAAAACTCTCCCAGTGCCTATTTTTTCCATTCACAAGACTCGAACCCAAGACCTTACTTAAAGGGAAGCAAACTCCTTGCCGCTTGGAACAACAGGTGTTGGTAATACATGAACCAAATATTTTACTATTACTATTTCTAGCACTATTGTTATTTCCAACACTCCCCCTCAAGCTGAAGAACGAATATCAATCATTCTCAGCTTGCAAGTGAGATCTTGAGATCTCTCTCTGAAAAGCCCTTTAGTCAGCATATTTGCCACTTGCTATCCTGAAGGGACGTGATGTGCTAATCAGCCTATTGTCAACTCTCTCCTTAATAAAGTGTTGGAATATCTATATATAGCATGGAATTTTGCATATGCACTTGACCTTGTTACTACTACATTCTGCTTCTTATTTCTCCATGTTACAAGGTTCCCTCCAAGAAACATACAATAGCCAAATGTTAACTTCCTATCAATAATTGAATCGACATAATCAACATCAGTATAGGCCTCCATAGATAGATTTCCATCCTTCCTGAACAGTAGACCTCTTCTTGGTGAGGCTTTAAGATACTGTAGAATACGATCGACA
The DNA here is from genome assembly GCA_035048595.1 of Echinosophora koreensis. Taxonomy (NCBI): domain Eukaryota; kingdom Viridiplantae; phylum Streptophyta; class Magnoliopsida; order Fabales; family Fabaceae; genus Echinosophora; species Echinosophora koreensis. Next base: position 2,517,234 of record JAPCYP010000068.1, read on the forward strand.
ACCTGCACATGCCTCACCCTTGGATCATGCATGGACTAGCTAACCATGCTAATAGCATACGCCAAATCTGGTCTAGTATGTCAATTTCTGATACTGAGCTCCATTAACTTTGGGACTTTCCAATTCTATGATTCTGCCCAATGGGTACTTCCTTATTACTACATACATTGAACTTTCAAATTCACCAATGTTATAATATTAATGTACCCAAGAAAATTCTAATCCGTTAGCTTCCCTACTGCACCCTACTTTCTAATAAATTGATGAACAGCCTAAGTAAAACCATTCTTCAACATTGTTGCACAGACATGCTAATTATGATTCTTACTATACCTTAAATGTGATTGAGAAAATAAATCAATAACTAATCTAAATGCAACATGTCTTTGGTGCCAACTGTCTGTCACAATAAAAATATGTTCTACCACATCAAACTCTTGGTTTAATCATGGGATGCAGGTAGACCTAACTAATATTATAGCTATCCTAGTAAAGTCCCTCATGTCTACTTCTGAGTTCTTAAAAACTCACACATACACTCAAATGGAGGCACATTACATGATTTGCAACTATGAATATATATTTGAAATTATAACTACCTTGAGCCCATTTGAATTGTTATAGTGTGATATCAATAATTAAGTCAGTTCTATAAACATATGAGATTTGATGAAACTTAACCTTCAGAGCATTTTCTTCTTCAACTGTCCAAAATAATGGCTTACGTTTTGCCGTCAGTGAAGACCGATTCTTGCTGCAATTGAAAATAATAGACCAAAGATTTAACTCCTTTACATAACTAAGACAGCAAGTCTCCATCAAAAGAATAGTTAACAATGCTCACATGGTGATTTTTTGAGAAAATAAATTCCAATGAATTAATAAAACAAATATGCATTTAATTATACATACAGAAATGAAGGACTCACACATGCTTAGGCGACCTCTGTGGTTCTCTTAAAGTTTTGGAGCTGGTAACTTCCTCATTTATGTCACTATCATTTTTCCCTGCAGTGTTATGCTCCTGCAATAATGATTTCCTGACAGAAGCAACCTTCTGAGAATATGCTCTCGTTTGAATCTTCCGTTTGACACGTCCCATCTTCGCTGAGATGGCCTCAGACTCTGAATCATTAGTTTCACTCACAGAACTACCTGTTTCAGACACCTTTTTTTCTCTCTGTGGCACTTTTCCTTTATGTTTAATCCTGCCCTTGTTCTCTGCAGATTTTGCAACACTTTCTTGCGTCCATTTGGCAAATGCAATATTTGGGGAGGGCCCATCAGTATACTTTCCCAAACAGGAACCACTGATAGGTTCTGCTTCCTCTCCAGCTTCAACAATTCTTTCAAGTTCATCCTCCACATAATGTCTTGAATCATCCGTTTCTTTCCCTTCCGAAAAACTGGATTCATGCGTTTCAGAAATGTCTGGTTTATCAAATTTCTCCCAGTTCATGGAATCCTGAACAGGCTTAATATGTACTGGCATTTCTTCTTCTCTATGAACTCCTGGATCACCATCTGCAACAGCTTGACCTTCGAGAGCCATTTCATATTGATCGCTATCTGCTTTATGCAATTTTCTTGGTTGATTTAGCTTGGGCTGCAGGTGCTGACTGTGAACACCATCAGTGCCATGCCTATTATCACCATCTAGTGAGATCCCATCTCCCACAAGGACCTCTTTCCTCTTAGCAGCGTCTTCTGTCTGCACCGTTTTATCACTTGTAACAGCATTTTTATCCAAAAAGCTTGACAAAGCTTTCTTTGCTATCACTGCCTTTTTTCTCAATTCCTGACACCTCTCCACTGCTCTTTTGTACCAGCAATAGGGGCAGTAGAAGTTACCCAAATCATCAAATTTAGGTTCAGAGTCAATACACTTGGCATGGAGAGTAATAGGGCAACCCTTTTCACTACAAACTAGCACTCCCCCACCCTCATTGCAACATATGCAAATCTCCTTGTCCAACAAATCTATAGACTCATGTTGATCAATGCAATCAGCCATCGGATAGTCTCGCAGGCCATCATCACTCTCAGATGATGATGTCTCAAACATAGTTGCATTACATTCATCCTGTTTGGAGTTTTAATAACAATGTAAAGAAATCAGTAATATGGAATTAAATGACAGACAAAGAACACTAGCAATACCTTCTTTTCAACTCTCTATTTGGTTGAATTTTATGAGGGATCCACTAAATAAAACATGCTATTTAACAGGTCCAATATAATATTTACAAGAGAGTGATGAGAAGAGACCACGGTTAACATTTCTCTTGACATAACATGAGGGGTTTTTTTGGTTGCACATGGGTTTGATAAAATCTATAAGAAGCCAAGTATTAATATTATATATTTAAATTAAACAAGAAGTTAGGTTACTGAAAAATGGAAAATGGATGAGAAAAGAAAAGGGGTGTTTTAATCTTAAGTCGAATGGAAGGGAGAGGATACCTGGTTGGTGGTGGAGAGGAGAGGAATGGAGGGGAGGGAAGGACGAGACGCAGAGGACGCACGCCTATGTCCGCCGAGAGTCTTTGTTCTCATTACTCAGAATATGTAGAACAAGGAAAGGAAACGCTTCAACATTCACCGGAAAGCGGAAAAAGTAAAAGAAACCAACGGAGAAGAGTGAGTGTGAGTGAGCTCAGTCTCAAACACATTTCTCAAAAATTCAAAATGTTATTAGGCTAAAATGCATCCGGGTCAGTTTGTTTTATAACGTGATAGAATTAACTGATTCAAAAAAAAAAAAAAATTGTGATAGAATTAATTTTGAAAGAATTGATTTTGATAAGACTGAGGTTAAAAAAATTAATTTGTGTTTGGTAATAATATTTTGAAAGCGGGTTTACAAGAATTGATTTTGTTTGGATGATAAAGTAAAATCACCTTTGAAATGTAAATATGTAGAATTTTGTGGGTCTTACATCTAGAATCAATTATTTTCAACAAAAAAGTTATAAATTATTGTTTCCACTAAAATCAATTTTATCCACACAAGAATCAATTACTTTGGACTCAATTCTGCTCTCAAACACTCCAATTAGAGTGTGTTTGGGAAAGATTATTTTCCCTCATTTCAGCTGTTTTTTAGCTTAAAAGCTGTTTCATAGATAATCTATCATGTTTGGCATTTTGCTTAAATTTATAAAAAAGTTTTTTTAGGGAAAAAAAGCTGTTTTATGCCATCTAGTCTTTTCTAGCTTAAAATTGTTATGATTTGATTATTTTTCAATCTCAAAACTCTCTTCCCTGTTTACCCCTACAAAACTAACTTCTAAACAAATATTATTAAATTATACAAATAACTCCATACCCTTTTTCGTAATTTATTATATAAAAGTGATTTTTTTTTGCACCACCCAAACGAAGTAGATTATCTTAAAATCGCTTTTCAGCAAACAGACCCAAACAAAAACAGATTCTAATTATAATCGATTATCACAATAATCGATTATACAAAAATTGATTATCAACATAATCTTTTTTTTCCAGCTTTCCCAAACACACTCTTACTGTAGCAACCAGAGTTTGAGAGCCCAAACGGAGTTTCATGCTATAACCAAACAAGCACTTAGTCTTCACTGAGACACCCCGATGTTCCATTAAAGAAAAACCTAAATTTAACTAAAACTTAATCATGATATTACCGTTAAGCATATAAAAACAGAATATCATAAATATTAAAACTTTAAACATAAAGAAAGGAAACATGACCATCACACATAGATATACATTTACATAAAGGTACTAAGTATTGTATAAGGAATCACATCAGAGTAAGGTCCAAAAATACAAATTGACAAAATAACTGTAAATACAACAACCCGCAAAAAGACGCACCGGCCACAGACTCTCTACTCAACTACTCGAGTCCACTGCTCGTCCTCCAGCATCTGGCTCATAAGGGGTTCTATCTAGTTCCTCAGTAACTAACTCCTCCGCAGGGTCTTCTCATATTGATCACATAAAAGAAACATACATAGAAAAAAATATAGGGAGATAAGAAACATGTTATCATCATATGTGGAAAAGGTTACATAACATATATACAGTAATAGCACACAGACATGTATCACCAAATAAACACATATCGATATAACAAACATCCTCCAAAATATATCATCACCCTCTACCCTTCGCGCTCATGCAACTAATCATGTATGCTGACGTGACCACCACCTAATCCTGTCACTCATCCCTCATCTGATTAGGGATATAAGTCAATCGTCCAAGCGGATTGTTCGTATATATTTGTATTAGTGCACACCCCCATTCCCGTTAGGGTGTTCATTCAGTGAATGAGACAACCCTCATTCCCGTTAGGGCGCTTATTCAAAGAATGACACTATTCCCCCATTCCCGTTAGAGAATAGCTGCACAATACAAAAGTATCCTCATTCCCTTTAGGATACGGTACGGCTCAGCTAGAACTATAAGGATATCATGGTAGTTTCCCCCATTCCCGTTAGGGAACTGACCTGTGACATCCAGTCTAGAACTATAAGGGTATCACGGTAGTTTCCCCCATTCCCATTAGGGAACTGAGCCGTGAAATCCAGTATTCGTAATCGGATACTCTGACCTCGTGTGTTCTGCTCACACGACTGTGAACAATACTATGCAAACTATATGAGTCTCACTGACTCGTGCCGGATCAATCCTAGTGCCTCAACCTCCCGTAATAATCTTATATCACATCATATTTCAAGTCTCATCATATAGGTTTCATTAATAAAATATCATTTAATCAGGTTAGGCACTACTGAGTCACATATCATACTCTCCCCAACACGTATCTCTGAAAGATAACATATATCATCACCTATAAACCAACTAAGCATATCATAGTAGATAAAACATATTATCACTCAATACATGTTATCAACCACAATCACAATAAAATAATAATAAAATCATCATAATAAAATAATAATAAAAGCATGATAATAATAAAATAATAATAACATATTCAAACAAACATGATAAACTATAATTAACATGTTAATTCAAACAGCACACAGCAAGCAGCTAAAATACGGTAAAATCAGATAACCTCAAATATCATAAAATTAACCTAACAGCGATAAACCTACAATCTCCATATCATTATTGGTACCACTAAGTAGTCACCAATGTGATATTGAAATTGTCAATTATTAGCCCACTAGTAGGGTTTAGGTCGCCCTACGCCATTAATGTAAAATATGCTATAGCCAATTCCGACGATAGGAGGCTTCTTTCACCCACCTGAAGTGTCGTAGGCTAGCTTTAGAGCAACGAAATGGACCCACTCCAATACTCCTCAAATCTGCCACTTGAGGTTCTCTTACCTCCGGGGCTCCAAAAATTCACCTGAATACATATTCATGAAGCACACGTTACGTGTAATCCAAATCTGAAGACGGAATTGAAAACCGATAAACGGATTGAAAGATAACTTCAATATCGTCGCCGATGGCATTTCGACATAATAAGGACATAGGCTTACCTTAACCTAATCAAGAAAAGAAAGATAGGATGATGAAGTAGACGTCGCGAGGATCACAACGGTATAATCGGTTTCTTGATAGGACGAACGAATTGATCGAAAACTCCTCCTGAACTTTCTCTCTCCCTCACGGTCTCTCTTCCCTCTCTCTCTAAAATTTTTTATTCTAGAAGTTCTACAAATTTCTACACGAAAATGACTCAATTTAATTTTTTTTAAAATTACTGGCACTGAGCGCCCATAAGCCAGCGCACCGCCATCCTCCACTAGTCACAGCGTGACACGTGTCCAACCATCTAGTGCTCCAGATTCCAGCACTCAGCACCCCATGCTGTCCAGCAATCCTGGATTATAGGTTTTATCGCGTTCTGAACTCGTTTTAAATCCGATTGACCTGAAATTTGAAACATAGACTCCTCTATACCTAAGGAATCAGATCAAGTCCTCAAACATGCTTAATCTCTTCCTCAAAAATAAATTTTCTATTGTGCACACTTTAGTATTCTAAACAGTATAAAGAAAACTCTAGAATACGTTCTCGTTCGATTCGAAGCCGGTTAATCGCGTATTTTCCATGTGAGGTTTCTAATGCTTAAACATGCATATTAGGCATCTAATCAAGGTCTTAAACAAAACCATTAAACGTATAAATGATGTCGTAAAACACGGATGTTACATTCACTCTTTAAGGCGTTCGTGATCGCTTTGGTTTTAATTTTAAATAAAAAGTCATCCAATCTAAAATAAAAATTGCATGTTTTGATTTTTATTGATATAATAACCAAAATGTTCAGTAAAAAAAAAAACCAAAATGTAAGTCTAGACAATATTAATATATAACATACAATATCAATTTTATATTTGAACTATTAAAAATGTAAAAGTTATATCATATCAAATTCATAAGTATTAATAGAAAAATTAAAAGCAACCGATAAAGAGAAAACAATATAAGGTAAAATAAATAAGTATTAAATTTTATATGCGTGATTTAGTTTGGTTTGGTTTCAAAAAATAATCCGAAAATCAAATCAAACCGACCTGTTTTCACAAAACATGGTAAAAAAAAATTCAATTATGAATCAATTTTTGTTTGATTTTCGATTTTTTTCTGGATCGATTTTCGATTTTTCTTTATATTGGTTTGGATCCGAACACCTTTATTTTTCGTCCCTCGACTTTTCACTTTGGTGAAAATCTTCCCCCTATTTTTTTGGCGATTTTCATCCTCCAATATACTTCCAAACATATGGTGGGTAACAGAAGCCGATGTCTTTTGTACCTATTGACATTATTCGCTTAACTGCCATAAGGTGGGATTCCCTAGAACAAGCCTGATATCTAGCACATGCATACACTAAACTTAATGTCAGACCTACTCACGGTATGGTATAAGAGGAAACTGATCATACCTCAGTATTTTGTCAATTCGATAGGTTTACCATTTTCATCCTTGTCCAAGTAGCATGAAGTGCTCGTTGGGTAGCTATCTCTTTAACATTTTCCATTCCAAACCTCATCAGAACTTCCTTGCAATACTTTGATTGATTGATGAATATATCGTGGTCTATCTGTTTGATTTGGAGCTCAAGGAAGAAATTTAATTCTCACATTGTCGACATTTCAGACTCTTCATGCATGTGCTTAGCAAATTCTTTGCAAAGAAACTCATTAGAGGCACAAAAAATTATATCATCCACCTACACTTGTACAAGAAGAATATCATGTTATTTTCTATTTATAAATAAGATTATGTCAACCATTCCTCGTGAAAATCCTTTTTCTAAAAGAAATTTACTTAGGCACTCATACAAAGCTCTAGGAGCTTGCTTTAATCCATAAAGTGCTTACTTTTATCCCAAAAAAAAAAAATGATTTGGTAATTCAAAATTTTCAAAACCAGGAGGTTGATTTACATACACTTCTTCTTGTATCTAATGATTTAAAAACACATTTTTTACATCCATTTGATATAATTTGAAATATTCACAATGCAAGCAAATGCAAGTAACATGCGAATAGCCTCAAGTCTACTTACGGGTACATACGCCTCTTCATAATCTAACGCTTCTTCTTGGTTGTACCCTTTAGCTACAAGTATATCCTTATTTCTAACAATTATCCCATTTTCATTTAATTTATTTATAAAAACCATCATATAATTATTTGGGAAAGCTGAATTTTTTTCCATTTCAGCTGTTTTATTCCCAAAAAGTTGTTTTTAAAATAATTAACATGTTTGATACCTTGCTTAAATTTATAAAAAATATCTTTTTTTTTGGAGAAAAAAGTTGTTTTATGCCATCTAGTTTGTTTTAGCTTAAGATTGTTGTGATTTGATTATTTTTCATTATCAAAACTCTCTTCTTTGTTTACTTCCTACAAAACTAACTTCTAAACAAATATTATTAAATTATACAAATAACTTCATAACCTTTTCGTAATTTGATATATAAAAGTGATTTTTTTTGCATCAGCCAAACAAAATAGATTATCTTAAAATTGCTTTTCAGCAAATAGACTCTAACAAAAATAGATTCTAATTATAATCGATTATCAGCATAATCTTTTTTTTCCAACTTTCCCAAACACACTCTTAGGTGGCCTAGGACTACTAACCATACCTGATTCCTTTCAATTTGATACAATTTTTCTTGCATGGCTAACAACCAAAATTCATCACAAACAAATCATCTAGGGTCTTAGGTTCTTCTTGAGAAACAAATGTCATGCGATTGCAAGAAGTTCTAATGGAGTTTCTAGTAATTACCACTATTGAAATATCACCAATTATGTTATCCAAGGGGTGATCTTTGGATGCCTTCCATTCTTTGGGAAGATTTTCATGTGGTTCTTCCTTTTGCTTGATAGCGGCATCATTGTCTTCTTTGTCCTCTTGATCTTTCCTTTCATCCAATTGGGTATGGTCTAAGGAATCTGCAAGGTCATCAAGGATATCTTTTCCCAACCTTTTGGGGATCAAACGAAACATGAACAAATTTCTCAACAGTCAAGGCTCTTTTATTAAATACCCTAAAGGCTTTGTTAGATGATGAATAACCTAAGAATATACTTCATCAGCTTTGGCATCAAATTTACCTAGGTTAACATAACATTTGCATCCAAACACACGAAAATTTGAGATATTCGGCTTCATTCATTTATATAATTCAATTGGAGTTCTCTTTAAAATTGGCCTACTCAAGACCCAATTGAGAACATAACATGCAGTGCTAACAACATTTGCCCAAAAATATTTGGGAGATTTGCATTGCTTGGTAATGTTCTAACAAATTCCTTTAAAGCCCGATCTTTCCTTTATACCACCCCATTTTTTTGTGGGTTCCTAGGTGCAGAAAAATTATGTTGTATACTATTTCCTTCACAAAATAGTTCAAACGCTTCATTTTCAAATTTCCCTCCATGATTACTCCTACTTGATACAATTTTTAAATCCTTTTCATTTTGAACCATCTTGGATAATTTCTTAAAAGCTCTAAATGTGTCACTTTTGTTTGCAAGAAATAAAGTCCAAATGAACCTAGAGTAATCATCTGCAATGACTAATGCGTAAAAATTACCACCAAGGCTCTTTGCAACACCCTGAAAATGCTTATCTATTAATTAATTTTCTTCAATGAATAAACTTATTGGGAAATACAATTTGGAGATCATGAATAATATTAGTTATTTATGCGTGAGAATTCAAGTGACTTAGAATTAAAAACTCATATGAGAACCAAACTGTGTTTTGACACATGGTATGGAATTACAATGTGAATTGTAATCCATTGAGACATGGAATATATATGAGGAAGATAAATCAAAAAATAATTGTTTGAACCTCTTTGTGTTATTTTTGGGCAGAGCCGCGATGAAAATATTATTATTTTAATTGAGTCCTCTAATTTTTATTTCCGAGGCCGAGAATCTCGAAATACATGTCCAACCTGAGAAATGGGATAGTTTGATGCCTAACTAAGTCAATTAACTCACTTAGTTAGAGTAACTAGACCAATTAAATGACAAGTTGTCGAATTTACCAAAAATGGATAAAGTCGCATTCCCATAAATGGTTAATCTTCATATTTTTGCTAGAAATGGACAACACATGTCCTTTCTCTCATCTTGGCCCTCCATTCACTTACACCTAATTACATAGCATTTTGATTTAATTTTCTCTCCTATTTCGCTCCAAATACTCGTCCATGAGCTGTTAAAAACACCATCTCACTTCTCTTATAAAAAAATAAAAAATAAAAAACCATCTCACTTCACCTCATTTCATTTACAAAGATCAAACCCTGAAAGATAGCCTCATCGAGTTTAGAAACCAGACAAAGCTCTGAATGCTCCGGTAGAACTCTGGAAGGCAAGCAAAAAACAACACAGAAAAAACTCCACTATAATAGTAAACAGAACAATAAAGAAATCATCCCCAATACAATAAGGTAGTTAGGTAAGACAACCTAGAGGACACATGCACCAATCTGAATAGTTGTTGCAGAGCCTCCTTTAGCAGTCGAGAAGGCTCTGTCTTCAATCCTCCCTTAATTTGTTAGAGGACCCATCCTCCACTTTGTTGAGCCATTGATTTATGATTAAAAAAACCAAGGGCTGAGATCAAACACTGGTAACCGAAAAGACAGGTAAACGAAAGGCTGGGCTGAGCTGTTGACCGCCTTTCTTTCTCTGGCCACCAAACTGCAATTTGAAGAGTTCACTCATGGACTCCATCGCTGTAGCTCCACCGTGTTCTCCTTCTTCGAAAACTTTTTTTGGCCAGAAAGGCAAGGACGCCATGGTCCTCCCTCATCGACGCTTGGGGCGACCCCTTTAGAATAGAGTCTGTATGCCCCAAAAAAAAAGTTTGAACAACATGAAGCTTTTAATCACAATCGACCAACTACAAGTAAATTTGATAGCTCTAGAGGGCGAATTTCATGTTTAACTTTTTCAGACTTGTATTTAGGTTTATTTAATTAAGAAAGAAAAAATGAAAATTGATGAAGCAATTGAGAGAATTGGAATTAAGGAAGGGACAGTGAGAGATGCTAATGCGATGACGGGATCGACGATAGTCGCAAGAGATTCGACGCAATCGACAACAACGCTTTCGTTGCCGCAAGGAGAGTGGGAGGGAGATGGGGACAAAGACATGGTAGTAGGCTGGACAAAGCGGCTTAGACGCGGATCGGCGACCACGATAAGGTGATTTGGAACAGGAATGGCGGGTCTGGGCTGTGGTTAATGGCGCTATTGGCGGCTGAGTTCACGGCTCCCTAGACATATCTGTAGTGGGGCGGTGGGATTGACATCAAATTTTGGGTTTGCCTGAAAAATATGCATTATTTTGCCATTTAAGACTACTAAAATCTTCATTTTTTAAAAAAAAACTTCCATTGATGACAATCTAGTACCGTGGGTTGCTCACTTGCTTGTGCTTGTTGAGTTTCCTGGGGTACCACTTAAGAGACTTTTCCACTTCACTCAGGAAGTTATGATAATAGCATTGGACACAACTCAAACTTTAAATCCAAAGTAAAGTACATTGGTTCATCTACGAAATCATTTGGATTGGAAGTTCCAACGAAGAAGGGGGCGGTGGAAGTTGGAGGTGCAAGAAGGGTTCAGAAGAAAGCTGAGGTTTAGATCTAAAATAAAATATATTTTTTTGCAAATAAAAATAAAAAGATATTTAAAAAAAATTTAATAGTAAAATGTTTACAGGTTGAGGTGCAATGCTGTAACGACATGTCACATTTTTTAGCATTTAGCCTATGTTTTATGCATATAATATGTTAGTTCCATTTACATTTCTAGCATTATGTCATTGTATTTTCCTTTCTAAGTATTTTTAAGAATGTAGCTGAGGTGGCATGTAGTAGTGGGAGTTTGTTTTCCCCTTTTTGTAACCACCGAGTGGTATTTAGCTTGGCCTATGGGCATGAATGAAATTAGCTAATCATTTCATAACAAATCTTCTCTTCACTTTTCTCTCTCAATTTCTTCTTCTCCATTAGCAACGGGAAACATTCCAGTACTTGGGTCCCCTGCTATTGGTTTACTGGGTTTTTCGGTTCATTTCCATGAAATCCAAATTACCATCACAATTGGTATCAAAGCTTCATCCTGAGGCTTTGGTATGGTGGGCTCCATGCGTAGTCAGGCTACCGTTCAAGAGCTTGAACAAGCTCTGAAGCAGCAGATTCAACTGAATAATGCCGCGTTGGAGTCCAAATTTGATTCCAAATTGGAGACGCTAGCTGCGAGCATTTTTGATCTTAAGAATTGGTTTAGCAGCCACTCGCTGCAAAATCAAATTGATGGCTCTTCTATGAACCATTCTGAGATGCCTCATGTTGAGAATCGCGAGAGACACAAGGAGGAGGTGGAAGCACGAATCGCCTTAACAATGGAGGTCAGAATTCCTATTCTACACAGATTTCTAAGGTCGACTTTCCCAAATTCGATGGAACAAAAGTGAAGGAGTGGTTGTACAAGTGTGACCAGTTCTTCTCATTGGATAATACCCAACCTGAATCGAAGGTCAGGTTAGCTTCTATTCATCTTGATGGAACTGCTCTGCAATGGCATCTCAACTACATGCGCATGAAGTTTGACATCTACCCGAGTTGGTCGCAATATGTTGCTGATGTGAATCAAAGGTTTGGTGAAGCGTATGAAGACCCACTTTCAACCTTGATTCAAGTGAAGCAAACAGGGAGGGTTCAGGACTACATAGAAGAATTTGAGTTGGCCCTAACTCAGGTAACATTACCATTGGAACATTCTCTTAGCATTTTCCTTGTTGGTTTAGAACATAACACCCAAATGCATGTGAGGATGTTTAATCCTAGATCAATTGCTCATGCTGCCAATTCGGCTAAGCTTCATGAGGTTGCTAAGTCTAATTCAAGTGTGCCTCGCTTCCACAATCGCACAAGTCTCTCTAATTTCAAACCAGTTAGTCTACCTTCAAGGCCAAATGTTGGTAATTATTCAGGTAGTCAACCACAGAACACAAAATCCATTTTGGGTAAGGTGCCCAGGACTTTCAATGCTGCTGAAATGGCTGATAAGCGAGCCAAGGGACTGTGTATGTTTTGTGAGGAACCGTTTACTCCTGGTCATCAGCTAAAGCATAGGAAAACTTAGCTCTTGGTGATGGAATTGGATGAGGAGGAACCTGGAGAGAATGAAAAAGAGGTTAATGAAGAGAAGGAACCTGAGAAGGTTGATGGGAATCAGTTTGAATATCCACAATTATCCTTGAATGCATTGACAGGAGTGTGCAATTATTACACTATGAGGGTCAGTGGGTTGTATAACAAGAAGATGTTACATATTTTGATTGATAGTGGGAGTACTCATAACTTCCAAGATTTGGAGCTAGCAAAAAAGTTGGGGTGTAAATTAGAGCCTATATCTCCTATGCCTGTAACAGCTGGTTGTGGGACTAAATTACAAGCTCCTTATGTGTGCAGGGATTTCACTTGGCAGTTGCAGCAATCCCATTTTACCGCAGATGTGTTGGTGCTACCATTGGGGTGTTGTGATCTTATTCTAGGCATTCAGTGGCTCACATCTCTGGAGCCAATCATTTGGGATTTTTTCTAAATTACAGATGGAGTTTACTACTGGGGGAAAAAGATTTGTTTTGAGGGGTGCTAAACCCTCTAATGTCAAGTTGGTGAACAACAAGTCATTCTCACAAGCTGTCCAACAGGGAGCTCAATTATGCTTCTTATACATGGATAAAGATAATAACCAATTTGACTTTCCTTCTTGCAATAGCCATTTAATTGATGAACCGAGCCATGGTATTCCACAAGAAATTGCAGCTGTTATTGATGAGTTTTCTGATATTTTTGAAGAACCAAGGCTGTTACCACAACCTAGACCCGGTTTTGACCACAAAAATTCCCCTAAAAAAAGGCTTTCAACCTTTCAACTTGCGGCCCTATAGGTACTCCATCATACAAAAGGATGTTGTAGATAAATTGGTTGATGATATGCTAGCCCAGGGCATTATTCAACATAGCACTAGTCCCTACGCATCCCTTGCCGTTTTGGTTAGGAAGAAAGATGGGTCATGGAGGCTATGTGTGGACTATAGAAGGCTTAATGAACACACCATTAAAGACAGGGTCCCTATTCCACTGATTGAGGATTTGATGGATGAGCTAGGGGGATCTTCTGTATACTCTAAGCTGGATCTGAAATCAGGTTACCACCAATTGAGGATGGCAAGTGGTGAAGAGTACAAAACTGCCTTCAAAACCCATGCTGGTCACTTTGAGCACTTGGTCATGCCTTTTGGGTTGACAAATGCACCAGCTTCTTTTCAGGTTATTATGAATCATATATTCCATGCCTTTTTGAGAAGGTTTGTAATTGTTTTCTTTGATGATATCTTAGTCTACAGTCCTACATTGCAAGAGCATGTCATACACCTCAAAACTGTGTTTCAAATACTTAGAGACCAACAACTATACCTTAACCGTACAAAATGTTGTTTTGCCACACCTAGAGTGGAGTATTTGGGACATTTCATCACCAAATAATGGGTGTCAACTGACCCTTCAAAAATTCAAGCAATCACAGATTGGCCTGAACCTGTCACCATTAAACAACTCCAAGGGTTCTTAGGTATAGCAGGGTATTACAAACACTTTGTGAAGGATTTTGGTAAGTTTGCCAAACCTCTAATTGACTTGTTAAAGAAGGACAATTTTATTTGGTCAGATTCAACAATGATTGCTTTCAATGCTTTGAAGACTGCTCTATGTTCTGCCCCTGTGTTAGCCTTACCAGACTTTTCCAAACCCTTTGTGATCGAAACTTGATGCATTTGGGGGAGGGATAGGTGCTATTTTGATGCAGGAGAAGCACCCCATTACATATATTAGCAAATCGTTGGGCCCTAAGTAGTAGGCTATGTCAATTTATGAAAAAGAGCTTCTAGCCATAGTGTATGCAGTGCAAAAATGGGGAGCTTACTTAGCTCATGCCCATTTCATCATAAAGACAGACCAGAAGTGTATTAAATACCTCCTTGAGTAGAGACTTAACACACCATTCCAGCAGGTTTGGATGTCCAAACTCATGGAGTTTGACTTCGAAATCCATTACAAAGAGGGCAGTGACAATGTAGCTGCTGATGCTCTTTCTAGGAGACTGGGAGCTGAACTTTTACCACTAATGCTTAGCAATGCAAAGGAGGATCTGTTTGAAAAAATTACAGCTTGCTGACTACTGATTCACAACTCCAACAGCTGATAAAAGAAATTCAGAGCAATCCTAAGAAGCATCCTAAATATACTTGGCATAGAGGTGAATTGAGGAGGAAAGGCAAATTGGTGATTGGTGCAGATTCTGAATTGAAACTGTTGATTTTGCAGTGGCAACATGATTCCTCTTTTGGGGGCCATTCTGGTAGGGATGTCACAGCTGCTAGGATCAAGTCCTTGCTCTTTTGGAAAGGGATGTCAAAAGATATGCAACTATACGTGAGAAACTGTGCCATTTGCCAAAGTTGCAAACCTGATCTGGCTGCTTCACAAGGCTTATTACAACCATTACCCATCCCTACTAAGGTATGGGACGACGAGGGCTTGCCATCTTCCCATGGGAAACAAGTTATCTTTGTGGTGGTAGATCGACTCAGTAAGTATGCCCACTTTATTGCTTTGTCCCACCCCTATACAGCTTTGGAAGTGGCTCAAACCTTTCTAGATAATGTTTTCAAATTGCATGTTATGCCTTAGTCCATCACAAGTGATAGAGATCCCATTTTTCTTAGCAAAGTCTGGAGTGAACTTTTTCAGCTTCAAGGGGTATCTTTAAACAAGTCTACTGCATATCACCCCCAATCTGACGATCAAAATGAGATTGTGACCAAATGCCTAGAGACCTATCTTAGGTGTATGTGCTCAGCTAAGCCCTCTTCTTGGTCCAAGTGGTTATAGCATTGGCCGAATGGTGGTATAACACAAATTTCCATTCAGCTTTTCAAACCACTCCATTTGAGGTGGTTTATGTACAAGCACCCCATATTCATATGCCATATTTATCTGGGAAAGCTTCTAACTCTGCTGTTGACCGCACCTTGAGTGCTAGGGAAGTTGTGATTGAGCTGCTTAAATTTCACCTACGAGCGCAAAACAGAATGGCACAATAGGCTGACAAAAAGCGCAACGGTAGAGTTTTTAACATAGGAGACTTTGTGTTTCTTAAACTTCAGCCTTATAAACAAAGTTCTTTGAGGCAGCAACCTTTTCACAAGTTGCTTCCTAAATATTATGGTCCATACAAGGTTTTAGACAAAGTTAATGTTGCTGCATACCAACTAGAACTTCCACCTAATACAAATATCCATAATGTCTTCCACGTTTCACAGTTGAAGTTGTGTTCTGATACTTATTCCAGCATGCTGAAACCAACTCCTCTCCCTCCCTCTTTTTCAGCTCCAGTGCCCGAACCAAAATCTATTTTGGACAGGAAAATGGTTAAGAGGGGTCACATACCTGCTTCTGTAACGACATGTCACATTTTTTTTAGCATTTAGCCTATGTTTTATTCATATAATATGTTAGTTGCATTTACATTTCTATCATTATGTCATTGTATTTTCCTTTCTAAGTATTTTTAAGAATGTAGCTGAGGTGGTATGTAGTAGTGGGAGTTTGTTTTCCCCTTTATGTAACCACCCAGTGGTATTTAGCTTGGCATGAATGAAATTAGCTAATCATTTTATATCAAATCTTCTCTTACTTCACTTTTCTCTCTCAATTTCTTCTTCTCCATTAGCAACAGGAATCATTCCAGTACTTGGGTCCCCTGCTATTGGCTTACTGGGTTTTTCGGTTCATTTCCCTAAAATCCAAATTACCATCACAGATTAAAGAATTGCCCAGTCGAGAACCAGGACTAGAAGTGTCACGTCTTCATAACCACATACATAGGGTACCAAAACCCTTTGTTTTACCCGGGTTTCAGAGAAACTCTCTTGAAAATATTATTGCAACAAAGATTTTTGAGGTTATCTGAATTATTGCCTAAATTGAATGAGGTTTTAGATCTTATACAATCAACATCATTGATTAGTACCGCGATATTATTTACCATTGGTACATCTCGTAATTAACAACTTATCAGACAAGACCAAGTTGGCGTCAGAGTGGCAGCACACAAGTTAACAATGTCCTAAAAGATTTAATTCAACAATTGATTAAAAAGATCAAGGAATGAAAGTAACGTGTCTCAGAAGTCAGGAGAGTGACAGAAACTACTTCAGAACGATTGCGGCATTCCTTGTAGATAGGTATCTTTGCACATACTCATTAGGAAGCGTTCTGATGATCTTGAAAACATCTGTGTTTGCATATCGGAGATTAGTCCTAGGATCATAGTAAGGTGCCTGCAGTGTAAACTAATTAATTAATCAACTCTCCAATATAAGTGACGGCATGGTATACTAAGAGTATGTTTGGGAAAGATTATTTTCCCTGGTTTCAGCTGTTTTTTAGCTTAAAAGCTGTTTCATAGATAATCTATTGTGTTTGGCATTTTGCTTAAATTTATAAAAAAAAGCTTTTTTTTAGGGGAAATAAGCTGTTTTATGCCATCTAGTTTTTTCTAGCTTAAGATTATTGTGATTTGATTATTTTTCATTCTCAAAACTCTCTCCCCTGTTTACCCCTACAAAACTACCTTCTAAACAAATATTATTAAATTATACAAATAACTCCATACCCTTTTTCGTAATTTATTATATAAAAGTGATTTTTTTTTTGCACCACCCAAACGAAATAAATTATCTTAAAATCGTTTTTCAGCAAACAGTCCCAAACAAAAATAGATTCTGATTATAATTGATTATCACAATAATCGATTATACAAAAATTGATTATCAGCATAATCTTTTTTTTTTCAGCTTTCCCAAACACACTTTAATAACAATAATCATCATAATTGTCATTATAATTGATAATTGATGATTAATTAATTAATTAAACAAAGGCAAGAGCAAGAACAAATTTCACACCGAGCAATATAATATTCATAAATAAATTTTAATTTTACATTGTTGTTTTAGCATGTAAGCAATTCAATAGACAAGATTAAGCTATAATTAAGATAAGCTTGCATAATAACAAGCTGCTCAAAGTCAAGAGGATTGCATATTCAGAATGGCATCTAAACAAGCTAATTGACGCGGAACGCATAGCAGCGGACTATTTAGATAGTTTGACCGTAACTAATATTTTAAAAATCAAACCGCTCATTGAACCAATAAAGATATTGGTTCACGATTTCATTAATCCAATTGTGGTTCAACTGATTTTAATTAAATATATTTTTACTTTTATATAAAATATTCAGTAATAAAACAATAAACTAAGATGCCGGACATTGTTTGCTCGTTGGTTCGAACTAACTCGGCAAACCCGAGAATCCGAACCGAACCAATTAAATTGGTTTAGAATTTTTTTAGTGGTCGGATCCGAACCGAACCGAATCCGATGGTAATTGTTTTGATTCAAGGATTCTGGATCCGAACCAATTACTATATTTTTATATGCTTTTTAATATTTATTATATTTTAATATTTATATATATTTTAATGTTTTAATAGTTTAATATTTTTATATTTTATTTTTATATATTATTTTTATATATATAATTTAATATTTATATATAATTTAATATTTAATATTTTTCGGGTCCGAACCAACTCATTCTTGAATGATTTGGTTTGGTTTGAATTTCCTAGGAAAAAACACGT
The DNA here is from genome assembly GCA_035048595.1 of Echinosophora koreensis. Taxonomy (NCBI): domain Eukaryota; kingdom Viridiplantae; phylum Streptophyta; class Magnoliopsida; order Fabales; family Fabaceae; genus Echinosophora; species Echinosophora koreensis. The sequence continues at coordinate 2,535,527 of JAPCYP010000068.1, forward strand.
GAACACCCCTAATTATTCCTTTCTATTGGAGGATCTCGGCTTCCACAGTTTCTCAGCACTACTTATGCGTCTCAATTTCCATTAATTTTTCATCTCCTGAGTAATACTATCAAAATTCAGTGAACATAAACGGATAAACCTCTACCTTTGCTGAGTTTTATTATACATTTGTATATGTGCCTGCAGATATTTTAGATATGCACATTTTTTTTTGATCTGGAGATATGCACATGAATATGTATATTAAGCTAAATTTGGTTATCAAAGTTCCACTTCCTGTCTATATGCATTTCTGATTCTGCTAACCTTTCTTCTTTGTGTGCTTTAATTTATACATACTAACATACATGTATATTATACGTGAGTTATGACTATCAGTGGAACAATATTGATATTTCCTTGTGTTGTTTCAGTAAGAGAGAGCAGGCCGAGAGAGAGGGGGGAATAATATGTGGAAGTTGAAGGTTGCTAAAGGAGGGGCAAGGGTTGATTTCCGTGAACAATTTCATCGGATGTCAACACTGGGTAAACAAAGCGCTGATCTCTTGATGAGAAGGCAGGTACGTACCTAATAGAACTCAAAGAACTACCATGGAAGCACCATAATGATGATGGACACTAGAAACAATAACAAAATTGCAGAAAGCACGTGCCTATGAGAAATCTTCATATTATCTGACCTGTGTATAATATGAAAAAAAAAAAAAATGACACAGTCCAGCCACGAATGGTAAGATTTAGGCTTTGAAAGTTTTGAAGATGATGGTGGTTGTTATGATCCTAAGAGGTCCGAATGACTCGCCTAATTCTAGAAGGATCTATTATGCATTTTATTAGTTTGTTATAGTTGTTGCTTGGGATAATTAGTAGGTGTGTTATGGTGTATTGTCTTATTGTGGGTATGCACGAGCTTTATATAAACATTATATGACCTTATGATTGGAACTAATGAATGAAGAAATTAGTCCCTTCCCTCTCTTACCTTCTTAGGAGGCTCTCTGCCCTCGAAGCAAAGTTATCGTTCCAATTCCCCCGCATCTCTTCCATAACCCCATCCCTAACATTGTGCTTTCATCGAGCCTACTCCCTTAGCGCATTCCATCCATGAGAGGTCCGAATGACTCGCCTAATTCTAGAAGGATCTATTATGCATTTTATTAGTTTGTTATAGTTGTTGCTTGGGATAATTAGTATGTGTGTTATGGTGTATTGTCTTATTGTGGGTATGCACCAGCTTTATATAAGCATTGTATGACCTCATGATTTGAATTATTGAATAAAGAAATTAGTCCCTTCCCTCTCTTGTTATCTTCTTAGGAGGCTCTCTGACCTCGAAGCAGAGTTATCGTTCCAATTCCCTCACTGATAACTTCTCCCGCATCTCTTCCATAACCCCATCCCTAACATTTCTTCATTCGTTAATTCCAATCATGAGGTCATACAATACTTATATAAAGCTGGTGCACCCACAATAAGACAATACACCATAATACACTTACTAATTATCCCAAGTAACAACTATAACAAACTAATAAAATGCATAATAGATCCTTATAGAATTGGGCGAGTCATTGGGCCTCTTAGGATCATAACAGTGGTGCAGGACTCGCAACAAAAGTTTTTGAAAAACTGTGTAAAAAGTCACTGCATAAGAAGTCCCACATCATAAGACTAGCCAACCTATGTAAAAGGATGATCTATAAAAAAAAGTGTGTTTGTGAACAAATTGGCCTGGACAGGACAACTTTCTAAGGACGGGAGTATGAGCGTGTGCATGCCTAGCACTATTGACACCAAAGATGGACGGGAGTTGGAGGATGTCCGTAGATAGCCGTGCCATCAACAAAATTACAGGTGGCTATCGATCTCCAATCTCTAGACTAGATTACATGTCTGATAGGTTGCATGGTGTTGAGGTGTTATCAGAGATTGATCTTTGCAGTGAGTACCACCCGATTCAAATCAGACTTGATGATAAAATAAAAACGACTTTCAAGATGAAGAAAGGACTGTATTTTTATGTTATCCTTAATTATAGTAAGACAGAGTATGAACATATACTGCCTTTTCGAGAAGTACTAACAACGTTGCAAAAAATAAGCTGTATGGGAGAAGTGTGCGACAAACCAATCTGTTGAGGATTTTTGTGTGCTTGAGAACTTTCTTATATGAGGCGATCTGCTTTGCATTCCTAGATCATGTTCAAGGGAAAAGTTGATCAGGGATAAACATGGAAGAATTGTAGGACACCTAGGCTGGGTAAAGACTATTACTACTTTTGGGGAGAGGTATTGTAGGCCACATTTAAAGAGGGAACTTAATGGAGTTTGTGCAGTGATAGTGTGATACGTATCTGCCAAACTGCAAAGGGAAAGAGAAGTCGGAAGTCCCTAAATACTGGTTTGTATACGCCTTTGCTTATTCCAGAAAATCTTTCGGAAGAAGTCTATGGATTTTGTACTTCGCTTGCCACAAACACAAAGGAGAATGGATTATGTCTTTGTTGTTGTTGACGGGTTCTCCAAGATGGCGCCCTTTGCTCCTTGCAAGAAAACATCAGATGCACACCGAATAGCCGAATTGTTTTTCAAGGAGATTGTTCATCTGCATGGTGCACCTAAAAAGCATTACGTTAGACTGCGATAGTAAGTTCCTTGGTCACTTTTGGAGGACTTTGTGGAGGATGTTGACTCGTCTCTGAATTATAGCAGCACAACTCATCCTCGGACTGATTGCCAGACTGAAGCTACCTGATTAGTAGTGTATTTGTGGATATAAAGCAGCGGGATCTTGCATTAGCTTAGGCAGAGTTTGCTCACAATTATGTGGTTCACAATGCTACAGGGGAATCCCCATTGTCATTGTGTACACGAAGCCACCACAACATGCTCTTGATTTAATTAAACTGCCTAAAGCCCCTGGAGTTAGTGCAGATGCACAGAATTCAGTAACCAGGGGCAGGATGTTCGAGCTTAAGTGAAGCAGAAATTGGAGCAAGCTAATGCCAGGTACAAGAAGGCAGCAGACGAGCTATGGTGTTTCCGAGGAAGGAGCAATTCCCAGTTGGAACTTACAGTAAGCTGCAGCCTAAGAAGTACAGGCCATACAAGATTTTGAAGGAGATCAATGACAATGCTCATGTTGTTGGACTGCTAGATCTAATCTCACTTCGTGATTCTTAGATTTTGATGTTTATCAATTAAGATACAAGACCTAAACCTCAACCATACTAGCACTGTTAAATTTAGGAGAAGCTGAACACATTCCAGTTCTGAATTCTGATAGGATATACAATGAGTCGTGTCTAAAGTTTCCTGTACTTTCCATACTAAGAAGACCCTGATCAAGTACGCAGAATGCAAGAAAGCTAAAGCTCAGATCAAAAGAAAATGAACGCAACACACTAATGCAGACTCAAACAATCATAATGGTATGCTGATATGTAACTGGGGAAAAAAACTTAGTGATAGATAGTAGAACATAAAAGAGCCCTATCCAGCAAAAAGAATACCCTGCCTAATAGTGAATTAATTATTCAATGCCTACTAATTGAGATGCAACTGCAAAATAGAAGAAAACCATGGACATCTCATGAAAATGTATGACATTAAGCAGAATATCTCCTATTGATCATTTGATATTTATTGTTGGGTAAAATGAACAAGCATAAAAGGCAGGTGCACGTTCAAAGTTCTGGGCATGAAGTTGGGAACATAAACAACGCTTAATTTTAAACCACCAAACAGCTATTACTGTTGAACAACTTTAGAAAAGTTTAATTAGAAACCTGTCAGGCAAGCTAAGATGGAAATCAATAATTTTACACACAAAGCTTTGACAAGACAAGTCAAGCAAAACTTAACATCAGCAAAAGATAAAATCACAAAATTTGAATTTACATGAAAGTAAGATGCATGTTATTATTTGAGATTCAAATGCTATCAACCAGATTACAGATTCAATAAGATGTTAAAGTATGAACAGTCACATGAACTACATAGAACATAATTAGTTTTCCAATTCTTTGTAAAAAAAAAGATGGTGAGAATCGTCTTCTAAAAAGAAATTTTGCAAACTTCTTCCAAAATGCAAAGCTAAACTAGAATTCCTTTAATAAAACTTGTATTCCATAAAGAGAAATGGGTTACTACTTACTAATAATAATCATATCAAGAGAAACACCATTCAACAAGAACAATAAAGATCACTTTTACCCAAAAAAAAATAAAATTCACTACATACCTCAAAGCCTGTAATATCGCAAATTCTCAAGCAGGGATGCATAGAGGGGGGTGACTCAATATTGACATCTGCAAGGTAATCCAATGAAAACATATTAAACTGCTCAAATTTGAAAGGAAGCTTTGACATGGATGCCATAGCACACATAACAAGGAAATAAAGCAAATAATAGGAATTGGAACATAGGAAGTAGTCTCAGGCACTGAGGTAAGCCATTACATCTGATACCAATCTAGATACATGTTACAGAAAACTAATTGCAGAACCTATTCTTTCGTTTCTTTCAATTTGTTTTTCTTATTCTTTTTCATAAAAGAAGAAATATTAGTAGAGAGAAAAAAGAAGTACACTAAGGGGGAGAGTAGAAGATATCCTCCAAAATAGAAAAAACAATTTAAAAAAAAAAAAAACTGAGAAGGTAAAGAAGCTTAAGAGTGTAGTAATTCTGCTGAATAGACATATTTGAGATAGACTGCCTTAAAACATTCATCAGCAGAAACCATAAAGAAACAATCCTAACAAAGTATCAAATGCATACAAGTTTATCAAGTAAGGAGGCTTAGGCATAAGATTAAAAACAAAAAAGAAAAAAAGAAAAAGAGGAAAAAATTATGGCAATGATATCTCACAGTTGGGTTCATCAGGTGGGTAATTCTGGTAATTCTCAGCTTGAATAATCTGCTTAAGATGTTTCCAATGCCTGCTTCTGGCTTGGCCTTTAGGGTATTTCTCATAAATTTGAACTCTCTTAAAATTGAGGTAGCTTGGCAACACTATCTCTGCCTCTTCTACCTCTGGCTCCATCTTCATTAACCAAATAAAATGACAAAGAAAGATTCTGTTAGTAATTGATTGATAATAGAAACATATAATAACTTAATAGCATAACACATAGAGCTGTCAATTAGGGCCAAAGCCCATGGGACAGCCAACATAGCCCTGTATGGGGTCAGGTTTATTTCCAGCCCATTTAATCATAGGGCTGTCTGGCCCTAACCCACAAAGCCACATTAGGTGGGTTAGGGTGGGGTTGTAAGTTCAGCCCCCTCTCAAATTCACTTAAGTTTCCATTAGAGCTGTCAACTAAATTTTTTTGGTAGGGTAGAGGCAAGGTAGAAGAGAACCAAAACTAGTGTACTGCTGATGAAAAGTGAGTTCTCATTATCCACGTTCAATTAGAGGCAGAGCAACTACTTGAGATCACAAGAAGAGCCAAGAAACTTAGACAAAAAAACATTTATTATATTTAATATCTTTAAAAAGGATTATAAAATGTAGCACGTTCAGAAATTTAAAAAAAAAAATCTCAGTATTGACTCAATCATAAAGAACAGATGCTCATCATATTCTACATGCATTTTCAATCTTCAATAAGAGAAGCTTTAATTCAACAGCACAATAGCAGGAAATCCACAACTTCATCATATTTCAATCATGCCACAAAAACTAATAAACACGCAATATTTCAATCAAGCATATCTTCATCATATTGTCACTACCATAGATGTTCATCCAGACTTAGTAAAATCCACAGCTTCCATCAGTTAAATAAACATTAACCAGATCTATTCATTGGTAACCAACAAAACCTCCTAAAATCAAACATGCAAATTTTTTTCACAAATCTAGATTCCAATGCAACATAAATACAAACCCCAAAATCAAAATTAACTCTATTTTGGTACAAAGATAAAAATAAATTAAAAATTGCATTCAAGATACTTCAATGGAACACACGTCGATTGAAAGAAAACATAGCACATAAGAAGACATTATAACATAACCCACCTATAGGAAGTTGAGAAAAAAACCCTCTCTACAATGCAACTAGGCATGGCAACGGGGCGGGACGGGGGCGGTTTTTGGCTTCCCTGCCCCTGCCCCCGACACCCTTAAAATTCCCCGACCCCCGCTACAGTTATGCAATAGTCATTTTTTGTAGTATTTTTTTTTTTCCTTTTGAAGATGTGATGAATTTTTTTATCCTTTTGAATGTTAATGAGCAGAAAACAGAGAACAAGAAGGCACAAAACAGAGGACAGGACATGGCAGAACACAGGACACATGAATACACATAAAAACAGAAGGCACAAAACAGAGATTTTTTTATTTTATTTTTTGAAAAGCCAAACCCTGGTTCATATATATATTAAGCTAAGACAATAAACAGCAATAGTTTGATTCCAGTACCATCTTAATTTTAGAACCAAGGCAACAAGAGGCAGTCAGTTTTAAGTTTAAACTAAAACAAAATACAAATGGTTCCTCGGTGTAAAGAACGCCTTTCATCTTCAATACAACTTCCCCACCCAGTAAACTAAGAGTGTATTTCATTTTACCCACAGAGATCATAAATTTTTAATTGAGAAAATAAGAGTTTATTTTCATTTTACCCATAGACCACCAAGAAATGCAGCAGAACACCAATGACCAAACCCAGAAAATAGAACAACCCAGAACATGCTTAGATGGAACACTTCATTCTTATGATGGGAGAGACGGAGTGGGACTTACCAGTTGCGCCTTGGCGGAGAAACGGAGGCGAGTGGCAGAGGTGAGCCGAGCGAGAGGAAGGCCGCGAGGGCGGAGAAGGCCGCGCGCGGCGGCGGAGAACAGCGATCGATCAACGGGCAGAGAAGGAGCTTTTGGGACTTGGGTGAAGAGTGGAAGAGAGAGCGGCGCAAGCGGCGCAAGTGACAGGAACAGGGAAGTGGAGTGGAGGGTGTCGGAGGGGGTTTTGGAGTGAGGGAAGGGGAAGGGAGCGGAGGGGAGAGATTTTAATTAGATATTGTATTTATTTGAGGGGATGGGAGATAACATTTTTATGTTTGGTTGAGGAGGGGAGGGGAGGGATTTTAAAGTAAATTTACTTTTAAACCTTATAATTATTTGTTTTAAAATGAACATGTAAAAAGTTTTAAAATCCCTCCCCCCCTCCAAATCCCCCTATTATTGGAGGGGAGCCAAAACTCACTTAAGGAGGAATTTTGCTCCCCTCCCCTCCCCTCCAAAAGTTGAACCAAACACAAATATTTTAAAAAATCCTCCCCTCCTGTCCCCTCCAACCAAACAATAGAGTTTTCACATTTCAGAAGAATTAAGGAAATAAGATGAATAAAAATAAACCCTAAGTCCCTCACTCAATAACTTAAACTATGGGTAGTTTAGTAAATTCACTAAGACGGGGCAGGTTTGGGGTGGGTATCAATATCCCCATCCTCGCTCCCGCCCCCGCATATAGAAATCGTGTTTTCCTCGAACCCAAAACCGAACCCGGTCAAACTGGGGTTTCCCCGTCAAAATCGGGGCGGGGTCGGATGGGTACCCACGGGTTTGGATTCTTTTGCCAAGCCTAAATGCAACAGAGTAACGATGGCGATGGCAAACAACGACGGTGGTGGATGACGGCTCCGGTTGTGGATGGTAGTGAACAATATTAATGGTTCATTGAAATTCGTATAGCAGAAATGGGACGACTCGAGTCTAATCACAGATGCATCAAAGTGGAATATTGGAATTGAAGGTAGGTAGTGGTTGTTGTGTTGTTGTATTGTAAGGGTTGGGTGCCAGATTTGTGAGATAACGACAGTTTCTCGGTTTATGAATTTTGAATTGAATGACCACTCATTTGTGCAAGATAGGGAGGTGTCGTCGAGGGTTAAAGTTGGAGGCTTTGGGTGGAATGGAGAAAACTTGAGAATATGAAGGAGACGAAAGTCAGAGAGATGATGGGTCTTGGAGGCTGTTAGATACGACCCAAATAGTTGCAGCAAATACAAGCCCAAATGAGAAGCCCAAAAACGTTATAATTAAATCCAATGAAAGACTTTTAGTTGTAACCTTTTTAATTATGCAGTCCCTTTATATTAAAGTTGTTAGTAGTGTTATGCCGATGCTTCTAAAGCACCAGGTGGCTAGAGCAACCACCTCTTTTGTAACTAATTCCTTTATAAAAGGAATGATGAAATGAATGAAGGACAGAAGAGAATATTTAGAAATTTCCTAGCTTATTTCTTATTTTCTGGAAAGTTAATTCCTCTTTCGGATAGGAACCCATTTTGCGATTGAATGCTTATCATTGGTGTTTTCATTCTCGATCTCATTCCAGCCGAACCGAGGTCGACAATGCAAATATTGGTGTTTGATGGAGAAGAAGATGCCTACTGGAGGGTGCTTTGCACTGAGAAATACTTCAATGCAAAGGGAACACCAGAGGAGCAGAAGATGAACAAAGCAGTGACGGCTTTTCGAGGCCGTGCTCTCCACTGGCGGCTCTGGTGGTCTCACGGTCATCCAGAGCCCAACTGAGATAACTTCACCACTGTCTTTTTGTGGGGATTCAAGCCTGAATGGCGGCACCTTTTACATGTATCGGAAGAGGAAGAGGAGCCAGAGCCGGACTCGCACCCGTTGCCAGCGTACGACGACAATGTTGTTAATGAAGTGCCACTACTAGAAGCCGCACTCAGTGGATCAGTTCTGGATGGGAAGAGGGAAGAAGCAAACCCTCTCTTGCGTAAGAACCCTTACCTCATCTCTCATTCTCTCCATCGTTTGTCACCATTAGCAAACAGAGAACCCCTATGTGTTACCAGCAAGGATCCATTGCTCCTTCACCCTGTCGATGTTGTCGCCACCACAGCAGCGGCAACGCCAATCGTCGACACCAGTCCCTATGATCCAGGCCCTCTCGAGTCACCGGACACCAACTACCTTTCCTCACCGCCACCGAAACCACCAGATCAGGAACCCACCAGTCCTCCACCATTTGATTCCACTCCTTTAACAGGTCCCAAGCCGCAAACGGACTCCAATCAGCCACCCATCCAATTCCTGCTGAGACACGTCAATCCTCCATCGTTGGAATTGCTACTGTCATTCCATGGCTTGTCGGCGCCAGTTAACATGCAACAGTCAAGGGCAGAGTTGGCGGGAATAGAGGGGAACACGACAACGGAGGAGACACGGCCGGTCAGACCACCACCGGGTCCTCCAGACCCGTCAGATCTGGACGCGCCCATGGTGGAGGCAGGGCCTCTCACGGCTGACATTCCGAGTTGCCAAACAGCGAAGACGATTGCTTGCTGTGAGTGTGAGCTGTCCCCGGATCTGCCGTATAGGGGTGCTCCCGCAGTGGCGGTGAGGATGCCACATGCTTTAGTGGAGCTGTTCTTGCTTCTTGTGGGTGAGGAACAATCCACTGATAAGAGAGAGAAGGCAGTTAGGGCAAAAAGGGCACTAAGGAGTGTGGATCTCACTTCTAACTTACTGTGTCCGGCCCAAACCTTTGTTATTAATCCTGCCCAATTTATTAATGAAGGGTGGATGTTTCATTCCATTACAACAAGGTCGTTTTCTAAAACTATGGCAGCACAACAGGCTTTCGTACAAATGCAAAATTGGTTCATCCAGTTTCCAACTATTTTCCTGACATATGAATGCGTCATTGAGATACTTCAAGGGGAATTTGTTCATTCTTTTGATTGTTATAGGGAAGCTACTTTTCATTATGTTGAAGCATTAAAGGTTCCAGAAGGCAAATCAATGCAAGCTATTGTTAAGTCCCTAAAATGTCTGTGTGCATTTCCCTAAGTTTTGATGAAAGCAAAACATTGGATAATGATTTAATTAACCTACTTTGTGGTTGTTAACCTGTCTACTTAGTGTACAGATCATAAAATAGCAAAACTCACATGTCTGTCCACATGTATGACAACCTGTCTGAATAAGCAAAAGTCAACCCGTCTGTTGACTAGGATCGTTGACTTTCTACAAATCAGTTTCAACCTGTCTCTGCTATGTTCTCCTACTTGTCTAAGGTTCTTTGATAGGAACTCAAGTACACGAAGCTTTTGGAAGTTGTCCCCTCATGCAGAAGACTATGAATCTCTCTCTCACGCTTATCAAGAAATTCAGAAGGTCGCTCTCTCAAGCAACCTAGGATGTCAGAGATAACTTCCAGTTAAAGAATGTTTCCAACATGCTTTATTCCCTAGTACTCTTGGTTATTACACGAAAAGGGAAATATACTCTGCAAAGTACAAAAGCATTATGCACAACTCTGATTTGGCTACTGCACGATGCATAAAGCCATGATCCTTCATGTTAGAGTACAAGCAACGTCTCCATATTAATGGCTGCCCAGAACCACTTTATTGCATTTAATGAAGCTCTGCTTGAAGCCATCGTTGCAAGGAATGTCTCTAACGGATATTAAATGTTTGAAGGCTATAAATACAGAAGTCTTTGAAGATGAAGATATCAGAGATTACAAAGCATTAAAGAGGCATTACTCTGTTCATTCTTTCTATCTGTATTCTTCAATCATTTGAAGTTATTATGCAGTCTTTCCTAAGTCTACATTTAATCCACTCTCTAAGTGTTAGTGAAAGAACTGTTTGTCTGATTGTATTTATTACAAACAAACTTCTCAAAAAAAACCTGTGTGTGCTTGAAGAGGCTAAGTGAGCAAAGAATACCTGTCTTGGAGCCTGAAGAGGCTAGGTGTGCAAACAATACCTGGAGTCTGTAACCTGATCAGTTATAGTGGATAAATCTTGGTGCTGCCAAGGACTGGACGTAGCTCTTTGTGTTAAAGAGTGAACCAGGATAAACAACTATGTTAATCTCTCTTCCCTTAAACTCTTTAGTTGTTTTGATTATATTATCTGCTTTCTAACTAAGGGGTTAAAAGTGTGAATATCAAGTTTGTTTTTCACTTGTGTGACTGTGTGCTTTTCTGTCAAAACATATCAGACAGGTTGACCTGTCCGTGTAAGTGTTTTTACACTTGTCTGAAACTAGCTTCTGCTTGCAAAAAAATTTCAACTTTATTTTAATTTCTGATAAACACAAGTTGGTATCAGAGCTCAGCCTCTGGGTTGAGCATCTAACAGTGTAGAGGTAAAAGGTCCTGAAGAATAGACATGACTGCTGGAGCTAGTGGGAGTCACCAGACTGAAGGAGCTTCCTTAACTAGACCTTCATTCTTCAATGAAGAAAACTACAACTATTGGAAAGTTAGATTTCAATGGTTGATTCTATATACAAACTCTGATCTCTGGGATGTCATCACAGATGGTCCTTTCATTCCTAAAAATGATAACAACACTAACAAGCTAAAAGCTCAGTGGACCCCTGCAGAAAAGACAAAATGGGAGCTGAATCACAAAGCCAGATACAACATCATTTGTGCTCTCAATCCTGATGAATTTGAAAAGGTTTGTGCCTATGATTCTGCTAAAGAAATATGGGACACTTTAGCTGTCACACATGAAGGAACAACCAAAGTTAAAGAATAAAAAATTGCCATACTTGTCAGAAAGTATGAACATTTCTCATGGAGGAAGGAGAATCTGTTGCCCAGATGATAGGAAGATTCCAAACTATCATCAATGGCCTAAAATCTCTTGGCAAAGTTTACTCTAATGCTGAGAAGGTTAGAAAGATACTAAGAAGTCTACCTAAGCAGTGGAGACCTTTGGTAACTGCTATCTCTCAAGCCAAGGATCTCACTTCCTTGACTATGGATGAACTTCTTGGTACACTCATTGTTCATGAGCAAGAACTTGGAGATGAAATCACAACAAAGAAGGGCAAGTCAATTGCTCTGAAGGCTGATCAAAAATCATCAAAAGCTTTAAGAGCTCTGAAGGCAGACGAGTCATCCAGTGATGCTGACCTGTCTGAACCCGAGGATTGTGAAAGTGATGAGGAATTATCTCTCCTAACCAGAAAGATGAAACTTCTTTTACAGAAAAAGAAGCTCAGAAAGGATAAGCCATTCAGAAGGTTCAACAAGGACAAGAACTTCAAAGAATCCACTTCAACAGACAAGAGTTCAATTGTCTGCTATGAGTGCAAGAAGCCAGGTCACATCAAAGCTGAATGTCCTCAACTCAAGAAAGCCCCTTTTAAGAAGTTCTTCAAAAAGAAGAAGAAAGGAATGGTGGCTACTTGGGAAGATCTGGAGTCAACATCTTCTGATGAAGAGATAGAGGAAGAAGCTAATCTCTGTCTAATGGCCAACACTGACTCAGATTCAGATAATGAGGTACATCCTGACTATTTGGAATTACTTGATGCCTATGAGGAATTGCTGGAGGAATCCAACTGCTTATCTAAGGCTCTCAAATCCCTCAAGAGAGATTATGTTAAGCTTCTCAGTGAGCATAAACAGAAATCTCAAAAGTGTGAGAAGTTTGCCAAAGAGAACAGTGAGCTGAAAACTGAAAAGTCTGATGAAGCTAAGATTTCTAGTGATACATCACAATCTGAAGAAGTTGAAAAACTTCAACAGAAAGTGGAAGAGCTCACTTCTGATCTTGCCAAATTTGTTAATGCCAGAGATAATTTGACCAAGCTGCTTGGCTGTCAGAGGCACTCCCTTAACAAAGAAGGTATTGGATATGTCCATCAGACACATCATAAAGTATCAACTAAAAACTCTAAAGTGTCGACTAAATCTACTTTCATTAAATCCATACCTGTCTGTAACTTCTGTGGAAAAACTGGACATGTTATGTCTAAGTGTATTCATAAGAAAAGAAGGAAGTCTTCACAGACTCCTAAAACTAACAGAAAAGGACCCAGAAAATTATGGGTACCTAAAGAACAAATAATCTCTGTTGCAGATATCCTCAACAGTACAAAGAAAACACCACTGCTGGTACCTGGACAGTGGTTGCTCGCGACACATGACAGGAGAAAGGTCTATGTTCCTGGACCTCCAACTTAAGAAAGGAGGACATGTGGCATTTGGTGGAAATCAGAAGGGAAGGTTATAGGCATTGGTACTATTGGTGGTAAACCTTCTCTTCCCTCTATATCTAATGTTCTTATGGTTAAAGGATTAAAACACAATTTGCTTAGTATAAGTCAATTATGTGACAGTGGATTTGATGTCTTTACTAAGGATTTATGTATAGTTAAAGACCTCAGTGGCAAAACCCTATTTTCAGCTAAAAGGCAACAAAATCTGTATAAGATTGAACTGACTGACCTCTCAGATGAAAGTGTAACCTGTCTGATGTCTAAAGAGGATGAAAGATGGTTATGGCATAAGAAACTAGGACTTGCTAGTATGAAACTAATTTCAAAATTGAAAAAGGATGTTTTGTGTGATGCATGTCAGAGAGGTAAACAAGTAAAATCAAGTTTCAAATCTAAAAACCAAGTATCAACCTCTAGACCTCTTCAGTTGTTACACATGGATCTGTTTGGACCAGTTAGTGTTGCTAGCTTGGCTGGAAGAAAATATGGATTTGTCATAGTTGATGACTATTCTAGATATACATGGGTACTCTTCTTAACCCACAAGGATGAGTCTTTTAAGGCTTTCTCAGTATTCTGTAAAAGAGTACAAAATGAGCAGGGTTTCTGTATTTCTACTCTTAGAAGTGACCATGGGGGAGAATTTGAAAATGAGCAGTTTAGACAGTTCTGTGAGGAGAATGGAATCTCTCACAATTTCTCTGCACCTAGAACTCCTCAACAAAATGGAGTGGTTGAGAGAAAGAACAGATCTCTACAAGAGATGGCTAGATCTATGCTCAATGAGAATAATCTCCCTAAGTACTTCTGGGCAGAAGCAGTAAACACTGCGTGTTATGTACAAAACAGAATACTCATTAGGCCTTTTCTAAAGAAGACACCCTAAGAATTGTGGAAAGGAAAAACCCCTACCATTTCTTACTTTCATGCATTTGGTTGTGAATGCTTCATTCTAAACACTAAGGATCAACTTAGAAAGTTTGATTCCAAGGCAGATAAAGGTATCATTGTAGGCTATTCTGAAATGTCTAAAGCTTTTAGAATTTATAATTCTAGAACATCTGTTATTGAAGAATCTGTTCATGTCAAATTTAATGATGGTTTAAAGACTGATAAGGAATTATCTGATCTAGAAGATGATCTTGTAGGACTCGACATAAATAAGTCAGAAAATCAACAACCTGACCTGACCAAGTCAGAGCCTGAAGTTGAACCAGTCAGACAAGTGGAACAGACAAGTCAAGATCTTCATGATGATCTTAAAAGGGATTGGAAGTTCAAAACTCATCATCCTAAGGATCTTATTATTGGAAATCCCTCAGAAGGAGTGAGAACCCGATCGACTTCAAAAGAATCAAGCAATGTGGCCTTCATGTCAGAAATAGAGCCAAAGCACATTGAAGAAGCTCTTGATGATGAAAGCTGGATTCTTGCTATGCAAGAAGAACTCAACCAGTTCACCAGAAATGATGTCTGGACACTTGTCTCCAAGCCCAAAAACAAGTCTGTCATTGGAACAAGATGGGTCTTCAGAAACAAATTGGATGAGGATGGCAATGTTGTCAGAAATAAGGCAAGGTTAGTAGCTCAAGGCTATAACCAACAAGAAGGTATTGACTATACTGAAACCTTTGCACATGTCGCTAGAATAGAAGCTATTCGCATTCTGATGTCATATGCTGCACAACACCAAATCACTCTTTTTCAAATGGATGTGAAAAGTGCTTTTCTCAATGGTATAATTCAAGAAGAAGTATATGTTAAACAACCACCTGGTTTTGAAGATACTGATAAACCAGATCATGTTTTTAAACTTAAAAAGGCATTATATGGTTTAAAACAAGCACCTAGAGCATAGTATGACAGATTAAGTTCTTTTCTCATGCATAATGGTTTTATTAGAGGTCAAGTAGATACTACCTTGTTTAAGAAAAATTCTAAAGAGAACTTCATCATAGTCCAAATATATGTTGATGATATTATTTTGGAGCAACTAATGAAAAGTTATGCAAGGACTTTTCTAAGCTAATGCAAGCAGAATTTGAGATGAGTATGATGGGAGAATTAAAGTTCTTCCTTGGATTACAAATCAAACAGACAAGTGATGGAATCTACATCCATCAACAAAAGTATATCAAGGAGATGCTTAAGAAGTACGAAATGGAAAGTGCTAAACTGATGAAAACTTCCATGGAAACCAATTCAAAACTAAGTAAACATGATAAAGGTAAAAAGGTAGACCAAACTGTCTACAGAGGTATGATTGGATCTCTATTATACTTAACTTCAAGCAGACCTGATATTCAATTTAGTGTCTGTATGTGTGCTAGATTTCAATCTAACCCAAGAGAATCCCATCTTAAAGCTGTTAAACGAATATTTAGATATTTGCTTGGGACTACTAATCTTGGTTTGCTATATTTAGGAACTAAAGAATACAGATTAGTGGGATTCTGTGATGCTGCTTTGCAAGAGACAGAATAGAAAGGAAAAGCACCAGTGGAGGATGCCACTTCATTGGAGCAAACTTAGTCTCTTGGTCAAGCAAAAGACAGACAACTATTGCTCTATCTACTGCTGAAGCAGAATACATCTCAGCTGCTAGTTGCTACTCTCAACTTTTATAGGTAAAACATCAACTTGAAGATTACTCTATTTTTGAGCATAATATATCTGTATGGTGTGATAATTCCAGTGCTATTTGCTTAACTAAAAATCCAGTTCAGCATTCTAAGGCTAAGCATATAGAAATCAAACATCACTTTATAAGAGATTATGTTCAGAAAGGTATCTTTGATATTAAGTTTGTTAAAAATGAAAATCAATGGACTGATATTTTCACAAAACCTTTAGTAGAAGAAAGGTTCTTATTTATTAGAGATAATCTAAACATACATTGCATTGTTGAATGAAATATCTGAAGTATTGACATGTCTATGCTACCTATCTTATATTTTTATATCACCTATCTATGATTACCTGTCTAACTCTGCTGAGTCACTGTGCTAAAACTCAACAGTTTTATTGAAATGGTTATTAATTATTTAATACCATTTGTTAATCTGAATCTAATCATGTGCACGACAGTTTTTAATCTCGAAACCATGTTTTCATTATGTCTCAAGTGGGCGCTACAGTTCCCCACAAAAATTGTGCCATTTTAAAATTAAAAATGTTTTATTTCTCTCTCCTGCCTTTATTGCTATAAAAGGTAAATCATCAGAAAGGTTCAAACTTTAACTTTTCAAATCCCTAAAGTCTCTTTATCTTCGTCTTCTCTTCTTTCAAACCCTTCTCTCTTCCAAAAACCCTCGAAACCCCTTCTCTAAAAATGGCATCTTCAAAGCGTCTCTCTTCAAAAGAAATTGCTGAGAAATACAATATGAGAGTTGCTGATATTGAGAAGATCCTTCCTGGAAAGACTGTTGATCTTCAACAGTTGAAGAAATGGGGTATGGATGTCACTGATGAGTTGGAATACTCTAAGTGGACTTCTTTCTTTGACATCAAGGAGCTTGTTCATCCCAAGCTTGTCAAAGATTTCTGGACAAATGCTGTTGTTGTCACCAGCACGCTTGATGGAACCAAGAGCTTTAAGGCTCGAATGATGGACAAAACCCTTCTCTTTCCCATCAGCTCTTTGGAGCTAGTTACAAGATGTCCAAGGATTGGAGCTGCTTTCAAACCTGACTGGGAAGATCAGGTGGGAGTTGAGAATGTCAACATAGCTGTCTATGGTGTTCCCAACCCCGAGAACAAGAAGCCACTCAGCATGGTGCCAAAGTGCAGATTCTTGCACAAGCTGCTGCTGGAGTGTGTGATGCCAAGGAAAGGATCACGAGATAATGTGACCAAGATGGACAGATTTGCTCTGTACCACTTGATTCACAAAATCAAGGTAGACATTAATGATCTCATCTACATGTACCTTGAGTCTCTGATCAAGAGGACCAACATGCAAACCTATCCCTATGGAATGCTGTTGACAAGGGTTTTCAGAAACAAACTGTTTGTTCCTAGTGATGTTCATTTTGTGGACATGTCACTTCCTCTTGACAGGAAGGTCCTGTCTATGATGGACATTGAAGGTATCCCTCTGAAGGATGAAGAGGAAGATAAGAAGAAGAAGAAGAAGAAGAAGAAGAAGAAGAAGAAGAAGAAGAAGAAGAAGAAGAAGAAGAAGAAGAAGCCTGCTGCTAAGCAGAAGCAGAAGGAGAAAATTGAGGAACCAGTGATTTCCACTGATGAATCAGAGGTTCCTATCTCTGAAAGAATCTGGAAGCTTGCTGGAAAGGTGGCCAGACAAGACCAGAAACCTTTAGTTTCTGATGATTCTGCTGAAACAGTTGAGCCTCTAAGGTTCAAACTGAAGAATCCCTCTCCCAAGAGGAAGACAAATGAAGCTGAAGTTGTTGGTGCATCTGCACAACCCAGCAAAAGAAGAAGACTGGTGAAGACCTTTACCAAGGTCAGACAAGTGGAGTCTGAACCTAGTAAAGATGAAGTATCTGCTCAGGGGGAGCAGACAACTCCACCCTTGGAGGAGCCCAAGGAGAAGAAGCCTCTTGATTTGGGAATCATTCCCAGAAAAAGAAGGTCAGGCTACCCAATGCCATTAGTGACTCATGCTGGAAGGGAAGAAATCCTTGCAGAAGGACCCTCTTTTGAAGATGCTGTTGCTGCTACAACTTCTGCTAACCTGTCTTGTAGGACTCAGACAGTTGTTCATCCTGAAGCTGCAACTTCGTCTCCTTCAAAGAAGAAGCCAAAGCTCTTTGAGGATCAGATATTCTCTTTTTCTATCCCCTCTGCACCATCCTCTCCCCTTCACCAAGGTATCCACAACTTTGTTGTCTCTTCTCCATCTGCTCTTTTTGTTCAACCTTTGTCAGTTGCTTCTCCCTTTTCCTCACCAGTCTCCTCACACCACACCCAAACATCATATGATGTTGTGTCTGATATGTGTCAGTACACAGGGACTCAACTCCCAAAGAACAATCTGGCATATCATCAAGACTGTTTGTGAGTGATCTGCAATCTCTGATGACTGCAAGTGTCTCTCACTTATCTCTCATTCCTTCTCCTCCATCTCACTTTCTTAACCCTTGTAGGGAAATCTTGTTTTATCCCCCTACTGTTGTGTTCATTAGAACATTGGAAGGATCTCACTATCCTGCCTCTGTTGTAATGTTACCTAATAGGTCTAGGTATTTCTTTCTCTTAGTAACAGGGTCTAATTCTTTTTTTCTGTCATATAGACTCTCTGTTACCTTTACCTCCATCTGTCTTAGCTAATAAACCTCTTCCCCCTCCTGTACAAATTAAAGGCACTCGTCTATCTCTTTGTGAGAGACTTCCCTATGTCTTTCCCTCTCTTGATACTGACTTAGTCAGAATCAGGCCTTTGTTTAAGTTAGCTTTTCTCCCTTTGTTTTATTTCAGAACCATTCATCAATATGTCTTTCCCCGTGTCTCTTCACCCTTCTCTGTACCCCAGGCACCCCCGGTCTTAAGCCTGCCCTGGTATCCAGACCTGTCTACTGCTTCAAACAGCTTGTCTACAGGAGCCCCTTCCTCTCAGATGGTGGACTTACATAGCTTCAATCTGCTTAAAGCTGAGCTAGAAGAAATCAGAAGACAATTGGATGAAGAAAGGCATGCTAGGCTGCTTTTAGAAAAGAGAGTTGACTCTTTGTTTTTGCTTTTTAGTCAGCCTAAGTAATCTTTATTGTAAACATCTGCCTTGTACTTATGACAACTTATGATGAATGAAAATCTTTTGTCTATTTTCAGTGTTCTTTTTTCAGTTGATCTGATTGTTCCTTTTTGTTGCTGACAAAAGGGGGAGAAAGTAAAGAGTTATAAGATGATTAAGCTATAATCAGTTAAAACTGAAACTGAACTTTTGAACTTGATAATTTTAACTCTGATAATTTGTTTAATGATTAGAATTGTACCTAAGTGCACCTGTCTGCACAATACTTCTGGTTGTAGAAAATTTCAACTTGTCTAAATTCTGCTATCTCTTGTGTTGATATTTTCTAAGGTACATTAAATCATCTTAATGTTTGTCATCATAAAAAAGGGGGAGATTGTTAAGTCTCTAAAATGTCTGTGTGCATTTCCCTAAGTTTTGATGAAAGCTAAACATTGGATAATGATTTAATTAACCTACTTTGTGGTTGCTAACCTGTCTACTTAGTGTACAGATCAGAAAATAACAAAACTCACCTGTCTGTCTACCTAAGTACCAACCTGTCTGGATAAGCAAAAAGGTCAACCTGTCTGCTGACTGGGATTGTTGACTTTGTACAAACTGGTTTCAACCTGTCTCCACTCTGCTCTCAAACTCGTCTAAGGTTCTTTGTTAAGAACTCGAAGTACAGGAAGCTTTTGGAAGCTGTCCGCTCATGCAGAAGACTCTGAATCTCTCTCTCACGCTTATCAAGAAATTCAGAAGTGCTCTCTCTCAAGCAACCTAGGAAGTCAGAGACAAACTTCCAGTTAAAGAATGTTTCCAACATGCTTTATTCCATAGTACTTTCGGTTATTACACAAGAAGGGAAATGTACTCTGCAAAAGTACAAAAGCATTCTGCACAACTCTGATTTGGCTACTACACGATGCATAAAACCATTATCCTTCATGTTAGAGTAACACCAACGTCTCCATTGCATTAATGGCTGCCCAGAACGACTATATTGCATTTAATGAAGCTCTGCTTGAAGCCATCGTTGCAAGGAATGTCTCTAACGGATATTAAATGTTTGAAGGCTATAAATACAGAAGTCTTTGAAGATGAAGATATCAGAGATTACAAAGCATTAAAGAGCCATTACTCTGTTCATTCTTTATATCTGTATTCTTTAATCATTTGAAGTTATTACGCAGTCTTTCCTAAGTCTACATTTAATCCACTCTCTGAGTGTTAGTGAAAGAACTGTTTGTCTGATTGTATTTATTACAAACAGACTTCTCAAAACAAACCTGTGTGAGCCTGAAGAGGCTAAGTGAGCAAAGAATACTTGTCTTGGAGCCTGAAGAGGCTAGGTGTGCAAACAATACTTGGAGTATGTAACCTGATCAGTTATAGTGGCTAAATCTTGGTGCTGCCAAGGACTGGACGTAGCTCTTTGTGTTAAAGAGTGAACCAGGACAAACAACTGTGTTAATCTCTCTTCCCTTAAACTCTTTAGTTGTTTTGATTATATTATCTGCTTTCTAACTAAGGGGTTAAAAGTGTGAATATCAAGTTTGTTTTTCACTTGTGTGACTATGTGCTTTTCTGTCAAAACATATCAGACAGGTTGACCTGTCTGTGTAAGTGTTTTTACACTTGTCTGAAACTAGCTTCTGCTTGCAAAAAAATTTCAACTTCATTTTAATTTCTGATAAACACAATTCAACCCCCCTTCTCGTGTTTATAGTTGTCTATTTCAGCTATGTGCCAAGAGGGAATTATTTGTTGCATTAAGCCAAAATTGATACAAAATGGGTCACAACAACATATGTTGATTTTTTGGGTAAGAATCGGGTTTTGTAAGGATATCAGCCCATTGATTCTCAATTTTGACAAATTTAATGTCAAAACCACCATTTTGAACATAATCTCTTATAAAATGATGTTTAATTTCTATATGCTTAGCCTTAGAAGTTAAGTACAAAAGAGAACCAATCATACCTGAATTGAATATCAAGTCTACTAGAAGTTAAGTACAGAAGAGAACCAATCATACCTCTGTAGCTAGTTTGATCTACCATTTTACCTTTTCCATCTTTTTTAGATTTGCATTGGGTTGCATGGGATTTTTCATTGGCTTTGCATTGTCTAGCTTATATTTCTTTAAGATCTCCTTGGTGTACTTTTTTTGATGGATGTATATCCCATCATTGGTTTACTTGATTTGTAGACCAAGGAAGAACTTTGATTCTCCCATCATTCTCATCTCAAATTCATTATGCATTAGCTTAAAGAATTCTTTGTAGTGCTTTTCATCAGTAGCACCAAATATAATATCATCAACATAGATTTGTACTATAGTGAAGTCCTTTTTAGAGCTTTTTCTAAAAAGGGTTGTATCGACCTTTTCTCTAATAAAACCATTTTGCATGAGAAAATAACTAAGTCTATCATACCATGCTCTAGGTGCTTGTTTTAATCCATATAGGGCATTTTTAAGTTTAAAAACATGATCTGGTTTATCAAAATCTTCAAAATTGGGTGGTTGTTTAACATACACTTCTTCGATTATGCCATTCAGAAAAACACTTTTCACATCCATTTGAAATAAGGTGATTTGGTGTTGTGCAGCATATGACATGAGTATACAAATGTCTTCTATTCTAGCTACAGGTGCAAAAGTTTTAGTGTAATCAATATCATCGGAGGCAGTTGTTACATGACTTGAATGGATCAGTTTTTTCTTTGCGCAACGGTGATGAAATTTACTCGCGATCTCCACCATTAAATTAGAGACAACAAAGATGAAGCTTTTGCGTTAATGCTCATCGTATTTTCTGTCAGCGCTTCCAATTTTCTCCTATGGATCAGTTTGTGTTGCGTTCCTTGATTCAATGTTCAAACTCCAATGCTATTAAGCTAATCAGTGCTTTTTTTTCCTTCTATTCCATTTTTGTTTAATTAAATCCATTATTTAATTATTTAATATGTACACCACCTGCTAGCTTGAGCTTGACTCATTTAATTAAAGAAACGAGCTTGATCGGACATTTAACGAGTTAAGCCCGAATAGTTCACAAATAACTCAGCTCATTTACACCCCTGCGCACATTTAATACTTTGTTTGATATAGTAGATCGGCCCATGGGCTAGCCCTAACCCACAAGGCCCTATGGGGTTTTTGGCACTGTGGGCTTTTTTGTGTTATGGGCCTTTTGACCCTAGCCCACATGGGTTAGGGCTAAATGGGCTAGGGTTGACCCATTTGACAGCTCTAATAGCACATCATCGAATAAACAAATTCATAAGCAACAAAAAGCAAAACACAGTTTTTCGATGTGTCATCTGTATTAACTAATCGGCATGCCCAGCCGGTCCTTGTTTCGAGCGTAATAAAATCGGAAAAGCGATATCACAATTCTCTTGACCGAGTTGTCCACTGTCAATCTTTCCACTTCCACAGCTTCATAGGTCACAACTTTGTCATGCCACAATAACTGTTCATTGGAGCGGGCTTTTCGGGTCAGGTCATTAGGCCCAACTGAGTTCTTTCTGTCTGAGTTTGCTGGGTCTTTTACAGCATTTCTGCAGAACTCGATGATGAGAGCGCTTTCCTGCGTTCGGATTAGTTATCGTAAATAAATAAATAAATATACGAGTAAATTATATTCTCCCACCTTAAAGTTTATCAAAATTAACAACGATAAATCACTAACAATATAAAATTATTTATAATTAGTTGTTTGATATTTATATATTAAAAAAAGTTTTTAAAGATTAATCTTAGACTTTATCGTTTACAAAATTATAGTTTTAATCCTTGTAGTTTCGCAAATAAGTGATTTTTCTCCCTGTAGTTTTAATCGCTAAAATCAAGTCCCTCTAATTTTAAATTCAAACAAATTTGGTCCTGTCGTCAACCTATGATCCAATACTTAACGAAGGTTGTTGACCTGACTAACACTTTGTGACGTGGCAGCAGGATTAGTTTTATTTAAATAGTTAAAAAAATACTAAAACTAAAATTAAAAGCTAAAAAATGCTAGAAGGGAGTGCACGTGCAGAGCACGTTCGTGAAACTATAAGCACCAAAATCACCCATTTGTGAAATTATATGGACTTGATTTGAACATTTGAAACTACAAGTACTTTATTTGTTCGGTTTTGAAATTAGAGGGACTTGGTTTGAGTAATTGAAACTACAGGGACCAAAATCACGTATTTGTAAAACTACAAAGACCAAAACTGCAATTAAGCCAAAAAAAATGTAAATTTTTTAAATCTTATAAAAGGAAATGCAATTCATGTAAGTATTAATTTTTTTCAATATACAATATATTTAATGAGTTTAATTTTGATATACTGCTAGTGTAAATTTTTTTACTTTGTCAATCAATCACATATCAATATATCATCGTATGTGCGGCGTTTAGGATATTAATGATAAGAATCAAACATTTTTTTTATGATATATCACAATTTATGATTGAATGACAATGTAAAAATTATTTACGCTAACATGTATCTATTATGTGAAAAATGATTTTTTTTTTTTAAAAAATTGTTTCTTTTTCTGAGTCATTTAACTCAATAGCTTTGATGAGTGTGATTTCACCTCATATTTCTTCATCATTTTGCATGCATTTTCATGTAGATTAGGCATTTTTATTTTGATATTTGTTAGTTTTTCCCTTTGGAACGGGTAAGGTGGTTCTGTGGTGTTTGTGTGCAGGAATTCATGATTAAAATGATCAAATCCAGTTGATTCGGAGTTTGCATGAAGATAGAGCTTGAAAAGCAAGAAAAATGAGCAAAGCAGAGACCATCATGGCCTGGGTGTGACAACCATCACGGCCGTGATCGAGCCAGACTGAAGAAAAAGAGGAGCGCCTGAGTCAGAAGATGTCACGGCCTAGCCGTGACAGCCTACCAGAGCAAGAATTCTACAAGTCAGAACCTGTCACGGCCTGGCCCTGACAGGCATCATGGCTATGACACATTAATTTTGGGATTCTGATTTTCTGTTTTGATCTGATTTGTAATAGCTTTAATCCCAAGTTAACCTACATTATAAATAGGACAATTAGGTTCGAAAATAGAGATATCTTGGCTGCTACCTTAGGCTTAATTTAGGATTTCTCTTCTCCAATTTCTTTTCTTCTCTTAGGATTTTTATGTTCTTGTTAATCAAGATTGCTATGACCATGTCAATGCTTGAGTAGTCGTTTTATTTCTAGGAATTAGGGCAATGCCCAAGACTCGTTTAATGTGATGAATTGATGTTTTTCCCTATTTGTTAATTTCAATTTGCTTTAGATTTAATTCCTATTGCATGAATTACTTGTAAATTCGGTGGCCACTTATTTGCATGTCGTAGATACTCTAAGGACGAACTTAGCGGTGAACCTAAGTATCAGATCTATAGGAATTGAACTTAGGACTTAAATCACGAGAGTTAGAAGCGGTCCTTTCGAGGGTTCATTGAATTGTCACAAACCTTAATGGGTTCAATTTAAATACAATTATCATGAGAGTAGGTGTTGGTTTAATTGGGCATGGTTCTTGTACCTCGAGAGGGAACATTAACTTTATTAGGATAAATTCACCTTCAAAGCAATTTTGATAATTAACAAGAGGGGTAGTCAATTTAGTAGTATAAGCAGTCTTGTTGGTAACCCAATTCCTGGAAATTCCTCTTTAATTTGAAAAACCCAATTTGATTTACTTTCCAATTCTGATTGATTGCGAATTTTAATAATTGATTTGTTAGTTGATTTCTAATTTCAAAACCAAATCTTTCCCTATTTAGATTAATTGATGTGATAATTAATTTTTGTTTAAGATCACGGTCTCTGTGGATTCGATCTTTTTATTACTTGACGACGAAGCCGTATACTTGCGGATTCACGCTGTCAAGTTTTTGGCGCCGTTACCGGGGACTGTGCTTTCTTGAATACCAATTTAATTTTTAAATTGATTTTTCTAAACATTATTTTTCTTTTTTTGGTGTATCTATTTCTCTATTTGCAGGTGATTTTTCTCTTTTTTACGAAGATCCCAAAGTCTTGGATCTCTTATTGAAGTTGACCCCGAGATCGAAAGGACTTTTCATAGACGTAGAAGACTACAAAGACAAAGAGCGAGAGAAAAGTTGATCCCCATTCCACTCATGCCGATCAACCGGATACCAAACCACTGAAGGACTACGCAGCCCCAAATGCTAAGGGTTTGCGAACTGGGATTGCTAGGCCAGAAATTGAGGCGAAGAACTACACTATACCTCCCCAGTTAATTGACATGATTAGGCAACATTAGTTTGGAGGATTACCCTCGGAAGACTCGACTGATCATGTGGAGACATTCTTGGAATTCACCGATGCAATAAGAATTCAAGGTGCCCCGGTTGATGCTATTCACTTGAGGTTATTCCCCTCCTCTCTGACTGGAAGGGCAAGAGCTTGGTTGAAGTCAGTGCTTGCTAATACCTTACCAACATGGAACCAACTGGAGCAGGCATTCTTGGAAATTTTTTTCTACTATCCAAGACTGCTTACCTGCGAACTCAGATCACCGGCTTCTTCCAAAAGGACGGAGAATACTTATCCGAAGCTTAGGATCGCTACAAAGGATTGCTAGAATCTTGCCCACATCATGGGCTCAAGAAGTGGCTATTAGTGCATACCTTCTACAATGGATTGGATTATTCTTCGAAGGTGTCACTTGACTCCGCAGCTGGTGGAGCATTGATGAATAGACCACTAACTGAAGCATTCAATATCATTGAAAGCATTGCCACCAACTATCATCAATGGGGTTCAGAAAGAGGTAATAACCCGAAAAAGCTTTCGGGAGATAAGTTTGTTGTGGATCGTTCAGATTTGATTATGTCTAAATTTGACTCATAGAGTAAGCGCTTTGATAAGCTTGAAAAAGCTAATGTGAGTTCAATAGGTGCTACTAATGTTGCTTATGAGATTTGTGAAGTGCAGGGACATGACTTCGTGGAATTCCCACATGGAAGTGCTCCTGGATCAGGCGCTTCGGGGCAACAAGTGAATTCATGTCACAACTTTCATGACACGAACCCGAAGTTGCCAAATTATGTTCCCCCAAATTCTTACAACCAAGGAAGGAAGAATAAGCCTTATCTCTCCTACGGGAACTACAACAACACGTTGAACCACGAATTCTAAGAAGGCCAAGGTAATAGGAAACCCGCATCGGGGTATCTTTAGGTAAAAAAGTCTAAACTTGAGTCTCTTATGGAAAATTTTGTCGTTACTCAAACAAAGCAAAATGAAGAGTTTAGGCAACAAGGTAAGTCAGTCAATGAGGAAATAAAAGAGCTAACATCTAACGTAGATAACTTAGCCATCCATAATAAGATGTTAGAAACTCAGATTGCCCAACAAGCGGGCAATTCAAATAGGCAACCAGGCAAATTTCCTGGACAACCTGAAATGAATCCAGGTAATGAACAATGTAAAGCTGTGAGTTTGAGGAGTGGTAAAGGGGAGAGTGATAAAAAGAGTGTAGATGAGGAAGAGGAACCTACTAAGACACAACTCTTAGATGAGGAAGAACCTAATGAAAAAGTGTCTAAGTATGTCCCTCCACCACCTTACCATCCCCCAATACCTTTCCCTCAAAGGTTGGCTAAGGCCAAGTTAGATAAGCAATTTGGGAAATTTCTAGAGGTCCTTGAGAAATTGTACATTAATGTACCCTTCACTAAGGCGTTGCAACAAAAGCCTACATATGCTAAATTTCTTAAGGATATCTTGTCAAATAAGAGAAAGCTAGAGGATTATGAAACGGTAGCTTTAACTGAAGAGTGCAGTGCTTTAATTCAAAATAAATTGCCTCCTAAATTAAAGATCCAGGTAGCTTCTCTATTCCTTGCTTGATTGGTAACACTAGTTTTGATAAAGCTCTTTGTGATTTGGGGGCTAATGTTAGTCTTATGCCCCTCTCTGTTTGCAAGAAGTTGGAGATAGGTGAACTAAAACCCACGGCAATCTCCTTTCAATTGGCGTATCGGTCTGTCAAATATCCGTTAGGCATCTTGGAGGATGTTCCTATCAGAGTAGCTAAGTTTTTTATTCCTGCGGATTTTGTGGTACTTGAAATGGAGGAGGATTCCCAAATCCCCATTATTCTTGGTAGGCCTTTCTTGGCTACCGCAGGAGCAATTATTGATGTGAAAAATGGAAAATTGACTTTAACTGTGGGTGATGATAAAGTTGAATTTGATTTAGCTAAATCTATTAAACACCCTTCTTTTGAGGATTCTTGTTGCAGGGTTGACTTAGTGCATCAAGCGGTGAAAGAAGAATCCGCTCAAGTTTGTTTTGGTGATCCATTGGAGATGTGCTTGATTGGTGGGGACTTAAGTGCTAACGAAGGAGAAGTGAGGGATTATGCTCTCCTCTTGGAGGCTAGTCCGGAAATTTCTCCCCACAAAGCAAAGAAAGAAAAGCTTGAGTCGAAACCAAAGAACGAAGACTTGAAAGATGAAAAAGCTCCAATGGTAGAACTAAAACCCCTTCCTTCCACACTGAGGTATGAATTTCTTGGTCCTAACTCTTCCTATCCGGTAATTGTGAATGCTTGCTTGACTGAGATGGAAGCTGAGAAATTGCTTAGAGAGCTTAGGATGCATAGAAGGTGATAGGATATACAATTGATGACATTAAAGGCATAAAATCCTTCCTTTTGCATGCATCGCATTTTAATGGAAGATGAGCATAAACCATCCATTGAGCATCAACGTAGGTTGAACCCAAACATGAAAGAGGTGGTTAAGAAAGAAATGCTGAAGTTGTTAGATGCGGGGGTTATTTATCCAATCTCCGACAGTGAGTGGGTTAGTCCGGTGCATGTGGTTCCTAAGAAAGGAGGGATGACTATAATTCAAAATGAAAAAAATGAACTAATCCCTACTAGGACAGTAACCGGTTGGAGAATGTGCATTGACTATAGGAAATTAAATAATAAGGCAACAAGAAAAGATCCCTCTCCCATTTATTGATCAAATGCTTGAAAGGTTAGCTAGGCATTCATACTTTTGTTACATGGATGGTTATTCCGGTTTTCATCAAATTCCTATACATCCTAGTGATCAAGAAAAGACCACGTTTACTTGTCCTTATGGCACTTTTGCCTATAGGAGAATGCCTTTTGGTCTATGTAATGCACCAGCTACTTTTCAAAGATGCATGACTGCAATTTTTTTCTAAATTTATTGAAAACATCATGGAGGTTTTTATGGATGATTTTTTTGTTTATGGATCTGCCTTTGATGATTGTTTAACAAATTTGTCTAAGATTTTGTAGTGTTGTGAAGAAACTAATTTGGTGTTGAATTGGGAAAAGTGCCATTTTATGGTAAAAGAGGGTATAATGCTTGGGCACTTGATTTCTGGAAGAGGTATTGAGGTGGATAGGGCCAAAATTGATGTTATTGAAAAATTGCCCCCACTGGTGAATGTGAAAGGAGTTAGAAGGTTCTTGGGACATGCCGGGTTTACCGGCGTTTCATCAAAGATTTTTCAAAAATTTCTAAACCTTTATCTAACTTATTGATGAAATTTAATTGAATTTTTTAATGAAGCTTTGACCACCGTCCCCATTTTGCAAACACCGGATTGGAATGAGCCATTTGAGATTATGTGTGATGCCAGTGACTATGCCATGGGAGCGGTGTTGGGGCAAAGGATAGACAAGAAAGTTCATGCAATCTACTATGCAAGCAAAACTGTAGACGGAGCTCAAGCCAATTATGCCACCACCGAGAAAGAGTTGCTAGCGGTTGTCAGTGGTTAGGACCTTCAGCTAGTATGGGCAACTTATTTAAAAAAAATAAATAATATCATATATATATTGATATGATCCTGATCCGGACCGCCTTGAAGTTTCAGACAAAAGAAGGATATTGACGCCACACTCAAGATAATGGTGAGAAGGTGAGTGATAAGTCATGGGTTTGATCGCCACAAGTTGCCTTGATAAGATCAGATTTAGTTCTTTTACCTAAGAACCAAAGGGAAGCTCTCACAATAGAGAAAACTCTTCAAATTATCATCCAAAACTGATTTGTGAAGTACAAGAGTTTCCTATTTATAGGCTAACTTGGAAATACAAGAAATAAAACTCCGACTACCATGCATTTACCACATTAATTGATAAATGCATTTACATTACCTAAATAAGCATAAACATGATAATAAATTCCCACTAGCCATTATTATGACTTAGAGCACTACTAGGAAGCATTTAGTAAGGCTTGGAGAATACAAAAAGTCATCTTAAAATTCAGCCCAAAAATAATATATTAATAAAAATTGTAAAAATAGTATAATCTGAGTATGCTTCTTTCCACATGCTCAAGCCATCCATTTTCCTATCATTCCCCTCTTCTTGAAAGTGATTTGTCCTCAAATCCATACCTGCATCAAAAGTTAGTGGATTATCTAATAAAATCTTGCTTTTGTGCTTTCCACCTTTTGCTTGATAATTGGCTCTTCCATTTCTTTTTTTTCTTAAAGCTCTCATTTTTCATGAGATATCCCTCATTGCTTTCTTTTTCTTCAACTTTTATTACATGGTTTTCCCTTTCCTTTTTCTTCTCTCTCATCACTCTCGTTTTCTTCTACATTTTTCTCTATCTTTCTTTCATAACTCTTCCTTTCCTCTTTCTTTCTCTCATGGGTTTCCTTTTTCTTTACTTCCTCTTTTTCATCATCCATTGAACCCTCTTCTTTTATTTTCTTCTCACTCATTCTTCTTTTCTCACTCTCTCCTTTCAAGTACATTTGATCTTCATACACTTGTTTTGGTGACAAGAATAATTTTGTGATTATTAAATACAAATGAGTACTTGTTGTTGTCGATATCAATCTTGTCGTTCGCTCCATGACATCCTCCAATGACGGCCAGTAACAAATGGATGACATACATAACACCTCATCTTCATCTCTCCCAATCCGGAACAACACTCGTACTTGTTTGTTCACCATCATGTCATCGAGATCACTAAACTTCGAGATGCTCCAAATGACATACGGTTTTGGATGATCTAGAACAGGAAGTCCCAACTTTTGCACCATGATGGTACTAGCTAGGTTAACGTAACCCTTTCTATCAATGACCAAGCTACATATCTTGTCTTTCACATAGCATCTAGAATAGAAAAGATCCTCCCTTTGCTTGGCATCATCTAGTGACTCCATGACTCAACCCACTAAGAAATTCAAACGTTGCATACAACCACCACGAAGGAAGAAACAAATTACCCATTTTTTTTTTAAATTGTCACGGGCATGATGGGAATCACGGCTTGCCCGTGATCACTTCTGTCTTCACTAGGAAAATCACAATTCTTGTATCACGGCCGTGATGGGTATCACGGCTTGCCCGTGATCGCTTCTGACTTCACTAAGAAAATTCACACTTCAAAACTTGTTTAGAGCAAGAACACAACAAAGGAAGAGCGAACCTGAAATTCAAGGATCCTAAACTCTGATACCAACTGATATGATCCTGATCCGGACCGCCTTGAAGTTTCAGACAAAAGAAGGATATTGACGCCACACTCAAGATAAAGGTGAGAAGGTGAATGATAAGTCATGGGTTTGATTGCCACAAGTTGCCTTGATAAGATCAGATTTAGTTCTTTTACCTAAGAACCAAAGGGAAGCTCTCACAATAGAGAAAACTCTTCAAATTTCATTATCATCCAAAACTGATTTGTGAAGTACAAGAGTTTCCTATTTATAGGCTAACTTGGAAATACAAGAAATAAAACTCCCACTACCATGCATTTACCACATTAATTGATAAATGCATTTACATTACCTAAATAAGCATAAACATGATAATAAATTCCCACTAGCCATTATTATGACTTAGAGCACTACTAGGAAGCATTTAGTAAGGCTTGGAGAATACAAAAAGTCATCTTAAAATTCAGCCCAAAATAATACGAAAATTATAAATAAAAATTGTAAAAATAGTATAATCTGAATATGCTTCTTTCCACATGCTCAAGCTATCCATTTTCCTATCATATATGAAGATAAATACATAAATGTCTGGAGATGGTGATCACTGAATGAGATGGTGAGACACTCTTGCTCACTATTTGAACTCTGTTTTGTTTGAAAATGAAAGAAATCAGAGATGAGAGGTGCTAACATATTAACTTAAGAAAGGAAGAGAGAAAGTGCATGACAATAACATGGGTGCAAGTATATGAATTTTGGGGGGCAAAATAAAAAAAAATAAGGCATGGATGATATAGAAACGAAGGAATGTTGGAATGTTTGAATATTATTCCTTAAATGAATGTGTACAGAAAGTTACAATATATAGACAAAGGTGATTTAAATCTAATCCCTAAAATTAAGGAATCAAATCTGTCCTAATAATGAACAAAATAAAAAACTAATCTGTCTAATTAAAACTGATAGAATCAGCCATAAATACAAGATATGATATGATATTATAACACTCCCCCTCAAGCTGGTGAATGGATATCTATCATTCCCAGCTTGCAAGTAAGACCATGAAACCGCTCTGTGGGAAGTCCCTTGGTGAAGACATCTGCTAATTGGAACTCTGAGGGCACGTACTCCGTAGCTATAAGACCATCATCCAATTTTTCCTTGATAAAGTGTCTATCTATCTCTATGTGTTTAGTCTTATCATGCTGGACTGGGTTGTAAGCAATACTAATGGCAAACTTGTTGTCACAAAGTAATCTCATAGGAGCTTCATACTTTATTCTGAGATCATCCAGAATGATTCTCATCCATAATGATTCACATATCCCTTGGGCCATAGCTCGAAATTCTGCTTCGGCACTAGATCTTGCAACGACATTTTGCTTCTTACTTCTCCAAGTCATTAAATTTCCTCCCAAAAACATGCAGTACCCTGAGGTGGATCGCCTATCTACAATCGACCCTGCATAATCTGCATCTGTATAGGTCTCTATGGACAAGCTTTCCCCTTTCTTGAATAATAATCCTCTTCCTGGGCTTGACTTCAAGTACTGGAGGACTCTATTCACTGCTTGCATATGTCTCTCACATGGATCATGCATGAACTGGCTAACCACACTGACAGCATAGGCTATATCCGGTCTAGTGTGGGATAAATATATCAATTTCCCTACTAGTCTTTGATATTGTGCCTTGTCCACCCTTGGGCTTTCCTCATTGTTTCTAATCCTGTGATTCTGTTCAATAGGTGCCCCTGAGGTTTTGCAACCCAGCTTACCTGTCTCTTTAAGGAGATCCAGGACATATTTCCTTTGGGAAATAAAGATGCCTTGTTTGGAGTAGGCAACCTCTATCCCAAGGAAGTACTTCAACTTTCCCAAGTCTTTCATTTCGAACTGTGCAGCTAGTTTCTCTCTCAGAACCCGTTTCTCAACCTCATCATCACCGGCAATGATCATGTCATCCACATAAACCAACAGAAGTGTGAGCTTGCCATCCTGAGAATGTTTAACAAAGAGGGTATGATCTCCTTGGCTCTGTCTATAACCTAAGGACACCATAGCATTGGTGAACCTTCCGAACCAAGCCCGAGGAGACTGCTTGAGCCCATATAAGGCCCTTTTCAATTTGCACACCTTGTTCCCTCCACCAGTAGAGTCATACCCTGGTGGAATATCCATATATACTTCCTCTTCCAAGTGCCCATGAAGAAAGGCATTTTTAACATCAAATTGGTGCAAGTCCCAACCAAAGTGTGCTGCCAAGGAGAGAATGATCCTGACTGTGTTCATCTTTGCTACCGGGGCAAACGTTTCCTCATAATCAATCCCATATGTCTGAGTGTACCCTTTTTCAACCAGCCTTGCTTTGTACCGGTCAAGAGTACCATCAGACCGATATTTCACTGTGTAAATCCATCTGCACCCTACTATCCTTTTGTCCTTGGGCTTCTCAACAATTTCCCAGGTCTCATTCTTGTTCAAAGCACTCATCTCTTCATGCATGGCTTGAACCCAATTCTTATCCATTAAGGCCTCTTGTATTGAAGTGGGGACTCTGGTAGAATCAATTGCTAAAATAAAACTCTGATGCTGTACTGATAGGTTTTTAGTGGACACAAACTGAGATATAGGGTATTTTGCACAATTTCTTCTGGCTTTTCTTAAGGCTATTGGCAAGTCATCAAGATTAGGTTCACAAATATCATGTAAAGGATTAAAAGGCTCAGAATCAGGAATGCTTACCTCTGGTTCGGGCGACTGAAGCTGCTGTTGGACTAGGTTGGGTTTTTTCCGATAATACAACTGTTTGTATCGATCAATAGGAACCGATTCTTTAGGTGTCTCTGAAGTACCAGAAGATGATGCCACATCCTTCACCAAAGGAGTCAGAAGAGGAATAAAAGATGACTCAGGAGACTCAGCTGAAATAAAAGATGACTCAGGAGACTCAGCTTCTGGATCACTCTCCCCCTGAAGCTGAGGACGAATGTGAAAAGACTCGGATTCATGAAAAGCGACATCCATGGAGACATAGACACGACGACTTTGAGGATGATAACATTTATACCCTTTTTTGTCTGGTGCATAACCTATGAAGATACATTTGACAGCCCTGGGATCCAACTTACTACGATGTTGACTATGGACATGAACAAAGGCAACACAACCAAAGACACGACACTGGAGATTCTTCATGGTAGGAACGGAGGGAAAGAAGGAAGTCATTAGTTGCACAGGACTAAGACCATCTAGGACACGGGAGGGCAATCTGTTCATCAAGTATGCGGCAGTTAAGACAGCTTCCCCCCAATAAGACTTGGGGACAGACATTTGAAATAGAAGTGCTCTTGCAATTTCTAGGAGATGACGGTTCTTTCTTTCTGCAACCCCATTTTGTTGAGGGGTATCAACACAAGTGAACTCATGTAACACACCATGTTCTTTATGGAATTTTGTGAAATGTTGATTCACATATTCCTTGCCATTATCAGATCGTAACCTTTTTATAGACTTTCCAAACTGGGTTTGAACCATGGGATAGAAATTCAAGAACAATGGTAACACTTCTGTTTTATTTTTCATAAGAAATATCCACGTGACCCTAGTACAATCGTCAATAAAAGAAACAAACCATTTTGCACCAGATATATTAGAATTAGAGGAAGGTCCCCACACATCAGAATGAATAAGATCAAACGGTTCACTACTTTTATTATTACTTGGAGAAAAAGTTGTACGATGGTGTTCCGCAAACTGACAAACATCACAAAGAAAAGACTCAACAGACTCTTTTTTAAATAATTGTGGAACTAAAGACTTAAGAATACTGAAAGGAGGATGACCGAGGCTTTTGTGGTGAAGCCAGATCTGAGATGCAGCGGAATCTGAACTTGTCTGATGTCTGGATGTGGACACCATCTGACTGGCACTACCAGGAGTCCGATGAAGGACATATAACCCTCCCTGTTCCTTAGCAACCCCAATCGTCCTCGCCGTGGTAAGATCCTGAAACACACAATGAGAGGGAAAGAAGGTCACTGTACAATTTAAATCTCTGGTAAGCTTATGAATAGAAATAAGGTTATTTGACAAATGAGGGACATGAAGCACATTATGCAAAGAAAGGGAAGGTTGAAGTGAAATTGTACCACATCCTGAAACAGGGACATGGGATCCACTAGCAACCGTTATGTGATGCTTACCAGATAATTTAGAGTAAGTGGAAAAATATGAGGGATAAGGGGTCATATGATCAGTAGCACCAGAGTCAATAATCCAGAGATCCTCAGATACAGTACTAGAAACATTAAAGGATAATGAATTTAAATTCTTACCAGTCATGGATAGAGAACAAGTGCCAGAAGGCTTACTCATAGAATCCAACAGAGTGCACAAATGATCCATCTCTGCTTTACTAAGCGCCGGAATTGCCTCCCCGGATGGTGGTGCAGATACCTCTGTATCCTCAAGAACCAAGTCAGACACTGTTTGATTAACTTGCCTTTGTTGACCGCCTTTAAAACCCCCAGAACGTCCAAGAACCTTGTCCCTGCCATGGAGTTTAAAATAAGTGTCCTTAATGTGACCGGACTTCTTACAATAAGTACACCAACGCTCATCACGTTTAGCAGACGACTTCCAAGAGGAGGATCCAGGCTTTTCAGATGACAAATAGGACCTTTGCCGGTGGCCAAAGCAGAACCATCACTTGAATTATCATTATTCAACATGACAGCCCTACGACTCTCTTCCCCCCTAACTGTGTAGAATACCTCGGAGAGAGAAGGAAGTTTGTCCTTACCTAAAATCTGGACTCGGATAGGATGATACTCAGAGTTCAAACCAGAGAGAAACTTAAACACCCGTCCACGCTCAATAAATTTGGTTAAAGTGGCAGAATCCTCAGTGCATTTCATCTTTAAATCCTGGTTTTGGTCCAGCTCAATCCATAAACCATTCAGAGTACCATAATAATCAGTGACGGGAAGAGATCCTTGCTTAGTGTTAAAAATTGTGTTTTCCAATTCATAACAGGCAGCAATATCTTGTTTCATCGAAAAACTCTGACTACAACTATCCCAAATTTCACGTGCAGTTGCAAAAAACATACAATTCTTACTGATGTCTGGGATCATAGAGTTCCAAAGCCAAGTCATAATCAAAGAATCTTCATCATCCCATATATCGAACTGTGGGTCGTCTGCCTTCGGAGGATCCCCGACAATGTGAGACAACTTCCGACGACCCTTGAGAGTGGTGCGAATGACCTGGGCCCATTGGAGATAGTTCTTACCGTTGAGGTGATAAGAAAGGTGTAAAACCGGGAGATCATTTGGATTCAGTGCAGTAACGGCCTGAGACGGAGGCAGAGGCGGTGTGACGACGATGGAGGTCTGGGTGTCTTCTGAAGTCATGCTGTTTGGGCCGGAAACTGGTCAGAAAAGGATGGGGAGGAGCTGGCGATCGGAATGGTGGCCGTCGCACGGTGAACGGCGGTCTGGAGGGAGGCGCGTGGCACTCACGCGCCGGCAGAGCAGTGGCGCGTTGGAGGCGCGTGGGGGCGCGTGGAGCGGCGGTTCTGGATGGGTTTCTGTGGGGTGGCCGGAAAAACGCCAACGAGCAGTTCGGCGAGGGTGGTGAGACCAAAAACGGCGGCGGCGGGTGGTGTTTGGCTGTTTTACTATTCAGGCAGCAATAAGGCTGCAAAGGAGGCAGCAATCAGGCTGCTCGGAACCGAAAAAAAACAAAGGCAAGCCCTAGGAACGACCTAGGCTACTGATACCATATAGAAACGAAGGAATGTTGGAATGTTTGAATATTATTCCTTAAATGAATGTGTACAGAAAGTTACAATATATAGACAAAGGTGATTTAAATCTAATCCCTAAAATTAAGGAATCAAATCTGTCCTAATAATGAACAAAATAAAAAACTAATCTGTCTAATTAAAACTGATAGAATCAGCCATAAATACAAGATATGATATGATATTATAACAGAAGATTTCTTTATACAGGTGAGAGGGTGCATATGCACACCCTGGTGGGTACATGGATCCGCCACTGGCGGTTGTCTTTGCATTCAAGAAGTTCAGATCATACCTTGTGGGGTCTAAGGTTATTGCGTACACCGACCACTCCGCACCAAAGTACCTCATGAGCAAGAAGGAAGCAAAGCCCAGACTAATTCGTTGGATCCTTCTTATCCAAGAGTTTGATTTGGAGATTTTGGATAGAAAAGGAACTGAGAATTAGGTGGCAGATCATTTATCAAGGCTTGAACCACCAGTGAACGGGGAGAGCGAATTACTTATTCTCTGATTTGAAGTATTATGTGTGGGATGAGCCTTACATGTTCCACAAG
Organism: Echinosophora koreensis; assembly: GCA_035048595.1. NCBI lineage: Eukaryota > Viridiplantae > Streptophyta > Magnoliopsida > Fabales > Fabaceae > Echinosophora > Echinosophora koreensis. The sequence continues at coordinate 2,572,090 of JAPCYP010000068.1, forward strand.
TGTGCGGATAGCATTTACAGGAGATGTATTCCAGAGGTTGAGGATCCAAGTATCTTGAGTTGTTGTCATTCCTCATCTTATGGAGGACATGCTAGTGCCTCAAAGACAGCGGCCAAGGTGCTTCAAGCCGGTTTCTGTTGGCCTCATATTTTTAGAGATGCCTGGATGTTACTGCTTGCTTGTGATCCATGTCAAAGAACGGGAAACATCTCCAAGAGGCATGAAATGCCACTTAACACAATGCTAGAAGTGGAGATATTCGATGTTTGGGGAGTTGATTACATGGGATATTTTCCTTCCTCTTGCAATAATAAGTTCATTCTTGTAGCTGTTGATTACGTCTCTAAATAGGTGGAAGCTATTCCCTCCCCAGCAAGTGATGCAAAAAACCGTGATCAAGCTATTCAAGAAGGTGATTTTTCCAAGGTTTGGAGTCCCAAGGACAGTTATTATGATGCAGGATCGCACTTTATAGAAAAACAATTTGAAAAACTCCTACTCAAATATGGAGTCACTCATAAGGTTGCTACACCTTATCACCCTCAAACAAGTGGTCAAGTTGAAGTTTCCAATAGAGAAATAAAGAGCATTCCAGAGAAGACTGTTTCAAGATCTAGAAACGATTGGTCATTAAAGCTTGATGATGCTCTTTGGGCTTACCGTACGGCTTAGAAGACTCCTATTGGGATGACGCCTTTTAGACCTATTTACGGGAAGCCATGTCATTTGCCGGTCGAGCTTGAGCATAAAACCTTTTGGGCTATTAAGATGCTAAATTTTGATATAAAGGCCGCCGGAGAAAAGTGAATCCTTCAACTTCATGAGCTTGATGAGCTAAGATTGGATGCTTATGAGTCCGCAAGATCTTATAAAGAAAGAACAAAGAAATGGCATGATAAGCATATCCTTCGTAGAGAATTCCATGAGGGAGAACTAGTGCTACTCTATAACTCAAGGTTGCAGTTATTTCCAGGGAAGCTCAAGTCTAGATGGTCCGGACCATTCAAAGTTAGGAAGGTGTTTCCATATGGTGCCATTGAGGTTTGGGATCAAGAACGTGGAACATTCAAAGTCAATGGACAAAGGTTGAAGCACTACCTTGGAGAACATCCACTTGAAAAGGAGGTGGCACTTTCCCTCCTCGATCCAACATCAAAGGATTGAAAGGACTATGGTCAAGCTTGAGACCGTAAATAAGCGCTTCTTGGGAGGCAACCCAAGCTTTCTTTCCCTTGCTATTTAGTTTTTGATTTTTGTTTTCAATAATTTGAGAAGATTAGAGGTGAAATATCACAAATTGATGGTTTTGCCAAGTGTGTTTACAGGTTGGAAAAGCATGAAAAGCAAAAAGTCATGAAAAAAAGAAGAAGGGGTAGAGGCAGTGATGATCACGGTTAGGTCGTGACAGAGATCACGGGCGTAATGCGAAGGTGCCAGAAAGTCAGAATGTATCACGGCCTAGCCGTGACCGGTTTCACGGCCGTCAAAGGCCAGCAACAGAAATCAGAAAGTATCACGGCCTACCCGTGATGTGGGTCACGGCCGTGACGAAGCACAGTATCGCAGGCGTGAAAAGTAAAGAGGCCCAGCAAGTATAACGGCCTAGCCGTGACAAATGTCACGGCCGTAACAAGTTCCAGCCGCACCATCACGGGCGTGAAACGAAAGCCCATCAGACTAATCAGAAAGGATCATGGCCTAGCTGTGAATTGGATCACGGCCGTGATAAGGCTAGGTTTCGTGTGCATGATGATGCCAAGTAGAATTGGTCACGGCCTAGCCGTGACGCGTGTTCCAGCAGCTTTTTAAAACACAAATACGTGACTTCCATCACCAAACCAGAGAAAAAAAAAAGGCTCTACCCCCACTCTCTTCTTCTTCTTCCTCTCTTCTACCTCCATAGCCACCAAACTCTCAACCTCCATTCCTTCATCATCTTTGACCTTAGCTTCACCACCACATCACTCCTACACATAGCCATCATCATCTCTTCATCCTATTCATCATCTTCTTCATCTCCTCACTCTCTCCACCATACCCATACACTAAAAGCCTGAAAACCACCATATTGATGGCACCCATGGCTATCCAACCTTGTCTCCTTGCTTCCTAGACCTAAACCATCAAAACCCACAAACCAAATCCATCAATTTTGAGCCAAACGAAGAAAGCCCCAAATTTCTGAAACCCTAGCCCCCAAATTCGAATTTTTGAAAAATTAAGGAGGGGATTGTGCATTCTGCTACTTGGGAATTTACTAAAGGATCAATGGCAAGCAAGTGCCAACGAGCAAGTGAAGACTCGGGTCCTCGTACCAGGGGAAACAGAAACTCTGCAAGTAACTCTTCTGAGACTGAGACTAATGATAATGAGTATGGCATTGTTTTTAAGAATGTTGCTCAGAAAGATAGGTTTGATATTTTAAATCATAGGAAAATAGTCCAAACCAAATATATGGATGATGCATGTAAAGACACCCTGGGTTTGAGTGTGGATATAAATTGGATGTTAGAAAATGTCGGGTGGAGTGAGTTTGCTCGCACCCGGTACCCTGCGTACATGGGCCCTACTCTTGAATTCCTAAGCTCCTTTAATGCTCAAATTTTGTAGGGGCCCCATAGCACAGAAGGTCGGATCACTTTTTGGCTTTTTAATGAGGATTTTCAATTGACTCTGGCTGAATTCAATGAGATTTTTTAATTGACAGTAGGGGGAACGAACTTAGCCCATTGGATTTGATCTTGAAAATTTTTGGTGGCATATTTCTTATCCCAGAGGCCATTTTAATCCTAAGACGGCTAAGTCTACGAGCCTTGTTAACCCTAGCCTGCGTTATATCCATAGGGTTATGTCCAACACCTTGTTTGGCCGAGGTGATAGTGATGGATCCATCCGTGCGGACGAGGTCCTATTCCTATGGGCCATGCTCCATCCTGAGAGCAATATAGATACAGGGTCATATATGGCTAGGCACCTTCTAAAGGTTACCAAGAGCTCTAAGGGTTCGATTGTCATTGGTGGGTTAATCACCACCATATGCCAGCATTTCCAGTATGATCTGGATGGGTATGAGGCCGCCCTAGGGCGGACGCGCATAACACTGGGTGCTTGTGAATCTATGGGGATGATCGTCCAGCAGGATGACATCTATTGCCTCAACCACCCTGTGCTCAAAGACCCTATTCCCCTCCCTAATCCCACATTACTGGATGTCAAAATTCCTGCAAATTGGAGGGTACTATGTGATGAGGACACCGAGCCTATTGAGACCCAGATGCCGCTATGCCCGCCACCACCGGCAAGGCCATCTGGGCGACCTTCTTCATCCTCTGCAGGTACATCACCCGGGGACCCATATGCGCGACTCGAATCCACCATGAACACAATCTTAGTAAACCAGGAGCGCATGATGGAGGAACAGTACGAGCAGAGAGCTATGATCCAGCAGCTCTATGACTGGCATCTAAGCCAACACCCACCACCACCTCAGTGAGTTGTTCTTTTTTTATCCTCTCTCCGACTTGATTATTTACATTGGGGACAATGTAAGTTTTTAAGCTTGGGGTAGGGGTATTTTTGCATTTTGCATATTATATGTTGCATTCATCTAGGTATAGTTTTGCATGATCACATCATTAGATTACCCCTTGTTTTGAAATTGCATCCTATTGTGAGAACTTTGTGCCAAATGAATTGAGACAGTGAATTTTTTAACCCAATTTTTGTATTCTTGTGATAGGCCAAAAATTAAAATCCTAGAGGTAATCTTTTGATGGCTGTTAATTAGCATGTGGTTCCTTGAATCTGTGTTTCTCATTAATTTCAAACTACTTAAAGTGAGATTTTTGAGCCAAAAAGGGATACGCACTAAATTTACCCCATTCCTTGTGATTGAGTGTTTTCTTCCTCTTGGATTGTATTCTCTACAACTTGACTTGAAACCGTTTTGAAACTTAGAAGTTTTTGAAAACATATTTGAAAATGATTGAGGCATTAGGTATTTTTCTGGCCTTCTGAGCTTTGACTAATTAAATGATACCCCTTAGTTGCCCAATATTGAGCCTAATAAAATAAAATGCTTTTCTTGGTACCTTGATTGATTTTGATGAATGATGCATAGTATGGCACCTTTTAAAGTATTGCAAAAAGGGCAAAAAGGTGGTTTGAAAAGTTGTGGGATGAAAAAAATTTAGAAAAATGTTTCTCTTAAGTTGAAAATCTCCCCTTCTCCAAATTGAAGAAAAAGTTAAAATAAATAAACAAAAAATAAATGGAGAAGGGGATGTGAGATAAAAAAGGGGGGAAAGTGAGAAATAAAAGGAAAAAGGAAAGAAAGAAAGAAAGAAAGGTGGAAAAGTGAATTAAAACCCAAAAAGGTATTTTAGAAGGTTGTCATGCTTTGCATTGTTTGATATTTTGTTAGCCTTCTTGAATTTTCCTTTTCTTGGTTTTCCCACCTAACTATTAATCCCATGACCCCATTACAATCAAAATAAAAGACCTCTTGATTCTTATGTGTTTTCATTAATAAAGTAGAGATTTGGTTAATAGTCAAGCTTATGGTAGGATGCCTTCCTTGAGGAAGTTGAGTGAATTGTCAAACGTCCCTAAACACTTAAGTGAGGAGAGAAGAGTGCCCGAATTAGTGAGAGGCATGAATTTGGGGAATCTAAGCTTCTAATTGGACTTGAAATTGATTGTCTCTTAGTTACTTATTTAGATATGCCTGTTACTTGGATTTGTTACTCGGGTTCTTGGTTCACTGTCCATGCTCTAATTGTTTATCTTGTCTAGCCTTGGTTATTGCTTGAGAACAAGCAAAATCTTAAGCTTTGGGTAGTTTGATGAGTGTGAGTTCACCTCATATTTCTTCATCATTTTACATGCATTTTCATGTAGATTAGGCATTTTTATTTTGATATTTGTTAGTTTTTCCCTTTGGAACGGGTAAGGTGGTTCTGTGGTGTTTATATGCAGGAATTCATGATTAAAATGATCAAATCCAGTTGATTCGGAGTTTGCATGAAGATGGAGCTTGAAAAGCAAGGAAAATGAGCAAAGCAGAGACCATCACGGCCTGGGTGTGACAATCATCACGGCCATGATCGAGCCAGACTGAAGAAAAAGAGGAGCGCCTGAGTCAGAAGTGACGCGTTAATTTTGGGATTCTGATTTTCTGTTTTAAGCTGATTTGTAATAGCTTTAATCCCAAGCTAACCTACATTATAAATAGGACAATTAGGCTCGAAAATAGAGATATCTTGGCTGCTACCTTAGGCTTAATTTAGGGTTTCTCTTCTTCTCCAATTTCTTCTCTTCTCTTAGGATTTTTATGTTCTTGTTAATCAAGATTGCTATGACCATGGCAATGCTTGAGTAGTCGTTTTATTTTTAGGAATTGGGGCAATGCCCAAGACTTGTTTTATGTGATGAATTGATGTTTTTCCCTTTATGTTAATTTTGATTTGCTTTAGATTTAATTCCTATTGCATGAATTACTTGTAAATTCGATGGCCACTTATTTGCATGTCATAGATACTCTAAGGACGAACTTAGTGGTGAACTTAAGTATCAGATCTATAGGAATTAAACTTAGGACTTAAATCACAAGAGTTAGAAGCGGTCCTTCGAGGGTTCATTGAATTGTCACAAACCTTAATGGGTTTAATTTAAATACAATTATCACGAGAGTAGGTGTTGGTTTAATTGGGCACGGTTCTTGTATCTCGAGAGGGAACATTAACTTTATTAGGATAAATTCACCTTCAAAGCAATTTTGATAATTAACAAGAGGGGTAGTCAATTTAGTAGCATAAGCAGTCTTGTTGGTAACCCAATTCATGGAAATTCCTCTTTAATTTGAAAAACCCCAAATTGATTTACTTTCCGATTCTGATTGATTGCGATTTTTAATAATCGATTTTTTAATTGATTTTTAATTTCAAAACCAAATCTTTCCCAATTTAGATTAATTGATTTGATAATTAATTGTTGTTTAAGATTGCGGCCTCTGTGGGTTCAATCTTTTTATTACTTGACGACGAAGCCGTATACTTGCGGATTCACGCTATCAAGCTTCTAAACAAATATCATGCTTTCAATTATTTTGTAGATAGAATAGAATATATAGTTTATTATAATAATTGTTGTTATTAAATATAATAGGAATATTATTTATTTGTGTAAAAAAAGGAATACAAATTTGTCTCTATCTCATAAATAGTGATAGATGTTAGGACTAAAATCCAAGTCCTAGTAAATACTAAGACATAAACTTATATAAATAAATTTAGTGTAGAAGTTATTGTTGGTGTAAGCCCTAGTGGCCAATCTATTTTGAATAGATCATCATTTATATCATGAATTTAATCATATATTTGATATATGAACAAGGCATTTATTTATTATGCTATTTGTTTATAGCATAATGAAGTCCTTAGAATAGGCAGTTCATTCAATGGGATATTAAGTATGTGACTTAATCGTGAGACCTCATTGAATAATAGAACTCTATTCTTAAATATCCGTAGTGGAGTACTATTAATTAGGATGACAATAATACATAGAGACTATTGTGTGAGTAGAGTGTAGACTGATGACCACATCTCATGGGTCATGGATATGTGACATCAAGTCGGTACACAAGTATAATTATTAGGAGTGATATTTATACCGGATGACCTATTATTAGAATACTTCATAATAGTTATATATGTGTCATAAATATTCTCATGGCAACCATAGTGAAGTAATCCTTCGACTTGAAGACACTACGATTCCTACTTGAGGAGTTGTAGGCTTTAATGCTATCAAACGTCACGCGTAACAGGGTGGTCATAAAGGTAGTTATTGGGCTTGCAGTAAATCATGTTGAGGAGTGTGAGTGATGTAGAAATGATTCGTCCCTCCTACATAACAGGGGTAATGTCTTGGGCACCTCGGTAGAGTGAGACGTGAAATATGTGTGGCCACACGGAAGTGGGCCAATATGTGATATTGGGCCCGTTTGTGATTACACGTCAACTCAGGGATCGAGGAATAAATAATTGAACATAACAAGGATGACACTCTTATGCCTTATGTTTAATTAAGACATATGGGCGAAGGGACATTTACTGCACGGTAAATTTTGGTCGCGCTAAGATACTCTCGCTAATTAGGTAGTAATGATGCATTGCAAGATGCCGCTCATTATTTATAATATTTAAATATTATAATTAATATTTAATATTATTGCCAACTTAGTGGGAGCCTATAGGGTCACATGCATAGAGCAAATACGGAGCAGTTAAATTAATTAAATATGATTTAATTAATATAAAGGACAATTGGCTTGTAGTGTACAAAGCCCAATAGGGTAAGCAGTTTAGGTCAAAGGGATCTACCAGCTTATAAATAGGCTACTGCTCTCCCCTCTGACCTAGTCTTGATTGCCGCGCCTACCCATAGGTGTTAGCTAGCACAAGACGCATAGCTCAGAGGTCGTTTGTTCGCGAGGACCATGTAGAGGTGCTGCCCCTTCGTGGCACTGGTGATTGAAAAGTAAAGCATGCTTCAAGATGTAAACGTTATTTCCCTTTGTGATTCATGTTTGTAATGCGCGATCCATGGGGATGGTTTTCTTCCTCCTTGAGATTTGATTTTAGAAGAGGATAATCTCATGAAAACCCAACAGTGGTATTAGAGCGTACGATCGTTATTACCATGAATTCCTATGTGCTTGTTTGATAACATATTTTATTGCTTTTGAATATGATTCAATCAAATACATGTTGTCTTTTGTGAGCACATGTTTGTTCTTGTTTAATATATATGTTGATGTTGATATATATGTACGCTACAAGAGCTTTTCCGGAACTGGCCGTTGAAACCATTTGAAAAATCAAAAATCAAATCCTTTTCGAAACTGTGCTACATCTTATATACATTCACGAATTCAAATAATTGAATTATGCCATTTCGTAATTGTGCCTTTTTCACTTGAAATCTTGAAATCGTTTGAATTCACTGAATTTGAATTTCACGTTCCCTGTACAATGATATAAATATGATACATGCAAATTGAATTTCAAATGGCCATGGATATTATTTAAAATTAGCATGGTTAGTGGTTTAAGACACCCTGATGTCCCATTAAAGAAAAACCTAATTAACTAAAACTTAATAGTGAAATTAGCATTAAGCATATACAGCAGAAAATCATAAATAATAAAACTTTAAACATAAAGAACGGAAACATAACCATCACAGATATATATACATATATATAAAGGTACCAAATACTGTATAGGGTACCACATCAGAGTAGGGCCCCAAAAGTACAAGCTGACAAAATAACTGAAGATATAACAACCCGCAAAAAGACGCACTGGCCACAGACTCTCCACTCAACTACTCGGGTCTACTCTCGTCCTCCGGCATCTGGCTCATAAGGGGTCCCATCTAGCTCCTCAGTAACTGGCTCTTCCACAGGGTCTTCTTATATCGATCACATAAATAGAACATAACACAATATAGAGAAAAATAGGAGATAAGAAACATGTTATCATCATAAGCGGAAAAGGTTACATAACATATCAACAATAATAGCACACAAACATGCATCACCAAATAAACATCTAAAAATAACAATCATCCTCGAAGTACATTATAATCCACTACCATTCGCGCTCATGCAACTGATCATGTATACTAACGTGACCACCACCTAATCCTGTCACACATCCCTTGTCTGATTAGGGATATTAGTCAGTCGTCCAAGCGTAGTGTCCGTGTATATTTGTATCGGTGCACACCCCCATTCCCATTAGGGTGTTCATTCAATGAATGAGACACACCCCCATTCTCCCATTCCCCCATTCCCGTTAGGGAATAGCTGCACAATACAAAAGTAACCTCATTCCCGTTAGGATAAGGGACAACTCAGCTAGAACTATAAGGGTATCACGGTAGTTTCCCACATTCCCGTTAGGGAACTGACCCGTGACATCTAGTATCCGTAATCGGATACTCTGACCTCGTGTGTTCCAAACACACGACTGTGATCAACAACATGCATCTATATGGGTCTTGCCGACGTATATCGAGTCATACCCTAGTGCTTTAACCTCTCATCACTATCTCATAAAAATATCTCCAATAGTATCACATCATCAATCTCATCATAATAAAATATTAATTTAACCAGGCTAGGCACTACTAAGTCACATATCATACTCTCCCCAACATGCATCTCTGAAAGATAACATATATCATCACCTTGAAACCAACTAAGGACACCATAGCAGATAAAACATATATCACTCAATACATGTTATCAACCATAATCACAATAAAATAATAATAATAAAATCATCATAATAAAATCATAATAAAATAATAAGAAAGCATGATAATAATAAAATACATGATAAACTATAATTAACATGTTAATCCAAACAGCACATAGCAAGAAGCTAAAATACAGTAAAATCAGACAACCTCAAATAGCATAAAATTAACCTAACGACGATAAACCTACAATCTCCATATCATCATTGGTACCACTAAGTAGTCACCAATGTGATATTGACATTGTCAATCATTCGCCCATTAGTAGGGTTTAGGTCGCCGTATGCCATTAATGTAAAATATGCTACTTAGCCATTTTTGACGATAGGAGGCTTCTTTCTCCCACCTGAAGAGTCTTTGGCTAGCTCTGGAGCAATGAAACGAACACTCCTGGTACTCACTCAAATCCGCCACGCCCGGTTCTACACCCTCCGGGGCTCCAAAAATTCACCTGAACACATCATTGTGAAGCACACATTACGGGCAACCCAAATCTGAAGACATAATTGAAAATCGATAAACGGATTGAGAGATAACTTCAATACCGTCACTGACGGCATTTCGGCATAATAAGAACATAGGCTTACCTTAGCCTAATCAAGAAAAGAAAGGTAGGATGATGAAGTAGACGTCGCGAGGATCGCAATGGTATAATCAGCTTTTTGATAGGACGAACGGATTGCTCGGAATCGGCTCTGGAAATTTTCTCTCTCTCTCCTCCTCCTCTCTCTCTATACTTTCTCATGCTGGCCCAGTTCTTTCTGATTCTCTCCTTTTCTTTCTTTTTGTTTAATATTAATTTAAAATAACTAGCATTCTTCATGATGAAGTAACATAATGACTCATCCATGCTACCATGCTATAGTTATAGACCTTGGAATTTACATGGACTAAGGAAAAGAAAGGCAAGCAGGTGTCATGGTTCAGCGCTGCCTTATTGAGAAAGGAAGAAAATAAAATAAAATAAACAAAGGCAAGTAGGTGACGTGGTTTCTCAAGGATCATGAAATGAGTTGAAGAATTGTATGAAGATGGAAATACTTAAGCAGGAGGTGGCGCCCCATACTTTGCAGCCATAATTTGAAGAGGTGGACGTGTCCTCCATGTATAAAACCGTGAGCTGCTTGCTCATATATAAAAGTCTAAAATACCATTTTGGTCCTTTAACTTATTTTTCAGATTCAATTTGGTCCCTTAATTTTTAAAAGATTCAATTTGGTCCCTTAATTTGTCTTTGTTGACCTAAGTTAGTCTTCTTTGTCAATAAAGGCAGTAACAATGTTAAATGAGTTTCAATTTGGTCTCTTATGTTTTAAATGAGTTTCAAATTGGTCCTTTAAATTGTTAACTGTTTCAAATTGGTTCTTTTAATTGTTAATGAGATTCAAACTGGTCCTTTAAATTGCTAGCGAGTTTCAACCCGGTCCTCAAAAAGTTAACATCGTTACTGACTCATTGACGGAGAAGACTAACTTAGGTCAACAGACACATATTAATGGACCAAATTGAACCTTTTAAAAGTTAAGGGACCAAACTGAATCTAAAAAATAAGTTAAGGGACCAAATTGAACATTTTAAAAGTTAAGGGACCAAACTGAATCTGAAAAATAAGTTACAGGACCAAAATGGTATTTTAGTCTATATAAAAAATTATTTTAGTTAATTTAATTAGGTTAAAACTTGTAACTAGGGTATAATTAATTAAGACTAGTGTTAATTAAATATGATGAATAAAACTTGAGTAAATTTATCATAATTATCTAGCTATAATTAAGATCTATATCTATGACTAATTATCTTTTAATTTTGTTAATGATAAATCACCTTAATTAATGACATAAATTGAAGTGCTTCCAATAGGGGATTTTAACGTGCTTGCTTGAGGTGTTTGCCTATTGAAAATTTTGGGTTGCTTGAATTTTGTTCTAAACTTACATATACGTTCGGATTCTTAAATAGTTTTGATTTATCTAACCCTCATTCCCATCTAATTAAGATATCTAATTTTTATTTACGAAAAATAGGATGTTACATTATTACCCCCCTTAAAAGAAATTCCATCCTCGGAATTTACGTATCTCAGAAAAGATGTGGATATTGCTGTTATATATCCACCTCATCCTCCCACGTAACATTTAACCAAAGGAATCTGTCTACCGCGAAATTCCTTAATCCTTCTCTCTGCAATCCTAACCGGTAAAGCTTCATATTCTAAATTGTCTCGGAGTTATATGGACTCAGTCTCAACTTCGTCCCTAAAGCACAATGCAATTTTCTCCGAACAGATGTAAATATAGAATCTTGATCAGAGACAATACTCGATGGCACACCGTGCAACCTAACAACTTCCTTAATATAGATCTGGGTAAACCTCTCTAAACTATAACTCTCACCGATAGGTAAGAAGTGCGCACACTTCGTCAACCTATCAATGATAACCTAAATCGCATCATGCTTCTTTGGGAATTCGTGGTAATCCAACCACAAAGTCCATAGCTATACTATCCCACTTCCACTCTGGGATATCCAGTGATTGCAACAAACCAGCAGGCTTCTGATGCTCTATTTTAGCTTTCTGACAAACTAAAAGATAAAACATATTCCGCCACTTCCTTCTTCATCCTCGGCCACCAAAACATCTTCTTTAGGTCTTGATACATCTTCATGGCTCCGGGATGAAAACTCATCTTACTCTTATGTGCCTCTTCCAAAATCATCTTCCTAAGCTCCATGTCCTCTGACACACATATCCGATCTCTAAACCTCAGCACTCCATTGGATTCTCTACTAAGCTCGAAAACTTTACCTTCATTTATACCTCTATTCACCTCCTGAAGATACTGATCTTGTACTTGCTTATTCTTAAGCTCTCTAAAAAACTCACTACTTGTGGTAATCATGCCTAAGCATATTCTATTTTCAACCAATTCTATCCCTAGGTTCATGTCTCTGAACTGCTCAATCAACTCCATCTCCCTCACCATCATTGCGGACACATGCAAAGAATTTCTGCTTAATGCATCCGCTATAACATTCGCCTTCCCAGGATGGTATTGAAGATCAAACTCATAATCCTTGATAAACTCCATCCATCTACGCTATCTCATATTCAGCTCCTTTTGATCAAATAGATACTTCAAACTCTTATGATCACTATACACATTGAATTTGGCTCCATACAAATAGTGTCGCCATATCTTCAGTGCGAACACTGTAGCTGCAAACTCCAGATCATGTGTCGGATAGTTCCTCTCATGAATTCTCAATTGCGAGGAAGCGTAAGCTACAACTCTTCCCTCTTACATCAACACACAGCCCAACCCTTGATATGACGTATCACAATACACGTCAAACTGTCCTAAAGGATCTGACAAAGTTAGCACTGGTGATGTGGTCAACTTTTCCTTCAACATCCGAAAACTCTCCTCACATTTCTCCGTCCAAACAAAAGTTGTACCTTTTCTTGTTAACTTCGTCATATGCAACGCAATCTTCGAGAAACCCTCGATGAACCTCCGATAATAACCAGCTAACCCTAGGAAACTTCTCACTTCACTTACTGGATTAGGTCTCTCCCACTTAAGCACAGCTTCTATTTTAGCTGGATCAACGACTATTCCTTTTTGATTGATTATACGACCTAAAAACTGAACTTCCTCTAACCAAAATTTACACTTAGAAAGCTTAGCATACAACTGTCTATAATCTGTACATAACCTAGCACTTCCATCCTTCTTCTTAACAAACAACATCGGAGCTCCCCACGGTGAAACACTAGGTCTAATAAACTCTTTCTTCAACATATCATCTAATTGTTTCTTCAGCTCAGTCAACTCCACGGGTGACATCCGATAAGGAGCTATTGATATATGTCCTGTCCCTGGTATGAGATCTATCATGAATTCAACTTCCCTCTCTGGTGGCAGACCTGGAATATCAGGAGGGAAAACCTCAGGAAACTTTCTCACTATAGGCATAGAATCTATACTCGGAATTTCCTTAGCTTCCATGGAGAAAAGCATTACGTACTATCGAAAATCATACTCCTCATAGATATTCCTTCATTGGCAGATACTATGCTAGAAGGCTCAAGAAAAGATAGGGTCTTTCTGGAATAGTCCAACACTGCATGGTTAATCGAAAGCCAATCCATGCCAAGAATAACATCTATCTGCTGCATAGGCGAGCAGAAAAGGTCCACAAGGAATGTCCCATTCTCAACAACGATAGGACAGAGATTGAGAGGATTCAACTCCCCTCACGTACACACTCTCCCAGTGACCTGAGGTTTGGCCATATGCCATCCTGTTACTAGAACTCCTCTCCCAGCACCATCTCTATAAACACTGGCTCCTCTATCAGCAGCTACCGGCTGCTACACAACCCTCTGTCTACAATCACGAGCATAATGACCTGGTTTACCATAGTGAAAACAGCCAGGTCTCTCCCTGCAATATCTAACATTATGTGAACCTCGACATCTGAAACAAACTAGACCTCGCTGCTGCGGACCTATGTAACACCCCGTTTTTCGTAAAATGTTTTTATAAAGCTAGTTTTATTATTTTAATAATGTTGGTTAAGGGCTAAGTGGGATTTTAGCCTAAAAGTCCCTTTCTGGTACATGAGCACGCTCGTGCTCATCAGCCAGCAAGCCCGTGCTTAAAGTCAGAAGCGTGTTTCTGATTTTAAGTTGAGCACGACCGTGCTCAATAGTGAGCACGCCCGTGCTCAATGTGCTGACCGCGTCTCGCTGACGCTAAGTGGAGCACGACCGTGCTCAAGTGCAAGCACGACCGTGCTCAAGTCCGAGCTATATATGCTTGGCGCAGGAACCGAGGGTTAACGTGAAACCCTAATTCCTATTTGTGGCAGCCACTGTTACGGGTTACAGTGTCTCTCTCCCTATTCCCTCTCCATTCCTTGCTATAGTGGAGTCTTGGGAACTGTTGCGGAAGCCTTATACGTCCGTCTTGTTAGAGGTAATAGTCTCCTTCCCTTTTAGTTTCCTTTTATGTTGATTAGAGAAACTAATTGAGATTATGTTGGTTGTCTAAGGCTTGACTTCGGAGTGAGCCGTTTGAGGATTCGGGATCGGATTACCGTTGGGAACCGTCAGTAGAGCAACCTTCAATCCAGGTATGGCGAGAAGGGAATTGTTTTCATTAGGCAGTGGGGTAGAGTAAGGTTAAGGGTTCCTCATGACCCTGTTCTGTTGTATGTAATTGTATGTTGATAACTGTTTTGGTATATTGTGAATGCGTGTTTATATTCTTGATAATTGTTGATGATATGATAACATGTAATTGTTGTTATTGCCATGACCTTGGTTGATTGATGATATTGTTGTGATGATGAGTTTGAGGTTGATGAAATTATGTTAATTGGCTAAATAGGTTTAAAAACCGTACTAAGTTTAAGGGATTTAATCCCTAAGTTAATTGGTTAGAAGTTGGTTTCTGTCCCTGCCCAGAACAGTGCAGTCGTGCATTGAGCACGACCGTGCTGAACAGGGAGCACGACCGTGCTCCCATTTAAATTCTGGAAAATGGCCGCGCTGTTCAGCACGGCCGTACAGGTTAAACAGCACGATTGTGCTACTGAGCATGACCGTGCTGAGTGTGAAGCACGACCGTGCTTCACTTAAAAGGGCAGCACGCCCTCACGTGTCCAAGCACGACCGTGCTAGGGTCTAAGCACGACCGTGCTGACCCCCTGGACAGTAATGCAATTAAAGGACTTAAGGGTTTTTAAACCCCATTCCCCTATGATGATAAGTTGAGATAACTAATCAAAGATAAAGATTAGACAACTTGGTTATTAATTATATAAGATAATTAGATAATCAGATGTTAAGTCGGTATCCGTTGGGTTACCGCACGTTGATAAGTTGAAGTCTTGGGTGCTTATAGATCCAAGCACGTTGAGTTGAACCTTGGTGCTTATTGGCCAAGGGAGCCTTGACCCCACGGTTTGGGTCTAAGGTTACGTTGAGTTTGATGTTGAAAGTCTTGGGAGCTTCATGGCCCAAGCAAGGAGGTGGTTGAGATTGTTTGTTGTTGTGCCATTTGCATAAAGCATTGGAGTAGTTGATGGGGGAGGTTCGACAAAGGGGAGATCGCCTGAGAGTACGGTGATCTGGCCATCCATGGTAGGTCACCCAAGGTTTGGTGACCGAGGCCCCCCGTGATGAGGCATCCACGGTTTGATGCGTTGGCTATCCATGGAGTTCACCCAAGGTTTGGTGAACTGCCGGTGTTGGTGCTTCTATGGCCAATACGGATATGTAACTCCAAAGTCGTTCATCCTGAGTTAGTTTGGATCCACATGCATAGTTGGAGTAGTGGAGTAGTTGATGCACTGCATAGCATAGCATACTTGGTTGTTATGATACTGTTGGATGTTGATGTATGCTTATGTGTATGTTTACCTTGCGTACTATTCCCCTGCTGTATATATGTTTACATGAATCTTACTCCCTGTATTGTTTGTGTTTGGCCTGATTGGCATTTGCAGAGGATGATGAGCAGCCCGGAGAGGAGTGACTCTGAGGAGCCGCCACTCATAGTAGGGTTGTTTTAAGTTTAGATAGTTTGTTTCCAGTTGTATTCCGAGGATTTATTTTCGGAACGGTTATACCAGCTCTGAATTGTGACATCGGGGTTGGGTTAATTATTTGATGATGTTTTTATTTGATTAAACTTATTTTATTTTTCCGCGTTGTAAACGGGTTCATGTGGGACTTTTCTACCCATGGACAACTGTTTTATTTAATTCAGTTAAATGCATGTTTTTCTTTTTAATTGTTTTATATTTAAATGCCTTTTAACATGCGGGGTAGAAGGGTGTCACATTTAGTGGTATCAGAGCAGTTCGACCTTGTTCGGACGTGGTATGAGTCTGTTGTGAGTCTGTTGTGAGACTCTTGTGTGAATTGTCTATACTTGTATAGATAATGATGTCTTAAGTTAGTTGCCTGTAGCTTTTACTCGCTTAAGTTTCTATATTAAGAGTTGTGTTGGACTTGTACAGGAGCTAATGGCCGGTAGAGGACGCAACGATCAGGCGATTGCTGACGCATTGGCTCTCCTAGCCAATGCTATTGGCCAGGTTAACCCTAACAATGGTGGGCAAGCTGAGTTCCAGGGACTGGATAAGTTCCAGAGGAACAACCCTCCATCGTTCAAGGGCGCGTAGGATCCGGAAGGAGCTTTGTTGTGGCTGAGGGAGACAGAGAAGATCTTCCAAGCCATGGATTGCAACGATCAGCAGAAGCTCATCTTTGCTACCTTCATGCTGACCGAGGAGGCAGAGCACTGGTGGGATAACTGCAGGCAGAGGATGCAGGCTGAGGGCACAGCGGTTACATGGGCTGTGTTCAGGCAGAGATTCCTGGAGAAGTACTTTCCAGCGGATATCAGGGACAAGAAGGAGATGGAATTCTTGTCTTTGAGATAGGGGTCGCTGTCAGTCGGTGACTATGCGGCCAAATTTGAGGAGCTGGCCAGGTACTACACTCCCTACCAGCATGAGACGGATGACCGTTCAAAGTGTGTGAAGTTTGAAGCTGGACTCCGACCTGAGATCAAGCAGGCCATCAACTACCAGGAGATCAGAGTTTTTCCTATTCTGGTCAACAAGTGCAGGATTTATGAGGATGCCAACCAGTTCAGGGTTGCTAGTTCCAGAGGGTCAGATAGCCAAAGTGGCAAGAGGACCGATCAGAGGGACAAGGGTAAGCAGAGGTATGCTCCGACCGACAGAGATTTCAAGCAGAGTGGTAAGAAGCCACAATTTCAGCAGGATGGGTTCAGGGGCGGGTTCTCTAACGTCTCTAGGCCCATGAGGTGTGGCAAGTGTGGTGCTACAGATCACTACTCGTCTCAGTGCAAGGAGACGCAAGTTATCTGCTTCAGATGCGGCAAGCCAGGACACATCAGCCGAGAGTGTGAAGGAGCCAAGGCCGAGCCTCCCAGCGCCAGCAAGAATCAGAAGTCCCAGGCCAATCGACTGAAGACTACTGGAAGAGTCTTTACTCTTAGTGGAGCTGAAGCCTCCGAGTCTGATGACTTGATTCAAGGTACATGTTTTATAGATGGAACTCAATTAACTGTGTTGTATGATTCGGGTGCTACTCACTCATTTATATCGCATGATAGGGTCAAGAGTCTTGAGTTGCCTGTTGTTTTCCTTGAGTATGATTTGTTGGTTTCTACACCTACAAATAAACCTGTTTCTACTTCTTATGCATGCAAGAACTGTCATATAGTTATAAATGATAGGACATTCATTGCTGATCTTGTATGCTTGCCTTTGAAAGACCTGGATATTATTCTGGGTATGGACTGGTTATCTTCCAACCATGTCCTCCTGAACTGTTTTGATAAAACCTTGATTTTTGGAACTCCAAAGGAGTCTAAGAATCCAAACCTTCTCTCTGCCAGCCAAGTTCAAGCTTCGATGAAAGACGAAGCCCAAGTATACATGATGTTAGCTTCCCTGGAAGTAGAGATCAGCCCTCCTGATGTCGCCAGCTTGCCTGTTGTGCGGGAATTTCCTGAAGTATTTCCGGGGGATGTTTATAACTTACCCCCAGAGAGAGATGTTGAGTTTACCATAGACTTAGTGCCTGGCACCGGGCCAATCTCCATAGCACCTTATAGAATGTCTCCTCTAGAGCTAGCTAAGTTGAAGGAACAGTTGGAGGACCTGATGAAGAAGCAGTTCATTAGGCCGAGTGTGTCTCCGTGGGGAGCACCTGTGTTGTTGGTGAAGAAGAAGGATGGTAGTATGAGGTTGTGTGTCGACTTTCGGCAGCTCAACAAGGTGACCATAAAGAATCGGTATCCCCTCCCTAGGATTGATGATCTTATGGACCAGTTGATGGGCGCTTGCATCTTTTCAAAGATAGATTTGAGATCAGGGTACCATCAGATTAGGGTTAAGTCTGAGGACATCCCGAAGACAGCATTTAGGACGCGATATGGTCACTATGAGTACTTGGTTATGCCCTTCGGTGTGACCAACGCTCCTGCGGTCTTCATGGACTACATGAACAAGACCTTTCACCCTGACTTGGATAAGTTTGTGGTGGTGTTTATAGATGACATGTTAGTGTACTCCAAGGGTAAGGAGGAACATGAGGAACACTTGAGGGTTGTCTTGCAGACCCTTAAGGAAAAGCAGTTGTATGCTAAGTTGTCTAAGTGTGAGTTCTGGTTAGAGGAAGTGAGCTTCTTAGGACATGTCATCTCTAAGGGTGGCATAGCAGTGGACCCAGCTAAGGTAGGGACGGTGCTCCAGTGGGAAGCGCCAAAGTCTGTAACCGAGATTAGGAGTTTCTTGGGGTTAGCTGGGTATTATAGACGGTTTATAGAAGGTTTCTCTAAGATAGCTTTACCCTTAACCCGTCTCACTAAGAAGGGACAGTTGTTTGTGTGGGACTCTAAGTGTGAAGAGAGTTTCCAAACCCTTAAGAATAGGTTAACATCAGCACCAGTGTTAGTTTTGCCAGATCCTAGTGAACCCTTCGTAGTTTACTGCGATGCTTCTAAGCAAGGGTTAGGTGGTGTACTGATGCAGAATGGTAAGGTAGTTGCTTATGCTTCTAGGCAGTTGAAAACCCATGAGAAGAACTACCCTACCCATGACCTAGAGCTAGGAGCTGTGGTATTTACCTTAAAGATCTGGAGGCATTACCTGTATGGAGCGAGGTTTGAGGTTTTTAGTGATCATAAGAGTTTGAAGTATCTTTTTGATCAAAAAGAGTTGAACATGAGGCAGCGTAGGTGGATGGAATTTTTAAAGGATTATGACTTCGAGCTGACCTATCACCCAGGAAAGGCCAATGTGGTGGCCGATGCCTTAAGTAGGAAAACCCTGCATGTCTCCGCTTTGATGGTTAGGGAGATGGATTTGATTGAGGAATTTAGAGACCTTAGTCTAGCTTGCGAGTTTACCCCTAAGAGTATTAGGCTTGGTACCTTGAAGGTTACCAACAGTCTGATGGATCAGATTAGAGAGGGTCAGAAGTTAGACAAGTTTCTCTTAGACCAGCGAGATTTGCTCGCTCAGGGTAGAGACCTAGGTTTTAAGGATGGCGGTGATGGTATCTTGAGGTTCAAAGATAGAGTATGCATACCTAATGTTCCTGAGCTTAGGAAGTTGATCTTAGAGGAAGGTCATAGGAGTGGACTGAGTATGCACCCAGGTGCCACTAAGATGTATCAGGACCTTAAGAGGATGTTTTGGTGGCCTAGGATGAAAAAGGATGTAGCAGAGTTTATGTATGCGTGCCTAGTTTGTCAGAAGGCTAAGATCGAGCATCAGAGGCCTTCGGGTAAGTTGCAACCTTTGAGTATCCCAGAATGGAAATGGGATAGCATCTCCATGGATTTTGTGTCTGGACTCCCTAGGACTCCAGCTGGTTTTGAGGCTATATGGGTTGTTGTGGATAGACTGACTAAGTCTGCCCATTTCATTCCGATGAACATGGAGTATCCGTTGGAGAAGTTAGCTAAGCTGTATATCAAGGAGATAGTTAGGCTTCATGGTGTACCCTCTGAAATAACCAAAGTGAACACAAGAAGGGGGGTTGAATTGTGTTTACCAACTTTTTCGGTTACTTAAAAGATTTTCGCAGGCACAGCAAGCAAGGTTTGAGTAAGAGAGGTTTAGACGAGTGAAACGTCTAATATTAAAACAGAATAGCACACACAATCAAAGAAGGTTAAAAAGAGTTTGATAACCACAGTATTAACTTCCCAAGTTAAAAGCTAAGACAGAAACAATACTTAAGCAAAATAAAAGATAAAGGGAGTAGAAATATCACTCAAGAGATTTATACTGGTTCACCCCAAAATCCACAGGGCTACGTCCAGTTTCTTGGCAGCACCAAGTTTCTACTATAACTGAGTAAATTACAGTACAAGTATTCTTTGCACACCTAGCCTCTTCAGGCTCAACACTCAAACAAGTATTCTTTTCTCACCTAGCCTCTTCAGGCTCAAAAACAGTAAGAGATAAAAAGTTTTGTATAGTTAATACAACTTGCAAATCTTTCAGATCACACTCAGAGAGTGGAATAAATATGAAGTATGAAAGACTGCGAATTTATATCAAATGATTGAATGTGTATTCAATGAAGGAATGAAGAAGTTAATGAAGAGAGTAAATGCTTCTGTGCAGAGTTCTTTTGATATTCAACTTCTTAGCTTCATCTTCATTGTTTGATCTATTTAAAGGCTTCAATCAAGAGATCCGTTTTGACACAGCTTCAGAAAGTGTTTGCTTCTGACTTGAGCTTTCTGAGACACCATTTAATGCCAAAGAGTCGTTCTGAATATTCATTAAATGCTTGAAAACGTTGAGCTTTGACAAGAGTGTCCAGGAGTACACTTTACACTGAGCAGCTGTTCTATCAGAGTATATGGCAGCAGGCTTCTTGTACTTGTTGCAGAGAGCTTTCCTCTTTCAGTGCAACATCAGTTTACTTTTCCATAAAGTACTTTTTACTTTGTACTAGAATAGGCAAAAGGTTACTGCAGTGGTGCAGAGATAGCGTGTTTTATTCCTTAAAACCTTGAAACAACGTTCTTTATTCTTTGTCCTTTGAGCTATTGTCCAGAGGTCTTCGAGATCCTTAAGGATGGTATATAATTTGAATAAGGTGACTTGGACTTGAATTCTGACATACTGACTTGGTGTCAGTAATGAGAAATT
Source organism: Echinosophora koreensis (assembly GCA_035048595.1). Taxonomy (NCBI): domain Eukaryota; kingdom Viridiplantae; phylum Streptophyta; class Magnoliopsida; order Fabales; family Fabaceae; genus Echinosophora; species Echinosophora koreensis. The sequence goes on from JAPCYP010000068.1 coordinate 2,593,141, forward strand.
TTAGACGGGTGAAAGTCATCCAAAACTTAGACGGGTGATGATCATTCAAATATTAGACGGGTGCTGTCATATTCCAAAGTTAGACGGGTGATCAGCTGAGCCAAACTTAGACGCATGCTTCTTGCCACGTCATCAAGTGAACTTGGTCTTTCTTGAGCGTTGACTTTCTTTGACTAACTTTTTTTAGACGAGTGGAAACTTAGACGAGTCACTGCTGAGCTTCTAAAAAGTAGTCGGGTCAAAATTAGACGAGTGACCTCAAGTCTATTTTCCTGCACACTTATCAAATATATCAGTAATTTCATTTGGTTCAATATTACCATACTTGAACTATTTGGAATCATCAAAACATAGAGGATTTACACTTTGAATGTGTTTTAGACTTATGAGGTCTCAACACCCTCTAGCATAGTTTCAGATAGAGACCCGAGGTTTATCTCTAGGTTAGGGACAAAGCTTAGGCTTAATTCAGCTTACCACCCACAGACTGATGGGCAGTCTGAGCGGACCATCCAGTCTTTAGAGGACTTGTTGAGGGCTTGTGTGTTAGAACAGGCAGGAAGTTGGGACAAGTTTTTGCCCCTGATAGAGTTCACCTACAACAACAGCTTCCATTCCAGCATTGGGATGGCACCTTTTGAAGCTCTGTATGGGAGGAGATGTAGGACACCCTTGTGTTGGAGTGAACCTAGTGATAGTGTGGTGCTAGGGCCAGAGATAGTCCAGGAAACAACAGAAAAGATCAGGTTAGTTCAGGAAAAGATGAGAGTTGCACAGAGTAGACAGAAGAACTACCATGATAAAAGGAGGAAGGCGTTCGAATTCCAGGAAGGCGATCATGTATTCTTGAGAGTTACCCCGACGACTGGGGTTGGAAGAGTGATGAAGGCAAGGAAACTTACTCCGAGGTTCATTGGTCCTTACCAAATCCTTAAAGGAGTCGGCGAAGTCGCCTATCAAATAGCCTTGCCACCGTTCTTGTCGAACCTCCACAATGTTTTTCATGTGTGTAACATCCCAAAAATTATATATGTGTTTATTAGATAATTAGTTTTTATTAATCAATTAAATATTAAATATTTATTTATTTTGATGTTGTTTGATATGAGTAATTTTATTTACTTATCTAAACATATTTTACTGAGTGTGTTAACACTGTGTTGTTACAGGGTGTGCATGCTTGCTAGACAATAGCATTACGCTATTATTATTTGTTTAGAAAAATATCATCTAAAATTATTTTGGTTAAACAAAAAATTATTTTCATAGTCCCTAAAAGAAATTTTTAGTACCAGAAAAATAAAAGAGAGCATTTTTATGTTTTTCTTCTCTTGGCCTACACACTTCCACGTTTCCTCTTTCTCTTCCATTCCTTTTTTTTTCTTTTCTCTCACGACCCTTCTTCAACATCAGACACTTCTTCCTCTCATCTCTCTCAAACTCCTTCTCCTCACTTCATCTTTCTTCTCCTTCTTCCCTCTACGACCAGCCGCCGCCTGAGCCCCATCCGGCCACCGTCACGGCCGCACGACCCAGCTGCTCCTCGCTGTGCGTCGTTGTGCGCGTCACCGTGAGCGTGCCGTCGTCCTCCGGCCGCCCAACCACGTACAGCCGCGCGCCGCTGCCTTAGGAGAGTCGCTCGGCCGCTGCTTGACGTGGAGGAGAAGACCACGCACGCTGGTCTGTTTTGCTCAGTCCCTGAGCCGCTGTTTCCGCCGGAGCCATTGCCAACCGCCGCGCCGGAGTTACTTCGCCGCCGCACGCCGCTCTTCCTTGGTAAGAGGATCTCATCTCCTTTTTATCCTCTCTTAATATTCCTTTGTATTAGGAACCATAACATAAAAATCCCCTTTTGAAACCCTAACTTTCAAATTGAAACCTAAATTCCCCATTTTAGTTTTAATTAAAATCAAATTCTGTTTTATTTAAATTAAGTGTTTAAAGTACAAGGAATTGTGATTTGATGATGATTAATTAATTGTCATGTTGTTTGGTTGTTGCAAATAATTGGACTCCCTCTCTGGGATGTTGACGGTAACTGTGCTTGCTTGGGGAAGCAGGATTTGAATTTCTGGGAGCTGACAGGAGTTACTTGTGCGTGCTGTGAAGCGTCAAAAGAACCTAGAACGTCATGTCAGGTGGGGGAAGATAATACTCTAGGTGTAGTGTGGGTTTTAATGCGGGTTATAGTATGTATGTTAGGAAATTATATGGGGATTAATAATATATATATTGCTTGATTAGAACTGTGTTGATTATCTGTGTGAATTATGTGGTTTCTGTAATTAGGACATTATCTGATGTTGTGTGAGGGATTCTTGTGAGTTTCTCGTCTGATTGTGTGAGAGTGAATTGTGAAATAACCAAAGTGAACACAAGAAGGGGGGTTGAATTGTGTTTACCAACTTTTTCGGTTACTTAAAAAGATTTTCGCAGGCACAGCAAGAAGGTTTGATTAAGAGAGGATTAGACGAGTGAAACGTCTAATATTAAAACAGAATAGTACACACAAACCAAGAAGGTTAAAAAGAGTTTGATAACCACAGTATTAACTCCCCAAGTTAAAAAGCTAAGACTGAAACAATACTCAAACAAATTAAAAGATAAGGGAGGAGAAATATCACTCAAGAGATTTATACTGGTTCACCCCAAAATCCACAGGGCTACGTCCAGTTTCTTGGCAGCACCAAGTTTCCACTATAACTGAGTAAATTACAGTACAAGTATTCTTTGCACACCTAGCCTCTTCAGGCTCAACACTCAAACAAGTATTCTTTTCTCACCTAGCCTCTTCAGGCTCAAAAATAGTAAGAGATAGAAGGTTTGTATATTTAATACAACTTGCAAGTCTTTCAGATCACACTCAGAGAGTGGAATAAATATGAAGTATGAAAGACTGCGAATTTATATCTAATGATTGAGTATATATTCAATGAAGGAATGAAGAAGTTAATGAAGAGAGTAAATGCTTCTGTGCAGAGTTCTTTTGATATTCAACTTCTTATCTTCATCTTCATTGTTTGATCTATTTAAAGGCTTCAATCAAGAGATCCGTTTGACACAGCTTCAGAAAGTGTGTTCATCTGACTTGAGCTTTCTGAGACACCATTTAATGCCAAAGAGTCGTTCTGAGTATTCATTAAATGCTTGAAAACATTGGGCATTGTCAAGAGTGTCCAAGAGTACACTTTAAACTGAGCAGCTGTTCTTTTCAGAGTATATGGCAGCAGGCTTCTTGTACTTGTTGCAGAGAGCTTTCCTCTTTCAGTGCAACATCAGTTTACTTTTCCATAAAGTACTTTTACTTAGTACTGGAATAGGCAAAAGGTTACTGCAGTGGTGCAGAGATAGCGTGTTTATTCCTTAAAACCTTGAAACAACGTTCTTTATTCTCTGTCCTTCGAGCTATTGTCCATAGGTCTTCGAGATCCTCAAGGATGGCCTATAATTTTGAATATGGTGACTCGGACTTGATTTCTGACATACTGACTTGGTGTCAGTAATGAGAATTTTTAGACGAGTGAAAGTCATCCAAAAACTTAGACGGGTGAAAGCTTGTTCAGAAACTTAGACGGGTGAAAGCTTGTTCCAAAAGTTAGACGGGTGGTCAGCTGAGCCAAACTTAGATGCATGCTTCTTGCCACGTCATCAACTGAGCTTAGTCTTTCTTGAGCGTTGACTTTCTTTGACTAATTTTTTAGACGAGTGAAACTTAGATGAGTCACTGCTGAGCTTCTACTAAAAGTAGACGGGTGAAATTTAGACGAGTGACTTCAAGTCTATTTTCCTGCACACTTATCAAATATATCAGTAATTTCATTTGGTTCAATATTACCATACTTGAACTATTTGGAATCATCAAAACATAGAGGATTTACAATTTGAATGTGTTTTAGACTTATGAGGTCTCAACATTCTCCCCCTTTTTGATGATGACAAATATCTTTTCTGATTTTATTGAACATAAAAAAGAAACAGTAGAAATTTCGAGACAGATATAAATGATCAAAGTATGTTAAGCTCCCCCTTAGTTTATGCACTAAGTAAGGACAAATATGAGGTCATCATGATATTAGAAAGAATAACAAAAAATAAGAAATATAAAATCTTGAAAACTTCTTAATTTTATTTCCTCCCCCTTTTGGCATCAATCAAACAGAAAGAGAAAAAAACATAGGAGATAAATTGCCAAAAGCTCGTTTCATTTAATCGAAGTCATGAAGGATTACAAGTGATAGACATCACTGACTTAGTACATTGCATGACTCAACAAAGAAAAAAAAAAAAAAAATTTCTAAGCACTAAGAGCTAGGGCCTCCTTGGCTTTTGAAGAAAGCTTCCATCATCTGCTGCATTGCTTGCTGCTGAGCCAACATCTGAGCTTGAAATGCAGTCTGTTGAGGAATTGCTTCATCCTGTCTTTGAATGACAGTTTGCAAACTTGCAGCCATTTCATCCAGTCTCTGATGTGCAGCAGGATCAAATGCAACAACTGGAGCAGTAGAATCTGTAGTGGCCAGAGAAGTTCCAGAAGCTGATGGACAAGGAGGAGGGGTAGGAGGTAACTCTTCAACAACAATATCATCCTCAGGGTGAGGATCTAGAAATACATTTGTTGACAGAGTGGTTTCAAAATCACTATTAGGGTGGAATTCCCTTAAAAAGGCATGAATTCTGTCATGATGTAGAGGGAAATTTATGATAGAAAGAAGGAACTCATAAGATCTCCTAATGAGATTTATGTGAGTAAAAGGAGCAGTTTCAGGAAAGTTTATGACAGAGAAAGGGAATACCATGAAGAAGGGAGGGATAAAGTAAATAGAGGGTGAGACGGGGTAGAGGGCATAGGCTTGGCTACCTCTAGTGGGAATGTCTGCCTTCTCTTCTTCTGTCAACCCAGAACTGCAGCCACCCTTAGAGAACATCTTCTCTTTGAATTTCAGCTTCTGATCAGTCCTCTGGATAAGGGAAAAGTTCTGCTCTACTGCCAGGGATATTGTCTTCTGCTTCCCTTTCAGCACCATTGAGTCAGGCATTACTCTTATGGCAGTGGAGGGCTTCATGAAGATGTGAGGATTAAATAGCCATTTTCCTACTGGCTTCTGCAACCTTTCCAGCCTCACAACCTGCCTTTCAGCTTCCAGAGAAGCAATCATGTCCAGAGTCTTGCCATCAAGGTAAGAGGGACAGAGATCATCTGTTACAGAGAAGGGTGTGGTTCTGGAGGATGAGTTGTAGGGTGGTAAAGTGGCTAAGGGGAGAGAGTTGTGTCTGGTTTCAGAGAATAAGTCTGGAAAGACTGTTCTCAGAGGCACTTGGCATTGGTTTGAGATATGGTCAGGGATTGGTGAGTGTGGTGAGGGTGGTGAAGTAGGGTTGTCAAAATACTCAAAGTCATTGATATCCTCAGTTTGAGGAATATCAGAATGGTGAGATATTTGTGGTGAGGGTGGAGCAGGTGAGTGAGTATCAGACATGTGAGGTTCTGATGTGGTAGGGTTAGGTTCAGGTGAGTGTTGGTTAGGTGATGTATGTGGTGGAGTTTGGATTTGTGGTGAAGTATGTGGAGTGGGAATTCTTGGTGATATAGGTGGTGTTGGAATTTTGGGTGATGGAGGGGGTGTAGGTGATCTGTGAGGTGGTGTAGGCATTCTTTGAGGTGAAGGTTGTGGAGTTGGAACTGTGGTGGTAGAAGGTGATGTTTCCTGAGGTGGAGGGGTTGAATCCTTCTGAGGTGAGGGTGATGGTGATGGAGATGAAGAGGGAGGCAAGACAAGTTTCCTCTTTGTAACAGTTGTCCTCTTCTTCTTAGGGATCACAGTCTCTTCTGATTGAGACTCCCCCTCAGCTTGTACTGTTCTCTTTCTCTTGAATACCTTGGTGATCTTAGGTACAGAGGCAGTAGCTTCCTCAGCAGTAGCAGCAACAGGTTCAACAACCTGAGTAGACTCTTCTGTCCCAGCAGTTTCAGCAGTGTTTTTTGTAATCTTCCTCTTCTTCCTCTGAAGCTGATCAGTAATTTCCTCAGCTGGTTCCTCAACCACTTCAGATTTAACACCAGGAATGGAAACAGTTGCTTCCATCTGAGCAGAGGCTTCAGCATTGCCATCCAGAGTAGGATTCAGGTTCATCTTCATTAGGGCCAGGGTTTTTGTGGTAATCTCAGTACAGAGATCAGCAGAAACAGCCCTTCTTAAGTCCAACTTACAGGCCCTGAAGATCCTAGTCATAACCATTCCAAAGGGGTAATCTTTATCTTTTCCCTTTACAGCTTTCTCCATATGAATAAAGATTAGATCAGTTATGTCTATCTTTATTCTTTGGACAAGATGGAATAGGGCAAACTTTTCCAATAAATTGACATGGTTTCTAGACCCAGTCCTAGGCATTACACAGTTTATAAGCAAAACATGTAAAAACCTTGCCTTGGGGGTCAGATACTTGGAGTCCATGTTGTCAGGGTTTGCAGTCCCATAGAGTACCAAATTTACATTGGCCTCCCCTTGATCCTTCATCCAGTCTTTGTAGTGCCCAGCTCCTTCCCTAGGGCATCTTGTTACTTCAGCGAGTAACTCGTGAATGATGAAGATATGATCCTCACCAACATCCCCAGAAATCATGTGGGTGGTGGAGTCCTTGGTGATCTTCGCTGTAGTCCAGAAATCCCTAACAAGAGCAGGGAAGACAAGTTCTTGCAGTTGAAAGAAAGGTAACCATCCAGCATGGTTAAGTTCCGGGAGTACGTCTAAACCTTTGGTTCTGAGTTCATCAAAGTTTGGAACTCTTCCAGGGAGCACCTTCTTCAGCTCAGTAACAGATACCTTAGTCTTCTCAGATAGCGTCTCAAGGAGGCTTTTGGGTGCCATTGATTTGAGAGAAGAGATTAGGGTTTGACAGAGAAGGTTTCGTGAAGGTGAAGACGAAGAGAGCTTAGAGAGAGAGTTTGTAAGCAAGGAACTTTTGAGTGGGTAGTTTTTGAAAAGACACGGGTTTATGCCAAAAACGTTTGAGTGCTTTTTGCATTGGGAAAGAGGAAAGAGAGTGTTGCCATAAATGACAGATAATCAATTTCAAATAAAATAAAATATTTTAGAAAAGGAGGGAAAATGCAATGTACGTGTGTCTCAGTCAGAATTTAGCACTGAGTGCTTTTAGCCACGTCATTAGACGCTTGGCTAAATTAGACGAGTCAAGTAATCATAGAAAATATAGACAAGTAATTTTTCTGACAACACAGCAAAACATTTAATCAGGTACATTATGCATGTTAAGATTTCTTCTTATAAAAACAAATCTGTCTTCACTTAAGGGTTTGGTAAAAATGTCTGCCCACTGATAATCAGTGTTTACAAACTTAATTTCAAAAACACCTTTTTGAACATAGTCTCTAATGAAATGATGCTTTATTTCTATATGCTTTGCTCTAGAATGCTGTATTGGATTTTTTAGACAGATTAATGGCACTAGTATTATCACACCAAACAGGTATATTATGCTCAAACATTGAATAATCTTCAAGTTGATATTTTACCCAGAGTAGTTGTGAACAACAACCAGCTGCAGATATATATTCAGCTTCTGCAGTTGATAGAGCAATGGTGCTTTGCCTTTTGCTTGACCAAGAGATTATATTTGTTCCAATGAAGTGACATCCTCCACTGGTGCTTTTCCTATCAATTCTGTCTCCAGCAAAATCAGCATCACAAAATCCAGATAACCTGAAATCTTCAGATTTCTTATATAATAGACCAAGGTTAGTGGTTCCAATTAAATATCTGAAAATTCTTTTGACAGCCTTATAATGAGATTCCTTAGGGTCAGATTGAAATCTAGCACAGAGACAGACACTGAATTGAATATCAGGTCTGCTAGCAGTTAAATATAGCAAAGATCCAATCATACCTCGGTAGACAGTTTGATCTACCTTTTTACCTTCCTCATCCTTGTTTAGAACAACTGTTGGATGCATAGGAGTACTCATAGGCTTTGAATTTTCCATTTTGTACTTTTTCAGAAGCTCCTTGGTGTACTTCTGTTGATGGATATAGATTCCATCATTTGACTGTTTTATTTGAAGACCAAGGAAGAACTTCAACTCTCCCATCATGCTCATTTCAAATTCATTCTGCATCAACTCAGAGAACTCTTTGCAGAGCTTTTCATTAGTAGCACCAAATATAATATCATCAACATAGATCTGTACTACTATAAAGTCTCTTCTTGAGCATTTCTTGAAAAGTGTAGTGTCTACTTTTCCTCTAATGAAGTTATTTTCCATTAGATATGTGCTTAATCTATCATACCAAGCTCTAGGAGCTTGTTTGAGTCCATATAGAGCTTTCTTAAGCTTATAGACATGGTGAGGATTTTCAGAGTCCTCAAAACCTGGAGGTTGCTTGACATAAACTTCCTCCTCAATTATTCCATTTAGAAAAGCACTTTTAACATCCATTTGATAAAGAGTTATATCATGTTGTGCAGCATATGACATAAGAATCCTAATTGCTTCTAGTCTAGCTACAGGAGCAAAAGTTTCAGTGAAATCAATACCTTCCTGTTGATTGTAACCTTGAGCAACTAGTCTTGCCTTGTTCCTTACCACTTTTCCATCTTCATCTAGTTTGTTTCTAAACACCCATCTGGTTCCAATAATGGTTTTCTCTTTGGGTTTAGAAACTAGTGACCAGACATCATTCCTTTTGAACTGATTTAGCTCTTCTTGCATGGCTAAAATCCAGCTTTCATCTTGCAGAGCTTCTTCAATCTTTTTAGGTTCCAAATCTGATATGAAGGCCATGTTGTTGTTTTCATTGAAGGCAGATCTGGTTCTAACTCCTTGAGATGGACTTCCAATGATGAGATTTTCTGGATGATAGGTCTTGAATTTCCAATCTTTCTTTAGAGTCTGAGTTTCAGACTTATCAGCATCAGTCTGTATTTCAGATACGTCTACTTTTGACTTGTCTGAAGATTCTTCTACTATAGGATTGAGTTCAATACCTGCAACATCATCTTCTAGATCTGATAGTTCCCTATCAGTCTTCAAACCATCATTAAACTTTACATGAATTGATTCTTCTACAACAGAAGTTCTAGAATTGAAAATTCTAAAAGCTTTAGACATCTCAGAATAACCAGTAAATATTCCTTTATCTACTTTAGAATCAAATTTACCAAGATGATCTTTTGTGTTGAGAATATAACATTCACAACCAAATGCATGAAAATATGATATGTTGGGTTTTCTGTCTTTCCACAATTCATAAGGAGTCTTATTTAGAATAGGCCTGATCAGTATTCTGTTTTGTACATAACAAGCAGTGTTAATGGCTTCTGCCCAGAAGTACTTAGGAAGATTATTTTCATTTAGCATTGTTCTTCCCATCTCTTGAAGAGATCTGTTCTTTCTCTCGACTACTCCATTTTGTTGTGGAGTTCTAGGTGCAGAGAAATTGTGAGAAATACCATTTTCCTCACAGAACAGTTTGAACTGCTCATTTTCAAATTCTCCTCCATGATCACTTCTTATAGCAGAGATACAGAAACCTTGCTCATTTTGTACTCTTTTACTGAATACTGAAAATGCCTTATAAGATTCATCCTTGTGGGTTAAGAAGAGTACCCATGTAAATCTAGAATAGTCATCAACTATGACAAAACCATATTTCTTTCCACCTAGGCTAGCTACACTAACTGGTCCAAACAGATCCATGTGTAACAGTTGCAAAGGTCTAGAGGATGTGACTTCTATCTTAGATTTGAAACTTGATTTTACTTGTTTACCTCTCTGACATGCATCACACAAAATATCTTTCTTAAAAGAAATATCAGGCAATCCTCTCACAAGGTTATGCTTTTTCAATTTTTCAATTTGCTTCATACTAACATGTCCTAATTTCTTATGCCACAGCCATTTTTCATCCTCTTTAGACATAAAGCATGTTACACTTTGATCTGAAAGTTCAGTCATGTCAATCTTATACAGATTGTTTTGCCTTTTAGCAGAAAAGAGGGTTTTTCCATTACAGTCATTGACCATGCATGCATCCTTAGAAAAAGATACAGAAAGTCCACTGTCACATAATTGACTTATGCTAAGCAGATTATGTTTTAATCCTTTCACAAATAACACATTATGAATAACAGGTAAGGGAGGTTTACCACCAATTTTACCTAAACCAACAACTTTTCCTTTCTGGTTGCCACCAAAAGTTACATGTCCACCTTTCTTAGGTTGGAGGTCTAGGAACATAGACCTTTCGCCTGTCATGTGTCGCGAGCATCCACTGTCCAGATACCATGACAGGTGTTTGCTTTGTTCTGTTGAGAATGTCTGCAACAGGAATGATCATGACCTTAGGTACCCATATTTTCTTGGGTCCTTTTTTGTTAGTGTGAGGAGTCTGTAAAGACTTCCTTCTCTTTTTGTGAATACACTTAGACATGATATGTCCAGCTTTTCCACAGTAGGAACATATAGATTTAACAGCTACATTTGAAAACTTTGTTGATCCTTTATGATGATCTTGATTGGAATATCCAATACCTTCTTTGTTAAGGGAGTGCCTCTGACTTCCTAAGAGTTTAGTCAGATTATCTCTACCATTAACAAACTTGGCAAGATCTGAGGTGAGCTCTTCTACTTTCTGTTGAAGTTTAGTTACTTCTTCAGATGGTAGAGTTTCAACTGAGATCTCAACTTCAGACTTTTCAGTCTTAAGTTTACTATTCTCTTCAGCTAACTTTTCACACTCTAGAGATTTCTGTGTGTACTCATTAGAGAGTTTAGCATACTGTCTCTTGAGGGATCTAAAAGCTTTAGATATATAGTTGGATTCTTCCAAAAGTTCACCATAGGCATCATTCAATTTTTCAAGTTCAGAATGTACCTCAGTTTCTGATTCTGAATCTGTATCAGCCATAAGGCAGAGGTTTGCTTCAAGCTCCTCTCCTTCACTTTCAGTGGAGCTTTCATCAAGATCTTCCCAAGTAGCCATCATTCCTTTCTTTTTCTTGTTGAAGAATTTCTTGGAAGATTGCTTTTTGATTTGAGGGCATTCTGCCTTGATGTGACCAGGCTTTTTACATTCATAGCATACAATGACATTTCTGTCATTAGATCCACTATCCTTGTTATGCTTGTCTTTGTTGAAGCGCCTGAAGGGTTTGTCTTTTCTGAAGTTTCTTTTCTTCCAGAGCTTCTTCATTTTTCTGGTGAAGAGAGACAGTTCATCATCTTCATCATCTGAGTCATCCTCATTTGATTCTCCAGATTCTTCTGAAGATTCATCTGCTTTGAGAGCTTTTGAACTTGCTCCCTTAGATGACTTCTTGTCAGCTTTGAGTGCAATGGACTTGTTTTTCTTTCCATTGTTCTCTTCAATCAGTTCTTGTTCATGAATCTGAAGGGTCCCAAGAAGCTCATCAAGCTTCATTGTTGTTAGATCCTTGGCCTGAGACACAGCAGTTACAAGTGGTCTCCATTGTTTTGGAAGACTTCTGAGAATCTTTTGAATGTGTTCCTCAGTCTTGTAAATTTTTCCCAGAGATTTCAATCCATTGGTTATGGTTTGAAACCTTCCATACATTTGACCAATAGTTTCACCTTCCTCCATTTTGAACAGCTCATACTTTCTGACAAGCATGCTGACTTTTGTTTCTTTGACTTTGCTAGTTCCTTCATGAGCAATAGCTAGTGAGTCCCACATTTCTTTTGCAGATTCACAAGCACAGACTTTTTCAAATTCTTCTCTGCTCAGAGCACACATGATTGCATATCTAGCTTTGGCATTAAGCTGCCACTTTGTTCTTTGATCAGTGGTCATGTTTGCTTTAGGAACTTCCTCTCCTTTGTCATCTTTAGGGACAAAAGGACCTTCATCGATAATATCCCAAAGATCAGAGTTAGTGGATTGTAAAAACCACTTCATCTTTTCTTTCCAGTAGATGTAGTCCTCTCCATTGAAGAAAGGAGGTCTCGACATTGAGGATCCTTCTCCAGCATGGTTCTTGCTTCCACTGGTTTCTCCTGCCATCTCCAAGATCTTTTCCTCTACACTGTTAAGTGCTCAACCCAGAGGCTGAGCTCTGATACCAACTGAAATAACCAAAGTGAACACAAGAAGGGGGGTTGAATTGTGTTTACCAACTTTTTCGGTTACTTAAAAAGATTTTCGCAGGCACAGCAAGAAGGTTTGATTAAGAGAGGATTAGACGAGTGAAACGTCTAATATTAAAACAGAATAGTACACACAAACCAAGAAGGTTAAAAAGAGTTTGATAACCACAGTATTAACTCCCCAAGTTAAAAAGCTAAGACTGAAACAATACTCAAACAAATTAAAAGATAAGGGAGAAGAAATATCACTCAAGAGATTTATACTGGTTCACCCCAAAATCCACAGGGCTACGTCCAGTTTCTTGGCAGCACCAAGTTTCCACTATAACTGAGTAAATTATAGTACAAGTATTCTTTGCACACCTAGCCTCTTCAGGCTCAACACTCAAACAAGTATTCTTTTCTCACCTAGCCTCTTCAGGCTCAAAAACAGTAAGAGATAGAAGGTTTGTATATTTAATACAACTTGCAAGTCTTTCAGATCACACTCAGAGAGTGGAATAAATATGAAGTATGAAAGACTGCGAATTTATATCTAATGATTGAGTATATATTCAATGAAGGAATGAAGAAGTTAATGAAGAGAGTAAATGCTTCTGTGCAGAGTTCTTTTGATATTCAACTTCTTATCTTCATCTTCATTGTTTGATCTATTTAAAGGCTTCAATCAAGAGATCCGTTTGACACAGCTTCAGAAAGTGTGTTCATCTGACTTGAGCTTTCTGAGACACCATTTAATGCCAAAGAGTCGTTCTGAGTATTCATTAAATGCTTGAAAACATTGGGCATTGTCAAGAGTGTCCAAGAGTACACTTTAAACTGAGCAGCTGTTCTTTTCAGAGTATATGGCAGCAGGCTTCTTGTACTTGTTGCAGAGAGCTTTCCTCTTTCAGTGCAACATCAGTTTACTTTTCCATAAAGTACTTTTACTTAGTACTGGAATAGGCAAAAGGTTACTGCAGTGGTGCAGAGATAGCGTGTTTATTCCTTAAAACCTTGAAACAACGTTCTTTATTCTCTGTCCTTCGAGCTATTGTCCATAGGTCATCGAGATCCTCAAGGATGGCCTATAATTTTGAATATGGTGACTCGGACTTGATTTCTGACATACTGACTTGGTGTCAGTAATGAGAATTTTTAGACGAGTGAAAGTCATCCAAAAACTTAGACGGGTGAAAGCTTGTTCAGAAACTTAGACGGGTGAAAGCTTGTTCCAAAAGTTAGACGGGTGGTCAGCTGAGCCAAACTTAGACGCATGCTTCTTGCCACGTCATCAACTGAGCTTAGTCTTTCTTGAGCGTTGACTTTCTTTGACTAATTTTTTAGACGAGTGAAACTTAGACGAGTCACTGCTGAGCTTCTACTAAAAGTAGACGGGTAAAATTTAGACGAGTGACTTCAAGTCTATTTTCCTGCACACTTATCAAATATATCAGTAATTTCATTTGGTTCAATATTACCATACTTGAACTATTTGGAATCATCAAAACATAGAGGATTTACACTTTGAATGTGTTTTAGACTTATGAGGTCTCAACAAATTGTTGTATGATGATGACTATCTGTATTTTTCTTAGTTGGTGCTTACCCCGAGATGATACTTTGGTGGGATTGAATTGTTTGGGTTAGTGAGTTTCTCTGTTTTAAGGTTGATGATTTTTGGTTTATTCTTGAATTGGAAATGAGCTTAAGGAAGAGAGAGCTAAGAGGTGTGTGGTTGAGCTTATTTTATTGATTGTGTACCCTGATATAAAACTTTCTAAAGGTTTGATCTTATGAGCATGGTATTTGGATATTCGCGCGGAGTTAGGTTGTCTAAGGATACATTAAGGTGGAATCCTAGAACTAGGAAATGTGTAAAAGGACATTATGTTTTGGATGGGTATATTTATGCTAAGAAAATTAGTTTACAAATTAAGTTGATGGAATTAGTAGTAGAGGTCAATATGGATAATGGAGGGTATGTGAAATGTGACGTTTTGGAATGAGTTTTAGTAATTTATGAAATTGGTGAATTAAAATGGTGATATTATAGTGATATTATACATGGTTGGATATATGCACATTGAGGTGTCATAAGTAAGAGGAAGAATTCTTAAGGGAAAATATGTAGAGTTAGGATGATGTATTATGGCAATACGCTCAAAGGAATATGAATGATATGATTGTATGAGGTTAAGGCATTGGATAAGAGTCGTCAACGAGACCGGATATTGGAAGTATAAGATAGAATGAACGGGAAAGGAAATAAGGAATATGGAGAATACGTGGAAATAGAGGATGCATAGAAGTTTAGTTGAGACAATAGATGATGATGGAAGAAAATATTTTGGTGCTAGTTAGACTATGATGTTTGAGTTGCATTTATTTATATTAATTGTTTGCCGATGTCATATTTAAATGGACTTCACACCTCCATTTGCTCTATTATTTTAGTAAGTAATTATCTTGTTTTATGACGCGGTCTCCCTTGCGAATTTTTGGATAAGGTTCGAATTCGAGAACCTTCCTTATTCGTAATGTTTGGACGTTGAGCGTCAAAGCGATCTCGTTATAATTAGGCTCTAAGTGTAAGCCTATCAGTATAATCGTTAAGTCGCTTAGGGACTTGTGTGAAGTGCATTTGTTCCCGAACTTGATTCGGGAGGTGTTGGAATGTTATTATTAGTTGGTATCAATTTCTTACTTATTGAATTTGTAAATTCAATCTTAAGGTTTATCCTTAATTGTATTTTGTTGTTTTGGGCTCGAAGTTATTATGATATATGGCATTTTGGAATGAAATGAATAGACCAAATAGTAGAAAGTTAAAGAGTTTCGAACTTGTCTTTTGATGATTTTATTCTGGGATTTGTCATTGATCTTAACTATCAATTGTTATTTTGAAATATTATTATATACTTAATTTTAGCCTAAGTACGCTCAAATGAATTTGAAGTGTTAAATGTATTTTGAGTCGGAAAGATTGATTTTGGTTAATGGTCTATTCGAGCTCAATTCTTAACAATAACTCTTTTTAAATTGATACCAGCGCTTTGGAACTTTTAGTTCCTGCTTTATTTGTCTTCGGACAACATTCCAACCTAATCATAGTCGTTGTCGTTCTGGAAGCATAGACACCTATTCATAGGATATTAGGGGACTGTGTGGGGGCCACGGAGACCTTGGGGATAATCAGGCGTGGATCCTGCCAATGGTTCAGTGTACAGCTGCGCTGCACCGGTGGAGACCTGGACAGTAGGGCTATCTTGACACTCCACCGAACTAAATACTATTCAGATGTTAAGTACTCTCGTGTGAAAGGACCGCGGAGATGGCTGTTAGCGTACTCCATTTGGGACTTGTGCACCGAGTTGTTTACACATATTACCTGAATGCTATCCTGACAGAACACTATGACAACAATAGTCTCCATGGAGCAGAGTTAGGTCTAGACCTAGGCATGCATTCGAGTCTCGACCTTTTTCTGAAATTATATATATATATTTTATAAATGTATCCGTTTCTATATATATTTACCCACTTGAATGCTTGTTTGTTTTCCTGCATGCCCATATCTACATTCCTAGCCTATTGTAGAATCTTACCTCCTCTGTTTGTATTCCTTTTCTCCTTCATTTCTGGTTGGCAACACTTAGCTTCATTTGAGGAGCGAAGACGAGATAAGGAATGACTGAAAGATGCTGAGAAGGTGATAGAAGAGAATTATGAAGACTTAGAGCTTTGATATTGTGTGTAATATGTTATATATTTGGAGTTGTTTGTGTTTAAAGTATTTGGAAAATGTTATTATGTCTTATTTTGACAATCATGAGAAAATTTATAAGCTTATTTAGTTTTCGAAAACTCTATTTGATTAGTTCGCACAATTATGAAAATTCATTGGAGGATGTTGTACTTAATTATTTTACATTTGTAGTTATGAATAGGACTTTGATTTTATTTAGTTTTCTATCCTGGCAATTGATGTAAGACCAGTGATCAAATTTTTATTTGAAGAAGTTTGAATATATCAATTGTTTATCAGGTAATATTTTGACGTCATGCAAAGTTCCAATTTTTAAAGAGGTTATTTCGAAAATTTTCTGAAAATCCTCACTTTATTAAGTTAATCAGTTTTAAATAAAACATGGTGTTACATTTAGTGGTATCAGAGCAGTCGAGCCTAATCGGATCTGAGGTTATGACCCGACTGTGTTTTTCGTTGTGTGATCTCTGTTTGTGTGACTTGTTTGCCTAGTTGTGTAAATTACTTGGTAGCATAGAGATTGCATTTGTATAAGTTCATGAGATTTATCTCGTGAAGTGAGTTTCACTAATTACTCTTAAAGTAATTAATGACTCATTGTGGGAAATCTTGAGGGCATGACAATAACTTCAACCAAGGAACAACACGGAAACAACAATCTCAAGAATAGGAAAACGTACATAGGCAAAGGATTGTCACATCAAGGTATCAGAGATTGATCAAGATATGGGAACCCGTGATCGTCCACAACTCCGAGAAGAAAACATGGGACAACATATCAAACTAAGCGTGTCTGGAAGGACTTGTGTTCTTCGAGGCAAGTCAATCTGAATCTTCGATCTCTAGTGAGTGTCTTATAGCTAAGGGACTTTTAACTGTACTGTTACCAAATTCTTTTGTTAATCATATTTTCACTCCCTGCTATGGTGTGAGATTTTTAAATTTCCTAGTTCCTGACATTTTCACTCAAGTTGATTCTTTTATACCCTCAGTGGTCATATTCTTCTGCTTTAGTTCATTTGGAGCTATCATCTAAGAACTTGTAACTTGATAGTTATTTTTGTAATTCTTATGGTTGTATTAGACAATCACATGGTCCAATTTTATGACTACATGTTGATCTGATTATTCTGACGTTGATTTGAAATCTATCATGGCTCATCCGTTGGTCATGGTAGTCGGTTATATTAACAAACTCAAATGGATTCCCTATACGTGAGAATGTGCGCTCATGTTTCCAAATGCTCGTGGTTGTATTAGACACTTGAGTTAATCAAATTGATAGTATCCGTTGATTGGACCATTCTCACCTTTCATCTAAAATTGGTTATGACTATTTTCTTGGGTCATAACATATATAGCTTCTTTGCTATACAATTTTTGGAATCGAGATTACTTAGTCTAAAGGTCTTAGACAAGTTAAATGTCTCATAACTAAGTTCTTTTTTAATCTTTGATATCCATTCCATTCAGTAATCTTTTCATTTCACTTTATGAGATCTAGAATTTGTTTGTTCCTATGTTTCTCATACAAGTGACTTCTCTTGTTACCTTCAAAGTTTGATTTTACTAGTATAGCTTGTTTAGAATTTTTTTTTCCTTCTTCCTATTCAATTTGCAAGCTATTACTCATTCATTTGTTTCCTATGATTGTATTAGACATTTGAAATGGCTAGTTTATAGCTATCTGTTGATCTGATTGTTTCCATCTTGATTCGAAATCCATGATGACTATTATCCTTGAGTCATGATGGATATAAATTTCCGGAAATAAGAATTCCTTAGTAAACTTATTCTAGTCACCTCTATTTTTGGTAGATGTGACACGGTCTGATTTTTTTCTCTAAGGCAGACTGTTCTTCTTTTAAAGCATCGTTTAATAACTGTCTTGTATTGAGAATGAATTCTCCTTGTGTTAGAATCTATTCATCTTTTGACTTTTTAATCCAGTGGATGTCCTTGCGGAAGAATGGACTTTAGTAGGGTCATGTTTGTAAAAAGTGTGACGACATTTTTACACTCAGGAAACTATTGAAGTCTCTTTTTGCATGAAGGATATTCTTTTACCATTCTGTTTAATAAATTCTTTATACCTTCTTGTGTCGTAAATTCTACAAGTTTCCTTTCCCAATTTCTAATGCCTTGTCATATCGTTTGTTCGATAAGGCTTATCACTTATTGACTAATTTCACCCTATTTTCAAACGTGCAAGATTCTTTCATTTCTCTTTATTGTGGAAACGTAATTATGATCTTTTATGATTACCGAAATTGATCTAGTACAGTTAGAAGAAGACTTGTCTTAATTTTTCCCCTGTTAAGATAACAGACCGATTGGTGAAAGAACTTCAAGGGAAGCCGATTTCTTCAGTCAAAGTTTCTAGGATCATCGTCGTCGGAGTTGCTACGTGGAATATCCAGGTGAAAGCGTGGGGGTAGTATCTACATCTTTTGAGATATATCAAATTCCGAGGACGAAATTTTTGTAAGAGGGATAGTAATGTAACATCCCAAAAATTATATATGTGTTTATTAGATAATTAGTTTTTATTAATCAATTAAATATTAAATATTTATTTATTTTGATGTTGTTTGATATGAGTAATTTTATTTACTTATTTAAACATATTTTACTGAGTGTGTTAACACTGTGTTGTTACAGGGTGTGCATGCTTGCTAGACAATAGCATTACGCTATTATTATTTGTTTAGAAAAATATCATCTAAAATTATTTTGGTTAAACAAAAAATTATTTTCATAGTCCCTAAAAGAAATTTTTAGTACCAGAAAAATAAAAGAGAGCATTTTTATGTTTTTCTTCTCTTGGCCTACACACTTCCACGTTTCCTCTTTCTCTTCCATTCCTTTTTTTTCTTTTCTCTCACGACCCTTCTTCAACATCAGACACTTCTTCCTCTCATCTCTCTCAAACTCCTTCTCCTCACTTCATCTTTCTTCTCCTTCTTCCCTCTACGACCAGCCGCCGCCTGAGCCCCATCCGGCCACCGTCACGGCCGCACGACCCAGTTGCTCCTCACTGTGCGTCGTTGTGCGCGTCACCATGAGCGTGCCGTCGTCCTCCGACCGCCCAACCACGTACAGCCGCGCGCCGCTGTCTTAGGAGAGTCGCTCGGCCGCTGCTTGACGTGGAGGAGAAGACCACGCACGCTGGCCTGTTTTGCTCAATCCCTGAGCCGCTGTTTCCGCCGGAGCCACTGCCAACCGTCGCGCCGGAGTTACTTCGCCGCCGCACGCCGCTCTTCCTTGGTAAGAGGATCTTATCTCCTCTTTTATCCTCTCTTAATATTCCTTTGTATTAGGAACCATAACATAAAAATCCCCTTTTGAAACCCTAACTTTCAAATTGAAACCTAAATTCCCCATTTTAGTTTTAATTAAAATCAAATTCTGTTTTATTTAAATTAAGTGTTTAAAGTACAAGGAATTGTGATTTGATGATGATTAATTAATTGTCATGTTGTTTGGTTGTTGCAAATAATTGGACTCCCTCTCTGGGATGTTGACGGTAACTGTGCTTGCTTGGGGAAGCAGGATTTGAATTTCTGGGAGCTGACAGGAGTTACTTGTGCGTGCTGTGAAGCGTCAAAAGAACCTAGAACGTCATGTCAGGTGGGGGAAGATAATACTCTAGGTGTAGTGTGGGTTTTAATGCGGGTTATAGTATGTATGTTAGGAAATTATATGGGGATTAATAATATATATATTGCTTGATTAGAACTGTGTTGATTATCTGTGTGAATTATGTGGTTTCTGTAATTAGGACATTATCTGATGTTGTGTGAGGGATTCTTGTGAGTTTCTCGTCTGATTGTGTGAGAGTGAATTGTTGTATGATGATGACTATCTGTATTTTTCTTAGTTGGTGCTTACCCCGAGATGATACTTTGGTGGGATTGAATTGTTTGGGTTAGTGAGTTTCTCTGTTTTAAGGTTGATGATTTTTGGTTTATTCTTGAATTGGAAATGAGCTTAAGGAAGAGAGAGCTAAGAGGTGTGTGGTTGAGCTTATTTTATTGATTGTGTACCCTGATATAAAACTTTCTAAAGGTTTGATCTTATGAGCATGGTATTTGGATATTCGCGCGGAGTTAGGTTGTCTAAGGATACATTAAGGTGGAATCCTAGAACTAGGAAATGTGTAAAAGGACATTATGTTTTGGATGGGTATATTTATGCTAAGAAAATTAGTTTACAAATTAAGTTGATGGAATTAGTAGTAGAGGTCAATATGGATAATGGAGGGTATGTGAAATGTGACGTTTTGGAATGAGTTTTAGTAATTTATGAAATTGGTGAATTAAAATGGTGATATTATAGTGATATTATACATGGTTGGATATATGCACATTGAGGTGTCATAAGTAAGAGGAAGAATTCTTAAGGGAAAATATGTAGAGTTAGGATGATGTATTATGGCAATACGCTCAAAGGAATATGAATGATATGATTGTATGAGGTTAAGGCATTGGATAAGAGTCGTCAACGAGACCGGATATTGGAAGTATAAGATAGAATGAACGGGAAAGGAAATAAGGAATATGGAGAATACGTGGAAATAGAGGATGCATAGAAGTTTAGTTGAGACAATAGATGATGATGGAAGAAAATATTTTGGTGCTAGTTAGACTATGATGTTTGAGTTGCATTTATTTATATTAATTGTTTGCCGATGTCATATTTAAATGGACTTCACACCTCCATTTGCTCTATTATTTTAGTAAGTAATTATCTTGTTTTATGACGCGGTCTCCCTTGCGAATTTTTGGATAAGGTTCGAATTCGAGAACCTTCCTTATTCGTAATGTTTGGACGTTGAGCGTCAAAGCGATCTCGTTATAATTAGGCTCTAAGTGTAAGCCTATCAGTATAATCGTTAAGTCGCTTAGGGACTTGTGTGAAGTGCATTTGTTCCCGAACTTGATTCGGGAGGTGTTGGAATGTTATTATTAGTTGGTATCAATTTCTTACTTATTGAATTTGTAAATTCAATCTTAAGGTTTATCCTTAATTGTATTTTGTTGTTTTGGGCTCGAAGTTATTATGATATATGGCATTTTGGAATGAAATGAATAGACCAAATAGTAGAAAGTTAAAGAGTTTCGAACTTGTCTTTTGATGATTTTATTCTGGGATTTGTCATTGATCTTAACTATCAATTGTTATTTTGAAATATTATTATATACTTAATTTTAGCCTAAGTACGCTCAAATGAATTTGAAGTGTTAAATGTATTTTGAGTCGGAAAGATTGATTTTGGTTAATGGTCTATTCGAGCTCAATTCTTAACAATAACTCTTTTTAAATTGATACCAGCGCTTTGGAACTTTTAGTTCCTGCTTTATTTGTCTTCGGACAACATTCCAACCTAATCATAGTCGTTGTCGTTCTGGAAGCATAGACACCTATTCATAGGATATTAGGGGACTGTGTGGGGGCCACGGAGACCTTGGGGATAATCAGGCGTGGATCCTGCCAATGGTTCAGTGTACAGCTGCGCTGCACCGGTGGAGACCTGGACAGTAGGGCTATCTTGACACTCCACCGAACTAAATACTATTCAGATGTTAAGTACTCTCGTGTGAAAGGACCGCGGAGATGGCTGTTAGCGTACTCCATTTGGGACTTGTGCACCGAGTTGTTTACACATATTACCTGAATGCTATCCTGACAGAACACTATGACAACAATAGTCTCCATGGAGCAGAGTTAGGTCTAGACCTAGGCATGCATTCGAGTCTCGACCTTTTTCTGAAATTATATATATATATTTTATAAATGTATCCGTTTCTATATATATTTACCCACTTGAATGCTTGTTTGTTTTCCTGCATGCCCATATCTACATTCCTAGCCTATTGTAGAATCTTACCTCCTCTGTTTGTATTCCTTTTCTCCTTCATTTCTGGTTGGCAACACTTAGCTTCATTTGAGGAGCGAAGACGAGATAAGGAATGACTGAAAGATGCTGAGAAGGTGATAGAAGAGAATTATGAAGACTTAGAGCTTTGATATTGTGTGTAATATGTTATATATTTGGAGTTGTTTGTGTTTAAAGTATTTGGAAAATGTTATTATGTCTTATTTTGACAATCATGAGAAAATTTATAAGCTTATTTAGTTTTCGAAAACTCTATTTGATTAGTTCGCACAATTATGAAAATTCATTGGAGGATGTTGTACTTAATTATTTTACATTTGTAGTTATGAATAGGACTTTGATTTTATTTAGTTTTCTATCCTGGCAATTGATGTAAGACCAGTGATCAAATTTTTATTTGAAGAAGTTTGAATATATCAATTGTTTATCAGGTAATATTTTGACGTCATGCAAAGTTCCAATTTTTAAAGAGGTTATTTCGAAAATTTTCTGAAAATCCTCACTTTATTAAGTTAATCAGTTTTAAATAAAACATGGTGTTACATTTAGTGGTATCAGAGCAGTCGAGCCTAATCGGATCTGAGGTTATGACCCGACTGTGTTTTTCGTTGTGTGATCTCTGTTTGTGTGACTTGTTTGCCTAGTTGTGTAAATTACTTGGTAGCATAGAGATTGCATTTGTATAAGTTCATGAGATTTATCTCGTGAAGTGAGTTTCACTAATTACTCTTAAAGTAATTAATGACTCATTGTGGGAAATCTTGAGGGCATGACAATAACTTCAACCAAGGAACAACACGGAAACAACAATCTCAAGAATAGGAAAACGTACATAGGCAAAGGATTGTCACATCAAGGTATCAGAGATTGATCAAGATATGGGAACCCGTGATCGTCCACAACTCCGAGAAGAAAACATGGGACAACATATCAAACTAAGCGTGTCTGGAAGGACTTGTGTTCTTCGAGGCAAGTCAATCTGAATCTTCGATCTCTAGTGAGTGTCTTATAGCTAAGGGACTTTTAACTGTACTGTTACCAAATTCTTTTGTTAATCATATTTTCACTCCCTGCTATGGTGTGAGATTTTTAAATTTCCTAGTTCCTGACATTTTCACTCAAGTTGATTCTTTTATACCCTCAGTGGTCATATTCTTCTGCTTTAGTTCATTTGGAGCTATCATCTAAGAACTTGTAACTTGATAGTTATTTTTGTAATTCTTATGGTTGTATTAGACAATCACATGGTCCAATTTTATGACTACATGTTGATCTGATTATTCTGACGTTGATTTGAAATCTATCATGGCTCATCCGTTGGTCATGGTAGTCGGTTATATTAACAAACTCAAATGGATTCCCTATACGTGAGAATGTGCGCTCATGTTTCCAAATGCTCGTGGTTGTATTAGACACTTGAGTTAATCAAATTGATAGTATCCGTTGATTGGACCATTCTCACCTTTCATCTAAAATTGGTTATGACTATTTTCTTGGGTCATAACATATATAGCTTCTTTGCTATACAATTTTTGGAATCGAGATTACTTAGTCTAAAGGTCTTAGACAAGTTAAATGTCTCATAACTAAGTTCTTTTTTAATCTTTGATATCCATTCCATTCAGTAATCTTTTCATTTCACTTTATGAGATCTAGAATTTGTTTGTTCCTATGTTTCTCATACAAGTGACTTCTCTTGTTACCTTCAAAGTTTGATTTTACTAGTATAGCTTGTTTAGAATTTTTTTTTCCTTCTTCCTATTCAATTTGCAAGCTATTACTCATTCATTTGTTTCCTATGATTGTATTAGACATTTGAAATGGCTAGTTTATAGCTATCTGTTGATCTGATTGTTTCCATCTTGATTCGAAATCCATGATGACTATTATCCTTGAGTCATGATGGATATAAATTTCCGGAAATAAGAATTCCTTAGTAAACTTATTCTAGTCACCTCTATTTTTGGTAGATGTGACACGGTCTGATTTTTTTCTCTAAGGCAGACTGTTCTTCTTTTAAAGCATCGTTTAATAACTGTCTTGTATTGAGAATGAATTCTCCTTGTGTTAGAATCTATTCATCTTTTGACTTTTTAATCCAGTGGATGTCCTTGCGGAAGAATGGACTTTAGTAGGGTCATGTTTGTAAAAAGTGTGACGACATTTTTACACTCAGGAAACTATTGAAGTCTCTTTTTGCATGAAGGATATTCTTTTACCATTCTGTTTAATAAATTCTTTATACCTTCTTGTGTCGTAAATTCTACAAGTTTCCTTTCCCAATTTCTAATGCCTTGTCATATCGTTTGTTCGATAAGGCTTATCACTTATTGACTAATTTCACCCTATTTTCAAACGTGCAAGATTCTTTCATTTCTCTTTATTGTGGAAACGTAATTATGATCTTTTATGATTACCGAAATTGATCTAGTACAGTTAGAAGAAGACTTGTCTTAATTTTTCCCCTGTTAAGATAACAGACCGATTGGTGAAAGAACTTCAAGGGAAGCCGATTTCTTCAGTCAAAGTTTCTAGGATCATCGTCGTCGGAGTTGCTACGTGGAATATCCAGGTGAAAGCGTGGGGGTAGTATCTACATCTTTTGAGATATATCAAATTCCGAGGACGAAATTTTTGTAAGAGGGATAGTAATGTAACATCCCAAAAATTATATATGTGTTTATTAGATAATTAGTTTTTATTAATCAATTAAATATTAAATATTTATTTATTTTGATGTTGTTTGATATGAGTAATTTTATTTACTTATTTAAACATATTTTACTGAGTGTGTTAACACTGTGTTGTTACAGGGTGTGCATGCTTGCTAGACAATAGCATTACGCTATTATTATTTGTTTAGAAAAATATCATCTAAAATTATTTTGGTTAAACAAAAAATTATTTTCATAGTCCCTAAAAGAAATTTTTAGTACCAGAAAAATAAAAGAGAGCATTTTTATGTTTTTCTTCTCTTGGCCTACACACTTCCACGTTTCCTCTTTCTCTTCCATTCCTTTTTTTTCTTTTCTCTCACGACCCTTCTTCAACATCAGACACTTCTTCCTCTCATCTCTCTCAAACTCCTTCTCCTCACTTCATCTTTCTTCTCCTTCTTCCCTCTACGACCAGCCGCCGCCTGAGCCCCATCCGGCCACCGTCACGGCCGCACGACCCAGTTGCTCCTCACTGTGCGTCGTTGTGCGCGTCACCATGAGCGTGCCGTCGTCCTCCGACCGCCCAACCACGTACAGCCGCGCGCCGCTGTCTTAGGAGAGTCGCTCGGCCGCTGCTTGACGTGGAGGAGAAGACCACGCACGCTGGCCTGTTTTGCTCAATCCCTGAGCCGCTGTTTCCGCCGGAGCCACTGCCAACCGTCGCGCCGGAGTTACTTCGCCGCCGCACGCCGCTCTTCCTTGGTAAGAGGATCTTATCTCCTCTTTTATCCTCTCTTAATATTCCTTTGTATTAGGAACCATAACATAAAAATCCCCTTTTGAAACCCTAACTTTCAAATTGAAACCTAAATTCCCCATTTTAGTTTTAATTAAAATCAAATTCTGTTTTATTTAAATTAAGTGTTTAAAGTACAAGGAATTGTGATTTGATGATGATTAATTAATTGTCATGTTGTTTGGTTGTTGCAAATAATTGGACTCCCTCTCTGGGATGTTGACGGTAACTGTGCTTGCTTGGGGAAGCAGGATTTGAATTTCTGGGAGCTGACAGGAGTTACTTGTGCGTGCTGTGAAGCGTCAAAAGAACCTAGAACGTCATGTCAGGTGGGGGAAGATAATACTCTAGGTGTAGTGTGGGTTTTAATGCGGGTTATAGTATGTATGCTAGGAAATTATATGGGGATTAATAATATATATATTGCTTGATTAGAACTGTGTTGATTATCTGTGTGAATTATGTGGTTTCTGTAATTAGGACATTATCTGATGTTGTGTGAGGGATTCTTGTGAGTTTCTCGTCTGATTGTGTGAGAGTGAATTGTTGTATGATGATGACTATCTGTATTTTTCTTAGTTGGTGCTTACCCCGAGATGATACTTTGGTGGGATTGAATTGTTTGGGTTAGTGAGTTTCTCTGTTTTAAGGTTGATGATTTTTGGTTTATTCTTGAATTGGAAATGAGCTTAAGGAAGAGAGAGCTAAGAGGTGTGTGGTTGAGCTTATTTTATTGATTGTGTACCCTGATATAAAACTTTCTAAAGGTTTGATCTTATGAGCATGGTATTTGGATATTCGCGCGGAGTTAGGTTGTCTAAGGATACATTAAGGTGGAATCCTAGAACTAGGAAATGTGTAAAAGGACATTATGTTTTGGATGGGTATATTTATGCTAAGAAAATTAGTTTACAAATTAAGTTGATGGAATTAGTAGTAGAGGTCAATATGGATAATGGAGGGTATGTGAAATGTGACGTTTTGGAATGAGTTTTAGTAATTTATGAAATTGGTGAATTAAAATGGTGATATTATAGTGATATTATACATGGTTGGATATATGCACATTGAGGTGTCATAAGTAAGAGGAAGAATTCTTAAGGGAAAATATGTAGAGTTAGGATGATGTATTATGGCAATACGCTCAAAGGAATATGAATGATATGATTGTATGAGGTTAAGGCATTGGATAAGAGTCGTCAACGAGACCGGATATTGGAAGTATAAGATAGAATGAACGGGAAAGGAAATAAGGAATATGGAGAATACGTGGAAATAGAGGATGCATAGAAGTTTAGTTGAGACAATAGATGATGATGGAAGAAAATATTTTGGTGCTAGTTAGACTATGATGTTTGAGTTGCATTTATTTATATTAATTGTTTGCCGATGTCATATTTAAATGGACTTCACACCTCCATTTGCTCTATTATTTTAGTAAGTAATTATCTTGTTTTATGACGCGGTCTCCCTTGCGAATTTTTGGATAAGGTTCGAATTCGAGAACCTTCCTTATTCGTAATGTTTGGACGTTGAGCGTCAAAGCGATCTCGTTATAATTAGGCTCTAAGTGTAAGCCTATCAGTATAATCGTTAAGTCGCTTAGGGACTTGTGTGAAGTGCATTTGTTCCCGAACTTGATTCGGGAGGTGTTGGAATGTTATTATTAGTTGGTATCAATTTCTTACTTATTGAATTTGTAAATTCAATCTTAAGGTTTATCCTTAATTGTATTTTGTTGTTTTGGGCTCGAAGTTATTATGATATATGGCATTTTGGAATGAAATGAATAGACCAAATAGTAGAAAGTTAAAGAGTTTCGAACTTGTCTTTTGATGATTTTATTCTGGGATTTGTCATTGATCTTAACTATCAATTGTTATTTTGAAATATTATTATATACTTAATTTTAGCCTAAGTACGCTCAAATGAATTTGAAGTGTTAAATGTATTTTGAGTCGGAAAGATTGATTTTGGTTAATGGTCTATTCGAGCTCAATTCTTAACAATAACTCTTTTTAAATTGATACCAGCGCTTTGGAACTTTTAGTTCCTGCTTTATTTGTCTTCGGACAACATTCCAACCTAATCATAGTCGTTGTCGTTCTGGAAGCATAGACACCTATTCATAGGATATTAGGGGACTGTGTGGGGGCCACGGAGACCTTGGGGATAATCAGGCGTGGATCCTGCCAATGGTTCAGTGTACAGCTGCGCTGCACCGGTGGAGACCTGGACAGTAGGGCTATCTTGACACTCCACCGAACTAAATACTATTCAGATGTTAAGTACTCTCGTGTGAAAGGACCGCGGAGATGGCTGTTAGCGTACTCCATTTGGGACTTGTGCACCGAGTTGTTTACACATATTACCTGAATGCTATCCTGACAGAACACTATGACAACAATAGTCTCCATGGAGCAGAGTTAGGTCTAGACCTAGGCATGCATTCGAGTCTCGACCTTTTTCTGAAATTATATATATATATTTTATAAATGTATCCGTTTCTATATATATTTACCCACTTGAATGCTTGTTTGTTTTCCTGCATGCCCATATCTACATTCCTAGCCTATTGTAGAATCTTACCTCCTCTGTTTGTATTCCTTTTCTCCTTCATTTCTGGTTGGCAACACTTAGCTTCATTTGAGGAGCGAAGACGAGATAAGGAATGACTGAAAGATGCTGAGAAGGTGACAGAAGAGAATTATGAAAACTCAGAGCTTTGATATTGTGTGTAATATGTTATATATTTGGAGTTGTTTGTGTTTAAAGTATTTGGAAAATGTTATTATATCTTATTTTGACAATGATGAGAAAATTTATAAGCTTATTTAGTTTTCGAAAACTCTATTTGATTAGTTCGCACAATTATGAAAATTCATTGGAGGATGTTGTACTTAATTATTTTACATTTGTAGTTATGAATAGGACTTTGATTTTATTTAGTTTTCTATCCTGGCAATTGATGTAAGACCAATGATCAAATTTTTATTTGAAGAAGTTTGAATATATCAATTGTTTATCAGGTAATATTTTGACGTCATGCAAAGTTCCAATTTTTAAAGAGGTTATTTCGAAAATTTTCTGAAAATCCTCACTTTATTAAGTTAATCAGTTTCAAATAAAACATGGTGTTACAATGTGTCTCAACTCAGGAAGTACATTCATGACCCTAGTCACGTGATAGTTCCCGATACAATACAGTTAAAAGAGAACATGACATTTGAGGTGTTACCCCTTCGAGTCGAGGATAGGAGAGTGAAGCAGCTAAGAGGCAAAGAGATTCCCTTGGTTAAAGTAGTTTGGAGCGGGGCAACTGAGGAAAGCGCCACCTGGGAGCTCGAGAGTCAGATGATGGAGGCGTATCCGCATCTTTTCGTTTGAGGTACGTAGAAATTTCGTGGACGAAATTTTTATAAGGGGGGGTGGAATTGTAACACCCCGTTTTTCGTAAAATGTTTTTATAAAGCTAGTTTTATTATTTTAATAATGTTGGTTAAGGGCTAAGTGGGATTTTAGCCTAAAAGTCCCTTTCTGGTACATGAGCACACTCGTGCTCATCAGCCAGCAAGCCCGTGCTTAAAGTCAGAAGCGTGTTTCTGATTTTAAGTTGAGCACGACCGTGCTCAATAGTGAGCACGCCCGTGCTCAATGTGCTGACCGCGTCTCGCTGACGCTAAGTGGAGCACGACCGTGCTCAAGTGCAAGCACGACCGTGCTCAAGTCCGAGCTATATATGCTTGGCGCAGGAACCTAGGGTTAACGTGAAACCCTAATTCCTATTTGTGGCAGCCACTGTTACGGGTTACAGTGTCTCTCTCCTTATTCCCTCTCCATTCCTTGCTATAATGGAGTCTTGGGAACTGTTGGGGAAGCCTTATACGTCCGTCTTGTTAGAGGTAATAGTCCCCTTCCCTTTTAGTTTCCTTTTATGTTGATTAGAGAAACTAATTGAGATTATGTTGGTTGTCTAAGGCTTGACTTCGGAGTGAGCCGTTTGAGGATTCAGGATCGGATTACCGTTGGGAACCGTCAGTAGAGCAACCTTCAATCCAGGTATGGGGAGAAGGGAATTGTTTTCATTAGGCAGTGGGGTAGAGTAAGGTTAAGGGTTCCTCATGACCCTGTTCTGTTGTATGTAATTGTATGTTGATAACTGTTTTGGTATATTGTGAATATGTATTTATATTCTTGATAATTGTTGATGATATGATAACATGCAATTGTTGTTATTGCCATGACCTTGGTTGATTGATGATATCGTTGTGATGATGAGTTTGAGGTTGATGAAATTATGTTAATTGGCTAAATAGGTTTAAAAAACCGTACTAAGTTTAAGGGATTTAATCCCTAAGTTAATTGGTTAGAAGTTGGTTTCTGTCCCTGCCCAGAACAGTGCAGTCGTTAAATTAGCGTTAAGCATAGTCGATGTGGATTCAACTAAAATGGCCAGTACACCCTAACCTCACAGTCTGAATAGAATCAAACTGCTCTGATACCATCAAATGAGACACCCCGATGTCCCATTAAAGAAAAACCTAATTAACTAAAACTTAATCGTGAAATTAGCGTTAAGCATATACAGTAGAAAATCATAAATATTAAAACTTTAAACATAAAGAATGGAAACATAACCATCACACACATATATATACATATACATAAAGGTACCAAGTACTGTATAGGGTACGACATCAGAGTAGGGCCCCAAAAGTACAAATTGACAAAATAACTGAAGATACAACAACTTGCAAAAAGACGCACTGGCCATAGACTCTCTACTTAACTACTTGGGTCTACTCTCGTCCTCCTGCATCTGGCTCATAAGGGGTCCCTCTATCTCCTTAGTAATTGGCTCTTCCGCAGGGTCTTCTCATACCGATCACATAAATAGAACATAACACAATATAGAGAAAAATAGTAGATAAGAAACATGCTATCATCATAAGCGGAAAATATTACATAACATATCAATAATAATAGCACACAGACATGCATCACCAAATAAACACCTAAAAATAACAATCATCCTCGAAGTACATTATATTCCACTACCCTTCACGCTCATGCAACTGATCATGTATACTAACGTGGCCACCACCTAATCCTATCACACATCCCTCGTCTGATTAGGGATATTAGTCAGTCGTCCAAGCGGAGTGTCCGTACATATTTGTATCGGTGCACACCCCCATTGTAGGGTGTTCATTCAGTGAATGAGACACACCCCCATTGCCGTTATGGCGCTTGTTCAAAGAATGACACTATTCCCCCATTCCCGTTAGGGAATAGCTGCACAATACAAAAGTATCTTCATTCCGGTTAGGATACGGGACAACTCAGCTAGAACTATAAGGGTATCACTGTAGTTTCCCACATTCCCGTTAGGGAACTGACCTGTGACATCCAGTATCCGTAATCGGATACTCTGACCTCGTGTGTTCCAAACACACGGCTGTGATCAACAACATTCATCTATATGGGTCTCGCCGACGTATATCGAGTCATACCCTAGTGCCTTAACCTCTCATCACTATCTAGTAAAAATATCTCCAATAATATCACATCATCAATCTCATCATAATAAAATATTTAATTTAACCAGGCTAGGCACTATAAGTCACATATCATACTCTCCCCAACATGCATCTCTGAAAGATAACATATATCATCACCTATAATTAACATGTTACCACTCAATACATGTTATCAACCATAATCACAATAAAATAATATCATAATAAAATCATAACAAAATAATAATAAAATCATCATAATAATAAAACAATAATAACATATTCAAACAAACATGATAAACTATAATTAACATGTTAATCCAAACAGCACACAGCAAGAAGCTAAAATATAGTAAAATTCGACAACCTCAAATATCATAAAATTAACCTAACGGTGATAAACCTACAATCTCCACATCATCATTGGTACCACTAAGTAGTCACCAACGTGATATTGACATTGTCAACCATTCGCCCACTAGTAAGGTTTAGGTCGCCCTACGCCATTAATGTAAAATATGCTACTTAGCCATTTCCGATGATAGGAGGCTTCGTTCTCCCACCTGAAGTGTCTTAGGCTAGCTCTGGAGCAACGAAACGAACACTCCCGGTACTCACTAAAATCTGCCACACACGGGTCTACACCCTCTGGGGCTCCAAAAATTCACCTGAACACGTCATTGTGAAGCACACGTTACGGGTGACCCAAATCTGAAGACAGAATTGGAAACCGATAAACGGATTGAGAGATAACTTCAATACCGTCATGGACGGCATTTCGGCATAATAAGAACATAGGCTTACTTTAGCCTAATCAAGAAAAGAAAGGTAGGATAATGAAGTAGACGTCGCGAGGATCACAACGGTATAATCGGTTTTTCGATAGGACGAACGAATTGCTCGGAATCAGCTCCAGAAATTTTCTCTGTCTCTCCTCCTCTTCTCTATCTCTCTATACTTTCTCATGCTGCCCCAATTCTTTCTGATTCTTTCGTTTTCTTTTACCTTAGTTTAATATTAATTTAAAATAGCTAGCATTCTTCATCATGAAGTAACAGAATGACTCATCGATGCTATCATGCTATAGTTATAGACCTTGGAATTTACGTGGACTAAGGAAAAGAAAGGCAAGCAGGTGACATGGTTCAACGCTGCCTTATTGAGAAAGGAAGAAAATAAAATAAAATAAAATAAACAAAGGCAAGTAGGTGACGTGGTTTCTCAAGGATCATGAAATGAGTTGAAGAATTGTATGAAGATGGAAATACTTAAGCAGAGAGGTGGCGCCCCATAACTTGCAGCCATGTATAAAACCGTGAGCTACTTGCTCATATATAAAAAATTATTTTAGTTAATTTAATTAGGTTAAAACTTGTAACTTGGGTATAATTAATTATGACTAGTGCTAATTAATTATGATGAGTAAAACTTGAGTAAATTTATTATAATTATCTAGCTATAATTAAAATCTATATCTATATCTATGACTAATTATCTTTTAATTTTGTTAATGATAAATCATCTTAATTAATGATTTAAATTGAGATGCTTCCAATAGGGGATTTTAATGTGCTTGCTTGAGGTGTTTGCCTTTTTAAAAATTTTGGGTTACTTGAATTTTGTTCTAAACTTACATATACATTCAGATTCTTAAATAGTTTTGATTTATCTAACCCTCATTCCCATCTAATTAAGATATCTAATTTTTATTCACGAAAGATAGGATGTTACATGGTTCATGTGCACATGGTTCAAAATGGGCATGTTTTTAATTACTTCATAGTAAAGGAGTGAAATCAATTAGGAGATATTGATTTAATGTATTATCTTTTGAATTCAATTAATTTAATTACATGATATTTGTCTGATTTGGAAATCAATCAAGCGGTATTAATTTGGCATTTGAATTCATGATTAAAATTATTTAATAATAATATTAATAAGGGTCATTATTATTTATTATTCAATATTTTAAATATAAGTTATATGATTATGGCCATAGATTATGGTGTTATTTACTTTAGGATAAATACGAGCTGCGTGTCGTGATTTATTTATTTAAATACGGCATGCATGTCATGCCTTTTAATTTATTTATTTATTTTTATAAATAATGTAATTGGTCAAGTTGAAGAGGAGGCAACATTAAATGATGACGCCATGGGAGAAGCTTGAGAAGCTTGCTCGAGGGTCAAAGAATTGTAATAAATTAATTATTTATTTAATTATTGCACATTAGGAGGCCATAACTATAATACCTTATCTTGTATGTTTATGTATGAGATGTATGTATGAGATGCATGAAGTTTATGTTTATATGTGTATATGTCTTGTATGCTTTATATGTTTGTTTAATGTATGATAGCATGTATTTCATGTATACTTAGAGACACTTTGTATGTGATACAACACCGGTGAGATCAATTTTAATAAAAATCCCTCAAAATGAAATATTAAGTTTAAGAGCCTTTCAATGCATGACACTCATCAAGACTAATATCGAATTAGTGTAGGTCCGCCAAAGCGGAGTTCATTTTTCTATACTACTAAGATGCGATGGGATGATTGTAATGTCCAAATGCTATCCAATGGGTCTAACTTAACTAAACCAAATTCAATAGGATTGAAAGGCTTAGAGGCGTTGAGTTGGGCTTTAGTCCATGAGATGGATCAGAATAAGAGTTATTCATGTAACACTCTATTTTTACTGTTTTTACCGTTTTGTTGTTTTTATTGTTTTTCAATTATCGGTAGAATTTTAATTGTTTGTAATTTTTATATTAGATCTAGAAAATGATTTTTAACAAAATAAAATCATAATTATACTCTACCTTATGGTAGAAGCTTAAGGTAAAAATTTAGGTTTAAAACTCAGACGAAACTCGGTCTGCGTTTTCACTGACAATAAGATTTTACTGATCAGAAAACCTAATTTTGACCCGAGAACGAAGCAGTTTAGATTTTTAATTTTATTTCCAACCTTAGTGGTTATTTTGAAAATTTTCAAAATAAATATGTTATTACACGTTAGTCGGGCGAATACTCGCCGATCGGGGATCGAGGGAATCGACAACAGAGGTGAAGAGACAAAACCCGACATCGGATGGATGAGGACAACTCATGGTGTTGAGTCATAGGGGTTAGTCATCTTGCATTAAATGCAAGTAATGATGGTTATATGTGAAAAGTCCAAAATACCCTTAAACTTTCATTGTAATTTCAAGTGTGCCATGACAACATTTTACCCTTTTCTCCCTAGAAACCCACGGCCCCAACACCATAAGACACACTTGGTCATTCATTTCTCTCATTTGTTCAAGTTGTTCTTCATAAACTTGAGAAAAAACACTTAAGTTCTTACACTTGATTTGCAAAGGAAGTATTAGGTCTTGATCATTTCTTCAAATTTCAGAGGTATAGCCTTATGACCTATGATCATACCTTCACTTTTCATCACAAGTTTTCTTCTTAAATCCATGATTTCTTCATGATCAAATTCCTAGATCTAGTTTTTCAAAAAATTCTAGAAAATCATAGAAAAAACATTTTAATATGAGATCAATTTCTATGATCTTCATATGACTTCTATATTCATCATCCAAGAGTTTGAAAAATTTAGATATCCCTAGCTATTTTTTTTTCTAGCTTGGCCGAACCTAACTCATAAATGGGTTAGATGGTTTTTCAATTTTTAACTTGTTTCTTGTTGATGATTCATGGCTAAGTTTTAAGTACAAAACCGTGGAGCCCTAAGGTGAACATCATTCTATTCTTGCTTGAGTTTGAAGTGATCAACAAAGGTATGGGGGAGATTATCATCATCCTACCTTAGGGTAGACATGTTGATGGTTTATTTAGTGTAAATGGTCTTGTAAATCATAAGTGTGTAATTTATTGATTTCTATGTGTGTGAACCTCTTGGAGGATTTGGTTGATGCTTGATTTTGATTCAATGATTTCTAATTGTAGAGCTGTCAGTTTGGCCCTAAGCCCTAGGGCCAGTCCATCTAGCCCACAATAATAGCCCAGCCCATTTAGCCCATAATTAGAGCTGTCAAATGGGCCACCCTAGCCCATTTGGCCCTGACCCATTTAGCCCTAGCCCATGTGGGTCAGGGCCAATGGGCCACAGGGCCAAAAGGCCCACATTAAAAAAAGTCCACAGGGCCAAAAAGCACTAAAAAGCCCTAGGGGCCAGGGCCAGTCCATGGGCCATAATTTTTTGTGATAGTCCTATTTATTTTATTTTATAAAACTTGACAAAAAGAACAATAATTATAATCACTCTAATATTATGTAATAATATCATTCAACCTATGAAATTAATTATTCAAATATGTATTAAATGCTATAGTTTTCTCTAAAAAATTGAAGAGAAAGCATTATTTTCTCTCTTTTCATCCTTGTCTTTATATGAAATGAATTGTTAAAATAGATAACTGATATCAAATTATTGCAATAGATAATATTCCAGCTAAGGGAAATCATTCACTTGGATTACCTAAGTGGTTGTGCGGTTAGTGAAGGAAAAATTATAGCATGTAATACATATATAAATAGATAATTTCGTAGGTTAAATGATATTATTACATAATTTTAGAGTGATTATAGTTGTTGTTCTTTTTGTCAAGTTTTATAAAAAAAAAAAAATAGGTCTATCAAAAAAATTATGGCCCATGGGCTGGCCCTGGCCCTTAGTATATTTTAGGGCTGTTTGGCCCTATGGGCTTTTTTTTTAATGTGGGCCTTTTGACCCTGTGGCCTATTTGGCCCTGGCCCACATGGGCTAGGGCTAAATGGGCTAGGGCCGGCCCATTTGACTGCTCTATCTAATTGGATACTTGATGGTTATTTCCTTGATTTAATATGAAAAATTGCTTAACATGATCATTCTTGGGCCATTCGGCCTTGGCTGTTTAAATGGGTTGTATGATGATTTAAATTGTTTGAATAATTTTTATGAGGATTTAATGAACGTATAAAAATAAAAAAATTGGTTTGGATTGATTTGGATGTGTATATTGAAAGATATGAGTTGAGTCCTTAGGGACTCAAATGCAATTAATGAAAATTTCAGTGGCTGCATTGAAATTTATATTCTTGTGTGTTAATATTGTAGTCCTTGATGAGACAAAACCATAGAAATTGGTTTGGTGTTAATTGGATTAATACATAAA
The DNA here is from genome assembly GCA_035048595.1 of Echinosophora koreensis. Classification (NCBI taxonomy): domain Eukaryota; kingdom Viridiplantae; phylum Streptophyta; class Magnoliopsida; order Fabales; family Fabaceae; genus Echinosophora; species Echinosophora koreensis. The sequence continues at coordinate 2,629,055 of JAPCYP010000068.1, forward strand.
AAGTTATAAGCTTTTTTTGTAAACAAGGACCCTTTTGCAATTATTGTAAAATATTTGGGGCAGAAATGTAATTTCTGAAAATTTGAGGGCACATGAAAAATATTTCTATAGAAGTTGGTTTGGTGTGATTTGAAGTTATAAATAAAAAGTTATAAGGTTTTAAGTGAATAAGGACTTTTTTGTAATTAATGAAAGTTTAGGGACTAAACTGCAATTTTCGAAAATTTATGTAATTGGACTGTTAAAAACTGTTTTTCATACCTATTAAACTGTTCTAAAACTCCAAAATGAGTTTTGGACTATTAGAGTGTAAAATCATTGAAAAAGGATTTACGCGATTTATAACTTAACGACGTTCGGTCAAATTTTTAGGAATTTCGTATAAATGGCGAGTAAGATGTAAAATCAGCGTTTCAATATTTTCATATGAGTATTATAACATAGGAAAGTAATATATTTGAGGTGAAGAACCATGTTTTCCAAAGTATGGCTTTTGGGCCTAACTTCAGTAAAAAGCGACGAAACCGTCGTTAAACGTTTTTAAGGATTTTTGAGAGAATGTTTTGAGAAACTGATACCTATGTATTTTTTATGGAAATCATTCTTGAAAATGGATTTGATTTTATCTAAAGGTTTTGATTTTAAGCCAAAAGGATTTTAGTCGTCAAAGACGAGATTTTACAGTAAAATGTAAAAACCTAAGTCAATAACGACTTAGTGAAAATCCGAACGTAATAATTTATGATTTGGGTTGGAACACAACCTTATGTCATAAAGTATGGATAATTCATTATCCATATTCTATAAAATTTAATTGGACTCAGAATGATTTGTTTTCTTGGAAGCCAAAGAAAAAGGCTCGATTAGAAAAGTACAGAGAAGTAAATAACTGGACTTGTGTTCCAATCTCATAATGTGCTAGGATTTTAATCAAGTACTTTAAGAAAAACTGTGCACAAAGATGAAAGGTTACTTGAGAACTTTAGCTTGATGATTAAGTACCGATGATTCGGACTTAAGGACATCTAGCATCTGTTACAGTACGTTGAAAGAATTCCGAAGGAATCACGATGTCATTCGTTGGATGAACGAGAAGAACGCATTTCTGGCAAAGTTTGCCAAAACACATAGTGAAACTATGTTTTGTAAGGCCGTTGTGCCTAGGAGATTGAGCTAACACTTTAATGCAGGTGCGAATTCCGTAGTGACGATCTATTGATGCTCGAGGTGTCGGGGTCATATAGGCCCAGCTGGTTGCTCCTCTGTGTCATGGTGATCTTTCAATACACCGACATTCTCGACTAGACACTATGTATTTTTTGGTAGTGTGGGATGTTCCCGAAAAATCCTACGTGCACGATGATGACTATTGACATATTTTTTTACCCAAGGCTGGTGGACTCCGGAACAATCCTCCGAACCACTCTCTCTGATTGTTTGTTAAAACCATGGTATAGGGAATCAGAGGTCATTCCTCGATTCTTAGATGTCTTCTATCTAGGAAAAACAGTGCCTTGTGATTATGGTTGTTGTGAAACATTATTATTTCTGTTGTGATGGATGATATAGCTGTTTATTGATATTTGTACGTACCTGTGTGTCGTACCACTGCATGTCTGCGTTAAGTGTAAGATGAAATGAAATCTCACCTCATTTCTATATTTTCTGGTTTGCTGTTTTCTATCTTACGTCGGGCGAAGATGACGACAACACTGTTTCTCCATCACACCACGCTGGAGTTTGAGAATACTTGGAGACATGGACACAGTCTCGAGGGCTTTAGTGTAATGAACATTTTGTCAGTATTTTGTTTTTGGCCAGTCTCGTGTCTATGTCGATATTTTGTGGAGCTGTCTATAAAACTGTTACTATTTTTATAAACATATGTCCAGTAAGTTGTTGTTGTTTATGGGCGTTGGTATTTCCGCCAATTTCTGAATATGTGTATTTATGACTGATGGTACTTGGAACATGGTTGTAAAATACTTATATATATATATATATATATATATATATATATATATATATATATATATATATATATATATATATATATGAGTGAATGATGTATGTTAAAGAATATGTATGGAATCATTTGCTAAAAGAAAAGGAAAAAGTATACCCGTATTTTTGGTAAAAGAATTATTTTCTGCTTTACTCGGTCTTATAAAATAGAAATGTCACAGACAATGTAGCACCTGAGAAGGGTGTTACAATTCACCCAACTGATCCAAGAGTTACATGAGATGTAATTGGAAATGAGTTTTCTACCTAAATAACTAAATTTTGGGAGATCAGCCAAAGTTGACTTCAAAACAAGGTGAAATATGGATCTTGGTCTCACTAGAAAATCTTCCAAAGGGATTTTCCGAGTCAATGATGAGGGTCATTGATTTGAGTACAATAGTGGGAGCGTATTTAATAAAAGACCTTATTAAGTATGTTTTATCATGATACTAATATTTTGCATGTTGCTGTATTTAGAATTTCTATGACATAAAACACTATAATTTATTACTGCTATCTGTCCTTGAGAAGGACAAGGTATCCAGAATTAATTTTTCTGGATTGGTACAAAATTTGAGGATTGTACTCAAGTATGAGAAATAGTTGTTTATTCTTGAGCAAATGATTCTAGCTGTGCCACTAGTTCCTACTAGGATCGGAAAGGATGCTTATGAGAAGCATCAAGTCGTTGTCCTGGATGTAGGATTCCTCATGCTTGCAATCATGAAGATGCGTGATATGATCATGCACCTCATGACACTCTGTCGAGAGCATGCAAATGCATAAGAACCACAAGTAATCCCGACCCTTTTTCAGTTACGAACTGGCAAAAGGAAATCCAAACAGTTATCATGTGCTTCATGCTATTGAGTACATTGAGAACCTGGTGAGCTGGGCTTTCCTTTAGGCCAAACGTTGGCCAGTGATATGATCTTGCAATTGTTGCCGGATAGTTATAGTCAAATCGTTGTGAACGATTCTGACAAACCTCTACTAGAGATTGCAAGGAAGTTGAGGACTATTGAGCAAAGTCTCTGTAGTAGAAAAGGGTAGACTATTGTGACAGTCTTGAAATGGAATGTCTTAAGCCTGATAAACAAGGATAAGAACAAGGGCAAGAACAAGTTCAAACCCCAGTACTTATGTCTTGAAGCTAATTGTCAGGATTGCCAAGGAAGACAGTTGATTTCATTGCGGTTTGACCGGACATTTGAAAACTGCTAGAGATACCAGAAAGAGTATGAGAAAAGAAAGGAAGTACAACTTCCTCTTTGAGCATTGTGTTGTAGAAGTCAACCTACTTCAAAATCATGGGTATTTGATACTGCATGTGGATCTCACATTAATGTGAAAGATCAAAGGGAATAGAACGTTGATTAAAGGCGAAGTCAACCTATGAATAGGATATGGGGCAAAAGTTGCTGCATTAGCTATAGAAGTTTTTGACTTTGCTTTCAGGGCTTATTTTAGAACTAAATAAATGTTATTATGTTCCAGCTATTGGTAGAAACATCTGTCACATGATATTTTCTATGCTAGCATGTGCTTGGATAATAGACTTTGTATCCTTAATCCTCATATGCTCATCTATAAAGTAAATACGAAAAGGGAGAAACCAAGTGATTTGAACCCTACATGCCTTTGGCATTGTCATTTAGGCCATATAGTTGAGAAGGGCATCTCTAAGTTCCATAAGGATGGACTCTTGGACTCATTTGATTATGAATCGTTTGATGTATGCGAATCTTGCTTGTTGGGGAAGATAACTAAGGCCCCATTCACCGGGAAAGGTGAAAGGGCCAGTGATCTTTTGGGCTTGATAAATAGCGATGTATGTGGGCTTGTAAACAAGTCAGCTAGAGTGGTTATCCTTACATCATCATATTTACTGATGATTTCATAAGATATTGATTTGTGTGTCTTTCGAAATACAAGTCTGAAACATTTGAAATGTTCAAAGAATTCAATAATGAAGTGGAGAACGGACTTGGCAAAAGTATTATGGCCATGCGATCAAATCGTGGTGGAGAATACTTAAACCAAGAGTATGATGACTATCTAAGAGAGTGTGGGATAGTGTCCCAACTCACTCCTCCTACAATGTCACAATGGAATGTTGTGTCAAAAAAGGAGGAATCGCACATTGTCAGACATGGTACGATCTATGATGAGTCATTCATACCTTTTATGACTCTTTCTGGGGTTTTCCCCTAGTTACAGCTGCATTCACTCTTAACCGTGTTCCATCTAAGGCAGTTGAAAAGACTCCATATGAGATATGGATGGGCCAAAGGCCCAGTTTATCATTTATGGGGATCTTGGGATGTCAGGTTTATGTGAAACATCTTATGACAGATAAACTTGGGCCCAAATTGGATAAGTGTATATTTGTGGGATATCCTAAGGAAACCAAAGGATATTATTTCTACAACCCATTTGAGGACAAAGTGTTTGTCGCCAGGACTGGAGTGTTCCTCGGGAAGGTGATGTGCTACTCATGGATCAAGATGAGCCTGTAACCTACCTAGAGGTCATAATTGGCCTAGAATATGAGAAGTGGCTTGAGGTCATGGGATCCGAGATGGAATCCATGTACACGAATCAGGTATGGACCTTGGTTGAGCCACCCGAAGGGGTAAACCCATAGGGTGCAAGTGGGTCTTCAAGATGAAGACTGACATGGATGGTAAAATGAGTACCATTATGGCACAACTAATTGCAAAAGGTTTCAAGCAAATTCATGGTGTAGACTATGATGAAACTTTCTCCCTAGTAGTGATGCTTAAATCCATTCAGATTCTACTTACTATAGATGCATACTATGACTATGAAATCTGGCATATGGGTGTCAAGACTGCATTCCTTAATGGGAATCTTCTCCAGGATGTGTACATGACACAACCCGAGGGTTTTGTCGATCCAAAGGATTCTAGAAAGATATGTAAGTTGCTGAGATCCATTCATGGATTAAAGTAAGCTTCCAAAAGTTGGAATCTTTGTTTTGATAAAAGCTGTAAGACAGTTTGGATTTATCAAGAACGAGGATGAACCTTGTGCGTACAAGAAGGTTAGTGGGAGTGAGATTGTCTTTCTCGCATTGTATGTGGATGACATACTGCTTATCGGAAACGATATCCCTACACTATAAAATGTGAAAACAAGGTTAGGGAATTGTTTCTTGATGAAGAACTTAGAATGGGCTTCCTACATGTTAGGAATCAGGATCTATAGAGATAGATAGCTGAAATTGTTGGGCCTTAGTCAGAGTACATTATGTACTATACCAGTTATCTTGTATGCTTTGAGTGTGACAAGAAGGTACCAATCGATCTCAGTGAAGGTCACTGAACTGTAGTTAAGAACACCCTTAAGTATCTGAGAAGAACTGAGGATACATTTTTGACCATAGAAGGTGAGGAAGAAGTCGTTGTAAGGTGTTACATCGACGCTGTTTCCAAACCGATAAAGGTTGTTCCAGATCGGAGTCTGGATTTGTGTTTTGCCTTAATGGTGGTACTGTGAGCTTGAAAAGGTTCCAAGCGTGAGACAGTTGCAGATTTTATTACAGAGGCCAAGTATATTGTTGCCTTAAATGCAGATTTAATGGTCGTTTGGATCGGGAAGTTCATTTATGAACTAGGAATAATTCCTAACTTAGCGAACTCCGTTGATCTCATTGCGATGACGATGGAGTAATCACATAAGCTAAGGAAACTTGATCTCACCAGCGATCCAAACATATACTTAGGTGCTTCCATCTCATTCGATAGATGGTCGATAGAGGAGAGATGTGAAGATGTGCAGAATGACAACACTAAATAATCTGCTAATGGAGTCTCTTGCTCGGTGGTTGCATGACACTCACACTGGATCAATGGGCATTAGATTGATGCCTGATTGACTCTAGTGCTAGTGGGAGATTGTTGGTGTAAGCCCTAGCGGCCAATCTATTTTGAATAGATCATCATTTGTATCATGAATTTAATTATATATTTGATATATGAATAAGGCATTTATTTATTATGTTATTTGTTTATAGCATAATGAAGTTCTTAAAATAGGCAGTTCATTCAATGGGATATTAAATATGTGACTTAATCGTGATACCTCATTGAATAATAGAACTCTATTCTTAAATATTCGTAGTCGAGTATTATTAATTCGGACGGCAATAATACATAGAGACTATTGTATGAGTAGACTGATGACCACATCTCACGGGTCATGGATATGTGATATCAAATCGGCACACAGGTATAAATATTAGGAGTAATATTTATATCGGATGACCCACTATGAGAATACTTCATAATAGTTATGTAAGTGTCATAAGTATTCTCATGGCGATCATAGAGAAGTAGTCCGTCGACTTGAAGTCACTACGATTCCTACTTGAGGAGTTGTAAGCTTTAATGCTATCAAACGTCACGCGTAACAGGGTGGTCATAAAGGTAATTATTGGGCCTGTAATAAATCATGTTGAGGAGTGTGAGTGATGTAGAAAGGATTCGTCCCTCCTGCATAACATGGGTAATGTCTTGGGCCCCTCGATAGAGTGAGACGTGAAATATGCGTGGCCATGCGGAAGTGGGCCAATATATGATATTGGGCCCGTTTGTGATTACATGTCTACTCGGGGATCAAGGAATAAATAATTGAACATAATAAGGATGACACTCTTATGCCTTGTGTTCAATTAAGACATATGGACGAAGGGACATTTACTGCACGGTAAATTTTGGTCGTGGTAAGGCTAAAATCGGATCATGATACTCATGCTAATTGGGTAGTAATGATGCATTGCTAGATGCCGCTCATTATTTATAATATTTAAATATTATAATTAATATTTAATATTATTGCCAACTTAGTGGGAGCCTATAGGGTCACACGCATAGAGTAAATGCGGAGCAGTTAAATTAATTAAATATGATTTAATTAATGTAAAGGACAATTGACTTGTAGTGTAGAAAGCCCAATAGGGTAAGCATTTAAGTCAAAGGGAGCTACCATCTTATAAATAGGCTACTGCTCTCCCCTCTGACCTAGTCTTGCTTGCCGCGCCTACCTAAAGCTGTCAGCTAGCACAAGACGCATAGCTCCGAGGTCGTTTGCTCGCGAGGACCGAGTAGAGTGTTGAGACCTCATAAGTCTAAAACACATTCAATGTGTAAATTCTCTAAGTTTTGATGATTCCAAATAGTTCAAGTATGATAGTGTTGAACCAAATGAAATTACTGATATATTTGATAAGTGTGCAGGAAAATAGACTTGAGGTCACTCGTCTAATTTTTGACCCGTCTACTTTTTAGTAGAAGCTCACTACTGACTCGTCTAAGTTTCCACTCGTCTAAAAGTTAGTCAAAGATCGTCAACACTCAAGGAAGACTAAGTTCACGTGATGACGTGGCAAGAAGCATGCATCTAAGTTTGGCTCAGTTGATCACCCATCTAACTTTGGAACACGCCAGCACCCGTCTAATGTTTGAATGATCATCACCCGTCTAATTTTTGGATGACTTTCACCCGTCTAAAAACTCTCATTACTGACACCAAGTCAGTATGTCAGAAATCATGTCCAAGTCACCTTATTCAAACTATATGCCATCCTTTTTGGATCTCGAAGACCTCTAGACAATAGCTCAAAGGACAAAGAATAAAGAACGTTGTTTCAAGGTTTTAAGGAATAAAACACGCAATCTCTGCACCTCTGCAGTAACCTTTTGCCTATTTTAGTACAAAGTAAAAGTGCTTTTGGAAAGTGAACTGATGTTGCACTGAAAGAGGAAAGCTCTCTACAACAAGTACAAAGAAGCCTGCTGCCATATACTCTGATAGAACAGCTGCTCAGTCTAAAGTGTACTCTTGGACACCCTTGTCAAAGCTCAACGTTTCCAAGCATTTAATGAATATTCAGAACGACTCTTTGGCATTAAATGGTGTCTCAGAAAGCTCAAGTCAGAAGTAAACACTTTCTGAAGCTGTGTCAAAACGGATCTCTTGATTGAAGCCTTTAAATAGTTCAAACAATGAAGATGAAGCCAAGAAGTTGAATATCAAAAGAACTCTGCAGAAGCATTTACTCACTTCATTAACTTCTTCATTCCTTCATTGAATATACATTCAATCATTTGATATAAATTCGCAGTCTTTCATACTTCATTTTTATTCCACTCTCTGAGTGTGATCTGAAAGATTTGCAAGTTGTATTAACTACACAAAACCTTTTATCCTTTACTGTTTTGAGCCTGAAGAGGCTAGGTGAGAAAAGAATACTTGTTTGAGTGTTGAGCCTGAAGAGGCTAGGTGTGCAAAGAATACTTGTACTGTAATTTACTCAGTTATAGTGGAAACTTGGTGCTGCCTAGAAACTGGACGTAGCCCTGTGGATTTTGGGGTGAACCAGTATAAATCTCTTGAGTGATATCTCTACTCCCTTTATCTTTTAATTTACTTTCTTCCTCCTTTCTTCATGATTTTCCCTTCGTGGTACTGGTGATTGAAAAGTAAAGCACGCTTCAAGAGGTAAACGTTATTGCCCTTTGTGATTCATGTTTATAATGCACAATCCATAGGGATGGTTTTCTTCCGCCTTGAGATTTGATTTTAGAAGAAGATAATCTCATGAAAACCCAACACTTGAGTATATCTGGTGAGAACTAGTCCTTATTGCGAGAAATAAGAACTCTTAACACCAGCCGTTGGATTATAATTAAAATAAACCAACGATCCAGATTATAACTTGGATTAAAAAGTCATATGACCCAATGAAACCTCATTCGCATAACCTCCCTTTCCTGGTTCACTTTTAAGCTAACATTTTTGTGCCACCGCGACGTACCCGCCTCTAAGAATGCTACATTGCTGCCTCTACCAAAGTTGTCGCTGCAACTGGGTTGCCGGTGAGTGTGCCGCCGTGACCGAATGCTGCATCACCGCCTCTTCGAAAGTTATCACTACAATTGCGTTCGTTGTCGGAACGCTGCACCGCCACTCTACATCGCCGCCTATTCGATTGTCGTTGGTTCGTCCTCTTTTGCCACCTATCAGCCAGCCTATTGGTTCTAAACATTGCTGCTGAGTGCGCCGTGGTCTTTGTTACACAGTCTTTGTTCACGTATCATCCTACAATTCTTGGTGCTTGGGTGCATTCTTCTTGTTCTTCCCCTCCTCTGCAGAACTCTCCTGCCATTTTGGGATACAGATTAGAGAGTGTATGAACTTGTCCCTAATGCAATTGTTTCTTGTGCTTGAAGCCCCCTGCATTCTTGTTTTTTCTTGTTTTAGAGTCTTCTATTCATTCTTGGTTTAACAAATAGTAAGAATTCCCCTATGTTATTGGATGTCAAAAAGATACATAACATTCTTGTTTTTTTCCTTCTTGGTTTTTAGTCTTCTATTTGCACTTTTCATTTACCTTTTCTTGAAGTTAAGTTATTATTATGCTTGCTGAAAACTAATAACTAGTTCTCAAAAATCTAGTGTTGCATCACTTGTCACACTCGCTGCTAACTCTATCGGAACATCCCTCTCCATGATGACATCCTTTCCTGATAATGAAGAGAACAATATGACAAGGTCTGTAATTTGTCATCTAGTTAGTTTATATCAGTTCTCAATGTTTAGTTTTTTGGTATTAATTATAAAGTTTATATTCTTTTTTGCTCTCTTAATAATAGTTTGGGTCCTGATGAAAACGACGAACTTGGACTTGATACCATAGAAGACACCTCTATGCCACAAGCATTTCAGGTAATATGTTGAGAGTTGCATCAATTGTAATTTTTTATTTGTTAATTATTTGTTATAGATAGGTAATCAAAATATGTTAACAATATATCTTGTTTTCTTACAGGTAAATGAATGGGTGCCATATTGTGAAGAAGAATTAAAGCCTAAGGTGGGACAAATATTTGATATATTAGAAGATGGTGAAAAGTTTTACAAAAAATATGCGCACAGTGTCTAATTTAGTGTACGTTACTCAACTGGAAATAAAAACAAAAATGGAGTGACGCGTTGGAAGAATTTTGTCTACTCAAAAGAAGGTTACAAGCCAAATAAAGCAAAAGATATGGAACAAGGTGATTCAACATTTAAAACTGTAACACCCTTCTTGGGTATTACTTCATAACATGTGCAGAAATAAATAAATAAAAATTTATTTACTGGTTGCTTTCGGAAAATAACCTCTATAATTTTTAATAAGTCCAAAAATGGGGTAAAATTTTTCTTTGTGCGAAATACTTCAGAAAAATATATATACATCACAATAGTATAATTACATTATACTTACATACAAGCTGAATTTATTCGTAAACCGAAACATCGCAACATATAAGCTTTTCTGAAATTGTTTTTCATACACCTTACAAGGTGTTTCAAACCATTTCTAATAACTTTCCCAAAAAATACACAACCCAAAGAAAATCCTAAACTGGTCGCCTTACAGGACATCTACTGGAAAGACCCCGTGGTCATTCCCACACTCAAACATCTCTTCAAGTATCGGAACCCATGTTCCTGAGTGAGGCTAAGAACTTTTATGCACCATCTACTTTCATGTTTCAGGACACAAAAACCAAACCCGAAAACCTGATATATTATAAAGGTGAGATGCCAATATATGAGTTTATAACGATAATCACATGCACAATATACAAAATTAGCACATAGACATATATAACCATAACAACATAAGATTCTCATAACTAAACAAGTAGTTTATCACTGGGTCTCATACCCGTTCATCGTTATTTTAAAAATATGCATGACACTTCAACGTTCATTGTCTAACATTCACACCTAATCTCCGGAGATCCCAACGTCTTCAAAATGAGTTGATCAAACTGGATACATCGTCTCATTGGCTAGCTAAGCACAACAATAATACATTGCCTCATTGTCCATTTAAGCACAATGATATATACATCGTCTCATTGTCCATTTAAGCCCAATGATACACCGTCACATGATACCTTTTCCATTAAGGTCTCACATTAAACAACGTCGGGCAAGTCTGCCGTAAATGTAAATGTAAAACATTTTGTTCTCGTCATTTTCTTTTCGTTCATTATATTCTTGTCGAAGCTCAAAGTGGCTCACGACTATTCATCGTCTTCAACGTCTTAAAATTCTCATCGTCTCATCATTTTCAATGTCTTAAAATTCTCATCGTCACACAGATCAAAGATCTTCGTGTTTTTATTATAGAACACTGGTATCACGACGTCTCGGATACTAGGTTTATTTTTCAACATGAACACTGTTGTTTTGGCTTCAAAGACTCAAGAGGGGGGGGGGGGGGGGGGTGAATTGAGTTTTCAAAAATTCTTCCTTTTCAAAAACTTACTTTTCAAATCAGAGTTACCACAGGATCTTTAACAAATCAAGAAAGGGCTTTTTAAGATTCAGAACAGGTTATACAGGTATTAGATACAGGCCTTAATCAGTCAAAAACTGAAGTTACAATATATCAGTTTCAGTTTCAGTGATCAAGAACATTTTTAATCAACTCAGTTTTGAACAATTAATAACTCAAGATTGATTGCAATAATACTTCTGGTTTCAATTCAAATTAAACAGATCAAGTTCTTAACTTTAACAATCAGGTTCTGTAGCATACAATTCAATCTTTAAGAAACAAGAACAGTTTGCATATGATTGAGTTTTAAGCCTTGCAATTCAAGAACAGGTTATGCGCAATTCAGTTCAGAGAGTAAGCCTTTAAGATTAGATTTGAACAACCCAGATTAGATTGCAGTTTGTACAAAGTTCAATCAGGTATTTCAGATCATTGTAGAAACAATATTGAACAATGAATATCAAGAACTCAGTTATATGCGCAATACAGAAATTAAAGAGCTTTGAGTTTAGAAATACCACACAACCAGATTTATCCTGGTTCAGTAACCACCACTGTGACCTACATCCAGTCCCCACTCCACATGTGGGTTTTCACACACTAACACAGCAAGCTTTAGCCAGGTAGCTTGAAAAACCTTTACACCACAGAGCACTTCTTTCACTTCTAGGATACCACACCTCTTGTGAAAAAGCCTCAATGTTCTTCCTTAGGATTCCTCACCCTAATCACACAGAGAGACTCCCTCTCTCTTACAATCAAATAAAACAGAAAGATTGATTTCTAACTCTCAAAAGTTGAATACACAAATTGAAGCTCTAACAAGATGAAACACTCTTTTCACAATAAACTCAAGAAAGATGATGAATGATTTTCATAATTGATCTCTCATATTGATTTCGTGTGTTTCTGATATGATTTTAGTATTCTATTGATCCCACTTTATATAGAAAACAAGTTGTAACCGTTTGGGATCAGTCCAAACAGATTTGGATTTGATATCAGAATCAGTTGAACTGATTCAAGTTCTTGGACAGGGGTTGAGTACAGGGATGTATTAACCATTTTACATACTGAAAGTTTCTGTACACCTGTGTAATACATGGTTGTACGAGTTCTTTTAAAAACTTGATCTTGGTTAATCCACCAGTACCACCAATACACCCATTTAGTACATCTATGTATTAATGAACATCAGATTTTTCCAGAAACTTGAATACATGTGTACATAGCATATGTACAGGCCTGTATTTAGTTAACCATTTATAACTGATCTGATTTCATGTTATTCATAGGTGTAGTACATCTATGTACTGAATATTAAGAACTTTATATTCATTTGTCAGTTACAGGAAATGGTATAAATCCATTTAATACATGGTTGTACTGACAGAGAATTTACTTAACTTCCAAATGTCATTTTCATTAAAACTTATTCCTTTTTAATACAGGTTATGAAAAATGATTTTCTTCATGCATCATTTCAACTGAGCTATTTGTGAATAAGAGATTTCTTCTCTTACAAATCATCTAAGACTTAAGTCTATTTCTTCTTTAAGCTCTTGTCTTGATGACTCCTTGATGTTTGTCCTTGCTTGTTGCTCCTTGAGCTCTTAAAGTTCTCCTTTGGATATTGCATTTGGATTGCTTGCAGAACTTGATAGATTCAGCTTGATACCTGTCTTTGCAATTTGATACTAAAACACTTGCACACACATTAAATTGAATATTTGTCATATATCAAAATCTCTATGTCATTGAGTCTTACAAACTCCCCCTTTTTGATTATGACAAACCTTTTAACAAATTCTTAAATCAGAGTGTAAGTATAGCAGAAGCTAAGTGTTTTTGTCAATTCATAAATCATGATATCAAAACATTCAATAGCAAATGGTATCAAAGCATATCAGAATATTTTTATATGATAACTCCCCCTGAATCATATAAGCTCCCCCTCAACATATGCATTAATTTGTTTCCTCTCTCTATATTTTTCTCCCCCTTTTGGCATTATCAAAAAGGTAAAGAAATGACCATTCAAAAACAGTAGAAAAGAAATTCAAACATATCATAGCATATTAAAGATGTTCATAACAGAGGGATTGTACAGGAGAATTAAAACAGAATCCATCAAACAATTACAGACCAAGGCATTTAGCCTTTCAAAACAAATCAAAATAAGTTCTAAGTCCTAAGAACTCCTAGAACTAATTGTCTCCTTGGCCTTGAAGTGATGGTTCAGCTGAGGTGTCTTCATTTTGTTGCTCAGCTTCCTCCACAGCAGCTCTTGCCAGTTCAGCAATGTTGAAAATTTCTGGTTCAGGTGCAGGAGGTGCAGGGTTAGGAAATTCAATTCCTAATGCTTCTTTGATCTGATCAACACTCTTTTCCAGTTTAGTCATCCTCGTGTTCAGACTTGTTAATGCATTCAGTTGCACTGTGTGTCTCTTGATTTGTCTGCCATCCATGTTTCTCAACATAACCAGTATTTGTTGAGCAAATTCAGATGCAGCACTTCCTTGTGCATCAGATGGTTCAGCTGTAGTTTCTCCCTTGTTTCCATCTTTCCTTATCCATCTTCCATCTTCCCTTTTCAGTCTCATTTTGCTCACAATTTCTTCACCAAACTTGTGAGTCCCTTTTCTCCCAAGTTTCTTTTCTTCTCCATCAAAAGAAACATTAAAGTGAGCTAGGATTTTGCAGACTAGTGCAGGGTAGGCAAGCATCATCCTGCTTTTTCTGCATTCTAACATGTGAGCAGCAACACAATATCCCCAACTAATTTGTTTTTCATTCAGCATTGCCCACATTAGCATTAAATCATAATTCTGTAGTAGGGAGTGATTTCCTCCTCTTGGAATCAGAATTCTGCAAACCACATAATGCAGAAGCCTATCTTCTACACTCATCATACTAGTGCAGGTAACTCTACCTTCAGGCTCATCAGAGAGAACTAAGTCTACTCTAGCCATTTCCCTATCATATTCATCATACCATTCAGCTTGTGGACCATTTCCAGCAATGCTAGGTCCATAAAAAGGTAAATTTGCAAGGTTGCTAAATTCCTCTAATGACATTTTGATCTTTATTCCTTTAACTTCAGAGCTAATTCCATTAGCATTCATCTCAAAATTTGAGTAAAAGATCTTAACCAGAAATGGATAGTAATCAACTTGAGTTTCTAGAAATTCCTTGACCTTTTGACAGATTAAAATCTCAGTGAAATTGAAAGCATTATCATCAAAATACTTAAAGTCCATTATCCAAGGTTCTAGGATTCCTCTATCTTTGAAGTTTTGTCTAAAGAACTCCTTCTGATTATTAGTGAGGGAATACCTTTGGAGAAGAACATCATTGTCCATGAAAGATGTTGGAGCCCCATTCTCTGCAGCCTCTGTCTCTATGTGAGACTCAACTTCCTTTCCTTTACTCTTCTTTGCAGCTTTGGAAGTCCCTACTTCCTTTTTCTTCTTTTCAGCCTTCTTTGGGGTTTCCATCCCTTTTCTCTTTTTCTCAGGGGTCTTAGAGGTTTCTACTCCCTTCTTCTTCTCAGCTGATTTCCACATTTCCATTTCTTTTCTCTTCTTTTCAGCAGCTTTTGAGGGTGAAGGACCAGTGTTCTTGGTTCTTGCCATGTTAGGGTTTAGAAAGGGGAAAAGAAATGTTTGAGGTTTAGCTCTGCTAGGGTTACGAATTAGGTGAAGAGAGGGTGGGTTTGAGAGGATTTGAAATTTTGAAATAAAAATTGAATTCAAATATCAGACTTTATAACGTTCGCATACAGGGGTGTGATACACCCAAGTATTTAAGATTGTGCATTTTGACTTTCTCAGATTTAACATACATGCTTGTAGTACACCTCAGTATACTTATGACATTCAGGGATTGTGTTTCAGTGTTTTTAATACATCTATGTATCATAGGGATGTATCAGACTAAAACACAGGGGATTTATTCCTGATCCACTATACAGCTATTGATCACACCCATGTATAAAACAAATTTCCAGTTTTTATACATGTACATGGGTTAAGTACATAGGTGTACCTGATCAATCTAATTTTAACTGAAACTCTCTTCTAACCACACACAGATAGATCATTCCAGAGACAGATCATACAATCACAAGGCATATCTACACAGAGATTTAAACATACAAACACTTTCAACAGAGATCAGATATATGATTGGTCAATTATGCCTAATTCTCTTCTAATGAAAAAGAAGCTTTCCTTGTTCAAAGGCTTAGTAAAAATATCAGCAAGTTGCTTTGTTGTATCAACATATTCAATCACAATTTCTCCACTTTGAACATGATCTCTAATGAAATGATGTCTGATTTCTATGTGTTTGGTTCTAGAATGCATTATGGGATTCTTAGTTAGGTTAATTGCACTTGTGTTATCACATTTAATGGGAACTTGGTCTAGTTGCACACCATAATCAACTAATTGTTGTTTCATCCATAAGACCTATGCACAACAGCTACCAGCTGCTACATATTCAGCCTCAGCAGTGGATAGAGCCACACTAGATTGCTTTTTACTAAACCATGATACTAATGAATTCCCTAGTAAATGGCATGTTCCACTTGTACTCTTTCTATCTAGTTTACAACCAGCAAAATCAGAGTCTGAGTAACCAATTAAAGTACATGTAGCTCCCTTAGGATACCATAATCCCATGTCTTTTGTTCCTAACAGGTATTTAATTATCCTCTTAACTGCTGTTAGGTGTGATTATTTAGGATTTGCTTGATACCTAGCATACATGCATACACTCAACATGATATCTGGCCTACTTGCAGTAAGATAAAGTAATGAGCCTATCATACCTCTGTATTTTGAAATATCAACAGGTTTACCTTGTTCATCCTTGTCCAGATAACAAGCAGTACTCATTGGAGTTGCCATCTCCTTAGCATTTTCCATGCCAAACTTCTTGATTAACTCTTTGCAATATTTGGTTTGGCTAATGAAGATTCCATTTTCTGTTTGCTTTATTTGTAGTCCAAGGAAAAAGTTCAGTTCACCCATCATTGACATCTCAAACTCATTCTACATAAGACTTGCAAACTCTTTCCACAAATGCTCATTAGTAGCACCAAGAATGATGTCATCCACATAAATTTGTACAAGTAAAATGCTGTGTGCCTTTTTCTTAGTGAACAAAGTTGTGTCAACTTTACCTCTTTTGAAACCTTTTTCAATTAGAAAATTACTTAACCTTTCATACCAAGCTCTAGGAGCTTGTTTTAAGCCATACAAAGCTTTAGACAGTTTATAAACATGGTTTGGCAATTCATTATTCTCAAAACCAGGTGGTTGACTAACATATACCTCTTCTTGAATCACTCCATTTAAGAAAGCACTCTTTACATCCATTTGATACAATTTAAATCCCATTATGCAAGCATAAGCAAGTAGCATTCTTATAGCTTCTAATCTTGCTACTGGTGCATATGTTTCATCATAATCTATGCCTTCCTCTTGATTATACCCTTTGGCTACCAACCTAGCTTTGTTTCTCACAATTATGCCATTTTCATCCAATTTATTCCTAAAAACCCATTTTGTACCTATTACTTGACTATTCTTGGGTTTAGGCACTAGGTTCCATACTTGATTTCTCTCAAACTGGTTTAATTCATCATGCATAGCCATCATCCAATGTTCATCAGTTATAGCATCATCTATATTCTTAGGTTCTACTTGAGACACAAATGCCATATGATTATATGCATTTCTAAGAGATTGTCTGGTAGTTACCCCCTTTGTAATTTCACCAATGATGTTATCAATTGGATGATTTCTGACAGTCCTCCATTCCTTTGGTAAGTCAGACTGTTGTTCTGTTTGCTCCTGCTGCAGCATCTCTCCTTTGGAGCTTTCATTTCCTTCATTGCCTTGTTGCTCTTCCAAGACAGTTTTCTCAATTGAATCTGTAAGATCATTAATAACAACATCCTTTCCCAACCTTTTGGGGTTAGACTCATCAAATGTGTAAGACTAAACCCTCATTGATGTTTTGATGTATGACAAACAAAGTGTATTTTGCATAAGTTTTTTGATATTGATTATATACTTATAGTGTGTTAAGTATTATGCAAGATCACTCATGAAAAAGAAAAGTCAAGGATCAAGGGTTGCAAGGACAAGGGCACAAAGCAATGGACAAGGAATAAAGCATCAAGCAATGAAGACTTCAATCTTTAGATGCTATTGTAAAAATAGCACACTTGATCCCTTAGGTGAAGTACTTGGAATTTAAGAATAAACTAAGTTTTCCAAAGGTATAAAATAAATGATTTTTTCAAAGGAAAGGTTTTTCAAAAGATGTTAATTGGATTAACAAATTAAGTGTATAGTACATATGTGTTGTACACATGTGTATATAAAGCTAAATTTCAAGTTTTAGAAAGAACCTTTCTGTACACAGGTGTCATACACATGTGTATGATAAGTTGAGTTTTAAAAACAAAAGAAAATCTGTCTGTACACATGTGTTGTACACCTGTGTATTCGAAACTGAGCTCTCGGGTCTGAAATTACAAATCTGTACACATGCGTTGTACACATGTGTATCAGTGTTATGTTTTGAAAAATATGAAGAATACACAGATGTATAAAAATGATACACCTGTGTATAGAACAACTCAAATATTTCAAAACGTGTTCTTCAATGATAAATCGATGTACACAACATGTGTATTGAGTTTTGGAATAATCTGGGTTGGTGTTCTAATATACACCTGTGTACAAAGGTATACACATGTGTATTCAAAGAATAAGGCAAGAGATACACACGTGTACAAATCTATACATCTGTGTATGCGTTTGAAAAAGCTGAAGACTTGGTTTAATACACAGATGTACAAAGAAGCTAATCTGTGTACGAGCTTTGAAAATGTTTGAAAAACACGAGTACACAGATGTAGTACACAGACTATCCTGTTACAACTTTGCAAAACTGATTTTTAATCACTTGTAACAACTTTTGTGATAAGACCCACGAATCTAAATCTTCAAATACCTATAAAAGGACTTCATAACAACACTTTTCAACATCTAATACATTCTGAAAAGAGAAATTCGAAATATTCATTAGTGCTTCATCTTTGAGAGAAAAGTGTGATATTTCATAGAGCTTCAATTTGTATAATCAGACTATTAGAGTCTTTCTTCTACTCAATTCTTTATGCGAATTAGTGTGATTAAGAGAGGGTATCTCTTAGGATTGAACAAGGATAGAAGGGATCCTTGGGTAAGAAAAGCAAGTGTGCTTTTTGGTGAAAGGTTTGTGCAAGGAGGTTATCCTTGTGTTACTGTAATTGGATATTGTAATTTCTGGTTATAGTGGAGAAAACCACAGAGGTGTGGGACTGGATGTAGGCTTACCAGAGGAGGTAGCTGAACCAGGATAAATCGGTTTGCATGTTCTTCTCATCTCTAAACTCATACTTTTGTTATATGCATATGTGTGATATAAATGAGTCTTAAATACTTGTTAACTTGAATCTTTGATCTGCAACTTGTGTTAAATTTGTTGTTTCTTTCTTATAATCTTTCTTAACATCATTACTTGATTAATAATCTGAATCTTGGGAATTAAAATTGAGTGAAAACTAATTTTCTTTAAGAAAACTCTGTTTTGCTTTAAATTGCTGAAAAAGTTTTCAATCTCTCAATTCACCCCCCCCCCTCTTGAGATTGTAGCCATTACCAACAAAATGTAACATGCACAGATTCCTCAATAGTTTCTGTTCTCTTATTATAGATTCTAAATGCTTTACTAGTTAGAGAATAGCCTAGGAAAATTCCTTCATCAGCCTTTGCATCAAATTTTCCAAGGTTATCCTTTCCATTATTAAGTACAAAGCACTTACAACCAAAGACATGAAGATGTGCAATGTTTGGTTTTCTTCCTCTATAAAGTTCATAAGGGGTTTTCTTTAAAATAGGTCTTATCAAAACTCTATTGAACACATAGCAGGCTGTGTTCACAGCATCTGCCCAAAATTGTTTTGGTAGGCTAGAGTCATTCAACATAGTTCTAGCAATCTCCTCCAATGATCTATTCTTTCTTTCCACTACTCCATTTTGTTGTGGAGTTCTAGGAGCTGAAAAATTATGTTGAATGCCATGCTCATCACAAAATTTTTCAAACGCTTCATTTTGAAATTCTCCCCATGATCATTTCTTATAGAAACAATTTTCATGTCTTTTCATTTTGCACAATTTTTGCCATTCTCTTGAATGCAGCAAATGCATTACTCTTATGAGATAGAAAGTATGTTCATGTGTATCTAGAGTAATCATCTACTATTACTAAGGCATACAAGTTTCCACCAAAGCTTTTGGTTATTGATGGACCAAATAAATCCATGTGTAAAAGTTGCAAGGGTCTATTTGTTGAAACAATGTTCTTAGGTTTAAAAGAGACCTTAACTTGCTTTCCTTTTTGACATGCATCACATAATCCATCTTTCACAAATTTCAGTTTTGGCAAACCAATTACAAGATCTTTAGAAATCAGTTTATTCAAGTAGTTCATGTGAATGTGTGCAATTCTTCTATGCCAAAGCCAATTTTCTTCTTCTTTTGAAATAAGACAGCATGTAGTGTTTCAAGAGATATTATCTAAATCAAGCATGTAGATGTTATCTATCCTATTTCCAATCAATTTCAGATTTGCATCATTCTGATTTTCTATCAAGCAACTATTGGAATTGAATTTTACCTTAAAGCCTTTGTCACATAGTTGACTTATACTTAGAAGATTGTGTTTCAGTCCCTCAACATAAAGTACATCCTCAATGATTGTTGTTGAGTCACTTCCAATGTTGCCAATGCCAAGTATCCATCCTTTATTGTTGTCTCCATAGGTAACACTTCCACTTGATTTTGGAGTGAATGTAATGTACTTGCTTTTATCTCCTGTCATATGTTTGGAACAGCCATTATCAAGGTACCATTTCACATTCTTGGCCTTCCAACACACCTACAAAACAGAATTCATGTTTGTGTCTTAGGTACCCAAAGCTGTTTGGGTCCTTTTGGGTTAGTTCCATCAAAAGTTCCTTTAGGAACCCACACATACTTAGACTTGTTATATGCAGAATTTCTGTAGTGGCATGTTGTAGCAGTATGACCTTTCCTAGCACAAAAATAGCATCTAACAAATGGTGTTTTTGATGTCTTAGGTGCAGCAAAAAACTTTTTAAAAGATTTCTCATGTATCTCAGGTTCATAGCCTATTCCAGCTTTATCATAAACACATTTTTGCTGTCCTAACAATGCTTCTAAGTTATCTCTACCATTTGTGAATCTTGCTAAGTCATTTTTCAGTTTTTCAACCACTTTGGACAGTGAGCAGCATTTAGAACAGTTAGAGCTAGATGCAATCAAGACTTTATTCCTAGCATCTAGTTCTCTTTCTTTCATTTTCAAGCATGCATATTCATCACATTGTTTAGCTTTGCTGCATCTGGTTTGCTAGGAATCAAGCTAAGTTCAACAACAAAAGGATCAGTGCTCTTTCAACAAAGCACTCAATCTTGTCAAATGTCTCTCTATCAGGTAATGCTAGTGTTGGACATATGGCAAACTCAGTGGCTGATTTGATGTTGTTTCAAAAATTTAAAATTTCGGGTAGGCCTTGTAAAGCTCCCAAGATCATTGAAGTCACCTGGCATCCTCCCCTTTGCAATATGGTGAAAGTCAACTCGGATGGGGCAGCAAAAGGCTTCCCTGGTTTGGCAGCCTGTGGTGGTCTTTTTAGAGATAAAAGTGCAGCAATCATGGGCTGTTTTGCTACTAATCTTGGTGTTGATACTGCTTTAAGTGCTGAGCTTCATGGAGCCATGATCTCCATTGAGATTGCTTTCAAAAATGGTTGGTGGAACCTTTGGTTAGAATGTGACTCTCAATTGGTGGTTCAAGCATTCAAAGATAGCAGCATTGTCCCTTGGAAGCTAAAGAATAGATGGCATAATTGTCTTGATTTGACTAGAAAAATGAGATTTATAGTTTCTCACATCTTCAGAGAGGGCAATTCTTGTGCTGATAAATTAGCTAATTATGGTATTTTAGTTAATGACTTTGTTTGGTGGGACTTAGCTCCTGATTTCATTAAGGAGGACTTCTTTAGGAACAGAAGTGGTCTTCCCAGCTATAGATTTAGCCATTTCTTTCATGGGTAAGGTTTTTTGTGCCCCCCCATGATTTTTTATTTTTTATTTTTTTTCTTTTTATTTTCTCTAATAAATTAAAGCTTAGGCTTTGGTAAAAAAAAAAAAATTTCTAGATGAGACAAGTTGTTTAGCAATTTTAAGATATTCAGCATGCAGCTCATCAAATGCATCTTGCAATTCCTCAAAAGTAGGTTGTGAATCAGAATTTACCTCATTCTCTGAGTCACTGTCATTGCTGGTCATCAAGCACAAGTTTGCCTCCTCAGATTCAGATTCATCAGTGGAATCTACATCATTATCATCCCAAGCAATATAGGCCTTTCTTGGCTTTCTCCACTTCTTGTCCTTTGAATCAAAATTTTCAGTTTTATCCTTCTTTTGCAGTTTTGGACAATCAAGCTTTATGTGGCCAACCTTCCCACATTCATAGCATGTGATGTTGTTGGAAGAGTTGTCACCTTTGCTGAAGTTTCTTTTGGGAAAGGTGGATGACTTTCTTTTGAAGTTGCCTTTCTTCTTTAGGAACCTCTTAAACTTTCTGACTAGCATCCCCATTTCTTCTTCAAATTCTGCATCATGATCTGATTGCTCATCATCACTGTCTTGTATCTCTTTAGCTTGTGACTTGAGAGCCAATCCTTTCTTCTTTTTGTCAGTTTCTTCACTTTCATTCAATCTGTTCAACTCTAGTTCATGCTCTTGCAGTTTGCCAAACAGTGTTGCAATAGTCATTGAAGAAAGATCTCTAGATTCTGAAATTGCAGTGACTTTAGGCTGCCATTCTCTACTTAGGCATCTCATTACTTTGTTGATTTGATCCTCATTTGATATAGCTTTACCAAGACCAGCAAGTTGATTGACAATATGTGTGAATCTCTTTTGCATATCACTCATTGGTTCTCCTTGCTTCATTCAGAACAGCTCATACTCATGTGTGAGAGTGTTCATTCTTGCTCTTTTGACATCAGTGGTTCCTTCATATGTTACTTGCAATGTGTCCCACATCTCCTTTGCTGTCTTGCAATTTGAAACCCTGAAAAACTCATCACGACTCAAAGCAGATGTTATAATGTTCTTAGCACGTGCATTATATTGAATTCTCTTCTTATCATCCTCATTCCATTCAGTTTTAGGCTTATTTCTTGGAGCACCATTAGCATCCACAGTAGAGGGGACAAATGGTCCATTTTCTACTGCATCCCATATGTCAACATCAGTTGCCTCAAGAAAGATTACCATTCTTTCCTTCCAATAGATATACTCAGATCCATTGAAGGCAGGAGGGCGTACTCTTATAGCTATTAAGCCAAACTTAAGAGTTTAGCTCTGATGCCAATTGTTGTTTTGGCTTCAAAGACTCAAGAGGGGGGGGGGGGGGGGGGGGGGGTGAATTGAGTTTTCAAAAATTCTTCCTTTTCAAAAACTTACTTTTCAAATCAGAGTTACCACAGGATCTTTAACAAATCAAGAAAGGGCTTTTTAAGATTCAGAACAGGTTATACAGGTATTAGATACAGGCCTTAATCAGTCAAAAACTGAAGTTACAATATATCAGTTTCAGTGATCAAGAACAGTTTTAATCAACTCAGTTTTGAACAATTAATAACTCAATATTGATTGCAATAATACTTCTGGTTTCAATTCAAATTAAACAGATCAAGTTCTTAACTTTAACAATCAGGTTCTGTAGCATACAATTCAATCTTTAAGAAACAAGAACAGTTTGCATATGATTGAGTTTTAAGCCTTGCAATTCAAGAACAGGTTATGCGCAATTCAGTTCGGAGAGTAATCCTTTAAGATTAGATTTGAACAACACAGATTAGATTGCAGTTTGTACAAAGTTCAATCAGGTATTTCAGATCATTACAGAAACAATATTGAACAATGAATATCAAGAACTCAGTTATATGCGCAATACAGAAATTAAAGAGCTTTGAGTTTAGAAATCCCACACAACCAGATTTATCCTGGTTCAGTCACCACCACTGTGACCTACATCCAGTCCCCACTCCACATGTGGGTTTTCACACACTAACACAGCAAGCTTTAGCCAGGTAGCTTGAAAAACCTTTACACCACAGAGCACTTCTTTCACTTCTAGGATACCACACCTCTTGTGAAAAAGCCTCAATGTTCTTCCTTAGGATTCCTCACCCTAATCACACAGAGAGACTCCCTCTCTCTTACAATCAAATAAAACAGAAAGATTGATTTCTAACTCTCAAAAGTTGAATACACAAATTGAAGCTCTAACAAGATGAAACACTCTTTTCACAATAAGCTCAAGAAAGATGATGAATGATTTTCACAATTGATCTCTCAAATTGATTTCGTGTGTTTCTGATATGATTTTAGTTTTCTATTGATCCCACTTTATATAGAAAACAAGTTGTAACCGTTTGGGATCAGTCCAAACAGATTTGGGGCTGATATCAGAATCAGTTGAACTGATTCAAGTTCTTGGACAGGGGTTGAGTACAGGGATGTATTAACCATTTTACGTACTGAAAGTTTCTGTACACCTGTGTAATACATGGCTGTACGAGTTCTTTTAAAAACTTGATCTTGGTTAATCCACCAGTACCACCAATACACCCATTCAGTGCATCTATGTATTAATGAACATCAGATTTTTCCAGAAACTTGAATGCATGCGTACATAGCATATGTACAGGCCTGTATTCAGTTAACCATTTATAACTGATCTGATTTCATGTTATTCATAGGTGTAGTACATCTATGTACTGAATATTAAAAACTTTATATTCATTTGTCAGTTACAGGAAATGGTATAAATCCATTTAATACATGGCTGTACTGACAGAGAATTTACTTAACTTCCAATAGTCATTTTCATTAAAACTTATTCCTTTTTAATGCAGGTTATGAAAAATGATTTTCTTCATGCATCATTTCAACTGAGCTATTTGTGAATAAGAGATTTCTTCTCTTACAAATCATCTAAGACTTAAGTCTATTTCTTCTTTAAGCTCTTGTCTTGATGACACCTTGATGTTTGTCCTTGCTTGTTGCTCCTTGAGCTCTTAAAGTTCTCCTTTGGATATTGCATTTGGATTGCTTGCAGAACTTGATAGATTCAGCTTGATACCTGTCTTTGCAATTTGATACTAAAACACTTGCACACACATTAAATTGAATATTTGTCATATATCAAAATCTCTATGTCATTGAGTCTTACAAACACCGTCTTTTTTTTGTGAAACACAAATTCAAAACAAAATCTCCGCAACTTATCTAAGTTGACGGAATAACATCGTTGAGTAAAAATTCGTTTATAGAAAATCATTTCTAATTGAAAATTCCTTTATAAAATCATCGGTTACTAAAAATTTAAATTTTAGAAAAGCGAGTCACTTGAGGCTCAAACTTGTTTAAAATACGTACTGCCGCTTTAGAAATACTTGCCGTCGATACTTTTCCAAATTGCTGTCGTTTAGCCTTTTTAAAGCCATTTAAGCCAATTCTTAACCTTTTCCATTTAAATAATTTTCTAAAATTATAATTATGTTATTTTCGAAGATTAATTTCATAAAATAGCTTTTTATAATATTACGGAATTTCTTACATAAAAATTAGCAGTACAAAAATAATTTCACGGTTACGTCCTCATTGTGACCCATAGTTCACTCTTACACCGATAAATCATTAAAATGATAATA
Source organism: Echinosophora koreensis (assembly GCA_035048595.1). Classification (NCBI taxonomy): domain Eukaryota; kingdom Viridiplantae; phylum Streptophyta; class Magnoliopsida; order Fabales; family Fabaceae; genus Echinosophora; species Echinosophora koreensis. The sequence continues at coordinate 2,654,301 of JAPCYP010000068.1, forward strand.
TTTTCGAAAATTTCTTATTTTCTCGAATAATTATTTAAATCATAATATATTCCAATATTTCTCAATTAAATAATGAATATTACTCGTGAAGCTTCTTAAAGCTTTTATCTCGTTTAATTAATTGAGCACTGACCACTGTCAGGCTTTTCAAACAACAATCAACAACAACATCATATCAATATTCCCAGGCAGATCATGCATCACAACATCATAATATATAACTACAGATAAACAATTTAAATGGAGATAAACCATCACAGATAAAAATAACACAACTGAAACAAACACCACAGATAAATAATACAGACATCAAGTAGATAACACATGATTATAGAAAAAAACTCCTCAGGTATTCTCCCCTTACCTCTTGAAGAACTTATCTCCTGATTTCCTTTCTCGAACGTATGTCAAACTCCAGTGTCACGATTCACGTATAACCGACACACTTAACCTTCAACAACCACAATCAACTAATTACAAACAATCAAATAAAATCACCTATTTCTCTTAATATATAGGTTCGGCCATGATGAGTTTTTGGTGGCTACAAATTTCTAAAATTCTTAAGTCTTTGGATTAGTGATCCTTAAGTACTTAAGACATAGGATTAGTGATTAATAATAAAGATTGAAACAAATCATTCCAATCCTTCAAGACTTCATTTTCGGCCACGAACCAAAAGTGGAACAAGAGATTTTGGTTTGGTACAAGAACTTGGATTCAACATAAATACATACTAGAAGAATGAAATACAAGATCATTTTCAAAAGAAATGAACAAAATCTTCCTCTACCCACATCATAGGGTTTCGGCCATACAAGGTTCAATAGGGAGGAAATTTTGGTTTAAGTCATACTCTTGGATTATGAATACAAGGATGATAACAAGAACATAGAAATTGATTTCATATTTTTAGGATTTTTCTATGATTTTCTAGACAATTTCAAAGTTTCTAGATCTAGGAATTGAAAAAGATGATTAAGGCTTTAAAATGAAAAACTTATTGAAAAACATACAGCTAAATGATGATGAGGATCATGGATTACCTCTTGGAATTGAAGAAAAGTGCAAGAATCTCCAAGTTGCTTCACAAACTCAAGCTTATGGAGTTAGAGAGAAAATGGAAGAATGGAGAAGTTTGGAGAAGATGATAGTAAATGAGAATGATTTGTTGAGAAAGTTGGATCATCCAAGTTGATGAAGCAATCCTCATGGGCCTTGGACTTGGGCCTTGCGAAATGGGCTTGAAGAAGTCCAAGTCCACTTACTTGATTTCCAAGCAATAAAATGCTCAAGACATAAAGAATAACATAGGAAAGTTTAAGAGTAGAAATGGCTTCATGGAGAACAACATCTTGACCATGGTGTTGGGCCTCAAAAACCGCAGCCCATTATAGTTTGGAAGCATGAAAATTGATTCACTTCACTTAGAGTATCATGGAAGCTAGTTTAGGGACCAAAATGAAATTAAGAGAAAATTTAAGGATCAAAATGAAATTATTAAAAGTTGCCAACATAACCTTGTGCCACATTAATCCTCTCACATGGTTGACTTATTCATAAGAGAACATAGGGTTTATCCACTTATCGAGTCCCGAAACTCCCGTAATCAGCTCCGTCGTTCGCCCGTTTGAATATAACACCCGTAAAACATATATTATTTCACTTTTAATGAAATAATTCTAAAAATACACAATCGTAGGAAATTAGATAAAAACCTTAAGTTTTTCGTTCACGAATTAAAATTAGGTCTCCCGATTAGTATAAATATATTGCCAGTGAAATTCGCAGGCCGGGTTTCGCTTGACTTTTCAACCTAAATTTTAATCGTAGCTTTCTACAATCAAGTAGAGTAAGATGATGAACTCAGTTCATTTAAAATAATTTTCTAACACTCAAATAAACGTATAAACATATTCACATATATTTCTGTTATTAAAAGCAGTGAAAGTCAGGGTGTTACAAAAACCAGAAGAAGGAGCCTTACTAGAGAAGGATGTAATCCAAAGGTAGCCTTAAAACTATTAGAGGGAGGTAAATATGAGCTTACTCGATTTCATGAAAGTCATACTCATGCACTTGCCACACCTAGTAAAAGGCAATTTCTTAGATCAGCAAGAAAGGTTAATCCTGTTCATTAGAGTCTATTATATGCATATAGTAGAGCAAATATTGGGCCTTCAAAAACATACCATTTATTGAAAGAACAACTTGGTGGTTATGAATATGCTGGGTGCACACAAAGGGATTTACAAAATTGTATGAGAGATTTAAAGGCTTTGATTAAAGATTCTGATGCATATGTGTTTATCGATAACTTTAAGAGGAAGCATGAAGTGAATCCATCATTTTATTTTGCATATGAGGTAAATGTTGAGGATCAACTGAAATACGTTTTCTGGGCAGACGGTATTTGTAGAAAAAATTACTCGTTGTTTGGGGATGTGGTTTCATTCGACACTACATATGAAACAAATAAATATTCAATTTTTTTTGCACCATTCACTGGACTGAACCATCATAGGCAATGTGTTACCTTTGGGGCTGGCTTCTTAGCAGATGAGAAGGTCGATTCATTTATTTGGTTGTTTGAAAAATTTCTGGAAGCAATGGGAGGGTATAAACCAAATCTTATTATAACAGATCAAGATCCAGCCATGAAAAATGCAATAGAGAAGATTTTTGATTCTTCTTCACATAGATTTTGTATCTGCACATTACGAAAAAGGTTTCTGAAAAGGTGGGTGTTTCATTGAATTCTAATATTGAGTTCAATAATAAATTCAAGTCATGCGTTTGGGGTTCGGAGACTCCCAATGAATTTGAAGCAATATGGAAATCCACCATGATTGAATTTGAGTTGCAAAAGAATGATTGGCTTTCACATATGTATGACATTCGAAGTATGTGGATCCGGCTTACTTTAAAGACATATTTCTAGGTGGGATATTGAGAACAACCTCAAGATCATATGTGGTAATTTTTTGAATTCCAATGATGCCTTGATTGAATTTTGGATGAGGTTTGAGTCTGCAATAGAAGCACAATGACATAAGGAGTTGCTTGCTGATAATGGTTCACTCCATTCTTTACCTATACTAAAATTGATTCGAGGTTTAGAGAAGCATGCTAGAGATGTTTACACTCGTGAGAATTTTCACATATTCCAAGAACAGTTATAGACTGCATGTGTAGGCTGTGGAGTTCAAAATAAGCAAGAGAAAGATGGAATGTAAATATTACATATATATGATAATAGTGAAATCAATGGGAAAGTACGAGAAGTGGTCTATAACTCTTCTGATTATAGTGCAAATTGTTCATGCAAAATGTTTCAATCTCAAGGCATGTACTTTGTGTTTTAAAGGGGAAAGGGTCAGGTGAAAACCAAGTAATTACATTTTGAATACGTGGACTAAGTTGGCAACTAGCAAGCCTATTTTTGATGTAGATGGCAAGGTCTTGGAAGGGTGCTATGAGTCAAAAAAAGAGAGTCAGCTTATATCAGAGGCATGGGATCATATATTTGCGTGTATTCATGAGCCTGGACAAAGCAAGGAAAGATTGCTTCGTATAATAAATGGAATTGCAAACATGAGAAAAAAATTGATAAAATTTAAAGGTGATTCTATACAAACCAAGACGGAAGAATTGGAGTCTTTCATTGGAGTTGAACTTCCTAAAGAAGTGGAAATTCATCCACTGCAGTTTTCGAAGACTAAAAGAAGTGGTCAATGAATCAAAGGAGGAAAAGAGAAGGCTATTGAACAACAACAGAAACGAACTAGACTGTGTAAAGCATGTGGTCAGTTGCTTATCATGACAGTCGCAACTGTCCCAAAAAGTCATCTCCCTAGGTAAGAAATCTCTTTCTCCCATATATAATGATTACAATGATTTTATCATTATAATTTATATACCATCTCCTTGATCTTGTTTAAATATATGCATGAAATGGAAGAAACTTGAGCTCAATGAAGAACCTGTTCTGGAAATAATTCAGTTTAGAATACGTAGCTGTTTTTTCATTTTAGTTTAGAATACGTAGCTATTTTTTCATTCAGTTTAGAACCTGTTCTATTTATTTTTTTAGTTTTGAACCTATTCTTGGGCATTTTAGTCTTTATAGGGTTATGTTAGTTTGGAATTTATTTAATAATTTTCAGTCTTTATTTTCAATGAACAATTCTTTTTTCCAGCTCAATGTATTGCTAAAGTAAAAAAAGAAAAGAAAAGGAAGACAATATAGGTACAATGTGCACAAGCTTTATTCATTAAAGTATAAGTTCAACCAATACACATATTTTAAGTACAATGTACATAAAAGATAATGGGTCAAAATACAATACTTCTTGTCTGTTACATTTTGTTCTCTAATGGTCATTCTAGTACATCTCTAATGGTAATACAATTAGAACTAGTTAACAGCAACAACAACAAAAACACTAGCAACATCTTCTATAATCTGCAAAAAAAAAAAAAAGGAAGCACTGCAGCAGCAACGATAATGATTGGCTGCACATGTTAGCTTTTATTGGTCCTGTTGGTTTTGTGTTGGCTCGGGTAATATGGCTTGCAACTGTCCAAGAAGTTCTCATCAACTGCAAAGCAGAAATAGTATCGCTGCATACAGATGCATCTATTTAATCTCACAGTACCAAGAAGTCATGAAATTTTTGCTATTTAATCTCATAATACCTTTTTGCAGCATTTCTCAGGATTTGGGCTTTGATCAGGATGGCATGTCTCTGGCCATAGATGTGTACAATTTGGCAACTTTCTACAAAACTAGTTTGACCAAGAAGGCCCTCATCCAACTCTATCAGTCAATCAAGTGGAAGAACAAAAGTCTAACATATATTTTTGACATAAAAGTTGGTACTAAATATTGCACAAGACTAAGAGAAAAAAATAGTTAATATATACATCCTATTGAAATAATTGTTTTGTATTGAATGCTGAAAGCTTGATTTACAAGAGTATCATGCCTTTGTTTTATAGGCTGAGTTTGATCATCTAATGCTAACTAACTTATCTTATCAACAACTAACAATTATCAACAACTAACAACGAAAACAAACCTATCCTTCTATCTAACAAACCTATAACAGATAACAACTTTCTGTTATTAACTATTCTAATACTCTCCCTCAAGTTGGAGGGTGAGGATTATTGGGCCTAACTCCACTCTAAAAGCTAGCTCATAGAGGGAGGGATGCCCAAGTTATTATAAATGGTTCTTGGCTCATATACTCAACCAATGTGGGACTTAGACACTTAATACACCCCCCTTATGAGACGCCTAGACGTCCCATTAAAGAAAACCCAAAATTATTAAAAACCTAATCGTGTTATTAACGTTAAACGGTTATTTTAAAACAGAGGAAAAATTAAAACTTAAATATAAACCACATATAGGAACATACATGCATCACTATATACATACGTACGGATACAATACAGTGAAGGGAATCCCGTCCGTAGGACCCCTGTATGTACAAACTGGTAAGATAACAAAAATACTTCAAAATACTAAAGAAAAGATGCCTCACTAACTCTCAACACCCAGTCCCCTCTCAAAATACATGAAAACCTCACCACACCTATACAGATAGCACTGGCCTGAGCCATCACCAACTACTACCCTCGCTACCACCTGGAAGTCTCGACGGTCCTGCTACTCCTCCGCTACTGCTGGAGGAGCTCCTGTTTGCTGGTCTCTGAAACATCTGCCTATAAAGCCTGCTGTCTCTGGAATGTAGTCGAGAAGATACTCGGGAAGACTGGGAAGCTGTAACTCTGACCTCTGGGGGTGTTGGTACCTCGGAAACAGGTACCGGGTCCTGAGCTGGAGCAACTGGGCCCACCTCGAGTGCAGGTTCAAGCACTGGCTCTGGTGCTGGTGCGGGTGTGGGTGCAGGTGCGAATCCTGGCACAAGTGCCTCGAAGGGCACCATAAAGGGAACTGGTGCCATGCCTGGCATCGGTGGCATCTGCTCATCCGGCTGTTCAATAGGGAAGGGAAGTGTCATGCTTGCTCTGAAAGTTCCCACTAAGCCTAGCGGGGCTCCCTGCTCTGAGCCGTACGTCACCGATACTGGACCCATATATACAGAAAAGCGAGTGACCGGGTCTACTAGCCACCCGTTAGGGTCCACGAACTCAAACTCAAATTTCCCCGTGAGGGGAAATCCCACATCCTGGGTCATCCAGGGATGATCCTAATTAGGGATGTCAACGGGGCGGGGCGGGCACGGATACTGGTCACCCGCTACCCGCCCCGTTGGATAAAAAATCCACCCGTGCCCGCCCCGTACCCGCACGGATACCCGTTTAACGGGTTCTTAACGGATTCGCGGGTTTTCGCGGGTTTCCGCGGATATCCATGGATAGTTGTGCCCAACAACAAATCTGTTTTTAAATTGAAAAAAACAAAAAAAAAAACTTTAAAAAACCACCACATTAATATCTTCCAGTATTTGAACGAAATAGCACCTACAAATTAATACATCACACTTAAAATATCCATAAAACAACACAATAGATGAAAATAATCTAGGAAATGATATAAGGACTTTGAGAGTCTTCCAATACAATGGATTGTGCTCCACTAGACAAACAGATTTAATCACTTCCTAATTATGTATTGATATTGACCATTTCACCAACACCACCTTGACCACTTGGTTCCTGAAAGAAGAAGAAAAAAACAACTGAATAAACATTCAAGCAACCAACATAATTATAAAGTTTGAAATGAAATCTTAAAAAATATTTACTAACAATCTCGGTATCCGTATCTTCCAATACTGTATTCAATTCAATGTTGTCAATTTTCAATTTTGGAGAACCTGAAAAAGAAAAATAAGTTAATTAAAAGACTTGTTACAATGAATCAATATAGATTTTTAATTAAAACTAATAAACTTTATTACCTTTCCCATCCGTCCATAGCCAATCTTGGACACACATCATTGCCTCTAAAGTATCTGGAAGCAATCTACTACGATGAGGAGTAAGAAACCGACCACCAGTGCTAAATGAAGACTCAGAAGCAACGGTTGAGATAGGGATTGCTAAGAAATCTCTTGCAATCATTTGCAATATTGGATATTTTAACCCATTAGCCTTCCACCAACCTAAGATGTCAAACTCTTCATTTACATCAGGTAACGATGGCTCCTCCAAATAATGGTCAAGTTCTGACTTAGTACTTGTTGTGGAATTAGTTTTTGACCTCTTATGCTTGGCAAAATCTGACCTCCAACCTTCTTTTCTTCCAACACCCACATCTACTTCATTTTGGTTTGGAGCTGTAGATGAAGCAACACTCTCCTTACCCTTGACTTTCATTTCATACTCTTTTACCATATCTTGGAAAATAGATTTTACCTTATCAATTTCATCATCAGAATTCTCTCCATAAATTCGAGGAAAAAAATAATCCAACAAATCAACTTTGTACCTTGGATCTAACACAATGCCTACAGCCATCACCCCATTGATCGCACTCCAATACTTGTCAAATTTACCAATCATGGTTGCAGCCATTTGATGAATAACCAAATTAGGACAGCCAAGCCACTCAATCAATGCCAATTTAATTTCACATATTTTTGGAAAATAAACATTAGCAGTTGGATACAGAGTACCAGAAAACAATTGGGTAACATCATAAAATATTTCCAACTTTTGGCAAATTTCTTTTGCCATCCTCCAATCATTTTCACTAGGCAATGTTTTATATTGATGCTCACGTTGTGCCAATCGATCAAACACATCTTTATATTGTATGGCTACTTGAAGCATTAAAAATGTAGAATTCCACCTAGTTTTGCAATCAAGAATGAGCTTCTTACCATAAGAAATGTTCACTTGAGCACATGTCTCTATGAATTTCTCCTCTCTTTTGGGTGTTGCTGTCCACTAATTAACACTATCTCTAATACTGTCAATAGCATCAGAGATTATGGCCAAACCATCTTTCACAATTAAGTTTAGGATATGAGCACAACATCGCATGTGAAACAATTGACCACCCAATACAAGAGACCTAGGTGAAATCTTATCTAAACTGCGTTCAATCATAGCATCATTCGTAGAGAAATTGTCAACAGTCAAAGTGGACAACTTCCTATCTAGATTCCAATCCATCAAGCATTCAAGCAAGACATCAGCAAGAATTTTAGCAGTATGAGGAGCAGGCACATAAATAAACCTAACAGTCAAACAAATATTTCAATAATAATATCACCAACAACATAACAAAAATAATAAGAATTGTCACAATGTCAAAATAGTCTAGTGTTGTTGCCTAACAAGTCGACTTTGTAGGGTCCATGAATCATCAATAAAGTGAGCCGTGACAGTCATATAACCTCTGTTTTGATGACTAGCAGTCCACATATCAGTAGTTATTGCAATACGACTTTGATTCTTTGACAACGACTTCATCATACTCTCTTTCTCATCCTTATACAATTTCATGATGTCACTCTTAACAGTGTTGCGAGAAATCCCCTGAAATAAGGGTTGCATAGCATCACAAAATTCTTTGAAACCTATGTGATCAACCATTTTCATAGGGTACTCATGTAGAGCTATCATCTTAGCAAGTGCTCGCCTTGCTGTTTCTTGATTAAACGTATAATTACCAACCACTACGGTTTCACCTCCAATTTTCTCAGTTTTGATGAATGCTTGCCTTATATCTCTAGTTGTTCGAAGTTTGCAAGTTTTGAAATGATTACGCAAGTGTGATGTTCCTTGCTTTGGGTCACCCAAAAGTTTTGAGCTACAATATTTGCAAACGGCTTTCAACTGTCCATTAATCATTTGCTGTGAAAAATGATTCCAAACATCTGAGGTTTTCTTCCTTTGAAGTGAGCCAGCTTGACTTGGAATTGAGCCAGCTTGACTTGGAATTGAGCTCTCAGCTTGACGTGGAGTTGAATCAGTCTCAACATTCATAGAACTAGCATTACCCACATTTGATTCCTCTACATTAGCTGGAACTTGCAGTTGCTCATGCACATCTTCCATAGGAGTTGAGGTTTGTTCAGTAGACATTCTACAAACAAGAACAGAACTGAATTTGTAAATTTAAACAGAACTAAATTTTTTATACACTTGTTTTCTACCATTAAGAATCAAAGAAAACCCAAACCATAGACTGATAGACTATCAAAGAAAACCCTATTACAGAGCATCCATTCAAGCAACTCAAAATCATTATTCCAAACCTAAAAATATGTTTCTTTCCCCTTATGAGGTGCTGTCGCCGTGGCCGTGGCCGGCGAGGTGCCACGCGGTGGCTGTGGCCGGCGAGGCGCAGCGCAAGCCACGAGAGATTGTGGAACGAAGCCACGCAGTGGCTGTGGCCGGCGAGGTGCGGCGCAAGCCACGTGGTGGCTGTGGATCGAAGCCACGCGGTGGCTGTGGAACTAAGCCACGTCGCCCACGCGCGGTGCCGGTGGCTGTGGCATGCAAGCCAAGCAGTGGCTGTGGAACCAAGCCACGCGGTGGCTGAGAAGGGAAAACGAAAGAGGGAAGAGGGAGAAGAGGGAACTTACCGTGAAGGGAGGGTGGCGCGGCAGCGGCGTTTCTGGCGGAGTCCGGCGATCTGCGGCGCAACTGTGCAAGGGGTTGAAGGTCCGAGTATGGTGAGCTGCGGCGCAAGGGAGAAGACGAGAAGTGAGTGAGAGTGAGAGTTTGAAACTTTGAATCTGATATTGAGTGTCTGTGAGTGTGATGATGTGAACCTTGGGTTTTTTTTAAGGGTATTTAGGTAATATCCCTACAGGTGCGGGTATCCGCTGGCACGGGTGGCATCATACCCGCACCCGCCCATTTATTAACGGGTAATGGGAAAAATCCGCCAAGCTTAACCCGTGGGTATCCGTTAAGCAACCCGCCCCGTACCCGTAGCGGATTTTACCCGCGGGTACCCACGGGTACGGGTAAAATTGACATCCCTAATCCTAATGCACCATCTGCTATGTCTGGCTCTGAGGTACCAAGCATATACAAAACAAACTCAACAAAAGAAATGGGGAGAAAAAACAATATAACACCAAACGTGGAAAGGGTTTAGCGGCATTTAATTCTATAACAGCAAGATAAACATCCGTCTACGATCCTCATTCCACATCTAGGGTCTTTCCTCTACCCCCCATCATGATGCAATGCAAATGCTGTACGAATCACCATAGGTAGTTGGCCATGCAAAGCAATGGCAATATAGCTACACAATCCGGTGCACACCTCTGAACCACGGCCAGGGTGCTCATGCAATGCATGAACTATAGCTGCAACTAAAATGAAACCATGTCTGGGACGGTCCGCCGTTAGCCTAGACCCTGGGAATTCTCCCTCCGAGGAATAGACCCCAACGACCATGTTTCAGGTCCATATATCACAGAGCATGTTTCAGGTCACCCCCTAGTGCCCTAACCGCTCATCATCACCTCATAAATAACCTCAATACAATCTCATCATCATATTACATCAATCGTCTCGGTTAGGCACTACTAACACATAAAGTATGATTTCCCCAATACATCATCATGACTCATCATGTCGCATCACTTACTCAATCTCTACTCATAATCATTACATTCATATCATCATACCATCATGTCATCAAGTCATCATATCTATCATGTCATCATTTCCAATATAATAAAACAATCATTTTCATAAGAAATTCTAACACTCATATTATCAATCATCAATCATCATAATAATTCAATCAGTCCAAGCAGTCACAGCAGCCAGTCATAAAATAATAAAATAAAATAATAATATATAATTATCGTCATGACGATAAACGCACAATTTCAATATCATCATTGGTACCACTGAGTAGTCCCCAATGTGATATGGACATTGTCCGTTACTCATTCTCAAGTAGGGTTTAGGTCGCCCTACGTCATTATCGAACTAAATGTAACTGCGTCGTTTCCGAGGTTAAATGGTTTCTTTCCCCCACCTGGAGAGTCGTACGATGAACGAAATGAGACGAAACGAGCGTTTCCTCCACGGGCTCGATTCTGCCCTGCACAATACTAGGCCCTCCGAGCTTCCAAAAATTCACCTAAGCATCACATTGCGAAGCACACGTTACTATGAGTTCATAATCGAAGACAGAATTGAATTCCGACAAACGAAACGAAAGATACATAGAGGAACGTAACGAAACGAGTTTTGACATAAACGAGGATGATTTACCTTCAATTTTGAAGAAAACGAAGAAGATAACTACGTAGATATCGTTGATATGAACACAACGATGTGCTCTGGTTCATGAAGGAATGCCCGAACAAGTCGTACTAGGTGCCGAGACCTTTTCTCTCTCTAGATTTTCTCTCTTTCTTACTCTTAGAACCTCTCTGGTCTGCTCTCTACCCTCAGCTCTCGTTTCTGTCTTCTATCTTCAACTTATGGCTTAAGTGACTTATGTCACTTAAGCCCTTTTTAATTTTCTGGTTCACGCTGCCACGCTCGAGCGGGGAAATTGTCACGCTTGAGCGTGACTACGCTTGAGAGTGGGGGCAAACCATGCTTGAGCGTGGAAAGCCACCGCGCCATGCAACCACTCAGAAGGTGCCACGTCGGCCCGGTTGACACGCAGCAAGTCAACGCATGGCCCTTGCCTGTTGACTCGGGCGTTTGAGCATTGGTACACCCATGCTTGAGAGTTCTGTGGACGCTTGAGCATTGGGTTTGCCACGCTCGAGCGTTGACCATTGACCAGAAGACGTTTTGTCGTGTTCTGGGTCCGTTCGACGTCCGATTGAATTCAAATTTGAGATATAGGCTCATTGAGACCTAATAAACAACCTACAACCATAAAAAAATGCCTAATCTCATCTCTAACTCCAAATTTCCTATTTCACACTCAGACGTCTCAAAGATGATAACCGGGAAAAACCTAATTTTGTTTCTACGTTCAAACTCACCCGAAAAAGCTGCGTACTTAGCATGCAAAGGTCTCTATGAATCAAACCATATCTCAACTATATAATCCAAGTCCTAACCCTAATCCTCATACATAAACTATACATAAAATAACGGATGTTACATTTCTACCCCCTTAAAAGAAATTCCGTCCTCGGAATTTGCATACCTGGAAACAAATAGGGGTACTGCTGCTGCATGTCTGCCTCACGCTCCCAAGTAGCATCTCCAGTAACACTATCCCATATGACCTTGACCAGGGGAATCTGTTTACCATGGAGTTCTTTAATCCTTCTATCTGTAATCTTAGACGGTAAAGCCTCATATTCCAGATTCTCTCGGAGTTGTATGACTCTGGCTTAATTACATGAGAAGGATCGGGGTAATATTTTCTCAACTGGGAAACATGGAAGACATCGTGAAGGTTAGAAAGGTAAGGGGGTAAGGCTATCTGGTAAGCTACTAGACCAATTCGTCCAAGGATCTGGTCCAATGAATCTGGGAGTGAGCTTTCTAGACTTTATAGCTCTGCCAATTCCGGTCTTCGGAGTGACTCTCAAGAACACGTGATCACCTTCTTGGAACTCTAAGGTTCTCCTCCTCTTATTACTATAGCTCCTCTGCCTATCCTGCGCTTCCTTCATTTTCTCTCTTATCTTCCTTACTTGTTCCGTTGTTTGCTCTACCACATTAGGACCCAACACTTGGCTCTCGCCAGTCTCATACCAACATAACGGAGTCCTACATTTTCTCCCATACAGAGCCTCATACGGTGCCATTCTGATACTACTCTGGAAATTGTTATAAGTGAACTCAATCAGAGGTAGGAATTCATCCCAACTGCCAACGTGTTCCAACACACATGCTCTTAAAAGATCCTCCAATGATTGAATCGTTCTCTCTGACTGACCATCAGTCTGAAGATGATAAGCTGAACTCATCCCCAACTTGGTTCCCAAAGCATTGTCTCCAAAATCTAGATGTAAATCTAGGATCCCGGTCGGAGACAATACTCGACGGTACACCGTGCAACCTCACTATTTCCTTGATGTAGATCTGGGTCAACTTCTCAAGACTATAACTCTCACTAATAGGTAAGAAGTGAGCACACTTCGTCAACCTATCAATGATAACCCAAATCGCATCAAACCACTTAGGAGTTCGTGGTAATCCAACCACAAAATCCATTGCTATACTATCCTATTTCCATTCTGGGATATCCAAAGTCTGTAACAACCCTACAGGCTTCTGATGCTCTATCTTAGCTTTCTGGCACACCAAACATGATACAACATACTCTGCCACCTCCTTCTTCATCTTTGGCCACCAAAACATCTTCTTCAAATCTTGATACATCTTGGTGGCTCCCAGGTGAAAACTCAGCTTACTTTTATGTGCCTCTTCTAAGATCATCTCCCTAATCTCTAAGTTCTCGGGCACACATATCCGATCTATAAACCTTAACACCCCATCTGATCCTCTCCTAAACTCTGAAACTTTTCCCTCAGCTATGCCTCGATTCACCTCTAGCAAGTATTCATCCTAATCCTGCTTAGCCTTAAGATCTCTCAGAAACTCACTGTTGATGGTGATCATACCTAAGCATATTCTATCCTCAGTCAAATCTATACCAAGGTTCATATCCCTAAACTGTTCAAGCAACTCCATCTCTTTCACCATCATTGCAGACACGTGCAAAGATTTCCGACTCAGTGCATCCGCCACCACACTAGCCTTCCCTGGATGGTATTGGAGATCAAACTCATAATCCTTAATGAATTCCATCCATCTATGTTGCCTCATGTTCAGCTCCTTCTGATCAAACAGATACTTTAAACTCTTGTGATCGCTGAACACATTACTTGGCTCCATAGAGATAGTGTCGTCATATCTTCAATGCGAACACTATGGTTGCCAACTCTAGATCATGGGTTGGGTAATTCCTTTCATGTACCCTCAACTGTTGGGAAGCATAAGCCACAACTCTTCCCTCTTGCATCAAAACACAACCCAATCCTTGATATGACGCGTCACAATACACGTCAAACTGTCCTAATGGATCTGGTAATGTTAGCACTAGAGATATAGTCAACTTATCCTTTAGATTTTGAAAGCTCTCCTCGCACCTTTCTGTCCAAACATACGCTGTACCTTTTCTCGTTAACTGTGTCATAGGCAACGCAATCTTCGAGAAACCCTCGATAAACCTCCTATAATACCCGGCTAAACCTAGAAAACTCCTCACCTCACTCACTGACTTAGGCCTCTCCCACTTAATCACTACCTCTACCTTAACTGTATCCACAGCTATCCCTTCTTTATTGATTATATGACCTAGGAACTGCACTTCCTGTAACCAAAATTCACTTTTTGATAGCTTAGCATACAACTGCCTATCTCTCAACACTTGTAACACCACTCTCAGATGTTCCTCGTGTTCTTCCCTGCTACGAGAGTAGATGAGAATATCATCTATAAACACAACAACAAACTTATCGAGGAACGGTCTAAAGATCCTGTTCATGTAATCCATGAATACCGCTGGAGCGTTAGTTACACCAAAAGGCATAACCAGATACTCGTAGTGTCCATACCTCGTCCTGAAAGCGGTCTTAGGTATATCCTCCTTCTTCACCCTAATCTGATGGTATCCTAATCTCAAATCTATCGTAGAAAACATCGAAGCTCCCTTCAACTGATCCATCAGATCGTCTATCCTAGGCAACGGTTATTTGTTCCTGATTGTAACCTTGTTTAACTGCCTATAGTCCGTACAAAACCTAGCACTTCCATCCTTTTTCTTCACAAATAAGACTGGTACTCCCCAAGGTGATACACTCGGCCTGATGAATTCATTTTTCATCATATCATCCAGTTGTTTCTTTAACTCTGCCAACTCCACGGGTGGCATTCGATAAGGAGCTACAGATATAGGTCTTGTCCCTAGTATGAGATTTATAGTGAATTCAACCTCCCTCTCTGGTGGTAAACCTGGATCATCAGGAGGGAAAACATTGGGAAACTCTCTCACGATAGGCATAGAATCTATACTTGGAGTCCCCTTAGCTTCCAAAGAGAAAAGCATCACGTACTGTTGAGAATCATCACTCCTCATAATTGCTCCTTCATTGGCAGATACCATGCTAGAAGGCTCAAGAAAAGATAGGGTCTTTTGGGCACAGTCTAACACTACATGGTTAGCTGAAAGCCAATCCATGCCAAGGATAACATCTATCTGTTGCATAGGCAAACAGATGAGATCTACAAGGAATGTCCTATTTTCAACCGCTATAGGACACTGTAGGCAAACGGACATAGTGATCAAAGGATCACTGGTAGGGGTAGATACTGTCAAAGTGTATGGTAACTAGGAAACAGGTAAATGTAAATGATCTACACACTCATACGAAACAAACGAATGTGTAGCCCCTGAGTCAAACAACACATGCGAGAGTCTTCCAGATAGTAAACACATACCTTGAATAAGATCTGCAGACTGAGAGGACTCAGATCCTCTCACCGTAAACACCCTCCCCGTGGCCTGAGGTCTGGCCGTCTGTCGTCCTGCCGTTGGAACTCCTCTCCCAACTCCACCTCTAGAACTACTGGCTCCTCTACCGGCAGCTGGCTGCTGCTGCCCTGCTCTCTGTCGGCAATCCCTAGCAAGGTGACCGGGTTTGCCACAGACGTAGCAACCAGATCTATCTGTACAATCTCTAATGTAATGCGGACCTCATCATCTGAAACATACTGGGCCTCTCTGCTGCTGGCCCTCTCTGCTCGCTAGTGCTGGTGGTGCATCTGTCTGAGTACTCTGCCCGGGTTTAGTGTATGGTCCTCTCCTCCACTAAGAACCTCTATCCCCTCTCCTCTGATGACCTGCTCTGGTAGGACCCCCACTCCGCTGCTGTCTCTGCTCTACAGCAGCGGAGTGGGGGTCCTACAAGCTCTGGGAAGCTCAAAATATCCAAGGGCACTATAGCCCTCCTCAGCGCTTGCCGTAAACCCTCCTCAAATCTCTGGCACATCCAATCCTCATCTGGAAATCTCTGGTAGAACTCAGAAAACTGAATCAAAGCCTCAAATCTGGCCGCATAGTCACCAACAGGAAGTACTTCTCGAAGAAACACTCTCTGAACAGCTCCCAACTGATCATTCTACCCTCAGTCTCAAGCAACCTCCTCTTGCCTCTCCCCCACGACTCGGCTCCTCCGGTCAGCATGAAGGCGGCATAAGTCACCTTCCTGTTATCTCTGCATCTCATGGTGTCAAACATCTTCTCCAACTCCTGTATCCACCACTCAGCCAGCTCTGGGTCATACTCTCCTCCGAACTGTGGTGGCTTACCTTTCAGAAAGGTAGCCAAACCCACATCCTCAGCCTCAACAACTCTCCTCATATCCTGCTGGTCATGTAACTCTGCCTCTCTCTGCATCCTCTGAGCGTTCTGCTGCGCCTGCTGCAATAGAACGGATGCTAACTCACGGATAGTCTGGAGAGTCTCGGATGACTCCCCTCCCCCACCAACTCCTGCTGCTGGCTGATGCTCATCCTCAATACCCTCTGTAGCCCTCCGCTGATTCTTTAGTTCCAGCTGCTCTCTATTCATCTGAAGCATCTCAGCATTCTGCAGGGTTTGTAATAGCATAGCAGTAGCTATCATTTCCATGGTATTGGGAGTTGCAGATGACTCTCCTCCATTGGTGACATTGTTTACAGCTCCTATGATTCTTTCTGGAGTTTTGATGTAAGCCCAATGGAGACCAACTTGGACCAAGAAGCCATCCAAGGTCTTGGTGGCCCAATGACAAGAGCAAGAGCAAAGAAAGCCCAAGAAGCTCTAACTCAATTGGTGTCCTTCTTAATGGACTGAAGCCCAAGTGCAAAACAAGGCGATAATGAGCCCAAGTTAATGACTTGGCTCATCCATGATGAGAATGCATGAAGTATGGGTCGTGATTCGAAGCCTAGTTGGAAGTCCATTATTTGTTATTACTTTGTAATTCAATAAGTGTAGGAATTATGTAAGTGGGTCCATGATGCAGCCCACCTTTTCCTATTTCTACACATGTGAGTTTATTGTAGTTTGAGTTTCCTTTTAATGTAAATTGTGGGGGTTACACTTTTTAATTTGAGAAGCAAAGTGTAACCACCCATAATCAAGTGTAGGTGGGGCGTGACCATCATTGTGGTGGCTGAGTAAAATTAGGTGATTAAGTGGGTTTTAGTGTCATAATTAGGTTATTCAAAGTGGGGGTTTTGGTTTGTATATGGCAACCAAAGGTTGGCTGGCTTTCTCTATGTAATGTGCCAAAACAACTCAGAAATACAACTTTGATGTTCATTTGGATTGAATCCATTGAGTGAGACTTGTGTTCTCCTAGGTTCTTGGTTGAACCAAACTTGTTCTTATCAAGAATCCAAGATTCTTGTGGCGAACCTCACAAGGCTTATCAAACCTCCTTGGTTTGTGGCGCCATCACCATCTCAATCTCTTCCATTTTCTTTTGTTTCTTCACTTGTTGATTATGATACACTTTTGAACTCAAGTGTTGCTTTGTTTTAAAAAGGTGATTTGCGCTATCTTTGTTTAAGAATTCAACCAAAACGATCATGCCAAGGCAACCCTCTATTTGGTTGTCATCAAGTGGTATCAAAGCTTAGGCTTTGGTTGAATTTGATAGTTTTGTGTTCTTCATCTATCTTCTTTGCTTTCTTTCTTCCAAAACCCAAAATAATAAAAAAATATTACTTTGATTCTATTTGTGAAGGGAAGTTTTCGAAAATTGTGTTATTGCTCAAAAAGAAAAAAAAAATTTCAAGTGTGAAATTTTCTGTGATTTCTAGAAGCAATCACGGACAAGCCGTGACACCCATCACTGCCGTGACACAAAAAGTGTGAAATCCAGAGACGATCACGGGCAGGCAGTGACAGCCATCACGCCCGTGACAAGAAAAGTTGTGAATCCAGAGAGGATCACGGGTAGGCCGTGATAAGCATCACGCCCGTGACCTATTAAAAAAAAAAATTGAGCAACTTGTGTACTTGAACTATTTCCCTTCTTCCTTTGTTTCTTTGTTTCCAAAAGCTTTTCTTTCTAGCCTTTCCTTTTTGTTTCCTTGTTTGATAAGTTTTTGTGATTTTTGTTACTTGAATTTTGGAATTTTGTGTTTTGTTATTGATTCCTCTAAGAACTCAAGGTGAACATTTGAGAGGAAAAAGGCAAGAGTGAAAAAAATACATCTTGTGTGGAAAAAGCCAAAGAGTGAAAATTTCCTTTGTGTGAGTAGTGAGGGAGTGTTGTGAGGAATTACATATTCAATCATGGCCAACAATGAAGATAGTCCTCCATTGTCTCCAAGGTCAGCCGCTCTTCATGCTAGGATGTCCAATCAAGTCCAAGCACTTCAAAGACAAATGGAACAAATGCAAGCCAATTATGATAGGCAACTTGCCAATCTAAATCATGATGAGTCAAGTGGCTATGATAGTGAAAGAGGAAGGCATAGAGGAGGAGGTAGAAGAGGAAGGAGGCGTGGAGATAAGATTGATGGAGTCAAAATCAAAGTTCCTTCCTTTATTGGGAAGAATGATCCTGAGGCGTATTTGGAGTGGGAGCTCAAGATGGAACAAGTCTTTGATTGTAATTCTTACAATGAAAGAAAGAAGGTGAAGGTGGCAGCCCTAGAATTCAAGGAGTATGCTCTTGTGTGGTGGGATCAACTACAAAAAGAGAGGAGAAGAATTGGAGATGAGCCCGTTGATAATTGGGAGGAAATGAAGCTTATCATGAGAAGGAGGTTTGTTCCAAATCACTATCAAATGGACATTCACAACAAGTTACAAAGGCTTACCAAAGGATCCAAGAGTGTTGATGAGTGCTTCAAGGAGATGGAGTTGGCCTTACTTAGGTCAAATCTTCAAGAAGATAGGGAGGCTACTATGGCAAGATTCTTACATGGCTTGAATCAAGATATTCAAGACATAGTGGAGTTACAAAATTATGTGGAACTTTGTAACACCCTGTTTTTCGGAATTAATTTAATTAAGTTGGATTTATTGGTCGAGGACATAGTGGGATTTTTCGGCTAAAAGTCCCTTTCTGGTGCATGAGCACGCCCGTACTCATTAGCCAGCACGCCCATACTTAAATTCAGAAGCGTGTTTCTGATTCTAAGTTGAGCACGACCGTGCTCAACAGTGAGCACGCCCGTGCTCAACGTGTTGATCGCGTCTCGTAACGTTAAGTCGAGCACAACCATGCTCGAGAGTAAGCACGACCGTGCTCAAGTCCGGGCCTATATACGTTGAGCGGACTCCGGGTTGCGCCATACACTCCACTTTTGTTACAAAAACCCTAGTACGGCTGTAACTTCCCTTCTTCCCTTTTTCCTTCATACTCAGTGTGGTTTTGAGTATAGGAGACCCTAGGGAAACGTGGTTCCGTCTGCACTTCGTGTATAGGTAACGTTTCGTTCCTTTTCTTTAGTTTCCTTTCGTTTTATAGTTGGGAAACTAACACCGTTTTAATCTGTTTGTTTAAGGTTAGTCTGGGTGAACGCCGCCGTAAGGGAAGGAACCGGTTGCTGTTTAGGACGTGGTTAGGGAGCTACCTTCAATCCAGGTATGGGGAGAAGGGTAGTGTGATTATAGGCTTGGAGTTAGGGTAAAGTGAGGGGGTTCCCATAACCCCATTGTTACATGTATTGTATGGTTTGATGTATATATTAATTGGTTGATGATGATAACATGCTTTGTTTGGTATTATGCTGGTTGATGCTTTATGTTCATATGGTTTTCTTGATGATTATGTTGGTTGGTTAATATGAACATGAATATGTTGATGATTGACGGTTGCCATGATGTTGCATAGTTGATGTTATGATAATTATTGGGTTGATGCCAAGGTTGTATGAATGCTGCTGTTTAATTCTTAAAAACATGTTAAAAACAGATTTAGGATGTTAACTGATTCAACCCTCAAAAATTGGTTAAAACCCAGTCTCTGTTCCTGTACAGAACAGCACTGTCTCCCAGTTGAATTCTGGGTAAATGGCCGTGCTGTTCAGCACGGCCGTGCAGGACAAAGAGCACGACCGTACTGATGAGCACGACCGTGCTCAATAAGAAGCACGACCGTGCTTCACTTAAAGGGGAGCACGCCCCTCACGTGCTTAAGCAGGACCGTGCTGGGTTACGAGCACGACCGTTCTCAACCCACCTGGACAGAATATAATTAAAGGGCTTAAGGGGTTTTCCAAACCCCACTTCCCTATGACGATAAGCGATTAGACAACTTGGCTAATGTCTACTTAAGATAATTAAAGATAATGAGATGGTGAGGTGTTAAGTCGATACCCTTTTGGGTGCCGCAAGCTGATGAGCTGTGCCTCGGTGCTTTTTGACCAAGGAAGCCTTGACCCCGCGGTTTGGGTTAAAGGTGTTGATGTTGCGTACCTTGGTGGCCGAGAGTTTGTCCCAGGTACCGCGGTTGATTCCGCTTAAGTCCTCAGGTAGATTCCGCGAGGCAAGTTGTTGCGATTGATTCCGCTGTTATCTTCGATTGATTCCATTGGAGTTATGGAGGTGGTGATGCCATTGTTGTTATGTTGTATACGCATTGCATCGGAGATGTTGTTTAGGGATGTTCGACATAGGGGAGGTCGTCCTAGAGTACGGCGATCTGGCCATCCACGGTTGGAGTAGATTCTCCTAGCGCCCCCGTGATGAGGCATTCGTTGGTTTGATGCGTTGGCTATCCAAGGAGTAGATTATCCGGCGTTGAGTAGATTCTCAATGTGGATATTTAACTCCGAAGTCGTTCATCCCGAGTTTAGTGGATCCACATGCATTGTTGGTTTAGCGGAGTAGGACTGCATTGCACTGCATATCATAATGATGATATTGATGTTTGGTGTAATGTTGCTATGTTTACTGTTTACTTTACTTCCTACTTCTTGCTGTACATGATTACATGAACTTACTCCCCATGTTTGTTTGTGTTTGGCCTGATTGGCACCTTGTAGAGGATGACGAGCAGCCCGGAGAGGAGTGACTCTGAGGAGCCGCCACTCATAGTAGGGCTAGTTGTGTTATGTTAGTTTTCAGTTGTAATTCCGTGGGTGTTTATCCCGGAACGGTTATACCAGCTCTGTAGGTGACATCGGGGTTCGGATATTTTTATTTGTTATGTTTTTAATGTTTAAAACTCATTTCATTTTCCGCGTTGTAAACGGTTCATGTGGGACTTTTCTACCCATGGACAATTGTTTTATTTATTTCAATAATAATTGCATGTTTTCCTTTACTTGTTTTTAAATTAAATGGCTTTTAACATGTGGGGTAGAAGGGTGTCACATTTAGTGGTATCAGAGCAGTTCGACCTTGTTCGGATGTGGTATGAGTCTGTTGTGAGTCTTTTATATGACTCTTGTTTGAATTGTCTATACTTGGTATAGATAATGATGCTTAAGTTAGTTCCCTGTAGCTTTTACTCGCTAAGTTTCTGTATTAAGGGCTGTTTTGGGTATGTACAGGAACCAATGGCCGGTAGAGGACGTAATGATCAGGCGATTGCTGATGCATTGGCACTTCTAGCCAATGCGATTGGTCAGGTCAACCCTAACAATGGTGGGCCAGCTGAGTTCCAGGGACTGGATAAGTTCCAGAGGAACAACCCTCCGTCGTTCAAGAGAGCGTACGACCCAGAGGGAGCTTTGTTGTGGCTGAGGGAGACGGAGAAGATCTTCCGTGCGATAGACTGCAATGATCAACAGAAGCTCATCTTCGCCACCTTCATGTTGACTGAAGAGGCGGAGCACTGGTGGGATAACTGCAGACAGAGGATGCAGACTGAGGGCATAGCAGTTACTTGGGCTGTGTTCAAGCAGAGGTTTCTGGAGAAGTATTTTCCAGCGGATTTCAGAGACAAGAAGGAGATGGAATTCTTGTCCTTGAGGCAGGGGTCGCTGTCAGTCGGTGACTATGTGGCTAAGTTTGAGGAGCTGGCTAGGTACTATACTCCGTACCAGCATGAGACAGACGATCGCTCCAAGTGTGTGAAGTTCGAAGCGGGACTCCGACCTGAGATCAAACAGGCCATCAGTTATTAGGAGATCCGAGTTTTTCCGATTCTGGTCAACAAGTGTCGGATTTACGAGGATGCTAGTCAGTTCAGAGCTGCCAGTTCCAGAGGATCGGACAATCAGAGTGGCAAGAGGATTGATCAGAGGGATAAGGGCAAGCAGAGGTATGCCCCGACGGGCAAGGACTTCAAGCAGAGTGGCAGGAAGCCCCAGTTTCAGCAGAGTAGCTTCAGGGGTGGGTTTTCTGATGCCCCTAGAACTATGAGGTGTGGGAAATGTGGAGCACAGGACCACTATTCGTCCCAGTGCAAGGAAACACAGGTCATCTGCTTCAAGTGTGGCAAGCCAGGACATATCAGCCGTGAGTGTGATGGAGCTAAGGCAGAGCCTCCCAGCGCTAGCAAGAATCAGAAGTCCCAGGCCAACAGACTGAAGACCACTGGGAGAGTCTTTACTCTTAGTGGAGCCGAAGCCTCCGAGTCTGATGATTTGATCCAAGGTACGTGTTTAATTGATGGAACTCCATTAACTGTATTGTATGATTCGGGTGCTACTCACTCGTTTATATCGCATGATAGGGTCAAAAGTCTTAATTTGCCTGTTACCTTCCTTGAGTTTGATTTGTTGGTTTCTACACCTACAAATAAACCTGTTTCCACTTCATATGCATGCAAGAACTTTCATATTGTTATAAATGATAAAACTTTCCTTGTTGATCTTGTATGCTTACCTTTGAAAGACCTGGACATTATTCTGGGTATGGACTGGTTATCTTCCAACCATGTCCTTCTGAACTGTTTTGATAAAACCTTGATTTTTGGAACTCCAAAGGAGTCTAAGAATCCGGACCTTCTCTCTGCTAGCCAAGTACGAGCTTGGATGAGAGACGAAGCCCAAGTATACATGATGTTAGCTTCCCTGGATGTAGAGAGCAGCCCTCCTGATGTCGCCAGCTTGCCAGTTGTGCGAGAATTTCCTGAAGTGTTCCCGAGGAATGTTTATAACTTACCCCTAGAGAGAGATGTTGAGTTTACCATAGACTTAGTGCCTGGCACCGGGCCAATCTCCATAGCACCCTATAGAATGTCTCCTCTAGAGCTAGCTAAGTTGAAGGAACAGTTGGAGGACCTGATGAAGAAGCAGTTCATTAGGCTGAGTGTGTCTCTGTGGGGAGCACCTGTGTTGTTGGTGAAGAAGAAGGATGGTAGTATGAGGTTGTGTGTCGACTTTCGACAGCTCAACAAGGTGACCATAAAGAATGGGTATCCCCTCCCTAGGATTGATGATCTTATGGACCAGTTGATGGGTGCTTGCATCTTTTCAAAGATAGATTTGAGGTCAGGGTACCATCAGATTCGGGTTAAGTCTGAGGACATCCCGAAGACAGCGTTTAGGACGCGATATGGTCACTATGAGTACTTGGTTATGCCCTTTGCTGTGACCAATGCTCCTGCGGTCTTCATGGACTACATGAACAAGACCTTTCACCCTTACTTGGATAAGTTCGTGGTGGTATTTATAGATGACATCTTAGTGTACTCCAAGAGTAAGGAGGAACATGAGGAACACCTGAGGGTCGTCTTGCAGACCCTTAAGGAAAAGCAGTTGTACGCTAAGTTGTCAAAGTGTGAGTTCTGGTTAGAGGAAGTGAGCTTCTTAGGACATGTCATCTCTAAGGGTGGCATAGCAGTGGACCCAGCTAAAGTAGAGACGGTGCTCCAGTGGGAAGCGCCAAAGTCTGTAACCGAGATTAGGAGTTTCTTGGGATTAGCCGGGTATTATAGGCGGTTTATAGAAGGTTTCTCTAAGATAGCTTTACCCTTAACCCATCTCACCAAGAAGGGACAGTTGTTTGTGTGGGACTCTAAGTGTGAAGAGAGTTTCCAAACCCTTAAGAATAGGTTGACATCAGCACCAGTGTTAGTTTTGCCAGTTTTACTGCGATGCTTCTAAGCAAGGGTTAGGTGGTGTGTTGATGCAGAATGGTAAGGTAGTCGCTTATGCTTCTAGGCAGTTGAAAACCCATGAGAAGAACTACCCTACCCATGACCTAGTGTTAGGAGCTGTGGTATTTGCCTTAAATATCTGGAGGCATTACTTGTATGGAGCGAGGTTTGAGGTTTTTAGTGATCGTAAGAGTTTGAAGTATCTCTTTGATCAGAAGGAACTGAATATGAGGCAGCGTAGGTGGATGGAGTTTTTAAAGGACCATGACTTCGAGCTGACCTATCACCCAAGAAAGGCCAATGTGGTGGCCGATGCCTTGAGTAGGAAAACCCTGCATATCTCCGCTTTGATGGTTAAGGAGAGGGATTTGATTGAGGAATTTAGAGACCTTAGTCTAGCTTGTGAGTTTACCCATAAAAGTATTAGGGTTGGTACCTTGAAGGTTACCAACAGTCTGATGGATCAGATTAGAGAGGGTCAGAAGTTAGATAAGTATCTCTTAGACCAGCGAGAGTTGCTCGCTCAGGGTAGAGACCTAAGTTTTAAGGATGGCAGTGATGGTATCTTGAGGTTCAAGGATAGAGTTTGTGTACCAGATGTTCTTGAGATTAGGAAGTTGATCCTTGAGGAAGGACATAGGAGTGGACTGAGTGTGCACCCAGGTGCCACTAAGATGTATCAGGACCTTAAGAGAATGTTTTGGTGGCCTAGGATGAAAAAGGATGTAGCTGAGTTCGTGTATGCGTGCCTAGTTTGTCAGAAGGCTAAGATCGAGCATCAGAGGCCTTCGGGTAAGTTGCAACCTTTGAGTGTCCCGGAATGGAAATGGGATAGTATCTCCATTGATTTTGTGTCTGGACTCCCTAGGACTCCAACTGGTTTTGAGGCGATTTGGGTTGTTGTGGATAGACTGACTAAGTCTGCCCATTTTATTCCGATGAACATGGAGTATCCGTTAGAGAAGTTGGCTAAACTGTACATCAAAGAGATAGTTAGGCTTCATGGTGTACCCTCTAGCATAGTATCAGATAGAGACCCGAGGTTTACCTCTAGGTTTTGGAATAGTTTGCAAGAGGCTTTAGGGACAAAGCTTAGGCTTAGTTCAGCTTACCACCCACAGACTGATGGGCAGTCTGAGCGAACCATCCAGTCCTTAGAGGACTTGTTGAGGGCTTGTATGTATGGGAGGAGATGTAGGACACCCTTGTGTTGGAGCGAACCTAGTGATAGTGTGGTGCTAGGGCCAGAGATAGTCCAGGAAACAACAGAAAAGATTAAGTTAGTTCAGGAAAAGATGAGAGTTGCACAGAGTAGGCAGAAGAGCTACCATGATAAAAGGAGGAAGGCGCTCGAATTCCAGGAAGGCGATCATGTATTCTTGAGAGTTACCCCGACGACTGGGGTTGGTAGAGTGATGAAGGCGAGGAAACTTACTCCGAGGTTCATTGGTCCTTACCAAGTTCTTAAAAGAGTCGGCAAAGTCGCCTACCAAATAGCCTTACCCCCGTTCTTGTCAAATCTCCACAATGTTTTTCATGTGTCCCAACTCAGGAAGTATATTCATGACCCTAGTCACGTGATAGTACCCGACACTATACAGTTGAAAGAGAACCTGACGTTTGAGGCGTTACCCCTTCGAGTCAAGGATAGGAGGGTGAAGCAGCTAAGAGACAAGGAAATTCCTTTGGTCAAAGTGGTTTGGAGTGGGGCAACTGAGGAAAGTGCTACCTGGTAGCTAGAGAGCAAGATGATGGAAGCGTACCCGCATCTTTTCCCTTGAGGTACGTGTAAATTTCGAGGACGAAATTTTTATAAGGGGGTGGAATTGTAACACCCTGTTTTTCGGAATTAATTTAATTAAGTTGGATTTATCGGTCAAGGGCATAGTGGGATTTTTGGGCTAAAAGTTCTTTTCTGGTGCATGAGCACGCCCGTACTTAAAGTCAGAAGCGTGTTTCTGATTTTAAGTTGAGCACGACCGTGCTCAACAGTGAGCACGCCCGAGCTCAACGTGTTGACCGCGTCTCGTAACGTTAAGTCGAGCACGACCGTGCTCGAGAGTAAGCACGACCATGCTCAAGTTGGGCCTATATATGTTGAGCAGACTCCAGGTTGCGCAGTACACTCCACTTTTGTTACAAAAACCCTAGTACGGATGCAACTTCCCTTCTTCCCTTTTTCCTTCATACTCAGTGTGGTTTTGAGTATTGGAGACCCTAGGGAAACGTGGTTCCGTCTGCACTTCGTGTATAGGTAACGTTTCGTTCCTTTTCTTTAGTTTCCTTTCGTTTTATAGTTGGGAAACTAACACCGTTTTAATCTGTTTGTTTAAGGTTAGTCTGGGTGAACGCCGCAGTAAGGGAAGGAACCGGTTGCTGTTTAGGACGTGGTTAGGGAGCTACCTTCAATCCAGGTATGGGGAGAAGGGTAGTGTGATTATAGGCTTGGAGTTAGGGTAAAGTGAGGGGGTTCCCATAACCCCATTGTTACATGTATTGTATGGTTTGATGTATATATTAATTGGTTGATGATGATAACATGCTTTGTTTGGTATTATGCTGGATGATGCTTTATGTTCATATGGTTTTCTTGATGATTATGTTGGTTGGTTAATATGAACATGAATATGTTGATGATTGACGGTTGCCATGATGTTGCATAGTTGATGTTATGATAATTATTGGGTTGATGCCAAGGTTGTATGGATGCTGCTGTTTAATTCTTAAAAACATGTTAAAAACGGATTTAGGATGTTAGCTGATTCAACATTCAAAAATTGGTTAAAACTCAGTCTCTGTTCCTGCCCAAAACAGCACTGTCGCGCGACGAGCACGACCGTGCTGGACAGGGAGCACGACCGTGCTCCCAGTTGAATTCTGGATAAATGGCTGCGCTGTTCAGCATGGCCGTGCAGGACAAAGATCACGATCGTGCTCAATAAGAAGCACGACCGTGCTTCACTTGAAGGGGAGCACGCCCCTCACGTCCTTAAGCACGACCGTGTTGGGTTACGAGCACGACCGTGCTCAACCCACCTGGACAGAATAGAATTAAAGGACTTAAGGGGTTTTCCAAACCCACTTCCCTATGATGATAAGCGATTAGACAACTTGGCTAATGTCTACTTAAGATAATTAAAGATAATGAGATGGTGAGGTGTTAAGTCGATACCCTTTTGGGTGCCGCAAGCTGATGAGTTGTGCCTTGGTGCTTTTTGACCAAGGAAGCCTTGACCCCGCGGTTTGGGTTAAAGGTGTTGATGTTGCATACCTTGGTGGCCGAGAGTTTGTCCCAGATACCGCGGTTGATTCCGCTTAAGTCCTCAGGCAGATTCTGTGAGGCAAGTTGTTGTGGTTGATTCCGCTGTTATCTTCGATTGATTCCGTTGGAGTTATGGAGGTGGTGATGCCGTTGTTGTTATGTTGCATACACATTGCATCGGAGATGTTGTTTACGGATGTTCGACAGAGGGGAGGTCGTCCTAGAGTACGACGATCTGGCCATCCACGGTTGGAGTAGATTCTCCTAGCGCCCCCGTGATGAGGCATTCGTTGGTTTGATGCGTTGGCTATCCAAGGAGTAGATTCTCCGGCGTTGAGTAGATTCTCAATGTGGATATTTAACTCTGAAGTCGTTCATCCCGAGTTTAGTGGATCCACATGCATTGTTGGTTTAGCGGAGTAGGACTGCATTGCACTGCATATCATAATGATGATATTGATGTTTGGTGTAATGTTGCTTTGTTTACTGTTTACTTTACTTCCTACTTCTTGCTGTACATGATTACATGAACTTACTCCCCATGTTTGTTTGTGTTTGGCCTGATTGGCACCTTGCAGAGGATGACGAGCAGCCCGGATAGGAGTGACTCTGAGGAGCCGCCACTCATAGTAGGGCTAGTTGTGTTATATTAGTTTTCAGTTGTAATTCCGTGGGTGTTTATCCCGGAACGGTTATACCAGCTCTGTAGGTGACATTGGGGTTCGGATATTTTTATTGGTTTGTTATGTTTTTAATGTTTAAAACTCATTTCATTTTCCGCGTTGTAAACGGTTCATGTGGGACTTTTCTACCCGTGGACAATTGTTTATTTATTTCAATAATAATTGCATGTTTTCCTTTACTTGTTTTTAAATTAAATGGCTTTTAACATGCGGGGTAGAAGGGTGTCACAAACTTGAAGACTTGGTGCAACAAGCGATTAAAGTGGAGCAACAACTTAAGATGAGGAAGAGCAAGTATTCATCTTCATCAACTTCCAAATTTCCATCCTCATCTTGGAAGGACAAGCCAAAGAAGGAGGGGGCATCAACCAAGGAAGCCGTGAGCACCCCTCAAGGCAAGAAACCCATGGAACCAACTTCTAGGAGCCGTGATGTGAAATGTTTCAAATGCCTAGGCCATGGGCACATAGCATCTCAATGTCCCATGAAGAGAACTATGGTGACTATGAATGGTGAAGTTGTGTCACAATCCGAGGCTTCAAGCAAGGAGGAGAGTGAAGAGGATGTATTCATGCCGGATGGTGACTTGCTTATGGTGAGAAGGCTTTTGGGAAGTCAAGTGAAGGACCATGAAGCAAGCCAATTGGAAAATATCTTCCATTCTAGATGTCTCATTCAAGGGAAGGTATGTTCTCTAACCATTGACGGTGGGAGTTGTGCCAATGTGGTGAGCACAAGATTGGTTTCCAAATTGAATCTTGTAACTAAAGCACATCCAAGACCATATAGGCTCCAATGGTTGAGTGAGGTAGGTGAAATGGTGGTGAACAAGCAAGTGGAGGTTCTTTTCTCCATTGGAAAGTATGAAGATTCTGTGTTATGTGATGTAGTGCCTATGGAGGCAAGCCACATGTTGTTGGGGAGGCCTTGGCAATATGACAAGAAGGCCATCCATGATGGATTTTCCAACAAGTTCACTTTCATGTATCAAGACCGCAAGGTCGTGCTTTCTCCTTTATCTCCAAAGCAAATTAGTGAGGATCAAATGAGAATGAGAGAGAAAAGAGAGCAAGAGAGAAAACAGAATGACCATGAAAAAAAGAGTGAAAAAAAGAGTGATGAAAAATTGAAAAAAAGTGAGAAAAATAAAGAGGAAAAAGAAGGAAAAGAGAGTTTTCTTGCAACAAAGAGTGAGGTAAAGGGTGCCTTGGTCTCAAGGCAGCCCCTATACATATTTTATTATAGGGAATTTTGTTTAAATGCAAATACTCCTAATGATCATTCTTTGTCTAGTGGTGTTGAAAATCTTTTGCAGAAATTTAGTGATTTTTTTCCTAAGGAAGTGCCACATGGCCTTCCCCCTATAAGAGGAATTGAGCACCACATAGATCTCATTCCGGGTGCATCTTTGCCTAATAGGCCAGCCTATAGGAGCAATCCTCAAGAGACCAAAGAGATTCAAAAACAAGTGGAGGAGTTGATGCAAAAAGGATGGGTGCAAGAGAGTTTGAGCCCATGTGCAGTTCCAGTGATTCTAGTGCCGAAGAAAGATGGAACTTGGAGGATGTGCACAGATTGTAGGGCCATGAACAACATCACAATTAAGTATAGACATCCTATCCCTAGACTTGATGATTTGCTTGATGAATTGCATGGTGCATGTATATTTTCAAAAATTGATTTAAAGAGTGGATATCATCAAATAAGGATAAGAGAGGGAGATGAGTGGAAAACTGCTTTCAAAACTAAGTATTGTTTATATGAGTGGTTGGTCATGCCTTTTGGGTTAACCAATGCATCTAGCACTTTTATGAGACTAATGAACCAAGTTTTGAGAGAGTTTTTGGGAAAATTTGTTGTGGTCTACTTTGATGACATCTTAATCTATAGCAAAAACTTAGATGATCACCTTGAGCATTTAAGAACTGTTTTGCTTGTGTTAAGAAAGGAAAAATTGTTTGCAAATTTAGAAAAATGTACCTTTTGTGTGGACCATGTAATTTTCCTTGGTTTTGTGATCAATGAAAAAGGGGTTCATGTGGATAAGGAAAAGATTAAGGCCATCCAAGATTGGCCAACCCCCAAGAATGTAAGTGAAGTGAGAAGCTTCCATGGCTTGGCAAGCTTTTATAGGAGGTTTGTCAAGGATTTTAGCACCTTGGCTGCACCTCTTAATGAAATTGTTAAAAAGAATGTGGGATTTAAATGGGGGGAGAAGCAAGAACATGCTTTTAAAGAACTTAAGAAAAAGCTCACCCATGCACCAATACTTGTGTTGCCTAATTTTGCTAAATCTTTTGAAATTGAATGTGATGCTTCTAATGTTGGTGTTGGGGCTGTTTTGATGCAAGAAGGGCATCCAATTGCTTATTTTAGTGAGAAATTAAGTGGAGCTGCCCTTAATTATTCCACCTATGATAAGGAATTGTATGCCTTGGTAAGAGCCTTGCAAACTTGGCAACACTATCTTTTGCCCAAAGAATTTGTGATTCATAGTGACCATGAGTCTTTGAAATATTTGAAAGGGCAAGGAAAGTTAAATAGAAGACATGCCAAGTGGGTTGAATTCCTTGAGCAATTTCCATATGTGGTGAAACACAAGAAAGGTAAGGCCAATGTTGTGGCGGATGCACTTTCAAGGAGATATTCCTTACTTTCTACCCTTGAAACAAAATTGTTTGGTCTTGAATGCATTAAGGATTTGTATGAGCATGATAATGACTTTTCAAATATCTATGCTAATTGTGTGCATTCAGTCCAAAATGGATACTTCACGTACCAAGGGTTTTTGTTTAAAGAAAAGAGATTGTGTGTGCCAAAAAGTTCAATAAGGGATTTGCTTGTAAAAGAGGCGCATGAAAGGGGTTTAATGGGGCATTTTAGGGTTCAAAAGACTTTAGACATGTTGCATGAACATTTTCATTGGCCTCATATGAAACATGATGTGCAAAAATATTGTGAAAAATGCATTGTTTGTAAAAGGTCAAAATCTAAAGTGATGCCTCATGGACTTTATACTCCTTTGCCTATTCCTGATTTTCCTTGGATTGATTTGTCTATGGATTTTGTTGTGGGATTGCCTAGGTCAAGGGATGGTAAAGATTCAGTTTTTGTTGTGGTGGATAGATTTTCTAAGATGGCTCATTTTATTCCATGTAAGAAAATTGATGATGCTTGTCATGTTGCTGAATTGTTTTTCAAAGAGGTGGTGAGACTTCATGGTCTCCCAAGGAGTATTGTTAGTGATAGGGACTCCAAGTTCCTAAGTCATTTTTGGACGACTTTGTGGGGAAAACTAGGCACCAAGCTACTTTTCTCTACTACTTGCCATCCTCAAACGGATGGGCAAACTGAAGTTGTGAATAGGACACTTTCTTCCTTTTTAAGGGCTGTAATTAAAAAGAACATTAAGTCTTGGGAGGAGTGTTTGCCTCATGTGGAGTTTGCTTACAATAGGGCAGTTCATAGGACTACTCAATTTTCTCCTTTTGAGATTGTTTATGGGTTTAATCCTTTAACTCCTCTTGATTTATTGCCACTGCCTAACTCTTCATTTTTAAAGCATAAGGATGGTAAGACCAAGGCTGAATATGTGAGGAAGTTACATGAACAGGTGAAGGTCCAAATTGAAAAGAGGACCAAAAGCTATGCAAGACAAGCTAACAAAGGGAGGAAGAAGGTGGTATTTGAGCCCGGAGATTGGGTTTGGGTAGACTTGAGGAAGGAGAGGTTTCCTTCTCAAAGGAAATCTAAACTTCAACCAAGGGGAGATGGACCATTCCAAGTGGTGGCCAAGATCTAAACTTTAAAAGGTGATCTGCGCTATTTTTTGTGTAAGAATTCAACCAAAACGATCATGCCAAGGCAACCCTCTATTTGGTTGTCATCAAGTTCTGTCACCACTGTTGGTTGGGCATCCTCTTCCTCGAGCCATGATTCTATAAAAGAAATCATCCGCTCTCATCAGTATGACATATAATACTACATAGGCAAGTATATAGATACCATATGCCATACTAATGTTAGTTATCGCGTTGATTTTGGACACACTACCCAACTTCTAAGCATAATCAAAATCCGATGTGCATTCAACTAGACATGGCCAGTAACAACATCTTAGACCTCACAGTTCGATTAAAATCGAACTGCTTTGATACCAAAATGAGACACCCCGTTGTGCCCCGTTGTTTTATTAGACTAAAGCCTTCTTAATTAATTTCTTAATCGTGCGCTTAACATTAAAATACGTAAAAATTAAAACTTAAGTTAATTAAACATACTACTTCTTATAGTTTAACACATCATAACATAAATATATCATACATACACACATATGTCTTATACACTTAATACAAAACACTGTTGAGGGCATCCTCTCAGTAGGATCCCTCACAGGAATATACTTAAAAGAAAGTTATACTTAGCGGAAACACATAAAATACTTCCAAAAGACACACTGATCGTACTATCTATACTCTATCTCCATGGATCACAACTCGACCTCCAGCTTCCGGTTCATAGGGAGTTCCATCCAACTCTTACACATTCAGTTCGTTCATCGGGTCTTCACGTGCGATCCTATAATAAAATAAAAGTACCACATACAGAAAAATACAGGGAATAAGAAATAGTTCTATCATCAAAAAGCGGAAAAGAGTCATAGCATATCCTAAAATAAATGTCAGAGACAAGCAACACACATAACTAACAAATCATCCTCAAATTATGATATTATCCTCTACCCTCAACTCATTCAATCTAAACCCTTATGCTAATAAAACTGTCTCTATTCCTTTCACATTCGTCAATAGTCCATGGCAGTCTGATGCAAAGAACTCAGTATAGTACACTTCTATCTTTTGATAGGATAAGACTCGGCATGGAGCACTTCTATCTTTCGATAAGATAGGATCCGGTATAATGCTCTTCTATGTTTTGATAAGATAGGATTCAGTATAGTGCTCTTCTATCTTTTGATAAGACAGGGTTCGGTTTAGTGCTCTTCTATCTTTTGATAGGTTAGAACTCGATATAGTGCACTTGATGACAACCAAATGGGTAGTTGCCTTGTAATGATCTATTTGGTTGAATTTAAGAACAACAATAGCGCAAATCACCTTTAACAACAATATAAAACTTGAGTCAAATTGTAACAAAAACAACAAGTGAAGAAACAAAGGAAAATGGAAGAGATTGAGATGGTGATGGCGCCACAAACCAAGGTGGTTTGATAAGCCTTGTGAGGTTCGCCACAAGAATCTTGGATTCTTGATAAGAACAAGTTTGGTTCAACCAAGAACCTCGGAGAACACAAGTCTCACTCAATGGATTCAATCCAAATGAACATCAAAGTTGTATTCTCAATTGTTTCTGGTGAATTACATAGTGAAAAGCAACCACCCTTTGGTTGCCATACAGAAACCATAACCCCCAACATAAGTTGTCCTAATAATGTCACTAATGACCCACTTAACTTCTATTCTAATCAGCCATCATTGGCCCCCAAACTCCTAATTAACATGCCTACAACCAAATGAATATGGGTGGTTACACTTGCTTCTCACATTAAAAGTGTAACCCCCATAATTATCATCAAATGGAATCCAAACTATTTAATATGTGCAGGAAAGGAAAAGGTGGGCTCCATCAAATGATGGACCCACTTACATAATTCCCACATTTTATTGAATTACAAAGTAAACAAATAATGGTCCCCAAGCTTCATGAATTTCGCCCCACACTCATGCTTCTTCATCAAGGATGATCAAAGTCATTAACCTGGGCTCATTGTCTCCTTGTTTTGAACTTGGGCTTGAGTCCATTAAGTAGGTTACCAATTGAGCTAGAGCTTCTTGGGCTTTCTTTGCTCTTGCCCTTGTCATTGGGCCACCGAGACCTTGGATGGCTTCTTGGTCCAAGTTGGTCTCCATTGGGCTTACATCATCCCCTTCTTCTTTAAGTGAATTCGACCTAGAATTGAAATCTTCATCACCTACATCAAAAAGAGACAAATCAGCCACATTAAAAGTTGCACTAATACCTCCATGTTCACTTGGAAGATCCAACTTGTATGCATTGTCATTTATCTTGGCCACCACTTGAAATGGTCCATCTCCCCTTGGTTGAAGTTTAGATTTCCTTTGAGAAGGAAACCTCTCCTTCCTCATGTGTACCCAAACCCAATCTCTGGGCTCAAATACCACCTTCTTCCTCCCTTTGTTAGCTTGTCTTGCATAGCTTTCGGTCCTCTTTTCAATTTGGAGCTTCACTTGTTCATGTAACTTCCTCACATATTCAGCCTTGGTCTTACCATCCTTATGCTTTAAAAATGAAGAGTTAGGCAGTGGCAATAAATCAAGAGGAGTTAAAGGATTAAACCCATAAACAATCTCAAAAGGAGAAAATTGAGTAGTCCTATGAACTGCCCTATTGTAAGCAAACTCCACATGAGGCAAACACTCCTCCCAAGACTTAATGTTCTTTTTAATTACAGCCCTTAAAAGGGAAGAAAGTGTCCTATTCACAACTTCAGTTTGCCCATCCGTTTGAGGATGGCAAGTAGTAGAGAAAAGTAGCTTGGTGCCTAGCTATCCCCACAAAGTCCTCCAAAAGTGACTTAGGAACTTGGAGTCCCTATCACTAACAATACTTCTTGGGAGACCATGAAGTCTCACCACCTCTTTGAAAAACAATTCTGCAACTTGGCAAGCATCATCAATTTTCTTACATGGAATAAAATGAGCCATCTTAGAAAATCTATCCACCACAACAAAAACTGAATCTTTACCATTCCTTGACCTAGGCAATCCCACAACAAAGTCCATAGACAAATCAATCCAACAAAAATCAGGAATAGGCAAAGGAGTATAAAGCCCATGAGGCATCACTTTAGATTTTGACCTTTTACAAACAATGCATTTTTCACAATATTTCTGCACATCATGTTTCATATGAGGCCAATGAAAATGTTCATGCAACATATCTAAAGTCTTTTGAACTCCAAAATGCCCCATTAAACCCCCTTCATGCGCCTCCTTCATAAGCAAATCTCTTATGGAACTTTTTGGCACACATAATCTCTTTTCTTTAAACAAAAACCCTTGGTACCTAAAGTATCCATTTTGGGCTGAATGCACACAATTAGCATAGATATTTGAAAAATCATTATCATGCTCATACAAATCCTTAATGCATTCAAGACCAAACAATTTTGTTTCAAGGGTAGAAAGTAAGGAATATCTCCTTGAAAGTGCATCCGCCACAACATTGGCCTTACCTTTCTTGTGTTTCACCACATATGGAAATTGCTCAAGGAATTCAACCCACTTGGCATGTCTTCTATTTAACTTTCCTTGCCCTTTCAAATATTTCAAAGACTCATGGTCACTATGAATCACAAATTCTTTGGGCAAAAGATAGTGTTGCCAAGTTTGCAAGGCTCTTACCAAGGCATACAATTCCTTATCATAGGTGGGATAATTAAGGGCAGCTCCACTTAATTTCTCACTAAAATAAGCAATTGGATGCCCTTCTTGCATCAAAACAGCCCCAACACCAACAATTGGTGCATGTGTGAGCTTTTTCTTAAGTTCTTTAAAAGCATGTTCTTGCTTCTCCCCCCATTTAAATCCCACATTCTTTTTGACTATTTCATTAAGAGGTGCAGCCAAGGTGCTAAAATCCTTAACAAACCTCCTATAAAAGCTAGTCAAGCCATGGAAGCTTCTCACTTCACTTACATTCTTGGGGGTTGGCCAATCTTGGATGGCCTTAATGTTTTCCTTATCCACATAAACCCCTGTATCATTTATCACAAAGCCAAGGAAAATTACATGATCCACACAAAAGGTACATTTTTCCAGATTTGCAAACAATTTTTCTTTTCTTAACACAAGCAAAATAGTTCTTAAATGCTCAAGGTGATCATCTAAGTTTTTGCTATAGATTAAGATGTCATCAAAATAGACCACAACAAATTTTCCCAAAAACTCCCTCAAACACATGGTTCATTAATCTCATAAAAGTGCTAGGTGCATTGGTTAACCCAAAAGGCATGACCAACCACTCATATAAACCATACTTAGTTTTGAAAGCAGTTTTCCACTCATCTCCCTCTCTTATCCTTATTTGATGATATCCACTCTTTAAATCAATTTTTGAAAATATACATGCACCATCCAATTCATCAAGCAAATCATCAAGTCGAGGGATAGGATGTCTATACTTAGCTGTCGCGACCGTCCCGTCCGGGAGCCGCGAAAAGAAGGTAAAAACAGAGGAGTCGCCACCAATATTTTATTTGGGAAAAAACATTGGAAAACCCATTTATTTAAGGTAAACTGGTCTATATAAAAAGAGAGGAGAGATTTGAGTTCGGGAGTCGATTACGAGTAGGGAAGGTGTTAGCACCCTACATCGCCCGTTAAAAAAACGGTACCTCAAGTTAGTTGTGCAAAACATTTTAATAACTTTTAAATATTTATTTTACCCCAAAAATTAAAAAAAGAAAATGAACACAATAAAAGAAAAGATAAAATTTTGGCTTGACAGAATGATTGATTCTGCTCCTACGTATTCCCAGGTGCGATGGGAAACTCAAAGCCACGTAGTTCTTGTGGAAAAATGATTTGATTTGTTGGTTGATTTTAATTTTTGGTAAATATTTGATTTTGATTTTTTGCAAATGATTTTGAAAATGGGTTTTATTTCAAAATTAATTTACTCTGGCACAGAGTCCAAGATAGCAGTGCTATACGATAAACTCTTACAAATTTATACGACACTTGAGGATGAAAAATCATACATCAACGTCGTAGATTGTTGCCTGAATAGATTTTTCATTAAAAGATTTCATTTTAACAAAAGATTATACTCTTTGAAAAGATGCATTTTTATGAGACAATAAAAAAAACCAAATCTGGATGGC
Organism: Echinosophora koreensis; assembly: GCA_035048595.1. NCBI lineage: Eukaryota > Viridiplantae > Streptophyta > Magnoliopsida > Fabales > Fabaceae > Echinosophora > Echinosophora koreensis. The sequence continues at coordinate 2,691,162 of JAPCYP010000068.1, forward strand.
CCATTTAGAAGCCCAAACCAAACCCACATAACAACTGAGATATGATGACAACAGGTAAAAATAATAAATAAAAAAGGAAAAAAAGAAAAGAAGTAAAACAAGTTCAGAAGGAATCTTCCAACTTCCTCATTTACCAACGAGACAGAGGAGAGCAAACAGGGGCGTGAGAGGCGGAGACGCAGGCCAGCGGCGAAGCGAACGGCGGTGGGGGGCGCGGCGCTTGGCAGAGACGGGTGGCACGCAGTGATGGCGAGGCAGACGTGACTGGGCTCGGAGCTTGATGCGGCACAGATCGTGGTGTAGAGTCGTGGTGGTTATGGGCGGTGCGGGTGGCGCCATTTGCAGGTTGCAGCGGCGGATCTGAGGTCTGGGCCGTTTGTGGCGGCGACGGTTCGAGGTGGAGCTTGCGACAGGGACGGGTGCGGTGCAGTGGTGTGGTCTTGGCGGAGCTGGGTTACGGCGAAGATGGCGGCGACGACGGGTCTGTTGCGGTGCAGGGGACAGAGCAGCGGCGTGTGGTGAGGATGCAGTGGTGACGGCGGCGGTCGTAGTAGGCTGGTCGGCGCAATAAAGAGGAGTGGCGTTACTGTGGGTTCTGTTTGTGTGTTTTTCTTGTTTTGTTTTGGACTTGGGATGATGAATTTGTAACAAATAAGGGAACAAAATTGGAACAGAGGAATGGGTAATAGGACGAGAACTGGAGGTGAATGAATGAAAGAAGTAGTCAAAGGTGTGTGAGTATATTTTTTTGTTGGATTTTGTTTTGAATTGAGAAAAGGATATGAGGTGTTTCAGATAGAAGATGATGGTTATGAGTGGCTCAATGAAGGAGAATAAAGGAAGCTAGGGAGAGGTTTTTATTCTGAGGATCAATGGCACTGTCTAGATTAAATTTCTTTATTTTCCCCTCTGATTTTTTGGTGGCTGCCTCCCCCCCTCATTTCATTCACTGTGCCCAATTTATAGCAAAAAAACATTGAAGAAGATGACAAATGTTCTTATTAATCCAGCTGGTATAGGTACAGGTAGTGGGGAGCATATCAGCTTTGTCCACCACCACTTTGCAGGGACAGCCAAGGTGCAGGGGTAGTACACCACCATTTTAAGGAAAAAGCACAAGAAAACGAAAATGGGGAAATAAAACAAAGCTGATTCATACCTTAAGGAATTTATTTTATTTAAAACAAAACAGAAAGTCCTTTTCTTTTCTTTTCTTTTCTTTTTTTTTTAAAGTTGGGTTGGATAGGCTTCAAACAAAACACAATCAATAAAACGAAAATGGGCTCAACAAGACACAAACAATAAAATGAAAACGGGCCACACTAATCCTATAATGGGCCAAGTCAAGAACAAAATATTTTTGAATTTTTGCAAATTTTTTATATTTTTGTCTTTTCAAAATATTAATTAAAAAGGGAAAATACCCGGACAAAATTAGGTGTTCACAGTGATGTTGTTCATGGCCCTACAATCCGTGCACATCCTCCAAGTTCCATCTTTTTTTGGCACTAGAATCACCGGAACTGCACATGGGCTCAAACTCTCTTGCACCCATCCTTTTTGCATCAACTCCTCCACTTGTTTTTGAATCTCTTTGGTTTCTTGAGGATTGCTCCTATAGGCTGGCCTACTAGGCAAAGATGCACCCGGAATGAGATCTATGTGGTGCTCAATTCCCCTTATAGGGGGAAGGCCATGTGGCACTTCCTTAGGAAAAACATCACCAAATTCCTGCAAAAGATTTTCAACACCACTAGACAAAGAATGATCATTAGGAGTATTAGCATTTAAACAAAATTCCCTACAATAAAGTATGTATAGGGGCTGCCTTGAGACCAAGGCACTCTTTACCTCACTCTTTGTTGCAAGAAAACTCCCTTTTCCTTCTTTTTCCTCTTTATTTTTCTCACTCTTCTTCTCATGAATTTTTTTTAATTTTTCATCACTTTTTTTTTTCACTCTTTTTTTCATGCTCATTCTCTTTTCTCTCTTGCTTTCTTTTCTCTCTCATTCTCATTTGATCCTCACTAATTTGGTTTGGAGATAAAGGAGAAAGCACGATCTTGCGGTCTTGATACATGAAAGTGAACTTGTTGGAAAACCCATCATGGATGGCCTTCTTGTCATATTGCCAAGGCCTTCCCAACAACATGTGGCTTGCCTCCATAGGCACTACATCACATAGCACAGAATCTTCATATTTTCCAATGGAGAAAGGAACCTCCACTTGCTTGTTCACCACCATTTCACCTACCTCACTGAACCATTGGAGCCTATATGGTCTTGGATGTGCTTTAGTCACAAGATTCAATTTGGAAACCAATCATGTGCTCACCACATTGGCACAACTTCCACCGTCAATGATTAGAGAACATACCTTCCCTTGAATGAGACATCTAGAATGGAAGATATTTTCCCTTTGGCTTGCTTCATGGTCCTTCACTTGACTTCCCAAAAGCCTTCTCAACCATAAGCAAGTCACCATCCGGCATGAATGCATCCTCTTCACTCTCCTCCTTGCTTGAAGCCTCAGATTGTGACACAACTTCACCATTCATAGTCACCATAGTTCTCTTCGTGGGACATTGAGATGCTATGTGCCCATGGCCTAGGCATTTGAAACATTTCACATCACGGCTCCTTGAAGTTGGTTCCATGGGTTTCTTTCCTTGAGAGGTGCTCACGGCTTCCTTGGTTGATGCCCCCTCCTTCTTTGGCTTGTCCTTCCAAGATGAGGATGGAAATTTGGAAGATGATGAAGATGAATACTTGCTCTTCCTCCTCTTACGTTGTTGCTCCACTTTAATCGCTTGTTGCACCAAGTCTTCAAGTTCCACATAATTTTGTAACTCCACTATGTCTTGAATATCTTGATTCAAGCCATGTAAGAATCTTGCCATAGTAGCCTCCCTATCTTCTTGAAAATTTGACCTAAGTAAGGCCAACTCCATCTCTTTGAAGTACTCATCAACACTCTTGGTTCCTTGGGTAAGCCTTTGTAACTTGTTGTGAATGTCCCTTTGATAGTGATTTGGAACAAACCTCCTTCTCATGATAAGCTTCATTTCCTCCCAAGTATCAACGGGCTCACCTCTATTTCTTCTCCTCTCCTTTTTGTAGTTGATCCCACCACACTATAGCATACTCCTTGAATTCTAGGGCTGCCACCTTCACCTTCTTTCTTTCATTGTAAGAGTTACAATCAAAGACTTGTTCGATTTTTAACTCCCACTCCAAATAAGCCTCAGGATCATTCTTCCCAATAAAGGAAGGAACTTTGATTTTGACCCCATCAAGCCTATCACCATGCCTCCTTCCTCTCCTACCTCCTCCTCTATGCCTTCCTCTTTCACTGCCATAGCCACTTGATTCATCTTGATTTAGATTGGCAAGTTGCCTATCATAATTGGCTTACATTTGCTCCTTTTGTCTTTGAAGAGTTTGGACTTGATTGGCCTTCATAGCATGAAGAGCGGCTGACCTTGGGGTCAAGGGTGGACTATTTTCATTGTTGGCCATGTTTGAGTAGAAGAGTATTTGTATTTCCTCACAACACTCCCTCACTAGTCACACAATGGAAATTTTCTCTCTTTTGGCTTTTTCCACACAAGATGTATTTTTCACTCTTGCCTTTTTCCTCTCAAATGGTCACCTTGAGTTCTTAGAGGAATCAAACACAAAACACAAAAATTCCAAAATTCAAGTAATAAAAATCACAAAAACTTATCAAACAAGGAAACAAAAAGGAAAGGCTAGAAAGGAAAGCTTTTGGAAACAAAGAAGTAAAGGAAGAAGGGAAATAGTTCAAGTACACAAGTTGCTCAATTTTTTATTTTTTTAATGGGTCACGGGCGTGATGCTTATCACGGCCTACCCGTGATCCTCTCTGGATTCACAACTTTTCTTGTCACGGGCGTGATGGTTGTCACGGCCTGCCCGTGATCGTCTCTGGATTCCACACTTTTTGTGTCATAGCCGTGATGGGTGTCACGGCTTGCCCGTGATCGCTTCTGGAAATCACAGAAAATTTCACACTAGAAAAAAAAATATTTTTTTTTTGAGCAATAACACAATTTTCGAAAACTTCCCTTCACAAATAGAATCAAAGTAATATTTTTTTTTATTTTGGGTTTTGGAAGTAAAAGAAAGAAAAGGAAGAAAGATGAAGAACACAAACACAAATTCAACTAAAGCCTAAGCTTTGATACCACTTGATGACAACCAAATGGGTAGTTGCCTTGTAATGATCTATTTGGTTGAATTTAAGAACAACAATAGCGCAAATCACCTTTAACAATAATATAAAACTTGAGTCAAATTGTAACAAAAACAACAAGTGAAGAAACAAAGGAAAATGGAAGAGATTGAGATGGTGATGGCACCACAAACCAAGGTGGTTTGATAAGCCTTGTGAGATTCGCCACAAGAATCTTGGATTCTTGATAAGAACAAGTTTGGTTCAACCAAGAACCTAGGAGAACACAACTCTCACTCAACGGATTCAATCCAAATGAACATCAAAGTTGTATTCTCAATTGTTTCTGGCGCATTACATAGAGAAAAGCAGCCACCCTTTGGTTGCCATACACAAACCATAACCCCCAACATAAGTTGTCCTAATAATGTCACTAATGACCCACTTAACTTCTATTCTAATCAGCCATTATTTGCCCCCAAACTCCTAATTAACACGCCTACAACCAAATGAATATGGGTGGTTACACTTGCTTCTCACATTAAAAGTGTAACCCCCATAATTATCATCAAAAGGAATCCAAACTATTTAACATGTGTAGAAAAGGAAAAGGTGGGCTGCATCAAATGATGGACCCACTTACATAATTCCCACACTTTATTGAATTACAAAGTAAACAAATAATGGTCCCCAAGCTTCATGAATTTCGCCCCACACTCATGCTTCTTCATCAAGGATGATCAAAGTCATTAACTTGGGCTCATTGTCTCCTTGTTTTGAACTTGGGCTTGAGTCCATTAAGAAGGTTACCAATTGAGCTAGAGCTTCTTGGGCTTTCTTTGCTCTTGCTCTTGTCATTGGGCCACCAAGACCTTGGATGGCTTCTTGGTCCAAGTTGGTCTCCATTGGGCTTATATCAGCACTTCTATCTTTTGATACGTTAAATCAGATCAACGCGTCATGGACTGAAAAAGTATATGCATCAAAGCCTCTATATGAATCTCACTATCTCGCATCAATAACAACCTAGTGCCTCAAGCTCCCATCATAGCCTCAACTCACATTCTAGGTCACACCTAATCCATTAAATAATTTAATTAAGCTAGGCACCTCTAAGACACATTCAATTCATTTTCTCACCCAAACAAATATCTCCCGAACAACATATATCTTTGCTTAAAGTCCACTAAGCACAATATTAAACCAGGCAGATCATGCATAACACATTAATCAACAGAATATTCAAACATAAAAAATAATATGCCACATGCAGTGGAATACCTCTACCAGCGTATCACAATCAATTAAATAAACATAAATTCAGACATCATCAAATACTTAAAATCCACCTAATGTCGATAAACCTACAATCCCTGAATCACCATTGGTTTTACAGAAAAGGTTTCCAATGCGATTTTGGTCTTGTCGATTATTCGACTACTAGTAGGGTTTAGGTTGCCCTAAACAATTATTATAAAATATACTACTTATCGATTCCAACGGTAGATTGATTCTTTCCCCCACCTGAGTTATCACCGGAATCCCAAACCTGACGTTCCTCGTTATCACACCACAGTTTAACAGTTTCTTCTTCAACGAAACAACATAACTATAATAAATTAACAAAATCACCCATAATCCTAGAATAGCTAGGTTCGACCATTCAATTCAAATTAGGGCTAGGATCATTTTCTCATTCTAATCTTTTGGATGCTAGTTCCTAAGATATTAGCTAACATAGATAAATTGCTATATTTCAAAAATATGAATTGAAATCCTCTAACCAAATAGGTTAGGGTTTTGGCCATGTATAGTGAAATTCGCTAGGATTTTCAAATCAACTTAATCTCTTAGATAAATGATCCTATTAAGTATACAAGATAAATTATCATTAGTTCAAGATTGAACAAAAATTATCCATTTCTCTTTCCCTAGGGTTTCGGCCTTCATGAAAAAGTTAGGCTAGAAAATTTAGTTGGACTTAAGCTCTTGGATTTAAATCATACAAGTACTAGTGAGCTTTAATCAAGTATTAGACTTTAAAAATTGAACAAAATCATCAAACTCATTTTTGATAGGGTTTCGGCCATCTATAGAACATAGGGAAGGAAAATGTTTTTGATTACATGCTCTTGGATAATGAAAGTAGGGATCATAACTAGATCATAGAAATTGGTTTCACATTTTTATGATTTTTCTACAATTTTCTAGAATTATTTAAAGTTCTAGATCTAGAAATGGAAACTCATGAAATATGAAGAACAAAAACTTAAGAATGGAAGGAGATGATCATGGATGATCCTATTACCTTAAGAGTGTGAAGAAGATGAAGAATTGTTGTTGATCTTGGCAAGGTTTTCCTAAAGCATGAAATTGAGCTCTTGAAGATTAACAATGGAGTTTAGTGTTTTTTTAGGAAGAAAATGAAGAAGATGAAGAGAAGAAATGGGGAGGGGGCTGCGGCCTCAAGGGGGTTTTATAGGGAAAATCTTAGGCCTTGTTTGGTTTGTTAGCTTTTAGATTAATGAGTTTTGTGATTATTTAATTAATATATGATTAACCATAGTTAATAATTAACTTAACTTAACTAAGGTTACTTTGCTAACTATGGTTAATAAACATGTGGCTCACATTAAATGAGAGGTGTGGCTGCTTCTTGTCCACAAGAATTAACCATGGTTACTTAACCATGGTTAAAATTTAACTCAACGTCGGTTAGGTTAAGCTTAGGGGTATTTTGGTCATTTCACTTGAAAATTCCCGATTACTAAAATTTTAGGCCGGACTCCTTGTCCTCTGTGCTACCTTAACCTCTCCTAATACCTCAGCTCCATAATTGACTCCATCGTTTACCCGACTTATCCCCTGACTTAGGTTTTATGCGTTTTCTTAAAGATTACGCCCGAATAAAATAATATTAATTTCATTCCTAACAAATTTTTTTTGAAACTTGGAAAATACTCCGGAACAAAATATAAAACCTAATGGTTTCGTTCACGAGTCGAAATTAGGGTTTCTTCTCAGTAAAATCTTACTGTCAGTGAAAACGCAGACCGGCCTCCGCGGAATTTTCAACCCAAATTTTCACCGTAACCTTCTATCATAAGAGAGACGATGAATATGATTTTATTTTATTAAAAGTCACTTTCTAACTCTCATATTAAAATATAATTAATTACATTTTAACCTGTTAAACAACGTAATTAAAAATTAGGTTGTTACAGTCGAACCCAAATCACAGCTAGTGTGAGCGGAAGGCTTGACCAGATGTACCAATCCCTGTTGACATATATATATATATATTTTTAACTAACTTAATGGTGTTAAGTCAAAATTAGTCAATATTAAAAAATGGGGTGGAGTGTAATTTATGGTCAAGTTTGAGATTTATTGTTATTTTAATAAACTCAAAGGCGGTATACTGTAATTTACCCTCAATAAATTGATGAACTTTATCTTTGAAAATGATGGTTGAAAATTATTAAAATAATCTATTTTATTTGAATGGTATAAAAAATTTATTTTATGCATAATAAAATGTGGAAATATGTATTTTAGGTTGATAATATCTTAATAGTTTGTTTTGTAGACTGAAATAAAAATTAATTAATTTTAAAATAATTAAATAGAACATTTACTTTGAAAGATGGAAATGATGGACAGAATGAGTGTTCTTGAGTTGTTGAGGTCGACGAACAAAAGTGCTCCAATTGAAGAATTTTGTGAATGAAAAGTGTAGAGAGAAAAGTGTAGAGGAGAACAAGACCAACAATTGTAATACCCCGATTTTTCAGTTATATGAACGTTGATGTATTGTTATGTGTTTTGAATGTTAATCTTGGTTTTGAATTCGTTCTAAATGTCTATGTACATGTAAGGAATGGTTTAGCCTTTGGAAAGGGTCAAAGTAGTGACAACATGACTTACAGGATTCGCCCGACGAATAGGGATTTGCCAGGCAAGACAGGGGGTGAAAAATTACGTAATTTGGCGAGCTGCAGAATCCACCCCGCGGATGGCAATTCGCCCTGTGGATCGATGTCTGCTGTAACACCCCAAAATTCACCCTTATGTTATATGTGTTAGTCTTGGCTTATATATGTTTATTTATACTCGTTATACTTGAAATACAGTTTTTGGAGCTCTCGGGTTCGCCCTTACGAAAATTGATTCGCCCGGCGAATTGACGTGCAACAGAAACATGTTTTTGGGCTTATAATCAAACCATAATGACATAAAATCATACTTATTCCCTAAGACTCGACCTAAACCCTAAAATTATCATTATTAACCTCAGAAAAGCTCCATCTCTTCATCTCTTCATCGCTCATGGAGATTTCTTTTGAAACCTTTGAATTCTCCCTAAAGTTTACAATCCTTCAATCCTTGTTTTGGGTTGTTCTTTATCGAGAACATTCCCTTGGGTGTTTGATCTTGCAATTAGAGGATAGATTGGTTTTGTAACACCCTAAAATTCATCCTTATGTTTATATGTGTTAGTTTTGACATATATATGTTGTTATATGTTTGATATGTTTGATCTTTATGCATATGTGTATGTTATAGGTAGTTTAACCTTTGGGAGGGTCTTAATAGTGAATTCTGGTATGTTGGGATTTGCCCGGCTGAAAGAGCAGAAAAATTCACTTTCTGAATTTCTGCAGTATCCCCCTGGCCTAAGTTTTCTGTGCCCGGCCTAAGAGTCTGTGCTCGGCCTAAGTTTTCTGAGCCCGGCCAAACGACGTTGACAACAATTCATTTTGGAGTTTCTGTTTCGGCCCAGTTGCACTCTAATTTGTTTTAAACCTCTAAATCACGCCCTAAACCCTAGTTTAAACGACTATAACACTCAGAAACTACCTCCCACCTTTCTCTTTCAGTTCTCATCACTTCTCTCTAAAATCTCTCTCTAGGGACCATTTTTTTCACCGTTCTCCACCGTTTTCCAAATGGGGAACACCGCTGCGAACATGTGTTTATTGTATTTGCTGTTTGGATCTCTAAACCAGGTAGAATTCGTGCACCTTGTCATTCCTCTTGTTAATCTCCTTTCTTCTTCTTGAATTGGGGATTAATGGTTTCCCTTTTAACGTTTTGACAAAGGCTTGGGAAGTTCATCGAGCCACTCGAGGGAAACTGAGTAGAGTTGCTTACATTGGTGTCAAGGGAAATCTTCATACCAGGTATGGGGAGAAGAGATAGTATGAACATGTAGGCAATGGGGGTAGCGTAAGATGAAGGGTTAACCCATGACCCTATTGTTTGTTAATTGTTACTTGCTATCCTATTCATGATGATATATGCTTGATTGTTATTGGTATGCCTAATTGTGAATTGTATTTGATGATGCTATATGTATGATGTTTGGTTGGTTGTGCTATTGATGATGATATTGTCATGAATGAATGCCTTGGTTGTTGGTTGATGTTGTGAGACAATGACGATGTTAATACGACATTAAAGGATGTTAATAAAGACGAATGGAATTAAGGGATAAATTGCCAATTGTTCATAAGACTCGAATGATAGTAATAAGAGGCAATGTTAATGCTTATTGGTATAGCAAAGACCCCAGGAGCCACCAAGATGTATCAGGATTTAAAGAAAATGTTTTGGTGGCCGAGAATGAAGAAGGAAGTGGCAGAATATGTTTTATCTTGTTTGGTTTGTCAGAAAGATAAGATAGAACATCAGAAGCCTGCTGGTTTGCTACAGTCCTTAGATATCCCAGAATGGAAGTGGGATAGCATAGCTATGGATTTTGTGGTTGGATTATCATGAACTCCTAAGAGGCATGATGCGATTTGGGTTATCATCAATAGGTTGACGAAGTGTGCTCACTTCTTACCTATTGGTGAGAGTTATAGCTTAGAGAAGTTAACCCAGATCCACATCAAGGAAGTTGTTAGGCTACATGGTGTACCGTCGAGCATTGTTTCCGACCGAGATCCTAGATTCACATCTAGATTTTGGAGACAGTTGCACAGTGCTTTGGGGACGAAGTTGAGGATGAGTTCTGCTTATCATCCTCAGACGGATGGACAGTTTGAGAGGACAATTCAGTCATTGGAGGATCTTTTGAGGGCGTGTGTTTTAAAGCACATTGGTAGTTGGGATGAGTTTTTACCATTGATTGAGTTTACATATAACAACAGTTTCCATAACAGTATTGGGATGGCACCGTATGAGGCTTTATATGGCAGGAAATGTAGGACTCTGTTGTGTTGGTATGAGACCGGTGAAAGCCAGATATTGGGCCCTGATGTGGTATAGCAGACGACGAAACAGGTTAGAAAGATCAGGGAAAAGATGAAGGAAGCGCAGGATAGGCAAAGGAGCTACAGTAACAAGAGGAGGAGACCCTTAGAATTCCAGGAAGGTGATCACGTGTTTTTAAGAGTCACTCTAAAGACTGGAATTGGCAGAGCTATCAAGTCTAGAAAACTTACTCCTAAATTCATTGGACCTTTCAGATTCTTCGACGGATTGGTCCAGTAGCCTACCATATTGCCTTACCGCCTAACCTTTCTAATCTTCATGACGTCTTTCATGTGTCGCAGTTGAGAAAGTATTATCCTGATCCTTCTCATGTACTTGAACCTGAGTCAATACAACTCCGAGAGAATCTAGAGTATTAGGCTTTACCCGTTAGGATCTCAGATAGAATGATTAAGGAGCTTCGCGGTAGACAGATTCCTTTGGTCAAGGTCATTTGGGATGAGATTACAGGAGATGCCACTTGGGAGCGTGAGACAGATATGCAGCAGCAGTATACACATCTTTTCCGAGGTACGTAAATTTCGAGGATGAAATTTCTATTAAGGGGGGATAGTAATGTAACATCCTATCATTCGAGAATAAAAAAAAAATTAATTATATATTTAAAATTAGATGGGAATGATGGTTAGATAAACCAAAACTATTTAAGAATACAAACATATATGCTAGTTTAAAACAAAATTCAAGCAACTCAAAATTTTCAATAGGCAAGCACCTCAAGTAAACACGTCAAAAACCCCTATTGGAAGTACCTCAATTTAATTCCTTAATTAATGTGGTTTATCATTAGCAAAATTAAAAGTTAATTAGGCATAGACCTAAATCTTAGTTATAGCTAATTAATTATGATTAATTTATTGAAATTCTACTAATAATTATTTATTAATCTTTATTTGTTATATTCAATTTGTAACTTTTAACAAGTTAAATTAACTAATGATTTATAACCTATGAATGTGTATATGCATTCACGGCATGCACAGTGAGGAAATCGAAGCCACTGCCATGTTCATTTAATGGTTACTAATGATGCCACGTTTCAACCTTATTTACCTTATGATCATATTACTTTATTAATTTCTTTTACTTCCTATATTATTAAGTTAATGAAACATTTCTCTCAGTTTGGGCCACGCGAAACTGCAGAATGAAAGAACTAGAGGATAGCGAGAGAGAGAAATAGCGAGAAAGGGAGAGAAAGGCCGTGGGAGAGAGAAAATTCTGGAGAGAGAGTTATGCTCAATCCGTTAGTCCTAACGAAAAACCGATTATACCGTTGTGATCCTCGTGACTCCTACTATATTCTCCTACCGATATTGTTTTGATTAGGCTAAGGTAAGCCTATGTTGTTATCATGCCGAAATTCCGTTGAAGTTATCTCTCAATCCGTTTATCCGTTTTCAATTCCGTCTTCAGATTTGAGCTACACGTAACGTAAGCTTCGTGAATATGTGTTCAGGTAAATTTTTGGAGCCCCGGAGGAAGGAGAACCTCACGAGGCAGATTTGAGGAGTTGAGGGCGGGCTCGTTTCGTTGCTCTAAAGCTAGCCTACGACACCTCAGGTGGGGGAAAGTAACCATCTAGTGTCGGAAATGGCTAAGTAACATTTTATTCAATATTGGCGTAGGGCGACCTAAACCCTACTAGTGGGTGAATAATAGACAATGTCAATATCACATTGGGGACTATTTAGTGGTACTGATGGTGATATGGAGATTGTAGATTTATCACCGTTAGGTTAATTTTATGATATCTGAGGTTGTCTGGTTTTATTATGTTTGAATTGTTTGCTGTGTGCTGTTTGGATTAACATGTTAAATCATAGTTATTATGTTTATTAGAATATTTTAGTATTATTTTATTATTATTATTTTGATTATGGTTGATAACATGTTGTTCTGATTGATAATATGATTTATATGGAATAATATGCTTAGTGACATCTAGGTGATGATATCTGATATTTTTGAGTCATGCATGTTGGGGAGCGTATGATATATGATTTAGAAGTGCCTAACCTAATTAATTAATATTTTATTATGACGAGATTGATGAGGTGATATTATCTGAGATATGCTATGAGATAGTGATGAGAGGTTAAGGCACTAGGATATGATTCGATATATGCCGGTGAGATCCATATAGATGCATGTTGTTGATCACAGCCGTGTGTTTGGAACACACGAGGTCAGAAGTCCTCGCGGGACCGTCCCAACTTAGATTTAGGTTGTGCAGCTATAGTGTCATTGCTTTGCATGAGCACCCTCGAGAGAGAACCAGGGTGTGCACCGACGTGTATTGTGCAGCTATAGTGTCATTGCTTTGCATGAGCATTCTCACTGCTGATGAGAATGTGCACCGGTGTTTGGGGACGCGTCGCTTGGACGACTGACTAACATCCCTGAGCGGGTAAGGGATGTGTGACAGGATTGGTGGTGGCCACATCAGCATAATTTGCATGAGTGCGAAGGGTAGGGGATGATAATGTGTCTCGAGGATGATTATATATATAATTCTTTTATATGTATCTATGATGCATGTCTATGTGCCTTTATTATTTATATGTTACGTATCCTTTTCCTTATATGATGATAGATAGTTTCTTATCCTCCTACTACTTTTCTATGTATGTTTCTTTTGTGATCATTTTGAGAAGACCCTGTGGAGGATCCGGATACAGAGGAGCTTGATGGGACTCCTTACGAGCCAGATGCTGGAGGACGAGCAGTGACCTCTAGTCATTGAGTTTAGAGTCTATGGCCAGTGCATCTTTTTGTGACGTTTTAGTTTCCGTTGCTTATATCGTTTTGTATCAGTGTGTATATTTTGGGACCCTACTGACGGAGTTCCCTCTTTAGTTTATCAGCACAGTATGTCTGTATTATATATGTGTGTGGTGTGATGTTTGATTTCTGTCCTTTACTTTTAAGTTTTTAATATTTATGATTTTCTATAGATATGTCTAATGCTAATATTATGATTACGTTTTAGTGAAATTTAGGTTTTTATTTAATGGGACATCGGGGTGTCTCATTTGGTGGTATCAGAGCAGTTTGATTCTGTTCAGGCTATGAGGTTAGGATGTACTGGCCATTTTAGTTGAATCCACCTCGGATACTGACTATGCTTAGAAGTTGGGTAGTGAGTCCAGAAGCAATAGTTAACATTTGTGTGGCATATAGTATTTATATATCAGATTATGTAATATTATATGTCATATAAATGTGATCTAATGATTTCTTTTACAGGATCATGGCTCGAGGTAGAGGTAGAGGACGATGGGGACGAGGTGGTGGTAGAACCTCAGAGAGAGTTGCCGGAGATGGCAACGGAGAGGCTCCTCACACCGGAGGGGGAACCAGAGGTGGAGGAGAGTTATCTGAGACTCTCCAGACTATCAGAGATCTAGCCATCGCCATGTTGCAGCAGACACAACAAAACGCTCAGACGATGCAGCAGGATAGAGAGCAGCAGGAGCGTGAGAACCAGAGGAGAGCTGCTGAGGCAGAGGATGCAGGGATGGCAACTTTTCTAAAAGGGAAGCCACCCCAGTTCAGATGGGATTATGATCCAGAGCGAGCCGAGTGGTGGATACAGGAGTTGGGGGAAATCGTTGACACCATGAGATGCAGAGATGACAGGAAAGTGACTTATGCTGCCTTCATGCTGACGGGAGGAGCAGAGTCATGGTGGAGAGGCAAGAGAAGGTTGCTTGAGGCAGAGGGTAGGCAGATTAGCTGGGAGCTATTTAGAGGCTGTTTCTTTGAGAAATACTTCCCGCGGTTGGTCAGACGCGAGAAGGAGAGGGAGATCATGAGTCTCCGACAGGGGGACATGTTTGTGGGTGACTATGCAGCCAGATTTGAGGCTTTGATACAGTATTCTGAGTTTTATCAGAGGTTTTCGGACGAGGATTGGATGTGCCGGAGGTTCGAGGATGGTTTGAGACATGAGCTGCAGAGAGCCATAGTGCTGCTTGATATTCAGAGCTTCCCAGATCTGGTTGAGAGATGTAGTGCCATAGAGGGCATAGATCAGAGGCAGGCTGCTGATCACAGACAGCAGAGGAGTGGAGGCCCTATCGGATCAGGTTTCCAGAGGAGAGCAGGCAGTAGCTCACAGGGGAGACGTGGACCCTATACTAGACCCGTGTAGAGTGTTCAGTCATCTGCATCAGTACCAGCTTCTACAGCACCTGTTAGTGGAGCGGGCCAGTAGCAGAGAGGACCAGTTTGTTTTAGATGCGGAGGTCCGCATTATATTAGAGATTGCATAGAGAGGCCTAGTTGTTTCCACTGTGGAAAACTAGGTCACATGGCTCGGGATTGTAGGCAGAGAGGGATACATCAGCAGTCAGCTGCTGGTAGAGGAGCTGCAGGTTACAGAGGTGGAGTTGGGAGAGGAACCCCAGTAGCAGGACAGTCGGTGGCCAGACCTCAGGCCACAGGGAGGGTGTTTACCGTGAGGGGAGCTGAATCCTCTCAATCTGCAGATCTTATCCAGGGTATGTGCTTGATATCTGGTAGACTCTCGTCTGTGTTATTTGACTCAGGTGCTACACATTCATTTATTTCGCATGAGTGTGTGGATCATTTACATTTGTCTGTTTCTCAGTTACCTTATACCCTTACAGTAGCTACTCCAACCAATGATTCCTTGACTACCATGTATGTTTGCTTACAGTGTCCTATAGTTGTTGAGAATAGGACATTCCTTGTGGACCTTGTCTGTTTACCTATGCAGCAGATAGATGTTATCCTTGGCATGGATTGGCTTTCGGCTAACCATGTAGTGTTAGATTGTTCCAGTAAGACCTTGTCATTTCTAGAGCTTTCTATCATAGTATATGTCAATGAAGGAGTACCTATGAGGAGTGATGATTCTCGGCTATACGTGATGCTTTTCTCAGTGGAATCTAAGGAGACTCCGAGTATAGATTCTATGCCTATCGTGAGAGAATTTCCTGAGGTTTTCCCTCCCGATGTTCCGGGTTTGCCCCTAGAGAGGGAAGTGGAGTTCACCATAGATTTCATATCGGGGACAGGTCCTATATCTATAGCATCTTATCGGATGTCACCCATAGAGTTAGCCGAGATAAAGAAACAATTGGATGATATGTTGAAAAAGGAATTTATCAGGCCCAGTGTTTCACCGTGGGGAGCTCCAGTGTTGTTTGTTAAGAAGAAGGATGGAAGTGCTAGATTGTGCACAGATTACAGGCAGTTGAATAAAGTGACGATCAAGAATAAGTATCCGTTGCCTAGAATAGATAATCTGATGGATCAATTAAAGGGAGCTTCAGTATTTTCCAAGATTGATCTGAGGTCCGGGTATCACCAAATTATGGTGAACAAGGAGGACATACCCAAGACAGCTTTTAGGACGAGGTACAGACACTACGAGTATTTAGTTATGCCTTTTGGTGTGACTAATGCTCCAGCAGTGTTTATGGATTATATGAACAGGATCTTTAGACCGTTCCTCGATAAGTTTGTGGTGGTGTTTATAGATGATATTCTTATTTATTCCTGTACGCAGGAAGAGCACGAGGAACATCTGAGAACAGTGTTACAGGTGTTGAAGGATAGACAGTTGTATGCCAAGCTTTCTAAGTGCGAGTTTTGGTTGGAGGAGGTTCAGTTCCTAGGTCATGTGATTAACAAAGAAGGAATAGCAGTAGATCCTGCTAAAGTTGAAGCAGTGCTTAAGTGGGAACGACCCAAGTCAGTTAGTGAAGTGAGGAGTTTCTTGGGATTGGCTGGATATTATAGGAGGTTTATCGAGGGTTTTTCGAAAATTGCATTGCCTATGATGCAGTTAACAAGAAAAGGTACATCGTTTGTTTGGACGGAGGAATGTGAGGAGAGTTTTCAGAAGTTGAAGGAAAAGTTAACCACATCACCTGTTCTGACTTTGCCAGATCCTTTAGGACAGTTTGACGTATATTGTGATGCGTCATACCAAGGATTGGGTTGTGTCTTGATGCAAGAGGGAAGAGTTGTGGCTTACGCTTCCAGACAGTTAAGAGTTCATGAGAGGAATTATCCGATCCATGACCTGGAGTTGGCAGCTATCGTGTTCGCATTAAAGATATGGCGACACTACCTTTATGGAGCTAGGTTTAATGTGTACAGTGACCATAAGAGTTTGAAGTATCTGTTTGATTAGAAGGAGTTGAATATGAGACAACGTAGATGGATGGAGTTTATTAAGGATTATGAGTTTGACCTTCAATACCATCCTGGGAAGGCGAATGTTGTAGCAGATGCTCTGAGTAGGAAATCTTTACATGTGTCGGCGATGATGGTAAAGGAAATAGAGTTGATTGAACAGTTTAGAGATATGAATCTAGGGATGGAGTTGTGTGAGGATAGAATATGCTTAGGTATGATCACTATTAATAGTGAGTTTCTGAAGGATCTTAAGGATAAACAGATTCAGGATCAATACCTGCAAGAGGTGAGTAGAGGCATAGATGAGGGTAAGATTTCAGCATTTAGTAGAGGGCCAGGTGGTGTGTTGAGTTTTGGGGATGGGATATGTGTGCTAGAGGACTTAGAGTTTAGGAAAATGATTTTGGAAGAGGCACATAAGTGTAAGTTGAGTTTTCACCCCGGAGCCACCAAGATGTATCAGGATTTAAAGAAAATGTTTTGGTGGCCGAGAATGAAGAAAGAAGTGGCAGAATATGTTTTATCTTGTTTGGTTTGTCAGAAAGCTAAGATAGAACATCAGATGCCTGCTGGTTTGCTACAGTCCTTAGATATCTCAGAATGGAAGTGGGATAGCATAGCTATGGATTTTGTGGTTGGATTACCATGAACTCCTAAGAGGCATGATGCGATTTGGGTTATCATCGATAGGTTGACGAAGTGTGCTCACTTCTTACCTATTGGTAAGAGTTATAGCTTAGAGAAGTTAACCCAGATCTACATCAAGGAAGTTGTTAGGCTACATGGTGTACCGTCGAGCATTGTTTCCGACCGAGATCCTAGATTCACATCTAGCTTTTGGAGACAGTTGCACAGTGCTTTGGGGATGAAGTTGAGGATGAGTTTTGCTTATCATCCTCAGACCGATGGACAGTCTGAGAGGACAATTCAGTCATTGGAGGATCTTTTGAGGGCGTGTGTTTTAGAGCACATTGGTAGTTGGGATGAGTTTTTGCCGTTGATTGAGTTTAAATATAACAACAGTTTCCATAGCAGTATTGGGATGGCACCGTATGAGGCTTTATATGGCAGGAAATGTAGGACTCCGTTGTGTTGGTATGAGAACGGTGAAAGCCAGATATTGGGCCCTGATATGGTACAGTAGACGACGGAACAGGTTAGAAAGATCAGGGAAAAGATGAAGGAAGCGCAGGATAGGCAAAGGAGCTACAGTAACAAGAGGAGGAGACCCTTAAAATTCCAGGAAGGTGATCACGTGTTTTTGAGAGTCACTCCGAAGACTGGAATTGGCAGAGCTATCAAGTCTAGAAAACTTACTCCTAAATTCATTGGACCTTTCTAGATGCTTCGACGGATTGGTCCAGTAGCCTACCATATTGCCTTACCGCCTAACCTTTCTAATCTTCGTGACGTCTTTCATGTATCCCAGTTGAGAAAGTATTATCCTGATCCTTCTCATGTACTTGAACCTGAGTCAATACAACTCCGAGAGAATCTAGAGTATGAGGCTTTACCCGTTAGGATCTCAGATAGAATGATTAAGGAGCTTCATGGTAGACAGATTCTTTTGGTCAAGGTCATTTGGGATGAGATTACAGGAGATGCCACTTGGGAGCGTGAGGCAGATATGCAGCAGCAGTATCCACATCTTTTCTGAGGTACGTAAATTTCGAGGACAAAATTTCTATTAAGGGGGGGTAGTAATGTAACATCCTATCTTTCGAGAATTTAAAAAAAAAAATTAATTATATATTTAAAACTAGATGGGGATGAGGGTTAGATAAACCAAAACTATTTAAGAATCCAAACATATATGCTGGTTTAGAACAAAATCCAAGCAACTCAAAATTTTCAATAGGCAAGCACCTCAAGTAAACACGTCAAAAACCCCTATTGGAAGTACCTCAATTTAATTCCTTAATTAATGTGGTTTACCATTAGGAAAATTAAAAGATAATTAAGCATAGATATAAATCTTAGTTATAGCTAATTAATTATGATTAATTTATTGAAATTCTTCTAATAATTATTTATTAATCTTTATTTGTTATATTCTATTTGTAACTTTTAACAAGTTAAATTAACTAATGATTTATATCCTATGAATGTGTATATGCATTCACGGCATGCACAGTGAGGAAATCGAAGCCACCGCCATGTTCATTTCATGGTTACTAATGATGCCACGTTTCAAGCTTATTTACCTTATGATCATATTACTTTATTAATTTCTTTTACTTCCTATATTATTAAGTTAATGAAACATTTCTCTCATTTTGGGCCACGCGAAACTGCAGAACGAAAGAATTAGAGGATAGCGAGAGAGAGAAATAGCGAGAAAGGGAGAGAGAGGCCGTGGGAGGGAGAAAATTCTGGAGAGAGAGTTATGCTCAATCCGTTCATCCTAACGAAAAACCGATTATACCGTTGTGATCCTCGTGACTCCTACTATATTCTCCTACCGATATTTTTTTGATTAGGCTAAGGTAAGCCTATGTTGTTATCATGCCGAAATTCTGTTGAAGTTATCTCTCACTCCGTTTATCCGTTTTCAATTTCGTCTTCAGATTTGAGCTACACGTAACGTAAGCTTCGTGAATATGTGTTCAGGTAAATTTTTGGAGCCCCGGAGGAAGGAGAACCTCACGAGGCAGATTTGAGGAGTTGAGGGTGGGCTCGTTTCGTTGCTCTAAAGCTAGCCTACGACACCTCAGGTGGGGGAAAGTAACCATCTAGCGTCGGAAATGGCTAAGTAACATTTTATTCAATATTGGCATAGGGCGACCTAAACCCTACTAGTGGGCAAATAATAGACAATGTCAATATCACATTGGGGACTATTTAGTGGTACCAATGATGGTATGGAGATTGTAGATTTATCACCGTTAGGTTAATTTTATGATATCTGAGGTTGTCTGGTTTTATTATGTTTGAATTGTTTGCTTGTGCTGTTTGGATTAGCATGTTAAATCATAGTTATTATGTTTATTAGAATATGTTAGTATTATTTTATTATTATTATTTTGATTATGGTTGATAACATGTTGTTCTGATTGATAATATGATTTATCTGGAATAATATGCTTAGTGACATCTAGGTGATGATATCTGATATTTTTGAGTCATGCATGTTGGGGAGCGTATGATATATGATTTAGAAGTGCCTAACCTAATTATTTAATATTTTATTATGACGAGATTGATGAGGTGATATTATCTGAGATATGCTATGAGATAGTGATGAGAGGTTAAGGCACTAGGATATGATTCGATATATGCCGGTGAGATCCATATAGATGCATGTTGTTGATCACAGCAGTGTGTTTGGAACACACGAGGTCAGAAGTCCTCGCGGGACCGTCCCAACTTAGATTTTGGTTGTGCAGCTATAGTGTCATTGCTTTGCATGAGCACCCTCGAGAAAGAACCAGGGTGTGCACCGACGTGTATTGTGCAGCTATAGTGTCATTGCTTTGCATGAGCATTCTCCCCGCGGATGAGAATGTGCACCGGTGTTTGGGGACGTATCGCTTGGACAACTGACTAACATCCCTGAGCGGGTAAGGGATGTGTGACAGGATTGGTGGTGGCCACGTCAGCATAAGTTGCATGAGTGAGAAGGGTACAGGATGATAATGTGTCTCGAGGATGATTATATATATAATTCTTTTATATGTATCTGTGATGCATGTCTATGTGGATTTATTGTTTATATGTTACGTATCCTTTTCCTTATATGATGATAGATAGTTTCTTATCCCCCTACTACTTTTCTATGTATGTTTCTTTTGTGATCATTTTGAGAAGACCCTGCGGAGGATCCAGATACAGAGGAGCTTGATGGGACTCCTTACGAGCCAGATGCTGGAGGACGAGCAGTGACCTCTAGTCGTTGAGTTTAGAGTCTATGGCCAGTGCGTCTTTTTGTGACGTTTTAGTTTCCGTTGCTTATATCGTTTTGTATCAGTGTGTATATTTTGGGACCCTACTAACGGAGTACCCTCTTTAGTTTATCAGCACAGTATGTCTGTATTATATATGTGTGTGGTGTGATGTTTGATTTCTGTCCTTTACTTTTAAGTTTTTAATATTTATGATTTTCTATAGATATGTCTAACGCTAATGTTACGATTAAGTTTTAGTTAAATTTAGGTTTTTATTTAATGGGACATCGGTGTGTCTCAGTCTATACTTGTTATAGACAATGATGCTCATGTTTGGAGTTTGTAGCTTTCACCTGCTTAAGTTCCCTGTGTTTATTGGTTGTTTTGGACATGTACAGCAACTCATGGCAGGTAGAGGTAGAAACGATCAGGCAATCGCTGACGCGTTGGCACTCCTTTCCAATGCAATCGGACAAGTTCAGAACAACAACAACGGAGGACCGGTTGAGTTTTAGGGTCTTGACAAGTTCTAGCGGAACAATCCGCCGTCCTTCAGAGGAGCTTATGACCCAGAGGGAGCATTGTTGTGGATGAGGGAGATCGAGAAGATATTCAGAGCTGTGGACTGCAATGATCAGCAACGGGTTATCATCGCCACGTTCATGCTCACTGAAGAGGCTGAGCACTGGTGGGAGAACTGCCGTCAGAGGATGGTGGCTGAGGGTACAACAGTCACCTGGGCTGTGTTCAGAGATCGGTTCTTGGAGAAGTATTTTGCTGCGGATGTACGTGAAAAGAAGGAAATGGAATTCTTGGGGCTGAAGCAGGGAAATATGTCAGTGGGTGAGAATGCGGCAAAGTTCGAGGAGCTGACTAGGTACTACACACCTTATCAGGTCATGGTTGATGATCGGTCAAAGTGTGTAAAGTTCCAGGATGGCCTTCGTCCGGAGATCAAGCAGGTGATCAGTTACCAAGAGATCAGAGTCTTCCTAACCTTGGTGAACAAGTGTAGGATCTTTGAGGATACTTACAAGTCCAGGGTTGCCAGTTTCAGGAATTCAGATAGTCAGAACAGCGAGAAGACTGAGCAGAAGGATAAGGGCAAGGAACGTTACGCTCCAACCGGCCGGGATTTCAAACAGAGTGGCAAGAAGCCACAATTTTCATATGATAGGTCCAGAGGTGGAAACCCCAACGCCTCTAGGCCAATGAAGTGCGGCAAGTGCGGCGCACCAGATCACTTCACTACACTGTGCAAGGAATCAGACGTCATCTGCTTTAGGTGTGGCAAGCCGGGCCACATTGGTCGGAATTGTGGAGAAGCAACATCAGAGCCTCCAAGTGCTAGCAAGAGTGAACAGTCTCAGGCCAATCGACTGAAGACCACTGGAAGAGTCTTTACTCTTAGTGAAGCTGAGACCTCCGAGTCTGATGAATTGATTCAAGGTATGTGCTTAATTGATGGGACTCCTTTAACTGTATTATATGATTTGGGTGCTACGCACTCGTTTATATCACATGATAGGGTCAAGAGTCTTAATTTGCCTGTTACCTTTCTTGAGTATGATTTGGTTGTTTCTACACCTACAAACAAGCCTATTCTTACTTCTCATGCATGCAAGAACTGTCATATCACCATTAATGGTAGAACTTTTATTGTAAATATTGTATGCCTACCTTTAAAGGACCTTGATGTTATTCTTGGCATGGACTTGTTGTCTTCCAACCACGTTCTTCCTGGCTCCGGGCCAATATCCATAGCGTCCTATAGAATGCCCCATCTAGAGAAAGCTAAGCTGAAGAAACAGATAGAGGATCTAATCCAGAAGCAGTTTATTAGGCCTAGCGTATCCCCATGGGGTGCGCCAGTGTTACTAGTAAAGAAGAAGGATGACAGTATGAGGTTGTGCGTCGATTATCGACAGCTCAACAAGGTGACCATTAAGAATTGGTATCCCCTCCCTATGATTAACGATCTTATGGATCAGTTGATCGGAGCTTGCATTTTCTCAAAGATAGGTTTGAGGTCAGGATACCATCAGATTCGTGTTAAGTCTGAGGACATCTTGAAGACAGCATTTAGGGCGTGTTTATGGTCACTGCGAGTACTTGGTTATGCCCTTTGGTGTGACCAATGCTCTTACTGTGTTCATGGACTATATGAACAAGATCTTTCACCCTTACTTGGATACGTTTGTGGTGGTTTTCATAGATGACATCTTAGTGTACTCCAAGACCAAGGAGGAACATGAGGACCACTTGAGGGTTGTCTTGCAGACCCTTAAGGAGAAGCAGTTGTATGCTAAGTTGTCTAAGTGTGAGTTTTGGTTAGAGGAGGTGAGTTTCTTAAGACACGTCATCTCAAAAGGCGGGATAGTCGTGGATCTGGCTAAGGTAGAGACAATGCTCCAGTGGGAAGCGCCAAAATCAGTGACCGAGATTAGAAGTTTCTTGGGTTTAGCAGGGTATTATAAGAGGTTTATAGAAGGTTTCTCTAAGTTAGCTCTACCCTTGACCTGTCTCACCAAGAAAAGACAGTTGTTTGTGTGGGACTCCAAGTCTGAGAAAAGTTTCCAAATCCTAAAGGATAGGTTGACATCAGCACCAGTTTTAGTTTTACCTGATCCTAGTGAACCTTTCTTAGTTTACTGCGATGCTTCGAAGCAAGGTTTAGGTGGTGTGTTGATGCAGAATAGTAAGGTAGTGGCTTATGCTTCTAGGCAGCTGAAAACCCATGAGAAGAACTACCCTACCCATGACCTAGAGTTAGGAGCTGTGATATTTGCCTTAAAGATTTGGAGGCATTACCTTTATGGAGCGAAGTTTGAGGTCTTTAGTGATCACAAGAGTCTGAAGTATCTCTTTGATCAAAAGGAGTTGAATATGAGGTAGCATAGGTGGGTGGAGTTTTTAATGGATTATGAGTTTGATCTAACCTACCACCCAGGAAAAGCCAATGTAGTGGCAGATGTTTTGAGTAGGAAAACCTTGCACGTCTCCGCTTTGATGGTTAGGGAGATGGATTTGATTAAGGAGTTTAGAGACTTGAGTTTAACTTGGGAAGTTACCCCTAAGAGTATTAGGCTTGGAACCTTGAAGGTTACCAACAGTTTGATGGATCAAATTAGAGAGGGTCAGAAGATAGACCAGTTTCTCTTAGACCAGCGAGAGTTGCTCGCTCAGGGTAGAAACCCTAGCTTTAAGGACGGCAGTGATGGAGTTTTGAGGTTCAAAGATAGAGTATGTATACCAGACGTGCCGAACCTTAGAAAGTTACTCTTTGAAGATGGACATAGGAGTGGACTGAGTGTGCACCTTGTGGATATATGCCTTGACAGGTACTTTTGTTTTGATGATGAGCAAAAGGGAAATTACAAGTCCAAGGACCAACAAGCAAATTCAACTAAAGGATCTAATTGCAAAAAGCGTGAAAAGGACCTAACTGCAAAAGAACATCAAAAGGACATGCAAGCAATCAAGATGGGTTAAGGGAAATTTTCTTACTTGTATTGCTTGTTCTAGACAAGGATATAAATGGTAAGTAAAGCTCTCATAATTAAAATTGGTCACACACACAAACATAATTGAGCTTTCAAAGTAAAACTTAAATGGCTTTTAAATGAACTTAAATGAGCAATCAATTTCAGCCTTTAAGTTTTTCAAATTCAAATTTAATTCGAGGAATAATCGATTATCAAGCTCTTAAACATGCTTTAATGGGTCATTAAATATAGAGCTGTTATGAATTCGAAATTTGAATTTGAAATGCAATAATCGATTATGGTAATCGATTATGGTATTCTGAACACGTTTTATAAATCAACTTAAATGGCTATTAATGTGTTTAAATGAGTATTAATTATCTCTAGCCGTTAAGTTTGAATTCGAAATTATATAATCGATTATGATGTTTGAAAAATCGATTATGGCTTTTTGAAATGCAAGACAGAAAAGATAATCGATTAGTATAATCGATTATGCCTTTTAACAATCAAATGGATTTTATA
Organism: Echinosophora koreensis; assembly: GCA_035048595.1. NCBI lineage: Eukaryota > Viridiplantae > Streptophyta > Magnoliopsida > Fabales > Fabaceae > Echinosophora > Echinosophora koreensis. The sequence goes on from JAPCYP010000068.1 coordinate 2,715,704, forward strand.
CAGAGAACAAGTAATTGATTATACTAATCGATTATACCCTGACTGTTTGAAGATGCGCCTTTTAAAATAAGTTAAAATAATCGATTATGACATTTAAATAATCGATTACTGCACGATAAAAATGAGTTTTAAAATAGGCTTGACCTAATTTCCTTGGGCTAATCACTTCTTCTATATAAAGGAAATTTAGGCTGATAACAAAGTGCCAATTCCCATTTTTCTAACTATACTGAAACTCTGTCAAAATCATTCTCTATCACTCTCACCTATTCTTACACACTTGACCATATATTCTTGAGAGAGCTTTACACCATATAGGTGTTCTTGTATTGGGCTTCAATTTGTTTTATCAGCACTATTAAGAGTGCCTACTGTTGGTAAGAGTCGGATTGACTCAAACCATTTATTGATCACCATTCTTACAAGAGAGGGTATATCTCTTGTAAGTGTTTAGTGGGTGTGATCCCATCTCTTATTGTTTGAGGCTCTTACACAAGGGATAGTATGTCCTGAGATTTGTGTTAAGGGTTCTCTCCATTGTAAAGGTTCTAGCTACGCCTGTTTAAAAGCTAGTGTTTGAGGCTCTTACACAAGGGATCGTATGTCCTGAGATTTGTGTCAAGGGTTCTCTGAATTGTAAAGGTTCTAGTTGATCCTGTTTAAAAACTAGAGTTGATTGAAAACCCTTGGTCGTATTGCCTTGGGGACTGGATGTAGGCCACGTGGGTAGTCTGTGGCCGAACCAGGATATATCGTTGTGTTCATCCTCTTTACGTTTCCGCCATTTTAATTATCGTGCTTTAATTTCAAACGATTTATTTTCTAAAGCGCCTTAATTTGAAAAGAATTTAATATCCGCTGCATACTCTGTTTTAACTTTGAAAAGGGTTTTTGATTTATCGAAAAAGTTTTCATTTTTATCCAAAACCCAATTCACTCCCCTCTTGGGTATGGTTGCCACGGCCAACAAGTGGTATCAGAGCTTCGGCTCTGGTTAGTAGCTTAACTGCTTAGAGTTAAGATCCTTTGGCAACCTTTTTATGTTTTCCAAAATGTATGGTTTTGAAATTGACAAACCACCATTTTTTGATGGTGAGAATTATGTTTATTGGAAAATGAGAACTGAAATTTTTATGCAGTCAATTGATGTCGACTTATGGGATATTGGAGTTCATGGACTCATTCTTAAACCCAAAGAACATCAGACTGAGTTTGATAAAAATTGTTTTTGCTTGAATCTCAAAGCTATGCAAATCCTTCGGAATTGTCTATGCGATGATGCTTATGAGAGAATTAAAAATTGTGATTGTGCCAAGGATATTTTGAATGTGCTTGATTATAATTACCTTGTCACTAACAATTTTGAGAGTGAAAGTAATTTCAGGAAAGGGCAAAATTCATTGGAGGAAAAACATCCTCAAGAACATGCCAAGAAGAAGGACCACAAAAGCAAAGAGCTTATGGTCAAGAAAATAGAAAGTACTCTCCAAGCGACTCAAAGAAACTTGGAGGTAATCGAGTCTAAACTCAATCCATTAAATGACACATGGTTATATGCATACAATAAATTGTATGATGAATTGTTGAGTTTAGAAAATAAGAACTTAAATTGCTTGAAAAATATTTCATCTATTGAAAGTGATTTGAAAAACCTAAAAAATGAATATACTTGTTATAGTGATGAAAGTATTGTGAAATTTGAATCCTCATTATGTTTCGAAAATTGCATAATTCTTGATAATCAAGTTGAGGACTTATTTCTTGAAATTGCTAAAACAAAAAGCTCCACATGTGAACAATTTTCGTATGAAGAAGAAGAAATTCATGCCAACTATTATTTATCTATTGTTAAACATGACATGCATCAAGGTCATAATTGTTCTACAGTTGGGTATGAAAATTATCATATGAAAAACAAAAAGCATATGATATGTAACTATTGTTGAAGGATAGGACATATTTCTCATATGTGTGCATCTATAGGAAAAATCATTTTATGAGAAATAAAATTGTTTGGATTCCTAAAGGCACAAATAACTTGTCCACTAACCAACAAGGACCCAATGTGAAATGGGTACCAAAAAGTTTCTCTAGTACTCCTAATGTGCAGGAAAAATCCAAAAGAGAGAAACAATCTAGCTTGGAAGAGAAAGTGACATCAAGAACGATGCTCCGCAAATCCATAAATGAAATTGCTACCAAAAGAAGCAAAGGTATCTTGGTAAGCAACTCAAACAAGGTAGACAATGTAAGAGCTGGATCCAAGATTAAGCAAAAATGGGTAATAAAGAATAATCTTGTGAATTCTAGCAAAGAGGTAACTTTATTCCCTACCTTCAATACATGTTCAAAAGTGAAATTTGTTAATTGGAGGTATGCTGATAAAAATGTCTATATGAAATCAAGATATGCTCCATGCAATAATTCCAACTTGAATATGGTTACTTATTTGTGAAATTTCTTTTCAAGTTGGTGTATGAACTTTGTGATAAATGTCATGCATATACTTGTATGATTGCTTGATTATGAAAGTTTTGCTGGATGCCATGTTTATGCTTGTATGTTTTTTTTTTTTGACAAAAATTTATGCTTGTATGTTGATTGATTATTATTTGAAACATGGCATAAATAATTTGAATAAGTTATAAATTTCCCTTGTTATAAAATTTGAAAATCGAATGAGATAATCGATTATATAATCGATTATGCTTCGTCGATAAAATAGGGAAGAAAGTCAGAAACACTGTAATCGATTAAGATAACTGATTATTATATGAGCTTAAAAATTTTCCCAGAAAACAGTAGACACATAATCGATTATGCTACGAATTCTGGCATTTTGAAAATGTTTTGTTTTAAATCAAATCCTAAATTAATGTTCTAATAAATATTTCATTTTGATATGATATCTGATTTAATTCTTTAATCTTTTTCAAAATATCAAATTAAAATGAATTCAAATTTGATTTGACATTAATTTCTTTTATGATACAAAATTATTTTTGAAATATTATTGGTTTCAAAATCTGATTTGAAAATTATTTTATGGTTTAAATTCATGACCATACTTTATTCAAAAATTGATTTCTTGTCATGAAATAATTAACCACTTTTTCAAATTGAAAACCACTAAGTTTTTGAAAATATATCTTTGATATTGATGGTTGAAAAATGTATTGTAAATCAATTCTTGAAATTTAAATAATAAATAAATTATCATAATATCTCTTGAATATCATAATAAAGAGAATCAAATTTTTGAGATTTTAAATTCAAAATTCAAAAGATTTTTTATTATTTTCGAAATATTAAACTTTGAAAAATTATTTTGAAATTCAAAAATCACAATTTCCTCATTTCTCTATATAAATTAAAATCTGATTGAATTTTTTTTAAGAATAAATTAGCAATTAATTCATGATTGCACTATAGTAGAAAATTGATTTCTTATCATAGATTAATATACTACATATTTTCAAAATAGAAAATCTCTAAGATTGTAGTAATAAATCTTTTATAATAATTGATTTGAAAATCTATTGAGGATTGATTTTGGAAATTTAAATGGTCAATATATTTTGATGATACTTATTTTAAATTCAAAATTCAAATAATCAATTTTTTTTATTTTCATTTTTTGAATTATGGTGATATTTTTTCAAAAATCATTATCTCTCATTTCATCATAAAATCAAAATCTGATTGAAAAAAATTACTAATTAATCCATGATTGCACTTTATTTGAAAAATTGATCTCTTATCATGAGTTAATAAATCACATCTTTTTCAAATATGAAAATATTTGAGATTGTGGTGATAAATCCTTAATGTTACTTGATTTGAAAAATCTATTAAGGATTGTTTTTAAAACTTAGATGATCAACATAAATTCTGATGATATTTCTCTTTAATGAAGATTTCAAACTTCAAATTTCAAATTAAAGATTCAAATCCGTTTGGCTATTTTTGAATATTTATGGGGAAAAATTCTTTATGATGATTGATTCAATATTTATTAATGATTGATTTGGAAATTGTTTTGGATTCAAAAATTCTTAGATGTATGGAAATCTTTTATTACATCACAAATACATAAGTAAAAATTCATTAAGACTGTGGTTAATAAAGAAATATCTTAAACAAGTTTGGCAAATCTTTTATTTGAATATTTTTATTGCTAAAATCATTGAAGATTTCAAATCCAATCTTTTATGATTAATTTCGAAAATATAATTAATTTTGAAATCTAGGTGATTAATTGAATTTCAAATTTTCTGATGCTATGAAAAGTTTTAACTACACCACAAATAATTAAATAGTATTTATTGAGAGTGTGGTTAATGAGTTTGGCACATCCGTTATTTGAATATTTCTCAATGCTAAAATAGATCAAGATTTCAAATTCGAAATTCAGATTCTTTTCTATGACCAATTTCGAAATATATTGTTTTTGAAATTTAGATAATTAAATGAAATTTAAAGTTTCTATAATTTTATGGAAATCTTTAACTACACCACAAGCAATTAAAATTTATTATGATTGTGATTGTCATTAATAAAGAAAAATTTAAACCAATCACGTATTGAATGAGTGCTTGTGTATGCATCCTTATTTTCACCCTGTTGCTTCTAATTTGTGTGTTGAAGTGTGAAAATAGGCTACAAGTTGTCTCCCAAATAATCTGGCTAAGTTCTGGAATTTTTGAAGCTATAATTAATTATAGACAGGATATAATCGATTACACAAAAGTCAGTAAGCCACAAATCGATTAATATGATAATCGATTACACGTGAAAAAGGGGAAGAAACAACAAAAGTTAGAGGAGTCCTAATAATCGATTACGCAAAGAAGGAACAAACCAGAAGAGGTATAATCGATTACAATAATCGATTATGAGGAGAACAAGAATAATTGATTATGTTGCGACTCATGGAGGTTCAGACACCAAGGTTCATAATGAGTTATCTAGACAAAACTGGTGATCTCTATCCGTATCCCTCATGATGATTTATAGTTGCAATACATATGAAATTTTATTAAATCATCATAAACATGTCTTAGAAATTTAAGATGAAATACATATAATAATCATTACAAGACATGTGTTATGCTCGCACATATTCAATGTTATGCCTTTCTAGCTATGATTATGTCCTCAAGTTTTTGAACCTAAATGCATGAGAAAATTATCATTCTTAATTAAATGACAAGTTGACTATGTGAAATAACTATTTGAATGATAGATCCAATTACATGGTTATCACTATGAAATACTTTACACTTGGTCTTTCATCATCAACATGCTTGCTATACTTTAAATTTTTTATACTACATCAAATCAAGCAAGTCCTTAATTGTCATTGATGCTAGTTGACTGTTTAACTGTCATGCTCATATTACTCATTATTGACCTTCATAAGAGCATAGCAAATTAATTTTCAATGACTAATCCCATGGATCCAATAGTTATTGGATACCAAAGAATATCTCTTATAGCTTGATTGTAGGAGTGCTTGGATCATAGGAACAAAATGGGACAAAGATCAAACAAATCAGAAATTCAGGATCACAAGCACATGGGGACAAAAGAAGTGATATGGGAATCGAAAAACTATCTTCCAGCAATATAAAATGAAGAAAAAAAAAACTCAAGGGAAGATATTTAAAGAGCGAAATTTGGATGCAAATAAGGAACACCCTACATTTAATTCAATAAGTTTCTCAATCCCTAATTTCTTATGACATTCTATCTTATGGATTGTTTAATGCTTGTTGATTTTAAATGTGGCTTCTATTCTTTCTCCCATGAATGAAACGTTATTTTTGAAAAATTATTTTCGAAAGGGGGAGAAATATTTGCATGTTTAAAAGAAATATAAATATACAACATTATATACTTGTCAAGGGGGAGAATTTTCTTTTAAACCGTGTTATATCTCTAAAACTCTCTTCTTGAAAATATGAATGTTTTTCATCTCCTTGATTCTCCTGGCATTATTGCTTCCGCACATATCTGATATATGCATGCCATGGTTTATATCTCAAACTTAAAATTTGACTATCACTTTAGTGGATATATGCCATATTAGAGTTAGAAAATACTTTTCCCGCTTTTTGATAATGACAAAAGGGGGAGAGTTACATGAGTGCATGCTTAAGGGGGAGATAAGCTAAATTGAGAAATGAATCTTATAAATGCATGCTTAAGGGGGAGAGAAATTTAAATTGGCAAATCTTCTATTGATTATATGCTTAAGGAGGAGTAGAGCAAAATTATGAAATGAGATATATTTATTGCCTGCTCTAACTGCATATAGTGAGGGGGAGTAGAGCGAAATTATAATGTGTGATATATTTTATTGCTCTAACTCTATCTTTTAGAAATTCCCTCATTAGATGTTTGTCATCATCAAAAAGGGGGAGTTTGTGGATATATGCCTTGACAGGTACTTTTGTTTTGATGATGAGCAAAAGGGAAATTACAAGTCCAAGGACCAACATGCAAATTCAACTAAAGGATGTAATTGCAAAAAATGTGAAAAGGACCTAACTGCAAAAGAACATCAAAAGGACATGCAAGCAATCAAGATGGGTTAAGGGAAATTTTCTTACTTGTATTGCTTGTTCTAGAAAAGGATGTAAATGGTAAGTAAAGCTCTCATAATTAAAATTGGTCACACACACACACATAATTGAGCTTTAAAAGTAAAACTTAAATGGCTTTTAAATGAACTTAAATGAGCAATCAATTTCAGCCTTTAAGTTTTTCAAATTCAAATTTAATTCGAGGAATAATCGATTATCAAGCTCTTAAACATGCTTTAATGGGTCATTAAATATAGAGTTGTTATGATTTCGAAATTTGAATTTGAAATGCAATAATCGATTATGGTAATCGATTATGGTATTTTGAACACGTTTTATAAATCAACTTAAATGGCTATTAATGTGTTTAAATGAGTATTAATTATCACTAGCTGTTAAGTTTGAATTCGAAATTATATAATCGATTATGATGTTTGAAAAATCGATTATGGCTTTTTGATATGCAAGACAGAGAAAAGATAATCGATTAGTATAATCGATTATGCCTTTTAACAATCAAATGGATTTTATACAGAGAACAAGTAATCGATTATACTAATCGATTATACTAATCGATTATACCCTGACTGTTTGAAGATGCGCCTTTTAAAATAAGTTAAAATAATCAATTATGACATTTAAATAATCGATTACTGCACGATAAAAATGAGTTTTAAAATGAGCTTGACCTAATTTCCTTGGGCTAATCACTTCTTCTATATAAAGGAAATTTAGGCTGATAACAAAGTCCCAATTCCCACTTTTCTAACTATACTGAAACTCTGTCAAAATCATTCTCTGTCACTCTCACCTATTCTTGCACACTTGACCATATATTCTTGAGAGAGCTTTACACCATATAGGTGTTCTTGTATTGGGCTTCAATTTGTTTTATCAGCACTATTAAGAGTGCCTACTGTTGGTAAGAGTCGGATTGACTCAAACCATTTATTGATCACCATTCTTACAAGAGAGGGTATATCTCTTGTAAGTGTTTAGTGGGTGTGATCCCATCTCTTATTGTTTGAGGCTCTTACACAAGGGATAGTATGTCCTGAGATTTGTGTTAAGGGTTCCCTCCATTGTAAAGGTTCTAGCTGCGCCTGTTTAAAAGCTAGTGTTTGAGGCTCTTACACAAGGGATCGTATATCCTGAGATTTGTGTCAAGGGCTCACTGAATTGTAAAGGTTCTAGTTGATCCTGTTTAAAAACTAGAGTTGATTGAAAACCCTTGGTCGTATTGCCTTGGGGACTGGATGTAGGCCACGTGGGTAGTCTGTGGCCGAACCAGGATATATCGTTGTGTTCATCCTCTTTCCCTATCCTCTTTACGTTTCCGCGATTTTAATTATCGTGCTTTAATTTCAAACCATTTATTTTCTAAAGCGCCTTAATTTGAAAAGAATTTAATATCCGCTGCAAACTCTGTTTTAACTTTGAAAAGGGTTTTTCATTTATCGAAAAAGTTTTCATTTTTATCCAAAACCCAATTCACCCCCCTCTTGGGTATGGTTGCCACGGCCAACACACCTAGGTGCCACTAAGATGTATCAGGATCTTAAGCAGATGTTTTGGTGGCCTAGGATGAAGAAAGATGTGGCTGAGTTTGTGTATGCTTGTTTAGTGTGCCAAAAGGCTAAGATATAACACCAGAAACCATCAGGAAAGTTGCAACCTTTGAGTATCCCAGAATTGAAATGGGACAGTATCTCTATGGATTTTGTGTCTGGACTCCCTAGGACTCCAGCTGGTTTCGAGGCTATATGGGTTATCGTGGATAGACTGACTAAGCCTGCCCATTTCATCCCTATGAACATGCAATACTCTTTAGAAAAGTTGGCCCAGTTGTACATCAAAGAGATAGTTCGGCTACATGGTGTACCCTCTAGCATAGTGTCAGATAGAGACCCTAGGTTTACATCTAGGTTTTGGAATAGCTTGCAAGAGGCTTTAGGTACCAAGCTTAGGCTTAGTTCAGCTTATCACCCACAGACTGATGGTCAGTCTGAGAGAACCATCTAGTCATTAGAGGACTTGCTTAGAGCTTGTGTGCTTGTACAGTCTGGTAGTTGGGACAGGTTTTTGCCCCTGATAGAGTTCACCTACAACAATAGTTTCCATTCCAGTATTAGAATGGCACCTTATGAATCTCTTTATGGGAGGAGATTTAGGACACCCTTATGTTGGAGTGAACCTGGTGTTAGTGTTGTGTTAGGACCCAGGTAGTGTAAGAAACCACGGAAAAAGTAAGGATGATTCAGGAAAAGATGAAAGTGGCATAGAGTAGGCAAAAGAGCTACCATGACAAAAGGAGGAAGATGCTCGAATTCCAGGAAGGTGACCATGTGTTCTTGAGAGTTTCCCCGACAATTGGGGTTGGCAGAGTGATGAAAGCAAGGAAACTTAGTCCTAGATTCATTGGTCCTTACCAAATTTTGAAAAGAGTTAGCGAAGTCGCCTACAAAATAGCCTTACCACCGTTCTTATCCAATCTTCATAGTGTCTTTCATGTGTCTCAACTCAGAAAGTATGTTCATGACCCTAGTCACGTGATAGTACCCGATACCATACAGTTAAAAGAGAACTTGACTTTTGAGGTATTACCCCTTCGAGTTGAGGATAGGAGGTGAAACAGCTAAGAGGCAAGGAGATTCCTTTGGTCAAAGTCATTTGGAGTGGGGCTACTGAGGAATGTTCTACATGGGAGCTGGAAAGCAAGATGATGGAGTCGTATTCGCACCTTTTCAATTGAGGTGAGTAGAAATTTCGAGGACGAATTTGTATAAAGGGGGTGGAGTTGTAACACCCTGTTTTTCGTTAAGTGTTTTTGTATGTGCCTTGTTTGTTAGTGAGGTTTAGAGTTGGGCTAAGTGGGGTTTTAGTGGAAAAATCCCTTTCTTAGGCTTGTGTCTTATGACTGTCAAAGTCACAAGCACGGCCGTGCTCAATAGAGAGCACGACCGTGCTCATTGTGTTAGCACGTCTCGCTGACGCTAAGTTGAGCATGACCGTGCTCAACAGGGAGCACGCCCGTGCTCAATGGAAGGCCGCGCCTCGTAGGCGCTAAGCTGAGCAAGGCTGTGCTCAAGGAGGAGCACGACCGTGCTCGGGCCTAATGCTTTAAAAAGAGAACAGTAACCGAGGGTTTTCTCAAAAACCCTATTTTGGCAAAACAGAAACCCTATTGCGTCTACAACCCTTTCTTCCCTATTTTCTCTAAACCCATTGCGTTGTTGGAGCTTTAGAGACTTGTGGGAACGTCTAGCTAGTCAGTGTCAATCATAGGAAGGTAATAACTCTTCCCTTTTAGTTTCCCTTTTCTTGTTCTTGACTTGGGAACTAATTGGTTAACCTTTTCATGTTAGCCAAGGCTTGGGGATTGTTCGTCGAGCCGTTCGAGGGAACCAGTTGGTGATCTGCCTTAATTAAGGGGAATCTTCATACCATGCATGGGGAGAAGGATAGTGTATTCATTAGGCAAGGGGTAGCGTAAGATGAGGGGTTCCCATGACCCCATTGTTTGATTATCTGTTATGAATGTTAGATGTTATCAATGATTATGTCTAAACTGTTGTCAATGCCATGTTCTGTTTGGTTGTATGGATTAATTTCTATAATTGTTAGTTGATATGCATCTCTGTTATAGTTGTTAGATTGCTATGATGTTATATTCCAAATAGTGTATATTGATGAAAATTGCTATGTTGAATGCCATTGGTTTATTAATGATGATGTTATGAGAATGTTGTTGGCTGTTGTTATTGATATAATGTTGATTGGTTGAGTGTTGGCTACAGTTGAACTGTTAATAGGACCCAAATTGAATTAATAGAATTCTTAATTAACATAAGGTTTAAGGGATTAATTCCCCAATATTTCATAAGACATGAACTATTAGTGAGAGGTGAGGTTGATGCCAATTGGATTAGTCAAAAGACCCTAGGATCTGATTTGAGAGTGTTAGGGAGTTTTGGCTTCAAGAACACAAGCTGAATCTGGTCAGAACAGTAAGGCTGGCCCAGGAGCACGGTCGTGCTGAACAGGGAGCACGCCCGTGCTCCCAGTTAAATTCTGGAAGGCGGCCACGCATTGAGCACGGCCTTGTAGGATAGTGAGCACGACCATGCTCCACTTAAGTGAGCACGACTGTGCTGGGGTGAGCACGCCCATGCTCCCCTTATTGGTCAGAAACGCGAATTAAGGGTTATAAAGGGGTGTTTCACCCCAAATGTCCCCAAATAATGCAATAAGGCACCAATCAAATAAAGAAGAGATAGATCAGTTAATTAAAGATTAATTAAGATAACAAAGAATAATAAGTTGGTTAAGTCGGTGCCCATTGGGTTACCGCACGTTGATACGCTTTGGTGCTTTTTGGCCAAAGTGGTCTCGATGCTTTTTGGTCGAGGTGTTGATGAGATGAACCTTGGTGCTTTTTGGCTAAGGGGACCTTGACCCCTATGGGTTAAGGTGTTGATATTGAAGTTGCTGTTATTGATGATGGTGATAAGTCTTGGGTGCTTATTTGCCCAAGCAAAGTAGGTGATTGCTTTGTTTGTTGTTGTGCTCATGCATTCATACGCTGAAGTTGTTAGTGGGGGAAGTTCAACATAGGGGAGGTCATCCTAGAGTTCGACGATCTGGCCAAGTCTCAGGGGTTCACCCAAGGTTTGGTGGACCATGCGCTCCCGCGGTGGCGTACCCTCGTTATGGTGCGTTGGCTGTCCAAGGGGTTCACCCATGGTCTGGTGGACTGCCGGTGTTGGTGCTTTTATGGCCAATGTGGATATGTAACTCCGAAGTTGCCTTCCTGAGATAGTTCGGATCCACATGCATAACGGAGTAGTGCTGCACCGTATAGCATATGTTGGTTGAGATGACATGTTGATGTGGTTATTTATATGTTGATGTTATATGTTGTGTATTGCTATGCCAGGCAATGATGTATGATCATCTTGCTTAACTGTCTCCATGCCGCTGTGTTTACATGATTTCTTACTCCCCGTTTCTCTTTTCTATTGTTGGCATGTATCTCTTTATGCAGAAGATGGTGAGCAGCCAGTGAAGGATCAATCATCCTGGTACACGTTCACTCTGTGACTCTCGTCTTCTTCTTCCAACGACAAAGCACAGTGATAACGAAATCCGCCATGAAGCAGATCGAAACGCCGCTTCGAATTCGAGGAACGAATGCCGCGCCGCCCTGTCCCTGTGAGAAGAAAGCCGCCGTTTGTGACATTGAAGAACATCGCCGCCCTGTCTTGCTCCGTGACCGACAGCTCCATTCTCTCTACCCTGCTCCGGCCACTAGTGTGTGCTGTGGCTTATGCAAAAGAGTAGAAGAGTCCCGATGGGTTTCAGGCGGCTCGACGGTCAAAGATTTGATTTTTTGGCACTTCAAGATATGAGTTTTTGATTCTGGTTCATGGCATCTGCAAGCTGCCCTTGGGAATTCTTGTTCCCAGATTTGGTTCCTCCTTCTAATCCTCCAGTCTCTCTTACCCTCCCTCGGGTTGTGTCCCCTTCTTCTCCTTCGAATGGTTTGCATCATGGCGACCTTGCTAAATCGCATCCTGATCACCCTTCTGGGATTCCAACACCAAATCCAAAATCATTTGCTCAGGTGGTGAGCAGTGCGGTAGATATCTCTCTGTCCCAGCTTCCAAAACCGTACCTCAAATACGACCTAGTTGCAATAAAGATTTTTGAAGATGAATATAAGTTGGGATTAGACAGCTCCAAGAATTGCCTCCATGGTAGAGTGATAATGGTGAAAGGTAATCAACATAAAGGCCGCAGATCTTTGTTCTAAGCTTGCTGTTTTGTGGAAACCTATTGATAAATGGAGATTAACTCCTCTAGGAAAGGGATATTTTGAGTTCTTCTTTGCCTCTTTGGAAGATCTAAGAAGAATTTGGTCAGCAGGATCTTGGAGTTTGAGTCCGGGTTTTTTGAGGTTATCAAGGTGGACTCCAGAGTTTAACCTAAACAAGCTAAGACAGTCACATGTTCAATGTTGGATTCGTCTATACGACCTCCCTCAAGAGTATTGGCGCCCGAAGACTCTTTTTGAGATTGCTAATGCAGTTGGTACTCCAATCGCCCTGGATGAGGCTACAAGAACCAGGTCAATGGGGCATTTTGCAAGAATTCTTGTGGAGATAGATATGAGGAAAAGAATTCCAAATGAAATCATGGTGGAACGCGAGGATTTTGCTTTGGTTGTGTCTCTGGATTATGAGAATCTGCCAGCTTTTTGTGACTTTTGTCATATAATAGGTCATGAGCTATCAAATTGTTCTAGGCAGAAGAAAGATTTGATCAAACCATCCAATGATGACCAAGTCAAGCAGTCTCAAAAAATAGAAAAAGGAAATTTGGTATATGTCCCTAAACAAATTGTGCAGCAACAGGATTCATCAAAGGTTGCTAACTCTAATGCCATCATAAAGGATCATATTCAGGCTGAGGTTCCTGATAAGAATCAGCCTGTGGTTTTTGAAAAGGATCAGCTAGTGGTTACTGATAAGGATCAGCCAATGACAAACATTGAGAAGGATTTGGTTTTGGTTAATTCTGAGAAAGATCTAGATGAGGTAATTGGATTACCTCATATTGATTTTGTGCCAGACAGGGGAGACAGAAATTTTGTCATTCCTATCGAGGAAATTCCTGAGATGAATCAAATAAGCCAAAGGCAGAAGGTTTTGGAGGATGATAATGAGTCTATGGAAACCCTGTATGATGAGTCACAGGCTCAATTGATTGAAAACACTGATGATGATATGCCTTCTCTAATTGATGACTCTGATAACATTGTGGTTCCTGATTCTATAAATGGCAACTCTGGTAACTCGGAGGCCTCAGTTTCTAACACTGAAATCAATAATGATCCCTCAGCAGTTGCTGCTGCAGATGATATCTCTCAAGGAGTTCAATTACAATGCAAGGATGCAGGGGAGGCTGCTTCTGGCTCAGTTCAGGTGAATGAGAGGGTAGCTAAGGATATTAGCATTTTGCAAGGCAGTTTGTGGAAGGATACTTTAGAAGAGGAAAAACAGGAAGAAGGCTTCTCTCCAGTGTGCTCAAAATCCCAAAAGAAGAAGCAAAAGAAGGCAAAAAAGCAAGCTCAAAAGGGGGAAGCCTATAACACTCGTTATTTCTGATCAATATTTAGCCTTTTAATATGAAAGTTTTATATTGGAATGCTAGGGGTCTAGGGAATAATGAAACTAGACTAGTTTTGCATAATCTATGTTCACAACATAAACCTGATTTGTTGTTTCTGTCTGAGCCTTGGATTGTCATAGATAACTTTCCTACTAGGTTTTGGAGAAGTCTAAGTATGAAACCTTTTGTTGTTAATGATAGAGGGGATAGGAATCCTAACATTTGGGGTATTTGTGATAATAATCTTGATCCTGCTATTCTAGCTGTTTCTGTTCATCATATTTCTATTTTAGTTTTACATAATGGTCATTTGGTGTGCTTCTCTGCTGTTTATGCTTGCACATCTTATGTTTTAAGAAGGGATTTGTGGATTGAATTAGCTAGTCTGTAGCAACAATTCCCTGGGCTTGGTGTTTCCTTGGGGACTTTAATGCTATTCTAGGATCTCATGAGAAAAGGGGGGTAGACTGCCTTTAAGGATATCCTGTGATGAGTTCAAAGCATGGTCTGATTGTTGTGGCTTAACTCACCTTCCCACATTAGGCTCTAGGTTTACTTGGTCTAATAATAGAAGTTTGAGGAATTATACTGAAATGAGACTGGATAGGTCTCTTTGCAATGATGATTTTTTGGATTTTTGGGATAGTGTTTCATGTAGCACACTCACAAGGAGTTGCTCTGATCATTATCCCTTATTGTTATTACTGAAAAAAGGTGGCCATGTATACCCTGCTCCTTTTAAATTTATGAACATGTGGTCTGAGCATGCTGATTGCAGAAGAGTGGTTAAAGATGTTTGGCTGAATCCATCTCAGGGGTGCCCCATGTTTGTTTTGAGCCATAAACTGAAAATTTTAAAGCATGCTTTTAGGGAATGGAATAAAACAGTTTTTGGTAATGTGCATAACAATGTTTCTGCTGCTAGGAATACCTTGGATAGCATTCAATCCGATATATGTTTAAATGGTTTGTCTGATACTCTTGCTGATATGGAATTGAATGCTCAAATCAATTATCAAAAGGCTTTAGGTTTTGAAGAATCATATTGGAAAGATAAGTCTAGGATAAAGTGGTTTCAGCACAGTGATAGGAGCTCTGCTTTTTTCTATAAAACTGCAAGAATAAAAAATGTAACAAAACAAATTAGTATGCTTAAGACTGATGATTCTGTTTTAACTGATAGCAAGGATATTGAAGATCATGTCTTGAGATTTTTTACTGATTTGAATGCTTCAAATAACAGTTGTTTTGATAATGGTTTGGTTGATAGTGTTATCCCATCTATAGTTGATCCTATTGATAATAATATGCTAACAAAACTGCCCTCCTTTGAAGAAGTTAAGATGGCTGTTTTTTCTTTCGATGTAAATAGTGCTCCTGGTCCTGACGGGTTTGGGGGAGGTTTCTACCATACCTTTTGGGATATAATTGGTAATGATGTTTTCAACTCTTGCTTACAATTCTTTATTCAAGGCTACATACACCAAAACCTTAATTCTAATGTGATTGTTTTGATTCCCAAATTTAAAGGAGCTGATAGGGTAGAAAGCTTTAGGCCCATAGCTTTAGCTAACTTCCAGTTTAAAATAATAACCAAGATTCTAGCTGATAGATTGGGGATTATTGCTTCTAAAGTTGTTTCAGATCAACAGAGAGGCTTCCTTAAGGGTAGGCAAATCTTAGAATGTATTTGTGTAGCTTCTGAGAGTTTCAACATGTTAAATAGAAAATGTTTTGGGGGAAATGTAGCCTTAAAGTTTGATGTGAAGAAAGCTTTTGACACTTTAGATTGGAAGTTTTTGATTCATGTTTTAAAGAATTTTGGTTTTGATTCTAAATTTTGCCATTGGGTGGAAGTTGTTCTAGCTTCTGCCAGTCTTTCAATTTCAATAAATGGCCATATGGTTAGTTATTTTAATTGCAAGAGGGGTGTGAGGCAGGGGGATCCCCTCTCCCCCTTGCTGTTCTGCTTGGCATAGGAGGCTTTGAGCAGGGGAATCACTGCCTTAGTGAACTCGGGCAATTTGGCATGCATGTCTAGCTCTAGAGGGTTTGAAACCCCTTCCCATGTTATATATGCAGATGACATACTTGTCTTCTGCAAGGGAACTAAAAGAAATCTAGGAAACCTAATGAATCTTTTTAGGTGGTATGGTGAATGCTCTGGTCAACTTTTAAGCTTTGAGAAGTATAAGTTTTTTCATGGTAGCATGTCTAATAGCAGAGTCTCTGAAATATCTAGGTTCTTGGGATTTTGGGTAGGCAGCCTCCCTGTAAACTACTTGGGAGTTCCTTTGTTTAAGGGTAAACCTAGGAAGACTCATTTACAGCCTATTGTAGATAAGATTAAAAACAGGCTTGCTAGTTGGAAAGGTAGTATGTTGTCCTATATGGGAAGGGTTCAACTTGTAAGAGCTATTATTTATGGCATGATTTCCTATAGTTTTCATGTTTATTCATGGCCTAAGTCTCTGTTAAAACAAGTAGACTCATATATAAGGAATTTTGTTTGGTCTGGTCAAGTAGATTGCAAAAGGGTTGTAACTGTTTCCTGGTTTAAAACATGTTCTGCATATGTGGATGGTGGTTTGGAATTAAGGTCTGTTAAGGCCATAAATGAAGCTTCAATGCTGAAGCTTGCTTGGGGAGTTCTTTACTCCCAAAATCAGTGGGCTGCTTTCTTAAGAAGCAAGTTTTTAAGAAGATCTAGCCCTATATCTTATTATATCCAATCTTCTAAATGGCCTGGAATAAAAGTCTATATTCCTATTGCTAAGGAAAATACTGGATGGGTAATTGGGAATGGCATAGGCATTAACTTTTGGAGTGACTATTGGCTAAATGATAAGGATACTGTTATTTCTCTTCTAAATCTTCCACTTTCTTTAAACTTGAGTGCAACAGTTTCTGATTTTATCCAAGATGGATCATGGTCTTTTCCGGATTTTTTCATAAATAAAATGCCTAACATAGTGTCTTCTGCTAGAAAGTTGGTTTTGCCACACAGGTTGACTGATGATATGCCTTGTTGGAGGCTTTCTGAATCTGGTAATCTGACATTCAAGGAGGCTTACTTATGGTTTAAGCCTGTTGAGAACTCTTGTTCTTGGGGGAATCGGATTTGGAAGAATCATATCCCTCCTTCTAGATCTTTCATGCTTTGGAGAGCTATTAACTGTAAAATGCCTGTTGATGATGAGTTTAAAAAGAGAGGTTGTCACTTGGCCTCCATGTGTAATCTATGTAGTATGGCTGAGGAAACTTCAATGCATTTATTTCTTCAATGCCCTTTTGCTTTGGAGATTTGGAATTGGTTATCTAGTATGCTTAATGTTAGAATGGATCTGACTTCTTTTTCTAATTTGCTTTTAATATGTGAGAAAAAGAGTAGTACTCAGTTGCAGGATGTTATCATTTCTGCCATAGTTCATTCTGTGTGGGCAGTATGGTTTGCAAGAAACAGATGTAGATTTGATGGCTCCAAAACATATCCTCGGCTTGCTTGTAATATGATTTCAGCAGCAGTATCAATGACAGGGAAGTTAACCACAAACACTTGTTTCAATTCAAATGATGATTTGAGAATTCTTAATGCTTTTTCTATTGAATTGCATTTCAGTAAAGCTCCTAGGATCAAGGAAGTCATTTGGATGCATCCAATTGTCAACTGGATAAAAGCTAACTCAGATGGAGCAGCTCTTGGGAACCCTGGAAGGTCAGCCTGTGGAGGCATCTTTCGTGGATGGAATGCTGATGCCTATGGATGTTTTTCAGCAAATCTTGGTAGCTCAACTTCACTATTTGCAGAGCTGGTTGGTGCCATGTACTCAGTAGAGATAGCCTCAAGGAAGGGATGGACAAATCTTTGGCTAGAAACGGATTCACAATTGGTGGTTATGGCGTTCAGAAATGGTCTGGATATCCCATGGAAACTTCAGAATGGATTAGTTAAGAATATGAATTTTAATGTAACTCACATTTATAGGGAAGCCAATGTTTGTGCAGATAGGCTTGCCTCGTATGGTCTCCTTCACCAAGGTTTTACTTGGTGGGACTCTTTTCCACCTTTTATTGGTGAAGAGTTTGGCCGAAATAGGTTAGGCCTTCCCAATTATAGGTTTCCATAGAGTGTTTTCTCTTTTGTATGGGTTAAGGTACAATGTCCCCCCATGCTTTTCTTTTTCTTTTTTCTTTTGTTCTCTGTTTTTTGATTAATTGAATTGTAGTTTGCTGCAAGTGATGGATAGGGGTGATGGTGCCAACATAGTTGGGATGATCATCTCCTATAGTGATGCATTAGCTTACTACTTTGATAAAAAAAAAAAAAGAGGACGGTGAGCAGCCAATGGAGGAGCGACTCTGAGGAGCCGCGACTCTAGTAGGATGTTCAGCAGTTATAGATGTTAGTTGTTGTTAGTTTTCAGTTTCAGTTGTATCCTGTGGATTTTATTCCGGAACGGTTATACCAGCTCTGTATGTGACATCGGGGCTGGGTTATGTTTTGATGTTTATGTTTTATTTATTTTAAAACTATGTTCCTTTCCGCGTTAAAGTGTTACAATGTGGTACCTTTTATCCAAGTAGTAGAAACCCAACAAGAAATAAAACAAGGGTGAGATACCGACAAATGAGTTTCATCATGATAACCACATGCGCGACACACAAAGCAACAACATATACACATATATACAGCACATGAATTCTCAGAATAAACATACTGTTATAAATGATGGGATTCATACCCAACAGTCATCACAATTTATAAAAATGCATGACACTTCAATAACCGTCATCTAATTTTGATATTTATTCTCCGGAAATCCTAACTTCCCTTCGTCGGGCAGAATAGGTCGTAATAATCCCTATATCACAATTGTTTCGCGTTGGTTACATCTTTCATTACAAATCCTAAATTGTTCTAGGGTATTACGCCTCACCTAAAATAATATTGAATAGCTCCTTATCGAGTACATCCGAGTAGGGTATTGAATTTCCACGACTCGAGGTTTCAAAATCCTAACAATTATGGGTTTTTCGAACACGGATGTCCCTAAAGACCCAAAGACATCTCTTTGGTCAATAACTATCCAATTTGTCAATTCACCCTTCGTGAATTGTGGCTCGATAATACATGGCACATTGGCCAACAATACATGGCACACTGGCCAACAAAGGCACGTCTGCCAAATAATGCACGTAAAACATTTATTCTCATCACTTTTTTTTTTCATTAATTATTTCTTTGTCGAGGCTCAAAGCTCACGACTATTCTTACTTAGGCATAAAGCCCACTCATATTTAACACAGGACACTAAGTCCGAGTTCTCAATCACGAAAACCTAGACCGATGCACCGTCCTAGGTTCGCAGATATAGGACACAAAGTTCTCCACATCACATCAACATACTCAAGTCCTTTATGGACAACACGGATCAATGATTTACGTGTTTTCCTCACATAACGCTAGAATTCCGACGTCTCGGCTACTAGGTTCACTTTTCTTTTCCCAACAACATTGTCGATGTGTGAAATAACAAATACCAAAACAAAACTCCGAAATCTTATCCAAGTTTATCGAAAATGTTTTCACTGAAAAACTCTTTTGCAGAAAATCTTTCCGCTGGAAAATCGTTTATAGAAATTCGTTTATAAAACGTTAAATCGCAACGAAATTCACTTTTCTCAAATTCAATTCTTTTTTAATATTCTTTTCTGAAAAACCTCAAATCTTCGAAACTCAATTTCTAACACGTTTTTGTCCTAAACAATAAAACCATTTTTCTAGTTTCACTGTAAATCACTTTTCTAAATTATTTTTCGTTTTGGAACAAACTCTTTTGTAAATCAAAATGACTTTTTCTTTGACAAAAGTTTTTCCCTATCCACATTAAAATTATTTTTGAAACTTAATTTATTATAATTACTATTTATTTTATTTTTGAATTTATTTCAGAAAATTTAACGTAAGTGAAATTTTTTCACGGTTCCGTCCTCATTGTCACTCATTGACATAAATTTTCACCAAAACATCATTAAATAATATTATTTTCCACATTTTCTTCCACTTACATAAATCAAAACACTTAAGTTTTTCCTCAAACTTTTTAAAGTTTTATCCTCAATTATAATTGAGTACTGACCACTGTCAGGCTTCTCAGTCAATCACTCAAACATCAGTTAATCCATACATCACAGTTATAACATACATCACAGATAACATTAAAATCACATAAACTATTACATAAATGAAATCAAACACCACAAAATTTACTATGAATATAATACAGACAAATCACAGATAGCATTTAGCTATCAAAAACCCCTTGGGTAAACTCCCCTTACCTTGAGATTTTTCGAAACTCCTCTAGAACTTAGTCCTTGGATTCGGTTTCCTCTTACTACTCCACACCTCAATCAACCACAAATCCTTCACAACAAACAACACAACAAGTTAAACTTTGAAATAAAACTCACTAACTCATTTGAGAGGGCATTCGGCCAAGCACGGAAAAATTGGCTAGGGTTTTCAAATTCTTTCAATCTCTTGGATACATGATCCTAGAGTATTAGAAAGACAAGATCAATTTCCATAAGTCAAAAATTGAAACAAAAAAACCATCTATCCTCTAGGGTTAGGGTTCGACCTATTTGAGTAAAATAGGCTAGGAAATTCTTTTGATTTCAAGCTTCTAGATCTCACAACTAGAGGTATTAGAGAGACAAGAACAATTGTCATATTTCAAAAATCTATTTTCTATGATTTTCTAGAATTTAATGAAGAAAATCATGGAAAATTGAAAAATAGTGCTCTTGACTAAATTGAATAAAAATGAATGAAGAGGAAGACAATCATAGTCATAAGTGATGAGGGTTTACCTCTTGATGATGAAAGAAATGCAGGAAATGATCAAGTTTACAAGTTCAATCAATGGAGTTTTCTTAGTTTTCTTTGTGTAAGATGAGAGAAAAATTGTCTAAGTGTGGGGGAGGGACTTGGGCCGTGTAGATGAGTGAGTGAGGGAGAGAGTGATGAGTCACAAGGGCAAAGGAGGAATTCCACAAAGTCTTAGGGGTATTTAGGTCATTTCACCTAACAAATATCTAGATATTTGTGAAATCCAATCATTACTTTTGGTGAGTCATAGTGGTGACTCACCCCATGACTCACCACTCTCAGGTGACATGTGTCCTTCGTCCGGTGTCCGGTTCAGTCTCTGTAGTTCCGTTTCTGACTCCGTTATTCTCCCGATTTAGGTTTTACGCGAGTTTTCTTCGAAGATTTCGCCCGAATAAAATATAATATTTTATTTTTAAGAGAAAATTTTCCCAAAAAAAAAAAAAAAACCAATATCCTTGAAAATATGATATAAACCTAAACCATTTCATTCACAGGTCAAAATTAGATTTTCTGATCAGTAAAATCTTACTGTCAATGAAAACGCAGACCGGGTTCTGTCTGAATTTTCAACCCAAAATTTAACCGTAACCTTTTACTATCAAGTAGAGTCTAAATATGATTTTGTTTTAATCAAAATCATTTTCTAGGTCTCGGATAAAAATATAAACATTTATATGTCTTATCAATATTGAAAAGCATTAAAAAATCTAGGTGTTACATTACTACCCCACTAAAAAAAAATTTCGTCGTCGAAATTACGCACCTGGAAAAAGATTAGGATATTGTAATCTCATCTTGTTCTCAGCTTCCCATGTTGAGTCTCTGGTTGTCTCATCCCAAATAACATTGACTAAGGAAATTTGTTTACCTCTGAGCTGCTTAATCATCTTATCCTCGATTCGTACAGGCGAAGTCTCATAAGACAAGTTTTCTTTTAATTGTACTACATCAGGTTCAATTACATGTGATGGATCAGGAATATAATTCCTCAGTTGTGAGACATGAAAAACATTTTAGTTGTTTGAAAGAAAAGTTGGTAAAGCAATTTGATAGGCTACTGGACCAATACGACGAAGAATTAGGTAAGGTCCAATGAATTTTGGAGTGAGTTTTCTGGACTTTATAAGTCTACCTACCCCAGTCGTGGGTGTGACACTCAAAAATATATGTTCACCTTCTTGAAATTCGAGAAGTCGTATTCTCCTATCAGAGTAACTCTTCTGCCTGCTTCGTGCCGTTTTCATCTTTTCATGGATTTGTTTAACCTTTTCTGTTGTTTGCTGCACGATTTCAGGACCTAAAATTATGCTTTCTCCATCTTGGTACCAACGCAAAGGTGTTTAACACTTTCTCCCATACAGAGCCTCATAGGGTGCCATCCCTATGCTTGAATGAAAACTGTTATTATACGTGAACTTGTTAAGCGGCAAAAGATCATCCCAACTTCCACGATGATCTAAGACACATGCTTTCAGTAAGTCTTCTAGCAATTGAATTGTTCTTTTTGTTTGCCCATCGGTTTGAGGATGGTATGCTGAACTTAAACGTAACTTGGTTCCTAGTGCTTGATGTAGACTTCCCCAGAAACGTGAAGTGAACTTTGGATCTCGATCTGAAACAATACTCGAAGGCACTCCATGAAGTCTGATCACTTCTTTGATGTAAACATCGGTTAACCTTTCTACAGTATAGTTGATCTTAATAGGTAAGAAATGTGCTGATTTCACTAACCTGTCAACGATCAGCCAAATTGAGTCAAAACCCTTGGAAGTTCTCGGTAAACTTACCACAAAATCCATCGATATGCTATCCCACTTCCATTCAGGTACATCTAACGATGTAAGCATTCCTCCAGGTAGTTGATGTTCTACCTTCGCTTTCTGACAAGTCAGACATGATGCAACTTACTCCGCTACTTGTTTTTTCATGCCTGGCCACCAAAACCTTTGTTTTAGATCTTGATACATCTTAGTTGATCCAGGATGAATACTTAATTTACTCTTGTGTGATTCTTCAAGAATCATCTTCTTCATCTCAGGATTGTCAGGTATACAGACTCATCCATTGCACCTTAAGATGTGATCTGATCCCAAACTAAATTCTATAGCTTTTTCTTGTTCCATTAACTCTTTCTTCTCTTGAAGATACGCATCGGCAACTTGTTGTTCTCGAATCTCCTCCATTAATCCACTAGAGATCCTGATCATTCGCAAATTGCTTTTCTTTTGACTTACTTCCATAATCGATTGAGATCACGGAATTTTTCAGTCAATTCGAGTTCCTTTACCATCATAGCCGAGATATGAATGGCTTTCCGGCTAAGTGCATCCGCTACAATGTTTGCCTTTCCAGGATGATATTGCAACATAAAGTCATAGTCTTTGAGAAACTCCATCCGCCGTCTTTGTCTCATGTTGAGCTCCTTTTGATCAAACAGGTACTTCAAACTCTTGTGATCACTAAAGACATCAAACTTAGCTCCATACAAGTGGTGTCTCCATATCTTTTGTGCAAAAACCACAGCAGTGCGTCGGATAATTCCTCTCATGAGTCTTTAACTGACATGACGCGTATGCTACAACTTTTGATGTTGCATTAATACACAACCTAAACCTTGATACGAAGCATCACAATATACCTCGTAAGGTTCATTCGGTTAAAGAAGAATAAACATCGGCGAGGTTGTCAAATGTTCCTTTATCTTTTGAAAACTTTCCTCGCACTTGTCAGTCCACACAAAAGGTTGACCCTTCCTCGTAAGTTGAGTCAACGACGCTACTATCTTGGAAAAACCTTCGATAAACCTCCAATAATAACTGGCTAAACCAATAAAGCTGCGAATCTCAGTCACCGTCTTTGGCCTTTCCCAAGAAAGTACTGCTTCTACTTTTGCAGGATCGACAACAATTCCTTCCTTGATAATTACATGTCCTAAGAATTTCACTTCTTCGAGCCAAAACTCGCACTTAGACAGTTTTGCATACAACACCTTCTCGCGTAGGATTTGTAGAACTTGTTGCAAATGTTCTTCATGTTCCTCATGACTCTTCGAGTAAATGAGGATGTCATCAATGAACATCACAACAAACCTATCAAGAAACGGACGAAAAATCCGATTCATGTAGTCCATGAAGATAGCAGGTGCATTCGTCACTCCAAAAGGCATTACAAGATATTCGTAATGTCCATAATGAGTTCTGAACGCAGTCTTTGGTATATCTTCCGTGTTTATCCTAATCTAATGATAACCCGTCCTCAAGTCAATCTTTGAGAACACAACAACTCCTCGCAGTTGATCCCTCAGATCGTCTATTTGCAGTAGATGGTACTTATTCTTAATCGTCACTTTATTGAGTTGTCGAAAATCTACGCAGAGTCTCGAACCTCCGTCTTTCTTTCTCACTAAAAGAACTGGTGCTCCCCATGGGGAAACACTCGGTCGTATAAACTGTTTTGACAAAAGGTCCTCCAGTTGAGCTTTCAACTCAGCAAGCTCTGTAGGTGACATCCGATACGGAGCGATTGAA
This sequence comes from Echinosophora koreensis, assembly GCA_035048595.1. NCBI lineage: Eukaryota > Viridiplantae > Streptophyta > Magnoliopsida > Fabales > Fabaceae > Echinosophora > Echinosophora koreensis. The sequence continues at coordinate 2,739,886 of JAPCYP010000068.1, forward strand.
ATCGGACCGGCTCCTAGAACTAGGTTGATGGAGAACTCGATATCTCTGACTGGCGGCAAACCCGGAACACATTCGGAAACACATCCGGAAACTCTCTCATTACAGGCACCGTACTCGAATTGATCTCCCCCTCGACTTCTAAGCTAGATAAAAGCAAGTACCCCTGATCTCCTTCTTTCAAAGAAGTTCTTACTTGGTTGGCAGATAAAAATCCAGAAATATCATGATCAGGAAATACTAAAGTTTTATGAGCACAATCTAAAAGGTGGAAGATAACCAATCCATGCCTAAAATCACATTTAATTGTATTAAAGGCAAGTACATCAGATTAACAAGAAAATGTCTATCCTGAATAACAATAGGACAGTTCAGACATATAGAACTCATGATACTGGTTCAGCAGTTGGGGTTGAAACAATCAAATCACGACATGGAAGAAACAGGCAATTTCAAATGTCTCACACATTCCATCGAGATAAAATAATGAGTTGCACCCGAATCGAAAAGTACAGTTAAAAGATTACCAGTTATGTCGCAACTACCTTGTATGAGATCATCATAATATGAAGCTTTAGCACCACTCATGGTGTAAACTCTCCCCTTAGCCATCGGTTTATTGGTCTTTGAGTTGTTGGCAACTAGTCCAGACCTCGATGCATTACATTCTCTTGACATATGTCCTATCTGACCACAAGATAAACATTTCACTCCCTTGGAAAGACAATTGTCAGCCATGTGATTTGGATCCCCACACTTGAAACATCTTCGGACTTGGCCTTGACTTTGGTTCTTTTAGCCTCTACTACCAGATGTAGAAGCAACAGGACGGTATGATTGCTGGTTCTAATTATTTCCTGGTGGTCGGAAATATGGTTTCCTCTAAACTTGCTTTCCTCTCTATTTCTGAAGCTGACCTTTGAATCGAGATAGTCCTCCAACATTAGCTCGGTTATCTCTCCCCTTTCTCATCTGCTCCACTTTCCTACACTTTTCTACCAAAGCTTGAAAGTTGCGGATTTCAAGTGGCAACACAGACTCCTTGATTTCAAAACGGGGACCTCCCTCGAACCTCTCACATTTCCAAACCTCATCTGGTTGAGCTTGAAAGAAGCAGAAATACTTGGCGAGTGATTCAAGCTTCGCCACATATTCCCCAACCGACAGTTCTCTCTGTTGCAGATGCAGAAACTCTTGTTCTTTCTCAGCTCTGGCACTCTGAGGAAAGTACTTATCTAGAAATAACACATTCCAAGTAATTTCCTGGTTGTCCACCTCTAGTAGTTGTCTAGTGCCCTTCCACCAGTACTCATCTCCCAAGAGCATGAAGGTAGCATATGGAACTTTTACTCCTTCAAGGCTGTGGTCAGATCAAAAATCTTCTCCAGCTCTTGTATCCACAGATCAACCTTCTCAGGATCAGCATCCCCATGAAATTATGGTGGATTCTGATGTCGAAAAGTAGTCAAACCTCTGCCCTTAACAGCTTGCTCGGCTCGGATTTGTTCTTGTTGGTTCTGGGCAGCCATAGTAGCTGTCTGTAGTGCAATGGCAGCTGCAACATTTGCCATAGCTTGTGCTGCTTGATCCATCCCACCAGTACCATCAGTGTTTTCCCCTAGATTACCATGGCCGCCAACATGACCGCCTCTACGGCCTTTTCCACGGCCGTGTCCACGTCCACGTCCAGTTTCTAGTTCCATAACTGACCTACAAGACAAAATCAGTTAGACTGCAACCAGAAACTAAAATGTAAATTTACTTGTTAACACATATTACTTCGAAGAAGCAATTCAAACAAGTCTCAATCAGAGATCACACAACATCACATAACAGACCTATTCCCAAAGATTCCCAAAAGACTTGACCAGCTCTGATACCACTAATGCAACACCCCCTTGGTGCTACATGGTTAACACGTTGCAGAAATAAACTTAAAATAAAATGGCTGGTTACTTTCGGAAAATAAAATTTTCAAGTTACTTAACCATACTCAAAAACGTTTATGAATATTTTTCTCTTTTCGATATAAGTAAATATATATATATATATATATATATATATATATATATATATATATATATATATGCATCATCAACGTTTACATCATGACCTTCATAATCACAGGTCATTTCCCAGAGTTATAACATAAGAATATAAAAACATAACTATAACGTAGCGGTAGACTGGAACCACAACTCAAAAAGGATGGCTCTCAGTAGCCAAATATACAGACTGACAAAATACCACTACCTCAAAAATGGAACCAAAAGTCCTACAGCTGGTCAAAACTAGTGGTAACCGTTGGGAAGATTATCATGGTCCTCCCCACCTGCAGAAGTATCCGATGAGGATACCTCCGCTCCATCATCAGGAACTACACCATCATCTAGAGGATGGTACTCAGGAACCTCCTCTTCATCCTCCTGGGGATCCTCCTCGATCACCTCGTTGACCTCCGGGATAAGTATAATAGGAGCCGGAGGTGACAGTGGCACTGCATCATGGAGCGGCTGAACAAGTGGAGGATGATGCACCAGATCCTCCTACGCCACTAAGTACCCCAGAAGTAGCCACATCAGGGGTTGTGGAATCTCTACAGTCTCAAAGCTATTAGAACGTCTTTGCGGTCCTGCTGCCAGTGTACCAGTAGTAGGACACACCGGGCCTGTATAGGTGGCACTAAGGGCCCTAGGGTTTATCACCCACGCACCTCCATCGTCTGCATCCTCAAACATCATGGACAGGATCCCCGAATAGGACAGGTCTCCCATGTGGTTCATCTATACTCGAATATAAATAACAACACAGTAGAAACCCAATAAGAAATAACACAAGGGTGAGATACCGACAAATGAGTTTCATCATGATAACTGTAACAGTCGTGTTTTTATGATTTGTTTTATGTATGATGATTTGGTTTAAGGTTTGGATTATATGGTTAAGATGTTGATTAAAGTGTAGAGATCTTTGCATGGAAAGTAGGTTTCCTGGTCAACATCCACAGAACGCTCAAGCGTGGCCTTCTCAATTCTCAAGCGCTGGGGTCAACCAGACCAGCTTTGGCGTTGACTCCACGAGTCACAAGAGGGCTTACGTGGCAATCCCTGATTGGTTGTATGCATGGTGGCGTACCTACCTCCAGCGCTCAAGCGTTGGAGCACTCAATCGCTGGGGTTCCATCGCTCGAGCGCTGGCACGTGACTTGGCAAAAATAAAAGACTTAAGTGAACCAAGTTCACTTAAGTCACAATACAAAAAACAAAGACAGAAAGCAGTAGAAAATAGAGAGGGAGAGTTTAGAGAGAGGAAGAGAGAAAGTTAGAATGAGGGAGGGTTTCCGGTGCGATTTACGACTCGTTCGATCGTCCAAACGCAATTCCTAGTACGTCATTGTGTTCGAGGCAACGATGCCTTTACTATACTACCTTTCTTTTCCTCTCTAGTGAAGGTAATGTTTACCCTTTTTATGTCGAAATGCCATCGGTAACGGTATTCTACTTATCTTTCATTTCAGTTATCGGATTTCAATTCCAACTTCATATTAGGGTTCAGTGTAACGTACGCTTCGTAATGTGGTGTTCAGGTGAATTTTCGGAGGCCTAGGGACCCTTGGTTGGAGCGTGGCAGAATTGAGAGGAAAGGGACAATGTTGGTTTCTTGACATTCAAGTATCGTACAACACTTCAGATGGGGGAAAGCAGCCATCTAATGTCGGAAACGGTGAATTCGCATTTATTTCAATAATGGCGTAGGGCGACCTAAACCCTATCAGGGAGCAAGTAATGGACAATATTAATATCACATTGGGGACTACCTAGTGGTACCAATGATAATATTGAAATTGTAGGTTTATGGTCGTTAGGTTAAATATATTATATTTGAGGTTGACTGGTTTGACTGTTTGACTGTTACTGGTATGCTGTTTGATATATGATGAATTGCCTGGATGATTTGTGATTATTTAATTTTGGATTATATATACATTATTTTATTTGAATATGTGGATATTATTGGAAATTGATGACATGTTGGAAGATTAGTTTATGCTTAGAATTTCTAAGTGATTATACAGAATGAGCTATGGTGATGTATGTGGGGGTTCATAATACATGTGTTCAGAAGTGCCTAACCGATATAATTATTATGATATTATGATGAGACTGATTAGATATGATTATTGTTGAGGTTATCTATGAGATAGTGATGAGAAGTTAAGGCACTAGGGGATGACCCGAGAGATGGTCGGTGATATTTTCATATGCATAGGGATTTATTCTCATGGGGTGTGTTCCCGTGTTTCAGAGTATTGGCAGGACCATCCCAGACATTTATTATTTGAGTTGCAGCTATAGTTTATGCATTGCATGAGCACCCTCGCGAGAGAACCAGGATGTGCACCGATGTGTACTGTGCAACTATAGTGCCATTGTTTTGCAAGGGCATCCTCACCACGAATGAGGAAGTGCATCGGGGACTCTGGAGACGTGTAGTGGATTGATTGAGATGGTGGGGACTTTTAGTGTGGGACAGACTTTCCCATTCCCGATCGGATTTCCAGCTGCACAGTTACCGCCGATGCCACCGATGCCTGAGGGGGTACCAATTCCCGTTCCAGTACAAGTTGAGGCACCTGCACCAGAGCCTATCATTGAAACAGTTCCTGAGGAGGACCAGGTTGTACCAGACATTGATCACATGCTTGCTCCTGAGGTACCCGCGCTTCCTGATGTTAGAGCGACAGGATCTGAGTCTTCCAGGTTGTCATCCAGAGACAACAGAGTTTACCGACGACTGTTCCAGAGGTCTTCTGAAAGGAGCCCTTCTAGCGGTAGCAGAGGAGTAGTGGGACCGTCGAGACTCAAGGGTGACAGCGAGGGTAGTAGTTTGTTATGGTACAGGTCAGTGCTATCCATTTAGGTATGTATTAGTGTGTGTGAGTATTTTGATGTACTTTTGAGAGGGGACAGGGTGTTGAGTGGGGGCGAGGTATTTTCTATTCCGTATTTTTGATGTATTTTTGTGATAGTTCTTAGTTTGTACATATTTGGGATCCTACTGATGAGATTCCCTCTATAATACGTACATGATGTATATGTTTATGAATGATGTATGTATATATATGTGTGATGGTTGTTTTATTTTAAGGTTTAATTCCTTTCCACTATTTATAAATAACCGGTTAATGTTAATATTACGATTAGGTTTTAATAAATTCGGGTTTTTCTTTAATGGGATGTCAGGGCGTCTCATTCGGTGGTATCAGAGTGGTTTGATTCTGTTCGGACTGTGAAATCAGGGTGTACTGGCCATTTTAGTTGAATACACATCGGATTTCGACTATGCTTAGAAGTTGGGTGGTGTGTCCAAACTTGACGCGACATTTATATGGCATATAGTATTTATATTTCAGTTTTATGTAGTATTATATGTCATTAATGTGAGCTAATGATTTCTTTTACCAGGATCATGGCTCGAGGCAGAGGATGAGGGGGTGGTAGAACCTCAGAGAGAGTGGCCGGTCAGACTTCTCAGCCTGAGGGAGCAGCTGGAGGTGGAGGAGAGTCATATGAGACTCTCCAGACCATTCGAGAGTTAGCATCTGTACTGTTGCAGCAGGCGCAACAGATTGCTCAGAGGATGCAGAGAGATACAGAGTTACAGGAGCAGCAGGACAGGAGGAGAGCTGCTGAGGCCGAGGATGCAGGGTTGTCTACCTTCCTGAAAGGGAAGACACCCCAATTCAGAGGAGATTATGATCCTGAGCAAGCCAAGTGGTGGATTCAGGAGTTAGAGAAGATGTTTGATACCATGAGGTGCAGAGATGACAGGAAGGTGACTTATGCCACTTTCATGCCGACGGGAGGAGCAGAGTGGTGGAGAGGCAAGAGGAGGTTACTGGAGGCAGAGGGTAGATTGATCAATTGGGAGTTGTTCAGAGATTGCTTCTTCGAGAAGTACTTCGTGTGGTTTATCAGACGTGAGAGGGAAAAAGAGTTCATGAGTCTCCGACAGGGTGACATGAGCGTTGGTGACTATGCAGCGAGAGTTGAGGCATTGATACAATTTTCTGAGTTCTATCAGACGTTTCCAAACTAGGATTGGCAGTGCCTGGAGGTTTGAGGATGGGTTACGGCATAAGCTGCGGAGGGCTATAGTGCCCTTGGATATCTTGAGTTTTCCTGAGTTAGTAGAGAGATGTAGTGCCATTGAGAGTATGGATCAGAGGCAGGCTGCAGAACAGAGGCAGCAGCGGAGTGGACGATTTAGGAGATCAGGTTATTCGAGGAGAGGAGGTGGTGGTGGTTCTTAGTGGAGGAGAGGACCCTATACTAGACCAGCACAGAGTGCAGGACGACAGACGGCCAGAACTGAGGCTACAGGGACAATGTTTACCATGAGATGGGCTGAATCCTCTCAATCTGCAGATCTTATTCAAGGTATATGTTTAATATCTGGTAGACTCTCGTCTGTGTTGTTTGACTCAGGTGCTACACATTCGTTTGTTTCGCATGAGTGTGTGGATCATTTACATTTGCCCGTTTCCTAGTTACCTTATACTCTTACAGTAGCTACTCCAACCAATGATTCCTTGATTACTATGTCTGTTTGCCTACAGTGTCCTATAGTTGTTGAAAATAGGACATTCCTTGTGGATCTCATATGTTTGCCTATGCAACAAATAGATGTTATTCTCGGCATGGATTGGCTTTCGGCTAACCATGTAGTGGTAGACTGTTCCAAAAAGACCCTATCTTTTCTTGAGCCTTCTAGCATAGTATCTGCCAATGAAGAAGCAACTATGAGGAGTACCGATTCTCGGCAGTATGTGACGATTTTCTCAGTGGAAGCTAAGGAGACTCCGAGTATAGATTCTATGCCTATCGTGAGAGAGTTTCCTAAGGTTTTCCCTCCTGATGTTCCAGGTTTGCCACCAGATAGGGAAGTTGAATTCACGATAGATATCATACCAGGGATAGGACCTATATCAATAGATCCTTATCGGATGTCACCTGTGGAGTTGACTGAATTAAAGAAACAGTTGGATGATATGATGAAGAAGGAATTCATTAGACCAAATGTTTCGTCGTGGGGAGCACCGGTGCTGTTTGTTAAGAAGAATGATGGAAGTGCTAGGCTGTGTACGGATTACAGGCAGTCGAATAAGGTGACAATAAAGAATAAGTACATGTTGCCTAGGATAGATGATCTGATGGATCAGCTGAAGGGAGCTTCAGTGTTTTCTAAGATTGACTTAAGATCCAGATACCATCAGATTAGGGTGAAGAAGGAGGATATACCTAAGATAGCTTTCAGGACGAGGTACGGACACTCCGAGTATTTAGTTATGCCCTTTGGGGTGACTAATGCTCCAGTAGTATTCATGGATTATATGAACAGAATTTTTAGACCGTTCCTCGACAAGTTTGTGGTGGTGTTCATAGATGACATCCTTATCTATTCTCGTTCACGGGAAGAACATGAGGAACATTTGAGAGTTGTGTTGCAAGTGTTGAAAGATAGGCAGATGTATGCTAAGCTTTCTAAGTGTAAATTTTGGCTAGAGGAAGTTCAGTTTTTAGGTCATATAATCAACAAGGAAGGGATAATAGTTGATCCAGCTAAAGTGAAGGCTGTGATTAGGTGGGAGAGACCTAAGTCAGTAAGTGAGGTGAGAAGTTTTCTAGGTTTAGCTGGATATTACAGGAGGTTCATTGAAGGTTTCTTGAAGATTACGTTGCCTATGACGCAGTTAACGAGAAAGGGTTCGACGTTTGTTTGGACAGAGAAGTGTGAAGAGACTTTTCAGAAGTTAAAGGAGAGGTTGACTACATGTCCAGTGCTGACATTACCAGATCTTTTAAGACAGTTTGACGTGTATTGTGATGCGTCTTATCAAGGGTTGGGTTGTGTTTTGATGCAAGAGGGAAAATTTGTGGCTTATGCTTCCCGACAATTAAGGATTCATGAAAGGAATTATCTGACCTATGATTTGGAGTTGGCAGCTATAGTGTTTGCATTGAAGATATAGCGACACTATCTCTATGGAGCTAAGTTCATTGTGTTCAGTGATCATAAGAGTTTAAAGTATTTGTTTGACCAGAAAGAGCTGAACATGAGGCAGCGGAGATGGATGGAATTTATTAAGGATCATGAATTTGATCTTCAATACCAACTTGGAAAGGCAAATGTGGTGGCAGATGCATTAAGTAGGAAATATTTACATGTGTCCGCAATAATGGTAAAGGAAATGGAATTGATTGAACAGTTTAGAGATATGAACCTAGGTATGAATTTGGCTGATGATAGAATATGCTTAGGTATGATAACCGTCATTAGTGAGTTTCTGAGAGATATTAAGGTTAAACAGGTTCAGGATGAATATCTGCAAGGGGTGAGTCGAGGCATAGATGAGTGTAAGAGGTCTGATTTCTGTAGAGGTATAGATGGTTTGTTGAGATATAGAGACCGGATATGTGTGCCGGAGGATTTAGAGCTTAGAAAAATGATATTGGAAGAGGCACATAAGAGTAAGTTGAGTTTTCACCCAGGAGCCACCAAGATGTATCAAGACTTGAAGAAGATGTTTTGGTGGCCAAAGATGAAGAAGGAGGTGGCGGAATATGTTCTATCTTGTTTAGTTTGTCAGAAAGCTAAGATATGGCATCAGAAACCTACTGGGTTGTTGCAATCTTTAGATATCCCAGAATGAAAATGGGATAGTATAACTATGGACTTTGTGGTTGGATTACCACGAACTCCGAAGAGGTATGATGCGATTTGGGTTATCATTGATAGGTCAATGAAGTGTGCCCGCTTCTTACCTATTGGTGAGAGTTACAGTTCAGAGAAGTTGACCCAGATCTATATCAAGGAAGTTGTGAGGTTGCATGATGTGCCATCAAGTATTATCTCTGACCGAGATCCTAGATTCACATCTAGATTATGGAGGCAGCTACACAATGCATTGGGAACTAAGTTGAGGATGAGTTCAGCTTATCATCCTCAAACGGATGGGCAATCAAAGAGAACGATTCAATCACTTGAGAATCTCTTAAGAGCCTATGTGTTGGAACATATAGACAGTTGGGATGAGTTCCTACCATTAACTGAGTTCATTTATAATAATAGTTTCCATAACAGTATATGGGAGAAAGTGTAGGACTCCGTTGTGTTGGTATAAGACTAGTGAGAGTCAAGTGTTGGGTCCTGATGTGGTACAGCAGACCACGGAACAAGTCAGGAAGATAAGAAAGAAAATGAAGGAAGCACATGATAGGCAGAGGAGCTATAGTAACAAGAGGAGGAGACCCTTAAAGTTCCAGGAAGGGGATCACATGTTTTTTAGAGTGACTCCGAAGACTGGAATTGGCAAAGCTATAAAGTCTAGAAAGCTTACTCCCCGATTCATTGGACCTTTTTAGATTCTTCGACGAATTAGTCCAGTAGCTTACCATATAGCCTTACTACCAAACCTTTCTAGCCTTCACGATGTTTTTCATGTCTCTTAGTTAATAAAATATTATCCAGATCCTTCCCATGTAATTGAGCTTAAGTCCATACAACTCCAAGAGAATCTAGAATATGAGGCTTTACCGGTTAAGATTGCAGATTGAAGGATTAAAGAACTCCGTGGTAAACAGATTCCATTGGTTAAGGTCATAAGGGATGTGGTTACTCGAGATGCTACTTGGGAGCGTGAGGCAGACATGCAGCAGCAGTATCCACACTTGTTTTCAGGTACGTAAATTCCGAGGACGGAATTTCTTTTAAGGGGGTAGAAATGTAACAGCCGTGTTTTTATGATTTGTTTTATGTATGATGATTTGGTTTAAGGTTTAGATTATATGGTTAATATGTTGATTAAAGTGTAAAGACCTTTGCATGGAAAGTAGGTTTCCTGGTCAACGGTCAACGCTCAAGCGTGGGCTTCTCAACGCTCAAGCACTGGGGTCAACCAGACCAGCTCTGGAATTGACTCCACGTGTCACAAGAGGGCTTACTTGGCAATCCCTGATTGGTTGCATGCGCGGTGGCGTACTTACCGCCAACGCTCAAGGGTGGAGGAGCCAACACTCAAGCGTTGGAGCGCTCAAGCGCTAGGGTTCCAGCACTCAAGCGCTGGCGTGTGACCAAGTTCACTTAAGTCACAATACGAAAAACAGAGACAGAAAGCAGTAGAAAACAGAGAGGGAGAGTTTAGAGAGAGGAAGAGAGAAAGTTAGAAAGAGAGAGGGTTTCTGGTGCGATTTACGACTCGTTCGATCGTCCAGACGCAATTCCAAGTACGTCATTGTGCTCGTGGCAATGACGCCTTCACTATCCTACCTTTCTTTTCTTCTCTAGTGAAGGTAATCTATACCTTTTTTATGTCGAAATGCCGTTGGTAACAGTATTAGACTTATCTTTCGTTTCAATTATCGGATTTCAATTCCGACTTCATATTAGGGTTCAGTGTAACGTACGCTTCATAATGTGGTGTTCAGGTGAATTTTCGGAGGCCCAAGGACCCTTGGTTGGAGTGTGACAGAATTGAGAGGAAAGGGACAATGTTGGTTTCGTGACGTTCAAGTATCGTACAACACTTCAGGTGGGAGAGAAAGAAGCCATCTAACGTCGGAAACGGCGAAGTGGCATTTATTTCAATAATGGCATAGGGCGACCTAAACCCTACTAAGGAGCGAGTAACGGACAATATCCATATCACATTGGGGACAACCTAGTATTACCAATGATGATATTGAAATTGTAGGTTTATCGCCGTTAGGTTAAATATATTATATTTGAGGTTGACTGGTTTTACTGTTTGACTGTTACTTGTATGCTGTTTGATATATGATGAATTGCCTGGATGATTTGTGTTTATTTAATTTTGGATTATATATATATATATATATATATATTATTTTATTTGAATATATGGAGATGATTGGAAATTGATGACATGTTGGATGATTAGTTTGTGCTTAGAATTTCTAACTGATGATACAGAATGAGCTATGGTGATGTATGTGGGGGTTCATAATACATGTGTTCAGAAGTGCCTAACCGAGATAATTATTGTGATATTATGATGAGACTGATGAGATATGATTATTGTTGAGGTTATCTATAAGATAGTGATGAGAGGTTAAGGCACTAGGGGATGACCCGAGAGATGGTCGGTGATGTTTTCATATGCATAGGGATTTATTCCCAAGGGGTGCATTCCCGTGTTTCAGAGTATTGGATGGACCGTCCAAGACATTTATTATTTGAGTTGCAGCTATAGTTCAAGCATTGCATGAGCACACTCGCGAGAGAACCAGGGTGTGCACCGACGTGTACTGTGCAACTATAGTGCCATTGCTTTGCATGGGCATCCTCACTGCAGAAGAGGATATGAACTGGGGACTCTGGAGACGTGTAGTGGATTGATTGAGATATGGATATCCGGATTGGTGGCAGCCTTATTGTCATACACATTGCATTACATTGCATCATCGTGAAGGGTAGAGGAGAATAATATGTTTTCGAGGATGGTTGTACATATATATAGAGATATGTGGTGATGTATGTTTTGTGTGCTGTTATTGATTAGATGCTACTAAACATTTTCCATGTTTGATGTTAAATATCTTATTATCCCTGTTTTCCTTTCTTCTGTATTTGTTTCATTATCATTAAAACTACAGATCCTGAGTATATCAATAGCTCATTGGGATCATCCTTGGATGGCGCAGCAAGCAGGGTTCCCACAGACGGGAACTTTTGAGTTTGAGTTTATTGATGAGCACAGGTGGCTTGCGTACCCAGTCACCCCGTTTGCCGTGTATACGGGTCCTGTTTTGGTGACTTATGGAGTAGGGAATGGAGCCCCATTTGGGATGGTGGGGACTTTCAGAGTGGGACAGACTTTCCCCTTCCCGATCGGATTTCCAGCTGCACCGTTACCGCCAACGCCACCGATCCCTGAGGTGGTACCAGTTCCAATTCCAGTACCAGTTGTGGCACCTTCACCCTCACCAACACCAGAGCCTATCATTGTAGCAGTTCCTGAGAAGGACCAGGTTGTACCAGACATTGATCACATGCTTGCTCATGAGGTACCCGCGCTTCCCGATGTTAGAGCGACATGATCTGAGTCCTCCAGGTTGTCATCCAGAGACAGCAGAGTTTACCGACGACTGTTCCAGAGATCTCCTTCTAGCGGTAGCAGAGGAGTAGTGGGACCATCGAGACTCAGGGGTGACAGCGAGGGTAGTAGTTTGTGATGGTAAAGGCCAGTGCTATCCATTTAGGTATGTATAGGTGTGTGTGAGGATTTTGATGTACTTTTGAGAGGGGACAGGGTGTTGCATGGCGGCGAGATATTTTTTGTTCCGTCTTTTGATGTATTTTTGTGATAGTTCTCAGTTTGTACATATTTGGGATCCTATTGATGGGATTCCCTCTACAGTACGTACATGATGTATATGTTTATGTATGATGTATGTATATATATGTATATACATATGTGATGGTTGTTTTATTTTAAGTTTTAATTCCTTTCCACTATTTATAAATAACCGTTTAACGCTAATATTACGATTAGGTTTTATTAAATTCGGGTTTTTGTTTAATGGGACGTCGGGGCGTCTCAATAACCACATGTGTGACACACAAAGCAACATCATATACACATATATACAGCACATGAATTCTCAGAATAAACATACTGTTATAAACAATGGGATTCATAATCGACAGTCATCGCAATTTATAAAAATGCACGACACTTCAATAACCATCATCTAATTTTGATATTTATTCTCCGAAGATCCTAACTTCCCTTCATCGAGCAGAATAGGCCGTAATAATCCCTATATCACAATTGTTTCGCGTTGGGTACATCTTTCATTACAAATCCCCAATTGTTCTAGGGTATTACGTCTCACCTAAAATAATATTGAATAGTTCATTATTTTGTACATCCGGGTAGGGTATCGAATTTCCATGACTCGAGGTTGTAAAATCCCGGCCATTGTGGGTTTTTTGAACACGGATGTCCCTAAAGACCCAAAGACCTCTCTTTGGTCAATAACTATCCAATTTGTCAATTCATCCTTCGTGAATTGTGGCTCGATAATACATGGGACATTGGCCAACAATACATGGCACACTGGCCAACAAAGGCACGTCTGCCAAATAATGCATGTAAAACATTTATTCTTGCCACTTTTCTTTTTTGTTCATTCTTTCTTTGTCGAGGCTCAAAGCTCACGACTATTCTTACTTAGTAATAAAGCCCACTCACATTTAACACAGGACACTAAGTCCGAGTGCTCAATCACGGAACCCTAGACCGATGCACCAGTCATAGGTTCGCAGATATGGGACACAAAGTTCTCCACATCACATCAACATACTCAAGTACTTTATGGACAACACGGATCAATGATCTATGTGTTTTCCTCATAGAACACTAGAATTTCGACGTCTCGGCTACTAGGTTCACTTTTCTTTTCCCAACATCATTTTCGTTCTGTGAAATAACAAATACCAAAACAAAACTCCGAAAACTTATCCAAGTTTTTCGGAAATGTTTTCGCTGAAAAACTCTTTTGCAGAAAATCTTTTCCGCTTAAAAATCGTTTATAGAATTTCGTTTATAAAACGTTAAATCGCAACAAAATTCACTTTTCTCAAATTCAATTCTTTTTGAATTTTCTTTTCCGAAAACACCTCAAATCTTCGAAACTCAATTTCTAACACGTTTTTGTCCTAAACAATAAAACCATTTCTCATAGTTTCACTTTATTGTAATTACTATTTATTTTATTTTTGAATTTATTTCGGAAAAATTAACGTAAGTGAAATTTTTCATGGTTTCGTCCTCACTGTCACTCATTGACTTACTCTTTCACTAAAACATCATTAAATAATATTATTTCCCACATTTTCTTCCACTTCCATAAATCGAAGCACTTATGTTTTTCCTCAAACTTTTTAAAGTTTTATCCTCAATTATAATTGAGCACTGACCACTGTCAGGCTTCTCAGTCAATCACTCAAACATCAGTTAATCCATACATCACAATTATAACATACATCACAGATAACATTAAAATCACATAAACCATTGGGTAAATGAAATCAAACACCACAAAATTTACTAGAATAAAATACAGACAACTCACAGATAGCATGTAGCTATCAAAAACCCCTCAAGTAAGTTCCCCTTACCTTGAGATTTTTCGAAACTCCTCTAGGACTTAGTCCTCGGATTCGGTTTCCTCTTACTACTCCACATCTCAATCAACCACAAATCCTTCACAACAAACAACACAACAAGTTAAACTTTGAAATAAAACTCATTAACCCATTTGAGAGGGCATTCGGCCATGCAAGGAAAAATTGGCTAGGGTTTTCAAATTCTTTCAATCTCTTGGATACATGGTCCTAGAGTATTAGAAAGACAAGATCAATTGCCATAAGTCAAAAATTGAAACAAAAAAACCATCTAACCTCTAGGGTTAGGTTTCGGCCTATACAAGTAAAATAGGCTTGGAAATTCTTTTGATTTCAAGCTTCTAGATCTCACAACTAGAGGTATTAGAGAGACAAGAACAATTGTCATATTTCAAAAATCTATTTTCTATGATTTTCTAGAATTAAATGAAGAAAATCATGGAAAATTGAAAAATAGTGCTCTTGACTAAATTGATTAAAAATGAATGAAGAGGAAGACAATCATAGTCATAAGTGATGAGGGTTTACCTCTTGACGATGAAAGAAATGAAGGAAATGATCAAGTTTACAAGTTCAATCAATGGAGTTTTCTTAGTTTTCTTTGTGTAAGATGAGAGAAAAATTGTCTAAATGTGGGGGAGGGACTTGGGCCGTGTAGATGAGTGAGTAAGGGGGAGGGTGATGAGTCACAAGGGCAAAGGAGGAATTCCACATAATCTTAGGGGTATTTAGGTCATTTCACCTAACAAATATCTAGAAATTTGTCAAATGCCACCATTACTTTTGGTGAGTCATGGTGGTGGCTCACCCCATGTCTCACCACTCTCAGGTGACATGTGTCCTTCGTCCGATGTCCGGTTCAGTCTCTACAGTTCCGTTTTCGACTCCGTTATTCTCCCGATTTAGGTTTTACGCGCGTTTTCTTCGAAGATTTCTCCCGAATAAAATATAATATTTTATTTTTAAGGGAAATTTTTTTTATAAAAAAAAAAAAATATATCTTGAAAATATGATATAAACCTAAACTGTTTCGTTTACGGGTCAAAATTAGATTTTATGATCAGTAAAATTTTACTGTCAGTGAAAACGCAGACCGGATTTCGTCTTTTTCAACCCAAAATTTAACCATAACCTTCTACTATCAAGTAGAGTCTAAATATGACTTTGTTTTAACCAAAATCATTTTCTTGGTGTCGGATAAAAACATTTATATATCTTACCGATATTGAAAAGCAGTAAAAAAAATGGGGGTGTTACAGGGGGCCTTGATGCTTTATGGTCAAGGTGTTGTTGACGTTAAACCTTAGTGCCTAGTGGACAAGGGGGCCTCGATTCCAAGTGGTCGAGGTGTTGATGGTGATAAAACTTTGGTAGCCTAGTGGCCAAAGCTGAGGTGGTGATTGTTTGATTGTGTGTTGTTTGTTCCTCATGCATTCATGCATTGGAGATGTTAGTGGGGGGATGTTCAACATAGGGGAGGTCGCCCGAGAGTAAGTCGATCTGGCCATCTGCGGTGATTCATCCGAGAGTTAGGTGAATCGGGTACACCCGTGGTGACGCATCCGAGAGTAAGGTGTGTCTGTTATCCAAGGGGTTCACCATGGTTTGGTGAACTGTCAGCGTTGGTGCTTAATGGGCAATGTGGATATGTAACTTCGAAGTTGACTTCCTGAGGTAGATTGGATCCACCTTCATAATGGAGTAGTGGAGTAGTGTTGTACCGCATAGCATACTTTTATTGAGATGATATGGATGATATGAACATGTTATGTATGTTGATGTGTTATAATATTCTATTGTTATGATGTAAGCTCATCTTGCTAACTGCTTCCATGCCATTATGTTTTATACATGTTTCTTACTCTCCGTCTTTTGTTGTTCGCTTTGCATGTACCTTTCGTTATGCAGAGGACAGTGAGTAGCCTGTTGAGGAGTGACTCTGAGGAGCCGCTACTCGTAGTTTATGATTTCCTAGTTTTAGTTTGTTTATCCGAGATGTTTTCCGGATTCGGTTATACCAGCTCTATAATATGACATCGGGGTTGGGTTTATCTTTCATGTTATGTTTTTCATGTTGTGTTTCTTTTAAAACTTGTTATTTTCGCGTTGTTTATGTTTCGTTACAATGTGATACTTTCTACCCATGGTATTTCATTTTATAATAAATGAGATGCATGTGTTTATTTTTCAAATTTAAATATTTTATTCTACGTTTATGCTTTATAAATACGTGTGGGTTAGAAGGTGTCAAGAACGGATTTTGAACACCCTTTTGTCCTCTTAATGGTCACTTGTGGAATGACTTGCAAACTTATAACTTAACATAAGTCCCATATATGGGGATAAAACATAATCTGAGCATAATATCATAATTCGAACCTTTGGGATCCTAGGAGGTGGGTTCTTTGTGGACTCCTGCCACGATGGTTTTGATTTCTACCCTGGAGATACCACTCCCTGCCACGAACGTCAACATCCCTCCTCAACGCCTGGGGTATCTAACGGGGTTCCTGATAGCGTGAATCCGCAAGTGTACGGTTTCGTCGTCAAGTAATAAAAAGATCGAACCCACAGAGACCGTGATCTTAAATAACAATTAATTATTAAATCACTTTAACTAAACTATATATAAAAAGATTTGGAAAAGATTTGGTTTTTTAAAATAAAGATTAACTAACAAATTAAATGTCTAAAAGAAATCAGTTGAAAATAGCAATCAAATCAAATCCGGGATTTTTTCAAATTAAAAGAGATTTCCAGGAATTGGGTTACCAACAAGACTGCTCATGCTACTAAATTGACTATCCCTTGTTAATTATCAAAATTGCTTTGAAGGTGAATTTATCCTAAATAAGTTAATGTTCCCTCTCGGGATACAAGAACCGTGCCCAATTAAACCAACTCCTACTCTCGTGGTAATTGTATTTAAATTGAACCCTTTAAGCTTTATGACAATTCAATGAACCCTCGAAGGACCGCTTCTAACTCTCGTGATTTAAGTCCTAAGTTCAATTCCTATAGATCCGATACCTAAGTTCACCGCTAAGTTCGTCCTTAGAGTATCTACGACATGCAAATAAGTGGCCACCGAATTTACAAGTAACTCAAGCGATAGGAATTAAATCGAAAGCAAAATTGAAATTAACAAGAAGAGAAACATCAATCCATCACATGAAACGAGTCTTGGGCATAGCCCCAATTCCTAGAAATAGAGAAACTACTCACTCATTGCCATGTTAATAACAATGTTGAATAACAAAAACATGAAAATCCTAAGAGAAGAGAAGAAATTGAGAAGAAGAGAAATCCTAATTTAAGCCTAAGGTAGCAGCCAAGATGTTCTATTTTCGAGCCTTAGAGTCCTATTTATAATGTAAGGCAATTTGGATCCAAATCTGTTACAAATTCAAATCAAATCTTCAATTAAAATTCCAGATATTGCGCGTCACGGCCGTGATGGACATCACGGCCTGGGCGTGATCTCTTCTGATTTGAGGGATGGCTTCACTCTGAGTCTGTCACGGCCGTGATGGACATCACGGCCTGGCCGTGATCATTTCTGCCTGCGAGGGTCTGGTTCAGCTTCCATGTCACGGCCGTGATGGCCATCATGGCCTAGCCGTGACGCTCTCTGTTTTCAGCACTCTTTCTTCTTTTCAGCTTCACTCGATCACGGCCGTGATGCCTATCACGGCCTGGCCGTGATGGCTTCTGTTTGGCTCATTTTTCTTTTATTCTTCAAGCTCCTTTTGATTATGCAAGCTCCAATATGACTGATTTTAACATTTAATTCTTTAATTCCTACACAAACACACCACAAAACCACCTTACCCGTTCCAAGGCAAAAACTAACAAAAATCAAATTAAATATGCCTAACCTATATGAAAATGCATGCAAAATGTCAAGGAAATATGAGGTGAAATCACACTCATCAAACTACCCCAAGCTTAAGATTTTGCTTGTCCTCAAGCAATCATTAAGGCCAGCCAAGATATACAATCAGAGCATGGACAGTAAACCAAGAACCCGAGTAACAAATCCAAGTAACAGGCATATCCAAATAAGTAATCATGAGACAATCAATTTCAAGTCCAATTCGAAGCTTAGGTTCTCTAAATTCATATCTCTCACTGATTCGGGCACTCATCTCACCTCACTCAAGTGCTTAAGGGTATATGACAATTCACTCAATTTCCTCAAGGAAGGTACTCTACCATAAGCTTGACTTTTAATCAAATCTCTACTTTATTATTGAAAACACACAAGAATCAAGAGGTCTTTTATTTTGGTTGTAATGGGGCCATGGGATTAATTGTTAGGTGGGGAAACCAAGAAAAGGAATTACAAGAAGGCTAACAAAAATATCAAATAATGCAAAGTATGACAACCTTCTAAAATACCTTTTGGGCTTTTAAATCACTCTTCCACCACTCTTTCTTCCTTTTTCATTTTCTTTTTCACTTTCTTTTTCTTTTCATCCCCTTCTCCATTTTTTTATTTTTTTTATTTTTTTTTATTTTTTTTTTTTAAGAAGGGGAGATTTTCAACACGAGAGAAATAATTTTCTAAATTTTTCATCCCAAAATTTCTTTTTCAAACCACCCCTTTGCCCTTTTTACAATACTTTAAAAGGTGTCATATCATGCATCATTTATCAAAATTAAACAGGGTACCAAGAAAAGCATTTTATTCTTTTAGGCTCAAAATTGGGCAACTAAGGGGGTAGAATTATAATCAGTCAAAACTCAGAAGGCCAGAGAAATACCTAATGCCTCAATCATTTTCAAATATGTTTTCAAAAATTTCTAAGTTTCAAAACGATTTCAAGTCAAGTTCTAGAGAATACAATCCAAGAGGAAGAAAACACTAAATCACAAAGAATGGGGTAAATTTAGTGAATACCCCTTTTAGGCTCAAATATCTCACATTTAGTAGTTCAAAAATCAATGAGAAATACAAATCCAAGGAACCACATGCTAATTATCAACTATCAAAAGATCATCTCTAGAATTTTTAATTTCAGCCTATCACAAGAATACAAAAATTGGGTTCAAAATTCACTGTCTTGATTTATTTGGCACAAAATTTTCATATTTGGATGCATACTCTAAGCAGGGGCAATCTAATCATGTGACTATGCAAAACTTATGATTATGCAAAACTATGCCTATATGAATGCAATATGCAAGCATGCAAAACAAAAATAATGCCCCTACCCCAAGCTTAAAAACTTACATTGTCCCCAATGTAAATAATTAAGTCTGAGGGAGGATTAAAAATAAAAATAAAAAAAATGGAACAACTCACTGAGGTGGTGGTGGGTGCTGGCTCAGATGCCAGTCATAAAGCTGCTGGAGCATGACTCTCTGCTCGCGCTGCTCCTCCATGATGCGCTCCTGGTTCGCTAGAACAGTATCAAAGGCGGATGAGAACCGCGCATAAGGATCTTCAGATGATGTACCTGCAGAGGAAGAAGATGGGCGCCCAGATGGCCTAGCCGGTGGTGGTGGGCGTAACGGTCTTTGTACCTCGATAGGCTCAGGCTCCTCTCCCATTGGCACTTTCCAGTTTGCCGGAATTTTAACATCCAAGAGTGCGGGGTTAGGGAGAGGAATTGGGCGTCTACGCTCTGGGTGAGTCAGGCAATAGATGTCATCCTCCTGGACGATCATCCCCATGGCCTCACAGGCCTGCAAGGTAATTCGTGTCCGCCCCGGGGCGGGCTCAAAACCATCCATATCATGGTTAAAATAATGGCATATGGTGGTGATTAAGCCATCAATGACAATAGTCCCTTTTGAGCTCCTGGCAACCTTTAGAAGGTGCCTAGCCATATATGACCCCGTGTCCACATTGCTCTCAGGGTGGAGCATGGCCCAAAGCATAAGGACCTCGTCCTGGCGGACGGATCCATCACTATCGCCCCGACCAAATAGAGTGTTGGACATAACCCTATGCATATAGCGTAGGCTAGGGTTAACAAGGCTTGTAGACTTAGCCGTCCTAGGATCAAAAGGCGTACCGGGACAAGAAATACGCGACCAAAAATTGTAAGGACTAAATCCAATGGGATAAGTCCGTTCCCCCCCGACTGGCAGTTCAAAAATTTCATTGAATTCAGCCATAGTTAATTGATAATCCTCATTAAAAAGCCGGAAAGTGATCCGACCTTCAGTGCTATGGCGCCCTTGCAGAATTTCCGCATCTAGAGAGCTTAAAAACTCCATAGTAGGGCCAGCAAATGCAGGATATCGGGTGCGAGCAAACACGCTCCACCCTATGTTTTCCAACATCCAATTAATATCAACAGTTAAGCCTAGGGTGTCTATACAGGCATCATCAATATATTTTGTTTGAACAATTTTTCTATTTTTCAAAATATTGAACCTATTCTGTTGAGCAGCATTTTTAAAAATAATCCCATAGTCATGCTCATCATTTCCAGAATTAGAAGAGTCAGAGTCAGAGTAGTTACCTAGGTTCCTGCTTCCTCTGGTACGAGGACGTGAGGCTCCGGCTGCTCTTTGGCGCTTGGTTGCCATGAGTTGTTCAAATGAATCCCAAAAACACAGAATGCACAACCCCTTTTGTCAGCAAATTCGAATTTAGTGGCTAGGGTTTCAAAATTAGGAATTTTCGTTTTTGCCCAAAATTGAAGGAATTGACTTATGGGTTTTGTTGGGTTGGGACTAGGGAGCAAGGGAGTAGTGTTGGTTAGGCATGGGGGTCATGGAAGAGGTGAGTTTTTGAAGGTTTTCTTGGTGAGTGGGTATGGTTGAGAGAGGGGGGTGGAAAGGAAGAAGATGATGATGAGAAGGAGAAGAGGAAGATGGTGGGTTTGTGGTTTGGTATGATGTGTTGATGAGGGAGATGAAGGAAGGGAGGTTGAGAGTTTGGTGGCTATGGAGGTTAGAGAAAGGTAGAAGGAGAATAGGAGAGGGTTTGAGAACTGAAATACAGAGGTAGCAGATTCGTGCTGCTTAAAAAAAACGCAGCTCACAACGCATCACGGCCGTGATAGGTATCACGGCTAGGCCGTGATAGTGTCTGTTCATCAGTTTTTAGCTCTTCACGGCCGTGATGTATTTCACGGTCTGGGCGTGACCTTCTCTGGTTTCATGCTGTAAGCCCATCACGGGCGTGATGTCTATCACGGCTGGGCCATTATCCTCTCTGTTCACCTGCTGTAGGCCCATCACGGGCGTGATGTACATCACGGCTTGGCCGTGATTCTCTCTGTTCTGCTAGAGCTGGCCTGTCACGGCCGTGACCACCATTACGGCCATGATGGGTATCACGGCCTGCCCGTGATCACCCCAAACTTTTTTTATTTTTTTATTTTATTTTTTTATATATATATCATGGCCATGATGGTAATCAGGGCCAGGCCATGATTTCCTCTGACTTTATTTTCCATATGCCTTTTTGCTCTCCTTGCTTCCCTAACCTGAAAACACTTGGCAAATTCATGAGTTTGTGATCTTTCTTTTCTAATTCTCTCAAATTATTCAAAAACAAACAAAAAAAAACTAAGAAGGGAAAGAGGGCTTGGGTTGCCTCCCAAGAAGCGCTTATTTACGGTCCTAAGCTTGACCATAGTCCTTTCAATCCTTTGATGATGGATCGAGGAGGGAAAGTGCAACCTCCTGTTCAGGTGGATGTTCTCCAAGGTAGTGCTTCAACCTCTGTCCATTGACCTTGAATGTTCCACGTTCCTGGTTCCAAACTTCGACGGCACCATATGGAAATACTTTCATAACTTTGTATGGTCCGGACCATCTAGACTTGAGCTTTCCTGGGAATAACCGCAACCTTGAGTTGTAGAGTAGCACTAGTTCTCCCTCAAGGAATTCTCTACGAAGGATGTGCTTATCATGCCACTTCTTTGTTCTTTCCTTGTAAGATTTTGCGGACTCATACGCATCCAATCTCAGCTCATCAAGTTCATGAAGTTGAAGGATTCTCTTTTCTCCAGCGGCCTTTATATCAAAGTTTAGCATCTTAATAGCCCACAAGGCCTTGTGCTCAAGCTCGACTGGTAAGTGACATGGCTTCCCGTAAATAAGTCTAAAGGGTGTCATCCCAATAGGAGTCTTGTAAGCCGTACGGTAAGCCCACAGAGCATCATCAAGCTTTAAGGACCAATCCTTTCTAGAACTTGAAACAGTCTTCTCTAGAATGCTTTTTATCTCTCGGTTGGAAACTTCGACTTGGCCACTTGTTTGAGGATGGTAAGGTGTAGCAACCCTATGAGTGACTCCATATTTGAGTAGGAGTTTTTCAAACTGTTTTTCAATGAAGTGTGATCCTCCATCACTAATAACTGCCCTTGGAATCCCGAACCTTGGAAAAATCACTTTCTTGAATAGCTTGATTACGGTTTTTGCATCACTTGTTGGGGATGGAATGGCTTCCACCCATTTAGAGACGTAATCAACAGCTACAAGAATGAACTTGTTATTGCAAGAGGAAGGAAAGGGTCCCATGTAGTCAACTCCCCAAACATCAAATATTTCCACTTCTAGCATCGTGTTGAGTGGCATCTCATGTTTCTTAGAGATGTTTCCCGTTCTTTGACATGGATCACAAGCAAGCACAAACTTTCGGGCATCTCTGAAAATATGAGGCCAGTAGAAACCGGCTTGAAGCACCTTGGCCGCCGTCTTTGAGGCACTAGCATGTCCTCCATAAGATGAGGAATGACAACAACTCAAGATCCCTGGAACCTCGACCTCTGGAATACACCTTCTATAAATGCTATCCGCACACTTGCGGAAAATGTAAGGCTCATCCCACACATAATACTTCAAATCCGAGAAAAACTTCTTCTTCTGTTGATAATTTAGATCGGGAGGTAAGACCTTGCTAACCAAGTAGTTTGCATAGTCAGCATACCAAGGTGCATTCTCTGCAAAAATAGCAAACAGTTGCTCGTCGGGGAAGGAATCATCAATAGGTAACTCGCTCTCCCCACTCACTTGTGGTTCAAGCCTTGATAAGTGATCCGCCACTTGATTCTCTGTTCCTTTTCTATCCAAAATCTCCAAATCAAATTCTTGGAGAAGAAGGATCCAACGGATAAGTCTGGGCTTTGCTTCCTTCTTGGTCATGAGATACTTTAGTGCGGAGTGGTCGGTGTACACAATGACCTTAGACCCCACAAGGTATGATCTGAACTTTTCAAATGCAAAGACAACTGCGAGCAATTCTTTCTCGGTGGTGGCATAATTGGCTTGAGCTCCATCTAGAGTCTTGCTTGCATAGTAGATTGCATGGACCTTCTTGTCTATCCTTTGTCCCAACACCGCTCCCACGGCATAGTCACTAGCATCACACATTACTTCAAATGGCTCGTTCCAATCCGGTGTTTGCAAAATGGGAGCGGTGGTCAAAGCTTCCTTCAACCTACAAAATGCACTCATACATTCCTCATTAAAATCAAATGGAACATCTTTCATCAATAGGTTAGATAAGGGTTTAGAAATCTTTGAAAAATCTTTGATGAAACGCCGGTAAAACCCGGCATGTCCCAAGAAACTTCTAACTCCTTTCACATTTACCGGTGGGGGCAATTTTTCAATAACATCAATTTTGGCCCTATCCACCTCAATACCTCTTCCAGAAATCAAGTGCCCAAGCACTATACCTTCTTTTACCATAAAATGACATTTTTCCCAATTCAATACCAAATTAGTTTCCTCACAACGCTGCAAAATCTTAGACAAATTTGTTAAACAATCATCAAAGGTAGTTCCATAAACAGAAAAATCATCCATAAAAACCTCCATGATGTTTTCAATATATTCAGAAAAAATTGCAGTCATGCATCTTTGAAAAGTAGCCGGTGCATTACATAGACCAAAAGGCATTCTCCTATAGGCAAAAGTGCCATAGGGACAAGTAAATGTGGTCTTTTCTTGATCACTAGGATGTATAGGAATTTGATGGAAACCGGAATAACCATCCAAGTAACAAAAGTGGGAATGCCTAGCTAATCTTTCAAGCATTTGATCAATAAATGGGAGAGGGAAGTGATCTTTTCTTGTTGCCTTATTTAACTTCCTATAGTCAATGCACATTCTCCATCCGGTTACTGTCCTTGTAGGAATTAGTTCATTTTTTTCATTTTGAACAACAGTCATCCCCCCTTTCTTAGGAACCACATGCACCGGACTAACCCACTCACTATCGGAGATTGGATAAATAACCCCCGCATCTAACAACTTAAGCACTTCTTTCTTAACCACCTCTTTCATATTAGGGTTCAATCTACGTTGATGCTCAATGGATGTTTTATGCTCATCTTCCATTAAAATGCGATGCATGCAAAAGGAAGGATTTATGCCTTGAATGTCATCAATCGTATATCCTATCACTTTTCGATGCATTCTAAGCTCCCTAAGCAATTTCTCAGTTTCCAATTCATTCAAGCTAGCATTCACAATTACCGGATAGGAAGAGTTAGGACCAAGAAATTCATACCTCAATGTAGAAGGAAGAGGTTTTAGTTCTACCTTAGGAGCTTTTTCTTCTTTCAAGTCTTCATTTGGTTTTGACTCAAGTTTTTCTTTCTTTATTTTGTGAGGAGAAATTTCCGGACTAGCCTCCAAGAAGCGGGCATAATCCCTTACTTTTCCTCCATGAGCACTTAAGTCTCCACCAATCAAGCACATCTCCAACGGATCACCAGAATAAGGTTGAGTAGATTCTTCTTTCACCGCTTGGTGCACTAAGTCAATCCTGCAACAAGAATCCTCAAAAGAAGGGTGTTTAATAGATTTAGCTAAATCAAATTCAACTTTATCATCACCCACAGTTAAAGTTAATTTTCCATTTTTAACATCAATAATTGCTCCTGTGGTAGCCAAGAAAGGCCTACCAAGAATAATGGGGATTTGGGAATCCTCCTCCATTTCAAGTACTACAAAATCCGCAGGAATGAAAAATTTACCAACTCTAATTGGAACATCCTCCAAGATGCCCACAGGGAATTTGACGGACCGATCCGCCAATTGAAGAGAGATTGTTGTGGGTTTTAGTTCACCCATCTCCAACTTCTTGCAAACAGAGAGGGGCATAAGACTAACACTAGCCCCCAAATCACAAAGAGCTTTATCAAAACTAGTGTTACCAATCAAGCAAGGAATAGAGAAACTACCTGGATCTTTCAATTTAGGAGGCAATTTATTTTGAATTAAAGCACTGCACTCTTCAGTTAAAGCAACCGTTTCATAATCCTCTAACTTTCTCTTATTTGATAAGATATCCTTAAGAAATTTAGCATATGTAGGCATTTGTTGCAACGCCTCAGTAAAGGGTACATTAATGTACAATTTCTTAAGGACCTCTAGAAATTTCCCAAATTGTTTATCTAACTTGGCCTTAGCCAACCTTTGAGGGAAAGGTACTGGGGGTTGGTAAGGTGGTGGAGGGACATACTTAGACACTTTTTCACTAGGTTCTTCCTCTTCTAAGGGTTGTGTCTTAGTTGGTTCCTCTTCCTCATCTACACTCTTGTTATCACTCTCCCCTTTTTTAGCCTTGGGATCCTCAAGTTTCTTACCACTCCTCAAACTCACAGCTTTACATTGTTCATTACTTGGATTCACTTCAGGCTGTCCAGGAAATTTGCCCGGTTGCCTATTTGAATTTCCTGCTTGTTGGGCAATTTGAGTTTCTAACATCTTGTTATGGATGGCTAAGTTATCTACCTTAGATGTTAACTCTTTTATTGCCTCATTAACTGACCTACCTTGTTGCCTAAATTCTTCATTTTGCTTTGTTTGAGTAGCAACAAAATTTTCCATAAGAGACTCAAGTTTAGACTTTTGTACCTGAGGATACCCCAGTGCGGGTTTTCTATTACCTTGGCCTTCTTGGAATTCATGGTTCAACGTGTTGTTGTAATTCCCGTATGAGAGATAAGAATTATTCTTCCTTCCTTGGTTGTAAGAATTTGGGGGAACATAGTTTGGCAACTTCGGGTTCGTGTCATAAAAGTTGTGACATGAATTCACTTGTTCCCCTGAAGCGCCTGATTCATGAGCACTTCCATGTGGGCATTCCACGAAGTCATGTCCCTGCACTCCACAAATCTCACAAGCAACATTAGTAGCACCTATTGAACTCACGTTAGCCTTTTCAAGTTTATCAAAGCGCTTACTCAAAGAGTCAAATTTAGACATAATCAAATCAGAGCTATCTAAATCAAACTTACCTCCCGAAATCTTTTTCGGGTTATTACCTCTTTCTGAACCCCATTGATGATAGTTGGTGGCAACGTTCTCAATGATCTCAAATGCTTGAGCCAATGGTCTATTCATCAATGCTCCACCAGCTGCGGAGTCAAGTGACACCTTCGAAGAATAGTCCAATCCATTGTAGAAGGTATGCACTAAAAGCCACTTCTCAAGCCCGTGATGAGGGCAAGATTCTAGCAATCCCTTGTAACGATCCCAAGCTTCGGATAAGCATTCTCCGTCCTTTTGGAAGAAGCCGGTGATCTGAGTTCGTAGGTAAGCGGTCTTGGATGGTGGGAAGAATTTTTCCAAGAACGCCTGCTCCAATTGGTCCCAAGTGGACAAAGTATTAGCAGGCACTGACTTCAACCAAGCTCTTGCCTTTCCAGATAGAGAGGAGGGGAATAACCTCAAGCGGATAGCATCAACAGGTGCACCTTGAATTCTTATTGCATCGGTGAATTCCAAGAACGTCTCCACATGATCAGTTGGGTCTTCCGAGGGTAATCCTCCAAATTGATGTTGCCTAATCATGCCAATTAACTGAGGCGGTATAGTGTAGTTCTCCGCCTCAATTTCTGGCCTAGCAATCCCAGTTCGCAAACCCCTAGCATTTGGGGCTGCGTAGTCCTTCAGTGGTTTAGTATCTGGTTGATCGGCCATGAGTGGGATGGGGGTCAACCTTTCTCTCACTCTTTGTCTTTGTAGTCTCCTACGACTATGAAAAGTCCTTTCGATCTCGGGATCAACTTCAATAAGAGTTCCAAGACTTTGGGATCTTCGCATATAAGAGACAAAATACCTGCAAAGAGAGAGATAGATACACTAGAAAAAAGAATTTTTTTTTTTTTTTATAAAAAATGTTCAGAAAAATCGATTTAAAAATTAAATTGAAATTCAAGAAAGCACAGTCCCCGGCAACGGCGCCAAAAACTTGATAGCGTGAATCCGCAAGTGTACGGTTTCGTCGTCAAGTAATAAAAAGATCGAACCCACAGAGACCGTGATCTTAAATAACAATTAATTATTAAATCACTTTAACTAAACTATATATAAAAAGATTTGGAAAAGATTTGGTTTTTTAAAATAAAGATTAACTAACAAATCAAATGTCTAAAAGAAATCAGTTGAAAATAGCAATCAAATCAAATCCGGGATTTTTTCAAATTAAAAGAGATTTCCAGGAATTGGGTTACCAACAAGACTGCTCATGCTACTAAATTGACTATCCCTTGTTAATTATCAAAATTGCTTTGAAGGTGAATTTATCCTAAATAAGTTAATGTTCCCTCTCGGGATACAAGAACCGTGCCCAATTAAACCAACTCCTACTCTCGTGGTAATTGTATTTAAATTGAACCCTTTAAGCTTTATGACAATTCAATGAACCCTCGAAGGACCGCTTCTAACTCTCGTGATTTAAGTCCTAAGTTCAATTCCTATAGATCCGATACCTAAGTTCACCGCTAAGTTCGTCCTTAGAGTATCTACGACATGCAAATAAGTGGCCACCGAATTTACAAGTAATTCAAGCGATAGGAATTAAATCGAAAGCAAAATTGAAATTAACAAGAAGAGAAACATCAATCCATCACATGAAACGAGTCTTGGGCATAGCCCCAATTCCTAGAAATAGAGAAACTACTCACTCATTGCCATGTTAATAACAATGTTGAATAACAAAAACATGAAAATCCTAAGAGAAGAGAAGAAATTGAGAAGAAGAGAAATCCTAATTTAAGCCTAAGGTAGCAGCCAAGATGTTCTATTTTCAAGCCTTAGAGTCCTATTTATAATGTAAGGCAATTTGGATCCAAATCTGTTACAAATTCAAATCAAATCTTCAATTAAAATTCCAGATATTGCGCGTCACGGCCGTGATGGACATCACGGCCTGGGCGTGATCTCTTCTGATTTGAGGGATGGCTTCACTCTGAGTCTGTCACGGCCGTGATGGACATCACGGCCTGGCCGTGATCATTTCTGCCTGCGAGGGTCTGGTTCAGCTTCCATGTCACGGCCGTGATGGCCATCACGGCCTAGCCGTGACGCTCTCTGTTTTCAGCACTCTTTCTTCTTTTCAGCTTCACTCGATCACGGCCGTGATGCCTATCACGGCCTGGCCGTGATGGCTTCTGTTTGGCTCATTTTTCTTTTATTCTTCAAGCTCCTTTTGATTATGCAAGCTCCAATATGACTGATTTTAACATTTAATTCTTTAATTCCTACACAAACACACCACAAAACCACCTTACCCGTTCCAAGGCAAAAACTAACAAAAATCAAATTAAATATGCCTAACCTATATGAAAATGCATGCAAAATGTCAAGGAAATATGAGGTGAAATCACACTCATCAGTTCCCTCGTCCCCAATGGTGATATTTATATACTGGAGCCATCCACTCCCTGGTCGACCTACCCAAGGATTCATGCCATGTCAATCCATTCCACCAAGTACCATATCATCGAACACAAAGAACATATTTACAAATATTCTAATCTATATCATAACTTTATCGGTAGTTTTCAAGATGTGCATTAACATAAATGAACATACATACATGTCCATATCCTTCAACTTATCAAAAATAAACAAGAGTAACAATTACCAAGACAGGCTGCCAGAGAACATTTCCAACAAGCCTAGACCAACTTCAAACAAAAACTTGGAATACTACAAAGATCCATAAATTCCAAAATTTTAACCACAATAAGAGTTACATGTCTACATTCAAATGACACTAGTTTCACATAAAAAGGAGGTCTACATTTACAGATATAAATTTTGAAGTAAAATATGTTCGAATGTATCATAGACATACAATACTCTATTTCCAAAATTAAACCGGGACTTCTCGGGTCTTCTTAAATCATGAAATTTTACCGCAACATACTTCTATATTTCAATTTTCCAATGCAACCAGTTTCATCGCAATCCGAATTTTATAAACCAAGATATGATTTTTTGAATGCAGGCTGTCAGGGTGCATTTGGGACAGCCCTAGCCATGTTTTCAAAATCGTATACTTTTATTATTAACTTACCACTCAAAATCACCTCATAATGTTGAATGCATCGGTACAATCCATTATTTTGGTAGCCGATATGTCCAGTTTGTCAAATGTAATCGTAAGATCATCCATGATTTGAAGATAAAAAACAGTATTTTATGTTATAAGATTATACACTCCGATAATTAGTTGCTGAAATACAAAAAACATGTTTCCGACAATTAATTTCCGGAAACACATATTTTTGTATTCTGGCAACTAGTTCCCAGATTAATGTTTTCAAATAAAAAAATATCCTGACAATTAATTGTCGAAAGTCATAGTTATTTGAATTTCGACAATTAATTGTCGGAAGATCTTGGAAAACGAAAAAAAAGAGCGCACGCCTAGTACCAGCACGATGGAGATGAACACCTCAGACACCTGCGTTCATGTTTACATTCTTGAGTAGAGATGATAGAGAATAAGGGGTGGAGGGAGATGAGAGAGAAGAGGAGTGGGTGGTAGAATTTATCGTAGATGAGAGAGTAGATAGTTTTTTTTACTCTTAAGGGTATTTTTGTAAAAAAAAATTAAAAGATGGGAGGGATAGATGGAGCAAAGGTAGGGGTGTAGGTAGCAGCTTCCTTGATATGGGTCCTAGTAAGTCCAATATGCAAAAAGAGGCCCAACCCAACAATCATGTTGATAAGATGGGCTTTGGGGAGCCACCTTAGCTTGAGGAAACCTGACTATTTGAATAATTGTGTGTAAGAAGTATAGTTGGAGTGACTGCATATGCTTATAAGCTGCTTAGTATAACCTATGGAAGCCACGAAAAGTTGATAATTTCTTCCAGAGTTTATTTTGTTTCTCTCTAACTGCAGCTGCTTGTGTGTGTATGAGTGTTGAAAAGTAAACTTAATTTTATTTAGTATTTGGGCCTTAATTGTCTAAATAAGAGTTCGTATTCTAGAAAGAAGTTCTAGATAAATCTACTTTAGAAAACCTAGTGGTTTTATGAAAAGTCTAGAATTTTGTAGCAACTTGGTATTTGTTAGAAAAAACTCTAGAGAGTCATTTGTAACCATTAGACTAAAAATGGGTTAACATAATCTTAGCCATTGGTTAAGGAGGTGCCACTAGTATAAATAAAGGTTTATAGTCTTGAGTTTGTATTAAGACAGAAAGCAAAGAGAGAGTAATAATCAAGGTAGTTAAAACCGGACTGGACTGGACCGGTCGGTTCGACAGGTCCGACTGGGACCCGGGACCTAGGACGGTTCGGTTGACACCCAAAGCCGGCCTTGCGTGGAACCGGTTCCATAACCGTTGAACCGGTTGAAAACCGATCAAAACCGGTTGCAGGCCAGTCTGGACCGGTTTGCAAAAATTAATTTATTTTGAGAAAAAAAAAAAGTGAACCCACGAGCTACACAAACACAGAACATCCACCGTTTGAGCTTTCCTTCTCCGGCGACTGTGCTTGGGGAGGTCGGATTTGGGTGAGAAGCGCACGCAAGCACACCGAGAGAGAGAGAGAGAGAGAGAGAGAGAGAGAGAGAGAGAGAGATATGCAGGTTTTGGAAGAGATCTGAGAATGGGAGAGAAGATGAAAAGGAAAAAAGAGAGAGGGGAGAGTGCAAACAGAGAACAGTAACCGTGTTATTGAAATTTGAAGTGGGTAACTTTGAAAATGAAAAGCTTTTAGCATTTTCCCATAAATAAAACTCAACATGCGGCGGCTGAATGGCTGAAGCAATGCTTTACCTTTTAGATTTTTAGTTTTAGGGTTTTGGAGATTCTTTTCTTTTGGGCCATGTATTCATGTCAATATCTTTTTTTAACATGGACTCTAAATATTAACTTTCAATGGTTGTTAAATGTCAACTATAAATATTCAATTTTAGTGTGTTATTATATGTTGAGTTTTAATTTTACCAAATTAATGAATATTATATAATTTTTTGTTAATACTGGTTTATATATTATTTAAAAAATATTATTTAATTATTACCGGTTCAACCACGGTTGGACCATTGAACCTTAAACCAGTGCCTTCACCGGTTCAATGACCGGTCCGGTTTTAAAAACCTTGGTAATAATACAAGTAGCCTCTTTTCCCAAAATCATCTAGTTCTCCCATTTTCAAGTATTCCCCCAATTCTAAAATTTTCCATTCCAATAAATTGTCATCAGAGCTAGGAATCTTTTAGTGAGATGGCAAATGGTGGTATGGTTCCCTTCCAAGCCTCAATGCTCAAACAGAGAAACTGCGACAATTGGAGTATCAAGATAGAGACTCTCCTTAGATCACAAGATGTGTGGGAGATGGTAGAAAAAGGCTACAAGGTGCCAGAAAATAAGGCTAGTCAATCCCAAGCTCAAAATGATAGCCTGAGGGATTCAAGAAAGAGAGACAACAAAGCTCTCTATCTAATTTATCAAGGGTTGGATGGTGATGCTTTTGAGAAGATTTCAGGAGAAAAGACTGCTATGGAAGCATGGGAGAGGCTTCAAATCTCTTATAAGGGAGCGAATCCAGTCAAGAAAGTATGTCTTCAAACATTAAGAGCCGAGTTCGAAACCTTACATATGAAGGACGGTCAGATCATCTCCAACTATTTTTCTAGAGTCCTAATGGTTACCAATCAACTAAAGAAAAATGGTGAGAAGTTAGGCGATGTAAAAATTAAGGAGAAGACTCTTCGATCCTTAGATACAAAGTCTGAACATATTGTCGCCATTATCGAGGAAACTAAAGACTTAGAAGCCATGCCATTGAGCAACTTTTGGGTTCCTTACAAGCTTATGAAGAAAAGAAAAAGAATAAGAAGGGATTATGGAACAACTTTTCAAGATGAAAGTTGATTCGACTAAAGATGACTACAATAGAATCCAACACTGACGAGGTCTTGGCAAGGACAAGGATGAGGTCGAGGCCTTTGAAATGGAAATGGACATGAACGAGGTTGGAGTTCTAATGATGGAAACCACGATTTTCAAAGAGGAGGAAGTTCATTAAGAGGTAGTGGAAGAGGTAACTCAAGATTGAAGTATGACAAGGCACCTGTGAAATGGTACAATTGTCAAAAGTTTGGTCATTATGCCTCCGAATGTAGAGCTCCTAGCAATTGTAAAGTTTAAGAGAAGGCCAACTATGTTTAAGAAAAGAGTCAAGAAGATGCCACCTTTTTGTTGGCTTATAAGGACAATGAAAGAGGTGAAGACAATAGATGGTACCTAGATACTGGTGCAAGCAATCATATGTGCGGGAGAAGAAGTATGTTCATGGACCTTGATGAATCAGTAAGTGGCAATGTCTTTTTTGGAGATGAGTCTAAGATAGATGTGAAAGGCAAAGGTAACATTCAAAGTCGACTAAAGAATGGAAAACATCAATTCATTTCCAATGCTTATTATGTCCCGAATATGAAGAGACAATGTGAATCACTTAGTTGCTAAGGTGTCGATGTTAAGAAAAAGAATGTTCGCCCTCAACATTGAAAATGATGTTGCCAAGTGTCTTATGGCGTGCTATAAGGATGCATCTTTGATTTGGTATCTTCGGTTTAGACATCTCAACTTTGGAAGACTATAGTTACTTTCCAAGAAGGAAATGGTGAGAGGACTACCTCACATTAATCACCCAAACAATTCAAGAAAAGCTTTATGAAGGAGTCAAACTCAAGAGCTCAAAATCTGTTGGAACTTATACATATGG
This sequence comes from Echinosophora koreensis, assembly GCA_035048595.1. Taxonomy (NCBI): domain Eukaryota; kingdom Viridiplantae; phylum Streptophyta; class Magnoliopsida; order Fabales; family Fabaceae; genus Echinosophora; species Echinosophora koreensis. The sequence continues at coordinate 2,773,050 of JAPCYP010000068.1, forward strand.
ATGTATGTGGTCTAATCAAGCCTCTCTAGGTAAGAGTAACTACTTTTTGCTCTTCATTGATGACTTTTCAAGAAAAACATGGCTATATTTCTTGAAGCGGAAATCAGAGATCATCGAAGTATGCAAGAAATTTAAGGCTATTGTGGAGAAAGAAAGTGGTCTAGAGATCAAATTCATGAGATCTGATCGAGAATGAGATTCACCTCAAAAGAATTTCAAATTTTTTTTGAAGCCAATGGATTACGATGACAGTTAACAGTTCCATGATCCCCTCAACAAAATGGAGTGGCAGAAAGGAAGAGTAGAACAATTCTTGACATGGCGAGGAGCATTCTAAAAAGTAAGAGGCTGCCAATGGAGTTTTGGGCGAAAGCAATTGCATATGGAGTTTAGTTGTCTAACGATCTCCAACAATAAGCATCTGAGGAAAAACACCGTAAGAGGCATGGTGCAGAAGGAAGTCTGACATTTCCCATCTAAGAGTCTTTGGAAGCATAGCTCATGTGCATTTAACTGATGATAAAAGAAGCAAGTTGGATGATAAAAGTGAGATGTTCATTTTCATTGGTACGACAGCAACTCCAAAGGGTACAAGCTATACTATCCTAACACTAGGAAGACAGTCGTCATTAAAGACGTCATATTTGATGAAGAAGGAGAATGAGATTGGGTCTGTGTGATGAAAATTACAAATTCTTTCCGAATTTTAAAGAAGATTATGTGGAGCTACCAAGGATCGAGCAAGTAAGAGAGGAGGCTACTGCCCCGCCAAGTTCGCCAGTTGCAAGTATTAAACAGGAGCCATCATTGTCGTCACAAATTGGAAGCTCAAGTGAGAGAGTGCCACACTTCAGAAGTTTACAAGAACTTTATTAAATAACCGAAAATCAAGACAATCTTACTCTCTTTTATCTATTTGCTGATTGTGAGCCTATTAACTTCTAAGAAGTTGAGGGAAGAAAGAATTGGAAAGATGCATTGGATGAAGAAATAAAGGCAATTGAGAAGAAAACCACATGGGATTTATCATCACTTCCAAATGGGCACAAGGCCATCAGCGTAAAATGGGTATACAAAGCAAAGAAAAATGCAAAAGGAGAAGTTAAAAGATATAAGGCAAGATTGGTGGCGAATGGCTATTGTCAAAGAGCTGGCATCGACTATGATGAGGTATTTGCTCCCGATGCTCGATTAGAAGTTAAAGAACAAGAGGATAAAGTTTTGAAGTTAAAGAAGTCTCTCTACGGGTTGAAGCATGCACCATGAGCGTGGAATAGCCGGATTGACATGTACTTTCAAGAAAGTGGATTCACCAAGTGTTCACATGAGCATGCCCTATATGTCAAAATTAAAGGAGACATTTTAATTGTGTACATATGTGGATGATTTGATCTTCACCAGCAACAACCCAAGATTGTTCGAAGAGGAGTTCAAGAAGATGATGACCAATGAATATGACGGATATCTGACTAATGGCATACTACCTCGGCAATGAAGTTAAGCAAAAAGACGATGGACTTTTCATCTCATAAGAATCCTACACAAGAGAGATTCTCAAAAAATTCAAGATGGACAATTGCAAGCTGATAAGTACACCAATGGATTGCCGAGTCAAGTTGTCAAAGAACGAAAATGGAGAAAGAGTAGATCCAACATTCTTCAAGAGTTTGGTTGGATGTTTGTGGTACCTGACATGCACAAGGCCTAACATTCTTTATGCTGTTAGAGTCATCAGTCGATATATGGAGAGTCCAACAACTTCTCACATGAAGATTGCAAAGAGAATTCTATGCTACTTTCAAGGTACGATAAATTTTGGCTTATACTATTCTATTTCTAATTATTACAAGCTCGTCGGATACAGCGATAGCAATTGGGATGAAGATATTGATGATTGAAAGAGTACAAGTGGTTTTGTGTTCTACATGGGAGACATTGCTTTCACTTGGATGTCAAAGAAGCAACCGATTATTACTCTTACTACGTGTGATGCCGAGTATGTAGTTGTTACCTAGTGTGTTTGTCATGCAATTTGGATTCAAAATTTGTTAAAGTATTTGGGTTTGCCACAAGAGGAGCCAACCAAGATAGGCATGGATAATAATTCAGCAATAGCTTTGGCTAAGAATCCAGTCTACCATGATCAAAGTAAATATATTGATACATGCAATCACTATATTAGAGAGTGCATCACGAGAAAGAATGTGCAAGTGGAGTACATAAGAAATGAGGATCCAGTAACTGATTCCTTCACCAAGCCGCTAAAGCAAGAAGACTTTATCAAGTTAAGAAATTTGATCGAAATGACAAATTCAAGTTTAAGGGGGGCTGTTGAAAAGTAAACTTGATTTTGGCCCATTTAGTATTTGGGCCTTTATTGTCTAAATGAAAATAGAAAGAAGTTCTAGATAAATCTACTTTAGAAATCCTAGTAGTTTTATATAAAGTCTAGAATTTTGTAACAACTTGATATTTGTTAGGAAAACTCTAGAAAGTCATTCGTAACCATTAGACAAAAAATGTGTTGGCATAATCTTAGCCATTGGTTAAGGAGTTGCCACTAGTATAAATAGGGGGTCATAGTCTTGAGTTTGTATTAAGCCAAAAAGTAAAGAGTGAGTAATAATACAAGTAGCCTCTTTTTTCCAAAATCATCTAGTTCTCCATTTTTCAAGTATTCTCCCAATTCTAAAATTTTCCATTCCAACAATGAGTGTATAGAAACCAAAAATCTCATGTCGAGATAGCTCAATTGTGTGTTCTACCCGTATGATTGCTCCAATGTGTCAGCATCAATACGTTTGTCTTGTTTTACATTTCATGAAAGTTATAAGTGTGCCTAAGCTTTCCAATGCTTGTGATTTAGAGTGTTTTGCAGAAGCATCAACCCCAGCAACATTTAGAGGCTCCTTATGCTCAACTATTCTATCATGGGTCAGATATGTTTGCCTATGACTTTAGTACAAAACACCAGGTTTCATTTCTCCTTGGAATCACATTAAAAGCATGGGAAAATATATGCATAAAGCAAGTCAACTATGTTTTTATGTTTTTTCTCTTATGCATTCATTATTATCAATCAACCTTAAGAGGAAATTCCCCGACGCACAAATTTAGAAACAATATTGATACAATTTGGAATATTCCATGAATAAATTAGAAAGACAAATTAGCTGAATCACATAACTACTTCAATTTCTAGCTAGAGGGCCTTCACCACAACTGGACTTCTTACATGATGCTTGCCATCTGACCATATCAGCTTTCCAAACACATAATTATTTGTTGCTTTTCCTTGCTTAACCTTTAAGGTTACTTCAAAGCTCTTTTCTTCACCAACATTCTTGAACTTCAAGATGTTTGGCTTCACAGAAATGGTGATTCCACTTGGATTTTGAACATGAGCAATATATGTTGCTGGAGAACCAACATTTTTTAATGTCCTTTTAACTATTACTGACCTCGAGAGATTTGGGACTGTGATAGAAGGATGGTTGAGGTTGAGGAGACTAAAATTCTTTTGGCAATTAAAAGAACCTTTCGAAAACACTGAGATTTGTGATTCATTATAACCTAAAGCACATAAGAAGTTGAGGTAATCATCAATTGTTGTGTCGTAAACAAGGCCGGGATCCATTGCCATGTTTGGTTGAACATGTCCTGACCCATAACTAAATGGTGTAGCCTGGTTGTCAGTAGCATTCAGCACTGGCTCCACCTCATTATCTAGTGTTGTGGCTGAGAGTAGCAGAGGAAAATTAGCAACTTTTAATGTGTACAAATACACAAGTGATTTCATAATCTAGGAAGCCCTAATACGACCGAATTTTTTAAAAAAATTATAGGACAACATATAACTATGAAACAATATAGAAAATTAGTATAAAATCGATGTAAAAGCACAAATCTTAAATAAAAAGAAAGAAATAAAATTTTAAAAGTTAGCAAGATTGGTTGTAAACATGACATGCAAACATAATAAAATACTAATATTTGTCTAATAGTTGCGATATTTCTATCTATATAAGTATATAAATTATAAGAATAAAAGTAAGATTTGTACAATACAAGTAGGGAGTGTGTGTGTATAATTCACATTTTGTTAATAATGAAAAATCAATGGATGTTTTATGATAATAAACTTGTTAATTGTTATTTCTCAGTCATTTTATTATAGATTGGCATAAGAGAAAGGATTTGAGGTTTGAGAAACTTTGAATAACTTCACACCTGTGGTCATAATTGCTGATTTAATAGCAGCAGGGTTCCATGTAGGATATAACATTTTCAGTAGGCCAACAATGCCAGAAATGTGAGGGCATGACATTGATGTCCCTGAGATTGAGTTAAATGGAATGCGACGTCTATCAAACTCCTGATTGGTAGGCCCTTCAGCTTCAGTGTAGGCTGCTATAACTGACACTCCTGGTGCAGTGATATCAGGCTGAGAAATGTAATCATAAATGTTAGATATATAGCAGTAGACAACAACTTATAAGGCATAATATAATTTTTGCAGGTAATGACACCTTTAGGATCTCGGGTATAATAATATTTGGTCCTTTTGATGAAAATGCTGCCATTACGGGGGCAGGCTTTGTTTGCAATCGTGTCCTTGGATGTGTAATATAAGCCACTGGGAACCTATCAATAAACTTCAAGCAGTCAACTTTAACTTAAAAAACTGAGATCCATGATAACCCTTTTGGGGTCTTTACGTTGCAGATAAAATATCTGGAAATTTTGCATATCATAGAAGCCAGAGTTGCTTCCAGTACTTGACTTGATATTGTTAAACTAATCCATATATTCTGATTGAATGTATAATATGTTCATAATGTACCTAAAAATTATCTAACACTATACTTTTTACATCATTTTTAATACCTAGTTATTGGTGTATCAATTCGTGGTCAATCACATTTGTTGTATGGTTTAATAGGTTAAATCATTAACCATGAGTGTGCCCATTAAACAATCTGTTAATGATCAATTAACCTCAAATTTATATATTATTAACCAATTTGAGAACATAGGAGTTGATAATATAATTAAGTGCGATCTCCCTAAACTAGTATAGTAAACAGGCATGATATACTATCTGCCAGACTAGAATGCTAGATATCTTACTCGATTGAGTTGATGTAGTTAAGGATTGTGGCACCATCAGTGAAATTGACATGAGAGGCAGCAAGGACATGAGGATCAGCTAAAATTTCATTCCCACTAGTCTTATCATTGAGAAGAACCATTCCCACAGCACCAGCTAGAAGAGCTTGTTCTCCCTTGTCCACTCTTGCATTTATCCCTCTGAGGCATGCTACGATTTTTCCCTTTACCTTGTTGGGATCCAATGTTCCATTCTGGCACAGAACGCTGCATAATTGAATCATAATATAATGGCTTCACATGAATGTTATTTATTGTATATAGTACTATGTTGATGTTAATTGTCAAATGTAAATATGTTGATTCAACAAGACTATAACAAGGTTTAATGTTTTCATGCTTACGCATCCTCAACTGTTGCAGTAGCCAATTTAGCATTTGTAGCTTTAATAATTGGGTAGAATTTGTGTCGCAAACTTGAAGCTGATAAGCTTTCACCCTTCAAATGAAGCACACAAGTTTATTATGAGTAAGCATATTCTTGTAGAAAATGCAAATGCAAGCATACAGCAACAATTGCAGTAAATGTACATTATGCATATATGAGATAAGAGTCATTTGGGGTATCATATATCTAGGTGTTAAACTCATGGAGTTTTGTGTACAAAAAAAAAATGACGGACAGGATTATGTATTTATGTGGTTAAACAACTTGTCTTGCCAGTAGAATGAATTGTGCTGTAATTTTAGCAACAAGATTGCCAAAAATTCTTAGGCAATTCAAGATTAAGTAGATCACTATTCCTTAAATTATAAAATCTAATGTTTTTAATGCTAATCCTTTTTTCATTATATTGGTGAAAAACAATAGTAGTTCTTTAACTGAATTGATCGTGCTCAATGATATGTGGTGTTAAAATAACGAGATATGTCAGCTGTACTTAAAAATCTTTCCAAAATTGAACATAATTTGTCTCATTTGCATTATGTCTGGAATAGAAACAAACCTTGAAGCTCATATTGTTGCCAAGGACAACATAACTGGGGAACTCTCTATCCATTGTGCTGGCACCTACTGTGATATACCATGGTGCAAGGTTTTCAACAGAAGCATCGGCAGGCCCACTATTGCCAGCAGAGCAAACAACCACAATGCCATGCTTTGTAGCATGGAAGGATCCAATGGAAACACTATCATTAAAAAGGGAAGAGGCAGATCCACCCAGTGACAAAGACAACACATCAACACCATCATGGATGGCCATATCAAATGCTGCCATGATATCTGCATCAAAGCACTCATCACCACCAATAGGGGGCCAACAAACCTTGTAAGCTGCCACACGGGCTTTAGGTGAGCCACCCTTTGCTGTTCCATATCCTTGGCCAAAGACACTGACCCCAGGTATCATGTTACCACCAGCTGTTGATAGGGTGTGGGATCCATGACCTTCATTATCACGAGGAGAGTCAAAGGAGGAGTTAAGTGGGCCAGCAACAGAAGTGTAGCCTTTGTTGAAGTACCTTGCCCCAATTAGCTTCCTGCACCATTCACTATAGAATTACTTGCTTTATAGTCAATGTTACTTCAAGGTTCAAACTTCTATTTTTTACTACAAACTTTAAAGTTTATTTTTTTTATTTTCTTTTTGGTGCTTAAAGTTTATTTATTTATGTAAAAAAGGTTTTGTAATTTTTTTATATAAAAAATGCTAACCAATGTCCAGCAAGTTAAGAAATTAAAATGTAGGAATTTTTATTGAAAACTACAGCTTTTGATTTTTTGATATATTGAGATATAAATTTTTCAATATTTTTTTTGTTTCCTTCTAATTAAAAATACGGTTATTATATTATGAAAGAGTTTTATTATTATTTTAGTAAGCTACAATGAATGCTCTCATAAAGCAATGCACGACTTCAAATCTTACACCTTACTACTCACTTACAAAATCTAGTTCTAAGATCATCTCAAACGAGAGTTGTTTAAGAAATAAGAATTAGTTCTTATATTGTAGCATTGTTGAAGCTCTAGTGACATGACATCCACATCCATTTATAATCACCATTGCTTATAGAATCAATTTTTATAAAGCACTCCAACTTTATAGAGTTGAATCATTAGTGTGGAGAGTTATTTAAAGTAGTGGGAAGTTAAAAATGATAATGTAACATGATGAAGCCCATAAAAAGAGAAATGAAGACATTAGAGACACTCTAACTATCAACAAAAAATTATAGAATGATCCCCGGGTGTTTTTCATATACCGATTGAAAAATTAAATGTAAAATTTTTATTACAAAATAAATTTTAATAAAAGCATTTGTTTTTTATTTCTTTGCCAATAACCTAAAAGCATTCATTAAACACACATGATAATCACAATCAAACTCCTAATAGGTGATTTCATAGCAATAAAAAAATAACACTAGTGGTAATAGATTGAAATTAAACATGTTTATTTTTATATTCTATAGCAACAACAAAAATTACCTTTTTCACTAATATTCTACCTCATTTTGTAAAACTTTAAAATTCGTTATAATAATGTTTCACCATATACTACCAAAAGTATAAATATGGGTAGTGATATAAAACTCAAACCAATCAGCCACTCGATCAGGACAATGAGTCAACAGGTCACTAGTCGAACAAGTGAGTCATTAGATGAATCAGTATATATTAAATTTGCAAATATTGTATTGAAGAATTGATTTTATAATGCATTTGTCATAAATGTATTTTGTGGGTGCTCTAATGTAGTGGCACGATTGTTATTTATTAGCTTTGATGACTCGTGCTCAAACCTGGCTAGACACATTTTGCTGCATTTTCCGCAAAAACAATCTGGTTCAATTGCAAGCAAAGTCACCGAGTTCCACCAAGATTGTATGATGTCAATTCAGGTTCAGTTGCATATCCGATATGATATGCTCTAATCAGACCGAATTATACTAGATGTGAGATAGGTATGCATGTTTTGGTCAATACATCATGTCTTGTCTAGCAACTCATTTAATTAAATATAATTTTCAACGTAACAATATCCATATGGATTATATACCGAAATGCTCATAAATTCAACCACCATTTGAAAGTCCAACATAGCATTTTCGACTTCCCACCTACATAGTTTTTCTTATACATATAAAATTTAAGTCCGCTTTAGTGTTTAAATTATGTTTTAATAATATAAAAATATAATTAAATTGTGTTCTGTTATTATAAAATAAATTTGCATAACACAATTTAATTACATTTTTGTATTGATAAAACAAAATTTAAACATTAAAATACATATAACTTTCATTTAACAATTAAAATTAAAAAATAAAATAAGCAGGAAGGGGAACCGACTTTTGGGTTGTCGACTTCCTAAAGGAACCCATATGATGAACATTTCAGAAACAATTCTGTCAGGTACTAATTTATGTAATTTGTTTTATTATTCAAATAGTTGTTCCCAATTAGTCAAGTTAATTATACAACTAATATATAATAATCACTCTATTTTCGTGTTATTTTATTATCTTAAAAATAAGTTTTGTGTATAATGTCACGTAGCGGTGTTGACCAAAATTATTCAAAAAAACAATAGTTTTTAGATATTAAACTTTTTTCTTTTTAATTTTGAATTGAAAGGGGTGCATATATGCTCAGAACTTGAAAGTTTCATTGGAAAAACTATTGCAATTCGAATTATTAAGAGTTCAGACATGTAAAAGAATATCGAGTATTAATCAATTATAAATCATGTTATATGTGATTTTTAATATAGTTATAATAAAAGTCGAATATTTTTTAAATGTCAAAATTTATTATTAATTGACAATATAAAAATCTTTATTCTAACAAAGATGCCCATTAAATCCTTATTCACATTGAAACAATAAACAAAAGCTATAGGGCTTGTTTGATTGTGTTTGTTTATTTATTCTTAACAACTATTTTTTTAAAATAATTTTAAAAACTATTTTTAGAACAGAAAAAGCAAAAAAAAAATTGTTTGATAAGAATATTTTTTTAAAGCAATTTTAGAACTTAAAAAAAAATATGTTTGATAAATTTATTTTGATTTTTTTTTAAATGAAGAAACAGAAAACTCCCTTGATTTGTAATTTTCTCATTGTTCATTTTATTAAGAACTCTGTCAAGAGCATTTTGAATCTCTGATTGGAAATAACTCATTACATCTCAAAGGCCCAAATAGATTCTGCTACTATCTAAACTAAATTGAAACCCAGGACCATATGGATTTGATATTTCTAAATTAAATTTTTAGAACTACAAATAATCACCTATTATTAAGGTTGGGCCAGTTGCCAAAGATGACAAGTCGTTGATTCATCTGATGGCAATTTAGAGCTAGCAATGAATTAGTTTTTTATTTTTCTAAAAGTATTAGAGGTTTATCCATCCCTCTTGGCTCATGGCACCTAAGAGACTAAGGGAGTAACCATTTAAGTTTACAGATTAATTTTGGAAAGATATTTTCCCCCAAAATCATGGAGTTGGAGAAAAGAGAGGTGAAGCAAACATATAGAGATTGGTTTTGAAGGCATCTAATAAAATGGTTTGCTTATGGGGCACTGTAACCTCCCTCACTCTCCATCTTCTCGTGGGGTTCTTTGTTGCCAGATTAACAAAGGAAAATGATCTTCCTCTCGAGCCTTATCAATGGAAATTGGACACACATGACTCACAATGGCTTGCGTGAAAAGGGATCAGGAGATGAAGATTGGATTTGGCTGGCCAGATGTCCACGGTGCCTAGTCACCATGGCACCGACGACGATGGGAAGATCTATGTTGTGGTGGAGCACAGTGGGACCGAAAAAGTGACGAGGTTGGGAGTGTGGTTGTTGGTCACGACCTAGTGGCGACTGGACCTTATTGTGCATCTATAGGTCTCATTCGAGGAGGAGGGGCCATGTGTTCTATGAAAAATGTAAGATGGTACGGGGATGATGGATAACGACAACGACAACGACGGTGCTTGCGATAATGACTGGGTTAGTTCCTTTGTGGTGGTGTTGCAGCTGGGTTTGTGCCTTCATGGTGGCTTCTCAAGATTTGGTGAAAGTGGTAAAGAGTGGAACTAGGTTGTTAACATCCAAAAATTAGTTAATAACCGATAACAGTTGATAGCTAGTTAGTTGATGTCACCAGTCGATAAAGTAGCAGTTGAGGACAAATGATTGGAATTCAGTTGGACAGGTGTTGGCCCGGGCCTTGGATTTATGGGCCTATTTACTTAAAGAAGAACATTTCGGATTAGCCCATGTTTTAAGCCTTAGGGTGTTGCCAATTTCGGTTCAGTGATTCCTAGAAAAGTGGGTAATGGATAAAGTTGGTTGAAGAACTAGTAGCACATTCAAATATACAGAAAAATAGATAAATTGAAGTTGCTAAGCGGAGGGAAGTTGTTACCAGCGGATGGCCGAGGAAAGCGACTAGAAGATAGGGACATGATGTATCATGGCTAGCCGTTGTAATGTTAGTGGTCTTAGTATTTTTATTCGTTTCCATATTTGTCATCCAACGTGCCATGGTAGTTGCTTGTGTTTAACATTATTATCCAATGAGGATGGTTGTAGTGTAGTTTTGCTTTTGCCTATAAAAATGAGTTGTACAATTTGAGTATACATCAACACAATCAATCAAATAAGCTACTTATGCTTATTCTTTCTTGTGCACTTTACTATTTCTTTACTGCAACTCTTTATTGTAATTCTCATTTTTGTGCAAGTTTAGTTTGTTAGCTTTTAGCTTTTAGTACACCATTCGACTAGACACTTTCTTGAGTAGTCTAGATACCCCTAACCGAGGAACAAATTTTCCTTTCTTAGCGATTTATCTGATAAAAAAAGGGGATCAAGAAGTGTAACTTGGCCGAGTCTTGTTACTCGGCTAAGATTCAATTTTACAAGATAACTATTTTGGCACGCACTATGGGACCAAAGAATGTGAACATATTGAGAAATTTCCTTCTCCCATCACGATCACAATTGGCGCATGCATTTAAGATTAGGCAAAAATCTTACAAGCATAGATACCTCACAGCCAGCAAATAAAAATGGGAATCGCAAGAATGCGGATAAGGCACCACAAGCAATGTTGAGGATGCCTTCTCCTCAACAAATACCTCAGCAAACCAGTCGACAACCCCTTATGTTGGACTTTTAACCATAACTGCGGATACGGTTGACCAACCTCAGCCTACTGTGATGACCACGTCCTTCATTCGCCAATAAGTCGACATGGGGATCAATGAATTGATGTATCGGGTGTCAAAGCAGCTAGCTGATATCGTTAAGCCGATGGTGCATAACAAGGTGCACATTGTTAAGGAGGAAGAAAAGAAGCAGATGAATGTGGTAGAAAGTTCGGCTAATTCCATGGTGGTAGGAAAACTAGGTAGACGAATGAATGCCAGGGAGCTTTCATGGGTCCTAGCCGGCGAATGCAACCCACTGTGCCTGAAAAATATCGAAAACCCAGAAAACCGAAAAACCGATCTAAAAAACTGAAAATCGAACAAAACCGATGTCTATTGGATTTTTTTCGATCCTGTTTTGTGAAAACAGATTGGATCGGGTCGAATTCTGGATCACTTTTCTTAAATCGAACCAATCCAAACCAAACCGCATATATACAATTTAATATATTTTTATTCTATTTTTAGCATTATTGATTTTTTATTTGTTGGTTTTTTCCTAATAATACTTACTAGTATGATTTGATGTAATTTGTTTTACTATTTCTAAGTTCCAAACAATAAAAAATATGTTTTGGAACTATTTGATGATGATATTTGTTTATTTTATACATATTTTTATGAAATTATATTGCATGAATGTATCAACAAGTATATACATGTTTAAGTTTTGTTCAATTTAGCTTGTAATCTTGATTCTTTGATGTAATATAAATATGTAATGATGCGTCGGTAAAAACCGAATCAACTGATACAATCCAAACCACACTTAATCAGATCATATATGATTTTTTTTAAGGAGACAATCCAAACCAAACCAAACCGCATGTTGTTTTAATCTTTGGATTGAATGACTTTTTTACCTCAAAACCGATCCAAACCGATCCATGATCCAATCCACCCAATTAGGATACAACTTCCTATAGACTGGCCTATCTAGAGGTCTCAATTGTATACCAAAGTGCCTTCTCATAATCTCGACTATCATGTCCAGGTCAATCAGCTGAGGCCCAGGTGCTCTTTCAACTGCAAAATTTGGTGCAGGGACTTGGAATGTCCTTGCTTGCCTGAATGGAATGACTCTTGCATGTTGTGGTGCTTGATAGACTGGTTAGGAGTCGATATTACCCCCAAGTTAGTAGTTGCAAAAGGTGGAAGATTAATCCATTGCTGAACAGCGGGCTGAGTAGGTGCAAGAGGTGGACCATTATTCCGTGATTGCTCCCCAGCATACTCACCAGGTGCCCTATATGGCCCTCCTCTGAAAGGGACTGAACTTGTCTGCCCATTAGTCCATGGTAGTTCTCCAACATAGTCACCAGACATCCTTGTGTCGGTCCTCCCCCAACGCTGGAGGTAGGGTAGGTGAGGCCTCTAGGCATGGTCGCCTGTGAACTAGCACCAATAGCCGAAGCATTGTGCGCCATGCACGACATACCAATTTGCCCTAAAACATTAGGTGACCTTCTAGCCATCCGCACTTGTCCAAACTGTATGTTCGACTATTGAATAAATTCATTCATGGCCGTTTGAAACCCTGAGGCATAGCGGACTCTTTTTACTAGCTAGGACCCATGAAAGCTCCCTGACATTCATTCGTTTGCCTCAATTTTCCTGCCACCATGGAATTAGCTGAACTTTCTCCCACATTCGTCTGCTTTTTTTCTTGCTACTTAACATTGTTCACCTCGTTATGCACCATCGGCTTAACGATATCAGCTAGCTGCTCTGACACCTGATTCATCAACTCGTTGATCCCCACGTCAACTTGTTGGCGAATGAAGGACGTGGTCATCACAGTAGGCTGATGTTGGTCAACCACATCCGCAGTTATGGTTGAAAGTCCAACAAAAGGGGTTGGTGGACTGGTTTTCTGAGGCGTTTGTTGAGGAGAAGGCATCTCCAACGTTGCTTGTGGTGCCCCATCCGCATTCTTGCGATTCCCATTTTTCTTTGCTAGCTGTGAGGTATCCGTGCTACTAAGATTTTTGCCTGATCTTAAGTGCATATGCCAATTGTGATCGTGGCCTGGAGAAGGAAATTTCTCAATTTGTTCACCTTCTTCGGTCCCACCGAGCATGCCAAAATTGTTATCATGTAAAATTGAATCTTAGCCGAATAACAAGACTCAGCCAAGTCATACTTTTCGATTCCCTTTTTTATCATATAAATCGCTAAGGAAGGAACTATGTTCCTCCGCTAGGGGTTCCTAAACTACTCAAGAAAGCATCTAGTCGAATGGTGAACTAAAAGCTAAAAATTAACAAACTAAACTTGCACAAAAATGAGAATTACAGTAAAGAAATAGTAAAATGTGAAAGAAAAAATAAGCATAAGTAGATTGTTTGATTGATTGTGCTGATGTCTACTCAAATTGTTCAACTCATATTATAGGAAAAACAAAACTACACTACAACCATCCTCATTGGCTAATAATCCTAAATACAAGCAACTACCATTGCACGTTGGCTGACAAACTTGGCAACGATTAAAAATCACTAAGACCATGAACATTGCAACAGCTAGCCTTGATACATCAGCTCCCTATCTTCGAGGTGCTTTACTCGGCCATTCATTAGTAATAACTTCCCTTCGTTGAGCAACTTCAATTTATCTCCTTTACAGATTCTTTAAACGTGCTACCAGCTTTTCAACCAACTTTATCCATTATCTACTTTTCTAGGAATCACAGAGCCAAAAATGGCAACACCCTAAGGCTTAAAACTTCCCTAATTAGAAATGATATTCTTTATGTAAATATATAGGCCCATAAATCCAGGGCCCAGCCCAACACCTGTCCAGCCGATTTTCAATCATTCATCCTCGACTGTTACTTTACCGATTAGTACTAACTAGCTGTCAATCGCTTTTGGCTATCAGTTATTTTTGGGTAATAACAGTTCAATTGTTCTGAAACGGGGAGAGAGGGAGAGAAAGCAAGAGAAAGACGAAAAATGATGGAGGGAGGATTTTTTTTTTTTAAGCAAGGTGATCTATGTCACCATAAATTTTTTGGAAAAAAAGAAAAGAAAAAGAAAAACAAAGTAAACAAAACCATGGGGGGACATAAACCAAAATCCAGGCAAAAAACAAGAATCAAGTAAATTTAACATTAAGCCTTCTATTCTTTCTTAGATCATTCTTTTGAGATTTAGACAAAATCACTGTGAAATTAGAATCATCCTCGACAGCAATATTCTGCTCTATTGAAAGAAAGTCATTATGTAATTCTTTCTCATCCCCTTCTCCTAAAAACTTGGCAAGAGCTTTCATATCATGAATAATATTAGGATGAATAGAGATTGAATTTACCACGGATGTCTCAAAATTCTTACCATTAACTGTTAAATCCATAAAGTGCAATGAATCCATAGGGAAGGGCTTTTTTCATTTGTTCCATTATTACAAAATTGCCATTAATGAAAACAGATTGTTCTCTATGCTTTTCATTGGTTTGAGAACAAAGAGTCAGAAAACAAAATAAAACAACCCAAAGATGTTCTCTAGTTTTGGTTTTAAAAACTAAAAAACAGATAGTGTTTTCAGAATCAATTTTCCCAAAACACTTTACAAACAAGTTTTTTTAGGCTTAATGAACTTTTTGGTCCCTGTAAAATAGGTCACTTTATGTTTTGGTCCCTATCTTCTTGTTTTTTTGCCATTGTGTATCCCTAAATTTTAAAAATCGCATTTAGCCCCTACAGTCAAGTTTGACCGTTAACTGCTGACCTATCTAACGAGGGGTCCATGTCATCTATGCCACATGGCAAAAAAAATATTTTAATGGCACATGGCATTTTCGAAAAAATTATTTATTTTTATATTTTTAATAATTAATTTTTTAATTTTTTAATTTTAATAATTAATATTTTTTTTTATTATCTTCTTCTCTCCCTTTCTGGACTGTAACCCTCCACCTCCACCTCCACCAACACATCATCTTCCGCTCCACCTCCACTCCACCACCCACCCACCCTCCCCTCCACCTCTTCGACCTCTTCCACTCCACCACCACCTTGCCCTTCGCCTCCCCTAGCACCACCCCTGCTACCCCCCAGCCTGTGTGTTGAAAGCAAAACCCACCAACTTAGTTCAGTGTCTCTTATATTCAACAAGTTAGCCACATTAACATAGCAGACAAGTTAGCAACAAGTTAGCCAACATTCCCCAAAAACCAGACACATACAGACAACATCAACAAACAACACACACACAGCAGATCTCCATCATCCACTCCCTGTTGCTTCCTCCTTCTCACCAGATCTCCATCATCCTCACACCCCATCCTCCCACCAGCACCCAAACCCCAACCAAACACATCCACACCCATCGCGCCTCTGCCTCATATGCCATCAATGTCTCAGTTTTGTAACCCTAACCTCCAATCGAACTCCAAAATCCTTCTTAATAGAGCATCTGCGACTCTACCTCATCATTTCTGGGTTTTGATTGAAAGAACAGAAACATGAAAATGAGGAGGAGGAGTGAACCATGATGGCAGAGGCAGTGCGGAGTGAGGGACGACGACACGAGGGAGGCTGACTGGCAGCGGTAAGGACGACACTGCGACGAATTTGGAGAAGGGTGGGGGTGGGCGACCGACGGCAGGGAATGGGGTAATGGGGAAGGTGTTGGAAACAAGGAATTGGGTTTAAAAAACCATCATAATCTTATAAAAATTTTATTAAAATTAAAATAATATAAAAATTAAATAATATAATAATCATAAATAAAATTATTTAATTTTTTTTTAGAAAAAATCCACATGGCATTAAAAAAAAATTTAATGCCACGTGGCATGCTGATATGGCAGCTCCGTCTGCCACATCAGTAGATAACGGAGTTGACTGGTAGGGGCTAAATGCAAAATTTTAAAAGTTAGAAGTACACAATGCAAACAAAAAAAAGATAGAGACCAAAACAAAAAATGACCTATTTCACAGGGACGAAAAAGTTCATTAAGCCTTTTTTTTATTTTTTTTAAAAATAAAAAAATTTTGTTTTCAAAAACAATAGTCAAATAGGCCCATAGCTTCTTTTCCGTTATACTTTTTACCTTCTCAGTTCTCATACAATTTTGGAGACAGAAGATTCTCAGAGAATAAAATTGACAACTTATATTGAATTAGAATTTTAAAAGACTATGTAGGAATCTAATCATGACTTATAAGATTTTTCTTAAAAAAATGTTATAATCTAAGATTTTTGTGTTAGGATATTTAAATATTTATATTATAAGATTTTATGATATTTGAAAGATTGTATGGATTTACAGGAGTTAACAATAATATTGTGCTGCGATTCAAATAATGAAAAGGCACCATGACCAAAATCCCCATTTCTTCTCAAGTCAAGAAGCACCTCCATCACAAAATCATCAATCAGTGAATATGCCAAACTTGATTGGATTTTTAGAATAGTGACACATTTACTTTGGTCTTTGTTTGATTCCATCACAAAATCGGAAACAGTCATGAAAGAATATCGGAATGTTGATATTAATTTGTTTTGGACACAATATAAAGTAAATACTCACCCAGGAAATGTTTTCTTCGAAGTTAGATTATACAATTAGTTGAACTTGGAATCCTCATCTATTATTGTGTATTAAGGATTATCCTTCCACCAATGAAATCAAATGTTCATGGATGTTGCTGGTAAGTGAAATTTTTGTTGTTTGATTTCATTTTCTATAAGGTTTTGAATGGCACAACAGAGAAAGAATGAGAAAGTGAGTCTCTTATAAAAAAAGTCTTGATTGTATATCATTAAATTTAAATATTGTCTTTAAAATATCCTGATAATCTTATTAAATACAAGACTTGTTTGAATTATTTTAAAATATTAATTAAATATCATAAGACTTTTTTTAATTATAAAATAATCTTTTAAAATCTTAATCCAATTGATTTCATCTTGTACAAGCTTTTTGGAAAACTTACCAATGAATGAGTGCAGGAGAGTAAGATTCTAATCTTCTCCTCGATATAGTTCTTTAGCGGAGTGGATGTCAAGACTTTTAGATATATATACACAAAGTCAACAATGTTAAAAGCATCCCCTTTATTCATGGTAAGAATATGTGGCATTTCTCTTTTCTTTTTAGTGATTGTTTGGGAAAGATTAAATTTTTCCTTTTAAGCTATTTTTTATATAATAAGTTGTTTTGAGAATAATTTGTTATGTTTGGATAAGGAGCATATTTTTAAAAAAGGGTTTTTTGAGGGAAAAAAACTGTTTTATGCTATCTAGTTTGTTTTAGCTTAAGATTGATATGATTTGATTATTTTTATTTTCAAAACTTTCTTCCCTGTTTACCCCTACAAAACTAACTTCTAAACAAATATTATTAAATTATACAAATAACTTTATATCCATTTTCACAATTTACTATATAAAAGTAATTTTTTTTCCACCACCCAAACGAAATAGATTATCTTAAAATCGTTTTTCAGCAAATAGACCCAAACAAAAACAGATTCTGATTATATCAATTATCACAATAATCGATTATATAAAAATCGATTATCAGCATAATCTTCTTTTTCCAGCTTTCCCAAACATATTCTTATTGTATCGTTGGTGTGAAAACCCCTAGAAAAAAATGAAAATAAATAAATAAAGGAGACAATGTTGCGTTATAAGGAACGTACTGTTTCATTGCATATACCAAATAAAACCTGCTAATTTAAAGAAGGGCTAATATGTACTTACTTCAATTCATTAAAAATTCTAATTATTAATGAATAGAGTATTCAATATCTTTTTAAATTATCATGATATTGAATATTTTTACATTTTATATTTAATAATCTGTATGTTATTTCTTTGCCAGTGTGTTAATTTTATCAAATTCATAAAAGAAAAATATAGGAAAAAAGAAAAACAAAGAATTTGATAAAGAATAGAAATAGATAGAGCAAGATGGTACCTGTTGCAGTGAAAACCTGGATCGGCTCCATTATCACAGATTCCTCTCCACTTTGAGGGAATTGGTCCCAACCCTTCCTCACCAAAGCTCTTGGATTCAGGCCAAACCCCTAGAGGAATGCGGTGGGAGCAAAAGTAAGCAAGCAGCGTGGACAAAGCAGATTGTAAAATATGTAGAGATTCTACCCATTTTAGTCTCATCCAAATTTGCTTAAAGCCAAAAGTTATGATATTTCAACATCCAATTTCAGACACCGTATATGATATCGTATGTGTTTATCTTTATTTATTACTTACTTTTTTATCTTTTTTATATGCACACATCCCAAAAATATACCAAAAAACCAAAAGAAAACTGTATGATATCCCAAATTTGGTGTTCAAATATAATTTCTCTAAGGGTGTGTTTGATTTGCAAAAATTCAGGGGACTGGACAGCACAAAAATTTTTGTCCCCTGTTTGATTTGAAAAGTGGTCAGGGGACAGGACAAAAAATAGGGTGAGGGACAGGACAAAAACCCAGAATTTTGTCCCCCACCAAACCATGGGACAACTTTTTGTCCCATGGACAGACTAACAAAAGACAAAATTATCTTTACATCTCTCTTCTCCCTCTCTCTCCTCTCTCCTCTCTCTCTCTCCTCTCTTTCTCTCTCTCCCTCTCTCTCTCCCCTCTCTCTCCTCTCCTCTCTCTTTCTCTCTCTCTCTCCTCTCTCTTTCTCTCTCCTCTCTCCCCTCTCTCACTCTCCTCTCTCCCCTCTCTCCCCCTCTCTCTCTCTCCTCTCTTTCTCTCTCCCTCTCTCCTCTCTCTCCCTCCCTCTCTATTTCTCTCTCCCCTCTCTCTCTCTCTCTCCTCTCTCTCCCCTCTCTCATTCTCTCTCCTCTCTCTCTCTCTGTTGTCTATATTTATATATTAAATAATATAATATATATATTATAAAAGGTATTCCGATAAATTTAATATTATTTTGTTTGTGCTGTCCATTATCCATCAAACAATGTACAAGACAAAGAATTGTCCTGTGACTCAAGGATTTATCCTGTGCTGTCTTGTCTGTCCTGTGCTGTCCTGATACCTTTTGCAAATCAAACGCATCCTAAAGCCAACAAGATGGTCCTGTTTGTTCTCATTGCCCACTCACTTTTCAAGGCTACAATAGTAGCATCTTTAATGTCAAGCTTATGTATGCATAATGCATGCATATAACAATTTTCTTATTGGTGATGATGCGGACATGAGGAGGCCCAAGAAGACCTTAGTGTATGAAAGAGGTAAATGGAAGCCCATTAAGTGGCTCCAAGGGTGCAATGCACTAGATCACTCCTAGGAGAGAGAAACTTGTAACTAACTGCTGCCTAGTGGCAGCAGCAGAGTGGGCTGGGGCGTGTGAGGAGTGATTTCTGTTAAGTGAGGTGGGAAATATAACTAGGAGGGAGGGAAAGAGTGAGGTAGGCTGGAATTAGTTGGGACTTGGGAGAGAATTGGGGCACTCTCTAATTTGCCCTGTTATCATTTCTTTTCTGCATTTTCTTTGTAATACTCATATCTAGACCTGATATCAGCTTGATACAGGCTAGGAATTCCACAGTAATACACACAGTTCCTTGTTTCCTATTCTATTAATTGTTGGTACCCATCAATTGGTATCAAAGCTCACGATTCCTGGAGCTTTTGGTTAACCTTACACGAACTGCAAAATGGAGTATAGAGGGGAGAATGTGGAGAGAAGCTTGCTGGAACAGAGGATAATAAATCAAACCCGGTTGGATGAGATCAAGCAGCTCTGGAAAAAAAGGAAGGGAATCTACTCCAGACGTCGAAGTGATCATGCTCCAAGTCGCCGCCGACCTCCTCCGACAATATGCGCAGAAGAGGAAGGCTATGGGAGACAAGCTGGTGGAAGAAAACTCGAGATTCAGGTGTACACAGAAGGGAAGAAAGAAGAAGGTAATGTAAGTGTGGAAGAATGGCATGGGGCAGGTCTGGTTGCTATGGCCGAGGAAACGGAAGACGAAGAAGGTAACTCAGATCTGATTGCTATTGAGAAGAAGGAAGAGAATCACCTAGAAGGGTTCCGTACCAAGAAAGGGAAGCCATCGCAGTCCTTACAAAATCTCGATGATGAAGAGAAATGGGAGGTCGAGAACAAGGAGGCAGGGAAGAAACTACAATGTCCATCAGGTTGTGAAGTGTTTGATCAAAGGAGGAAGAGATGGGAGTCATCGGAGGAAGAGGTGGCGGAGAACCGCCACGTTTCAAGAGGCTCGATCAATAAACCACCACCGAAATCGCCTGACCCATTAAGCTCGGAATCCTCCGTGAAAGGAGAGGGGTCATCAACAGTGACCGAGCTTGGGGTTCGACAGCTCCCAGCCAAGCGTCCACCGCCTGAGCCGCCGGATCTTGGCGTGCCCAAGGCGGAGGTGGAGTCGTCATCTGGCGTGGATGAGTCGCCGCCATCAGCATCGCCGGACCACTGTCCTTGTTTAGGGGCTGTGAAGACAGATTTCGGGAAGGTAGGAATGGAGGAGCTGCCGGATCTAGGTGGGTACATGGAGGCGGATGGGTCGCTCGCCATTAAGGCAAGCACGGAGGGGACGGTTGCATGGCAACCTCGGACTAGTAGCGTCGTGGAGAAGGATGGGACGCTGCTGACCGTTCGGTTACCGTCACCGGAGCCACCGTATCAGAACCCGGCCATGGAGGAGGGTGGGATTTCCCACGGTTTGGTCAAGCCACCACTGCTACATGCGACTGAGATGTTCAACACTTGTGGGAGAGAGAATGAAGCTAGGGCAATGCTGAAACTGGGTCAGAAAATTGAGATAATGGGCCAGGCCCAAAATCTGAGAATTATACTTTTGGAGTTTGTATCTCATCTAATAATTAGAGAGAATGGTCCAGAAAATACAAGGTTGGGATTTGGGCCTAACATTACATGTACATGGCCCATTAAAATTGGATTTCTTGCTGAAGCTATTTGTACCCTATTAATGGATGCAGTGTTGTTACAGAAGCAACTGTTAGAGGAGTTACGTAGGAAATTCCAGGGAATCCATGTTGAGGTGTTCGAGCAAGCCATTCTTAAACCTAGGGAGGATTTGCTTAAGCACAAATGGAAACGTGGGAAGCTTGAAATGGAGCTGGAAGAGGAAACCAAGTTAGTTGGTCTATGGAGTAGAAAGCAAGGGATGAAAGATGAACATTCCGGTTCTCTGTCTTTCTCAGACTGTGAGGCAAACAATAGTCAGGGACAAGGATTGAAAAGCAACAATGGGTATGTTGCAGAGCTTGATTCACTCCAAATTACTCCAATTAAAAAAATTCAGTCCTTCCTAACAAGTGATATAACTCCTGGTTGTATAACTGAAATGAGAAAGTATGAAAGAGGGGGGCTAGGGGAAGATAAAGAGCTAACAATTCCTGATGCAAACAATGAGGGACTGAGGGCTGAACGTCTGCAACTAAAAGAATGCTACCACATTTACTTGCAAATAAAAAAATTACAGGTTGAGAGTGCAGGAGAGTTCCCCACATTCCATGGTTTGCTTAAATTTGTGTATGATAGAGGAAAGAGTTGCAGGGAAATTGTGTCAGTGAATCTTGAAGCCCCTGCAAAGGTTCTGGTTGCTGTTTTAATAGTGGATATGGTGGTTCATAATGTACGTGGCCAAAGGGAAAATGCTACCATTGTCCCTGTGCATGATCAAGTGCTTTGCTTCACTGATGAGGGGCTACAAAAGCTATGGAAGGAAGGGGAGATTGATCAATGGGACCCCGGTGGACATCCTTCTTTGTTCCTGACAGCTGCAACATTTTGTTTCAAACAGTGGGACCCCGGAAAGGTGTGATCAAGAAGCCACTCACTTGTTCACCTTGAGGACAAGGTGAATTTTGAAGGGGAGGGTATTGATGCGGACATGAGGAGGCCCAAGAAGACCTTAGTGTATGAAAGAGGTAAATGGAAGCCCATTAAGTGGCTCCAAGGGTGCAATGCACTAGATCACTCCTAGGAGAGAGAAACTTGTAACTAACTGCTGCCTAGTGGCAGCAGCAGAGTGGGCTGGGGCGTGTGAGGAGTGATTTCTGTTAAGTGAGGTGGGAAATATAACTAGGAGGGAGGGAAAGAGTGAGGTAGGCTGGAATTAGTTGGGACTTGGGAGAGAATTGGGGCACTCTCTAATTTGCCCTGTTATCATTTCTTTTCTGCATTTTCTTTGTAATACTCATATCTAGACCTGATATCAGCTTGATACAGGCTAGGAATTCCACAGTAATACACACAGTTCCTTGTTTCCTATTCTATTAATTGTTGGTACCCATCAGGTGAACTTATCATGTCTTCCCTGGACTAGCCCCACCCTGGCACCCTCTCAACCCCACCTCACCTAGAATAAGCACACCAATTTTGATTTTATTCATAACGTAATGAAAAGGAAGTCATAATAAGATATATACATGACAAATATATATCCATCAAACTAAAATTTATAAGATAAATTACACACATATAATTTTAAATTTCTTTTATAAATATTTAAAATGATAAACAGATAAACACATTGCGCACATTGCGATGCATAAGGTTCACCCATAATTCGAGTGTTGTCACAAAATTTTAATATTTAAAAACTAAAGGATAAGATGCCCAATTTGCCCATATTCGTAATAATACAACTGAAAGTCGGCTACCCCATCATGTATCATCGAACCTTATTCTTTCACATTAGTCCAACGGTCCAACCACAAAAGGTTTTGCAATTTCTTTAACAACTACATGAACATTCATAGGTTGGGTATAGAAATGAATTGGTCTTCACCTCCCAATAACGGCCAGATTCAAATTGACTAATGAATAATATATTAATCTTGTTAGATCAACTTTTTTTGAAAAGATCAAACCCTAAAAATTCATTAGTTTTCGGGGAATAGTGATGTATCTCTCCTGCATGTGTGTTTGAGTCAACGATCTATTTTAAAAGGTTATAATAATAATAATAATAATATAATAATAATAATAATAATAATAATAAATAGAACAAATCCCATTAATAGCAAGGTGATACCAACCTCATTGAAAAAAACTAATCAAAGTTTTAAACATACACTAGGAAACTCACCTGTATCGAGGTTTCCTATAATCACTCCTTCACCATATCTTGCTTTCTTCCAGATTGAGCTGGATGGGATCACCCCCTCATGCTCTAGCCCCATGAACTCCCATGACCGAGTAGTGTGTGTAGTTTTCTTCCATTGTTCACGAACACTGACAATACTTTGGGATGCTCTACAAGCAGTTTCGACAAAAGAGTAAGTACATATGCTAGAATTAGGAAGCAGAGAGAAAACAGAGGAGCTATCAGAGAAGAAGGTTCTGACTTGCAATCTCAGCTGCTACTTCTTCTTCCAAAGTTGCAGCGAAACCATTGATGTGTCGTGTGTAAGAGTAAAAGATTGACTCTTTGGCTGTATTAGAACTAAAATGGAAGGAAAAACAAGCATTTTCAATACGCAACAAATGTTGAGGGTTGATCATATGTGACATGGTATTAGAAACAAGATTTTGTACTTTATCATACCTTCCTAAGAAAGATCCCAGAAACTCATAGTGGGATTCTGTCACATGATTGAAATCAACTGAAGACAATTCTGGATCATGTGAGTGGGCTCCCAAATATACCACGTATGACTACAAGCACAACAAATTAGTGCAGAGATTAGATGTGCTTTGAAGTAAAAGAAGGATTAGTGCCTTTCCCAGTTGTACCTTTTCCAAGATTGAATATTCAATGCCTCACCTTTTTCACTGCAAAGCTGGGCCTGTGCAGTAGAGAGACAAGAAGAATTGGGAGGAGAACGTAAATGGTAGGTCTTGGGAACTTCATTGCTTTGCTTCTATGAGAAATCCTCCTTTGCCTTTGCTTTGTTTTGAATGTAACAGAAACAAAACCTTCGGTTTTATAAAGGGGAGAGAAATTAACAATAGGGCTGTTTAGGTTTGAAACAGTTAAATTTAAAGTTTATCCAATTGAAACAATCTTATTTAAACCAGTTTGAATTTGATTGAGTTAATTAGCTTGTAAAAGTGAAATTGGATTTAATGGGTTCATAACAAAAAAAAAATTAAAATTTGCAATTTAAAATTTGACTGGGCGTGTTTGGTTTGCCAAATCCGCTAGCGGATAGCTTACAGCGGATGGAAAAGAAGCTTCGTTTGGTAACATTTTTTAAAATTAGCATATATCGTTTTTTCTAGACGTTACCTGAAGAAGTGTTTGAGCTTATAACGTATAGCCTATCATTTTTTCTTCCATTTTTATCCTTACTATCTTAATTAAATTCATCACTTATCCTTAGCTAATAAAATTAAACACTAATCATTTAACATAGTATATAAATAAAAAATATTTTCACTATTTAGATTTGCATTTAAGATAAAAATAGAAAATATATTTTTATCGATAAAAAAAAAATTATATAAAAATCATATAAGTATATAATTTATTTTTATTATTCCATTTTATTTGTTAAAAATAATTAAAACTAAATTAATATTAAAAATTAATTTTTAATTTTTTAAATGATAAATAATTTAAAATAAATTAAAGTGTTAAAAGTGATAATTATTTTAAAATAAATAATATATATTTATATGTATATAATTTATATAAAAAAATATATGCAAATATATTCTTTTATGTCATTTTACATTTATCATCTAGTCTAATCGCTAATTTTACCAAACACTTTAAATCCAATCCACTAACTAATCCGCTATCCGTTATTAGCTAGCTTATCCGCCGTCCCGTTTTAATGTTCAGAAAACATTGATGTATGCTTTATACTTTATACATCCCTGCTTACAAAATTTATAGGCAAACCCGGCCTACGAGGCAGCTAATAATTACAAGACATAAAACCAACATCGTAGCTTTGTAATGCACTCTCAATTTCTTAATAACTGTCATTGGATCCCCCCATAAGAAAACTTTTTTTTAAAAACATAATTGGGTGTTTGAATGCGAAAGATAAAAGTAGAGAAGGACGGCAGAGGCTTGCTAGTTAGAGCGAGCAATTCAAGTAGTTTAGTCACATTAATCACATTGAGTACTGTCAAAGTTAACATCAATTTCATTTAGGCTTTGTTTGTGAGTTTTTAATTTGGAGGGAAAGTAAGGGAAATTGAAGGTTTGTGAGAACCTCTCCCTTATTTGTGACTTTAAAAAGTTGGAGGGGAAGTTTTTGAGGATTTTAGAAAAACACCCCAAACCCCTCCTCTGCTCAATTTTTTGGTTTACCCCAATTTGGGTTTTTTTTTTGGAATAATGATTAAATTACTAATTTACCTCTTTTTTTTTTTGAAGGATTTACAACCACTTTTCATACACCCTTTCTGAGTTCCTTCGACACACTTCACCCACTTTCAAACTTTCAACCCTAATCTTTGAGTTTGCGTTTAGTGAGGAAGAAGGCGAAGCTGGTGAGATTTGAGGATGAAATTGAACGGTGAGATTGGGAAGGAGAGGGGCGGCATGGGCAAGCACAGGCGGGAATCACCTTTGGATTTGGATTAGGGAGAAAGAATTGGCTTTGGGTTGTGACCGAATTGTTGGTGAGTTGGTGCTGAGCCATGAGACCGAGTTGGAATTTGGAACGAGATAGATAGAGAAAATAAAAAGACAAGAAATAGACGTTTACATGTTACTAGTTGACTGCAGCTTCTATGATGCACTTTACTAAGTTAAGGAGTAATAATTCACCAAAAAAAAAAATGTTAAGGTGCAATATGCATTTCCATTTTTATTATTGGGTAAACAATATGTATTTCCATTTTCCTTGATGTTACATGTGAAAAGGAATAAAATTAATATTATTTGGTGCATTAATATTATTTAAAAATATTATTTATATTAATTTTTTAAAATAAGGGTAGGATTATAAAAGTATGTTATAAACCCTCTATTTAATTCCCCTCTTATAATATACACTCACAAATAAGGAGAGAGATAACACCCTTCTCTCTCCTCCCCTCCCCTTTCCTTCTCCTTTGATCCCCTCCAAACTCACAAACAAAGCCTTAGAGAAAAACAACGGAAGCTTGCTAATTAGAGGGAGCAATTCAAGTATTTTAGCCATATTAATAACATTGAGTCTCAAAGTTAACATCAATTTCTTTTCAGAGTTAGCCTCATGTAATTTATTCGATGTATGGGCGATATTCTTGGAGAGCGCCACTGATATTTACTGACACAAAGCAAAATTTCGATACCAATTTCAACCATGAAAAGCGACTATTTTTATTATTTTAAAGATAGATAATTTATGCCAAAATATATATTTGGTCCCTTATCTTTTTAAAGATTTGTTTAGATTTTTTATCAATAAAGTACTTGTTTTATTAGTCTTATACTCCCTCCGGTCCTTAATATAAGAAACAAAACTCTAAAACACATAGACTAAGGAAATACATTGAAATGAGCTAATTGTAATTAATATTAATATAAATTTTCAAAAATACCTCTTCTAATCTTATTTAATATTCCAAGGGTCCATAATTAATGACAGTATTTAATAAGGACAATATTGGAAGTTAGTATTTAATATGTGTGAAAATTGATATATGTTTTTTATATTTTGGACAAAAAAAGTACATATTTATTTCTTATATTAAAGACTGGAGGGAGTATTTATCAACTATAGTACATAAAGTGATCCTTTTCGTCATCCCTATTAAATCTAATAACATAACGTCTGATGTAGCGCGTCAACCGCCGTTTAATGATCCTACGTGGCTGGGTAGGGGAAACTATGTCATTTCACTAGTATAGGAAGCACTTTTAACGTCTGTTAAAAGTGACTTTTAACATAAAAAAAAAAAATCAAACGTTAATATAGCCGACGTTGAAAGCCACACTTTTAACGTCTGTTGTGAACCGATGTAAAAGTTTACTTTTAACGTCTGGTGATGTTAAAAGTAACCTTTTAACATCTGTTAACCTCTCTAACAAACGTTAAAAGTAACACTTTTAATGTATGTTGTATGATCAACAGACGTTAAACTTAACATAACTTTTAACGTCTATTGTATAAACAACAGACGTTAAAAGATTACTTTTAACGTCTGTTGTATAAATAATAGATGTTAAAAGTAAAATTTTTTTTTTAAATTCTGGTTAGGCAATATCCCTTTCCCAGCTCCCTGCATACATTAATAGTCCATAATACAGAAATTCAACAGAATTTGCATAGATTAAAGAATTTGCACACAGTTCATGGAGAACTTTTTACATAAATTAACTAAATGCATTTGCATTCCAATATATTCAGAACTAGCTTGTCACAATTATACATAATTTTCCATAACACAATTCAGAATATATTCTACACTAGCTAGGCCACTATACATGAAAAATTCATAATATATTCTACACTAGCTAACACAAGTCCAATATATAAATATAAAATGTAAATTCATACAACTACACATTATCCTCTAAGTATACAGGAGGTATCTTTTCTACTCCTTTTTCTGCAACATACTTAGAAAAGAAGTCTGCAAATTGCATCCTCAAGTCTTTAAAATCTTCTTTCTCAAGAGGATATTGATCGCTGAAAGCCTCACGAGGTCAAATAAAATCAACATTAAATTAAGTCATCACCAAAAATAAAATATAATTAAATAACTTGTTTAATTAATCACCTTCTTCCATCCCTCGGTAATAAATGCGGAGACAATGTTCAACATATGAAACGTGAGATAATACGCACACGACTAACTATTTGGCTGATAACGAGAATACAAAAGAAATGAAATTTAATGTCAATTAAATGTATATATATATATATATATATATTATAATTATAATATTAATTCCTATTTAATAAACTACTTACCTTGAGGATAATCCATTCAGGATTTGTTTTTGACTTATTAGTTCTACTTTTTCCATTGCCACAAGATATGCTACATGCCTTCATAGCGCTATCATAAACAAAATATTCATGTCAATTATATGTTCATCATGTGTAATAAAATAAAAGCAAATGTTACAAATTAAATTAAATAGAAGATTAATTACGTATGTATTGAATGAGGCAACCATCTCCTTCTCCGGGTCCTTGTGTAGCGAGCAATAGATGACGATATTATGCCTAGAAGGATGAAGTATGATCAACTTCCAATGCCCGTCACTTACAAAAGGTGTCATATACATCTCTTTCCAATCACTTCCTCCCATTAAGTTTTGCAAGTATGGATTGAGTTTACTGGGATCGGTCAAGAAATCACGTAGCATGATAGTGAGGTCTAAGAATCCGTAAACATTGCAGCCCCTGTCAATTTGAAGGCGATGTAGATACCTAAGATATGAAATAAGTGGATGTTAATTATGTAATATATTGAAATAAATTATAAAATTGAAATAAATTATAAAATTAAAATGTACTTACATGCACCAAAAACTTGGAACCGTGTTGACTACCCACTCACCATCGGTGAATCGAAAAGGAGTTGGGTAAGGGTGTGCCAGCCATCCATCGTGTTCCAGCGAAAATTCAAAAACATCGAACGGGTATTCCACACCAAATGCTACCAAACGAGCAAGTGGAGACAGACAAAGCGAGATCGGCTTCGACTTTGCCTACAATTGTAAATAAAGAAAGCATAAGTAATTGAGAATAAAGAAAACATAAGTAATTGAGAAATATGATCATTATGAATATGCTTGGGACAACTCGAGCTCCCGCTGTTTAACCTCCAGCTCCTTCTTTGACAACTCATCCACCTCCACATGTGTCTTTTGACAACTATCTTTTGTGCTCACATGTGAAGGTTGGGCAACTCATGCTGTTTCTTGGGAAGCCATGGATGAAAACTGCTGCATAACCATCTGCGTGAAGGCTAGGTTCGTTAGAAACCCTCTCATCAGCTGATCTGTATAGGTCGGGTCGGCAATGAGCTCCTGTTTAACCTCTTATCTAAGCTCCTATTTATCGATCGCCTGCTCGACCTGCCTACGTGACATGCACGATCCATATAATTTCTTGATGCCCACCGTCCCTGGAACACCATGGACCCGACCAGGGTGGTAGTCTTTGCCTAGGGCAACAACCAATATATCTTGACGTCCATGTGGAACGAACAATCCCTGCGAACTTTTTTCCTTCAGCTCCTCCTACAAAGACGAAATTAAAAACGTGTAAGACAATGTGTTACAAATATCAACTAGAAAGGCAGTTAGTTGGCTACTTACAATCTTTTCTGCCACAATGCGTGTGGCTTCAACTTTAAAATCTCATTTCTTTGTCTTTCGGCCCTCCACCCAACACTCCTCGCGTGGGGGTGGAGACGGAGGATCAACAACTGTGTCCTCAGGTACCTCTCCTGCTGCTATCATCTGATTCAACTTGTCCTGCCTCTCCTTGAGCTTCTTCTCCATCATATTCTTCTTCAAAGTGGGATACCCACCTTTAGACATGGTGAGGTGGTGAATATTCTTTGCTTGATTCCGCTCACCCCTTTCCCTTTTAGCCTGTTACAAATAACATGTAATAAATTTAGTTAAATAATTTTTTTTTTTTTTACTTAAATGTACTTTAAATGGATAAGTAAATTAACTTCAACTAACCAGAAAATCAGGTGTGCCTCGGCTCCTAACAAAGCTATCCCACGTATCCTTATCAAGGTATGGGTAGCAAGCAAGAGGAGATTCAGAGCTCTTCTCTCCAAATATGTAATGCCTAGTCAAATCGTGCTTAAACCCCTTCCAACGCATAGCCACTAGTGAGAGCCATTTCTGCCTATGCTCATTAGTATTCGGCACGGTCCACGTGATCTACATTAATTACATAACATATAGGAGGAATTAGAACTCAATCACAATTTTCTTTAATAATGTACATCAAAAGAGTATAAAAGTAAAATGCCGTGATTGACTCCCAATCTGATCCTTCACATTCTGCTGTACATCTTCCCATTCATCATACAGAATGCTAGTATCCTCTTTAGCTTCCTTAGCCACCCAACTGGTAAATTTCTTAGCAAGGGGTCCCTGGGGAGTCAGTTCATCATTAAACCAGACCTCAAAATTCTGACCGCTAAGCCTAGACTTGTCTAAATTTTTCAAACTAGTGGCTGCTCTACCCCTTTTTTGGATGAAATGCTAGCCGACCTTGTTGAATCAGCCCTCTATGATGCCTGTTTGGACAAAAAATATTAAATTAGGTTAGGTATAACATGGATAAATAAAAAATATAAGCCTAATTAATTAACATTATATGTATAGATAAAACTTACACTATCAGCTGGTGTAGCTGCCACCGACTCGTCCCGTACATGAGGGATGTCTGCTGAATTAGCCATGTGTATGAATGTTTAGATAAAAAAATAATAAATTAGGTTAGTTTAACATGGATAAATAAAAGTAAATCTAAATAAACATGGACAAATAAAAATAAAGCTAAATAAACATGGATAAATAAAAATAAATCTAAACTAACATGGATAAATAAAACACCTGCCATAAAAGAACAAAAATCACACTATGGTCAAGTTTAATTTAGCTAGATCAATATGCCTTCGTGATGATCATCACGAGTGACATGTACATTGTCCACCTCATTTTCCTCAATGATATAGGCATGTTTGTTGAGAAAGAAGGAGTCTCAAAAATATCAAGAGTTGAATCTTGATTTTCATCACTACCATTATGCATGCTTTTTCCTTGGAGAACCACATACAACCTTTTGTTAGAAGGATCAGTGATGTAAAACACTTGTTTTGCTTGTGAAGCCATGATGAAAGGCTCATCCGTATGACCTACCTTTCCAAGGTATACCAATGTAAACCCCACTCATCGGTCTGTACACCACTTTTACTGTCAACCCACTCACATTTAAAAACCGGCACCGTAAGCTTATTGTAATCGACCACCCAAATCTCTTCAATGACTCCAAAGTAAGGTATCGGTGCCATAAAGGGTTTTGTATCTTTTGAACTAGAGAAGTGCATGGATTCAGCCACGATCATAACCCCATTATTTTGCATGGTGCTCTTGTTATCTTGTTCCTTTGTATAAAAGGAAAAGTTATTGATGTCGTATCCTCTCCAACATATGACATTAAAGCTAGGTCCACGTGCTAGCCATTTTAATGTATCAGAAGCAGTACTACCATCCTTCATAATTTCTTCTTTAAACCATTGTAAGAAAGTCTTGT
The DNA here is from genome assembly GCA_035048595.1 of Echinosophora koreensis. Classification (NCBI taxonomy): domain Eukaryota; kingdom Viridiplantae; phylum Streptophyta; class Magnoliopsida; order Fabales; family Fabaceae; genus Echinosophora; species Echinosophora koreensis. Next base: position 2,804,523 of record JAPCYP010000068.1, read on the forward strand.
TATGCTTGTTCAACAACCACTTTTCCTTCATTCGAGGGTTTTCTTCCTGCTTTTGTGATCACAAAAGTAAGGTTGAACTTCATCAATGTTATTCAATATATAAAAATGTACTTGAAGCATTTCCTCCCAACCCTTGTTCTTAATCATTACACCATGTGTACCCTTACCTTCACATCTTCTCTCATCATGACGAGGCTTAGGAACCCATATAGGAACCTTTGAACAATAGATGCTTCGGGACGGTGTGGATTCTTCATATACCCTTTCAAGATCTTCAGGTATCGCTCAACTGGGTACATCTACCTCAAAAAAAGATGCCACATAATCTAATCTCCATCACTAAATGAACAATTAAGTGAACCATGATGTCGAAAAATGAAGGAGGAAAATACATCTCCAATTGGCACAAGATTATAGCAGCCTTAACTTCTAACTCATCCAACTTATGGAGGTCAATGACTATGCTACATATAGCATTGAAGAATGAGCACAACCTAGTTATGGCATGTCTAACACTTTTAGGAGCAATACCACGAATAGCCACGGGCAGTAGTTGTTACATCAAGACGTGGCAATCATAAGACTTTAAGCCAACTAATTTGAGATCACTTGAGACAAGCCTCTTGACATTTGAAGAGTAACCATGTGGAACTTTGATGCCCTGAAGACATTCACAAAAACTTTGTCTCTCTTTTTTGTTTTTTGACAAAGTATGACATGCTAGAGGAAAATATCTCCACTTACCATACTCAACAACTGGAGCTAACTGCTCTCGTATACCCATCGCAACGAGATCGAGACGAGCACTCACCCCGTCCTTTGTCTTGCCCTGAATGTTGAGAAGCGTTCCGATTACACTACCACACACATTTTTCTCCATATGCATCACATTAATACAGTGTCTGACATCAAGCTTGCACCCGTATGGAACATCAAAGAATATAGACCTCTTCTTCCATATGTTTTTCTCAGTAGCCTTAGCCTTCTTTTTGGCCTTGCCAAAGATAACATTGATGTGCTTCACCCGTTGATAAACTTTCTCTGCATTTTCACTCTCTTGGCATCCGTTAAAAGCTTTTTTCAACTTATGATATGGGTGATCACATCTATGAAATCTCCGATGCCCAAGGTAAACCATCTTCCTTCCATAACGCAACTGAGTGAAGCATGTACCTTCTTCACATATAGGGCATGCTTTATGCCCCTTAACACTGTACCCACACAAGTTCCCATATGTTGGAAAGTCATTGATGGTGCAAAATAACAAGGCACGCATCTTGAAAGTCTCGTGAGAATGCCCATTATGACACCCTCTACCCCGCATACATATAAAGCATTAAAAGATAGGGCAATTTAAAATAAAACATCATTTATTAAAAAAAAAACAAAACAAAGGTAAAAGGTACCACATTGTAGCAAGTCTCAAACGCGGAAATAAAACATTACATAAACAAAACATAACCCAACCCTTAGTGTCATATATAGAGCTGGTATAACCGATCCCGAAAAACAACCTCGGATACAAACTGAAACAACTAACTAGCTACTGAAAAACTGGAAATCCTAACTAAAGAGTCGCAGCTCCATGGAGTCACTCCCCAACTAGCTGCTCGCCGTCCTCTGCATAAAAGAAAGAAACATAGAGATAAGGAGTAAGAAACATGAATATGAATATAACAGCTAGGAAGCAGTTAGAAAGACGAGCATATATCAAACAAGCATGTTATAACAGACAACAATATAATATATCAAATCATCATACACACGTGTATGTTATGCAATGCAACTCTGCTCCACTACTCCATTATGCACTTGGATCCATCTACCTCATGAAGTCAACTTCGGAGTTACATCTCCACATTGGCCAATAAACACCAACGCCGGGGCAATCCACCAAACCACGGATGGACCCCTATTAGAGCCGACGCACCTTACTCTCGGATGCGCCACCACGGTTGTACATGATTCACTTGAATCGCCTGCGGACGACAAGATCACCATAACTCTAACGATCACCCCTATGTTGAACATCCTCCACTAACATCTCTGATGCGTGAATGCAGGCTCAACACAACACACAAGCACAACCACCACCTCCGTTTGGGCCCATAGGCTACCCAAGTTTTAACACCATCAACACCTCGACCACTCAGCTATAGAGGATTATCGTTATCGTTTCGTATTTATTAATTAAACACTCTAGTCGTTCTGCACTAGAGATTACCACCTTGACCATCAAGCATCAAGGCCCCCTTGGCTATTAGGCTACCATGGTACATCATCATATTTTAACACTCTAGCCATTAAGCACTAGAGATTACCACCTTGACCATCATGCATCAAAGCCCCCTTGGCCACTAGGCTACCAAGGTACAGAAATCTTATCACTTGTCTTTGGTCTTCATGTTCCGTTGGTATTTATTAAGTCTTTTAGAGCATTTGGGGTGAAACCCCTGCTTCTGCACTGTTCTGCATTCTGTTCTGCATAGGTGAGCACAGGCATGCTCACCCCTCAGCATGGTCGCGCTGAGCTCACAGTTAAGCATGGTCGTGCTGACTGTTGAGCACGGGCGTGCTTAGGCAGCGCACCCAGATCTGGGATTTGAATGGGAGCACGGGCATGCTCCCTGTTGGGCAAGGGCGTGCTCAAATGCGCGCCCTGCTGTACTGGGCAGAAAGGTCATAGACACTTTGCCAATGTTATTGGGACATTATCAGATTCAATTCCTAAAGGTTCTTCTAATCCATAAATCATCAGTTTTGTTAATATTGAATTAATGTTCATGTCTTACAAATTAAGGGGAATTAGTCCTTTAATCTCAGTTCATTAATTTGTCCTTAATCACTTATAAGTCAGTCCCTAAGGTTCTTGACTACACCGTTGGCATCACCTCACTCATTACTAACATACGATTTTATGGATAAAGGGGAACAACCTCCCTTAATGTGTTTAACAATTTTATTGTATTTACGCCACGCGTTCACGATACCAAACAACAGTAAATAAATCACAATATCATCCTCATGATAAAAGCACTCAATCATGGCATCGTACATCAATATGAACATACAGATATCAATAAACAATTTATAATAGTCATGCCAATATCATAACAACAAACAGTTTAACATCAAATAACAATTAGGCATATAGGCATACGACATGATATCAAACATAAAAGGTTATGGGAACCCTTCGTCTTACGCTACCCTCAAGCCTACACACTCATATTATTCCTTCTCCCTATACCTGGTAAGAAGAATTCCCGATAAACTGAAGATGCTCCTAAACCGGTTCCCTTGAGTGGCTCGATGAATGATCCCAAGCCTTGGTCAACACAAACAGGGTTAACCCATTAGTTCCCAATTCATGAAACAGAAGAGGGGAAGAGAGCACGGTCGTGCTCCTTATTGAGCACGACCTTGCTTGTGGCTCAGGCAGCCACAAGTCACGTGCTCAAGCACGGGCATGCTGGCACATGAGCACGGGCGTGCTCATGCATCAGGAAGGAATTTTCAACTCAAAAACCCCACTTAGCCCCCTCTAAACTTCCCTAAACACACAAAGCACACATACAAGCTCTTATATGAAAAACGAGGTGTTACAATTCCATCCCCTTTATAAAAATTTCGTCCTCGAAATTTCTACTCACCTCGAACGAAGATATGTGGGTACGCCTCCATCATCTTGCTCTCAAGCTCCCGTGTAGCACTTTCCTCAGTAGTCCCGCTCCAAACAACTTTAACCAAAGGAATCTCATTGCCTCTCAGCTGCTTCACCCTCCGATCCTCAACTTGAAGGGGTTGTACCTCAAAAGTCAAATTCTCTTTTAAATAAATCGTGTCGGGGACTATCATATGGTTTAGGTCATGAATGTACTTTCGAAGTTGTGACACATGAAAAACATTGTGAAGTTTAGACAAGAAAGGTGGCAAGGCTATTTGATAAACAACTTCACCGACTCTTTTAAGAATTTAGTAAGGCCCGATGAAATTGGGAGTAAGTTTCTTTGCTTTCATCACTCTAGCGACCCCAGTTGTTGGAGTAACTCTCAAGAATACATGATCACCTTCTTGGAATTCGAGCCCCTTCCTCCTTTTGTCATGGTAGCTTTTTTGCCTACTCTGTGCCGATCTCATCTTTTCTTGAATCATCATCACCTTTTCTGTGGTTTCTTGCACTATCTCAGGTCCTAACACCACATTATCACCAGGTTCATTCCAACACAAAGGTGTCCTACAACTTCTCCCAAAAAGAGCTTCATAGGGTACCATCCCAATACTGGAATGATAGCTGTTGTTGTAGGTGAACTCTATTAGGGGCAAAAACTTGTCCCAACTACCCGACTGATCTAGCACACAAGCTCTAAGCAAGTCCTCTAAGGACTGGATGGTTCTCTCAGACTGACCATCCGTTTGCGGGTGATAGGCTGAACTTAGCCTGAGCTTGGTATCTAAGGCCTCATCTGACACTATGCTAGAAGGTACACCATGTAACCTAACTATTTCTTTGATATACAGCCTGGTCAACTTTTCCAAAGGGTATTCCATGTTCATAGGGATAAAATGGGCAGACTTAGTCAATCTATCCACAACAACCCATATATCAATCTATCCATAACAACCCATATCACTTCATAACCGGTTGGAGTCCTCGGGAGTCCAGACACAAAATCCATGGCAATACTGTCCCATTTCCTTTCTGGGATACTTAAAGGTTGCAACTTTCCTGATGACTTTTGGTGTTCTATCTTAGCCTTTTGGTGCAATAAACAAGCATACACAAACTCGGCTACATCTTTCTTCATCCTAGGTCACCAAAATATATGCTTAAGTTCCTGATACATCTTAGTGGCACCTGGGTGCACACTCAGTCCACTCCTATGTCCTTCTTCAAGGATCAACTTCCTAAGCTCCGGGACATCTGGTATACAAACTCTATCTTCGAACCTCAAGACTCCATCACTTTCATCCTTAAAACTAAGGTCTCTACCTTGAGCAAGCAACTCCCTCTGGTCTAAGAGATACTTATCTAGCTTCTGGCCTTCTCTAATCTCATCCATCAAACTGTTGGTAACCTTCAAGGTTCCAAGCCTAATGCTCTTAGGGGTAACTTCCCAAGCTAAACTCAGATATCTAAACTCCTCGATCAGATCCGTCTCCCTAACCATCAAAAATGAGACGTGCAAGGTTTTTCTACTTAAAGCATCTACCACTACGTTGGCCTTTCCTGGGTGGTAGGTTAGATCAAACTCATAGTCCTTTAAAAACTCCATCCACCTACGTTGCCTCATATTGAGCTCTTTCTGGTCAAATAGATATTACAAAGTCTTATGATTGCTAAAAACCTCAAACTTAGCTCCATAAAGGTAATGCCTCCAGATATTTAAGGCAAACACCACATCTCCTAATTCTAGGTCATGGGTAGGGTAGTTTTTCTCATGGATTTTCAACTGCCTAGAAGCGTAAGCCACTACCTTACCATCTTGCATCAACACTCCACCTAAAGCTTGATTCGATGCGTAACAAAATACTACAAAAGATTTACTAGGATCAGGCAAAACCAAAACTGGTGCTGATGTTAACCTATCCTTCAAGGTTTGGAAACTCTCTTCACACTTAGAGTGCCCACAAACAACTGTCCCTTCTTGGTGAGACGGGTCAAAGGTAAAGCTATCTTAGAGAAACCTTCTATGAACCTTCTATGATACCCGGCTAAACCCAAGAAACTCCTAATCTTGGCCACTGACTTTGGCGCTTCCCAATGGAGCACCGTCTCTACCTTAGCCAATTCAATGGCTATCTCACCTTTAGAGATGACGTGACCTAAGAAACTCACTTCCTCTAACCAAAACTCACACTTAGACAACTTAGCATACAACTGCTTCTCCATAAGGGTCTACAAGACAAATCTCAAGTGCTCCTCATGTTCCTCCTTGGTCTTGGAGTACACTAAGATGTCATCTATGAAAACCACCATAAACTTATCCAAGTAAGGGTGAAAGGTCTTGTTCATATAATCCATGAACACAGCAGGAGCATTAGTCACACCAAAGGGCATAACTAAATACTCGTAGTGACCATATCGCGTCCTAAATGCTGTCTTCGGGATGTCCTCAGACTTAACCCGAATCTGATGATATCCTGACTTTATCTTCGAGAAAATACAAGCCCCGATCAACTGATCCATAAGATCATCAATCCTAGGGAGGGGATACTTATTCTTAACGGTCACTTTGTTGAGCTGTCGATAGTCGACACACAACCTCATACTGCCATCCTTCTTCTTCACCAACAACACTGGCGCTCCCCATAGGGATACACTAGGCCTGAAGAACTGCTTCTACATCAGATCTTCTAACTGTTCCTTCAACTTGGCTAGCTCTAGAGGAGACATTCTGTAAGGTCTTATGGATATAGACCCAATGCCAGGCACTAAGTCTATGGTAAACTCCATATCTCTCTTTCGGGGCAGTTTGTAAACATCCCCCGGGAACACTTCAGGAAATTCTCACACAACCGGCACGCTGTCAACATTAGGAGGGCTCTCGACTTCTAGGGAAGATAGCATCATATACACTTGGGCCTCTTCTTTCATAGAAGCCTTAACTTGGTCGGCAGAGAGAAAGCTAGGATCCCTAGACTCCGCTGGAGTTCTGAAAACTATGGTTTTATCAAAGCAATTCAGAAGAACGTGGTTGGTAGATAACCAGTTCATGCCAAGAATAACATCAAGGTCTTTCAGAGGTAAACATACAAGATCAACAATAAAGTCTCTACTATCTATGGTAATAAGAATATTCTTGCATGCATAAGAAGTAAGAACATGTTTATTCGTGGGTGTGGCAACAATTAAATCACATTCAAGAAGTGTCACAGGCAACTTAAGACTCTTAGCACATTCATATGACACAAACGAGTGAGTCGCACCCGAATCAAACAAAACAGTTAAACGAACTTTATTAATGAGGCACATACCTTGGATCAAATCCTCAGATTAGGAGGCCTCGGCTCCATTGAGAGTGTAAACTCTCCCTGTGGTCTTCAGTTGGTTGGCTTGGGGTTTCTGTCCTTTGCTCGCACTCTGTGGTTCTGACTTTCCTCCCTCGCAGTTCCGGCTAATGTTGAGACACCCCATTGTGCCCCGTTGTGCCATTAATTATTTATTACTCTTAATTGCGTACTTAAAGTTAAAATAAGTAAAAATTAAAACTTAACTTATAAAGCATACAACGTTTGAAAATTATAGCATCACAATATATATATATATATATATATATATATATATATATATATATATATATATACATATATATATATATATAACATACATACATACTATATGTTTATGCATCAGAGTATTAAAACGCTGTCTAGGGTACCTATCAGTAGGATCCCTTGTAGGTACATACTTACACAAACTATTATAGTCAGCTGAAATTAAACATCTTATAAGACTCACTGGCCCTAGACACTAAACTACATCGCTGGAATCCACAGCTCTTCCTCCCACATCTGGTTCATACTGAATCCCATCCAGATCCTCAGCAACTTGCTCCTCCATAGGGTCTTATCATACGATCACATAAGAAATAAAGTACAACATACGAAAAATATAGGGGATAAGAAACATTGCTATCATCAAAAGCGAAAGGAATCATAGCATATAATGTAATAACAGTCAAAGACACACATCACTCATAACTACCAATCATCCTCAAATTATGATATCATCCTCTACCCTCAATCTCATGCAACTAAACCTTTTTGCTGACTTGGCCATCTCTATTCCTGTCACGTTAGTCAGTAGTCCAGAACGGTCCAGTACAAATAATTTTCGAACGCGTCAAAGACTAAACAAGTATTAGTCTAAAACGGTCCAGTGCCAATAACTTTCGAACGCGTCAAGGACTAATCGAGTATTAGTCCAGAACGATCTAGTGCCAAGAATATGCGAACTTGTCAAGAAGTATAAGAGTATTACGATAGTCCACCTCGGCATCCACATCCGTAGGGCACTCACCCGCAATATCCGATATCCCAAAATAGGATATCCTGATCTCGACGTTAGGATAACGTCGAGATTCGGATATATGTTGTTCGGGAGACATTCACATCCGTACGGCTGTGAATAACAATGCTTATACATATAATCTCACTAACCCGCATCTGTTACAACCTAGTGCCTCAACCTTCCATCATAGCCTCAACACATGTTCTATGTCACCTCTCATCTATAAGATAATTAATTTAGGCTAGGCACCTCTAAGTCAATTCATTGTCTCACCCACATGAATATCTCCCGAACAATATATATCTTTACTTAAAACACAGCTAAGCACACTATCAAATCAGCCAGATCATGCATAACACAATCATCTTAAAATATTCAAACATCAAAATAAAACGTCGCATACAGTGGAATACCTCAACCAGCGTATCACAAACAGTCAATAATCATAAAGTCAAACATCCTCAAATATTATAAGATTATCCTAACGTCGATAAACCTACAATCCCCAAATCATCATTGGTATTACGGAAAAGTTTCCAATGTGAGTTTGGTCTTGTCGATTACTCAACCACTAGTAGGGTTTAGGTCACCCTGCACCATTATTATAAAATATACTACTTATCCATTCAGATGACAGGTTGATTCTTTCCCCCACCTGAGCTAACACTGGAAACACGAAGTCGAAGCTCCTCGTTACAACACCACAAGTTAACAATTCAACCTTCAGCCAAATTCAACATACAAATATATTAATCAAACAAATCCAACTATGGACATATGGTGCTAGGTTCAGCCAACTTAATCAAAATGAGACTAGGGTTACTTTCTTAATCCAATCTTTTAGATACTAGTTCCTAGAGTATTAACTAACATAGATTAATTATTACAAGACAGAAGTTTGAAACAAAATCCTCTAACCTCTAGGGTTAGGGTTTCGACCATGTATAGTAAAATAGACTAGAAATTGTTTTTGATTACAAGCTCTTGGATTATCACTCTAGGGATTTCAAGTAGCTTATTTCAAGTCATCATCCAAGTTAAAGTTGAATAACACTCATCTAATCCCTTTAGTATAGGATTCGGCTAAGACATAAAAATAGGGTTAGAAGTTTCTTTTCTTTACATACTCTTAGATTTAAAACCTAGACACCTTAAATAGCCTAGAACCATCATCATTTATGCAAAACTTTGAAGAAAACTCATCGAACCCACTTATGATTAGATTCAGCCAACATAGGAAAATAGGGCTAGGAATTTATTTTGCTTACATGCTCTTAGATTATGAAAGTAGAAGACATATCAAGATCATAGAAATTGGTTTCACATTAAAATGATTTTTCTACAGTTTTATAGAATTATTTGAAGTTCTAGATCTAAGAATGGAAATTCATGAAAAAGTTCATGAACATGGAGATTGATGGATGATTAATGAAGCTTATATGATTAGGAATAAGTTCCTCACCCTATAATGAAGAACTTTGATGAAGAACTTGAAGAAAGATGAAGAACTTTGCAAGAACAACTATGGTGTTCTTAGTGTTTTTGGTGAGAAATGACTTAGAAAGACAATGAACTTTGGTTAAGTGTGGGAAGGGTATGGCAGCCACGAAATTGAGTGAGAGAGTGAGTGAAAAATGCTTCCTTTAATGTTAAAATGAACCAAGGTTAAGTTAATTTGACATAGGTTAAGTTTAGAAAATAATATAATAACTTAACTATGGTTATAATAACCTAACTAGAGTTAATTTGTAATCTTGATTAGGTTAGATTATGTGGTGGAGAATGAAGGAAGGTGTGGCTGATTTTGGGCCACATCTCATGAGTCATCCATGATTCATCGATCCAATCCATTAGCGGTTCCCGGAAATCCCGTACACAGCTCCGTTATTTACCCAATTTCGGTTTTTTAGAGGAAAATGATGAAACAAAAGCAAAATGAAATATGTATAGTTTATTGGAAGTGGCTGTACGAAATTGGAGAGATGTGGGAGGTTTACCACCATGTAAAATGAGTGGTTAAAAGTGAGGAGATGTGGCTTGTTTCTAACCATGACAACTTGGGGGTATTTTGGTCTTTTTACCTTAAAAGACATGATTACTAGCATTAAATGCTCATAAATGCTTGGTGACTCATCCTCCATGAGTCATCATGTATGACTCATTGTCCCGATCTCTTGGCGGATCTCTACAGTTCCGTTTTCGACTCCATCGGTTTCCTGATTAGGGTTTTACACCCGTATAAGAACAAAATATTTCGTTTTTGATTGAAAAATTTGCAAACTAACAAAAATCGTTGGAAATATGATTTAATCATAAACCATTTCATTCACGAGTCAAAATTAGGTTTTCTGATCATTAAAATCTTACTATCAGTGAAAACACCGACCGTTTTCCGTCCGAACTTTTATCAAAATTCATCCGAATAAACATAATATTTTATTTCTGATCATAAATTTGGAAAGTAGAATTCCTCACGGATATAATATAAAAAAATCTAAAAATTTTCAGTTTCGGGTCAAATTAGTGTTTTCTGCCGGTGTAAAATTATACTGTCATTAAAAACACAGACCGGTTTCCGTATGAGTTTTAAAGCCAAATTTTAACCAGAACTTCCTACCATAGAGTAGGTTCTAGATATGGTTTTGTTTTCTCCAAAATCATTTCCTAGATCTCAGATAAAAATATAAATAAATATATCTTCACTGTTAATACAGCGTATCCGAAAATCGGGCTGTTACAGATGTGGCCATGCTTGCCACACTTGAAGCAGATGATGTACGTCTCCTTGCATTGGGTAGTGAAGTGGTTTTGTCCACATTTACCGCACCGAAGAGGTCTAGAATCGGAAGAATCCCATCTCCTAGATCCGTCTAAAGAAAACTGAGACTTCTTGCCATCCCGCCTGAAGTCCTTGCCAACTGGAGCGAGACGCGGCTTCCACTTGTTTCCCTGATCATTCTTCTTGTTACTCTGGTTGTCTGACCCCTTGTTGCCTCATCCTCCGGATTGGTAGGTATCTTCAAAGATCCTACACTTGTTCACGAGAACTGGAAAGACTCGGATCTCCTGGTAACTAATAGTCTACTTGATCCCCGGACGCAGACCTGCCTTGAACTTTACGCACTTGGAGTGGTCGTCCGCCACATACTGGTACAGTGTATAGTAATGGGTGAGCTCCTCAAACTTGGCCGCATACTCTCCTACCGACATGTTGCCCTGCTTTAGCGTAAGAAATTCCATCTCCTTCTTATCCTTGATGTCAGCCGGAAAGTACTTCTCAAGGAATCTGTCCTTGAACACAGTCCATGTGATCACTGTAAACACCCCATTTTTCATATATGTTTTATGCGCTGTAAATAATTGTATGTTGTGTTAGATTATTAGAAGAGTGCTTTAGGGAATTTAAAATGGAGTTAAGTGGGATTTTCTGGTCAAAAATCCCTTTCTAACGCATATGTTTCTCTCTCCTGGAGCTGGACATAGTTGTGTCTCCTGATAGACACAGTTGTGTCTAACTCTCTAAATCATTGTTTTGTCCCGGGACATAACTTCTCCTGATAGACACAACTGTGTCTAATTTCGAAAATGTTTTTCTGGCCCAGGACACAACTATGTCTAATTATCATAAACGATGTTTTGGCTGGGACACGGCTGTGTCTCCTGATAGACATAGCTATGTCTGCCGAGACACAGCTGTGTTGTGTCTACTGATAGACACAGCTGTGTCAAATTCTTAAAATGCTGATGTGGTCCAGGACACAGCTCTGTCTCCTGATAGACACAGCTGTGTCTAGCGCTCAGAAACGCTATTTTGGCCAAGACACAGCTGTGTCTCCTAATAGACACAACTGTGTCTAGTTCTCAAAGATGTTTTTCACCGACCATATAAATAAGTGAGTCAAGAGGGTTACAAGTTACAACCCTTATTTTGACTCTTCCCCTCAATCCTTGGCCGTCAGAAACCCTCTTCTCTCCCTTCCCTTGAACCTCCTCAAGACTATTGGTGTTTTCTTTTGCGATTGGAGAATAAACCGCGTATTAGTGTCAATTAAGGTAATCTTGCAAACCCTTTGTTGATCTCCTTTTGTTTTCTTGAATTGGGGATTAATTACTCCTTCTTTCTTTGATGTTCTTGACCAAGATCCTTTGAACCAGATTCACGATCTGGCTCGGTCTGGTGCACCAGATTCATGAATTGGCTAGGTGTGGTGCACCAGATTCATGATCTGGCTCGGTGTGGCACGCCAGATTCCTAATCTGGCTCGGTGTGGTGCACCAGATTCCTAACTTGCCTTGGTCTGGTGCACCAGATTCCTTACTTGGCTTGGTGTGGTGCACCAGATTCATGACTTGGCTCGGTGTGGGGCACCGGATTCATGATCTGGCTCGGTGTGGTGCATCAGATTCCTGACTTGGCTCGGTGTGGTGCACCAGATTCATGATCTGGCTCGGTGGGTGCACCATATTCATGATCTGGCTCGGTGTGGTGCACCAGGTTCATGAGTTGGCTCGATGTGTTGCACCAGATTCATGATATAGCTCGGTGGGGTGCACCAGATTCATGATCTGGCTTGATCTGGTGCAGTAGATTCCTGACTTGGCTCGGTGTGGTGCACCAGATTCCTGACCTGGCTCGGTCTGGTGCACCAGATTCCTGACTTGGCTCGGTGTGGTGAACCAGATTCATAATCTTGATCGGTCTGGTGCACTAGATTCCTGATCTGGCTCGGTGCGGTGGACTAGATTCTTGACTTGGCTAGGTGTGGCACGCCAGATTCCTGATCTGGCTCGGTGTGGTGCAACAGCTTCATGACTTGGATCGGTGTGGTGCACCAGATTCATGATCTGGCTCGGTGGGTGCACCAGATTGATGATCTGGCTCATTGTGGTGCACCAGATTCATGATCTGGCTCGGTCTGGTGGACTAGATTCCTAACTTAGCTCGGTGTGTGCGCCAAATTCCTGACCTGGCTCGGTGTGGTGCACCAGATTCCTGACTTGGCTCGGTGTGGTGCCCCAGATACCTGACTTTGCTCGGTCTGGTGCGCCAGATTCTTGATTTGCCTCGGAGTGGTGCCCCAGATTCCTGAGTTGGCTCGGTCTGGTGCACCAGATTCCTGACCTGGCTCCGTGTGTTTCACCAGATTCCTGACTTGGCTCGGTCTGGTGCACCGGATTCATGACTTGGCTCGGTCTGGTGCACTGGATTCCTGACTTGGCTCGGTCTGGTGCACCAGATTCCTGACCTGGCTCCGTGTGTTTCACCAGATTCCTGACTTGGCTCGGTCTGGTGCACCGGATTCATGACTTGGCTCGGTCTGGTGCACTGGATTCCTGACTTGGCTAGGTGTGGTGCACCGGATTCATGACTTGGCTTGGTGGGTGCACCAGATTCATGATCTGGCTTGGTATGGTGCACCATATTCATGATCTGGCTCGGTGTTATGATTCATGATCTGGCTCATTGTGGTGCACCGGATTCATGACATGGCTCGGTGTGGTGAACCAGATTCATGATCTGGCTCGGTGGGTGCACCATATTCATGATCTGGCTTGGTATGGTGCACCATATTCATGATCTGGCTCGGTGTGGTGATTCATGATCTGGCTCGTTGTGGTGCACCAGATTCATGATCTAGCTCGGTGTGGTGCACCAGATATATGATCTGACTCGGATTGGTGCACTAGATTCCTAACCTGGCTCTGTGTGGTGCACCAGATTCCTGACCTGGCTCGGTTTGGTGCACCAGATTCTTGACTTAGCTCGGTCTGGTGCACCAGATTCCGGATTTGGCTCGGAGTGGTGCACTAGAGTCGTAACTTGGCTTTGTGTGGTGCACCGGATTCATGGCTTGGCTCGGTGTGGTGCACCGGATTCATGATTTTGCTCGGTGTGGTGCACCAGATTCATGATCTGGCTCGGTAGGTGCACCAGATTCATGATCTGGCTTGGTGTGGTGCACCAGCTTCATGACTTGGGGCGGTCTGCTGCACCAGATTCATGATATGGCTTGGTGGGTGACCCAGATTCATGATCTGGCTCGGTATGGTGCACCAGATTCATGATCTGGCTCGGTCTAATGCACTAGATTCCTAAGTTAGCTCGGTGTGGTTCACCAGATTCCTGACCTGGCTCGGTGTGGTGCACCAGATTCTTGATTTGGATCGGTCTGGACCACCAGATTCCTGACTTGGCTCGGTGTGGTGCACCAGATTCATGATCTGGCTCGGTCAGGTGCACCAGATTCATGAATTGGCTCGGTGTGGTGCACCAGATTCATGATCTGGCTCGGTCAGGTGCACCAGATTCATGAATTGGCTCGATGTGGTGCACCAGATTCGTGATCTGGCTCGGTGTGGCACGCCAGATTCCTGATCTGGCTCGGTGTGGTGCACCAGATTCCTAACTTGGCTCGGTGTGGTGCACCAGATTCCTGACTTGGCTGGGTGTGGTGCACCAGATTCCTGACTTGGCTCGGTGTGGTGCACCAGATTCATGAATTTGCTCAGTCTGGTGCACCAGATTCATGATTTGGCTCGGAGTGGTGCCCCAGATTCCTGACTTGGCTCGGTCTGGTGCACCAGATTCCTGACCTGGCTCCGTGTGTTTCACCAGATTCCTGATCTGGCTCGGTCTGGTGCACCGGATTCATGACTTGGCTCGGTCTGGTGCACTGGATTCCTGACTTGGCTCGGTCTGGTGCACCAGATTCCTGACCTGGCTCCGTGTGTTTCACCAGATTCCTGACTTGGCTCGGTCTGGTGCACCGGATTCATGACTTGGCTCGGTCTGGTGCACTGGATTCCTGACTTGGCTCGGTGTGGTGCACCGGATTCATGACTTGGCTTGGTGGGTGCACCAGATTCATGATCTGGCTCGGTGTGGTGCACCAGATTCATGATCTGGCTCGGTGTTATGATTCATGATCTGGCTCGGTGTGGTGCACCAGATTCATGACTTGGCTCGGTGTGGTGCACCAGATTCATGATCTGGCTCGGTGGGTGCACCAGATTCATGATCTGGCTTGGTATGGTGCACCAGATTCATGATCTGGCTCGGTGTGGTGATTCATGATCTGGCTCGTTGTGGTGCACCAGATTCATGATCTAGCTCGGTGTGGTGCACCAGATTCATGATCTGACTCGGATTGGTGCACTAGATTCCTAACCTGGCTCGGTGTGGTGCACCAGATTCCTGACCTGGCTCGGTTTGGTGCACCAGATTCTTGACTTGGCTCGGTCTGGTGCACCAGATTCCGGATTTGGCTCGGAGTGGTGCACCAGATTCGTAACTTGGCTTTGTGTGGTGCACCAGATTCATGGCTTGGCTCGGTGTGGTGCACCGGATTCATGATTTTGCTCGGTGTGGTGCACCAGATTCATGATCTGGCTCGGTAGGTGCACCAGATTCATGATCTGGCTTGATGTGGTGCACCAGATTCATGACTTGGGGCGGTCTGCTGTACAAGATTCATGATATGGCTTGGTGGGTGACCCAGATTCATGATCTGGCTCGGTATGGTGCACCAGATTCATGATCTGGCTCGGTCTAATGCACCAGATTCCTAAGTTAGCTCGGTGTGGTTCACCAGATTCCTGACCTGGCTCGGTGTGGTGCACCAGATTCTTGATCTGGCTCGGTCTGGTGCACCAGATTCCTGACTTGGCTCGGTGTGGTGCACCAGATTCATGATCTGGCTCGGTCAGGTGCACCAGATTCATGAATTGGCTCGGTGTGGTGCACCAGATTCATGATCTGGCTCGGTCAGGTGCACCAGATTCATGAATTGGCTCGGTGTGGTGCACCAGATTCGTGATCTGGCTCGGTGTGGCACGCCAGATTCCTGATCTGGCTCGGTGTGGTGCACCAGATTCCTTACTTGGCTGGGTGTGGTGCACCAGATTCCTGACTTGGCTCGGTGTGGTGCACCAGATTCCTGAATTTGCTCGGTGTGGTGCACCAGATTCCTGATTTGGCTCGGTGTGGTGCACCAGATTCCTAACTTGGCTCGGTCTGGTGCACCAGATTCCTGACCTGGCTCCGTGTGGTGCACCAGATTCCTGACTTTGCTCGGTCTGGTGCACCGGATTCATGACTTGGCTCGGTCTAGTGCACTGGATTCCTGACTTGGCTCGGTCTGGTGCACCAGATTCCTGACCTGGCTCCGTGTGTTTCACCAGATTCCTGACTTGGCTCGGTCTGGTGCACCGGATTCATGACTTGGCTCGGTCTGGTGCACTGGATTCCTGACTTGGCTCGGTGTGGTGCACCGGATTCATGACTTGGCTCGGTGGGTGCACCAGATTCATGATCTGGCTCGGTATGGTGCACCATATTCATGATCTGGCTCGGTGTTATGATTCATGATCTGGCTCGTTGTGGTGCACCAGATTCATGACTTGGCTCGGTGTGGTGCACCAGATTCATGATCTGGCTCGGTGGGTGCACCATATTCATGATCTGGCTCGGTGTGGTGCACCAGATTCATGATCTGGCTCGGTGTGGTGATTCATGATCTGGCTCGTTGTGGTGCACCAGATTCATGATCTGGCTCGGTGTGGTGCACCAGATTCATGATCTGGCTCGGATTGGTGCACTAGATTCCTGATCTGGCTCTGTGTGGTGCACCAGATTCCTGACCTGGCTCGGTGTGGTGCACCAGATTCTTGACTTGGCTCGGTCTGGTGCACCAGATTCCGGATCTGGCTCGGTGTGGTGCACCAGATTCGTAACTTGGCTTTGTGTGGTGCACCAGATTCATGGCTTGGCTCGGTGTGGTGCACCAGATTCATGATTTGGCTCGGTGTGGTGCACCAGATTCATGATCTGGCTCGGTAGGTGCACCAGATTCATGATTTGGCTTGGTGTGGTGCACCAGATTCATGACTTGGGTCGGTCTGCTGCACCAGATTCATGATCTGGCTCGGTGGGTGACCCAGATTCATGATCTGGCTCGGTGTGGTGCACCAGATTCATGATCTGGCTCGGTCTAATGCACTAGATTCCTAAGTTAGCTCGGTGTGGTTCACCAGATTCCTGACCTGGCTCGGTGTGGTGCACCAGATTCATGATTTGGCTCGGTCTGGTGCACCAGATTCCTGACTTGGCTCGGTGTGGTGCACCAGATTCATGATCTGGCTCGGTCAGGTGCACCAGATTCATGATCTGGCTCGGTGTGGTGCACCAGATTCATGATCTGGCTCGGTGTGGCACGCCAGATTCCTGATCTGGCTCGGTGTGGTGCACCAGATTCCTGACTTGGCTCGGTGTGGTGCACCAGATTCCTGACTTGGCTCGGTATGGTGCACCAGATTCCTGACTTGGCTCGGTGTGGTGCACCAGATTCCTGACTTTGCTCTGTATGGTGTGCCAAATTCCTGATTTGTCTTGGAGTGGTGCACCAGATTCCTGACTTGGCTCGGTCTGGTGCACCAGATTCCTGACCTGGCTCCGTGTGTTTCACCAGATTCCTGACATGGCTCGGTCTGGTGCACCGAATTCATGACTTGGCTCGGTCTGGTGCACTGGATTCCTGACTGGCTCGGTGTGGTGCACCGGATTCATGACTTGGCTCGGTGGGTGCACCAGATTCATGATCTGGCTTGGCATGGTGCACCAGATTCATGATCTGGCTTGGTTTTTGTGATTCATGATCTGGCTCGTTGTGGTGCACCAGATTCATGACTTGGCTCGGTGTGGTGCACCAGATTCATGATCTGGCTCGGTGCGTGCACCAGATTCATGATCTGGCTTGGTATGGTGCACCAGATTCAATATCTGGCTCGGTGTGGTGATTCATGATCTGGCTCGTTGTGGTGCACCAGATTCATGATCTGGCTCGGTGTGGTGCACCAGATTCATGATCTGGCTCGAATTGGTGCACCAGATTCCTGATCTGGCTCGGTGTGGTGCACCAGATTCCTGACCTGGCTCGGTGTGGTGCACCAGATTCCTGATCTGGCTCGGTTTGGTGCACCAGATTCTTGACTTGGCTCGGTCTGGTGCACCAGATTCATGATTTGGCTCGGTGTGGTGCACCAGATTCGTGACTTGGCTCGGTGTGGTGCACCAGATTCATGATTTGGCTCGGTGTGGTGCACCGGATTCATGATCTGGCTCGGTGTGGTGCACCAGATTCATGATCTGCTCGGTGTGGTGCACCAGATTCATGATCTGGCTCGGTGGGTGCACCAGATTCATGATCTGGCTTGGGATGGTGCACCAGATTCATGATCTGGCTCGGTGTGGGGATTCATGATCTGGCTCGGTGATCATGATCTAGCTCGATGTGGTGATTCATGATCTGGCTCGGTGTGGTGCACCAGATTCATGATCTGGCTCGGTCTGGTGCACCAGATTCCTGATCTGGCTCGGTGTGGTGCACCAGATTCATGATCTGGCTCGGTGTGGTGCACCAGATTCCTGACTTGGCTCGGTCTGGTGCACCAGATTCCTGACTTGGCTCGGTGTGGTGCACCAGATTCATGACTTGGCTCGGTGTGGTGCACCAGATTCATGATCTGGCTCGGTGTGGTGCACCAGATTCCTGACTTGGCTCGGTGTGGTGCACCAGATTCATGATCTGGCTCGGTGGGTGCACCAGATTCATGATCTGGCTCGGTGTGGTGCACCAGATTCATGACTTGGCTCGGTCTGGTGCACCAGATTCATGATCTGGCTCGGTGGGTGCACCAGATTCATGATCTGGCTCGGTGTGGTGCACCAGATTCATGATCTGGCTCGGTCTGGTGCACCAGATTCCTAAGTTGGCTCGGTGTGGTGCACCAGATTCCTGACTTGGCTCGGTGTGGTGCACCAGATTCATGATCTGGCTCGGTGTGGTGCACCAGATTCCTGACTTGGCTCGGTCTGGTGCACCAGATTCATGATCTGGCTCGGTGGGTGCACCAGATTCATGATCTGGCTCGGTGTGGTGCACCAGATTCATGATCTGGCTCGGTGTGGTGCACCAGATTCATGATCTGGCTCGGTGGGTGCACCAGATTCATGATCTGGCTCGGTGTGGTGCACCAGATTCATGATCTGGCTCGGTGTGGTGCACCAGATTCCTGATCTGGCTCGGTGTGGTGCACCAGATTCATGACTTGGCTCGGTCTGGTGCACCAGATTCATGACTTGGCTCGGTGTGGTGCACCAGATTCATGATCTGGCTCGGTCTGGTGCACCAGATTCCTGACTTGGCTCGGTGTGGTGCACCAGATTCATGATCTGGCTCGGTGTGGTGCACCAGATTCCTGATCTGGCTCGGTGTGGTGCACCAGATTCCTGATCTGGCTCGGTGTGGTGCACCAGATTCATGACTTGGCTCGGTGTGGTGCACCAGATTCATGATCTGGCTCGGTGTGGTGCACCAGATTCCTGATCTGGCTCGGTGGGTGCACCAGATTCATGACTTGGCTCGGTGTGGTGCACCAGATTCATGATCTGGCTCGGTGTGGTGCACCAGATTCATGATCTGGCTCGGTGTGGTGCACCAGATTCATGATCTGGCTCGGTGTGGTGCACCAGATTCATGACTTGGCTCGGTCTGGTGCACCAGATTCCTGACTTGGCTCGGTGTGGTGCACCAGATTCATGACTTGGCTCGGTGTGGTGCACCAGATTCATGATCTGGCTCGGTGTGGTGCACCAGATTCATGATCTGGCTCGGTGTGGTGCACCAGATTCATGATCTGGCTCGGTGTGGTGCACCAGATTCATGACTTGGCTCGGTGTGGTGCACCAGATTCATGATCTGGCTCGGTGGATGCACCAGATTCATGATCTGGCTTGGTGTGGTGATTCATGATCTGGCTCGGTGTGGTGCACCAGATTCATGATCTGGCTCGGTCTGGTGCACCAGATTCCTGACTTGGCTCGGTGTGGTGCACCAGATTCATGATCTGGCTCGGTGTGGTGCACCAGATTCCTGACTTGGCTCGGTGGGTGCACCAGATTCATGACTTGGCTCGGTGTGGTGCACCAGATTCATGATCTGGCTCGGTGTGGTGCACCAGATTCATGATCTGGCTCGGTGTGGTGCACCAGATTCATGATCTGGCTCGGTGTGGTGCACCAGATTCATGACTTGGCTCGGTGTGGTGCACCAGATTCATGATTTGGCTCGGTCTGGTGCACCAGATTCATGACTTGGCTCGTGTGGTGCACCAGATTCATGATCTGGCTCGGTCTGGTGCACCAGATTCATGATCTGGCTCGGTGTGGTGCACCAGATTCATGATCTGGCTCGGTGTGGCACCAGATTCCTGATCTGGCTCGGTGTGGTGCACCAGATTCCTGACTTGGCTCGGTGTGGTGCACCAGATTCATGACTTGGCTCGGTGTGGTGCACCAGATTCATGATCTGGCTCGGTGTGGTGCACCAGATTCCTGACTTGGCTCGGTGTGGTGCACCAGATTCATGATCTGGCTCGGTTGGTGCACCAGATTCATGATCTGGCTCGGTGTGGTGCACCAGATTCATGATCTGGCTCGGTGTGGTGCACCAGATTCCTGATCTGGCTCGGTGTGGTGCACCAGATTCCTGACCTGGCTCGGTGTGGTGCACCAGATTCATGATCTGGCTCGGTGTGGTGCACCAGATTCATGACTTGGCTCGGTGTGGTGCACCAGATTCATGATCTGGCTCGGTCTGGTGCACCAGATTCATGACTTGGCTCGGTGTGGTGCACCAGATTCATGATCTGGCTCGGTCTGGTGCACCAGATTCATGATCTGGCTCGGTGTGGTGCACCAGATTCCTGACTTGGCTCGGTCTGGTGCACCAGATTCATGACTTGGCTCGGTGTGGTGCACCAGATTCATGATCTGGCTCGGTGTGGTGCACCAGATTCCTGACTTGGCTCGGTGTGGTGCACCAGATTCATGATCTGGCTCGGTGTGGTGCACCAGATTCATGATCTGGCTCGGTGTGGTGCACCAGATTCATGATCTGGCTCGGTGTGGTGCACCAGATTCCTGATCTGGCTCGGTGTGGTGCACCAGATTCCTGATCTGGCTCGGTGTGGTGCACCAGATTCCTGATCTGGCTCGGTGTGGTGCACCAGATTCCTGATCTGGCTCGGTGTGGTGCACCAGATTCATGACTTGGCTCGGTGTGGTGCACCAGATTCATGATCTGGCTCGGTGTGGTGCACCAGATTCATGATCTGGCTCGGTGTGGTGCACCAGATTCATGATCTGGCTCGGTGGGTGCACCAGATTCATGATCTGGCTCGGTGTGGTGCACCAGATTCATGATCTGGCTCGGTGTGGTGATTCATGATCTGGCTCGGTGATCATGATCTGGCTCGGTGTGGTGATTCATGATCTGGCTCGGTGTGGTGCACCAGATTCATGATCTGCCAGATTCATGACTTGGCTCGGTGTGGTGCACCAGATTCATGATCTGGCTCGGTGTGGTGCACCAGATTCCTGACTTGGCTCGGTGTGGTGCACCAGATTCATGACTTGGCTCGGTGTGGTGCACCAGATTCCTGACTTGGCTCGGTGTGGTGCACCAGATTCATGACTTGGCTCGGTGGGTGCACCAGATTCATGATCTGGCTCGGTGTGGTGCACCAGATTCATGATCTGGCTCGGTGTGGTGATTCATGATCTGGCTCGGTGTGGTGCACCAGATTCATGACTTGGCTCGGTGTGGTGCACCAGATTCATGATCTGGCTCGGTGGGTGCACCAGATTCATGATCTGGCTCGGTGTGGTGCACCAGATTCATGATCTGGCTCGGTGTGGTGATTCATGATCTGGCTCGTTGTGGTGCACCAGATTCATGATCTGGCTCGGTGTGGTGCACCAGATTCATGATCTGGCTCGGTGTGGTGCCACAGATTCCTGATCTGGCTCGGTGTGGTGCACCAGATTCCTGATCTGGCTCGGTGTGGTGCACCAGATTCCTGATCTGGCTCGGTGTGGTGCACCAGATTCATGACTTGGCTCGGTCTGGTGCACCAGATTCCTGATCTGGCTCGGTGTGGTGCACCAGATTCATGACTTGGCTCGGTGTGGTGCACCAGATTCATGATCTGGCTCGGTGTGGTGCACCAGATTCATGATCTGGCTCGGTGTGGTGCACCAGATTCATGATCTGGCTCGGTGTGGTGCACCAGATTCATGATCGTGCACCAGATTCATGATCTGGCTCGGTGTGGTGCACCAGATTCATGATCTGGCTCGGTGTGGTGATTCATGATCTGGCTCAGTGATCATGATCTGGCTCGGTGTGGTGATTCATGATCTGGCTCGGTGTGGTGCACCAGATTCATGATCTGGCTCGGTGTGGTGCACCAGATTCCTGATCTGGCTCGGTGTGGTGCACCAGATTCCTGATCTGGCTCGGTGTGGTGCACCAGATTCCTGACTTGGCTCGGTGTGGTGCACCAGATTCATGATCTGGCTCGGTGGGTGCACCAGATTCATGATCTGGCTCGGTGTGGTGCACCAGATTCATGATCTGGCTCGGTGTGGTGCACCAGATTCCTGATCTGGCTCGGTGTGGTGCACCAGATTCCTGATCTGGCTCGGTGTGGTGCACCAGATTCCTGATCTGGCTCGGTGTGGTGCACCAGATTCATGACTTGGCTCGGTGTGGTGCACCAGATTCCTGATCTGGCTCGGTGTGGTGCACCAGATTCCTGACTTGGCTCGGTGTGGTGCACCAGATTCATGACTTGGCTCGGTGTGGTGCACCAGATTCATGATCTGGCTCGGTGTGGTGCACCAGATTCCTGACTTGGCTCGGTGTGGTGCACCAGATTCATGACTTGGCTCGGTGTGGTGCACCAGATTCCTGATCTGGCTCGGTGTGGTGCACCAGATTCCTGACCTGGCTCGGTCTGGTGCACCAGATTCATGATCTGGCTCGGTGTGGTGCACCAGATTCCTGACTTGGCTCGGTGTGGTGCACCAGATTCATGACTTGGCTCGGTGGGTGCACCAGATTCATGATCTGGCTCGGTGTGGTGCACCAGATTCATGATCTGGCTCGGTGTGGTGATTCATGATCTGGCTCGGTGTGGTGCACCAGATTCATGATCTGGCTCGGTGTGGTGCACCAGATTCATGATCTGGCTCGGTGTGGTGCACCAGATTCATGATCTGGCTCGGTGTGGTGCACCAGATTCATGATCTGGCTCGGTGTGGTGCACCAGATTCCTGACTTGGCTCGGTGGGTGCACCAGATTCATGACTTGGCTCGGTGTGGTGCACCAGATTCATGATCTGGCTCGGTGTGGTGCACCAGATTCATGATCTGGCTCGGTGTGGTGCACCAGATTCATGATCTGGCTCGGTGTGGTGCACCAGATTCATGACTTGGCTCGGTCTGGTGCACCAGATTCCTGACTTGGCTCGGTGTGGTGCACCAGATTCATGATCTGGCTCGGTGTGGTGCACCAGATTCCTGACTTGGCTCGGTGGGTGCACCAGATTCATGACTTGGCTCGGTGTGGTGCACCAGATTCATGATCTGGCTCGGTGTGGTGCACCAGATTCATGATCTGGCTCGGTGTGGTGCACCAGATTCATGATCTGGCTCGGTGTGGTGCACCAGATTCATGACTTGGCTCGGTGTGGTGCACCAGATTCATGATCTGGCTCGGTGGATGCACCAGATTCATGATCTGGCTTGGTGTGGTGGTGATTCATGATCTGGCTCGTTGTGGTGCACCAGATTCATGATCTGGCTCGGTGTGGTGCACCAGATTCATGATCTGGCTCGGTGTGGTGCACCAGATTCATGATCTGGCTCGGTCTGGTGCACCAGATTCCTGACTTGGCTCGGTGTGGTGCACCAGATTCCTGACTTGGCTCGGTGTGGTGCACCAGATTCCTGACTTGGCTCGGTCTGGTGCACCAGATTCCTGATCTGGCTCGGTGTGGTGCACCAGATTCCTGACTTGGCTCGGTCTGGTGCACCAGATTCCTGATCTGGCTCGGTGTGGTGCACCAGATTCATGACTTGGCTCGGTGTGGTGCACCAGATTCCTGACTTGGCTCGGTGTGGTGCACCAGATTCATGATCTGGCTCGGTGTGGTGCACCAGATTCATGATCTGGCTCGGTGTGGTGCACCAGATTCATGATCGTGCACCAGATTCATGATCTGGCTCGGTGTGGTGCACCAGATTCATGATCTGGCTCGGTGTGGTGATTCATGATCTGGCTCAGTGATCATGATCTGGCTCGGTGTGGTGATTCATGATCTGGCTCGGTGTGGTGCACCAGATTCATGATCTGGCTCGGTGTGGTGCACCAGATTCCTGATCTGGCTCGGTGTGGTGCACCAGATTCCTGATCTGGCTCGGTGTGGTGCACCAGATTCCTGACTTGGCTCGGTGTGGTGCACCAGATTCATGATCTGGCTCGGTGGGTGCACCAGATTCATGATCTGGCTCGGTGTGGTGCACCAGATTCATGATCTGGCTCGGTGTGGTGCACCAGATTCCTGATCTGGCTCGGTGTGGTGCACCAGATTCCTGATCTGGCTCGGTGTGGTGCACCAGATTCCTGATCTGGCTCGGTGTGGTGCACCAGATTCATGACTTGGCTCGGTGTGGTGCACCAGATTCCTGATCTGGCTCGGTGTGGTGCACCAGATTCATGACTTGGCTCGGTGTGGTGCACCAGATTCATGATCTGGCTCGGTGTGGTGCACCAGATTCATGATCTGGCTCGGTGTGGTGCACCAGATTCCTGACTTGGCTCGGTGTGGTGCACCAGATTCATGACTTGGCTCGGTGTGGTGCACCAGATTCCTGATCTGGCTCGGTGTGGTGCACCAGATTCCTGACCTGGCTCGGTGTGGTGCACCAGATTCATGATCTGGCTCGGTGTGGTGCACCAGATTCCTGACTTGGCTCGGTGTGGTGCACCAGATTCATGACTTGGCTCGGTGGGTGCACCAGATTCATGATCTGGCTCGGTGTGGTGCACCAGATTCCTGATCTGGCTCGGTGTGGTGATTCATGATCTGGCTCGGTGTGGTGCACCAGATTCATGACTTGGCTCGGTGTGGTGCACCAGATTCATGATCTGGCTCGGTGTGGTGCACCAGATTCATGATCTGGCTCGGTGTGGTGCACCAGATTCATGATCTGGCTCGGTGTGGTGCACCAGATTCCTGATCTGGCTCGGTGGGTGCACCAGATTCATGACTTGGCTCGGTGTGGTGCACCAGATTCATGATCTGGCTCGGTGTGGTGCACCAGATTCATGATCTGGCTCGGTGTGGTGCACCAGATTCCTGATCTGGCTCGGTGTGGTGCACCAGATTCATGACTTGGCTCGGTGTGGTGCACCAGATTCCTGACTTGGCTCGGTGTGGTGCACCAGATTCATGATCTGGCTCGGTGTGGTGCACCAGATTCCTGACTTGGCTCGGTGGGTGCACCAGATTCATGACTTGGCTCGGTGTGTGGTGCACCAGATTCATGATCTGGCTCGGTGTGGTGCACCAGATTCATGATCTGGCTCGGTGTGGTGCACCAGATTCATGATCTGGCTCGGTGTGGTGCACCAGATTCATGACTTGGCTCGGTGTGGTGCACCAGATTCATGATCTGGCTCGGTGTGGTGCACCAGATTCCTGACTTGGCTCGGTGTGGTGCACCAGATTCATGATCTGGCTCGGTGGGTGCACCAGATTCATGATCTGGCTCGGTGTGGTGCACCAGATTCATGATCTGGCTCGGTGTGGTGCACCAGATTCATGATCTGGCTCGGTGTGGTGCACCAGATTCATGACTTGGCTCGGTGTGGTGCACCAGATTCATGACTTGGCTCGGTGTGGTGCACCAGATTCATGATCTGGCTCGGTGTGGTGCACCAGATTCATGATCTGGCTCGGTGTGGTGCACCAGATTCCTGACTTGGCTCGGTGTGGTGCACCAGATTCCTGACTTGGCTCGGTGGGTGCACCAGATTCATGACTTGGCTCGGTGTGTGCACCAGATTCATGATCTGGCTCGGTGTGGTGCACCAGATTCATGATCTGGCTCGGTGTGGTGCACCAGATTCATGATCTGGCTCGGTGTGGTGCACCAGATTCATGACTTGGCTCGGTGTGGTGCACCAGATTCATGATCTGGCTCGGTGTGGTGCACCAGATTCATGACTTGGCTCGGTGTGGTGCACCAGATTCATGATCTGGCTCGGTGTGGTGCACCAGATTCATGACTTGGCTCGGTGTGGTGCACCAGATTCATGATCTGGCTCGGTGGGTGCACCAGATTCATGATCTGGCTCGGTGTGGTGCACCAGATTCATGATCTGGCTCGGTGTGGTGCACCAGATTCATGATCTGGCTCGGTGGGTGCACCAGATTCATGATCTGGCTCGGTGTGGTGCACCAGATTCATGATCTGGCTCGGTGTGGTGCACCAGATTCCTGACTTGGCTCGGTGTGGTGCACCAGATTCCTGATCTGGCTCGGTGTGGTGCACCAGATTCATGACTTGGCTCGGTGTGGTGCACCAGATTCCTGACTTGGCTCGGTGTGGTGCACCAGATTCATGATCTGGCTCGGTGTGGTGCACCAGATTCATGATCTGGCTCGGTGTGGTGCACCAGATTCCTGACTTGGCTCGGTGTGGTGCACCAGATTCCTGATCTGGCTCGGTGTGGTGCACCAGATTCATGATCTGGCTCGGTGTGGTGCACCAGATTCATGATCTGGCTCGGTGTGGTGCACCAGATTCCTGACTTGGCTCGGTGGGTGCACCAGATTCATGACTTGGCTCGGTGTGGTGCACCAGATTCATGATCTGGCTCGGTGTGGTGCACCAGATTCATGATCTGGCTCGGTGTGGTGCACCAGATTCATGACTTGGCTCGGTGTGGTGCACCAGATTCCTGACTTGGCTCGGTGTGGTGCACCAGATTCATGATCTGGCTCGGTGTGGTGCACCAGATTCCTGACTTGGCTCGGTGGGTGCACCAGATTCATGATCTGGCTCGGTGTGGTGCACCAGATTCATGATCTGGCTCGGTGTGGTGCACCAGATTCATGATCTGGCTCGGTGTGGTGCACCAGATTCATGACTTGGCTCGGTGTGGTGCACCAGATTCATGATCTGGCTCGGTGGATGCACCAGATTCATGATCTGGCTTGGTGTGGTGATTCATGATCTGGCTCGGTGTGGTGCACCAGATTCATGATCTGGCTCGGTGGGTGCACCAGATTCATGATCTGGCTCGGTGTGGTGCACCAGATTCATGATCTGGCTCGGTGTGGTGCACCAGATTCCTGACTTGGCTCGGTGTGGTGCACCAGATTCATGATCTGGCTCGGTGTGGTGCACCAGATTCCTGACTTGGCTCGGTGGGTGCACCAGATTCATGACTTGGCTCGGTGTGGTGCACCAGATTCATGATCTGGCTCGGTGTGGTGCACCAGATTCATGATCTGGCTCGGTGTGGTGCACCAGATTCATGATCTGGCTCGGTGTGGTGCACCAGATTCATGACTTGGCTCGGTGTGGTGCACCAGATTCATGATCTGGCTCGGTGTGGTGCACCAGATTCCTGACTTGGCTCGGTGTGGTGCACCAGATTCATGATCTGGCTCGGTGTGGTGCACCAGATTCATGATCTGGCTCGGTGTGGTGCACCAGATTCATGATCTGGCTCGGTGTGGACCAGATTCATGATCTGGCTCGGTGTGGTGCACCAGATTCCTGACTTGGCTCGGTGTGGTGCACCAGATTCATGACTTGGCTCGGTGTGGTGCACCAGATTCATGATCTGGCTCGGTGTGGTGCACCAGATTCCTGATTTGGCTCGGTGTGGTGCACCAGATTCATGATCTGGCTCGGTGGGTGCACCAGATTCATGATCTGGCTCGGTTGGTGCACCAGATTCATGATCTGGCTCGGTGTGGTGCACCAGATTCATGATCTGGCTCGGTGTGGTGCACCAGATTCATGATCTGGCTCGGTGTGGTGCACCAGATTCATGATCTGGCTCGGTGTGGTGCACCAGATTCATGACTTGGCTCGGTGTGGTGCACCAGATTCATGATCTGGCTCGGTGTGGTGCACCAGATTCATGACTTGGCTCGGTGTGGTGCACCAGATTCATGATCTGGCTCGGTGTGGTGCACCAGATTCATGACTTGGCTCGGTGTGGTGCACCAGATTCATGATCTGGCTCGGTGTGGTGCACCAGATTCATGATCTGGCTCGGTGTGGTGCACCAGATTCATGATTTGGCTCGGTGTGGTGCACCAGATTCATGATCTGGCTCGGTGGGTGCACCAGATTCATGATCTGGCTCGGTGTGGTGCACCAGATTCATGATCTGGCTCGGTGTGGTGCACCAGATTCCTGACTTGGCTCGGTGTGGTGCACCAGATTCCTGATCTGGCTCGGTGTGGTGCACCAGATTCATGACTTGGCTCGGTGTGGTGCACCAGATTCCTGACTTGGCTCGGTGTGGTGCACCAGATTCATGATCTGGCTCGGTGTGGTGCACCAGATTCATGATCTGGCTCGGTGTGGTGCACCAGATTCCTGACTTGGCTCGGTGTGGTGCACCAGATTCCTGATCTGGCTCGGTGTGGTGCACCAGATTCATGATCTGGCTCGGTGTGGTGCACCAGATTCATGATCTGGCTCGGTGTGGTGCACCAGATTCCTGACTTGGCTCGGTGGGTGCACCAGATTCATGACTTGGCTCGGTGTGGTGCACCAGATTCATGATCTGGCTCGGTGTGGTGCACCAGATTCATGATCTGGCTCGGTGTGGTGCACCAGATTCCTGATCTGGCTCGGTGTGGTGCACCAGATTCATGACTTGGCTCGGTGTGGTGCACCAGATTCCTGACTTGGCTCGGTGTGGTGCACCAGATTCATGATCTGGCTCGGTGTGGTGCACCAGATTCCTGACTTGGCTCGGTGGGTGCACCAGATTCATGACTTGGCTCGGTGTGGTGCACCAGATTCATGATCTGGCTCGGTGTGGTGCACCAGATTCCTGATCTGGCTCGGTGTGGTGCACCAGATTCATGACTTGGCTCGGTGTGGTGCACCAGATTCATGATCTGGCTCGGTGGATGCACCAGATTCATGATCTGGCTCGGTGTGGTGATTCATGATCTGGCTCGGTGGTGCACCAGATTCATGATCTGGCTCGGTGTGGTGCACCAGATTCATGATCTGGCTCGGTGTGGTGCACCAGATTCCTGACTTGGCTCGGTGTGGTGCACCAGATTCATGATCTGGCTCGGTGTGGTGCACCAGATTCCTGACTTGGCTCGGTGGGTGCACCAGATTCATGACTTGGCTCGGTGTGGTGCACCAGATTCATGATCTGGCTCGGTGTGGTGCACCAGATTCATGATCTGGCTCGGTGTGGTGCACCAGATTCATGATCTGGCTCGGTGTGGTGCACCAGATTCATGACTTGGCTCGGTGTGGTGCACCAGATTCATGATCTGGCTCGGTGTGGTGCACCAGATTCCTGACTTGGCTCGGTGTGGTGCACCAGATTCATGATCTGGCTCGGTGTGGTGCACCAGATTCATGATCTGGCTCGGTGTGGTGCACCAGATTCATGATCTGGCTCGGTGTGGTACCAGATTCCTGATCTGGCTCGGTGTGGTGCACCAGATTCATGACTTGGCTCGGTGTGGTGCACCAGATTCATGACTTGGCTCGGTGTGGTGCACCAGATTCATGATCTGGCTCGGTGTGGTGCACCAGATTCCTGACTTGGCTCGGTGTGGTGCACCAGATTCATGATCTGGCTCGGTGTGGTGCACCAGATTCATGATCTGGCTCGGTGTGGTGCACCAGATTCATGATCTGGCTCGGTGTGGTGCACCAGATTCCTGACTTGGCTCGGTGTGGTGCACCAGATTCCTGACTTGGCTCGGTGGGTGCACCAGATTCATGACCTGGCTCGGTGTGGTGCACCAGATTCATGATCTGGCTCGGTGTGGTGCACCAGATTCATGATCTGGCTCGGTGTGGTGCACCAGATTCATGATCTGGCTCGGTGTGGTGCACCAGATTCATGACTTGGCTCGGTGTGGTGCACCAGATTCATGATCTGGCTCGGTGTGGTGCACCAGATTCCTGACTTGGCTCGGTGTGGTGCACCAGATTCATGATCTGGCTCGGTGTGGTGCACCAGATTCATGATCTGGCTCGGTGTGGTGCACCAGATTCATGATCTGGCTCGGTGTGGTACCAGATTCCTGATCTGGCTCGGTGTGGTGCACCAGATTCCTGACTTGGCTCGGTGTGGTGCACCAGATTCATGACTTGGCTCGGTGTGGTGCACCAGATTCATGATCTGGCTCGGTGTGGTGCACCAGATTCCTGACTTGGCTCGGTGTGGTGCACCAGATTCATGATCTGGCTCGGTGTGGTGCACCAGATTCATGATCTGGCTCGGTGTGGTGCACCAGATTCATGATCTGGCTCGGTGTGGTGCACCAGATTCCTGATCTGGCTCGGTGTGGTGCACCAGATTCCTGACTTGGCTCGGTGGGTGCACCAGATTCATGACTTGGCTCGGTGTGGTGCACCAGATTCATGATCTGGCTCGGTGTGGTGCACCAGATTCATGATCTGGCTCGGTGTGGTGCACCAGATTCATGATCTGGCTCGGTGTGGTGCACCAGATTCATGACTTGGCTCGGTGTGGTGCACCAGATTCCTGACTTGGCTCGGTGTGGTGCACCAGATTCATGACTTGGCTCGGTGTGGTGCACCAGATTCATGATCTGGCTCGGTGTGGTGCACCAGATTCCTGACTTGGCTCGGTGTGGTGCACCAGATTCATGACTTGGCTCGGTGTGGTGCACCAGATTCCTGACTTGGCTCGGTGTGGTGCACCAGATTCATGATCTGGCTCGGTGTGGTGCACCAGATTCCTGACTTGGCTCGGTGTGGTGCACCAGATTCATGATCTGGCTCGGTGGGTGCACCAGATTCCTGATCTGGCTCGGTGTGGTGCACCAGATTCATGATCTGGCTCGGTGTGGTGCACCAGATTCATGATCTGGCTCGGTGTGGTGCACCAGATTCATGATCTGGCTCGGTGTGGTGCACCAGATTCCTGACTTGGCTCGGTGTGGTGCACCAGATTCATGATCTGGCTCGGTGTGGTGCACCAGATTCCTGACTTGGCTCGGTGTGGTGCACCAGATTCATGATCTGGCTCGGTGTGGTGCACCAGATTCCTGATCTGGCTCGGTGTGGTGCACCAGATTCCTGATCTGGCTCGGTGTGGTGCACCAGATTCATGACTTGGCTCGGTGTGGTGCACCAGATTCATGATCTGGCTCGGTGGTGCACCAGATTCATGATCTGGCTCGGTGTGGTGCACCAGATTCATGATCTGGCTCGGTGTGGTGCACCAGATTCATGATCTGGCTCGGTGTGGTGCACCAGATTCCTGATCTGGCTCGGTGTGGTGCACCAGATTCCTGACTTGGCTCGGTGTGGTGCACCAGATTCCTGATCTGGCTCGGTGTGGTGCACCAGATTCCTGATCTGGCTCGGTGTGGTGCACCAGATTCATGACTTGGCTCGGTGTGGTGCACCAGATTCATGATCTGGCTCGGTGTGGTGCACCAGATTCCTGACTTGGCTCGGTGGGTGCACCAGATTCATGACTTGGCTCGGTGTGGTGCACCAGATTCATGATCTGGCTCGGTGTGGTGCACCAGATTCATGATCTGGCTCGGTGTGGTGCACCAGATTCATGATCTGGCTCGGTGTGGTGCACCAGATTCATGATCTGGCTCGGTGTGGTGCACCAGATTCCTGATCTGGCTCGGTGTGGTGCACCAGATTCATGACTTGGCTCGGTGTGGTGCACCAGATTCATGATCTGGCTCGGTGGATGCACCAGATTCATGATCTGGCTTGGTGTGGTGATTCATGATCTGGCTCGGTGTGGTGCACCAGATTCATGATCTGGCTCGGTGGTGCACCAGATTCATGATCTGGCTCGGTGTGGTGCACCAGATTCATGATCTGGCTCGGTCTGGTGCACCAGATTCCTGACTTGGCTCGGTGTGGTGCACCAGATTCCTATCTGGCTCGGTGTGGTGCACCAGATTCCTGACTTGGCTCGGTCTGGTGCACCAGATTCCTGATCTGGCTCGGTGTGGTGCACCAGATTCCTGACTTGGCTCGGTCTGGTGCACCAGATTCCTGACCTGGCTCGGTGTGGTGCACCAGATTCCTGACTTGGCTCGGTCTGGTGCACCAGATTCCTGACTTGGCTCGGTGTGGTGCACCAGATTCATGATCTGGCTCGGTGTGGTGCACCAGATTCCTGACTTGGCTCGGTGGGTGCACCAGATTCATGACTTGGCTCGGTGTGGTGCACCAGATTCATGATCTGGCTCGGTGTGGTGCACCAGATTCATGATCTGGCTCGGTGTGGTGCACCAGATTCATGATCTGGCTCGGTGTGGTGCACCAGATTCCTGACTTGGCTCGGTGTGGTGCACCAGATTCATGATCTGGCTCGGTGTGGTGCACCAGATTCCTGACTTGGCTCGGTGTGGTGCACCAGATTCATGATCTGGCTCGGTGTGGTGCACCAGATTCATGATCTGGCTCGGTGTGGTGCACCAGATTCATGATCTGGCTCGGTGTGGACCAGATTCCTGATCTGGCTCGGTGTGGTGCACCAGATTCATGACTTGGCTCGGTGTGGTGCACCAGATTCATGACTTGGCTCGGTGTGGTGCACCAGATTCATGATCTGGCTCGGTGTGGTGCACCAGATTCCTGACTTGGCTCGGTGTGGTGCACCAGATTCATGATCTGGCTCGGTGGGTGCACCAGATTCATGATCTGGCTCGGTGTGGTGCACCAGATTCATGATCTGGCTCGGTGTGGTGCACCAGATTCATGATCTGGCTCGGTGTGGTGCACCAGATTCATGATCTGGCTCGGTGTGGTGCACCAGATTCCTGACTTGGCTCGGTGTGGTGCACCAGATTCCTGATCTGGCTCGGTGTGGTGCACCAGATTCCTGACTTGGCTCGGTCTGGTGCACCAGATTCCTGACTTGGCTCGGTGTGGTGCACCAGATTCCTGACTTGGCTCGGTGTGGTGCACCAGATTCCTGATCTGGCTCGGTGTGGTGCACCAGATTCCTGACTTGGCTCGGTGTGGTGCACCAGATTCCTGATCTGGCTCGGTGTGGTGCACCAGATTCCTGATCTGGCTCGGTGTGGTGCACCAGATTCATGACTTGGCTCGGTGTGGTGCACCAGATTCATGATCTGGCTCGGTGGTGC
This sequence comes from Echinosophora koreensis, assembly GCA_035048595.1. NCBI lineage: Eukaryota > Viridiplantae > Streptophyta > Magnoliopsida > Fabales > Fabaceae > Echinosophora > Echinosophora koreensis. The sequence goes on from JAPCYP010000068.1 coordinate 2,837,822, forward strand.
ACCAGATTCATGATCTGGCTCGGTGTGGTGCACCAGATTCATGATCTGGCTCGGTCTGGTGCACCAGATTCCTGACTTGGCTCGGTGTGTGCACCAGATTCCTGACCTGGCTCGGTGTGGTGCACCAGATTCCTGACTTGGCTCGGTGTGGTGCACCAGATTCCTGATCTGGCTCGGTGTGGTGCACCAGATTCCTGACCTGGCTCGGTGTGGTGCACCAGATTCCTGACTTGGCTCGGTGTGGTGCACCAGATTCATGACTTGGCTCGGTCTGGTGCACCAGATTCCTGACTTGGCTCGGTGTGTGGTGCACCAGATTCATGACTTGGCTCGGTGTGGTGCACCAGATTCATGATCTGGCTCGGTGTGGTGCACCAGATTCATGATCTGGCTCGGTGTGGTGATTCATGATCTGGCTCGTTGTGGTGCACCAGATTCATGATCTGGCTCGGTGTGGTGCACCAGATTCATGATCTGGCTCGGTGTGGTGCACCAGATTCCTGATCTGGCTCGGTGTGGTGCACCAGATTCCTGATCTGGCTCGGTGTGGTGCACCAGATTCATGACTTGGCTCGGTGTGGTGCACCAGATTCATGATCTGGCTCGGTGTGGTGCACCAGATTCATGATCTGGCTCGGTGTGGTGCACCAGATTCCTGACTTGGCTCGGTGTGGTGCACCAGATTCATGATCTGGCTCGGTGTGGTGCACCAGATTCCTGACTTGGCTCGGTGTGGTGCACCAGATTCCTGACTTGGCTCGGTGTGGTGCACCAGATTCCTGATCTGGCTCGGTGTGGTGCACCAGATTCCTGACTTGGCTCGGTCTGGTGCACCAGATTCCTGATCTGGCTCGGTGTGGTGCACCAGATTCCTGACTTGGCTCGGTCTGGTGCACCAGATTCCTGACTTGGCTCGGTGTGGTGCACCAGATTCATGATCTGGCTCGGTGTGGTGCACCAGATTCCTGACTTGGCTCGGTGGTGCACCAGATTCATGACTTGGCTCGGTGTGGTGCACCAGATTCATGATCTGGCTCGGTGTGGTGCACCAGATTCATGATTTGGCTCGGTGTGGTGCACCAGATTCATGATCTGGCTCGGTGTGGTGCACCAGATTCATGATCTGGCTCGGTGTGGTGCACCAGATTCCTGACTTGGCTCGGTGTGGTGCACCAGATTCCTGACTTGGCTCGGTGTGGTGCACCAGATTCATGACTTGGCTCGGTGTGGTGCACCAGATTCATGATCTGGCTCGGTCTGGTGCACCAGATTCCTGATCTGGCTCGGTGTGGTGCACCAGATTCCTGACTTGGCTCGGTGTGGTGCACCAGATTCCTGATCTGGCTCGGTGTGGTGCACCAGATTCCTGATCTGGCTCGGTGTGGTGCACCAGATTCATGACTTGGCTCGGTGTGGTGCACCAGATTCATGATCTGGCTCGGTGGTGCACCAGATTCATGATCTGGCTCGGTGTGGTGCACCAGATTCATGATCTGGCTCGGTGTGGTGCACCAGATTCCTGACTTGGCTCGGTGTGGTGCACCAGATTCATGATCTGGCTCGGTGTGGTGCACCAGATTCCTGACTTGGCTCGGTGTGGTGCACCAGATTCCTGACTTGGCTCGGTGTGGTGCACCAGATTCCTGATCTGGCTCGGTGTGGTGCACCAGATTCCTGACTTGGCTCGGTCTGGTGCACCAGATTCCTGACCTGGCTCGGTGTGGTGCACCAGATTCCTGACTTGGCTCGGTCTGGTGCACCAGATTCATGACTTGGCTCGGTGTGGTGCACCAGATTCCTGACTTGGCTCGGTGTGGTGCACCAGATTCATGACTTGGCTCGGTGTGGTGCACCAGATTCATGATCTGGCTCGGTGTGGTGCACCAGATTCATGATCTGGCTCGGTGTGGTGATTCATGATCTGGCTCGGTGTGGTGCACCAGATTCATGACTTGGCTCGGTGTGGTGCACCAGATTCATGATCTGGCTCGGTGGGTGCACCAGATTCATGATCTGGCTCGGTGTGGTGCACCAGATTCATGATCTGGCTCGGTGTGGTGATTCATGATCTGGCTCGGTGTGGTGATTCATGATCTGGCTCGGTGTGGTGCACCAGATTCATGATCTGGCTCGGTGTGGTGCACCAGATTCATGACTTGGCTCGGTGTGGTGCACCAGATTCCTGACTTGGCTCGGTGTGGTGCACCAGATTCCTGACTTGGCTCGGTCTGGTGCACCAGATTCCTGATCTGGCTCGGTGTGGTGCACCAGATTCCTGACTTGGCTCGGTGTGGTGCACCAGATTCATGATCTGGCTCGGTGTGGTGCACCAGATTCCTGATCTGGCTCGGTGTGGTGCACCAGATTCCTGATCTGGCTCGGTGTGGTGCACCAGATTCATGACTTGGCTCGGTGTGGTGCACCAGATTCATGATCTGGCTCGGTGGTGCACCAGATTCATGATCTGGCTCGGTGTGGTGCACCAGATTCATGATCTGGCTCGGTCTGGTGCACCAGATTCCTGACTTGGCTCGGTGTGTGCACCAGATTCATGATCTGGCTCGGTGTGGTGCACCAGATTCCTGACTTGGCTCGGTGTGGTGCACCAGATTCCTGACTTGGCTCGGTGTGGTGCACCAGATTCCTGACTTGGCTCGGTGTGGTGCACCAGATTCCTGACTTGGCTCGGTCTGGTGCACCAGATTCCTGACCTGGCTCGGTGTGGTGCACCAGATTCCTGACTTGGCTCGGTCTGGTGCACCAGATTCATGACTTGGCTCGGTCTGGTGCACCAGATTCCTGACTTGGCTCGGTGTGGTGCACCAGATTCATGATCTGGCTCGGTGTGGTGCACCAGATTCATGATCTGGCTCGGTGTGGTGCACCAGATTCATGATCTGGCTCGGTGGTGCACCAGATTCATGATCTGGCTCGGTGTGGTGCACCAGATTCATGATCTGGCTCGGTGTGGTGCACCAGATTCATGATCTGGCTCGGTGTGGTGCACCAGATTCATGATCTGGCTCGGTGGTGCACCAGATTCATGATCTGGCTCGGTGTGGTGATTCATGATCTGGCTCGTTGTGGTGCACCAGATTCATGATCTGGCTCGGTGTGGTGCACCAGATTCATGATCTGGCTCGGTGTGGTGCACCAGATTCCTGACTTGGCTCGGTGTGGTGCACCAGATTCCTGACCTGGCTCGGTGTGGTGCACCAGATTCCTGACTTGGCTCGGTCTGGTGCACCAGATTCCTGATCTGGCTCGGTGTGGTGCACCAGATTCCTGACTTGGCTCGGTGTGGTGCACCAGATTCATGACTTGGCTCGGTGTGGTGCACCAGATTCCTGACTTGGCTCGGTGTGGTGCACCAGATTCCTGATCTGGCTCGGTGTGGTGCACCAGATTCCTGACTTGGCTCGGTGTGGTGCACCAGATTCCTGATCTGGCTCGGTGGTGCACCAGATTCCTGATCTGGCTCGGTGTGGTGCACCAGATTCCTGATCTTGGCTCGGTGTGGTGCACCAGATTCATGATCTGGCTCGGTGTGGTGCACCAGATTCATGATCTGGCTCGGTTGGTGCACCAGATTCATGATCTGGCTCGGTGTGGTGATTCATGATCTGGCTCGGTGTGGTGCACCAGATTCATGATCTGGCTCGGTGTGGTGCACCAGATTCCTGATCTGGCTCGGTGTGGTGCACCAGATTCATGACTTGGCTCGGTGTGGTGCACCAGATTCATGACTTGGCTCGGTGTGGTGCACCAGATTCCTGACTTGGCTCGGTGTGGTGCACCAGATTCCTGATCTGGCTCGGTGTGGTGCACCAGATTCCTGACTTGGCTCGGTGTGGTGCACCAGATTCCTGACTTGGCTCGGTGTGGTGCACCAGATTCCTGACTTGGCTCGGTGTGGTGCACCAGATTCCTGACTTGGCTCGGTCTGGTGCACCAGATTCCTGACCTGGCTCGGTGTGGTGCACCAGATTCCTGACTTGGCTCGGTCTGGTGCACCAGATTCCTGACTTGGCTCGGTGTGGTGCACCAGATTCATGATCTGGCTCGGTGTGGTGCACCAGATTCCTGACTTGGCTCGGTGTGGTGCACCAGATTCATGACTTGGCTCGGTGTGGTGCACCAGATTCATGATCTGGCTCGGTGTGGTGCACCAGATTCATGATCTGGCTCGGTGTGGTGCACCAGATTCATGATCTGGCTCGGTGTGGTGCACCAGATTCATGATCTGGCTCGGTGGATGCACCAGATTCATGATCTGGCTTGGTGTGGTGATTCATGATCTGGCTCGTTGTGGTGCACCAGATTCATGATCTGGCTCGGTGGTGCACCAGATTCATGATCTGGCTCGGTGTGGTGCACCAGATTCATGATCTGGCTCGGTGTGGTGCACCAGATTCATGATCTGGCTCGGTCTGGTGCACCAGATTCCTGACTTGGCTCGGTGTGGTGCACCAGATTCCTGATCTGGCTCGGTGTGGTGCACCAGATTCCTGACTTGGCTCGGTGTGGTGCACCAGATTCCTGACTTGGCTCGGTGTGGTGCACCAGATTCCTGACTTGGCTCGGTGTGGTGCACCAGATTCCTGACTTGGCTCGGTCTGGTGCACCAGATTCCTGACTTGGCTCGGTGTGGTGCACCAGATTCCTGACTTGGCTCGGTCTGGTGCACCAGATTCATGACTTGGCTCGGTCTGGTGCACCAGATTCCTGACTTGGCTCGGTGTGGTGCACCAGATTCATGACTTGGCTCGGTGGGTGCACCAGATTCATGATCTGGCTCGGTGTGGTGCACCAGATTCATGATCTGGCTCGGTGTGGTGCACCAGATTCCATGATCTGGCTCGGTGTGGTGCACCAGATTCATGATCTGGCTCGGTGTGGTGCACCAGATTCATGATCTGGCTCGGTGTGGTGCACCAGATTCATGATCTGGCTCGGTGTGGTGCACCAGATTCCTGATCTGGCTCGGTGTGGTGCACCAGATTCCTGACTTGGCTCGGTGTGGTGCACCAGATTCCTGATCTGGCTCGGTGTGGTGCACCAGATTCATGACTTGGCTCGGTGTGGTGCACCAGATTCATGATCTGGCTCGGTGTGGTGCACCAGATTCCTGACTTGGCTCGGTGTGGTGCACCAGATTCCTGATCTGGCTCGGTGTGGTGCACCAGATTCCTGACTTGGCTCGGTGTGGTGCACCAGATTCCTGACTTGGCTCGGTGTGGTGCACCAGATTCCTGATCTGGCTCGGTGTGGTGCACCAGATTCCTGACTTGGCTCGGTCTGGTGCACCAGATTCCTGACCTGGCTCGGTGTGGTGCACCAGATTCCTGACTTGGCTCGGTCTGGTGCACCAGATTCCTGACTTGGCTCGGTGTGGTGCACCAGATTCATGATCTGGCTCGGTGTGGTGCACCAGATTCCTGACTTGGCTCGGTGTGGTGCACCAGATTCATGACTTGGCTCGGTGTGGTGCACCAGATTCATGATCTGGCTCGGTGTGGTGCACCAGATTCATGATCTGGCTCGGTGTGGTGCACCAGATTCATGATCTGGCTCGGTGTGGTGCACCAGATTCATGATCTGGCTCGGTGGATGCACCAGATTCATGATCTGGCTTGGTGTGGTGATTCATGATCTGGCTCGTTGTGGTGCACCAGATTCATGATCTGGCTCGGTGGTGCACCAGATTCATGATCTGGCTCGGTGTGGTGCACCAGATTCATGATCTGGCTCGGTGTGGTGCACCAGATTCATGATCTGGCTCGGTCTGGTGCACCAGATTCCTGACTTGGCTCGGTGTGGTGCACCAGATTCCTGATCTGGCTCGGTGTGGTGCACCAGATTCCTGACTTGGCTCGGTGTGGTGCACCAGATTCCTGACTTGGCTCGGTGTGGTGCACCAGATTCCTGATCTGGCTCGGTGTGGTGCACCAGATTCCTGACTTGGCTCGGTCTGGTGCACCAGATTCCTGACCTGGCTCGGTGTGGTGCACCAGATTCCTGACTTGGCTCGGTCTGGTGCACCAGATTCATGACTTGGCTCGGTCTGGTGCACCAGATTCCTGACTTGGCTCGGTGTGGTGCACCAGATTCATGACTTGGCTCGGTGTGGTGCACCAGATTCATGATCTGGCTCGGTGTGGTGCACCAGATTCATGATCTGGCTCGGTGTGGTGATTCATGATCTGGCTCGGTGTGGTGCACCAGATTCATGACTTGGCTCGGTGTGGTGCACCAGATTCATGATCTGGCTCGGTGTGGTGCACCAGATTCATGATCTGGCTCGGTGTGGTGCACCAGATTCATGATCTGGCTCGGTGTGGTGCACCAGATTCATGATCTGGCTCGGTGTGGTGCACCAGATTCATGATCTGGCTCGGTGTGGTGCACCAGATTCATGATCTGGCTCGGTGTGGTGCACCAGATTCCTGATCTGGCTCGGTGTGGTGCACCAGATTCCTGACCTGGCTCGGTGTGGTGCACCAGATTCCTGACTTGGCTCGGTCTGGTGCACCAGATTCCTGATTTGGCTCGGTGTGGTGCACCAGATTCATGACTTGGCTCGGTGTGGTGCACCAGATTCATGACTTGGCTCGGTGTGGTGCACCAGATTCCTGACTTGGCTCGGTGTGGTGCACCAGATTCCTGATCTGGCTCGGTGTGGTGCACCAGATTCCTGACTTGGCTCGGTGTGGTGCACCAGATTCCTGACTTGGCTCGGTGTGGTGCACCAGATTCCTGATTTGGCTCGGTGTGGTGCACCAGATTCCTGACTTGGCTCGGTCTGGTGCACCAGATTCCTGATCTGGCTCGGTGTGGTGCACCAGATTCCTGACTTGGCTCGGTGTGGTGCACCAGATTCCTGACTTGGCTCGGTGTGGTGCACCAGATTCATGATCTGGCTCGGTGTGGTGCACCAGATTCATGATCTGGCTCGGTGTGGTGATTCATGATCTGGCTCGGTGTGGTGATTCATGATCTGGCTCGGTGTGGTGCACCAGATTCATGATCTGGCTCGGTGTGGTGCACCAGATTCCTGACTTGGCTCGGTGTGGTGCACCAGATTCCTGACTTGGCTCGGTGTGGTGCACCAGATTCCTGACTTGGCTCGGTCTGGTGCACCAGATTCCTGATCTGGCTCGGTGTGGTGCACCAGATTCCTGACTTGGCTCGGTGTGGTGCACCAGATTCCTGATCTGGCTCGGTGTGGTGCACCAGATTCCTGATCTGGCTCGGTGTGGTGCACCAGATTCCTGATCTGGCTCGGTGTGGTGCACCAGATTCATGACTTGGCTCGGTGTGGTGCACCAGATTCATGATCTGGCTCGGTGGTGCACCAGATTCATGATCTGGCTCGGTGTGGTGCACCAGATTCATGATCTGGCTCGGTCTGGTGCACCAGATTCCTGACTTGGCTCGGTGTGTGCACCAGATTCATGATCTGGCTCGGTGTGGTGCACCAGATTCCTGACTTGGCTCGGTGTGGTGCACCAGATTCCTGACTTGGCTCGGTGTGGTGCACCAGATTCCTGACTTGGCTCGGTGTGGTGCACCAGATTCCTGACTTGGCTCGGTCTGGTGCACCAGATTCCTGACCTGGCTCGGTGTGGTGCACCAGATTCCTGACTTGGCTCGGTCTGGTGCACCAGATTCATGACTTGGCTCGGTCTGGTGCACCAGATTCCTGACTTGGCTCGGTGTGGTGCACCAGATTCATGACTTGGCTCGGTGTGGTGCACCAGATTCATGATCTGGCTCGGTGTGGTGCACCAGATTCATGATCTGGCTCGGTGTGGTGATTCATGATCTGGCTCGGTGTGGTGCACCAGATTCATGACTTGGCTCGGTGTGGTGCACCAGATTCATGATCTGGCTCGGTGGGTGCACCAGATTCATGATCTGGCTCGGTTGGTGCACCAGATTCATGATCTGGCTCGGTGTGGTGATTCATGATCTGGCTCGGTGTGGTGCACCAGATTCATGATCTGGCTCGGTGTGGTGCACCAGATTCATGATCTGGCTCGGTGTGGTGCACCAGATTCCTGACTTGGCTCGGTGTGGTGCACCAGATTCCTGACCTGGCTCGGTGTGGTGCACCAGATTCCTGACTTGGCTCGGTCTGGTGCACCAGATTCCTGATTTGGCTCGGTGTGGTGCACCAGATTCCTGACTTGGCTCGGTGTGGTGCACCAGATTCATGACTTGGCTCGGTGTGGTGCACCAGATTCCTGACTTGGCTCGGTGTGTGCACCAGATTCCTGATCTGGCTCGGTGTGGTGCACCAGATTCCTGACTGGCTCGGTGTGGTGCACCAGATTCATGATCTGGCTCGGTCTGGTGCACCAGATTCATGACTTGGCTCGGTGTGGTGCACCAGATTCCTGACTTGGCTCGGTGTGGTGCACCAGATTCATGATCTGGCTCGGTGTGGTGCACCAGATTCATGATCTGGCTCGGTTGGTGCACCAGATTCATGATCTGGCTCGGTGTGGTGATTCATGATCTGGCTCGTTGTGGTGCACCAGATTCATGATCTGGCTCGGTGTGGTGCACCAGATTCCTGATCTGGCTCGGTGTGGTGCACCAGATTCATGACTTGGCTCGGTGTGGTGCACCAGATTCATGATCTGGCTCGGTGTGGTGCACCAGATTCCTGACTTGGCTCGGTGTGGTGCACCAGATTCCTGACCTGGCTCGGTGTGGTGCACCAGATTCCTGACTTGGCTCGGTGTGGTGCACCAGATTCCTGACTTGGCTCGGTGTGGTGCACCAGATTCCTGATCTGGCTCGGTGTGGTGCACCAGATTCCTGACTTGGCTCGGTCTGGTGCACCAGATTCCTGACCTGGCTCGGTGTGGTGCACCAGATTCCTGACTTGGCTCGGTCTGGTGCACCAGATTCCTGACTTGGCTCGGTGTGGTGCACCAGATTCATGATCTGGCTCGGTGTGGTGCACCAGATTCCTGACTTGGCTCGGTGTGGTGCACCAGATTCATGACTTGGCTCGGTGTGGTGCACCAGATTCATGATCTGGCTCGGTGTGGTGCACCAGATTCATGATCTGGCTCGGTGTGGTGCACCAGATTCATGATCTGGCTCGGTGTGGTGCACCAGATTCATGATCTGGCTCGGTGGATGCACCAGATTCATGATCTGGCTCGGTGTGGTGATTCATGATCTGGCTCGTTGTGGTGCACCAGATTCATGATCTGGCTCGGTGGTGCACCAGATTCATGATCTGGCTCGGTGTGGTGCACCAGATTCATGATCTGGCTCGGTGTGGTGCACCAGATTCATGATCTGGCTCGGTCTGGTGCACCAGATTCCTAACTTGGCTCGGTGTGGTGCACCAGATTCCTGATCTGGCTCGGTGTGGTGCACCAGATTCCTGACTTGGCTCGGTGTGGTGCACCAGATTCCTGACTTGGCTCGGTGTGGTGCACCAGATTCCTGACTTGGCTCGGTGTGGTGCACCAGATTCCTGACTTGGCTCGGTCTGGTGCACCAGATTCCTGACTTGGCTCGGTGTGGTGCACCAGATTCCTGACTTGGCTCGGTCTGGTGCACCAGATTCATGACTTGGCTCGGTCTGGTGCACCAGATTCCTGACTTGGCTCGGTGTGGTGCACCAGATTCATGACTTGGCTCGGTGGGTGCACCAGATTCATGATCTGGCTCGGTGTGGTGCACCAGATTCATGATCTGGCTCGGTGTGGTGATTCATGATCTGGCTCGGTGTGGTGCACCAGATTCATGATCTGGCTCGGTGTGGTGCACCAGATTCATGATCTGGCTCGGTGTGGTGCACCAGATTCATGATCTGGCTCGGTGTGGTGCACCAGATTCCTGATCTGGCTCGGTGTGGTGCACCAGATTCCTGACTTGGCTCGGTGTGGTGCACCAGATTCATGATCTGGCTCGGTGTGGTGCACCAGATTCATGATCTGGCTCGGTGTGGTGCACCAGATTCATGATCTGGCTCGGTGTGGTGCACCAGATTCCTGATTTGGCTCGGTGTGGTGCACCAGATTCCTGATCTGGCTCGGTGTGTGGTGCACCAGATTCCTGACTTGGCTCGGTGTGGTGCACCAGATTCCTGACTTGGCTCGGTGTGGTGCACCAGATTCCTGATTTGGCTCGGTGTGGTGCACCAGATTCCTGACTTGGCTCGGTCTGGTGCACCAGATTCCTGACCTGGCTCGGTGTGGTGCACCAGATTCCTGACTTGGCTCGGTCTGGTGCACCAGATTCCTGACTTGGCTCGGTGTGGTGCACCAGATTCATGATCTGGCTCGGTGTGGTGCACCAGATTCCTGACTTGGCTCGGTGTGGTGCACCAGATTCATGACTTGGCTCGGTGTGGTGCACCAGATTCATGATCTGGCTCGGTGTGGTGCACCAGATTCATGATCTGGCTCGGTGTGGTGCACCAGATTCATGATCTGGCTCGGTGTGGTGCACCAGATTCATGATCTGGCTCGGTGGATGCACCAGATTCATGATCTGGCTTGGTGTGGTGATTCATGATCTGGCTCGGTGTGGTGCACCAGATTCATGATCTGGCTCGGTGGATGCACCAGATTCATGATCTGGCTCGGTGTGGTGCACCAGATTCATGATCTGGCTCGGTGTGGTGCACCAGATTCATGATCTGGCTCGGTCTGGTGCACCAGATTCCAGACTTGGCTCGGTGTGGTGCACCAGATTCCTGATCTGGCTCGGTGTGGTGCACCAGATTCCTGACTTGGCTCGGTGTGGTGCACCAGATTCCTGACTTGGCTCGGTCTGGTGCACCAGATTCCTGATTTGGCTCGGTGTGGTGCACCAGATTCCTGACTTGGCTCGGTCTGGTGCACCAGATTCCTGACCTGGCTCGGTGTGGTGCACCAGATTCCTGACTTGGCTCGGTCTGGTGCACCAGATTCATGACTTGGCTCGGTCTGGTGCACCAGATTCCTGACTTGGCTCGGTGTGGTGCACCAGATTCATGATCTGGCTCGGTGTGGTGCACCAGATTCATGATCTGGCTCGGTGTGGTGCACCAGATTCATGATCTGGCTCGGTGTGGTGCACCAGATTCATGATCTGGCTCGGTGTGGTGCACCAGATTCATGACTTGGCTCGGTGTGGTGCACCAGATTCATGATCTGGCTCGGTGTGGTGCACCAGATTCATGATCTGGCTCGGTGGTGCACCAGATTCATGATCTGGCTCGGTGTGGTGATTCATGATCTGGCTCGTTGTGGTGCACCAGATTCATGATCTGGCTCGGTGTGGTGCACCAGATTCATGATCTGGCTCGGTGTGGTGCACCAGATTCCTGATCTGGCTCGGTGTGGTGCACCAGATTCCTGATCTGGCTCGGTGTGGTGCACCAGATTCCTGACTTGGCTCGGTCTGGTGCACCAGATTCCTGATTTGGCTCGGTGTGGTGCACCAGATTCATGACTTGGCTCGGTGTGGTGCACCAGATTCATGACTTGGCTCGGTGTGGTGCACCAGATTCCTGACTTGGCTCGGTGTGGTGCACCAGATTCCTGACCTGGCTCGGTGTGGTGCACCAGATTCCTGACTTGGCTCGGTGTGGTGCACCAGATTCCTGACTTGGCTCGGTCTGGTGCACCAGATTCCTGATCTGGCTCGGTGGTGGTGCACCAGATTCCTGACTTGGCTCGGTCTGGTGCACCAGATTCCTGACCTGGCTCGGTGTGGTGCACCAGATTCCTGACTTGGCTCGGTCTGGTGCACCAGATTCCTGACTTGGCTCGGTGTGGTGCACCAGATTCATGATCTGGCTCGGTGTGGTGCACCAGATTCCTGACTTGGCTCGGTGTGGTGCACCAGATTCATGACTTGGCTCGGTGTGGTGCACCAGATTCATGATCTGGCTCGGTGTGGTGCACCAGATTCATGATCTGGCTCGGTGTGGTGCACCAGATTCATGATCTGGCTCGGTGTGGTGCACCAGATTCATGATCTGGCTCGGTGGATGCACCAGATTCATGATCTGGCTTGGTGTGGTGATTCATGATCTGGCTCGTTGTGGTGCACCAGATTCATGATCTGGCTCGGTGGTGCACCAGATTCATGATCTGGCTCGGTGTGGTGCACCAGATTCATGATCTGGCTCGGTGTGGTGCACCAGATTCATGATCTGGCTCGGTCTGGTGCACCAGATTCCTGACTTGGCTCGGTGTGGTGCACCAGATTCCTGATCTGGCTCGGTGTGGTGCACCAGATTCCTGACTTGGCTCGGTGTGGTGCACCAGATTCCTGACTTGGCTCGGTGTGGTGCACCAGATTCCTGATTTGGCTCGGTGTGGTGCACCAGATTCCTGACTTGGCTCGGTCTGGTGCACCAGATTCCTGACCTGGCTCGGTGTGGTGCACCAGATTCCTGACTTGGCTCGGTCTGGTGCACCAGATTCATGACTTGGCTCGGTCTGGTGCACCAGATTCCTGACTTGGCTCGGTGTGGTGCACCAGATTCATGACTTGGCTCGGTGTGGTGCACCAGATTCATGATCTGGCTCGGTGTGGTGCACCAGATTCATGATCTGGCTCGGTGTGGTGATTCATGATCTGGCTCGGTGTGGTGCACCAGATTCATGACTTGGCTCGGTGTGGTGCACCAGATTCATGATCTGGCTCGGTGTGGTGCACCAGATTCATGATCTGGCTCGGTGTGGTGCACCAGATTCATGATCTGGCTCGGTGTGGTGATTCATGATCTGGCTCGGTGTGGTGCACCAGATTCATGATCTGGCTCGGTGTGGTGCACCAGATTCATGATCTGGCTCGGTGTGGTGCACCAGATTCCTGATCTGGCTCGGTGTGGTGCACCAGATTCCTGACCTGGCTCGGTGTGGTGCACCAGATTCCTGACTTGGCTCGGTGTGGTGCACCAGATTCCTGACTTGGCTCGGTGTGGTGCACCAGATTCCTGACTTGGCTCGGTCTGGTGCACCAGATTCCTGACTTGGCTCGGTGTGGTGCACCAGATTCCTGACTTGGCTCGGTGTGGTGCACCAGATTCATGATCTTGCTCGGTGTGGTGCACCAGATTCATGATCTGGCTCGGTGTGGTGCACCAGATTCATGATCTGGCTCGGTGGGTGCACCAGATTCATGATCTGGCTCGGTGTGGTGCACCAGATTCATGATCTGGCTCGGTGTGGTGATTCATGATCTGGCTCGGTGTGGTGCACCAGATTCATGATCTGGCTCGGTGTGGTGCACCAGATTCCTGACTTGGCTCGGTGTGGTGCACCAGATTCCTGATCTGGCTCGGTGTGGTGCACCAGATTCCTGACTTGGCTCGGTGTGGTGCACCAGATTCATGACTTGGCTCGGTGTGGTGCACCAGATTCATGATCTGGCTCGGTGTGGTGCACCAGATTCCTGACTTGGCTCGGTGTGGTGCACCAGATTCATGATCTGGCTCGGTGGGTGCACCAGATTCATGATCTGGCTCGGTGTGGTGCACCAGATTCATGACTTGGCTCGGTGTGGTGCACCAGATTCATGATCTGGCTCGGTGGGTGCACCAGATTCATGATCTGGCTCGGTGTGGTGCACCAGATTCATGATCTGGCTCGGTCTGGTGCACCAGATTCCTGACTTGGCTCGGTGTGGTGCACCAGATTCCTGACCTGGCTCGGTGTGGTGCACCAGATTCCTGATCTGGCTCGGTCTGTGCACCAGATTCCTGACTTGGCTCGGTGTGGTGCACCAGATTCATGATCTGGCTCGGTGTGGTGCACCAGATTCATGATCTGGCTCGGTGTGGTGCACCAGATTCATGATCTGGCTCGGTGTGGTACCAGATTCCTGATCTGGCTCGGTGTGGTGCACCAGATTCCTGACTTGGCTCGGTCTGGTGCACCAGATTCCTGACTTGGCTCGGTGTGGTGCACCAGATTCATGACTTGGCTCGGTGTGGTGCACCAGATTCATGATCTGGCTCGGTGTGGTGCACCAGATTCCTGACTTGGCTCGGTGTGGTGCACCAGATTCATGATCTGGCTCGGTGGGTGCACCAGATTCCTGATCTGGCTCGGTGTGGTGCACCAGATTCATGACTTGGCTCGGTGTGGTGCACCAGATTCATGATCTGGCTCGGTGGTGCACCAGATTCATGATCTGGCTCGGTGTGGTGCACCAGATTCATGATCTGGCTCGGTGGTGCACCAGATTCATGATCTGGCTCGGTGTGGTGCACCAGATTCATGATCTGGCTCGGTCTGGTGCACCAGATTCCTGACTTGGCTCGGTGTGGTGCACCAGATTCCTGACTTGGCTCGGTGTGGTGCACCAGATTCCTGACTTGGCTCGGTCTGGTGCACCAGATTCCTGACTTGGCTCGGTGTGGTGCACCAGATTCATGATCTGGCTCGGTGTGGTGCACCAGATTCCTGACTTGGCTCGGTGGGTGCACCAGATTCATGACTTGGCTCGGGTGTGGTGCACCAGATTCATGATCTGGCTCGGTGTGGTGCACCAGATTCATGATCTGGCTCGGTGTGGTGCACCAGATTCCTGATCTGGCTCGGTGTGGTGCACCAGATTCATGACTTGGCTCGGTGTGGTGCACCAGATTCATGATCTGGCTCGGTGGATGCACCAGATTCATGATCTGGCTTGGTGTGGTGATTCATGATCTGGCTCGTTGTGGTGCACCAGATTCATGATCTGGCTCGGTGGTGCACCAGATTCATGATCTGGCTCGGTGTGGTGCACCAGATTCATGATCTGGCTCGGTGTGGTGCACCAGATTCCTGACTTGGCTCGGTGTGGTGCACCAGATTCCTGACTTGGCTCGGTCTGGTGCACCAGATTCCTGACTTGGCTCGGTGTGGTGCACCAGATTCCTGACTTGGCTCGGTGTGGTGCACCAGATTCCTGACTTGGCTCGGTGTGGTGCACCAGATTCCTGATCTGGCTCGGTGTGGTGCACCAGATTCCTGACTTGGCTCGGTGGTGCACCAGATTCATGACTTGGCTCGGTGTGGTGCACCAGATTCATGATCTGGCTCGGTGGGTGCACCAGATTCATGATCTGGCTCGGTGTGGTGCACCAGATTCATGATTTGGCTCGGTGTGGTGCACCAGATTCATGATCTGGCTCGGTGTGGTGCACCAGATTCATGATCTGGCTCGGTGTGGTGCACCAGATTCCTGACTTGGCTCGGTGTGGTGCACCAGATTCCTGATCTGGCTCGGTGTGGTGCACCAGATTCCTGACTTGGCTCGGTCTGGTGCACCAGATTCCTGACTTGGCTCGGTGTGGTGCACCAGATTCATGATCTGGCTCGGTCTGGTGCACCAGATTCCTGATCTGGCTCGGTGCGGTGCACCAGATTCCTGACTTGGCTCGGTGTGGTGCACCAGATTCCTGATCTGGCTCGGTGTGGTGCACCAGATTCCTGATCTGGCTCGGTGTGGTGCACCAGATTCATGACTTGGCTCGGTGTGGTGCACCAGATTCATGATCTGGCTCGGTGGTGCACCAGATTCATGATCTGGCTCGGTGTGGTGCACCAGATTCATGATCTGGCTCGGTCTGGTGCACCAGATTCCTGACTTGGCTCGGTGTGGTGCACCAGATTCCTGACCTGGCTCGGTGTGGTGCACCAGATTCCTGACTTGGCTCGGTGTGGTGCACCAGATTCCTGACTTGGCTCGGTCTGGTGCACCAGATTCCTGATTTGGCTCGGTGTGGTGCACCAGATTCCTGACTTGGCTCGGTCTGGTGCACCAGATTCCTGACCTGGCTCGGTGTGGTGCACCAGATTCCTGACTTGGCTCGGTCTGGTGCACCAGATTCATGACTTGGCTCGGTCTGGTGCACTGGATTCCTGACTTGGCTCGGTGTGGTGCACCAGATTCATGACTTGGCTCGGTGTGGTGCACCAGATTCATGATCTGGCTCGGTGTGGTGCACCAGATTCATGATCTGGCTCGGTGTGGTGATTCATGATCTGGCTCGGTGTGGTGCACCAGATTCATGACTTGGCTCGGTGTGGTGCACCAGATTCATGATCTGGCTCGGTGTGGTGCACCAGATTCATGATCTGGCTCGGTGTGGTGCACCAGATTCATGATCTGGCTCGGTGGATGCACCAGATTCATGATCTGGCTCGGTGTGGTGATTCATGATCTGGCTCGTTGTGGTGCACCAGATTCATGATCTGGCTCGGTGGGTGCACCAGATTCATGATCTGGCTCGGTGTGGTGCACCAGATTCCTGACTTGGCTCGGTGTGGTGCACCAGATTCCTGACTTGGCTCGGTGTGGTGCACCAGATTCATGATCTGGCTCGGTCTGGTGCACCAGATTCCTGATCTGGCTCGGTGTGGTGCACCAGATTCCTGACTTGGCTCGGTGTGGTGCACCAGATTCCTGACTTGGCTCGGTGTGGTGCACCAGATTCATGATCTGGCTCGGTGTGGTGCACCAGATTCATGATCTGGCTCGGTGTGGTGCACCAGATTCATGATCTGGCTCGGTCTGGTGCACCAGATTCCTGACTTGGCTCGGTGTGGTGCACCAGATTCCTGACCTGGCTCGGTGTGGTGCACCAGATTCCTGACTTGGCTCGGTCTGGTGCACCAGATTCCTGACTTGGCTCGGTGTGGTGCACCAGATTCATGATCTGGCTCGGTGTGGTGCACCAGATTCCTGATCTGGCTCGGTGTGGTGCACCAGATTCCTGACTTGGCTCGGTGTGGTGCACCAGATTCCTGATCTGGCTCGGTGTGGTGCACCAGATTCCTGATCTGGCTCGGTGTGGTGCACCAGATTCATGACTTGGCTCGGTGTGGTGCACCAGATTCATGATCTGGCTCGGTGTGGTGCACCAGATTCCTGACTTGGCTCGGTGGGTGCACCAGATTCATGACTTGGCTCGGTGTGGTGCACCAGATTCATGATCTGGCTCGGTGTGGTGCACCAGATTCATGATCTGGCTCGGTGTGGTGCACCAGATTCCTGATCTGGCTCGGTGTGGTGCACCAGATTCATGACTTGGCTCGGTCTGGTGCACCAGATTCCTGACTTGGCTCGGTGTGGTGCACCAGATTCATGATCTGGCTCGGTGTGGTGCACCAGATTCCTGACTTGGCTCGGTGGGTGCACCAGATTCATGACTTGGCTCGGTGTGGTGCACCAGATTCATGATCTGGCTCGGTGTGGTGCACCAGATTCATGATCTGGCTCGGTGTGGTGCACCAGATTCCTGATCTGGCTCGGTGTGGTGCACCAGATTCATGACTTGGCTCGGTGTGGTGCACCAGATTCATGATCTGGCTCGGTGGATGCACCAGATTCATGATCTGGCTTGGTGTGGTGATTCATGATCTGGCTCGTTGTGGTGCACCAGATTCATGATCTGGCTCGGTGGTGCACCAGATTCATGATCTGGCTCGGTGTGGTGCACCAGATTCATGATCTGGCTCGGTCTGGTGCACTAGATTCCTGACTTGGCTCGGTGTGGTGCACCAGATTCCTGACTTGGCTCGGTGTGGTGCACCAGATTCCTGACTTGGCTCGGTCTGGTGCACCAGATTCCTGATTTGGCTCGGTGTGGTGCACCAGATTCCTGACTTGGCTCGGTCTGGTGCACCAGATTCCTGACCTGGCTCGGTGTGGTGCACCAGATTCCTGACTTGGCTCGGTCTGGTGCACCAGATTCCTGACTTGGCTCGGTGTGGTGCACCAGATTCATGATCTGGCTCGGTGTGGTGCACCAGATTCCTGACTTGGCTCGGTGGGTGCACCAGATTCATGACTTGGCTCGGTGTGGTGCACCAGATTCATGATCTGGCTCGGTGTGGTGCACCAGATTCATGATCTGGCTCGGTGTGGTGCACCAGATTCATGATCTGGCTCGGTGTGGTGCACCAGATTCATGACTTGGCTCGGTGTGGTGCACCAGATTCTGGATCTGGCTCGGTGTGGTGCACCAGATTCCTGACTTGGCTCGGTGTGGTGCACCAGATTCATGATCTGGCTCGGTGTGGTGCACCAGATTCATGATTTGGCTCGGTGTGGTGCACCAGATTCATGATCTGGCTCGGTGTGGCACCAGATTCCTGATCTGGCTCGGTGTGGTGCACCAGATTCCTGACTTGGCTCGGTGTGGTGCACCAGATTCATGACTTGGCTCGGTGTGGTGCACCAGATTCATGATCTGGCTCGGTGTGGTGCACCAGATTCCTGACTTGGCTCGGTGTGGTGCACCAGATTCATGATCTGGCTCGGTGGGTGCACCAGATTCATGATCTGGCTCGGTGTGGTGCACCAGATTCCTGACTTGGCTCGGTGTGGTGCACCAGATTCATGATCTGGCTCGGTGTGGTGCACCAGATTCCTGACTTGGCTCGGTGTGGTGCACCAGATTCATGACTTGGCTCGGTGTGGTGCACCAGATTCATGATCTGGCTCGGTGGTGCACCAGATTCATGATCTGGCTCGGTGTGGTGCACCAGATTCATGATCTGGCTCGGTCTGGTGCACCAGATTCCTGACTTGGCTCGGTGTGTGCACCAGATTCCTGATCTGGCTCGGTGTGGTGCACCAGATTCCTGACTTGGCTCGGTGTGGTGCACCAGATTCCTGACTTGGCTCGGTGTGGTGCACCAGATTCCTGACTTGGCTCGGTGTGGTGCACCAGATTCCTGACTTGGCTCGGTCTGGTGCACCAGATTCCTGACCTGGCTCCGTGTGGTGCACCAGATTCCTGACTTGGCTCGGTCTGGTGCACCAGATTCATGACTTGGCTCGGTCTGGTGCACTGGATTCCTGACTTGGCTCGGTGTGGTGCACCAGATTCATGACTTGGCTCGGTGGGTGCACCAGATTCATGATCTGGCTCGGTGTGGTGCACCAGATTCATGATCTGGCTCGGTGTGGTGATTCATGATCTGGCTCGTTGTGGTGCACCAGATTCATGACTTGGCTCGGTGTGGTGCACCAGATTCATGATCTGGCTCGGTGGGTGCACCAGATTCATGATCTGGCTCGGTGTGGTGCACCAGATTCATGATCTGGCTCGGTGGATGCACCAGATTCATGATCTGGCTTGGTGTGGTGATTCATGATCTGGCTCGTTGTGGTGCACCAGATTCATGATCTGGCTCGGTGTGGTGCACCAGATTCATGATCTGGCTCGGTGTGGTGCACCAGATTCCTGACTTGGCTCGGTGTGGTGCACCAGATTCCTGACTTGGCTCGGTGTGGTGCACCAGATTCCTGACCTGGCTCGGTGTGGTGCACCAGATTCCTGACTTGGCTCGGTCTGGTGCACCAGATTCCTGATTTGGCTCGGAGTGGTGGCCAGATTCCTGACTTGGCTCGGTCTGGTGCACCAGATTCCTGACTTGGCTCGGTGTGGTGCACCAGATTCATGACTTGGCTCGGTGGGTGCACCAGATTCATGATCTGGCTCGGTGTGGTGCACCAGATTCATGATCTGGCTTGGTGTGGTGATTCATGATCTGGCTCGGTGTGGTGCACCAGATTCATGATCTGGCTCGGTGGGGTCCAGATTCATGATCTGGCTCGGTGTGGTGCACCAGATTCATGATCTGGCTCGGTGTGGTGCACCAGATTCCTGATCTGGCTCGGTGTGGTGCACCAGATTCCTGACTTGGCTCGGTGTGGTGCACCAGATTCCTGATCTGGCTCGGTGTGGTGCACCAGATTCATGACTTGGCTCGGTGTGGTGCACCAGATTCATGATCTGGCTCGGTGGTTGCACCAGATTCATGATCTGGCTCGGTGTGGTGCACCAGATTCATGATCTGGCTCGGTGTGGTGCACCAGATTCCTGACTTGGCTCGGTGTGTGCACCAGATTCCTGACCTGGCTCGGTGTGGTGCACCAGATTCCTGACTTGGCTCGGTGTGGTGCACCAGATTCCTGACTTGGCTCGGTCTGGTGCACCAGATTCCTGATTTGGCTCGGTGTGGTGCACCAGATTCCTGACTTGGCTCGGTGTGGTGCACCAGATTCCTGACTTGGCTCGGTGTGGTGCACCAGATTCATGACTTGGCTCGGTGGGTGCACCAGATTCATGATCTGGCTCGGTGTGGTGCACCAGATTCATGATCTGGCTCGGTGTGGTGATTCATGATCTGGCTCGTTGTGGTGCACCAGATTCATGACTTGGCTCGGTGTGGTGCACCAGATTCATGATCTGGCTCGGTGTGGTGCACCAGATTCATGATCTGGCTCGGTGTGGTGCACCAGATTCATGATCTGGCTCGGTGGATGCACCAGATTCATGATCTGGCTTGGTGTGGTGATTCATGATCTGGCTCGTTGTGGTGCACCAGATTCATGATCTGGCTCGGTGGGTGCACCAGATTCCTGATCTGGCTCGGTGTGGTGCACCAGATTCCTGATCTGGCTCGGTGGTGCACCAGATTCATGATCTGGCTCGGTGGATGCACCAGATTCATGATCTGGCTCGGTGTGGTGCACCAGATTCATGATCTGGCTCGGTGTGGTGCACCAGATTCATGATCTGGCTCGGTGGTGCACCAGATTCATGATCTGGCTCGGTGTGGTGCACCAGATTCCTGACTTGGCTCGGTGTGGTGCACCAGATTCCTGACTTGGCTCGGTGTGGTGCACCAGATTCCTGACCTGGCTCGGTGTGGTGCACCAGATTCCTGACTTGGCTCGGTCTGGTGCACCAGATTCATGACTTGGCTCGGTCTGGTGCACCAGATTCCTGACTTGGCTCGGTGTGGTGCACCAGATTCATGATCTGGCTCGGTGTGGTGCACCAGATTCCTGACTTGGCTCGGTCTGGTGCACCAGATTCCTGACTTGGCTCGGTGTGGTGCACCAGATTCATGATCTGGCTCGGTGTGGTGCACCAGATTCCTGATCTGGCTCGGTGTGGTGCACCAGATTCCTGACTTGGCTCGGTGTGGTGCACCAGATTCATGATCTGGCTCGGTGTGGTGCACCAGATTCCTGATCTGGCTCGGTGTGGTGCACCAGATTCATGATCTGGCTCGGTGTGGTGCACCAGATTCCTGATCTGGCTCGGTGTGGTGCACCAGATTCCTGACTTGGCTCGGTGTGGTGCACCAGATTCCTGACCTGGCTCGGTGTGGTGCACCAGATTCCTGACTTGGCTCGGTGTGGTGCACCAGATTCCTGACTTGGCTCGGTGTGGTGCACCAGATTCATGATCTGGCTCGGTCTGGTGCACCAGATTCCTGATCTGGCTCGGTGTGGTGCACCAGATTCCTGACTTGGCTCGGTGTGGTGCACCAGATTCCTGATCTGGCTCGGTGTGGTGCACCAGATTCCTGATCTGGCTCGGTGTGGTGCACCAGATTCATGACTTGGCTCGGTGTGGTGCACCAGATTCATGATCTGGCTCGGTGTGGTGCACCAGATTCCTGACTTGGCTCATTGGGTGCACCAGATTCACGACTTGGCTCGGTGTGGTGCACCAGATTCATGATCTGGCTCGGTGTGGTGCACCAGATTCATGATCTGGCTCGGTTTGGTGCACCAGATTCTTGATCTGGCTCGGTGTGGTGCACCAGATTCATGACTTGGCTCGGTCTGGTGCACCAGATTCCTGACTTGGCTCGGTGTGGTGCACCAGATTCATGATCTGGCTCGGTGTGGTGCACCAGATTCCTGACTTGGCTCGGTGGGTGCACCAGATTCATGACTTGGCTCGGTGTGGTGCACCAGATTCATGATCTGGCTCGGTGTGGTGCACCAGATTCATGATCTGGCTCGGTGTGGTGCACCAGATTCATGATCTGGCTCGGTGGATGCACCAGATTCATGATCTGGCTTGGTGTGGTGATTCATGATCTGGCTCGTTGTGGTGCACCAGATTCATGATCTGGCTCGGTGGATGCACCAGATTCATGATCTGGCTCGGTGTGGTGCACCAGATTCATGATCTGGCTCGGTGTGGTGCACCAGATTCCTGACTTGGCTCGTCTGGTGCACCAGATTCCTGACTTGGCTCGGTGTGGTGCACCAGATTCCTGACTTGGCTCGGTCTAGTGCACCAGATTCCTGATCTGGCTCGGTGTGGTGCACCAGATTCATGATCTGGCTCGGTGTGGTGCACCAGATTCCTGATCTGGCTCGGTGTGGTGCACCAGATTCCTGACCTGGCTCGGTGTGGTGCACCAGATTCCTGATTTGGCTCGGTGTGGTGCACCAGATTCCTGACTTGGCTCGGTCGGGTGCACCAGATTCCTGACCTGGCTCGGTGTGTTTCACCAGATTCCTGACTTGGCTCGGTCTGGTGCACCAGATTCCCGACTTGGCTCGGTGTGGTGCACCAGATTCCTGACTTGGCTCGGTCTGGTGCACCAGATTCCTGATCTGGCTCGGTGTGGTGCACCAGATTCCTGACTTGGCTCGGTGTGGTGCACCAGATTCCTGACTTGGCTCGGTGTGGTGCACCAGATTCCTGATTTGGCTCGGTGTGGTGCACCAGATTCCTGACTTGGCTCGGTCTGGTGCACCAGATTCCTGACTTGGCTCGGTGTGGTGCACCAGATTCATGATCTGGCTCGGTATGGTGCACCAGATTCATGATCTGGCTCGGTGTGGTGATTCATGATCTGGCTCGGTGTGGTGCACCAGATTCATGACTTGGCTCGGTGTGGTGCACCAGATTCATGATCTGGCTCGGTGTGGTGCACCAGATTCCTGACTTGGCTCGGTGGGTGCACCAGATTCATGATCTGGCTCGGTCTGGTGCACCAGATTCATGATCTGGCTTGGTGTGGTGATTCATGATCTGGCTCGGTGTGGTGATTCATGATCTGGCTCGGTGTGGTGCACCAGATTCCTGACTTGGCTCGGTGTGGTGCACCAGATTCATGATCTGGCTCGGTGTGGTGCACCAGATTCCTGATCTGGCTCGGTGTGGTGCACCAGATTCCTGACCTGGCTCGGTGTGGTGCACCAGATTCCTGACCTGGCTCGGTTTGGTGCACCAGATTCCTGACTTGGCTCGGTCTGGTGCACCAGATTCCTGATTTGGCTCGGAGTGGTGCACCAGATTCCTGACTTGGCTCGGTCGGGTGCACCAGATTCCTGACCTGGCTCGGTGTGTTTCACCAGATTCCTGACTTGGCTCGGTCTGGTGCACCAGATTCCTGACTTGGCTCGGTGTGGTGCACCAGATTCAGGCTCGGTGTGGTGCACCAGATTCCTGACTTGGCTCGGTGAGTGCACGAGATTCACGACTTGGCTCGGTGTGGTGCACCAGATTCATGATCTGGCTCGGTGTGGTGCACCAGATTCCTGATCTGGCTCGGTGTGGTGCAACAGCTTCATGACTTGGCTCGGTGTGGTGCACCAGATTCATGATCTGGCTCGGTGTGGTGCACCAGATTCCTGACTTGGCTCGGTGGGTGCACGAGATTCACGACTTGGCTCGGTGTGTTACACCAGATTCATGATCTGTCTCGGTGTGGTGCACCAGATTCATGATCTGGCTCGGTTTGGTGCACCAGAGTCTTGATCTGGCTCGTTGTGGTGCACCAGATTCATGACTTGGCTCGGTGTGGTGCACCGGATTCATGATCTGGCTCGTTGTGGTGATTCATGATCTGACTCGTTGTGGTGCACCAGATTCATGACTTGGCTCGGTGTGGTGCACCAGATTCATGATCTGGCTCGGTGGGTGCACCAGATTCATGATCTGGCTCGGCATGGTGCACCAGATTCAAGATCTGGCTCGGTGGATGCACCAGATTCATGATCTGGCTTGGTGTGGTGATTCATGATCTGGCTCGTTGTGGTGCACCAGATTCATGATCTGGCTCGGTGGGTGCACCAGATTCATGATCTGGCTCGGTGTGGTGCACCAGATTCGTAACTTGGCTCGGTGTGGTGCACCGGATTCATGACTTAGCTCGGTGTGGTGGACCAGATTCCTGATTTAGCTCGGTGTGTGCACGAGATTCCTGACCTGGCTCGGTGTGGTGCACTAGATTCCTGACTTGGCTCGGTGTGGTGCACCAGATTCCTGACTTGGCTCGGTCTGGTGGAACAGATTCCTGATTTATCTCGGAGTGGTGCCCCAGATTCCTGACTTGGCTCGGTCGGGTGCACCAGATTCCTGACCTAGCTCTGTGTGTTTCACCAGATTCCTGACTTGGCTCGGTTTGGTGCACCGGATTCTTGACTTGGCTAGGTGTGGTGCACCGGATTCATGATCTGGCTCGCTGTGGTGCACCAGATTCCTGACTTGGCTCGGTGAGTGCTCGAGATTCATGATCTGGCTCGGTGTGGTGCACCAGATTCTTGATCTGGCTCGGTCTGGGGCACTAGATTCCTGACTTGGCTCGGTGTGGTGCACCAAATTCATGATCTGGCTCGGTGTGGTGCACCAGATTCCTGACTTGGCTCGGTGGGTGCACGAGATTCCTGACTTGGCTCGGTGTGTTTCACCAGCACTAGTGCAGAAAAGGGATTTCACATCGGTTATTTTTGGCTTTTTACATCGGTTTTAAAACTGATGTTGAAAAGGCCGATGTGGTTTATTACCACTTTTCACATCGGTTATAAAATCGATGTAAAAAAGTCTGTTCCAGAAAGCCACGTCTCCTTTTCAGCAATTTTCCACATCGGTTTTTCATAAAAACCGATGTGGTAACTCAACTTTCCACATCGGTTATGCTAAAAACCGATGTGGAAAACAAAATTTCAACATCGGTTTTTAGCATAACCGATGTGGAAAGTTGAGTTACCACATCGGTTTTTATGAAAACTGATGTGGAAAATTGGGTTTACCACATCGGTTTTATGATGTGAATTTTAGTTTTTTTTTTTTAAAAAATCAGCCTTTTCAGTATTGACAGTCCTTTCCCCTGTTTCAGTAATCCAGTAATCCAGATCAATACAGTATCTATATTGTCTACAGAATCATTTTTGTCCAACCAAAACACACTAAATTAAAAGTCTACTAACAATAAATATATTCAATAACATTCACACAACAAAGATAATTAGAAACCAAAAAGCTACATATGATATATTATAGATTTCATGTCAAAACATATATCAGTCAAAAGTACACTATAGCTATTACATGATGCGTTTATATACTAACTACATACAAACTAATGTTGGTACACTTCAAGAAAGAAATTTGCCCAACGTATCCTTATGTTTTTTATGTCGGCATCAGAGAGTGGAGTCGGATTGTTGAATATCTGCAAGTTTAATTGGACATAATTAGATTATATCTTTTAAGTAATAAACTAAAATTAAACATATAACGAATCTATATATAATTGTTACAACTAATTGTACCAATTAGCATTTACCTCCTGCCATCTTTCAGTGATACCGGAGGAGATAATTTCGACCATCCACTTCATCACATAGTATCCACATTCCCATGATCCACGTTGTCTATGAGACTACGTACAAATGAAACCCAGTTAGAATATGAGAAATTAAATAGAAATCAATAATTATACCCACTGCGCTTGAAGCGTTTGAACTAATAAATATCTTACGTTAGGAATAATCCATCTAATAGGCCGACGCCTTTCACCACACAGCATGCGGCTTGCATCAATAGACCTATCATAAGAAAATAAACATTAATTAAAGTATATCTAATAGATTTCAGATAATTAAAACAACTTCATTACTGATTCTAACTTATTTTAATGCTTACGTTTCCATGATGTTCTTCAGTTCATTCGCCGGCCTATGGCCCATCGAGCAGAAGAAGACCACGACATTCACACGAGGGCACAAGATCAACAACTGCCAATGTCGTCTGCATTTGCGGAACAATTAGTGACTAAGTCATATATAGTTATAATTAAATAACTGGTACTTACTTATAGAGATAAGGCGCAAGGTAGAACTGATGATGGTCTCGGGCAACTATATCACGTATGGTGGCGACCGGGTCTTCTGATGCTAGGAGAACATCACCCTGAATGAGCATGGGGTCAATGAACCCATAAAGGGTGAGGTTGCCCTGATTACCTAGCATGCGATGCAGATACCTAATATATTGATAAAACATGTTAATTATCATAGTATTTAAAATTTAATTATTTAACTTATAAATAAAATGTACTTACGTGCACCATAACGAGATGTGTGCAGCACTAGCCATTTCATGGTGGAGCGCCATCTCCATAAGTTCCTTCTTTGGGATATACAGATCGTCATCCGCCCTGCCATCATGTTCCAACCTTACCAAAGCTGCATCAACCTCCATGGTGACAAGCTTTATAGCAAGACGTTGAAAAACATCACCAGGATCCCCTTTGTCGTTCCCCTAAACAACAAAAAAGATATACATTAGTAATCACATTTAAGTTATTTCATTCGTAATTAATTGAATGGTCAAATGAATACCTGAGCCGGAGCAGATTTCTCTGGTCTTCCTGGAGCTGACCTTTTAGGCAGAATATCATGATGATCATCAACATTCAGCTCACACCTATCAGGGGCGTCATCATCATCATCATCATCATCATCATCATCATCATCATCAGGCTGATGAGGAGGATCACATGAGCCCTTAGTGCTCACATGGACAGAGGGTTGGACAGAGGGTTGGACACTTGTGAATTGTTGGGACATAGCAGCCATTATTGCCATCTGCTGGTTAAACTGCTGGGTCATCTCCTGTCTAAGCTCAGCTGCAATCTCCTGTTTTAGCCGTTCTCTATCTACAGCAACATCCCTGTGGCGTTGGTGTGAAGATGAACCATGGTATTGGCGAATGCCAACGCCCCATCCAACACCAATGACACGGCCCGGGTGGTCTGGTTTACCGATGGCAGCAGCTAAGATATCCTCGCGTCCTCTAGGAACAAAGGTTCCTTGAGTGGCCTGCTCGTCCAAGGCATCCTGCAACATATAAAATATTAGGTCACATTACAATTCTGTAACATTGTTAAAATCACAATTACAATTCAAACTACACATACAATCTTCTCAGCTACTTGGCGTGCCTCCTCTGATGTATATTGTCCCGTTTTTCTTTGTCGGGCCCTCTTCCATTTACGATGGCGTGGGGGTGGAGGTGGATCAACAACTTCAGGATGATTTTCAGCATTAGGATCTGCCTGAGATGCTGCTTCCTGACATGCTTTCTTTTCCTCTTCCACCATAGTCTGAGCAAGCTTTTTATATCCCCCACGAGACAATACATGAGGGTAGACATTCTTGCTTTGGTTTTCCTGCCCCTTTTTCCTCTTCTCCTGTTATAAATAGAAGATAATTAAATTACATCAGTAAATTAATAAAATTAATGAAATTACATCAATTTAGAGACAACTCAAATAAGTTAACCTGAAAGCTAGGATCATGTCGGCTCTGAACAAAGCGATCCCACGTCGCCTGGTCAAGAAACGGGTACACCTCAAGTGGGTTCTTTTCACAGCGTGGATTGAATACATAGTATCTGCCCAGGTCCACCTTAAAGCCCCTCCAACGCTCACCAGCATACTTTATCCAACGCTTCTTCATATCCGTCGTATCCGGCAGGTCAAAGGTGAGCTACATTAACAACAAAAGAATCAACGAATTACTGTATGATATTAATAAGATTAAAATAAAATAGATACAGACACAGGACGGAAAAGTATAGATACCAGAATAGTCTCCCATATCTGATCCTTCACGCCCTGAGGTACATCTTTCCAAGTCTCAATAAGTATGCTAGGCCTGCTTCGAGCAAGGGACGCCACAAAACTAATAAACTGCTCTGCCATTGGCCCAATAGGATTGAGGTTACAATCAAAGTCGATTGTTATCTTTTGATTTGAACCACGGTTGGCAGTCAAATTCCTCATTCGTGTGGCACGTCTACCCTTTCTACCCGAAGACGGGGTCTCCGACCCACTGCATGAAGGAGGGATATCCTCAGGATCAGCCATGTATACTTGTTTAGACAAAAACAAAAAGTCAGTATGTTTGGATAAATATCAAACATAACTTATAAATATCAATCAACGCAAGCATAACTTAAAAATATCAATGTAAACATATAATAGGACTTTAAACATAACTCAAACTAAACTTACACTGTGGTCAAGTAGTAACGTTCTCCCATAACCCTTCTTGGTGATCATTACGAGTAGCATGTACATCGTCCACTTCATTTTCCTCATTGAAATTAGGCACCCGTGTTGAGAAAGAAGGAGTGTCAGAAATATCAAGAGTTGAATCTTGATTTCCCTCACTACTATTATACATGTTTTTTCCCTGGAGAACCACTGACCACCTTTTGTTAGAAGGATCACGGATATAAAACACTTGTTTTGCTTGGGATGCCATGATGAAAGGCTCGTCTTTATTACCTACCTTATTAAGGTCCACCAATTTGAATCCTAACTCATCGGTTTGCACACCATTGTTACTGTCGACCCATTGACATTTAAACACAGGCACTCTAAACTTCATGTAATCAACCTCCCAGATCTCTTCAATGATCCCAAAGTATGAAACGGATGCCATAACAGGGTTTTTATCTTTCGAACTAGAGAAATGCATGGACTCAGCGACGACCATAACCCCACTGTTTTGCATAGTACTTTTGTCATCCTGGGACTTTGTATAGAAGGAAAACTTATTGATATCGTACCCACTCCAGCATATGACATCAAAGTTAGGTCCCTGTGCTAGCCATTTTAATGTTTCAGAAGCAGTACCATCCTTTGCAATTTTTTCTTTAAACCAGTTCAAGAAAGTCTTATTATGCTTGTTCAAACACCATTTTTCATTCATTCTAGGGTAAGTTTCGTTGATGATGCTTTTGTGCTCACATAAGTATGGTTCAACCTCATCAGTGTTATTCAATATATACAAATGTGCTTGAAGCACTTCCTCCCGATCCATGCTCTTAACAGTGATACCTCGTGTACCCTTCCCATCATATCTTCCTTCATGACGAGACTTCGGAAGCCCTACAGGTTCCGCTTCTGACATGTAGTCTGTACAAAACTCAATAGCTTCTTCTGCAACATACCTTTCAACAATAGATGCTTCGGGACGGTGTGGATTCTTCATATATCCTTTCAAGATCTTCATGTATCGCTCAACCGGGTACATCCACCTTAAATAAACGGGGCCACACAATCTAATCTCCCTCACTAGATGAACAATCAAATGAACCATGATGTCAAAAAATGAAGGTGGAAAATACATCTCCAATTGGCACAAGATGATCAAAATGAAATCTAGAGCTCAACATTTGATGGGGAAGATGATCAAAATGAAGTCTGGAATGGTTGAGTTAGGTGTGTCAGTATTGCTCTCACTCTCATGTATTTAAATCTATAACTCTTGAAAAACAAATCGGAATTGTAAGTTTTAGTATCTTGATATTTAACATGGCAGGCAAGCAAAACATATAGACTAATCAATCCTATCCTACCTAAACCTAGCATAAAACCAATCCAACTTAATCAGCTAATATTTATATTACTTTCGGTCACTTAATGAGGCAAAACTTATCTTATAAATCCCAACCAGATAAATGACAGCAAGCTAAACATAACTGCAACATTCTCACAATTGATCATTATCCAGCATCCTTAATTATATTGGTTAATACTGTAAAATAGGGCTTTCTCACCCCCACCTACATTCCAAACCATCATCACCTTGTGCCTGGCTAAAGTTAAATTATACCATTTTCCTTGAAAACCCAGAAAGAAACACAAAAATGTGCAGATAGTACATCACAGCTTATGAATGAAAATGCAACCAAAACAAAAACAAACTCTCTGGGCAGTGTGGCAATTATTCAACACAAAAAATAAATGGAAAGGGTATTAGGGAGAGGGTATGAGAAGACCTTGCACTTCAAGTAGAGGATACAGGGTCACGGCAGCGACACGGAGGAGCAAGTGGAGAACAGCGAACTTCGTGGCTGGGGTGACGTGCGCAGTGGTCCTCCCAAGCCGTAGATGGTGACGCGGTGGACCGAGCAAGGAACACAGGTTATGAGGGTGTGAGCATTACGGTTTCCATATCTTTTTGAGCTTTTGAAGGTGTTGGGGTTGTTGGGGTAATGGGAGGAGAAGAAAACCCAAACCCAGTGCCTCACGCAGGTCAGGCCAGAGTAGAGGGTTCGCGGCGGCTGGAGTGGTGGCCACTAGATAGTGACGGAGGTTTAGATAGGCGGAGTGTCACGAACAGAGAGCGGAAGGGGACGAGTTGTGTGACAGAGGCAAGGTAGCGTACGAAATCTTTGTGTGGAGCGCGCAAAGAGACAGGAGGGAACTGAAAAGAAAAATAAACCCTATGTTTCCACATCGGTTTTAGTGATAACCGATGTGTAAAATTCCGGTTACCACATCGGTTTTACTAACAACCGATGTTTAATATTTACCACATCGGTTTTAAACAGAACCGATGTTAAAAGTGTTCTCTAAATTTCAGTAATAATTTTTTCCTTTAGATATTAGACATCGGTTTAAATAAATAACCGATGTGGAAATATTTTAACATCGGTTAGAAAAAAAACCGATGTTAAAGAAGCTGAATATAATTTCAAAAATACCACCGCCTCGTTTTACACATCGGTTTTATAGAAACCGATGTTAAATCTCCGACGTTGAAAGCATAATTTGCACTAGTGCAGATTCATGATCTGGCTTGGTATGGTGCACCATATTCATGATCTGGCTCGGTGTGGTGATTCATGATCTGGCTCGGTGTGGTGATTCATGATCTGGCTCGGTGTGGTGCACCAGATATATGATCTGACTCGGTTTGGTGAACCAGATTCCTGACCTGGCACTGTGTGGTGCACCAGATTCCTGACCTGGCTCGGTGTGGGGCACCAGATTCCTGACCTGGCTCGGTGTGGTGCACCAGATTCATGATCTGGCTCGGTTTGGTGCACCAGAGTCTTGATCTGGCTCGTTGTGGTGCACCAGATTCATGACATGGCTCGGTGTGGTGCACCTGATTCATGATCTGTCTCGGTGTGGTGCACCAGATTCTTGACTTGGCTCGGTCAGGTGCACCAGGTTCCTGATTTGTCTCGGAGTGGTGCACCATATTCCTGACATGGCTCGGTCTAGTGCACCAGATTCCTGATCTGGCTCGATGTGGTGCACCAGATTCCTCACCTGGCTCGGTGTAGTGCACCAGATTCCTGACCTGGCTCGTGTGGTGATTCATGATCTGGCTCATTGTGGTGCACCGGATTCATGACTTGGCTCGGTATGGTGCACCGGATTCATGATCTGGCTTGGTGGGTGCACCAGATTCATGATCTGGCTTGGTATGGTGCACCATATTCATGATCTGGCTCGGTGTGGTGATTCATGATCTGGCTCCTTTTGGGTGCACCAGATTCATGATCTGGCTCGGTGCGGTGCACCAGATATATGATCTGACTCGGTTTGGTGAACCAGATTCCTGACCTGGCACTGTGTGGTGAACCAGATTCCTGACCTGGCTCGGTGTGGTGCACCAGATTCCTGACCTGGCTCGGTCTGGTGCACCAGATTCCAGATTTGGTTCGGAGTGGTGCACCAGATTCGTAACTTGGCTTGGTGTGGTGCACCGGAATCATGACTTGGCTCGGTGTGGTGGACTAGATTACTAACTTAGCTCGGTGTGTGCACCGGATTCCTGACCTGGCTCGGTGTGCTGTGCCAGATTCTTGACTTGGCTCGGTGTGGTGCACTAGATACCTGACTTGGCTCGGTCTGGTGAACCAGATTCCTGATTTGTCTCGGATTGGTGCCCCAGATTCCTGACTTGGCTCGATCGGGTGCACCAGATTCCTGACCTGGCTCCGTGTGTTTCACCAAATTCCTGACTTGGCTGGCTCGTTCTGGTGGACCGAATTCCTGACTTGGCTTGGTGTGGTGCACCGGATTCATGATCTGGCACGCTGTGCACCAGATTCCTGACTTGGCTCGGTGAGTCCAAGAGATTCACGACTTGGCTCGGTGTGGTGCACCAGATTCCTGATCTGGCTCGGTGTGGTGCAACAGCTTCATGACTTGGCTCGGTGTGGTGCACCAAATTCATGATATGGCTCGGTGTGGGGCACCAGATTCCTGACTTGGCTCGGTGGGTGCACGAGATTCATGACTTGGCTCGGTGTGTTACACCAGATTCATGATCTGTCTCGGTGTGGTGCACCAGATTCATGATCTGGCTCGGTTTGGTGCACCAGAGTCTTGATCTGGCTCGTTGTGGTGCACCAGATTCATGACTTGGCTCGGTGTGGTGCACCAGATTCATGATCTGGCTCGGTGTGGTGCACCAGATTCCTGACTTGGCTCGGTCTAGTGCACCAGATTCCTGATCTGGCTCGATGTGGTGCACCAGATTCCTCACTTGGCTCGGTGTGGTGCACCAGATTCATGACTTGGCTCGGTCTGGTGCACCAGGTTCCTGATCTGTCTCGGAGTGGTGCACCAGATTCCTGACTTGGCTCGGTCTAGTGCACCAGATTCCTGATCTGGCTCGATGTGGTGCACCAGATTCCTCACCTGGCTCGGTGTAGTGCACCAGATTCCTGATCTGGCTTGGTGTGGTGATTCATGATCTGGCTCATTGTGGTGCACCGGATTCATGACTTGGCTCGGTGTGGTGCACCGGATTCATGATCTGGCTCGGTGGGTGCACCAGATTCATGATCTGGCTTGGTATGGTGCACCATATTCATGATCTGGCTCGGTGTGGTGATTCATGATCTGGCTCGTTTTGGGTGCACCAGATTCATGATCTGGCTCGGTGTGGTGCACCAGATATATGATCTGACTCGGTTTGGTGCACCAGATTCCTGACCTGGCTCTGTGTGGTGCACCAGATTCCTGACCTGGCTCGGTGTGGTGCACCAGATTCCTGACCTGGCTCGGTCTGGTGCACCAGATTCCAGATTTGGCTCGGAGTGGTGCACCAGATTCGTAACTTGGCTTGGTGTGGTGCACCAGATTCATGACTTGGCTCGGTGTGGTGGACTAGATTCCTAACTTAGCTCGGTGTGTGCACCAGATTCCTGACCTAGCTCGGTGTGCTGTGCCAGATTCCTGACTTGGCTCGGTGTGGTGCACTAGATACCTGACTTGGCTCGATCTGGTGCACCAGATTCCTGATTTGGCTCGGAGTGGTGCACCAGATTCCTGACTTGGCTCGGTCGGGTGCACCAGATTCCTGACCTGGCTCCGTGTGTTTCACCAGATTCCTGACTTGGCTCGGTCTGGTGGACCGGATTCCTGACTTGGCTCGGTGTGGTGCACCGGATTCATGATCTGGCACGCTGTGGTGCACCAGATTCCTGACTTGGCTCGGTGAGTCCAAGAGATTCACGACTTGGCTCGGTGTGGTGCACCAGATTCCTGATCTGGCTCGGTGTGGTGCAACAGATTCATGACTTGGCTCGGTGTGGTGCACCAAATTCATGATATGGCTCGGTGTGGGGCACCAGATTCCTGACTTGGCTCGGTGGGTGCACGAGATTCATGACTTGGCTCGGTGTGTTACACCAGATTCATGATCTGGCTCGGTGTGCACCAGATTCATGATCTGGCTCGGTTTGGTGCACCAGATTCCTGATCTGGCTCGTTGTGGTGCACCAGATTCATGACTTAGCTCGGTGTGGTGCACCAGATTCATGATCTGTCACGGTGTGGTGCACCAGATTCCTGACTTGGCTCGGTCTAGTGCACCAGATTCCTGAACTGGCTCGGTGTGGTGCACCAGATTCCTCACCTGGCTCGGTGTGGTGCACCAGATTCCTGACCTGGCTCGGTGTGTTTCACCAGATTCCTGACTTGGCTCTGTCTGGTGCACCAGATTCATGACTTGGCTCGGTGTGGTCACCAGATTCATGACTTGGCTCGTGGGTGCACCAGATTCATGATCTGGCTTGGTATGGTGCACCAGATTCATGATCTGGCTCGGTGTGGTGATTCATGATCTGGCTCATTGTGGTGCACCAGATTCATGACTTGGCTCGGTGTGGTGCACCAGATTCATGATCTGGCTTGGTGGGTGCACCAGATTCATGATCTGGCTTGGTATGGTGCACCAGATTCATGATCTGGCTCGGTGTGGTGATTCATGATCTGGCTCGTTGTGGTGCACCAGATTCATGATCTGGCTCGGTGTGGTGCACCAGATATATGATCTGACTCGGTTTGGTGCACCAGATTCCTGACCTGGCTCGGTGTGGTGCACCAGAGTCCTGACCTGGCTCGGTCTGGTGCACCAGATTCCAGATTTGGTTCGGGGTGGTGCACCAGATTCGTAACTTGGCTTGGTGTGGTGCACCGGATTCATGACTTGGCTCGGTGTGGTGGATTATATTCCTAACTTAGCTCGGTGTGTGCACCGGATTCCTGACCTGGCTCGGTGTGGTGCGCCAGATTCCTGACTTGGCTCGGTGTGGTGCACTAGATTCCTGACTTGGCTCGGTCTGGTGCACCAGATTCCTGATTTGTCTCGGAGTGGTGCCCCAGATTCCTGACTTGGCTCGATCGGGTGCACCAGATTCCTGACCTGGCTCCGTGTGTTTCACCAAATTCCTGACTTGGCTCGTTCTGGTGGACCGGATTCCTGACATGGCTTGGTGTGGTGCACCAGATTCCTGATCTGGCTCGGTGTGGTGCAACAGCTTCATGACTTGCCTCGGTGTGGTGCACCAAATTCATGATCTGGCTCGGTGTGGTGCACCAGATTCCTAACTTGGCTCGGTGGGTGCACGAGATTCACGACTTGGCTCGGTGTGTTACACCAGATTCACGATCTGTCTCGGTGTGGTGCACCAGATTCATGATCTGGCTCGGTTGGTGCACCAGAGTCTTGATCTGGCTCGTTGTGCTGCACCAGATTCATGACTTGGCTCGGTCTGGTGCACCTGGATTCCTGACTTGGCTCGGTGTGGTGCACCAGATTCATGATCTGGCTCGTTGTGGTTATTCATGATCTGACTCGTTGTGGTGCACCAGATTCATGACTTGGCTCGGTGTGGTGCACCAGATTCATGATCTGGCTCGGTGGGTGCACCAGATTCATGATCTGGCTTGGCATGGTGCACCAGATTCAAGATCTAGCTTGGTGGATGCTTCAGATTCATGATCTGGCTTGGTGTGGTGATTCATGATCTAGCTCGTTGTCGTGCACCAGATTCATGATCTGGCTTGGTAGGTGCACCCGATTCATGATCTGGCTCGGTGTGGTGCACCAGATTCATGATCTGGCTCGGTGTGGGGCACCAGATACCTGACTTGGCCCGTCTGGTGCACCAGATTCCCGACTTGTCTCGGAGTGGTGCACCAGATTCCTGGCTTGGCTCGGTCTACCGCACCAGATTCTTGATCTGGCTCGGTGTGGTGCACCAGATTCCTAACCTGGCTCGTTGTGGTGCACCAGATATATGATATGACTCGGTTTTGGTGCACCAGATTCCTAATCTGGCTCTGTGTGGTGCACCAGATTCCTGACCTGGCTCGGTTTGGTACACCAGATTCCTGATTTGTCTCGGAGTTGTGCACCAGATTCCTGACTTGGCTCGGTCGAGTGCACCAGATTCTTGACCTGGCTCGGTGTGTTTCACCAGATTCCTGACTTGGCTCGGTCTGGTGCACCAAATTCCCGACTTGTCTCGGAGTGGTGCACCAGATTCCTGACTTGGATCGTTCTGGTGCACCAGATTCCTGATCTGGCTCGGTGTGGTGCACTAGATTCCTCACCTGGCTCGTTGTGGTGCACCAGATACCTGACTTGGCTCGGTCTGGTGCACCATATTCCTGATTTGTCTCGGTGTGGTGCACCAGATTCCTGACCTGGCTCGGTCTGGTGCACCAGATTCCAGATTTGGTTCGGGGTGGTGCACCAGATTCGTAACTTGGCTCGGTGTGGTGCACCAGATTCATGACTTGGCTCGGTGTGGTGCACCAGATTCCTAACTTGGCTCGGTGTGTGCACCGGATTCCTGACCTGGCTCGGTGTGGTGCACCAGATTCCTGACTTGGCTCGGTGTGGTGCACTAGATTCCTGACTTGGCTCGGTCTGGTGAACCAGATTCCTGATTTGTCTCGGAGTGGTGCCCCAGATTCCTGACTTGGCTCGATCGGGTGCACCAGATTCCTGACCTGGCTCCGTGTGTTTCACCAAATTCCTGACTTGGCTCGTTCTGGTGGACCGGATTCCTGACATAGCTCGGTGTGGTGCACCGGATTCATGATCTGGCACCCTGTAGTGCACCAGATTCCTGACTTGGCTCGGTGAGTGCACGAGATTCACGACTTGGCTCGGTGTGGTGCACCAGATTCATGATCTGGCTCGATGTGGTGCACCAGATTCCTGATCTGGCTCGGTGTGGTGCAACAGCTTCATGACTTGCCTCGGTGTGGTGCACCAAATTCATGATCTGGCTCGGTGTGGTGCACCAGATTCCTAACTTGGCTCGGTGGGTGCACGAGATTCACGACTTGGCTCGGTGTGTTACACCAGATTCACGATCTGTCTCGGTGTGGTGCACCAGATCTATGATCTGGCTCGGTTTGGTGCACCAGAGTCTTGATCTGGCTCGTTGTGCTGCACCAGATTCATGACTTGGCTCGGTCTGGTGCACTGGATTCCTGACTTGGCTCGGTGTGGTGCACCGGATTCATGATCTGGCTCGTTGTGGTTATTCATGATCTGGCTCGTTGTGGTGCACCAGATTCATGACTTGGCTCGGTGTGGTGCACCAGATTCATGATCTGGCTCGGTGGGTGCACCAGATTCATGATCTGGCTTGGCATGGTGCACCAGATTCAAGATCTAGCTTGGTGGATGCTTCAGATTCATGATCTGGCTTGGTGTGGTGATTCATGATCTAGCTCGTTGTCGTGCACCAGATTCATGATCTGGCTTGGTAGGTGCACCCGATTCATGATCTGGCTCGGTGTGGTGCACCAGATTCATGATCTGGTTCGGTGTGGGGCACCAGATACCTGACTTGGCCCGTCTGGTGCACCAGATTCCCGACTTGTCTCGGAGTGGTGCACCAGATTCCTGGCTTGGCTCGGTCTACCGCACCAGATTCTTGATCTGGCTCGGTGTGGTGCACCAGATTCCTAACCTGGCTCGTTGTGGTGCACCAGATTATGATCTGACTCGGTTTGGTGCACCAGATTCCTAATCTGGCTCTGTGTGGTGCACCAGATTCCTGACCTGGCTCGGTTTGGTACACCAGATTCCTGATTTGGCTCGGAGTTGTGCCCAGATTCCTGACTTGGCTCGGTCGAGTGCACCAGATTCTTGACCTGGCTCCGTGTGTTTCACCAGATTCCTGACTTGGCTCGGTCTGGTGCACCAGATTCCCGACTTGTCTCGGAGTGGTGCACCAGTTTCCTGACTTGGATCGTTCTGGTGCACCAGATTCCTGATCTGGCTCGGTGTGGTGCACTAGATTCCTCACCTGGCTCGTTGTGGTGCACCAGATTCCTGACTTGGCTCGGTCTGGTGCACCATATTCCTGATTTGTCTCGGAGTGGTGCCCAGATTCCTGACTTGATCGGTCTGGTGCACCAGATTCCTGACCTGGCTGCGTGTGTTTCATCAGATTCATGATCTGGCTTGGTATGTTGCACCATATTCATGATCTGGCTTGGTGTGGTGATTCATGATCTGGCTCGTTGTGGTGCACCAGATTCATGACTTTGCTCGGTTTGGTGCACCAGATTCATGATCTGACTCGATTTGGTACACCAGATTCCTGACCTGGCTCGGTGGGTGCACCAGATTCATGATCTGGCTTGGTATGGTGCACCATATTCATGATCTGGCTCGGTGTGGTGCATGATTCTGGCTCGGTGTGGTGATTCATGATCTGGCTCGTTGTGGTGCACCAGATTCCTGACTTGGCTCGGTGTGGTGCACCAGATTCATGATCTGGCTCGGTTTGGTGAACCCGATTCCTGACCTGGCACTGTGTGGTGCACCAGATTCCTGACCTGGCTCGGTGTGGGGCACCAGATTCCTGACCTGGCTCGGTGTGGTGCACCAGATTCCTGACTTGGCTCGGTCTGGTGCACCAGATTCCTGATTTGGTTCGGAGTGGTGCCCCAGATTCCTGACTTGGCTCGATCGGGTGCACCAGATTCCTGACCTGGCTCCGTGTGTTTCACCAAATTCCTGACTTGGCTCGTTCTGGTGCACCGGATTCCTGACTTGGCTTCGTGTGGTGCACCGGATTCAGGCACGCTGTAGTGCACCAGATTCCTGATTTGGCTCGGTGAGTGCACGAGATTCACGACTTGGCTCGGTGTGGTGCACCAGATTCATGATCTGGCTCGATGTGGTGCACCAGATTCCTGATCTGGCTCGGTGTGGTGCACCAGATTCATGACTTGGCTCAGTGTGGTGCACCAGATTCATGATCTGGCTCGGTGTGGTGCACCAGATTCCTGACTTGGCTCGGTGGGTGCACGAGATTCACGACTTGGCTCGGTGTGTTACACCAGATTCATGATCTGGCTCGGTGTGGTGCACCAGATTCATGATCTGGCTCGGTTTGGTGCACCAGATTCTGATCTGGCTCGTTTGTGCACCAGATTCATGACTTGGATCGGTGTGGTGCACCGGATTCATGATCTGGCTCGTTGTGGTGATTCATGATCTGGCTCGTTGTGGTGCACCAGATTCATGACTTGGCTCGGTGTGGTGCACCAGATTCATGATCTGGCTCGGTGGGTGCACCAGATTCATGATCTGGCTTGGCATGGTGCACCAGATTCATGATTTGGCTCGGTGGATGCACCAGATTCATGATCTGGCTTGGTGTGGTGATTCATGATCTGGCTCGTTGGTGCACCAGATTCATGATCTGGCTCGGTGGGTGCACCAGATTCATGATCTGGCTCGGTGTGGTGCACCAGATTCGTAACTTGGCTTGGTGTGGTGCACCGGATTCATGACTTAGCTCGGTGTGGTGCACCAGATTCCTGACTTAGCTCGGTGTGTGCACCAGATTCCTGATCTGGCTCGGTGTGGTGCACTAGATTCCTGACTTGGCTCGGTGTGGTGCACCAGATTCCTGACTTGGCTCGGTCTGGTGCACCAGATTCCTGATTTATCTCGGAGTGGTGCACCAGATTCCTGACTTGGCTTGGTCGGGTGCACCAGATTCCTGACCTGGCTCTGTATGTTTCACCAGATTCCTGACTTGGCTCGGTCTGGTGCACCGGATTCTTGACTTGGCTCGGTGTGGTGCACCGGATTCATGATCTGGCTCGCTGTGGTGCACCAGATTCCTGACTTGGCTCGGTGAGTGCTCGAGATTCATGATCTGGCTCGGTGTGTGGTGCACCAGATTCTTGATCTGGCTCGGTCTGGGGCACCAGATTCCTGACTTGGCTCGGTGTGGTGCACCAGATTCATGATCTGGCTCGGTGTGGTGCACCAGATTCCTGACTTGGCTCGGTGGGTGCACCAGATTCATGACTTGGCTCGGTGTGTTTCACCAGATTCATGATCTGGCTCGGTATGGTGCACCAGATTCATGATCTGGCTCGGTGTGGTGATTCATGATCTGGCTCGGTGTGGTGATTCATGATCTGGCTCGGTGTGGTGCACCAGATTCATGATCTGGCTCGGTGTGGTGCACCAGATTCCTGACCTGGCTCGGTGTGGTGCACCAGATTCCTGACCTGGCTCGGTGTGGTGCACCAGATTCCTGACCTGGCTCGGTGTGGTGCACCAGATTCATGATCTGGCTCGGTTTGGTGCACCAGATTCATGATCTGGCTCGTTGTGGTGCACCAGATTCATGACATGGCTCGGTGTGGTGCACCTGATTCATGATCTGGCTCGGTGTGGTGCACCAGATTCCTGACTTGGCTCGGTCAGGTGCACCAGATTCCTGATTTGGCTCGGTGTGGTGCACCAGATTCCTGACTTGGCTCGGTCTAGTGCACCAGATTCCTGATCTGGCTCGATGTGGTGCACCAGATTCCTGACTTGGCTCGGTGTGGTGCACCAGATTCCTGACCTGGCTCGGTGTGGTGCACCAGATTCATGATCTGGCTCGGTGTGGTGCACCAGATTCATGACTTGGCTCGGTGTGGTGCACCAGATTCATGATCTGGCTTGGTGGGTGCACCAGATTCATGATCTGGCTTGGTATGGTGCACCAGATTCATGATCTGGCTCGGTGTGGTGATTCATGATCTGGCTCGTTTGGTGCACCAGATTCATGATCTGGCTCGGTGTGGTGCACCAGATTCATGATCTGGCTCGGTTTGGTGCACCAGATTCCTGACCTGGCTCGGTGTGGTGCACCAGATTCCTGACCTGGCTCGGTGTGGTGCACCAGATTCCTGACCTGGCTCGGTGTGGTGCACCAGATTCATGATCTGGCTCGGTTTGGTGCACCAGATTCATGATCTGGCTCGTTGTGGTGCACCAGATTCATGACATGGCTCGGTGTGGTGCACCAGATTCATGATCTGGCTCGGTGTGGTGCACCAGATTCATGACTTGGCTCGGTCAGGTGCACCAGATTCCTGATTTGGCTCGGAGTGGTGCACCAGATTCCTGACATGGCTCGGTCTAGTGCACCAGATTCCTGATCTGGCTCGGTGTGGTGCACCAGATTCCTGACCTGGCTCGGTGTGGTGCACCAGATTCCTGACCTGGCTCGGTGTGGTGCACCAGATTCCATGATCTGGCTCGTGTGGTGCACCAGATTCATGACTTGGCTCGGTGTGGTGCACCAGATTCATGATCTGGCTCGGTGGGTGCACCAGATTCATGATCTGGCTCGGTGTGGTGCACCAGATTCATGATCTGGCTCGGTGTGGTGATTCATGATCTGGCTCCTTTTGGGTGCACCAGATTCATGATCTGGCTCGGTGCGGTGCACCAGATTCATGATCTGGCTCGGTTTGGTGCACCAGATTCCTGACCTGGCTCGGTGTGGTGCACCAGATTCCTGACCTGGCTCGGTGTGGTGCACCAGATTCCTGACCTGGCTCGGTCTGGTGCACCAGATTCCAAATTTGGCTCGGAGTGGTGCACCAGATTCCTGACTTGGCTCGGTGTGGTGCACCAGATTCATGACTTGGCTCGGTGTGGTGCACCAGATTCCTGACTTGGCTCGGTGTGTGCACCAGATTCCTGATCTGGCTCGGTGTGCGTGCCAGATTCCTGACTTGGCTCGGTGTGGTGCACCAGATTCATGACTTGGCTCGGTCTGGTGCACCAGATTCCTGATCTGGCTCGGTGTGGTGCACCAGATTCCTGACTTGGCTCGTGGGTGCACCAGATTCCTGATCTGGCTCGGTGTGTTGCACCAGATTCCTGACTTGGCTCGGTGTGGTGCACCAGATTCCTGACTTGGCTCGGTGTGGTGCACCAGATTCATGATCTGGCTCGGTGTGGTGCACCAGATTCCTGACTTGGCTCGGTGAGTGCAACAGATTCATGACTTGGCTCGGTGTGGTGCACCAGATTCATGATCTGGCTCGGTGTGGTGCACCAGATTCCTGATCTGGCTCGGTGTGGTGCACCAGATTCATGACTTGGCTCAGTGTGGTGCACCAGATTCATGATCTGGCTCGGTGTGGTGCACCAGATTCCTGACTTGGCTCGGTGGGTGCACCAGATTCACGACTTGGCTCGGTGTATTGCACCAGATTCATGATCTGGCTCGGTGTGGTGCACCAGATTCTTGATCTGGCTCGGTTTGGTGCACCAGATTCCTGATCTGGCTCGTTGTGGTGCACCAGATTCATGACTTGGCTCGGTGTGGTGCACCAGATTCCTGACTTGGCTCGGTGTGGTGCACCAGATTCATGATCTGGCTCGGTGTGGTGATTCATGATCTGGCTCGGTGTGGTGCACCAGATTCATGACTTGGCTCGGTGTGGTGCACCAGATTCATGATCTGGCTCGGTGTGGTGCACCAGATTCATGATCTGGCTCGGTGTGGTGCACCAGATTCATGATCTGGCTCGGTGGATGCACCAGATTCATGATCTGGCTTGGTGTGGTGATTCATGATCTGGCTCGTTGTGGTGCACCAGATTCATGATCTGGCTCGGTGGGTGCACCAGATTCATGATCTGGCTCGGTGTGGTGCACCAGATTCATGATCTGGCTCGGTGTGGTGCACCAGATTCCTGACTTGGCTCGGTCTGGTGCACCAGATTCCTGACTTGGCTCGGTGTGGTGCACCAGATTCCTGACTTGGCTCGGTCTGGTGCACCAGATTCCTGATCTGGCTCGGTGTGGTGCACCAGATTCCTGATCTGGCTCGTTGTGGTGCACCAGATTCATGATCTGGCTCGGTTTGGTGCACCAGATTCCTGATCTGGCTCGGTGTGGTGCACCAGATTCCTGACTTGGCTCGGTGTGGTGCACCAGATTCCTGATTTGGCTCGGTGTGGTGCACCAGATTCCTGACTTGGCTCGGTCGGGTGCACCAGATTCCTGACCTGGCTCGGTGTGGTGCACCAGATTCCTGACTTGGCTCGGTCTGGTGCACCAGATTCCTGACTTGGCTCGGTGTGGTGCACCAGATTCCTGACTTGGCTCGTTCTGGTGCACCAGATTCCTGATCTGGCTCGGTGTGGTGCACCAGATTCCTGATCTGGCTCGGTGTGGTGCACCAGATTCCTGACTTGGCTCGGTGTGGTGCACCAGATTCCTGATCTGGCTCGGTGTGGTGCACCAGATTCCTGACTTG
This sequence comes from Echinosophora koreensis, assembly GCA_035048595.1. NCBI lineage: Eukaryota > Viridiplantae > Streptophyta > Magnoliopsida > Fabales > Fabaceae > Echinosophora > Echinosophora koreensis. Next base: position 2,880,531 of record JAPCYP010000068.1, read on the forward strand.
GCTCGGTGTGGTGCACCAGATTCCTGACTTGGCTCGGTGTGGTGCACCAGATTCCTGATCTGGCTCGGTGTGGTGCACCAGATTCCTGATCTGGCTCGGTGTGGTGCACCAGATTCCTGACTTGGCTCGGTGTGGTGCACCAGATTCCTGATTGGCTCGGTGTGGTGCACCAGATTCCTGACTTGGCTCGGTCTGGTGCACCAGATTCCTGACCTGGCTCGGTGTGGTGCACCAGATTCATGACTTGGCTCGGTCTGGTGCACTAGATTCCTGACTTGGCTCGGTGTGGTGCACCAGATTCATGACTTGGCTCGGTGGGTGCACCAGATTCATGATCTGGCTGGTGTGGTGCACCAGATTCATGATCTGGCTTGGTGTGGTGATTCATGATCTGGCTCGTTGTGGTGCACCAGATTCATGACTTGGCTCGGTGTGGTGCACCAGATTCATGATCTGGCTCGGTGGGTGCACCAGATTCCTGATCTGGCTCGGTGGATGCACCAGATTCATGATCTGGCTTGGTGTGGAGATTCATGATCTGGCTCGTTGTCATGCACCAGATTCATGATCTGGCTCGGTGGGTGCACCAGATTCATGATCTGGCTCGGTGTGGTGCACCAGATTCATGATCTGGCTCGGTGTGGTGCACCAGATTCCTGACTTGGCTCGGTGAGTGCACCAGATTCATGACTTGGCTCGGTGTGGTGCACCAGATTCATGATCTGGCTCGGTGTGTGCACCAGATTCCTGATCTGGCTCGGTGTGGTGCACCAGATTCATGACTTGGCTCGGTGTGGTGCACCAGATTCATGATCTGGCTCGGTGTGGTGCACCAGATTCCTGACTTGGCTCGGTGGTGCACGAGATTCATGACTTGGCTCGGTGTGGTGCACCAGATTCATGATCTGGCTCGGTGTGGTGCACCAGATTCATGATCTGGCTCGGTTTGGTGCACCAGATTCATGATCTGGCTCGTTGTGGTGCACCAGATTCATGACTTGGCTCGGTCTGGTGCACTAGATTCCTTGACTTGGCTCGTGTGGTGCACCAGATTCATGACTTGGCTCGGTGGGTGCACCAGATTCATGATCTGGCTCGGTGTGGTGCACCAGATTCATGATTTGGCTCGGTGTGGTGATTCATGATCTGGTGCACCAGATTCAAGACTTGGCTTGGTGTGGTGCACCAGATTCATGATCTGGCTCGGTATGGTGCACTAGATTCATGATCTGGCTCGGTGGATGCACCAGATTCATGATCTGGCTCGGTGTGGTGCTTCATGATCTGGCTCGTTGTGGTGCACCAGATTCATGATCAGGCTCGGTGGGTGCACCAGATTCCTGACTTGGCTCGGTGTGGTGCACCAGATTCCCGACTTGGCTCGGAGTGGTGCACCAGATTCCTGACTTGGCTCGGTCTGGTGCACCAGATTCCTGATCTGGCTCGGTGTGGTGCACCAGATTCCTGATCTGGCTCGGTGTGGTGCACCAGATTCCTGACTTGGCTCGGTGTGGTGCACCAGATTCCTGATTTGGCTCGGAGTGGTGCACCAGATTCCTGACTTGGCTCGGTCTGGTGCACCAGATTCCTGACCTGGCTCCGTGTGTTTCACCAGATTCATGACTTGGCTCGGTCTGGTGCACTGGATTCCTGACTTGGCTCGGTGTGGTGCACCAGATTCATGACTTGGCTCGGTGTGGTGCACCAGATTCCTGATCTGGCTCGTTGTGGTGCACCAAAATCCTGACTTGGCTCGGTCTGGTGCACCAGATTCCTGATTTGGCTCGGAGTGGTGCACCAGATTCCTGACTTGGCTCGGTCTGGTGCACCAGATTCCTGACCTGGCTTCGTGTGGTGCACCAGATTCATGACTTGGCTCGGGCTGGTGCACTGGATTCCTGACTTGGCTCGGTGTGGTGCACCAGATTCATGACTTGGCTCGGTGTGGTGCACCAGATTCATGATCTGGCTTGGTTGGTGCACCAGATTCATGATCTGGCTCGGTGTGGTGATTCATGATCTGGCTCGTTGTGGTGCACCAGATTCATGACTTGGCTCGGTGTGGTGCACCAGATTCATGATCTGGCTCGGTGGGTGCACCAGATTCCTGATCTGGCTCGGTGGATGCACCAGATTCATGATCTGGCTTGGTGTGGAGATTCATGATCTGGCTCGTTGTGGTGCACCAGATTCATGATCTGGCTCGGTGGGTGCACCAGATTCATGATCTGGCTCGGTGTGGTGCACCAGATTCATGATCTGGCTCGGTGTGGTGCACCAGATTCCTGACTTGGCTCGGTGGTGCACCAGATTCATGACTTGGCTCGGTGTGGTGCACCAGATTCATGATCTGGCTCGGTGTGGTGCACCAGATTCCTGATCTGGCTCGGTGTGGTGCACCAGATTCATGACTTGGCTCGGTGTGGTGCACCAGATTCATGATCTGGCTCGGTGTGGTGCACCAGATTCCTGACTTGGCTCGGTGGGTGCACCAGATTCATGACTTGGCTCGGTGTGTGTTACACCAGATTCATGATCTGGCTCGGTGTGGTGCACCAGATTCATGATCTGGCTCGGTTTGGTGCACCAGATTCCTGATCTGGCTCGGTGTGGTGCACCAGATTCATGACTTGGCTCGGTCTGGTGCACTGGATTCCTGACTTGGCTCGGTGTGGTGCACCAGATTCATGACTTGGCTCGGTGGGTGCACCAGATTCATGATCTGGCTTGGTATGGTGCACCAGATTCATGATCTGGCTCGGTGTGGTGATTCATGATCTGGTGCACCAGATTCAAGACTTGGCTCGGTGTGGTGCACCAGATTCATGATCTGGCTCGGTGTGGTGCACCAGATTCATGATCTGGCTCGGTGGATGCACCAGATTCATGATCTGGCTCGGTGTGGTGCACCAGATTCATGATCTGGCTCGGTGTGGTGCACCAGATTCATGATCTGGCTCGGTGGGTGCACCAGATTCCTGACTTGGCTCGGTCTGGTGCACCAGATTCCCGACTTGGCTCGGTGTGGTGCACCAGATTCCTGACTTGGCTCGGTCTGGTGCACCAGATTCCTGATCTGGCTCGGTGTGGTGCACCAGATTCCTGATCTGGCTCGGTGTGGTGCACCAGATTCCTGACTTGGCTCGGTCTGGTGCACCAGATTCCTGATTTGGCTCGGTGTGGTGCACCAGATTCCTGACTTGGCTCGGTCTGGTGCACCAGATTCCTGACCTGGCTCGGTGTGTTGCACCAGATTCATGACTTGGCTCGGTCTGGTGCACCAGATTCCTGACTTGGCTCGGTGTGGTGCACCAGATTCATGACTTGGCTCGGTGTGGTGCACCAGATTCCTGATCTGGCTCGTTGTGGTGCACCAGATTCCTGACTTGGCTCTGTGTGGTGCACCAGATTCCTGATCTGGCTCGGTGTGGTGCACCAGATTCCTGACTTGGCTCGGTCTGGTGCACCAGATTCCTGACCTGGCTCGGTGTGGTGCACCAGATTCATGACTTGGCTCGGTCTGGTGCACCAGATTCCTGACTTGGCTCGGTGTGGTGCACCAGATTCATGACTTGGCTCGGTGGGTGCACCAGATTCATGATCTGGCTCGGTGTGGTGCACCAGATTCATGATCTGGCTCGGTGTGGTGATTCATGATCTGGCTCGTTGTGGTGTGATTCATGATCTGGCTCGGTGTGGTGATTCATGATCTGGCTCGGTGTGGTGCACCAGATTCATGATCTGGCTCGGTGTGGTGCACCAGATTCATGATCTGGCTCGGTGTGGTGCACCAGATTCCTGATCTGGCTCGGTGTGGTGCACCAGATTCCTGATCTGGCTCGGTGTGGTGCACCAGATTCATGATCTGGCTCGGTGTGGTGCACCAGATTCCTGATTTGCTCGGTGGTGCACAGATTCCTGACTTGGCTCGGTGTGGTGCACCAGATTCCTGATCTGGCTCGGTGTGGTGCACCAGATTCATGACTTGGCTCGGTGTGGTGCACCAGATTCCTGATCTGGCTCGGTGTGGTGCACCAGATTCCTGATCTGGCTCGGTGTGGTGCACCAGATTCCTGACTTGGCTCGGTGGGTGCACCAGATTCATGATCTGGCTCGGTGTGGTGCACCAGATTCATGATCTGGCTCGGTGTGGTGCACCAGATTCATGATCTGGCTCGGTGTGGTGCACCAGATTCATGATCTGGCTCGGTGGGTGCACCAGATTCATGATCTGGCTCGGTGTGGTGCACCAGATTCATGATCTGGCTCGGTGGTGCACCAGATTCATGATCTGGCTTGGTGTGGTGATTCATGATCTGGCTCGTTGTGGTGCACCAGATTCATGATCTGGCTCGGTGGGTGCACCAGATTCATGATCTGGCTCGGTGTGGTGCACCAGATTCATGATCTGGCTCGGTGTGGTGCACCAGATTCCTGACCTGGCTCGGTTTGGTGCACCAGATTCCTGATTTGGCTCGGTGTGGTGCACCAGATTCCTGACTTGGCTCGGTCTGGTGCACCAGATTCCTGACCTGGCTCGGTGTGGTGCACCAGATTCCTGACTTGGCTCGGTCTGGTGCACCAGATTCCTGACTTGGCTCGGTGTGGTGCACCAGATTCCTGACTTGGCTCGGTGTGGTGCACCAGATTCCTGATCTGGCTCGGTGTGGTGCACCAGATTCCTGACCTGGCTCGTTGTGGTGCACCAGATTCCTGACTTGGCTCGGTCTGGTGCACCAGATTCCTGATCTGGCTCGGTGTGGTGCACCAGATTCCTGACTTGGCTCGGTGTGGTGCACCAGATTCCTGACTTGGCTCGGTGTGGTGCACCAGATTCCTGATCTGGCTCGGTGTGGTGCACCAGATTCCTGACCTGGCTCGGTGTGGTGCACCAGATTCCTGACTTGGCTCGGTCTGGTGCACCAGATTCCTGATTTGGCTCGGTGTGGTGCACCAGATTCCTGACTTGGCTCGGTGTGGTGCACCAGATTCCTGACTTGGCTCGGTGTGGTGCACTGGCTCGTGCAGACTTGGCTCGGTGTGGTGCACCAGATTCATGACTTGGCTCGGTGGGTGCACCAGATTCATGATCTGGCTCGGTGTGGTGCACCAGATTCATGATCTGGCTCGGTGTGGTGATTCATGATCTGGCTCGGTGTGGTGCACCAGATTCATGACTTGGCTCGGTGTGGTGCACCAGATTCATGATCTGGCTCGGTGTGGTGCACCAGATTCATGATCTGGCTCGGTGGATGCACCAGATTCATGATCTGGCTCGGGTGTGGAGATTCATGATCTGGCTCGTTGTGGTGCACCAGATTCATGATCTGGCTCGGTGGGTGCACCAGATTCATGATCTGGCTCGGTGTGGTGCACCAGATTCATGATCTGGCTCGGTGTGGTGCACCAGATTCCTGACTTGGCTCGGTGAGTGCACCAGATTCATGACTTGGCTCGGTGTGGTGCACCAGATTCATGATCTGGCTCGGTGTGGTGCACCAGATTCCTGACTTGGCTCGGTGTGGTGCACCAGATTCATGACTTGGCTCGGTGTGGTGCACCAGATTCATGATCTGGCTCGGTGTGGTGCACCAGATTCCTGACTTGGCTCGGTGTGGTGCACCAGATTCATGATCTGGCTCGGTGTGGTGCACCAGATTCATGATCTGGCTCGGTGTGGTGCACCAGATTCCTGATCTGGCTCGTTGTGGTGCACCAGATTCATGATTGGCTGGCTCGGTCTGGTGCACCAGATTCCTGACTTGGCTCTGTGTGGTGCACCAGATTCATGACTTGGCTCGGGTGGGTGCACCAGATTCATGATCTGGCTCGGTGTGGTGCACCAGATTCATGATCTGGCTCGGTGTGGTGATTCATGATCTGGTGCACCAGATTCATGACTTGGCTCGGTGTGGTGCACCAGATTCATGATCTGGCTCGGTGTGGTGCACCAGATTCATGATCTGGCTCGGTGGTGCACCAGATTCATGATCTGGCTTGGTGTGGTGCACCAGATTCCTGGCGTGGTGCACCAGATTCATGATCTGGCTCGGTGGTGCACCAGATTCATGACTTGGCTCGGTGTGGTGCACCAGATTCCCGACTTGGCTCGGTGTGGTGCACCAGATTCCTGACTTGGCTCGGTCTGGTGCACCAGATTCCTGATCTGGCTCGGTGTGGTGCACCAGATTCCTGACCTGGCTCGGTGTGGTGCACCAGATTCATGACTTGGCTCGGTCTGGTGCACCAGATTCCTGATTTGGCTCGGTGTGGTGCACCAGATTCCTGACTTGGCTCGGTCTGGTGCACCAGATTCCTGACCTGGCTCCGTGTGTTTCACCAGATTCATGACTTGGCTCGGTCTGGTGCACTGGATTCCTGACTTGGCTCGGTGTGGTGCATCAGATTCATGACTTGGCTCGGTGTGGTGCACCAGATTCCTCATCTGGCTCGGTGTGGTGCACCAGATTCCTGACTTGGCTCGGTGTGGTGCACCAGATTCCTGATCTGGCTCGGTGTGGTGCACCAGATTCCTGACTTGGCTCGGTCTGGTGCACCAGATTCCTGACCTGGCTCCGTGTGTTTCACCAGATTCATGACTTGGCTCGGGCTGGTGCACCAGATTCCTGACTTGGCTCGGTGTGGTGCACCAGATTCCTGACTTGGCTCGGTGGGTGCACCAGATTCATGATCTGGCTCGGTATGGTGCACCAGATTCATGATTTGGCTCGGTGTGGTGATTCATGATCTGGCTCGGTGTGGTGATTCATGATCTGGCTCGTTGTAGTGCACCAGATTCATGATCTGGCTCGGTGTGGTGCACCAGATTCATGATCTGGCTCGGTTTGGTGCACCAGATTCCTGACCTGGCTCGGTGTGGTGCACCAGATTCCTGACTTGGCTCGGTGTGGTGCACCAGATTCATGACTTGGCTCGGTCTGGTGCACCAGATTCCTGATTTGTCTCGGTGTGGTGCACCAGATTCCTGACTTGGCTCGGTCGGGTGCACCAGATTCCTGATCTGGCTCGGTGTGGTGCACCAGATTCATGACTTGGCTCGGTGGGTGCACCAGATTCATGATCTGGCTCGGTGTGGTGCACACCAGATTCCTGACTTGGCTCGGTGTGGTGCACCAGATTCATGACTTGGCTCTGTGGGTGCACCAGATTCATGATCTGGCTTGGTGTGGTGCACCAGATTCATGATCTGGCTCGGTGTGGTGCACCAGATTCATGACTTGGCTCGGTGTGGTGCACCAGATTCATGATCTGGCTCGGTGGGTGCACCAGATTCATGATCTGGCTCGGTGTGGTGCACCAGATTCATGATCTGGCTCGGTGGATGCACCAGATTCATGATCTGGCTTGGTGTGGAGATTCATGATCTGGCTCGTTGTGGTGCACCAGATTCATGATCTGGCTCGGTGGGTGCACCAGATTCATGATCTGGCTCGGTGTGGTGCACCAGATTCCTGATCTGGCTCGGTGTGGTGCACCAGATTCCTGACCTGGCTCGGTTTTGGTGCACCAGATTCCTGATTTGGCTCGGTGTGGTGCACCAGATTCCTGACTTGGCTCGGTCGGGTGCACCAGATTCCTGACCTGGCTCGGTGTGTTTCACCAGATTCCTGACTTGGCTCGGTCTTGTGCACCAGATTCCCGACTTGGCTCGGTGTGGTGCACCAGATTCCTGACTTGGCTCGGTGTGGTGCACCAGATTCCTGATCTGGCTCGGTGTGGTGCACCAGATTCCTGATCTGGCTCGGTGTGGTGCACCAGATTCCTGACTTGGCTCGGTCTGGTGCACCAGATTCCGGATCTGGCTCGGTCTGGTGCACCAGATTCCTGACTTGGCTCGGTGTGGTGCACCAGATTCCTGACTTGGCTCGGTCTGGTGCACCAGATTCCTGATCTGGCTCGGTGTGGTGCACCAGATTCCTGATCTGGCTCGGTGTGGTGCACCAGATTCATGACTTGGCTCGGTGTGGTGCACCAGATTCCTGATCTGGCTCGGTGTGGTGACCAGATTCCTGACTTGGCTCGGTGTGGTGCACCAGATTCCTGACTTGGCTCGGTCTGGTGCACTAGATTCCTGACTTGGCTCGGTGTGGTGCACCAGATTCATGACTTGGCTCGGTGGTGCACCAGATTCATGATCTGGCTCGGTGTGGTGCACCAGATTCATGATCTGGCTCGGTGTGGTGATTCATGATCTGGCTCGTTGTGGTGCACCAGATTCATGACTTGGCTCGGTGTGGTGCACCAGATTCATGATCTGGCTCGGTGGGTGCACCAGATTCCTGATCTGGCTCGGTGGTGCACCAGATTCATGATCTGGCTCGGTGTGGAGATTCATGATCTGGCTCGGTGTGGTGCACCAGATTCATGATCTGGCTCGGTGTGGTGCACCAGATTCATGATCTGGCTCGGTGTGGTGCACCAGATTCATGATCTGGCTCGGTGTGGTGCACCAGATTCCTGACTTGGCTCGGTGGTGCACCAGATTCATGACTTGGCTCGGTGTGGTGCACCAGATTCATGATCTGGCTCGGTGTGGTGCACCAGATTCCTGATCTGGCTCGGTGGTGCACCAGATTCATGACTTGGCTCGGTGTGGTGCACCAGATTCATGATCTGGCTTGGTGTGGTGCACCAGATTCCTGACTTGGCTCGGTGTGGTACACCAGATTCATGATCTGGCTCGGTGTGGTGCACCAGATTCATGATCTGGCTCGGTTTGGTGCACCAGATTCCTTGATCTGGCTCGTTGTGGTGCACCAGATTCATGACTTGGCTCGGTCTGGTGCACCAGATTCCTGACTTGGCTCGGTGGTGCACCAGATTCATGACTTGGCTCGGTGTGGTGCACCAGATTCATGATCTGGCTCGGTGTGGTGCACCAGATTCATGATTTGGCTCGGTGTGGTGATTCATGATCTGGCTCGTTGGTGCACCAGATTCATGACTTGGCTCGGTGTGGTGCACCAGATTCATGATCTGGCTCGGTGTGGTGCACCAGATTCATGATCTGGCTCGGTGGATGCACCAGATTCATGATCTGGCTTGGTGTGGTGCTTCATGATCTGGCTCGTTGTGGTGCACCAGATTCATGATCTGGCTCGGTGTGGTGCACCAGATTCATGACTTGGCTCGGTGTGGTGCACCAGATTCCCGACTTGGCTCGGTGTGGTGCACCAGATTCCTGACTTGGCTCGGTCTAGTGCACCAGATTCCTGATTTGGCTCGGTGTGGTGCACCAGATTCCTGACTTGGCTCGGTGTGGTGCACCAGATTCATGACTTGGCTCGGTCTGGTGCACCAGATTCCTGATTTGGCTCGGTGTGGTGCACCAGATTCCTGACTTGGCTCGGTGTGGTGCACCAGATTCCTGACCTGGCTCCGTGTGTTTCACCAGATTCATGACTTGGCTCGGTCTGGTGCACCAGATTCCTGACTTGGCTCGGTGTGGTGCACCAGATTCATGACTTGGCTCGGTGTGGTGCACCAGATTCCTGATCTGGCTCGTTGTGGTGCACCAGATTCCTGACTTGGCTCTATCTGGTGCACCAGATTCCTGATTTGGCTCGAGTGGTGCACCAGATTCCTGATTTGGCTCGGTGTGGTGCACCAGATTCCTGACCTGGCTCGTGTGTTTCACCAGATTCATGACTTGGCTCGGGCTGGTGCACCAGATTCCTGACTTGGCTCGGTGTGGTGCACCAGATTCATGACTTGGCTCGGTGGGTGCACCAGATTCATGATCTGGCTCGGTATGGTGCACCAGATTCATGATCTGGCTCGGTGTGGTGATTCATGATCTGGCTCGGTGTGGTGCACCAGATTCATGACTTGGCTCGGTGTGGTGCACCAGATTCATGATCTGGCTCGGTGGGTGCACCAGATTCCTGATCTGGCTCGGTGGGTGCACCAGATTCATGATCTGGCTTGGTGTGGAGATTCATGATCTGGCTCGGTGTGGTGCACCAGATTCATGATCTGGCTCGGTGGGTGCACCAGATTCATGATCTGGCTCGGTGTGGTGCACCAGATTCATGATCTGGCTCGGTGTGGTGCACCAGATTCCTGACTTGGCTCGGTGTGGTGCACCAGATTCATGACTTGGCTCGGTGTGGTGCACCAGATTCATGATCTGGCTCGGTGTGGTGCACCAGATTCCTGATCTGGCTCGGTGTGGTGCACCAGATTCATGACTTGGCTCGGTGTGGTGCACCAGATTCATGATCTGGCTCGGTGTGGTGCACCAGATTCCTGACTTGGCTCGGTGTGGTGCACCAGATTCATGACTTGGCTCGTGTGGTGCACCAGATTCATGATCTGTCTCGGTGTGGTGCACCAGATTCATGATCTGGCTCGGTTTGGTGCACCAGATTCTTGATCTGGCTTGTGTGGTGCACCAGATTCATGACTTGGCTCGGTCTGGTGCACCAGATTCCTTGACTTGGCTCTGTGTGGTGCACCAGATTCCTGACTTGGCTCGGTGTGCACCAGATTCATGATCTGGCTTGGTGTGGTGCACCAGATTCATGATTTGGCTCGGTGTGGTGATTCATGATCTGGTGCACCAGATTCATGACTTGGCTCGGTGTGGTGCACCAGATTCATGATCTGGCTCGGTGTGGTGCACCAGATTCATGATCTGGCTCGGTGGATGCACCAGATTCATGATCAGGCTTGGTGTGGTGCTTCATGATCTGGCGCGTTGTCGTGCACCAGATTCATGATCTGGCTCGGTGGGTGCACCAGATTCCTGACTTGGCTCGATCTGGTGCACCAGATTCCCGACTTGGCTCGGAGTGGTGCACCAGATTCCTGACTTGGCTCGGTCTAGTGCACCAGATTCCTGATTTGGCTCGGTGTGGTGCACCAGATTCCTCACCTGGCTCGTTGGTGCACCAGATTCCTGACTTGGCTCGGTCTGGTGCACCAGATTCCTGATTTGTCTTGGAGTGGTGCCCAGATTCCTGACTTGGCTCGGTCTGGTGCACCAGATTCCTGACCTGGCTCCGTGTGTTTCACCAGATTCATGACTTGGCTCGGTCTGGTGCACTTTCCTGACTTGGCTCGGTGTGGTGCATCGGATTCATGACTTGGCTCGGTGTGGTGCACCAGATTCCTGACCTGGCTCGGTGTGGTGCACCAAATACCTGACTTGGCTCTATCTGGTGCACCAGATTCCTGATTTGGCTCGGTGTGGTGCCCAGATTCCTCACTTGGATCGGTCTGGTGCACCAGATTCCTGACCTGGCTTCGTGTGTTTCATCAGATTCATGACTTGGCTCGGGCTGGTGCACTGGATTCCTGACTTGGCTCGGTGTGGTGCACCGGATTCATGACTTGACTCGGTGGGTGCACCAATTCATGATCTGGCTTGGTATGGTGCACCATATTCATGATTTGGCTCGGTGTGGTGATTGATGATCGTTGTGGTGCACCGGATTCAAGACTTGGCTCGTGTGGTGCACCAGATTCATGATCTGGCTCTTGGTATGGTGCACCAGATTCATGATCTAGCTCGGTGGATGCACCAGATTCATGATCAGGCTTGGTGTGGTGCTTCATGATCTGGCTCGTTGTCGTGCACCAGATTCATGATCTGGCTTGGTGGGTGCACCAGATTCATGACTTGGCTCGATCTGGTGCACCAGATTCCCGACTTGTCTCGGAGTGGTGCACCAGATTCCTGACTTGGCTCGGTCTAGTGCACCAGATTCCTGATTTGGCTCGGTGTGGTGCACCAGATTCCTCACTGGCTCGTTGTGGTGCACCAGATTCCTGACTTGGCTCGGTCTGGTGCACCAGATTCCTGATTTGTCTTGGAGTGGTGCCCAGATTCCTGACTTGGCTCGGTCTGGTGCACCAGATTCCTGACCTGGCTCCGTGTGTTTCACCAGATTCATGACTTGGCTCGGTCTGGTGCACTGGGTTCCTGACTTGGCTCGTGTGGTGCAGATTCATGACTTGGCTCGGTGTGGTGCACCAGATTCCTCACCTGGCTCGGTGTGGAGCACCAAATACCTGACTTGGCTCTATCTGGTGCACCAGATTCCTGATTTGGCTCGGAGTGGTGCCCAGATTCCTCACTTGGCTCGGTCTGGTGCACCAGATTCCTGACCTGGCTTCGTGTGTTTCATCAGATTCATGACTTGGCTCGGGCTGGTGCACCAGATTCCTGACTTGGCTCGGTGTGGTGCACCAGATTCATGACTTGGCTCGGTGGGTGCACCAGATTCATGATCTGGCTTGGTATGGTGCACCATATTCATGATTTGGCTCGGTGTGGTGATTGATGATCTGGTGCACCGGATTCAAGACTTGGCTCGGTGTGGTGCACCAGATTCATGATCTGGCTCGGTATGGTGCACCAGATTCATGATCTAGCTCGGTGGATGCACCAGATTCATGATCAGGCTTGGTGTGGTGCTTCGTGATCTGGCTCGTTGTCGTGCACCAGATTCATGATCTGGCTTGGTGGGTGCACCAGATACCTGACTTGGCCCGATCTGGTGCACCAGATTCCCGACTTGTCTCGGAGTGGTGCACCAGATTCCTGACTTGGCTCGGTCTAGTGCACCAGATTCCTGATTTGGCTCGGTGTGGTGCACCAGATTCCTCACCTGGCTCGTTGTGGTGCACCAGATACCTGACTTGGCTCGGTCTGGTGCACCAGATTCCTGATTTGTCTTGGAGTGGTGCCCAGATTCCTGACTTGGCTCGGTCTGGTGCACCAGATTCCTGACCTGGCTCCGTGTGTTTCATCAGATTCATGACTTGGCTCGGTCTGGTGCACTGGGTTTCCTGACTTGGCTCGGTGTGGTGCATCGGATTCATGACTTGGCTCGGTGTGGTGCACCAGATTCCTCACCTGGCTCGTTGTGGTGCACCAAATTCCTGACTTGGCTCTATCTGGTGCACCAGATTCCTGATTTGGCTCGAGTGGTGCCCAGATTCCTCACTTGGATCGGTCTGGTGCACCAGATTCCTGACCTGGCTTCGTGTGTTTCACCAGATTCATGACTTGGCTCGGGCTGGTGCACTGGATTCCTGACTTGGCTCGGTGTGGTGCACCGGATTCATGACTTGGCTCGGTGGGTGCACCAGATTCATGATCTGGCTTGGTATGGTGCACCATATTCATGATCTGGCTCGGTGTGGTGATTCATGATCTGGCTCGTTGTGGTGCATCGGATTCATGACTTGGCTCGGTGTGGTGCACCAGATTCATGATCTGGCTCGGTGGGTGCACCAAATTCATGATCTGGCTTGGTATGGTGCACCAGATTCATGATTTGGCTCGGTGTGGTGATTCATGATCTGGCTCGGTGTGGTGATTCATGATCTGGCTCGTTGTAGTGCACCGGATTCATGATCTGGCTCGGTGTGGTGCACCAGATACATGATCTGGCTCGATTTGGTGCACCAGATTCCTGACTTGGCTCGGTGTGGTGCACCAGATTCCTGACTTGGCTCGGTGTGGTGCACCAGATTCCTGACTTGGCTCGGTCTGGTGCACCAAATTCCAGATTTGGCTCGGAATGGTGCCCAGATTCCTGGCTTTGCTCGGTCGGGTGCACCAGATTCCTGATCTGGCTCGGTGTGGTGCACCGGATTCATGACTTGGCTCGGTGGGTACACCAGATTCATGATCTGGCTCGGTGTGGTGCACCCGATTCCTGATCTGGCTCGGTGTGGTGCACCAGATTCATTACTTGGCTCTGTGGGTGCACCAGATTCATGATCTGGCTTGGTGTGGTGCACCAGATTCATGATCTGGCTCGGTGTGGTGATTCATGATCTGGCTCGTTGTGGTACCAGATTCATGACTTGGCTCGGTGTGGTGCACCAAATTCATGATCTGGCTCGGTGGGTGAACCAGATTCATGATGTGGCTTGGTGTGGTGCACCAGATTCATGATCTAGCTCGGTGGATTCACCAGATTCATGATCTGGCTTGGTGTGGAGATTCATGACTGGCTCGTTGTCGTGCACCAGATTCATGATCTGGCTTGGTGGGTGAACCAGATTCATGATCTGGCTCGGTGTGGTGCACCAGATTCCTAATCTGGCTCTGTGTGGTGCACCAGATTCCTGACCTGGCTAGGTTTGGTGCACCAGATTCCTGATTTGTCTCGGAGTGGTGCCCCAGATTGCTGACTTGGCTTGGTCGGGTGCACCAGATTCCTGACCTGGCTCCGTGTGTTTCACCAGATTCCTGACTTGGCTCGGTCTTGTGCACCAGATTCCCGACTTGTCTCGGAGTGGTGCACCAGATTCCTGACTTGGCTCGTTCTGGAGCACCATATTCCTGATCTGGCTCGGTGTGGTGCACTAGATTCCTCACCTGGCTCATTGTGGTGCACCAGATTCCTGACTTGGCTCGGTCTGGTGCACCAGATTCCTGATTTGGCTCGGTCTGGTGCACCAGATTCCCGACTTGGCTCGCAGTGGTGCACCAGATTCCTGACTTGGCTCGGTTCTGGAGCACCAGATTCCTAATCTGGCTCGGTGTGGTGCACTAGATTCCTCACCTGGCTCGTTGTGGTACACCAGATACCTGACTTGGCTCGGTCTGGTGCACCAGATTCCTGATTTGTCTCGGAGTGGTGACCAGATTCCTGACTTGGCTCGGTCTGGTGCACTAGATTCCTGACCTGGCTCCGTGTGTTTCATCAGATTCATGACTTGGCTCGGTCTGGTGCACTGGATTACTGACTTGGCTCGGTGTGGTGCATCGGATTCATGACTTGGCTCGGTGGGTGCACCAGATTCATGATCTGGCTTGGTATGGTGCACCATATTCAGGATCTGGCTCGGTGTGGTGATTCATGATCTGGCTCGTTGTGGTGCACCGGATTCATGACTTGGCTCGGTGTGGTGCACCAGATATATGATCTGGCTCGATTTGGTACACCAGATTCCTGACCTGGCATTGTGTGGTGCACCAGATTCTTGACCTGGCTCGGTGTGGTGCATCAGATTCTTGACTTGGCTCGCTGTGGTACACCAGATTCCTGACTTGGCTCGGTCTGGTGCACCAGATTCCTGATCTGGCTCGGTGTGGTGATTCATGATCTGGCTCGGTGTGGTGATTCATGATCTGGCTCGGTGTGGTGCACCGGATTCCTGACTTGGCTCGGTGTGGTGCACCAGATATATGATCTAACTCGGTTTGGTGAACCCGATTCCTAACCTGGCATTGTGTGGTGCACCAGATTCATACTGCACCAGATTCCTGACTGGCTCGGTCTGGGGCACCAGATTCCTGACCTGGCTCGGTTTGGTACACCAGATTCCTGACTTGGCTCGGTCTGGTGCACCAGATTCCTGATTTGGTTCGGCGAGGTGCACCAGATTCGTAACTTGGCTCGGTGTGGCGCACCGGATTCATGACTTAGCTCGGTGTGGGTGGACTAGATTCCTAACTTAGCTCGGTGTGTGCACCAGATTCCTAACCTGGCTCGGTGTGGTGCATCAGATTCTTGACTTGGCTCGCTGTGGTGCACCAGATTCCTGACTTGGCTCGGTCTGGTGCACCAGATTCCTGATTTGGCTCCGAGTGGTGCACCAGATTGTTGACTTGCCACGGTCTGGTGCCCCGGATTCCTGACTTGGCTCGGTGTGGTGCACCAGATTCATGATCTGGCTCGGTGTGATGCACCAGATTCCTGATCTGGCTCGGTGGATGCACCAGATTCATGATCTGGCTTGGTGTGGAGATTCATGATCTGGCTCGTTGTCGTGCACCAGATTCATGATCAGGCTTGGTGGGTGCACCAGATTCATGATCTGGCTCGGTGTGTGGTGCACCAGATTCACGATCTGGCACGGTGTGGTGCACCAGATTCCTGACTTGGCTCGGTGAGTGCACGAGATTCACGACTTGGCTCGGCGTGGTGCACCAGATTCATGATCTGGCTCGGTGTGGGGCACCAGATTCCTGATCTGGCTCGGTGTGGTGCAACAGCTTCATGACTTGGCTCGGTGTGGTGCACCAAATTCATGATCTGGCTTGGTGTGGTGCACCAGATTCCTGACTTGGCTCGGTGGGTGCACGAGATTCACGACTTGGCTCGGTGTGTTACACCAGATTCATGATCTGTCTCGGTGTGGTGCACCAGATTCATGATCTGGCTCGGTTTGGTGCACCAGAGTCTTGATCTGGCTCGTTGTGGTGCACCAGATTCATGACTTGGCTCGGTCTGGTGCACTGGATTCCTTGACTTGGCTCTGTGTGGTGCACCAGATTTATGACTTGGCTCGGTGGGTGCACCAGATTCATGATCTGGCTTGGTATGGTGCACCAGATTCTTGATTTGGCTCGGTGTGGTGATTCATGATCTGGTGCACCGGATTCAAGACTTGGCTTGGTGTGGTGCACCAGATTCATGATCTGGCTCGGTATGGTGCACCAGATTCATGATCTAGCTCGGTGGATGCACCAGATTCATGATCAGGCTTGGTGTGGTGCTTCATGATCTGGCGCGTTGTCGTGCACCAGATTCATGATCTGGCTTGGTGGGTGCACCAGATACCTGACTTGGCTCGATCTGGTGCACCAGATTCCCGACTTGTCTTGGAGTGGTGCACCAGATTCCTGACTTGGCTCGGTCTAGTGCACCAGATTCCTGATTTGGCTCGGTGTGGTGCACCAGATTCCCACCTGGCTCGTTGTGGTGCACCAGATACCTGACTTGGCTCGGTCTGGTGCACCAGATTCCTGATTTGTCTCGGAGTGGTGCCCAGATTCCTGACTTGGCTCGGTTTGGTGCACCAGATTCCTGACCTGGCTCGGTGTGTTTCATCAGATTCATGACTTGGCTCGGTCTGGTGCACTGGGTTCCTGACTTGGCTAGGTGTGGTGCATCGGATTCATGACTTGGCTCGGTGTGGTGCACCAGATTCCTCACCTGGCTCGTTGTGGTGCACCAAATACCTGACTTGGCTCAATCTGGTGCACCAGATTCCTGATTTGTCTCGGAGTGGTGCCCAGATTCCTCACTTGGATCGGTCTGGTGCACCAGATTCCTGACCTGGCTTCGTGTGTTTCATCAGATTCATGACTTGGCTCGGGCTGGTGCACTGGATTCCTGACTTGGCTCGGTGTGGTGCACCGGATTCATGACTTGACTCGGTGGGTGCACCAGATTCATGATCTGGCTTGGTATGGTGCACCATATTCATGATCTGGCTCGGTGTGGTGATTCATGATCTGGCTCGTTGTGGTGCACCGGATTCATGACTTGGCTCGGTGTGGTGTACCAGATTCATGATCTGGCTCGGTGGGTGCACCAGATTCCTGATCTGGCTCGGTGGATGCACCAGATTCATGATCTGGCTTGGTGTGGAGATTCATGATCTGGCTCGTTGTCGTGCACCAGATTCATGATCTGGCTTGGTGGGTGCACCAGATTCATGATCTGGCTCGGTGTGGTGCACCAGATTCATGATCTGGCACGCTGTGGTGCACCAGATTCCTGACTTGGCTCGGTGAGTGCACGAGATTCACGACTTGGCTCGGCGTGGTGCACTAGATTCATGATCTGGCTCGGTGTGGGGCACCAGATTCCTGATCTGGCTCGGTGTGGTGCAACAGCTTCATGACTTGGCTCGGTGTGGTGCACCAAATTCATGATCTGGCTTGGTGTGGTGCACCAGATTCCTGACTTGGCTCGGTGGGTGCACGAGATTCACGACTTGGCTCGGTGTGTTACACCAGATTCATGATCTGGCTCGGTGTGGTGCACCAGATTCATGATCTGGCTCGGTTTGGTGCACCAGAGTCTTGATCTGGCTCGTTGTGGTGCACCAGATTCATGACTTGGCTCGGTCTGGTGCACTGGATTCCTTGACTTGGCTCTGTGTGGTGCACCAGATTTATCACTTGGCTCGGTGGGTGCACCAGATTCATGATCTGGCTTGGTATGGTGCACCATATTCATGATTTGGCTCGGTGTGGTGATTCATGATCTGGTGCACCGGATTCAAGACTTGGCTTGGTGTGGTGCACCAGATTCATGATCTGGCTTGGTATGGTGCACCAGATTCATGATCTAGCTCGGTGGATGCACCAGATTCATGATCAGGCTTGGTGTGGTGCTTCATGATCTGGCGCGTTGTCGTGCACCAGATTCATGATCTGGCTTGGTGGGTGCACCAGATACCTGACTTGGCCCGATCTGGTGCACCAGATTCCCGACTTGTCTCGGAGTGGTGCACCAGATTCCTGACTTGGCTCGGTCTAGTGCACCAGATTCCTGATTTGGCTCGGTGTGGTGCACCAGATTCCTCACCTGGCTCGTTGTGGTGCACCAGATACCTGACTTGGCTCGGTCTGGTGCACCAGATTCCTGATTTGTCTTGGAGTGGTGCCCAGATTCCTGACTTGGCTCGGTCTGGTGCACCAGATTCATGACCTGGCTCCGTGTGTTTCATTAGATTCATGACTTGGCTCGGTCTGGTGCACTAGGTTCCTGACTTGGCTAGGTGTGGTGCATCGGATTCATGACTTGGCTCGGTGTGGTGCACCAGATTCCTCACCTGGCTCGTTGTGGTGCACCAAATACCTGACTTGGCTCTATCTGGTGCACCAGATTCCTGATTTGTCTCGGAGTGGTGCCCAGATTCCTCACTTGGATCGGTCTGGTGCACCAGATTCCTGACCTAGCTTCGCGTGTTTCATCAGATTCATGACTTGGCTCGGGCTGGTGCACTGGATTCCTGACTTGGCTCGGTGTGGTGCACCGGATTCATGACTTGACTCGGTGGGTGCACCAGATTCATGATCTGGCTTGGTATGGTGCACCATATTCATGATCTGGCTCGGTGTGGTGATTCATGATCTGGCTCGGTGTGGTGAACCCGATTCATGACTTGGCTCGGTGTGGTGTACCAGATTCATGATCTGGCTCGGTGGGTGCACCAAATTCATGATCTGGCTTGGTATGGTGCACCATATTCATGATTTGGATCGGTGTGGTGATTCATGATCTGGCTCGTTGTAGTGCGCCGGATTCATGATCTGGCTCGGTGTGGTGCACCAGATATATGATCTGTCTCGGTGTGGTGCACCAGATTCATGATCTGGCTCGGTTTGGTGCACCAGAGTCTTGATTCTGGCTCGTTGTGGTGCACCAGATTCATGACTTGGCTCGGTCTGGTGCACTGGATTCCTTGACTTGGCTCTGTGTGGTGCACCAGATTTATCACTTGGCTCGGTGGGTGCACCAGATTCATGATCTGGCTTGGTATGGTGCACCATATTCATGATTTGCTCGGTGTGGTGATTCATGATCTGGTGCACCGGATTCAAGACTTGGCTTGGTGTGGTGCACCAGATTCATGATCTGGCTTGGTATGGTGCACCAGATTCATGATCTAGCTCGGTGGATGCACCAGATTCATGATCAGGCTTGGTGTGGTGCTTCATGATCTGGCGCGTTGTCGTGCACCAGATTCATGATCTGGCTTGGTGGGTGCACCCGATACCTGACTTGGCCCGATCTGGTGCACCAGATTCCCGACTTGTCTCGGAGTGGTGCACCAGATTCCTGACTTGGCTCGGTCTAGTGCACCAGATTCCTGATTTGGCTCGGTGTGGTGCACCAGATTCCTCACTTGGCTCGTTGTGGTGCACCAGATACCTGACTTGGCTCGGTCTGGTGCACCAGATTCCTGATTTGTCTTGGTGTGGTGCCCAGATTCCTGACTTGGCTCGGTCTGGTGCACCAGATTCCTGACCTGGCTCCGTGTGTTTCATCAGATTCATGACTTGGCTCGGTCTGGTGCACTGGGTTCCTGACTTGGCTAGGTGTGGTGCATCGGATTCATGACTTGGCTCGGTGTGGTGCACCAGATTCCTCACCTGGCTCGTTGTGGTGCACCAAATACCTGACTTGGCTCTATCTGGTGCACCAGATTCCTGATTTGTCTCGGAGTGGTGCCCAGATTCCTCACTTGGATCGGTCTGGTGCACCAGATTCCTGACCTGGCTTCGTGTGTTTCATCAGATTCATGACTTGGCTCGGGCTGGTGCACCGGATTCCTGACTTGGCTCGGTGTGGTGCACCGGATTCATGACTTGACTCGGTGGGTGCACCAGATTCATGATCTGGCTTGGTATGGTGCACCATATTCATGATCTGGCTCGGTGTGGTGATTCATGATCTGGCTCGTTGTGGTGAACCGGATTCATGACTTGGCTCGGTGTGGTGTACCAGATTCATGATCTGGCTCGGTGGGTGCACCAAATTCATGATCTGGCTTGGTATGGTGCACCATATTCATGATTTGGATCGGTGTGGTGATTCATGATCTGGCTCGTGTGGTGTTCATGATCTGGCTCGTTGTAGTGCACCGGATTCATGATCTGGCTCGGTGTGGTGCACCAGATATATGATCTGACTCGATTTGGTGCACCAGATTCCTGACCTGGCTCGGTGTGGTGCACCAGATTCCTGACTGGCTCGGTGTGGTGCACCAGATACCTGACTTGGCTCGGTCTGGTGCACCAGATTCCAGATTTGGCTCGGAATGGTGCACAGATTCCTGGCTTTGCTCGGTCGGGTGCACCAGATTCCTGATCTGGCTCGGTGTGGTGCACCAGATTCATGACTTGGCTCGATGGGTACACCAGATTCATGATCTGGCTCGGTGTGGTGCACCCGATTCATGATCTGGCTCGGTGTGGTGCACCGGATTCATTAACTTGGCTCTGTGGGTGCACCATATTCATGATCTGGCTTGGTATGGTGCACCATATTCATGATCTGGCTCGGTGTGGTGATTCATGATCTGGCTCGTTGTGGTACCGGATTCATGACTTGGCTCGGTGTGGTGCACCAAATTCATGATCTGGCTCGGTGGGTGAACCAGATTCATGATGTGGCTTGGTATGGTGCACCAGATTCATGATCTAGCTCGGTGGATTCACCAGATTCATGATCTGGCTTGGTGTGGAGATTCATGATTTGGCTCGTTGTCATGCACCAGATTCATGATCTGGCTTGGTGGGTGCACCAGATTCCTGATCTGGCTCGGTGTGGTGCACCAGATTCATGATCTGGCACGTTGTGGTGCACCAGATTCCTGACTTGGCTCGGTGGGTGCACCAGATTCACGACTTGGCTCGGTGTGGTGCACCAGATTCATGATCTGGCTCGGTGTGGGGCACCAAATTCCTGATCTGGCTCGGTGTGGTGCAACAGCTTCATGACTTGGCTCGGTGTGGTGCACCAGATTCATGATCTGGCTCGGTGGGTGCACGACATTCACGACTTGCTCTGTGTGGTGCACCAGATTCATGATCTGTCTCGGTGTGGTGCACGTATTCATGATCTGGCTCGGTTTGGTGCACCAGATTCTTGATCTGGCTCGTTGTGGTGCACTAGATTCATGACTTTGCTCGGTCTGGGGCACTGGATTCCTGACTTGGCTCGGTGTGGTGCACCAGATTCATGACTTGGCTCGGTGGTGCACCAGATTCATGATCTGGCTTGGTATGGTGCACCATATTCATGATCTGGCTCGGTGTGGTGATTCATGATCTGGCTCGTTGTGGTGCACCGTATTCATGACTTGGCTCGGTGTGGTGCACCAGATTCATGATCTGGCTCGGTGGGTGCACCAGATTCATGATCTGGCTTGGTATGGTGAACCAGATTCATGATCTAGCTCGGTGGATGCACCAGATTCATGATCTGGCTTGGTGTGTGTGCTTCATGATCTGGCTCGTTGTCATGCACAAGATTCATGATCTGGCTCGGTGGGTGCACCAGATTCATGATTCGTCTCGGAGTGGTGCCCCAGATTCCTGACTTGGC